>CAWUFW010001305.1:0-2962274 GCA_963921515.1 Calotriton arnoldi | reverse complement strand
TTTGCTGTCAGGGCACAGTTTGTGTGCTGACGCAGATGGGTCACAGTCAGGTTTCCCTTTGGCACTTGTTGTTTGCCCCTGTCATGTGATTTCCAGTTTGTGTTATCTTTCAGTGATTGTGACACGTTGTGTGTGTGACTGCTGGCACTCCTTAGGGTCCGGGCTGCAATGTTGGTTGTTGTCTATGTGTGTTCTTTGTGGGTGACCTTGGCTTCTTCATTGGTGTGTGACTGTGGCTGGGATCCCATTGGTCGGTGTGGTATTGCCGTCATGTCCATGTACAGCGTAGTGTGCAGTGTGTCAGACATTCAGGAGTCTTGTTGAGTGTCCATGTGTGATGTGTTTCTACACCTTGGTTCCCACCCACCACCCTGGAATAGTCATGGGTGCATGTGCAATGTCACCAGTGCATGTGTACTTCACTGCTGCACATTGTTGGAGGTCGAGGGGTGTGGTCTTGAGTGTGTGCAGATGAGAGTTGTTGCCCGGCTAGTCCCCTGCCTCCATGTTGGCCTTGGCTTACTGGCCATGCTGATTGATTTGTGCTTGTGTAGGTGTGATGGTAGTTAGTTGCTCAGGACACCTGACTGTGGTTCACAGTGTGAACGACATTTAGCTTTGTCATCACAGTGGTATTTTTCTTCAGCCCAGGGTCACCACATTGTGGGGGCCCTGGGGGTGGTGCTGTGGTGTGTCTGTGACTTGCTGTGTCAGTTGTTGTTCCTACGTGCCTGTGTGACATGTGTGTTTTGTGCTCCCTCTCACCTGTCAATGCCTGCTTGCCCACATAGGGGATTTGGATCCATGAGTTACCTTAGTGTGGCAGTGTATGCACATCTGTATGATTGGTATTCAGCTCTCCTCATGTGTTGTGTTGTTGCCTGGGGACACTGGCACCCCCACCCCTCACCTGCTGTGTATGATGACAGTGTTGGTCTGCCTGTTTGTGTTTGTGCATCTGCACCACTGCATTGGCATATCTTGGGTGTGCCATTGGCTGTATGTTGTTTGGTGTGTTTCCCCTGCTGTCCCTGGGACTCCTAGGTCATCGGTCAGCACAGTGATCATGGTTTGTGTGTCCCATTGCTGCCATGGTATGGTATCTGTTCACCTCACATCTGCTGTCTCCACAGGGTATCTGCATTTGTGTGCCCATTGGTGCAAATATGTGGGTCTGCATTCTGATGGTCACTTCTGTCATTGTGTCATTGATGACTGTTGACGGTCTCAGCCCCCATGGGTGTTGTTTGTCTGCACATGGCCAAAGGAATGTCTCATTTGCACTGCAGTATTTGGCTCCCCAATTTATGTTGCAATGGGACACATACACTACTTTGCCACAGATGAGTTTTTGGTTCTGTGACCAGGAATGATCCATGCAGTTTGGCAGTTGCAGCTCTTTCTTTGTCAACAATTACCTTTTGGTCACTGTGATGATGAGGGTGTAGACCCCATTGCCACAATGGTCAAAATGTGCTTCAGCTATGGACCCCACACTTACCTTTTGGTCACTGTGATGATGGGGGTTTAGACCCCATTGCCCAATGGTCAAAATGTGCTTCAGCTATGGACCCCACACTTGCCTTTTGGTCACTGTGATGATGGGGGTTTAGACCCCATTGCCACAATGGTCAAAATGTGCTTCAGCTATGGACCCCACACTTGCCTTTTGGTCACTGTGATGATGGGGGTTTAGGCCCCATTGCCACAATGGTAATGGGCTGCTTGCATTGTGGGTGCCACACACATATATGTGTGGCACATGTGCTAGGGGGTCACATTGTATGTTCAATGTCATGTTCGGTGTTGTAGGAATTTGACACAGCCTGCTCACACGCTTGTCATGGTGGTGGGGGGATGTCTTAATCTTGCATTCCCTAGGTTGTGGTGTGCTTGTTGTGTCATGCATTGTCCATCCTATGAGTGGGGGTGGTAGTAGTGGTAGGCATCCAGCCCCCTGGCTAAGGGTGGTAGTAGTGGTGGGCATCCTGCCCCCTGGCTAAGGGTGGTAGTAGTGGTGGGCATCCTGCCCCCCTGGGTGAGGGTGGTAGTAGTGGTGGGCATCCTGCCCCCTGGCTAAGGGTGGTAGTAGAGGTAGGCATCCTGCCCCCCTGGGTGAGGGTGGTAGTAGTGGTGGGCATCCTGCCCCCTGGGTGAGGGTGGTAGTAGAGGTAGGCATCCTGCCCCCTGGCTAAGGGTGGTAGTAGTGGTAGGCATCCTGCCCCCTGGCTAAGGGTGGTAGTAGTGGTAGGCATCCTGCCCCCTGGGTGAGGGTGGTAGTAGTGGTGGGCATCCTGCCCCCCTGGGTGAGGGTGGTAGTAGTGGTGGGCATCCTGCCCCTGGCTAAGGGTGGTAGTAGTGGTGGGCATCCTGCCCCCCTGGGTGAGGGTGGTAGTAGTGGTGGGCATCCTGCCCCCTGGCTAAGGGTGGTAGTAGAGGTAGGCATCCTGCCCCCTGGCTAAGGGTGGTAGTAGTGGTGGGCATCCTGCCCCCTGGCTAAGGGTGGTAGTAGTGGTAGGCATCCTGCCCCCTGGCTAAGGGTGGTAGTAGTGGTAGGCATCCTGCCCCCTGGCTAAGGGTGGTAGTAGTGGTAGGCATCCTGCCCCCTGGCTAAGGGTGGTAGTAGTGGTAGGCATCCTGCCCCCTGGCTAAGGGTGGTAGTAGTGGTAGGCATCCTGCCCCCCTGGCTAAGGGTGGTAGTAGTGGTAGGCATCCTGCCCCCCTGGGTGAGGGTGGTAGTAGTGGTGGGCATCCTGCCCCCCTGGGTGAGGGTGGTAGTAGTGGTGGGCATCCTGCCCCCTGGGTGAGGGTGGTAGTAGTGGTGGGCATCCTGCCCCCTGGCTAAGGGTGGTAGTAGTGGTGGGCATCCTGCCCCCCTGGGTGAGGGTGGTAGTAGTGGTGGGCATCCTGCCCCCTGGCTAAGGGTGGTAGTAGTGGTGGGCATCCTGCCCCCCTGGGTGAGGGTGGTAGTAGTGGTGGGCATCCTGCCCCCTGGCTAAGGGTGGTAGTAGAGGTAGGCATCCTGCCCCCTGGCTAAGGGTGGTAGTAGTGGTGGGCATCCTGCCCCCCTGGGTGAGGGTGGTAGTAGTGGTGGGCATCCTGCCCCCCTGGGTGAGGGTGGTAGTAGTGGTGGGCATCCTGCCCCCCTGGGTGAGGGTGGTAGTAGTGGTAGGCATCCTGCCCCCTGGGTGGGGGTGGTAGTAGTGGTAGGCATCCAGCCCCCTGGCTAAGGGTGGTAGTAGTGGTAGGCATCCAGCCCCCTGGCTAAGGGTGGTAGTAGTGGTGGGCATCCAGCCCCCTGGGTAAGGGTGGTAGTAGTGGTAGGCATCCAGCCCCCCTGGGTGAGGGTGGTAGTAGTGGTAGGCATCCTGCCCCCTGGTTGAGGGTGGTAGTAGTGGTAGGCATCCAGCCCCCCTGGCTAAGGGTGGTAGTAGTGGTAGGCATCCAGCCCCTGGCTAAGGGTGGTAGTAGTGGTGGGCATCCTGCCCCCTGGGTGAGGGTGGTAGTAGTGGTGGGCATCCTGCCCCCTGGCTAAGGGTGGTAGTAGTGGTGGGCATCCTGCCCCCCCTGGGTGAGGGTGGTAGTAGTGGTGGGCATCCTGCCCCCTGGCTAAGGGTGGTAGTAGTGGTGGGCATCCTGCCCCCTGGGTGAGGGTGGTAGTAGTGGTGGGCATCCTGCCCCCCTGGGTGAGGGTGGTAGTAGTGGTAGGCATCCTGCCCCCCTGGGTGGGGTGGTAGTAGTGGTAGGCATCCAGCCCCCCTGGCTAAGGGTGGTGGTAGGCATCCAGCCCGCCCTGGGTGAGGGTGGTAGTAGTGGTAGGCATCCAGCCCCTGGCTAAGGGTGGTAGTGGTGGTGGGCATCTGGCACCCCCTGGCTAAGGGTGGTTGTGGTGGTAGGCATCCAGCCCCCTGGGTTGGGGTGGTGGCGCGCATTCAGGCCCCTGTGTGCATATGTGGCATTGGTGATGGGCATCCCGCCCCTATGGTGCTGCTGGTGTAAGTATATTCAGATTCCCAGTGTATGTGTGTGATGTGTCGTGTACGTGTTGTATGTGTTTTGTGGTTGGTGTCTGACTTACCTTCTGCGCCGTACGCGTCCGTGCCTGTTCCGGTAGTAGATGTAGAATATTGGTATGATCGGGACGAAGGGATTCATGGTTGGTTCGTGTCGTTCGTCCTTCTCGTTGCTTCGCGTCGTCCTCGTCGCTTGGCTTCGTCCTCGTCGCTTCGCTTCGTCCTCGCCGCTCGCGTCGTCCTCGTCTGTGCTGTGTCTGCCTCGTAGCCGTGGATCGTGTTGTGGCGCGATTCGGAGCTTATGTGCGCCTCTCCCGGATGCTTTGACGTGCCGTGCGTAGCGACGGGTTCGGGCGCGTACGGAAAGCGCATCGTACTTGTCCGGCCGGACGGGGCTGCATTTTCCCTTCCGTGCGACTCGCTTCGGCGTTTCCGGATTCGCCTCGGTCGGAGAACAGGACCTGGTTTGGGTGAGTACGGCTCGGCCGGGATTTTTGCTGTTGTGCGCATCGTACTTGCTCGTTCGGTGTGCTGTACGGATCGGTCGGGAAACTGGCTTTCGCATGGCTTTTTCCCGACCGAATAGTATTGGGTGCGCCTCCGACCGAGATCGGAATCGGCCCCTCAGTCTCCTATACAAATACGCAGGCAACTAATCAATAACCCATATAGACATTCATGTAGCTACTGACCAACCGATGCAGCAGCTTACACAACAACAGACAGAGTGATACAGACATTCACACACTTTAGGCACTAACCCATGTATTCAGTAAGATACATTTAATCATTCACTTAAACAGTCAGTCACACACCTACTAAATCCTCCATCCAGACACTTATCCATCCATTCATTCTTCAATACAGCTTGGTATATATATAATACATATTTAAATTTTAAAGAAAACCACATTCACTGGGTGATGTCATCAGTGATGTCATTTGAGATGTCATCAGTGATGTCATCAGTGATGTCACTGACCATGTCATGAATGATGTAATATGTGACGTCATCAGCAGTGCATTGCGGGGGCGTGAGTTATAGTTAGCTGAACCAACTATAACAGTGGAATTTCTATGGTTTTGTATGAGTGAAATGTCCAACTAACTGTAACGTCCCTGAAACCTATGGTTTTTTCAGTGAATTTCTAAGGTTTTTTAAATGCTAATTTCTAACTATAACGTGCCTGAAACCTATGGTTTTTTCAGTGAATATATATATATATATATATATTTTTTATATAAATTCAAGAAAACGCTGCACTCTGAGGACTTCGATTGTTCAAAGATTTATTGCTATCTCGATTCCAACAACACGTTTCAGCCCTCCTATGCCTTAGTCACGGTAGGTGAGTTTTTCTTTCAGCACAATTTATATCATTCACATTAGCCTTTAATGCGGCATTGTGGGAGATGTAGTGCTCTTTACATAATACCTCTATTTACACTATTTATATGTGGCTTATAGACTGTTCTGTGGTGTCATTAGTTTATACAATTCTAAACGATGTTCTACCAATTCTTATACATATGTTAATTATTTAATTATTGTTACTCTTAGTGAGTATATTTTTATGTATAAGTCTTTCTTTTATGTCCATGTGTATGTTACACTACTATTTCTCTGGCTGCAGCCATGTAGTTAATAGTGATTCCTTACTCCATTGGTACGGCTTTGAAGGTTCTTAGTTCTTTTGTTGGGATTAGTGCCTTCAGTATACAGTGTAAATCCATCAGTTCAAACTCTTTTCATTTGTATGCCGTTACAGTTCTTCTTCATCATTTTGATTTTACTTTTCTTATTCTAGATGTACATACAGTTCTTCGTCGATATTAATCCCCAACGGGGTCTTTGTTCTTAATCTGATTATGTATCTTGACTCCATTTGGCAAAGTTTGCGAATTCTGTCCCCATCTCGCTCGTTGTTTAATATTGAGTGAATAACAAAAAGCGTTCAAATATTTTCTACAGCAAAGGAATATAACTGAATTGGAACATACCAGAATGCTACTTTCTATGATAGAAATATGTCTGACCAATAACATCTTCCTTTTGGTTGTGAAAAGCCACTACCAGGAAGAGATGCCAACAAATTGGCTCCAAGAACAACAGCGAGGGTTTGTGAAATGTACCACCTGCAAAGCGTGCAAAATTGGAGAGAATCGGAAAGATGTGTAGGATTTTGAAGGAAAACAATAGAAATCAATCAAAAAATAATAAGTACCACCAAATTTGTCATTTATGTCATCAAGGCCAAGTGTGGCATGCAATATGTCGGAAGTACAATTTGCATGTTAAAAAAGAGAATACTGGAACATGTGAGAGCAGTAAAGAACAGAGACACAATATGTGCCACAGCTAAACACATGATGACATGCCAAAATGGTGACTGGAAATCAATGAGTTTCTTTGGTATTCACTCAATATCAAATAACGAGCGAGGTGGGGACAGAATTTGCAAACTTCGCCAAATGAAGTCAAGATACATAATCAAATTAAGAACAAAGACTCCGTTGGAGATTAATATCAACGAAGAGCTGTATGTACATCTAGAATAAGAAACGTAAAATCAAAATGATGAAGAAGAACTGTACCGGCATACAAATGAAAAGAGTTTGAACTGATGGATTTACACTGTATACTGTGGGCACTAATCCCAACAAAAGAACTAAGAACCTTCAAAGCCATACCAATGGAGTAAGGAATCACTATTAACTACATGGCTGCAGCCAGAGAAATAGTAGTGTAACATACACATGGACATAAAAGAAAGACTTATACATAAAAATATACTCACTAAGAGTAACGATAATTAAATAATTAACATATGTATAAGAATTGGTAGAACATCGTTTAGAATTGTATAAACTAATGACACCACAGAACAGTCTATAAGCCACATGTAAATAGTGTAAATAGTAGGGGTGGGCGGAATTTGCGTACTCACGTTACGCAAAGTTCCGCGAAATGCAAAAAAATCTCCGCGAGCTACGCAGAATTCCGCGAGCACGCGGAATTGCTTGTTCCGCCCGTTCGCGATGCATTTTTCCTGTTCGGGGACGCTGTTTGCGTGCTCGGGGGGAAATATCTCGCGAACTTGCCCATGCGGTCGCCAATTGGCGCGGCCATCTTGTTTCACTTGTCCCGCCCGCTCGCGATGCGTGTTTCCTGTTCGCGAACGCGGATGTCCAATGGCGCGTTAGAATGGCGTGTTTGCGATCGCACACTCTCGCGGGATCGCGTGGCCGGCTACCAAAATCTCGTGCCGCACGCGAACGGATAGGAAAACCTCGTCGGCGAACGCAGGGATCCCGGTAAGTCGCTCCCGTGCACGCAAACATGCATTTTGAAAGCACGAACAAGGAAAAAATTCCGCTACGCCGCGGATCGCGGAATTTCCAAAAATTCCGCAAATTCCACGAGCGGAGCAGAATTTACCGCCCAGGCCTAGTAAATAGAGGTATTATGTAACGAGCACTACATCTCCCACAATGCCACATTAAAGGCTAATGTGATGGATATAAATTGTGCTGAAAGAAAAACTCACCTACCATGACTAAGGCCTAGGAGGACTGAAACGCGTTGGTGGAATCGAGATAGCAATAAATCTTTGAACAATCGAAGTCCTCAGAGTGCAGCGTTTTCTTGAATTAAAAATTAACGCTAGGGCTTGGATTCAGCCCATCACGTCTGCACCCGTTGTGGAGCGCGCTGCAAACAGGATCCAATTGTGCTATGATATATATATATATAAATATATATCACTTACTGGCGGTCGCCAGTAGGTAGTTATAGTTAGGACCTTGTTTCCATAGGAAAAGCATGTTTTCTTTTGCCAATATCTTTGGCGCCATTTAACGAATCTTCACGAAATTCTCAAATCTAATGGGGCGCTCCGGTCAGCTTCAGTCTTGAAAGTTTCAGGGTGATTCCTCAAGCAGGGGCCGAGAAAAAAGGGGGTGTCATGTTTTCTCCATGTTAATTTCCATAGGAAACTTTGGTCGCGGCTACAGCCCAAACTGCTGAACAAAATTACACCAAATTTCGCAGAAAGGTAGCTCTTGGTCCAGAGTGCACTCTTTGCTTCAGATGGTGTAAATCCGTTCAGTAGTTTATGAAATATTAAAGTTAAAAGAAATATCGATATCTGGGCGGAGCCTAACCACACATCTCATTGTGAGATCTAATTGGCTGTCAGCACTTCAGCCAAGAAATGTTGGTAGCCATCTTGGGACCAATATACATGATAGCACCCCATTAAAATGCATTGTAGTGAATGGAAGGTTTTGAGGGTCACCAAAAGGAGAACGTATAAAGGGTGATAACAGACTTTAGTTACATTATAAATCATTTGTTGATGGTACCATACTAATTTTAGGAATTGTGGTGTGTTATAAGGTGATTTTACCCTGTGAAAAAGACTTCTACTGGGCTTTCATGAATCATGTTTGAGAGAAAACTAGTTTCTCATGCTTTTCCCATAGAGGTTTGGAAGGTGCTCCTGAAGCTGAAATGAAAGGATATTTTCTGTAAATTCACAGTATCTTTCTCAGTCATGTGAGAATGAAGTCAGACATTCTCAGTAAAACATGTACATCCAACAAGGGCAGAGACTGTCAGTTGATTCCTTTGTGTTCTACTGCAGCTTCCCAGAGTGTTCTAAAGAACAACTAGAGCGCTAACAGTCTTACTTATGACAAAAGTATGGCACACCTAAAGCCATCTTGATTGGAATAAACTGGTAACACTTAAAATATTTAATTTAAAAAGGAGCAAAATGAGGGGGTTCATTGTGCCACAGAAATTATGATTAGTGCTGCAGAAAGAAAAATTAGGGCACATTTTGAGTGACTTCTCAAATCCTCTTACATTTCATTACAAAATGTAGACTGAAACATGCACTTTCAATACCAGCAGCAGACTTCCAGTTAACTCCCTGGTGAGCAGTAGCTTTACTACAGTGATCTAATGAGCAACTAGAGTGCTAACATTCTGAATTTATGGCAAATGCGTGGCACATCTGAATGCCTTCTTGAGGGAATCAAAGTAAAAAACTGAAAGCATTTCCTACTGAGGAGACTGCAGTAAATGAGGAAATTAGGAAACTTCATAACAAATAAGTCTCCCAAGATGGCCACCAGAGAAAAAAGAGCCCAAATGTAGCACAAATATCACCCAGATGTAGCCCACGTATAGCCCACTGACAGAAGTGTGCAAAACACTTTTTATTTTTTGTTTATTTGCAGTTTTTTATAGTGCAGACTGGTCAGGTATTGGAGCATTGCATCTTACTTGGACTCCTTATTGCATGTTTTGCACAAAGTACTTGAAATTGATCTTGCGAAACATTGAACTTTACTATTCTGTTAAACTGAAGTTGCTCTGAGATGGGCTTTGTAATACCCGTTTTTACCTACTGGTTTTAATTAATTATCATTGTGTTGTATTAAGAAAGAGCATTTATAGTTTTTATGTACACTTTTATGATCTATCTTTCTAAATCAGATCGACTCAAGTTTATTGAATTGAATTGAAGTCTCCCAAGATGGCCACCAGAGAAAAAGGAGCCCAATGTAGCACAAATATCACCCAGATGTAGCCCCCTATAGCCCAATGATAGAAGTGTGGAAAACACTTTTTATTTTTTGTTTTTTTACAGTTTTATATAGTGCAGATTGGTCAGGTATTGGAGTGCTTTACATGAGCATTAGTTACATCACACAAGGACACATTTATTATGGTTGTAGGCATGGGGAGATTAAGTGATTTGACCAGAATCACAGAATGTCGAGCAGAAGCAGAAACTTCAACCTGATTCCCCAGTTGCAAAGTCTGCAGCTCTGAAAGTAACACCACATCCTCTCCCCTAAGGGCAACATTTAATCAAGTGGTCAACTGGATAAAAAAACATAAAGATAACAAATAATTTAAAAGTGCTTTGTCACAATTTGAGAACTCAGAAAATATGTCCTCATTTTAGTTTTTTAGAGCACTAACCATAATTTCGATGCAAAATAAGACCCTCTCATTTCTATAATTTCTAAAGGAAATGCTTTAGGTATTACAGTTTTGATTACATCAAGATGACGTCAGGTGTGCCACACTTTTGTAATAAATATAGAATGTTAGCAATCTAGTTGTTCATTAGGATACTGTTGAGAGGCAGAGGTCAGGGGCATGGACTCTGAAAATTGAAGGCAGGTAGGAGGGTGCAGAGGAAACAATTTGACCACACTGGGCAGGCATGGAGGGCAGTGGCAGCACAACAGACTATGGAGGGCACTGGAAAGGGGGGCAGGGGCAACAAACCCATTATGCAGGACAGGCAAGAGAGGCTGTGACAATATAATAGACCATTGTGGGCAGAAGGAAGAGGCAGTGGTAGTACAACCATACATGCCAACAGACCTGATTCAGCCAGGAAACGCCCAATGTTTTTAAGCCCAAATGGGCTTTATTTTATCTGTCTCCTGTCTATAATCTCCTCTTTTTCAATGTAAGTCAATGGGAAAAATCAATTCCCCAGTTCTTTTTCAAAATCTCCCTCTTACCAAGTTCAAAATGTTAGCAAGTATGGTACATTGGATCATGGAAGGCAGGACAAATTGGGGTAGGGACATGGACTCGGATAACAGAGAACAGGAGGGACATGGACAGGTGCACCAAACTGACCTTACAGGGCAGGCATCAGGGTTTGCAGCAGCACAATACACCACACACGGCATGCGGGATGGCAGTGCAGCACAACAATCCATGAAAAGCAATAGGCCGGGGACAGGACAATGCACATGGACAACAGAGAACAGAGGGGCAAGAGGCAATGGCAGCAAGCGGACCATAATGGACAGACAGGAGAGAAAGCTACAGCATAACGGACCATAAAGGGCAAGAGGGAGAGATCAGGGTCATTACAATGGAACAGACAAGCCAGGAGGGAGGGAATAGAGGTCTGCAAATGGAAACCAGAGGGCGGGGGCAGGGCAGGAGCAGCAAGCTGACCACGGAGGTCAGGCAGGATGGGCACTAGAAGCACAACACACCATGGAGGGCAACAGTGAGACTATAATGGCATACACACAGACCATGGAGGGAAGGTGGGAGGGGGTCAGGGGCAGCTAGCTGACCACACAGGGAAGGTGGGAGGGGCTGTGGCAGCACAGAAGACCATGCATGGCAAGCAGGAGGGTTAGTGGCAACACAATGGCCATGATGGGCAAGAAGGAGGGGGCAAGGGCATGCACAAAGGACCATGGAGGATAGAAGGGAGGGGTAGGAGCTGGGCACAGACAAGAGAGTTCAAGGGAAGGGGCCTCAAAACAGACCACGTGGGGCAGGCAGGAGGAGCAGTTGCAGCACAAGAGACCAGGGTGGGCAGAAGGGTGTGGCAGTAAAATGGACCATGGAGGACAGGAGTAAGGGGATAGGGACATGGAACGTGGACAGGCAGGGTAGAGGTGGCAGGGACAGGTTACAGTCATCTGACAATGCTAGGCAGGTGAGAGGGGAGTGGCAGCTCAACAGAACACTCAGAGTAGATAGGAAGGGCAGGTCCATGGAACATGGTGGGCAAAAAGGATGGAGCAGGGGCATGCACACAGACACCGGAGGGCAGGGGGAAGGAGAGTAGGGGCAGCAAGCTAAGCACAGAGGCTAAGCAGGAGGTCAATGATGGGGCATAGAATTGAGCAATGGAGGGCAGGAGAAGTGGACTGGGGCATCATGCGAAATGGAGCGCAGTGGCAGCACATAAGACCATGCATGGCAGGAGGGAGGAGGCTAGTGCATGGATTCAGACAACAGAGGCTATGGAGGAAGTAGATGGGGCAGCAAGCTAACTGTTCAGAGAAGGCAGGAAGGCCAGTGGCAGAACAACGGCCACACAGGGCTGTAATGAGGGAGCAGGGGCATGGACTTGGACAATGGATGGCAAAGTGGAGGAGGGGAGGCAGGAGCAGCAAGTTTAGGTGGGGGCAGCACAATGCCAGGCCAGGCCCTGCTTCCCACCCCCCACCATCCACTGTGATAGGCATCTTACTTAACGTTTAAAAAAAACTAGAAATTTGCTGAAAAAAACAAAGATTCCAGGGATGTTATTGTTAGACTCAGATTTCACTCGTAGAAAACCAGTGAAATTCAGCAGTTATAGTTCCCTGAGCTAACTATAACTTACGCCCCGCAGTGCACTGCTTATGACCTCATACAGTCCATCATTCATGACATGGTCAGTGACATCACTCATGACATCACTCATGACATCTCAAATGAGCTGTGAATGGAATGGAACTATAATCGCTAGAACTTTATTTAGAGATAGTGTGTGTATATTAACCCCCCTTTTTTTTCTTTTCTTTCGTGTAAGAACCAATATAATACGCAAAGTGCCCAGATCAATATGGTCGATAGCCTTTTACTTTAAAGTAATGTGTAGGCCATTTTTTATGTTGATGTTTGCAATCGTAAGTATGTTTAATATGAACAAGTCACGTTGACGAACATACAGGTACGGCGGTCACGGGGCAAGATATGCTGAAATGACATTGTGTGCATATTAACACTTGTTTTCTTTTCTTTATTGTATGAATTCCTGAATTTTCGCATCGTGACCAGGCCAATATGGCCGCCAGCTTTTTAGATTAATGTAGAATGTAGTCCTTTGTTAATGTTGGCAACTAGAGGCATTTGTACATTTAAATAAGGAAGCTACAATGACGTCTTGTATCGTTATCAAGGTTCGGATGAGCCGAAACGGGTGGATCGCGTCTTTTCAAGATTAAATACTTCCAAACTACAACCTGAGTGCTGATTCCTTCCTTGTAAGAGTGAGAGTAGATTGAATGCATATATATAAAATTCACTGAAAAAACCACAGGTTTCAGGGACGTTATAGTTAGAAATTAGCATTTAAAAAACCTTAGATATTCACTGAAAAAACCACAGGTTTCAGGGACGTTATAGTTAGTCTGACATTTCACTCGTACTAAACCAGAGAAATTCAGCCATTATAGTTAGCTGAGCTAACTATAACTCACGCCACGCAATGCACTGCTGATGACGTCACATATTACATCACTCATGACATGGTCAGTGACATCACTGATGACATCTCAAATGACATCACTGATGACATCACTGATGACATCATCCACTTAATCTCTGATGCACCTACTCTCACCCTAATATAACCTTTCATACACCCACTCTAAAATATAGACTACCATTCTCGAAACCATAGACACACCAATACCGGTTAGTACATACCCACTGACTGATTCCTAGGTCTACACACACATCCACTCACTCACCCATACAGTCACTCATACATGCAGTCACTCATCAATACCGCCTCTACACTTTTCATGGCGGTTTCTCCGCCAAGAAAACCTTGGCAGAGAGGAAACAAAGGGGCCCTACATGGCCCTTTTGTGCCTCTGCACTCTATGGTGCATGCAGGGGTGCACAACATGGGCCACCCTGTGTGCATGCAGCACAGTTCCTGCATGGTATGGACTTTACAGTCCATGCCGTTCAGGAACTGTTTTTGGCATTCCCTTTGCAGTGCCCATTTTCAGGGCACTGCTGGGGGAATGTAAAGGAAAGCTAGCCAGACAAGAGAAATACTCGTAATCTGGCAGGCGGCCCAACCACAGGTTTGGCGGTGAGGCAGCAGGGCGGACCCGGTGCCACACCGCCAAATTCGTAATCAGGCCCTATGTGTCCAAGTAAAAAGCCTTGCAAATTTCTTGCTTTCATCTGCTGCCATAAAAGTTATTTTAAAATGCTGGGAATTTGGATCTTACCAAGACAAGTTGAGTGCCTTTCTTGTTTCCCTTTCTTACCTCCGTCATAGAAAATATCAGGATAATCTATTGATCCATGTGGGGGCAAGCGAGTAATGACCCCATCAAATTTAATTCTAACAACAATCTCCATAGTTGCGGGCCAACCCTGCAGGGCAGCATTGGCTTTAATGGGAACGGGGAATCCTGTGAAACAATTCCAACAAAAGAACAGTGCCAACCTGTACACCTGTACACCTGTGCACCTGAGTGCCAACCTGGTAGGTTGTGCGCAAAATCAAAAGGCACCTATTTAGCAACATCATTAACCACCACAGTATTTACACAAGTTATAAACAATGTCTAACCAAATCTGAAAGTATTGCTAGCCAAATTATTACTTTGGAACGTGTAAATCTGCATTTTAAAAATCATATAGTCAAAAATGCAATGGTGTAAAACAAAGTCTTAATAATGGGGGAATAGATAGCAAAGGTCCAGGAAAAGAATGACTAAAGGAAAGAGAAGGGAATGGAAAAGAGAAATGTAAAACAGGAGTATGGGAGATGTTGCTTCCACAGTAAGAAAAAAGGGGGAAACAAAGGAGACAGGAGGAAGTAGGTTGCAGAAACAAAAGGGAATATGATTAATAGACACTAAGGTATGTAAGGAAAAATTCAGGAAAAAGTTAGGGAATGCAGAAAAAGGAAAATACTGTAGGCCACATGGCATATTTGATTAGATCAATTGTTAAATCTATGAAGACTAAATAAATAAACATGACTTACCAGTACCTCTTCTTCAGTGGTCCTGAAAGGAGGAAAGAAAAAGAAAACACAATAATAATAAAGCAGTTAAATAAATTACAGGTAAACAAATCTCCTGCTTATGTAAAGAATCCTACTCTTCCCTTTAACCTCCACCCTAAAAATAGTTTTCTGTCCTACAAATGATATTGCTCCTCCATGGAATGTTGAATTGGCAAGCAATGATTTTTGTATTTTTCTATTAGACCTTTTGACTATTTATATTTAACGAGGTCACATGTTTTAAATCTGAGCCCTTAATCAGCTAGTAGTATGTCTTTGCAGGGAGGGTCGTGGGATTGTTTGGGAAATTGTTGAAATGATTTTTAAGTATATTCTAACGGTGCAGAGACAGAATATTGAATCAAAAATATTGATTCACACAAATATCGAGTTAAAAATATCGTGGGTCAGAAATATCGACAGACAAAGTCTCCTGGTCAAGAATTTAGGTAATTAATATCGATGTTAAAAATATCGAAGTGTAAAATATCGTTTGGAAAAATATAGTTGTTAAAAATATCGATTTTTTAATTAAGGTTATGTATTTTAGTATATATTTCATTTTCATGTGATGTATGTTTTTTGTATAAGATTTGTTCTTATTTTTAATATATGTGTTAAATTTATACTAGTTATTAATTATTTTCTATTTGATTTTTGAGGTTTTAGTTCCGTAGCGGGTTGTGGGTTTATAGGGGAATAGGGTGGGAAGTAATTTAATTATATTAAATTTATTGAATATGTTTTATTTATTATTATTTGTTTAATTGAGATGTTATAGTGTTAAATGGGTAAAGTACTTAATTATTAATTAATTAATAATTGGTTGTTAATTAATTTGAATTAGTTAATTGGTAATTAATTATGGTAATTGTGTAATTAATTTTAGGTGTGTGTTGTGGTGTTTATAGGAGTAAAGGGTAGTAAGTATTTTGTGTTTAATTACTTATATAGTCGTTAATTACTGTTAATTATTTGATATTTATTTTGTGTAATTCTTTTTTATGTGTGTTGTTTTTACTTTTAAAGGGGTAAAAGGTGGGCGTTAAATACATTTTTTAAATATTTAATTATTCGTTGTTAATAGTAATAGTTTTTCTTTTAAAAATAATATTTAATTGTGTTTTATTATTTTATAGTTTAATTTAGGTGTGTGTTGTGGTTATTATACTGTATATAGCATGTGTACTCAATGAATGTTTTTTATTATTTTTCTTAATAAGATTTTTTTAATTGATTATTAATTATGTTTATCATGGAAATATATTTAATTAAAAATGTTGAAGTGTTTTGTTATTGGTGTGGTGTTATAGGGTAGGAAATAAAATAAATGCATTTATGTTTTAATTAATTTTTTTGTTTGTTAATATTTGCTTCTTTTAAATAATTATTGTTCATAAATGTATTTATTAACTTATTTTATATATAATTTTTGTAGTTTTTTATATGTAATTAATATTATACTATGTGTTCGACTTGGCCCTTTTTGCTGGGTCATCCCTAAACTTTTTTGCCTTTCTCCTGGCCTTTTCTCTGACATGGTGTTGGTGGTTTTAGGCCTCTGGGCACTTTAGCACTGCTGTCCAGTGTAAAGTGCGTGCGCTCTCTGTGTTACATTTGGCAAGATTGGCCTGCCCTCCCATAGGAATGCATTGGGGATTCCCTGATAAGTGTGTCAGTGGTAATTCCTGGGATGAGAGGAGCAGCGTGGTCGAGTTTAGTATATTTGGAATTGTGATAATAAATGCTGCGCAATGGTGGGCGCAGATGTATTATGACTATTTGAGAAATGCCACTTTTAGAAGTTGGCATTTCTGTGTGATATGTGTTTGCCTGCCTGATGTGAATTGCATGTCTGGCTTTTGAGTGACAGGGGCTTGAAGATGTGTGCGGCTCCAGGAGGGGCAGGGTGAGTCAGCACTAGGCTGAATGGGACATCTGCATTGGGAGTAGTGGGAGGAGTAATCCCCTGACCCTGAATAGATCTGTGCCTAGCCTGGACAATGCTGGCTCCGCCCCCATGGTGTGTCTGATCACTGAGCCCCCACCTGACAAAGGGGAAGAGGAGCTTGGTAAACAAAGTGCTCCAATTCCCCCTGAACCAGTTGCATCTGGTTCCCCAAGCCCTATGCTGCAGACAAAGAGAATCTGGGTATAAGTATAGGGGCTGTGACCCCATGAAGGTGTGCTTGTTCCTGAACCTGCTGGGGCGTGCTGCTGCTGGGGCCCAGGAGGAACAGCCATGAGGGCTTGCCTCCCTGGGCCCAGCCTTGCCCCCTTGATCTCTAAAGACTTTTTGGGACCTCTTGCGCCCTGTGAGCGCTTTATTTTAATTTGCCCAAAAGAAGAGGAGTGCGTGGGCTTCGCAGCGCTGAGCTGCCCGTGGAGGAGAGAATCCCCGGCGTAGGGATTCCCCTGCGTTGCCGATGAGGCGGGAGCCCACCCCGCATTGAGGGTTTTACTTTAGATAGCGGGTGCCCACCCCGCTTCCGTGATGTATTTTAAATGCGGGTGCCCACCCCGCTTTTTGCTTTTATTTTAAAAGCGGGAGCCTACCTCGCGTTATTGCCATGTGGCGGGAGCCCACCCCGCACCCTGAAATCGCCGAAGGAAATCACCGCTGCGACCCGGGGAAGAGGAGCACCGAAGGAGGAAGTCAGGCAACCTTGCCTGGATGTGGGCGGGTCCTGCCATGGAGACAGGAAGTCGCCTCAGGCCACAGCGGGCTCCCTTGAGCTGGTGGGAGCCCCGGGTGAAGAGCGAGGAAGGCGGTGTGGTGAGCAGGGCTCCCGTGATCGTGAGAGAGCCCCGCTTGCTGCAGAGTCCTCGAGGAGCGGAGGCTCCCCAGACGCCGATGAGCCTGCCCCCGCCACCCTGGAGGAGGGAAGAGGAGCCCGATCCAAGCCCCGGTGAGTGGGGCTGACGCCGTTATTTTTGTAGTAGGTGCTCACGAGGCACCAGGGCAGTGTCTGGCTCCCCTGAGCGGACCCACCAGGGAGCGGGCCGCTCCAACGATGGGCACAGTAGTTTCAGGGCCCCAGTGGGGGTCCCGAGAGCCAGTGGTGCTCGTGCCTTCTTTTTCTTAGTTCTAGTTCCTGAGCGGCCCCGCCAGAGAGCGGGCCGCTCCAACGAGGGGGCATATTTGTTTTAGAGGGCCCAGAGGGGCCCGTGCCCCTTCCAGTTTGGCCATTCTTACAGCTGCCCCGCCTGCAAGAGGGCAGCTGCACCGATGGGGGCAATTTGATCTAGAGAGCACAGTCATGCCAGGGCCCCTTTACTTTGTTTACAGCTGCCCCGCCTGATAGAGGGCAGCTGCAACGTTTTGGCATAGTTGTTTATAGAGTCCCAGTCGGGCTCTCAGGGCACAGTCCGTACCAGTGCCTAATTTCCTTCACAGCTGCACGGCAATTAGCGGCAGCTGCAACGTTTAGGCCATCATTTCTTTGGGGGCATTTTGGATGAGACAGGAGTGAGATACACTCCTCTGCCCCAGCGCAATTGCGCACTTTGAGATTCTGCTGCCTTGGCAACCAGCCCTGACATTATGGACATAGGGCATTTGAGCCCTCTGAGAAGGCCAGTTGGCCAGGGGGACTGTTAGGTTGATAGGGCGCGAGGCCCTAATGTGATTTATGTGGTGCGCAGGAAATTTGATTTATGCACCCTGATTTATGCTTCTAATGTGATTTATGTGGTGCGCAGGAAATGTGATTTATGCACCCTGATTTATGCCTCTAATTAGATTTATGATTACGAGGTTTTGCATACTGTGTTTATGCTTGTGAGATTATTCTCCACTGTGATTTATGATTAGGAGGTTATGGTCTAATGTGTTTAGGCTTATGAGGTTGGCGCTTAGTGTATTTTACGCCTGATAGGATACTGATTGCATCACATGATTTATGTTGCAGGATAATGCTGAGTACAGTGTTTGCCAGTAGTTACTGGTTGTGTTCTACATTTACTATTTTCACTTTGTGATGGTTCTGACAGTGGCCCAATTGGCCCTGTCATGTGTATATAATCCCCTGTAAATATTGCCTAGTGCCAGTTGGCAAAGTGTATATTGTGTGATTACTATTCTAATGTGTTTATGGCAATACAAAGGCTATTTTTATATATAACCTTGCGTGGAGTTCCTTTTGTGGTGTGCCTAGTGTGTTGCTGCTGTGTGTGTGTTGCGCAAACGCTTGACACATTGCCTCTGGGATAAGCCTGCCTGCTCATGCCAAGCTACCAAGGGGGTGTGCAGGGGTTATCTTCAGCGTGTAACTCCCTTGCCCTGACTAAAGTGGTAGTTTCTGCCTGGCTTAGGCGCAAGCCATAGCCAACCAGAAATCCCATTTCTAACATTGGTTGTCAGCGGTGAGGATAGGACTTGCGTTTGCGCAGTACCACAGCGACAACTGGTTGCACTACAAACTCTGCATTTAGATAATCACGTTTGGGGATTATTGTTTCTGATTTTGTTTTAAGTATCATTTCTTTGAAATGTGCCTTCTTGTTGCACTGTGAGTTGGGGGTCCTGCCAAGGACAGAAACCAGAGAATCTGGAGGAGTTTTGTACTGCCCTTGTGCAGACTGCTTTTTCTGGGGTGGCCCTGCCGCGCAAGCTGGAGGAGGTAACTGCCCCTGTGCTGTCTGCTATTTCTAGGGTTGGCCTATAGTGGTAACTTAATTGGCATGGAGAAACTAGCTCGGGAGGGTAGATTATCCCCTAAGTGCAGTTTTAGTTTTCTGGATTCCCCAGTAAGGGTGGGATCCAGTGGTGGCAGCAATATGGAGTCCAGTGCAGGAAGTCCCATTCCCAGTTCCCAGAATATGGTACCTGGTTCCCAGTTAAGAGGGGTACAGGTTGAGATTCAGGGGCAGTAAGATACTGTCTCACCAGTCTTGGGGGGAGTGTGGATGAATGTTGTGGTGCACTGGATGTTTGGGTGATTGGTTAGCACGGCAAATGGTGTTAAAGGGCTGTTCAAGCCGTTTTGTCAGAAAGCACATGCCCCGTAATTGTTTTCCGGAGTCGCGCCAACATCTGTTGGAGTGTGAGTTCTTTTGATTCTAGGGAGCTTGCATTGGGGAGTGAACCTAAGAGGAATGGTGCAGGTATCTTCCAACCCAGAGTGGTGGAAGTGGTTCAGAGTAGCCCAGCTAGGTACCCTTATAGTGAGAAGGTTGCAAGGCCTCACATCCTGTCTCGCAGGGGAAGGTGTGAGACTGGGCCGTATTCCGTGCCTCAACCTCAGTCTCCAGTACTGGGTGTTTTTTTTTTAAGGGAACACCAGGTAGAGTGCCTAGTCTGTCCTGTTGGACCGTCCGTTGAGGGGGATCTCCCCGTGTTAGGTGAGCTGGGAGTGTCTGTAATCAGGCCTCCATCAGTTCTGGTGTCTGGCAGTGCCACTGCTTAGTGGAGGGTGCAGAAGTCCAGATTGAGGGGTGAGAGGGGGAAAGAGTCCTCAGTGGAAGAACCATTGGGTCGGGGGCCAGCCAGAAGGGCTGAGTCACCAATGATTGACCATGGTGACGCCACTTCTGCGCTGGGGGATCTTCACGCACTGTCAAGTGGACAGGAGGCTGTGAGATCTGCGCCAGGCAGGCTGTCACACAACACATTAGTTATGTGTCACCCTCGGGGAGGGTAGATGTACTCCCCAGGAAGTCCTGGTTCGCCGGGCAATTGTCCAACCAAAGGGTTCCGTCCCTGGGTTGGGAGGCCAGGTTCAGGTGTTATCTGACCTGGAGGGAGGGTTTAGATCCCAGGTGGGTAGACCAGTTGATGGAGAGAGGTCCTGAACTTGTGGGAGAGTTGTGTTCTGGGGGTGCTTCTCCTGGGAGAGTGCGGAAGCCCAGAAGGAGAGGTAGGGGGAGGAGAAACTTCACCCGTGACCTCTGGTCAGCCTGAGGGTGCGGACCCTAGGTTGGAGGATCAGTGGCAGTTTGGAACTACACTGAGAGGAGGGCTGGAGAATGGCTATTATGTGCCATGGGTTACTGCCCCCCACTCTGTGGATTGGCAAGGACCAGTGACATCTGGGTGGCCTAGGGCCTGGTCCTAGCTGTGGACAACTAGGGAGTACCAGTGGGGTAGCCTAGTTGGGCCTGAGAGGTTTTTTTTTCAGAGGGAACCACATGGGTTCAGAGTGGCGTAGAACCGGAGAGTGTCCCTGCAGTTGCGGGCCCGCGTCCGTGTTCTATCGCCCGAAGCAGGGAAGCCCATCAAGGTATGGATTGGTCTACCCTGCGTTTTGGCTGGAAGGGGGTTGTGTTGGACTTGGCCCTTTTTGCAGGGTCATCCCTAAACTTTTTGCCTTTCTCCTGGCCTTTTCTCTGACATGGTGTTGGTGGTTTTAGGCCTCTGGGCAATTTAGCACTGCTGTCCAGTGTAAAGTGCGTGCGCTCTCTGTATTACATTTGGTAAGATTGGCCTGTCCTCCCATAGGAATGCATTGGGGATTCCCTGATAAGTGTGTCAGTGGTAATTCCTGGGATGAGAGGAGCAGCATGGTCGAGTTTAGTATATTTGGAATTGTAATAATAAATGCTGCGCAATGGTGGGCGCAGATTTATTATGACTATTTGAGAAATGCCACTTTTAGAAGTTGGCATTTCTGTGTGATATGTGTCTGCCTGCCTGATGTGAATTGCATGTCTGGCTTTTGAGTGACAGGGGCTGGGAGGTGTGTGTGGCTCCTGGAGGGACAGGGTGAGTCAGCACTAGGCTGAATGGGACATCTGCATTGGGAGTAGTGGGAGGAGTAATCCCCTGACCCTGAATAGATCTGTGCCTAGCCTGGACAATGCTGGCTCCGCCCCCGTGGTGTGTCTGATCACTGAGCCCCCACCTGACAAAGGGGAAGAGGAGCTTGGTAAACAAAGTGCTCCAATTCCCCCCTGAACCAGTTGCATCTGGTTCCCCCAAGCCATATGCTGCAGACAAAGAGAATCTGGGTATAAGTATAGGGGCTGTGACACCATGAAGGTGTGCTTGTTCCTGAACCTGCTGGGGCGTGCTGCTGCTGGGGCCCAGGAGGAACCGCCATGAGGGCTTGCCTCCCTGGGCCCAGCCTTGCCCCCTTGATCTCTAAGGACTGTTTGGGACCTCTTGCGCCCTGTGAGCGCTTTATTTTAATTTGCCCAAAAGAAGAGGAGTGCGTGGGCTTCGCAGCGCTGATCTGCCCATGGAGGAGGGAATCCCCGGCGCAGGGATTCCCCCGCGTTGCCGATGAGGCGGGAGCCCACCCCGCATTGAGGGTTTTACTTTAGATAGCGGGTGCCCACCCCGCTTCCATGATGTATTTTAAATGCGGTGCCCACCCCGCTTTTTGCTTTTATTTTAAAAGCGGGAGTCTACCCCGCGTTATTGCCATGTGGCGGGTGCCCACGCCGCACCCTGAAATCGCCGAAGGAAATCACTGTCGCGACACGGGGAAGAGGAGCGCCGAAGGAGGAAGTCAGGCAACCTTGCCTGGATGTGGGTGGGTCCTGCCGTGGAGACAGGAAGTCGCCTCAGGCCACAGCGGGGCTCCCTTGAGCTGGTGGGAGCCCCGGGTGAAGAGCGAGGAAGGCGGCGTGGTGAGCAGGGCTCCTGTGATCGTGAGAGAGCCCCGCTTGCTGCAGAGTCCTCGAGGAGCGGGGGCTCCCCAGACGCCGATGAGCCTGCCCCCGCTGCCCTGGAGGAGAGAAGAGGAGCCCGATCCAAGCCCCGGTGAGTGGGGCTGAGGCTGAGGGCTGAGGCTCACGAGGCACCAGGGCAGTGTCTGGCTCTCTTGAGCGGACCCACCAGAGAGCGGGCCGCTCCAACGATGGGCACAGTAGGGTCAGGGCCCAAGTGGGGGTCCCGAGGGCCAGTGGTGCCCGTGCCTTCTTTTTCTTAGTTCTAGTTCCTGAGCGGACCCGCCAGAGAGCGGGCCGCCGCAACGAGGGGGCATATTTGTTTTTAGAGGGCCCAGAGGGGCCTGTGCCCCTTCCAGTTTGGCCATTCTTACAGCTGCCCCGCCTGCAAGAGGGCAGCTGCACCGATGGGGGCAATTTGATTTAGAGAGCACAGTCGTGCCAGGGCCCCTTTACTTTGTTTACAGCTGCCCCGCCTGATAGAGGGCAGCTGCAACGTGTTGGCATAGTTGTTTATAGAGTCCCAGTCGGGCTCTCAGGGCACATCGGTGCCAGTGCCTACTTTCCTTCACAGCTGCACGGCAATTAGGGCGCTGCAATGTTTAGGCCATCATTTCTTTGGGGGCATTTTGGATGAGAGAGGAGTGAGATACACTCCTCTGCCCAGCGCAATTGCGCACTTTGAGATTCTGCTGCCTTGGCAGCCAGCCCTGACATTATGGACATAGGGCATTTGAGCCGTCTGAGAAGGCCAGTTGGCCTGGGGAACTGTTAGGTTGATAGAGCGCCAGGCCCTAATGTGATTTATGTGGTGCGCAGGAAATGTGATTTATGCACCCTGATTTATGCCTCTAATGTGATTTATGTGGTGCGCAGGAAATGTGATTTATGCACCCTGATTTATGCCTCTAATGTGATTTATGATCACGAGGTTTTGCATACTGTGTTTATGCTTGTATGATTATTCTCCACTGTGATTTATGCCTAATGTGATTTATGATTAGGAGGTTATGGTCTAATGTGTTTAGGCTTATGAGGTTGGCGCATAATGTATTTTACGCCTGATAGGATACTGATTGCAAAACATGATTTATGTTGCAGGATAATGCTGAGTACAGTGTTTGCCAGTAGTTACTGGTTGTGTTCTACATTTACTATTTTCACTTTGTGATGGTTCTGACAGTGGCCCAATTGGCCCTGTCATGTGTATATAATCCCCTGTAAATATTGCCTAGTGCCAGTTGGCACAGTGTATATTGTGCGATTACTATTCTAATGTGTTTATGACAATACAAAGGCTATTTTTATATATAACCTTGTGTGGAGTTCTTTTTGTGGTGCGCCTAGTGTGTTGCTGCTGTGTGTGTGTTGCGCAAACGCTTTACACATTGCCTCTGGGATAAGCCTGCCTGCTCGTGCCAAGCTACCAAGGGGGTGAGCAGGGGTTATCTTCAGCGTGTAACTCCCTTGCCCTGACTAGTGTGGTGGTTTCTGCCTGGCTTAGGCGCAAGCCCTAGCCAACCAGAAATCCCATTTCTAACAATATTTATTTTGTGTAATTGTTTATTTTTCTGTGTGTTATTTTTACTTTTAAAGGGGTAAAAGGTGGGTGTTAAATACATTTTTTAAATATTTAATTATTAGTTGTTAATAGTAATAGTTTTTCTTTTAAAAATAATATTTAATTGTGTTTTATTATTTTATAGTTTAATTTAGGTGTGTGTTGTGGATATTATACTGTTAAAGCATGTGTACTCAATGAATGTTTTTTATTATTTTTTCTTAATAAGATTTTTTTAATTGATTATTAATTATGTTAATCATGGAAATATATTTAATTAAAAATGTTGAAGTGTTTTGTTATTGGTGTGGTGTTATAGGGTAGGGAAAAATAAATGCATTTATGTTTTAATTAATTTTTTTGTTTGTTAATATTTGCTACTTTTAAATAATTATTGTTCATAAATGTATTTATTAACTTATTGTATATATTATTTTTGTTTTTATGTAATTAATATTATACTATGTGTTCTTTTTATATGTTTAATATATTTAATTTTATATTTTTAACATATTGTTAATTTATTTTTATGATTTTTCAAATTTTGTAACATTTTTGGTTTTTTTTCCAATTGTTTAAGTGTTATTTGTAATTTATGTTTCTCTGTTATCCAACACTTTCCCTAATGTTGCAATCACTGGAGTGGGAATAGTAATTTTTACCTCTCTGCTATTCAGTACTTTTCCCTACTGTTGCATTCAATGGAGTGGAAATGGTAATTTTTACCCCTCCGCTATACAGCACTTTCCCTACTGTTGCACTCATTGGAGTGGGAATAGTAATTTTTACCCCTCCGCTATCCAACATTTTCCCTACTGTTGCACTCACAGGAGTTGGAATAGTAAATGTAATTCCTCCGCTATCCAACACTTACCCTACTTTTGCACTCACTGGAGTGGGAATAGTAATTTTACCCCTCCGCTATCCAACACTTTCCCTACTGTTGCACTCACTGGATTGGGAATAGTAATTTTTACCCCTCCGCTATCCAACACTTTCCCTACTGTTGCACTCTTTGGAGTGGAAATAGTAATTTTTGCCCCTTCACTATCTAACACTTTCCCTACTGTTGCACTCATTGGAGTGAGAATAGTAATTTTTACCCCTCCGCTATCCAACATTTTCCCTACTGTTGCACTCACAGGAGTTGGAATAGTAAATTTAATTTCTCCGCTATCCAACACTTACCCTACTTTTGCACTCATTGGAGTGGGAATAGTAAATTTAATTATTCCGCTATCCAACTCGTTCCCTACTGTTGCACTTATTTTTTTAATAGTTTAATTTTTTAATTTATTATATTATGTTTTTTTATTTTAAATTATTGTTATATATATAGATATATATATATTTTATTTTTATATAATTTTAAAGTTTAAAAATTAAAGGTAATAGTTAATCAATTATTTTTAAGTAAATATATGTATATGTATAAATTGTTATGTTTGTGTGTTTATATTTTTTTAATTAAGTATATTTGCTATATTTAGTTTATTTTGTTAAAAATAATATTAATATTTAATATATTTACTATATATTATTTTATTTTATATATATTTTTAATTTGATATTTTTTACATCTATATTTTTTACCTCAATATTTTGGATCGATGGTTGTTACATCGATATTCTATCAGTGAACCTATTCTAACATATAGACTTGACCTATTTTATGGTCTGGTTTGAGTTAAGAAAAGCATATTATAATGCTTATATTTTTGTTATAATAGATATAGTTATTTTTTAGCCTGAAGTTTTATCTTGACTATTTTTATTTGTATGCTTTGATGGTTTTTGTCCAATAGCCGAATAAAGCACTATTTGATTGATTGATTGATTGATATTGCTCCTCCTCTACCTTTATACATGTTTGCTATCGCCACTGTAAATCTATCGGGAAACTCACCGATGTAGCATCTAGCACTTCACCTCACACAGATGGAGACTGTGCAGTGACAGAAGAGTCCTGGAGGATCCCTGTGATCTACCTGTCCACCTTTCTTTCTCTCCGATAACTTACGCCTAAGCATCAGGTGTGAGCCTGATCTCTGGGGCAGTGAATTTTCCATCTTTTATGCATGTCTTGGATTATACTTTGAAAATGGTTTTGCTCCTTGTGTTACAGTAGTTTCAAGATGAGTTTTTGTTTTTCAGCCAAGCATTTGAAATTATTTCAAGATTGTATTTGATGGACAGATGGCTGTGCATGGTGAAGCAGGGGTATTTGGCAACTGTGCAGAGTTCTGGGGTCAATTGATAATGTCTAATCAATCAGAACCACTCCTCAGGTTGTGCTATCTTGGAATAGTTGTCAGTGATTCATTAGGAACACTCTTCTGGTTTGATTAGCTTCATCATGGTGGTGAGTATCCAGATTTGGATACAGGAGAGGCAGTCTCATCAGATAGCCTACATGTGTGTAAGATGAGCCCCACAGATAGACATGTGTATCACTAATATATTCGTGAATTGTGATTTTCTGGATGGTATATAGAACTCACAGAGGAAACAGGTACAGCATGGTAATTACAATGGAGACAGAGCAGGTGAGAGGGCTTTTGAATTCTTGGGTGACCTACTGGACTATCTGATTGCTATTAGGAAGGAAAGTAGGAGGTAAACAATTACATAACAGTGCCAGCAAACTCCATGTGTGCCACAGAGATAATGATTAGATTCTGGTAAGTTGACTATTTAAACGACTGCTGATAGATAGGTCCAGCAAGATAGAAATGCAGAATCATTATTGTCATCTCCAATGTACTTAATTGGTGCTGCATCGGGTTCTTACGTCAGACTGCTAATCATGTAGAATATGGTTGACAACTGCCTCCTTGATTTCTTGTGAAGAAAGAGGAGATGCATGATGATTCAGAGGTTAACTTTATGATTGTGACTAAGGTCCTTTTGTCCTTTGTTCCGAAGAGGGATAATTTGTCCAGTCTTGAGGCCATCCTAGGACAGCCCTGAAAGGGTGAGGTGAAAGTGATAATAATGAAAGGGGTGTGTATCTTTACAATAATGGAGGGCAAAAAGTCTTCTTCATATTAAGTAGTGTTGGGGCTTGTTCAATCTGCAAAAGAGGGAGGTTGGAAGCTGGACTGTCTTAGGTAGGTGGATAATGGGATGGTGGCAATGGTGATACTCTGATTAGCATCTTTGATGCAATTCTGATTTCAGTTGTCTATGTGGTTGATGGCATTGAATTTGTTGTTAACGTGTATGTCGATAGGACTTAGAGAGGTGAAGATTGTCACGGATTAGCAGCTTTGAAGAGCACTTTGCTTATTTTGGATGCTTCTATGCTCATTCTTTTGTAATGTGCTGGTTGGCTCATGATCATGACATTATTGCTGGCAGAAGAAAGGCTTGTTTAACTGTGTCACGATGCCTTGTGCTATGGTGTTATACTTTTTCTGTTAATAGGTGAAAACCTTGCCATTTCTGGGTTGTTTGATGTACCAGGGTACTGCTGGTTTATTTAAAATGGATCTGACCTTCAAAAGCACACATAATCCCATAATAGGCATCAGGATGGAACTGAGCGTGTCATGGATGGAGTCTGGTTGAGGAATGGGTAGGAAATGTAAGAACGATTAAATCTTCATTTAAGAAAGGTAAATGCAGACAGATCAGAAATGCACATTCCATATTCTTGGACTGTTGGCTGATATGTGGAATTGAATTAAGGGAGCTGAGATTGGAATCTCTTCAGTCCAACAGTGTAAAGTGGTGGCACTAAAGTGATGGAATGAATGTGAGGACAACATTGACGATTTTGCCACTGGCATAGCAGGAACGGAGATGTGCGATGACGGCAATCTTTTATTTTTAGTTTTTTTGGGGGAGGGGTAGGTAGATGGGTGCAGGGGACCAAGACAGATCGACCTCTCAGGTAGTTCTCAGCATAAAGTCACGCCCCCTCCAAGCCACACCCTGTTTTCACAATGTGAAGTTTCTTTTTCAAGTTGGTAGGCCTGTGGTTGATTTTAACATGATTGGAGTCTGCCTTCACTCACCCACCACACTGGATAACCCCCAGTTTTATAGTGTATTTCAAAGATTGGAGTGGACCTAAAAATGCGATAATATGAACTACACACCTTTTTTTCAAAAGACAGCTATGCTATTCCAATGCTTTACTTCGTTTTCGACTTTTGAATAGATGTGTCATGTTTGGAAAATGTACCACTTCAACCACAGACTATACTAGCAATGAATCATATTTCGTACCCCATGTATAAATGTTAATCTGAGGTAATGCGTTCTGCGGATGAGAAATCACAAACCTGCATAAACCTCGAAGTATTTTTCATTTAAGATTAATCAAAAGCTAATTCATTCAGAACATTAATTTGAAAAGGACTTTGTATAGCTATATCGCTTTTCTGCCTCACATAAATCAGTGTCTTTCCGCGCGGCTCCCTTTGACTCAGCAGCACACACGGCAGTTTTGAATAATGTTTTCAATTAGATGAAATGAAAAGGAGTGTTCTACTATTTGGGCGAAGTGAGGTCAAACAGCTTTTTCGAATGACTCTCGGAATCAAAAATTTAAGAGAACTTCTTTAATTAAATGGATGACGATTTTTTTTTTCTTTACAAATGAAAACTTGTTTTCCGTTCCCTAATGGGTCGCTTTCAAGAGCTCTGTGATTGCTATAAATTGTAAAAGCATTGGTGAAGATAATTATGTCCTTTCGCATTTTTTCTATGCAGGCCATATTAACTTATTTCAATCAATTTTCAAAATATTTTTTATCAACAGCTCTGAGCCAGTAAATGATGCACCTATTATTGCAGTGACTCAGGAAAACAGTATTATTGCAAAACGCACATGTCTAACAACAGATTGGGCTGTTTATGAAAACAGCATACTTGCAAGCTGTGGGCAACTTGAGTTAATGCTAGAATAAATTCCTATGGAAACACCCTGTTCTATCGATTCAAGCTGTTGTTTTCTCTAGGTTATTGCTGAGTTTGTGTATTTAAATATGCCACAGTACAACCTAGAGAAAGTAGAGGTAGTAAAAAAAGTGTGCGACCCGAATTATGGGGCATATTAGCAAGGGCTGGCGATATAATTATCGCCGCTTTAGCGTCCGTTTTTGGGCGAAAAGCGGCGATAATTATATCGCAATATCATCAAGGACACGCTAGCGCGTGTTTCCTTGATGTAGAGCCCGTTTTTTCACAGCCTCGCCTCGCATCGCTAATGAGATGCAAAGAAGGCGTGGCTGTGAAAACAACACATGTTAATATCGTGAAGGCAGCTTCGCGATATTAACAAGGAGGTGCAGCGATAAAAAAATCGCGCTACCTCAGTCTTAACTCAGGAATTTAACGTCTGTTAAATTCCTGACTAAGGCATACTTTTAATGGGAGATGGATTATGCTGATACGACCACAGGGTCGTATCAGCAATGTTATCGCTAGTTGCTCAATGGAACATCGCTGGAAAACCAGTGATGTTCCATTGAAAACACCGCTATCGCTGAAATATTATCGCCATAGCGCTATGCGTTGTAAATATAGCGTTATCATGGCGATAATATTCAGCGATAGCCAGCGATAATATTTCTATCGCTATGTACGGCCAGCGATAATTATCGCTGGCCGTTGATAATATGCCCCTATATTTTTAAACTTAGGAAAGCTAAGGTATGGCCCTGGACTGGATTTAAATCAAGGATTAATGGGGCATATTATCAAGGGCTTTATCGCCGCTTTAGCAACACTTTTTGCCGCTAAAGCGGTGATATTTTTAACGCCCTATTAGCAAGCTGTCGCTAACAGGCGTTAGCGACAGCTTTCAGGCGTTAGCGGCCGGGTTTTACATCGCCTTGCATGTCAGCGATAATTATCGCTAATGACATGCAAGGTAGGCGTTCCCCACTAAAAGCGGCTGTAAACAGTCGCTAACACAACTAACCCCTATTAACAAGGCAGGCAAAGAGATAAAATAAATCGCGCTAAGCCGCGTTTATCGCTAGATTTTAACACCTGCTACTGAGGATGACTTACCTGTTTAAAGTATAGGAGGTGGATTGTCAGGCTGAATCCATCCTTGCGTTAATGCGAGAATATCGCTGCTTTTCCAGCGATATTGTAACACATTTTGCCGCTATTGCTGGAAATTTTATCGCTATGGAGATAAACCTTGTTAATAGGGTGTTATCTCAGCGATATTTTCCAGCGATAGGCGGCGTTAAAAGAATTCGCGCTAAGCGCGGTAAGCGATAAATATCGCTATTCCTTGATAATATGCCCCAATGTATTTTATATTTCCTCTTAACCACCCAGAAGTCCAGCTGGAATTACAAAGGTATGGTCGAGAATTAAGATCAGTCTCAGGACCAAAATTGATCAGCTCCAAATTTGGTGGAAGAATGTTGAATATGGCTGCCTTTAAGATTTGGAATGGAATGTACAAAAAAGTGATGGATGGAATGCTTGAACTAATCTCAGCCTCTGCTAATTACTCAAGACCACATCCCAGTCCAACATTATTTTGCACAACATGCCACTTCAGTTTGGACACAGCCATATGCAAATCAGTCTTGACCCTGCTCCAATAGGAACCTTACCTCTCGATTTATGGCATGCTATGCCCTTTCATTGTTTCTTTACAGAAACTGAAGCTATGTTCAATGAGCTGTGTATAGTTTTTATTTTCTATTTTCTATTTGTGTAATTTATATATTAAGGGGGATATTCTCCATAACGTGTGATAATCATCACCAAAAAAGGCTAACGCACGTTTTCATATCGCCGTCTATCGCGGGAAAATAACTCAGTGTCAACGTCGTATTCACAACACGGCGGTAACATGCGATAGTCTCCCGATAACGCGCCAAATGTCCGCGATACAACTACCGTGACGGCGATAAAAAAAGGAAACCCGAACGTGAAAAAAGTTGCGATGGGCCCAACCGCGATAGAAAAATCGGCGACAAGCAGCGCCAGGCTTGCAATTCCCACGACAGGCGGGAAAAATCACTACAAAAGCAGAAAAAAAAAACACAAACAAAAACAAAACAACTGCGATGCATAATGGAGGTAGCCGGAGCAGGAACAGAGGACGAGCAGAACCCCACAAGCCCCCCGGAGGACCATGCCGGGACCTTGGGGTCAGGGAAGGGCAAGGACAGGAAGAAGAGGAAGACGCGGTTCAGTCCGCAGGAAAACAGGGTCCTGATAACGGAGGTGATGAAATACCATCAACAACTGTTTGTCACCTCCAATGTGTCATTGGCGACAAAAAATGGAATATGGCAGTCCATCGTGGACAAGGTGAATGCAATCGGAGTGCTGAGGAGGACAATGGAAGAGGTCAAGAGGCGCTGGAATGATGTGAAGCGCAAAACCAAGCAGAAACTCGCCAACAACCAGAAGGCAGCAATGCAGACTGGAGGTGGCAGTCCTGAGCCACAGGAGGAGCTGGACAAGATGGAGGAAATGGTCTCCACAGTCATCAGTGTGGAGACGGTGGCAGGAGTTGGGGGACTGGACACTGCTCGACAGGAGCTGACACAACAGCAAGAGGGTGAGTAACGACCAGGGACTGGGGGGACGGGGGGAGATGGGCACAATGGCACACATGCACAATTAAGCATAGCACAGTGCACACCCACGATTACTCTGGAGCATGTCCCTGATCCCCTTGGCACACTGCAGCACACCTAGAAACTGCAAGTAGGCCCCCGTCGACTATGTGCCCAGAGGGGGCCCTCCCCACACATCACTAATCTCACAACAAACCCATGCACAAGTACAAACACACATCCGTGATGTTGTCGAAATGTCCACTGTCCCGCATCAAATAGGCAGCTCCTCCCAAACAGTCACAATGTACATTGTCATGCAGTTTGTATGTAAACCTGTACAATGCGTCAACATACATGTGAAAACAATGTTAAACTGCATCTCCCCTTTACATTGCAGAGGGTGAATCAACACCTCCTGCCGAGCAGACGGTCCACCTCTTCACTGATGATGAAGAGGACCTCCCCTCCATCGACACCGACGCCCTCCAACGGCTCTTGGACAGCTTCGGCACCCCACCTCCAGGAGCAGGGCAGCCCAGCTGCATCGAGGAAACCCCACCCCCTGCACAGACCACACAGCAGGAAGCACCCACCACCACGGCTGTCTCCCAGGACCCCCACAAACAACACATGGCCTTCCAATGCGGTGTGTTAGGGTGCAAGGAGAAAATGGCTGATCAGGTGCGGGTGGGGTTCTACCTCATGGCAGCCAAACTAGATGCCATACGTGGGTGTCTAAGTCCCATCAGGGACCACTTACAGTCCCTAACGGACACCCACAGTCCGCTCCATGCTCTCCAACGATCCATGGCTGACATCGCTGGAGTCCTGACTCTGAGACAAGGACAACTGTCTAGTCAGAGTGGCTCCAGCGATGTCAGCCGGGAGTTGGGACACATGCGAAGGATCATGGAGTACAGGGAGCAGATGCAGGCGGAAAGAATGGCTGCCACGGCTGCACACCAGCATGATGTAGCTGGGATCTACCATGCCCTGCAGATCCTCGTCATGGCCTTGCTGCCATGAGGCCTGGCGCAGATGAATGCTGCTGCTGCTTCGACATCCAGATCTCCACCCCCTGATGTGTCAGTGCCTCACAGTGTGGCAGACAATCCACCTCCGGCACCTGATGTGTCACTGCCACACAGTGCGGCAGCCAATCCACCTCCGGCCCCTGATGTGTCAGTGCCACATAGTGCTGCAAAGAAAACACCACCACCCACATGTGAGGCACATGAGACATCAGAGGACGAAGATGCGGATGAATCTGCCTTACTGGTAGTAAGGAAGTGGTAACATTCTTCTCCGCCATATGGCCTGTTTCTGCTTGGTTCTGCCCTCTGCATCATCACCTTCCAGTGTCCCCCGATGCACACTGCGACACTCACCTTGGACCTCGACATGGACTGCCATATTCTGTTTGGTTACCAATGACACAGCTATCAGACTGCGGACTGAACTCTTCCTCTTCCGATATACTTGTCATTCCCTGAAGGACTCTGGCTGGCCCGCCACGGGCCAACAATGTAAAGTGGGGTTTGCATGGCCCTGTACTGCTCCAGCTACAACACTCCACTGTATGTGCATTAAACAATCAAATTCACACAGATGTGTCATGTCTATGATCATTCAAGTACGGAAGTATGGATGAATGTCGGGTCAGTGATTCCCCCTTACGTCCATGTTGCACATGTTGTGGGACTTGAGTCACAGGGTGCAACATTACCGATTGCGGACCGGGTGGCGTCGACACCACATCAGAGACACACACATTAGTCACCTTCTTGTCCAGCCCAGAACGGAACCATGCCCAGAGCACCGGGGTCATCGTTCACACCCCTACGCTGGACTGGCATACGCCAGGCCAGCCCACTCCGCTTACGCTCACAGGGGACAACGACAACGCTACATGTCCTAGGTCTTCCCTGTAGTGATCTGCTGATCACAGGTCTAGTTGTCAGCATGCCACAGCCACTCCCTGAGGGCTGGTTCACACCCACACCACACCCATCCAGCACATGCGTCACAGGACATGTGACCCTGCCAATAAAAGGGGCCGGGCGCACGTGCCCGAGGCCATTTCCACTATTGAGCTGAGTGTGTCTGTGTGGTCATTATTTCTGCATGAGGGCCTAGGGCCCTACCACATCATATTCCCCACTGCCGGAGGTGACATGATGGCGTCCACACGACGAGACTCAATCATAAAGGGCCCATGACTTGAGGTGCACAGAGTTGGTGGCATCTGAGGCACTTAGGCCGACACGGGCCTACCGCCACGGGACGGTGACTTGAGGTTCACAGAGTTGGTGGCATCCGAGGCACTTAGGCCGGTACGGGCCTACAGCCACGGGACGGTGACTTGAGGTGCACAGAGTTGGTGGCATCCGAGGCACTTAGGCCGGCACGGGCCTACCGCCACGGGACGGTGACTTGAGGTGCACAGAGTTGGTGGCATCCAAGGCACTTAGGCCGGCACGGGCCTACAGCCATGAGGTGCACTGAGTTAGTGGCACCAGAGCTGAGCGGGTGTGCAGCCTGCGATGATGCGTAGGCCTTGATACGCCGTCCTGCCAATCAAGATTCAATTTGAATTGTGAGCCCAGCTCGACCGCAGTGTACGCCGAGGGCAGCAGGCTGCACAGACATGACTCCGCGGCGCGGTGCTGCAGGGTGCGCTGGGGGCCTATGGCGCGGAATCCAGTGATCGGCTGAGGAGGTTGTACCGGCACGTGGTGGGCCCTGTTAGAGACACGCCGGTGGCGGCAGGTGAGCATTGAGGCCTGGGTGCGTAAGGGCAGGCACTCATCGCTGGTTGGCGGACTGGTCTGGGGACCAGGGCTGGGGTGCAGCAGGCGCACAGGATCGCGTAGGCACCACCGGTCACGGCGGCACCCTCGTGGCTGGGTGGGGGGAGTGAAGGTGCAGGGGTATCAAGCTGATACAAACCGTGATGCTTACAGGTATGAGTAATCCTGCATCATGAGACCGTAACAGAAGTTAGTGTGACCGTAACCTTCCTTTTCTTCCCTATGAAGGTTAGGACCACACGTACTTCTGTTACGGTCTGTGCAGGATTTGTCTTTCCTGTGAGCATTCCGGTTTGTCCAAGTGCTATACACTGTACCAGATTAGGTTTGTGACTATACGGATGCTTGACCATTGTCGCCTTTTGTCCAACAGGTTTCTGGATACTGACTTCCGGAGTATGGAATGGTATTGGGGAGTTCCCGCAGCATATGCAGTTACTTGAATCCACACGTTGCCCTGATGAAGTTCCCCGTTGGGCGTTGGCTGTGCTTTACGTATTGTTTATTGCTGTATTTGTAATAAAGGACTGTTTTTACACTACTGTTGACTACTGGACTTCATGACCGTGCACACCCCCATTTCAGTTACTACAGTTTTGGATCTGGGGCACAGTGGCATCTGGCAACGGCTGGCGTTGGGGTTGGTTGCGCAGGTACACTACGAATTGGAACTGTCGTGTGGTGCGGTGACAGGGGCCCGCCGTTGTATTGTGGACATGCATCCATGACATGGGTGAGGACGTATGATAGGGCTTGCCGTGAGACTCCTCCGACTCTGACAGTTGTTGTATGGGAGGTACCAGGGGCCAACAGGTGCTGCACAGCCAGCAGCTTCGTCTGCGGAGGGATGGTGGTTGTCCGCCGTGTTGGTACCGTCAGCCTGTGGGCAATGTGGGTCAGGATGCGGAGGATGGTTGTCCTTTTGTGCCTGTAGTGGGCAATGACTTCCTCTGGCGTTGAGTCTCTGAGGCTGGTGGGTTTTGGGAACGTCCGCTGTCCTGTTCTGCGCTGCCTCTGTGGTAGTCAGAGGGGGATGCCGGGGGGGGCCTGGGGATGGTTGCGGTGGGTGTTGTGGCCCTCTTGGGTCTCCAGGCTGCATGATCATTGTCTCCATGGCATCTGTTGGTCTTCAGATGTGGCTCTGGGCTGGGCTCCCTTTCTCCTGCAGTTTGTCGTCCTGCTTAACACCAGTAAAAGGCAGGTGTTAAATCCCTGCTGCTAACGCGCCTTATTGCCTGTTTTTGGATCGCATCGCAGATCTGGCTGGTCGTTGTGAATGTCGCAAAGTGGTGTTTTCGTGTGTTTTTGCACGGGGATGCCTACTCTGCATGTCATTAGCGTTAGTTGTCTCTCTCATCCGTGGCGATGTTTTTTGCGGCAGCTATCGCTGCAAAACTGGCGATGTGGTCAGTTGCACCAGCTTGGGAATGGGGCGATAATTCTTTCGCCACTTTTGCTGCGCTAAAGTGCCGATAACTTGGCGATAAGTCCTTGAGAATATGCACCTAAATGTATGTTAATTTTCTTATGTAAGTGAGTCTTGAAGTTTTACATAATCTGATGTTTTTGCATATTTACAAATAAAATTATTGGATATAATGCTAAAGTACAATGATTTAAATTGTGGTTTAGTTTGTATTAAAAGAAAAGGACAATACATTTTAGCTGTCAAGCCTTTTAGTGCAAAGATGTTTGTGCAAACTTTTGCAGTTGTGCTGTTTAGGCACAGATGCCTACATTGTCTGACTGTGCAGCAATGCAAACAGTTTAAGTTTCAACACATTCAGTTAGTGGCTGTTAGACCTGTCATCCTTGGCCTGGTTTCCTCCTAACTTTTTGCCTTTAGACCTCCTGTTTTTGCTGACTTCAGGTTTGATGGCCTTAGGATTCTGCACACTTTACCACTAGTAACCAGTGCTAAAGTGCTTGTGCTCTTTCCCTAAAACGTGGTATCATTGGCTTATCCCCAACTGGCATATTTAATTTGCTTATAACTCCCTAGGACAGTGCACTACACTTGCCGTAAATTAAATGCCATTTGTGGGCCTGCGGCACTAATTGTGCCACTCACTTAAGTAGATCTTTAAACGTGTCTCAGGCCTGCCATTGCAGAACCTGTGTGTGCAGATTACACTGCCATTTCAACCTGGCAAAATAAACATTTTGCTAGGCCCTAACCTTCTTTTTTTAATACATATAGGTCCTCCCAAGGTAGGCTCTAGACATGCCCAAAGGCAGGGTGCACTGTATTTAAAAAGTGGGACACGTACTTCCTTGTAGTAAAAAACTCTTAAATTCATTTTTCACTACTGCAAGCCTATCTCTACCTTGGGAAAACATTGGGATTACATTATTACATGTTATATGTGTAATTTCCACATGCGAAGATATAACTGGTTCAAGCTTGGTGTCTCTTAAATCCTAACTTATGGTGAAGTTGGATTTTAAATTACGATTCTGAAAATGCCACTTTTAGAAAGTTGCACAACAAGAAATCTAGCTACCACTTTCTCTGCTGTTATCTACTTAAACAGACGAAGAACCAATACCTGAATTCATTGGTCCTGGTTATTTATTCAACTATTCCTTCATTTTTTCATTTTTCAAATGTCATATATGTCAGAAATAGAGAAAACACTTTTTGTTTCAAGCAAATACATGACATAAATTGTAAACGTGATAAACAACAAAACATGGACACAACTTCAAAGTAATACACCAGTCAGTCTATTCATGAACTTCATACATGCAGCAATTCCATTGTACATGATTTAAACAGTCCTTTTTGAAGGGATGCTGCCCATTGGGAATAAGTTTAGAACCAGCTGGGGTTAAATGAATGCAAAATTTCCCTCAAAGCTACTCGTGTTCATAAATTATTAATTCCTCAATGGTAGGAGAATGCCGACGCGTTTCGAGCCCCAGTAGTACTTATGGGGCTCTCTTCAGGGCTTTCACTTGGTGTGATCTAAAAAATAATAAACAATGTTGCTGTTTGATGAATAGTTCACCCTTTCTCAATGTCTACTGTGTCAGTTTTATCAAGCATACTACACGATACCTGGTTAGCGCGTGCTCTGTTACTGCTGGATAGAGTACTCTTCTTCGCTGATGATTTTGAAAACAAATTCATTGACAGTTCTGTCAGGTGCTATAGAAAATGGAAGGGAATCATTAAGCAACTGGTTGCCAGGTTTACTTTACGACCAGTTGCTTAATGGTAAGAGCACGCTTATCCAGATTATCCATGATCATGTTCAACTGAGAGGATTTGTCTCCCAGTTGAGTTAATGCACATGCTATTGCAGCTGTGCCTAGCAGGACCATCATTTATATAGGAAAATAAAATTCCATCCAACACTCTCAAACTGCATAATTTGTTGCAATAATGCTTTGCAACATCCATTTTACAGTTGTGCTGTTTGCCCTGAAACTACTTGGTGTTCAGCCAGCATTGCACGGATGTTTAATATTTTGGAAAAAAAAACAGTATTTACCTAATTTGAAACATTTTCCCACGGTGTTCTTTTGTGACTGTCACAAACTTTCAATCTGTCACGGTATGAGAAAGTTAATTAATCATTTGAGACACAATCATTTGTGGAAGACACAATCAAGGTTACAACATAGTTCACTGGGAAAACACTATTCACACCATTGTCATATCACAAGCAGCAGGCTTATCCCAGCTTAATGTGTGATAGACTCGAGCAGTACCAAACAACATAAAAGTCAAGAAAACAAATCAGTAGATTAAGAGAATCAAACAAATTATCTAAAAAAAATGCAAGGAATAAAACACCATGAAAACATGAAGTTCCAAATACAGTCAATGGTTACAGGGGACCATAACATAGGTGAGATTTCAAACTGACCCCAAGTGAGTGTAAATGGCAAAGCCTGTGGGCCACGCTACATAATAGGTTTGCCTTGGGACTTGGGGCAAAATATACCAATATGTAGTTGAAAAATACTGGTCGAAATATTGCTACTGGTGTTTTTTGGACCATTAAACGGTCCTCATGTACAAAGACTCGATTTAGTAAAAGTGGTCACAAATTACGCACCTACTTTTAATGAATCATTTTTGATTTTGCAAACTGACCTATGTATTAATTGAATGCTTTATGAAATACAGAAACATTGTGGGTCGCACTTTGAAATACCTCATTAATATTCATCATGTAGGTTGCAAACTGTGACCCGCTACAATTACGCAAAATCACAGCAGGGAAGGCGGCCTGATGCGTTTAGCAAAGCACCATACCAGAGATTGTTTTGAACTAAAGCAAACTTTTTAAAAAATGTGCCTCATTTTCCTTAAAGTAAAACAAGATGCGCTGAAAAGTTACACACACCTTTTTTCGAATGAAACATTACCTACTCCGAAAAATGAGTTTGTCAACATTCATAGAGGAGAAAGGGGCCACTGGCGACCCCTTCCCATATGTGAATTAGTTACCAACTCCTTTGAGTTCAAGGTAAAATATTAATGTTTTATGACCAGAATTTGGTCACAAAACATTAACACATGTCATAAGGATTCAATATCTGGAAGGGACACCATAAACCCACCAGATCCAAATACAGATTCCTTATTGTTTCTGTAAGAAAATGCCTCTATTTGAATGATCACCACATTTTTCGAACTGATGTTGTTGGTTTTTGGACTTTGTACACTGGGACCTTGCGAACCAGGCCCAAGTGCCTGTGCTCTGACCCCTGAAAACTTGTAGAATTAGTTAAAACCCAATTGGCACTAATAATGTAGCTCCAAGTCCACAGTTTATGGTAATCCGTGTGGCCCGGGCTTGTAAATTAAACAGCACTAGTGGATTGCAGCACTTATTGTGCCACCACTAAAGGGACAAAGCATGATTCTAGGTCTGCCACTGCAGCCTAGCTGAGCAATGCCATTTTCACCTGTCAAAATCACCATTTATCCAGGTCTAAACTTTGCTTTTAAATAGTAGTAAGTCTCCTCTATATTAGGCCTGACCAGCCCAAATGCAAGGTGCATAGTATTTAAAAGTAGGAAGTATGTATTTAATGTTTTTACATGTCCTCACAGTGAAATATGCCCCAAACCTGTTTTTCACTGTAGCAAGGCTGGTTGTGCCATAGTAAACACTGGATTAATGTATGACTTTATTATACTTAATAAAGCTAGCTATTGGAATTAGCTAGAAAATGACTCCAAAACCTAATTCTCTTAATTAAACGAAATCCAACTAAATTCAAATTTAGAAATGTACAATTTTTCTACCTAAAGCCTCTAGTAGCCTTTTCAGAGTTAATCTCCAATTGTCAGGTGGCATCCTGCTGGCCTCTGCAAGGAGGTGTGAATGACTGCCAGGGAAAGGGAACAAAAAAGGGCCAATGTGTGGAAGGAAGTGTGACCTTCCCCTGACAGGATGACCTGGGGGATGTGTCCAAAAGTGCACAAACTTCAAAGGGACATCCCCTGTAACAGACAGGTGTAACTCACACCTAGACCTGTCCCTTCCATTATCCACGTAGCAAGAATATCAACAATCTCAGCGGGGGGGCCCTATTTCAGAGTTTGTTTGCAAATGGAGTTTTTCATTTCCCTAGACAAACTTCAGGGGTGTGTGTGCCAAAAGTTCTGCTCAAGGGGAAGAAAGGTTCTGCCATATTGGAATATTGGATTTGGCAGATCAGTGCACAGTGGGGTTGCTTAGGGCCAAATTCCCACATTCAGAAAAGGATATCAATGTGGGTAGGATTGCCCCTGGGAAGTTTGTCCCTATTGGTCAGGGAGTCTCCTCCAACTATAAGCTAGTGACAGACACAAATGAGGTTCTGCTGGATACCTTCTTTATAACACATCTAGACCTGTGGAAGACAGAAGAAGGTTTGCACCTGCTGTTGAATCTGTGGGGAGAGACCCCAAGGGCTGGACCTGCTCCCACTTGTACCCAAGACAAAAAAGTGGACTTAAAGGGTCAGATGGCTGAACTGCTGTTAAACTTCAAGGCCACAAAAACTGCAAGAAGCCTACTTTTCCCACGATCCCAGCTAAAACTGGACACTTAGGGGCATATTCTCAAGGACTTATCGCCGAGTTAGCGGCACTTTATCGCAGCCAAAGTGGCGATAGATTTATCGCCCTATTCACAAGCTGGTGCTAACAGCCGATATCGCCAGTTATCCTGCGATAGCAGCCGCAAAACACATTGCCACGGATGACACCGGCAACTAACGCTAATGAGATGCAGAGTAGGCGTTCCTGTGCAGAAAGCCGCGATAACACCACTTCGCAATATTCCCAACGACCAGCAAGATCGGCGATAGGATCCCAAAACAGGCGATAAGGCGCGTTAGCAGCAGGGATTTAACACCTGCTCTTACCTGGTGTTAAGTCGGATGACAACCTGCACCATAAAAGGGAGCCCAGCCCAGAGCCACACCTGAAGAACAACAGATGCCATGGAGCTACTGATCATGCAGCTCGGAGCCCCAAGAGGGCCACAACACCCACCGCCGCCACCCCCAGGCCCGCAACCCCCCGGACCTCCCCTGCCCCCCCGGACTACCACAGAGGCAGCGCAGACAAAGACAGCGGACCTTCAGAAAACGCACCAGCCTCACAGACTTAACACCAGAGGATGTCATTGCCCACTACAGGCTCAAAAGGACAACCATCCTCCGCATCCTCACCCACATTGCCCACAGACTGACGGTACCAACACAGCGGACAACCAACATCCCTCCGCAGACAAGCTGCTGGCTGTGCTGCACCTGTTGGCCTCTGGGACCTTCCAACCAACAACTGCCAGAGTCGGAGGAGTCTCACAGCCCGCCCTATCCAAGTTACTCACACCTGTCTTGGATGCCATCATCAGCTTGATACCCTGCTCAGCTCTTCAGGTGCCACTAACTCAGTGCACCACAACTCATGGACCCTTCCTGATTGAGTCTTGTGCTGTGGACAGCTCACGCAACAATGTCACCTCAGGCAGTGGGGAAGTCCTGGGACGATGATGAGGAAGATGAGGCAGGTGTAACACACCCCACTGCAGCTGCAGCAGGAATATCCCGAAGGGACACAATCCTAGACAATTTCTTCACATGAGCACGCTCAGCTCTGGTGCCCCTACCTCAGTGCACTGCAACTCACGGACCCTTCTGGTTGAATATTGGGTGACCTCTGTACTTACTCCGGCTTCCTCCATGGTGCTACGCAGATTGAATTATTTTGTTTGTGTTTTTCGGTGCTTTTATAGTGCATTTTCCCGCATGACGCGTGGGAATTGCAGGCCTTTCGCTGGTTATCGCTGATTTTTTTATCGAGGTTGGCCACATCGCAACTTTTTTCGCGTTCGTGTTTCGCGTTTTTTTGCCGTCACGGTAATTTTATCGCGGTCATTTGACGCGTTAGCATGAGACTATCGCATGGTACCGCCGTGTTGAGAATACAACGTTAACACGGCGTTATTTTCCCGCAATAGACTGCGATGTGCAAAGTTGCGTTAAGCTAATTATGCGATAATTATCACACGTTCTTGAGAATATCCCCCTAAGTTTTCCTCCAGAGAACCAGCAGAGGCCAGGACAGACGATGAAGCCGCAGTCACAGCCCCAGCTGTACAATTGTCAGTCAGATTCAACTCACTTGTTTCCCCTGCTAAAAACATTTCAGCTTCTAGAAAAGTTTCTAGGTCTGGATATAGAGAGATTTCACTGAGGCCAACGTTGAACAGCATCCAACCGCTGACAAGACCTTCCTGGGTGTAGATTCTAGACTTCTCCGGCTCAGAGAATTCTGCATTCAACAATGATCCTGTCAAGTTTCCAGCTGAAGCCGAGACTTACACTGAGAACCCCCGCATCATCAGGCTGCTGTCGTCGAACAGACTCAGCCTGCAGCCCGACCCGCCGACAACCTGTAAATGTTATAAGTCAGAAGATAAACTTTCCGCCGGGGTCCAGTTACGTGACTGGCAGTAGCTTGCTGTCAGCTTTAACTTTTGACTTGGACCCAGTCTAGCATGACTAGATTGGTGCTTTATGCTTTTATGTGCTATGTTGATTTAAAACCTCTAAAAATTATATCTCCGTATCCCTACATCTGATTTTTGTTGTTTTGGTGTCTATTTGTTCACTAAATTTGACTCTATTTTTATAGTTTGAAATGGGACATTTATTGTGTGTTTTTTTCTACTTTTTAACTGCTTTGGTATTTTGCTGTCTATTTGCTCATTACATTTTACTCTATTTTTATAGTTTGGAGTGAGATATTTATTGTGTGTTTTTTTTGGTACTTTTTAACTGCTTTGGTACTGATACATGCTTTACACTGTTCTCCTAAGTTAACCCTTTTTGCTCTATGTTACAGCTATGAAGAGATGTGCTCAGGTTTAAATTATTGAGAGCTAACTGGACTCGGTACAGAATGGAGACATCATTACTTGGACTTGCAACCCTTCGAAAAAATAATCCACCCTCTCACAGTTTCCTAACCCATTTAACGATTCTGTAGACCTTTTCTGAATCGTTAATTGAGTTTAGTACATTTCAAAAAGTGTTTTAGCAGTTACAAACCCTCAGAATTACTAAATTTGAGGGTTTGCAACTGTTATAACACTTTGTACATGAGGCCATAAGAGTCACATGCACAGACATTGAATTTGCTAAAAGTGGTCTAAATTTGCATACGGTATGTTAGTGAATGTAATGGTATTTTGCAAACCAACCTATTTACTAATAGGTCAAGTCGCCATATACGGAATCATAGGGGGGTCGCAATCTGACCTACTCCATGCTTATAAATGAGGTAGGTTGCAAACTGTGACCCAGTACAATTTGCTGACTTGATGGATGGTGGCCTTCCGGGGTCAGCGGACAACCATGTCTGTGGTTGCTTTCAAATAAAGCAATCTTTTTTTTTTTAAATGCAAGCTGTTTTTCTTAAAGGAAAAAGGGGATGTTTAAAAAGAAATGAAAACTATTACAAACTTTTTTAAGACTAGGCAGTGGTCCTTGGGACTTGTTAGGACTTAGGTCCAGATTAACAATAGATCACATAAAGCAATGTTGTATGAAATATTGTAGAACTGTATTGTGCAATTGAAGAAAAATTGCACAGCACCTTATTTAGCTAGAAGTGCTTGCTGCTATCGTTATCAGCTGTGCTTGTTCTCACAAAGCCAACTTTAGCAGTGGTAGTGAAAAGTCTTCTCTTCATCTCTACTGAACTCATCATCTGTACTACTTCCTCTCCAAACCCTATTCCGATTATTACAATGACTAGGGGTAGGCCACAGCCATCAAGGAAGACAACCAAAAGTACTGTTTTCGACAAATGGAAAGACATTTCAAGGCAACATAAAGAGACATAAAAAGGGAAAAATCTGCAATTTAACTACTTACTATCAAAGACCCCTGGTGCGTTGGGTTTCTAAACAATTGAGCCTGGACCACTGAAGCACCAACTTCACTTAGAACTGCCAAATGGAAAACAAAGTGTTTGGGGAATTAGTTTCTTTCACACGAACTCCGCCTCCACCTCATTGCAGTATGCATCAACTCCAATACTAAAATGCATTGTGAGACGCTGGGCAATCGTTTTGGCATAGAATTCTAAATACATTACATGAAAGGCAAGCTGGTGATTGAGAGAAAAAGACCTACAAATGCACATAACTTGAGTTTGACAGGACACCTTGCCAGACTATCAAGTCAAAACAATTCCCAAGGGGAAGTTTTCTGACTTGATAGTCACATTGAGAATCCACAGCACCTATTGTTACCAAAGGGGATGAAGCTGTTAACATGGTGGCAGACCACATCCAGAAATTAGAAAATTAATTAACCCCTTCACATAGTGTGGCTGCATCGGCAAATACAACCAAGGCAGTAATGATATCCCGCCTATTTTGCTGTCAAGCTAGCAGATTGAATCGACACTGCACCTTCAACAAACCAGCACTAAGGCTCTTCAAAAAGAAAACAAAGAACCACTAATCCCTTTTATCAGAGCATTTGAAAATGGAAAGCTGACCAAAATATTGGAGTTTGCCTTGCTATTTTTGTTGAAGAAAGGAGAAGGGTTCAAAGAATATGTAGACACCATTTGTCCAAACTTAGAGGTTCAAAACTGACATGTTCTGCATTGTCTTTGTCTCAAAGCCACGCCTGGAATTTACAGCTTTAATTGTAAATGACGTGATGGAGTCACATATACAGAGTTTCATTGAAGCTGCTCTTCTGCTGCCTCCTGAATTATTGGAAAGTTAGTGTTCATATAATATAAAAGTGCTGAGAACCAAGCTAATGGGAGAAGGGGATGGGAAGGGAACAGAAATATTCTGAATCTCAGCGCCATCTAGAACCACCTCTATCACCTGTAAAGGAACCAGAGGTCATATGAACACAATAAAGTATATAATCACAACAATATGGATCACTCACTACCTGCGTACGATTAATGAGCTTCACCTTCGGGATGAATCATCAGATTTAAGGTGGAAGGAGCTGAAAATAAAGCAGAGCACGAAACACAGGAACACCTCAATGATACTTGCTGGAATTGGACCAAAGAGAATGATCTGCAAGTTCTCAAACCCAAAATGGAGCATAGGTAGCACAAGGAAGGTGCATTCAGTTGAAACGCTGGGGGGCGATTTGCAGAGAGTAGTGTAAGAGCCTGCCAACACACAAAATTGCCAGGTACTCATTCTGATGCTGCTTTGTGGTTGCCTTGATGCAGACGTGGAAGTACCATTTGGCCACAACATTGTAATGGGTATTTCTAATGGGTATTTCTGCTGGTGTTTGACACTGGCTGCCATCTTAGGACAGTAAGGGTTCTGAACAGCCCGATGATGTGTTGCATGATTTTCATACCTAGTCTCTGTAGGAGAGTAGGATCTGCTTCACATGGGTACCCCCACTTTTTGCTGATGCTTCACTGTTTTTCGACTTTAGTCTGGCTGGGGCCCTGCTGATCAGAACCCCAGCCTAGCTGCTTCCTCTCTAAAATGTTTTCCATGTACCTTAGGTACATCTTTGATTGGAATCTGGAGTGCCCTTATAAGTCCCTAGTATATGGTATACTATGTACCCAGAGCATAGGTACCTCAGAGGCCTGCCAGGGGCTGAAGCATGTATTATGCCACCCCTGGAAGGCCAGCCAAACTGACACCACAGGTCTGCTACTGCAGCCTGGGTAAGGTGGTGCATGCACCCCTTACTGTGGTATAGGCTACCTATATCACTACCATTGCACACACATATAAACCTATAAGTCACTCCTATGGCAGGCCTTACCAATCCTGAAGGCAGAGTGCTTGGTTTTTATGTGAGAGGGTGCCCCTGCATGGGCAGAGCCCCTCTGCAGCGTTTGGAGTCCCTCCTCTGATGCTGTTTGTGGTACAGCCTGACCATATACTCTTAAGTGCATTATATCCTCGCGGTACAATGCTAACTTTGGACTGGCTGCACCAAAACATGTCGTTTTTGGTGTCAAACATCTTGGAATACTACCCCCGCCGCCAGTCCTGGCAGCGGGGGTAGCATTCCACCCTTCTAGAGGGAGAGACATGTACACACCGGGCTACCCGGTAACTTCTTTCCAGAGCCCTGGCATCACAAAATGGATGCCGCTGCCACAGACACGGGTCTGGCCTCCTGCTGCTCACTGAAACTCCGGCAGGGGAGGCCTGGACAATAGGTTTCCAGGCGAAGGGAGGTGTAACCACCTCCCCAGACAGGATAGTGTGTATTGGGGCTGGGCGGGAGCACTCTCTGGTGCTTTGAAGTCCTGCACTGGGGGCACATTTGGTGTCCCTGTGCATATGCCAGTTCAAACCGGTTGCTGGGGCTACCTGCCCCTGCTCTGGCGTGAAACTGGACAAAGGGAATGGGTGTAACCACCCCTCTTCCCTGACCCTCCCATAGGTGGGTCCCCAGAGTATGTCCAACCCCCTAACTTCGTATAAGTATGGGACCCCAGTCCTTAGGACTTTAGATTACCCTGGACGAAACTCTGAAGCCGAATCCTGGACCTTCAACGCTCTACTTTAAGGTTAGAGGACTGAAGAATCTCCCTTGGGGTCAAGGAGTGACTCCCCTGCTTGGCAGGCACCAAAGAAGCAACTGTCCGGTCTGCATCGCTGAAGCTCCCGCCGGACGCCGAAGTCTTTGCATCACCAGAGATAGATTTCCAGACTTCCCCAAGGCTGCCCTGAGTCCTCAGCGAAGCTGAGGCCCATAGCTGTCGTGGGTAATGTGGAACCATGACCCCTGGACACCAAGAACTTTTGAGAGTGCATCCTCTTCCTGGTCTTTCACGAAATTGTGCTTTGGGCTCCAAGTAGCCCTTGCCTCCAGCACCAACTGCACCGAAGATCACTGGCCTCCACTCCACGAGTGTCCTGTGAGCTAGCTCCAAGTGTGTCCACTTGAGGCTCCTTTGCGGTCGCTAGTCCGTTGGCTAGTGGGCCCTCCCGAAGGCAACTCTTCTTCTGCTTGGGCTTCCCTGGTTGCTCCAGACGTGCCCTGACTTACCCTTGCTGGGTGAGTCCCTCAGACCTTGCTGGTCTGTACCACTGTCCTTTCTTTATTTCCACGAGACTTGCCATTGCCAAGGCTTGTTGGGTCCAATCCAGTCTGCGACACCTCAGCAAGCGATAGACTTTGTGGGATAGCTCGAATCCAGCTCCTGGTTGTCATTGACACCTCCTGGACCTCGTGGCTGAAGAGTCAAGATGACCGTCAACCTACCTGAAGCACCCGACATCGGTGGGCATCTGCTCATCGCCTTCCTGGTCACTGGCTAGTGACCCAGACTCTGTCCCCTCTGCTTTCAGGTTCTTCAGATCTTCGATCCACCCTTGGATCCACCCGAACACTTTCGACTTGGTCGCCAGAAGCACTTTGCAGCAGATCGCCATTGAAAACGGCGACGAAACCCGACCCCGAAAGACACCTATGCACCCGGCTTCCCTGGGTGAGGTAACTCGAGTACTCCGGTGCTCCCGTGGGTATTGACTCTAGAACAACCTAGTTCTAAAGGGGTTTGCTCCAAGTCCTCCTCTAAGTGTCCTTTTTCTTTAAAACTCCAACCGCGACATTCCCCATAGAAGTCAACGGCGGCTCACGGCTGTGTTCTCACATTCCACGCGTCGCCCGTGGGTCCCCTGTGTCACTACCTTGGGTGGTTCCCTGAGGGCCAAGCACTTCTACAGGCTCTAGGCCTTGTGTCTAGCTCAGTCGTGGTTCTTATACCACTTTATTGGTATATGGTTTGGTACGCCCCTAGGGCTCAAACGTGTATTTGTGCTATTACTGTTGATATTCGACCTGTAACTTATGTACTTCGAACTCTAGCCTCATAAAGAGACTAGAGGGGTGTGTTTAAGACTAAATACATATATTTTAAATATATACCTGGTGTGGTCCTCTTTCATTTGGTCACTCAAGAGATTATAGACCGGTAAAACAAGCTGCTTTACATTCCTTCAAGACTTAGCTTGAAGGCTGCTCTCCATAGCTACCACTAGGATAGCTTTCAATAAAGGTTGTCTTTAACCTATCTCCAATAAGGGGTTGTTTGGACTGGTACAAGGTGCCCACTATAATTAGTGGACAGCATATACCAGGCCAACTTCTCACATTGGTGTGCAGCGTGTGGGATTCCAGCTTGCTATTGTTTTACCAGATAATCTCAATTGAATTGATCAACTGAAAACCACTAAGGGTACCTTAGGTACATATAAATCAAGCTTAGGATACAGTAAGTTCTACTGAACTTAGAGTTGTGTGTTAAGGGATAGCACACCCTTTCTACAACTCAAGAGAGTTTAGTAGGCCACACTAGACTAGGTAGTGCATACACCACACCACACTAGTAATGTCTTCACTGCCAGGAACCAGTGAGCTCCTGCCATCCAGATATGACAACCTCTCATTCTTGGAATTAAGAGAGTTGTGCAAAGTTAGGAAGTTGAAGACAGGCAAAAGTGCCAACACCCAACGACTCCTGGAGATGCTTCTGCTAGATGATCTTAGAAGACCCCTAGGGTCTGCAAGGGTAGGCAGAGAGGGTGGGGCAGAAGATGAGGGAGGGGCCAGGGATGAAAATGCCCAGGACCTGACCTCTGAAACTGGCCAGGGGGATGACAATGATCCTGACCTGGACAATGCAGCTACTCCTGAGGATGAGGAGGAGGCCCAAGATGACCTCCCCTTTGTCCCCCCAGGAAGAGTTGTGAGTGTGCCCAGAAGGTCTAGATCTCCTTCTCAGGAGTCTGACCACTCTGACACCTCAGTAGGGACCTCTGTTTCTTCTCATAGGAGGCAATCCTCTCATGAGAGGAGAAATAGACTGCTTCAGTATGAACAAGCCCAGCTTGAGCTCAGAAAACATCAGTTGGCTATAGACAGGGAGTCCCTAGATCTCTTTAGACAGAGAAAAAAGATGGGACTAGAGTCCCATGGTGGCAGCAATTTCCCCAGAGATAGGGAAAGGTCTTATGACCATAGAAACCTGAGCAAGGTTGTCCCTCCCTACCAGAGTGGGGATGACATCCACAAATGGATAACTACTGGAGAGGGCCTGTAAAGTACAGAGGGTCCCTCAGGAGCAGTGGGCAGCAATCTTGTGGCTCTCCTTTGCAGACAAAGGTAGAGATAAGCTCCTCACTGTTAGAGAAGAGGATGCTGACAATTCCAAAGTCTTGAAGAGTGCTCTGATTGATGGGTTTGGCCTAACAACTGAACAATACAGGTTAAAGTTCAGAGATACCCAAAAAGCACAGACTCAAGACTGGGTGGACTTTGTTGATTGTTCTTCTAAGGCTCTGGAAGGTTGGCTGATGGGCAGTAAGGTATGTGACTTCACAGGATTGTACAATCTTATCATGAGGGAGCAGATTCTTAATAACTGTCAACATCAGCTGTTGCATCAGTACCTGGTGGACTCTGATCTGACCTCTCCCCAAGAATTGGGAAAGAAGGCAGACAAATGGGTCAGAACCAGGGTGAGGCAGAAGGTACAGAACCAAGGTGGTGACCCTAAGAAGCAAGATTCTAAAAACTCTGATAAGGGTGGGGAGAAGGGTAAAGACCAGAAGTCTTCACAAGGCCCCCAAAAATCTTCTTCAGGTGGGGATTCACAGTCTAACAAAGGGAAAGGCCAAAAGAAACCATGGTGCAAAGTCTGTAAGCAAAAGACACACTGGACCAGTGATTGCACCAAGTCCAAAGACTCTATTCCAGCCACTATCACTGCCCCTAAGGCACCTGTTCCCCCTAGTACAGTTACAAATGGTGGTGGAAGTACTCAAGCTAAGGGTTTAGTAGGGTTGAGCCTGGGTAATGAGATGAGCTCTGGCCTAGTCAGAGAATTCACTCAGGCTGTCCTAGTCTGTGATGGAGGCATGGATGTGACCTCCTCTGTGAGTCCCAGTAATCTGGGCAAGTACAGGCAACAGCCATTGATTAATGGAAAAGAGGCTTTGGCATTCAGGGACACAGGGGCAAGTGTCACTATGGTGACACAAGATCTTGTGGATCCTGGGCAGATTATACTTGGTGAGATGTACCAAGTGACCAATGCTAGCAGTGTCAGAACAGACCATACTCTGGCAGTTGTTAACTTCTCCTGGGGAGGGGTAACTGGCCTTAAGAAGGTTGTGGTACGTGCAGACCTACCAGTTGAATGCTTGCTTGGCAATGATCTTGAAACTTCAGCTTGGGCAGAAGTGGAGCTCAGGACCCATGCAGAAATGCTGGGGATCCCTGCAGATGTGTTTGCTGTGACCAGGTCACAGGCCAAAAGGTCTAACACTGAACAGGCCTTGGATCCTGGAACAATGGACCAAGTGCCATCCAAGAGGAGGAGTAGTAGGGTAAAGGCAGTGCCTTCCCCCTTGGCTCAGAAGGAAGATCAGTCTCTTGAGGGAGATGATCTCAGTCCTGAAGAAGGAACTGTCCCAGAGGAGCTTGAACCTGATCAGGTTGAGTTCTTGGGGACAGGGGGCCCTTCCAGGTCAGATCTGAGCCAGGAGCAGCAGAGCTGCCCCTCTCTTGAACCCCTCAGACAGCAAGCTGCTGCTGAGGCTGCTGGGAATGCTAGTGGTCCCCATAAAGTGTATTGGGATGATGGACTCTTGTACTCAGAGTGTAGAGACCCCAAGCCTGGTGCCACCAGGAGGTTGGTTATACCTCTGAAGTTCAGGGGCTGCCTATTGACCCTAGCCCATGACATTCCTCTAGCAGGTCACCTGGGCCAGACAAAGACTTGGGACAGAATTGTCCCTCACTTTCACTGGCCCCACATGTCTGAAGACACCAAGGAGTTTTGTCGCTTCTGTGTAACCTGCCAAGCCAGTGGGAAGGCAGGTGGCACCACAAAGGCCCCCCTGATACCACTACCTGTGGTGGGGGTTCCCTTTGAAAGAGTGGGGATTGATATTGTTGGTCCCATGGATCCCCAAACAGCATCTGGGCACAGGTTTATCCTGGTGGTGGTGGACCATGCCACCAGGTACCCAGAGGCTATACCCCTTAGGACCACTACAGCACCTGTGGTGGCAAGAGCCCTCCTGGGAATTTTCTCAAGAGTGGGCTTCCCTAAGGAGGTTGTATCAGACAGGGGTGCAAACTTTATGTCTGGATACTTGAAGGCAATGTGGAAGGAGTGTGGAGTGACTTACAAGTTCACCACACCCTATCACCCACAATGCAATGGTTTAGTTGAGAGATTCAACAAAACCTTAAAGGGCATGATTAAAGGGCTCCCAGAAAAGCTTAGGCGAAGATGGGACATACTCTTGCCCTGCCTTTTGTTTGCATACAGGGAGGTGCCTCAAAGGGGGTTGTCTACAGCCCTTTTGAACTTTTGTTTGGTCACCCTGTCAGGGGTCCATTGTGCTTGGTGAAGGAAGGATGGGAGTTACCTCTCAAGCCCCCAAAGTAAGACATAGTGGACTATGTACTTGGTCTTCGCTCCCGGATGGCTGAATACATGAAAAAGGCATCTAAAAACCTTGAGGCTAGCCAGGAACTGCAAAAAGCCTGGCATGACCAAAAGGCTGTACTGACTGTTTACCAGCCAGGACAGAAGGTGTGGGTGCTGAAGCCAGTGGCCCCAGCAGCTCTCCAAGACAAATGGAGTGGACCCATACCATTGTTGAACAGAAGGGTGAGGTTACCTATTTAGTAGACCTAGGAACACCCAGGAGTCCCCACAGGGTTCTCCATGTCAACAGATTGAAACCATATGTGGACAGGGCAGACATGGGCTTGCTCATGGCTACTGATGAGGGACAGGAGGAAGAGAGTGACCCATCCCTGACCTGCTCTCACAGAACCCTGATGATGGGTCAGTGGATGGTGTAGCCTTGGCAGGCAGCCTCACTGCTCAGCAGCAAACTGATTGCAGACAGGTGCTCAATCAGTACAGAAATATGTTCTCTCTGACTCCAAGTCAGACCACCTGGTGCACTCATGAAGTGGACACTGGGGACAGTCTGCCTATTAAAAATAAGATTTATAGGCAACCTGACCATGTCAGGGACTGGATCAGGACAGAAGTCCAGAAAATGTTGCATTTGGGAGTTATTGAACCCTCAGATAGCCCTTGGGCTAGTCCAGTGGTCCTTGTGCCAAAACCTCACACCAGTGGTGGGAAAAGAGAGATGAGGTTTTGTGTGGACTACAGGGGTCTCAATGCAGTCACTAGGACTGATGCCCATCCAATACCTAGGGCAGATGAGCTAATAGACACTTTGGCCTCAGCCAAGTTTCTAAGCACATTTGACCTGACAGCTGGCTACTGGCAGATCAGACTAGCTGATGATGCAAAGCCAAAAAAAGCATTCTCAACGCCTAGTGGACATTATCAATTTGTGGTAATGCCCTTTGGTCTGAAGAATGCACCTGCCACTTTTCAGAGGTTGGTGAATACAGTCCTTACAGGTCTGGAGGCCTATAGTGCAGCATATCTAGATGATATTGCTGTCTTTAGCTCCACCTGGGAGGATCACCTGGTCCCCCTCAGAAATGTTTTGGAGGCCCTGCAAAAGGCAGGCCTCACTATCAAGGCCACCAAGTGCCAGATAGGGCAGAGTCAGGTTGTGTACCTGGGCCACCTTGTAGGTGGAGGCCAGGTTCAACCACTGCAGAGCAAAATCCAGACCATCATGGACTGGGTTGCTCCAACTACCCAGACTCAGGTGAGAGCCTTCTTAGGCCTCACTGGTACTATAGGAGATTTGTCAAGGGGTATGGATCAATAGTGACATCCCTGAATGACTTAACTTCCAAGAAAATGCCCAAAAAGTTTCAGTGGACAGCTAGCTGTCAAAAGGCATTTGATGACCTGAAGCAGGCCATGTGCACTGCTCCCATTCTCCAGAGTCCTGATTACTCCAAGAAGTTCATTGTCCAAACAGATGCATCTGAATTGGGGGTAGGGGCTGTACTGTCACAATTGAATGATGAAGGTCAGGATCAGCCAGTAGCTTTTATTAGCAGAAGGCTGACCCCTAGAGAGAAACGTTGGTCAGCCATAGAGAGGGAGGCCTTTGCTGTGGTTTGGGCTCTGAAGAAGTTGAGGCCATACTTGTTTGGTACTCCCTTCCTTGTTCAAACAGACCACAAGCCCCTCCTATGGCTAAAACAAATGAAGGGTGAAAACCCCAAACTGCTTAGGTGGTCCATTTCCCTACAGGGGATGGACTTTACAGTGGAACATAGACCTGGGAGTAACCATGCCAATGCAGATGGACTCTCTAGGTACTTCCACTTAGAACATGAAGACTCAACTGGTCAAGGTTAGTTTAATGTCCCTACGTTTGGGGGGGGGGTTGTGTAGGAGAGTAGGATCTGCTTCACATGGGTACCCCCACTTTTTGCTGATGCTTCACTGTTTTTCGACTTTAGTCTGGCTGGGGCCCTGCTAATCATAACCCCAGCCTAGCTGCTTCCTCTCTAAAATGGTTTCCATGTACCTTAGGTATATCTTTGATTGGAATCTGGAGTGCCCTTATAAGTCCCTAGTATATGGTATACTATGTACCCAGGGCATAGGTACCTCAGAGGCCTGCCAGGGGCTGAAGCATGTATTATGCCACCCCTGGAAGGCCAGCCAAACTGACACCACAGGTGTGCTACTGCAGCCTGGGTAAGGTGGTGCATGCACCCCTTACTGTGGTATAGGCTACCTATATCACTACCATTGCACACACATATAAACCTAAAAGTCACTCCTATGGCAGGCCTTACCAATCCTGAAGGCAGAGTGCTTGGTTTTTATGTGAGAGGGTGCCCCTGCATGAGCAGAGCCCCTCTGCAACGTTCGGAGTCCCTCCTCTGATGCTGTTTGTGGTACAGCCTGACCATATACACTTAAGTGCATTATATCCTTGCGGTACAATGCTAACTTTGGACTGGCTGCACCAAAACATGTCGTGTTTGGTGTCAAACATCTTGGAATACTACCCCCCTCCTGGTGGCGGGGGTAGCATTCCACCCTTCTAGAGGGAGAGACATGTACACATCGGGCTACCCGGTAACTTCTTTCCAGAGCCCTGGCATCACAAAATGGATGCCGCTGCCACAGACACGGGTCTGGCCTCCTGCTGCTGACTGAAACTCCGGCAGGGGAGGCCTGGACAATAGGTTTCCTGTCGAAGGGAGGTGTAACCACCTCCCCAGACAGGATAGTGTGTATTGGGGCTGGGCGGGAGCACTCTCTGGTGCTTTGAAGTCCTGCACTTGCGGCACATTTAGTGTCCCTGTGCATATGCCAGTTCAAACCGGTTGCAGGGGCTACCTGCCCCTGCTCTGGCGCGAAACTGGACAAAGGGAATGGATGTAACCACCCCTCTTCCCTGACCCTCCCATAGGTGGGTCCCAGAGTATGTCCAACCCCCTAACTTTGTATAAGTATGGGACCCCAGTCCTTAGGACTTTAGATTACCCTGGACGAAACTCTGAAGCCGAATCCTGGACCTTCGACGCTCTACTTTAAGATTAGAGGACTGAAGAATCTCCCTTGGGGTCAAGGAGTGACTCCCCTGCTTGGCAGGCACCAAAGAAGCAACTGTCCGGTCTGCATCGCTGAAGCTCCCACCAGACGCTGAAGTCTTTGCATCACCAGAGGTAGATTTCCAGACTTCCCCGAGGCTGCCCTGAGTCCCCAGCGAAGCTGAGGCCCGTAGCTGTCGTGGGTAACGTGGAACCGTGACCCCTAGACACCGAAAACTTTTGCAAGTGCATCCTCTTCCTGGTCTTCCACGAAGTTGTGCTTTGGGCTTCGAGTAGCCCTTGCCTCCAGCACCAACTGCACCAAAGATCACTGGCCTCCACTCCACGAGTGTTCTGTGAGCCAGCTCCAAGTGTGTCCACTTGAGGCTCCTTCGCGGTCGCTAGTCCGTTGGCTAGTGGGCCCTCCCGAAGGCAACTCTTCTTCTGCTTGGGCTTCCCTGGTTGCTCCAAACGTGCCCTGACTTACCCTCACTGGGTGAGTCCCTCAGACCATGCTGGTCTGTACCACCGTTCTTTCTTCATTTCCACAAGACTTGCCGTTGCCAAGGCTTGTTGGGTTCAATCCGGTTGACAACACCTCAGCAAGCGACAGACGTCGTGGGACAGCTCAAATCCAGCTCCTGGTTGTCATCGACGCCTCCTGGACCTCGTGGTTGAAGAGTCAAGACGACTGTCAACCTACCTGGAGCACCCGACATCGGTGGGCATCTGCTCATCGCCTTCCTGGTCACTGGCTAGTGACCCAGACTCTGTCCCCTCTGCTTTCAGGTTCTTCAGATCTTCGATCCACCCTTGGATCCACCCGAACACTTTCGACTTGGTCCCCAGCAGCACTTTGCAGCAGATCGCCATTGAAAACGACGACGAAACCCGACCCCGAAAGACACCTATGCACCCGGCTTCCCTGGGTGAGGTAACTCGAGTACTCCGGTGCTCCCGTGGGTATTGACTCTAGAACAACCTAGTTCTAAAGGGGTTTGCTCCAAGTCCTCCTCTAAGTGTCCTTTTTCTTTAAAACTCCAACCGCGACATTCCCCATAGAAGTCAACGGCGGCTCGCGGCTGTGTTCTCACACTGCACGCGTTCCCGTGGGTCCCCTGTGTCACTACCTTGGGTGGTTCCCTGAGGGCCAAGCACTTCTACAGGCTCTAGGCCTTGTGTCTAGCTCAGTCGTGGTTCTTATACCACTTTATTGGTATATGGTTTGGTACGCCCCTAGGGCTCAAACGTGTATTTGTGCTATTACTGTTGATATTCGACTTGTAACTTATGTACTTCGAACTCTAGCCTCATAAAGAGACTAGAGGGGTGTGTTTAAGACTAAATACATATATTTTAAATATATACCTGGTGTGGTCCTCTTTCATTTGGTCACTCAAGAGATTATAGACTGGTAAAACAAGCTGCTTTACATTCCTTCAAGACTTAGCCTGAAGGCTGCTCTCCATAGCTACCACTAGGATAGCTTTCAATAAAGGTAGTCTTTAACCTATCTCCAATAAGGGGTTGTTTGGACTGGTACAAGGTGCCCACTATAATTAGTGGACAGCATATACCAGGCCAACTTCTCACAGTCTCCACAATGTTCCAGGCTTCCACACCAGGAGAAAGTTACACACCCTATCGGACACAGAGTGTGACCCAAGCTGAGCTAATGAAGATAACATATTGTGGTCCCTGGAAATGTTCAAAATCAAATGTTCAAAACAGTTCAGAATGTGTTTTCTCAACACAGTGTTTCAGAATACCTCTCTGCATTCACCAATATCATCCACTAGACTCTCAATTAAACTACTTTTCTTTACAAAATGAGTGCCTCAGTCCAAAAGCAATGTCCTGGCTGCATCAACTCTGCAGCATGATTGTCTAACATGGATGCTAAAAAAATGAGGAAAGTAAACTATGCTAATCCACAATGCTTGCTGCTGTCTCCAACACAGCGAGAGTTTGAGGACTATTGGGAAATGTGATGTATTGTGCAGTGCCATCGCATAGTGTGATCTCATCAAATGCAAATCCTCATAATAGACAGCACCAACACTCTGTGAAGACCACCAGTCTTCACTTCTCTTCTCTGCAATGGAATTGGAGGGTTTGGTTATTGCTCTTCCACGGCTGCTGAGCCAGAAATGGTAGGTCATTCTTGTTGACATGACTCCTGAACCATGATCGTGGACCCTGAAAAGTGCACACCACTTTTCTAATAAAAGACATGTTTATCACTATGAAAGATCCATAGTACACTTGCATCACTGCTACTTGGACTACCTTAACATTTAATTCTATAGTGTCATTCATGTGTGTAGCAATGCAAGGTATTTGACAGCTTGCAACTATTTAAAGGTTCAATATGGAGAAGGTGCACACAGCACCCTTATGAAATTCAATGTCAATGTTTATGATTGGTTTCAATGAAGGTGTTTGCGAGTCTGTCGGTTGTGTTACCACTGAAATGACAGTGACATTGACATTCAATGACCAATGGAAAAATACTTCCACATACTCTGTCTGCAACATTGACTGAACCTCATGTAAGAATGCTTCAAACCTAGATAACAGTTTCCAAGGTAATTGCAAATTTTATGCCAAATGTGAGGGCATGTCAGCCATTCTTTTAAAGCCTGTAAACAGTTGGGGTAACTGCAGAGAGATAATAGCCTTCGCCTCCATTCGTAAATGCGTGCAATGCCATCTTACCAATACTCCCTACTTTACATGCTTCAATGTCTGTTCAAACAACGTAAGACTGTCAATGATTATATACTGCAGAGGAAAGATTAATGCATCTTCCATGTTGTGATGCCCCATAAATTGACACCATAAAGCACAAAGTCCAGATGCATTTATACATTCAGTACGCCACCTAGCCAGTAATTAGTAAGGAAACAACCAGTATGCATGCTATATATTGAATTCATAACCTGAAGGACCAGTTTTGGGAAATGGGAAAAAATCACCAATAGGTATCATTTTAAAGCAGTGGGATTGGTCAGCAGCACATGAGGAATGGACCTCTCACGCCAATAGAAAGAGCACTCAAAGTCAAATCTTAAGCAGAACCCTAGGGCAATGGCCTTCAACAAGTGCTTCTGGGTCAATATTCTGGACCTATGGCATCGGTATGTCATTATTCCTTGAGTTTCCATTTCAGAAGTTCATGAAGAGAGTTTAGCACAGGAATTAGATAACGTGAAGGTAAAAAACTGTAGAAGTGCCAATTTTCTCTGTGGAGGGATGAGGCAGTGACAGTACCAGTAGAGCACTAGCACATTATCAACCTCTAATCAGTGTTTGTAGTAATGGCAGCATCTCAAATACAAACCTATCTACGTTCTCAGGTGTAGCAATTTCCCCTCAACTGCTAATTTCATCAGACTTATCCAAGCACAAAACCTTGTTTGGAATTCTTTTCTTTTTAACCCTTTTGTGACCCTTCATAGTCCTACAATGACAGCAAACTAACCATCAGTTTTTTGATGACACATTTTATTTTATTTTTAGAGTAACATCAAAAAGGATACAAGACAACAATGAAAAATCGGGGCTTCACTCCCAGCCCCTCGCCACCCTCCCAGGTTCCGTACACATATTTATGTTTCTTCTGTTAGTGCATCCTCAATCGCATGTACGCCCGAATTTCTGTATCCTGGTTTATGGTGTTAGGAAGTCTCTGAACGATGGTACTGCCTCTGTAATCTGCCTATTGTCACCATATTTTGGGAAATTTCCGAGGGCAGTTTGTAGCAGTTCATGGCTAAGTTAGTGTTAATGTGGAGGAGGAGCAGTTTGGGTCACGCGGTATTGGTATCCCCAGTATGTGATCTAGGCAGGATAAGGCTCGCTCAGTAGGGGTGTATTTTTGTGCATTCCCAAATGGTATGTAGCCAGTTTCCCTCATGTGACTGACATTGCAAGCAGAGAGGGGAGGTCATCGCTCCCATCTGTCTAAGTCTATGTCACGTGAGGTAGGTTCTGTGGACATTGTGAAGTTAGATGAGCCGAAGCCGCAGGGACGTCCTCGCCTCCACCCAGTCCCAATCCCAATGGTCGTGTTCCCATGTAGCACGTAACGCTATGAAAGTGCCTGGGGAATTATATACTAGAGAGCGATATACTTTCCGATATCTTGTGATCCCTTAGTTCTCCTAGAAGAAGTTTGGCTTCTAAAGGGTTAACATTAGGAAGATCGTCCAACCCTGTAATGTACACGGGAGCGCTTGTCGCTGTTGCACATAATGGTAGAACTGGCTATGGTGAAGGGTATAGTCTTCCTGCAGTGTTTGGTATATTTTATAAATTGCGCCTTCCATCACATTACCAAAAGTGGAGATGCAAATGGTATCCCATCTATTAAATATGACGCTGATGCAAAACATGTATCAGTCCCAGGATGCAACCACCTCCAAAACTGATGAAACATCATTGTAGACCAGATTTTGTCCATTTTAATCTCATTTTATTCAATTTGGAGAAATCGTAAATCCAATTTTCAAATGCGTGTATAATGCCAGTCCAGGCCTTTTCTACAGCATGTCGAAATTACTCATTCAATGAGTTGAAAAATTAATAACCCAATGCATTTCGGGCGTTTATGCCCTTCTTCAGGGGTAACTGTAATGTCAGAAAACAATGAATGTCAGTAAACAACAACGTGTCAAGAGCATTTGAAATGCCCAATTATTGGCAGTTATAACAATAAGTGCTTTATAAAAACTCAAAGTGAACATCCTCCCCAAATCACTCTGTTTATCTACCATACAAACAAGGAATGAAAAATAAATGAAACATAACAATAATCCCATGACGTGGCTTAGAATAAATCCTGCATCTCAATTATCCAACCACCTCCTACCTTCAGCTCTTAGACCAGTCGCACGGCACAGCCGCTTGCTTGATTATTTGTGTTTACGCATCGGCGTTCTAACTACTTTTAAAATGAAACGTAACGCCCATTTTAGACCACGTGCCTCGCCACTATATGCGACCATTGAAATAGAAAAAAGATATGCAAAAGATCCATTTTCCACACAAAGAATGATAAGAAACGATAAAAAACATCATAACCATGTATATTGATATACCGGTTTAGTCGCTTGCATGAGCGCGAACATTTTCAAATTATCGATAATAGTGCAATATTTTTCTCCAAAATCTAACAGAAATGTCAGTTTCAACAAAAAGAGGAAGTCCGTGCTTTAGTGAAAGCCATTCATATTGCAGCAATGAGTTCCTCGGGTGCTGGGTACCGGGTGGGACAGATGTATGAACAATTAGAAAGATTGTCGGTAACCCGCACTCCAGTTTATTCTAAATTCATCACAAGGTTAATCAATTCGGGGTGCTATCCTGGTGATACGGGATGGAGCATTCACCAGGATAGCACCCCGAATTGATTAACCTTGTGATGAATTTGGAATAAACTGGAGTGCGGGTTACCGACAATCTTTCTAATCCCATCTATTAAAGCATTTTAAGGCTGCTACATGATGAAGAGTACTTTCCTCCCATATTGTATTGTTGTCTGCCCTGTGAGTTTCCCTTCTAATCCTATGGTCTTCGAGGTAGATCTCCATGTCTGGAGCACTCGCTGCGTGGCCGGTGGGAAGTGTTTGCAGTATTTTCCCTCTGTAAAGTAAGTGTAGTACGTGTAGTACGGGTAGGTCCCAAAGAGCCTATTTCTCAGTAGCATAGACTGGTTCTCCTTGTGTGTAATATTGCCACTCGTTTATCACTATTAGTTGGGAGGCCCTGTAGTAGGATTTGACGTCTGCTGCTGTGATGCCCCCTTCATAGGTGGATTTGAAGCATTTGCTCAGGCCAATGCAGGGGAGACTCTGGTTCCATAGAATGCTTCTGAGCGTACAGTTGATTTTTTGGAAGAATGATTTAGATGAAGGGTATGGGTAGTTCTGTATTCGGAACATAAAACGCGGGAGTGACACCATTTTAAAAATGGCTGATCTCCCCAGTAGAGAAAGCAGAAGTGTGGCCAAGTTTTATTATCGGAGGCTAGTCTATCTAGTGGCGGTTGACTGTTTGAAATCCAGGTGCACACAGCATCAGGTGTAATATGTACCTCTGAATATCGGAAGACTTGCGTGGCCACTAGTAATTCACAAGTCCATTGTAGGTTCTGCATGTGGGTAAAGACAGGGAAAATGGAGGATTTATATAGATTGATAGATAGGACAGAGGTGTCACCAAATATGCAATGAATTTGGGGCACCCGAGGGCCTGAAATCTCAGGGTTCGTAAGGAAGATGAGTGCGTTGTCCACAAAGAGGTCAATCCTGGCTAAGATCCCCAGCCCCCATTCGAATCCAGACATCAGTGCATCGATGTGGAGCCAATCTTCCAAGGGTTCTATGGTAATGGCAAAGAGCAGAGGGGACAGTGGACATCCCTGCTGTGTACCTCTTCCCATGGGGAATGGCTCAGATGTTGCTGTGACCACTTTAATGTGCACTGTAAGGTCTATGTATAGGAGCTTTACGTAGAAAATACATTTGGGAACAAAGTTGAGGCAGCATTGGAGAGCAAAGTGGTACATCTAGCTGACCCAAAAAATGCTTTTCTACATCAGCAAGTAGTACTGCCACCGGTTGATACAGTATGTCTGCCAGAGCTGTTACGTTGTGCAGCCTCCTAATGTTATGTCTTGTGGCTCCTCATTTAGGCATAAAGCCTGCCTGGTCTGGGAGTATCAATGAGGGAATGACATTGATCAGTCGCTCAGCTAATGCCTTGGTGACGATTTTGGCTTATGAATTGAAGAGTGATATAGGGCGGTAGTTTGAACACATGTCTGGGGGTTTCCCTGGTTTAGGGATCACCACAATTTTTACTCTCAAAAACGTGAGACAGCCTGTCATTGCTAGTTGCTTCCTTAAGAACGCCATCTCGGGCTTGTCTAATTTGTACATGAAACCTTTAAAGAATTTGCTAGGGTCTCGGTGATTTATCAGATTTGAGCTGGTTTAAGGCTGGCTCCGCTTCAAGCGAGAGGCTCTCAGAGTAAGATAACACCTGGAGGGGAAAGTCGGAGGTGAAACTGTGAATCAGTGTCTCTGAGAGGGTGTCGCCTTGGGCATATAACCCTGCCTAATAGCATGCAAATTGGTGAGCAATGGCTTCATCCCCAGTAATTGTTTGCCCCGTCAAGTCAAGAAGGTACAGGATGAAGCCATAATGTTGTATACTAGAGCAAAGGTAATGAAGTCGTTCTCTAGCTTTGTCCACTGTAAAGAAATGCCTCTTTTGTATGGTCACCCCCAAGTTTTTTGACTGATGCTGTTAGTTTTTTGATTTTGAGAGAGCACTGAGGCCTGCTAACCAGGCCTCAGTGCTAGTGCTCTGACCGTAAAGTGTATGTCAAATTGGCTACACCCAATTGGAAATGGCTAATTTACATGTAAGTCCCTAGTAGATGGTGCCCTGGTACCCATAAAATGTAAGTTAGAGGGGTACCCAAGAGCTTTCAGCACTTATTGTGCCACCCAGGAGCACCCCTAAGTAAAACAAGTCCCCCAGTCTGCCACTGCTGATTCATAGAGCAGTCATGCACTGCTAGCCCAACTTTGCAATTGATAGCAATGGCAAAATCACCACTTCCCCTGGACATGTGTGTAAGTCACTCTTCTGTTCTGGCAGGCGTACTGAGCCCCAAAGCCAGGGCACAACACATGACACATGCAGGACAGGTACTTTACATGTCCTGACAGTAAAACATGCAAAACAATAATTTTTACTGTGGAAGGACTTGGTCTCCTAATTGGCGCGTACAGGGTTACACGCTGACCCCTCGGCTGTGCTAACTCCTGAATGGTGCAACAGAAGAGGGCACTACAATGTTTCAAACAACTGGTTTCATTAAGCTCGACTTGTATTTCAATTTGAAATTTATGTAACTTGTTGCAGTGTCTAGTTTTAGCAAAACAGCCACTTTGTTGCCTTTAAAACTCCCAGGCACACATGGAGCTTCCTCCATGAGACAACTTTCTGCCCTCAAAGAGAGACATGCTAATTACTCTCAGGAAGGAGAACAATGAGGGATTGCAGGACAGGGAGGTGTTACCTCCCTCCTGTGGGAAGCCACTTGGGTGTTAGCTTCAAAGGGTAGGCTTCACTGGTGAAGTTGCATTTGAAGTGCAAATGTGTAACACCAGGGGGGGAGGGCTGCTCCATTGTTGAGGTTGACAGGCTGGCATGGGAGGCAGAGAGGGGAAACCAGTTGCCAAACTGGTTTCCCTAGAGGTGTGTAGCCCTGAGGTAGCCACACCCTGGGGGTGGGATAGTGAGGTCTGTACAGGAGAGAGGGGTCTCACAGTCTTGGGAGTAGGCAGAATGGAGCATTATGGGATGGGGGGATGCAAATCTAGACCTACCCTGTGAATGAAAAAAGGTGCAGCTTATGGGGAATTGCGTGTATCCGGTGTGAGCAGCAGCTGTTCCTGTGAGGCAGTGAGACACAGAGGACTTGCGACTTCCTGTCAGAGCGAGCGAGCGAGACAACAGTGTAGCAGGGAAGCAGGACGCGATGTTGCGAGCTTGCTTAACCCCTCTTGAGACCGCCAGGTGACTCGTGCCCGCACCCTGCAGTCTCGGGTAGCACGCCGGGTTGGGGAGGACGCCCCTGCTCCGCGTCGCTGGTATTGCTCCCTCCGGGGTCGGGACTAGGCGCAGAGGCTGGGCGAGGTGTGCTTCCATAGCCGCTCATCTTGCCGCCCCACCCCTCCCCTCACAGAGGCAGCAGCAGCTGCAGGACCGGAGCCGCGAGCCTGAAGCACTGGTGCAGGAACACGGATTACCGACGCCGCCCTCACACGGAGGTGAGGTGGGAAGAGGGGAGAGCTGAAGAGAGAGCTGGGCTCTAATACCTATCTCAGCTTGGTTGCGGCCCCCTGTTCAGCTCCCGCGTGACTCCCGCTCGTTTTCCATCTGGTCCCCTCGACCCTCTTGATCCTCACTCGCCCCAGCCTCTCCGCAACCACTGCTGGAGCTGAGCAGAGTGGCAGTGTTTCTCCATCGGTGTTTCTCCATCGGCGTCACCTGCACCCATCAACCACGGCTTCGGTGCGAACCAGGTGAATCAGGTGAGCCCCTGGTGAGCCCTTGTACCTTTTGAGGTGACTCCGACTCCAACAGAGAGTTCACCAAGCAGTCAAATCAACGATCCGGGGATTGGCTGGGCGAGCCTGGGAGTGCAGCTGCAGCGGAGTGGAGCAGAGCGGGGGCGACGGTGGGAGCCCCCCCTCAGTGTAATCAGTGTTATCTCCATTTGCTGTGGTCACGCTCCTGGAGGGGCGTGTGAGGCGTGCTCTTGCAGATACATTCTCTCTCTGCTGGGCGGTTGCGTCGAAGCTGCATTCCGTCTTCTTCAGTGGCACCCTGTTGAGTGGTGGCTGATTTCTGTACCTCAGTTGAAGGAAAACCGGAGGCACTTTTTGGCATTTGCAAACTCCTTTCCCCCACTTCTGCATTCCCTCTTTGACGTCTGGTGGCTTCTACTAGGCGCGCGGAGTTGAGCGTGTCCTGGGAATCCGAGCCTCCATGCCATGCTGTATTGCCTGAGAGGTAGTAGGAGTTTGGGGAGCAGCATGATTCAGAACACTGAACAATGAAGATAAGCGATCTACAAGAGCTGTTGCCGGAAATGTGAACTTTTTTTCCCGATTAAGTGATCAAGCGCTTAACTGTGTGGTGGCAGGAATCAACCAGGCAAACTCGAAACCCAGAGCGTGATGACTTCTAGGAAATTGCGCTCAGGGCGTGTGCTCTCCTCCTCACCAAGCCATAAACTAAGAAGATCGTTTAGCGGCACTAGACAATTACGGCATCTCTGCTACAAATCCCACCCTGTTATAGCTGGTTTTTGCCGTAAAATGCCTCGGATTGACCCTGAGGTGGCAGCTGTGGTCCAAGAAGGCCAGACCTTTAATTTTCATCTTGTAACGCCTTCAACCTCTTCTTCACTGCCTCTTGCGGATTCGCTGGAACTTCAAGGGAGCCATGCTGGGTGCCAGGTGCAGTCTAGTGGAGGGCCCCGGTCTCTGGATCAGATTACTGAAAGAGTGGAGGATGGCTCCAGTGAGCAACCGTTTGACTTACCTTCCGGTGCTCCTTTAGATTCTGATCTTCTTGCCAGCCAGCAGAGTCAGCCAATCACCTTATTAAACAGGACAAAGCAGTCAAGGAATGACAGTATGACTGAGATTATACAGGTTGTTTCACCAGCTCGGGCGGACTTCCATAAGGGATCAGGCAGGGACGGGGGCTCGGATGATCGCCTTGGCGCTCCCATAGTGGAGAAGGCAAAGTTACATGAAGAGTGATCACCAGGGGAAAACTTTACACTCCCGGACATTGACATAGAAGCTCAAAAAAGGGACTGGGGAGACCATTTTGACTGTAGGTATAAGGACATTCAGTTAATGAGTGGTCACAGGGGAGAAAATACTCCAATTGTAAGCTCCTCTCCTAGGCGTCTTTCTATGCCTCTCTTATACTGTAGTACAAGTAATCTGATTGGTACCTCTATGGAGTCTGCACATGATGTATTCTTGCCTGATTCTCAACTGAAATGGGGAAATGAGAGAGAGGGTGCGCCCTCAGAATACCTTGTTTGTATTGAAAAAAATTTAAACTCCATACTGTCCTTATTAGAAAAATCTGTACTGAGTTCTGACCACATACTGGAAATGATTTCTGTAATGCTATTTGAAGTGCAAAAGGTAAATAAGTCTGTTACCACTAAACCTATCCCTATGATCCTCCCTCAGATGGGAGAAGGGCCAAGTGATAGGCCTGCACCATACCGCCCCTCGGGAGAGTCGAGAGACGTCTCCATACAGGCAGGAACTCCCCTTTTCCTGGTGCCCCCTATAGCTCCCGTATGTAATCTTGAAAAGGAAGAGTTATGTTTAAGTACATTATTTGAGGAGGCCGAACGGAGTCCTCCTTTGGAGAAGTCCATCTTGAAAATCTTCCCTCTGTTTAAGAAGGGTAGAATGGGGGGCGCTGGAGAAATTGAGAAAACTAGGGGCCATGTCAAGCAAACTAAGCTTTGGGGAGGGGGAGGCGTCAATCTCTCCTACTACCACCCAGGTGTACTCCCCTACTTTGCTAGGGAAGGGAGGACAGAAAGTAGGTAAGAGGGATAGCTTAGTATCAAAACATAAGGGGGAAAACATGAAAAAGAAACATTAAAAAACGAGACGATTCTCCAAACGGAAAGTGTCAAAATTGCACTTTTCCCGGATTTTGGAAAGCCAGAGCGATACCCATTTAATAACGGAGAAGGGAGGCCCTAAAACATCATTAGCAGATGGCAACCCAAGAGAATCCACTAGAGCGCCCATGGCATTAACTGGGAGTTTGGGGGACTCTGGACCGGGAGTATTTCCTCTAACCCAGTTATCGCAGTCCCTCCAAGTAATCCATCCCTCCTCTAATGATTTAGCGGATCCATCGGGAGGGGAAATACAAATGGGTTATGGGGTCCCCTCACCGCAGACAGGGACTGGGGCCATAGACTCCACTGATCCCAGGGTGGACGGTAACCTAGAGGGAGGTCCCCAAGCTCCAATTATCCGGCAGGTTGGGCCAAATAGAACCCATAGAGGGACCTCATCTCCATCTGATAGAAACATTGAGGCCCCAACTCTTAATACGGTTTCATACTCGAATATCCAACACCATGGTGTGACACAAGTTGCCAGCTTTACGGATAGGGTCCCTTTATGGATTCCCTGGAGAGATGCCCCAAAGAAAATTAGTGGGGTACAGACCGGTTTATCTCCCATGGTGGATTTTATCTGGCTATTTGATAATGAATCCACTCCGGTAAACAGAGGTTACATTCTTAGCTTATTCTCGGAACTAGAGGCATTAAAGCTGATAGCAAGCAAGGATATTTTAAAAGTGATGATTAATGTACATGACACTGTTCCATATTCTAGGGTCACTTTTTGCTCCCTGATAGTGGCCAATTTGGTTTTGAAAAATTGTGAGCATTTTTTTAAACGAGGGCTTGATATAACACCTGTTAATGAATATGAGGAATATCAAACTGCGGGCCCAAAAACCCATTATTTGAAAGTTTCTAGGGCTACTAATTCAGTGGTGCGAGATGCATTGGGCCCGATACCGAGTATTCCGTGGGCAATTCCAAAGATATAGTGGTTTCCGTGGACTGGAGGGAGCGTTCAATAAACGTTGTGCCCAATGTGGCAGTTGCCCCTCAGACTTCAGACATAGAAGATGAATTTGCCCAGTGGAGTTGGGTTGCAAGAGCCCTGAATAACACTCATCCGGAAGCAGTAAGGAGTGCTCCGTTGAGGTAGCCCGGGTGGGCTACTTTTGTCCTGGAATATGGCCGGTTTGGGACCCAATGAAACAAAATTGAATTCTTTGAAAATTATGAACCCTTTAATTATATGTTTACAAGAAACGTGGTCTTGTAAAGAGTTTGAATGTGATGGCTATTTTGTTTACTCTTGCTATGCTAAGCGTTCGGATAGGGGACACGCTAGTGGGGGGGGTCTATTTTGCCTAAAAACTCCATTAATTGGAATCAGAAGGGTTTCTGCCACCCCTCAAACCTCTGTATATGTGTGAAGTTGGCGTGTCTGGGAGATTCTGGCAGGTCCACCCTGGGAAAAATTTCGATCATCTTTTGCATGTATTTTTCTCTTTTATTCAGGATATAGCTATCAGGGAAGAATGCCCCTAGTGGCATTAGTGGGGGACTTAAATGCTAAAATTTCGAACTCTGCCTCGGGATTTATGCCAATACTGACAAAGAGGAAATTTGGCATATTCCCGAGATTTTATTACCAAATAATGTAAAAACAGATAAGCGGGGGCTTCTTTTGCTTGATAGCATCAGAAGCCTAGATCTTGTTATTCTAAATGGGAGAGTGCCCGCTGACAAAACAGCACATTTTACCTTTCACTCTCAACACACTCAGAGCCTTTTAGACTATGTGATTGTTTCCTACCAAATGTTTGGGGCTTGTGATAATCTCTTTGTCTGCCCGTCGATATGGAACGACCATAGCATAGTGGGTATGACAGTGGCTTTTGATCTACCCACACTGGATCCGGGGAATGCTGGTCAGGGCATGGCCACCTTTAACAAAGCAAATGGTCGGTCCTTTTGGGCGCAAAAAACCATCTTTGAAGTAGGCTCGATTGTGAAGATGGCTTATGTAGAACAGCAGGGTATTACTCACTCTAATAATATACCCTTCTTTGAGGCTCAAATGGAGAATATTTGTAATTTAAGCTCTACATCTTCTGAACCTCGCCTGTATAAACAGGATACGTTCCATATGGCATCTTTAAAACAAGCAATTAACCATCTCGTCCGAAAACAGCATATACATTTCCTCACTGGTTGGGAGCAGGAAATCAATCGCATTAAGCGAGTGAAAAGACGTTTTATGCTCAGTGAAAAAAGAAGGGAGCTTGATGCTAAGTGGATTGGGCTGAGGGAAGCCGCAAGGGCCAAAGACACAAGAAAGTATTGGCACTTGATCGCGGAATACTGCGACTCAAGGCAGAGGGCTCTACCCATACCAATTCCAGAAAAGGACTGGGTGGATTACATCTCCCTATTATATGTAAATAATAGGCCAGTTTCTTCCGTGATGACCGATGGGGTTAAACCCGCGTTTACTGAATTTACTGAATTTGGCCCCCCGTCAGGAAAGGAAGTGGTAAGTTATATAAAGAATACAAGAACCTCCGGCGCACAAGGGCCGGATGGAATCCTGATTGCACTAATTAAAAAGGAGCCAGAAGCATGGGGTGAGTTTTTAGAGCCACTTTTTAAATATTGCTTTCTTATGAATAAAATCCCCCCCTCTTGGAAGGGGAGCATTATAGTCCCCCTGTATAAAAAAGGACCAAAAACGGTGCCGACTAGTTTTAGACAGATTGCCCTCCTGGATGCCTCAGGCAAACTATTTGCAAAAAGCATATTATGCCATCTTCAACAATGGGTTTATGATCAGAATATTATTCCACCGGAACAAGCTGGTTTTAGAAAGAACCATGGCACCTTGGATAAATATAGCGGTTGTTCAGACAATTGTAGAGAAATATGTTTTCTCCCAAGGAATGCCAATATATACAGCTTTTATTGATTTCTCCACAGCGTTTGACAAAGTGGACCTCCAGACGCTGTGGAGAAAACTTGTCCTCCTTGGCATACCATATCACCTTTTGGGTCTGATCATGGAATTGCATACAGACACCTGGTGCCGGGTTCTGATGGGAGGTTCGCGGGCGCTTTCATGTAAAATTAGAACGCATAATGGGCTCAAGCAGGGTTGCCTATTAGCACCACTTTTATTTTCTTTGTACATTGCTGATCTCCCCGGCACTCTGAATTCTGTAAGGGGGGATGCCCCCAAAATTGGTACAATGCCCGTTGGCTCCCTATTATATGCAGATGATGTAGCAATATTCGATCTAACGCCTATTGGCCTGCTACGTCGGCTGGATGCCCTAAGTAAGGCTCACTTCTTGAAAATTAATATCGCAAAATGCAAGATTTTGGTTTTTCGTAAGAAGGGGCTTAGAATAAGGAGATGTCTAAGATGGATGCTTGGTTATGAAAAACTGGAACTGGTTGACTCATACCTATATCTAGGGAAGGTTTTTTCCAAAACTGGCCGAGATTTAGAGCATATTAAATACTGTGTTAGTAAAGCTGTCTCCCAGGCAAGTGCATTAAATAGATTCTATAAAACTTGCGGGAGATGCCGTTTTGGCCATGTTTTTATCTGTTTTTAAGGTCAAAATCCCTCCCTCGTTAATATATGCTGCTTAGGTGTTGGACATGAATTATTGGCTTTCTTTCGATAAGGCGGAAGGACGAATCCTGCGTCAAATTTGCAATTTAAACTCTTTGGCAGCCCCACATGTACTGCGCCTTGAATTTGGATTAAATTCGTCCTTCACCTTATCCCTGGCAGCGGTTCTTAGGTGGGGTAACTCCCTCTTTTCGGGGGAGGAGGGTACACTTAGGGCTGCCCTGAGATTAGAAATTTTTGACACACTAAAAAAACAATTAACGTTTTTTAGGTGTTTTGTATGTGCAAATGATACATTCGGTCTTAGTTTGAATTCCGCTTCTCCTATGTCTAAATCTGTACTGAAACAACTTTTAAAGAAGTCTAGATCCCCTATCAGTTTGGCGAGAGACGCAGCCTCAAGCCAGTCCAGGTCCAGTGATGAGGCGGTCAGAGGGAGTGCTTCGGGGAATAAACCACAGCCTTATCTAACTTGGAATATCCCTCACGGGATTAGAAGGCTGATACTCCTACTGAGATTCAATTTGCTGCCTCTAAGAGATGTCACTGGTATCTGGGATAAAACACCTAGAGAGAAGAGAATTTGTGAATTGTGCCAGCTGCAAATCCAAGTTCTATCTCATGTTTTATTTGTATGCTCAAAGCTGCAAAGTGCCAGGCGAGTGTTCTTAAAGCCAGTTTTTATCAAATTTAATATTCACTCTGCCCAGGAGGCACGATCTTTGGTTTTGTCCCTCCGAATGAAATGGTTTGTTTTAAGATATATCAATTTTTTAAAACATTTCTGCCTATTTATTAGGATCTTTCTTTTTTTTTTAACAGTAATTCTATTGTCATGACATAATATCGATTGGCTGGTCATTTGATTGCTTCATGTATTTATAGCACAATTTGCACATTTCTCAATATGTCAACATAAGAATTTTATTGGTCGGTTATTTGATTGCATCATGTATTTATAGCACTATTTGCACATCTCTCCGTATGTTTGATATAAGAATTTTTACAGCAACGTATAAGGAAGAATTTTGTATTGTATGTAAAGTTTGCCTTTTTTTAATCTGATGGTGTGTTTCTGTGGACCTCCGTAGGAGTTCCATAACAAAATAAATAAATAAATTGGAAATTGGATGGGGGGAGGCCACACTCCAAAGGAAGTGGTCACCAGGTGGGAGGGAAACTGGGAGCACAATGGCTACCAACCACATCTTGCCCTGAGGGCACTTTCCAAGCATAAAGGGTACACACTTGCCACATAGAACTCATATCGGCCGACTTGGAAGAAGGACTGAATGAGGACTTCCCTTCTGCACCACAGGAGCCTGAGTGGGTCCCGTGCTCGCACCGCTACCAGATTCAATCTATCATGGCTGATGAGGGTTGTTACCCTGAAACTGGTCCCAGGATGCTTATTTCTGGTTTAGGAAAGACCTGGCCTGGCAGTTAGGGCTGTGACTTTTCCCCTGGGGAATAGGGTCGATACTGATTTGCATATGGCTGGGTCCAAACTGGAATGGCGTGGAATGCAAAAAAACGATGGATTTAATTTAACCCAGATCTGTGACTGGGGGTGAATGTTTGTTTAATACACCATTCCGTCCATCATCTGTTCTTTTTGCACCAAGGGACCAGCTCAGAGAGGCTGCACCGTCAAAGACTGAACCTGCTGCACCTGGTGGCTAGCGAAGAGAGGACTGTGCCTGTTGTGTCCTACTCAAGCAGAAGCTGGATCCAGAGCCCAGTCAAGCCAAGAGAACTCCAAGAGTGGCCTCCTGTTCGTGCACAAAGTCTTCAAGCCAATACCACCACTGCCATGCACCACAGAGGACCAAGACATGACGCACAGAGTTGCACCCGAGTTCGATGAGAGCGAGTTATCAACTCAGGATTGGCCTGTGACAACTGGCAACTGGACTTTGGACAGACCGGGGAGGACTTTGTGGGACGATGACCCTGCAACATGACCCCCTTGACATCTTCGTCGACCAAGGAATAACTGCAGGAAGACCCCTGTCGACTGCATCGCATCAACAGCCTCCTTAGAGCATCTTCAGCACCCTCCATCCCTTGCATCAAGACCTCTCCAATGGAATCCATTGCAAAGCGGATAAAGTGCCTGGAACTGCTGAAGGACTGCTTCTTCTGTGAAAGTAACTATTCTTGAGGATTTTTCTGGTCCCCCTTACTAGCTACCTGCTATAGTTGGTCACCCAAGTACTTCTAACCAATCGCATTCACACTTACCTAAGTTTTCCCTGAAAAAGTTTCTAAGTGTCCAATTTGTTGACTTTGCCAAGGCTTGTTCACGGTTGAGTGAAATTGCTTTGATATATTATTGCTTATAAAATCTATATCTCCGGAACCCTCTGGAGGATATTTTTCATTCTAGTGTCTAAATTCTTATAAAAATACAGTCTATTTTCATAAATTGGTGTTGAATTTCTTGATTGTTGTGTCGATTCCTTCTTCAATTATTTTGGTGCTGTTTATTTCCTTAACACTTGTTCCTCTGTGCGGGATTGCGATGCTTGTCAGAAGATCTTTGCCTCTTCTAGAATACTTCGCAGCTGTGCTTGTGTTAGGGTGATGTTATCATGTAGCCAGTTATCCGGGCCAGCAACATAGCATTGTTCCATTTGTTGGATTTGTGTCTCAAGGTCGTATATTGTCTGCCAGTCCTTAAGTTTTTCATGGTCAGGTACACGAGGAGCTGAGCCCTAACCACATAATAAAACAAATCGTCTCTCCCACAGCGTCTCTAAATTTCAAAACGATTAACTCACCCAGGAGCCGATTGAGGCAACACCCTCTATAAACGCTTTGACGTTTGTTTCACCATCAATCAGCCACAAGTCTGTAAAATCAAGAACTCACCGCATCCTTTTATTGAGATACTTTTAACCGCCAAAAGGCGTGTTTGGCAATATACACAAGAAAATCTTGGGAATTCCGCAACCGCAACGCGGTCTTAGCTGCTAACCACTGATTACACGCACTTTCTCTTCATGTCCGAAATCATTGAGGGTTCGCCTTAGTGAGCTGTGTGCGGGTGCTAACTACACAAAACTGACTTAGAGGTGTCGATCTACACGATCAAATGCTCGTCAAATGACTCGTTGACACTCACTTTTTCTCCATAAAAGTTTCTAAGTCAGAAGGTAAACTTTCCACTGGGACAAGCCTCATTCCTGTATCTGGCCCCTGCTCCATTGCGATCAGCCTTAACTTTTGACTTGGACACAGGCTATTGCAACCAGATTTCCAGGGAATATAAGCAACACAAGAAACTCTCCACCAGCAACACCAGAAAATTCAAAGTGGAGGTTGTAATACGAAAACAGAGAATGCAACAACTTCATTTGGACTGGAATGACTACGGCAGATGTCTGTGCATGCAAAAATCTACAAAGTGAGGTTGATCATCCAAGATTCTTTTAAGCGGAAGAGTAGCAATTAATGCCCCTTATTTGCGCATTGGCTTTTTTAAACCACATTGTAAGATAATACCGTGGCTCTCCTGATGAAGGCACTCCCAGTGCCGAAACGCGCGTTGAGAAGATCCAGTCTGTAGCCACATATACATATATATATATCTCCTTTTTTTTTCATTTTCATCACATTTTGATATATCATTGATAGTTGTTTTTTCCTTATATAGATTGGTTTCGTTTGAATGATATGAATCATGTCTTTGAAAAATTGTTAAATTATGTTTATGTATCAATTATGCATTATTTCTGATTGAAATTTATCTATATCTTGTCTTTTAAAATGTGTTAAATAAAAATCCATTATTGTTTTAAATATAGCCCCACTTTATTCACACTGAGTCTTATATCTTACAGTTGCAAAATCATGATGAATTGTTAAATCACTTGAATATTCGACTGCCTAGGAACGTTATTTTCATTACCATTATTAGTATGGCCACCCCTCTGGACCGCTTCGCAAACCCAGAATGAAAGTCTTGTTTGTGGCCATAGCTGGCTATAAAGAGGGTTTTATTCTCCAAAAGTTGGGTCTCCTGAAGAAAAAGGATGTCAAAGTTTAAACATTTGTTGAATTAGAGAACTGTGGAATGTTTCATTTTATCCAGCAGGCCATTAACGTTCCAGGCTATACAACAGGCCCAACTCGCCAGGGCTGCATTATTGTCGCTGGCAATCTGGAAGGAGTAAACGTGTGGGAAGATATGTTTAGAGGTGGTAGCCAGGAGCATCTATCGCATCACAATCAGAATGGCATGCAAAAAACCAAAAACAATAACTTCACTCTGTCCCAGGCCCATACTTTTGAACAGAGGTGCATCTGTTGCAGAGCAGAATGACCAGCAGTGCCAAAGGGGCATTGTCATCATGACCCAATGTATCCTAACCTAACTAGAACATTTATGTGACCTTGATCCAAAGAAATGTCTTTGGGGGTATGGTGCCTAGAGGTCACTGGCATTGAGGGGGGGCACACTTACCAGTTGCCGTCTATGCCCCACCTGTCTTATAGCAAAGATGAATGGATGCCTGCCCATTGCCTGTTTGCTGATTTCAATGTGATTGTAACAGGTTTCACCGCAGGGTTTTTGGTGTGTTCTTCATTGCAGTTACTTAAATGGTTACTGCAAAGCAGTGAAGTAGTCCTCAATTTTCCAGTTGCGTGTGTGGCAGTGGAGCCTCAGTGTGGTCTCCCTGAGTTCACGCCAGAGCCCCAGCTGCCCGCAGTTCATTAGACTATTCAGGTCTATCCCACCAGGCTGTGAATGGTAATTATTGCTGCCACGCCCTCGTGGTGGGGGCTACCATGGGAAGGACTGTAACATCTTCTTTTGAGGGGGTGTCCCCACGTGGCGGCGTGTGTAGTCGAAGGTGTATTTGTTCATTAGTCCATTGGAATACGTCTTCCGGAGTGTCGAAGAAGAGGGTCTTATCTTGGTAAATGACCTTGAGTTTAGCAGGATATAACAGCATGTAGCGGATATTAAGGTCTCATAGTTTCTTCTTTGCAGCTGTGAAGGATTTCTGTTGGTCTTGGACCAGTTTAGTATTGTCCAGGAGTTCATTATTTTGTGGGATTGGAACATTATGGTCTCAAGTGAGTGGGCTTGATGGAGGGTCACATCCCTATCCACATAGTTCAGTACGTTGGCAATTACAGGATGTGGGGGAACTCCCAGGGGATGCATTTGGGCCAAAGCTCGGTGCGCCCTCTCAATAGTAAAGCAGGATGAGAGCATTTCCAGTAGCAGGATGGAGCATAGCCATTAGTCTACAAATGTTTTGGGAGATGATTCTTCGCATCCTATAGGGAAGCCTACAAAATGAAGGTTGATCCTGCATGCCCTCCCCCCCGCATCCTCCTCTTTTGCAGTGAGCTCCTTAGTAGTTGAGGTGAGCCACATGATTTCCCACTGCATGTCTGTTACTGCATCCTCCAAGTGGATGCCGCCTCCTCTATTCTCTCCACTGCCCAGAGGAGATCCTGCTGTAGCAGTGTGACAAGAGTGCCAGTGCCAACTGCCCCTATTTTTGCGTCCAGAGCGTCACACGATGTGGGTCATGGCTGCTAGGACCATAGATGTGTCTGGTCCAGTCTGATCTGGCCCTTCCCCCTCTCTCTGGTGGCCGTTGGTTATCTTTTTGGTCATCTGAGTGAACTTGTCCAGTGTGCCCTGCTTACTGGAGGGGGGGCCCTTTAGCCTTCGCCATGGCTGCAGGTGTAGAAGTGGGAACGCCTTCGGTCCCCGGTGACTGAGTCTCCCCAGACCCACCAGCCCTCAGGGGTCTTCTGAGCTGGTATTTGAAGTCCAGTCAGGCCAGGCCGTACAGGGCAGCAGAGCCCCAGGAGTAAACAATGGAGTAAACCACAATGCCCTGTGCGGTCAACGGCACTGGCACAGCAGGGACATTTGGGACTAACCATCCACCGAACGACTATGGCATCCAATAGCCACCTGGGGTTCTGAGGCTGGCCAGCTAAAGGGTCATATACCAGAGGGAGTGGGGGCCCCATGGCAGACTGTGTGTGATTTCCCCATGGGGTGCCGCGGGAAATGGAACAGGGTGCCTCACCCGTAGCGCATGGATCTCTTCTCCCCACGCTGGCCCTTAGTCTCTCCCCCTGGCAGCGTCAGTCCTACCCCTGAGGGACCTCGGGGTCAGCCCTCCAAGTTGGGTTGAGTCAGTGCCCAAGCACTCCTGGCTCAGCCACTACCACCCAGAAACTTCCACAGGACAGGCGCTCTCCCCACAAGGGGCAGGATCCAGGCACTAGGACCCAGCCCCGCTCAAGGCCAGTGCACTTGTCAGGACAAGCCTCATCTTTGCCTTCGCAGCTGGCATGCTACCCCCAGTTTCAGGATGCTAGCAGCAGCTCTCCTCTTACCACAAGAGCCGCCGCTCATCCGAAGTCTGGCATGGGATTTTGTGCAGCGTTAGTAGCACCAGCAGGCATGATGAGGGAGGATTGAGGCAGGCAACGCAGAGATGTCTTATCCTCAGACCACCATGTTAGGTGGCTAAGCCAAGCCCTTAACCAGCAGTTTTAATGTCAAGAAGGCCAGTTATTAGGATGATACAGAAGAACACAGATGAAAATATAGAGTTTGAGTTGGATGAGGAGCCATATTTATACTGACATTGGAATAATAGACATCTATTCAAGAGCTAAGCAAATGTATTTCATTGTAAATTAGTGAACGTGATGTGAATAATTCAACATAAACTCAATAGTCTTAAATCATTACCTTGATTACATCTCCAGGTATGATATCTACAATATTTCTAAAGGAATAACATCTTGAACATGCAATTGGCAGGATTTTTTCTGTCCAAACTATGTCACCCCAACCACAAAATTGAGGCTCTTTCATTTTATGAGACATTCTAAATAGTTCAGTTTTGCCTTTGAATATGGCTATTTTGCTTCTCAGCTTGCCTTTTGAAAACGTTGCAATGCAAATTCCAGTTTGATTCTCATTTCTCATGGCCAATGAGAATGCAGGAATTTTGGGACCCTTGTGAAGTTCAAATTGTTCGAATAAATTACATATTTATGGTTTCATTTAGAAAGCTCCCTTGAAATTAGTCATTTAATGGTAACTCTGTGACTAATATGATGATATTAATCTTTATTCAATTATAGATTATAATCATAAAAGATAAAAACTTTAAAAAGAGACATATAAAAACTTTAAAAACCACTATTAAACACAGACCAATACATTTTATTCTAATGGGACAATTCATGAGCGTATAAGAACCTTATAAAATCAACGGCCCAGCCTCTGTGACTAATAATAAAAAACATTAAATTGAACCAGGGCACAAACACCCTCACTTTCCTGTGCTCCATTGGGTCAAACATGTTCAGATATGTTTTGTGCTGTGAACTGCAAGACATCTGTCAAAGCAAGTATTTCCAGGTTAAATAATCCTATGAATACGGAAGGCTTATAACATGAGAGAGGTTCAGTTTCCCCTAACACATCAGTCATTCGTCTACTGCTATGGCACCATATGTAGCCTTCTAGAACAACATACGCAATGAAGACATTTTGGGAGCCCCTACTTGGGCTACCCAACATATCTTTTGTATTCATTATTCACTGGATGAATCTCCCCAGAAGGATGACAACGAGCAAATGTATTTTATGGTGATACTCTTACCTTCATACTTACTTAACGACAATATTACATATAACCTCCTTCACAATAAGCCATCTGATGGGTAAACATATTTTGTTGGACAGTGAATGTCACTTGAGGCTGGATACGTACACAGATCCCATTTGATGTACTGGCATAATTTCGGAGAAGCCTTTCCCTGTCCTGCCACGGTAGAGGTAATTCAAATTATTGTGAAGGAGAAAGAACAAACATTAAAACTACCATAATCATCATGAAGATACATTTTCGGAACTTTCTAAAATACATTTCGTCGTTGCATTCTAATTGGGAAACAATGCATTTCCAACATCATTACATTCTTATTAATCACCATTGACCATCACATTTTTTGTCTTCCTTCATGAAACTGGGCTATTAGTTGACAGAGGTGGAAGCCCCACTCAAATAATAAATGGAATCCTATTCAAGGTGACCCACAAAAGTCACTAAATAAACTTGTGTTTAACCCTCTGGTAGCTTGGCACAAAAGCAGTCAGGCTTAACTTGGTGTAAAATATTTGTGCAGCACTCAAAAAATAATATAGTGAAAACAAAACAAAAGAAAAATCCCAAACTAATTTAGAAAACTAGAGCAAAATGTAATTAATAAAATGACACAAAACAAAAATCTAATCAGTAGAAACATAGTTATGAATCTTTAAATGTTTTAGGTGACAAACTGCAGCAAAAAGCACAAAGCGCCACTTGAAGTTTTCTGGTTGTGCTGGAGCAGGGAAAGGTTATCAGTCAGTCATAAGCTTTATTCGACAAATAGTCATGAAAGCTGAATCCAGTACAAAATGTATGACCAAAGTATACTCTGGGGCATATTTACAAGCCCCTTGCGCCACTTTTGCGCCGCCGTTGCGTCACGCATGTGACGCAGCGGCGACGCAAACCATGTGCCGCGTTGCGCTATATTTACAACGTGACGCATCTAGGGAGATGCGTCACGTAGTAAACCCCTGCGCCACATGAAACCTGCGTCAGGTTTCATGTGGGCGCACCGGCGCAGGGGGCGTTCCGCGCAGGAACGCCTCGGAAGAGTGACGTAGTGAAATCTACAAGATTTCACGCAGTCACTTTTCTGACGCTGGTGCGTCAAATCCTTACGCCTGCTTCAAGCAGGCGTAAGGATTGACGCACCATGTTAGGGATAGGAAGGTTGGAACAGTGCTGGAGTTGCGTCACGCTTGCGACACAACTTCAGCACTGCGCCAACCTTCCGCCGGCAGATGCGTCACGCATCTGCTTATCCTTGCGCCACGATGCGCCGCATTGTAAATGCGGCGCATCGGACGTGGCGCAAGGGTAAACTTGCGTGACGCATTTTCCCTGGCGCATCCCTGCTGATATGAAGGGATGCGCCAGGGAACGTAAATATGCCCCTCAGTTTTTAAAAGGGAAATTTCCCACAAATATAAAAAAATCCATATAAATATATAGAAGCAACAATATAGATTCATATGCTCCTCTCAAGAATATGTACATGTATACAAAGAGGACTTTTTACATAAAAACATTAAAACATTAAAACGTGAGGAAAACTCAAACCCCAACCACATTTTAGCAGCCAAGGAAAAAAAAAAAAGAATGCGGCATACAATATACATTAGTTATAACGCCGCAATCGCTTTTGATCTTATAATCCATGCCCATCCTAGATATTTAGCTAGGGATATGACAAGTGGTAACCATGTTTCAGTACGGATTAATCTAAGTGCTACCTCACATTTTCGAGTACCCAAAACTCTACAGATTGGGGCCAACCATATACGCCGCGGAACTGTGTAAGCAGGACACACAAATAACAAATGGGCCAGAGACTCCAAGTTTGCATGGCAAATGGGGCAAGAAGTGTCATCTGCTGTGTCCCATCTTGCAGTGAAAGACTTTACAGGTAATGTGCCCACTCTCAGTTGAAAAAAGAGCTTTCTATCATGAGGCTTCGTAATGGTGTCCCAGTATGATTCTAACTTTTGTGTTGGTTTAGCAACTAGGAATTGGCCCGTTAATGTCGAGGGATCACTATTCCTGAAAAGGTTGGCATCCACCCATCCCCAGTATCTTTCCTTCAATTGTGCTTTGGAGGGAAACAGAGTGTTTTACGGATTCTCCCAAAGGGCAACCATGCCGATGTTTACTAGTATAGATCTAACATTCTGTAACCATTGGATTTTCTTGTAACGATCTGCTCTTATTAGATCTTTTAGGCCCTCAACATAAGGTGTCAATTCAGGAGTTGACCAAATTCTCAACCAGTACAGCAGGGGGCGTAATCTGGGACTGTCAGCCAAAGCCTTCGTACCTAAATCACAAAGTAATGACCGTGCTGGTGTGCTTTGTGGTAGGTTAGTGATTTTCTGTAGGAAGCTATTTTCAGCTACAGTCAGTTTTGAAAGGTTTTTAAATCCCCGGAGCTCTGCCCCATATAATACTGCACTAACAACCTTCATATTATAAATGGTCAAGACAGGGCTAACTGGTTTTGTGAATGATGCATTAAACTCAGCCAGTAGGGTACCTGCCAACTGGCGATGTTTCAGTGTGGCCATGTCCAGTTGCTTACCCCACCTCATGTCACCCTGCATAATGACCCCAAGATATGTAAAATCTTTTACCTGCTCTAGTGGACGCTTATTCAGCACCATCGCTCCTCTAAAGGATCTATGGGGGTTAAATGTCATAAACTTTGTTTTGGATACATTTATCTCCAAACCCTGCAGATGGCAAAATTCCTCAAAGAGCGTTAGGGCTCGCTGTGAGCCGCTCGGTGTTTTAGCGATTAACAGCGTATCGTCGGCAAACATGAGGATGGGAATTTTCACACCCGCCAGTATAGGAGTGTCCGTTGGATTCGCTTCCAAAAATTTTACAATCCCATTAATAAAAATGGAAAACAACGTTGGGGCCATCACACAACCTTGTCTTACCCCCCTTTCCACTCGGAAGGGGGGGTGACCTGGCCCTGGCTACCCCACCTGATTTTTGCATGATTGTCCTCATGGAGTCTAGCTATAAGAGTTAATAATTCTTGTGGCATCTTCAGGTCTTACATTACTCTCCACAGTCTATTACGGGAAACGAGGTCAAAAGCTGACTTTAAATCCACAAAGGCAGCGTACAAGCTGCCTTTTTCCAAAACCACAGTTTTCCAGTAGAGTAAAGTGAAGCGAAAGGTTTGGTCAATGGTGCTTGTACATGACCGAAAACCTGCCTGGAAAGGTGATAATATATCCTGCTCACTAATCCAACCCTGAATTTTGTTTAACACAAGGCGTCCCATGATCTTTTGTAATGAATCGATTAAACTTATGGGTCTATAATTCCCAGGCAAAGACTTATCCCCCTTTTTAAATATTGGGATTATCTCCGCTCCTTTCCATGAGTCTGGTACCCGCATACCTTTAGCAATTTCATTCATTAAAATCAGGATATATCGGTTCCTCTTGGATTTATTGGAAAGGAATATATCGGTTGGGATTCCATCGGGGCCTGGTGCTTTACCTCCCTTCACAGTACCCAGAGCAATATCAACATCAGCTTCATTAAAAGCCGAACCATCATAGTAAGTATATGAGAGCTCAAACATATCCCTATCATATGTACTGCAAGCGTATTGGGATTGAAAATGCATTACCCATTGATCTTGTCTTACATGATTTGTCGGCTCTAAAGGTCGGCCATCTCTGCCCCATTTGACTACATCCCAAAATTGTTTATGGTTTTTGTTTTCACACGCACATTTGAGATCCTGCCATCTATTATCGTCCCAAAGTTTCTTGGCCATCTCCTGGGCTTTCTTATATTTCTGCCTAGCAGACCGAACCTTAATCATATCGCCTTCCTTAATTGCTTTCCCCAGGGAACTACGAGCCTCCTTACAGTCCTTATTGAACCATTTACTTCCCTTTTTATGATGAGTACCTTTATTTTTACTGTTTTTATAGAAATAGGTACGAAGTTGTTTAAAAACTCAGCATGAAATCCGATAACCATCTCAGGTGGTGCCATGTTAGCCAAGAGATCTTCCAGATCTATTGTTGCATTATCAACATCTAATGAGATCCTATCTAGGACTTCCGGCTTCGCTATTAAATTTGCCCATTTCAAACGCCTCATGTCATTTGTAGGAACTGAATCTAGAGTAATCAATTCCCTGCTAGAATAAATGGCATCTTTCTCTACCACTATCTCAAAAACTGCAGATAATGGATTATGGTCACTCTCTATCCGCTCAATTACCTTCATGTCCTTTAATACATGCCAAAACTGACAATTAATCAGTAAGTAATCAATGTGGCTATGACTGAAACCATTGTTAAAAGTACATACACCATCTCTATCTGAGTGTGTTCTACCATTAACAGCCCTTAGTCCTTTCTCCATACAGAGGGAATTCATCTGGACTACCACATCAGTCCATTTTTTTACTGGGATTAAATCTAGTTTGGGGATTCTCCAAAGATCATCTTCCTCATCAATAAAAGGTTATCAGTTTCAATGGAGCATCGGTCAGATACAGAGACCAGGTAGTGCAAAAAGCCAATCGTTCCTGGAGATTCGCATTGACGTTCAATGCAGGCTGTTGCTGCCATTGCAAAGAACAGGTCTCACTGGAGCTTTGCGTTGGTGGTCGTCACGGGCGGTAGCTTTCATCATGAAGCGCAGGTCCTGCTGCAAACCTAAGTTTGCTCAGAGATGCATCCCAGTAGGCGCACAGTGGCCAACTGGGTGATGAGGCCCATTCCACCCTTGGATCAGACTTCTGTTCTCAACCCATGCAAAATTCCACCCATACGAACAACAACCAACAGAGGCCACTGACAGCAGTCAGTGTCAAGAGCCAGGTCCCTGGTCATCCATTGCCAGGTGGAAGCTGCAAGCGGGGGCTTTTGGCAGGACTCACTTGCTCCCTCAAGTTTCCCTGATCTCTGGGGTTTCTCAGAGTGTGGAGCAACAGCCTACTTCTTCTCTCCTGCAACCAGCTCAGTGGTGGTATCCTGAAACTGCCTCTCAGCCCAGGGTCTGTACCCTGAGGCTGAACAGGGGCCTGGTTAGCCAAGAATCCCAGAGGGAAATCACCACCCCCCTCAAGGGTGACACAATCTGTTGGTGTCATGCAGGGGTCTGCTTGGTGCAGGTCTCCTGTTCTCTATCTCTATAACAGCGCAGGTAGCACCTCCAGGTCAGACATGGCATCTCCAGGTCAGTCTTGGGGTGCTCTTCTGTCGGAACTGTCAACCCCTGTTCCAGTGGTCCTCTTACTGTGGACTGTCTCTATCTCTTACCACTAGCTGTCCATCGAGGTCCTTGTACTCTCCATTTGGGAATAGTACCCCCATAAACCTGAGTTTACAGGGCCGCCCTCTTCTAACACTTGTGGCAACTCATTTCCCATGATGCAGTCCATGGGCATCTGGAAAATGACTTTGATACTCCACTGAGCCACTTCCCCACCCTATTCCAGGGATACCAAATACATACTGCAGGAAATGTCCGCTCCTAGGCTGTCCTACACACCTGCCCTCACAGGTACTGATCTGAGGAAACAAGCCTTTCCATGACCATGATCTCGCTGGCACTGGTGTCTCTCAGATCAGTGATAGGAATCCCATTCACTGTGATCTGTTGGAAGTGGTGACTCCCACCCTCAGGGATCACAAACTTACCCTCTGAATCTATTTCCCAACTAAGCAAGTGGGCATGTTCTACCCCTGTTCTTGGGGATTAAGTCTCCTTCAGGCCATAGTGGTCACCCTTGTGTAGTCCCCACCAGTTGTTCGCTTTTTAGTATAGACCAGGTCCCCCTGCTTGTGTATTAACTGGGAACAATCAAAAATCCAATCAGCAAACAGGAGTTACTGAAAAAAAGTCTAAGTCTGAAGTTTTGGATTTGGGTTATCTGGCACCTTTAGCACCACTTACAAGGGTCCAGGACTGGAGAGGCACCACATGGAGGGTCAGGACTCAGGCAGGGTCCAGGTTCAGGGTCAAGATGGTTGGAGCCTTTTCTAACTATCCTTTGGAGTCACTCTGGAAGTCCTGGGTTCAAGTAGAAGAGCAGGGCTTAAACTACAGAGCAGACCTCTGGGAGCTGAGAGCAGACTTCAGGCAGCGGGGCAGTCCTACTTTGTGTAGCAAAGGAGTCTCTTGAAGTAGCCAGCAGGCCACAGAAGAAGGCAGTCCTCTGAGGGTCTTTCTTCAGGTCCAAATGGTGAACTGAAGGGTGGGTCTGAGGGTACTGTGTTATATCTTTTATATGGTTCATATGAATTAAGTAGGAATGTGTATCTGGACAACATAAGCTTCAGAGTATGAGACTCAGGCACACATATCATCAGTAGATGTTGGCATGATTCCTAGCAAACTCACAGTGCCCTGTCTCAACCACTAACAGATGCTGCCAGCAACCTCGAACATGACCACTCTTCATTACCCCATGGATATCGTGGAAACAGTTCTTACCCTTTTGTCGTTTACTTTTGCATGCCCAAGGTAAACATAAGAAATATACAAATTGGCTTTTCAAACATTTATTGAAACAAACATATTCTTGTATATAAAGAATGTGCTGCAATTATTAAGCTGAAGAAACAAAGCAATATAACCAGCATTACAATCATGGTGAAAAAGATAAACAGTTCAACCGTACCATACCTGAGTGTGATGTATCAGGAAGCCAGCCTGGGTAGAACAGGTTTTCGTCATTTGCAGGACAGAGGTCAGAGTCAGTAGTACTGCATCTCAGTAACAGTGCATCGCGTTCCAGAACAATCCCAGCCTAAGTGCTCCTCTGCTAAATGTAACACAAAGTCTGTTGATTTCATAAAAGCACTGTTAAAATCACACCGTGTCTAAGGTGCAGAGCTGATGCTATGATGTGTCTTGAGTCTTAGTGCTGTCTCCAACCGGACAGCCTAAATGCAAGGGCACTGTGTTCTATGTTCCTAGCCTTGTACAGAGTGTACAAACAACATGACAAAAATGCTTTCTAAGAAATGAACAGCATGTAAAATAACTTCTCAGTATAATATTGTGTAAATGTAATCATGCAAAAATTCACCATTAGAAAACGATGTCAGGCTGAAACATGAATCTAAAATGGAAACTGAGCGCAGGCCCTGTTGTCACACACAACACTGGTGCCTCGTTAGAAGTGGGAGAAACGTCTGGAGGCTTCTCCTCACAGAAGTGTCTGGAATGTCCTGCCTCCCTGCCCTGATTCCAGTCTGTCTGCAGGTACAATAGCCTTGCGTGAAGTTCTTTGTGTGAGAGCGAGGCCCAGTTTTTGAAGTGCAAGTGGGGCAGTGCACAGCTCCGTCTCCCCATCTTCAAAGAGATGGCCCAACCAGGCACACCTAGCCACTCCATTGTGTGGCTGTCTGGGTGGAATACATAAATGCTAACTGCCAACTATAACCAGTCATATGATCTAGGAACAGGCAGTAGGCTACAAATGGTTAGGACAGGAAAATGCCAACTTTCTAAAACTGGCATTTTCAGAATTGTAACTTAAAATCTGGCTTTGCCAAGAAAGAGGATTTTAAATTCCCAATTCTTCAGACACCAAACATGACTTTCCTACCTGCTCCCAATCAAAAGTTATCATGTAGTAACGGTAATAATGTAACCCAAGGTTATCCTATAGGAGATGTAGGCCTCACAGTAGAGAAAAACACAATTGAGAGTTTTTCACCACCAGGACATGTAAAAATTAAAAAGAATATATCCAACTTTTTAACTTCAATGTACTAGACCCTACTGGCTGCCTCGGTGCTTCTTTAGGAATGACATATATGTAATAAAAAGTTAATTTAAGGCTAGGCAAGGGAGTTATTTTGCCAAGTCGAATTATGAGTTTATAACTGCCAACAGGCTGCAATGACAGACCTAGGACATGTTTAAGGTTACTTAAGTGGCCAGCACAATATGTGCTACAGGCCAACAAGTCGATACCAAAGGGGGATGATGGACGGAGCGTTAGAGCAAATCAACCACTCACCACCAGTCAACTGATCTGGGTTTAATCCATCATCATTCTTTAGCTCACTCCACCACCCCAGTTCAGACATGGCCATATGCAAATCAGTCTGACCCTGTGCCTCATGGGAACAGTCCAGCCCGAACTGCCAAGCCATGTCTTCCCTGGACCGGAAACAAGCATCCTGGGACCGGTTTCGGGTTCATAACCCTCATCAGCCAGGTTATCTTGAATCCAGTGGCAAAATGAGCAGGGGACCCACGTCTGGGCATACCCTGCCAACTTAGGGCAAACAAAGCGATACCAAAGGGGGATGATGGACGGAGCGTTAGAGCAAATCAAACACTCACCCCCAGTCAACTGATCTGGGTTTAATCCATCATCATTCTTTAGCTCACTCCACCACCCCAGTTCAGACATGGCCATATGCAAATCAGTCTGACCCTGTGCCTCATGGGAACAGTCCAGCCCGAACTGCCAAGCCATGTCTTCCCTGGACCGGAAACAAGCATCCTGGGACCGGTTTCGGGTTCATAACCCTCATCAGCCAGGTTATCTTGAATCCAGTGGCAATGTGAGCAAGGGACCCACGTCTGGGCATACCCTGCCAACTTAGGGCGAACAAAGCGATACCAAAGGGGGATGATGGACGGAGCGTTAGAGCAAATCAAACACTCACCCCCAGTCAACTGATCTGGGTTTAATCCATCATCATTCTTTAGCTCACTCCACCACCCCAGTTCAGACATGGCCATATGCAAATCAGTCTGACCCTGTGCCTCATGGGAACAGTCCAGCCCGAACTGCCAAGCCATGTCTTCCCTGGACCAGAAACAAGCATCCTGGGACCGGTTTTGGGTTCATAACCTCATCAGCCAGGTTATCTTGAATCCAGTGGCAAAGTGAGCAAGGGACCCACGTCTGGGCATACCCTGCCAACTTAGGGCGAACAAAGCGATACCAAAGGGGGATGATGGACGGAGCGTTAGAGCAAATCAAACACTCACCCCAGTCAACTGATCTGGGTTTAATCCATCATCATTCTTTAGCTCACTCCACCACCCCAGTTCAGACATGGCCATATGCAAATCAGTCTGACCCTGTGCCTCATGGGAACAGTCCAGCCCGAACTGCCAAGCCATGTCTTCCCTGGACCGGAAACAAGCATCCTGGGACCGGTTTCGGGTTCATAACCCTCATCAGCCAGGTTATCTTGAATCCAGTGGCAAAGTGAGCAAGGGACCCACGTCTGGGCATACCCTGCCAACTTAGGGCAAACAAAGCGATACCAAAGGGGGATGATGGACGGAGCGTTAGAGCAAATCAAACACTCACCCCCAGTCAACTGATCTGGGTTTAATCCATCATCATTCTTTAGCTCACTCCACCACCCCAGTTCAGACATGGCCATATGCAAATCAGTCTGACCCTGTGCCTCATGGGAACAGTCCAGCCCGAATTGGGGTGGTGGAGTGAGCTAAAGAATGATGATGGATTAAGGTTTAGGCCTGCCAAGAAGTTTATCTTGCCAGGTCGAAGTGGCACTGTAAAGCTGCACATACAGGCCCTGCAATGGCAGGCATGAGCCATGGTTAAGGGACTACTAAAGTGGATGGCACAATGAGTTCTGCAGGCCCACGAATAGCATTTAATTGATTTAGTTCCTGAGCACATGTAGTGCACTTTACTAGGGACTTATAAGTAAATGAAATATGCCAGTTGGGGTTAAGCCAGTGTTACCATGTTTAGGGGAGAGAGCACAAGCACTTTAGCACTGATTAGCAGTGGTAAAGTGCACAGAGTCCTAAAGCTAACAAAACTAGGCCGGAAAAATGGAGGGAACAGGTAGAAAGTCGGGGGAATAATAATAATAATAATAATACAGACACTTGTAGAGCGCGACAGCTACCTCAAACAGAGGTGTCCCGGCGCTAAAGCGATCAGTAGTGCGCAGATGGAAAACCAGAAAGCCACGCACCCGGCCCAATTATTCTGCCATAAAGAGCCAGGTCTTAAGGGAATACCACTTTAAGACTGTCAGGTCTAACAGTAGCACAATGAATGCTGCAGCTCAAAAGCAGAATGTAACAGCCGGCGCGGGTTTTGGGGGCGGGAGCCTCCCCCGCTCTTACCTGCCGTTCTCGGGGCAGCAATCTCACCCCACTCTTCAATCGGCCGCCGAGGGGTGGCAAATGGAAAAAATCCAACCAGCACCCCTCCTCCCCTCTTTGATTCAGCCAAAGCGGGGCGGCAAACACAGGGACCACCAAAGGCGGCCAAAGTGCTTGCTACTCCACTGGCCAGGTCTAACACTTCCTTGTTATATTGAAAGCCTGTTCTTTTTATGAATTATTTAGAGTGAATGATGTGATCCACAGAACTGCTAATGAGTTACTAGTGTTTCTGGGAAAAGAAGAACAGCTAGTTCACAGTGGCGTAGCTAGACCTATTGCCACCCGGACCCTACGTTTGCCGGTGGTGCAGATAAGGAGAGCGGGGGCGGCCGATGGATAACTTATTATGGGGGGACGTGGCGGGTGGCGCCCCGTGGATGACTTGTTCTGTGGACGGGGGATGGTGGTAGTCAACAGACATGACTGCCCCGCCCCCCCTAGCTACGCTACTGCTAGTTCATCACAATAGAATGGACTCTCTAGCCAACATAGTTTCCCAGAAGCAGTGTCAAACACTGGCAAGTCCTTGTCACTCCATCTATATATGCAAATAGCAAAGACACACCATTGAATTAATTTTGTTCAGCAGTGGATAGCTGCTCTGTTGTCTCAGCTAAGATCAGCAATGAGGTTCACAGCACTAACTGTCCACTCCCCCGTCTCCTTTGCTCTTCAAGCATATTTAGAGACCACATACCCAAAAGAGAATAGAGTACAGATGCACTGCTTTTCAGAGATGGAGACTGAGTGTGCAGCAAAACATGCTTGGTCTGTAGAAGTGCTTGTATGTACAAGTTGTGAGTGAGAGCTGTTGTTTTCTGGTTATACATCACCATCAATCAACGTTGTGTCATCTCCTCAATTTAAGCTTCAAATTTGTGTTGCAGCGCTCCTTACATTTAGTTCCAGTTCCTGTTTTTGCATCTCAACTCACTGCAGCAACTTGAGCATTTGAGATCCAGACTTGCTGTGTTGTGTTGGAAAGGCAAACTGGTGGCCTGGACAATTGCTCACTGATTTGCTAGCATAGTTTATCGCTCAGTGGCCCCTTCATTGAAACTATGATCATATTCAAGGTTAGATAACAAGTAAATCTCCAGATCAACTCCTCAAGTTAAGTGTAGGTGGAAAAGTTCAACCCTATATGATTTCTCATAATATTCTTATTACGCTACACTGAAACTAGGTCTCTTTCTCGGTTCCACAAATGAGAGTTGAATTCTTCTCACCAAAAATCAAAGGAAAATATTTTATGCTGTGCATGACTAGTTAAGTGTGGTCTCTTACAAGGGAACAAAGACAAATCCTTCTCCCCTCCAGGTTCAGGGTAATCACAATATACATACCAAAAGGTCCCACAAGTCTCATTTATCGGTGATACCATTCAGAACAATTTCTGGTTCTATAGTACATTACTTTCCCTTTCAATTTCCCACATTAATAAAACAATATTTTGTTAAGTGTATACAAAGTTACAGAAGCCTTCTCTTTTCTTCTGCTACAGATATATGTGTTCCATCAAATCCAATAGGGGCATATTATCAAGGGCCTTATCTCCGCTTTTTTGGCTTTTAAAGCCAAAAAAGCGGAGATAATGCTTTCGCCTATTTACAAGGCAGTGCTAACATGCATTAGCGCATGTTAGCAGCCTTATTACCGACGTCTCGCTTTGCATCTCTAATGAGATGCAAAGTGGGCGTTTCCTACTAACACAACACGGGAATCGGGGGCATATTATCAAGGGCCTTATCTCCGCTTTTTTGGCTTTTAAAGCCAAAAAAGCGGAGATAATGCTTTCGCCCTATTTACAAGGCAGTGCTAACATGCATTAGCGCATGTTAGCAGCCTTATTACCGACGCCTCGCTTTGCATCTCTAATGAGATGCAAAGTGGGCGTTTCCTACTAACACAACACGGGAATCAAGGAGTTACAGCACTACTCCCTATCAACAAGCTGGCCCAGGACACCAATTCCGACGTTAGAATCCACGCTAACCGCGGATAACGCCGAAAGCTAACGTCTGCTAAAAAGCAGACTTAGCTATACATATGATGGGAGGTGGATTCTATGGCTGAATCCACATCTCCCTATTAGCAAGGATTACCTGATCGCTTCCGTTGTAGCGCTGGATTTCCTGCGATGTACGCGGACTTCGCCGCTATCGCCGGATTTAATATCGCTGTGGAGATATGCGTTGTTAATAACGCGATATCTCGGCGATTAAATCCGGCGATAGCCGGCGTTAAGCTAATCCGCGCTATGCCTGCTCAGCGATGTTTATCGCTATTCTTTGTTGATATGCCCCAATAGTGCTTTACAATAAGTGATATGGTGTATAAAGCACAGTGCTCAGATATATGTAATATTATATACAGAATTGTATAAAAGCACTATAAAACTGAGGGTGATGTAAACAGTCTACGCAAACATAATCCTGCCAGACAGAATCTTTGAGGTTTTCACACATATCAATCCAAATACAACCAAGGGTATATTGTTAACGTTTCTACCGACTTAGGAGTTGGCGGGTTTCATCAGCACAATGGCCATCTGTCTATTGATCTCATTGTAAACACTAACTGTATGTGTGACCACGTACTTATGTAATACTTCTCCACCACCGCTTCACGTGTATTTTAATACAATAATGCTGTTAGATGAGTGTGGTATGCTTGAACAGCACTGGCCAGGTTCCCTTGCTTTTGAGAGGACTAAATACGTGCTATTAGAAGCTTGATCATGGGAGGCAGGATGTAGCTCCTCCACTTATATTTAACTCATCTAGCTAATCACACATCTGTTCTTATTTCTTTCAATTGTGATTGTTTTATGTCATATAAAAGCTGTTTATTTCGGTTCCATGTGCTTCCTTTTATACTTAACATGTTTATAAAGCTTAGGCTAGCCATTGAAAGCTGGATAACTTTGTGCCACTTTACACATCACAGCTTTCAAGCCTATTTACACCTCTAGCCCAATATTTCTGAAAGAGCCCCATATGAATTTAAAAACCTGATTAAAATGGAAAAGGAAACCAAAGCAATCATCTTTTTTTACAGAGCTACCTGACGATGAACACCTTTTTTCTATAATGTTTTGAAACCTCATGGGTTCATATACCCTGTTGATAAACTACACATCCCTGCATGTAATGGCATCAATATGTGGTGTCTTAAATTACTCTATTAAAGCTAGGTACAATCACAATGTCTATTGCAATAACATTGATAAGCCTCGGAAGGATTGTGTCTATTTTTTTCTTTTGTGATTATATTAGCTCGGTAAATTTAGATTTTAAAACATTTACTAATGATGCTCCCTACTGGCAAGACAACCATTTCCCTTGCCCTTTAGATCAAGACTAAACAAATGTAATACTATTGCTATCAGCAATTGACAAATGTTAGAAATCCTGGCACCTTTTTGATAAAAGAGTTACCAATTACTGTGTCTCTCAGCAAATAAAATGCCTTTGAATATGCTGGCTGGTACTTCAATCCCATAACATTAGATGTAATGGAATGTGGCCCTCGTCCAGCTGGTTGTTTTTCAAATCACCGAGGCCACTTCCCTAGTACCACAGCAAATCTGTTAATCTGAGGCTATTTTTTTTCTATGTCCCTCTCACTTACTGCTTGTCTTACTGTTACAACCACTCATGACCTGGTCAGTGTCACTGCTCTCCCCCGCGCAGCTCCCCCACTAAGTTGCTGCCGTCTGAGTGCGCTCTGACACTTCTGGGTCGGGTGTTCAAGGCTCTCCTCCACCCGCAGGTTCCTGCCTGCCTCATCCCTAGTGCTCTTCTGCTGTTCTGCCCTCTGTCCCTCTGTCTTTTCTTTGCCCTCTCTTTTTCTTTCCTCATACTCTTTGTGCCTTTTTTCTCTTCTTGCCTTTTTCTCTGTCTTTTCCTTTCACCTCTTTACTCTTGTTGTCTCTTTTTCATGCCCTCCAGTGTGCTCCCACTTTCCCTCTGCCTGACCACCCACTCAGACGAACCAACGACCTACATGGAACACCTCAACTTCCAGATCCAGACCAACCCGAAAACCACCCTCCGTGGCACCCTCGTCTACAGACCACCAGGTCACCGTGCCTCTTTCACCAACGCCATCGTCGACCTCATCGCACCCCAGGCCCTCGCATCCACCAACTACATCCTACTCGGAGACCTCAACTTCCTCCTGGGCAACCAAAATGATCCCAACACCTCCTCCCTCCTTGAGAACACCACCAACGAAGGACTTAAACAGCTTGTCACCTCGCCCATGCACACAGCAGGACACACACTCAATCCTATCTTTGCCGCAGGAAACAGCATCTCCTACAGCCACACCACCGAACTCCTCTGCACCGACCATCCTTGCATCCAGCATGCCCAACGTTTACCCCGCAGAAGCTGGAACAGAGTCACAGAAGATCAACTCACCACCTTCCTCAATGACACATCATTACCGATATCCCCAGACGTCAACACCACAGTGAGCAACCTCCACTAATGGATCACAAACTGCGCCGACACCCTTGCCTCCTCAAGAAAACCACAGGCAAACAACACGTCAAGAAAGCAAGCTGGTTCACCACCGCGCTTCAACAGTCCAGACGCATCGGTAGATGGCTCGAGAAGACATGGAGGAACAAGAAAACCCAGGAAGCCCGCGCCGCCTTCAAAGCAGCCACCACCACACACCACTACCTATTCAAAACCACAAGGAAGAAGGCCCTCCAAGACAGAATCACAAACAACGCACACATTAGCAAAGAACTCTTCAGCATCATCAAGGAGTTCGCCAAACCCAACAGCGAGGCCACATACGTCCCACCCTCACAAGACCTCTGCAACAGTCTCAGCACCTTCGCCTACCACAAGATCAAGACTATCTATGACAACTTCGACACCCAGGGCCACCCCACCGTGCCAGAAGCCACCCCACTGGGCCAGCAGCCACCACAACCGACGCCGACCCTCCCCGACCGACTCTGCACAGTTGGTCCTCACTCGCCATGGACGACACCATAAAGACCATGAAAAGCATCCACTCCAGAGCACCTTCGGACCCCTGCCCGCACTGCATCTTCCACGAGCTGCCTCCTCCATCAACTGCTCCCGTCAGACCACCACCGTCCTCGACGACTCAAAACACGTTGAGAGCAACCCCCTTCTGAAGAAACCCTCTGCAGACCTGGCAGACCTCAAGAAATTAAGGCCCATCTCCCTGCTCCCCTTCCCAGCCAAAGTCATCGAAAAGCCATCAACTGTCAGCTTGCCAACTTTATCGAAACCAACCACGTCCTGGACATATCCTAATATGGATTCCAAGGCAATCATAGCACCGAGACCACCCTCCTTGCTGTCACTGATGACACCCGCTCCCTCATCAACCTGGGTGAAACCGCGGCCCTCGTCCTACTGGACCTCTCAGTGGCCTTCAACACCGTCACCCACGGCACCCTAGCCACAAGACTCAATGATGCTGGTATCCGAGACAAGGCCCTCAACTGGATCTGCTCCTTCCTCACTGGCAGAAAACAACAGGTTAGACTCCCACTGTACCTCTAGAAACTGACAGAGATCAGCTGCAGAGTACCCCAGGGCTCCTCCCTGAGCACCACCCTCTTCAACATTTACATGGCCCCCCTCGCAGCCATCATCAGGAACCATGGGCTCAACATTGTCTCCTATGCCGACGACACCCAGCTGATCATCTCCCTCACCAAAGAACCCACTGTCGCCTGGAACATCTTCCACGAAGGAATGTGAGCCATCGCTGCCTGAATGAAGGACAGCTGCCTGAAGCTCAACTAGGACAAGACAGAAGTCCTCCTCCTGGGAGCCTCCCCCTCCGCTTGGTCCGACTCCTGGTGGCCCTCTGCTCTAGGAAGTCCCCCTGCCCCCACGCACGAAATCTCAGAATCGTACTCAACTTCTCGCTCACAATGGAACACCAGATAAACATCGTCTCCTCGTCCTGCTTCAACACACTCCGTCTGGTTCGAAAGACCTTCAGATGGATCCCCACCGAATCCAGGAAAACAGTCCCCCATGCCCTCATCAGCAGCAGACTCGACTAAGCAACGTACTCTATGCCAGTGTCACCCAGAAACTCCTCTGAAGACTCCAGAATGTCCAGAACGCCGCTGCAAGACTAATCCTCAACATCTCCTGTCACAGCCACATCACTCAACACCTCCGCGACCTCCTCTGGCTCCCAGTTGACAGAAGAATAACCTTCAAACTCCTCACCCACACATAAAAGGCCCTTCACAATGCTGAACCCACATACCTGAATCACTGCCTCACATTCCACGTACCCAACAGACACCTCAGCTCTACCCAGCTTTCCCTGGCTACCGTCCCACAAATGCGCAAGACCAGAACCAGAGGAATGGCCTTCTCCTACCTCGCCTCCAAGACATGGAACACCCTGCCCATCCACCTCAGGAAATCACCTTAGCTGACACAATTCAGGAAGGACCTCAAGACCTGGCTCTTTGGATGAACTCAGCACTTGGTCTGATTCACTGCACCCCCCCAGTGCCTTGAGACCCTCACAGGTGAGTTTCAGTGCTTTACAAACCCTGATTGATTGACTGATTGACTCATAAATATTTAAACAAATAGTTGATCTGAAGCAGAGTGGTGCACACACTTTGGGGGTCTTAAACGTGAGCTTGCAGCATTTGTGAATTATGTGCTAGCTTTTATTACAGACATACTTTTGAAGGCCTGGACTGTTAAACTATAAATAAGTTGTGACTGAACTCCCACAAGGTCCAAGATATATGCCCCTGTAAAATGAACTAATGTCTGTGTCTTAATCAGACCTGGTAGTATAGCCGAAGTAGCCAGGGTTTTCTCTGAGATAATATAAGTTGTATATGTGCAACTATTAACAAAAACAACTTTATAGTCAAAAAAACAGAAGCAATTCAAAGGTCATAAACATATTTGATAAAAAGATAAGAACTTAATAGAAAGCCACAGAAAAAATGGAAGTTAAACGTAGAGATCAAATGTCATATTTGTTTCTCAACCAGAACAGCTGCAGTGGGACAGCAGTGTTTTTGGCACTGAGCCCTTATTCGTTTATTCACAGGAAACTTATATTAATACATAGATTAATTTAAAAACGAGTTCTGCTCAACTTTGCAGAGAGAGATTTTTGCTAAAAATGACCTTGATAAAAACTGCCAGATCATTCAGGCTGTGTCTTCTGACACCCATGCATGATCTCCATTTGAATGATATCCAGGTGAGTTTATGAAGCTAAAACTGATATTTTGATATGTTATATTATGCAGATTTGTAGAGTGCGCTATCCCCTAAAAGTGTATTCTGGCGCTGAGCAGGTGTGAGCCTAGCACACCTAGGGCCTAGTTGTGATTGTTGAGGTATACTGGGTCAGTGTTACGTAGTGCTTTGACAGTGTGGGTGAGGAGTTTCAATTGTGCTTGTTTGTGAATGGGGAGCCAGTGGAGCTCCTTCAGTTCTGGTGTGATGTGAGTGCAGCGTGGGAGGTTGAGGCTGATTCTAGCCTCTGAGTTCTGAATGGTCCGCAGCCTTCTGGTTTTGTAGATTCCGGCAAAGAGGGTTTCCCCGTAGTCCAGCTTACTTGTGACCAGGGCATGTGTGACGGTTTTTCAGGTGCTGAGTGGTAGCCATTTGAAAATCTTCTTCAGCATTTTCTGTATATGGAAGCATAAAACACTGACTTAGAAGGTCATGTCAAGTTTGCTGTTGATGATATTTCTGAAGTTTTTGGCATGCGTGCTGGGATTGGGTGTCCGTCCTATCTCTGTTGGCCACCAGGTGGAGTCCCACGATGATATGCTCTTCCGGAAGGTCATGGCGGTGTTCAGATTAGACTGTTGGTCTTCATCAAGTGGGTGACTTCAGTCATGCAGGCATTGAACTTGATCCAGGTTCTGGGTGTCTTGTCCGTGAGGGAGAGAATGAGTCATCGGCTTAGGGGACGACATAGATATTGTGAGAGCGGATGATGCTGGCTAGAGGGATCATGTTTGCATTCAAGAGACAGGCTCAGGGAGGATCTATGCGGAATTCCACAGCTGGGTTCCCGGGCATCTGAGCTATATGGTGCCAAGCTTACTGATTGGGTCCTTCCAGTCAGGAAGGAGCACATCCATTGGAGTGTGTTTCCTTGGATTCCGAAGTTGTGTAGGTGTTGGATGAGGATGTGGTGGGAGATTGTGTCAAATACTGTGGAGAGGTCCAAGAGGATGAGGGCTGCAGTATCTCCTCTGTCTAGAGTCATGAGAATGTCATCCGTGGCAGCAATGAGGGCAGTTTTGATGCTGTGGATGGGTCTGAAACCAGACTGAGTGATGTCAAGGAGTTGGTGGTCATTATTGTATTCGGTGATGTGTCTGTTTATGATTTTCATTAAGAACTTGGCCGAGAATGGTAGCAGAGAGATTGTTGTAGTTGGTGAGCGTTGAAGGGTATGCAGAAGGTTTATGCTTTCAAGCATCTGGGAATGTCACTGAACAGGTGGAGGCATTCAGAATGGATGTGAGCATGGTGCTGATGGGTTCCAGACCTCTGGAGTAGACATGATGAGGGCAGGGTGCAATGGGGTCCCTGTGTTGGTGGACTTCATAGTGGCAGCATTTTCTTCTGGGGTGATGAAGAGCCATGTGGTTAGCATGGGTTCTTTAATAAGAACGGGAGGTGTTTGTCGAGGTCTGTTGGGTCCGGTTGAGGTCTGAAGTATCTGTAAATTGCTGTGATTTTGTTGCTGAAAAATTGAGAGAAGTTGTTGCGGAGGTTCTGTGAGGGGTGATCGAGGTGGAAGCAGCCGATGGTGAGGTGAAGTATTTGCTTTTGTTGGTGCTGCCAGCAATGCGGTCTACCAGATTGGCACGTTTGGTGGTCTGAATCATTTGGTGGTAGCGTTTTAGGGCGAATTTGAATGTGCTCCTGTCTGCATTGCCCTGGCTCATTCTCCATTTGCACTCCAGTTGTTTGCAGTGGCATTTCATCAGTCTGATTTCCTACGTGTACCAACTGGCCTGGGGTCTGGATCTTGTTGTATTATTGTGTTTGAGGGGGACAAGAGAGTCGGAGCAGGAGGTGATTCTATTGTTGAAATTCTTGATGGCTTTGGGGAGGATGTTGCTGTGTTCAGGTCAGTGAGTTTTGCGAGTGGTGTTCCAGTCTTTGTCAATGATACTGTTCTAGTTTTGGTGGATTGGTCTGGCAGTGGAGCTTGTGTACTGGACCAGGACAGGAATACTGAACTCAACAAAGGCGTTGTCTTAACATGGAACTGGTGCGGGCTCATTGACTCAGATGTTGCCAAAGTTGGTGAAAATAGTGTCCAAGAGCTGTCTGGCGATGTGTGTACATCCCATTACTCATTGGGTGAGAGACAGCCTTCCAAGGTCTTTAATGAGTTTTCTTGAGCTGGGGTAGGCGTGGTCTTCCACTTGGCTGTTCAGGTCTCCAAGTAGGATGAAATTGTTAGCATTGCGGGTGAGAATTTCAACTCTCTAAATCTTCAGTACACATAATCTGCAGCACAATAAACAGCTCCAATTCGTTATCTGGATTTATTTGCAGCAACAGTTTCCTCAGTCACATGGCTTGCTGCAACATGAACCCACATTAAGGAAATTTCACAGGAGCAGGCAAGAGAAATGTCCAGCTGTTCATGCTCCAAAGGGTATCTATGTTACAGGATCTTCTGTACTCTCTAACCACATCTGAAAGGTGACATAGGGTCATGCAAGCTTCACTTGCAGGACTTGCACTCTTTTAGAATTGGGCTTCAGCAAAAGACTAGCACCACTAGCTCTTGCTCCCAGATGTTTAAGATACAGCTTGAACAAGGCTCTCCACAGATTTCTGTCATGATAGTTCCAAATGCAAACACTCTAGGGCAGGGCTTTGTATTATGACATTAGGACATGGTGTGCCACCTTTTGCACCAGTCTGAAGTGCTGCAGAATCAGAGGATGAATCTGCAATCATCAATCTTGCTGCTTTAGTGTATGTGCATGTATGTTTGCCTTCCAACTGGCTCTAGTTGCCCCTCATGCTACATAAACATAATTATTTGCTTCAAATGGCACAGTTTGCAATGCGGATGAAGTGCTTTCAAAGGACAAAATAATCCCATAGCAGCTGAAGTGTGTACTTTCGGTGGTTCTCTGGCTAAGTGCAGGATTGGTGCCACTATCCTTATAGTTCCTATGTAGGGTTTTTCATTTGGTAGAAAATGGAGCTGACCCCAATAGAAGGACACCTTCCAACACCTTCTATTTTTGCAGGCTCTGCATTCATATGTATAGCACTAAGCTGGACATTGTCATCATCACTTGTGTCAATTAGAATTTCTTGAAATATTTAAAGGTTCTCTTGGTTACCAGGGGCCAAGAACTGGTTCCATCGTCAGAAAGGGGATTGCTGGTTCATATCTTCTCATACATAATAAGTTGAAGAATCTTTCATCACAGTTCTTCAACAGGTTCATAAGTCAGGACCATTTTCAAATGGTGTATTGCCTCCATTCCCTTCCCTGCAATTTGTTGGCATGTACAGAATACAATGTACTCGCCCCTAAAAAAAACTGCCTTACACCATTTCCATAATATTAGGGAATTGGTCTGTCAAGATGGATGCAGACGAAATAATGACTGAACATCACTTCTAGGTCGATATAATATTCCTCCACAAGAACTATCACATGCAACACCATGTGCCTGCTGAAAAAAGCTGCAGGTCACAAGAGGAATAAGACAGCAGGCTGAACAATCCTCTGCAGAATCTTCAAAGAGTAATCACATGAACGCAATAGGCTCAAAAATGAAGTGGAGACAACACGCCTGAATGAAGGGGTGCCAAGAATCAGAACAAATTGGTGCTGCTCTTGTCCATCAGGAACATTGCATATGAAATGTGTGGATCCCTGTGCTGATGACAACACAGAAAACAGCCACCCCACTTATTCTTCTGAAAATGCAATTGTTTTATTTTAAGACCGGGCAAAAGATGTTTTACACTGGAAAGTTGCCTAAAAGTAATGCAAAGAGGGCTAAGCACTTCTTTGCATTACTTAGCATCAAGGGAGCATTACATGGGTGGTACATAGGCGGTCCCATGCAACCACTTATTCTTTTTGGCACAAAACCCTATCTACTAACAATAATAGACAGGGTTTTGTTGTCAGAAATTAGCACCACTTGAAAGCAGGCCTTAAAAGGAGAAATGTTTTTATTTCTCCTTTCTATTACGACTTTGCATGTGTGCTGCACTGTACAGCAAACATACAAAGTAGGAAACGGTTTAAAAGTTGTCAAGGCATTGTATCCTGTACTGGAAGGGAAACCTTCCAGTACAAAAACTATGCTAAACTCACACACACCCTTACACTACGGTACAAAGGTGTGTGTGTGTGTGGCGCTAGGGAGAGGGGAGGAGATTGCCATAACTCTGTGGAAACACAGCACAAAGCCAGTGAAGAGCACAACCCTGGTTCCATATCATGCTGCCGGTGCAATTAGGAAGCCAGCAACAGAGTGAGGGTGAGCTCCAAAGTTAGTTTGCTGTGTCAACAGACTGTGACACAACATAACATGCATTAATTTAAAAATATTCCTTAAAATAGGGGAGAGGATGTGGCCTAATGGCTAGGGCAGTCGACCTCAAATCTGGGGAACCGGGTTCGAGTCTCAGCAACGGCGCTCAACATCATGTGATTCTGAGCAAGCCACTTAATCTCCCTGTGCCTAACAAAAATGAATGTCACCTTATGTAATGCAACTGGTGCTCATGTAAAGCGCTCTGATACCTTCGGGTCAAGTTCGCGCTATATAAAACTCCAGAAAATAGAAATCCAAAGCCTTTCTTTGCCTGGTCTTAAAATAAACAGTTGCATTTTTAGAAGACCACTCAGCCCATCTTCTATGTACTATGCACCATTACTATTAAAATAGAGGGGAATGATAAAACATATTACTAGGTATGTAGTAGTATACTTATCCTTCAACCTATGGCACACAAGAATACAATGTATCCATGTTTGCTTTGCATATAGCTGGCCAAAGGATGTATAGTGGATATCTGGAGACTGGATCTCCCACTACGTATACTTAAGCTTATAATTTGTCAATAATAATACCAGTTGTGCAAGGATCTTAAGGTCTCCACTTTCCTCCCATCAGAGGAAACAAAGGGCCAGATTTGCAAACATTTTGTGCTGTGTTTGCGTCACAAAAGTGATACGACCAGCGCAAAATGTTTTTTTTTAATTTACTTTCCACCTTATTACTTGTTTTGCACTGAAAAGTTGCCTAAAAGTAATGCAAAGAGCACGAAGAGCTGCTTTGCATTACTTAGCGTCAAGGGGGCATTACATGGGTGGTACATGGGCATTCTCATGCAACCACCCATGCTTTTGACACAAAACCATGGGGCATATTAGCAAGCGATTTATCGCCGCTTTAGCGGCACTTTTTGCCGCTAAAGCGGCGATAAATCTATCGCCCTATCAGCAAGCTGTCGCTAACAGCAGTTAGCGACAACTTTCTGACGAAGGCGATCGGTTTGGGTGCCGCTTTGCATGTCAGCGATGATTATCGCTAATGACATGCAAAGTAGGCGTTCCCGACCAACATACCCTGTAAACAGACGCTAACAGGCCTATCACCTATTAGCAAGGAGTCCCTGACCCCGGTTAGCGACGTGAAAAGTCGCGCTAACCGGGGCCATCGCCATTTTTTTATCACCTGCTATTTTCCTGACTTAGCCATACATTACATGGGGGGTGGATTATGCTGATACGACCACAGGGTCGTATCAGCAAGGTTTTCCACCTCCCCATGCAACATCGCTGGTTTTGTCGCGATGTTGGCCCTTCCCTCCCGCTATCGCTGGAATATTTATCGCCATAGCGCTAAATGTCGCTAATACAGCGTTAGCGTGGCGATATATTCCAGCGATAGCCGGCGATAAAATAAATCACGCTAAGCAGGGTTAGCGATGCTTATCTCCTCTTTTTGCTAATATGCCCCCATATTTGCTAACTATAGTAAAATGTATTCCACTTGAAAGCAGGCGTTAGTTGCAAAGTTTAAAGTTTGCATTTACTTCTCGCACATCCACAGAACGATTTCGTTCTGCAGATTAACATCAAATGTGTATGCCATTCACTAGTTGAAGTTGTTCTTTTCCCAAAACTGAGTTTTTGTCAGACTTCAGAAATGCATCACCGTGTATTAAATAATTTATAAGCACTACACATAAGTATGCACTGCACATTCCCAAACTGAGCAGCAAGTCCACAATTAAGTTGAACAATGTAAATATATATTTTCAAACGCACGCCAAATTTCAGATCAATGTAAACAACTAGCATGAATATAATTAGTAAAATAAATTTAGACTACAAATATGACAGTCGCTCAAATAACTGAGATTAACAAGGTTGAAATCGAGTTGTTTCAGATATAGATGTCTACTCGGTGAACAATGAAACTAAATAATCCGGTTCAAAATAGATTATTTCTCTCTCTGACAACGATAATCATCCCGAATGCTGAGTTTGTGCTTTTCTGATTTCTGTCACTGGCATTTTAACTCCAAGCGGATGTAAAAAGACTCCACGGGGTGGCAATCCTGTGTTATTTCTCAATTTCATTAGTCTGAAGAGATAAAATTAATATTCCACTGGCAACTTCAAGTTCTTGAGGGAATGTAATGATGAGGGCATTACAACGTCTGCTTTCAAGTGTGCCCTTGAACCGTTGTTTGCTTATGTTCTGTGTTTGTGTCTGCAAATTAGCTATAACGTATTGATTTGCATAAGGCTGCGCGAGGCCCAAGTGACCTCCATTAAGCTTGAACATAAAAACTCGCATTGTAATTAATTAAGCAAGGCAAGGCATGCAACGAAAAGGATGTCATCTCTACAATGTTTACATCAACTGACAAAATCAATGAACCTAAATGGGCCAAGAAACAAATTACTAGTAGATCATGGCACCAAGTCAAATAGTTGCTAAAATAAAAGTAAGCTACAGATGAGAATTAAGCAAAGTGAAGAGATAGGTCCCACACTGCTCCCTCCCTGAATTTTCAGCACTTTCTTTGATTTATGTGTAAAATTATACTAGAAAGCAGCATTCAGAGTGAATGAATGAATACATCCATTGCTTTATTAATTAAACCATTGCAATTTTAAACTACTGTTTCAACAAAGATTGAAAATATAATTAAATTATGTCAGGTTTTAAAACATCATTAGTCGTTAATAGGTCGAAAGTGTGCTAAATATGTCAATTTGATAAAAATCGCTTTGCATATTAAAATCACCAAACTGACTTGAAATGTTCGACATGACACACAAATTAAAAAAAGAAGATAAAGTAAAATGCAACCTGCCTAAAACACACTCGCCCTGTATTTACAGAACATAGAAAAATAGGTTTCTTGCAAGTATGGCGATAACCATTCATATCCTCACAAACTAGACAATATTCCGGCATTTAATCAAAATACAGACTTTATTAGTGCCATACACATTAACAACTTATATTTCCTATATTTAAGAAGCAAAAGAGAATGTTTTTCCTGTGTTCTAAAGCGTGTATGTCGTACCTTACTGGTCAAGCAGACACTCACTTTGTGCAATTGGCTCCAGTCAACTGCAATGAGTTCGCCCTTGCTTGGAATGAGTCCATGGACTTCATCGGCCCAGGTGAGTTGCACAGTCAATCTACTGAAGCATTGTTCAACCACAGCCTTGCACTGATGAACATCCAGTCTGAGTGAGGAAGGTTTCAGAAGCCATTTTCGTTCGGTTAAACGGATATCAAGACGCGCAGCTGCTTCAAACTCCTATTGGTGTAAATAATTTTTGAGGTGGTAGTAGTGTCCTCTTAATTTACCTGTGTCCAGGTGTCATCATAAAAAGAGTGATTGCCCTCAATAATTTGGGCGAGAATGCCCCAATTATCAAGTGTGCCCCTTAAAAAGCCCAATTTATTCCATCAAAAACTGTTTTAAAGTAAAAAAAAAAAAAACGTATAGTAAATGCTTAGATTTCAGTATACAACCTTGGATGAGAATTGATGGGAAAGGATAGTATCTGTTATGCAACTGCCTGGTCATTCGCTATTCTCAAACATTTCCAACATGGTAGAAGAGACTGTCGCCATCTAAGCTGCATTTGTCCTCTTGCCTGCCCATAGACTTCTCCATTATAATTTGGTACCACTTTCTTCCCACTAGGGGAAAACCTGTTCAGGTTCTAGGGCTATGGAAGGCATTGTCCCAATTGTACCCTTTTGGCAGAGAGCTACCAGCTGATCAAGGGAGACGCTTACCTAAAGACCCTTCTGTTCTTTGCCTTTTACATGGGGGTTCAAAATTCATGAAGGCACGCCTTTTTTGGTTGCCCAGTGGCCTCAACTTCCATCCATCCCATGAGAACTACCTGGTGAGCACTAGGTGGTTTTTCCTAGGAGTGTGGGATCCTACAATTATGTCTCCCTTCCTTAGCATTTAGTGCACTCCAACAGGGTCGCTGCAGCGAAGGGCAATTGTCCCCCATGCTGAGAACTTACCGACCGACTTCACATGAGGAAAAAATGTATCACCTTTCTAAAAATCCTTTTTTTGTATTGTGCACTAAAATGTGTATTAAAAAGCTAAGTTCATCAATGAGTTAATTTTTATTATTAATAAAATGGCACAGGAGTTGCTATTTTTTACTAAAACAGATTACACAATTGTGGGTTTTAAGCAAAGATCAGCACTGTCAAGACAAAGCTGCCTAAGGCTGTGCAGTAAATAGCATCTTTAACCTGTGTTACTGCAGAAACGTACAAGTTACCACAGCTTGCATGTTTCACTTCTAAGCATTACTCACTTGGCCATGCAGACTTCCAGAAACACTTCACAATTGACTTATTTTATGTTACAGTCCATTCTGGCATCTTTATGCTAGAGTCACATCGGGCTGCTTGTTTTGAAAAGTCTTGTATTTTTGTGGAAAGCCATGGTGCATCACGCATAGCACATTTGACTTTTTTGTGACTAGTGCAGTTCTTGCACAACTTTACTGTGGACTTAACCAAACATGAAACATGCCAATTGATGCTTGGCAATCAGTGGTGGCTCGCCGAGGGAGTGGTGCGGGGCGGTGGGGCGGGGGAGGGGCAGGGTGGGGTGGTAGTGAACTCGGACATACTACGGACAGAACTCAGAGGGAGTTCTGTCCGTCGTAAGTCCGAGTCCACTACCCCCACCCTCCACCCCCGCCCCACCACCCCGCAACACTCCTCGGCGAGCCGCCACTGTTGGCCATTACTTATCAGGTTTTATGGAAAAGGCACATGCAGAGAAAGGCTCTTAGCATGCTCTCCCTGCTCAGAAGTTCAAGAATTTGAGCAATCAAGGGACAGAAAGTTAAAAGGTGGATTGCTACATGTGGTCTTTGGACAGTGCAGGGGAAAGGGAAAATCCCTTAGTAATGTTAGCAGGTCAACTATGGAGAGGGTGATATGTTTGGCGCATCTTAAAGCTGCTGACGTGTCGGTCCAAATCAGGTTGGAATGTTAGCTTCCACCTTGAGATTCTAGAATGCTTTCTGTGATCTCAGGGAGAGATGGCTCAGTTTCGAGTGTGTTTTGAAATACAAATTGCTGCCTTCACAATAGGTTGTTGCTCGAAAAAACACGTTTTGTAATTCTGCGGCAGCTGTGTCTTCCATTATCCTTGTAATCAACCAGCCACGCCCTCGCCACCGTACCACGCATCCGCAGAACCACCGCCGGAGGAAGATCCTTCTCCTACCTGGCAGCCAAGACCTGGAACTCCCTCCCCACTCACCTTCGGCGAACCCAGGACCATCTCTCCTTCAGGAAGCAGCTCAAGACCTGGCTGTTCGAGCAGTAACTTACCCCCTCCCCAGCGCCTTGAGACCCTCCCGGGTGAGTAGCGCGCTCTATAAATGCCGTGATTGATTGATTGATTGATTAAAGTGAGAATATTAGAGCCGGGATCATAATTAGGTCATTGTGAGGTGCAGCTTTCAATAGAATAGCCAAATACCACAGAAACGTCAAGTTTATAAAATAAACATTCCAAATCACACTAATGAAAAATGTTAAGGAATCAAAATAGTATGCGAAAAAGATGAAAATGTTCATCTATTCAGATTTTATTAAATATATCAGAGAGTAAATCACAAACGATAGCACAATCTTTCAAGTGTAAGACTCGTAGACAAAGGAGGGTTTGCACTACTGGCTTGCAATATTTCCTTTAATGAATTATTATCAAGATCTTTCAATTGACCAATGACGCCTACACAGGTGGCATCGAATCCAGTTTTAGGAGGGTCAAAGTTGTGTTTGGTTTTAGGTCTGGCTTAAAGTATTGAAACAATAGCTCAAAGAAGTAAGGGTCCAGTGAAAAGGAGTTGAAGAAGCTTCAGGTCAACTGTTTGCTATCACGATGAGCTGTTCATAAGGACACGTTGAAGGTTAAAGAAAGGTTTAAAAGTAATAACAACTTTTCATGTTTTTTCTAGATTTGTTCTGCTGATTTTCCTTTTTGTAGGGTTTCAGCTGGTAACACTCCTTCAGTACCAGCACTTTGGCAGGGCAGCCCACTGGTCTTTAGCAGTTCAGCTCCACTACATCGAAATGATTACCAGAGGCATAGCTAGACCTTTTCCCAACCGCGGGGGTAACTGCTTTTGCTGCCACGTGACGGCCCCAGGTAAGAGCGGGGGGGGGGGGGATGTCGCCGCCCCCAAAACTCGTGCCGCCCTGGATGAGCCGCCTCCCACGCCCCTTGCTACCCCACTGATGTTTACAACACATTCTGTCATCATTAGCACAGGAGCTCAACTTGGGCCGTCAGTTGATAATGTATGTGTTCATGTTTGTAACACAAGACAGATATCTTTCAGGAAAAGTTTGACAATAGAAGTAGGGTCAAACGGATTCTCTGAGAGAAGAATACGTTGGATGTGCAACAGCTTTATCCTACATGTGCACCAAGTAGTGTCAAAATGTGCAATTTTTGAAAAAATCACTGCCATTGCATCAATGCAGTGCTTATAACTTTTGAAATGAACATGGTACTAAAACATTGAACATTCAAACATTTCAGTGCCAACGGATTTTATGTTTACTTTTATCAAGGTTGCTAAACAACCACAGGACTTTATTACAAAGATTCCTGCCTCCCAGACCCTCTGACCAAAAGTCACAGCTTCAGAAGCACTTGAAACCAGGAGAACACTTTCCCCAGGCTACTTTTACTACGACCTGCGTAAATTATGGTGATCAACTTCAGAACTGTGTGAGGCTCCATATCGTTATCTATGGCTCCCATGGTAGACCCCATCATCAATACAATCCATTTGCAGTGCCCCTGCTCCTCCTGGGGCACCACTTATGAAAAATAAGCAAACTTTCAGTGGTTCCAGTACCTTCTGGTTCATGCCTTTAGCCTGCAGCAGTTCCCGTAAGGATACTTTTTCTGTTCTCCTTTGTGTTTTTTTCCCCAGTTAAAGCATCCTCTTGCATGGGTAGTGAACCCATGCACAAGTGGCAGTAGACAGGCGCCCCAAAACCAGAGCAGTCATGCAGCTTCTTACTCTCCCCAGCACTAACTTCTTCGGTGCTCCACAGCGAATTACGGAGTCTTTGCTTCGGTCTGCCTTCTCTCCCCCTTGCTAGCTTGTGTGAGAAAGTCATCCTTTTTGCCCTGATCACCCCCATTTTCTGAATGAGACTGGTGGTTACTGACTCTGATTGCGCCCTGGGCTTTGCTAACCAGACCCAGGGCCAGTGCACTGCTTAAAAGGTATATGGTAATTAGGTGTAATTACAATTGGCATGACATTTAACTGTAAGTCCCTAGTATATGGTAGGGCATGTAGGTTTAGAGGCCCAGTAGATTTAATGCACTTAAGTGTACACTACTGTGGTGCACTCTGTCATTTTAAAAGCCAACCCTGCCTAGTTGGCTGCTTATAAATCATGTTATATGCAAATTTGACTTTGGAATTAAAGGTACTTTTAAGGTCTCAAGCTACTTTATTTTTGCATATGTCTCCACTAAGGTCTCCCTTGGGTGCCACAGGGGTAGGCTGCCTTGTAACTATAACAGGGAGATTATAAAATATGTTTACATGCCCTGGTGAGGGAAAATCTGCTAATTTCGTTTTTCCCCATTGTAGCACAATGGCTCCGTACGCTAACAAGGGAATACTTTAATAAGGTATAACTATTGAAAGAAAGGAGCTAAAAATAAACTCCAAACTATCAATTAATCCAACCACTTGCCACTATTAGATTTATATAACTATCACAGAAAATAAGTTATTGAACTTGCTTTTCTGATGAGCCAACATCCAGCCTTCCAGCAGCCCTTCTCTGATTGGCCAGCCTATGAGAGGCTGAGCCAAGCTGCCTTGATGAGGTGTGAGGTGGCCTGAATAGAGATAAAGGACATCCAGTGGGAGGAGAACTGCAGCTGCAAAGGCAGGATGGGGGTGGAGTATCCAAACTGGTCTTCAAAGAGAGAATGACGGTTTAGGACAGCACAGGCTCACCCCCACATACTGCACCCCCAGCCAGACAGAAGCCCCTGTAATTAGATTAGCAAGGGGAGTGTCAGGGAAACTTAGCCCTATGCCAGTAGGATGGCTTAGCCAGATCGTAACCTCAAGGAGACAGTTTCTCCATTTTGGATTCTGGAAGAATTATGCTTTTTGGGTCAAGAATATGCCACACTCTCAAGGAAGTGGTCATACCTGAGGGTGGCACCCTGCACCCAATTGGTCAGGGGTGCCCCCCTAGGAATTGTGAATAAATATGGTAGTGTTGCCGGCAACTTAAATCCATGCCTGAAACAACAATGAGAAGAAGGACTGCCCTGCTGGAACCCTGATCTGTACCCCAAGGATTGCACTCAGAAGGACTGCACATGCTGCACAATCTGGAACTACAGCCGTTAGGACTTTGCCTGGCTTCACAAGTATAACAGAGTGGACTCACTGAAAGCAACAGGTTAACAGAGCTCCTCCTGCATCATCTCTACCAAGAAGGACCCAGCTGGAGTGTGTCCAGTGGACTTTTAAGGAGTTGACCATGTGAATTGTGGGAAACATAGTCCCAACATCCAAAGGACCACCTCAGAGCTTCAAGACCCTTGGATTGGTGTTTTGGATACTTTGAACCCGCAAGAGGAACTTCAGGAAGAAGTTCGAGAAGTTTGGAGCAACTTTGGTAAAAGCTCCAAAAGTGGACCGATCACTTCGTCGAGAGTCAAGCTGCCGAAGTTGAACCCAAACCCGGCCTGGATTTCAGGTTTGTCCCACTGAAAGCTTCGGAGCTCGAGCCTTTGTCAAGGCTTCCAGGAATTGACCGAGGTCTCACGGTGGACCAAGCTGATGACGTCAACACGAATCCGACCTGATGAAGTGCCTGGCTCGGTGACGAGAGAAAAAGCTCTGCAAATGTTTCTAAGCGCAAAGGTAACATTTTGATCAAGGCCTCCCGTTTAGTGTATCCAACCCACGCTTCATTGCAGTCAGCCTCAAACTTTTACACTGTCCCAGTCAAGCACAACCAGATGTCCCAAGTTGGGGCTTTTGGTTTTTGGGTCCCACGAAAGTGTTTATTCTTTAGAAATTCATATCTGCAGTTCCCTACATTGGATGTTTGTTGTTTTGGTGTCTATTTGGTCATAAAAAATATAACCTATTTTAAAAAATTGGTATTGGATTTTTATTGTGTGTTGTGTCTTACTTACTTAATGTATTGGTGTTTTTAAATGCTTTACATATCTGTCTCCTAAGTTATGCCTGCCTGCTTGCAGCCAGCTATCAAGGGTTGTGCAAGGGAATAATTTATTGAGACCTTGACTGTGAAGTGCCGCGTTGTGATTTGAAAGCATGAACAAACCAGAGTGAAGTTGAATCTCCAAAAGGAAGTTTATTGAGATATACAGCTTGACCATGGGAGTGCGTCCATCCTCAACGAAGCATGGGCTGTCAATGTCTGTTTAGCAACTGACATGCTTCGTTGAAGATAGACACCACGAGTGATGCACTTTCAAACTTAAGCATGTTTGAAGGAGCGCGTGCCAGGAACATGGAACTCTGTAAGGATGTCATACAGCAATGAAAAGCAAGGAAAGACTACAAGCAATTAATAACATTACAAGTGAGAACAGGTAAGTCATGTGTAATACAAATATCTGTCTCCTAAGTTACGCCTGCCTGCTTGAGCCAGCTATCAAGGGTTGTGCAAGGGAATAATTTATTGAGACCTTGACTGAACTTTTTATTGTGTTTGTGGCCTTATTACTAATAATAGGTCATTACTTATCACTACTAATAAACCACTTTCTAACAGCGGGGAATAAATCTAGCATACATCCAAGGCCTCAATGAGCCTCACTTTCATAATAGAGAGCTTTGTCCCATTGGCTTCCCAATGAGATGAATATCTGAGTGGTCTCCCTACCTCTCATACAAGGATAAGTCAAACTGCTCTGTATTCTTTCTCTTTCGTTCCTTCTTGTCTCCAAGTTTCTTCCTTGTGCACAGGTTTAAAAGTGGAGGTACAGAGTGCTATAAAGTGGGCATCTTTCCCTAACTTAGAGATACCACATCACCCCTCCACTACATGTCGGGCAATTGTAAAGATGGATAAATCAATTGGTTGTCTTCAAGAGCTCTCCCTGGAGGTTAGTGCCACCCCTAAATGAATCTGCAAAACTCATTCCCCCCTTTAAGAATTCAAAGAGATGCCCTGGGCACTCTGTCCCTGTGAGATGAGAATGCCCAGGCCTGTCTGCAAAGTGTCAGCTTATCAGTAAATATAGATTTTGTAGCAAGGCCCTCATGGACCCACTTTGGTTCTCCTTTTTATTTTTATATTTTACCCGTTTTAGCAGACTTGATTTTAGTGATATTGTTTTTACATGTTTTAGTTCTGAGAAGATGCTGCATGTATTTAGACAGCCTTTTTTTGTGACATTGTCTGTACACGCCATTCAAGGTTAGGAGGAGAACAATATATCCTAGTGTTTGTGTTGCCTGCTCGAAGAGAGCGTCTAACATCTATACACATCATTGCATCAGAGCTGTACTTCTAACACAGTTGTTTTAATACATAAACAGTGCACTATCCCTTTACGGGTCAGAGGGGCACTCCAGCAACGATGGTCCCGGAAAAACGGCTGTGTGCGACATGCAGCTCTGCTAACGCTGATCTTCCTACCTGATCCTACAGAGAGGGATTGCCAATCCAATTCCAGACCAAGTCATCCAAGTATGGGGTCTCAGGCTAACATAAGAGATCAGGCAGAGGATACACCTGCTATTCTCTCAGGGTAGGGATAGTGATAGGTAGGGCTATATACATATACATATAGAAATCAGACTGCCATGGTTGGACTGTCATTCTTTTCAGCATGTTCATAATGCTGGTTACTTTGCATTGTTTTATCTGCCTGCCTAATAGTTGCAGCTTATTCTCTCTATGCAAAAGTACAATTGTTTCAATACATTTATTGAAAGCTTCCTTAGTATCATTCTTATGTTTACCAAAGGCATGCATGAGCAGACAGCGAAAGGGGTAAGATCTGTTTCTACGATTCCCTTGTGGATCAGAGTGTCATGTTCGAGGTTGCCAAAATCACCTGCTACCCTGGAAAGGTTAGGGGTTCATGTGAGGCACTTTGAGCTGGCTAGGAATTGGGAAACAGTCTCTGATGGTGTAGACTCATTCCCTGCATTCTGACGTCCTGTTGTTCGCAGTCCTACCTTTTCTAGTGGGGCCTGTATAACAATTTCTCCTTCATCCTCTTCCTCGGCAGGAGAAGACTATTCCCATCCATCAGGTCGGGGAGGTTTTGGACTCCCAGCTGGTTAGCAGAGTATTTAACTTGGCCCGGAACAGTAGTTTAATATTGTAGACTCATTAAGAGCCTAGGGAAATATTGCTAAAACCAAAATATGTCAAAGAGTGCATATATGACCAAATTAATATTTTATTTCTGCCTCTTTCGTTTATCAACATAGGGAAAGTGATGTTAAGCACTAAGACTCACACTCCGGTCAAAAAGAAATTGGGCCATTTTTTGGGTGTCCAGTTAAATTATTAGGCATCTATAGGCCACAACCAATTTATGCAAGACTCCACCTGTGTGCACAGAAACCAGGCTGAATTAGACAATTGTCCTAATCAGTCAGCTTGTATACATGTGTTCATGCATGTGTACATGTGTCCTTCGGTGCACAGCAATGGAACTTATTATAAAAGGTGGGCACGGGTGATTATCACTCAGTACCACTTTATGGTAGTTCCACATGGAGAATGGGGATTTATTGTTATGCTTTATTGTTTCTTTTTGCTTATTTTATTGTGTGATATTGTAGTTGTTTTGTGGGTTGATTTAGCGATATGATAATTATTGGCAGGTTGAGTTCTTGTTATGTCCTGCTTATTAATAAAAAGAAAAATCAGTTCAGAGTCTGTATGGTTCCCAATGGGTACGTATTGTTGCACATTAAGTTGGTAAAAAAAAATTATGCTGAGATAAAAAAGATGGATGTATCAAATTAAAAAGTAGAAAAAAAAATCTAAATCTGTATTTGTAAAGCGCGAACTACTCACCCTTACGGGTCTCAAGGCGCTGGGGGCTGTCGTGGAAATTAAGTGAGCTATTGCCCAGAGTCACATGGTGCTGAGCTGAGCTGCCACGGGAGCCAGGGCTCGAACCGTGAGCCCTGTGCTCCGAAGTCAGCTGCCCTGGCCGCTGCACCACACCTCTCCACTAGTAATAAATAAAGTAATAAAAGTAATTCTTGTAAAAGGTAATTTTTGCTGGGGTTTTCTTTTGCCTTTTTATCCGGTCAGTAAATGTTGCCAAGGTAAAATGAATGTTTAAGCTAAGCCTCTGGTCTTCCAGTTGATTGCATTATATCATTAAGGCTTTATCTCTGCATGATATTTACATAAAAGTGTTCTGTGGAGGATGACCTGATCTTAACTATGGATTTTCCCTAGGTGGGAAATGAAGGGTAAATTGAGAATTAATATTGACAGGTGAGCACATAATTGTTTTATGAATGTTTGCACTCCTGAGTGGTATACTTAGATGCAGTATGACACATTTAACGTTGGTATTTTGGCATCACACTTATACTTCGCTTGACCTGTACTCAGCGTTTATTGGAGGATAATTGTATTTCAGACGTTGAAAGAAGCTCTGTTTGCCGAGAAATAACTAATAATAATGATAAAGAGAGATGACTATTCACAGAATGTCGTTTTTATCCGAGACAAAAATATTGCATTTGGAAACGACACGTCAGGATTTGCATCATATAGATGCAAAGAGAGCTATGCAGTCTGGAAGGAGATTGTTAACAGCTGAACGTCAAAAACGAATCTTTCATATTAAACCGACATTATTGCATTTTGCGAACCTTAATACGTAATTGATCACTAAAATAATCCCCATGGGACACGTAGATAAGAATTCAATTTTATGCAGTTAGCATGTGAAGAAATACTGCATGTAGTACATTATTTAACTTTGTACAGTAAAAGAATAATAAAATGGTGCAAGTTTGGAAAGTGATGTACTATTAATTAAATGCATTTATCAAGAAATAACAAGTGGACAATAAGATATTTTGCCCTTCTTGACTGCTTTATTAAATAATTCCAAACAAAAAGCTATGTTTGTTTCATGTACGAAATGTCCTGAATACAACAAAAACAATGATACAGCAGTTACATGGATGATATTACTTTACAACAAGGCTCAGCTACATAGGCCTTGAGCCATGTTTTAAAGGCTGTATTGTGCCATAAATTGCTTTGCTTTTATGAGAAAACCTCAGAGTTAAGTGAAGTACTCATTCCTAAGCCTGGAGTTATGACAACATTGATTACAAGTGTAGACACAATGCAATAATAATCTGGCAGCTCACTTTTGGGGACTGGATTGGTAAATACATAGAGTTCTCGTTCACCTCAAAATATAGAATGACAGTGAGAGAAAGAGTCCTATTTGAGTTGATCGCCCCTATTCTTTTTGGACTGATTACCTCAGTGCATGTGCTCCGATCCCTAAAATGTGGTAAAATTAGCCAACTCCAATTCGGCATATTTAAATTTCCTATAAAGCCATAGTATATGATGCAAGAATACAACCATGGCACATAATGTTAAATGTCACCTGTGGGCTGCAGCACTTATTGTACCATAGTGTTACAGAAAAATCATTGATTCATTCCTACCAGTGTAGCCTGACTGCTGCAGTTTAAATCTGCAGTCTGACCTGTCGAAAACCCCTTTTTGACAGGTAAAAACCTACCCTTTAAATATTAATAAGTCACTCCTAAATAGGTCTTTTAGCCCACAAGATGGGGATGCATGGTATTTAAAAGTGTGATAGGTAGGAATTTAATGTCTCTACAGTGACACAGCCCTAAAAGCTAATTTCACTGTGGAAGGCTCTGGCTGCCCTATGAGAAAACCAGAGTATTGTTTAACATATTAATTCTGCGTTATCGAGTTTGGGACTAGGTAGGAAAATGATGCAACCACTATATTTAATAAAAATCCAATCTAATGGTACAGTTGTGTTTTTACTAAAAATAGGAAACTTTAGGAGACTTTTAGAAATGTACCTTTTTCCTGTCTGAAGCTACTGAAGAGTAGTTTGCATTATTGGTCCAGCAGCTGCCCAGCTGGTACCTGGCCATAATGAGGTGTGAAAACTGCTACCAGGGCAGGGACAATGGTCTGGGTAGAGGGGGTGTTTTCTTCCCATGGAACCTGGCGAAAGACCTGTTAGGGTGGACCCATGGCCTGTTTCCCCTTGCAATGCCCCTAACTTCAGTATTTAGGTGGCACCCTGAGACCTGAACATCGGATTCGACGGACAAGAGAAGACCAGGACAAAGAAGATCTGCTGCTCTTGAACTGAAGCCCTGCTGCAGAAGAAAAAGGTGCCAAACCCTACCTGCTGCTGTCAGGACTCGACAATCGGTGCTGCTGTGTCGTCCTGAAACCTGAGAGGACTCTAATAACCCCAAAGCACCTCCAGCCTTTGAGAAATTGCCGTAAAGCTCCCTTGGAGTGATGGTATAGCTCCCCTGCACACCGCAGGCACCAATCCCATGAAGTCCAGTTTGTCGACTTGCTGCTCCTGATGACCTCGATGCAGCACCACAGCAAGAAAAGGTACAACAGCTCCAGAGGGTCAGATCTGCCTCTCTACCAAGTTTGGAGGCACCAGGACCTACCGGAGCCGCAGGGTACCAATTCCTGGGTACCAAACGCAAAGAATATAATCCACTCCAGACTCCAGAAGCACTAGAAGCAAACACCCATTGAGGGACGTTGAGAAACCTGAGACACCCTTCCTGAGTGGCCCAGCTCTTCTGAAATCGCCTCTCCAAGTGGTCTGCTCCTGACCGCGAAGACCTCAAAGACGCACGATGCCCGGCTGACCTGTTCCCTCTGCAACCGGACCCATCACCGACTAACCAGCCCTGCTCCCATGGTCCCCAGGCCCTTGTGACCTCCGCTGTCTAAGGAGACCCACCGGACTTACCTGTAAGTCCTTTGTGCAGTGCTTTTTCTAGTGGCCCCCTTTGTTTTTTCGCACCAGCTTCCAAGACCTCAGCACCTCTGCTCCCGGCCGATCCGGGACGCTCCTGAACTTCTCCTGCTGCAACTGTGGACCTGGCCCCAACATCGACCTAAAACGAGAAGGTGAACTTCGTGAAAGCATTGCCTGAATTTCTATGCATTTTTCTGCTTTTTCTCCATTGTTTCCTATGGTGCGTAATTGCACACAAAAGTGATATATTTCCCAAATTATTAAAAATCGTAACTCCGAAAGTACTTGGGCTTAAAAATTATAAAAAAAACAACATTATTTTTTACAAATTGGTCTCAGATTTTTTCTTGAGTGTGTGTCTCATTTATTGCCTCTGTCAGTACAACAAATACTTAACGCTAGCCTTTGATAAGCCTCACTGCTCGCCCACACTACCACAAAAAGAGAGTTAGTATTATCTACTTTTACTTCTACCTTCCTTTTGGGGATTTCTCGCACTCTCTACATAGTGTACTTCATTTTAGTCCCCTGAACAGAGAGGCAGTTTCCACCGATATGTATTGTAGAAGTAACCTTTTTGTAAATTTTATGGAACTATTAGGGAGAACTGAATGTGCACATCTAAGATTGACTCTAGGTTTAGTATTGTATAATAATTTGGGTTTTTTCTTTGTGCTATTTGCAGATGAATTATTTATCCCAAAAGAAGGGCTCTGTCCAAAATGCATTAGGCCTAATATCACCAATTGTTGATTTCTGGAAATCTTTGGAAAATGAAGTGTGTAGCCTGAATCTTCAGTTAAGCAATAATCGAACTATGGATTATTTAGTTATTTACTGTAATTTTAATGCACTGACAAAGTAATAACGCAAATTTTTCCATTATAAAAGACATCCAGAGGTATACATTGATACTTAAAAAAATATCATCAAGTCTTTTCCACTGTGATGCCCAGTTAAGCACTTCCCAGACCACTCTTCTCAGTTTATTTACAGTACTAACACGCTAATGACTTAAGATGGAAGCCTAAGGGACGTCACATTGTTCTGGTCATTCACATGTTTTCTCCAGTCTTTGAAGTTGTAATGACCACTAAGCTATATCGTAGCAGGTGTCGCTACAAACAACAATACTAAAGGCCTGATTTAGATATCGGTGGATGGGTTACTCCATCACAATAGTGACGGATATCCCATCTGCCAAAATCTAAATCCCACAGGATATTATGAAATGTATATTTCGTCAGACAGGATATCGTCACCGTTGTGATGGAATAACCCATCTGCCGATATCTAAATCAGGCCCTAAGTACTTGTCAGCAACTGAAGGCTGCCTTCCTAATACTCCATGGCTCTCCAGGAAAGCTTTGTCTAGCAATTAAGGCCTAGCTCAAAGTAGAGGGTGTGATGGTTGAGGCTATATGTAGTATAACACAGCAACCATTTGTGCAATAAAGTTAGACTATTCAGGCTAGGGTTTTCATTTTGTGAAAAGAACAACTTTTATTAATGCCTTAGACATATTGGTATACACCCAGTAAAAAAAAAAAACAAGGAAAATTATACAATTCAATAAGGCAAATTAGCACCTATAAATTACTAGTAGCAACAATAGGCAGCCATGCTATACCCAAAATAAATTGTTTACATTCACTAGTTAATCACAATTTCTGATTTATTCGTAATTATTTGAGAACAATTAGGATACCAATTCCACCATAAGATGTTACTGACTGTAATCTTTAGGAAACTTGGTAAAACAATCAAAGAACATAATATGTGGGAAAGATAACTTGATTGTTACACAATTAAAACATGCAATGGTGTTGCATGGATGCAACAGGCCCTAATGCTAGCCAGGAAATTGATGCCTCATCCCGTTTTGGCAGTAAAAAAGAGCACCTAAATGGGACTAGTGGGACCTGTTCTCAATGTTATACCAGGCAGAGTACAGTAAGTACAAGAAAGGAACTATGTGAAAGGGTCTGACAAAGGATGAAACAAACAAAATATTAACAGATGGAATTGGTGTGCCTATCAAGCACGGTTGACACTGATTAAGCGTGGTTTATTGAATCTCATTCTCTTGTAAAATCATCAAAGAGAATCCCCCATTGGTGGTATGGACCTTTCTTTGTCAACTTGAAGTGTAAGAAAGGAGCTAACATCAGCAATACATTTCAAATAAGTGAAACCAATGTGGCTCCTCAACAGTGGCAGAGAGGATGGTGTCCAAGCCTTAAGGGTTTTATTAACAATTTAATTCAGCTGACAAGTTTAAGCAATCAGCAAAATGAAAGAAAATATATTTTTAGAGCATACATATTTAAATTATTATGCAATCTGAATTTGTATATTATAAGGAAAGAGATGCAAAATAGAATTGCATACAGCAAGCAAAATATCAATCAAGGAGGGTCCATAAAGGAACCTCCTTTCTGTAAGGAAGGTGCCAGCATGAGGTGAACCAAGTTTAAGGTTCAAGGGAAAAAGTATGAGTGCTCAAGCATGAAGCTCAACACTTTGGGCAAGGTAAATCAGCAGAATCAAGAAGGAGTCTTCCATCAGCTAAGTCAGGACAGGATCTGGTCTGGTCTGCTATTCTAAAGAACACATTATTAAAGTATTAAAGAAGATTCTAAAAGGCTTCTCCAAATCAGTTTCCCCCAAATGAACAAATCTAACGACAATGTTCTCTGGGAGTAGGTAGACTCACTAGTTCCCCAGCGCTCAATCAAAGGAGCAACCATCTAGGCGACCTTGGATGTAACATCTGTCCGGTCTGCCAGACACAGGGAATCTCTCTCTCTCTCTCAGTTTCGACATCCAAGGCCAACTTTAATTAAGGTTCTGTTGTCTACCAGTCTAATACAATAAACATTGAGACTATACCAACGTAACAAAGCACAAGATAAGACACCTGCAGAGGAGAGAAAAACAGGACACTGGCAAAGCATTTAATAAAATGAAATTCATGTTACTCAGGCCAAGTTACAAAGTGGGCTAACTTAGCAATAAAAATATATTCCAAACAGGTAAAGTTAACATAAGTAAATATGTTGCGATTACATTTCAAATATATATATATGGCCTTTACTGAAAAACACATAGCCACCTACTAATTTTTCTTTGATAAAATGTACACAAATTAATGTGAATATCGTATAACTTTTTTATAATGCACAACTGCATAGAGAACTAAAATTATGCTGGACTGCCACCAAGATCACTGGGACTTGTTGGATTTTGGGAACCACCCCGCATGTCACTGATGAGGTGCAAGAGGAACAGTTAGACATGCTGAATCCACATCTCTCTACTTTTTGGATGAATTGGGAGCATCCACACTGTCAGGATTAGTTGCAGTGCAGGCCAGCTGAGCTTCTGAATGACATCAGGCTTAGTCCCAGTCCTTTGGAAACAGTTACCATGCAACATCATGTGCAGAAAGCATTATAGCCAAGTTCATGCAGGTCATGTCAAAGTAGGTCTTCCTCAAGCTACAGATAATATTAATGGCCTGTGTCAGACAGCAACCAACTGCCATTGGGTTTAGGAGCATTTCAATATTTCTAATAATCCAGCCATTAGGTAAGGGCAGGTTTTCTCTCAGCAGTGGGAAAGTACTATAATATCTATGTAACAACAGGCAGGTGCACTATTACTATTCCGTTTTCAGCTCTGGTAGGATTCCTTGTGTACTCCCTTACAGCAGGCCATGGAGAAGCTCTCAGGGCAAAAAAATAGAATGGGACAGATTCATTGACATTCTGAAACAGCAGGTCTCATTGCGGTGTGAGGCTGCTCAGAGCAGTGAGGATGCTGGAGCCATTTGGCCTGCTTTGAGGACCATCTTTCTGTGCGAAATGCATGGCTCATTGAGATTTCCATTCATCCCTCACATATCCCCAGCTGGCCAGATCTGAAACCCCTTCCCCCACAAAGACTCACCCCTGCCAAGTATTCCACATCCCTCCACGGTGAATGACAAAAATATTGAATCAAAAATATTGTGTGGCGAGAATATTGTGTCAAAAATATTATCACTACAAAAATGTTGAGGACAATAATATAAAAGGTAAGAATATAATTTTAACGCATAGAATATCATTGTATAATAATATTATTTTATATAATATTGTTTACATTAATATTATTGTATTAAATATTGTGTTTTAATTCATGTAATATATATGCATTATTAATTTTAGGTGATAAGATTATTGATGTAATTGTTTTATTTTTTAAGTATAGTTTGCCATTTTTCATGTTTAAATATTTTTGCTTTCACATTTAATTAATAATTTAAAATTTAGTAGTGGGTTTTAGGTTTATAGGGGACTAGGGTGGGAAGTTATTTAGATTGCATTATTTAAATATTTATTTGGTGATTAATTATGTAAACTGATTCATTGTTATTTAAATTAATTAAGTGTATTTTGTGATTTTTAATGCATATTTAATTTTTGCATAGTTAAATTAGTGTTCACTGGGCCGCTAGAACAAAGCTATGCCTGACTGATGAGCCCTAATCAGGACAAAAGCAGCCTTGGGTTGCTTGTGTTCCGGTTCGGAGGTAACCTGGCCTGGAAGTTCGGGCTAGACTGCTCCTATTGGAGCATGGTCAAGGCCGATTTTCATATTGCTGGGTTCATACTGAGGTGGCATGGTGGGTGAAAATTGATGGAGTGGGATGTGGGTCAAGCGATTGCCAGTGGCTGAGATTAATTCAAGCATTCCATCTATCACCTTGTTGCTGTTTTCAACTTCTAAAAGTAGCATTTTTAAAATTGCAACTTAAAATCCAACATTAGTATTAAAGAGGATTTAAAATTACAATTCATTTGAGTATAAACATCATTTCTCTACTACCTTTAAATCTGAAAATAGCATTTAAGTGTAATAAGGTAACACAGTTCTAGTCTATGGGAGAGATAGCCTTACAATAGTGAATAATGACTTTAGGAGGTTTTCACTGCTGGGGCATGTAAATCTGAAACCCACATGTCCTTCCTTTTGTTTACAGCCTACCGTAGGGGTGATTTATAAGTATTGAACACAAAGGTTTAGGCCTCACAAAAGGTATATTTTGCCAGGTCAAAATGGCAGTTTAAAACTGCACTACAGAAAGCAGTAGGTGTCTTGAGACATGTTTTGCAGTGCTATTTTAATGCATGGCACAATGAGTGCTTTAGCAAAGTTGTAGCATTTAATTTGCAGGCCCTGGACACATGTAGTTCTGTTCACTGGGGACTTAGAAGTAAATTGAATATGCCGATTGGGTGCTAATTGGGTGTATGCTAATTGTATCATGTTTAGAGGAGTGAGCACTTTGCCTCTGTTTTCCTGAATAAGCACACAGAGCCCTAACACCACCAAAAACAAGTTCAGCAAAATCAGGGAGTAAAGGAAAAAAGATGGGGTGGGGATACCATACCAATGACCAGTGTGAAGACTTAAGGACCCTCTGGTAAGGAATGATGGTTCCAAAGGCAGGGAACAAATCAACAGTGCAGTAAAGAACCCCTTGGCAACCAGTAGATTTTCATGTGATTACACAATAAAGGCCATGTATGGACATGAAGTGTGTGATATTTATTATATTTGTTATTTATTGTTATTTTATTTAGCAGGGAGATAAATTACAAATTCTATTCTTTAGAGACTATCAGTTATATAAATATTATAATCAATGAAAAGAGGAAAAAAATCCACAGCACATCTAATAATACTAATACATTCACAAGATATAAAGAAACTCAACAATCCAACACTTCGAATGTGAGACAATGACAAAACACGTAATACATAAATAATAAAGTGCAAACATGTAACATCTCATACAATACATGTAAAATTCGTAAGGTATATATAAGTTAAAATCTCTCTGTAGAATAGATAAATTGATCTCTGTAATTGCTATGCATCTGTTTCTTAATACATTACAAGTTGTAAACACTCTTCAAGGAGACAGCACTTTGCCTCTCGTTTCCGGAGTAAACACACAGAGCCTTAATACCACCAAAAACAAGTTTAGCAAAATCAGGGAGTAAAGGAAAAAAGATGGGGGGATACCTAACCAATGACATCAGGTCTAACACTTACCTTGTACCGCTATGTGGCCATAGTAAACTTTCTACCCACACCTACTTATTACCAATGCCAAACACACTTCTGTAGTCAGTGGCAGCAAGTACATGTCTGTATTTCACCACTTCTGTACCCTTGCAACATTCAGTATTTAAGCAGAATTCTTTACAGTTTGAAGAAGGAACCTTTGGAAGTCCTTCTTAAACAATCTGCTCCTTGTGACTTGCACAGCTACAATCACTCTGACTTCTTGGCACTTGGCATTCCCAAATTCAGACAGATAGGAAAACAACAGCAGAAAAAGTACCCCAATAGTCCTGGGAGAAATCAGGAAGCTTGATTTCCTAGGTCTGTTGGTTATGATCTTTTGCCCAGGGTAGACCTTGATGTAAATATGAAAATCTCTTATGCTTAGTGCCTGATGTCTCTGACATGGTTCCCAAAAACTACTACAATGTTTTTGGTAACAGCATGTGATTTTATAAGGAGAAAATTTCGAACCTATGGGAGCATTTCTTTATTAAAATAAGACAAAATACCATGTCCATTTTAGGTGCAGGGTGGTATTCCCATTATATTTATTCATTTAATTTTGGGATTAAAACATCATACACTTAGAACACTTCCTCTGAAATATAACATTACTCTGGGCTTCTCATTGATGAAGGTTGTTTTTCTCCTAATCGCCTCTGTGAAAGACATGCCTAGGTAGTTTGATCAAGTTGAGAAATCTCCCACCATGCCTGCTACCAGGGTCTCCAAGCAAAGGAGTGTTCTTCAATCGAGGGTCAATCTCACGACGATGAGTCTCCCAGCTGAGTTGAAGGCTACTATCCTCAATAAACAGAATTGGAATATCTGAGATGGAATTTTAAGAATTGACAACATATAACTTTGCAATAAGATATCAAAAGGAGATTTAAATGTTTTGAGTTTATCTTTTTGCCTTTAAAACATGTTAAAATTGTGAATGAGGTTATAAAATAAGCTATTAATTATCTCCTAAGTTTAAATCCCACAATGCTCCCCAGGCCCACTGTGTAGGATATGGTTCCACTACATGTACTTGAAATACATGGAGGAAAATGGTGGGAAAAACATTTCTCTCCAAGTATTCATTTCAAACTAAACAGTGCATGGCAAGAACATATGTGAACACTGTACAATGGAAAGTAATGACATAACACAAGTAACACTCCTGCCAAAAGTTGAATCAACTGGCTTAATGGTATAATCAATGACAACATACGTATCTAGGGTCAAATTATAGGCAGACACAATCCCACACACAAACAATGCTGTTAGCACTCTTTCTCCAGCACAGAAATATTCATATACATATTTTAAATGTCTATCTTGCTAATAGGATTTCTGGGTAATTGCCATTGGAACTTTGTTCTGCAGACTCCTGTTTTCCCTTACATCAAACCTATGAACACCCCCATTATCACTACTTTCCTTGTTGTTCATTTTAAATGAAAGCGTGGCCAGTGAAACTGGTGAGGTCCAGTGTTTCTCAGTGATTCTTTGACATTGGTCCCGGGCTCACTGTGCCGCTGGATTCCTGCTAGCCTGGCTGATGAGGGGTGATGCCCTGAAACTGGTCTCAGGATGCTTGTTTCTGGTCCAGGGAGGACCTTGATTGGCAGTTTGGGCTGGACTGTTCCCATGGGGAGCAAGGTCAAGACTGATTTGCATGTGACTGGGTCTGAACTGGAATGGCATGGGGAGCAAAAAAACAATTGATTTAATCCAGATCTCTTGACTGGGGGTGAATGTTGGATTTGTTCCACATTCCGTCCATCATTTGTGTGTATTTTCCTTTGTCATTGGAGGCACCATTACCTGCGTCCTAGGCTTAGGAATGTGAGGAACTGTGCTCATGTGCCTACTGATGTAAGTATGACAATCTTGCCGATTTGACCCTCTTTGCATTAGCACCTGTCTTTCAATTCTGTACCCGGATCTAAAGGAGTCTGTGTCAGCTTCCCAAAGAGTGACAATTGCTGAGAAAGTCTAGAAAGTGTTGCAGGAATCACGTGGAGACGTATTACATAAACTCACAGGGTCAGACAGGCCTGGTTGAGTGTCATATCATCAACAAAAATATGGTCCTACAAAAATCTCCAGTGCAGTATATCGATTACCAAAATGTTATATACATTTTCTATTCTCAACGTCACATCTACGTACCAGGAAGAGGTCTATAACTTCTAAGCAGGTTGATGAACTCACACATGCACACAGCATATGTATAATACATATAATAGCATAATGTGCACTACCACCATATAAGTGCTGAGCCTCTGTCTCCTTTTGTCAACAAAGGCCTCAAAGTGGAAATAGGGAGCACAATTTAAATCCAGTTTTTGAATGATTTTACAATATGATCCAAAAATCTAAATATTAACGAGACGCTCAGCAGTGCCAGAAAGTAGTCAGATACACCAAGCAGCGCTGAATTCATCGCTGAGGGGATCCCGTGCATTGGCTAACTTCAGAGTGAGACTTTGAAGCACTTGCTTCTAATTGTGGGTGAATGCACGCATAATATCGTCTGTTTTAAAGATTTTTACAGAGTCTTAACACTTAAAATGGCATGCAGGCCATCTTCCCTTTGTCAGGTTGTTTTAGAGTTGTCTCATCCTTTGCTAGAGAGAAATGTGTTCTAAAGTGCTATTTATGAGAAGTCTGAACATTTTGTGTCAAAACTGATGCTAAAAGTGGTACATACAGCAGGAAACAGTCAAACGTCCTTAGGTGGAGTGGCAGAACTGAGAGGTCCCATAGATTTGGCAGACATGAGGCAGGATCTGATGCAGCACTTGAGAAGAGATTGCAGCTTCCACGCATTGTCCTTTGGACGTCTTGGTGCTGATGCACATTATACTTGTCATCGTGTTCAGACACTCTACATTCTGTGACAGTGCTTCACTGGCTCCCTCACGCTTCTTTATGGACCTATTCATAGGTTTACAGTGTTCTCTACTGTAAAGAAACTGTTACCTGATTCATATTATCAATGGCTCTTTGGTGGCTTTTCGCTTTCAGACAGAGCGTTACAGAAAAGTGGATCCAGATAGTATTTATCAGGAATGTATGTGACAGGCACTCGTGCACTGCTAACCAGTCAGACAGCATCTGAATTGCCATCTTTGTAGACAAACAACAAACTTGTGTGTTAATTTGTTCTAAGAATACACAGTAATGCAAGCTGTAGATTTGGAGCATCGGCACTCTTACCACGGTAATAAGAAATTATAAATAAGTAGTACTAGTGGTAATACTACTACTACTACTAATAATAATAATAACATTAATAATAACAATAATAATAACAATAGTAATAATAGTAATGCTAATAGTAGTAACAATAACAACAATGGTAATAACAATCAAATAACAACAAAATAACAATAATAAGAATAAGAATAAAAAATAAGAAGAAGAATATTAAGAATAATGCAAAAGTAAATGTTGATAATATGAACGATAATAAGACTGATTATAAATATAATTCACTGAAAAAACCAAACGTTACAGGGACGTTATAGTTAGGCAAAGATTTCACTCGTACAAAACCACAAAAATTCAGCAGTTATAGTTACCTGGGCTAACTATAACTTACGCCCCCACAATGCACTGCTTATGACCTCACATATTACATCACTCATGACATGGTAAGTGACATCACTGATTACGTCACTGATTACATCTCAAATAACATCATTCACAGAAACACTCACACCCCCATACAACCTCTAGTACACCCACTCACACATTACAGGCTCCTTTATAAATGAATGACGCTCCCCGGCTGCCCCAGGACCACAACCTCCCCGGGGCTTATTATATTTTTAAATGGGGGGCCTCTCGGACCCCCTCAGCCCCGAGGAGTGCCACCTCCCCGGGCCTTTACCTGACAAAAATGCAGGGTGGCCACATGGACACCCCCGCAGCCCTAGGGGCCGCCACCTCTCTGGGCTTTTGTAAAATTGAATGTAGGGGGCTGCATAGCCCCCCCAGCCCTGGGGACCACCACCTCCCTCTGACAAAATCAAAGAAAGGAAGGGGGCCACACAGCCCCCCTCCTGGAGCCATAGATGGCTCTGGGGACTGCCACCACCCCAGGGCCGGCTCCTGCTATGTCCCAGGGTGCCCATCCGCAGGACAGAGCTGTTTGCTACAGCTTGGTGGGGGCCTTACCACTCCTGCCAAGCCATAGCAAATGCTCCACTTCTAGCAAGCAAGAGCATACAAAATGCTGGCTCCAGGCGATGGGGTCGCCAGGGCTGAAATAATATCTTAGGGCAAACAAAGAAAACACAAGAAGATGATGGACAGAGCGCTGAAACTTTTCAGACACTCACCCCGAGTCACAGATCTGGGTTGATTCCATCATCACTCTTTAGCCCACATCGCCACCCCAGTTCAGACCCAGTATATCTGCAAATCAGTCTTGACCCTGGGCCACATGGGGGCAGTCCAGCCCGAACTGCCAAGCCAGCTCATCCCTGGACTGGAATCCTGGGACCGGTTTCAGGGTAACACCCCTCATCAGCCAGGCTAGCTTGAATCCAGTGGCTAAGTGATCAAGGGACCCACATCTGGGCATACCCTGCCAACTAAGGGCTAACAAAGCAAACACAAGGAGTTGATGGACGGAGCGCTTAAACTTTTCAGACACTCACCCCAGTCACAGATCTGGGTTGAATCCATCATCGTTCTTGATTTCTATAGTGTGACAAGGTTGAATTCTGGGACGCTGTTGTTCATCTTATATATTAATAATTTGAGCCCCTTTTTAAATAATGCTTTTAAGGACACCCCAGGGATAACAAACCTGTCTGTACGAGCTTTACTATACGCAGATGATGCTGTACTTATAGCACGGACCATGAAGGCTCGAATGTTAGTGGAGTCCTTTGTGACTTTCATGAGGACACCGGATCGTCTCACAAAGTTTTGGAAGTCACATAATATGGCGTGCAGCCCAGGAAAGAAAAACATCTCCTAATTGGTGGTCAGTGGTCAATCCCTGGCCAGCGTGCCTGATTTCAGCTATCTGAGGATTGTATTTGACTCCTTGGGCTCATGGCATCCGCAGATCAGTAGTTCCCGCTTGAAGCTTAGCATGGCTGCAGGGGCATTATCCCATCTACCTCAGACAACTGGAGGGGAGTCCATTTCTCCCCATTTGAACATATATAAGCCTCATTGTATTTCTGCAGCTTTTGTACTGCGCTGGGGTGTGGATATCATAATGCTACTGCCTTAGAAGTAGAGGAAAATCGTATTTGCAGGCGGTTCCTACAGCTACCCCCTACCAGCTCCCATTTAATTTTCCACTCTCAGTTAAATCTTGAGTACATATTGAAAAAAAAAACTGGTGAGCCCCACTTATGCTCTAGGTTAGCACCTAGATAAACGTTGAGGCTAGTTTAAATTGGGACATCAGATTACAGTGCCTAAAATTAGAAAATGGCCTATTTCTTCCCTGGTTGGCTTTCGATTACAAAACCCTGAATGAAATGAGCCTGCCTGGAATGTTCAGTGTACCCGCCATTTTGGCTATGAACGACAATATGAAAGTTAAGGCTAGCCTCCTTGAGTATTGTTAATCCCAAAGACTGTGTCTCAAACTTATTAAAAGTTCCATTAGAGACCACTACACCGACCTGGCTCCCGGCAATTTTGCTATGTATTTCACTTTTACACGCTGGGAGAGATCTCTTCTAACTCGTTTTGGGACAGGTACGGTGTGGCGTCTCTTGTGCTTGTTGCAGCCACCTTTCATGTTAGCCTATACTTACTGAAGCCTGAACTGGCAAGGTAGAAGAACCCTCTTAGGAATTTCTATTGCAGGAGCCATGTTTTCTTTTTGAGAATTTCAAGCTCCTGGAGTACTGAAGCATAGTTTTGTAGTTGTTATATGTTTTTAAGCCATCTGGGACGCGTATGACACCTAAGCGAATACAGTGTTCACTGGATTGTAATGTGATTGTTTTCTCTTTATGCTGCTTTATTGTAGGCACGTTATTGTTCACTGCTCTTCAGTTTGTTTTATTGAATGTACATATTTTTCTGGGAATGCTGAATTTATCAACCTTTTATGGCCTTTTGCGCCTAATAAAGTATATGATTGATTGATAGTAGGCCGCTTCTTCAGGGCTGTAATACAGACACATATAACATAAGCACAAACAATGCTATATAATAATATATGTAACTGTGCTTGGGATGGTTTTTTGCAAACATTGTATCAAATTGAGGATGCTGTTGTATAGTTAGTACTTCAGTTGTAATTGGACTGCTTTCTTTATGTTTTTTACCATCTTACAATGGTAAACATTTTGATTTATCTTACCTTACAAATTGATGTTCAGCAAAGTGCCAGTCGTCATGAAAAACGTGCTTTGGAAAAATGCTTGATGAGTCAGTGAAGAACCACTGCAAGTGGAAGAAGTAAAGAAGCCCTGAACTCATGATGAAAAGGAACTCCACGAAAAAGAGGGTCCATGCATGTCCAGTGGTAAGAAAGGACATTATGTCAAACCATGTTCTAAACGATGTTTAAAAAGCCAAAAGATGGGGTAGTGTGCTTGTGACTGACTAACCACAAATTGATCTATGTATGAATTCTACATCTGTAAAAATGCAAAAAGAGGGGGGGGGGGGACCAGGAGCAGTTTATAGGTCCAGAGCCCGTGCTCCTAACGTTAACCGTTTGAATAAAAAGGGGGGGCATTGTTCCAGTTTGAGGGGTGCAAGTCGTCGCCCACTCAATGTAAAGAAAAGGGGAGAAAAGACAAGGAGAGAAAGGGGGAGGAAAGTAGACCTAGGTTTTATGAAGACCCACTAGTGAGAGGGAAGAGCAAGTGGGACCCACTCCACACACCCGCATGCACCTTACGGCATTTTGTCTCAAAAGATCTCCGCTAAAGCGACCCTTCGGGGGACCCGTGGGGCATTGCAGCGCCGGCCCAACGAGGAGCAAAACGCCCTATGATGAAGCATGACATCCTTCTGGGTGTGTGAGGGCATCAAGAGACAAGACTTGATCTTCCCTCTCACTAGTGGGTCTTCATAAAACCTAGGTCTACTTTCCTCTCCCTTTCTCTCCTTGTCTTTTCTCCCCTGAATTCTACATCTGCCAACCGTAAAGCTTATTTTTAACTAGAAGTACCAATAATACTTCCACAAGACCACAAACAGTTAGTTGCTCTAGTAGAATCTGTAATGCTGTCAATGCCAGTTGCAAGATCTAGTATGAAAGATATGAAAGAAAAATAATCCTGATCCTATGATTGGCATTGACTGGAACCCCTCTATCTTTCATTGCTGCAAATGTGAGACAGAGTTATTAGTAATGATGAGAGGCCGGTCATTTGGAGGAGATTCAATTTTATATTATTGGTAGTCCAGACTTTTCTATTATTTCTGGAACAATGTAGTTAAGAAGACTCAGCCCTACAATTGACTGGGCATGTCCATCCCTTACATCCACCCCTATCATCTGTTTATAGAAATGCTATCTATAGAAATCTGAGAAAAAACTCAATTGGTGAGGTGCTTGCTGAAACCTTTGGCTGTGGCTCTTCCAGCAGAAGAAGCAACTAGTGAGGTTTCAGCACTCCCTGATGTTTATAAGGACGTAATTGATGTATTTAGTAATTAGGAGCCACACATTTGCCTCCTAATAGGAAATATGAATTTGTGCTCACTCTAGTTCTTGGACCCTCCATTAAATGTACCCTTTAACTTCAAGAGAAGAAGAGGTTCTACAACAATACAGTCAAAATTTCACCTTTTGTCCCTCCCATTTTTTATATGTGAGAAGGTGGTGACTAAACAACTCACGTCGGGGCATATTACTAAGGTCCGGCGATAATTATCGCTCAGCGCGCTTAGCGCGAGGATAATTATCGCCGGACTAACGCTGAATTTTATCACTGAGATAGCGTGCTATCAGCAACGCTCATCTCAACAGTGATAAAATTGCAAGCGCTAACTGCCAAATGTGCGATTATCGCTGGAAATCCAGCGATAATCACACAACTTTTGGCGATAGCTTGCTGATAGGGCAGGACAGACTCAGCCATGATATCCACCTTCCATTGGATATCATGGCTAAGTCATACTGAGAGCAGGCGTTAGAAAAGTAGCGCTAACCGCGGTTAGCGCTACTTTTCTAATCGCTCTGCATGTTCGCCTGCAGCTTGATAATAGGAGAAATGTCGGTTAGCGACATTTCTCCTGTTATCCTGGGAAGGAACGCCCACTTTGCATCTCATTAGAGATGCAGAGCGAGGCGTAGGAAAACGGGTGCTAACATGCGTTAATGCATGTTAGCACCCGCCTTGGTAATAGGGCGGTAATATTATCTCCGCTTTTTTGGCTCTTAAAGCCAAAAAAGCGGAGATAATGGCCCTTGCTAATATGCCCCTGAGTTTGTTGAAAGTGCGGGCCTCCTTTACCCGGCTCAGTCAGGGTTTAGGGCCTCCCACAGCACCGAATCAGCCCTGGTAGAGGTCTCAGAAGCCATCCGGGAGTGTTGTACGCCGGCGGCAGGGCGGCTTTCATTTTGCTCGACCTGTCGGCGGCGTTTGACACGGTCCCGCACTCATGGCTTCTTACGCGACTTACCGAGATAGGGGTCTCTGGCACTGCTTGGGGCTGGCTCAGGTTCTTCCTGGATGGACGGGTGCAGCAGGTCTTGCTTCTGCCGTCCTCTTCCGCTCCCCAGACAGTGACCACATTGGTCCCCCAGGGGTCCTCGCTTAGCCCCCTCCTGTTTAACGTTTACGTTACACCATTGGTTTACTTGGCAGAAGAACTGGGGGCGAAGATTATCGCCTACACTGACGATACCCAGCTTCTTTTTACATGGGAGAAAAATATGGACTCAGTCGCCTCTGCGAAGCATTGGTTGTCCTCCATTTTTAAATGGCTTGCCTCCGCACAGCTCAAATGCAACGAAGAGAAGTCCGAGATTCTCCTCTTCTGGAAATTTCCACCTAAGTTTAGGGACACTCTCTGGCCACCAGAGTCCCCCCTGCCTACCTCAATTGGAAAACCTGTCAAGAATTTGGGGGGGGGGTGTTTGAAGAGAACCTTTCCTTCAACACTCAGGTCAAAAAGCTTGCCGGCACTTGCTTCAGCCTTCTTAAAACCCTGAGTAAGTTTCTCCCCCTTCTGCCTAGGGCTGCGAAGGAGACAGTCATCCACGCCCTTATTCTATCTCGGCTGGACTATGCCAATGCTCTTTATGTGGGCATCCCTGGCTACCTGTTGAAGAAGCTTCAGGTGGTCCAGAATGCTGGTGCCAGGCTTCTCCTTGACATACCCTCCAGAAGTAGTGTGAGCCACCACCTGCACTCATTGCACTGGCTGCCCGTGGCTGTAAGGGTTAAGTTTAAATCATTAGTCATTGCCCATCGTGCTCTCTATGGCCAAGGCCCTACTTACCTGCAAAAACCCTTCTCTTTCTATGCCCCTCTGAGACAACTGCGCTCCTCGTCTCAACTTCTGGCTCTGGTTCCCCACTTTAAATGCCAGAGGTTAGGTGGCAGCTCTCTCACCCGGAAAGCTGCCATGGCATGGAACGCCCTTCCCTTTGCTCTTCGGAACATCAAGGATCCACTGGCTTTTAAAAAGCTTCTGAAAACACATCTCTTTGTCTAGTTTGTATCTCCACCCCTCGTATGGTTCCGCGCCGGGACACTCCTGAGTGTCTGTGCGCGTTATAAAATAAAATAACATAACATAACATACATAAAGCATCTGGTGACAATCACCCAGGCATTGACTATAGAGAATTTAATAAGATTATTCTCTCTCTGTCATTTCAGGGCTCTGGAAATCCTCTCTAAACTCGAAAAACTTATAATCAGGTCCGCATCTGTAAGGGTAATTAGTGGAAGACGGCATTAAATACTAAATATGGGCTCTGAATATCTGGTTAGGTCATTTGGCATTTTTAATGCTCCTGGGCATTCCAGCTGTTCTTCACTGGTATCTTTTATTGTGTATTTGGACAATATTCACATATTCTGTGAGACTAAACAACATACTTAATATGTCAGAGAGGTTTTGGAACAGCTGAGAAAACATTCCCTGTAGGCAAAAAAGAAAAAGATGTGTTTTGAAGTATCAGAAATTACCTCCCTAGGTTTCAAATATCTGTTGAAAGCATTAGCATGGACACTAACAAGGATAAAGCAGTACATGAGTGGCCTCAACCCTACAATGTGTCTACATAACAAGGGAGCCTGAGATTCATCAGGGACATTGGGTAAACACTGTACTACAAACCAATGGGCCCTAGATGCTAAGGACCATTGTTTTGTCATTCTAGAAGAGGTGTGGCACAGCGGCCAGGGCACCAGACTCCAAAACACAGGGGCTCACGGTTTGATCCCTGGTGCCAGCGGCAGGTTAGCCCAGCACCATGTGACTCTGGGCAATAGCTCGCTTAATCTTCCCGACGGCCCCAAGCGCCTTGACACCCCCGGGTAATTGTTCGCGCTTTACAAATACTGGATTTCATTTAATTTGTATTAAAGTGCCCACCCTACAATATCACAAACATCCAGAGACTTATTGATTTTTCCAATTTTATGGACATTTCAAAATGGACTTTTAATCTCTGGTGGCACCCCATCACAAAACTAACAAAGAAGGGATAACATTTTCATTGGGGAAGGAACAAGAATTGGCTTTCAACACTCTTAAATCAGCATTTGCTTCATCCCTATTTTGAGACATCCCAATTGTAGAGATGGATGCATAGTCCTACATAGTTCAGGCAGTAATTTCTCATTGGCATAATGCACCCAATCGCCTTTTATTCCAGGACCTTGATGAATAAAGAGAAATCAATACATTTTATGTGCATGAACTCCTTGCCATTAAAGAAGCTTTTTCACATTCATTATTTAGAAGGAGCAACCCTTGAGATCTCAGTGTGCACCAATTACAATAACCTGCTTTTTGTAAAAAAACATAAAATGTGCCAATGTGAGACATGAAGGTCCCTATTGTTCTCTAGTTTTCAGTACATGATCATATGCAATCTAGTAAACAGTTATGGCAAAGGAGACGTTTTATCTCAGCCAGTAAAAAAAGCATGTATTTTTGCAGTTTTCCATGAGGCAGAACAGTAGTTGGATTCTTTGCGTGTCATGATTAAGGAGAACTATCAAGAATTTGCTCAATAAGCCTGGTTGCAAGCAGATCCAAATAAAAGGCATAGTGTTAACACTCTGCTATTTCATTACAATGCCTTTTATGTTTCTCTAAATGAATTGTAACACTTTTTGAGTTATCATAGGTCTCCAGTAGCAGGATATCCAGGAGGCAGAAAGATGAAAGAACTGATTGACAGATTCTTTTGGTGGCCTCTTATGAGGGCATGTATTCACAATTTCATTTTAAAATGCAGCATCTGTGCTCAATCTAAGAGTTCTCACATGAAGCCAATAGGATTGTTGTAACCATTGCCTTCTCCCCAGCAACTGTGGGCAATGCTTTCAATCGATTTTATTATCTAATTTCTTGATTTGTATAGGTTCACAATTTAGTCAGTGGAAGTAGACTACTTCACAAGCTTAGAGTATTTCATCCCCGTATGAAAAATACCCACAGATTTTGAATAGTCCTCCATCTTCTTAAAAAATCTTCAAGCTTCACAGCTTACCAGTTATGATCATCATAAACCATGGATCACAATTCATCGTCCATATCTGAAAAGAACTCATGAAACAAACAGTAATTGTGCATTACAAATCAAATAGCTGCCATCTTCAAACAGATGGATAAACAGACCTAACCAGTCTTTTGCACAATATCTGAGATGTTTCCTAATGATTGGTTTGTGGAATGAAGTAAATAGTTTGCATTGGCCAAATCTACATATAATAACTCTGCATTATCCAATGGGCACAAGCCCATTTTACTGTACCTATGGATGTCAACCTCATGTGCCCCCCCACTGCATTGATCCTTCCTCTTCACTCTCTAGCCCATGTGTTGCAAGACATCAAGCAAATCAGAAAATCTGGACATGAACATTGCTTGGCCGCTAAGATAGCTTGTAAGAAATTGGGTTATTAGCTGCGAAGGATGTGAGTTATTCACAAGTACCGTCAGCCATTGATTTTTGAACAAAAAAAAAAAAGTACTACATTGTAGCACTTGACTTTCTCGTGGTAGCGAAGAAAAGCAATCGAAGGCCTACTCATGAGAGACAGTATGGGCCAGTAGATCCAGGTCACTGGTAAACCACAGGAATGCTCAAGTAGTTATTGTCCGGTAAGTGCTTTTATTTTTAAAAAGGAAGAGTACTTTTTATTACACATACTACTAAATACTGCAGATTCAATTACAGCAATATACGAGCAGGAGGATGAAAATACAATTGGTGGCACACTCATATCAATTTACACCCATAGTAGGGATTGAACCCTAAAATCACAGTACCGCCCACCTATACTAGATAGAACATTACAATATAAGTGAGTGTTATTATCAATAAGGCAGGCCTATTGGCTTGCAGGTTGTCAACACATCAGTAAAAGCAGTGAATTTTTTATATTTTGCCATTGCAAGACCACTGAAATCAATGGGGGCGGTGTCAGTATACAATATATGTTATAAATCATCATTAAAGGCAATGGGAGTAGTATCAATATTCACTAGCATTCATTATTTTGGGAAACCTGCCATTGTCAACGATTACCACTGTCAATAAAGCATGATGTTCAAAAATGTGTCTTTGAGTCTTTCTTTTACTTTTATTAGACTGCTACTGCACAAGCCAATAAGGGTGCCCGGACTCAAGAGCCCCTAGAAGGCTTAGGGGCAACGTCTGTGGGGTGTCTAGACTACATGCAGCCCCCCAAACATTCTTTAAGATAGGGTGGTGGTGCCCCTGCTCTTCTGGGGCACCATAGAGGAGAAAGTAAAATGCAAATAAGGACCCCCACAAGGTCCTATGGGGTGCTCCTCTGATCAGTGGCTTCAATATTGTAGCACCGGCTTTTGTTTTCAGGTAAGCAGCCATGTATTGTGTTTTCCAATTCCTATATTTCTTTATTTTGGGTGCCCCAATTCAAGCCAGGACACCCACAGCCTTTTTTTTACATTAAGGGCAGCGGTGGGAGGCCCAATGCCCCTGCAGCGCATATGACTCCCTGTGTGCGTCTGCCCCTACTGAGCAGAATGTGGGCTCATCTCTTGTTATGCCTCCGCCCAGCGGGAGCAATTTCTCTTCTGCTTCCCTGAGGAGCCCGGACAGGGAGATGGGTAACCATCACACCCCACCAAACTTACTAGTCACCAATACCACTCATCAGTGTAGCACTGCTTTTACCTAATTGCACCCCCAGACATGTGCATGGGTTTGGCAACACACCAGGCCACATCTACTTCGGTCTTGTAGGAGTGGTATGCACTGGGCTCCAGTGGGATTCTATTCTAGAGAGAGCTATGGGGCTCAGTTTGCCTTGTATTTTGTCCCAGATTATAGGGTCCCAGAACATCCTAACATTGGTCTCTGCAAGATAGGGTCTCCCGTGCTAAAAATTGGCTCAGGGAGGGAGCACAGCACGAGCCGCTTTAGCATCAAAAATAAAATAGTGTTATAGCGCAAAACCTCAGGACCTGAGCCCTCCCTAAAGGCATTTGTAAACATAGTGCAGATTGTTATGCTCTTTACTCTGTCCCACGGAGCTTTTACGATAGAAATCTCTGGCCCTGGAAGGCCTAGTTTGATGATCCTGGGTCGGTTTGCTCCTGGTGGGCATCACTAGCCCTCAGGATACTTTTCCTGAGGCAATTTAATTTGAAATGTTACTTGTGTCGTGGTAATGCGGGCAGGGAAATTACTGTGTCCCATGGACGGGCTACCTGGGACATAGTAAGTGAGCTGGTCCTGGGATCCCCAGGGCCTTTTTAAGGGTCTCCCCTTATTAAATACATTGGGCCCCAGGGTATGGGGTTTCCGGGGGCGTAAATGGCTCAGGGACGGGCGGCCACGTACGCCCTTCCCTTAATGAATGCACTGGCCCCAGGATATGGGATACCCAGGGCTGAAAATGGCTTTGGGAGGAGGGACGCGTGCACTCCTCCCCTTAATGAATACATTAGTCCCCTGTGGAGGGGGTTGAAAATAGCTCAAGGAGGAGGGGCTGCATGCCCCCCTCCGCTTCATTAACCCCGGGGATTGGGTCCCCTCCCTGTATATATGAATAAAGAAATGGTAACTGCCATGTCATTTGAGATGTCATCAGTGATGTCATAAATGATTTCATGGAACATGTCATGAGTCATGTAACATGTGAGGTCATAAGCAGTGCATGGGCGAGACGCAAGTTATAGTTAGCTCTGCTAACTATAAAAATTGTGAATTTCTGTGTTTTTTTAGTTCAAAACGTTAATGTCACTGACAAATTCACCTAACTATAATGTTGCTTTAACCTTTGTTTTTAAAAAAATTAAAAACAGATCTTTTTATCACACCTAACTGGACAATGAGGGGGGTAGAATGATAGTGGCGCAAATTTTGATTAGAGAGGCTAGGGAAAAGTGGTTGATTGTTAGTGGGGTAGTGAGAGAGTTGTAGTGAGGGAGAGGTCTAGATAAGGGGTTCTATCAGCTGAGGTCCAGGAAAAGGGTATTTATGGGTGTTGAAGGCGTTTGCAGAGAGAAGGCAGATGATCGAAATCTGTGTAAGGAGGTGCGACAAAATTCCAGATGGCACAGTTGTATGATGACAACTTCACTTATTATGGCACACCAGAGCACTCTGAAGTTCACATCATATTTCCAAGAGCAAAGACATGCCAAATAAAGAATAGAGCAATAGTGTTGCTGCAGACAATGTCACCGGTCGGGAGAGGAAAAATTTATGTAAATATCCAAAATCAATGAGTCATTACTTGCAGTTCAACCAGCATAAAGGATAATCAAAAATGTCTTCCTAATATTAGCGTGTGCTACATTTTATTAAATATCACCTCGAAATATTAATATTGTGGTAAAGTTAAAGTGCAAAAGTCTGCTTTTCAAGTTCAAATTGGACAGCTAAACAAAACATTTTTATTAGTTTTTGCCATCTTGGATCATTTGCTTTTCCAACGAATTGCTTTTCCATATCTACTGTAGTTATAGATGCATTTATGACAGGAAGGCATCCGGCTTGGACTGTGAGAACAAGAGCAGGGGAGAAACAGGCAATGTTCGTTATTTGTGTGCCAGCCATTCTATTTGTCAGTATAAATTCAATTTGTAAATGCGCCCAAATGGGAAAGATCTCTAACAAGGATCCTTCTGCTACAGTATGCTAACTTAAGTTGCAGAGCTCATCTATATTCAGTTCATTATAGACCCCAAATTCAACTAAATATTCTAACAGTCATTCTCCTAGCCGTCACTTTTCATTTGTGATGACAATAGGCTTTTCACATTTCATGCAAAAAAGATTCTCCCAAAGGCAAACCAAGTGGAAATACAACAGGTCTCATGAATAAACAAATTTTGTATGCTAGTGGCAGTCTCACCCCCTCTGACTCCATCCATGCTGGGGAAGGGAATGTATCTAAATCCATAAAAACGAACGATGCATTTGTATGGGTTACATATCTTTTGTTGAAATTGCATAAATACAGCAATCATTTGAGTACTTTTGTAATAATGTTACATGGAAACCTGTGAAATAAAGCTGAATTAGGGTGAATAATGTATCATAATGTTCACTTTACAAGTATAAGTGCCTAGCTGGTGGATTGGTACAATGTAGTACACTCATCCCAGTTGTACCAACATATTGGCATGAATATATGATTAAGAAAATGGTGAGAGCCGCTGTATGCACTGGTTAACATGTAAGAGTGCATGGATGAATGGATACGTGCATGTATGGATATATGGGAGCAATGACATTATGGGTGGACAATGTAGCAGGTGAGACTGGGACAGTAGTATGGTGAGTAGTGTTGGAGAAGGAACAGGATATGGAGGAGGGATTGAACACATGAAAGGAAGAGTGAGAGAATTGATGGATAGTTGGATAGGTACGTGCCTGGATGAAAAGGTTGATGAATGAGTGATGGCTTGAATGGATGACAGGTGCAATTAAAGAGAGTGGAGGCAAGGACGCTATTGAAAGATGGAAGTTACAGAGGCTGTGGCAGTGAGGAGAGCAGTGTGGGAGAAAGGGTATTAGATTTGTGTAGCAGCATTGAATGAGTAGTAAATTAGTAGGGTTTATTGACTCAGGTTGATAGCGGTCCTAACATGGCTTGAAAGAAACCAAGTCCATTCTTTTATAGAGCTGCACATGTAAATGGAGCCTTAACTTATATTTGCTTCTAACCCCCTCACCACTGACATAAAGTACATTTATTCATATGGTCATTATATTGATTTTTGTTTATGTTTATGTTGAAATGCATGTTTGCTTGTTGCCATTTTGCTTATACTCATTGTAGCAATGTTTTCTTTTAGTCTGATAATGAGGTTCTAGCTCATATGTTAGATGTTCATTTATAAATTCATGGATTAACACATTTAGAGAAAAGCCCAATACTTAGTGACATCAACATCCTCTCCTACGCCGATGACTTGCAACTCACCCTTGCTCTCTCAGATAATAGCCCCAACACAAGAAACACGTTCACAGTGTGCATGACCTTCAGAATGATCATCTCACAAAAGGACTTCAACTGGTGTCTGGCAGAATTGGGTCCAACACCCATGCCTTGCATCGTTGACATCAAACAGGACATGACTGCACATGTCAACACTATCACAGCATTCTGTTTCCACATCTCGAAGATGCTGAGGGAGATCATGTAATGCCTCCCAAACAACACCTGGAAACTCAGGGCCCTATCTACAACAAAGTAACGCAGCACGGTGCCGCAAGCAATTTGGCTGCGCTGCACTGTGTTACTTTGGAAGCAAAGGGATGCGTCATATCTACAACGATGGCCCACAATGGACTGCCATGCGCAGACGCACCTGTGCTGCGGGGAGATTGTTTTTGTGCAGGAAAGAACAACTTTCTGCACAAAAACAATCACGATCACGAAAACAATCACGAGAGGTGATTTCTTTCTACATGCGTTGCAGAACGCATAGAAAGAGGAAACATTAAAACATTTCTCCTGGTTGTGTCTCCCTAGCCTCCCCTGCGGAGGCGTAACATTCAGATGCATTCCCAGGTTTACGATTTTCTCGTAAATCTGGGAATGTGTCAGGCACCATGTGTGTTGCGTGGGAACACCCACAGCAACACCCATGGAACGCACCTTTCACACAAAGTGCTGCGTGTAAAGGGGCTGTATTTACAAGGACAGGAAAAGCCATGCAGCGTGGCTTTTCATGTCCTTCTAAATATGGGGCAGCAAAATGCGCCTCCAGTGCGTCACATAAAGGGCAAGCCCCTCAGTACTCAGACACTTGTCACCAATAAGTTGGACTATGGGGAAACTCTCTAACCATAATCACCAAGCAACTCACCAAAAGACCAGAAACCATCCAAAACACAGCAGCCAGAGTTTTAGACCTATCCCCCTTAGGGTGGTCTTCCCCCAACCTTTTTGCCTTCGCCCTCCTATTTAGCTGAATTTGTTTTTGCTGGCTTTAGGACTTTACCACTTCTAACTAGTGCTAAAGTGCTTGTGCTCACTCCCTAAAACATGGTACAATTGGCTTACTCCAGATTGCCATATTTAATTTACTTATAGATCCCTTGCAAATCAATAGGCTATGCCCATCCTTCACACAAAAGACTTGTCATCAGTGCTTGTGTTTGCAGCTAGCCTGGAAACTCAAAGCACTTCAATGGGAGATCTCTCAAACCTTCTCCTACTTCAAAAATGGAATCAGGTATAAAAATTGGACTCTCATACCCACTCTTCAGGTCACTTTCTGGACCTGTGAAAGGACTCTCAGAGGACTGCCTGCAGCTGCGGCCTGCTATGTACTTCAGAAGCCTGCTTTGTGGCACCTGGAAGGACTGCTCTGCTGCCTAAAGCCTGCCTTGAACCCTCAGCGGACAGTAGTGCTACTTGAGCCCTTTTCCACTTATTTAACCCAGGACTACCACAGTGACTCCAAGGGCTAGTTGGCTGTCCTGCTGATCAGACCCTCAGGGACAGAAAGGCCACCAGCTACCTTGAAGTGAGTCCCAACCCCCAGTGGTGCCTCCCCAGTCCTGGATCCTTGGAAGTGGTGCTAAAGGTGCCCATGTAGCCATAATCCAAAATTTGGCTGAAAACTGCTCTGAGAACTGAGAGGAGACAGGGAGCAATATGCTTGTCTATCCGCCCTATGTGCAATGCCGGTTGGCCTGACTTCGTGACAGCTACCGCTACGTTCTCTGCAGCAGTAAATCCTGTTCAGTGGTCCTTCGCAGAAGGGGTATCTGGTCTCATGGATCCCTCGAAGGCTACAGCCCCCAGCCTCATCCCGAAGGAGATTTTCAACTTCAAAAAAGAGACTCCTCCTCCTTGGAAACCGCCTGCAACCTTGCCCTGCTTAATATTTGCCTTCTCAGGGACTTTTTTTTGGAAATTTCTGCTAAGTCCGAAGTCAAGCGCAAATTAGGCCTAATCCACTCTTCGTATCCGAGCCACGCTCTATCGCCTCGGCCATGTTTTTCGACTTAAGCCTGGTCTTGTGTGACTACATGTCCGTGGCTGACATTTTGATCTTTCAGGCACCACTTTTTACCTTGAACTTTAAAAATTCGTAACTTCGGTTCTACTAGTTTGTTTTTTGTGGTTTAGGTGTCAAACAATGAATTAATATTTACTCTATTTTTCTAAGTTGGTTTTTCTTGTGTTGTGTTTTCACTTTACTACTGTTTGTGTGCTGCATACATACTTTACATGCTGCCTGTAAGATAAGCCTGACTCCTTTTGTGACAAGCTACCAGAGGGTTAGGCAAAGGTTAATTTAGTGACATTTGTTCTTCACCCTGACAGGGATTGCAGTTGTTGTTTGAGCACGGTTAACACCCCACTCAAACCAATTTCTCTCAAAGAATCATCTTCAACTTCCTACACAGAAATCACATCACACCACACCTCAAGGAACTCCATTGGCTCCTGATACTCATTAATGCTCAGTTTAACTTCACACTCACACATTCAAGGCACTCCATAACTGAGGCCCTGACTACCTGAATAGTCACATCTCTTTCCACCAAATGTTATGATCCCAAATGTACCCCAAGATAGGCCTAGGTAGTTACACAACCTTACACAACTTTTTACCTACATCTGTCCTACCATTGTTCTACATAATGGGTCTGGCGCTGACCTTTTACCTAGTTAGGTGCTACATGACTGTTGTGTGGCTTTCTCCGAAAAACTAGCCTCATGTATTATGCATGAGGATTCTCAGGATTACCATCTTCTGCATAATAACTCTGTATAAGGGTCACCTCTATCGTCATCCTTACTCAGCATGCCCATAGTACACTTCTAAGTAGAACCCCTGAGGGTACCTTCCGGGTATTTAAGCACCACATCTTCACTGGGCAAGCTAGAGGAGAAAAAAACTTCCATGCTGCCACGCTGACGTGAGACGCTGAAGTTCATGCACGCTGAAACTCCAGCATGCAGTGGTCTGACATCCCTCACAGGGTGTCCTTCTTGAGACCAAGATGGGGTCCTTCGCTCTCCCACATCAGGTAATGGGGTTGGCTTTATCCTAAGGTGGATTCTTGGCTTTACACCTACATACATGCTAGGTACACTTAGGCACATCTAGTTAGGGTTGGCATCGTAGGAGTACGCTTTATTACTGTCATGTATCTATATGCCTGCAAGTATTCATTGTTTTAGCACTATGGTACAATTCTACCTTTTCTTTACTCTGTTGCGGCTTATAATCGTATAATCGAAGGATGCTGGTTCAATAAATGCTTATTGAAAATGTCCCCACCGTTTATTCTGTGTATCTCTCTGAGACAAAGTGAGCACGAGTGACTGAGCCAAAAGTACTGTACTGTTTCCACGATCCCTGAGTGGTCAAGGCTATCATGTTCGATAGTTGACAGAAGCCATTCGCTCCTTGGTAAGAGGGGCTCATAGTGGCACTGTGAGCTAGCAGGACTAACAGACTAACATATCCTTTGGGGGTGTCTGGAATCAGGCTGGATAGCAATCCCTTAGTTTATGTTATATAAACGTGCAGATCCTATATAGATTTGTAGGACCTACATGACACAATCATCCAGACACCTCTGCCCTGCCTGACTCCTCCTTACACACATCCAAAGAATACATAGAAACAGACCTGGGGGCTGCACCTTCTCATACATCACTCCCAAAACGCAAAACGAACTTCCACTACACATCAGAGCCTCCTCCTCTCTTCTTGCAGGAGAGGTGACCTGGCTAACCCTCCTGCCATAGGCATGGCTAGGCACACACCATTGCCTCATGGGTGATAGTGCACTTTACATATACACATAACATTACAATGTGCAAGGGAATTCTCATGTTTCTATTTACACTCTACATCACAAATTGCAGTTTTTGTTTTTCTCAAAATAATGATTAAAATGCAATATAAAGCCTGTGCAAGAACCTCTCTAAGAGAGAGTGCTTTATGGGATGTAGCACACTGCTCTGTAGTCTACAGTAAATGGCTGAATTATTGTTGTAAATGCGTTGGTTATTGGGCTCTCAGGAAACTAAAGTATTTCGTCCAGTTTCTAGTGATGGATTACGTTAATGGGAGTTAGGTGTAATTTTTAGAGAAAGTTCATAAAAAAGTGGACAATTGTGACATGTAAATAGGATGGAGGAGGTTAGATAGTTTGAGGTTGCATAGAAGAGGGAATTGTGGGATGAGCAGATAAGCTAGAAAAGGTTAGGTATAGCAGGAATGGTTATTTAGAAGGAGTGTTTATGATTTTAACAAGGTGCAAGGTTAGCTTACAGAAGTATACTAGAGAGTAAGGTGATCGGCATGTGATGGAACAGGCTACTCTAGGAGGCAATAAGACATGATTGTAAAGAGACTATCATTCAAACGGTAGGAGAGAGAATAAAATCTAGCTATACATTAGGTTAATGTTCATGCAGGGTGTTTTTGAGTATTGAGATAGGATGCATAGGGAAGTAGAAAGAGCACAAAAGAAAGGCTAAAAGCTGTTTATATGTAGGCAGGTGATATAATTTTTTGCATCTTAGGTTGTTCCATTTGGCTGCTGATGGTGTTGATACAATCTGCCCGTTTTTTGACAGATGAGGAAATATGTGTCTAAGGTCCCAATTTATAAGGGCAGTAAGCATATTCTGTCACAACAATTTAGATGAGGGCAGACCATAGGTTTGGCTATGGTGGTAACTAGTCCAATTAGGATGGGTGGACATTTAGCCGTTTTTTAACTGAGCGTCACCACCAGGCATACCCTGACGGTGAGGGGCATTAAAAAAAGAATAATGCTCTCTTTACCATAGGAGATGACTCTCATGACGAGGGGGCATTTTCGTTTTATTTCCAAAGTGGTAAAGTATATGGAAAATAAAACTCTAAAATAAATATGGAAAATATTTTATTATTAATGCAAATTATTTTTTTAATTCATGTTGAATGCAGAACACATTTTTATAAAGCTACAGCACTATAACCTTTTGAAATGAAACTTTAATTAAAGGAGGTATAATAAAATGAATTAAACTTATTTTTCTGTAGTTTAAATTCCCACCTAAAAGAAATATATTTTAATATGCATAAATAATAATTAAAACTTATATAAATAAATGATTAACGTTAATGTAGTTATATTTGATTAAAACATTGGTACATTGAATAAAACATTGGTACATTAATGTTCATGTTAAAAATATAGAGTTACAAATATTTTATAAAATCACAATAAATACATTCTATTTTATATGTTTGTAAAATTAAAAATATGCATTTATATTTTAAATTATTCTGAATATTTGAATTTAATTTAACATTATTTCCTAAGGAGTTTTATTTTAGTTGCCTACCTCCAATATTTTCTATGGGTGGCTATTGCAGTACCAGTTGTTGTCCATGTGTGGTGCTGGTAACTGGCATTCTTATTTTGTAAGTAAGCAAAAAGTATTAAACTTACTCAAAAACTGTGATCAAAGTGGGGGGTGGTATCTGAGGGGCACAATGTGCCCATACTTTTTAATTTTAGGTAAACAGTTCCCCTACTTTTTGTGAAAAGACAACTGTCCCAGGATGGTTAATTTCGACAGTTTAAATGCTTCAACTGAAGTGTAAGACAAGGAGTCTCCTGTGCTGTGAAACTGAGGGAGGGGCAGACAGCTAAACAAGCCTTCTTGCCAGGGTGTCTGCTGCTTGTCTAAAAGAAATGTAAATGTGCACAACTGGCCAATCTGCAAATGTAAAGGGTGCTTGGAAGCTGGTATTGGGTATAATTGATGGAATCACTTGAAGTTTACCAGTTTTACATATTTATTCTTTTTGAGAGGTATTGTCATGGAGCTACCAGCTAAGCTGTGATGTTTGTGCTTTTAAAGGACCATTTAAAAAACAATAGCACTACATACAATCTGGGTATTAATAAAATCTATTTTTTGGAAGCACTTTTATTTATCCTAAACCATTTTGCTAATTTTGTAGCAGTCTATCTTATACTGTATGTAATGCAAGTTTAAAACATGCTCACAGTGCATTCTGTCACAGACTGGGACATTGTAGCACTAAACATACACATGTCACTATTCTCCACTGCACCAACCAGGATTCAATTCTGTGGCTCTCTGGTGCAGTGCATTACCTAATAGAGGTTTCATAATGTATGATAGTGCATTTATCACTGATTAACATAACTTGCATTTCGTTTTCATTTAAGCTGTGCGTTATTTTATATGTAGTTACCTGAAGGTTAAAGACAGAAAAAAGTTACAGAAAATGTTGTTTTTTAGCCACACCTTTAACCACATCCCCACGCCCACTCACCCCGCCCCCATTGCGCCCAGCATCACAGTTCTCATACTTTTTTAATCCACTTCGATCACTGCTCAAAGTGTACATTTCTCAGAAGTGTATGGTACGTTTGTGAATCAGGACTTAAATGTGTTGCTTTTGGAGTCTTGTCCTAAAATACTCCTGTATGTGTCCCATGCATATCCATGAAGAATTGCACATTGTGATTGAATTCACAATTCTATAATTATGCAACGCTTTATGGGGCAGTAATTGTTTACTATCCATAACAATTGTTTTGTTTTAATACTGTCTTCGAGGAATTGCACAGTATGATCTCTACATTCACATATGTATAGTAATATAATGTTTAATGGACCAATAATTGTTTAATATCCATGACTCATACACATGACTAGATATCTTTTCACTTTAGATACAATTTCATTTCAAGGTTATTTAAAAGAGGTAGTTCAACATGTAATTTTGAGGGCTGAAGGTCAAAACCTTTAAATTCACAAACTGAGCAGACTCAGCATCAACATTGCTACAAATTATTTTACAACATGTACCTTAGAAATGATTAACATGCTACCACTCCATTTATGCCACAAGGGTTGCCCTCTTCGTTCATCATTATAAATCCAAAGGCAATGCAGCCCATACTGAATCTAACTGAAGGAATAGACTGTTTTTTTCATTTTATAAATTTGATTCAACCCCTTTCACCATAGCTTGGTAATGAGAGGTAAACTATACAGGGCTGCTTTGTCAGTTTACAACATTCTAGGTAGATTGACATGATGTATGGCAAGTGATATAAAATTTATAGAATTGCAGGGCAATGTGAAGCTTTACTATTTCCCTCATAACTTACTGCTTGACTAAGTTTCTAATACGACATAAAATGTAATATATAAAACCTCTTTAAGTTAGTGGAATTTAGCTTCATCTAAAAAGAACGAAGTTTCCTTTTCTGTCAATACGTTCTTTGATGTCTCTGTAGGTTAAACTTTCCTTCAACAACTTGATTGAATTTGCATATGTTTGCATCATGTTTTGCACTCACATTTTACTTTTGTCTTTGTGAGGGTGAATCTGAATGGGGTGGGTACTGGGTAGCCATTGTGATGAAAACCATGAAACACTTAGATAATGTGAAATGTATAGGTGATCCTGAATTTAAAATGACCCAAGAGTGGGGATGAAAAACAAAACTAGAGAGTCCTTCTTCTGTGGAACCAGGCCCATTATTATTTTGATCAGTACTGACAGATTAGGCAAGCAGTGCCTCTATTACAAAAACTTGACATTGGTGCAAAAAAAGGGCAAATCACTTAGTAAAATTGTCACCGTTTGTTAATAGGGAATGGAGAAAATCGTATTTGCACCGTTGCAAGCATGCCACACTTAGATGTCAATGTTCTTGCTATGTTTACACAATAATAAATAGACTTTTCCAATTTTCGAAGATGAAACATGAGACTAGACTTCAATAAAATAATTTTGACCCATTTTGTATCACATAAATAGCAAAAAACAATGCAAAATCAATTGTTCATTTTTGTCAGGAAAGGGTTGCTCATGGTCTATAAAATACCTGACTCACTTAAATTAATTTATGAACAAAATATCTGTTACACATTTTCAGCAGTTCTGTGATCTACTTTCTCATTTTTGCTTTTGTGAAAAAACCTTTTTGAGATATGGGCTGATTCATAATGTGTTAGCACAATCTTTGCGTTTCCTGGTGTATATAGCACTGCGCATAATCTGCGGTGAAACAACTTTAATTATCCGAATTCTTGACTCCTTGAACATTTAACTTCTTCATAACAATCAAAAATGCAGAAATAGATAAGTATTTTGTGTGCTTCAAAGAAAAAGGGCAAAACTGGTATCTAGCAAAAAGTACACGTAGGCATGTATCTTTGATCCTATGTATGCATCGAAAGAGTGGAAACAGTGGTATGCGTGCACAGTACATCCATATGACTAGGACTCAAAGACCATGAATCAAATTCTCCAAAAAATTGATAAACCTTTCTTAACAGACACATTTTTTTTCCCCTATGTAAAAATCCATTCCTCTAACTTTGGGTGGTTCCCTTCCCTCCCTAGAAAGCAATTTACAGCTGCCCTTTTCAGGAGTAAAATTGTGAACATTTGCAGGATAGGGATAATTTGTGAATGGCCAAAAACATATGTAATGTTGTAGGTGTGCTCACATTAACTGCACATTCCAGCATGGGACAGCACTCTCGACCTCGCCTGTCCTCTGGGATTTGATTTACTCACAAGACAATCATTGTGTGGGATTACAAGTGCAAACCTAAATAATGTGAATGATAAACTTGGTTTTGTAAAAGGCTAGCTGTGAACCAGTTTTACACAAATAAATAGGTATCTTATGTTAATTATATTCAACTATAACATTTCTCTTGATAGTTCCATGTGGGCACAAAGAATTTGTTTGTGAATGCACATATTGCTCACACATGCACAACACAAAGAAACTACAGGAGGATGACTGACTGAAAGATTTTATGTTAAGATCTGAGAGTCAACTGCCCGTTGTTGCCTAAGACTGCCAAGACACTGGATACATTTCTACAAAGCAAAAGGTGTTGGTATTATTGGCACAACTCCCGTAATTTCTGACAATTTCAATATTGCTCAGGAAAGGATAACATTGTAACATGATTTCTCGACTTCTTCTTGTCTGAAGAATTATAGATCATTTCAATGTGACCACTTTAGCCTCGACTGTGAAGACTTTAAAAAAAACAGTAGGTTGACTATTGATCTTTGATCATGTGTAGTATACGGTTATATGATCTATAACTCAATAAAATGCTATAGTAACTGGGCATGAAGCCTTTATGTATATGATAATAATGGTGGATGAGTGCCAATGTGTGAAAATATAAGTTTATGTGTAGTGGGTGATGTTTTTGGTCTGTGTTTCCAGTGTTATTTTGCTTGTGCTATTTCTTACAAATGCATGGTGTATTTCACTATTCGTTGTTACTTGATGGGATTAGTGTATGTAGAAAGTAATTGTAACTAAAAATTCTGAATTTACACATCTTATTTTTTAAAAGATCTTTTTATTAAATCAACAGATGAAAAACAAGCTAGTGCACCACACTACTACACAGTCACAAATTGAAAATATCAAATAAGCATCAGTACACATCAGACACTCTTCCCACCTCTGTTCCCCAGCTCCATAACCATCACTGTTTTTCCTTCTTAACACTGCCTTGCTGACAGCAAGGCAGTGTTAAGACGGAAAAACAGTGAATTTACACGTCTTCGATTTCTGCTAACAATTTCAACATTACCCAGAATTTTATAAATCTGAATGCCTACCTCCAACAAAATTTGAGCAATTTGTATGTTACCAGATGTCATCTCTCTCCAATAAACTTATATGGCGTCAATCTTCATTTGTCATTTTAAAGAAAATCATTTCCATGTGAAAAATAATTTGCCATGTTCAAAAAAGCCTTTCCGAAGAAAAACTATGAAGACATTTCTGTGAGTACTTTCAGCCCCAATTTACACATTGTTTATGATTACCCACATTATTTCCGGTGCTGCTCCTCACACTCCCTGAGAACGTTCATGTTCCCCTATCCCTAAACTCATCACAAAGGTTAGTAAACCGAACAGAATATTTTCTGCAGTTGACAGTGGGAGGTACAGTTTGTAAATTTGTTAGCTCCTTACTCTATGAATAAGCATTTGGGAATTCTGACATTTGATCCAACTTTTCTAAGTTGTAAGTGAACAAAAAAAAAAATTCTAACTCATCTTCATATACTTTAAATCCAAAGGACAAAAAATCGGTAGCTGGCTGATACATTTGGCCAAGTAAAGCGGATAATGGCAGAAGCATATTCACCATTTGTATATTTACTCCTGTCATTTGGTGTAAGTTTTGTTTTTGCACTGGCTGGTCGATGTAAATGTATGTGAATAATTGGTTGAACTGGTCAGAACAAATGTATATTGGACCAGAGTTCATACATTTTGAGCCAGTTTAAAAATGCCACAGATGGACTTATGAACGTTTTACTGCTTGTGCAATAAGGAACAGATATTGCTCCAGTTCATGTTACATAAACTTTTTTGCTGCTTGGCAAGAACTTTAAAAAATGACTGTGAGACAGTTTCTCAGATATCTACTTCATCTTGATCATTTTGCTTCGGTTGTACAGTTCTACGATCCGAATTGTCTATTTTACTTGCATTAGAAGAACTAGAGCACACCAACAAGGAATAGTCTCAGTAGATGCCACTAGGCTTGGGCAATAGGTAAGTAATACATTTAGATGGGGAATCAAGGGTGACTGCTATGTTATTTAAATACATAATAGATCATTATTGTTAGAAATGGGGTTTCTGGTTGGCTAGGGTATGCACCTGCGCTAGAAAGAACCCACCACTCTAGTCAGGGTAAGGGAGTTACACACCCAAGATAACCTCTGCTCATCCCCTTGGTTGCTTGGCAGAGCAGTCAGGCTTACCCCAGAGGCAATGTGTAAGACATTTGCGCAATGCACACACACCAGTGACACAATAAATACACCACAAAAGAGACTCCACTCCAGATTATATGAATAATATATTGTATATTGTATATAAACACATAGACCACAATCACATAAAACAGAAATCACATTGCCAACTAGGCAATGGTCAAAATAATCACAGTTAGTGCACTAAAGTAAATACTTATAGGTTGCACACCTCATAATAATTCCATCACTGTACATGTATATGCAACCTATGACATGGTACATGGTATCCTGTTATAACAAGGCATAAGATGACATAGTCTTAACATCAGGGCATGAAATGCCGCAGTTAGGTCATACATAAATCACCAAATATCACCATGAACATATAGGGTGCAGCTTCCCTGCACTCCTACAACACTTTATATGGTAATTTCACATGAACACCTAGGGTATTGGAACTCCTGCGTGCCTTTTAAGGGGTTTTCGGTAATTGCTTTCGCCTTTGCACAGAACCTCTCTGTGGTATTAGAACATTGTTCTAGGGTTTTAGATGCACCATGATGTCACACCGTTATGTGTCGTAGGGGCCGGCAGCCAACGTGGCATGGACCCCGTAGGCACAGTACATTGCTTAAGGGAGACAACCGCCATGTGGCGCGTAGCGCTGCAACCCAACTCAAGGCAAAGATGAGGCTCACAGCCGTAGTGCTCCCATGGCCTCGGGGAGGTGTGCCCCCAGCACAATGCTGTTGTCGGATACCGAGGAGGAGCACTTACACCAGTCTGAAGCGTCTTGCGACCCTTACAGGGAGGAGCGCAGGTCCTTCCCGCGGCCTTGAGGGTGATGCGGTGGTGTGAGTGTGAAACACAAGGTCCAATCCTTACCTCTGACCCCGTGATATGGCACAGGACCCCCTTCGGAGATATTGGCTGTGTACTTTGTTTCCCAGCAACACTCCAGTGGGGGCAGTCCACACTCGGGTGCCTCATGCTGGGGGTGAACACAGATCCCTTTTGTAGGCACGCCGCTCTTCCTGTGGGGTAATCAAGCATACACCGCTCTGAGCGCTACATGGGCACTTGTGCTGGAAATGAGCCGCTCTGAACTCTGAGAGTTTCCCCTCATGTGCTTGGGCCCAGCACAGTTTGAACTCCAAGAGCGCTCACCACACGCTGGTTTTAAAACAGGCAGAACACGGCGCTGTGAATTACAGCTCCTGGCCACAAATGCCTTTACTCCAGCAGAGTTTCTTTTGGATCCAGCAAGGATCTTTTGAAGTCTTTGATTTCCCTAAGACTTCCAGCAGGAGGCAAGCACACACAAGCCCTTAGAGATCTTCTCAAGCAGGATACCACAGCAGGGCAAAAGGAGTCAGTCCTTTTCTTCTGCCCACAGATAGAAGCAGAAACTGCAGGCCAACACCACCCTCGGACAAGAGAAAGGGTAGAGCTCCTCACACAGCTCTTCAGCTCTTCTTCTTGGCAGGGTCCTCTTGTTTCCAGAAGTGATCTGAAGTTCTGGGGTTTTAGGTCCATTACTTATGCTGCGTTCTCTCTTTGTTCTCTTTCTGGCAATGGTCTCTGAGCTCAGTCCAAACCAGTTCTGACCTCCCTGGTACAGCTTAACCGCAGGAGGTGGAGACAGCATTGTGCAAAGGAGACACAGCCTATTCAGGTGCTAGTGAAACTCGTCCCACCACTCTAAATGCAGACAAGGTCTATTCAGCCTGGCTATGAGTCACCAAGGCAAGGAAGGGCACACTGCAATCCCCCTTGTGACTGTCTAGAGTGAATGCACATCCCCAGCCCCTGTCACTCCAAAACCAGACTGTGAATACACAAACAGGCAGAGGCACACAGGATGGTTAAACAAGAAAATGGCCACTTTCAAAAAGTGCCATTTTCAAACACACAATTTAAAAACCACTATTACTAAAAGGTCTGTTATTAAATTCTGAGTTCAAAGAGCCTAAACTCTAATTCTCTATCTTGTCCCAATGGAAAGTTACTCTTGTAAGATGTTACAAGGCAGCTTCCATGTTAACCTATGGGACATACAGCCTTTCAATAAGAAAAATGAATTGCACAGTATTTCACTATCAGGACATGCAAAACACACCAGCACATGTCCTACCTTTCACATACACTGCACCCTGCCCATGGGGGTACCTTGAGCCTACCTTAGGGTGCCTTATATGTAAGAAAAGGGAAGGTTAGGGCCTGGCAAGTGGGTGCACTTCCAGGTCGACAGGGCAGTTAAAAACTGCACACACAGACACCTCAGTGACCGGTCTGAGACACATTTACAGGTCTACTCATGTGAGTGGAACATCCAGTGCTGCAAGCCCACTAGTAGCATTTGTATCACAGGCCATGGCAGACTGAGGGCATTTTACTAGGGACTAACCAGTAAGTCAAAAATGCCAATCATGGATAACCAATCAGAATCACAAATTTACACAGAGAGCATATGCACTTTAGCACTGATCATCAGTGGTGAAGTGCCCAGAGTCCTATAGCCAACAAAAATAGGGTCAGAAAATAGGAGGCACTGGGCAAAATGTTTGGGGAAAACCCTGCAAAAAGGGCCAGGTCTACCAATTATAATTTATTATTGAATATTAAATGTAGGATGTGTTATACTACTTTTATGTGTGGCTGTATGGAAGCATTTTAAAAGAAAGAAAACAAAATAGTGTGGTGATTGGTGTTTTTCCGGATGGTAAAGCTTTACTGGTTCTTCTGTCAAGACAACCCATTTGGACAAAAGTTGTCAGGGCACATGTACACAATTGCTGTCTAGGTCTACTGTATTCACATCTGTGGGCCCAGACAGCAATATGTTACAAATGTTCCCACAGGCAAAACAAAAACGGGAAGAAAACGTCCAACACATCAGAGTTATTTTTTCAGATGACATACCCCTGCTTTGCATGTCTGTCACCAGAATAAAAGTGCTGACACGTCTACCATGCTGCTTTGGCATGGTGGGATGCCTTTACTGTTTTTCATTATCAGTAAGGCAGGAAACTGATTAATAAGTAAACTACCTGTGCCTCACATTAGACAAGATGTTTAATAGCATTATTAAGTTACTAATGTGCCTTTTGCAATACAGTATAGGTGGATGATGAGGGCTGAACAGTGTAGTGTTCACACTTTTTGTTGTGCTAAAAACAGCATATTTCAGATTGACAACAATGTTCCTTGTCAGACCTTCATCAACTACTTAACCCTTCAGTGAGCATTCCTGTCTTCTTCTTAAGTGGTGGCACAGCACTATGTAATTCAGGTTTATTTTTAAGCCTGGTCTTTGCTTTTGTCACCCATAATTCCAGGGAGAGTCTATCGAAGAGATGGACATAAGGATGATTGAACATTTTATATTTAATAGACTGTCTGTTATCACATGTACAGGATCATGAAGCAATGTGCAGTTATCTGTTGCAACAGAGTGATTATTGGTACAAAACAACTCTAAACGCCATTGATTTGACTGACAAAATATACACTACTAGAGAAATATATACAACGTAGCATGGAAAAAATATGCGTACGTTGTGGTAATATGACTGGGTATGGCTGCTTCTGAATATGTTGGTGCCCCCTGCGGCCTTTGGACACGGCAACTGCTGGGAGACACTAGGTGCTGTTGGGAAGGTACCCAGTGGGCCATCGGCCATATTATACACACAATGAATAACACTACCCCAGGCTCTTATAGAAAGCTTTGTGCGAGACTTGCCCCTCCGTGCCCTCTCAGAGGAAGAGACAGGCCCTTGAGGGAGACCTGGTAGCAAAAGTACTTACAATGGCACTGACCTGCCTTACCTCAGGAAAGACCCCTGGCCCTAACAACTTCCACCGTGAATTCTTTAAGCTTATATGCATGACTTGAGTACACCACTGGAACGGAGGCTGTGAGAGCAAAAAAAACATACCCTGACCTCTACAGAGCTGAAATAATGGTAATCTTCAATCCAGACCGTCCCCCGACCAATGCTACTCGTACTGCCCTAATTCTCTCCTCAGCACTGAAGTGAAAATCATCACTAAAGCAATGGTGGATAAGTTGTTGGGGGCAGTGCTTAATTTGTGCCGGTGGTTTCCTGTCATAAACACCAGCACTTACTAGTCAACACCGGCTCTTATGGCAGTCGGCCACTTGGGGCGCTGTTTGCTACTATTGAAATGAGCACAACAAGAGTTATTTAATATGTATTTAAAATGACAAATACCTGCTGCCTGAGCCATTCATATAGCTTTTTGTGGCCTGGAATAGTTTGTACTTCATACTTCTAGGAGTGAGATGGTTAGTTGTTGCACTCATACAGTCATTAGCAGCGCTGGCAGGGGCAATGGGCAATGCACGCTGATTTGGCCTCCTGATGAGATCCCTGGTTGGGGGTTGTAGGAAGGTCATCCTTTTTGCCCTGATCACCCCCATTTTTATACTGATGCTGGTGGTTATATACTGGCTCTGAAAGTGCCCAGGGCTTTGCTAGCCAGGCCCGAGCTCTGTTCTTTAAAGGTTTATGGTAATTGGTATAATTCTAATTGGCCAAGACATCCTACCGGTAAGTCCCTAGTACATGGTAGGGCATGTAGGTTTAGAGACCGCAGTGGACTTAATGCACTTAAGTGTGCACTGCTGTGGTGTCTGGTGTCATTTGAAAGCCAGGACTGCCTTGCAGGCTAGTTTTGAAATAAAAGTATGTCCAAATTCAACTTTGGAATGAAGCATACTTCCCATGCCCAAACAACCTTTTTATAACGTATAAGTCACCCCTATGTTCTGCCCTAGGTGCCCAAGGGTAGGGTACATTGTCATAAAAAGCAGGGACAATATAAAAGATGTTTTATATGCCCTGGTAAGGTAAAACAGCCAAAGTCATTTTCCCCATTGTAGTTCTGTTAGCCCCTTATTCTAACTTGGCAAGGTGTGGTATTTACCTATTTTATTGCCTTGTATGCTTCTGCTGTCTCCTATCTATTGAATGTGGAACACCCATGCATGCAGCTCTAGAATGTAGAATATGCTTGGTGCCTAGCTACCAAGTCCTCTGTGTCAGTTGCTGCTGGGTGCCCTGTGGGTAGGACGCTGCAGTAAGATGAACTTAAAATAAAGAAGATCTTCCTATCATCTTCCTGTCTCCCTGTACTTCTTCACACAAGGCTTCATTAAACTTAATAAAGTCTAACTTTTGATTGGAGATAGCTTGAAATATCAGTCAAAGAATCAAATTAATGGTCACATTAAATCCAACAAATTGCCGAAGTTGGATTTGATGTAACTATTACAGGAAATTGATTTTTGAACTTACTATCCTGAAGTTACCTAAAACAGTCCTGTAGCAGCCTCTTCTGATTGGTCAGCCTTTGATAGCCAAGCTGCTCCCGGAGCAGGTGTGAAGAGGCCTGCGGCTGAAACAATACAGCCTTTTGGTGGGAGGAGATTTGCTTCCTGGAGGAGCCAGGGAGAGGAAAGGGGCTGGGGAGATAAGCTGGACTTCAAAGGCAGGCAAACAGATGTCACAAGCCCCAGGCCAGCCCCCACTTCCTTGATCCCCAGCCAGATGGGAACGCCCCCTAACTAGATAAGGAAAGGAGCTGGAAGGGGAGTGTAGTTGTACTGTAGCCACACCTTTGGATTGGGTTACACAGACACCCACACCAAGAAGAGATTTTCTCCATTTTGAGTTTTGGCAAAACAGTGGATTTGGGGTCAAAAATATGCCACACTTCGCAGGAAATGGTCATAACAGAGGGAGGTAATTTTACTCCTATTGGTTGAGGTGTCCCCCCTCTTGCCAGCCTAGAATGGAGGATAAATATGGGAGAGCTGCAGGAGCTCTTAGGATCACTTCCTGGAACATCAGAAGAATAAGGACTGCACTGCTGGACCCTTGATCTGCACCACAGATTGCTGGCACTAAGAAGGACTGCACCTGTTGCTCTCACAAGGCTCCACAAAGAAAGGACTGTGCCTAACTTAAAGGAAAATGAGTTGACTCCCTGATCAGCAACAGGTACAACAGAGCTGGAAGAAGTCACCTGCCCAGCCAAAGAGAGGTTCACCCCAGCTGACCAGTTGCAAGTGGAATTTTTCCTGGACTGTGCAAGTGTATTGTGGGAAATCGAGTCCTAGTCCCAGCGATGCAATCCAGAGTCTCTGAACCCTTGGCTGGTGCTAGTGGGCCCTCATCTTCCCCAATGGAATCAAGAAACTGCAGGATCTCAAAGTTTAGAATCTTTCCGGAAAGTTTTGCAGAAAAGCTCCAGGAGGAGATCGGCTTGACGTCAAGAGTTATACTGCAGTCGTCGACTCACGAATCGACCTGACCATGTCGGTTTGTCCCGCTGAAAGCTCTGGAGCTCCTTGCCGTTGACACTGAGGACAAAGACTTCCAGAGGCTTGCAAAGGTATCGCTCTGCAGCAGTTTGAATCAAACTCCGATCCAAGAAACATGAGGACTCGTTGTCGAGAGAAAAGCTCCTGAGTCTGAAGGTAAACTTTAGACCGGGACCTAGCCCTCACCCTATCAGACCCACGCTCTATCTGGGCTTCTATCTGAATCCGTTCTGCAAGGAGCTCTATTGCTAAAGGTAAGAGCAAAGGAGAGAGGAGGCAGCCCTTTCTAGTTTTTTGGGACATTGGAAAGGACTTCAACATAGCACCACCTACACATACACAGGCTGTCAAATCTGGATATAGTAGTTTGACGTAGGCCAGGGATTTGGGTCCAAAGTTAAGGTGTCAGAGTACAGAAAAGAGATTGTCCCTTTCAGATTTGGCTGTATTAACAAAGAATCTCGATGTTTCCCTAAAGATCCAAAGTGTTTGAACTATAAGGTGGTCTGTCAAAAAAATTAGTATGTCATCATATATAGGGCGACACTAGCAGAGATTCCCCCTTCTAACTTTTTTTAAAAAAAATGTATGTTATTTATTGAGTTTTTCAACAAAAACAAGGACCAACAGAATAGGAGGGGAGGGAAACAAGGGGACATACAGGGGTGTCAGAAATGCCACAATGAATGCATCTGCATGTGCATCCTCAGTAACCCAAAATGCATTATGTTTGGTAAAGGACATGTCCACATACACAGAGAAAAATCAGACAGTACCAGTTACATTGGAGATAACAGTAGAGGGAAATGAAGAAGGGTCTTGAGATACAGATTATGGGGAAGGACAATCCACAGTAATGTTATTACATTATAAAGAGTAGTGCAGCAATAGGCACACTGGAAGGGCGCATGGGGGTACAACTGCAGCAATAAATGTTCGTGCTTGTGTCTACCCCACGGAGCTTAACCTAAGTACAATGCAATCACTCTGACTTCTCAGGATAAAGCAATGAATAAGTCCACAATGGCTGCCATACATTTTTGGGTCTGGAGGTAGGTGGCTGCATTGTAGCATATGTGTCACTAGCAATGTCACAATACATCAAGTCCTGAATCCAAGCTTTCACAGTTGGGACAGTGGATCCCCCCTGTGTAGAGAGACTTGTCTCTTAGCGAGAAGCAGAGCAATGGCGGCGTATCCCCGAACTCCTGCTGCTAGTGGCTTAACATTGCCCAACAATGCCAGCAGTGGAGTCGGGCATAGTTCAGAATCAATCATCTGAAAGAGATGGCAAAAAACTTCCCCCCAGAATGCCATATTAGTGTGCAGTTCCACGCCAAGTGGGAAAAGTCGGCATGTTCTGCTGCACATCTAGAGCACCAATGTGATTTGGTGGGGTCCATTTTCACTAGCAAGTGTGGCGTAGTGTAAACTAGGCCTGGTGCGGTGAACTCTGCTCCATTCGCGGTGTTTGCGGAGTTTTTTGCACTCCGCAGTCCGCAGAGCTCGCAGAGTGCAAAAAACTCCACTTCGCGTAGTGCAGTGGAGTTTTTCCCCGCGTTCGCGAGCGTGAGCTGCCGCTCGGGTACAATTTCTAGCCAGTGGTAGGAAGACCAGCGCGAACGGCAGCTCGCACTGCACTCCGCCACTTGCAGAACTTCGCAGAGTTTTTTTGTCACTTCATGGAGTTCCGCATAGGAAAACTCCACAAACTACGCCCAGGACTGGTGTATACTCTGTGTAAATATTTAAAATGTAATCAGTTATGTTGGTGATTGCTAGAAATGAACCGAGTTTGCTCACAGCAATAAATCCATGTCTTGTCCGGTAGGGGATGACCCAGATCCCTCTCCCACGCTGCCCGAGCCCCCACCCCGACCTTTGGTTGAAGTGTCAGCGATAAGTGATATAGTCAGGAGACCAAATGGGCACCACTAGATGATGTGATAACTAATGTGAGTGGGGGAAAATCCACAGGTTCCGCTGGGGACGAAGGAAGTGCGGTGCGTATGGAATTGCGTAGTCTGTGTAGAATGAACCTGTCCATATAAGACAGATCATGTCCTTCTGTTAGAGCTGCTACAGAGAACAGCTGGGCATCATGAAACAGGTCACCCAGAGTGCGTAGTCCACACAAGGCTGGGGTTCACTTAATTAGTGTTTCTGTGGTCGGAGGCAGCCAAGGGTTATCTAGAAGCGGTATGTGCTGGGAGTAGAGAAGGTCAGAGTTCAGATATCGTTGTAACTTAACCAGGTCCAATATGTGGTTTGAAGTATTTGCATCTCTAATGGCATCCTGGGCAGGCCACATGGTATGATGCCGGAGAGCGAGCATGGGTGGGTCTGCGACCATGCCAATGCAACTAAATAGTACAAATAAAAATCAGGGACGCCAAATCTCCGCACTGGTTCGGCATAGTCAAAGTTTGCCAGTTGATGCACGGCTGCCCACTGGCCCAGGCTAGTCTAATGAGCATACTGCGGAGTGTATAAAAAAATGTAGCCGTAACGACAATGGGAATGTTGAGAAATAGATATAAAAAACCTGGCAGTACCACCATTTTGATAATAACGATTCTGCCAGCAACCGACAGAGGGAGTTTAATCCAATGATCAATTTGTGTTGACAGTCAATCGATTACAGGTCTGTAATCAAGACGGAGTGCTCCAATGGAAAAAACGGGGGGAAGGAGGGAATGTGCATGTACCAGCACAGAGGGAAGTCTTAAGTGAAGGGGACAGAGGTGTCTGTCAATGGAAATATTTCCGATTTAGTCCAGTTTATGACGAGTCTGGAGAACACCTCAAAGTGCACAATTTTGCGAAGAAGAGGTGGGAGATTGGTTTTAGGGTTCCTAACAAACAACATCACATCATCTGCATATGATGATCCCAACAGAGGTCCGCAGTGAAATCTTAGTCTGCACTGTAAATGACACTCCTGGAGATTCTGCACAAGGGGGTCCTTGGCAATAATGAACGGTAGGGACAATAGAGGGCACCCTTGCCTGGTACCCAGTGAAAGCGTAAATTGATCGGTTAGGTCACTATTCACTCGGAGCCGGGCCAATGGACTCGTGTACAGGAGGCGAATAAGATCAGAAAAGCTTGTTGGAACTCCCAGTTTCCGTAATGTGGCATATAAAAAAAACACTCCAGCAAATCAAATGCGTTTTTAGTGTCCAACAATATCACTGTGGCGGAAAGATCAGGAGTCATTTGGTTAAAGATCAGAAACACTGCGCGAAGGTTAACCGTCGTGAATCCATTCGGTACAAAACCAGTCTGGAACGGGGATATTATCGTGTCCATAAGTAGGGTAAGGCGAGTGGCGAGGACCTTAGTCAAAATGTTATAGTCTTGATTTAACAAGGCACAGCGGTAAGTAGGCTTGTCTGGCTTAAATAAAAGAGTAATTACCGCTTCGCGCATCGTAGGAGTGAGAGATCCGCCTTCAAGGATTCCACGTATACTTTCAATAAATGGGGACCGAGCAAGGTCTTATAAGTTTTATAAAATATGCTGGATAACCCGTCAGTGCCCAGGGCTCGGGCATCACTCGGGTCATCAAAGGGAGTAGCCTAGCCAGTGTCCAACCAGGTCTTTCACCCTCGCCATACACCCGAGCTCATGTGTACTTGCCGAGATAGTTTACCTCACGTGCCACGAGGTCCTGAAAGTCTGAGAGGAGTGTCACTTGCCGGTGCATCGAAGGGGGGTCATCGGTCAGAGCTCGCGCATCGGTCTCCTTCAGTGCATTTTCAAAAGTCTCAAGTTCCCAGCATATGGGGCGGACCACCCCAGCCTGTTTGGCAATACATATCGCTCTGATATAAGCTTTAAAAACCTCCCAAAGTGTAGCAAGATGCGACACAGTGCCGGTATTGAGCTGAAAGTACTCCACTATGTAATCTCTGACCTCGCTTCGAAACACAACATCTAGCAGCGCATCTGCTGGGAAGCACCAGGGTGTGCACAATTGTGCAATATTAGGCATGCAAAGGGTAATCAGTACCGGTGAATGATCCGATAGGGTACACAGGAGATGCTCAACCGCAGTAACAGCTAGCATAAACTTGGGGGAAAGATACCAATGGTCTATAGGTGACCAGGACCTGTGTGGGGCTGAATAAAAAGAATATCCCCTACAGACGGAGTGTTGAACATACCAAGCATCCGCGAGGAGAAAGGTCTGCAAGAGGGAAGTAAGTGCCCGTACTAAATGGGACTTAATGATCTGTCCAGTGCCTGTAGTGTCTAAAGACGGATCAACTGCAAGGTTAAAATCGCCCCCCATTAGTTTAGTGTCCACTTATAGTTTGGAGATATGTGTAGATATGCTAGGGAAGAACTCTGGCGAGTTCACATTTGGGGCATACACATTGATCAGGAGATGGGTTTTAGTCCCCAAAATGCCGACAACCAAGAGGTAGCGACCTTCAGGATCAGCGATCACCTCCCGCTCATGGAACAGGACTGCTTTGTGGATCAGGATACATACCCCTCTGGAGAAGGTGCTATAATTTGCAAAGAATCGATTGTCCCTCCAGTGCAATGCACATTGATTGGTAGAGTTCGGGGCCCAATGTGTCTCCAGTAAAAATGCCACTTGGACAGCGTGTCTGGTGAGATAGTTCAAGACCTGTCGCCCCTTTCGTGGGTTGAAGAGCCCCCTGACATGCCACATCATACGTTTCAATGTTAGTGCCCTGGACCCCTTACCTGGCGATGTCATCTAAACCACGGATAAATGTGTGGACATGCTGGGTTGTGTAGAAAATACATATGCATAGCTAACAGCATAATCAATGCCCTGTATTGAATAACATCAGAATACATAATACAAAGTAATCCAAAGACCCATGCCCCCCACCCACAGCGGATAGCAAACAAATAGTATCTGGTATATCCCATCATTACCCAAACAACAAACTGCTGGTTCAATCAGTAGGGGAACTCCTTAGGGGGAGGCAACACTCATAGGAGACTGCCAAAATGTCCATAACCTTTGCCGAAATCATGTACTGCCAGTTAGATTGCAGAAATAGGAGTGTGTAGCTAAAGTTCCGGTGTGAGGCATTTGAAGAGCATGAGGCCAGCTTGGAGAAAGTTAGCAGGAGGGGCGGTATACAGCCGATTGGTTAAAGGGGATAACTCGCCAAGAAATCTTCACGGGTCCACGGAGTCTAAATGAGGGGAGGCTGCCTCTCCCCCACCAGTAGGGGAGTCAGGTCTGACTCAATGTTGCTTCCAAAAATTTGTGGCCTCAGCAGACGAATCATAAATATGGGATTTGCCATTTATCTGAATGCAAAGCTGCACCAGGAACAGCATAGCATAACGGATGTACGCTTTCTGGAGTGTGCGTTTAATCTACATGAATTTACGGCGTGCCTCCTGCACTAGAGGGGTAAAGTCTGGAAAGAATGCGAGAATCATGCCCTGATGTTGGACAGTTCTCTTGTCGTGGGCAAGTCAGGGAGATGCGCCCTGGTCATGGTAGTTGAGGAGCTTGGCAATTATCATTCGTGGAGGAATGCAGGGCTCCGGTCTCGGGGCAAGCGATCTGTGGGCTCGCTCCTCTGCAAATGTCAATGACAATGCCTCCCTGCCAAATAGGTTGTTGTATTCTAGGGCTGTCATCCTGTTTCTATGGTTGCCCCTTTTGCCTGATGCTGTCAGATGATGTCACAGTGTCAGGTGCAGAATAGAATGTTATTGTTGAAGTTGAATATAACTGTTGTTCCTGTGATGGCTCAGCAAGTGTGACCTGGTGCTGTGTAGTTCCTCAATAAATCTTGACTCAACTCATCTGGCGTGCGACTCGATCACTACAGAATTTTTGGCGACGATTTTTACTACACAGCAGGACCCAGCGTGCATCAATTTCCTTCAAACCTCCTCTTCTAGAAACCATCTGTCATCAAGGACCTCTACTCTACCGTCTACCAAGGTCACACTTACTTCAATTCCTTTTATTTCAAAACGGACACTTTTATGCGGTCAGCTGGACACTACTACTCTGACCTTCGGAAACGATTCCACGCTTTTGGATTATCACCCCTTCACGACGACACCATTCACTGCTGCCTGCCTCCATGAGTGAGCTGTCTACAAGCCAGAGTCGGACTGCAAGCCAGTGTCGGATCAAGCGGAGTACTTATTTACCGACCCCTTGCACGTCGTTCTGCTCTGCCTACCCCATATGACTGCCAACCGAGGAAATCACTCACCAAGTCTTCGACAAGCCTTCAATCGCCACAGCATCCCGTGTACAAAGAATTGGATCTCCGTTGATCCCCAGCGGTGTGTAATCCTCCATGGTGTCCCGCCTCACCCGGATTTCCAGTGCGGTAAAGTTGATCAGTTTTTCCCTATTTTCCTAAAAATAGGAGTTGCCGCTAACGCGCAGTCTCCGTGCGCGTGCGTCCAGCGCCTCGCGCTCACTATCCACGCACAGGAGTACAGTGGCTCGCGCTGAGCATGCGCACAAGCTCCATGGTTACGGCATCTCTTCATAGAGTTGTTTTATTCATTCCTCACGCTCGCGCAAGCACACCAGCGTCAACTTCAAACAAGACGAGGAAGATTCCGATTTAAAGACATAAGGCCTTTCTCTTTTGACTCGTGAGTATTGCGAACACATTCAGTGATTCGCACACTAACTTCTGCCAGGCTTCAATACTTTTCTGTACTACCAGCCACCTGTTTGGATATATTTTTTTTTAAATTTCAGTCATACTAAGCTGATCACAGTGATTAGCACACTGTTCAATATATGCTTAATTTCTCTGTGTTGTGTTATTTCACAGTACAGTCAGAGCAATACACACACAGACAAGCCCTCAAGAAACCTTTTATCAATTGTTTTCAATTTATGTAAAAACGTTTTGGGTTTGAATTTTGAAATTCCTCCTGTTCATAGTCTGCCTCCCACCTTGGGGTAAGTTTCTGCAGCGTGCAAAACATGTGCACCATGCAAGCTGTCACGCCTCCTCCTTCCTTCCTTGACGCACCAGGCGAACCTCCAGTGAAATGGGAGGTTTGGTTTGATGCGTTTGAGACATACTTAGGGGCCATTGGTGCATCAAGATTTGGCGCAGAGAGGAAAAAGTGTCTATTACTACATTCTCTAGGTTTCGAGGGTAGGTCGATTTTCAAACATTTACCCGACTTACTTCTAGCTGATGGAGAAATTATAGATGAGTACGATCAAACTATGCGGAAACTCAAATTAAGGTTTGATAGGCAACCCAGCTTGATGGTTTTGAGACACAAGTTTTTCAAGAGGAAACAATCTGATGGTGAAGACGTCGATGCTTATATGTTAGTTCTCAGGAGACTAGCGTCAGTCTGTCTATTCGAGAACTTCACCGAACAGCTCATCAGAGATCAATTCGTCTGCCAATGCAAAGACAAGCATATCGGACAAAAGCTTCTTGCGATGGGTAATCCATCTCTTGATGAGACTATTAAAATAGCCAAAAGCATCGAAATTTCACAAGTCTCCCTAAAGGAACTCGACGAAAAACCTCCAGAAAGTGTCAATGCCATTGTCGCTACCAAGTTTAAACAGAAAGCAGTCAAAAGCAACCCAGGTAGCTCGACCAAACATAAGTCCGATTTTTTTATTCCCAGCAATGTTTGTCTTCGTTGTGGTAATGCGCCACACTCAAAAGGTAGTAAGTGCATTGCGATCAATGTGACTTGTAACTACTGTAAAAAAATAGGCCATTTTGCAAAAGTTTGTCTTAAGAAGAACAATCAAAAGAAAAACATTGCTTGTGTTGTTGAATCTGAAGATGACTCAGATTCTGAGATAATTTCTGTAGTTGTAGATGAGAATATCTATTCAAATGACACTAATATTGAACCAGTGACTGGTGATCCTTCGTCATGTGTTGATCCGATTGTTGAATTACTTGTCGGTGATAAAACTATTCATCTTTTGGTAGATTCAGGCGCTAGAATTACAATGATAACCCAGAAACTCTTCATTGAAACATGGGGCGACAGGGAACTGTTTCCGCCCGATCGCTCTCCTGTTTCTTATGAGGACGCAAAATCGAATTGTTGGGTTTCATCGAAGATGTCATGATGTTCAAAGGGAGGAGGATCAGAGGGAAAATATACATTGCGGTCAAGGGCTTGAATATACTGGGGTGGTTCCACCAGGGTCTTTTTGGGATGATTCTTAGACCGGGTACCAAAGAGCAGGTTTTACTGGTCTCTTGCGATGAAGAGGGTCTAAATGGAAAAGGGAATTTCCATCCGTTTTTGGTGACAGCTTTGGGAAAATTTCTGGTTTCAAACACAAGATTATTGTTAGGAATGGGGCTGTTCCAGTCAAACACAAACTTCGAGGGGTTCCTTTTAGTGTAAGGGATGACCTCAATAAAGAGCTCAAGAGTCTGTGTGAAAAGGGAATCATCGAACCTACGGAGTCATCCTTATGGTTGTCCCCTTTGGTCGTTGCATGCAAGAGGGGAGGGCAGTTACGCGTGTGTGTGGACCTTAGGTCACTCAACAAGGAGATTTGGATAGACTCTCACCCATTGCCCAAAATTAATGACCTGTTTGCGTGTGTTAAAGGGGCCCAGGTGTTTTCAAAATTAGATCTAGCCAGTGCCTACCACCAAATAGAACTTCATCCTGATTCTCGGTCCCTCACTGCTTTCGTGTCTCCTCTGGGAACATTTCAATACCGTAGGATGCCCTTTGGGTTAGCCTCCGTGGCATAAGTCTTCCAGAGAGTCATGCAAAATTTATTGAAAGGTGTTGAGGGTGTTCTTGTCTTTCAGGACGATGTGCTGATTTACGCTAAAGATAATGTTTCTCATGACATAATACTCAAGAAGGTTCTTGGCATATTCAAAAGTAATGGTGTTGTTCTAAAAAATGAGAAGTGCAAGTTTCTCTGCAAAGAGATTGAATATCTTGGTCACTTATTATCCCATGAAGGGATTAAACCCAGGCAAGGTCTTCTAGATGCCATCTACAATGCTGCTGTACCTAAAGACAAGTCTGGTGTTAAATCCTTACTCGGGTTGTTAGAATACTACTCAAGGTTTGTCCCTAATTTTGCTTCCATTGTTCGACCCAACAGCAATTTACTCAAAATAGGAGTCAAATTTGAATGGTCTCAGGATTGTGATCATGCGTTTAGTGAAGTTAAGCTGTCTTTGGGTAAGGGAGGTGCTCTCACGCCATTCGATCCAGATTTACCATGTTGTATAGCGGTGGATGCCAGTCAAGTCGGTTTGGGGGCTATCCTTACTCAAGTGTGTGGGGACAAAGAGAACACAGTAGCGTTTGCGTCAAGGGTTTTGAGGAGTGGAGAAGTACAGTATTCCGTTATCGAAAAGGAATTACTTGCATGCGTATGGGCGATTGAGAAATATCGACCATACGTTTGAGAAAGACGTTTCAAATTGACTACAGATCACAAGCCTTTAGTGTCTATTCTTGGTTCTGGTCCTAGTAAGTGCTGCACACCCAGGATTACGAGAATGGTTAGTAAGCTGCTACAGTACCAGTTTGATATCTCACATATTCCTGGTGGGAGGAATGGGAGGGCAGATTTTCTGTCGCGTTTTCCTCAACATAATGATGGTTGTGATGGTACAGCTTTTAGAGAATTGAGTGAAGAAGATGCTGAAGACTGTTTTGTTGCAGCTCTAGATATCCCTGACCTCGTTGTTGGTTCTGAGGAAAATTGGAGAGCAGCTTTACTTGAAGATATCACTCTTCAACAAGTGTGTGTTTTAGTCAAGGAGGGATGGCCTCGAGAAAAGTCACTGTCTTCATTGTTACAGCCCTATTGGAAAGTTGAAACTGAAATTTCTCTAGAGGATGGTATTCTCATGAGAGGTGATAAACTCATTCCACCACTCTCTCTCAGACCCATCATTGTCAAAAAAGCTCACGAGGAGCACCTAGGCATTACGCTCACCAAGCGTCGTGTTCGTGAGCACTTCTGGTGGCCCAGCATGGATGTTGAAATTGGCGTTTTAGTAGAAAATTGTTCTGTGTGTCATTCTGCTGAGAAAGCTCTTAAAGTTTGCACCCCACCTCTGCTTCCTGTCGAATGTCCCTCGGGTCCATGGGTCAAGGTGGGTATTGACATCATGGGTCCCTGTGATGTGTTACCTTCTGGTTGCAGATACGTTTTAGTGCTCATGGATTATGCGTCAAAGTGGGCGGAGATAAAGTTGGTGAAAGAAGCGAGTTCAGGGAGTGTTATCAAGTTCTTAAAAGAGGTTTTTCTGCGGGAAGGGTTTCCTGAATTCCTGGTCTCGGACAATGGGACTCAATTCGTAAGTGAGATGTTTGAAACATTTTTGACCTCTAGTGGTGTGAAGCACTTAAAGAGTTCTCTTTATCATCCACAAACTAACGGTTTGGTGGAAAGGATGAACCGGGTTTTGGGAGAGTGCATCAAGTGGGCTGTAGCTGGGAAGTATGATATAATTCAATCCTTGGAAAGCATGTTGTGGTTTTACAGAACCACACCTCATTCATCCACCAAGGTTTCCCCTTTTGAGATATTGAGGGGAAGGAGGGCCAATACGTGCTTCAAGCCTGGTTGGATGAACAAATGGTTTAAAACTGATTCAAATCTGTCTTCCCTCATGGACATCGTCAGGGAAAACTCTGAATCTGCTCAGAGTAAACAGAAAGTCTGGTTTGATGAAAAGAAAGGCACCAAGATGGTTCGTTTGGTCGTTGGTGACTTTGTTCGCATCAAAGCGTCTGTGCAGGTCAAGAAGGGAAAATGTAAATATGGAGAACCTGTCAAGGTGGTAAGGATTGGAAACAATGCTGTTCAAGTGAAGGGAGGTCGCTGGTGGAATCTTGCTAAAGTTGTCAGAGTGAGACCAGTGTCACTGGGGGTTGACCACAGTATCTGTACGAATCCTGCCCTAACCAATTCTTCTGCGCCCAGAAGAAGTTCAAGAATTATTGTTACTCCCAAAAGGTTCCGTGAATAATCCTCTTATTTTTTTCTTGTTTTTTCTTCTCCTCTGTTTTTTTTTGGTTTTGTTATTTCATTTTGTTTAGTTTGTTTTGCAGGAGAAGGGAAGGTATGTTGTATTCTAGGGCTGTCATCCTGTTTCTATGGTTGCCCCTTTTGCCTGATGCTGTCAGATGATGTCACAGTGTCAGGTGCAGAATAGAATGTTATTGTTGAAGTTGAATATAACTGTTGTTCCTGTGATGGCTCAGCAAGTGTGACCTGGTGCTGTGTAGTTCCTCAATAAATCTTGACTCAACTCATCTGGCATGCGACTCGATCACTACATAGGTCTTCAAGGAGCCGCTCAACGTAGGTACTCATGGGGCCTGTGTTGGTGGTTTCCACCACACCGGCTATACAAATATTATTCCGGTGCAACCACGCCTCCAAATGTTCTGCCTTGGCGGCAACTGCCTTGAGGAGTCGTTTGGCCCTTTCAATCCTCTTAGCAGTAGTAGGTTGGGTGTCCTCCAAATCAGACAATCGCTGCCCAGCGGCACCAATGCAAGTCTCATGTTGCTCAATATGGCCGGCAATGCCCTCCATCAAGCTGTCAACATGTCAAAACGTGCATCGATCGATTTAAAGCCCGCCCGCAATTCCTCCATTATGGCCGTGGCAGCATTCAGAGGAGGGCCTCTGCCCCTGGCGGTCCCGGGGAGGTTCCAAGGGGTACCATCACTATCCTCACACTGAGGAGTTTTAGTTGCATCAAAGGAGAGCTGGCGCTGTTTGGAATCACTGCCCTCCATCTTGTGGCATATAAGCGGTGCAGCCTGAGGAAAGAGGTGGCGCGTGCCAGCACAGCCCTACCAGTGGAGTTCGGTATCCAGACCCCAGAACCCCCAGGGAAAGCTATGTGCCCTCCTCAGACCAGAGGCAGTGCAACAACAGGAGTAGCCAACCGGCGGAGAACAGCAAGGTAGAGGCCGGCACTGTGGGAAAATACCACTAGTAGAGTGTATAAGTGATAGGTCTCAGAGTCAGGTAATGGCTCATGTATTCGCAGGCATGAACCTGTAGTCCCAGTGGTCCATCAGCTCCTGACTAGTACATCGGGCAGATGGATGGCCACATACCATGGGAGGGTCTCAATGGCTCCTGCATATATATCGGGCAGTGAAAGGAACCTCCCGCACCAGGCACAGGGAAAAGTGCTATTCACAATGCGCACAATGCTGCACCACCACCCAGCGCCCCTCGACTCAGGCGGAGCGCGAGTCACAGCTGAACCAGAAGGGAGGTAGCATTATGTAATGTAGCACACACTCACCACCGCAGCCCGTTGTCAGATGCGCTACAGCGCAGGGCATGCATCTCCAGTTGCAGCGAGAATCCGGCACCCACAACAAGCTCCAGGGCCACAGAGAATCCCCAGCCTCAGTTGCAGCACCGCAGCCTCGCAAGTCTGCCGCCCAGTCCTCAGGCTCGCCTGTGACCCCTGTCATCACGGGGCCTCCAAGAGCTGCGTCAGGCCACAGACAATGCGAGCCACCTCGTCTCTCCTGTAGTGTCTAGCGGATCACAGAGCAGCCCATGTCCATCCATGGGCCAGGGCACATCTCCTCCCCCAGCAGCAGCCAGAGGAAGCCAGTGAAGCAAAGAGAGGCTGCATCTGTGAAGCGGCGGCTCCGGAGCTTCACAGTTGAGCGGCCATCTTAGTGCTTGGCTTGGCCATGCCCCCCTCTCACTTAACGACAGTGGTGTTGCTGCTACCAATATTGAAGCATATTACAGAGCATCTCACCTTATCATAATTAATAAATAGCTGCAAGACACCCAACATGACCCTGCATATGCGAGGGAAAAGTGGGTCCTCCATGGTACCTCAATCCTCCATTTACTATATGGTCGTTCTGTGCCTTTGTCCCTCCCACCAGCAACAAGGGTGGTTCTCCACTTGTGAGGGTCCACCTTGTGGAGCCTGGGGAGACACAGGGAACTGACTGACAGACTCCCCTGTGGAAGGGCCCTGTGGAAGGGCACAGCCCTGGCCCAGGCGACTAGTCTCAAGGGATTTTGGAGGATGGGACGTCATCGGTATCTGTACACTCGGAGACATAATGGATGGACGTATCCTTAAATCTTACCAAACCCTGCAATCCTTCACCATAGCCAATTCTTTTGGTGCCTCCAGTTTCATCATGCTGTGACTCACTACATCCAAGGGCTGGAGGACCTACCTGACTTTAACCCACCAGAACCAAAACTACTAATGGGGGCTTTGAGAGACCATGGGTTTGCTCAGATTTACCACACAATATTACCTCACACCCCAGACACCTTTAGGCCCTTCCCTCAACCTGGGCATGGGACCTAGGCCCACTCACAGATGAAGAGTAGACAGATGCTGGGGCTTTCCCATAGCCCTTTGGGATCTCTGCCAAGTTCAGGCTGGTGCAGCTGAAATACCTTCATAGGGAGTACTTCAACAGACAAAGATTACACAACATGAGTCTAATAGCCTCCTCCGATTGCCTTTAATGGCTAGCCCCTTGCAGAGATTTACTTTATAAAACCTGGAGATGTTCCAAGATAGCACACTTCGGGAACCAGGTGATCTCATGCCAACATGAGGTGCTAGGTTGGCATATACAGCTGGACCCCAGACTCATCCTTTTACAGATGAACACTACCTTGGGTGGGAATACAGACAAACTAACACTCCTCGGCATGGAACTCACAGTGGCCAAGGAAGATATTGCCAGTTACTGGAAAAACGTCCCACCCCCACCCCGTTTGGGGAATGGAAAAGAGGAACGGGCTTTTGAGTGAGCATGGAGAGGGCCATTTACAAAGCTTGAGGTTGCCCCAAGAAATATATTCAAAATGGGGAACATGGGCAGATTATCAAGGGATCACAATCACTCCTGGAATAGACCGAGATAATCCCTGAACATGGAAATGCGTGCTTATAGAGAGCATGCACATGAAGCCAAGACAGGCTAAGCCGAGGCCTGTAGTAGACTGGAAAACAGGCATTGGCCACACAGGGGATGGGGACTGATGGGACAGGGAGAATATGCCAAGATGCACCCAAGTTTTCATGATTTTTGTTCTCTCTTTGTTTTTAAACATTGTAGAAAGAGCTATTCTACATGCATGGTATATATAAAACTCGATTAGATGTTTTATAAAAATGAAATAATAGTGCTACTTGCTACCAATGTTGATCAGGAAAATGTAATTAGATTATCCTAACTGCAGAAGAGACTGATTCTGTAAGTGCACTTTAATGGGTATGAGAAATTTAAGTATTTATTGGACCATAACAAATGAAATGGAGAGACAAGGGATCACACAACAAACGTACACAGAGAGAAAAAGAGAGGCAGAACTGTATACTAGGCATCAAAAGGCTTATGAAAATGCAATTGTAAATTGGTTATCTTAATGTAGAAATTATGCCATGTACAAGCTGCCAGGTGTTCCTTCAGCAGTAGGAAGAGTTAAGTAGTGTTTTCAGAAGTCCCACTGAGAGCCGGCCACCTGCCACATCTTTCTATAAAGGGTAGGCAGATGTACTGCAGTTCAACAATCTGTTTAACCATCACACAGCTCTTACTCATTTTCGAGCCCTGAGCTCTACAGAGTGGCTGAGAAGGCTACTTGCTCAGTCTTCTATTCCATTCTACCTCTTTCAGAATCCATTCCCGAGCCTCTGAAACAGGCTGCAGCAGACCTGCATTAAGCTGTCCCCAAATACACAGGTGATAGCTGTAATCATTTAAAGCATAAAGGAAGTGAACTTAGTGTTAATGCATCATTATTAATATTGATGTTATGAATTATTAGTTTCATAAACACAACCAGATAGGAACTCTTTAGAGAGAGATTATAGTGAACTGTTTGTACAAAATTGTTTTTAAAACATTATTCAGGAATCACGAGTTGAAATAATGATAATGATGCCTATAAATACATATTTTGAGATTTTGTATATTTAGTTTGTTCACAGATGATGCAATATTAACCCCCTGATGAAAGGTGGTCTTCTGACCGGAATGCACTGGGGATTGGGGAGTTAGTCAGTTGTAACTAAAGGAATTAAAGAAAGATTAATGTGGGAATAAAGGATATAAAACAGTAAAGATTTCTATGTTTTATGAAAAGAACAGAGTATGTGAAGTCAATTCAACTTAGACCCATACACAAACTTTCTAGTGATACCACAGAAGTAGTGCATTCAGGGATGACACAAATCCAAGCTAAAAAAGTAAACATGGAAACACAGGTGGCTAAAAAAGATACAAAAAGTCAAATTAATGAGGAGTCCTGCACAAGACATCTTGTCAATCATTCATCTGTCAGCCTATGGAAGGATCCTGCTCTGGCATATAGTTTGCTCTGCTGGGTAAGTACAGCAGCCCAATACACCTCTTCAGAACCCAGGCCAATAATGATATAAGAAAAATATGATGCAACTGGACTTTTACATTACTTGTAAGAGTATTGTCTTATAAAAAACAAAATAAATTTATATTTAAACTCAAATGACTACATGTTATGCACATCTGATTAAAATATATCTGATTTAGGTATACAGTAAAAGAACTCACGTATAATGCATTTTTGAAAATGTGTCTCATTTATAAACAGAGAGTGTTTTTGATATTAAATAAAAGTTTGATCGTTTTTGAAACCATATTAATGCTTTTTTATTAGCAATGGAAATAGATTGTAATGAAAATTGACAAAGGTAAATATCTCCTCAAAAAATCCTGAACTTATTTAGATGAACTATATGCTAGTTGGATTTCTGGCAATTTTGGTTTGAGAAGTACAAGACCATTGTTTTCCATAGAATCTGTACCTCAGTGGTATTAAAAATTTGTAAAAACATGTTAAGTTGAGAAAATACAAGGCCAGCGAAGATAGTTGTGACATAAGTGAATGTACTCTGTATTTACAATAGTTAAATACACATTATGTGATATTTTCTTTTTAGTGTTCTGGTAATGTGATATGGAATCTTGTAAAAACAATGGCTCTTGCATGCATGGAGAAATTAACAAGTGACAGAGAATGATTTATATAAGGAGAGGGCCAATCAAAAGACTATCATATTAACGTATGCCGTTAGACTGCTTTGAAATGTCAACAACATTTCGATACAGAGATCAAACACCATGTCATCAGGAACGAGATGAAAGTTGCTGTGCAACAAAGATCAGCAATCGAAATTAATATATTAAAACCGCTGTCCACATGTTTTTGATCAACCCATAAAATTGCATACACTCTAAGGCCCTCATTTATGAGGAATCTGAATAGGGCAGCACCGCAAGTCTTCTTGCTGTGCTGCCCTATGCCAATGTGAAAAGGCAGGAATGCACCGTATTTATGAAATACGGTGCATTCCTGTCCTTTCCCCCCTGCGCTGGCGCACAATTTGCTGCCTAGCGCCAATGCAGGCACTCTTGCACCATGGTTCTAGGATACCTGTGTTGCATGTAGGATTGTTTTTGTGCAGAAAGAGGCACCTTCCTGCACAAAACAATGCCGAGAGGCATTGTCCTCTCTCTATGAGTGCTGCAGAATGCAGCACACATGGAAAGAGGAAAAAACGAGGAGAAATAAAAATATTTCTCCTCTTTATGCCTGCTCTGGGAGTCGTAAGGTTTTGGTGCTGTCCCAGGTTTACGGGATTAAGTAAATCTGCAGCAGCGTCAAAATCCATGGGTGTTGCATGGCAAAACCCACTGCAGCACCCATGAAACGCTTCCCTGGTGCAGAGTAAGGCAACTCAGCGACTTGTGCTGCTTTGTCTTACTCCATATCTATGAGGCCATGCAAAGCCATGCAGAACTGCTTTGCGTAGCCTCATAGATATGATTGAGAGGCTGGCGTGGCCGGATCATCAAAAAACGTGACAATCCTGCGGTGCAAGCCTCTCATGAAAATGCCCCTCAATAGAGTGGATGAGCGATCACTAAGAAACCTAAGTGAGACTCTAAATCATAAACACACATCACTCAGGGACAAGAGAGGTTTTTTCTACCAATGTCCTGCCTTAACACGAAATTATGACAAAACACAGTGAAAAATTTGTGAAAAATCTGGGGTCCAAAGAAAAATTGAGTAGAGCTATGTAGGGTTTGGTTAAGCGCACAAAATACGGGGGCGTGGCCTGACCAAGCACCGAAATGCCGGCTTGATCGAGGAGCTCTGGAGCGGCGAGCTGATTTAGCTGCCTTTCTCTGCCCCGGGGGTGCAATCCTCCCTGCTGATGGCAATTATGCGCCGCTGACAACAGGGAGTGTGTGCGGAGACTGGCGGGGGTGCCGGGAGCGGCATTGTACACCGCAGGGGGCCTGCGGCGGGCCGACATGGCCTCCGGAGGCCCCGCGGCTATAGGGGCCGTGGGTGAGCCTGGAGGCGGGGCTGCTGCGGCGCGGCCTCCCTGAACAACTGAGGTCGGGGATCCTAAGCCTGGCATGGAGCGGACGCCGATCCATTTCCTCAGAGCCCCCTGGATGGGGCTGGGTAATGAGTAGTGCACTGGTCTCCCCCACGGCCGCATTGCACTTTCTGCTGCTGCTCAGGTGATGTGTCGGGCTGGGATGCCGGCGCAAATCCTCGACTTCCATGTGACAATGCGCCTTGTTGAGGCCGGCCCCCCTGCGATCTGCGCAGCGGGCTCTGGGCGCTAAGTGGCATTATAACGCAATTGAGGCCCATCTGGGCTCATGTCTGGACACTATTTCCCTGACAATTAAATTGGAGGCAACACAGAGACAGCTGTCACCTACTTCCAGGTCCTTCCACAGCGCCTTTCAACTGTGGGGTGCCCGCCACTGCACTGTACACTGTTAATACCATTTCTACAAGCTGGGAGTGGCTGGTCAATACCTATTAGATTCATAGCGGCCTACGCTGCGGCTTCACTACTGGTTGTGACCTCACCCAGTACCCCTTCCACCCTTGCTCACCTGGCTACTGGGACTCAGGGCTGCTGCCAATTCCAACATGCCTCACTATAAGTCGAGGGGATGCTAAGCAGCGGCAGCTGCCATTTGAACCCACTAAAACTCCTAGGTAGAAGGGTGGAGACGTAGCGGGCTCGGGGACCCCCCAGACCACGCTGATCCACCTGATGGGGAGCAGCCACATATGGAGGGGACGGCGGCCATAATGGCGGAGCTACATGCTGGCTTTTCAGCAATCAATGCACGCTTTGATACTCTGGCGGCACGCCTTGACACCATGCACGGCAACCTGGAACAACATGAGGCCCGCTTGGAGACCGCCAAAAAGCACATTTCTGATACAGAGGATGCACAGGCAGCTATGAACAAGGGTCTGGATTGTGTGGAATGCCTCATCAAATTAACAGCCTCCAAAGCGGAGGACCTGGAGGCAAGGTCGCGCCGCAACAACCTACGCATCTCAGGGGTGACCGAGTCCACCAATACGGGTCCCATGGAGTCCTATGTGGAGCGACTGCTAACAGACCTCTTTGGAAGGGACGCTTTCTCTGAAACATTCGCAGTTGAGCGAGAACATCGCTCGTTTGCCCCTAGGGCAGCCCCCGGAGCCCCCGCGTATAATTATTGCACAACTCCTTAATTATCGTGACCGGGATGTGGCCCTTTGTAAAGCCAGAGAAGATGCGGATCTACAATATCAAGGGATGTTGTTGTCGTTGAATCCTGATTTCACACCGGTAGTGCAAGAGGTGAGGCACAAGTTCCAGGACATTAAGCGAATGCTGAAGGGAGCGAACATTCACTATGCCATGCTGTACCCAGCGCGTCTTCGCTTTCAGGATGATGGGAAGACCCACATATTTGACACTCCTGTGGATGCTACTAATTTCTGGAAGCAGTGCAAATTGAACACAACTCTTCCTCCTGGGAAATAACTTAGCTCTGTATCTCCCCGCTTATACTTGTTGATTTGTGCCAAGGACCAGCTACCTACAACCCAATATGGAGTCCCTCTCTGAGATGCACCTCTCTGGTTTGGGACGAGTTGACGGGATGCAGTATCCTTTGTTGCTGCCATTTTGCTCTCTGCTATTCTCAAATTGCAGTTACAAACAATCATTGCAATATTTTGCAATGTTTAGTGGCCCACTCCAGGCATTGCCTTCCCTCTAGTAGATCTCCTACATTGTTAATTTCGGGGTATGGGGATTCACTGGATACATGTTGGGGGGTTATCCAATGTGGGTGGGGGATGGGGGGAGAATGTTACATTGTGATTTTAAGTGTGCCTTGAAAATGCAGGATATCATGTTACGCTATTGCCGGCGGTTTTATGCTATATGTATTGACTTCATTACAGATTCGCTGCCACAGCTTCTGAGTTAGGGTTGAGGGGAGGGGCGGGGGTAATGGAATTGCGCTGCATGACATGGAATGTAAGGGGCTTATCGAATCCTCAAAAAAGGAGGCAGGTCTTGTCCTACCTAACCCGGCATAAGGCACATATAGCGCTATTGCAGGAGACTCACTACGCACCACTTTCTGATAATCGTTTTGAGGTCAGCTGGGGCATCAACATTGGCTCCTAGCAATTCAGTACGTAATCTGGGAGTCGTGTTTGATAATAAGTTGACACTCGAAAAGCATGTCAAAAAAACAGTCGGCTGCTGCTTTACTTTGATTAGAGCACTTTGAAAAATGTTCCCACTGTTTTCAATACAGGCCAGAACATTGATAATTAGAGGTACCATCCTCAGTAGGCTGGACTATTGTAATGCTCTGCTGTTGGAATCACCGAAGTATCTGATTGAGAGATTACAGCGAATACAGACCATGGCGGCCAAGCTGGCATTGATGAGATCACGCCGCTCTTCCGCCTCTCAGGCACTCTCAGAGCTGCACTGGCTTCCAATCTCGCAGAGGATACTTTTAAGGCTTTGTGCATTGTGTTCAAAGCCTTGCATGGCTGCGGTCCCAAATCATTGCAGGACAAATTTGTATGGTATGTTCCCTCCCGGATGCTCCGTTCCTCCTCGGCCAACCTGGTGAAGGCGCCTAGAATCAGGAAAACTAAATCAGGAGTCAGGGCCTTTAGTACGGCAGCCTCTCGCCTCTGGAACAGACTTCCGCCTGACATTAGGCAAATAGATGATCTCCTGCAATTTAGAAAAAGGGTAAAAACCTGGCTTTACCCTCAAGCTGGCCTATCTACATCCTGCTAATTTCTCTTTTAGTAAAGTGCTTTCCACTGATATTTACAATTAGTTAGGCACCTGCATCACAGCGCCAGGGTACCCGTAGGGTGTTAGTTGCGCTTTATAAATACTGATAATAATAATAATAATAATAATCAACAGGTTCTTTGCCAGTTACAGTATATACTCCTGTGGTGTGTGCATTTTGATTCATAAAACACTACCCTTCCAGGTCCACACGGTCATTAAAGATCCTGAGGGAAGATACTTGTTGGTGGCGGGTAGCCTTGGTGCAAAGCAGATACTCATAATCAATGTCTACGCCCGTAATGTTGATGCACCCGTTTTTTTTTGCAGGCTTATCTTCTCACATTTCTGGCATTCCCACTGACTGGGGGGGACTTCAACCTGACCTTGCAGCCTGGCTCCGACACCACTGGCGCAGGCTGCATTACTAAACCGCACTCTGCAGACGAGCTCTGCACCTGTTGCAACAGTACTTACTGACTCATGCCTGGCGGCACCAGCACCCGACTGATACAGAGTTCTCTTTTTATTCTACGCCACATGGTACGTGGTCCCATATAGACCACTGGTATTTAACTCCGGACCTTTTGATAAATTCTCAGGTGACAGATTATTTGCCCCGCATGCTGTCTGACCACTCACCGGTAATGTTGACAATGACCCTGCCCAGTATTGCATGTCCACATAGATTATGGAGGTTCCTGGCGGATGCGCTGCTCGGCGCGGTATTCGAGAGCTAAGTGCGAGAGGTGATTGTAGAATACTTCAAGATTAACAGCGGCTCGTGTCCCAATATGCTACTTTATGGGAAGCCTTTAAAGTATACATTCAATGCACCTGTATCACTAAACAGGCAAGAGTTCTACGCGTTATACGCCGAGACCTAGATGTAACGAAGAAGGCGCTGGAGGAACTTGATGCTCAGACGGCCTCAGGGGGGTTTGCCGCCTCCGCTGCACCAGCGCGCAAAGCTTCTTGAGGAGTTCCAGGAGCTCGCCACTCATGAGACGGCTTATATGGGGCAATACACATGTGCCCGGGTGTGTGGGGAGGGAGAGAGACTGGGGCAGACTCTAGCAAGATTGCTCAAGCCCCGGCAGCAAGCCGCATACATCACACAACTGCAATTGGATGATGGCACCCAGATCACTCAGGGCGAGGACATAAGCACTGCTTTCCTCTCCTACTATACCTGACTCTACACGACGAGTGCTCCGCCGGTCGACCATTCCCTCTACGACTACTTGGAGGAAGTCGCTATAGTGTCGATAGAGGGCAGTGATCAGCAATTTCTAGCCTCTCCTATTGGCGAGGATGAGATACCCCAAGCCATAGATGACCTTGATGAATCACATGTCTCTGGTACAGACGGGCTCACGGGCGTATTCTTTAAGACTTATAAAACCTTGCTAGTTCCCCATCTACTGGAGGTTGATGCCGAGGCTCTAGAGGTGGGAATGCTCCCCCCCACTATCCGTGAGGCTATTGTGTCGTTGCTACTTAAGCTGGGCAAACCGCCTGATAGGTGCGCCTCCTATAGGCCCATATCTCTGTTAAATGAAGATTATAAAATCCTGGCAAAAGTGCTTGCGACACGTATAGCGCTCCTAATCAATCTCATAATCTCCCCACTTCAGACGGGATTTGTCCCCAACAGATCGAGCACAGTTAATTTGCGCACAATATTTGCAGTCATCAACCAGATTAACCCAGAACTCCCAGCCGCGGCTATATTGCTGGATGCCGAAGAGGCTTTTGATTCCCTGGAGTGCCCTTTTTGTATGCAACACTCAACAAACTGGGTTTTCCTGACAATATCAGTGCCTTGGTCCGCGTACTGTATACTGTATACCCATCCTGTGGCACGTCTCCGTCTCAATGGAGAACTCACAGAACGGTTCCTTCTGTTGCGGGGTACCAGGCAGGGATGCCCCCGCTCGCCACTTTTATTTATAGTGAGGCACCCACAGGAGCGCCATCTCCAGCGGGGAATTAGATTTCATCAGTGTCCCCTCCTGGCCTCGTTACATGCAGATGAGATTCTGCTTTTCGTGCGCGATCTGGTTGTTAATCTTTCTCCAATAATATGTGAGGTGGTCCATTTTGGAGCCTTCTCCAGGCTCGTCATTAACTGGGCCAAATCAAGGGTCTTTCCATAGACTGATGCCACCCTGCCCTTTGCGGTTGACTTTCCGCTACTTTGGTGCGATGAACCCCCCAGATATCTAGGTATTCTGCTGCATCGCACGGCTTCTGAAGTGATACGTATTAATTACGGCCCTGCCATGGACAGTTTATCCACACAGATCGATCGTTGGATTACGCTTCCGTTGTCGGTTGCTGGCAGGATAGCCATTATCAAGATGGTTGTTATTCCACGTCTGCTTTATCTATTTTTAAATATTCCCATTCCACTTACCACTACGTTTTTTTGCGTGACTTAGAGGCTTGTTGACCTGGCTGGTTTGGGCTGGGGGACGGGCCTGGGTTGGTTGGCAGACAATTACAATGCCTTTTTCGCGGGGCAGTTTTGGACACATATCCATACTGGACAAATTTCTAATACACAGGACAAGGGCCTCCCTAATTGCTGCAATGCGCCCCTCTGTGCTGGAACCACAGGATTTTCCTCCCTTATCCACAATAGTTACTTCGTCCGATAGCACCCAATTGGTCTCCCGACTGTACTATCTTGCCCAGACTCTTCGCCCTGGGGTGGGCAGGGGGGCGCGGGCGGCTTGGGAGGCGGTTCTGGGACATCCACTGACAGACAAAATGTGAACATTTTGCTGCAAGCAAACTCGCTATATTTCCAACAATGACAGGCATAAGTTGCTCCACTTTAAATACATACATAGGGCCTATATCACCCCCAAGCTTCTGGCTAAAATGGATCCCACTTGGCCGGACAACTGTAAGAGGTGTGCGGCACCGCAGGCTGACTTTATCCTTCTAGCGTGGAACTGCCCACTGGTCCTGGCGTTCTGGGAAGCAATCTTTAATCAGCTAGCACTGATGGTGGACTCCGAGCTATCACCCTCCCCACTGTTGGCATTGTTGGGATATGTCCACCCACTGGAGACTGGAATACGCCGCTTTATTGCTATTGCCTTATTGCTTGGCAAAAGACAGGTATCCCTGCACTGGGGGGGCCTCACACCCCCGACTGTGAAGGAGTGGTTGAGAGACCTGATATATTGCGATACCACTAGTGATGTTTATGCAACACTGATACCCCTTGCCTCCCGCCCCAAAAACATTTGGCAACCACTCCTTGCCTATCTGTTATCACACCCTGAACTCGCAGACTGAAAGGCTTTAGCGCTCTTCCCACGAAATGCACCAGCTGGCATATATGGTAACCCACACACATCGGGATTCTACACTCATGTAACCCTGCATTGTTGTTGTTTGTTTTGTTTTTTTTGTTTGTTTTTAGAGATTGGTTGTCTATTTGCCTTTGATATGTCACATGCTTTCTGCTAAAATGGACATGATATGTCTCATCTTATCTTTATGGCAAATGTGCTCTTTGCTGTTGTATTTGAGAAATGCCAATAAAAACAATTTAAAAAAAAAGCGCACAAAATACTGCGGTCAAAATGTAAGGTAACTTACTGTAAAAAGAAGCAAGTTGGCCATGCGTATATTGCAAAACATCAATGAATTATTTCAATGCAGATTCAGTGGAGAAGTCTCATTTGGAAATAAATTCTCAAAAGGTCTGAAATGCTTTGGAGCACATATTAAGGGGCCGATTCCGATTCGGGTCGAAATCTCTCCGACCGAGCCGGACCCGGGAGATTTCCGACCGAATCGGACCCTAGCAGCCCGGACCGGACGAGTACGATGCGCACGTATGCCATCGGACTCGAGGTCGATCGGACTCCCAGTGAAGTCAATGGGAGCCTGTCGTACAACGCGTACGTGGGCTCCCATTGACTCAATGGGTGCGAGGCGAACAAGGGCGCCCCCTACAGCGTGTATGCGGTTAAGCGGCTCGTGCCGTACTTGCACAGGTAGGGGGGACCCATGGGTCCCCCCCTGTGTGCGACTCGCGCGGCTACGCGTACAGGGGGGTCCGACACGGACCCCCAAAGTACGGCTCCGCCTGCTTCTTCGAGCCAGACGGCGCGAGTCAGTCGGACTGCTCGTGGCGCGCATCGTACTTGCCCGGCCGGGGAACGTCTCCATTGCGAGGTGCGCAGCGCATCCGTGCGAGTCGGTCGGTGCTGTTGGGACGGGCGTACGGGTCGGTCGGCGAATTTGCACGCGCTCGCATCGTACTCGTTCGCCCGGACGCACGTACGATTCGGTCGGGAAAAAGGGCTCCGAATCGGATACGGTTCAGCCGAATCCGATTCGGTGCCCTACCGGCCGAGATCAGAATCGGCCCCTAAGTGTTAAGTAACCTTACCAATGAATGAAATGCTGTGAAAATAAGGATGGGCACATTTAGAAAAGTAATCAAATTCATAAATTGAGGAGGAACTTGGGAAACAAGGTCCTTATCTGTAAGCCAACAGGAGGTAGGCAGAGCAGCTCGTCTCTTCCTCCTGGACAAGCTAGAGTAAAAGGTGTGTTCCAGAGTATATTTCAAGATGGCAACATACAAGAGTTAATATGAAAATGTTGGTAGAAAGACTGAAATATATGAGGCAATTAGCACTGTACGGCTCTGCTAAACAACCAGCATGTTTTCGGTTCAGGTAGAAAATACAGAAACCAATACATCACTAGCTAATGCGTCAAAGGGTTTCTTGTGTTTGGAAAAAACACGTTAGTCTTATCTCCAAGAATACAATTGTGATTAGAAATAAAAGTCTGGCCAAGTGCTAAAGCTGCTTTCAGTCAGAAATAATATGCACTGGAGAGTGCATCCCAGGCATAGTCTCAAAACCTTTGGCCTGTATGTAAATGAGCTCATTTTAATAGGACTACAGGTACATATGAAGATACAATGCATAAGAGATATCTTGTATATATTACAGCAAGAACATAAATAGGTGTTGGATCGATTGCTTTAAGTAGTCTTAGTTGCTGGTAATTACTCGGGCCTTATTCCAAATCCTGCATACTCAAAATGGACAATCCAATATGCCCATGGAACACAGGGCTAATATATGTCTATCTGAACTTGGAGTAATTTAATGTAGAAAGACAGTTGATGTTATCTACACCCACACGATGGTGGTGTGGTAGTCAGATGATTACGTCCTGAGGAGACCCCTTAAACAATTTGGGTTCGAAATGTCGACAGCACCCCCTCAAATTGATTGACATTTGCAACTAGCAAGAAGGGATTGTGGGTTTGCTGGAACTTTCCTATGTTTCTTTGGTCAAATGCGATTATACAACCTTTAGAGACTATCCATGCCTTTTTGTATTATATGTTGTAAATACGATCACCGTGTGAGCACTGCTTCGTTTGCACTATATTCACCTTTTTCACATCATATTGTGTATGTATGGATGCAATGCATGCATGGTGGAAAGTTTTACTTTGTCCGGTGCTGTGCTTTCTGAACTGTTGTTTCTGTTTAATTAAATTGGAACCGATTTATGGTGCTAAGTAGATGGTAGAGTCCTCTAACTCAGAGGCCAGGTCTCTCTCTTTTTGAGTGAGTCCCAGTGACGTTTTGATCAGATAGACTTATTCTAAACCCAGCCCGTTCTAGGACTGCAGGTTGCTTTTTGTCTAGAATCAGAGTGAAAACCTTATTCATATACTCAATACTCAATAATACTCTTTATTGTATATGGTTAATAAAAACCGTTTACAAAAATACATTTATAAAATTCATATTTCATCGAATCCAATTTGTATAAATAGGCGGAGAATAAAATTTTAAGATTAGAATTTAAAATTTATAGTATTGTCCTGAACTGTTCAACTTTTAAATTATTCATATAGAAAAAAATGCGTTTTAGCACAGAGGAAATTGCACAAGTGACACTTGGATCCATCGGCTTTTACATCTGTAAAGCTGTTTGCCCTTTTCAGCACAAGTTTCTAAAACGTGCTAGTGGCATCTATTGAATGGATTTAAGCAAAGTTTGCATCATAAACTATTTCACGTGTAGGACCAGATCATGTACATTGTATGGATACCCAGCACTTTTTCTTTTCTATGTTGTTTGGCAAGTTTGCCTAAGGGCAATGGTGCAAAGTATTATTAATGTATTTATCGGTCAGAACAATTGTGATTTTTTAAACTTTTTTTTTAGTTGATGCAAATATTGGTACAAAATTGTCCAGCACCGCTGTAAACCTGCTTAGCACACTGTAAATAACATAAACTGACCAATCATCTTTAAACCAATCATTAGTGTTCAAATATACCTCTAAAATAATGGTTAGTTTCCAGGGGGCATATTAGCAAGACCCACGTTAAAATTATCGCCGTTTTAGCGGCAGGAAACTGCCGCTAAAGCGGCGTTAATAGGCTTGCTAATATGTGTTATGGAATTCCAATAGAAGCCCAGGTTAGATGTCCTGCACATCTAACCTGGGCTCTATTGGATTCCATAACGCATATTAGCAAGCCCATTATCGCCGTTTTAGCGGCAGTTTCCTGCCGCTAAAGCGGCGATATCTATCGCCGGTCTTGCTAATATGCCCCCAGAAGCTGTGTAAGCAATGCTAGCAGGCCAGGAACTCTAGAATTGGATATTATTATGAACAGAAAACTATTGTATTATGTTTCTAGGAAGTCATTTGAAACGGTCTGTTATCTGTGCTGGCGAGTAAGGCCAAGCTTAGATCTAAGGGCATATTAGCAAGACCGGCGATAAAATTATCGCCGTTTTAGCGGCAGGAAACTGCCGCTAAAGCGGCTGATAATGGGCTTGCTAATATGCGTTATAGAATTCCAATAGAAGCCCAGGTTAGATGTCCTGCACATCTAACCTGGGCTTCTATTGGAATTCTATAACGCATATTAGCAAGCCCATTATCGCCGTTTTAGCAGCAGTTTCCTGCCGCTAAAACGGCGATAATTTTATCGCCGGTCTTGCTAATATGCCCCTAAATTTGGTAAAACGTGCTGTGAGTTAAGGACCAAGGGGCATATTATCAAGAAACGGCGTTAAAATTATCGCCGCTTTAGCGGCAGAAAACTGCCGCTAAAGCGGCGATAATGGGCTTGATAATATGCCCTTGAGAATTCCAATAGAAGCCCATGTTCTGGTGTCAACATGGGCTTCTATTGGAATTCTCAAGAGCATATTATCAAGCCCATTATCGCCGCTTTAGCGGCAGTTTTCTGCCGCTAAAGCGATAATTTTAACGCCGTTCTTGATAATATGCCCCCAAATCTGTCTCTCACATTTTTAAAATTACCGTGAAGATCGCATTCCAAATTAAAACGCTGATGAAGTTGAAGTCAAATTGTCATGGATAATATCCTGTCTCCCGGATGATGACATCTTTAGTCACTCAGTACCTTTATATTAATTTCAAGGAAAACACAAATTGAAACCTCTGCATTGGAGGCTTTAGGTCCTCAGAGTAATTTCACTAAGTGCATGGACGCCATGTCAAATTAAGATCAGAGCATAAATCCGGAATTGTTGCTGTTTAAATGGTCTCTGAGGCCCCATTCATTAAAGGTCCATTGATTCAAAAGTGTCGCTTCAGAGCAACATTAAAGACATTTGACACCTCTTGTCAGTGTGTTTCACAGACCAGAACCATTGTGTCAATTTGATAATGCAATCATGACTGTAGGTTCAATTAAAACATTTGTGCGTTTCTTTGGCTCTAGTTCAGAGGGAAAATAGACCAGTCCACAAATAGAATCCGTCTCAGCTGCCTGCCTTTCTGAATCCAAATCTGCAGATTTAAAGGTCCTGATTGCCAAAGCCTCTTACACCGGAATACATTGCCCATCACCGTACAAGCAGAATCCTGTGTGCAAAGTATACGCCCTAATTCAGTCAATTAGAATGTCTATAGAAACCGATTCACTCCTGCAGAAAAGTTTGACTAGTGATGTTTAGAGGCAGGGCCGGACTGGCCGTAGAGGGCATCGGGTGTTTTCCAGGTGGGCTGGAAGACTCGGGCCGGTTTTGGACCGGTGGGGGCGATTTTGGTAGAGGGGGCCGGTTTTGCAGATGTGCTGCAATATCGGCCCCCACGGTACCACAAGCAGCAGCAGTATTTCCCACCAGCACCCCCTCCTCCCCGGCCCCCGGCCTGTCCGACTTCATTGCCAGGGCCGGTTTGTGTTCCCAGTCCGGCCCTGGTTAGAGGCAAGAAAAGTGGCGCCCATTCTGCCACTTTTCTTGCTAAGTGGACAGTTGTCATGGAACATGTTTGCATAACCCAAAAAGGTGGTATTCTATGGTTATGTGCAAACATTGTTATGTGTTTTCCCAACTTGACAACACACAGAATTGTTCTCTTACTAAAGGAAGGAAACAACGCCCACTGTTATCTTATGAGAGGGGGTATAGATGTTCCCACCAAAATATTTATGAGATTACTGTACTACTCGTAATCACTCTGCTTACAATCCCTTACAAAATTATGAAAAAACAAGTCATGAATGCAGTTTTTCTGGAGCCTCAACAAGACATTGACACATTAATATTAGAGTTCTCATTGTTCGAATTCAAGAGTTTTTACCTCGAACATTTTCTGTGTTCTTTGTTTTGGGTTAAGGTCCTCAGGGTACCTATAAAGTGAATATCTTGGGCCCACAAAGTATTGGGTCACATAAGGACATAAAGGAACTTCCTTTATGCTAATAGTAGATCAGCTGGGCAGTGTGTCTTCAGGTGGCCATGACCACCAAGTGATCATGTCCTAGCACAAAGAAAATGGACAACACCCAACTCTATAACTGGAGAGCACTGTCACAAACTTCACACAGATCTGGGAAGATGTAGCTCTTTATTGTACTCAAGTCTGGGTACAGCTTATATTTGCAGCCCTTGGCAGTTGGGTTACAAGCTAATGACTTTCACAAGCAGCATATCTTTGAAGTTTCAAATGACTGCTACAAACATGCAACCAGGATTTGCCACTTTTAGCAATAAGCAAGCTTGTCCTGCTCCCAGGATGTATTTATTTGCATCCATATAAAGATATAAACCCGGGGGGCTGATTTAGTGGGAAAATATATGTATGTCAGGAAACCAGTCTTCAGGAAGAAGAAGTGTAGATGATATTCTTTGTCGCATCTGCAAGCAGAAACAATGCTTTACGTTACACATAAAGAAGCTGGCCATCAGTTATAGGTAACTCTAATGACAGGTGTACCAAGAGGATCGAAATACTCTCTCATTTGTATACTTCAATGCCTGTGATCCATAATGTAACTATAATTTCACAAGAATTGCACCTGTAGCATTTAATGAAGATATCATAATCCAATGGTCCCCTCTGTAACCAGCATTCACGGGACATCATTTACAAGAGGGTCAGTAGACAAAACCCTATCTGCAACTTCTACACCTCAAACTATATAATTACTGCCACAGGATAGAACCAGGGATATGGGGCTAGAGGGTGAGCATACCGCATTGAGCTTGTGGGGTCGAAAGACGAATTTAGTAGCTTTTGTCCAAGGGCACACTGAAAGTATCCCAGCTGGGTTCTCTATTTTCAATTTAAGGGGTCTTTTACGTCATGGTTTCCCAAACAGAGTCAATAAACAAATTCAGGGTATCCTCTGGGGGCAATAAACAAATGAAGGGATGTGACAGCACGTTCAGTCAGCTGGTGACTTTCATCTTCACACCTTCCATGCCAGTTGATTGCACATGTGGCCACCCTTTCTGTGCTCTACCTTGCAGAAGAATCTTCTTCTAGACTATGCTTGTGGATGTCCCTCCTGATGAACTGCACTTTTGTCTATCCCTACCTGTAGGTGCTCTAGCCTGTTTTACTTCTGGTCATAATCAGTTACATTTATCACTTGCTTCTCCATCAGTTTATTGTCATTGTAGAGGCCATCGAAAACATACATATACAGATAATGGGGCATATTTAGAAGCCCCTTGTACCGCCGGTGCGTCACTTTTTGTGATGCACTGGTGGCGCATTTTGCTGCCCCATATTTACATGGGCACGTAAAGCCACCCTGCATGGCTTTTCGTGTCCTTGTAAATACGCCCCCTTTTCACGCAGCACTTTGTGTGAAAGGGGCGTTCCATGGGTGTTGCTGTGGGTCTTCCCATGCAACACCCATGGATTCTGCCACATTCCCAGATTTACAACGTTTTTTAAACCTGGGAATGCGTCAGAAACCTATGCCTCCCCAGGGGATGCGTAGGGAAGCGCAACGAGGAGAAACGTTTTAATTTCTCCTAGTTTTTTCCTCTTTCTATGCGTGCTGCATTCTGCAGCACGCATAGAAAGAGGATAACACCTCTTGTGATTATTTGTGTGCAAGAAGGTCTGCCAACACCCTCGCCCCACTGAAAAAACTCACCTACAGCGACACCACCAAAAGAGCCAGCTGGTTCACCCCGGAACTCCTAGCTTCCAAGCGTACCTGCCGGAAACTAGAGAAGAAATGGCACAGTGATAAGACACCGGACAGCCACGCAGCCCACAAAGACGCCATCCATAACCACCACCACCTCATCAGGTCCACCAAGAGAATCTCCTTCAAAGACCGCCTCGACAACAACGCACACAACAGCAAGGAGCTCTTCAACATCGTGAAGGAACTCTCCAACCCCAGCTCCAACACCAACGACATCCTGCTGTCGCAAGCCCTGTGCGATTCCCTCGCCACCTTCTTCCACCGCAAGATCGCCGACATCCATGACAGCTTCAACACCCAGACAGCCCCAACTAAGATCGATACACCAGACCCGCCGCACACCATCGACCATGACCCCTTGCCAGCCTGGGCCAGCGTGAACATCGATGACACCATCAAGACCATGAGCACAATACACTCCGGCTCCCCGTCAGACCCTTTCCCGCACCACATCTTCAACAAAGCCAGTAGCTCCATCGCACCCCACCTGTGCAACGTTATCAATCTCTCCTTCGAGACCGCGACCTTCCCAGAGAGCTGGAAACACGCAGAGATCAACGCCCTACTCAAAAACCCAAGGTGGACCCGAGAGACCTCAAGAACTTCCGGCCCATCTCCCTGCTTCCGTTCCCAGCCAAGGTCATCGAGAAGATCGTCAACAAACAGCTAACCCGATACCTCGAAGAAAACAGCATCCTGGACCCATCCCAATCAGGGTTCCGCAGCAACCACAGCACTGAGACTGCCCTCATCGCCGCCACCGGCGACATCAGGACCCTGCTGGACAACGGTGAGACCGCAGCCCTCATCCTGCTGGACCTCTCCGCCGCCTTCGACACTGTCTGCCACCGCACTCTCACGCGCACGCCTCCACGACGCAGGGATCCGAGACAAGGCCCTGGAACGGACCACCTCCTTCCTCGACGGCAGAACCCAGAGAGTCCGCCTCCCACCCTTCCGATCCGAAGCCTCCGAGATCATCTGCGGCGTACCCCAGGGATCTTCCCTCAGCCCAACACTGTTCAACATCTACATGGCCCCGCTGCACGCCATCGCCAGACAGCACGACCTCAACATAATCTCCTACGCCGACGACACTCAACTGATCCTCTCCCTCACCAAGGACCCCTCGCCGCCAAATCCAACCTCCATGAAGGAATGAAGGCCGTCGCCGGTTGGATGAAGATCAGCCGACTAAAGCTGAACACGGACAAGACAGAGGTCCTCATCCTCGGCTCCAACCCCTCAGCCTGGGACGACTCCTGGTGGCCAACGACACTGGGAGCAGCCCCGACACCCACCGACCACGCACGCAACCTGGGAGTCATCCTCGACTCAACGCTCTCCATGGCCAAGCAAGTCAACGCAGTCTCCTCCTCCTGCTTCAACACCCTCCGCATGCTTCGCAAGGTCTACAGGTGGATCCCGACAGATACAAGAAGAACAGTCACCCAGGCCCTTGTCAGTAGCAGACTTGACTATGGGAACGCCCTCTACGCGGGAGCCCCGGCCAAGCTCATCAAGCGACTGCAACGCATACAAAACGCCTCCGCACGCCTGATCCTCGACGTACCACGCCACAGCCACATCACCCCCACCTGAGGAACCTGCACTGGCTCCCCGTCGACAGGAGAATCTCCTTCAAACTCCTCATCCACGCACACAAGGCACTCCCACAAGACTGGCCCAGCCTACCTCAACAGACGACTCTTCTTCTACGTCCCCAACTGCCAACTCCGCTCCGCCGACCTCTCCTCGGCACCGTCCCTCGCATTCGAAGAACAACCACCGGCGGCAGATCCTTCTCACACCTCGCCGCCAAGACCTGGAACACCCTTCCACTAAGCCTACGACAGACCCAAGACCTGCTGACCTTCAGGAGGCTACTCAAGACCTGGCTGTTCGACCAGTAGCAGCACCTCCCCCCCCTTTTTTCTCCCCAGCGCCTTGAGACCCTCGCGGGTAAGTAGTGCGCTCTACAAATTCTGTGATTGATTGATTGATTGATTGATTCCTGCACAAAAACAATCTCCCCTCAATGCAGGCACCCTTACACCATGGTGCAAAGGTGCCTGCTTTGGTGCATGGCAGTCAATTGTGCACCAGCGTAGAGGAAAGCACAGGGATGTGACATATTATTGTAAATATGTTGCATCCCTGTGCTTTGAAAGTGACTCGGTGAGGCACAGCCAAATCGCTTCTCGTAAATTTGGCCCATTGTTCTGTAAGCTCTGGTGCAACACACAGAAAATAATGAGTCATTGCTCTTATGCAACATCATCACTAAAAGAATGAGGCTTAGCCATGTTATTCTGTGTGAGAACAATTTCTCAAAGTTCAATATAGAGCGAAATAGTCTTACAGTCTGGATAACAGCAAGAGAGAGTTGTAAATGTGCAAATCAGAGGATGGGGACAAAAATGTCATAACACAACTGGCAAATTCAGGAAAACACCACAACATTGTTGCTTATGTCATGGGAAGAGAATATTCTTTCAATAATTGTCTGAAAGCATCTATAAGGGATATTTTAGCCTTAAGGTATGGAGTGGAAGGTGTGCCATCAAATAATGTATATTTACTTACATGCTATTTTCCCATGTACCCAGTCATGCAATATATACATTCATGTAAAAATCCAGTGACACCCTACTAACCGCTGCAGGTGGAAAACAGGAACAATTAACACTGGCAGAGGTACAGGATACTAGTGGGGCATATCATCAACAACCGGCGATAATCATCGCTAAGCGCACTTAGCGCTAGGATCATTATCGCCGGCTATCGCTTGTTTTTATCGCGGAGATAGTGCGCTATCAGCGACGCTTATCTCCAGAGCGATAAAAATAACCGAGTTAGCTGCCAAATGTGCAATTATCGCTGGGCTTCCAGCGATAATCGCACAACGTTTGGCGCTACGTTGTTGATAGGGCAGGGCATACTTAACCGTGATATCCACCTTCCATTGGATATCATGGCTAAGTCAAACTGAAAGCAGGTGTAAGGAAAGTAGCGATAACCGCGGTTAGCGCTACTTTTCTTATCGCTATGCTTGTTAGCGTGCCCATTGATAATTGGAGAAATGTCGGTTAGCGACATTTCTCCAGTTATTTTGAGGAAGGAACGCCCACTTTGCATCTCATTAGAGATGCAAAGGGAGAGCGTAGGGAAAAAGAGTGCTAACATGCGATTATGCATGTTAGCACCCTCTTGTTAATAGGGCGAAAACATTATCTCCGCTTTTCTGGCTTTTAAAGCCAAAAAAGCGGCGATAAGGCCCTTGATGATATGCCCCTAGTGTCTTTTGTGAAAACCTTTTTAAAGTTTCTCAATCACAGCTGGACATGCCACAGGCCTCGGTAACTACTGTTTGCTGGATTAACAATTCCATTACATTCTACCGCAGTCAGTCCCGCAGTGCATTTGCCCACATGCAGTTGGGAATACAATACAGTGTTATGCAATCCCACATTGAAAGTCTGAACAACAATGCATGAACACATAACATTTGCACAGAGCATCTGCATTGCACACGTGGCTTTTCTTCTTACCATCGCACCACTTTCAGCTTGACATGGTCTTTGTGTATAGGCAAAATTTGTCATGTTTCTCACTAGGATGGTCAAATGCAGATTTATAATAAAGCAAAGTTGATAATGAGACAGAGTGCACTTGCCAGGATGTATCAAATTAATCTGAATTGACATTAAAAAAATATTTATTTCAGGATTGTTAGACCTGGCATCCTTAGCGTGGTTTTCCCACTAACTTTCTGCCTTCAATCCTTCTGTTTTGCTGACTTTGTTTCTGCTGGCCTTTGGACTCTACGCACTTTACCACTGCTAACCGGGGCTAAAGTTTCAAGTTTATTATTGCATGGTTAATTAAAACCATTGCAAACAATCAAAATATAAGAGATACCATAACTAATACAGTGCCACACACTACCTTAGCACAATTTGCAGTTCCGCTGTAATGACAGGACATCAATAGTATGAGAACACTGATATTATAAGAATCCCTTACACATATGGCAGTTTGGCTCAAAGTTTTAAGTAAAATAGGAAGGCGCTAGGCAGGAAGCATGGTCCTGATGTCATTAGTTTGGCTCAGTGTAGTCCAGCAGCCGGTTGTAATCATGGACGTCGATTCATCAGAAAACGATGAGTGTCACTCTGTCTCCTCCAAGTTATGGGTACTGACGCATTAAGAGGGCTCTCATGAAGCACCTCTATATCATGCTGGTGCACAGATACCCCAACAATGAAATCATACCATAAATTCGTACCAGCTCAGCAAGATGAGCAGAAAACTGTGCAACCTCTGGATTAATCCCAAAAGATCTACACAGCACCATGGACGTCCATTCACCAAAACGCCAGGGGTAGCGGAAGTGACATCCGACCCCCTTTTGGCCTTAATGACATCCCAGGAAGTAACATCATATGACCTTTGACCCCCAAACATTCCTAGGAGGTGATATCAAATGACCTTAATCCTTCTGACAACACAACAACTGACATCACTGAAGTTCCTTAATAACTGCATGATAAATATAAAAATACAGCACAGACAAATGTCTATTTTCGATACCACATCTATTTGGGTGCTGATATGATCTTTGAAAGTGGTGAAAAATAATACTTGTCCAAAATTGTGGTGAGTGAAGCAAATGAGCCAAACCTCCTCCAGGACATGTGCAGGGGGTTATCACCCCGAAAAAATATTTTTAAAAGTAGCCTGCCAAGTTAATTGACTCCATTTATTCAAAAACTACCATGGGCCTCCACATGTAATAAACAAATTAGCTCCATTGAGCCAAGGATAGCATATTGTCATGCCCCCCTTTTCTGCTAGAGCAGGGTTCTCCAAAGTCGGTCCCGGAGGGCCAGATCCATGCCAGATTTTTAGCATATCCACATTTAGATAAATGTAGTTATCTTAAAAATCTGGCATGGATCCGGCCCTCCAGGACCGACTTTTGAGAACCCTGCCCTAGATGAACAAATGACAGTGACCGAATTCTGCAGTTAATGCCATCCATATAGAAGGGGTTACCCATATGTCAAAAAGTATCTCTAGCATTTCAGACCAGCATTTGGTCACAGCTGCACCCCTCCTATATGCCACAGTTGGCCTCCCTTACACCTGGTATTATCTCCAATGTGTTATCACCTTCATTCTGCCAATAATTTCCTCAAGTATGCCAGCACCAGCATTTTTTCACAGGTGCCCCTTATGCCAACAATTACCTCTTGTATGCCAGAACCAGTATTTTGCCATGTGCCACATTATGCCAAAAATTACCTCCAGTATTCCAATCCATTTCTAGCCTAACCTATGCAGAGGACCTAGTTCTTCTATCCACTGCGCCTAGTGGCCAACAGAGATTACTAACCAATTGAAACAACTAGAAAATCGAAAATGACCTACAAATAAATCATACCAAAACCAATGCTAAGTTTTCTCAAACTAAAAGGTTTCATATACAAGGAAAATGAATAACACCAAAGTCGACAGAGTAAAACATTACATCAATCTAGGCATGGTTATTTATCACAGATTAAAAGGCCTAGCCCATTTGAAAACCATGTCAACCAAATGTCAACCAAATGTCAAAGTGCATCTGCAGGATTGAGGCTATTTCATAAAACATAAGTGGTCAACCTATTTTGTGGGCTTCAACTACCTTTGTCAAAACAAATGATTCAACAATGGAATATGGTACACCAGGGGTTTCCAGACGCCTAATCCACAGCCTGGACATCTTTCATGTGAACTGTTTTTGGCAGATCACAGAATATGGCTAGAACTAAATCTAACAGCCATATCAGTGACTATTGAGACATGCCACCTGGCCTACCTCAAACCGTGTGGCAGACTTGCACCAGACACTCTTAAGACGCACCTGTTTAAATGCTGGAACCAGCCAGGCGCCTAACCTTTTTTTGCCTCTATAAAGACCAGATTCAGCAAACGTTACCCAAATATAACCTAGGCATATGAGAATCGCTGCAAACACAAGGAGATGATGGACGGAGCGCTGAAACTTTTCAGACACTTACCGCCAGTCACAGATCTGGGTTGAATCCATCATCGTTCTTTAGCTCACTTCGCCACCCCAGCTCAGACACAGCTATATGCAAATCAGTCTTGACCCTGTGCCTCATGGGAACAGTCCAGCCCGAACTGCCAAGCCATGTCTTCCCTGGACCGGAAACAAGCATCCTGGGACCGGTTTCGGGCTAACAGCTGAGAATCGCTGTCAAGCTTGCCAAACATTGAATGGAATCTGCAGTTAAAGCAAATAACAAGGCTCTGGCCACTTGATTTGGATCTCCACCAGACAAATCTAAATCAAGTATCAAAATATCTATTCAGCATTATCTAGAGAATAGGGCATCATATCTAACATCCTCTCTAAAAGCCTGCGTAACACAGGACATTTCTTTTCCATCTACTGTACATTCCTGAATTTGAAGGCCCATGGATTACAATTTCTAAACAAAACTGCCAGTGTGACCTGTCTGAGTCAAGCCTGGAAACATTAAATCACATAACATGAATGTGTCCACCTCTTCTAGACTTGCGAGGGAAATATCTGTGGCCTGTCTGCAGCGAACCATCATGCAAGATATTGAATCGGCTGTGGCACTCTGCTTTCCTGCAAAAGCAATCGTATAGTCAGCAGTGTAATGAAATAATGGACAGGGGTGAGGAAGAGACTTCATTGCTGTGCTAATGGGCTTTAAAATCAATTAACTGTTAAAGGACATTGTACTCGAGCACAAGTATCTGGTCACAATCTTATTATTTTTTATAAGTATTGCAACATGATTTTAATCATATACAATAAAATGTACTTACTGACTTGCACCATACATTATTATCCTAGTACTGACGCATTAAGGGGGCTCTCATGAAGCAGCACCTCTACATAATGCTCGTGCAATGACACCCCAACACTGAAATCGTACCATAAATTCGTAAGAGCTCAGCGAGATGAGCAGAAACCTGTGCAACCTCAGATTAATCCCAAAAGATCTACATAGCACCTACAAGTCAGAGGCTCCAAACAAATAAGGCAGTTTAGGAGAGTGGGGACTGAGATGGGGAAGGAGATAAAGAGAGAGAAGAAGTATGAGAAAACGGTGAGTGTCACTCTGTCTCCTCCAAGTTATAGGTTCCATTCCTGGTAGGGTAACCCACAGGTTAATCCCGCTTCAGGAAATATATTTGTGCAACCTGGGGTTAAATATGCCTGCTCCAGAAACTTTCACAGCAGTTTTCAGCGCCTTCAAAATATGTCAGATTAATTTTCCTGCTGTCGAGATGTGTGTGTTTGTAACCTGTAAACCACTGGAAGCACCATGATTAGGAAAATATAGATTTATTATAATACATGCTGAAGCAGAACCTAACCAGATGGAGGAGTGAAACAAATCAGACGTTCCATATTCGAAGCAGCCAACTTAATGACTGAAGTGAGTAGCCGATAGTAGCAATATGCATGAACCCTGGATGGCGTGTGTGCTTTCACTTTCACTCCAGCTAGAATGACTTCAGGCACCGCCTAGAATTTAACCCTTGCCTCGCATTTGCAAGGCCTTGCTTTTGTGTGTGCTTCAGAGCAGAAGGAAAGGAATTGTCAAGGCCTGTTCCAACCTCAAAGACCATGCCAGCATGGAAAGAGTGACGGCTGAACCCTGGTGCTTTCCATGACGCGCTCTGTGGGAACACTCAGTGCCTGCAATGAAGCCAAAGGTGGCAAAGGAAGTGCCAGAGTCGCAAGGGGCAAGTCAGGGGTCACAGCTGCGACGCCTGGCGAACCCTAAATAACATCCCTGAATTTCTTCTAAGTCCAAAGGTAAGCGGGCCCAATCCACTTCTTGTATTCGAACAGCCCTCTATCGCAGTCTGCCTTATTTTTTGACTTTGACTCAGTCTTGTGCGACTAGATGCTTGTGGTTGGCGCGTTCATCTTTTAGGCGCTAATTTTCTCTGAAAACTTTAAAAATTCATAACACTGGTTCTTCTAATTGGATTTTTGCCATTTTGGTGTCAAATAATATATTAACATGTACTCTATTGTTCTAAATTGGTTTGGGATATTTCTGGTGTTGTGTTTTCACTTTATTGCTGTTTGTATGCTGCATAAATACTTTACACATTGCCTCTAAGTTAAGCCTGACAGCATTTTTGTGCCAAGCTAGCAGGGCTAAGCACAGGTTAATTTAGTAACTTTTTGTGGTTCACCCTGCAAGTGGCTGTTAGGATACCATCGCAGTCAACCAACAACCTAATTTCCCACATTTGCTATACTAAGGATTAGTACATTTAATACATTTACCTAGGGCCTGTATATTAAATGCTACTAGTCCAGCAAGTATCTTGTGAGCTACTGGTAGCTCACCAGCAATCTCAAAGTAGCTCTCAGAGGTAGAGCTGAGCCCAGTACCTTATTTAGAGAGTCTGTGTAAATTAAAGAAGGTGGCACTGCTCATGTCAAGAGGCAGCAGATTGCCAAACCATTGGCAGGACTTCATAAGAAGACTCAAATGCACGCTGTATCTGCCTATGGGTTCTGCCACATGGCCATCTGTCTCCACTCTCAATCTAGCTAAGTCACAAGGAGAATGTCCTAGTTTTAGGTCATACTTTATCAGACACACCATATGTGTGAACAATGGTCCATGAAAGAAGAGTGCAGTAGTAACCTGAACAGTAACCAAAGCTGACCCACTGAGGTGTGGGACTGAGGGATGCAGAGTGAAATGGAGTTAGCTGGGTTCATACTAAGCCCAAGAGCAAAGGAGATCAGTTTAAGAAGCTAGAGATGAGCCTCCTGTGCCTTTGTCTGTGAGAGTGTATGTGTTTACGTGCACATATACATATGTATCTGTGTGTTTCTGATATTTTGTCCCCAAGGACCACCAAAATATCTGCTACCCCCAATCATAGGGGTTCAATGGCATAATAGTGACAATGGAGAAATAATGGTCATCCTGATCATATTTTGGGCATTTGTGGCACACATATATCTGTCATTGACACATTAAGAGCACGACTGGCCTACTTTTAGCCACCCCTGACATTTTGGTGGCCACCCTTTGCATATTAAGGGCCATGCTGGTATAAGGTGGGCATCCTAGGCGTTTTGGTTTTCAGCCTTGGCACAGTGGTTGCCCTGGTATAATAGTATAATGGTGGGCATTAATGGCATAATTCAGGTGTTCTTGATGTTATGGTAAGCATCCATGTCCTATGATTGGAATACCTTGGCAATTTAAGCATTTGCAAATGTGAGTACTCATTGAAAATTGCAAGCTGATGTTCGTGCACAGTGTATTTCCTAAGAACAAAGAGTTTTCTTCTGGAAAATGTAGCTTGTTTGCCCAAAATGGAAAGTCGTATTTTATAGAAAAAACGTGCATTTACAGAAAGGGATATGGTTATAAAAACAAAAGGCTGAAATTACAAAACACATTTAAAGTTGATCATTGATTCGAAATTCAAGCTCTGTTGTTGAGAGTTATTACTGTGATTATGTCCTTTGTGCTAGAGGACACCTGATGCTTTAGCTGTCATTTCATTAGTGCGGAGGAGGCAATTAATACTGATAAGATGTTTCCTAGAATTGTTGCTGGTAATCTCTATGAGTAGTCACTACTGAGTTCTTGTTTAGACAGGTCATACTATAATGTTAACATATATGATCACTATTTTATAGTGATAACATTTGCTAGTAGCCCGGGAGGGCTTTCATTGAGCAGAAGTAGCTCTCACTACAGAAAAAGCTGAAGATCCCTGTACTAGTGGGCTGCAGCACTCATTGTGCCAGTCACAGAAGTAGCATGGTAAAACATGCCTACAGGCCTGACATTGCCGCCTAGGTGGGCAGTTTTAAACTACCATTTGAACCTGGCAAAATAAACCTTTCCCCAGGCCTAAACCTTTATTTTTAATACTTATAAGTCACTGCTGAGGTATGCCTTAAAAGCCCATAGGGTAGGGTGCATGGTATTTAAAATGTAGGACATGCATATTTCATGTATTACATGTCCGGGCAGTGAAAAACCTCCAAAGCTGTTTTCACTGCGGCAAGGCTGGCAGTCCAATAGGCTAAAACTAGTGTACACTGTTACCTTTAATACGTACTAAATTCTGTTTGTGAATAGCTAGAAAAATGATTCAAGGACTCATTTTATTGGTAATTTAAAATCCAACTTAATAGCAAAGTTAGATCTTATATTAGCATTTTGGAAATGGTACTTTTAGAAAAATGACATTTCCTCCCTAAAACTAAAAGGTTTCCCTGCCAGTGTCCAGCTGTCACCTGATCTCTGATGGCTCCTATGTGGTGAGATGTATATTGCTTCCAGACAGTGGACAATGGGCTCTGAGTGGAGGGAGGTGGACTCCTGCCTTGAGCAAGATGGCTTGGGGGGCTGTGGTTAGCCCCTTACTGAGATTCAAAGGATGCCTACCTTGTAACTGGCAGATGAAGGTCACACCTAGGTCTGCCTCCTCGTTGTCTTTCTGGCACTAAACACAGTGCGAGTGGAGGAACTGACTAGAACTGGTTTAGAGGGTGAACAAAGGCTTGCCCTCCACCCACAGGCTGGCACTGGACATGAAATTGGACCTCACGGACCTTTCCTCAGAACACTCAAATAAAAGAAGGACTGCCCTACTGTGTGAAACCTAAAGGAAGACTGGACCTGCTGGCCTTGAACCCGGGACCCCAGAAGTAACTCCAAGGGTCAGTTGGCTGACAACCTATTTGAGGTAGAGGGGCACAAGCTTTCACAGTCCATTTCCCTGCAACCTCTGAGCTGACCAGTACCAACTGCACCTGCTCTAGACCCTACTGATAGCCACTGTTAGAGCGAATCCTAACCTCCAAGTGGTACCCCAAAGTCCTGGACTCTTGACTGGTGTTAGAGTGTACTTCTCATGGCCCAATCTGCAAGATCTGGGAAGTTTTACCAACTTTCTGTCTGGAGAACCAATATACAGCGCATTTTGCAAGATTTTAAATCCAACTAGGATTTGAGTTTATTGTACTAAGGTAAACTGGGGGCAGCATTATGGTAAAGAATCCAGTAGATTTTTTCACATTTAGAAAAGAACTTAGTCTGATAGAGGTATTAGCTCTTAGGGGCCGATTCCGATCTCGGCCGGTAGGGCTCCGAATCGGATTCAGCTTTACCGGATCCGATTCGGAGCCCTAGTTCCCGACCGAATCGTACGTGCGTCCGGGTGAGCGAGTACGATGCGTGCGCTCGCGAAATCTCCGACCGACTCGTATGCAGGACCCGACCGCTCCGACCGACTCGCACGGGGACGACTCGCACCGCGCTATGGAGACGTTCCCCGGCCGGGTAAGTACGATGCGCATCGCGACCGCTCCAACCGACTCGCGCAGTCCGGCTCCAAGGAGCTGTCGGAGCCGCACTTTGGGGTCCGTGTCGGACCCCCCTGGAAGCGTAGCCGCGCGAGTCGCACACAGGGGGGACACATGGGTCCCCCCCTACACGTGCATGTACGGCGCGACCCGCATCGACGCGCACACGCTGTAGGGGGCCCCTTGTTCGCGTCGTGCCCATTGAGTCAATGGGAGCCCGTGTACACGTCGTACGACTGGCTCCCATTGACTTCAATGGGAGTCCGACCGAATCGAGTCCGATAGCATGCGTGCGCATCGTACTCATTCGGTCGGACTGCTAGAGTCCGATTCGGTCGGAAATCTCTCCGGGTCCGGCTCGGTCGGAGAGATTTCTGGCCCGAATCGGAATCGGCCCCTTAGTGTTTAGCCAAAATATCAAATAAAAAATATTTTGAAACAAAAATATTTGTCAAGAATATTGTGATGTCAAAAATATTGAGAAGAAATATCGAAGGTAAAAATAATGTTTTTAGAGTTGTATTTAATATTGTTGTAAAAACATAGGGGCCCATTAGGATGTCGGGCGGAAGCACTACCGCCGTGCTGGCGGATGCAAAAACCACCAGTCACCGCCTGCACGCAGCAGTCCACACGCCCGCCCGATTACGATGCGAAAAGTCAGCCAAACACCGCCGGCAAGCCAGCGACACCGTCCGCCATCAAAGTGCGCCCGTACACGTAGCGGCGCAGCACAATTGACACACACCGTCCGACGAAACACGTACCGCCCGGCGTACAAATTACGATGCCGCACACAAACTGAACCCACGGCTAAGAGACACCGTACGTCAAACCGAAGCGGTAACACGAACGCCGAGCACGGACACCGAAGAAGCGGCACCCCCGAGCATGAATCCAGCACTGCAGGCCCTCCCTATGCTCTATCTGATGCACCACCAAGGACGCAACGTACCGCGAAGACGCAGGTAGGCACACATACAACAAGTGCACGCAAACAGCGCACACAGTGCAAGGGCGGAAAAAGCGGACAACCCCCCACCCCCGCGTGTACACGACACATCTACCATAGCACCCACATATGACACACAGGCCAAGTTGTAACATCTCGTAACACATGTGTACACACCACCTGGGACTAGGAACCAACCACCCCGACACAGCCCCAAAGCGGCGATGACGCTGCCACACATGCGCACAACGCAGAGGCCAACCGCAGCGCCATGCATGCGTCGCACACAGACACAGGGACACAACCAAGCAGCACACACACCAGCCCCACCCCGAACGCACATGACACGTGACAGGCCTGCCACAGACATGTCCCCAACGCCCAATTCACGGACAACACCCAACGTCACACAACCGACGCACACATGTCAGTGAAGTCACGCAACAGCAGGACACACCCCAGTGCAACAAACATGGCGAAGCACACTGCGGCGGCAACACCAACTAGGAGAAGCAGGGCCCCTTCGGGAAGAGGAACGCCAGTACCACACTGAAACACCCATACCACCCTGCACATATGAACAAGACATACAAAACGGAACACCAAAGAGCCCGGGGACCGACAACAGGTGGCCCAAGAATAACACTCACACACAAGGCCCAACGCAGAGCGGAAAGGCAGCCTGCCGCCCACACAAGGGAGAGCAGACAGCACTGAATGACCTTCCATTCCAACTCCGAAACCACAGCCCTACGAAAGAAGCCGGTGAATACAGCCATTGTCCAATAAAAGACCAACACAGGCATGCAGAGGAGACCGACCACAGGGCAGATAGCGCATATCACAGAAGAACACAACGGACGGGAAAGAATAAAGCAAACACTCCCCCATGTCGGCCCCATGCAAGTTAATTGGAAGGAGTCACACATCACTGACCTTGAACTGTCTGAGAAGCATGTGGGATGAGGGCCCGTGTCCTCCGCACAAGCCAACAGAACACAAGTCCTGTCTCCCTACGACTACACAGAGCTCACAGCAACCTCGGAGCGTGCACATTGCAGACTGCACACACAGCCGGAGCACGCCACCACAACGCACCGCTGCAAAATGGCAACCGCAACACACCTACCCAACTACGCCGGACAGGTCAAGCTGTACAAAACCAACCTGATACATATATTGGGATGCGAACTCCTGTCCCTGCTGAACGTCAGTTACCGACTGACTTACCGCATCACATTGTTCAGCTGCGTCATACCCGTCTTCTACTGTCGGAGGTGTCCCTACCAGCATCCCGTGGAGATGTGTCTCTCCAACCCGGCATGTCTAAAGGCGGACCTGCTAGCACTATTCCTCCCTCTGGACGCACACGACAGGGCCTGCTCTGCCTATGGGGGCATGGCGTATGTGGCCAACATCGCACCCGCACTGAAATGGGACCACTGTGCCTCCACACGACGGATCATCGAGCACAGCTACATCGAATGTCACCCAGCATGCCCCATCATGGTCCTCCAAGGGACAACTTACGAACAACACCTTGACAGCCACCATCCGCTACATTGGCTGGCAAACATAAACACCACCAATGACATGGAAGCCCTGCTGGGCGGCATCGCATACCTGACAACCTGTAAATTCGTCGGACCCCAACGCAGGTTCCCCGATTGACCTATGATGTCCAACCCCGCACCCATGCTTAGCTTCCGCACGGACTGGCCAGTCACCACCACAACAGCCATACCAAACGACCGGCAACAATTACCACACCATCAACGACATCGCCATGACATCGGATATGACCGGGACATGCACACTGTTCCCCATCACATCCAGGAACACCGCATGCATCGTGGGAGGCAGTGGCATGGGGTCTGTGTATCGCACCCACATGGACGGAACTGCACGAACAACCAGGACACGACATGGATCCAGCGCCCATGGACACACACACCGCTCAGTGGACATGAATAGGTCGCCTGGAGTCTGTGGGTGCTGCACCCCTCCCACCCCCGCCCCGGGAATCCCATACCAGGACCTTTGCACGGACGACAAGTGCAAACAACAACAACACGACCCCAGTGACTGTGACATGTCCAGTAACCACCACATTGCAACAACAAGTGGCACGCCGCTGCATGCACGCAAGCACATGCCCTGATGTCATCTCACATGCACGCGTGCATGAGGAACAACCGCAGCAAACCTGTCACATGGAACTGAGATGGACTGTGCCCATGATGCCAAGCGGTCTGGTAGGCTACTTGTATACCGTCTGTGTCAAAGTCCGCAGCTCCGCAGCTATACGTAAATGTACATTAGCACAGCCTTGGCCAAGCAGATGTAACTCTGAAGCCCACATCCCACATGCAACAGCCAATCACATGTAACCCCACACCCTATCCCATTTGTAATCATGCTCAGTATATCCTCAACATGTATTCCGCTGCCAGTAGTGTCCACTATACTGCATCACAGAGGACAGAAGACTCAATATAATGTTTGAAACCAAAACTGTCTCCGCTGACTCATTTCACAAGTACGAATGAGAGAGGATGAGAGTATGTGAAGTACACGGCAGTCGTGACATGACCATGTAGTCCACTGGTATTGGATGTCAACGCAAATGAGTAGCACTACTGTGGAAGACACACATGTGTCGTGTGAAGTCGTATGGACGCAGTGCTCAGGTGGGTGGGTGCGACGGGTAGATGCGCACATGCCAAGTTGGAGCACGCCGTGTTGGGAGGGGTCATGAACAGTACACCACCGCTTCCCTGGGCATTGTGAGAGGACACCTGTCGGGGGAAGTGAACACGTGTGTGCACAGCAGCCGGGCACACGAACAATGCGGAACCAGGCGCACACGTCAGCCCACCCTCCGTGGACTAGCTGGATCCTGTTGTGCGCCCGCCATGCCCCTTGACAAGGCACACACAGCCCCAGTCGACCAGGTGTAACCCCAACATAGTCAATCCGCACAGGCGATACAGGGCACGGGATGGCAGTGGAGCATGGTGTGTGAGAGGTCTCCTCGCGCTCCTCCTGGTCATATCACGCAGGCAATAGAACCTCAACGTGTAGCATGGCACAAGTCAAATGGAAGTGTAGGGGGACGCACCTCAGCACGAGCAGCACTGACGTCACGGGAGGTGGCTCGCACCATCCCATCCATTGCCCATTATACCAACCACGCCACATGCCATTGCGACTAAGTGCAAGCGCGTGCGCCACCACCCCCGAGCCCTCCCCAGAGAGGCCAAAGAGTGAATGTGTGGGCCATCAGTCACAGACGGACGCGGCCTGGCCGCAAGGGCAGCCACTGCCACTGGGTGTCGCAGGTGGCGGATCCGGAAGGCGAAGACTGTGATGCATAGTCCATGCAGGCCGGGTCTCCATTTGGGGCACCACGCAGGTGGACGGCGTCCCGCCACACATCATACCCTGAGACAGCCCACTCGTGCAACTGGACCCACACATACACTCCTTGCCCTCTCTGGTGCGAGCTTGGGGCTGCCTGTGCAAGCGCTAGCCTCGCAGGTGCACATGCATATTGGGGGAGCGAGGGGAGGACATGAGGGCTGGGGCGAAGATGACTGTATCACTGTCAGTGAGTACAAGGGATGACCCAGATGTGGAAAGGAAGAGACGTGTCCCGTGTGTACTGCAACTAGTCGCCAATCCAACTACCCCCCATGTCCGGAATGTAAGCCCGCACCTAGGCCCGCCCATCCGCCACATCGAATATACCACCAGCACAACAACCTTCCCATTCGAAACACTGACTGGGGGTGGCGACCAGTGAACAAACATGTGTAGCCTACCCACGCGTACATGTGGGCCCTCCATGATCCATGTCACCTGCGGCAAAGTCATGACATGCGCAATGAGGAAGTGAGGTGAGCTGTCCGCCCCACGCACAGAAGGTGCATCAGCTCCACAGACCCAGCAGCGAGTCCAGCAGGGGTCACATGTGCAGGGGCAGCTGTGCCTGGTGTGAAGGCACATGCGACAGCACATCGACCAATGTGTAGTCTGCCCACATCTACAGTCCATCATCATGCGGACATAGGAATTGTACACAGGGCAACACATCTTAGTGGGTGCACCCACCGTGACCAACAATGCGCAATCATCGACGTACCCGCCCTGTGCATGGCCCCCCACCCAACGGAGGCACATCCAGTGCCACCATCCCACACACACAAGCCTTCCACGGAACATGCTGTGTCCAATGGTCAGTACAGAGTCAGCGCCCATCTGGTGGATCCTGAACAGGAGACACATGCACACACATGATAGCTCCCACTATGTACGTCTGCCACCTGGCACGTGCAATGTAACCTCTCACCTGTGACGTGTGACTGCAAGCACACAGCCGTCTTGGCATGGGGCTGTCAATGTGGACACCTGTCAATGTTTCGGGAGGTGTGATCCGTACAGTGCTGTACATAGGGTGCAGTGCTGACACCTACTACTGTCTCATATCCCCTCGTGCCACAGGTCCCACTTGTTTTGGCCGCTCAGCCTGTGCCCACATCGTCGTCGTCGTGTGCCATACTCATCCAGCCTCGGAAGCAGTGCCATGCTCAGCAGACATTCATGTTGCCGTGGCGTTGCCGCTTGACGAATATGCAGTCAGTCCCCATCAGCACGCCCCGCAAGTCATTGGGGCCTAGATCCCCATGTGCATGACCATGGCAGTGGTTTGCATCACTAGCCATTGCCATTGGTGGGAGACCTGTGTAAGTGTATTGTGGCCGTGCCGTCCCTGCTTGACAGCTGGGCTGTGACTCATGTGCTTGCTCAGTCATGTCAGTGATGTGAATGCGAAATTGCTATGTGTTGTGTTGCTTTGACATGTGTCCACTGCCATCTTCCCTAGGCGGAGACCGAACATTGACCGCCCATACCAATTGCTGGCGGACATGGAGGATACTGAGGTCATAAGGAAGTTTCGGCTGGACAGGCCAACCCTGCATCGACTGTGTGCCATGTTGGAACCCCATCTCCGTCCCCGCAGGGTGTATCCGACAGCATTCACCCCCACGGCTAAGGTGATGGCCGCCATGCATTTCTTCGCCACTGGGTCATTCCAGCACACAGTGGGCAGTGGAGGAGGGATGTCCCAGCCCATGTTCAGCAAGGTGCTGAGGGATGTACTGGCAGCCATGATGCTGTGCCGAAACAGGTACATCAGATTCCCCAGGGCTCGTGAATTGGCGGCAGTGAAGGGTGCATTCTATGCCCTTGGCAGGATCCCACACGTCGTTGGTGCCATTGATTGCACACATGTTGGCCTTGTTCCACCACAGGCCACTGAGCACCTGTACCGCAACAGGAAGCACACGCACTCCCTGAATGTGCAAGTGGTGTGCCTTGCGGACATGGTGATAACCCACGTGTGTGCAAAGTTCCCAGGCTCGGCCCATGACGCACACGTAATGCGCAACAGCATCTTGCCACGACTGATGTCCAATCTGCAACAGGATCGTGGCTGTATTGTCGGTGAGTATGTGGAGTGGTGTAGCGTGCTGGTTGTGCGATGCTGTCCCCTGTCCAGTTGGAATAGCAACGGTTCTCTGTGTCCCTCACACCCAGGTGACTCTGCGTACCCGAATGGGGCATGGCTGCTCAGTCCATTGAGGAATCCTCGCACCCCAGCAGACGATCGCTACAATGAGGCACATGGGAGGACCAGACGTGTGGTCGAGCGTACCTTTGGCCTCCTCAAGTCCAGGTTCAGGTGCCTGGACCGCACCGAGGGTGCGCTGGCGTACTCCCCACAGAAGGTGTGCCAGATAGTGGTGGCGTGCTGCATGCTGCACAATCTGGCCATTCGGAAGCAGATCCCCCTCATTGTGGATGACGGAGATCAACCAGGGCCCCAGCCCGCAGACCAGGACAGCTCGAGTGAGGAGGACAGCGGAGAGGAGGAAGCTGGGAATGTGCGCCAGCAGCTCATCGCCCGCTACTTCACTTAACGGTGAGTGTCCATGTACGACGGCTGATGTGTCTGTATTTGTGCAGGTGTGTGTGTGCTGTGTCAGGGTGGCCTTTTGTTCACTGCGTGCTGTGTGTCAACGCTCCATGCCCAGGTTAGTATGCCACTGATGGTGGCTGTGGCATTGTGCCCTATTGCTCTGTGCGATGTGTGTACATTGCTTGTAGTTGTTGACATGTACTGTGTGATGGGTGTGTGACACACTCATTGAATGTGCTCCTGTTCTGTCTCCCACCCCTAGGTCCCTACAGGCCCTCCGGTTCCATTGCCATGCCACGCATCAGGTGCCGTTCCGCTCAAGGTGGCCGTTGTATTCCGTACAATTAAAACACAGGGCACAGACAGCAGTTAGTGGAAGAGGTGCATTTATTTCAAACTGTGACATGTGATTGTGTGTAAGGTGATGACAAAAGTGGTGCGTGCAGTGACAATGAGCTGTCGGTCATGGCTGCGTGATGCTCAGGGTGTACCCACTGGTTCTATGTCCATAGTCCAACACACACATGCCATCCAGATGGCTGTGTGGAGTGGGATCGTAGTCCAAGTCAATGCAGTGGGTGGTCAAGGAAGGCTGGCTGGCTGCCTCACTTGCGTCTGGAGCGTGCGAAGTCCTCCCGGGAGATCTGTTTCCACTTCGGACGGCCCCTTCCACGTTTGCGAGGGGGTGCCTGCTTGCGACCTGCTGGTGGTTGAGGTGTGCTCACTGGCTGTGGACGCAGGGGAACTGGACACTGCTGCTCGACCCTGCGCCCCGGCAGGTGGTGGCGGAGGGGAGCTGCTGTCCCTGGCTGTGACCTCACCGCCACCACCAGCTGGCCCATGAGGTCCACGATTTGGCCCATACGGGCGTCCATGGACCTCAGCACCCCCAGCACCTCACGCGTGTCTGTAGCTGACCTGGCCCATTGTCCTTGGGCCTCTTCATAGGCCCCAAGGACTCTGGCCATTTGAGGCAGGGCATGGCTCCCAGGGGAGGCTGGCGTTTCCCTGACCCTGCTCCTCCTACCAGTCCTGCTGCCACCGGCCCTGCCCACTAGCCACATTGCTCACCACGGTCCTCACCCTGGCTCCCAGGGTGGATCCAGTCGTCCGGGCCACCACCTGCGCTGGGGCTGGGGCCAGCGAAGACGTGGTGGCGGTTGCGGCAGTGGTAGTGGCCGACATGACCGTGGGTGTGGCCGCAATGACCGTGGGTGTGGCCGCAATGCCCGTGGGTGTGGCCGCAATGACCGTGGGTGTGGCCGCAACGACAGTGGCAGCAGGGGGCTGGGAATGTTCAGCAGCCCTGGATGATGGGTTGGTGGGTAGGAGGGGTCCTGGGGAGCGGCTGGGCCCTGCCACACTAGATGGGCCTGCTTGGTGGTCCGTGTCCGAAGAGGAGGACAGATCCTCCACATCCGTGTGTCCTCGTTGGGGGCTTGTAGGCTGGCTGTGCTGGCTGCTGTCTCCATCCCCAGCATCCAGCAGTTCGTCACCTGTGGAGAGAATGAGATTTGTTATTGTGTTGCACCTGGCGAAGTCTGTATTGGTTGTCTGACATTCTCCGTTCGTGCACTCTCGTGCACGTGTGTCCCGGAGGCGGGTGTGTGGCTGTACAATCTGTTGTTGTGTGTGCTTGGCAATGGGACTGTGTGCTGTGCACATGTGGCATGGGACGGATTGGCTATGCCGATGGGTGTGTTGCTGTGCTCCTACTTATTGTGACTCTGGTGTATGCGGGCTCCAGGCCCATCCTGGGTCTGGTTTGTACTTTGCTTTTGGGGTGCATATGGAACGCTTAGGAACGCATTTGGCAACATGGGGGTCATGCCCCAGGAACGCATTTGGGATGGAATATGCTTTTGGGGTGCAAATGGAACGCTTAGGAACGCATTTGGCAACATGGGGGTCATGCCCCAGGAACGCATTTGGGATGGAATATGCTTTTGGGGTGCAAATGGAACGCTTAGGAACGCATATGGCAACATGGGGGTCATGCCCCAGAAACGCATTTGGGATGGAATATGCTTTTGGGCTACATGCTGTGAGCCATGGGTGCCGAACGTGACATGTGTTGTGGCAGCATGACAGTGCATGGTCTGAGGTGTGTGCATGCCTGACATACCCTGCATATTTGCTGTCTGTTGTGATTACTGGACATGGCATTGGACGCATCGTTATGAGTGTGTGATGGTTGTGTGCCACCCGACGTATTGCAGTTGTCCCATCTCCTTGGTGTGCGTGCTGCCCTGTGCCATGTGCATCACTGCAGTGCTCGGGGGGTGTGGCCCATGTTGTGTGTTGTTGCTCACAGTGTGGCGTGCGCTTCATTGACTTCTGGCACATGGTTGGTCATGGGCATGTATCTTAGCGTGACTGCTGTATGTGTGGCAGCTGTTCGGATGACATGCCTTTCATGAGACTGGGGCTGACGGATGGGATGGATGGTATGTTGTATGTGCATGGTGTGTCTGTGTGTTTGATGGGTTCAGTGGTGTTCGTGTGCATTTATGTTGTTCCGCTCTGTTGCGTCTAGTGTTGTTTGTCTTACATAGGCGTAGTTGTGGGGTGTGTAGTTGACAGGCAGTAGGGGCTACATGGACAGGACTTCAATGGTGTTTCGGTTGTGTGTGATGGGTTGCACAGTGGCTGCCGTGTGGTACTATATTCAGTGTGGCTTGTGCATGCAGACGTGGCTCCTTGGGTGTTGCTGCGTCTGTGATGGGTCATGTGGGGTGTGAGTCTGTGGTTCATGTCCGTGTGCACATTGTTCACTTGTTCGTGACGGTGGGCGGTGCTGCGTGTTCGTCTGCTACGTGACATGTCCCATGTGTTGGTCGTGTTACGGTCCTCATGCCTCCAGTAATCCAGCCCTGTCCAGTTTCCCACCTGCAGGTTGTTCGTGCGTGCACTGTACTGGATGCCACATGGTTCTAAGCGGGGGTGCTCCATGTTGCAGGTCTGTGGGGGTGGGGGCGGTGTTGTGGGTCGTGGTGATGGCTGGACACCCACTGACACCGATTGTTGTGGACCGTGATGTCTACCTTTCGGCTGTCGGTGTGCACTGCGGTGGCTGACACGTGGGTGTGGGGTGTGGGGGATGCTCCTCCTTGCTGTGCTGTGGGACTAGGGGCCTGGTGTGTGTTGTACTTGAGCTGTCCACCCTCCCACCCACTGCACTTTGTGTTCCTGCCACTTACCTGTTACTTGTCGGTTAGTGCAGCTATGGCGGACACATGGGTGTGGTGGGTGCTCGTTGTGGCGCTTCTGGCATACTTGGGGACCTGTTGGTGGTTACGTGGCTGGCTGAGTGTACACATGCCCCCACGTATCTTACAGTTGTTAGGTTTGGGCTGTGTGTGGTGGTGTCTGTTGCATGTGTGTGTGATGTGTTGTGTATTGTGTGCTGGACATGGGGGTGTTTGTCCCTGGGAGCTGTGGCATGGTGGTAGTGCATGTGAGTACATAGCGGTGTGCTGGTATACATTAGTTTGTACTTACCAGCCTCCACTCCCCCTGCTAATCCGGCGAGGATCTCAGGATGTATAATGACTCGCACCTTCTCCTCCCACGCTTTGAAGGTCTTGAAGAGCGCGGGATTCCCTCCGCCAGTGACGGCAGCCAGCTCTCTGTTCTTGCTCTCCTTCTTCTTGACCAGGCTCTTGACGTCATTCCACCGTTTGTTGATTTCAACTCTGTTCCTGGGCAGGGTCCCGACTGCATTGACCTGGTCTACGATCCGGTTCCACATTCTGTTTCTGGTGGCTAGTGGTGTGTGCTGGACCAGGTTCCCATAGATTTGTGGGTGCACCTTGATGATCTCATCGACCATGACCGTCAGCTCAATGGGCGTGAACTTGGGCATTCTTTGTGGTGCCATGGTGTTTGTGGTGCTGGTGCGGTGTGTGTTGTGTAATGTGCAGGGGGTTTGTGGTGCCGGTGTTTGGTGGTGGTGGTGGTGGTGGTGGTGATGTGTGCGTTTCTGTGGTGTGCTGCTGTCCTTGCTGTGTCACTGTGTCCTCTCCTCTCCTCTCTAGTTTGCAATGTTGCAAGGGGTTGTGGTCTGTGGGAGTGCTGCTTTTGTACTTACCTATGTGGGTGTGTCCTCATGGTCTGTTGTTTTCAGGTGTGTTGTGTCTGGTGTTCTGGCCTTTGTATTTTTTGTTTGTCCAGGGGGTGTTTTCGGGATGTGTACTGTGCTTGTGTATTTGTGCGTGCCTTGCTGTGTGGACTTGTTGGCCATGTTGTGTGCGATTGTTTTTGTCAGCGGATGGTTTCTGTGCAGGGACGTGGGCGCCATGGCTTCTGCCGTGTCAATTCTCATCGGCGTTGTTTGCGCTGGCGGGCGGTATATTTGTGGTTTACCCGCGCTCATGGCGGTGCGATCGTAATTTCACGTGCGGTGTGTCGGCCGTGAGGGCGGGCGGTTTTGTGTTGTCGTGCGTGTTTCCGTCCGTGGCGGGCGGTTTGACTCCGACTCGGACGAGGGCGGGCGGTATCTTGTGTGGTTTTTCCGCCGATGGCGGTTTTCGGTTTGTGTATTCGTAATGGCGTGGTCGGTGTTCAGACGGTGTGTGCGGGTGGATTTTTGCCGCTTTCATGCCTGCCGGATTTTTTTACGCCGGGTATCGTAATGGGCCTTATAGTTTTCTAAATTATCATTGTATATCTTTTCATTTTTATGCTAATTTTATTATTTTGTGTTTTTATAAGTGTTATAATTTTATAGGAGCGGGATGTTGGGTTTATAGGGGAAAAGTGTGGGGAGGTTTTTTTTATGTGTTTGTATATATTTGTATGTAAGTTTTGGTGCATCAGTTATAATATGCATTTTTAAATTTAATGGGTAATTTAAATATAATATTTTCTATTTTATAAACATATTTTTTAAATATTTTGAGAAAAATAAGTCATTACAAAATTCCCTTTTGTGTTATATTGATTCTTTCTTTTTTCTTTATTTTATTGTATTTATAAATTTGATTGATAATTTAGTAAAAAGTATTAAAATATTTTTTTTTATTATTTTGACAACATTGGAAATGTTTGATTTTATTTATATTTTTACACATTTTTGTGTGTGTGAAATTCTTAATATATTTTGGTACAAATGTTATATTTATGGTTTATCATTAAATTTATTTAGTAATTTTATTTTGTAGTAATTTATATTATCTAAAATTATATTTATTTCAAATGTAATAATGTAAATTATTTAAAGGTTTTATTTAGAATTAAACATATTAAGTGTAGATTACATAAAAATATATTATATAATTTATTAATGTATAGTTTGTTAATTATTCATGAAGTTCTAATAAAGTATTATTTTAAATATTTGTTTAAAAAGACAAATGTTATGTTTATTTGAATAATATTGCTTCTAAGTGTATTGTAGAAAAAGTAAATAAATGTTATGATTTCTTATGTGCAATGTGTGTAATTTCTAGGTTTACTGTTATGATATTTTTGTAATAGGTATATCAAAAATAATGTTTGTTATGCATATTTTTGTATAGCTTTTTTCTTTATGTCTGGTGGTATATCGGTGATATATTTAGGTATTTGTTGTGTTTTTAATGTGCCAACTTTTATTTAAATATGTGTGATGCAAAATTAATATATATTATTAGATATTTTTTACTTATGTATTGTTTAGTAAATAATTTAATATTATTGAATGTTTTATTTTGTAGGATTTCAGAAATATTTGTAATATAAATATTAATGATTTTGTAATATTTTTTAAGGAAAATATTATTTAGCAATTTATATATTTTAGTGTTCAAAACTTCAAAAGATTAATTTAGAATGGACTGGAAATAGGTAATGTGACCAAAACCACCCCTAAATGGTTTAGATTGACGTGAGAATAGTAAATGTGACCACTTTTGTGTCCAACACCTTAACCTAAATGGCTTAGATTGGATTGGGAATAGTAAATGTCACCCCTTTAGTGTTCAAAACCTTCCACTGAATTGCTTAGATTTGAGTGGTAATAGCAAATGCGATGACTTCAGTGTACAACACCATCTCCTAAATGCTTTAGAGTGGAGTGGCAATAGTAAATGAGACCCCTTTAGTGTCCAAATCTTACCGTAAATGTCTTAGATTGGAGTGAGAATAGTAAATGTCACCCCTTTAGTGTCCAACATTTCCCCTAAATAGCTTAGATTGCATTGGGTATTAGTAAATGTCACCTCTTTAGAGTTCAAAACCTTCCCCTAAATTGCTTGGTTTGGAGAGAAAATACTAAAGGCCTTATTACGAGTTTGGCGGTCTGACCATCCGAGAACCGCATCCCCGTCGTATACGACACCACTCTGCCGGCGATCTTCCGCCTGCTGTAATAGGAGTTGTGCTGTCTGAAACTCCGACCACTGCCACAGTGGTTTACCCGGCAGGTCCGCGGTGATCTGTAATGTGGACGGGTCATCCACTGACGCCGCCAGGTCCACAGTCCACTCGCCGAGCGTATTATGACTACATAGTCGTATTTGAGCTCTCCCAGCTGTGGTCAACAAACAGTGGTTTCCCAACGGCGGTTGACCGCCCCGGTAGACACCAAAAAACACAACACAACAGTGACCACTGGATGGATTTAAAAACAACACACCTGATGTGTTTTGACAAGTGAACACACCTGCAATTCACTTTATAAAAACACCCCATCCCTGATCAGCATCCTTTGCTTCCAAACTGCAGCACACAAGACAGGCACCAGCTTTTTCTGCATTTTAGATAAGGCACCCCTTTTATCATCTTTCCATTTAGCACTCTCAACCACCCGTATTTTATTTTTTGCACCTTTTTACCTCCATCACTTGTTTGTTTTTCATCCATATACCCACTCACTTTTTATTTTTTTCACCATGCCTGGGGGGAAAAACAAGCTTCACTGAGCAAGAGTTGACAGTTATGGTTGATGAAATGAGTAGAGCCACACATTTTTGGACCCCAAGTCCAGCAGACTCCTTCTCAGTAGGAAAACTGAAATGTGGAACAGGATAGTCAACAGAGTGAATGCTGTTGGTACCACCCTGCGCACACAGGACGACAGGAAGAGGCGGAACAACCTCAGGCTGAGGGTACGTACCATGTATAATAGGGGAAACATCCTTTACATCGCGGTGATTACACCGCAATGCATTTAGAATGCTGCCATTACAACGCAAGCGTTACATCGACTTGCACTGGAGGGCGCTATAACCTAAGGAATAGTAAGATTTACTATTCCAACACCTTCTCTACTGTACGTAGACTGGTGTTGGAATAGTAAATCTTACTACTCCTAAGTCCAGCGCCCTCCACCGCAACTTGCGTTGTAAAAACTGCGATGTTACATACCGCGATCATTTTGATCGCGTTGTAACATCACATATTCGTATAATAGCCACCACCGGGAGGCTCAGAGGACTGGGGGTGGCCCTCCAAGCGCACCATTACAATTCTTTCCTTGGGAGGAGAAGGTCTTGGTCATCCTGCATACTGAGGGCTTGACAGGAATAGGGCGGGGAGTGGACTCTGGTAAGTTACACTTCAATAACTGCCTCAATATCACAATGTCCTGTTTGCTCTGAACTCTGCTTTTGCTATGGTGTTCTCTATCTACTTTCATAACATGCAATACTCAAAGTATCTGAGATGTTGGTTTGTCTATGGGAATGTGTATTGCTGCATATAAGAGCACAGGTATCCAACTGTCTGTAAGTGCATTATCATCAAAATATCAATCCAAGACCCATGATATGGGTTACAATGAAAATGTATCGACTATCCCAAATGCATGTTGCCAACAACTATGGGACACTAACCTTTTGTCAAGTGTTGGTAAAGTGAGATTGAAGTGACCACAACTACCACAAGGCCTTGTGATTGTAACTCTGACCAAAGTGCTAAACTCCTTTTGCCCAATCTCAGTTGTCTGCCATGTTCCCCTTCATCTACCCCTCATAGACTGTGCAATGTACAGACAATGCTTCACTCAGATATATTCACAGAATACTTTGCCTGATAGTGTCCTAGACCCATCAACTCAAAATATTAATGGCATGAGTGATATCATTAACGGGAAAAGAGACACCTGGGCAGGGTGAATAACAACAAATGCGGGCATAACAATATCAGTGTATGAGTGATACCATTACAATGGTATACCCTAATATATGTCAGTCATGAAGGAAACTCAGCTCTTTAGCAGTGCCAGGTTACCCCTTACCTCTGCACTTCTCACATGATGAACATTGCTAAATATAATACCAAGCTAGGACTTGGAATGGACAAATACACATGTTATGACTACATTGTGTTTGTAGCAGAGTTTTGGAGATGTCATGTCTACCCCTAAAGCCACAATTCCACATATCTGCACAGCTAATGAGCTGATGAAATATTCTACATCATTCTCAGTTGTCTGCCATGTTACCCCTCATCTACACATCATAGACTGTGCGATGTATAGACAATGCTCCACTCAGATATATCACAGAGTACTTTGCCTGATGGTGTCCTAGACTCATCAACTCAAAATACTGATGGCATGAGTGATACCATGACAATGGTATACCCCTAATATATGTCAGCCATGAAGGAAACTCAGCTCTTTAGCAGTGCCAGGTTACCCCTTGTCTCTGCACTTATCACATGATGAACGATGCTAAATATACAACCAAGCTAGGACTTGGAATGGACAAATACTACATGTTATGACTACATTGTGTTTGTATCAGAGTTTTGGAGATGTCACGTCTATCCCTAAAGCCACAATTCCACATATCTGCACAGATGATGAAATCTTCTACATCTATTGAATGTCAACAAATGTCTAGTAACCAACTTCAACTCCATGCAAATAGATGACAATACTAATCTCTAAGATCAAATTGCTGGACTTGGGGGTGGAGGCGGGGTTGGGGCACGTCCTAAGCAAACTGCATAAGGACGTTGTGGGATGTGTCAGGTATGGCCCTAACGGGGAATGTACCCCTTCAATCAACATCAGGAAGGGAGTACTTCAAGGCTGTGTCCGTGCCCCATTTCTGTTTAGTATTTATATCGACTTGGAGAAACATCTAGGAGAGATTGTGGCCGATCCACCAAGGGCAGGGTCAAGAGCTATTCCCGTTCTAATTTACGCAGATGACTGCATCCTGATGTCGAGAACAGGTGATGGTCTCCAGAGACTGTTAGAGGGGTTTGTGTCATTTACGGGATCCCTAGGGCTGCAAAACAATAAAACAAAGTCTTTTATTATGATCTGTGGCTGTGTCAAGGGGAAGATGAGACCATTTTATATCCAAGGTACCAGATTACAGACTGAATACGTGTATGTATTTGGGGCTAATATTTGACAGTGAATGCAACTGGAAACATTTTGGCTAGGTCAGATGCACCCAATTTGAACAAAATGTGGCTGCTATTCACAAGTTTGCCAAAATGTTAGGATCTTCCCCTATGGTGCATTTCTCAATATATATAAGGCTAGATGTGTTTCAGCAGCTCTTTATGGAGCAGGGAACTGGGGAATACAGGAGCAATCATAATTGCAGGTTGCCGAAAACAAATTTGCACGCAAACTGTTGTGATTACCTAGGCCTGTACCAGCATCCATTTGTCATGAAGAACTAGGTCTCGTCCATGTGAGAGATGCTGTTTTGTTAGCCCCACTTATGCTATGGGTCTCAATCTGGAATCATCCGGAAGCAGCACTAACCAAAGCAGTAATTAGTGATTTATGAAGCTAGATAAGGCAGGTAATATCCTGTGGTTGGAATATATTAAAACACAATTCCAACTGATAGAGAGTCAAGAACTTCTTACCAACCCCATGAGTATCAAAAGGCACACGAAAGCCATGGTTAAAAAGGAATGGATGGATCGCTCGATGAGAAAAAGGGAGGAGGGGGAGCTCGTCAAACGATCAGCCAAGCTATATGGCATGCTGGTAACGACAGACATATTGAACCATATTTGCTCACTATCCCTAGTTCATACTGGTATTACTTAGTGAGATTTCATCTCAATATGTCGCACTTTCTGTTCGCCTATCCCTCGACTGCCAGCCATGATCAGGACATCCTAGCGTGCCCATTCGACTCATTTTCTGTGCAGTTGCATTTTTTTTCTGTGGCTTGTATGATAAGAATAGGACGGCTTTACTCGCTCCCCTGCTTAGGAGTCTAAATATCAAACAAAGCAGACTTCCCTTGTTATACTTACAATTACTTCAAACAGACATGGTCTGCCACATAGTCTACAGGTATATTGTGTCTTCTGTTAAGTTACAGAAGATTGTGGCTAAATAACTGCCCTTCTGTTTATACTGTTGTTTTTTTGCCTCACAACCAGCACATTCTGATTTGCACATGCACTTTCAAACACAAGTTTTGTAAACAACAGTAACATAGGTCACAAATTAGCATTGCAAACAAGAAATGGAGGGATACCTAGAGTATAGGCACAATGTAGTGTCTTTATAAGCCCAGTACGTGAGTGGGGATTTTTAAGCATAGTATAGTTTACATGAATGGTATATTGATTTTATTTTATAATCCTATTACTACTGGTTAGCTCACGAGGCACCGTTAGTGCACATACACTTTACTAAATTATGCACTGTACTTGCCAATTCAATGAATTCTAAAACATGACTTTATTATGTCAACTGTTGAACCCAAATTTTTATGGTTTTTAAATGATTTTATCTTAGATTTTCTGGCAAACATTAGTGATTGAAATGGCATGCCAATTTTAACATGTGTGGAAGCGGGGTTGTATGTACAACCTATTGACATCAGAGGTGTATAAATTGTATGGCCTTGCATCTTTATGGTTTTTTTTCAACCGAATAAAGAATATTACCTACCAACCTAATCTCTATCTATTTGGTTCAATTCTAGGTCCTATTTTACCTTGACACAAACAATGTGGATGTAGAGACCTCTCTTCCAACATTAACAATGTTCTCTATCTTTCAACAGGTCTGTCCACCACTGCACCTGCACAGAGGTTGGAAACTGAACAGAGATCCTCTCCACCCCAGGAGGAAGCCCTCTGCGATGACAATGCTCCTGAAAAGGTGGACGTGGATGACGGTCCTGGCACATCTGGTCAGCCTGGGCAGACGCCAACAGTTGGGCTAACTGTGCCCACTACATCTTCCACCACCTCTGCAACATCACAGTCAACCACTGCCCCCCCAACCTGTGCACCTAGCACAGTCAGTCACATCCTGTGCACCCAGTCCTGAATTCTGAGACAGCTTACACAACCCCAGCCACAGAGCAACCAGAACCCAGTGGGATGGTCTAATCTGTGCCAAGGGCACAGGCCTGTGGGGGTAGGCGTCATAGGAGGATAACTGTGGGCCTACAGAGTAAGCCCACTGAGGCCACATACACCCAGGCTGCCATCACACAAGTCCTGGGAGTCTACCAGGACTCTCAAGGTGTCATAGGCATGGCATTTGCCAAATCCAGGTAATGAAGGAGCTGCAGAGGGACACATACAGGGAGGTTTCTAGCATCCACACTGAGGTGGCCGGCGTCCACACTGAGGTGGCCGGCATCCGCACTGAGGTGGCATCCCTGTTTGGGGTGCTGTGGGACATAAACACCACCCTCTGCAGGGCTTTTCCACTTGCATCTACCCCTTCCAGTGGTCCAAGTACATCCACAACATCAACATCTGCAGCAGCCACAGGAAGGGAGGCTCTGTCAGAGCACGACACGCTTGCATGCGCCCCTGTCTCAATACCTCTAGGTCCCCCCTCTGTCAGAGAGAGGGGACGTCCATGCAAAAATCCAGGAGCTCAGGATGGCAAGCCACCACCTTAATTAAGAGACCTCAACCCTAATGTCTCCTGTATGTGCTACACATTCACTTTATTGTACTATTCCTGCCCACTTTTCCATATCTGATGGGAGGAGTATGTTGGACTTTGGACTCCTGACCATTTGGACTCTACTACAATGGTTTCATCCACCATCACTGACTACTTCACTTTTGTTTTACCCTGTTTAAATAGTTAAATTTTTTTTTTTACATTATCCTTGTTCACTTCAATGAATACACGTCACCAATTCATTGTCTCCTGTTGTAATTCTCACATATAACAATGTGAATGTACTACCAAGTGAACTTCGCAATGTCAAAATGAGGGTCTTCTGGAAGCATGGATATGTTGTATGTAAACAATGTTCTACTCAGGGTCACTACCATGTCCTATACAATACGCAACAATAAATTAGGTCTACATCATCAGCTTGAGCCGTATTGCCTACCTGACAAAAAGAATCCTATATCAAATATACAAATAGACAGACACATGTCAGTAGAACAGTTTCTGACCACAGGGTCATTTCGATCCAGTGCTGCTAGCATCTGGTGGAATGTCACAAACAAATGCCAGTGATGTGCTACAAGCACTTTGGCCTACAATGAGGAGCCACATCAACAGCTACGTACAGTTCATACACAATGAGGTATTAGCCAATGTAACTGCAGGATAGCATGAATTGGGCACAACACAACATTGTTTTGTATCACATGATGGCACACATATTGCATTCGAACCAATACAACAAAAGGAACAAGTCCAATGAAAGCCATGGAACTTCCATTCTATTGCTGTGCAAGCTGTCTTGGTACAGGCTTTATACAACCAAACTCTGTGACAGACATTCCAAGGACTAATCCATGTCTACTTCATACATCTGAACAGAATCATATACCTGCTAATGTCACAACTCTGAAATGTCCAAATGAAGACGGCATGGTGAAGGTACCTAGAACAGACCAACACAGGGAGATTAGCTAAGAATACATACATATGACACGCATCACATTGTAAACTTCTAGAGAACACTGTCCAAAACAAAATTTACAGCTGAACAAAGCTACATTTACAATACAAACACCTTTCCCCAGATATTTCTAGACCCATATATTCCTATTATGTAGCTTTAACATCCTCCTCACAACTTCACTACAAAAGTTGCAATAATAGTCAAAGTCATCACTTCTCACACCATACTTACACTCAGGAGAAGTATTGCTGGATGAGATCCTGCTGCAAGTCAGCACCTTCCTCTTCACAGCTATCATCATCTTCATTTGGCATTTCTGGGTCCCCACCTGGTGGGTCTTCATGGCCTGCATCCTCTGCAATGTAAGGTATGTTCCAACGCAGGGAAATGTTTTCCAGTATGCAGCAGGCCACTGTGATCTTACACACCTTCCCAGGTGAGTAGAGGAGGGCTCCCCCAGTCTTGTCCAGATATCTGAATCTGGCTTTCAGGAGTCCAAGAGCCCGTTCCTCCATGGGCCTCATTGAAGCGGGCTTCCCCTGGCACTGTAGGATTCCTCAGCGGTACCATCAGCCATGGCTGGTTGGTATATGCTGAGTCTCCAGATGGAAGATAAACAGAAGGGCAACATTTAGTTACACACTTTCAGATCAAATTACCTGACATTTCCCACACAACGTTAGGACAAATCACACTTACCTACAAACCAGGCCCTCTCTGGTAGTAGTTGTGACATGAGCTGGAGTATAATGATGTTCCGCAGTACGAGGGCATTATGTGCAGTTCCTGTAAATCGGGCACAGACGTTAGAGATGTACAAATCCGGTAAGCAGACAACTTGTATGTTGATAGAATGGAAATATTTCCTGTTCCAGTAGACTTGTTCCCTGTCGTGTGGTGGTACTAAGGCAATATGGGTGCCATCAATAGATCCAATTACATGTGGGATGTGACCAAATCCATAGTAATCCACCTTCACAGTGGCTAAATCCTCATGTCTGGGGAACTGGATGTAGCTGCCCACATGTCTCAAAAGTGCTCCTAGCACCTCTTTGAGTACCAAACTGAACATAGGTTGTAACAGTCCACCTGAAATAGCCACAGGGAATTGAAATGAGCCTGTGGCCAAAACATACAAAACTGACATTAGTTAAACAAGTGGTGGGATTGATGTAGGTTTATTCATGTGCGGTAGGAGGTCAGCCTCCAACTGATTGCATAATTCCAGGATAGTTTGATGATCAATTGGAACATCTGGATTACATGCCACTCTTCCATGGTGTGTAGGTCTGGAAATGGGTGGTACACTGTAGCCTAATGTCTCCTCCCTCTCCCAGGGTACCTATGTGAGGAGTATCACAAACATGTATATTGGTCACAATGTGCAGAGTAACAAATTTGAAGAGTAAGGCAAAAGTCATGTGTCTGAACATGAATGCTCATGAAGCACTACACATTTTACATCATCAATGTCAAATCTCAAACATCCACCAGTTATCCCCAAGGTGTCCTTCAAAGGTCTGTTACAGAATTGTGGACATCATCAATCCTTAAAATGTAAATTGCCACCACGGTGTACAGTGTGCCACACACATTTTTCCTACTGTAATGCAATACACACTACAGGGGAGAGGGCCCCTCCCTTCACTCCAGAGGAGCTGGATGCCCTGGTGGACGAGGTCCTTTCCCTGTATGCCAAGCTCTATGACTCACCAGAGGAATAGGTAAGTTTCACAAATACATATTGTACCCCATTTCACTGCTTCCTTTCTATTTCCATTTGCTACAATATGCCTTTGAGTGTCAGAGTGTAAGCATTATGTTGATTGTATATATTGTGTGGCCCTTACATAGGGCACATATGTGATGGATTATGGGGCCCAGGACATTGTAAAGAGAAGGCCACCTTTACAATGTGTGAAAAAGGTGATTTCTACTTGTATTACAGGCATCTGTCTAAGCAGGGATCAAGTTGATAGCAGCTACAATTAGTTTTCAATCATGGAATATGTGCATTGTTATGTGTAGGCTTTGCACCATGAGCCATGTCTCGATACTGTTGTTGGCATTTGAGGATGATGTTAGCTAAGTGTACCATCCCACTGATCACTCAGCCCACATCAACCTTTGTAAAACAGTGTTTGGGGAGGAAGCAATACCTCACAGACCCCTTCAGAGTGCACACAACTGTATGTTCCCATATGAAATGGGCAGAGGTTTCTGTACTGAAATCTTGGAAATATGAGGATCATGTGGGATAAGTAGCCTCAGCCTACAGAGAGTAAGGCCTGGCTGTGGCAGGAGAACTGTTGCACAGAGTAATGTCCATGTAGACCTGCTGATCCATGGATGTTCTCTGATAGTTGCCTGTACCACTAGCAGGGGCGTAGCTTCAGGGGTGGTTTTGAGGTGTTATGCCCCCTAATAAATGCCTTTTCAGATGAATGGTTGGGTATAGGTGGTTTCAGTCTGGTATTGAGAGATGTCAGTCGGATTTCAGCAGGAATCTTTACATACACACAGACAAAAAAGCACACACACTCTCTGTTTTGAAAGTCCTGAAAATATTGGTTATTTTACAAAATAGTGTGTTTTCTCTCTTAGTACTCCTACAAATCCACATTCCTCTCCCTTTCCACTGCCCCTTAGGACTCTCTCGTGCACATTGCTTGTCATATAATGTATTTAAACATTAAATGCCAGCCTGATTCCCGGAAAATCTGAAGCTCACACTAACCCAATCTTACTGACCAAGCTACGCCCCTGACCACTAGTAGCCCTGATAGCTGTTACATGGATAACATGAGGCATGGTGACTGAGGTGCTCCCCTGATCTGATACTTCTTTCCATTGACCCATAGTGTCACTGTGTGTCTGTCACTAATTACTGTCCCCTTACTCATACAGGTCTGTTTACACTTTTCTGATAGTGTTGCTTAAACTGTACAGGCATATTGCACATCTGAGAAATGAACAGTGTAGATAGTGGGTTATTTTTGAATAGATGTAGAACTGCAAATCATATGCTTCGATAAAGTATTTCCTATCACACTACACATACAATGGTATGTTGAGTGTCATCGTAGTTACAGTGCCACATATGGCAAAAGGGGTGTCCTGTGATGGCAGGATAAACAACACAAACTCTTTATGACTTACTAGGATATTCACATGAGTAGTCCACATGTCCACACAGCCACCAGAGAGGTAGCTCTGAGAGTCACACATACCAGCCCTTACCTTGTGATCTTAGTCTTAGGATGCTGTGTATACTATAGTGCTTGCCTCTATGGACCATGGGCATTATTGCAATGGGCCTTGCAGTAAAGGTGTCTGGACAGTCATGCACATGTAGTTTACCCTTCAGAAGGTCAAAATGGTGTGCTGTGTATCATGGAACCTCACATCACATTCCATGTAGGATGGGCCTGGCCGACATGATGTTAGTGGTCTGGCTCAGTCGGTGTAGGTCATGACCAGGGTTGAGGGAAGTCATCACATGACCACAAAAGTGTATACCCATGCTTTATTTGCTTAGCATGTGACATTGACACATGTATTGTGTTGACTCTTGATGAATGTTTGTGCTAGGTGTTAAAACAAATGTGAATCAACCATACAGATATCCTTACAGTTCCATTTACAATGTGTTTCTACATTTATTGCATCCATACAGGTCAATTCCCATCAGAAGAAGGCCATTTGGAGAGCCATCGCTCAGAAGGTGCGGACCGTGGGGTCTACAAGCAGCATAGGGCCCACTGCCGAAAGAGGTGGGAGGCCCTGCAGCGTTGGACCCGGAAGATCATGGAGGTCCCACTGGGGAAGTCCTCCCAACATGGAAGGGGCACACGCTGGACCCTGACCCCCAGATGGCCCGCATACTGATGGTGGCCTACCCAGATCTTGATGGGCAGTTGAAGGCCCATCACCATCAACAAGGGGGTGAGTCCTGGCCAGAGTCATACATATCATATTGCCCACTTTGAGTGTTACATGCAGGCATTTCACCAACCATATTGGTGGTGGCCCATGTGCCACACACAAGATGAGTCATTGTCAGGTCAGTGTAAGTGTGGCAGTAGGTGCATTCTGCTGTGCCTATTGTTTTTTTGACCTGGAACACAGCAGAGTCCTTTCCACATTCTATTCTCACCTTTTGAGCAGACACCTGGCTAAGTGAAGTGAGTCATTATCAAATTTTCTCAGTAAATCTGGGTGACAATTGTACAACACAGGCAACTGGTCTTGTTTTTGTGAGGAGTGATGTACCCTCACTACTGTCTCTCATGTGATGGTGGCCCTATTGCATGTGACATGACATTTAGTTCACAGTAGATGCAGTGACTGTACAACAGTTCCCATTGGTAAGTACTGGTTATACAGTGAAAATAGAGTGCAAATATCACTGGCGCCACCAGCAGTAGTGCCTACACGTAGGCCAATATGCATTTGCCAGTTGATGGTTCATGTGCAATAGTATTTCAAAACACACATTCACTGGCTGGTGACATGCATGAGGGAGTGAGATGTAGAACTTTGGGGAACATATGTGAGTGTCTACACAGATATTAACAAGGCAGTCTGAGTATTCAATATCAAAGAGTGGTGTGAGTTCCATCCCGATTGGGACTCTAGGGATCCCATATTGTCACATCATAGATTTTCCTGGACACGCAAAACCTTAAAAGGTGTATTGTCTTATGGATATGCAATCTAAGACAGGCGTCATCACCTGTACCTGGCAGCATTGGGGATGTTCATATGGCTATATTAGCCTTTGTTTGATTTGATGATTTTGTCATCCATTCAATAAAAACATTCACAGTTTTGAAGACATTAGTCCTGCCATTACTTTTCTAATTATTTGATGTTATTGTGTAGTTAGTGATGTGTGAATACAGATGTGTTTGTTTCATCCCTGATTGCTGATCCACTTGAAATGGTTTCTATGATGTGACCTTGGAACCAGTGCTGGAGTTACACAGGACAAGGCGGATGGATGTCTATGTGGGATGACATCCAAATGGTGCAGACATTGCATCGGGTGACATGTTATGTGGTAAGTATTTCAGCTTGGCCTGGCCACTATCAACATAATTTAGGTTGCACTTCTCCCTATGATGTAGGTTGGATATATGTTTGATATGCTGAAGCTAAATATTGGTGAATTCACACATGGAGGGTGTCCACTTGTCATACCTTTGTGTAGTTCTGAATGGACATGTGTCCATTTTGCAGTATGTTCCTTACAGCTACTTCATCTAGATGTGTGCGACATGCTGTTCATGCTGTTTGATTTCATAAGTTGCACTTACCCATTGCCTACACATGCATGCTATTTGATGCCCCTGATATGCTTCAGCTCTCAGGCCCAGTGCACATAGAGTTTGTCAGCCATGTGCAAAATGTACTGTGCCCCAGTGCCCCAGCCTTTCAGGGTTCCCTCTGATAGAGGCATAGCTATACTTCAGAGATTGTTTCCATTGTGCCCTTAGAAAGGTTCTCACACTGATTCTATGTGATCCCATCAACTGAGATTGCCTTTTCGTATGGGTGATGTGTGAGAGTCCAAAGGAGAGTTATAGCAGAGAAGGTGTGTTTGACTTTACTGATATATCCGTACAGATGTTGTTTTTGACATCAAAACAGGATCTGGGATGTGTGCAATGTGAGTATGTCACAAACACTTTAGCATCTTGGTTAGAGTTGGAGTGACAAGGCCTCATGGTAGTTGTAGTCACTTCAATCAAACTTTAGCAACACTTGACAAATGGTAAGCTGCATGACAAGTGAAGATCAACAGTGACATGGCAGACAAGTGAGAAAGAGCAAAAGGAGTGTATCATCTTGGTTGGAGTGACAAGGCCTCACAGTAGTTGTAGTCACTTCAATGTCACCTTAGCAACACTTAAGAGATGTTAACCTGACTGACTAGTGAAGATCAGTAGTGACATGGCAGACAAGTGAGAAGGGGCAAAAGGAGTGTAGCATCTTGGTTGGAGTTGGAGTGACAAGGCCTCATGGTAGTTGTATTCATTTCAATGTCATTTTAGCAACACTCTGAGAAATGGTAACCTGCATGACTAGTGTAGATCAGTAGTGATATGGCAGACAAGTGAGAAAAAAGCAAAAGCAGTCTAGAATCTTGGTTAGAGTTGGAGTGACAAGGCCTCATGGTAATTGTAGTCACTTCAATTTCACTTTACCAACACTTGACAAATGGTAACCTGCATGACAAGTGATGATCAGTAGTGACATGGCAGACAAGTGAGAAGGAGCAAAAGGAGTGTAGCATCTTGGTTTGAGTTAGAATGACAAGGCCTCATGGTATCTGTAGTCACTTCAATGTCACTTTCTCAACATTTGAGAAATGGCAAGCTGCATGACTAGTGAAGATCAGTAGTAACATGGGAGACAAGTGAGAAAGGGCAAAAAATGTGTGACAAACATTTGTATGTGTGCCTGTGCAGTACCAATGTTTTTGCCTAGGAGGGCATCCTGTAGATGTTTTATGATGATTGCTATGAAACAATCCCAGGCAAGGTCCCTGTATATGTGTAAATTATTTAAGGACCCCAACTCCCTTGCCTGGTCTATGGCAAGGCATGGTTTTGCAGAGGAGTCTATGGCAACAGGTAGTTGTATGAGTTACGGCTGATTTTGTCCACGACAGACTGGGTTTTGAACATGGTCGAGCAGGTAGAGCAGTGGCAGGACGTGTCTGATGGGCTACATGATGGTAGCAGACAAGTAGAGGTGAGTAGAGGTGAAATTTGGCCTTACATCCCTCCCTTTCCGCCATCTCAGATGTGGTGGTTGGACCGCCATGGTCACGCCGGCTGTAAAGCAACTCGTAATTGGGCGGCCAGTTTCACTGTTGGACCGAGCCTCCTACAGCCTCATAGGCCCGCCCCGCAGCTGCCGAGGTTGGAGTTGGCTGGCTGTGTGAGCGGTTCGGCAGCAGTCTTCATAAAGCCTATCTGCCCAACTCGTAAAATGTTTGCGGTGGTCGGACTGCCACCGCCGGAACGGCAGTGCACGGACCTCCAAACTCGTAATAAACCCCTAAATGTGAACACTTTAGTGTTCAACACATTCCCCTAAAAGGCTTAGATTGGAGAGGGAATAGTAATTGTGATTCCTTAAGTGTATAACAGAACATCTAAAATGGTTCCAATAGTATTGGGAGTAGTAAATATAACAATTTTATTGTATAACATGTTAAATCTAATGTTTTATTACAGTGTGAGTGTTAGATGTAAATCTTTAAGTATTGCATTTTTCATATATATCATTAGGATTTACTTTTTTTAAAGGACAGTAAATTGTACAGTTTTTTATTTTTATATTTTCCTTTAATTAGATTTTTCTGTTTTATTTAATGTATTTTTTACATTTTGCAAACACATATATATTCCTTAAACATAAAATAAAAAGGTTTCATTATTAGTTTTTAACAATATTTCTTAGATATTTTTGAAATACAAAATATATAAAATATTTTTTTAACATTGTTTCCTATATTATTTTTCAACATTTTTGCAAAGATGGTACACTGTTTTTTAACCATATACATTTGTTATGCATAAATTGTTTTTATGACAGGTTGATATACTTTTTAAAGTATAATATAAATACTGCTGTATTATATTATTTGTTATTTTTATACCACTATTTATTATATACTTAATATAATTATTTGAATTTTCATAATACATTCATTGACATTGTTTACATATTTAATCAATTTTTTTAATAATTTTTACTTACAGTCCCATTGTGTTCTATAGAGGGATAGTCATTTTAATTACTTTTCGCATCAAAGTTGTGTACACTAAGGGGTCGATTACGATGTCGTCCGGAAAGGCTCCGAACAGCATTCGATTCGTCCAAATCCGATTCGGAACCCACCATTCCAACCGACTCGGACACTTTTCCCAACGAGCGATTACGATGGCTGGAAAGCATTTGGACTGTCCGACTCGGTTCCAAAAGGCATTGGGAGTAACCGAATCTGTCAGAGCTGAATTGTAGCGGTCTAGAGACCGCGTTTCCAGCAAAGTGATTAGGATGTCAGATTTGGACAGCCTTCCCGAATTGGTTGTTCCGAGCCAGATCGCCTGTCGGAATCTGACTTTGGGGGCCCGTAGCATGCCCCCCATCACCCGGGGCCCTCCGAATCAGGCCCGTTGGGGTACCCATGGTTCCCCCCTTCCCACGTATGCACAGTGTGGCAGGCACCATGGGGTGCCCACCACAGGGTGCAAGGTTTTCCCCAACAACCCCTTTTGTCAATGGGAGCTTGTTTAAATGGGAGCCTGTGTTCTTGTTCGGTACAGAGGCTCCCATTGAAGTCAATGGGAATCGGACCGAACGATGTTGAGAAGCATCATAATCGGTCAGTTGAACTCGCAGAACCCGATTCATTCGGAAACGATTCCGAAACCAATTTGGTCAGAAGAGTTTCCTAATGAGATCGTAATCGGCCCCTAAGTGTACTTTTGAAGTCTATTTCTGTAATTTTTTGTCAGATTTGCTGGGAGCAAATTGTGGTTACCTGCTGCTGATCGTTGGCTAAGACAAGACCTTTTTTACATTTTTAGAGAGGTTTGGTGGTAGGGATGATGTGGGTGGAACTAGTTAATGGTAGTTATAGAGTAAATTTTTTTTTTGAGGCTTAGTTAGTCGTAGTTTGTGTTCTATTGCTCAGTAGTGTGTGTTAGGTATTCTCAGAGTTTGGTAGAAGTCTACTAATATTTTAGATATTGTCATGTTATACTTTGTGTTTATTTCAATTCTAATGTAATGTTTATGTTGTGTTTAAAAATATTGTTTTATGTGGGTGGGTATTCTATGTTTTCTACAGGTTTACGGATTGAAAGTAATCCCAGGGACCTGTGGAGTTAGTGTTTTTAAATTAAATTAATTTGGCATTATTATTTTAAATGTCCTCTGATTCTTCAGGTTTCATGTATTACTTCAATGGATTTCCCTTGGACTTTTTCATTTTTGCTTGGTTTTGGAGCTTTTTTGGACTTCACTTTTTTCTTTTTGGTAGATTATATTTTGACAACATGGTTGTGGAATGGAGATCTACAGCTCCAAAACTGTAAGTTTATTTATTTATTTGTGAGCAGGAAACGTTATATTTTATTATGTATGTGTATTTGCTGTAATTACCATGTGTTATTTTACATTTCCATGTGTTGGATTTACATTTTAACATTTTGTGTTTATTTCTACTGTTGCGCTTTGTGATTGACAAGGTGCTGATATTTAATTAATGATTAAACATATTACTTTTCAATGTTATTTGTATGTTCTTTGACTAATGTATACAAATTAATTGTTTAATATGTATTTAAAAATCCTTCAGTTATGGTAGTGTGTACTTTTCTTAAGGTTTCTTGGTTAGAGTGTATGAAGCTAGGTGTGTTATAATAGGGATTTTGCTATTGATTCTAAGTAGTGTACCTCTTTGTTGTTTATAAAGATTCTAATTTTGCATTGTAGCATGTCGTACATTTTACTGGTTTACCTTACTGATTGCTCAATTCGTTTTTGTAGGGTTTCTATGAATTTGTATAGTGTAGGTTGAGTTCTCCCTAGCGTGGCTTGTAAGGCATTCTGCCATCTTCCTACTATGGGGCCGATTCTGATGCGGGTTGGAAAAGCTTCCCGACCGAATCGGTTGGGAAATGGTGTCCGACCCACTCGGATCGGGAAAGTCCGACCGGCGGAGTTGGATGCATCCGGATGCTTCCAGATACGATTTGGTTGAACTCCCATTGACTTCAATGGGAACATTTGTTCCTAACCGCATCAGAATTGGGCCCTCGGTCGGGAAGACACGTTCCCGATCCGATTTGGAAGGAGCAAATGCCGTTAGGAGGCCTTCCTAACCGCATCAGAATCAGGCCCTCGGTCGGGAAGCTTTTCCAACCCGCATCAGAATCGGGCCCATAGTTGTTGGTTTTGGCTTCTTGAGCCAGGGTGCTGTCATAGACATTCCACCAAGGTATTTGAAATTTGGGTTGACATCCTTGTCTAGAGCAATGCAGTCTCTCAACCTAAGTGTCTTCGAAGTAGTTTGTGCATTAAGGGTCTTAGTTTGTCTTAGTACGCATCTAAATGTAAAAAAAAAAATGTAAGTCCGTTTTTATATAGCGCAGCTACTCACCCTTACGGGTCTCAAGGCGCTGGGGGCCGGAGTGGAAATTAAGTGAGCTATTGCCCAGAGTCACATGGTGCTGAGCTGAGCTGCCGCCGGAGCCGGGGATCGAACCGTGAACCCTGTGCTCCGAAGTCAGCTGCCCTGGCCGCTGCACCACACCTCTCCACCTCCGTCCCTGCTGACGGAGCACCTGCGGGAACTGGGAAACAAAGACAGAGCTTTGAACTTGTTGTCCTCTTCTTTTACTGGTAGATCTGAGAAGCTGTCAAAGAATCAATTCCATTCAGAGCCTTTCTCACTGCCATGTGGGGTCCCTCAGGCCTCATCGTTGAGCCCCACATTATTCAATATTTATGTTTCCCCACTGGCTAAGCTTGTACATTCCTTTGGGATAAAGGCTGTGCCATACACCGATGACACCCAGATAATTGTGTCCATCTCTAAAGACACCAAGGACATCACAGCCAGCTTTAACTTTTGGATGAAGGCAGTAGCATCATGGATGGCCAAGAACTACCTGAAACTAAATGGGGATAAGACTGAGGTATTGCTCTTTGGATGTCAATCTTCGATTTGGAACAGCTACTGGTGACCAGACACACTAGGTACTTTACCCATTCCAGTTGAGACTGTTAAAAATCTACGTTTCATCCTGGACAGCGAGTTGTTGCAAAGTCAATCGTACAGTGTCTACATGCTTATGGGCGATCAGGGTGATGAGGAAGATCTTTCCATTTATGGCCCTTCAGGCTCGTTAACACGTCACTCTTGCTTTGTCCTGCTCTAGGATAGACCACTGTAATGTGATCTACATTGAGACCAACAAGTCATTCCTAGCAAAGTTGCAACTAGTGCAGAATACAATGGTAAGGCTTATGCTGAATATTCCCAAGTGGCAGTCGGTGTCGAAAGGTAACGAGAACTGCACTGGCTTCTGGTAGAGAAGCATATTCTGTTCATCACATTATGCACTATACATAAGGCTCTCTACGTGGTAAGTCCAGTTGATATCGAAGCCATGTTCCAATTGTATGTACCTGCTAGAAATCTCCGCTCAGCACACCATAACTGGGTGACTGTCCCCAAAGTCCAGAAGAAGAAATGAGGAGTCAGAGCCTTCTCAGTCTCGGCGGCAAGGCTTTGGAACACTCTATCCCATCATCTCACACCCATGAAGTTGTATTTCCCTTTTAGAAAGGCCTTTGATGCAGAGGAAGTGTTGGGGGATCTTTTTGTCTGCTCACTTATCCGCACCAACCATTATATAATAATCAGAAGCGTAACTCTAATGACGGGCCCATAAGTCATTATCACTCAATTACCAATATCAAAGGTCCTCCAATGAATCTTTGGTAGAGCTAAAAGGGACTAAATAATGAAAGACGGAATGCTATTTCTCCACGAGGACCTACAATGAAGAAATATGCTAAACATTGGCCATTATAATCATTATCCAAATAACTAAGTAATTCAATAATATAGACAAACACTATTCTTTTCTATTAGTTTTCTTGTTATTTCATAAATGAATGGTCAAGTACAAAATGCAAATTAGAATGTCATTTTTTTGGTTTATAAAGTACAAAATAGATTCACAATAATCAATACAATTCATTCATGAAACATCAGAACATCAGGTATAGAGGAGTGAGAGAGAGAAAACCATCAGCGAAACAATTGTTCACTTACGAAATAGAAAATACTAATGCACAGCATGCAATTAGTCTGAAAAGCTAACCCCACGGCCGTTAGGTAATAGCGGGAGCAGCACCATCAGCTGACGATGTGCAAAGTCTCTTGAAAGTCTCTTAGGATCAGCAGGTTTTGCCAGCCAGAAAATCAGGAATCAGCACGGCATGCAGCATACCACGAACGCAGGGACAGGTCACCAATCTTGTGAACGAGCCGAGGATCACTTTCCCACAGGAATCTTTATAGAATGCTACTTCCTTTCTTCTGCTAAAATGTTGCATTCTCTCTCTTCAGCAAGCCTCTCCATTGGTTATTCACGATGGTATGACAATCTGACAGTGACTTTTCTACTATTTTCTAAACACTCTGGAGCTTATTTACAAGCCCCTTGCGCCACTTTTGCGTCACTTTTCCCATGTTAAAAATGACGCAAAAGTGGCGCAAGGGCCTTGTAAATCTGCCCCACTTTGTTTAAATATTGTATAACTTCCAAGAGAGGAAGAGGAAAAGAACCTGGTTACAAATGTATCTAGAATATTATAACAGTTACATTCGTCATCTTCATCCCTCGCCTAGACAGGAAAGAAACCTAGAAGACCTTTAGAAACAGACTAATTATCCACACTCAAAGGAAGCATCTGTAACATTTGAAGGACAGGAGCACGGAAAGTACATCCTCTGACAATTCTGAGGCCTACATTAATTTAGCAAAACAGAGAATAATTTCTAAAAGCCTATACTACTTTCACAAAGAATAAAACTTTTTCTTTTGTCGTTTATTTTCCTGCAGTTAGGAAAACAGAATAACATCCAGTTAGCATTATTCAAATTATTTTAACTATGAAAATCAAACTATCGTGCCTTGTGCACATTTCTCATGTTATACACTCTCATGTTATATTAGTAGTTTTGCGCATATTATTAAAATGCATGCATCAGAGTGGATTTCATTGAGCAGATTTTATTTTCAAAAATCGTGCTCCATCAATCCCCCATCAGATGGTATCCCAAACCATCACAATAACCCTCATCAGATACCTATCTGATAACATAATTTAGAATGCAGAGTCCATTGTTCGCATCTGTTTCAACCTAACACCCTCTAAATCTTTCATCACACTATAATAAACACCCTTTTGATCGTCCATTTCCATTTCTTCTCTTTTCCTTTTTCTCGCTCTTCGCTTTGCATCTTTCATTTTATTCTTGCAGCATTTCTAAAGCAAAAATACCATTAAAACGCCGGTAGCAACAGCAACTATTGGTGTTAGTATCCTCCCTAATAAGATGTTAGCAAATGTTGAGAACCAATTACCTATAGAAGAGAAACCCTAATCATGTTTCTCCCAAGCACCATCAACCTTCAGTTTTGCTAAATCATCATGTAAATGATTAATGTTGCTAATATATCCTTCTAGATCTCTACTTTTATCAGGAATATATGTGCAACATAGTTGAATTTTCAACATAGTACAGACTCCACCCTCTTTTGTCAATAATACATTTAAGGCAAGTATATTTTGTAAGACCATGGTTCTCATAGCAACCATTTCCGTATCAATCACTAAAGATCCACCAGCAGTATCCGTTGATAAATGATCAACCACTGTAGACAATTTTCTAATCTTTTGAGAATTTAGAATCACCCCAACTGAAGGTATCAATGCTCCAAAAATATCTCCCACAATATCTGCAGCACTCAAACCCCTTTTATTCCATGTTAGTCTCTTTTCATTGGTTCCATGCTTATCACCAACGTGATACAATTTCGGAAAGACTATACCCATATAACAACACCTATACCAATGTGGTGGCAACCTATAGTAGGCATTTTTCCCACACTCATAATAGACTCCAGGGAATACAGGATCAGTACCACCTCTTAATCCTCAGCCCCCTGTTATAACGAAAGTGTGTTCACATTCACTGGAACCAATGAAATGATAATTATAGTCAGGCTTCTGCCTTAGTAAGCAAAGCTTCCCTCTATGAGGCCAATCCAGAGTCATTGCAGCATAAGTCTCACCCTGCTTATAATTACCTTATTCATGTGCCCATGGTGGTTCTCTACTTTTCGGCTCTGCAGCTCTTTGTTTAAAACATCTACATCTATCTTCTACTGTATTAATTAATTCTATTTCTACATTATGCAATTTACAAGCCAGATTATTTCGATGTGCTTATACTGTATCTATTGTTTTAGTAGAATGGAACAATTCTCCCATGTACTCCGCATTTCTAGCACTATACACTATATTCATACTCTTTCTAATAGGCACCTCTGAAAAACTAAGTCAAAGTTTGAGTAGTAGTATTGAAACATCTCCTTGCCATAGAACAAACTGGTTAGTACACTACATGAAATACCATATGTTAGGGGAAGGCGATGATAAGTCACCCCTTCAGACACAGACGTAGGTAGCTGCATGCACACATAACAATCTCTCGCATCCATAGTATCCACGTATTCATACAAAAGTTTAGTGAAGATATTTAGCGAGAAATCGTTAATTGATTTATCCACATGCAAAACACTACCAGTTAATTCCTTAATATTAGTTTCTGGATCTTCCTTTATATCTCTTTTAGCATTAATTGTTACATGCTCATTATTATTAGTAATATTAACTGACATTAATGAACATAAAATGAGGTACTGCAAATGTTAATACCAACCATACAAACATTGTTAACATAACACATGCAAGACAAACATTAAGACATCTTCGTCTAACTGTGCCCTGATTTCGTTTATCAGTCTCAGTTTTAATTCTATCCATTACAAAAAATCAAAACACAAATTAGTCAAAAATTCAATCAATAATTTAATCAAAAGTTACTAAACTAAATTTTGCTAGACTACTTTTGGGTTGTGCACCCCATACCTTTTGAAGCCTTCAGCTCTCTTTCAGAATTCGTTTATTTCATAAATCTCCTCTCTCTTTTTCTGCACCCTTTTCAGAAAAACAGTTTATCTAGGGTGGCTTGTACGAGCAACTGCTTTTTGAACAAAATTCAAGAAATTCTTTTTCCCAATCATTCGATGCAGTAGTCACCACATATGTCCATTCAGGTGCTCTGTATTTCTTATTTGGTACTTTAATTCTCTTTGTTCTTCTCATTTGCTCTTCTTCTATTTCACTTTGTTCAGATTGGCTAGATATTTCAATCACTGTTTCTTGAACTTTTTTATTCACAGAGTATTTTACTCTTTTTACTCCTTTTGGCCACTTATCTTCTCTCTTAGTTCTTTTTTCATTTTCATTGTCGATGTCATTTGTATTCGATTCATTCTTTTCTTTTGATGAATCCCTTTTTCTTTTTCTTTATTGCTTTTTATAGGAATCACTTCATTTTCAACAGTAACAACCACAGCATTATTTTCTTCAGTCCCAGTAACTTGTGCCCACTTTACTTGATTTTCAACTCGCCTTGGAATGATTATTTGTTCCTGTCGTTCTTCTTCTGCAAGTTATTCACTTTCAAGTGGACTTGGGACTCTTCTGGTGTGGCTTGCGTGTATCCAATTTGGTGAACCTCCACACTTAACAGCAGTCGTTGTCACCAGTATTACTTGATAGGGACCATGCCATCCTGGTTCTAGACAAGATTTCCTCACATGCTTTTTCACAAGCACCCAGTCCCCAGGACACAGATCATGTCCTTGTTCTTGCTGTGTTGTTGTTGCAACTTCTCCAACCTGGTGAGACACAGAACGTACCACATCAGCCAATCCTTTGCAATCATCCAGTACCAAATCATCAGTAATGTTCATTAATTCATTTGATGGAACTGTCCGCTGTCTCATAGCCCTACCCATCACAATTTCATGTGGGGACAGTCCTGTTCTTTTGTCAGGGATACTTCTAAAGCACATCAACACCAATGGAAGTTCATCAGGCCATTTCAGTGTTGTGGATGCACAAACCTTAGCCAATCTAGATTTTATTGTGCCGTTCATCTGTTCAACAACACCTGAAGCCTCAGGTCTGTAGGCACAGTGCAACTTTTGTTCAATTTGTAATGCTGCACAAATCGCCCGAATTATTTCATTGTTGAAGTGTGTCCCCCTATCAGATTCCAAAGAGACTGCAAAACTGAACCTAGGTATTATCTCTCTAAGAAGCAATTTAGCAACTGCTAGACTGTCATTGCATCTTGTTGGATATGCCTCCACCCAACGAGAAAACAAACAAACAACCACAAGAACATACTTTAGTCCATGGCAAGGAGGCATTTCAATAAAATCGATTTGCATCCTCGTAAATGGTCCTGCAGCTTTGCCAATCCGTCCCATACTAACCACTGTTTTTCTCCCTGCATTCTGTTGTTGGCAAACAGCACATCTTTGACAAAGACTTTCTGCAATAACCCTGAATTTAGGATTAAACTATGTTTGACGAAACAATCTGATCATTGCATCTCTACCTATGTGTGTTGGACCATGGTAGACCCTTGCCATCTGTGATAACAGACTATCTGGCATTACTGGTCTCCCCTCTGTATAAATCCACACTTCATCATCTGATCTGCGTGTACATCCTGATTTGATCCACCCATTTTTCTCTGAATCATTCGCTTCTTCCTGTAGTTCTCTCACCTCATCCTTGGTTTCAACAGATGAGAACATCAACCTGCATTCTGTTTGGCCAAATTGATCAATTTGTTGGTCCACATTAATCGAATATGTATTCAAAGCACAAAATCATGCAATCTCGTCAGCATTTCTATTGCCCAGTGTGACATATTCACAACCAGACCGATGTGCTGAACATTTCACCACCCCAATTTGTGCCGGCAATTGTAGTGCCATCAGTAGATCTTTTACACACTCTCCGTTTCGTATAGGTGAACCCGAAGAGGTCAAATATCCACGTTGAGAGCACAATTGCCCAAAATCGTGAACCACCCCGAAGCCATACTGACTATCAATGTATATTGTTACTCTCATTTGTCTTGCTAAGCAACAAGCTCTAAAAGAGCCACTAGCTCAGCCACGTGAGCAGAACTCACTCTTTTCAACCATGACGCTTCAATCACATTTGTCACTGTGCAGATTGCATATGCAGCTCTCAAACAACCTTCTGCATCCCTTAAACATGATCCATCCACAAACAAAACAACATCAGATTCAGTCAGTCGAGTATCTTTGATATCAGGCCTTGGTTTGGTACACAACTCAGTCACATCCAAACAATCATGAGCAATTTAATCTAAAAATACTTCACAACCTGGTGTTGGTAATAATGTAGCTGGATTCAAAGTCGTACATCTTACTATTTTCACAATCTCAGCTCCCAATATCACCTGTTCATATTTTGTTAATTGACTACTTGTAAGATGCTGTGTGCGATTTCGTGTTAACAAAATCTCAACTGAATGTGGCACATATACCTTCAAAGCATGTCCCATTACAATCAACTCACTCTGTTCAAGACTCACACAAGTAGCAGCAACTGCTTTTAAACATCCTGGTAATGCTGCAGTGACTGGATCCAATGTGGCAGAAAAACATGACACTGGCCTTCGTGCTGTTCTGTGAGTTTGAGTTAGAACTGACAGTGCGCAACCATCATTTTCATTACAAAACAATTCAAACTCCTTGTCAAAATCTGGCATTCCTAATGCTGGTGCTCGACATAAACTGTCTCGCAACTCCAAAAATGCTTTCATGCCTTCCACATCAGGATGTATTGGATCTGTCACATCTTTGTGTGTCAATCTCTGTAACGGCTTGGCAATCAGTAATAAATTCATAATCCACTGCCTGCAATATCCAACCATTCGCAAACACATTCGAATTTCTTTCTGTGTTTTTGGCAGATTAATTCGCATAATAGCATTGATTCGATCTTGAGAAACTTTACAAATTCCTTTTCCAATGATATGGCCTAGATAAAGAACTTCTTTTTATAGAATTGCAATTTTGCCGATGACACTTTATGCCCACCTACTGCCAAATGGTTCAGGAGAGCAATTGTATCTGTCACACAGTCTTCTCCCGTTTTCGATGCCACCAAAAGGTCATTGATATATTGAACCAAAACTGAATCTTTAGGCATTACCAATGACTCTAAAAAAAAATTCAATATCTGATTAAAGATTGAGGGGCTTTCTGTATACCCTTTAGGAACTCGGCACCATGCTAAAACACGGTTCCCGAACCGGAATGCAAATAAATATTGGCTATCCGGATGAAAGGGTATTGAAAAAAATGCTTGACACAGATCGATTACTAAAAACCATTCTGAATCACATGGGATTTGATATAGGAACACAGCTGGATTAGGTACAATTGGACAACAGCTTGTGGTATTTGTAAACTCTGTCCGCTGTTATTTGATAACTGCATTTGTGAATTCTGATTTTGCATCCGATTCATCTGTGCTTGATTCATCTGTGCCTGATAACCCTGATTCTGCATTTGCATTTGGTCACGATTTCCTACCTGTCCTGTCTTATTTAACAGACTCTTACACTTGCGTCGTCAGTGTCCAAATTTACCGCATATATGACAAGGATACTTCTTTTTCAATTCTTCTTTATCTTTGAAATTACCTCTACCTCTTCCTTGACCCACCGGGATCATTTGCGTCACAGTATTGCCATTTGAAACTACACCTTTCATTCCAGTAGTAGTCTGACCATTACCCTGAAAATCATCTGATGAATCAACACTTAAATACCCCCCTTTCTTTGCTGGTTTCATCTGAGCCAACATTAATTTTTCCTTTAATTTCTTGTGCCTCATTTCAATGTCCTCTCCACAATATTTCGTATAACGAAGTATTTCGTCAACTGATTTACTCTGCCAACAAATTAAATGCTGCTGAATCATAGCACTTATCTCAGGTCTCCATCCATACACAAACCTATACACAAAGTGTCCCATATCTTTCTCTGTGATATGTTCTATACTACTCTACTGTTTAAATACTTGAAGAAGCCTCTCATAATATGCATGCACTGATTCTTTCAATTCCTGTGTAGTTCTGTCTATTTTCACCCAATCTGTTTCTTTCAGAGAAATCTTCCCTTTTAAATACGTAATGACCTGATTGTATTTTTTCATAACTTCTTCTGAAGGTGCCCCTGTTTTTGGATCTCTTGGATACTCTTTTTTGGGCCAATCTACAGCAATTTTACACTCAATCCACAAATCTTCTGGGACAATAATATCAAAAAGACCTTCCAAATCAACCCGCAAAACCTTTGAAACTTTCACAAATCTTTCTACTTGTCTATACCATTCAACAGGCTTTTCTCTCAACCTAGGGAAATCATTCATGAATGACAATGTGTCTTGCCTTCACCATGGAACGTGCACAAAACCACCTCCTGGCACCTCTCTCATTGGGTATGCCGTAACCGCATCCTCTGGAACTGATTCTTTTTCTTTTTCTCTTAAAGGGTACAACGGCAAAGCAGCTTTTGTTGACACACTCACTTCATCCTTCTTTTTTGCCCATCTTCCTTTCCATCTATCTAACTCTCCCCAACGTCTTAGTGTGGAAATCGATCTTTAATCTGTAATCGTCTTCCTGATACATTCAGATTTTCCAAATCTTTGTCTGTGAAATCCAACCTGTATGTCTTTTGTAAGGCTTTAGACTTTTCAATATCGACTCCATACATCTGTGCAACTTCAGCAAAAGACTCATGCAAACTTCTTGCTTTTCTCGTAATATTTTTACACAAGAAGAACAACTCATCTTCCTGATATTTACTTAGTCTCTCTGGTCTAATTGTACCTGCAATCATTTCTTCCAAATCTCCTTTCAATTTATTCACATCTATATATGCATCTTTATTATGACCACTGCAACCAGGTGCTATTTCTCTAATCCAATCATCTAATTCTTCTGGCGATGGACCTAAAGATCTCTGTACAATTTCACTCATTTCACTTCTCGCTCCATCAGGTGTCTGTGTATTCATTCTCCTTTCAACTTGCATCAATTTCTTAGGGTCAAGGTTTATACCTCGTTTTGGTGTCTCATTCCTTTCTGAAACATCAATCAATTGTTCCTCTTGTCCTGTAGCTATACTCACATTCATACCGCTATTCTCATTTGTTCTTATGACCTTTCTAAAGTCTGTATGACATTCATTACTCTTACCTGGAACAGTTAAAGAATGTACTCGAGTGAGTCCTTGCTCATTATACATTGTAACTATAGGACCAATTGTTACTGGAACTGACAAAACATCTGGGTTTATTATTGATTTCATTCTCACTAATTCTTCTCTATTTACATTTTGAATCTCACTTACAACTTCAGGGGATCTACTTATTGGCTCTTCAATCTGAATTAAAGGAGCACTTGGTAAAGCACTCGAAATCTGTTCTTCTTGATATCTCGGAGGTCTATTCATCAATAATTCTTTCAGGAAATCTTCATCAAACTCATCTGTACTATTATTTATATTAGTATCCTTCTCTTGTGATTCAGTATTTTTCTTTTTCTCTTTATTTTTTCCTCCTTGAGTCGACTCAACCTCTCTAATTGGAAACATCCTCGTTCCTTTAACAGTGTCTCTTCTCTATCATTTTTTCATAGCATCCCACTTTGCTTCAGAATACCTACTCTCTGTATTTTTGTATCTATTCTGTTGTCTGTCTCTTTCTCCTTTATAAGCTTCATAATCCCACACTTCAAGAGCTTCGTACTGCATAGGTCTTGGATTTGGACTCAAATTATTCATTCATCTCCTCCAATTTTCTAAAATATTAGTATTAAAAGAACCATTAACTGGAAATGCCAAATTACCATCTTGGTCTGTATATTTCATCTAATTTTCTAACCAGGTACAAGTATGGTATCCCCTTTCTATTGCCATAAATGATGCAGGCGTACCTTCAGAAGCTATAGAAACTCCTTCTCTAATCACTGTTGGCTGATATTTGCTAAACAATGTTTTCAACAATTTAATTATCTTCATGTTTTTTCTTTTTAAATCTGTAAAATTTGTATTAGTAAATAAATCTGAAACTCCCTTCCGTGTTATGTTTCACTCAGCCGCGGCCGCTGTAGGTAAAAGCGGTGGGGCCAGGTGAGGGGGGGATTTCAAGAGACGACCACGAGGGAAAATTAATTATTTATTTAATTTTCCCTCATGGTTGTCTCTCAAAATCCCCCCTCACCTGGCCCCACCGCTTTTACCTACAGCGGCCGCGGCTGAGTGAAACACTGCTTCCAATCAAAGTTATTTTACGCTGTCCAATCTCAGCGGGACGCACACCAACTAGCCTATTGCAGCGCTGCACTTTTGGTGACGATTACTCACCACTGACCAATACCAGCGCGGCTCTTTGTTACGTCAGTATCACTCCTCTACTGACCCTCCCTTTACAAAATCAGCATCAATGTCTTTTCAAGTCTTTGACAAACAATAACAAACTACATAAACACAGCTTGTCTGCTCCACTAAAAGAAATACGAAAGTATCTTCATGCACTCTAAGAAATTTCTACACTCCAACAAAAACCTCGACCAGTGTGATTATGCTCTCTTACAAGTGGAAAATTCTCAGGACTTCCCCAGTTGTGCTTTCTGAAGTGTCCCAAATAAACCTCCACTACTTCATTCAACAAAGTTCCTTGTGCAGTAACTTTCAGTTCGACGACCGCCTAGTACCGCATCAACAGCAGACAATACACATAAAGCTTAGTGTATGCCACACTAAGACAGTCCTTAGGCTTATCCCGGGATCTCAGGCCTACGACGGACCCGCTAACTCCATTGAGATTCAACAAACCTCAACGTGACATAAAGGTACAAACTCATACATATCATAAACTGTTTAAATCTGTCATGTCTTTTAAACTCTGTCTCTTCATTACCCAGTATTTTAGTCTAAACTAACCATCTAATTGCAACTACCAAAAACTGATGCAGCGGAAGTGTTGGGGGATTTTTTGTCTGCTCACTTATCCACACCAACCATTAGATAATGATCAGAAGTGTAACTCTAATGACGGGCCCATAAGTTATTATCACTCAATTAGCAATATCAAAGGTCCTCCGATGAATCTTTGGTAGAGCTAAAAGGGACTAAGTAATGAAAGTCAGAATGCTATTTCTCCACGAGGACCTACAATGAAGAAATGTGCAATAATCATTATCCAAATAACTCAGTAATTCAATAATAAAGACAAACACTATTCTTTTCTATTAGTTTTCTTGTTATTTCATATATGAATGGTCAAGTACAAATACAAATTAGAATGTCATTATTTGGTTTATAAAGTACAAAATAGATTCACAATAATCAATACAATTCATTCATGAAACATCAGAACATCAGGTATAGAGGAGTGAGAGAGAGAAAAACATCTGCGAAACAATTGTTCACTCACGAAATAGAAAATTCTAATGCACAGCGTGCAATTAGTCTGAAAAGCTAACCCCACAGCTGTTAGGGAATAGCAGGAGCAGCACCATCAGCTGACGATGTGCAAAGTCTCTAGAAAGTCTCTTAGGATCAGCAGGTTTTGCCAGCCAGAAAATCAGGAATCAGCACGGCATGCAGCATACCACGAACACAGAGACAGGTCACCAATCTTGTGAACGAGCCGAGGATCACTTTCCCACAGGAATCTTTATAGTATGCTACTTCCTTTCTTCTGCTAAAATGTTGCATTCTCTCTCTTCAGCAAGCCTCTCTATTGGTTATTCACGATGGTATGACAATCTACTGACAGTGACTTTTCTACTATTTTCTAAACGCTCTTTGTTTAAATATAATAAGAGAGGAATAGGAAAAGAACCTGGTTACAAATGTATCTAGAATATTATAACAGTTACATTTGTCATCTTCATCCCTCACCGAGACAGGAAAGAAACCTAGAAGACCTTTAGAAACAGACTAAATATCCACACTCGAAGGAAGCATCTTTAACATTTGAAGGACAGGAGCACGGAAAGTACATCCTCTGACAATTTTGAGGCCTACATTAATTTAGCAAAACAGAGAATAATTTCTAAAAGCCTATACTACTTTCACAAAGAATAAAACTTTTTCTTTTGTCATTTATTTTCCTGCAGTCAGGAAAACAGAGTAACATCCAGTTAGTATTATTCACATTATATATATATATTTAACTAGGAAAATCAAACTGTGCACATTTCTCATGTTATACACTCTCATGTTATATTAGTAGTTTTGCGCATAATATTAAAATGCATGCATCAGAGTGGATTTCATCGAGCAGATTTGATTTTCACCTTAAAGACCTGGTTGTTCACCATTTAGGAAGGCACAGCATAATTAGAAGTTTCACTAACAATTCCGTAAGACTACAGAGCCTAGACACCCACAGGCCTTGTTTCACTTTAAAAAATTTGCAGTTAGAACTAGTCTCTTAAATCTTGAAGTACATGCCTTACCTTAATGTTGGTCCTGCTGCTTTAGTGATTTTGGTGTGGTAAGTGTTGACATTATCTGCTCTTTTTATATTATATTGTTAATGAATTTCCTATTATAATTGGTTAGTTTGATTTACTGGACGTTTTTATTGGTTAGTGTTCATTTAGTTTGAATTTTGTTCATCAGTTCATACATTTTTTGGTGGACACTAATTAGAGTTTTTGCTTCAATGTGAAATATATATTTCTGTTTTTGTGTTATATTGTATGTATTTTTTATATTTAATTTTATTTATTAATGTTTATTTTTTATATTACTGTAAGTCAGTTAGTTGTTGTTTTGAAATATATTATACTTTTTGTGCTTAAAGCTTATTTTATTGTTAATTAAGGTAAAATAGAGTTATTATATTATTTTATAACAATTGGTTTTATCTTTTGCAAAATTAGTGTAGTCTATATTGTGTGTTTAGATATCTTTGACTTTTTATACATTTATTTATAGGTAACAATATTTTTCTTTACAATATGTATGGTTTGGATACTGTTGGGACAGTAAAATCCTCTACATGGTAATAGACATCCACCCCTGCCCTGTGTTCGCAACTGTATTGATGTCTGGATCCCTAATGCTGATTTTTGTTTGCATAGGCAAACACGTATAATGCATGTGAACCTTGACATATGCCTGCGTTACGGATTGCAGTCTTGTTGGCCCAGAAAGGGTTCCCAAAGCTCCTCCCTCATAGTTGACCAGGAGTTAAACAGAATGAGCGCAGTGATGGCAGTATACTGTGTACTGATCAGTAGGACTGAACAGGTCCTTTTTAGGTCTCGCCTTGGCAGCGCATGCGCTGCATGCGCTCTCTCAGCGAGACATAAAGTAATCTGTATGTTGGCTGAAACTTAGTGTAATTTGTCATGCCGCTTGCCATTGGTTTAACTCTGGCATTGCTGTTGTAATCTTGCTTTCTGAGGGCTGTTAATACCATACCTAACTTCCGTGTAGTCCGGAAGCAGCAGCGCCTAACTACAGTTTTCGTCCGCAGCAACGCTCTGCAGGGCGCACGGGGAACTTTCTTTTTTCTCTTCAGCAGCGCCTGCCTTACAAGCCACATGGTGCGCGGGCGCACGCTCCAGCAGCGTGTGGAGATCAATCTGCTGCCTTTTCTTTGGCTTCCCCCGCCCCCTACTTGGCGCGAGGAGAATCTCGCGCCACAGCTTGTTCTTTTTAATTAACCGAACTATCGCTATGTACTGCTGACGGACAGCCGCAGCTCCCCCGCCCTCCCCCTACGGAGGCTGGCACCGTGCGGTGACGTCGCAGTGATTGGCAGCTCTGCCCATGCAGGTTCCGAGGAGGGGGTGGGACCGGTCCCTCGCCACAGCTCGAGGAGGCAGCAGCTCTGCTGAGTCATTGTGTGCGGCCACCTTCCCTCCTTCGCTGGGCTCTGCCTCCGTCTCTCCAGCCGGCTCTCCGTCGGTCTCTCCTCCGGGCTGGCCTTGCTGGCTGTAGGTGAATATTTTGTGTGGGCTCCGAGGCTGGGATGAATGCCGGGAGAAACAGGGGTGTCTGTCATCAAGCAGAAGGGCTGCCGGACCACAGTGCGGTGTACGGCTCGGTGCGCGGGCCCCTGTCTGTGCACTGCTCCAGGTGTGTGCCCGTGCAGTGCCGGTCTCAGCACTGCCCGAGGCTTGTTTTCCCTTGCACCCTTGCCTTCGGATGCCTCCTTGGGGTTGTTTCGAAGAGAGATGCTTCAATGCTTGCGTTGCTTTCACTTTCACTGCACTTGCTTAAAGTGTTTTGGATTTGAGGGATCATTCCACTGTTACTGACTGTACTGTGCCTGTTCTGTGAGTGGCTTACACATACACACAACCCCCACCTTCCCATACACTCGTGTACCATCAATTAGGAGGTGAAACGTCTCTGCTACACACCGAACAGGGATAGTACAGTCAGCAGCAGTGGAATGAACCCTCCAATCCAGAAAACATTAAGCGAATGCAGTGAAAGTAAAGCCCTCCAGTGACCTTGGGCCGTGTTCACACTGTAAAAAACTGCAAAGAACATAAACAAATAAATTGTAATACTGGGCTTTAGGCAAGCTGTCCCCACAGTGCAGTGTGGTACTTATTAATGAGTGGGCTTCAGCACACTGTGAGGGCTATGAAGAGCTATATAAATTAAATGAGAATGGTTCGTGTGTGTCTCCATGTCTGTTTGTGTTTTGAAAAACGTACACTGCTATCTCTTCTGGGTGCGAAGCAAACTTGCTTTGCTGCTGACCATGCCATACTTATTCTTCCATCCAAATGAAGTTTGAAAAAATAATTTCTGTGTACAAACTAGGGTGTTTGACTTTTCAGTTAAAATTGGAATGTATGATTAACAACCATTGTGTTCCCTAGAATGTTGCTCACATGTTGTACACAATTGACAGGCTGACATTTGTATGCAAAAGACACCACTACATCCACATCTTTTACCATGAAGGATTATACTGGCTTCACGTGCTAGCAAGAAGTCCAGTAAATTATCAGGTGCCTGGTTCACTGAGGAGCATACAGACATTTGCATTTTTATTTTGTAGGGTACATGCTACTGAACTATCAAAAGAAATGCTTTAGTCCAGGAACTAACAGCTCTATGACTTTAAATCTTTGCAGGACTGACCCAGCCTCTCATCTTTCCAACTTTAATGAGTAGGGTAATAACTGCGGCCGAACACTGCTCTGTATGTCTGAGGCAGGGAAAAGAGGGGGTGGTGAGTTGTTGCACTCTCCGGTGGCTGTGAATGCAGTTTCTAAATGCGGCGGCGCTTCCAGTGTACATTTTGGACTTAGCATACCAACACCGTATTGGCAGACCTAACCAATTTAATTCAGTTTTTCTCACTGCTCCTTCGTTTGCCTAAGCCGGTCGCCCTTTGTGCCTCCAACAGACTCACCCATTCACTACTGGTTTGCACATCTGTATTCTATTTGGATGCAATCTAAAGCGCTCAAACGCCTGAGAGGGGTAGTAAACACTATAAAAATGCAATTACAAGTGCAAGACTATCAGCAAGAGCCCATTGTCCGCCCTCCCTGCAGCCAAAGTGGCAACAGCAGTTCAAGTGCAAATGCCTGCGTGCTCCTAACACAGATGAATACTGCACATGTTGATGGTGCTGTTTAACCATAAGGAGCTCCGGCCCAGCCCATCTTACCTCTTCTAACAGATGCGTAAAGCAAGAGAAATTTAACAAAGACAAATGGTTCAAGTGCTGTTTAGATGCTTTGTAGGCAAAATTGAAAAAAAGGGACGTTCAAGCCAACATATGGACAATAAAGCTCGTTTAGGATTAATTTACATTCATCAAGACTGTCACTGCGATTTGTCAAAAAGCAGGGGTTGCAACAAAATGCTCGCAAATGTATGCATATTTTATTTAGAAGCTGTTTCATACCGCAGGTACTAATTAGAAGCTCTTATTAAAAAGCTGTTCAAATAGCATGTTTGATTCAGGGTTTAAAAACTGACGTTTTTATTTATTTCTACTTTGTGTTTTTATATTAATAAAATCTGTCATTCTATGCCCCTCATATAATGTTCAATTAGTCCTTCTATTTGTTGGTGAAATGTCCCGGTTTTTTGCTTTCAAAATCTGGTCACTCTACTTAGTGCTGGCTCTTAAGATGACCTATGCACTAATAACCACTTGGTGCAAGAGATATAAGTTATATATACCATTCTTACAAAAAATGTCTGTATTTTACAAAGTAAAACAGGTTAGCATTACTGATAGTTTAAGCTATTGGCGTTGCAAAAATAATGTATGTTCGATTTTTTTAAATAAAAATATCCCAGCAGTAGCATAAGTAAAGGTGCAGTACCTTTTGTGGTTAATAGAAGTCCCTTTAAAACTCCACAGGGACATCTAGTAACATCCTGTGGTACTGCACCCTTTTCTTGCTTTGTGGATTTTATTTTATTATTTATGCTATAGCTGGGATATTTTATAACAAAAACAAATAACAAACATTATGATTTGCAACGCCAATAGCTCAAATGTTCGGTTATTACGAGACCTATTGCATTGCAAATGCTTGTTAACCTGTGTCATTGGAGTGAGACCTAAAGGCTCATTCATTTTTTAGAGTTCCACTGCTGCGTGCGTAACTCTCCCTTGGCCTACATCAGTTTGGTATGAAGTGCTGCTTAGTACAGAAGTGGTGTATCTGGGCTGGATGTATATGTGCCTGGGAAGGATACAATACAGGGATAATGCAGTACTGAGAAGTGCGTGCATAGTGAATACATGTACTAGATGTATATGTGCCTGTGAGTGGCACAGTACGTGAAAAATGTAGTATTGTGCAGTGCATGCAGGATAAATGCATGTGGTGGGTGTATGTGTACCTGGGAGTGGTACAAACATGAAGGGAGCAGTGTGTGCATGTTAAATGAATATGCTGGATATATGTGTACCTATGAGTAGTACTGCACATGGAGGAGACAGTACTGTGCAGTGTGTGTGTATGCTATATACATGCACTGGGTATCTGTGTGCCTGTGGATGGTACAAATACATAGAGGGCCGTGGATTCCATTTTGAGAGACCCAGGCCTGCATGTTGAAACATGGAGAGGAGGTATCGAAATCTTCCCAAACAAATTTGTGTATTGCCGCATTCCTGTAAGCTGGGTGGGACACACACTCAGGAAGGGTGAGCCAGGTTTCCCCTGCGCATTTCAAAGGGTTGGACTGCCATGAAAAGGCAGAGGGAAAGGGACATCGTAATCCCGACTGCGGTGCCTGCGCAGGCACTGCTGCCATTCAGGGATTACCTCTCCGACCGCCGCCCCGACGGGATCTCTGATCATGTCGGAAGGGGCAGTCTTTCCCCCACCCACAGCACTCTGACTGCGGCATTGCAATTCAGCGGTTGGACCATGGCCCTGGATGTTAGGCTGACCGCCACAGACGGCCTGCCGGAGGCAGTCCGTGCAACATTGTAATCGGGCCCTATGTCCTTAAATGTGACATTTGTCAGCAAATAAAGTTTCCACCACAGCACACCCATCACAGACACCTCTCTTGATTTCAAACAAGCCTCTCGCTTGTGTTTGTCTGGGCCACTACGGGCCCCTACACCCGGATGGCTCTTTTAAATACATCATGTTAGCAGTGGATTCCTGCTCTCGATTCCTATGGGTATGGCCACAGCTATCGACTGGCGCTCAAACTGTTATAAAAGATTTGCGAGTCTTCATTGGCACATATGCAATAGCTGCATTCCATTCAAACCAGGGCCCAGCGTTTCCCTCTAAGGCTTACTGGGATATCATTGGAACAATGAATGTGACTGTGCACTATTCCTTGCCCTACCATCCGGAGGGAAATGCAGTGCTGGAAAGTAAAATCCATGACTTAAAGCAGTCCTTAGCAGCCTGAGTATTAGCTTCAGGTCGCAGTTTGGTCCACCACCTGTATGGGGTACAGAGAGCCTTAAACAATCTACCAAGAAGATCCTTGAGTGGTCGTACTCTCTATGAAGCCTGTTTGGGGTTAAGATGTGGGTTCCAGACCTTGACAGTCCTAGTACAGTGGTGGTGGAAATGACATGATGTTAGTGAATGTTTGGCTGTCTTACAGGAACTGAATGACTTCTGAGACGAGCAAAGCAACGAGCTACAGAAACATTCTGCCACTGGAGAAGTGCAGACAGTACTAGCAACACCTGGCTGGATTTAAAAAATCTATGAACTAGTACGGGAGAAGATTATGGGCAAGAAAGAATTCAGGCCTTCCTACAGAGCACCTGTGCCTGTCCTGGCTGTTGAAGGTACCAGAACGGTACTCTTACTGCCCCTTGCTGGTAGTAAACACAAGAGATTTGTATCTATTGATCTCATCAAACCACACCATGTGGCCAGTTCATCATAGTAGGCCACGAGGGCTCTTGGGTAGTTACTTGCCTCCTCTCACTACCTTTCAGGAAATCCCTTTCCCAGCTTTTAACCAACCCTTAGGTTTCTTTTTCCCGGCTGGGGACATCTGACACTGAAGTTTTGCTACTTCCAGTCACATCTACCAACACCACATAATCACCATGTGCAAATTCACAGATTTCAACAACACCAGCAAACAATGAAGTTGTTCATTATACACCACTATTGGAGGGAACTACCAGTTCTACACAGCTTAACGAGACCCCTATGCTTGCACAAACTGCCTCAGACTATTTGGTCGACATTGATGACTTTCCTTCAGATTCGTCAGACCCACCACCGCATGGAACTCATGCATTTATAATTTGGCTCAAAAAGACATACTTTGTTCCTCCTCAGATTTACAATTGGATTTCCACTTTGTTGCTTTTCTTTTTTCTTTGGATTGGTTTTGTGACAGTATTCTTTTTGCCTCTGCATGAACACTATCTCCCGGAACATTCTGCTGTTGAACTGGTAACCAAGGTATTGAACCTCATTCTTCATTATATAAAGTGCAAAGACACCTGTCCCAGGTGAACATTTCGGCGGTTCCCATAATTGATGCAATTGTTTGGGATAAGGTACCCTATGATATATTTGGACCAACAGAAACATTACAGTTCCCATAGGTTTTTCTAATTTCTCATAGTGATGTCATTACTCCTAGCAGCATCTCTAATGATTGGGATATTCATACAGTGAAGCAAATGCTTGATGATTTAGAACATTATACTGTAGTTGAAAGTGAAGTTATGTATAGTGGTACATCTAATTATGATTAAATGTTTTGTTTTCGCCATTATGCACACCATTTCATACACAAAGCAAGTATTCCATGTTCGGTATTTAATTACACACAATGGGAACACTGCCCTCCACCACCAGTGGGTAGCTCCAAGACATTTGCACAAACGTCAACCCTGTAGACCCAGAGACCTATTACTATAAACATCTCCCTTTCTCAGCAAAGAAAAGTATGCTAACTGAGTCACTGCGAACTTGTCCCCTTTTATTTCCCAGTTGTCAATACAAGGGTATGGCTTTTGGAAGGACATTGTTGATTTAAAATATGTGGGGGGAACTAAATGCTGGCGTGTTCAGGGCAATGAGGCTTTGTTTAGAGCATGCCTTATACCAAGACAACGATTTTCCTGAACACAATGGTGCAGCAAACATTGTGTCTCAGCATAGCCAAGATTAAGGATCTGAACACACCAAATATTCTCACATTTGCACATTTTGAGAATTGGTACCGATTTACAAACTACACGGAGGAAACATTCAACAACAAGCTTAAGATTGGTACATACAATACTTCACATTCCAGTCCACAAGGTTGGCTAGTGTGGCCATTAGGTACTAATATGGATGTCATGCCTGTTTTCTAAACAACACAAGGGGGTTCAGGATAAATGGGCCAGACCCATGTTACGTGCAGATATAACACTCGGGAGTGGGGTCAATGTAAAGCGTGGGAAAATAGTGCCTGGAATATCTAAAACATTCCACGTTAGATGAGGTGAAAGAACAGGGGAGGGGATGTAGCCTGACAGCTAGAGTGGTCGACCTCAAAGCTGGGGAACTGGGTTCGAGTCTCTGCAAGGGACGCTCAACATCCTGTGATTCTGGGCAAATCACTTAACCTCCCCGTGCCTAACAAAATGAATGTGTCCATCTGTAATGCAACTGGTGCTCATGAAAAGTGCTCTGATACCTTCGGATCAAGTTTGCGCTATATAAAACTCCAAAAACAAAAAAAAGCATGTGTCGCTCCTTTCTGATGACATCAATTTACAGGACTTCTTGCTAGGTCCTAGAAATCCATGTCAAAAGTGCTTTTTGTATGTAATATACAACGAAGTATGGAAGGTTTCACAGCATGAAGTTGCTGAGCAGATACATGAAATTGGCAGAGCAAATTTAGAAAAGGCTCTAGAAGTAGTTGACAATAGTATGACTACATTATCCACTAGGATTTATTCTCTAAGTAGCATTGTGTCATCTGCCATTGACATCATACAGAGTGACATTTCCTTTTTACAACATGGACAAACACAACTTAGGTATATCATGTCTTGAGCTGGACTTTTCAAACTTTGCACAATGGTCATGTTCCATGGAAGCATTTAAACGCCACAAGTCTATTTTTACCAAACAATTTGACAAAAGAACAAAAAACCATGACATGAAAAGATGCAACATACACAATGTTACACATAGAAAAACTACAAAAATTGCCATTCACTGTACCAGAGACACTATCAGCTGAATGGATAATACATGGGTTTATTTCTCTGCCAATTTCAACCTTTTACTTTAAGAACTGCTTACAACACTATCAGATATGAAGCGCTAGGGGAGAGATTTGTACATGAGGGAAAGGTCCTACCTTTCACTTACAGGTGTAGAAATGGGGTAACTGAGGTTTTTCTTACCAGTACAGACTGCGAGAACACTTTAGGCCATTCTCTAGTTTGAAGGGAAGTCATACTTCACAGAGCATGTATTGCAACCAAGGTAAACTAGTACTGTTATCTGAAAGGTTCCCCAGCTGCTGTAATTTGTCTGGCATTCAGATCACTTTCAAATGGGAATTATTTGATGTTGAGCGATGATGGTTGCCGTGGAATGAAACAGGGAGTGCCCTATCTGTTGACGGTTTATTGGCCATGACCTGCTTTTTCCACCTGCCCATACAGTTAGGGAAGTCACAATTTGGCCTTCAATTTTCATTTCAAATGTGAACTTGGATAGTTTAAGCAGATTGAAAGCCTTTGCGTCTGCAAGGGAGACGTTTGATCTTCAGGTTGCAAATCCAGTTGCTACTACGCACTAACCTTCCATAACATTTGGATCACTTGTGCGCGGCATTTTTAACACCTCAAGTACTACGGGAGTAGTGCACTTTTTAAAAGCAATGATTCGTTCTGGGTTTGTTAGGACCGCTCAGACTATCCTCGGAGTGATTCCATCCTTTATATACTCTGTGCTTGGAAACATTTTTGGAGGCATACCCCTATGTCCTGTTTCTAATTGTTGGGATAGTGAGTTTATGTTTTCTGCTCCGCAATGGATGTTCCGTCACGCGGCCAAATGGGAATAGCACTGCCACATGTGCTACTCTGATAACTGGTTCTTGTCCTTTCAGCCTATCTTGTTACATTGCATGCAGCCTGTGTTCTGCTGTCTGCTGTGCACTTTCAAGTGAGACCTGGATGTATGCCTTGGAATACAAGCAGTCCAATCTACAGACACAGAAATGCAGTGGGTCAGTTGAGAATTCACCAACAATGTTGCCCTGTGCGATTGCTGTTGTTACAAAATGCATATTACGAGCCTTCCCTGGATGCCTTGGCTCCTGGCTTTTCAGATCCTGGCTCATCCTCTGCAGAGACACTACTGGCTGTCACACCTTCAGCGGCTTCTGAATGGATTCGATTTGACCATGAACTTGTGAGAGGGGTGCCAACAGAAACATTGTCTGCAGCAGCTGGGAACAACAATGTTGTTTTGCCCTCTTATCTGAAAATGTAAACAATCGGGCAGTTTCAAGAAAAGATTTTTTTTTTTTAATTCAGCAATGTTTTTAACTGCAAAATTGCTTTTACATACAGCTTATTTTGCTTTTTTAGGTCATCTTTTAAAATGCATTTTAGTTTTCATTCTGATTTTAATACTAAAAGTACTGTCCTCTCAAGACTTTTTTAGCTTTATTTAAAAAAAAATTATTTATCATTTTAGAGCGTAACACAAACGTAACATACAAGTCACATTGCGGTCACAGCAGAATCAAATATTGAGACAAGGTAAGTACATTTGAGCGTCGAGATTGTAGCAACAGATTACAACAATCGTGGTCTATCGGGGCGGGCGGTTCACTACAGCCACGTGGTACTTTCAGGCAGTGGAGATATGAGTTAGGTCATATAAGGCAGACGAACTACCGTATTCCCTTCTTGCGTGTACGGCAATATGGAGGTCAAGTGCACAGACATGCAAGTCGTGGCGCGTTGGGATGGTGACCCGGTGCCTAAATGAATAGAGATGGTGGCAAGAAGTGTTGTACTAGCTATTTGTTTTGGGTGAGGTTATGGACGTATGTGCGTTGGCAGAGTGCAAAACCAGGTTGTTTTGTGATAGGCAATTTTGATGTCGACTCAATACGTTTTGGGCCCTTGCCTGTCGCGGGTACTTGGGCCTCCCACACGAGTGAGGCACCATTTTTATCGGGAGACCTGGGGGAACGCTGGGTGGTAGGAAATTTGTGTCAGCCCGGTGATGCCACAACTTTCCCACACAAAAATGTGTGGAAAAAGTGATTTTTCAGCTAAATTTGAGGTTTACAGGGGATTCTGGGTAAGAAACTGTTTGGGGGATCCACGCAAGCCATACCTCCCTGGAATTCCCCGGATGTCTAGTTTTCAGAAATGTGTGGGTTTGAGCACAGAGAGTTATTTCAGTGCGTGCAGCCGTCCATGCTATGAACAGGGCCCAGATGTCCTTGGGTCGTGATGCAGTGGGCATCAGATCCCAGTACACAGAGAGCATCTCCTGGCAGTAGGTAACGTCTCTTATCCGGATGGTAACGTTGGGCACGCTTGGTGCTCCCCAATGTATTGCAATGCGGCGCTTGGCGAAGAGAAGCATCATGGCTGACAGGCCGCCAGTGCTTGGAGGGGCGTCACCCAGGAGGGCTGTTAGGGGAGTGCGGGCATGTTGGATACCAGTCACTTCGTGAATGATATCGAACACCTTTCCCCAAAACAATGAAATGGGGCCGCAGAGCCATGCTAAGTGTAGGAAGGAGGCTTGTGTATCCGCACAGCGCCAGCATGTGGCATCTGGTAGCAAGCCCATTTTGTGTAGTTGCAATGGTGTGCGGTATAACCTATGCAGCTGTTTGAAATGTATTAACCGCAGCTTGTAGTTGGGAAAGAGGCGTTTGAGTTGAGCACAGCAAAAGGCCCATTGTTTGTCGGTGGGTGGTGGGTCAAGGTCCGAGGACCACTGCGCCAGTGCATTAGGTGTCGCGATCGGGGTATTGTGTTGTGTGGTATTATAAATGCGGGTTATCAGCTTCTTGGGCAATGGGTTCGTTAGTATGTTTTCCAACGAGAGTAAGGGTGAAGGTGCAGCGGGAAATGAGCTGTGTATCCGCTGACAGTTAGCTTTGAGTTGGTGGTAGAGTAGCAGTTCCAGGAGGGGGGTGCGTGTTCCGTCTGAATTTTGTGGCCGAGGTAAGAATTCATTGGCTGGGTACAGGTCAGCAAAAATGGATAGCCCCATCCGGCGGGCTCTTTGGATATAGCCAGCGTCTTGCAGTGGGGGGAAGCTAGGGTGGTGAGCTAGTGGCATAGATGGGGCGTACAGGAGTGGAAGTTTTGTGCGGCGTCTAAGTCCCTCCCATGCCCAGCATAGAGTTTCCACTGTATTGATTTCTGTGTTGGGCCTTTTGTAGGTGTAGTAAATAGCGGCTGGTAGTGGTGCTGGGAAAGGGACATCCTTTTCAACTGCCACATGGGGTTGGAAAGGGATGGGGTGGACCCAGTAGTGGAGGTATTGAGCCTGTGCGCTCAGAGCATAGAGTTCAAAGTCCGGTGCCCCAAGACCTCCCTGTGTCAATGGCAGTGTCAGGACTTCCCAAGAGATACGTGGCTGTTTACCTGCCCAGACAAGAGAAATTAAAAGGGAGCGGAGACGTTTGAAGAAGGCCTGCGTGAGAGGAAGGGGGATGTTGTACAGGAATTTGGGCAGAATTATCATTTTAGCTATTGCTATCCTGCCAGCAAGTGATAGCGGCAATTTAGCCCAAATGGAGATTTTGCTTTCCAGCCAGGTGATAAGCCCACCATAATTCAAGCACCAGATCTCTTGTAGCTCCCTGGAGAGCCATATCCCAAGGTATTTGACCACTGTATCCGCCCATGTGAGCGGAAATTCGAGGTCCAATGCAATTGGGGCCGGTGTTAGGGCGAGGAGGGTCGATTTGGACCAATTAACCTGTATGCCTGACATGCCTCCAAAGAGGAGAATTTCGCGCAGCACCGAGTTGAGGTTCGTTTCAGGCTCGCGAACATATAGTGTGATGTCGTCTGCATACATTGATATAATCAAACCTCTATCTGTGAGGCCTAGTCCCCTGGCTGTGTGGTGCTGGCGCATCCTGGCCGCGAGAGGTTCCATAGCTATCGCGAATAATAAAGGGGACAAGGGGCACCCCTGTCTAGTGGCTCGGGCTACGGGAAACGGTTCCGATAGCAAGTCGTTAACTTTGAGTCTGGCTGTCGGGTTAGTATAAAGCAAGTAAATAAGTTTCAGGAAGTTTGGGCTTATGCCAATCCTGGGGAGTATAGTGAAAAGGAACGACCACTCAAGGGAATCGAATGCCTTCGTGGCATCTAAGAACGCAGAGAGCGCAGGAAGATTGGGATTTAGTTGATGAAGTATGGAGAAAAAGGTGCGTAGGTTATGTGAGGTGGATCTCCCAGGAATGAAGCTGGATTGGTCCGGTCTAGCGACGAGGGATAGGAGCGGCTGCAATCTATTGGCTATCAGTTTGGCCAGTATTTTCGCGTCTATGTTAATAAGGGAAAGCGGGCGATAAGAATCGCATTCATTTGCTGGTTTATCTGGCTTCAAAATTGTCACGATCACGGCCTTGCGCATCGTCGAGGGGAGGTGGCCTATGTCAAGGGATTCTTGGTACACCTCTAGCAGGTGGGGAGCAAGTTCGGTGGCATAAGTTTTATAGAATGATGCTGATAGGCCGTCTAGTCCAGGCGCTTTGTCACCAGGTAAGCTGTTGATGACCTGGATAATGTCCTCTTTGGTAATTGGCACGTCTAAATATTCGCGATGTGCGTTGCTTAACCAGACCAGTTCGATGGAATCTAGATAAGTCTGCAGCTCCGAGTGAGGGCTGTCCTGGGTCGCGGTATAGAGGAATTCGTAGAATCTCATTCTGTCTAGGGTGGCAGACTGTCCACGTGCAGGGTTGGAATCGTCTTCCAAGAGCTCGGTGATATAAGCGGATGTACATTGTCGTTTGAGTGTGCAGGCTAAGGCTTTGCCTGGGCGATCTCCCTCCTCGTACCTGCGGGCTCTGGCATGTTTCCCCAGGAAGTTTGTTTCGCGGAGTGCTTCGTCGTCATATTCTGAAGTTTTTCGTGAATAGTGGCGAGGTGCGTCTGTAGGCCCATTTGAAAGTATAGTGTCTCTGCTTGCTGTATTTCCTTCTCTATCCGTTCAAGAGTGGAGCGGATGGATTTTAACACCCCCGATTGTTTGGCTATGCAGACACCTCGTATGACAGTTTTGAAAGCTTCCCATAGCGTGGAAGGGGAATCTACAGATTTTACGTTTATAGCGAAGTATTGCAGGAGTTCCTTGCGAAGCTCCTCCCTACATACAGTGTCTCACAGTGCATGCGGTGGCAATCACCAACTGAAGGCTCGGGGCTTAGTTAGTGGTACAGTCCAGTTGAGCTGAACCGGAGCGTGATCAGACAGCGTGCGCGGTGTGTGTTTGATGCTAGTCGTCCAGGAGGCTACATCCTGTGTGACCAGCCAATAGTCCAGCCGGGACCAGGCGTTATGGCAAGCTGAGATGCACGTGCCCTCGCGGGTGTCTGGGTGCCATGAGCGCCAGATATCCATTAGACCATAGTCAAGCGCTATGGAATTGAGTACTTCGGCAGTTTTGGGGTGTAGTTACCTGGAGGCCCCCACACGATCCAAGGAGTCCTGCATGACAGCATTGAAATCGCCCAGAGCAGAGAGAGGTAGTAGACACACTTATGAAGGAGCTAAGCAAATATGAGGAAGAACATACGTTAGCTATAGTACAAGCACAGGTGGAGCTTCAGGGGCAGTTAGAGTTAAAAGTCATCAGTGCTAAGGCCAAAATCAATGGGTTTTATAATAGTATAATTGCTAAAAATTCCAAACTACCAGGCGGGATAACTACGAGTATGGGGAGATGACGGGAAACATCTGGCACTCCGCATAAAACAAAGGACGATGGCAAATAATATTCTAAGGATGAGGGGGAAGGATGGCCATATAGTTACTGAGCCCCAAGATATAATCAGTATATTCGCTGAATTCTATCAAGATCTGTATCAATCTAGGGATTGTGTAGCACCTATAAAAGGAACGGAAGGTGTACCCCATTGGTTCAGGAGCTAGAGGCTGATATTTCATTGACGGAGGTAATCGAGGCACTCCAGTTGATGGCTTCGGGTAAGGCGGCGGGCCCAGACGGGATACCAATTGAGATCTATAAAACACTACAGGCAGAATTAGCCCCTCTACTATTGGATTTATTTTTAGCAGTACAGCAAAAGGGTATCCCTCCTCAATCTTGGCAGGAGACTAATATAGTCATCTTCCTAAAAAAGGGAAAGGCTCCAGAAGATCCAGCCTCATACAGACCCATATCATTAATAAATACTGATGAAAAGCTGTATTCCAAAATTCTTGCACGAAGACTAACCAATATTATAGCTTCCCTAGTAAGCCCATGGCAACATGGCTTCATCCCGGGCAGAGGGACGGTGGACCATGTTCGCCGGATAATCTCATTATTTAACATCATGGAAGAAACAGGTGAGCGTATGTCCCTGATATTGTTAGATGCGCAAAAAGCGTTTGACCAGGTAGAATGGGAGTTTTTATGGAAGTGCTTACAATTTAAGGGGTTTGGGCCTCGTATACTAACCGCCCTTCAAGCTATGTACGTACAATCGCATGCCAAAATACAACTAATGGGGAAGGAATCGGGAAAGGTCAAGATTGGGCGAGGTACAAGGCAGGGATGCCCCTGCTCCCCTATACTCTTTGCAATATATATAGATCCTTTAATAAGATCATTATTAAGTGAAGAGGCAATTAAACCCATGATGGTCAGGGGATACAGCACCAAGGTGCTAGCATACGCTGACGATATTGCAATTGTCACCCCTGACCCATCAGGGGCAATAGGAAGAATTGAAGCGCTAGCCTTGGAATTCGGCAGACAGTCAGGCTATGGCTTAAACACGGATAAAACGAAAATAGTCTGCTCTAAATCTATGGTATTTCAGGATCCACGGAGGGTCGAGGCCGCCACTTACTTAGGAATAACCATCTCGGCGGAAGTTGGGGCAATCTGGGATATCAACTCAGAACCTCTGTTGAAGAAGATAGGGGCGATCTAAAGAAAATGGATAATTTACACCTTTCCATAATTGGAAGAGCAAATGTTATAAAAATGACAATGTTTCCAAAAATTTCTATTTATTTCGGAGCATACCAATTGAACCTCCGAATGCCATCTTTAAAAAAGCAGAGGGGATGTTTTCACAATTTATATGGGGATACAAAAAGGTAAGAAGATCACTGAAGTTAATGACTTTACCACAAGATAGAGGGGTCTGGCTGTACCAAACTTGTTATATTATTATTGGGCTATTATGCTGCAGCAAATGACGATGTTATTTAGGCCAAAGACTCGGGACACGGTAACTATAGTAGATTTAGAAAGGGAATCCCCCCCCTCCATTTATGAATTAGCTATTGGAGATGCGGCACCAGGAATAATGCTCAGGAGATTGGAGGGGAATTACTATAAGAGAACCCGTTTTAAACCTATAATTGCAGCATGGAATGTGTGGCGAAAATCTGGTAAACATTTAAAAATCCCAAAAATACAGCGGTACCTGTCCTTATGGCGGTCATCGTCTATTTTAGCCCCTCTGTATGACAATCTTGGCAGAATATGGGAACAGGCAGGAATTCACAAAATGGGAGATATTGTTAATATGACTGGAGTTATGTCATTTGGCGAGATACAAGAACGATACGGGGTTGACCCCAAGACATTGTTTAAATACATCCAAATTAGAGAGGCAATTCAGCCGTTAGTACCACAGCTCACCAATTTGGAGCGTATTCCACTTTTAGAGAACTTAACTCATGGGCACCCCCGAATCAAGGATCTATATGCAATTCTGATGGATGCTGATCCAGACGATATAGTAAGGATAGCAAGTGGCTGGGCTAATAAGCTGAATAATCAGGATGTGGATCTGTATAGAGCTTTGAAATTATCGAATACGCTATTTTTATCAGCTAACCTTAAGGCTCAACATTTTAAAACATTGTTTAGGCTTTATTATACTCCGGCTAAACTATGGGCATGGGGACACAGAGAAACCAATAATTGTCCAAGATGTGGCTATGGTCCCGCAGATATGGTTCATATGTTTTCTGAATGTGGTAGTTTGAACGTATTAAAAGCTGGGATTGAAACATTTTTGCAGCAAAATATAGGTCGAAGGGTTCCTTTAACTTCAACTTTGCTGATAATTGGGTATGACGAAACTTTACAGCTGGAATTGACTGAAGTTTATTTCTGTTTTATGGTGACAGCTATGGTTCGGCTAATGATAGCTTCAAAATGGAAGGATGAAGACCCTCCGACAATCCAGGCATGGTATGCTAGATTTTTTCACGTCTATAACCTGGAAATGGCATTGTACAAGTGTAAAGGTAGGAAAGCGAAGAAAAGGGGTCTTCAAATCTGGGGGTTGGTATTGGATCATTAGGCTGAATAGAAATCAGAATGAATTTTCTACAAATTGTCGAAAAATGTTATATTTTGATATCTTTTCTCACGTGTTAATTTATGTTTTCTTATGTAATTGATCATAATTTCTGCTGTCCTGAATAAAAAAATTTTTTTTTAAATTAAAAAAAAAGAAAAAAGAAATCGCCCCCCCAAACAATTGTATCCTCCCCAAGAAGGGTTATCTTGGACCATATGGTTTCAAATAGGGCCGGGTCATCAGTGTTAGGGCCATAAATGGCCGCTAAGGTCATCGGCGTGGTGTGCAGCGTACCTTTTAGCAGTACATATTGACCTTCAGGGTCGACACACGAGTCAGTTGTAGTCCAGCCGATATTGCGTCGGATAAGGATGGCAGTACCTCGGGCGTAGTTAGAATACGTGGCTGAATGGATCTCACCCCAATACCTATTGCGTAGCTTAGGATCCGTGGCATGCATAAGATGCGTTTCTTGCAGGAAACATATATCAATTTTGTGTCTGATCAGATAGGCGTGTGTGAGTCTTGCCTTTCTGTGGTTGTTCAGACCTCGTATGTTCCAGGTTAGAAACGATACTTCAGTCATTTGGCGTGATGTGTGACTCAGCGTAGGGATCGCCAGCTAGTGATGAGCGGTCTGTTGGTTAAGTGAAATATGGCATTGCTCTTTGAACCTATTTGTCGCAAAAAGTGGTAGAAGCTGTGTCTCATTATACTTGCTGGAAAGGATAGTGTAAGTGACCTTGAAGTGACTGCAAACATCCAACTGTGCATGCACAAAACCATACACCCCCACTCCCACTCGAACCCCCCAATTAGGTTGAGAGTCCCCTACCTCCCCCCTCCCAAACATACCCAAACCGAAAACAGGCAATATAAACCATGGGATATCTCCCTGTGGGGGCATGGATTACCGGCGTACTGCCCTGCATGAGAGGTAGGGTGGCCAGGTGTACATATCAACACAGGAGGGCAACTATAGGACGCAAACAAAGAACGATAATTGTTCAAATGGTAGGGCGTGGGCTGCCGGTATATAGCGAAAAGTCAACAGCAGGGGTAGTGGGATCAAGGCGCAGCGGCCTGTGTCTTTCTAGCATGGTCCCATGGTCAATCATTGTCGCTAAGTCTGTCCGCCGCCTCCGATTGCATGGGCATCCGGGGCAATGACCGTCCTGGGCAGATATGTTTGGCGAATTTAAGCGCTGATTTGGGGTCAGTGAAGAAGTGTGTTTGGCCGTCATGGGAGATCTTCAACTTTGCCGGATAAAGCATTGCATAGGGGATTTCAGCGCATTGGAGGAGGCGCTTTGCGGGCAGAAATTCTTTCCGTGCGGCTTGTACCGTGGGAGTGAAGTCTGGAAATATGAATATATTATTTCCCTGGTGGGTGATGGGGCCATGTTCTCTGGCTGATTTTAAGACTGAGTCTCTGTCGTGGTAATTTAGTAAGCACGCTAGGATGGGCCTAGGCGTACCAACCAACAGGCGGTTTGGGGCCAAGCAAACGATGCGCGCGTTCCACCACAAAGACTGCAGAGAGTGCTGTCGAGAAGAGATCGCGGAGCAAATTTTCGACAAAAGGTTCCATTTTTGGAATAGCCGTGGTTTCCGGAATGCCAGCTATGCCCAAGTTTTTGTGCCAAGACCGCGCTTCCAAATCTTTGTTTTTAGCTTTTATTACTGTGAGAACTCTTTCCATATTAAGGAGGTGCTCTTTAGAGTCAACTTGGTACTCATGGGCTTCTTCCACGCGATTCTCAAGGGCGTCCAATCTGGATTCGTGAGTGTTCACTTGGCGCTTTACCATGTCAAGCTCTGCTGTCAGAGTGTCGAGTTTGGTGTCCATAGATTTGAGATTAGAGCGGACCTTCAACATGATGGCGTGCAAGTCTTCATCTTGTTTGTCACCGGCCTGGGAAAGTTCATTTTCAGGTTCAGAGTTCGTGTCCCCTGCACGGGTGAGACGCTTATTCTCAAATGGCAGTTTTGACTGCTTGGGGTCATTTTTCCCCATGGCGTAGAGTGTGTGAAGCGGGTAGGCCAGTTGAAATGGTGCGCACAGAGTCTCTGTGCAGATGCTGCTGCAAGATATTGCGTCTACAGGAGGGGGCACCGGGACAGCCGCAGTTCCAGCTGAGTCCTAGGCCTGTTGTCGGGCTGAAAAGCACTCAGGGGGCCAAGACGGGGCCACTGGACTACCGCCAAGGAAGGGGGAACAGGCGCGCAGCAACCCTAGGGGCGACGGGAGGCAACACCACCCAAGGTACCACACTCCGGCCCAATCCGGCACCTCCACAGCTCTCGCTCAGCACCCCTCAGTGCCATGCCCCAGGTCATGGATAGTCCCAACCGGGCCCAGAGTAGACACGCAGCTTGTAGCGCCCAGGGATCGCCTCACGACAGTCACCACAGGCGGCAGAGCCCCGCCAGCTAGTACCCGGAATTAAGGAGCTAGGGCCCACTGGCCTACTCACGTGGTCCCAGGTCTGTTCGTCTATGCCTCACAGCTCCATCACAGGAATGTGCGCTGCAGTATGGGATGGCCGTCACTCCACAAGGCCCAGCCGCGGCAGCCACTGGCTCCCTCGCGGTCTCTAGTGCGGTGTGCGTCAGCCCCCGCCACGTGGTCCCCCGCAGCCACCAAAGACAGGTGGGGCCCCCGCAGCAAATGTCGCCCTCCTGGGCACACCTTAGGGACACACCGATGTCCGTATCGGCCAGGAACGCCGCCAGCTCCCGCATAGGCCGAAATGCCTTCCAGGCCGCAGCGCGGACCGGCGGCTCGCTTCTCAGGGCAGCGCAGCTCCGCCGATCCGCCCGGCACCTCCTCCCCACAGTTGCTGATGGAATGTGGGGGGTCCCAACCAGGGGGCAGCCGCAGTGGCCCACGCCGCTGCCAGTCGGAGGGATGCAGGAATGGGAGGCCACGCTATGGGCGCCGCGGCCCAGGTTTGTCCCGGCCACGAGATCACTCTGCTACGCGATGTTCGTAGCCGCAGTTCTGTTCCACCTGACAGCCCAAGAAAGGCATGGGCATGCTCCACGTCTTGCGCCGGATCGATCCCAGTAAGACAGGATGTGCAGGCACCTCGTTTTCTCAAGGATGATGCAGGATAATGTGCCCAGCCGGCGGAGCCCCTTTAGAAGGCGGCCATCTTGCTGCTCGGCCAAGCCACGCCCCCAAAGACTTTTTTAGCTTTAGTGTCTTATATTTTAGCACATGTTTTATGAAGCTTTTTAGTTGCCTTACAATCAAGGAGTGGGTGTCGTGTGGTTACATAGGCCCTGGGCAGAGAACACCACCATTTTAAATGTTTACATTTAAATTTGACATATTTTTTAGACAGTGACTTTTTAACACACATTTGTTTGACACCCGTATGGTATATTGTACTCCAAAATAGATTTTCTTACACTTACACTTCTTCGTAGGCATATTATCAGGCCCTTGAACATTCTGTACAAGAACTAAGCTCACTGTGCAAATGTCATTGTTTGTTGTTGTCTGTTCAGCGACAGCTCTGAAAGGGTAGAATAAACATTAACATCCAGACTGGAACTCCGGCATAGGTATGGGTGAAGTTTATTATAAAAACTCTCCCAGCCCTTTGTTTTGGGAGAGGAACATTTCACTGGCACTGTCCAGGTTGCCCCATGCCAAAATTCCAGCTCAGCTGAATCCCGTTGCCATCCTGAGAAGGACGGTGGCTTGCTCTACACCAAGACGGGCACCCAGATGGCACATACCCTCAGGTAAATGGGGAAAAGGAGCACTCTAAGGTATTCTGGCAGATTTGCACACCATATGCATATTAGGATAGTAAGCGCTAGGTAGGAGAATAGGTAAAATTATATGTATTCATATAATCCATGTAGCAGCACAAGGGTTGAACTGTTTATTTTCTTTACCATTCTCGTAATGCTGATTACTCTGTTTTGTTTCCTTGTATTAATCATTGCCGCACACATATTTTGCACAACAATTCTATTGCTTCAATAAATGTTTGAAATGCCAATTGGAGTATTTCTTGTGTTTCCCTTTGGTTATGCCTGAGTTACTAATCAAAAGGTTAGATCTTTTGCTGTGATTTCCTTGGGGAGTTAGGGTTGTCATGTTCCGAGGTTGCAGACACCATTTGATACCTTCTAAGGTTTAGAGGTCCAGATGGCGGACTTTGAGCAAGCTTGGTTTTCAGTCAGCATATCCTGATGGTATGCACAGAATTAGTTCTGCATAGTTTTGATGCTTATATTGCCCAAACTCACAGTCTTACTGAAATAGTAGGAACCGTACAACACTGACCTCAGCTGTAGTAAATGCAGTTGATGGAACAGGGTTTCGCAAAATTGAAACCTGCTCGGACTTGATACCCCCATAATACGTACTAACAGTAAGTAGTTGTTGAAAAACTAATGCACACCCAGCACGAACATAAGGGAAATTGCTTTGCGCATGTCTGAACTAACACGTAAACAAAATAATATTGTAATAACATTTGTGATTTGGGAAAAACGAGTAGCGTTGGATAAATTGGCCGCATATGCTTCAGTAATCTGCATGTTGCATTCTGTTTTGAACTAATAAATAATATTAATTTGGCACAAAAGCTTATGCTAGGTAACATAAATTGGGAACAGTGCAAGGTGGGTGGTAAACAGTGAAGGTTTCATTATCATATAATTAATAAATGTTCATTTTCGTTTATTTTAGTGTGCTAGTTGAAGCAGCCATCTTTCTAAACTTGGCTAAAAAGAGAGGGGGAAGGCACGAGGAGTGAGTTTGCTCTGTCAGAAGCAAGACAGACGCGCAGTGCACCACAGATGACATGAGGAGGGTGAAGGCCAGAGTGTCGAACGACTGCCAAAACCAGTGCCCAAGCGTGGGACCGGAGAGACAGACTGCGGATGATGTTAAAGAAATGAATGAAATTGTTAAATTTTGTATTATATGTAATAAAGTGAGAACAAACTGAGAACCATACCCTGGGAATGAATATGAACAAAAGGGTAGTTGAAAGAAAGGTGAAGTCACAGTGGTGTGACAACGCCACCTCCCAAACCCACCAATCCCTTTGTGAAATTTAGAAATATTTGCAACAATAGTGGGATGGACATGTTAGTTTAAGGGTATAATTGGGGTGCCTTTAGGGGTGTGGTTTAAGCTTAGGCTGGCAGGAGAGAAAGAGGGGAGATGCGTCGCTGTCCGTCGGTTTGCAGAGAGGCCTAGCTGTTCCTGACCTGTCCCGATCCTGTTTCTTCTTATCCTTTGTTTCCTGATCCTATGTCGGGGAACCCCCATCATCCCCTAGGTCGAGGGGTTGGTTTTCTTACAGACCAATAGGTTTGTATTTAGTCTAGCTGGTTCTCAGAATTTATCTTATTGATGTATTTTTTTGTCCCTGAATCTTTTGTCTCTCCACCTATCCACTCCGTCAATGATATGTATTATTAGATGAAACTACTGTCTCTTCATCTATCCCCTCCATTAGGTATATGATGTTTCGCATATATATTTTTGCTGAAACTTTTGTCTCTTACTCTATCCACTCCTTCATTGCATAAAGTCATTGCTATGTTTGGATGAGTTTGTGTTTTACATTTGTACTGCATATGTAAAATTTCTCCTCATGTGAGATTCAGTGTTTGTATTGTGTAACCAAATGCAGTTGAGCATAATCTTTAATTTCTTGAGATAAAATTCATTATTAACTTCACCGAGAGTCTGTGATCATTTTAGATTTATTATATGGGTGGTAAGTTAGAAGTTAATCATTGCCATCAACTATTCAACTAATTGGTCCATCGACCAAGTAGAAGGTAAGTTGATGATAAAAGTTAGTTGTGATGTCATAGTTTACCCCAGGTGAAAGGAAAAGAATTGATCGTACATATAAATTGACCCCAGTGCATCAGGGATTTGGGTGAATGTGTATGGGCCATTGTATTATGATGTATTGAGTATTGATCCCTGATCATTATTGGATTAGCTCTGGATCAGTTTCCTGGTAGCAGAGGACGGTTTAATTATTGATTAGTTTGGTAATGATTATTGATTATTAATTGTATGTTCTTAACATGAAAAGTTAGTGTCATGTTCTATGTTGTCTAGAAGTTCAGGTACGGAGATACCTGAGGAATCCCGGGAATGGAATTTAGCCTGAAGTAGGCAGAAGAAGATTGTGGTAAAGAAGCCACACTGCAGAAGTACTTTGTCTGTTGTAATAATACCTAAAAGCTACGGAGGGCTGAAGGTGTTATATTAGGAAAATTTCGTATATAAGAGGAGTGACAGAAATAGTGAAGGGTCCGCTTCCGAAACTCTAGCTTTATCCCCAGGAGAGTAACAAGACCCCTTTTCACACCAAAAAGTCCTCTTGTGAAATCCTGGCCTTATCCCTAGAGGAGTAATAGGTCCACTTGGAACTTGTTTGAAGAGTAAAATAGAGCTGGTCGTTATTAGGACTTGTAGTGAGAAAACCTCTTGAAAAAGTGAAAACTATCTCTTTATTTAGTGGAACAGACAAAGTAGCATTGTTTTATGTTGTTACTAATAAATTTTTTGATTCGGATCGCTTAGAAAATATTGCCGTATTATTATTTTGTAAAGGGAGGGTCAGTAGAAGGAGTAATAATGACGTCAGAAACAGCCGCGCTGGCATTGGTCAAGCAGCGGGCGTGTACTGAGCTGGGATTGGTTGGTTGGTGTGAGCTGCGCTAGTATTGGTTGAGATTTTACGTACGTAACAGTATTGTGATTGGTTGGTTAGTTTGATTCGCGCTAGTATTGGACGAAAGTTAACCAATCGAATAAGAAAAATTACAGAAAGGTTGTTGTTATTTTTATATGATAAGACCTGCTAGCGGGAAAGAGTCTGAAAATGAAGTTGATACAGAAAATAAAGAATTTCTTTAAAAAGTACAAACCAATTGTGACAAGAGAGGGAATTCCAATTCCACCTCCAAAGACACCTGCTTCCTTTATGATGTTGGAGCGAGGATATCATACGTGTATGTGGTTGGAAAATTGGGTGGAGTATACAAAGGATGATGGTGTTCTAGCTTTTCCTCAGTATGGTACATTTAATGTAAGGATATTGCAGAATTTGAGAAATGGAATGGATTCATTAGAACCGAACCCTCGGTTGACACAGTACGAAGCCTTGGAGGAATGGGAAGTTGAGGCATTTGAGAGAGAAAAATATAGAATGGGTAACAGAGGTCGTAGGAATATAATGTTCAGATATCCTTTGGAGAATAGGGAAGAGAAGCTGAAACGATGGAGGAGAGCTGTGGTAACGGAAGGGTTATACCCAGTTTTAACAGTTGATGAGTAAACAGGAAGTAAATGTAAAGAGAAAAAGAAGAATATAGAAACCTCAAGTGCAAGAGATGGTGTGAATGATTCTGATGATGAGTTATTAGAAGATATTATGATCAAAAGACCTCCGCCATATCAAGAAAATTGAGTTGAAGTGACTCTGAATGCACCTTTTATTGGAAATCCATTGATCCCACAGATTGCAGACATGGCTAGGATAATGAGAGAAAAGAGTTTGAAATGCTAAACAAGGCCAATGTAGAGCAGATTCAGAAAATAAACCAGTTAAGTTTAAATGCAGAGGTGTTGACGGTACCGGTTACAATAGGTCCTGTAGTTCCTTTGTTTGGAGAAAACCCAAATACACCTAAAGTACATACATTAGCAGTTCCAATGGGTAATGTCAGGAGCGGATTGGAGACGATAATCAATGAGAAAAGACAGGCTGACACAAATGTTACACTATTGGATCTCCCAGTTTGCGAGATGATAACAGAAAACCCTAGAAGAGACATACAAATGAGTCCAAGAAGAATAGAGACAAATGTCACTCCAATGACAGGGAGTTCATCAGGTCTTTCATCAGAAGAATTGAATGATTGGATAAAGGAAAGGGAAACGAAAGAAAACCAAACACAGAGTATAAATGTGAGCCAACTGAAGGTAGATTTGGAAGAAATGATTATTGGTACGATCAGTCCAGACAGGTTAGGGACTTATCGAGATGATGAATTGTTGTTCTTGTGTAAAAGCATTACTTGGAGAGCGGAGAATCTTCTTGAGAAAATATCTCAAGCTGCTAGTGAGTATGTAATAGACATAGAAAAGTCAAAGGTATTGCAGAAATCATACAGATTGGCATTTACTGAAAAAAGATTTGGAGAGTTTGAATGCTTCTGGAAAAAGGTTACAGATAAAAGAGTTGATGAACATTTTGAAGAAATGGGGAGATGTAGATCGATGGAGAAATAGATGGGTAAGAAAGAAGGAAGAAGAAGCTAGTAAAGGAGTGTCTATGTTCCCATTAAAGGAAACAGAACAGGTTGAAAGGGCGTGTCCGATGAGAGAAGTACCAGGTGGCGGATATGTTCATGCTCCGTGGTCAAGACAGGATATATTATCATTTACAAATGATTTCCCTAGACTAAGAGAAAAACCTCTAGAATGGTACAAACATGTAGAAAGGTTTGTGAGGGTCTCGAAGGTTTTGTTAAAAGATTTAGATGGGTTGTTTGAAATTGTTGTTCAGGCAGACTTATGGACAGAGTGTAAGATCACGGTTGATTGGCCAAAGGATGAATATCCTAGGGATGCTAAAACAGGTGCACCATCAGAGGAGGTGATGAAAAAGTACAATCAGGTAATCACGTTTCTGAAGGGGAAAATGTCCCCAAAGGAAACAGATTGGGTTAAAATTGACAAGACCACACAGGAACCAAAAGAATCAGTGCACGCCTATTATGTAAGGTTGTTGCAGGTATTCAAACAGTATACTGGATTCGAAAATATTGGAGACAAAGACATGGGACATTTCGTGTATCGTTTTGAGTTCGGATTAAAACCAGATATTAGTAATATGATTCAACAGCATTTAATTTGCTGGCAGAGCTAAACGATAGATGAAATTTTGAGGTATGAAAAGTATTGTAGTGACGATATTGAATCAAGACATAAAAAGTTAAAAGAGAAAATGATGTGGGCACAGGTGAAAGTGGCAGAACAACAAGAAGCAAATAATAACCCTCAAACCAGTAATCAAATAGGTGGTCTGAATCAAAATGGACAGAATTTCCGTGGAGGCAAAGGTAGGGGAAAAATGAGAAAAGAAGAAGCTATGAAGAAATGTCCTTGTCATGCGAACGGAAAGCTTGGACATTGGAAGAATGAGTGTAGATACGCTAAAAAGATTAATGGGGGAAATCAAAATTTGATTGCACAGATGCAGAATGAGGTGGGTGTAAATCAACAGCAGCAGATAGTTTTTTTTTTTATAAACTTTATTTTCCATTTTCATAATATAATACATTCCATCTTAGTTACTCACTACATACATCAACTTGCGACTGACTTTTGCAGATTAATACAAGAGCACCAAAGCAAAAAAAAAGGTATACTGTAATCCTTGTATATTTACAAACCGGTGTGTCATATTTATCTAAGCCCTGCATTGCTTGAGAGAAAACATACACCTATAGAAGTCCCTCACACGAACCCACCCAAGGTATGGAAATATACACCGTCCGCCCAAGAATGAGTAGCATAATGTAACAACAATTAACATGTAGCATTTTCATATTACTAGATATACCTTACCCCACCCCGGTGGGGACGATACCTTCTGGCTGCTGCGAAGCTGGAGAGGTGGTTAAAGTTTCCAAGTAGGCCATGAAGGGGCCCCATATATTTTTTGGGCGAGACGCTATTGGCTGGGTTTCTGCATATAGATCACTATTTGTGTTACAGTATGCCAGACTGTGAAGCCGGGCTTTTAATGTAGGCAAATTTTTGCAGCCCCACTTAACCGCTATCTCTCTCTTGGCAAGCAGAAACGCCATTGCAGTAAAACTGTGGACACCTTTTGGGAAATCGAGCACGCATCCCAGGAGGGCGGATTCAGGGGTAGGTATGACCTCAATCCCTATCATGCTAGTAAGTTCTCTGCAAATGGAACTCCAGTATGCCCCGATTTTAACACAGTTCCAAACAAGATGTGCGAAGTCAGCATGTGGAGCCCCACATTTCAGGCAGGAGTGTGGCCTATCTGGGTCAATGCTGTGAATTCTCTCTGGAGACATGTATACCCTACGCAGCAATTTAAAATGCAATAACCTATGACGGCTATTTAAGGAAATTTCTTTGGTTTGCACGCAACTAAATTCCCAATGAGTATCTGATATTGGGTGCCCCAGGTCCTGCTCCCATGCCTCTCGGACCCTAGCGTCTTTACCCAGAACTATGGCCATGCATTCCCGGTACATTTTAGAGACTATCCGTGCACTGTCCGGCACGGTTATCACAGTAGTCAATGGGCTAAAGCCGGCAGGCTCCAGAGTGAATTCAGCAATGGTGGCTCTGAGTGCAGAACGGACCCGGTTTAGAATGAAATGGTCCATGAATGTGGTCTCACTGAATCTATTCTCCTCAGTACCTGAAAAGGCATGGCCCCACGTGAAAAGGTCCCCAATCTTGCTTATCGAGAATTTAGTTAGCGTGCGTTGCACAAGCTTTTCTTGCATTATGGGGATCCACAGATTATTGAGAATTGGAATGTCCGGTGAGTAAAGTGTGGCTGCAGCAGTAACACGTACCAGTTTCCGCAATGCCCAACTGGTGGTAGAAACCGTCTGGATATCACAGGGGTCTCTAGGAAACCCCTTAGGCAATGTAGTTAATAGCATCTCTGGAAGAACAAGGTCTGCCTCGGGTCAAGTATAGGGAAGTCGAGCATCTGGATGATGCCAAGCATGCGCAAAGCTACACTGAGCTACCAGGTAATACATCTGAAGATTCACCAAATCCCCCTCTCTCGTACGGTAGTGTAATAGCGTCCCAGCTGACCCTGTGCCTCTTAACGCCCCATGTTAATCGAATCAGGTGAGAATGGAGTGTGAGGAAAAAACTATTGGGAAGTGGGATCGGAATATTATTGAAGAGATACAGAAATCTCGGGAGTACGACCATTTTAATCAAAGCCACCCGACCAGCAAGGGGGAGGCGAAGCCATCTGTCCACCTGCAGCTCGAGATTATGTGTTGCGGGACCATAATTCAGACGGACAATTTGATCTGTATCTGTGTGAATATGGATGCCTAAATATCGTGTGGAGTCTGCACACCAGTCCAGTGGGAACTCGCAGTCCCATTTCTTGGTGCATGGAGTGATTGGGAATATTACCGACTTGCTCCAATTGATCCCCAGCCCCGAATACCCCCCAAAGCGAATAATTTCCCTGATAAGAGGTTCTAAATTTACTTCAGGAATGCATACATAAAGGATAATGTCATCCGCGTACAGAGAGATGAGTAGAGGGCCTGTCTTAAACTGTTGTCCTCTGTGTAAGTGGCGCTCTTGAAAGTGTCAGACCAGGGGGTCCATGGCTAATATAAACAGCAATGGGGATAGTGGGCAGCCCTGCCTGGTGCCTCTAAAAAGGCTAAAGGGATAGGATAGGATAGGATAAGGTTTTTTAAAGCGCTCGAATGCCGAGGCGTCTTGGCGCTGAGAGGTGAGATAGCGGGAGCGCATCAGCTAAACCAATACCTTAGATCGGGGGGAACAGCCAACTTTTTAACAATTTCCTAAACTGCTGCCTATTAGATAGTAGTCTCATGCTGACAGGCAACTGATTCCACTGCTTGGCTGCACAGTGTGATAGACTCCTGCCTCCCCATCTGACTCTGTGAATTTTAGAGATACAGATGAGACCCGTGTTTGTGGATCTAAGGTTTCTCATGGGAGTGTACCAAGAGAACAATTTCTGGAAATCAGCTGCCCCTCCGCCATATAGTGCCTTATGAACCAAGCAAAGGGCCTTAAATTCTATCCGTTGCTGAATAGGGAGCCAGTGTAGTGACCTGATGGCAGCAGAGGTGGGATGGCCTTTCGGAATGTTTAATAACAAACGTGCCGCAGCATTTTGTATCGATTGTAATTTTGCCCTCTGTGCCTTATCAATGCCTATGAAAAGTGCATTGCAATAATCTAACTTAGAAGGAATAAGGGCCACTACCACCGTTTTCCTTAGTTCCTGAGGTATGAAGGGGAAGATCTTCCGAAGGATCTTCAGTAAAAAGAAGCAGGAAGAGGTTACACAGTTGATCTGAGCTGCAAAATTAAGCCGATCATCAAAGATGACCCCTAGATTCTTGGCCTTGTCAGTTGGGACGGGACATTCGCCAGCCTCCGTCGGCCACCAGGTTTGATTCCACAGGGATTGACCGTTGACAAACTCCATCACCTCCGTTTTATCAGTGTTAATCTTGAGATAATTATGACTCATCCAGCTCATGATGTGAGTCAGACAAGCATGAAAGCTAACAGCAGTGGTCTCAGACTGTTTAGATACAGATATGACAATCTGTGAATCATCCGCATACGAGACCAGAGTGAAACCATGCTCTCTGATGAGTCTGGCGAGTGAAGTGACGTATATATTAAATAGAGTCGGCGACAGTGCAGATCCCTGCGGCACTCCGCACGGGAGATGAAATGATTCGGATTGCAGATTTTCCCAGTGTATGGTCTGTTCCCTAGAGGCCAGAAAGGAGGAAAGAAGGGCCAGAGCTGCGTCCCCAATCCCCACCGCCTTCAGCCGCCACACTAACACCGTATGATTCACGGTGTCAAATGCTGCTGATAGGTCTAAGAGGATGAGGATGGCTCTTCCCCCCATCCACCTGTCTGCGAATCTCCTCAGTTGCTATAATCAGCGCAGTCTCAGTTGATTGACACGACCGGAAGCCATGCTGGCTTGAGTCAATAAGATTATTGGAATCTAAGTATTGAGTTAGCTCCCTATTTACTGACTTTTCGAGGATTTTAGCTGCAATTGGCAGACACGAAATAGGTCGATAATTCTTGACCTCGGTGGGATCCAGGGCCGGCTTTTTCAAGATCGGTCTGATGCATGCTTTTTTCCAGACCGACAGATAAATCCCAGACTCAACCACTTGGTTTAAGAGGGGGGTTAGATGTAAACTAATCATCCCAGAAACCAAGTGCATGACAGACGGTGGACATGGATCCTTAGGAGATCCAGATTTAGTTGATAGTAAAATGTTGTTCACTTCCTTAGGAGTAAAAAAGCTGAAATTAGTTAGTTGGCACTGCAATGACTTCTCCTCCAATGATGACTTATAACAGTTATCAGCGATATGCACATTATTAAGGAGGTCGTTATAAATTGATTGAACCTTGGTCTGAAAACAATTCGCCATGTTATTGCAGAAGGCTTGATCTGGCCTAAATAGACTGACCTGTTGCGGTTTGGATAACACTTGGATGGATTTAAAGAGCTCTCTAGCAGAGATGTTGGCCGCCTCAATTTTAGCAGTAAAGTAGGTGGTTTTTGCTTTTATAATAACCTCCTTGTATTGTTGTAGTGCTATGTTATATGCAGACTTGAGTTCCTTACTATAATCTGATCTCCATATGCGTTTGAATCTCCTACAATTGGCTTTTAAGTTTTTCAGATCAGGTCCATACCATGGCGAAGTTGCCTGAGCTCTTCTTACTCTAATGGTTTTTTCTGGCGCCACCTGATTAACTGCAGTTGCTATCCATTTCTCAAACTGGAGAGCTGCATCATTGTTAGCAATGACCCGTGGGGGACGACAGATGTTTAGGGCCTGCTCTAATTCCTTCCCTTGTAATTTGTTCCATCGTCTAAATTTTACACTGGATGGTTTGTTTGCGATGGGAAGGTTTGGATGGATAGTCTTGATATTGAAATATATCGCCTTGTGGTCAGTCCAGGGAAATGGAGAAGTTTTAATCAAAGTGACGTCAGGGTTATTAGTAAATATGCCGTCAAGTGTGTGACCGGCGGAGTGAGTAGGTCCCGACACTATTTGAGTTAAGCCATAGCCTGCTAAATTATCAAGTAGCCTGCTGGTGTCCGAGTTGTTATTAAGTTCTAGCTGAAAGTTAAAATCACCCAAAATAATGAGCTAATGGGATTCTAGGCATGATTCAAGTAGGGTCTGCAGGGCTTGAGTGAAAGTTGCTCTGGGACCAGGCGGCCGATACAGAAGTATACCATGAAAAGTCAAAATGTTGTTAATTTTAAACGCAAAGCGCATCGCCTCCGCCGGAAGCTGTGAAATAGATTCTACTTTGCACCTTTAGGTGGTCACGAAAAATTATCGCTATTCCCCCTCCTTTGCTTCCTACCCTATCTTGGCTGGCCACTGAGTAACCTGCCGGGAGAGCAATATTGCAATCAGGGTCAGAGGACAGGTTCGTCCACGTCTCAATTAGGAATACTAAATCCGGATTGGAAACCTGCAACAAGCATTCCAACTGGTACTTATGCTTGACCAGTGAGCGCGTGTTGAGCAGTATGCACTGAAGCGGCTGATTGTACGCCACCCCCACATTGCAGCCCAAATGTCCAGGACTGCCGGTTCGGTTATCCGTATCTCTAGTAGAGATACCCGTACCCGCCCCTGTCTTAGCCCCACCGGCCTCAGCAATATTGGTGTCTGGTACCGTGTTAAACCGGAAATCACAGCCAGAGCACTTGAACTCCTCGAAGTTCCCCCACATATTGCAGACCTCAGGAGTACAACACTCACCTCTCCTGAGCGCCAGCAACTGGTTTTTAGTAAAGATCAGGGACACGAAACGACCAGGGGTTCTGGCGCTAGGCGCACTCCGGGTGCAGACGGGCTTGCCTTTGGCGCGCCTTAGGCGCCGTCGCGCCAGCGTGCTTTTTATAGCCAGGCTAGATTTAAGCCAGACCGCTGACCCCTGAACACGGCGGCCCCGCACTCACAGACGGGTACCGCGGGTCAGTAAAGAACAGTACAACAACTATTTACGAACGGAATATTTTTAAAAAGAAGCAGGATTTTTTTTTAAATATTATTAAAAACAAGCAAAAACAGTAGTAAAGTGCAATATGCATTAACAGCCAACAGACGCGCTAAGCAGTTAGAGGCTGAACACCTCGTGATATTGTACCGTTCAGCCTGAGTCTAGCTGTGGGGCCCCGATATAAAAGCGCAGTTAGGGTGATAAATCCCTTTGGCATGCCCATCCTACGCATCACTGCCAAAAAGAACGGCCATTCAAGCGAATCGAATGCTTTTTCCGTGTCTAGTAATATTGCCGCAGCCGGCACTTCGGGTGATATTCGGTGCAAGACCGTGAATAGCGTCCTCAAATTGAGGGCCGTCGATCTGTGGGGGACAAAGCCCGATTGAGCCAGGGAGATTATGGGGTCCAACAGGAGGGCCAAGCGCATCGCTATCATTTTCGCTAGGATTTTATAATCCAAGTTAAGCAGGGAAAGGGGTCTATATGAACCACATGACAACGGATCTTTGCTGGGTTTGGGGAGTAGTATGATTACCGCTTCACGCAATGTGGGTGGCAGCTCCCCACACTCAAGGCCTCATGGTAAACCTCCAACAAGCATGGAGCTAGCAAATTTTTATATGCCTTAAAGAAGTCACCTGTGAAGCCATCGAGTCCAGGAGCCGTGGAGCCATTTATGGCATCTATGGCACTGGATATCTCCTCTGCCGAAAAGGGTTCAGCGAGGAAGTCTTGCATGAATTTTTCAAGCCAAACTAAGGCGATCTCTGATAAATATCCTTCTTGCTCAGAGCTGACGCTGTCTCCCTTAGATGTGTATAAATTAACGTAATAGGACAGAAATTCGTCCCTGATGTCGGAGGTGTTCGTAAGGGCTTGACCTGTTGACGAACGGATCTCAGTGAGGTAAGCCCGGGCAGAAGGGGGTCTCAAGAGGCGGGCCAACGTCCGCCCCGGTCTGTCACCCTCCCCATATCGGCGGGCGGCAGTATATTTGGATAGGAAATGGGTCTCCCGCTCTGAGGCCTCCTTGAAATCGGTTAACAAGGCTAATCATGTGTTGTATTTAGTAGCATCGGGATGCGCCATCTGTTCCCTGTCTAGTGCAGCTAAATTCCTTTCCACGTTAGCTATCGTGGATCTAAGATCTTTCAGAATCCCCGCGTGCTTCGAAATGCAGACGCCACGTATGTAGGCCTTGAAGGCCTCCCATAGAGTAGCCCAACTAGTCACGGACCCTGTGTTTATGTCAAAGTAATCTATAATAGCTTCTCTAATCTCCGTGCGAAACAGAGTGTCCAACAAGGCGCGACCAGGGAATCGCCACAGCCTCTCGACACCTTCGGGCCTAGGGACGCAGATGTCTAAGACCACTGGGGCGTGATCAAAGTATGTTCTAGGAAGGAGTTTAATCATTGTGTACCATGTGGCTAAGTTAGGAGTAACCAGCCAGTAGTCCAGTCTGGTCCAGGTGTCATAATAGGCTGCGTAGTGAGACTAGGCGGGCGTATTCGGATGACGGCGTCACCAAATATCAATCAGCCCAGTGGAGTCACACAGATCCAACAGGGCACGGTGCGCACATGGCTTAGGGGCCAATTCCGATTCAGGCCGGAAATCTCCCCGACCGAGCCGGACCCGGAGAGATTTCCGACGAATCGGACCCTAGCAGTCCGACCGAACGAGTACGATGCGCACGTATGCTATCGGACTCGATTCGGTCGGACTCCCATTGAAGTCAATGGGAGCCAGTCGTACGACGCGTACACGGGCTCCCATTGACTCAATGGGCACGACGCAAACAAGGGCGCCCCCTACAGCGTGTTTGCGTCGATGCGGGTCGCACCGTACATGCACGTGTAGGGGGGACCCATGGGTCCCCCCTGTGTGCGACTCGCATGCCTACGCTTCCAGGGGGGTCCGACACGGACCCCCAAAGTGCGGCTCCAACAGCTCCTTGGAGCCGGGCTGTGCGAGTCAGTCGGAGCGGTCGAGGTGCGCATCGTACTTACCCGGCCGGGGAACGTCTCCATTGAGAGGTGCGCGTCGTTCCCGTGCGAGTCGGTCAGAGCGGTCGGGTCCTGCGAACGAGTCGGTCGGAGATTTCGCGAGCGCACGCATCGTACTCGCTCGCTTGGACTACGTACGACTCGGTCGGGAAATAGGGCTCCGAATCGGATCCGGTCAAGCCGAATCCGATTCGGAGCCCTACCGGCCAAGATCGGAATCGGCCCCTTAGTGTCAGGGGAATCTGAGGAGCAATCTAGCAATGGATCCATCAACAGGTTAAAGTCACCCCCCATGCAAATGAAATCGGCGTCTAACTGTAAAATCTGCGAGTGTAACTCATGAAAGTATTCTGGACAGTCAGTGTTGGGAGCGTATATGTTAACCAAAGCTGTGCGATGACCCATTAGTAGCCCTGTCACCATAATGTAGCGGCCTTCTTTATCACTATGCACAGAATGCAGCCAAAATGGTATACGTTTGTTTATTAAAATTGCAGTGCCCCTGGCATAAGTGCCCCGAGAAGAACCTGTGCGAGCCCCAGCTGGCCGCAAACGCAGTGTTATCAGCCTTGGGAAGGTGGGTTTTCTGCAAAAACGTTATGTCGATCCCATGCCTCTGTAGATAATGCAAGACACCCCTCCCTTTTTTAGCATTGTTCAACCCCCTGACATTCCATGTGACCAGCAAGACATTAGAGAAAGTAGGCAAGTTATCCAACACCGGCATTTGTGCTATAAATCAGTGAACAGAGATGTGTAGTAGTCTCCATATTGATTGATGCTAAGTGATTAAGCCATGACAAAAATATTTGGAAAAGTATATTGAGCAACACCCCCCTCCCCCACCCCCCACCCATCCCTGCTCAACCTCATGCAGGGAACAACCCCAATGAATACACCATTACTTGTACCTTTCAAACCTGTCAACAATGTACATATTAGCAAATCGAAACGCATTAATAATAATACAGCCATTTATAGAGTGGGAACAGCTACCTCCGATAGAGGTGTCCCGGCGCTACAACAACAGGTGGCACGCAGGAGTCACACTAACAGCCGAGGCTCAAGCAGCTTAGTCTAAGCTAAAAAGCCATGTTTTGGCTGCTTTCCTAAATTGAGGTTCAGATGCGATCTGGCGCAGAGCATTTGGCAGGGAGTTCCATAACATTGCAAACCTTTTACACACTTAACATGCTAAACACATAGGGGGTGGCAACGCCACGCTGGAAACCTCGTTTTTTGTCATATCGAACAAGCCCAACTTGTACCCGAGGGCATACATTGTAAAGCCATAGCCATAAGAGTTACCAACAGGAACACGACCACTGCATGTCCATCACTCAGTTGAAAAAAGATCCACACTGGCAACGGAGCCGCTATGTGGAGGAGAGGATCGAGTTGCATCCCTGTTTTCTGGCTATCGCTGCACTTGTAGCCTCTGCAGAATTCCTGAACTGACGCTGGGGAGTCAAATATCCGGGATCTGCCATCAATGTCTACTCGAAGACATGCTGGGTATAACATCCCGTAACGTAGTCCTAAATTGCGCAACGTGGCCTTCACGCCATTGTACTTACGCCTCTCCTCTTGCACCATCATCGTGAAGTCTGGGTATAGGGACAACGATGCACCCTGCCAGCTAATAGACCCCTTCTCTCTTGCTAGGCGTAACGCAGTGTCCCTGTCACGAAAGTTGAGGAGGTGTGCTATAATGGGTCTGGGTGGGCATCCAGGATTGGGGCGAGGCCCCAGAGACCGGTGAGCGCGCTCCACAATGAAACCAGGGGTGAAGGCGTCTCTGCCAAAAATGTCCGTCAGCAAGGTTTTGATAAATTGGTCCATGCGACCGATGTTAGAAGACTCCGGAACTCCCAGTATGCGGAGGTTCTTGCGCCTACTGCGCACCTCCAAATCCTCATTCTTTATTGCCACTTCTTTCAGGAGTTTTTCCACTTGCTCCAGACGTCGGACCGATTGGGCAGATCGGTCCTCCAAGTCAGACACCCTCCCCTCCACTGTGTCCAAGAGCCTGTCATGTAGGACCAATTTCGCATCCAGGGAGTCTAAACGCTTATCCAAGTTGTCGAATCTGCTGTCAAGAGCCTTGAAACCAGCTCTTAGCTCCAGCAAAAGAGAGGACGAGTCCACAGGTGGGGTCACGACAGGACTAGAGTCAGGGTGTCCCTCCGCCATGTCTGCGTCTTTATCAGGGCCCTTCTCAGTAACCTTAGTGAATGGAAGGAGTCGCTGTTTGGGGTCTTTACGACCCATGCCTTCCGGACCACGTCCACTAAGAAACAGTTGTCTGCTATGGAGAGTGGGGCGCAACAGACGTTAGAGGATGCTAGGGCCGATGTGCAGAAATCCAGTGGCTTCTGTCACCAGGGATCACGTATGTGCGCACACCTCACATGCCCCGGGGAACCACAGAACCAAATCCAGATCGATATCAGGGGAGCGTCTCCTTTAACTGTGCAACTCCAAGCAGCATGAGGGACTGCCCCGTCAGGCCTATAAATCAACACTTGGCCAGGGCTTGGTTGGCATCAAGGGTCCACTTCCACAATGCACCCAACGCAGCACCATCAAATAAGTTCTTGGAGGGCAGAATTTAAAGTGCAGCCCCCGTCCTGATCGCACTCAGCAGGCACGGTGCAGACGAGAGACACAGCGCTATGGCAAAGGCACTCCGTGGGCGAGCGACCCCCCCAGTTCTATTGCCCGCTCCACCTGCCGGGCAGCCGTGTCCCTGGCTCACCCGTGGCCCCTGTCGCCGCGGGGCCTCCGAGACCATAGAGCGGCCAGAACACTGCGGCAGTAGCGGGAGGCACCCCAGTGACGGGCGCAACGACTGCCGATGGGAGAAAGAGGGGTAGGGCCGGCACTCAATCCCACTCACCTCGCCACACTTCCGCACCAGATGTAGCGGGACTCAGCAGCCTCGATGTAGGGGTGGCAGAGGGTGCACCTCGCGAGGGGCGCGCCACACCCGGGCTACGCTGGGCCGCAATCTAGGGCCTGGCCTCAGCTACGCCTCAGGCTCCTCCCAGGTTGACCCCATATCCCTTGGTCCTGAAGAGACCCTGCACTGTAAAAGGGTCGAAACGCCGTCGACTGTATTTGAAAGTGAACCAGTTTAACAGCTCTGACTATTGTACACAGAAGCTGGAATCATTACTAAGTTAATCTTTGGTCGCCTTTTTTTTTTTAAATTGTGGAAACCAAGCTGTACACATTACATGTTTTTCACTGTTTGTTTTATGGTTCCATTTCACTTGGGGACACAAAAGCACTATTGTTTTTTCTTGGTCTGTGTATATATCAATTTGAATTTTACAAATCTGATAAAAGAATTAATGTGAACATAAAGTCTGCAAGGCCCTCTTTCTTTCTGACATCACCTTAACCCGTTTTTGTGATTGTGATTGTGCATTTGATTATTATTATAGATTAGCCTAATTTTCCGCTGGAACCGCTGTTTCTGTTACACATGACATACCCTGGTTCCTAGTGAGTAGGGTGCCCCTTGTTCTTGTTTTCGTCAGGCTCCTCCCAGGCTGACCTCGCAGGCGAAAACAGGTCCAGTGGAGCGGCTATGCCGGCGCAGCTGCGGGGATCAAGAATGCCGATCGCATGGTCCGTGCAGCGGTCACATCGTTAGTAGCCTCCAGGGAGCCGCTGGGCAGGATCTCGGGACATTATCGGGGAGGTCCGGCGGAGCTTCAATGCAGCGTGGCCATTTTGGTCGGCGGCTTGGCCACGCCCCCCCAGCAGAAGATAGTTACTCAGCAGTTACAGGTGCCGCAAGCTTCCATGCCAAATAATGTGAATGCTCAAGTGCAGAGGTACAGTGTGAACACTGGATATCACAGAGGTGACCAGGTTGGTAAGAATCAAGGTGTGATTCCGCAGTATTGGGTGCAGTGCAATGGGAGTGATTCAGACTCATCTCAATGACGGTGCCTGAGGGGGGAGGAAGAGTGCGTACTTGGCGCATCTTTGGCGGTAGATCAGTCAGGTCCATTTGTTGACGGAAAGGTGGAAGGTAATGACATTACATTTTTTGTGGACACTGGTGCTACCCGTTCTACTGTGAGAGCAGCAGAAATTCCAAACCTACCCCTCTCTGGAGAAACTATCCAAGTTGTAGGAATCTCAAATAAGCACATTAGAACACCTGTTACAAATCCAATTGAAGTTCACATTGGTAACTTCAAAGACATGCATTGGTTCGTGGCATGTGACTCAAGCCCAGTAAAATCTCTTGGGAAGAGATTTGCTATGCAAAATGAACTGCACCATCTATTGTACACCAGATGGAATTGCATTTCAGACCCCTGATGAGGATGTTGAATTTAAAATGATGTTAGCGAAGCAAGGAACAGAAGTGGATGAATTATATTCACTTCTCACAGAAGAAAGGTTGCCTGAAGAGTTAAAAAGTACTGTGAAATCTAATGTGTGGGATTTTTCGGGAAAAGAGATTGGCCTAATGACAAAGATAGACCCAATTCAGATTACAGTAAAGGATGGTGCTATATATCCAAACACACCACAGTATAAAATGAGTCCAGAGGTAATTGCAGGAGTCACTCCTGTGATTGACCAAATGATTGAACAAGGAATTTTAAAAGAAATAATGAGCAGTCCCTGTAATTCACCTATCATAGGTATCAAAAAGCCCAGTGGGAAATACCGGATAGTGCAGGATTTGCGAAAAATTTATAAAATTGTTGTACCCTGTTGTCCAGTAGTACCAAATCCGGCCGCGATTCTTTATCAAATCCCTTGTGATGCTGAATGGTACACAGTTATTGATTTGTGCCAAGCCTTTTTCTCAATTCCTTTGCATCCGGAAAGCCAATATTTGTTTGCATTCCGGTTCGGAGACCGTGTTTTGGCATGGTGCTGAGTTCCTCAAGGGTATACAGAAAGCCCCTCAATTTTTAATCAGATCTTGAAAAAATGTCGGGAGACTCTAGTCATGCCAGGTAATTTGGTTTTGGTTCAATATATTGATGACCTATTAGTGGCATCAAAGACACGAGAGGCATGTGTGACAGACACAATTGCCTTATTGAACAATTTGGCAGAAAAAGGACACAAAGTGTCCCCAGCAAAATTGCAATTTTGTAAACAGGAAGTACAGTACCTTGGACACAAAATAGAAAAGGGAGTCAGAAAAGTAACTCCAGAAAGTATCAGTGTGATCAAACAAATGAGTCCACCTAAAACACAGAAGGAAGTGCGACTGTTCTTGGGAATGGTTGGATTCTGTCGTCAGTGGATCTGTGGTTTCTCAATGATTGCGAAAAGATGTGAAGGATCCGATTGTCTTGGATGATGAAAGTATGAAAGTGTTTGTAAAATTGAGAAGTAGTCTGTGTCATGCACCTGCATTGGGAATGCCAGATTATTCTAAAGAGTTTGCATTGTACTGTTGTGAGAGAGATGGGTGTGCACTCTCAGTCCTAACACAGAAACATGGAATGGCACGACGGCCAGTAGCATATTTGTCGGCTACTTTGGATTCAGTGGCTGCAGCGTTGCCAGGATGCTTAAAAGCAGTAGCAGCTACTTGTATGAGTCTGGAACAGAGTGAACCAATTGTGATGGGATATCCAGTTAAAGTGGATGTGCCACATTCTGTTGAGATTCTTTTGACCCGTACCAGGACACAGTATCTTACATCTAGTCGGCTGACTAAGTACGAGAGAGTGATTCTGAGTGCTGAAAATGTGACTGTGGTAAGGTGCACGACTGTGAATCCAGCAACTTTTTTGCCTAATTCTCGGTGTGAGGAAGTGAGAGAGGAAGCTGATTATGATTGTCTGGATGTGACTGAATATTGCACCAAACCTAGGCCAGACATAGAAGATTGCCCCTCGGAGGAATCAGATTGTGAAATGTTTGTTGATGGATCCTGTTTGAGAAATGAAAAAGGTGAATTATGCACTGCCTATGCTGTTTGCACCATAGAAGGGGTTCTTGAAGCATCCTATTTGAGGGGAATAAACTCCGCCCAAATAACTGATCTGATAGCTCTGATTAGAGCATGCAAAATTGCCAAAAGCCTAAAAGTAACAATATTTACAGACAGCCAATACGGATTTGGAATTGTTCATGATTTTGGCCAGCTATGGATGCAAAGGGGATTTCTGACCTCTTCAGGTTCCCCCATTAGAAATGGTAAAACTGTAAAAGAACTATTGGATGCTTTACAATTACCTAAAAGAATTGCAGTAGTCAAATGTGCCGCACATAAATCAGGAGATGATTATATGATGAAGGGCAATAGATATGCAGACCAAATAGCACGTTACTGTAGCACCGAAATACAATGGCTTTGAACAGATCAATGGATAGGGGAAATACTGAATGCCATCTTTTGTTTACAACCACATTTGAAACATGGGAAGAAGTGAGACAGATGCAGGAAGAAGCAAGTGATGAGGAAAAAGAAAGATGGAACAAAACAGGCTGTAGCAAAAGAACAGAAGATGACCTATGGGTCTATCTTGATGGAAGACCAGTGTTACCAAATTCTTTACTTTCCCATATGGCCAGAGTTTACCATGGAATTGCACATGTCGGAAGTGATGCAATGATCAGACTCTTCAAGCAGTCATGGTATAATCCAAAGTTCAGGGTCATTGCAGAAAGCCTTTGTCAAAGGCGCGTGATCTGTCAGCAGCAAAATCCAGGCAGAAAGACAGTTGTAAGTTGGGGACGAATTGGGAGAGCAGGAGGTCCATTTACCCAGCTCCAGCTTGACTTTATTGAGCTTCCCCCGTGCAATGGGCTGAGATACATATTGGCCATTGTCTGTCTGTTCTCTCGCTGGGTGGAAGCCTATGCCACGAGAAGGAACGATAGTCTCACTGTGGCTAAACTACTTTTGATAGAACTAATCCCTAGATTTGGAATTCCAGTCACTTTGGAAACAGATAGAGGAACACACTTCAATAATGAGATAATTTGGCTAATTTGCGCAGCATTTAAAATTGAGCAGAAGCTGCATTGTGCCTATCGACCCGAAGCCTCTGGAGTAGTTGAGCAATTGAATGGCACTATAAAATCGAGATTAGCGAAAGTGTGTGCATCCACATCACTGAAATGGCCTGACGCTTTACCCCTTGTACTGATGAGTCTAAGAAGTATTCCTGACAAAAAGACTGGATTAAGTCCTCATGAAATTCTCATGGGAAGAGCAATGAGACAAGCGTATATACCAGCAAACAAACTAATGAGTATATCTGATGATCTAGTGCTTGACTATTGCAGAGGATTGGTTGAACTGGTACGTTCTGTGTCTCACATGGTTGGAGAAGAAGCCACAACGATACATCGAAATCAAGCTCATGATCTTAGTCCTGGTGAATTGGTTTTTATCAAGAAGCATGTAAGAAAATCGTGTTTAGAGCCCAGGTGGCACGGACCTTATCAAATCATACTGGTGACGACAACGGCAGTGAATTGTGCTGGCTTGCCAAATTGGATTCATGCAAGCCATACCAAACGAACCCTAGATCCACTTGAAAGACCGAAGGAGCAAGAACTGTTGAAAGAAAAACAAAGACCAGTGCTTGAAGTGTGAAGCTGATGAATCTAGAGTGATAGATTCTGACGAACAACCAGATGGTGAACAGCCGAGCACAAGTCAAGTAGAGTGGAAGCAAGATTCCAGGGTTCGAGAGACTGCCTTTGAGCCAGAAAGAAGCGAGTTTACTGTTGATCCAGAAGAAAGTGAACTTCCAGCAGAACTTGAAACAGATGAGATTGTTCTTGATCCAGAAGGAAGTGAGTTCACAGTTGAAAGAGAAATTATTCCTGATTCGGAAGAACCACAAGAAACTGAAACTCAGGAAGAAGAACAATCGGAAGTAAGAGCAAATAAAAGGATCTGTGAAACAAATGCAGAAAATAACCAAGTGATCAAAACAAAGAAACCCAGAAAGGATGAAAAGTGGCCAAGTGGAGTGAAGAGACTGAAATGCACTCTTGTGAAAAGAAGGTTAAGAAAAAGACCAGAACAAAGAAATGAAGTCTCAAGTCAGACAGAACAAGAAGAGTCAGGAAAAGAATTAGTACGAAAAACAAGAAGAGTAAGAATACCCAACAGGAAATTCAGAGCACCTGAATGGACCTATGTTATTCTAGAAGAAATTGAAAGTTCAGATCTAATTGAAGAAAAAGATAAATCTGACACTGAGCAAGTTGATGAAAACAAACTAAGACCTCCTTAAAGAGTTGTGACAAAAACTAAGGTGCAACCTTGCTGATTAAAAGAAAAACGAAACAAAGACTCAAAGAAAATTGAAGAAAAAAGAATAAAAGAAGGGGGTAAAGACGAAAGCCTTGAAATGTAGGATTTACACTACTATTTTTTAGGATATATTTTTTATATATAGCTTAGAATTTATAGGATTAGATAGATTTTTATTTTTCTAGAAACAAAATGGCTGAAGCAGAAGTGACTGAACTTCCAAAATCTAGTCTAAAACGTAGATGTATTAAAGCTTGCTTATGTAGTGTCTTGATGTGAACATTTATATGGTTATTATTAACTGTCCTTGTACCTATTCTAATGGTAACTAATAATGGAAACAATACTAATAATATAACAAAAGAAAGAATGAATGATTTCACTAATGAGATTCCCAATACTAACCTAGAACCGTTGGATGGAAGTATTCTCCATCATGATAAATCAATTGGTGATTTCTCATTAAATGCCTTTACTAAATTACATTACGAGTATATTAATACAATGAATGTAAGTGATTGTTATGTGTGCAAGCAATTACCTTCGTCTGTCTCAGAAGGAGTGACTTATCACCACCTTCCGTTAACCTATGGTGTGTCTTGCAGTATACTCACAAGCCTGTTTTAGGTGACGGGAAAGCTCGAGTACTATTTTTACAATATAGATTTAGTGTTTTCTGAAATTCCTATTATTAAAGAACTAAATAAGGTTTTTAGTGGTAAAAATGCGCGATATATGGGGGAATTTTTCCATATTACTAAAACTATAGACAAAGAATATGCTTATAAGAATAATTTAACCTGTAGTTTGCGGGTAGAAGAAAGGTTTTTCATAGAAATGGTAGAAGATAGAAGAGAAAGTTTCAGAAGGAAAGCTGCTGAACAGAAGTCACTGGTACCACCATGGGATTTTAGGGAAGGAAATTATGAGAAAGGCGAAGGGTACGCTGCAATGTCCCTGGACTGGTCACAGAAGGGAAAAATGTGTTTGCTTAGAACGAAAACTAACTATAATAATTATTTTATTGGTTCTAGTGAATGTGAGCATACTTTTCAAATCACTGGAGGTTGGGGATTAAAAGGTGGAACTGATCCTGTTTTTCCAGGAATCTATTATGTGTGTGGTAAGAAAGCCTATTATAGGTTGCCTGCACATTGGTATGGTAGTTGTTATTTTGCTATTGTCTTCCCCAAGGTCTACCATATGGACCGAAGCAGTCATAAACTGAACAAAGATAAGCAAGGACTAACACATAACAAAAGAGCAAGCTTTTGAGAAATAGTAGGAGATATTTTTGGTGCACTGATACCCTCAGTTGGAGTCGTTCTGAATTCACATAAAATTAGAAAATTGTCTACAGTGATTGATCGGTTATCTACAGATACCGCTGGTGGGTTCTTGATGATTGACACGGAAATGGATGCAATCAGGTCAATGGTTTTGCAAAATCGACTTGCTCTTGATATATTATTGGCAAAGGAGGGTGAAGTCTGTGGAATGTTGAAAGTCCAACATTGCTGCACATGCAGGCATGGTGCAGTCAGGAACTCTACATGACTGAGACTGCTTTCATGCCTGTCAGCCCCGAGGGAACTTGTTGCTAGAAGCGCTGCGGCATTGAAAGACTGTTGACTTTAACTTAGAGTCAAAGTGGGCTCTTGAGACTCGAACTGTCAGTGGGGCATATCCTGGATGTTGCCAATAGTGAATGGGGAATAAACATGATTGCTAACGTGAAACGGAATGGCACAAAGAATCGACATAGAAACACTGAACCCCCAACCTCAAGGGGGACTGTGTAGTTGTTTGCGGATGTCATAATTTTCCTTTGTGTTTTCGAGCAGTAGAAATAAAATACTTCCTTTTTTAATAAAAGTCAGTATTTGACTGGACCATGATTTATTGTTGTTGCTACATCAAGAGAAAAAGGCCTCAACCCAGGGGGTTGGGCCCAGTAACCCCTACATGCCCCGTGGCCCACTGAAAGGGATTCTGACCGATATTAGTAAAAATAGATCTTTTTAACAGAAATATTCTAGTCATCAATATTTATGTTGTTGTTAATTACCTATAGGATGGTGATATTTTTTTAAGCAATTTTTACCCCCAATATTTTTATGAATAAATATTGTTTTCAATGATATTATATCATAGATCCAATCACTCTAATATTGCAATAAAGGAAATTGAGTCACAATGTTTAAGATTACCATTAATAAAAGTGAGGGTTGTGTTTGTGTGAGTGCAGGGTGAGCAGTGCATCTGTGTGAGTTCAGGGTGAGGAGAGCCTCTGGGAGCCAGGGTGAGATATGTGCTCACGAGGTGTGTGCTTTACTGACTGCAGAGATAGAGGTGTGGGTGTGTGAGTGCAGGCTGAGCAGTGCGCCTGTGAGAGCACAGAGTGAGAGGTTGTCTGTGTGAGTGTAGGGCGATGGCCTTGTCAAACTAGAGAGCCAGGGAATGGCTAGCTAGAAACTGTAAGGCCCTCTTTCACGATAGCAAGCGAGAGATCAGATTCCCTACAACACAAAAGACAAGCAGAAACCCTGCTTCTTTTTTAATGTTTCAATTACACAGAATGTGCGTTAAAACGCAGACATTTTAGCAAATGTATGTTTTTAAGCCATAAGTTGTTTAATGTGTTATTTTAATATGCCCTCCCTTGTTTGCTGCCATTTTGCTCTTGGAACAAATGAACAGCTTAATCTTCCTTCAGGGCCACATTTTGTTTCTAAATCATCTTAGAACTGGCATTCCTTTTCTTTATGTGAAGAATATATTATGATCGTGTTCCCAAAATCTGGTATGTTTTTCTACCGAACACCCCTCCATCCAAAAGGAAAGATACATTGCCAAAGCCAAACTGCTGTTTTTATAATGCTAACACACGCAAATAGCATGTGTGCATGTTCATGTTTGCATAGGCTAACATATTATTGCCAGACAGATTGACTTTGACAATCCTTGTTTGATGTTATGTCTTGGTTGTTAAATACAGTCAATCTTGACTACATTTAGTTAATGTTACTTTTCTTTTATGCCAGCTTAACGTAAAGTGCTTATGGTGTGTTTGAACATCTGTGTCTGTTTCATTTGGGTTTAATCAGTCATTATACACTCCTTCTGTTTGCTATTTGAATTGTGATATGACAGAAGTTATGGTTCAGGGGCCATAAACTCCACTATACCCTATCCTCCCTGAGGTTCTTGGAAAACACATTTTCTAGTATTTTACATTGATCCTTGGTTTCCATTAGTACCTTCCTTTTGCCTCCTTTACATGTGCATAAACGACAACAGCATAAGCAATCAGTGACTAAATCCCACTTGCATGAGACTGATAGGAATGTAATATATTTCAAAGCACGTAGCTGCGTTACCCATCCAGACAGCAGCAATCAGGATTCAGGAATGTTCTGGCTGCTGCTTCATTGGTTGTTCATACCTAGTAAGGCATCCAATCACCATGAGCGTTACAAGTATTCTATTTCAAACGAACAGGATGAGCCCTTCGTCCCTTCAATTCTTGCACAGTAGTTCTAGGGAAAGAAGTGCTGGCGAAGCCTGGGACTCTAAAAAAATAAACAAGCTGTGCATTCAGTTGCCTAATCTCAAGGTCTGTATTTTGGAAGGCATGATGCTGCCAAGAAAAAGAGGATCTACTGTAAATGCAATTTTATTGCCAGGTTACCATAATTAAAACTGACAGGCATTGATGTGATACATGAGGTAATTACCGTAGACCTTCGAACATATTAGTTTGCATATATATTGCTCATTTTACCCTTGTGGTGTTGCAAAGCATTTTACAGTTCTTACATAAAAAATACATTGTACATTTAGCTACTATTTTAGTAACACTATAAATGTATGATGTTGATGCCTGAGCAGGCGCATAGCACACACAAAGAAAAGAAAAAGTGGAACGCTATGGATCTGTTAGCAACATTTCCAGGCAGTGGTCTGGCATTGATAAATTCAAAGAGAAGCACAGGCAGTAGATAAATAACTCATGCTTTCTTTTTGAGACCAAAAACAATCAGCACTGCATCCCACTCCGCCCTACAGCAAAGCCCAACAGGAAAACACACAAAATGAAGATTCTCTGTATGTTTTAGTTGTGGCTAAAGAGAGTTTTGCTTGTTTCAAGTATGTAAGAAAATGGCTATTTTCACCCCTATTTCTTTGTGACTGAAGCTGCTGTTTAATAAACTATTCATATGGGGACGCTGCTGTCTAATGCCCGAACATATGGTACACTAGGCCAATCTCCAATTGCCATAGTTAACTTTCTAGGGGACGCTGCAAAGTTTGATTGGTGCACCCACGGAGAGGGGACTACTCTCTACAGCATCCATTACTGCAATCTCCCACCAGGAGGCTGGAAGGCAGCATTGATTGGTCCCGGCAGCCCTCTTAAGGGCAATGACATTCCCACAGCATGGGGCGCGGCAAAGCATGTTTGGTGCACGCACGGAGAGGGTGCTACTCTCTATCCAGCATCCACTGCTGCAATCTCTGGCCAGGAGATAGCCAGGCCGCGTTGATTGATTCCGGCAGCGGCGGCTCCTGCGCAATGGCAGAGGAGTGTGTCCCAGTGGCTCAGAGCCAGCAACTGAAAAACAAATGATATTTTAACATTGTTTTATTTTTCAGTTGCTGGCTCTGAGCCAGCATGTGCAGGCAGGGAGGGGCGGGGCTGGGGTCACAGGGAGGAGTGGCTGTGCACTTCTAAGTGTGCATGTATGTTTGGCTGGCCGTCTTAGGCTGGCCAGACATGCGCAGTGAGGTTTCTCAACCCGGCTGTATTCTACAGCCGCATAGGGAAACGGCACAGACTTCCTGTGCCTGAGCGGAGTGCCTAAGCAGCCCGCTCAGACCAATCCCGGAGCTGCTCTCATAGTATGAGAGCAGCGTCTGGATTGGTTGGGGAGTCTGTGCAAGGGACTGTCGGGTCTCAGAGCAGCAGGAGAAGCACGAGGGAGCAGCTGACCCTTCTAGGCCCATTATTGCCTGGAGGAGGCTGGGCTGGGCCAACCCTCTTGGTGTGGTCATCAAAAGTCCTTTCCCATCAAGTATATCCTGAATAATGAGTAAAATGGCAAAGCAAGTACTTTGGCAGCTTCTGTTAGTGATCACCGAGGGGCTGCGACGATTACTAACTATCTCACCACTGCAATCTCCGCTATCACTTCAGAAACTGAATGTGTGGAAGAGAGGCTGGGGGCAACCAGGAGATCTTTGTTACTCATTACTAATAATGAGCAAACTACCAACCCTCCAGTAGTAGATGCAGATAGAAGTGCCTGACTCAATGTGTGGGGGCCATAAGTGATTCTGTCCCAGGTACAAGTAACCCTGTGTACGCGCAGGGGATTCTGATACTATAACAGCGATCCATGAGTACTACCCTTGTACCAAAAAACACCCAAATGCAGATGTTGCAGTTTCCACGCCTAAGAAAAGTAAGAAAAGCAATTCATGCTTGGTTCACGTGCCTAAGTAAGGTGGCAAAAAACGCCTGGTTTTCTTTTAAAAAGGAAAAGTACTTGTATTACACACAACCTACTAACTATTGTGCATTAAATTACAAATATATATAATCAGGTACATGGAAATATCATGGTTATGTTATGTAATGTTAAAATCATTTCTAAAGTGCAACAAAGACCCAGAGGTGTGTTCGTGCTGCTTCTATTAGAAGGATTGGCAGCCCTACTGACATTTGCCATATGATGTTTAGTAGTTAAAAAAACATGTTTTTGGTGCTTTCCTGAACAATAAGGGGTCAGATATGGATTTAGTATGTGAAGGGAGAGTATTCCAAAGTTTGGAGGAACTAGCCACAAAGCTTCTTCCGCCTGATGAGGAGCATCTAAATTTGGGGACAACAGTATTTTTGGTGCTTAGCGAGTGCAATTGCCTGATAGCACAGTACCATTAAAAGCTGTTTTTCAGGTGTGCTGGGCCTGTGTTATGAAGTACCTAATGGGCAATGCACAAGGCCTTGCAACGTATTCTTTGTTTAACAGGCAGCCAGTGCAGCTTACGCAATGTGCGTCTCACAGATTGGTATTTAGGAATACCAAGTAGCACACACACTGCCGCGTTTTGGAGAACCTGAAGCTTGTGGAGGAATTGCAGCTGCATATTTAGATAGAATCCAATGCAGTAGTCAAGTTTGGACATGACTAAGGCTGTCACAACTGTTTTTTGTAAGGTCTTGGAATGTAGGGGAGAATTTTCTTCACTATTTTTATTGTGAAGAAGGTGGAGGAGATGGTTGCATTGCCTCGGTGGCCGTTTGCAAGTTTTTAATCCATCAGAACTCCCAGGTTTTTTACTTTCTTGCCAGGTATTGAAAGAGTGCCTAGTTCTTGAGCCCACCAAGATGGGACCAAAAGGAGACCTCTTTGCCAAACATGATGACTTCCGTCTTTCCTGAGTTTAGTTTAAGGCAATTCCTGTTCATCCATTCACTGACTGCCAGCATACAGTTATTGAATTTGTTGCTGATGTGTTCTTCAGTGTTAGTTAGGTAGACTACTATCTGGGTGCAATCCACGTAGGATATAAGGGAGAAACCAAATGATTTGATCAGACTGACAAATGATGTTACATAAATGTTAAATACCATTCAGCAACAACCCCTGAGGGTCTCCGCAAGGTATTGTAAAGGGTTTTGATTCAAACTCCCCGGATGACACTGTCTATACTCTCTCACTGAGAAAGGTGCTCAGAATGGCCAAAGCAGCTCCTTTGAGTCCGATCTTGGAGAGACAGTCAATCAGCAATTCGTGGTTGACCGTATTGAATGCTGCTGACATATCAATCAGCATAAGTTCTGCTTACCCCCCCCCTTGTGACATACTCATATCAAATTATATCCCTGGTGGTCCTGAACCCTATAACCGCAATACCCTGCCTACCAACATCACAATATAAGGGGGTGTCCTTATAAATAAGGCAGGCCTACTGGGTCTGTCAGGTTGACAGCACATCAGGAAAATCAGCCATATGTTATATTTCACCAATGTAACACTATTGAAGCAACTGGGGTCAGTATTGATATGTAATACATGTTATGAACCACCAATGAAGTCAATGGGGTAGTTCCAACTGTAAAAACTTGTATGGTTAAAATCAACATGGTTAATAAAGCATGGCATTTCAGAAGCATGTTTCCCAGTTAACCCTAACCACTATTGGAGCAGTTCATGTGTGCCCTACTACAAACAAACCCACAGTGCCTAACTCTACCTAAAACCAAGATGGCAGAGCTATTCTTCCCCTGCACATAGCTTCTGTGCACAGCTCCTGTCTCACCCAATGAGTGTGGCCATGGAAGTGACCAACCCCTCCCCCGTGGTCACTTCATACCAGTATTGGGAGAAGCTCCTCTCCTACTCAGGCTGTCGATTGTTTGACTAGGTGTACAAAAGAGGGCTCGGCCTAGGTGTCAGCTAACATTAGTCTGTGCCAGGGTAGACCTCTTTGAAGTTAATCAAGTTCCTGGGCACAGTCCAGATGGTCATCCTGCCAGAGGAACAGAACACTTCCACACACCCAAGGCCTTCGTCTAAGCCCTGTGAGCAAGTTCACTCCACATGAAGTTGGCTTTTTATCTCTTGGATGAGAAGTTCATGCAAATGGACTTCTAGAGGCTTTAGACAGGGCAAAGGTAACTTTCTAAAAGTACAGTTTTCCAAAATATTTATAACAAATCTGACTTTACCAGTGAATTGGACTTTCATTAAATATTTTAAAAAGTCTAGGAATGAACTCTGTAGCTGTTTCCTAAGCGGAAATAATATTATTAAATGTAATATTTTATCCCAAGGCTTTCCTATGGAACAATTAACCCTGCTACAGTGAGAATAGTTTGTGGGGCCTTGTCACTATGATGACATGTTAAGATTAAACTTTTACATGTCCTACTTAGTCCTACTTAGGGTGATTTATTAATAAACAAAAGGAGGGTTTAGTCCTAATAAAAGGGGTTAAGTACCAGGTAAAAATTGCTGTTTTAAAACTGCATAGGCAGGCTACAGTGGTAGGCCTGCAGTCATGTTTGCACTGTCCCTCTAGTGGATGGCACAAGGAGTGCTGCAGTCCAATAGTGACATTTAGCTTACAGGTGCAGAGTACACTTTGTACTATATAGTAAGTACTTATAGGTAAGTTAAACATGCCAATTAGCAGTATGGCCAATTTCAACATGTTTAGGGGTCAGAGCACATGTACTTCTTAGGACAAATCCACATCAAACCTAGTAGCTATCTTAAGTGTCGAAAATGCTTACCTTTCAGTTTTAAATACACCACAGGCTGGCTCAGAGCAGAGTCTTTCCAAAGTCTCACATACAGACAGCTTGCCTGGCAGAAACCTCATGCTACCACACAACACGCACCACACACAGAAGCACATCCATACATAAAAAGGGTTTTTGAACAGTCCCTGTCAGTCATTGGCAACTCTGGTTCAGCTGGCTTTACCCATTGGCTCATAGGATTGTCCATCAAACCTGGCATCCGCCCACCACATATTGCAAATCTGAACTGCTTAAAAAAGTAGTTCACATCTGTAATATGCTGCGTTCATCCACAGGATAAGCATGCCATGCTCCAAATCCATCCCACCTTGATTCTCTCCAGTGTTCTTCTGCCCTTCCCTCTCCCCCTGATTATTTTACATTTATTAATGTTGTTTTTATTTTTAATACATGGCTTGATAGCTGTGAAATATAACCCTGCCACTCACTATGTATTTATATGCTCTAGCGCAGGAAGTCAACAAGGGAAATGAGGAAGAGAGAAGGGATTGTAACTAGATTTTTCCCTTGAGATTCTCACCCCTCCATTGCACAAAATAAGTCTGTCTGAGGCTTCCTTGATGTGGTGGATATCTCTTCTTACTGGATACCATTAAATGCCCTCTGCCTAAAGATCATCTTCCTCACTTCAGCCTCGCTCCTATCTTGGTACAATGTTTCCATCTCATTATACAGAGAAAAAGATATTTGCCAAATTTTCTCAAATTTGAAAAAGAACACGCACATTTTGCAATGACATCATAACCAGATGGCATGCAACTTTTTGTAGAAGAGAATTAATTGTTAAATTGATAACATTAAATGTTTTTTCTTAAACTATGTGTGTGATAAAAATATGAAATGAAAATGTTGTAGCTAAAATACTGCACAACTGAGATGAGCTCGATTTATCCTTTTCTATAAATAAAGCTTATTTAACCAAAGAACAGATGACTTGGAGAATCGTTGCTGCCAGAAATCCATCAGAATACCCGGGATACCAGTGGGCACTGAAGACACCAACATTGTGGGCTATGTGAGGACCATGTTCCAATAGACCCTGCGTCCAGACAGGAAAGGGAGCATTCAAATAGGTAGAGTCCACAAAGTTGGTCACCCTGGAGGAAACACTGCACAAGTCCCAGTCCTTGCTTCCGTCTATGACTTTCAGCTGAAAGAGGAGATCCTCAAGAAAGCCAGGGACATGCAGATACTTCTTTACATGGCCATAAGGTGTCTCTGTTCGAAGACCTCTCCACAACTGTACCCCAGCTGTTGTTGGTAGTTACAACCCATCACCTACTTTATTAGAAGCAAGGAAGTCATATACAGCTAGGGACACTCATTTTGGACCATGTTCCACTGTGAGGGCTGGTTACATCAGATCAGATCACTCACCGAGGCTCGCTATGTTCTGGGCCTCCCAGATACAGACCCACTGGGCTCTCCCAGCTAAACAACAGAGCCACAGCCAGCCACGAATATCAATGGCAAAGGATATGGAGAACACCAAAAGGATCAAGACCTGACCTGGGCACGATCGCGCAGGAGTGGTATGTACCCCGGACAAGGTGTCACGAGAGACAGGCTGCTGAACAGGGAGGTGTTTTTACAAGCAGGGGAAAGCGGCATGATGGGAGGCAGAAAAGAACTCTCAGATCCATTAAGACTGTTTGGGGGGGCAGGGGAGCGGATAAAAGTGGAAATGGCCACATTCCAGTCCGAGCATTGCCCTTTGGACATTACCAGTTATACTTCATCAATAATGGACTTGTTATGGATTGTTTTGTAATCATTCTACTTTTGGTTTACACATTAGGTTTAGATTACCACAGGTAACACCCCCGTGGCTCATCCAACCCATAGCATGGCCGTCATGCACAACACCTGTTCCTCACCGCCAAGCAAATCTCTTCCATTAACCCTCCACAGACCAACTGGGTTCCATGGAGACACTGGGCTGTTTCCCACTTATTATCATTGAGGTAAAATAATAAGCCTCAATGTCAGAAGCTTAAACCACCAGACCAAAAGGACGGTGATTTTGTCTAAGCTAGAACAGACCATGGGGGGATATCTGTTTACTCCAGGAGACTCACCTCACGTTTAAGGACGAGTACAGAATCAAGTCACAATGGTTTCCCCAGGAATACTGTTCTTCGAGGCCTGCAAAGTGGGAGGGAGTAGCAATACTGTTCTCTTCGAACTTACTTGGAGAAGTGCTGGGAAATATTGCCGAAACACAGAGGGCAATTGTTAGCATACCACATTAAGTTAGGCACTCAATACCTCACAGTAGCAAATATCTATGCCTCTAATGAACACCAGGAACTTTTTCTCATTGATGCCCTCCCAGGGGTCTTACAAACTTGAGAGGCAGCCATACTTGTAGGAGACAATCTAAAGTTAGTAATGAATATACAACCAAACTGAAACGACACAAACATTAGAAATTCTAAAGTTATATTTATACCTTAAATTTACAATATAGGCACCACCTTCAAATTACTATAACTCGTGCACCTCCAAACACAGTGTTGTCAGCTCGGTAGCCACACTACATTAACTATAACTCACGCCTTTGCGATGCACTGCTTACACCTTTCATATTTCATCACTTATACTATGTGAAATCATAGCTTTCATAACAACATGTATGACATCTGAAATGAGATCATTTGTGAAAACACTGTACATGGTAGAGTTGCAGAATACATGGAAACATTTTTAAATAAACTGTAGTACACTATATTTGTTAAATACAGTGTAGTAAGGTGCAGTAAGGTGTATTTTTAATTTGTTTACATATTTAAATGTTATTTTATTTTTTTTAAGTACCAATGTACTTCCTAGGTGGTACTGCGGTACTCCTTTAAATTTTTTTAAATATATAGAAACATAAAAATAATTTTCCCTACCTATTAAACACTTCAGTAAAGTGGTAATAGGTGGGGAAAAAATATAAAAACCACTTCTGTCTAAGGCCGAAACTTAGAACACAGCCAAACTGTGATAAGAATAAATTGGCTGCCTTTTACTTTTATAAAGGCAGCTGTTGGACTTGGCCTTTTTGCAGGGTCATCCCTAAACTTTTTGCCTTTCTCCTAGCCTTTTTTCTGACATGGTAATGGTGGTTTTAGGACTCTGGGGACTTTAGCACTGCTGTCCAGTGAAAAGTGCGTGTGCTCTCTGTGATACATGTGGTAAGATTGGTCTACACCTGTTTGGCCTATTTAATTTACCTGTGAGTCCCTTGTAAAGTGGTATCTCCTATACCCAGGGCTGGTAGATTAAATACTACTGGTGGGCTTGCAGCGCTGATTGCGCCACCCACCAAAGTAGCCTTTCAAACCTGTCTCAGGCCTCTGCCATTGCTGCCGCTGTGACGTGGCACCTAAAGTGTGTGCCATGTCCGTGACCCCCCTTTTTACTACATGCCAGTCGCCCCTAAGGTAGGCCCTAGCTAGCCCTTTGGGCAGGGTGCATTGTAGGTAAAAGATAGGACATGTACCTTAAGTGTGTGACATGTCCTGGTAGTGACAAACAGCCATTTTGGTTTCTCACTACTGTGGGGCTGCCCTCCCATAGGAATGCATTGGGGATTCCCTGATAAGTGTTTCAGTGGTAATTCCTGATATGAGAGGTGCAGCGTGGTCAAGTTTGGTATATTTGGAATAGTGATAATAAATGCTGCGCAATGGTGTGCGCAGATTTATTATATCTATTTTAGAAATGCCACTTTTAGAAGTTGGCATTTCTGTGTGCTATGTGTCTGCCTGCCTGATGTGAATTGCATGTCTGCCTTTTGAGTGACAGGGGCTGGGAGGTGTGTGTGGCTCCAGGAGGGGCAGGGTGAGTCAGCGCTAGGCTGAATGGGACATCTACATTTGGAGTAGTGAGAGGGGAAGTCCCTGGTCCCTGAATAGGATTGTGCCTGCCCTAGTGAATGCTGGCTCCACCCCCCTGTGGTGTGTCTGATGACGAGCCCCCACCTAACAAAGGGGAAGAGGAGCTTGGAAAACAAAGTGCTCCAATTCCCCCCTGAACCAGTTTTGGCTGGTTCCCCTAAAGCCCTGCCCTGCAGACAAAGAAAAGATGTCCTATAAATGTAGGGGCTGTGACCCCATGAATTGGTTCAGTACTTGTTCCGGAATCCTGCCGGGGCGTGCTGCTGCTGGGGCCCAGGGGGGGCTGCCATGAGGGCTTGCCTCCCTGGGCCCTGCATTGCCCAGTGATCCCTAAAGGAACTTTTTGCTTGGGACCTTTCACTTTGCTTGTGATCCTCCAGGACCTTGGAGGAGCTTGTGCTGTTGCTAGCACCCCGTGAGCGCTTTTATTTTTGATTTGCCCAAGAGGAGAGGGCTGGGGCTTCACAGCGCGGAGCTTCCTCGCTTTTGGAGGGAATCCCGATGTAGGGATCCCCCCACCTGGATGCTGAAAGCAGTGGGAGCCCACCCCGCAGTGTAAGAAGAGCGGGAGCCCACCCCGCTGATTTATGCTACAAACCGAGCGGGAGCCCACCCCGCATCGGTACCTTTAAAACGGGTGCCCACCCCGCGTTTTCACCGCCACGACCCGGGACGGAGAGGAGAAGTGGCCGCCGCGATCGTGCGGCGACCAGGAAGCCAGGCAAGCGACTTCGCCTGACTCTGGGCGGGGGCCGGCAGAAGAAGGAGGCCGAGGCCGCCAATGGTAGCGCGGCCTCAGCGGAAGTCAGGCAAGTGAAGCCTGATCGTGGGCGGGGCTCCCGTGAGCTGGAGGAGCCCCGCATGCTGCCCGACAAGTGAGGAGAGGCCCCGGGAGCAGAGCCGACGGAAGGAGGCAGCCGAGGCCGCCGATGGCAGCGCAACCGGAGCCTCGAGGGCTCCCAGTGACGGACTTCCCCTGCTTTGGATGACATGGAGCGGCCGAGGAGAGCCCCGGTGAGTGGGGCTCAAGTTGGGCATGGGTGGTCCCGAGTTGATGCCATTGCCTGAGCGGACCCGCAGGAGAGCGGGCTGCTCCAACGAAGGGGGCATTTTCTTATTGATGGCACCCCGAGGAGCCCGGTGATCGGGGCTCCCCCAGGCACTATTAGTGCTGGTGCTACGTTGCTTTGGGGGCAGTTTTGTTCTCCAGAGCCCCAGAGGGGGGCTCCAACATGCCAGTGTTCTTTTGGGCTACACAGTGGCGCCGCAGTTGTGGGCCGCTGCAACGTTTGGGCAATGCTATTTCTAGAGTCCCATTGGGGGGCTCAGGAGGCACGGTAGTGCCAGGTGGCATTTGCTCAGCTGCACCGCAGTTGCGGGCAGCTCAATGTTGGGGCAAGTTTTAATTGAATCAGAAGTCCCTGAGTGGGACAAGAGAGGGCACAGTGAGTGCCCAGGCCCACGTTTTGTTCCACAGCTGCCCAGCAATTAGTGGGCAGCTGCTACGTTTAGGCTGGTGCAAATGCGCACTTTGGAGATTGCTGCATTGGCAGCTGAACCCTGACTTTGCCGGACGTGGGGCATTTGAGCCCGCTGAGAAGGCCAGTTGGCCTGGGGTCATAGGTAGGATGGTGAAAGGGCGCAAGGCCCTAAGGCGATGTGTGCACCTGGTAGTGGTGTTACTGCGGTGCACTACTGAGTTCCTGCCTGATATGTATTATGTGCCTAATGTGATTTATGCACCCTGGTTTATGCCTCTAATGATGTTTATGCTCATGAGGTTATCGAATAATGTGTTTATGCTGGTGAGGCCTAATGCGTAATATGTTTATGCTTAGGAGGGTGTCTATGCTAATGAGATTTATTGCCTAATGTCATGTTATGATGTTTTGGGGTAGTGCCTATTTGCGTAATGTGTTTATGCTTATGAGGTTATTGCATAATGTGTTTATGCTGGTGAGGCCCATTGTGTAATGTGTTTATGCTGATGAGGTTTGGGTCTAATGTGGGTTTATGCCTAATGTGATAATGCTGAGGTCATTATGGTACCAGTAGTTACTGGTTATGTTTTGCATTTACTTACCTGTTCTGATGGTTCTCACCGTGGCCCGATTGGCCTGGTCCTCTATATAATTCCCCTGTGAATATTGCCCAGTGCCAGTTGGCACAGTGTATATTGTGTGATTATGTTTCTAATGTGTTTATGACAATACAGAGGCTATTTTTTATATAACCTTGTGTGGAGTTCCTTTTGTGGTGTGCCTAGTGTGTTGCTGCTGTGTGAGTGTGTTGCGCAAACACTTTACACATTGCCTCCGGGATAGGCCTGACTGCTCGTGCCAAGCTACCAAGGGGGTGAGCAGGGGTTATCTTGGGTGTGTAACTCCCTTGCCCTGACTAGAGTGGTGGTTTCTGCCTGGCTTTGGCGCAAGCCTTAGCCAACCAGAAATCCCATTTCTAACAGCAGCCATTAGCCACTCATATAGTGTCTTGTCATCAGCAAGTTCAGTGAAACTATGACAGTATACTATATACCTGACAAATTTCTTTCAAATTTGACTGCCCATTTTCCTGCTATGCACAAGTACAAAGTCTAAGGAAAATGCATTGTGGAAAAATGCGTTTTGGGACCACCTCCTTTTTTCTTTGTACCCCCTTGACGAATCTTGGAGAAGCTTTGCATCATTCGCCAATGTAGAAAAGGCCATAGGTCTGCAGAGTTTTGTGGGTATTCATTTAATGGCGGCAAAGGTATTAGAGAGCAAAAATACAAGGAATTTCTATCTCTTGGAATCCTAACAGTAACTACAGAGTGGCTATGGCCAAGCTGTATTATAGATGTGCACACACGCACTTCTGCGCATGCACCCACTCTTTCCAATTGCCCTTTGCAGGTGGCCGGCTCTACCAGTTATATCTGTGGCCCAGAGTTGGCCACCTAAAAATCTCTTCTAGAAACACCAATTGCCCCACTTATCATAGTACTCCGAAGCTGACAGCAGGTCTTCTAGGCAGACATGCTCATGGCTTTATTGCTGGACTTTATAGAGCCCACTAAGCTTTTATGTCACAATACTGATACTATACGTAATTTAAAAAAAAATTGTGTACTATCCAGTAACCATTGTACCCGTACACTTGCGAGCATGGTCAAGGAGGGATTGAAGGTGGAACTGGTCCAACTATTTGGTGCACTATTTATGTCAGTAACTCAAAAGTGTTTCGCTGGTTGTCATACTTTTGTTTTGTTTTAAGGACAGCTAACAATCACGTCACATCTCAGACTTTTCTTCCAGGGCCTAGCTAATAATAGTGCAGCAGGTAAAGAAGCACAAGGATCCAAAGGCGGGAGGGAACCGATGTGGCTGAATTTCTGATGTTTTTGGCTAACAAATTAGGAGATGGTGGCCCCCCTCCCCTTGCTTGCAGTAGGAACTATTGTAACGTAGTTCCACTCCTACTTGCATTTGCCATTAAATAATTTGACCTGCCCCTCAGTCTGTTAAATCTTTGAAGGGAAAGTAGGGCATTTTATTTGTGCCCCAATCCCTCCCTCCCTTCCTGACCACCCACCCTGGGGAACCCTCCCTTAATACTAGAGATATACCTAAATATCTCTAAATTCGGACTCTGTCTCCATCCAGGCACGATGTTAACATTTCTCATTTGGATGTACTTTTAATCTGGGCAACCAGGGCATTTGCTTCTGCGGGGTCCTTAAAGTTGGACATTTTGTTGTTCCACATTACCTTCAGGGTAGCGGGAAATCGTAAATTAGCTGTTGCACCCAAACTTCTCAATTCTTGCATCGATTTCCCCAACTCCCACTGTCTGTCTTGTGTAGCACTCGAAATATCTGATCTGATACGGAATGTCCAATCCCCTTTATTATATTCTCCTGTTTTTAAACCACCTGCAAGGATCTTTTCCTTCAGTACATAAGTTTTAAAGTTAACCAAGATTCTTCTTGGATTTCTTTTCCCAGGTCTTTTGAAGAAAGGCTCCCGGTGAACTCTTTGTATGTCGTCCTCTAGGGTTTGTCTGTCTATATCTGGATGTAACTCGCTAAGAAGATTGACAATAAAGATCCTTATATCTCCTCCCTCCACTTCTTCGGGAATTTTCAGAAGTCGAATATTATTTCTTCTTGCGTTATTTTCCAAACTCTCTAGTTTATCCCTCAGATCTTTCTCGCAACCCTGTTGTATCGATATCCCCAATGAATTTTTTTCTACTTGTTTTGTAAGATCTTCTAGGGCTGTTTCCATGGCCCCAACTCTTTCTGTTATATCATTCATTTTTTTTTCTAATGTTTCGCATACTGTTTGAATTTTCGTTTGATTACTTTCTGAAACTGCAAATTTTTCTCTAATTTCAGCCAGTAGGGTAACTAATAATCCATCCGTAGATAGCTGCGCCTCTGAATTGTTAGCCAAAGTTAACATCCCTGGCTCCTCTCTTAGTTCTCCTCTTGGCTCACTTCTCTGTTGACTCGGCTGAGTCTCTTGATTCTCGGGGCCCAGAGTTGAGCTAGTATTTTCATTATCTGACTTAGCCAGGGATGCCAAAGGTGCAAATCTATTTTCCAAAGTCACTGAATTCATACTGATTTCTATCTTATTATTTGTTGTTTTTTGTAATTCTAAAGAGTTTAATTGTAGCGAATCACTACCGCTACTTGTTGTTTCCACAATTATGTACTCAGGGCCTTGCTGCTTTTCCTGCGAAGGTTGAATAGATTGTAGAGACTGAACTTTAAAGTACGAGCGTAGTGATGGAGTCACCCGAATATTTGCTGGTTTTAATTTTGTTTTATTTGGTTTTTTATTTCCCTCCTTATTTGCTGGTGTCTTCACCGTCAGGATTTTCTTGTTTTGCAGGGCTCCGTCAGTTTTTTGTGGATTAATTTGCTCCGTAGGGAAATCTGATTCTTTATTATTCCCCTCCGCAGATGACCACTCTTTACCCCAAATGTCCCTGCTCCTAAGAGTATATCTATTTGATTTTTTTATCTCAGCAGGGCTACCTCTTACTTGCTGTTCCTGGCCTAGAACCCCTCGTTCTGCTTTTAATTTAGGCCCCCAGTCTCCCCTTTTCCTCCTTACCGAGGTCATTTGCAAATGCCATGGAAAAAGCTCTTCTTTTTCTACTGGAATCCTCTCCTTGACTTGGCTGCCCCAAGACGCCACAGCCCTCGTCTCCGCGGCGATCTCCGCGCTTGAGGCTGCCAATTCCCTACAGGAAGAAGATGCGTAGTCAGCCACTCGGCTCCCGCTGCCCCGGAAGCCGATCTTAGCACCCTTACACAGGGTGGGGGAGCAAATGGGAAAAAAGAAAAAAATTGTCCTCATTTATACACAGTCGATTACTTCAAATCGGTCTAGAGAAGCTTGCGTTTCTAAATAAAAATAACCAACAGAGAATATATTATGATAAACGCAGATAGGATAGGGAAAGAAAAAAGCATGAAAATAATGTCATGGAATGTAAATGGCCTCAGGGTTCCTACTAGAAGAGAGAAAATTCTAGAATATTTAAGACTCTCAGATAGCAAGGTGTTTTTTACAAGAAACGCATCTGCTCAAAGAGGAATGGATCTCGATTTTAAAAACCCAGAAATGGATAGAACATTGCATTTATACAACGCAGTCAAGCACAGTAAAAGGGGTCGCGCTGTTGTTCAAAAAAACTGCTCAAGCTATGCTAGGGGACTATAAGGTTGACCCTCTGGGCAGATGGGTAATCGCCAGAGTTAGAATTAATGGAATTTGGCTGACCAACGTGGGGTATTACGGTCCAAATTTAGATGACCCGGCTGCATTATATACTATACTTCTCCAACTAATTAACACAAATGATCCTATTATATTTGGAGGAGATTTTAATTTGTGTTTAGATCCTAGGCGAGATTCAACCTCAAAGGGAGCTGGAATAAAAACACAGAAGATGAGGGTAGCCTTGAGGCAGTTAATGCTAGATTTAGGGTTAGTAGATATTTGGAGAGAGATGAGTCACAAGACAAAAACATCCGGCGGTAATTTTACATTTCACAATAAGAAATGTGCTCATCGTTCCAGAATTGATTTTTTTTGGTCGATGCTATTACATGTAAAAAGACCATTAAGGTCAGCCACGTCCCAGAACATATGTCCGACCATTCTGCGGTGGTATTAGAGGTAGCTATGGTTGATAACTTGTTCCCTCGTAGATGGACTTTAAATCGCACACTGCTTTTAGAAAATACAGTAGTTGATAAACTTAAAATAGCAACCAAAGAGTTCTTTGAATTTAATCTTAACTCAGCCCCCCTTCATGTGATATGGGATTCATATAAGGCATATCTGAGAGGAATTCTAACAACTATATCTATTTCTCAATCTAAGAGGGGGAGAGAGGAAATTAGAAACTTAGAAGCAGATATACATCTATATCAGGAAACACTTGGTAAAGCCTCTGGAAATCTGAATAGCATAAGAAATTTAACGGAGGCAAAACATAAGCTTGCAGATTATCTTGAAGTAAAAATCAAAAGAAAATGGGAAGCTAGCAGACTATCTCATCACGAATATGGGGAAGGGTGTGGTAAACTCCTTGCGTGGAAAACTAAAGCTGACCAATCCAGAAACTGGATAAAGGAACTTCGCTGCCAAATTACTGGCAACATTATTAGCGATGATTCAGGGATTGAAGACGCTTTTGTTCATTTCTATGAAAATCTATATACAGAAGATCTGTTAGTAAAAGAAGATAATATAGATAGTTTTCTCTCTGAGGTAGATCTCCTCTCTTCAAAGTAACGAACAAAGGCATTTAAGTCACCCTATAACTTTGGAAGAGATTGCTCAAACCATCAGTGCATTAAAAAAGGGAAAAGCTGCTGGCCCTGACTCCATTCCAAATGAGATCTATGTCACTCTAAGGGAAGAACTTTCCCGGTTTTTCTTCAGCTTTTTAATGCAGCTTTTATAGAGGGCCAAGACCTCCCTACTTCATGGGAAGAAGCAACTATAACTATCCTATTAAAACCTAATAAAAATCCAAGATCCTGTGAATCGTACAGGCCTATTTCACTTCTAAACAGTGATCACAAATTATACACTCAAATTATAACTAAACGCCTGGACAAGGTAATAGGATCATTAATACACTCAGATCAGAAGGGATTTATGAAAGGGAGACAGCTCAGTGAATTAACGCATAATTTAATCGGGGCAATAGATATGGCACAAACATATAAGACACCACTTGCTATAATGACCATCGATGCAGCAAAAGCATTTGACCGAGTCAGTTGGACCTTTTTATTTAAAGTTTGTCAAAGGTTTAACTTAGGGGAAACATTCTTAGCAGCCATAAAAGCAATATATAAAAATCCATCAGCAAAAATTCTTATTAACGGTAATTTAACAAGATCAATAAAGATAGGTAGAGGAACTAGACAGGGCTGTCCCCTTTCTCCCCTTCTCTTCAATATATACATTGAGCCTCTTGCATATAAATTAAGAACTTGTCAGTACATTACTCCTTTTGAATGTAATGGATGGGAAAAAAAGATTGGACTTTATGCTGACGATCTCATAATTTACACAGGTGACCTAGAGCAATCGCTGCCGGCAATTTGGGAGGAATTGGAGGATTTTGGGAGGGTATCAGGATATCTGATTAATCAACAAAAAACAGAGTTGATAAAATGGAATATTAATTTTAGGAGTGATCTTATAAAGAAAGAAATCAGATATCTTGGCATACAAATAGTTCACAACATCGACAAGATAACGCAGATTAATTTGGAAAAAGTTACAAAAATGGTTAAATCACAGCTGAAATCTTGGGGTGCGCTCTCACTTTCTTTTCTGGGTAAATCAAATCTTCTAAAGATGTCAATCCTTCCGAAGTATACTTTTCTGTTCAATACTATCCCTCTAGAATTTCCAAAGACTTACTTGAAGAAGATACAAGGAACTTTCTCTAGTTTCATCTGGGGAAACAAAAGTCCAAGAATAGCTCTGAAAAAGCTTAGAAGAAAGAAAGCACTTGGAGGCATTGCTACTCCGGACCTATACTTGTATTATTGCGCTTTTCATATAAAGAATTTTCGACAACTGTTAATGGAAAGCTCAGTTTTCTCGCCCCTATTTAAAGCCCTTACGGCTAGTTTTTCTCATCAAGCAGAGTACTTTCTTTTAAAATTTGGCCACCCAAAATATTTCAAGAAGGTGAGACTAAAGATCTTAGTAACAGCAATTAAGCTTTGGTCTCAGGTGAGACGTCTTTTAAAGATACCATATTATAACGATGCAACACCAATTTGGGACTCTCCTGGCACTCCGGCATGTATGGAGGATGCTCTTGCTGCTCCCCTTCGGACATGTGGTATCCATACATGGGGACAACTTATTGTGGACACAGAACTAATATCATGGCCACACTTCTCTGCAATTTGTGAACACTCGGTATCGAAATTCAAATACTATCAATTGTTAAGTTGGGTAAAATCTTTAAGGAGCGAACTGGAAGGAAAAACGGATTTGGGGTTAAAATTCTGCACAAATCAAAAAATATCAAGAGAAGTAGCAGAATGGTATTGGCTGCTGGTCCAAGGCGGAGAAGACACGCAACCCTTATTTACAAAGATCTGGAAGAAGGACCTGCCGGATGAGCTCCCGGATGACAATCTTGAAAAATTAGGGCAAGTATCTATGGCACTTTTATGGTCATGCGTGATTTCTGCACCCTTAAAAAAGAACCATCTTTTCACAGTATATAAAGCATATTGGACACCACAGAAGTTATCAAGAATTGGATGCCGAGAGATTAAGAAATGCCCGAAATGTGGAGAAGATGGAGCAAATGAGGTGCATATGTTTTGGTGCTGCCCGATAATATATTCCTTCTGGCAGAAAGTAGGTAAGACCATATCTAGAATTTTGGGCCAAGAGATAAAATTAACTATATCGGCAATCATTTTTGGGATAATACCAGGGGATATAGATGGCCGAACCTTAACAAAAAATCACAAAGCACTTTTTTTTACACTTATTTTATTAGCTCGGAGAGAACTCTGTATTAAATGGATTTTACCCTGTCCTCCTATGGAAGAAGAATGGATTTATTCCATTCAGAGGGTATCTGCACTAGATCGCTCCAGTAAACAGCTCAAGAAAACTAGCTATTGGGAAATTTGGGATAAATGGGTGGAGAAGTTAGCATAGAATAGCTGCGATGAATACTATGTCATCCTTATATAGGTAGAATGTTGTGGTTTTTTTTCCTTCTCTTTCATTCTACTTTTCTCTTTCTTCCTTTATCATTATCTTTATTTTTATACGGTCCAATGATTAAGAATATGCTAAAGAGGCTGCTAGGTGGCAGGTCCACCGGTATCTCAGAAAGGGAAAGCACCTGTTTGAAATATCAAGATTAGGCGTTATTCCCTTACCAGAAGCTAAAATTGTTAACCCAGAGATACAAGTTATCTTTCTCTCCCTAGTGGAGTGACTGGGGGAAAATAACATCTTGATAGCTTGGTTTGGTTGATAGACACCTTTTTTGAACTCAAAGCATATTGTGTATAAATGAGGACTAAAAAAAAAAAAAAAAAAAAAAAAAAAGAAGGGAAAGTAGGGCAATTTGAGCTAAAATAGTTGCACAGATCAAAGTGGACAAAGTGTTGCCAGGCCACAGTCCATCTACTTGCAGGCAGACCGAACTAGCAGGGCTCTTTACGATCAACTGTTCCACCAGTTCTGAGGAAGGTACTCAGCTGATGAGACAGTGTACTAAGGAGGAGCTACATTCTTGTCCATGCTCTGAGCTTTTCTACACTGCACTGCAGTAACGATAGCAAATCTCCAGCCATCAACATGCACTAGATTTATTTAAGGCTAAAGATACAGGTGGCCTAACTGTCCGTGTGCCCTTCTCTTGAGACCATGTATAGGTCTTTACAATCGTATTATGCAATGTGTTGGTCAATAGTGTTTGTACATTTGCCTAGATCTTTCTGAGAATAAATATTTCCTTTTAAGTAATTAATTACTCAATTTCACTGGGGTGAACTGAGAGTGGCTGCATTTCACGGAGGGCGCTGTCCTTTTCTCATTGCGAACACCCCAAGGCTGTTTATTTTGCAGCTCTAGTAAAATTAAATGAAAAAATGAAATACCAGCATTTGTAAAAGCGCACAGCTACCTCCGGAGAGGTGTCCCGGCGCTGGGGGCCCTCGGAAAGATTAAGCGAGCTATTGCCCAGAGTCACATGGTGCTGGGCTAACCTGCCACCGGCACCGAATCGTGAACCCGGTGGTCCGGAGTCAGGCACCCTGGCCGCTGCGCCACACCTCTTCCACAAATAGGTATGTACCATTGTTTGAACCATTTATTGCCTGTTGTTGGACTGCAGGAGCCCATTTTTCCTTTGTTTAACTGTCTAGGTCATGTGCTCAAGATGTCGTGCAGAACGGAAAACTAACACAAGGACTGAATACATATGACAACATGATGTCTCTCAAGGAAAGGTAGTGATAGAAGGACGGGGGTGTTCAGAAGTCCACACATTCATTTACTGTCTCAATAAGGAACATTGGCCAGAAGAATGTGGCCATGGAACTCCTTATTGCTCTCTCTTCCGTTCCCATTTTATATTCGCTTGTCTCTCTTCTCTGTCCTGTACTCTATTCCCCATCCTTACTGGGGTACTCTTTGTAGGACCCATCCCTAATATGCACACCACTGTTTGCCTCAACTATTCTTCCATCCAACTCCTCTTAAGGGCTCTCTCTCCTTGATTCTTCTAAAGGTAACTCCTCTTGTCTATCACTACAGGGTCTGATTCATTCTTAGCAGGTTCCCTAGCATACCCTTCAGGTACTTTCAGCCTCAGACACCTTCCACTCCTTCAAGGATCTTTCCATTCCCCTCCGGTACTATAATCCACATATATTGCTCTCCATCATTTACTCTTCTCAACTACCTTAGACTGGAACTCTCAGCTACCCTCTGTTCTCCATAGTATCTTCTCTCAGGTACCCTTTTTTTCCGCTTTAGCTAATATCTTTTCACCGATGTCTATTTGTATATATATATCCCTGTTTGGCAATGTGTCACGCAACGTTAAGCTTGTGGTTTCTCCAGCATCCAGCTGAATCTTTGGAATAGCAGATAGCAAAGATTTTGTGAGCTTCAAGTGCTTCAATAGTAGGTTGGTGCAGGTCTTCATCGCACATAGCCTTAGCTAGACCACACAGAAACACATCATTGCTGCACACTGAGGAAAGAAATTAGAGGGAAGATTGTTATGTTATACAGAGTATTTCTTCATATCTCTAATCATGTAACACGTGAGCACTAACCTATTTCCTTTCCTAGGTACTGCCATCTTGTAGGAGTGTGCTACAATTCCAGAAGGAAGTTCCCAATGTCACTCAAAAACTGATGCTGCGCGAATCCTGTCAAAAGATTCAAACCACACCAGTCCTCAGGGGGAAAGGGGAAATGCATTGAAAAAAGAGGAATGACATCCTATGTTCAGCCTGTCCCTCTTATTATAGGTTCTTTTCACTGATTACCTCTCAGGCTGCTAATGGAATGTATGTACATGTATCTAAGAAAAAAAAAAAAGAGATTTTATAAACAATACAGTACTTCTAACACAGAGTATTTAAAGAATAACACAGTCCCCTATTGTCCAGCTTCCCTAAAACTGCCCTCTTTCACACCTAAGGCTCCTGTTTAAGGGAAAATAACCTAGACATTCAGTAACTCCTAGAGAAAAACCAATAGTACAACCAGGTGAGACTGTCTGGGGACATTGTCTTGTTTAAAAAAAACAATCACCATTTTACAACATTACCTGTTATATGAGTCAGGGAAACCGTTTGCCATGATCTGAACCTGAAAAATATGTGTTCATTCTCTAGTACACTTCCAACAATAGATAAAGCTGGATCAAAGAAAATTCAAATCAAAGGGCCAGATGTACGAAAATGCAATTTTGCATTTCCTAAATAGCTACTCCATAGGAATCGCTATATAGGTAATGCAAAATGATATGTATGAAATTACCGAGCAGGAATGGATATTAGGAAATTTCAATTAGGGAATATCATCCCATTCATACCAATGAAAAGTTAGAGGATGGAGGATTTACTGATGGTAACCTGCTGTAGTCGGGTGTCATGCCTCAATCCACCTTGGCATGAGGCTCAAGGGGGGAATCTCTGTCCTATTAGCAGAGAGCCGGCATGCTGCTCGCCACACCAAGGAAGAGGAACCTCCCCCCTTGAGCCCAATGCCAAGGTGGGTTGAGGTGTGACACCTGACTACAGCAGGTTACTGCCTGTGAATCCTCCACCCTCTGACGTTTCATGGGATCACTGGATGGTTTTGTATGAATAGCGAATATGATTTATGTCTTTTTGATTTGAGCACCTTTGAGCAGGAGCATTTCTAGGTCCTGAAGAAAGCCTCAACCCACCTTTTGGATCATGGGCTGAAACACGTCAACTTTTTTGTGACACACAAGCGGGTTTAATCATTTCCGCAGTGCCACGTTGTTTTCAATCCAAGCCCAGGGTCACCCTAATAAAGTTTTTGGAGAACCCTGTACTTAGTTTTAACCATCACTTTCAATTGCTCTGCTGCCCTTACCATCCGAGCTCCACAATTGGGCATTTAGTATACCTCTCTTAGTACGAAAACATCCCAGAGCTCCTGCCTCTCAGTGAGGGGGTTGTAGCCCGTATTGTGGCTAGGCATCATGACGATACGAGGAGGTTCCAAATGATGAAGCATTCCACCTACAGTAGGTGAGGGAAACTGTCCTATAAAAGGGACACCAATGGTGGCTATGTTCCCAGCTAAGCTATTAATGTACATAGACCAAAGGGTTCCATTTTGTGTTTTGCTAGATCGAGTAGGGGAGTCAACCCTTGTAGGTCTTTAAAACTCCTCCAGCCCTCCTTTGTGATATAAGGTTGAAAAAGCCCAAGAACCTTTGCACTTCTTTCATAGACTGAGAGGATTTATAACCTTCTATAGACTCCACGTTTTACTTGTCTATTTGGAGAACCTTTGGGGAAATGATAAATCCCAAAACTTCAGCGTTAGTGATGTGAAATATAATTTTTCCAATTTAGCATACATGTGATTATCCTGCAGTTTATGTAATATGGATCTCACATGACCTATGTGTTTGGTGGCAGAATTTGGGTAAATTAGAATCTCGTTGATATAAACCACTGCACAAATGTCAATGAATTCATGCAGTACTTCATTTATGAAATATTGGAAGGCAACTGGGCTCTGCACAATCTGAAGGGCATGACGAGGTATTCATAAAGCGCAAACTTTGCTCTAAATGTGGTCTTCCACTCCTCACCCTCCTGAATGCACACAAGATGATAAGCCCCATTAAGTCTAGTTTACTGTAAATCGTTGCCTTCTTAACTTGATCTAATTAAGATGGAATTAATGGCAAAGCGTATCTATTCTTTATAGTGACATAGTTAAGTGCCGAATAGTCAATGCTAATTAGTTCTGAGCTTTCTTCCATTCTCAGGAACAAGAAATAAAGGAAATGAGGCCAGAGACTGGGATAAATGAATGAATCCAATATTTAAAGGTATTCCCTACGATGAAGATTTTCACGTTCTGTGAGGGCATAAATCCTATACAAAGGTAGTTCAGCTCCAGGTTGAAGATCAAAAGGGCGATGAGGTAGTAGGGTACTCTCTTTCTTTTTATCAAATATGTCTTTTAAGTCTTTATAGGCTTCAGGGATAACTCAATCTTCTTCTCCTAAAACTCTGAATGAGTCCTTGGCTAGTCTTTTGATTCTGAGAGCATTTCTTTTGACAATATTTGGAGAAAATGATCAATCTTCTCTATATCCAGTCAATAGTTGGGTTATGTTGGTATAGCCGAGAATTGTCCGAAACAGAGGTACATATATTAAATCAAATCAGACTTATTCTTGGTGATTTTTAAAAATCGTCATATTTAGTCGTACAGTTTGGGTAACTACTGGGACATATGACATTTCTCTCCCATCAATTGTACACATTTTTCCCACCTTATCTCTATTAAGGATGGGAATACCTACCCACTAGCAAATGAAAAGTCCAAATCAATCAGCGCATCAAAGGTCAATTTTTTATTAGGTATCCACTCCTACTGTACTGCTATATGAAAATGACTCATTAAACCTTCAGAATTAGTTTTGAGAAGTTCTCTAAATACCTTATAACCCTGCTCACCCAGAGGGTGGGTCTCAACAATTAACAGCCTCTGTCTTTTCCCTCCTCCTCAGTAGTGATGAAAATGGCTCGAGGTCTCTCTTTAGGTTTGCAAGTACTCTTTTAAGAAATGTCCCGCTTTTCCACAATAAAGGCAAAGTATTTTTATCTCCACACATCTGCCTTTCTTCCTGGGCAATTGGGCCATGGCCTACTCCGATTTGCATCAGCTCACTTTCATCCACCATTTTAGGTTCAGGCTTCTTTTCTCTGAAGACAGCTAATTTCTGCTCACTTTTACCACAAACTTTCATTCCGTCCATTAATCTATTGTACAATTCGACCACTAAATCAGTCAATAATGGGTAGTTCATGGCTTGCTAGCAGCTTGCTTTTCGAATTTTAAGTTGTTTGTGTTACTTTGTACCTTTTGTGCCACACTTATTATAGGGAGGGCTAGATTTCAGGGTCATTTACCTCATAACGCATTATTCATAGCTCCCCGGTCTGTCACTGCTTACTGTTTCTTGTGGAGGGAGTTACCTTAGATGCCCCACTTCCTGGTTGCCATTTCCCGATGCCATTTTGGGGCAGGCAGCGGGCTAGGCATTTTTCTCCAGCTCATAGACGCCTATTTAATTGGCATGAGTGCGCTTGCTCTCTGCCGGTGCACCAAAGGGAAGCCCGTCTACACCCATCCGGGACTGAAATGCGGCATGTGCCGGAACCCCTGGCCGTTTTACCCAAAAAACGGCACCACATTTATTCCACTCACAAGAATAGCTCCTGAGGTTAGAAAAATGTGGTTAGGCATCACCATGCTGTTCCCCTTTCAGGGTTAATGAACTCTTATCAGAGAGAGGGTGGTTTGTGTATTTCATGTGGGTTTAAGACTGGTACCCCTGTTCCCCATTCCAGCATAGTCTCTGAAATCCGCAGTACCAAAAATAGATGTCCCCATTAGCGGAGAAATATAGATGGTTCTTCATCAACACCAGTTCCCTAATCAAAAGTAAAATGGAGTTTGACGAATTTGCTGTGGCACATGATCCAGACTGGGTGTTTGTCACTGAAACTTGGGCAAACAAAGGGTCCAGCCCTGACCTGGTGGATCCTATCCCCCCGGACTGGATTAACAGACCAGGGGAAGGCATAGCAATTATACATGAGGCAACGTATCACTGCCTAAAGGAGTCCATACAGAGCATAATCCCTTGTGAGGTATTCCATTTCTCAATACAAATACACCCTACAAAATCCTTTGCGGGTGTCCTAGTATATATGTCCCCAGAACCTAGGTCCATCTTTACAGCAGAACGAGCTCATATAATTGAACCTCATCTAGTAAACGATAAATTTGCCTTCCTGGGGGATTTCAACTTCATTTGGAGGATAAGATGAGTAGAGACTCAAAGTGATTTTTGGACACAATGGCATGTTTTGGTCTTTCTCAGTTGGTTAATGCCCCCACAAACAGCGCAGGGCGCACCATGGATGGAATATTCTCCAGTGATTCATGACCGAAGCTTAGCGAGAGCCTACCACTAAGCTGGTCAGACCACTATGCAGTAGTCTTCTCACTCTCTTGGCAGACTAAACAGGAAGACCTTATTCGTGACAATGATAGGTTATGTCGAAGGAATTGGAAGGGACTACCAGGAGAAACTCTTTCAACTGTCCTCAGAACCAGTAACAGGACTGACCACGAGGATGTGGAGCTGGCCGTAGTGGAGTTCTCATCCTGGTTCAGTTCTGCCCTGGACATAGCCGCCCCTCTTAAAGAAACGCAGAAGCACAGGAAGACGCCAACAGTTCCTCGGCTCACTAAGCAGCTTAGACTCATTAGACAATACTGTCGGCGACAAGAACGAGCCTGGTGGAAAGCAGCACTTAGGGAAGAGAAGGAAAACCTCTGTACTAATAAAATTAATTCTGCCAACTCAACAAGGGAACTATTTAAGACGGTAAATCTCATATCTGCTCCAAAAAGACCTTACCAACATAGAGGGATTCCAGGACTTTTGTAATGGGCAGACTGTTTTCAAACAATGTACGATCTACAAAGAATTTGACTTCTCTCAGTTGGGATACAAAAGTACTCACAGCCAGACTTACAATCCAAGCCTAGTGACTCAAAGTTCAGAGAGGAAATAGAAGAGCACACATCTGATTTAGCATCCTTTACACATATGTCAGTAGAACAAATGGAGCTCCATCTCTGTTGTACAAAGTCAAGGTCCCCATTTGAGCTGTGCCCTCCAAAAATAATACATCTAATAGCTGGCACTATTGCTCCTCCCCTGACTTCAATTATGAATAGAGTCATCAACACAGGATGTTACCATGGAGGTCATTTAGGAGTAATCAGGGATCACAACTGTGACCTCAAGCTTGCTCCCTGCTACTCCTGGCACTTCCTATGGACCCCTGGCATCAGAGGAGGCAAGGCACGGTGGCTAAGTGGATGGTGGCCAGAGATGCTGGGTTCATTGCCTATCCCCACCGACCTGGCAAAAAATCTGGGAATGATTGTGGACACAAATCTGGCTTTTGACTGGCAGGTTAATCGCACATTTGTTTCTGCATCATTAAGAATTCTTCATAAAGCTTTCCCTTTCATTCCAACTTTGGCGCGTAAACAAGTCGTATTGGCTCTAATATCATCCAGGCTTGATTACTGCAATGCGCTCTATCTTGGCATCAACAAGTCGGCCCTAATTAGGCTGCAAACGGTCCAAAATGCAGCAGCCAGACTGATTTTAGGGATTCCCAAGTACCAGTCAGTCTCAGTGGGACTAATTTAGGTGCACTGCTTACCAGTGAAAAAGCGCAGCATACTCAAAGCCTTGTGCATTGCTCACAAGGCCCTATATAGGTCAGGTCTAGGAGCAATGAGAACTATGTTCCAGTGATACCCTTCCAGACAACTTAGCTCAGCAAATCAAAACTTGGCTCTTCATGTTATAAATCTAAATACATAGAACAGAGAGTCTGCTATTTTCCTTCTCATCTGAACTTTCTAGTCTTTAGCGCCTTGACGCCTCTGGGTATTTGTGTGCTTCAATAAATCTAGTTAATTTCATTTCATTTCAGTTCATCACAATCCTCTAGAGGATTATCTACTTGAGCAAATAAGTCCAACGTTCTTTTTTCTTGGGGTCACCCAGACTCAGCAAATAAACATTTAAAAGTGGGCACATAGCTGATAAGATCTTTATTCCCCTGTTTCAGATTTAATAGTTTTGTATAATTCTGTATCTATATACTGCATAAATATTTGTCAAAGGTTTTTTTCATCTCAGCTGGTAAATTTGTTTAATTGTGCCAAAGGCAGGATCATCCCTTTCTACTAATGGGATGGACGACAAAGTTGCAGTCCCCCCTAAGTAGGAAAGTACAAAGGCTACTCTAGATTGAAAGTGGACTAAATTTAATTGGCATTGATTCTAAAAAGTAGCAAATTTAGCTGATTCACCATAGAACTGTTCCAGGGGTGCTTAAGGTACTGTAGTGGCGTGATTATCAGAACAACTGGAGTTGTATCTTTTCCCTCCCTCGCACCCTCTACTCCGACTGATGTAGATTGAGAGGTTGTGTGAATGAAGGTAGGTGTTGTCAGTGAGAATTTTGGTCTTGCACCTCTTAACCTGGTTTGTTTTTCCCCATAAAAATCACCTAGACTCTTTGTAATTTGTCTAACCTCTATGTGCTAACTGTCTAATTTCTTCCTAGAACTGCTGCATTGTTTGCCATATGATTTTTTTCGAAGTTTTATATAGCACGAACTTGACCCGAAATCAGGTATCAGAGCATTCTACATGAGCACCAGTTGCATTACATGAAGACACATTCATTTTTGTTAGACACAGGAAGATTAAGTGATTTGCCCAGAATCACAGGATGTTGAGCGTCATTGCCAAGACTCGAACCCGGTTCCCCAGATTTGAAGTCGACTGCCCTAACCCTTAGGCTACTACCTCTATGTCCTTTGTCTCATTATGTAAGGCTCTTAGTAGATTGCCTACATCTGCTAAGGATGGGTTCTGAGATTCCATCCCACTTTGACAAGTTATATATGTGGGCCTGCTATTCTGTAATACTTGAGTACTAGGTACTGCGCACTCGTTCCCTCTCCGGTCGCTAATAAAATGTATCAAACATGGATCAAACAAAAATAGGTTTCAAACTATAGGGTAATCCTAACACAGAGGGGCCAATTACGATGGCGGTCGGACCGCAACCGAGGGCTCATCATTTGCGGTCCAACTGCCACCTGCTGCTGTGGTCCGACCGACACATTACAATGCGAGGGGTCGGAGGCAGCAGGTGAAGGGACCATCCGATGCTTTCTGGTGGACCTTCAGAAACACTTCATTTTCCCTTAATGAGGGCGGCTCTGCCGTCGGGATAATGATGTCGGTTTCTGACAGCCATTTCATATCGGCCTTTCCGACATGAAAAGGCTGCCCCCTTAACATCCCTGCACCGTGTGGCATTCACCGTTAGGTATGTTTGAAAACATCCATTTTTCAATGGAAGCTTGTGCTGCAGGCCTTTTTCGCCTGCCACACAAGCTTCCATTGAAAAATTGATGTTTCCGACCCTGTTGGCGGTCGCATTCGAATACTGCAGTCGGAACCGCAAACTAAGGTCGGGCGATTCCCAATCCGCAACAGTGTCGGGCGGACGTGGGTCCACCCAACATCGTAATAAGCCCCACAGTCTTTAAAGAAAAACACTGTCCCCTGACATCCAGCTTACCTAAAACCTCCCTCTTTCACACATAAGGCTCTGGTTCAAAGGGAAATAACAGCCATTCAGTAGCTCAATAAAAAAAACAAATAATCCAACTAGGTGAAACTTTTGGCAGACAATGTCTATTGTAAAAAGTAATCCCCCTTTTGGGGCCCTCCTGGTTACCTGTAATATCACTCAGGGAGGACCATTTACCATGATCTAAACTTGGGAATTATTTGATCATCCCCTAACATGCTTCCAACATTTGGGGCAAACAATAGATAAAGGGTGGAGCAGAGAAAATTCAAATCAAAGTCTCCAAATATCTAAGGAGAACATTTTTAGTCTTTGAAAAAAAGGCACATTTCCTAATCACATGTCATTTCTTCAACTTTCAGGAACCTCAGAATCCGGAGTAGCCATGCACAGAAAAAAGGTATCCATTACGGTAAATATTTTCAGGGGCTTATTTATTGGTTTTTGGCGTAAGGCAGCACAGCAAGCCACCTTTCTGCGCTGCCCTACGCCAAAGTGAAAAGGCAGGAATGTACCATATTTAAGCAACACGGTGCATTCCTGTCCTTTCTCCCTGCATTGGTGCCATTTCGGCAGCCTAGCACCAACGTAGGCACCCTTGCACCATCGTGCAAGGGTGCCTCCATTGCATGCAGGATTCTTTTTGTGCATGAAAGGGCACCTTCCTGCACAAAATCAATCCTAAGAGGCGTTTCCCACTTTCTATGTGTGCTGCAGAAAGCAGCACACGTAGGCAGAGGAAAAAAACGAGGAGAAATAAACATATTTCTCCTCGTTACACCTCACCTTGGGAGGCATATGGATTTGGCACTTTCCCAGGTTTACATGGTTTGTTAATCTGGGGCAGCGTCAAATTCCATGGGTGTTGCATGGAAAAATACACCGCTATGCACATGGCATGCATCCCAGCGCAGAGTAAGGTGGCACAGGGAGTTGCGTTGCCCTACTCATGATTTTTGAGGCCACTAAAAGCCACGCAGGGTGGCTTTGCATGGCTTCATAAATTGATATGAGAGCCCTGCGTGGTGGAAATGTTACGCTGGGCTCTCATAAATAAGCCCCTAAGGGCCTCATTTATGTGTTTTTGCCATAGGGCAGCGCAGCAGGCTGCCCTACAGCAAAAGAAAAGGGCAGGAAAGGTGCATTCCTGTCCTTTTCCCCTGCGCCGGCGCACTATAGGCTGCCTTGCGGCAACGCAGGCACCTTTGCACCATGGGGGAAGGGTGCCTGCGTTGAGGGGATAATTGTTTTTGTGCAGGAAGGGAAATCTCCGCGACTGGTACTAGAACCAGCAATACCTTGGCTAATCTGCATACCAATACCTTCCCCAACGCCTCCGTATCCAATGTAAGCATGGCCAAGAGCCTCTAGGACATAAACCATATGGCTCTTTCTTTGGCTTTTGCAAGATACCAAGTAGTGCTTCTCTCACTGACCTAGGTAACACCTCCGCTTCCTTTGATTCCTGAAAGATCAAAAGCATCCTTTCAAACAAGACATTCCGATACAATTTATATTCTTCAGGGGGAAGCCCACCTCCACCTAGAGGCTTCCTGGATTCAAATCATGGAGCAAGCTTTATCCCAGCCCGGTACAGCGGACTCCCCAGGTCTTCACATTGCTGAGTAGTACGTTTGAGTAAAACTATCCCATCCATCATATCCCACATGTGCAACACCCGGTCTCACTCCTCTGCATACATAAGTCACTCAGATAGTCATAGAACAAACTATCGAGGATCAATCGGCGCTAATTGATCATGTTTATATTAATTTAATTGTAACCTAACAAACCTGTTTTTCTGTTAACTGATGGGTTAATATTAAAGAGAATATTTTAGTAAAAAGTTAAAATGACAAACATAATCATCCCTTCCCAGGTAATATTCTTTTTCACCTAGTGTACAGTATCCTTTTGTCCTAATTAAAATATTGTAAGCTTGTACCATGGTACCACGGGAGACCGGCTGCTCAATTGGACATGATTTCGAATTCAGTGTCCAGATTAATGACAAGAACCAGTTAGAGATGGCATGCAATGCCAATTCTAAAATTGAAGCTTTGCTGTCAGTATGAATGAAATGTTTAAACCTTAACATCAGACCACAGGGACCTGGCAGCTGTTCAGAATGAGAACATGCAGTTATTTCTCCCAGAAAGAAAATTAGCTTCTACACACATCCATACTGAGTAAGGTAAAGTCTATACCTTAAATTTTTGTGTTTCTGGTCCTTGCCATAAAGTTTGGTCCTAGAGCTTTTTTTTATTATTTGTAAAGTTTTCATTGAAAAATAATATTCTTTTTCGAGAGTAAGGTCACAGTTGCATATAAATCCAGTTGTAGCAGTGTCCTTTACCCTTCTCTGTAAAATTCAATAAGATATTCTCAGAGACTACAGGATACAGCTACTGCACATTTGAAAATATTAACACCAGAATATACATTAAATCACTTCCATAGTGCACTAGATGTGCAATTAACCTTTTATTGGAAAACCGTCAATAACAGGCATCTTGTACCCGAGCTACAGTTGTTCTATGTTCCAAAATTAATTCCATATAGTTTCAGTGGTACACATAAAGGGTATTGCACATCAAAATGCTTTAAAGGATCGAACACCCTTTTGCACAATAATTAGAAACCTTAAGTGATAAAGAAAAATGGCCAAAAGCAGATGAAATAATGGGCAAGTGCAGTCAAAAGATGAATACCAAAGCCCATATCATAGATAGGGCTCACTGTCGCTGCTTGCGCCACGGCACACCTTTATACAGGTGCTCCTGGTGGGCACAGGCAACGATAGTGTGCCTATTACAAATAATGCACAGCCCTCATGGAAGCCAAGAACCAACACTGCCCTGTAGGCAGCCCATTAGTGAAAGGTGGACCGGCTGTTTGAATCAGCCTCTTAGCCTTTCTCTGTTCTGCAGTGAGTGATTGCACCAGCCTGCAGTGGAATTTCTGGAGAGGTCCATGGAACCTCAGGGGGCGCACTGAATGTACAACATCTTTTTGTGGTGCATAGCAAGAACACCTCTTGGTGTCTTCTTTGCGTCTGAGCCTGCATCCATAATGCAGCACGGGCACAGAGTCAAAGTGATTCCCTCATAACAAGTGGTTGTGGGTAAATAATACAAAAAAAAAGCACTTACCTGCTGCTGCCGGCTGGCATCTGGGAGTTTTTCTGCTCCAGTCCCTGCACAGTGGACAGTCTCCTAAATGACAATCAATCTGCTTTTACACTGGTAATACAGCATGAGAGCAGTGCCATGATTAGCATGAGCAGGCTTGTTTAGCGCTCGCTCAGGTCCTATGAGCCTTTGCCTCTACTCCACCAGGCTGTTCAACACAGCTCGAGTAGAGAGAGACCAAACTGTGCATGACCGTTATGCACACTTACAGTGTGCACTACTCCTCCTCCTGCTCTCGTCATGGCCTCGCCCCATACAGACTTGGCTGCCTTCAGTGGAAAGGAAAATAAAATGCTAAGATTGGTTTTTATTATCATTTTATTTTTCCTGTTTCCAGCAGGGGGGGGGGGGCGGTGCTTCTCTGCCATGGTGGAGGAGCCACCGCTGTCTAGTACATGATGGTCAGTGTGTGCTTTCTTCACCTCCGTAGTATGGCATGTAGTATTTGTATATGTTAGGAGTTGGGGGCAGGATAGGAATGAGGAGTTTGCATCGACTGCTCTGGTTGTGGTGGAAGATTTGACATGGTCTCTTGGAAGTATCTATTTCGGGTGATGGAGAGGAAGTTTTCTAGGCTGGGTAACTATTATAAATAAGACTATCAATTTCTTAAGTTGGACTCATCGTTAGTCAGCTGGGAAACTTTGAGTTTATGCACAAGGGGCCAACTAACGAGGTTCAAGTATTATCAAATTTCTTCATGGTGGGTACGGCAAGCATGGGATGAGGAAGGAGAAGATTCCTGGTTGGATCAGGCGATAAAAAACGGGACTATTAATAAAGGAGATCTCTCTGTGTTACCGTATTTTGGCAGAGGCGGTTCGATAAACTGGACATAGACATTCAAAAACTCTGGGGAGAAGATTTAGCGAACTTAAACTTAAGCGAGGTTTGGCTTGGTTCATTTGCACTGCTCTGTAAGATAGTAAAACCCGCCTTTCTCAAACGTAATCATCTTTTCACTCTCTATAGGGTATATTGGTCCCCGGCAAAACTATCCAAATTCTCAGGAACACAGTATCTATGCCCAAGATGTATGTACCCTCTGGCGGATGACATGCATATGTTTTTGGCTTGCCCTAAGATCACAGAATATTGAACTGAGGTGTGTAAATTTTTGACAGAAGTAACAGGCATCCAAGTGAAGGTAAGCCCTGTTCTTATATTTTTTGGATTGCGTCAGGACTGTGTAACTCGATTTAATAATGCTATTTCAAGATTTATTTTTTATGTGATTCTAATGGGGAGAAGAGAGATTTGTAGGTTGTGGAAATCAAGAGCCCCCCCTCTTTCTTCGGACTGTAAGAAGAACATTTTATCCATAAGTCAGTCAGATATAGCCTGCGACCCAAGTAGTCAGGAGAAAGTTTTATGAAATGTTGGATGATTGGAGTCAAAAATTTAGGGGGTCCAATGATTAAGCCAAAGAATTGCTGTTGGTCCTGGCCCCTTCTTTGCTACGGGCACTCCAGTGAAGGGTTGGAAGTGGAAGCAGCAGTTTCTTGAAAGGAAGGACTCTATTCCTGGCTGGGAACCCGGCAATGGGAACGGAGTATTGCTAACAAGAGATTTGGCAGAATGAGGACAAAAAAAAAAAAAAAGACTATCAATTTCTACTTGGTAACCAGGCAAAAACAACACTATGGGCGCTCGACTGAAGTAAGGGGCACTGTAGAAGATGATGGTATGCGTATAGAATGGTGCTCAAGGGGAAGAGTGGTTGGTTACCAATTCAACCACAATACTTCCTTCAAAAGAAGGAATACAACATAAGACATGGGGGGTCCACCCCGAGCACACAAAACCACTGTTTGCAGTCCAAAATATTGAGAAAGTCTCTGTATGTTGTTTCAAATTTCCGATTCTTTATTCCAATATTCACAGTTCAATCAGGTCGTTTTTCCAAGATACAGCTTGATGCAAGGGTAAATTCACAGATAGCCAACACGTGTTTCATCTTGTGCTGTAGCACAAAAAAAGACTTCTTCAGGGATGCGAACCCAAAGAGAAAATAAACAATTACACCACAGTTCCAATACATAAGTTCACTGTAGTCCATCCAACACCCATGAGTAACCTTCAAAGAAGGCGCTGAAATAGTGACGTGGACCTTTATGATCAAATTTCTCTCCCCCCTGAGGACTATTTATCACTTTATGGATATGAATTTTGCCTATCATTTGACCATCCAGTATGTCTCTAATGACCTATTTCGTATCTCTCATCTGGTTACACTGATGTTTTGTATAAGGTGGATAATACCTTTTGGGTAACAGCCTCTCTGGGGGATTCGTTCACATGCTTCTACTTATGATCATTGTATTATGGGATGCCTGATTTTATTGGACGTGTGAGTATGTGTGGTTATGAATTTGGATGTCTGACTATTTGAGTGTGTGTGGTGTGGGATGTGCTCAATGTTAACTTTATTTTTATAAAAATTTAAAGACACAAATTGTTGAATTGACAATAAAAAAACTTTTTGATACACTTTATTAATTCATGTGTGGTGTGGTCACATTTATAGGCCTGTTGCTGTTAGTTGACTACAAATTAGTGACTTATTGCTCTATATGATCCGCACAGGTAGAGAATTTGTTTTTTGAGTGTTTTAACCTTCAAAAAGTGTCCGTCACCAAGAAAAGACAGCAGTCTGATCAAGAGTAGGGAAAGAACCAACACCACACCGAACTAAATTCAGCCACACAAAGCCACTTTGCGTGGCTCCAAAAATCTGGAGTAACGCAACACAGAGCAAATCACTGCTATGCGTTACTCTGCGTTGGATAGGCTTTCCATGGGCATTGAAAGGGTGTTCCCACACAACTCCCATAGTTTTTGATGCATTCCCAGATTTACAAAACCTTGAAAACCTGGGAATGCGCCATAAAGATACGCCTCCCCAGGAGAGGCGTAACAAGGATAAATATCTTTATTTCTCCTTGTTTTTCCCTCTTTCTATGTGTGCTGATTTCAGCAACACACATATAAAGAGGAAAAATCCTCTCAGGATTGTTTTTGTGCAGGAAGGTGCACCTTCCTGCACAAAATAAATCTTGCCTACTACACAGGCACCCCTGCACCATGGTGCAAGGGCGTCTGTGCTGCCTCTAAGCCGACAGAACGGACAGGAATGTGCTTTATTGGATAAATACAGCACATTCCTGCCCTTTCCCTGTGATGCAGGGGAGTGCAGCAAGGTTACTTTATGCCCTTTGGGTGTCCTGGGAAAGGGGTGTTAATATTGAACTTCTGGAGTTACCTATTTTCTTGTGCTAGATTAGTTTAAATACTTGGGTACAGTGGTGGCCTGAGAGTGGACAGATTGGCACATGCTTAATACACACAAAGCCATTCAAAATTTGAAAATATGGAAGGGTTTCTGTAGGCAGATTCTGCTATTTCTTTCTGATAGGGTGCTTTTATCTTTTTCACTGTGTTATGTTTCATGCATCACCTAATGAATTTAAGGAACTGGATGTCATAGTAACTTCCATGATTTTTGCAAGTAGATTCAGGATAAATGTTTTTAAGAAACAATATGAGGGAGGTGGTCAAGGGGATGTGTGATATGGAGTCGTACTATCTCGCACCCCTGTTACAATCTGTGTTGGGGTGGTATTCAGATGAGTCAGGAAATGATGTATTTTTAGACACGTATAATGAGCACAGAAATGATGGAGGTGTTCTTTAAAGTTGGGACTCATGAAGGGGAGGGACCACATATGTTTTGAATGTCTTTGTAGCTGCAGAGATGTCTTCTAAGGCTACATAGGGTTAAGACGTTGTATGCTATAAGATAATATGAATGTTTTGAAATTGAAAATGGAGATTTTGGTATCCAGGGGTGGCCTTGATGTCGAGGACAGATTTTCCACATAGCTTATTTTCTCTCAAACACATTCTACAGGATGACAGAACATGTACAGTGTCACATGGTTTGAGGTGAAGCAGATATCTTTCTATACATCAGGACATGACAGTGGGGGAAGGGTGCAAAAATATTGCTGTACAGCATAATTAGAAATTATGTTAGACAATCAGAGCTAGAGGACCAGAACAAAATTGGACTAGAATGTATGGAATCACTCACAGATGCTGAGCCAGTAGCTGAGCAAATCCACTTTAAAATTATCTCGACTGACTGGCAGAGGATCTGATTGACTGGTAGGCATTTATGCTTGTCAGGGTGAAACAAGCAAACCCTAAATTAACCTGTGCTTAACCCTCTGGTAGCTTGGTACAAAAGCAGCCAGGCTTAACTTAGAGGCAATGTGTAAAGTATTTATACTGTGCTTCAAAATGTAGTAAGGTGAAAACACAACACAAGAAGAATCCCACATCAATGTAGAAAAACAGAGTAAAATGTAATAAATTATTTGCCAGCAAAACAACAAAAATGCAATAATTAGAACCGGAGATATGCAGTTTTAAAGATTCAGGCAAAAAACAGTGCTTAAAAGTAAAAAGCGCCAACTGTGGTTATCTGGTCACGCAGGACTGGGACAAAGTCAGAGGTTCAGGCCAACAGCGATGAAGTGCAGACCGGATACAGGTACCAAGTTAGGCCCACTAGTAACTTAAATCCTGGTTGTAGAGCATTGCCAGAACCCACATTGAGGATGCGTTGCGCAGCAGCGGTTTCGATGAGCTGCAGACTGCAATACAAGGTCCTGCATCTAGGATACGTCACACAGCGGTGATTCCGGGGAGTTGTAGGACTGCAATGTGAGGTCCTAATGTCGGGGAGGCACCATGCAGTGATGATTCCGATGTGGTGATGTGAGGCGAAGCATCACACTGCATAAGCTCTGCCCAAAAGACCACAGCTGGGCTTCAGAGCACCTTTAGGCCCTCTTCCAGGGGTCAAGGACAAGGGTGGCAGCACTTGGGGGTCACGACTCACAGCAGGTAGATTCCAGGTGCAGGGCTCAAGGTGGTTGAAGCCTTTTCTGTCCCTAAGGCTCTTATCAGGAGGTCAGCCAGCTAGCCCTTGGAGTCACTCTGATGGTCCTAGGTTCAAGATGCAGATTCAGTTCTTCTCACTCAGGTAGCAGGGCAGCAGAACAGCAGAATAGCAGATGAGTACTGAAGAGTTGGGCCTGAGAGTTCACTATTTATCCTTGGTGCCAGCTTTGAAGTAGGAGATGTTCCTGGAGGGTTCTACCTCCAAAAGTGTTTGGAATTCCTTTCCTCCATGCCCTGGCGCCATCTTGTCAGGGGCACAAAGGACTTGTATGAAACCTTTTGGAGTGTGTTGAGTCAGATCCTTTGTGAAGTGCCATTGTGTTAGAGGACAATGCCACCCCCTGTAAAGTCAGAGATGGCCCATCCTGCCAACACCTATTCTTCCTTTGTCTCACTGACTAGGACTTTGGTATCGCTTTGTTCACCCTAAGTTGGCAGGGTATGCCCAGACGTGGGTCCCTTGCGCACTTTGCCACTGGATTCAAGCTAGCCTGGCTGATGACGGCTGAATAGCCAGAAACCGGTCCCAGGTTTCTTGTTTCCGGTCCAGCGAAGACATGGCTTGGCAGTTCGGGCTGGACTGTTCCCATGAGGCACAGGGTCAGACTGATTTGCATATGGCCATGTCTGAACTGGGGTGGTGGAGTGAGCTAAAGAATGATGATGGATTAAACCCAGATCACTTGACTGGGGGTGAGTGTTTGATTTGCTCAAACGCTCCATCCATCATCCCCTTTGGTATCGCTTTGTTCGCCCTAAGTTGGCAGGGTATGCCCAGACGTGGGTCCCTTGCTCACTTTACCACTGGATTCAAGCTAGCCTGGCTGATGACGGCTGAATAGCCAGAAACCGGTCCCAGGTTGCTTGTTTCCGGTCCAGGGAAGACATGGCTTGGCAGTTCGGGCTGGACTGTTCCCATGAGGCACAGGGTCAGACTGATTTGCATATGGCCATGTCTGAACTGGGGTGGTGGAGTGAGCTAAAGAATGATGATGGATTAAATCCAGATCACTTAACTGGGGTGAGTGTTTGATTTGCTCAAACGCTCCGTCCATCATCCCCTTTGGTATCGCTTTGTTCGCCCTAAGTTGGCAGGGTTTGCCCAGACGTGGGTCCCTTGCTCACTTTGCCACTGGATTCAAGCTAGCCTGGCTGATGACGGCTGAATAGCCAGAAACCGGTCCCAGGTTGCTTGTTTCCGGTCCAGGGAAGACATGGCTTGGCAGTTCGGGCTGGACTGTTCCCATGAGGCACATGGTCAGACTTATTTGCATATGGCCATGTCTGAACTGGGGTGGTGGAGTGAGCTAAAGAATGATGATGGATTAAACCCAAATCACTTGACTAGGGGTGAGTGTTTGATTTGCTCAAACGCTCCGTCCATCATCCCCTTTGGTATCACTTTGTTCGCCCTAAGTTGGCAGGGTATGCCCAGAATTGGGTCCCTTGCTCACTTTGCCACTGGATTCAAGCTAGCCTGGCTGATGACGGCTGAATAGCCAGAAACCGGTCCCAGGTTGCTTGTTTCCGGTCCAGGGAAGACATGGCTTGGCAGTTCGGGCTGGACTGTTCCCATGAGGCACAGGGTCAGACTGATTTGCATATGGCCATGTCTGAACTGGGGTGGTGGAGTGAGCTAAAGAATGATGATGGATTAAACCCAGATCACTTGACTGGGGGTGAGTGTTTGATTTTCTCAAACGCTCCATCCATCATCCCCTTTGGTATCGCAGCTTTCTAAAAGTGGCATTTTCAAAATTGTGACTTAAAGATCCAAATTACAAGAAAGGGTTCAGCTTTATAAGTACAAAATGTAGTCGTGACCTTATGGTACACACAATTGAGACCGCGCAAAGAATTTGCCAAAAAGAACTAGAAGAGCTAGAGACTCTGACGCAGGCAATTAAAGATAACCATACTGTGGCGGAAGCAAAGACAGTATTGGAAAAAATCGATAAAGAAATCCAGGCGTTCAAAGATAATACTATCAACTTTAAATCTGCAAAACTTGATAAAGACACCAAAACATTTAGGGGTATATTCACAAGAACGTGTGATAATTACCTCCAGAGTAGCGCAACGCAACTTTCAGCATCGCAGCCTATCGCGGGAAAATAACCCCGTGACAACGTGGAATTCACAACACGGCGGTAGCATGCGATAGTTGGCCGACACCGCGGCCAATGCTCACGATACAACCACCTCGACGGAGATAAAAACACAAACCACAACACCAAAAAAGCTGCGATGGGCCAAAGTGCGATAAGAAAACAGTGACAACCAGCGCGAGGGCAGCAATACTCACGCGCAATGCAGGAAAAAGCACAAGAACAGTATACGTAAAATGCCACAGAACAAAATACATCAACAGCGGAGTACCACGGATGCACCCTGGCCAACTGCAGAGGACAAGATGCACACCACAACATCCAAGCACCATGGAAGAACAGAACCTACAGGCACACCACATGAAAGAGACCAGTGGCAGACAAATCAGAGCCGCAGGAGCGACACACCCACCGTGCAGCATACGCACATAAGCAGAAGTGCACCTCGACATTTACAACATCCCGGTACAAACAGCAACACCTCCACAACTGAACACAGGACACAACTGGTTCGGGAAATGTGCACAACCTGGCAAATCACATCTGAATCCCCAGGGATATGTAACATGACAATGTACAAGTCCAACCTGTAACCTGCAAATATGTTTTATTCACACATGCAGTGCAATTGGACATCTACTACTGTACCATGAATGCCACGGACGGTCACAATGTGACGTGCTCATGAGAAGTAAGTGTCAATGATGGAGTCCCTATGGGCCATTCCTGCCGCAGCTGCAGTGGGATGTGGGCCACCTGCCCCATCACCACCACCATCGTCCGGTACCTCTGGAACTGGGATCCATGGGGCCCTGGTGCGAACACAGATGTTGTGCAACACACAACATGCAACGATCATCTTGCACACGACGTCCGGGCTGTACAGGAGCTTCCCATCAGTGCCGTCCAGGCACCTGAAAGATGACTTCAACACGCCAAATGTGCGTTCAACGATGCCCCTGGTGCGTATGTGGGCCGCATTGTACTGCCTCTGGGCGGGTGTGTTCGGGTCCCGGAGGGGTGTCATCATCCAAGGGCAGAGTGCATATCCTTGATCACCTGTGACAGTGCAGGGAGAAAAGAGTCAATACTTGGTTCGGCAGGATGTGATGGCAGGCCCACCAATTCAGTGATGCCTGTGCTGGCTGTCTGTGAGGTGAGTGTAAGCCAGCCCTCAGGGAGTAGCATGTGCTGGCAACTACACCAACAGTCATCAGGCACCCAGACATGCAATGTCAGGACTACAAGGGGGATGACTCGAGTCGCACAGGGCTAGTCGCCCCGGATGCACAGCGGCCGACACGTGCCCACCGCCACGGGACGCTGACCTGCGGGAGACTGGGGTAGGGTCATGAGGGCAGAGCAGTGCCTCACATGTGTCATGGTTGCATTCCGCATCTCCACACGCTCAGCTGTTGTGTGGCTGTGGTGCCATGTGAAGTCTGTATTGGGTGCAGGGGTAGCCCAGGATGACCATGGAGTGGTGTAGATGTGTCTGGTAGGTGGTCGTGTAGTTTGACATGTCGGATGTGGTTTGGTCACGTGTGCATCCCCACAGTTGTGCTTTGTGCGTTGGTGGCTGTGGGATGTGTGGTGTGTTGATTTGGTACTTACCAACGAGCAGTCCCGTTCCATATGTGCCATCCTGGAAGCGCTGGTTGATGATGGACTGTCGGAAGATGAAGGAATCATGCACACTGCCTGGGTAGTTGGTGACGACATTGGTGAAGAGTCCCCGGTGGTCCACTATTGCCTGCACATTGATGGAATGCGTGTGCTTCCTGTTGCGGTAGTGGTGTGCAGTATCCGCAGGGGGCACAAGTGGGACATGTGTGCAGTCAATTGCCCCCAACACGGCCTGGAATCTGGCTATGGCGTAGAAGCCTTGCTTAGTCTCCAGCTGTTCCTGCGCAGTGTTGGGGAAGTGAAGGTACTGGGGTATGAAGCTGATGATGGCATCCAGGACAGGTGTGATGAACTTTGATAGGGCTGGCTGTGAGACCCCTCTGACTCTGGCAGTTGTTGGTTGGAAGGTCCCAGAGGCCAACAGGTGCAGCACTGCTAGCAGCTTTGTCTGCGGAGGTATGTTTGTTCTCCGCTGTGTTGGGACCGTCAGCCTGTGGGCGATGTGGGTCAGGATGCGGAGGATGGTTGTCCTTTTGAGCCTGTAGTGGGCAATGACTTCCCCGGGCGTTAGGTCTGTGAGAGTGGTGCGTTTTTGGTAGGTCCGCTGTCTTACTCTACGTTGCCTCTGTGGTGGTCCGGGGGGGCGGGTCTGGGTCCTGGGGGTGATGGCGGGCCTGGGGGTGGGTGTCATGGCCCTGTTGGGGCTCTGAGCTGCATGTAGAGTAGCTGCATGGCATCGTTTGTTCTTCGGGTATGGCTGTGTGCGGGGCTCCGTTGCCTACTGCAGGTAGACGTCCGTCTTTACACCTGCTTGAGGCAGGTGTTAAATACCTGCGGCTACCGCGGCTTATCGCCTGTTTTTGGTTCGCTTCGCAGTTCTGGCAGTTTGTTGTGAAAGTGGTGTTGTGGTTTTCTCGTGTGTTTTTGCACTGGAACGCCTCCTCTGCATCTCATTAGTGTTAGTTGGTGGTGTCCACCGTGGAGATAAATTTGGGGCAGTTATCGCGGGAATACTGGTGTTGTCTGCAGTTTGCACCAGCTTGTGAATGGGGTGTTAAATTTATCTCCACTTTTGCTGCGTTAAGTTGGAGATAAATCAGAGTTAACTCCTTGTGAATATGCCCCTTAATATTGAGACCGTTTATCCTTACCTGAAAGACGACTTCTACACGAAAGTTGAGTCCCGACGGGCACTGTCGGACTACCAGGGGTGATCGAAAAACACGTTTCTAACATTTCCTGAGTCATCGTCATCTGATTCAACAGGGGATTCGGACCCCCGAGAAGGTCCCTCTAAAAGACAGAGCTGTTTTTTAGACAAGTGCGAGCAAAAAAACAGGGTGCGCTTTAAGCAACAGCCGCCATGGGAAATGAGGACAAGGCGCCAGTTTTACAAAACCTAACTTCGACATCTATAGTAAACTTGTCCACTAAGCAATTGACTAAGGAGGAAGAATCGGTCCTGGAATTGGGTCTGAAGCTTGTCCCAAATAAAGTCACTGATTTTACTAGCCTCAAAATTGAAGCAATTGAATTTTTCCGTAAAATCCGATTAAAAGCCTTCTTTGATGGGAAAGAAACCATTATAAGCAAAGAACCATCTGTCTTGGCAAACAAATAAAAATTTGTTCCCCTGTCATACAACATTCCCAAAGAAATCGTGGCATTTGAGCAAGTGGTTCTCTCAGCCATTGGTCAACTAGAAGGTAAGAAGATGTATGTGAAAAGGAATCTCACATGCCAGCAACAAGAAGCCATACATGATCTAAAAAATGACGATTCAATAATCATTAAGCCCGCCGATAAGGGTGGGGCACTTGTAATCTGGCCTAAAGAAATGTACCTGATGGAAGGTAGAAGCCAAGTGTAAAATCAAGAGTGGTATCGACAGTTGAAGGAAGACCCCACACGTCAGATTGAGGATTTAATTTTAAAGAAACTCAAAGAAGGGTTAGAGCAAGGCATACTGGGACCAAAAGAATATGAGTAAGTAAGTACATTTTATTGTATATAGTTAATTAAAACCTTTACAATTTTTTGTACTAAAATCATCCATATAATGTTAAAAAAAATAAAAAAGAATGCACAGATAGTGTATGCTATTGTGTTTACAATATTAACGTTGAATTAGATACTGAGCAGTGATTTACTCCTCAATCCTTAAATTATAGCCATTTGATTTCATACTCTAAGATGTGCCACAGTGTGCAGATCCTTAAATAACAGTACAATGTTTGCATAATTCTAATATCTAAAAAACAAGACCGAGGGGAAAGAAAACTGTAAATTTGACATCATTCTTTTCACATGCCTCAAGATTCCAAGATGCTATTTTTCAGATTTCTGTAGTAAGGAACTGACTTTCTGCAGGAATCTGGTGGCCCTACATGCTACCTGTAACAGTTGACTATTCAGTACTAACATTACTGCTGGCCGACATGATCTAATTTGATGTATACGAAATGCTTGTAATAAATAATAACGTCTCAGATTGTTCACAGTTGGACAAATGCACAATAAATGAATCAGAGTTTCTTCCACTTTGCCGCAGAGTCTGCATAGTGTTGTTGGCCATGTTTGTTTCCATGCTGGAACCTGATCTTTTGAGATGAAGGCCCCCAACCGAATTCGAAGTAGCAATTGTTGAATTGCTGTTGTTATATGATTAACTAGGTATGATTGGGGGGAACATCTCTCATATGAGGGTAATACCATCCAGCCGTGTTTTTTCTTTGCTAGGGCGGCTTTGTCTGTGATCCAGGCTTTTTGTTTTGCCGCATTATTGGCTATTTTTTTAAAAGCTGCAAAGCTGTAGTTAGTGTTCCAAGCTTCTTGCATTTTGAGGGCTACCAATGCTTCTTCCAATACCGTGTTCCAGGCTTTTTTCCCTTTGTCTGATTCTTTATTTCGGTCCAGCAGTGACCCATCAAGGAATCCTCTTGTGCTGCTTTTAGTTTCCAACACATTTTTATTATTGCTGCTTGTCTTACTGGGTGCTGATTTAATAGCCCGAATTCCAGACGTACTTGGGCTTGAGATACAAACTGTGGTATCTGAAAGATGTATTTAAATAGCCCTGATTGTTGGAGATTCAGGAAGTTTGCATCTTGTCCTTTGAATAATTCAGAGCCGTACGTAAGCGTTGGAAGAAACTTAGCAGCAATGACTTTTAATAAATATAAGTTGGATGGGCACTTCAGTTTTGTTTTTAGTAAATTTAAAGCAAAGCGTAATTTATTTGCCTGGGCTTTTCTGGTTAGTTGGTGATCTTTTAATATGAACCTTGAGTCTACCACTACTCCTAGGTACTTGTATGCCACAATCTGTTCTATGGTGTTTCCTGCTGCGTGCCATTTAAACTTTTTGTTTTGTCCTATGTGTGATGAAAAACAGATGACCTTCGTTTTTTTGTAATTAATGAACAAACCGTGCTCCCTAGTATATTCGAGCAGCATTGTAATTGAACGCTGTAGGCCCATTGGGGTCTGACTACATAGGACAATGTCATCTGCGTACTGCATGCTTCTTATTCTGCGGTGTGCTATCTTTGGAGGATCGCTTTGGACTTCTGTTAGCCTCTTATCCAAGTCTGCAGTAAAAATGTTGAAAAGAGTGGGGGCCAGTACACATCCCTGCTTTAGGCCAATGTGCGTTGGGATCTTTGCTGTTGTTCTTTCACCATTCCCTAATTTTATCTTGACCTAGGTAGATGTGTACAGGTTGATGATGGCCTGTAGTAACTTTGATGGAATGCCCCAATTTGCCATCTTTTGCCATAGGAGATCCCTAGATACTGTGTCGAATGCTGCTTTTAAGTCGACAAAACAGGTATATAATTTCATTGATTTGTCCTTAGCTTTTTCGACAAGAAGGTTTAAGGCTAACAAATTACACAACGTGTTTGTTCCCGGCCTGAACCCGGTCTGTGTGATAGGGAGGATCTTGCTCATGGAAACCCATTCTTCCAATGCCGTCAGAAGATTAGACGTGTATATTTTAGCCTCTACGTCAATAAGGGCAATCAGCCTATAATTCGCTGGGTCCGATCTAGCGCCTGCTTTAAAAATTGGATGCAAAATGCTCCCTCTCCATGAAGATGGGATACTTTCCGTTTGAAAAGTGTGATTGAACAGAGGGGTAAGATATTCTGCCCAAAATAATTGGTCATATTTAAAGAGCCCATTTGGCAAACCGTTTGGGCCAGGGGCACCCGTGGACCTTAGTTTTTGTAAGACCATTTGTACCTGGTGAATTTTAATCCAATTTTCTTCAAAATTTTGGTCGGGTTCTTCACTTATTTGTTGGGATTGGATAGTGTGATCTTTTTTCATTGCTAGGTAATTACTGTTGTTCCCTTGGGTTTGAGCTAAATAATGTATCCAATCTATCTCTAATATGTTTGCATTGTGATCACGGAAGGATCCGTTTGCTATTTTGTTAATTTCTGCCCAAAATTTCCTATTGTTGTTTGATTTACTTGTTTCCAGTAATATTAACCACATTTCAGTTTGTTGATTATTCTTTGCTTTCCAAACCTCTTTTTTATAAATTTGCCTTAATTTGTAAATTTGTCTCTTTGTGTCTTCACCCGTGATCTGATCTTTTCCTCGTAACTTTCTAAGTTCCTGATTTAGAGTCTTTTTTTACACATTACGAAGCCAAGGGGTTCGGAAGTTATTGGCCTTGGTTTGCTTCTGTGGTTTTTATTTTGGGATCCAAATTTATCAATTAGACTTATGATTGTCTTTTCCCAATTTGCCCAATGCTCTGCCGATCTTTGTACTTTTCCTTTTATCTGTATGTTTTTTAAATAGGTCATTATTTCTTCGGCGTTCTTTCCGTTCCACGCGAGTCTTTTTAAGTTATATGGGCTGGGGATTTCCAACAAGTCATTGCTTGCTGGTGCCCTAACGATTTGAAGGCTGAAGTCAATCGATTGCGGACTGTGATCACTCTCAAGTCTATGGATTATTTGATAACTGACGATCCTTTGCAGTATCTCCAGGTCCACTATGGTGTAATCTAGTACTGACTGGGCCTGCGTGACTATTCTGGTCGAAGCCGCTGGCTGGTCTTGTGGAAAACGTCCATTTAAAATAATCATACCGATTTCGGCCAAATTCGAGGCACACAGCTGGCCGTAACTATCCTTTCTTCGATGGTTTGTTACTAGTGGAGGGATTGGTTTGCCTTTAAACTTATTTTGTTGTTTGTATTGTGTGTGTTCTGTTTGTAGTAAGAACATATTGAAGTCACCTGACACTACAATTCCTGCCTGTGGGAAAGTGAATTGCAAAGATTTAACCAGTGCTTTGAGGGTCGCAATTTTCTCTTGTTTCGTCTTTGACCCTGGGTGAATGTAGGTATTACAAATTACCATTGACCGTGCAGCTTGAACGTCTTGTGCACGAGCGGAGAGATCTTGTGGTAGTACTATTTTAATGCACTGAATCCATGTTTGCCCAGACCCAATCAAATCATAAGTCCATGGTATACTTGTACTAAGGTAGATTGATAATCCGCCGGCTGCCCTACCAAAGGAACTGCCTTTGGTGGCATGTTGTTGAAATTCTTTAAAACCATTTATCTGAACAGGTGCTGTTGACCAGGTTTCTTGAAGTAATAAAATATCAATTTTTTTTAGGAATACTAATAGATCTGCATCCTCTATTTTACTGCCTAGACCATTTATATTCCACGAGCATAGTTTCAAATTGCATTTTCATGCTTCGTTTTTCCTGAATTCCATGGCACTTGGTGTTGGGGGTAGAACTTTCTGAGTTTGAATGATCCTTGGTGGATGACACGTAAATTGGTCCAACCTTCCTTAGTGCTGGTAGGACCTACAGCCCCCCGAAGTAGTCCACTGTCCGTTTGTGATCTTGACTCCGCCATCGGGCATAACGGGCCTGGATATTTTTCTATTTCCGTTACTCTAATTTCAATTCCCCATTTGGCAAAATCTTCTCTATGCCGCCAAAATTCCTTAGCGTTCTTTGAGTCGCTCCAAGTTACCACAGTCTTTTCTTTCCCCTTTACACTTGGAAGTGGTTTAAATTGGATACTTTCTATATCATTTGTTTTCAGATGTTTTAATGTTTCGATTGAGTTGGCAAGTTTTAAAATAGCACTCCGATTAAGGATGTCATAATTCCCTCTGGAGCTGTAATGCGGGATAATATCTAGCGATGTGAAGCCTTCTAGATAGTTTTGACCTTCATTATCAATTGTATCCAGGAACCTTCTATTTTTAATTTCCCTATATGTTTTTCCTCTACTGATGATTTTTGGGCGCTTGTTTTTAATTTATTGACTGAGTTGAACTGGTCGATTTTCTGATCCTGTGCTTTTGCCTGGTTGCCTAATACCGGCAAATGGACTGTCAAAGTCTCTGGCCGTTGTGTGGTGATTAATGATTGCTGGACTTTAGCCATGGTTTTTCCATTTTGAGACTTTGTAAGTTTAGGGAAGTATTGAGATATGCTTTTTTGTTCTGCTTGAATCTTTTGTTTTAATGAACCGTCTACAGCTTGATTTTTTGTGCGACCATATGTGGGCTGAGAGTCATTTGAACTACTTAACTGCGCTGTTATTAAGCCCATTGTGGACATATTTAATCTACTGTGGTCGCATTCATGACTCAATTCCCCTAGTTCTTCGATTAGGCTTGTACTTGCCTCTTTTACCTTTGGCCCATTTTCGGGAACTGTTCCAGATGAGTTAGCATTCTGGCAGCTTACCTGTGGTGTCTCTTGCGCCTGATACTGTGTAAGGAGTGCTGTGGCTTTGTTACTTTTTTGCTTATTTTGCCTTGCTTTTCTCAATCTCTTTCGTTCACGTTTTGTTAAAGAGTTATAAGATTTTTGTTGCTGATTTATCTGTGGCCTTGGTTCTTCGATCAGTCGATCATCATGTTCTTGTATTTTTTTATAATTGTTTTGCGTTGGCATGCTTTGTGATATTTCTGTCTCGGTATCTAGAGTAAAGTTATTAAAGTTGCCTTCCATTGCATCCGCACTTGTTTCCGCATTTACTGAATTGTCCGAGGTATTCGTGGGCTTCTGTTGGTCTGAGGCATTTTCTATGCAAATACTTGCAATAGTATTGTGATGGTCGGTTGTTTTTTTTACCTCTGCCCAGATATCTGTTAGGATTGTGGGCAAGGCCTTGAGTTGATTCATTATTCCTGAGCATTGGCATTCGTGGTACATTGTATGAGGGTCTTTTTGTACCCGCTCGATAAGTGAATTTAAATCTTGTATTTTTCTGTCTATGCCAACCACGTGGGATGCTAAAATTTGCAGGAGATCGATTTGTAGCTCTAATTTTTCTGAGTGTTGGAGTAGTGCTGAGGATATGGTTTCCATGATGCCAATAAACGGCGGCCACAATGGGGCCTGTGATGGTAGGAAACTTTCTGTCTGATTAGCACCTACTCGCTGGCTTGAACAAATGTCCTCCCCTAGTTTGTTCCAGATGTCATCCTCTAGTTCTCCTCCCAGGCATGCGCCTAATTCAGATTTTGGTTTTGATGGTTTATCACCCTTTGTTTGGGAGCAAGGGCCGTCCGCAAGTTGGACCTTGATTGGTGAAAGGATGGTATGGTAGTCATGAGGAAGTCCTATTGATACAATTGGTGGAATTTCGTTTGACCCATAGCAACTTATTGAGCTTATTAAACAATCCTGTGCTTCTTGTGTTTCTGAAGCTGATTTTGTTATTTGAGCTTCCAGTGGTGGCTCCTGGCTGCTTGTTATACACCTCTGTGCCTTCTGTATTTCTGAAAATGGATTAACAGCGTGTTTAAGCTGGACTGCTGTTTGGTTTGCTGAGATTTCTTTATTTTTAATTCAATGCCCATTATATCCATGCTTGAGGCTGACAACAGGCCACCCCCGAACTTGGTCCCCTGTGCACGAAAGAATGACCCAAGGCTTATTGATCGTCGCTTTGTTTTTCCCTCTGAAGCCTCTGATGGTATTTTAAGCGAATTTGGTTTTCCAATATTTACTGCTTCACCTGCGTTTATTTGAGCTATCACGATTATTTTGTTGGCAGTCATTGTGGGGACCTTCAGAGGACTTCGGCTGTTCTCTGATGGAATATTGATCTGTGTCTGTAGCAAGTTGGACATGGAGCCAACTGAGTAGGATGTCGTTTTTTTGGTGTCCTGAGTGCTGGTGGCAATTGAAGATTTTTGAACTCGTTGCGCTGGTAATACTGGTGAGATTAAGAAATCTGTGATCTTTAATTTAATTTCTTGCCTGCGGGTGTTTTTAATGGCGTCGTGACAGTATTGATGTTGCTCTCCAGCGCTTTATCCAGCGCTTTATCTTCTTCGGGAAGAGCACTGGCTCCTTCACTCATCTTACCACTGTTCTGTCGATTTCTTTTTTTTGGTTTGGGTTTAGCCTCTGCTCTGTCTCTCCCTGATCTCATGGTGGACATCAATGGAGTCTCACTCCTAAGATTCCTTTACGGTGCCTTCTTGGCACTTGACACGAGGAAAAGTCCGCTGGAAGAACTGAGAGGCAGGCAACCACTCTCAGTAGCGGAAACGCGTGCTTGGACAACAGTTGGATTTCCACCTTATGAATGAAGGTTAACCAGGAAGCACAGTGTAGAATAAAAGACTCTGACGAATGCGTCAGATGAGTCTTCAGAAGTCTCTCCAGAGATTCTTACAAACGCCGTGTAGTATGTTCACACGGCACACTCCAAGAGCGAGCAGGAGCAGGGCGCACAAGACTGACCGCAAGCCGCACCCAACCTAGTTGGGCCGCTTCCGCGGTCAACTGGGCTCAACACTCAGCGGCCGCCATTAAAAGCGGCCGCGCTCTCTGCGCTCTGTACACTTTGCTTCCCTTCTCTTCTCTGCGCTCCTCGACTCGCTCGTTTGGTGTTGGCTCTTACTGCGACCTCGCAAATCCTCTCCGTGCCGCAGGAGCCGTCAGCTGCCAGCTGCCAGCCAGCCGCGTTCCAGCCTGATCTGGGGGGCTATGGAGCTGAGGGACAGGCGACTGGCGGCGGTCCCTTAATGTGGTCAGTTACTTTGCCCCTCCCTCCTGTCACAGCACAACAGCACAGCTAAACTCGACTGTAGCTCTCCCCTCACGCACCTTCTAGCGTCTTCTTGTCGCTTGTCGCTCTCACAGTCACTTTTCACAGCTGCTGTGACCCCGAGGCTCCACAGCTCGCCGTCTCCATCTCCATCTCCTCAGGTTGGCTCAGCTCCTGTTTAGACCCCCCTTACACAGGTGAAAGGCACGCAGGCACCGCAGGCTGCAGTCTACGGGAGTCTACGGGAGCTACGGGAGCGTAGCAATGCTTCAAACGCTCTGCCGCCACTCACCACTTACGCTGGGGGCCGTGGGGGGGCGCAGCTGCGGCCTTGCAGCTGTCTTAGGAGGCGAAGATTCAGCAGAGTAGATGCGGCGTCCTCCTCGCACTCTGCTACTGCTACCGTAGCTGGCTGGCGGGAAGCGTGGAAAGCGGAAAAACAATATGAGTTCTTGAGTAAAAAACACCCAAGGGTCCCAGTCATTTACTTTTTGCCAAAAATTCATAAGCAGCTTACGGAACCACCTGGGAGACCTATCATCTCCGGTTGCGACTCGCTGTTGGAACCGATCTCCAAGTATATGGACATCTTTTTAAAGCCATTAGTAGAAGATGTCCCTTCATACCTAAAGGATACAACAGATTTCATCAATAAGATCGAAGGACAGGAATTAGATTCTGAGCAACAATGGATGGTGTCGTTCGACGTCATCTCGTTATACACACAGATTCCTCAGGAAGAGGCCCTCCAAGCTATTGAATTCTATCTCGAAACCAGAATAAGGCCACACCGAGTCCCAACACAGTTCATACTTCAACTGGCAGAGAAAGCTCTCAAGAAAAATTACTTTAAGTTTGAAGAAACCTTCTTCATTCAAACGAAGGGGACCGCGATGGGATGCCCCTTCACTCCAGAGATGGCGGTACTCTTCGTGGCCCGATTTGAAGATAAGTTTGTCCTTCACTGGGAACCAAACACCCAATTGTAGCGCCTGACTCTCAGAGGGTAGCGTTGCAGAGCAGTCTGAGGCTTTACTCAAGGGAGGTGGTGTGGGCTAGTAATCGCCATTTGCAGGTGTGCAGAAATAACACTCAATAATTGATTGTCCAGTCTGTACTTTGCTTTATAAAAGTAAGAGTACATTTATTAAACACACACACTACTCAATACTATGCACCAATTTACAAATATACATAAGCTGTTGGAATTACTTCGTGACATTGCATAACATCTCCACCCCTCCCGCAGGGGGGTGGGGTCTAGTACCACCACTCCCATGTATGCACATCATCTTGCCCCCTAATGCAGTGTGTTGAACATAACCTGGAGCGAGGGCCCTGCGCACTGGCACCATCCCAGTGGCGACCCACCCCATTACCTCAACACGCATTAAAAATAGGTTCACCTGCCCTAGTGACACATAACCCTGACTGAGCATCTTATATTGACCATACAGTATGCACCCCTACGTCTTCAGGGCGAACAATCTGGGTTGTTCCTCACTTAAGCGCAGCAGCAAGAATACATGTTTAAGCATTACTTTAGAATGACAGTACTCATCACATTTGTTGATCATTATAATGCATTGCAATTCAAGCCCCTAAAGGCATCACAGATGAAATCACAGGATTACGCATATACAGCCAGACACCCTAGCAGGAATGTCTGGCAACATAACCCCACTTTGCTTATGACATCACCTTACACCGGTACTTCACTTTACACATGTGACCATCAGTCCACCTAAACAGAAATAACCAGGTTAAATGCATTTCTGGTGCAGTTACACCTCTCCACCTCCAGGGGATGCCCTTCTCCAGGCATCCCTAACTCAGCCTTTCACTCCTTGAGGCACTTCTTCATTCACCTTCCGCTGTAGAACAAAAGTTCCAGACTAGAAGGAGTTAAATGCTGACTGAGCCCTTGAGGGGTTATCATTTTCAAGTCCCCATGAGACTTAGGGTGGACTTTTCTTCGTGGTGCTGGGGTAGACTGCGCTGCTCCTGCAGCTCCCCCTGCACCCTGGTACACATGTAGTGGTGACCCCACTCTCCTGGGGGCCACCACAAGCAGAAAAATGCTGGTTTCCCTTGCAGGCCAGTCCGGGCCTGCAAGGCATTATGGGGCGATTCCGCTGGTGCAGTGAATATTATAGCAGCGGCTCTCCCGCTGAGTCGGGGAGAGCCGCGATCCCGGTGCTGGCGGCTTTGCCGCATCTGCCTCCCGTTGGGGGGTCCGGTCCCACCCGGACCCCCAGGTAAGTGATACTGCTCGGCAGCTCATGCCAATTTTCGGGGCCCGGTCCCACCCGGGCCCCTCCTCTCTTGTACGGGGTCCCGGTCCCACCCGGGACCCCCGCAGAACCTCCACGTTGGAGCCCGGGGAGCCCACCCCCGGCTGCCCCCGCCGGCTCCCCGCCCGGCCAGCACCCTCGCGTGCTGCCGCGGGAGCCGACAATGCAGTTCTGGTCTGCCCGGTAGACGCACAGGACTTCTCCGGCTCCTCCGGTCCTCGGGGGGAGTGCGACGGCACTCCCCCACACCAACCTTCACTTCGGGGGCCCGGAGATGGGGTCCCGGGCCCGCAGACCTCTTCGGGGGGACGCGACGGCGCTCCCCCTTCCTCCAGCGGCGGCAGGGGCCAGGGTGGGCTCCTGGCGCCCCGCTTGGGACATTTTCACGGGGAGCGCGACGGCGCTCCCCGACTTTGCTTCGGGCCCGTGGATGGGGTCCCGGGCCCCTTGGGCTCATTTTCTCGGGGGCGCGATGGCGCTCCCCCGCCCCCCCTCCTTCCACATCACCAGGGGCCAGGGTGGGCTCCTGGCCCCCTTCTGGGGCAACTTCACGGGGTGCGCGACGGCGCCCCCTGACTTTGCTTCCTCCTGGGGCAGCCCCCAGGACCTGACCCACCCCGGGGGCATGATTGCGACCGGCGGCGGAGCCCCACGCGCTTCATCGTCGGTCCCAGGCGGGGTCAAAGGTCGCCTACCTTCTGGGGGGCATATCTCGGCCCCCTGGAGTCCGATTTTCTTCATTTTCGTCTCCTCTCGCTCCCCTTGGCCAGCCCCAGCCACTGGGAACACTCTCCTTTGCCCTCTGGGTCTCCGAGAGGGGGGATTCAGCAGGGAGCGGTCTTCACTGGCTCCCTGCTCCAGCCTTTCACCTGGCTCTCCTCCTGGGCCTCTCTTCTCCCTGCGCAGAGGCCCCTGCTTCTGCGCACCGGTCCGGGGCTCTTCTTCTGGCGCTGTTAGGGCCCTGGGGGGCAGTCAGGGGGTTCCTCCTTCCAACTGCCCATTGCCAGGCTCCAGCACCTTCCGCCTCAGCAGACCACACCCCAGAGAGAGCTTCTCTTCCTGTGCAAGCACTTTTAAAAGTTGAGTAGGGGCTGGCAGGAAGTCTCTGTTGGTCCTATCAAACAGTGACACATCACTTCCCTGCCCCTGCTCCCTCCTTCTTGTCCAGCCTCTGGGCTGGTTCAAAATGGCGTCGTCCAGGGTCTCTGTCCACATGGTCTCTGAAACAAGAGCCCTTCCCTCCTTGGTGCAGCCTGGTGCCTGGCACCAGTGATAGCTGCTGATGGATGGGCCTGTAGCCCCACCCATCTTCTCTTCGTGGAGAGGAGGCCTTAGCTTGTGGAAAAAAAGGTTATCAATCCAGCCAGCTGAGGTCAGCCCTCAGCCTGGCCCTGGTTATGACTGACTCAGAGAAATGTGACATTTCTGGATGACCCAAAAGCAGTACAAATATGACTTTGGACTCTGCAGAATACTTCTTCTCACACCGTTACAGTGGACTTTAGTGCGTGTCTGGAATCTGTAGGCCTTAGGAAAGTGACACTAGCCCATGGGCTCCACTTCCCCATAGGGGAATAATGAAGTGAAAAACACAGTCAAACACACTGACTTTCCCTGGCATGTTTCTTCCCAGTGTATAAAGCCTATTCCATGTCACCACCCAATTCTGCATAAGTCCTGCCACACCATTCACTTTGTAGCTGCGCCAGGAATCTCCCCTGCGCAGCCCCTACACGTGTGCACACGCATGTACACAGGTGTCTGCATGTAACCAGCCCGGTGCCCCGTACTCCAGCTGCTGCACAGCGGCCTAGTCAAGCCAGGGGGACACCAGTAAAATCCACATGCAGTCTCTTTCATCATGAGTTCCCTGTGGGTGAGTCCCAACTTATGAGGCTCCCCCACAGTAAAAGCTCAACAAATAGGTGCTCAAAAAGCGAAAAATCCGGGCGGCCCATAGTGTCAGAACCACCTTCTAACAGTCGTCAACGGGAATCCCTTCAAGAAACATCTCCAGCAATGGTGCCGATACATCGACAACGTTTGGTGCCTGTGGAATGGCTCAGAAGAACATTTAGAAGACTTCCACGGATGGCTAAATACAAGGCATGAAGATATTAAATTCAGCATTACCAAGAGTAGAACTTGCCTGACCTTTCTGGATGTGGAAGTTATCCCGCATGACCATAAGTTGGCCACTACTTTACACCGGAAGCCTACAGATAAAAACACAATTCTACATTATCAAAGTTCTCATCCAAGAAACTTAAAGGACAACCTTCCTTACGGTCAACTGTTGAGAATTCGCAGAAACTGCTCTAGGAAAGAAGATTTTGAGATTCATGCCAGGGCATTCTGCGAACAGTTAAAATACAGAGGCTACCCAAAAAGATTGCTCAAGCATGCTATTAAAAGAGCATGGTACACACCTCGGAAGGACCTACTTACGAAAAAGTTCAAACAACCTCTGGACAAAATGGTTTGCGTGTCTACCTACGGCCCATTAGGAACACAGTAGTATACAGAGTCAGCGCTCCCATATCGGGATTATGCCCATCTGTTATAGCGCTTTTCATATTTATTACTCATGTCTCTAGGTTTGTCCGCGCCACTCCTTCTTTTTGAATGAACTCAAAGACTATTCGTTTCATTTAGAATACATACGATGTTCGGCAAAGAATTTTTCAACCATTTCCGGTTGTATCTTGATGAAATGGGTTAGCGTACTAGCGTTAGTCACTTCCGCTTTTGAACTCTGTAGCACTCTAGTTTGCAGGATCTCGCACAGGTGCACCCTTTTGTAAACTAATTGTCTGCCATTTAAAAAGAGCCTCCCCCGCGGTCTCACTCACACAACGGAGCTGCGGGATGGCGTTATCAGAAGCGAGGAGCTGTTGACCAGAACACGTGGCAACACCCTTCCCAACCGTTATAAAGGCTCATGGAGCATTAACTCCTGCTTTCTCTAGTATGTATCTCCATTATATGAACGTACTTTAAATCATTAATCACAATGACTTTGAATCCTGAATATAGAGAGTGTGTTTTCTGTTTTTTGTATGTATGTCTTGTTATTTGTCCCCTTTATCCTAACAGGTCACGGCACTTGGTTAAATTACAAACTAAGGCTAATGGACACCACAGTCATACTTAATGTTTTGTTTTTTCTCAGGCTAATCGTGTTTGCGTATTGGGATGCGCACTTGCATAAATTAACTGTGCTCTCTCTTTTTCAGGCTTACATTTCAGAAATACTGAGTGGGCTCACTCTTTACCATTATTTGACTGGGTACTGTATATTATGTATCCCCCTTTTTAACATTTTTGTATATATCACACATTTATTGATAGTAACATAGTGAGTACTGAAGGGATCATTTTTCAGTCCTGATGAAGAAGCCTTGTTGCTTCGAAACATGTTGACACACCCAGGAGTATCCGCACATTACACGCAGGACATCTCCGAACCACCCTTTTAATAGCACCAGCCTCTATGACCTATTAAATTCCTTAAGTCCATGAGGCCAGGTTCTTTTTAACTCACTTTTCGCATTCACCCCCGACCCTTCCTCTCACTACCTCTACACCACACATAGCACTACAAATATCAGTGCTCCCGCGTAGTCGCTGGTCGCAGCACGCCCCGTCCCGCAGCTGGGGCGGGAAGACCCCTATGATGAAGCATGACACCAAGGGTCCTTTTGGTGTGTGAGGGGTATCAAAGCAAACATTGTGTGTTTCCTACCAAGTTTGGAAACACATCTCCTTATTACAACCTCTTTTGAGGTGGATCTCTCTTTTGTTTCATATACCTACGGCCCACACACAATCAAATTTCGCCAAATCATTTTGAGAAATTGGCATCTTCTCCAGAACTTAGACTGCTCTTTCTAACGACCACTCTTTGCAATGAAGAAGAACCCAAGTATCGGTCAAAGTATTGTACGAGCCGACATGACCCAGTCAAGTAAGAAGAATGATCTAAGAGCCCAATGGGGAATGAAATCTATTGAGGGCCATCACAAGTGCGGAAACTGTTCCGTCTGCGAACACACAATAGAAGGATCTGAATTCACACACGTCTCCGTGAAATGGATCCACAAAGACTTCGCCAACTGCAAAACAAAAAATATTGTCTATGCAGTCATATGCCCATGTCCCAAAATATACATTGGAAAGACAAACCAGCAAGCCAATCAACGAATAGTCCAACACCACTCTAGGATCAAAAGACAGGTACTGGCAGCCCCGATGGTCTCTCACTTTGTTGAAAAAAAGCACACTGAAAAAGACCTTAAATGGACAGTACTAGCAGTAATAAAGTCGACCCCCCGAGGAGGCGATGTTGAAACAGCTTTATTGCAGAAGGAAGCTTACCTCATCTTAAAATTCAACAGTACCTCAAATGGTTTGAATGAAATGTCTGAACTGTCAAAAATCCAATAGATAGAACTGAAGGATCTCTACTACTCTCCCATAATGCCATAAGTAAATAGTAGATATAAAACGTAGCGCTCAACATTGGCACAGAACATGTAATGCCCAGCGATAACGAAAAGTATAAAAAAATATCAGCATTGAAGATTGGAAAGCGCATGAACTACAACATCCAGAAACCCCTTTGCCTACTACTTCCTTTTTTCCTCAAAAAAACTGCCCATAAGCAGCGTGAAACCGGAAATGCTTGCGACCGTAATGACCTGGAATCAGACAGGACTCATGCATGAATCAAGGAAGACCGGTTGAAAGTGAAGCTCTCCAAGAACCAAGTAACTCTGTGCCATTTAGCTAATAAGCACGATGTAGCTGTAAATAGATCCAAGAGATAAGCAGCATTCCCTCGCATTTTCGTCCACAGAGAGGAAACGACAGGCAACTTATGGGGAGGCCCCAGCACCTGTAAAAAGAAAACCACGGTTCTGCAGTTAAAGTAAGAGACTCCAGTGAAGTCTGATCGAAAGCGAAAAGCATTTGTATTTTAGTTAAGCACACTCTCTAAGGTGCCCCCTTTTTTTGCTACAGGCAACCGCCCTTCCTGGGAAAAACCTGCTTGGACTAAAATTGGAGAACATTAAGATTGCTAAACCCGTTTTAGAAAAATGAATTCACACTAATCAGGTACCTCATAAGATTTATTATAACCCTATAGGAGACACGGAGAAGGGTTTGAGTTTAGTAATTATCACTTTTTTCTTTATTAATTCTTAGATCACACCATGTCACAGCCCTGAAGAGAGTCCCATGAACCAATCTGGGACTTGAATTGCGTCGGCACTTCTTTTTCTGTCATTGAGGAATGAATAGTCATTGAACTTAGACAGTGTTGAGGGATATGTAACGTTGATTCAACCCCAACTGTTCTTAAGTGTATTTCCAACGACGAGCATCTCTATAAAATAACCATAAACCCTATGTAATGAGAGTGCTTCATATTTAATGATTTAGAAACAATCGACTGGTGTACTATCTCTTGTCTTTTAATGTGAAATTATTTGCTTGCACTACTTGTTTCAGCTGTTTATTATGCACACAGCGTTTTTGTTTATATTTGTTTACATTTGTTCACCATTGTTTGACTTGTTTGTAATAAGCAGTGTATCCTCATTTCAGACGTAATGAAATGAAAAAAATGATATAATGAAATAAATGAAGTAATGGTTAAATAAATAACCACGATCAAAGAAATCAAAGTTTGGTCTGCAGTCTGCTTAAGATGTTAGCAGCATTTGAAATGGTAGCTAGGCGCTTTATTGCACAACTTTCTAAAAGTGGCATTTTCAAAATTGTGACTTAAAATCCAACTTTACCATTAAAGAGGGTTTTTAATTATAATTCTTTATAGACCAAACTCAACATTCCTACCAGTTCCCAATTGAAAGTTATCACTTATTCAATGTAATAAGGTTACCCACTGTTATCCTATGGGAGAGGCAGGCAGTGGTGAAAAATGAATTTATGAGTTTTTCACTACCGGGACATGTAAAAGTTAGAAATACATGTCTAGAGTTTTAAATACAATGCATCCTGCCCTATGGGTGGCATATATATTTTAAAAAGGAAAGTTTAGGCCTGGCAAAAGGGTTATTTTCCCGGTCAACATGGAGGTGTAAAACTGCACACAGAGGCTGCAATGGCAGACCTGAGACATGTTTGAAAAGGCTACTTAAGTCGGTGGCCCAATACGTGATGCGGGTCCACTGGTTCCATTTATTTACAGGCCTTGGTTTAAGGTAGTAACACTTTACTAGGGATTTACAAGTAAATTAAATGTGCCAATTGGGTGGAAGCCAATGTTACCATGTTTTATGGAGTGAGCACAAGCACTTTAGCACTGGAAAATAATGGTAAAGGGTGTAGGGTCCTAAGGCCAGCAAAAAAGAAATCAGCAATTACAGGAGGATTTAAGGCAAAACATTGGCGGGACACCATGCCAAAGATGACAAGTCCAACATTTAATAAATATTTTAAGACCGAAATGACAAAAATCTAATTACCAAAACCAGATATGTGCAATTTTAAAGGTTTTGAAGAAAAATATAATTTGCAAGCAAGAAGCGCCAATTGCTGTTGTCTGGTCATGATGGACCGGGTCCAAGTCACAAAGTCAGGCAGACTACGATGGAGCGTGGGCCGGGTGCAGGACTCACTTCAATATGCTGTTAAAAGTAGGCCTGTGCGGAGCTCGCGGAGTTTCACTCCGTGGAATTCCGCAGAGTTACCAACAAACTCCGCCAAATTCCATGGAGTTCTGCGAGCGGGCGGAGTATTGCTCAGTTGCCCCTACTTTGCATATGTTTGAATCTCTGCTTCACTGAAGCCGATGCCTTCCATCCCAAAAAGCTCCTCAACCCCCTCCCCATCTAAATAAATTACACAAATCAGCACTCTGTGTTTGCGGCACACTGATCGATCAGAGTTTAAAGGCAGGTCTGCTTGAGCTTGCTTTGGAGCAGGAGACGGGGCAGATATGCAAATATGCCCCTATACAAAATGGGAGGAAGTCGTACTGAAGATACAGTTGCCCATGTCAGATGTCATCAGATTCACATTGCATTACTGTGAATGCTTTTTTGTACCACTTGAAGGAGCTTAACAGGAACCACAGTAGAAAAGTAGTAAATGTAAAGTAGATCAAGCATCTAAACGGTGGCTATATGGCACATTTCGAAACAGCATGTGCCACCCATTCACCACTCAATAACTTGGTGTCCATAAATGAATACAAATGCCTCGCATCAAGCTGGTTACATCCCTCATCAGATTCTATGTCCCTCAATGCTTCATCTGGCCTCTTAGTTAGCTGTCCACTGATGCAGACTCATGGGTAATTTCCTCCGGCATGGTCTTAGCTCTTACCTTCTTCTTTAGCTCCTGGTCCACTTTCAGCAAGTGGACATAGTGCCCACTTGGGGAGAGGAGTTGGCCTAACGGCTAGGGCGGTTGAGACCTCGAACCTGGGGAACTGGGTTCGAGTCTCGGCAATGACGGTGAACATCCTGTGATTCTGGGCAAATCACTTAATCTCCCCGTGCCTAACAAAATGAATGTGTCCTCATATAATGCAACTGGAGCTATGTAAAGCGCTCTGATAACCAATTCGGGTCAAGTTCACGCTATATAAAACTCTGTAAAAAAATTAAAGAAAATAAATAAATAAATAAGGATTGTGGTTCGGCTATGGGCGTAATAGTCTCCACAGCTCCTGTCTTGGCCCCCTCCTCTTGCTTCACTCACAAACACTGCTGTGGCGTTGCCGACCTCAGAGCACCATTGGCGCAAAAGGATCTGACAACTATATTGCCAAGGCAACAGATTATGCACACCAAAAAAAATTGAGTGAAATGCAGAGTGTAACAGAGGCACGCAACAGAGGGGAATTATGGCAATAGAAGAAAGATGACTTCTGCTGTCACTTCTGCCTTCTGCTAGCTTGTGCTCGATGAAACGAACCAAGCATTTTGAGTCAAGAATTTGGTTCTGTGGGGAGGTCTGACATGCTCAATAAGAAAGGGAGATAGTGTACAACAAAAGGTGTAGTCTTCATTGCACTCAGAGGTCACAACTCACCAATCCATTTGTCAAACTTATACACACAAATGGCTTAATTTATTGGGGTGAGTGATGAGCGCCGGTATACTTTGCTCTGTCAGCGATTGGCTGAGTTTTTGCTGAACTCTACACTCCAAGCGGAGCACAGAGTGGCAAAACTCTGTGAACTATGCTGGCAGAGTGGAGTTTACCGCCCACCCCTAGTTAAAAGTTGTGCCCTGGATATCGAGATACAAAGTACTTACATTGGCCTGTGCGGTGTGGGTGTTGAGGATCTGACAAAAGGTGCTTATGGTGCGAGGTCCTGCATCAAGGTGTGTCGCACTGTGTCAGTGCTGCTGAATTTTCTAATCAGGAAGTGCGATGTGGGCATCGAGGTGCATTGAGGTGCGTCAAGGCCGATGAAGTTGCTGGTGCTGGAAGGACTTGCATTGAGACGGGTCGCACTGAGTCAAGATGCTTCGAGCTGGGCCTGTTGTCCATGTCGTGATGCATCACACTGTGTCGGTGCTTGAAATGCTCCCAAACAGAAGCTGCGATGCACGGTCCTGTAGGGAGTTGCATCGAGAGGTGTCCAGCTGGGGCGGTTGTGGGTGTGCAGATGCATCACGATGGGTCAATACTTGCAAAGCCGCTTAACAGAAGCTGTGATGCGTATTCCTGCATAGAGATACACCGAGTTCCATTGGCGCAGAACAGTCTGTTGTGTCCCTGTAGGTCAGAACAGGGGACCAGCCATATAGACCTTGGAGTCAATCTGGTGGTCCAGGTTTCAAGGTGTAGGTTCAATTCTTCTTCCTCTGACAGCAGGGCAAATGAACAGTCGTTTTTGCAGGCAGAGCAGCAGGTCAAAGACGCAGTGCAGCTGGGCAGTCCTTCTTGCAGCAGAGCAGCAGTGCAGTAGAGCAACTGATCATTTTAATGAGATATTTGTAAAATAAAAATATATTTTTAATTTTAAAAAAATCGTGATAATTTCGGGTTTGGAGTATACATCTTTTGTGTCTACTACATGGGCTGTAGCAATGTCTTTATTCGAATTTGTGTTCTAATTGAGAGTAGAGTCTTGCTCTCAATTTAGTGTGTAGCAACCAAGGGATAATCTGTTTTTACTTGTTGGTAGTACCCTATTCCCTTGGTGTGGTAGACGGGGTCCCTCTCTCTTTTTTATTGACAGTAGAGCAACTGGGCAGTCCTTCTTTTAGCAGAGCAGCAGGCCAGCAGAGCAGTCCCTTTTCTGAGTCTTCCACCGGTTCAGACGTGTCCACTATTTATACCTGGCGTCCACTTTGAAGTGGGCGCAGCTTCTGGAGTTTCCCCCTACAAAGGTGAGTGGAATTTCCTGCCTCGTTGCCCTGGGCCCATTCTGTCCCAAGGCACAATAAGTTAACAAAAGTCCTTTGAGTGAGAGCTGAGCCAGTGTCTTTGTAGTGCAAGTGTGGTAGCTGGCAGCTGTGCCCCCCCCCCACTACTGCCAGAGATGGCCCATCCTGCTAGCACCCAGACTCGCTATAGTGACTCTGCCTGGGATGAATGCACAAAGGGCAACTGCAAACAACATCTAATCATGCTGCAGGTACAAAATGGTTAGGACAACAAAATGCCAACTTTCTGCATTTAAGACCATTAAAGAGGGTTTTAAATTACAATTTCTCAGACACTAAACATGACTTTCCTACTTGCTCCCAATCAAATCATTTATTTAATGTAATAAGGTAACCCAAAGTTATCCTTTAGGAGAGGTAGGCCTTGCAGTAGTGAAAAACGAATTTGCGAGTTTTTCACTACCAGGACATGTAAAACTTAAAGGTACATGCCCAGATTTATAGAACAATGCACTCTGCCATATGGGTGACATATGTATTATAAAGGAAGGTACTGGACTGGCTAAAATGTTTATTTTGCCTGGTCAATATGGTAGTTGAAAACTGCACACACAGGCTGCAATGGAAGGCCTGAGACTGGTTTAGAAGGCTACTTAACTGGGTGGCAGTTTAAGTGCTGCAGACCCACTAGTAGCATTTAATTTACAGACCCTAGTTTCATGGAGTACCAATTTATGAGGGACATGCAAGTAAATTAAATATGCCAATTTGGTGTATGTCACTTTCACCATGTTTAAGGGATAAGCTTTAGCATGGGTCTGGAGTGGTAAAGTGCACAGAGTTCTACAAGCCAACAAAAATCCAACAAAAACAGGTTCAGAAAATAGGAGGGTGAAGGCAAAAAGTTTGGAGATGGCCCCACAGTGGGGCCAAGTCCAACACCATCTAACCAACGTGAACATTTATGGGCCTAGTCAGAATGCATGTGATAGTGGCCATATAGTTAACTGAGTTTCCTACTGACTGTCGCTGAACCAAAAGTTTGCCATACTGTAAAAGGAACAACTCATGTCTCCAGACACTTGAACAGTAATTTTAAGCATTACAATACTCACAAATGCGACTGCATTTAAAATATCACACAGAAGAACGCTGTCTATGAAGGCCTTCATTTTTAAATGAATGTGATAACACGTCACAAAATACTTACATAGCGGATATTACAGAGTCTTTGTAATTCTGCATCTGGCTTTTTGGGCACTGTGCCCAATCACATTACATTTTGCAAACTAAAACAGTCCTAGAGGCAACTATGCACACATATTATTTGTCATAACACCACCATGTGCAGAGGCACGTGAAGATGTTCATCTTTATAGCTCAGTATGATGTGCATCAGGGACAAATGAAGATGTGCTGAATGGGAGGCAAAGTGATGTTTGAAAGGGGAAAATCAGGGTTAAGTAGAGCTCTAGTGAACACTACTAGAAACAGATCTCAGGGTAGCACTGGGAGATGCGCCTTCAAGGAGCAATTGGTGATGAAAGTCACAGTAGCCGTGGCCCCATGAGATCATCATCTTAGAGACACTACATTTTTGACATCATGAGTTCACCACCGGGTATTCTCAATTCAGAATACTGGGAGATCTACACTTCAGAGCCACAGGGGTGTGTGCATAATGAGGCACTATAAGAATTACATTGCAGAGCTTGTAAATATGGTCAGTAAATAGGCACAGGGGAGGTCTCAGGTTGTCCCATAGCAGGCATGAGCAGTTCATCCTTTCTGTTTTTTCCTTGCACTCAGTGGCGCTTGTAATATTTCTCCATTATAAATACAGGATGCAGTGGCACTAGAATGCAAGGAAAAATACTGCTACCATACATGCTTCTCTGCCAGACATTCCATAAGAGAAAGGACATTTCAGCGATTTTCTCTAATGCATTTGAGTGATTTGTTTTAGGGTCGTCATCAAACTTTGGGAGTAGATAGCATACTTAAAAAAGTATGTGGGGATAGGCATTCATGTGCAGGAATACCATGAATGGCCACACTTAGAGACTTGCATATATCACAAACAGGCACATATATATACTTACGTACAGTAAGACACTCATGTGTGTGACACCATTATGTAGTCCTATATTTGTTCCTAGCACAGCAGCATTTGCCAAAGACTTTTTAACCATATAGTTGTAATAGTAAAATGTGATGGTTATGATGTTAATGCAAAATTTATATCCCATAATGAAACATTCTATGGAAAATAACTGGCTAAAGGTGTAGCATAATATAGGCCTCTTGTCAAATTCACACACGGGCAGATGAATGGAAAATTTTAAAAATACACATTTCCTGCTTTGAAGTGCCCTCTGCGTTTTCAGTCTCTCACTTTCAATTATACACACTTTCTGTCATCCTCCTCTTCTCAAATGATGTTAATATTGATAAATACGATGTTGATATACACAATGATAAATGTGCGTATAATAACGAACTTGCGTCTCCATTGTTGAATTCACCAGATATGACCTCCTCCATCACCCCGAATCAGAAATACGTGGTCAGGCAGGCCCTGCCACCTAGTCCGAAGCAACTGATTGACAGATCACAGGTGGGGGGACACGGAACCCTTAGATAAATGCGTGAACATGAAAACCTGCATCGATCCTACAGATAGGCAGCGACACCACAATGGTCTCAGGAGATCCCCCCCCCCCCAATAAAACACGTTTGACTGGAGGGGTGTGTTTCCAAAACACCATAAAGTCAGATGCCACACTAAGTTAGGAACACTCGGCCAATCAGAACACAGCACGCATACTACACGCAGTGATCACGCGCTCCCCATTTTGGACATCTGGACGTGTACCCACTAGCTCCACATTGTGTCCACTCAGGGTCGACACTCACCTGCGTTTCTTATCAAGTGACCAGATTTATGACTCTGTGATTAGGCCCAGATTCCAGTTCTAAATAGAATGCAAAAATCGCTTTATTACACTTTGTGAAATGTATAAAAAGATCCCCAAACCAATGTACTTTGAGACAGTCTTCAGGCCTCAACTCTGTTGTCTGCTGAGCCGGCCGCTGCGTTTAAAAACACCACCTGTTCTTGTTTTGCCAAACGCCTCTTGTCTTTCCTTTTTTCTCCAAGGTAAATTCATATTCGATCAACATTTTGGTGAGCCAGCCAGGAGCAAATGGTTCTTCGAGCCCAACTGCAGCTGAAGGAACAGGACCCCGCCTGTAAGGATTCACATCTGCGCAGCAAGAATGTTGAGCAAACACTGCAATTGATTGGAAGTTCTGCTAAATCCGTGGGGCGGAGGTCCATCTTGAAGTCGTCATCACTGGGTAAGAGACTACAAATGACTCTTAGTCCCAGCCTTTGGCGTATGGCAAACTAGGACGGAGATCCCCTTTCTTTGATACTCAGCACGCTAGGAAAGGTGAGAGTTGTATTAGGCGCTTAGACCACTGGGCGTGAGACAGAGGGTACGCTTGTCTCTGAGTGTGATACAGACCCGCTTGGACCACTGGGCATGACACAGAGGGTACCCATAGGCTCTGGGTGTGATACAGAGGCAGCATCTCAAACTTAATATTTTTAGTCTAAAGGAGTTTTCTTTGTGCTATAAGTTTCTTAACACTGGTACTATCTGAAAGAAGTGAGAGGTGTTATTCGCTTGGACCACTGGGTGTGACATAGCCGATGTGTATGACCTCTGGGTGTAACATAGGGTGTAATTCGGATGTTAGGTTAAAATTTGGTTCTTGGAGAGTAAGGTGCAGCTGTGTTTGGGCAAGGAGGGCCTGTAGTTGTCGAGTCGTTCCTTCTTCTCCGCATAAATTGTTGCTATCTTCGTCCCCCAAGCCGATTTTGACAGACTACCAGGCTCACTTAGTTCTGTGTACCACGCAGAGCCTCCCCTCGCTATTGAGCGGCATGCGCTAGGAGTGGGCTAAGGTATTTTGGAAAAGGTCATCATTTTTTCCTCCGTCATTTAAAAAAAAATTTCATTGTGGATTTCAACTGTTGCATTTTTTCTTCAGATTGTGGTGCTGATACAATTATTGCAAACTATGTTTTATGTTAAATGTTATGTCCAATTACTGATTCTATGTGCACATGAGAAAGTTGTCATTAATTTACATCTTGCTATTCCGCTGCTAAAAGTACAGTTCATACCATTTATGAGATAACCAGTGCACTTTCCTACAGGTTGTTATTTTCCATATGTGTTGTTTTACGTATTGTGAAAGTTTGTTTGATGTATCCTTGTCCTAAGCTGAGCTCATAGTAAAAGTATTTATTGCTGGTATAATCCCTTGTACATATTACTCCACTGATCAGAGTAGTATTTACATTTCTTTTAAAGACTTGTTACGTGAGAGGTGTACTAGCCCTTAAAAAGTTTCCAACCCATCATGGAGTCGTTGTTAAACCACATGCAAACTAGGTTCCCCACGCAGGCTAAGAAGCTAGATAAATTCTGCCATGAATGGCGCACACACACACTGGCCAGAGAGTGGAACCTTCAACACCAACATAATAGAGCAGACAAGGACACGCATTCAGACCAAGTACCTAGGTCAGAAGAAGGCTAGAAGAGAGGCACTGTTAGAGCTTTGGGCTGTCTTCCAAGTGGCCCTGACCTACAGTTCTGCCCCAGACACTGCAAGCAAGGCATCTGCACCTCTCCCATCATACAAAGGCACAGAGGTGATCTCTCTAATGCTGGCCATCCTTGCCGTTCCTGCACTGGGTTACACCAATTCGCTGGTCGAGGGGGCCAAAGGACCCCCCACTGGGCAGCAAGGCCAATAGATCCAGGGCAGGTAGGTTACCAGATGAGCAAACCCAGACAATTCCGGAATCATCACAGTTCGGCGCTAGAATTCCCCAAAGTTCAACCGCCCCATCCATTGCACGCTACCCATTAAGCCCCAGCGGCACGGGGACCATACTCTTCAACCAACCAAGGAGAACTGCGTGCAGCACGAGTGAAGAAGGCAGGCTAGGTGGGAGTTTGAAGAGAGGCACGGGGTGAGGATGGAAAGAGAAAATGCTCTGGCCTGGGAAGCACAGAGGGAGAGCAGAGCGAGCTAGACCCTGGGTTTCGCGTGACGAGGAGCCCAGAATAAAACCAGAAGGGAGGTCTCCGCTGGGAACAGAAATTTCACCAGATTATCAGCGTAGGCGGAGGGCCGATCAAGAATTAAAAAAAGAAGGTAGCCTAGCCCAAACCTAATTAAGACATAGGAAAAGGAGGATGGCACCTCCACGCGTGCACGAGGAGAGCAGCAAAAAAGACGTCTGCCACTGCTCCGAACATGCCGGTCAAACAAGCTGACCCCTAGAGAAGAAGGTGAGGTCTTCGTGCAACAATTCTGCCACCTGCTAGCCTGTTGGACCAAAAGGAATGGCAAGTACAATAAACCCTGGTAGGAGGAGGGATCCGTTGAACCAGAGGACATAGCCATCGCAGAAGACTGCATCCAGCACACAGGGGGAGATCTCAGATGGGACTTTCCCTACATGCCGGAATGCCTGAGAACATTGGAGCGCTACATTGGAGAAAAGCCAGAAGAGCGGCCCCAAGCCAAAATATACCCATTGTTACAGAAAGGCACATCAGGGACCATCTATGTGCCATGGGCTCAGATGGACAAAGAAAGACCAAACTGCCCTCATTGGTGGACAGGGCAGGAAAATGGATCTCATTTTTTGATTAAAACACTGCAGGGATAAACCTAGCAATAGGTGATGTCAAAAATCTGCTGAGCAGCCTCATTAGGAGTAGACTAATACAGTGTTTTCCCGAGCTCGCACCCCAGCTGTCTCGCTGACCAACACCGAGCATGAAGGGGCCACAATCAATTCATTTAGATACCAGATATGAACGTTGTTAGAAATTGGGTTTCTGGTTTGCTAGGGTATGCACCTAAGTCAGGCAGAACCCACCTCTCTGGTCAGGGTAAGGGAGTTACATACCCAAGGTAACCTCTGCTCACCCCCTTGGTAGCTTGGCAGAGCAGTCAGGGTTATTCCAGAGGGAATGTGTAAAGCGTTTGTGCAACACACACTCACGCCAGTGACACACTAGGTACACCACAAAAGAGACTCCACACAAGGTTATATAAAAATGTCCTTTGTATTATACATAAAACACGTTAGACCACAAATACATAAATCACTTTGCCATCTAGGCAATTGTTCTAACAATACATAGATCATGAATCACTTTGCCAACTAGGCAATTGTCATAAACCTAACAGTTAGCGCAATAAACTAAACACTTATATGCTGCCTACATCAAGAAAATATAATTATTGGTCATGCCTGCAAATGCAAAACATCACAACACTATGCATTATTACATCAGGGCATACAATGCAGTTAAGTCATACATACCTCGCCAAATATCATCATGAACACATAGGGTGCAGTGTCCCTGCACTCCTACTACACTTTGTATGGTAATCCCACTGAACACATAGGGCACGGGAACTCATGAGTGCCTTTTATGGGGATTACTGTAATCTCAAAAGTAGCCTAAGCGGGATCGGGACCGCCGTTGAGGATTGCCACGCTGTCCTGCTCTCTGATGCAGTTTCTCTCATGCCCCAAAGGTATGTGTGGCAAAGAGGGGAGGCACACTCACACAGTGACCTCCATTGCCAATATGGTTGAGTGCAGCTTCCTCGACCATGCAGGGCAGCTGCGGAAGCCCTAGGGCGTGTGAGCCAAATGCAGACAGAGACAACCTCCCAGGGTCTCTCCTGAACGGCCCCAATAAGAGCACCGCAGTGGGGGGAGGACCCTCTGCAGCCAGTGCCCTCCTCGGTGACCACAGTGCCGCCCACATAGGAGTGCTGGATGGCTTCACTCCACTCGGAGGCAGCAGACGACTCTGGGTCTCTGTCGGTTTCATGATGGGGACGGCCTTCCACGTCCTCCAACCAGGCCGGCCCCTACTGACGGAAGTGTTGCACCAGCAACACAGAGGAACTTGCGGCCGGGATTCCTCACTGCCTGGGCACCGCTTTACTTTGCAGGCCTGGGCCTGTAGCAGAGCCCCAGCTGCCGATAAGGAAAATATGCGGGAACGACAGGGAGAGGGAGAGCGCTTCCTTCACCTCAGCTCTGCCCTCCCGTTACTCCAAGAGCGAAAAAAAAGAAAACCCACGAGGAAAGTACAGCGCTGGCCTGCATAAGAAGCGCTTCTCACAATCTTTCACCTTTAGGTACTAAAAGTGACAAGGAAAGCACCCTCAAGCGCTCCACATGCTCTAAGCACAGCACTCTGGTTTGCAGCAGAAATAAAAGCTCTCCTCTCGTGCTGGACTGCTACCAAAAAGCACTTGTCACAAGCTATCACTTCAGCATCCAGGGGAAGAACAATCCAGTCCTTCCTCTGCAGGAGCAGCAACTGCAGGCCAACCCACCCCTCACACAGCAGGGGCAGCACTCCTCACACAGCTCTTCAACCCGCCTGGTAGATGTCGCACTTTTACTTTTCTGAAGTCTTCTATCTCCTTGAGACTTCCAACAGGAGGCCAGCACACACAAGTCCTTGGAGATTCTTCACAAGCAGAATACCAGAGCAGGGCACAAAGAGTAAGTCCATTTCCTCTACCACAGACAGAAACAGCAACTGCAGGCCAACCCACCCCACACTCAGAAAAGGAAGCGCTCCTCACACAGTCCTTCTGCTCTTCTTCTTCTTCTTGGCAGGGTCCTCTTCTTTCTTGAAGTAATCTAAAGTCCTGGGGTTTTAGGTATTACACCCTATTTTGTCAATGTTCTCTTTGTGGCAAGGGTCTCTGAACCTAGTCCAAACCAGTCCTGTCCTCCCTGGTGCAGTATGATCACTGGGGGTGGAAACAACATTGTGCAAAGGAGACTCAGCCTATTTAGGTGCAAGCAAAACTCCTCCCACTAATCTAAATGCAGACCAGGTCTATTCAGCCCAGCAATGAGCCACCCAGGCAAGGCAGGGCACCCCTCATGCCCCCCTTGTGACTGTCTAGAGTGAATGCACATCCCCAGTTCCTGTCACTCCAAACCAGACGCTGAATACAAAAACAGTCAGAGGCACACAGAATGGTCAAGTAAGAAAATGACCACTTTCTAAAAGTGGCATTCTCAAACACACAATTTAAAAACCACCTTTACTAAGAGGTGTGTTAGTAAATTCTGAGTTCCAAGAGCCTAAACGTCATTTTTCTATCTTGTCCCAATTGAAAATTACACATGTAAAATGTTACAGTGCAGCCCCAACGATGCCTATGAAACAGACAGCCTTTCAATAGTGAAAAACAAAATACACAGTATTTCACTATCAGGACATGTCTCACACACCAGTACATGTCTTACCTTTTACAAACACTGTACCCTGCCCATGGGGGTACCTTGAGCCTACCTGATGCGTGCCTTACATGTAAGAAAAGGGAAGGTTAGGACTTGGAAAATGGGTGCACTTGCCAGGTCAACATGGCAGTTTAAAACTGCGAGCACAGACACTACAGTGACAAGTCTGAGACACAGTTACAGGGCTACTCATGTGGGTGGCACAACCAGTGCTGCAGGCCAACTAGTAGCATTTGATTTACAGGCCCTGGCACACAACTTGCACTTTACTAGGGACTTACCAGGAAATCAAATATGCCAATCGTGGATAACCAATTATAATCATAATTTACACAGAGAGCATATGCACTTTAGCACTGATCAGCAGTGGTAAAGTGCCCAAAATCCTATAGCCAACAAAAAAAGGGGTCAGAAAAATAGGAGGCAAAAGGCAAAAAGTTTGGGGATAAACCTACAAAAAGGGCTAGATCTAACGCAACCCCCCACCAGCCAAAAGCCAGGGGAGAACAATCAATACCTTGATGCACTTCCCTGATTGGGGTGATAGAACATGGACCCTGGCCTGCAACAGCAGGGGCGCATTCCAGTTCCACGCCTTCCTGAACCAGGTTGGATCCCTCTAGCCATAATCTCAGGGCACACTAGCTGACCCATGGGAAACCCTTCTCCTTGCCTACGGACCCCACCTGTGCAGCGCCTAACCGTACTCTGCTCACAGATGTGGCCCAGTGGGAAGACAGTACCCACATAGCCAACACAGTGGTGTGTCCAGTCCACCATCAGGGTGTGACTCCTGTCACTGATGAGAGCCAGATCTCATGCATCCCAGGGCTCTCTAGCCTCTATGGCATCAGAGAGTGGGGGGCAGTAGCCCCTGGTGCCTGGCACCTACTGTACACTCTCCCTCCTGCCAGGTCAGGGATGGCATCTTGACACTGACCCACCAGCCCAGGGTCTGTACCCTGGGACTGGACAGGGTACTGGGGTGGGCTCTTCCACACATTGTTCTCCTCCCTGGGGATCTGCACCCTCCCACCCAGAGCGATACCCTCAGAAAACACACGTAGGGGCACTGCTAGCAGTCACCCCTTCCTCCAGGTCAGAGGGGACACCCTGAGCCTGGCTTTCCAACCCAGGGTCTGTACCCTTAGGCTGGCCCTGTGCATGGCAAGCCAATACTTCAGCGGGAGTACATCCACCCCCACAGGGGAAACACACTCCTCATAAGTTGTGCGAAAGTCTGCGTGGGGCAGGTCTCCAGCCTCCTGTCCATCTGAGAGTGCATGAAGACCCCCCATGCCAGAAGTGGCCTCACCAGGGTCAGTCCTGGGGGGCTCTGACATCAGAGCTGGCAACCTCTGACCCACCGGTCCTTCCACTGGGGACTGTCTCCTCCCTCACCACTTTCTCTGGACTCATGCGCCCTCCCAACTGGAGTGGTGCTGCCAGTCACCAGAACTGATGGGACACTTGGGACAGCAGCCCCCCCAGCTCACCTGATACCTTGGGATCCCCCTCAGGGGATGGCCTCCTGGAACAGTTTAGGCCCCCCTCCTGTTGCTCACTCATGGAACCAACCAGGCCCAGGGCAAGCTCCCTGAGGTCAGAGAACTCACACTCCACCGGGTGTTGGCATAGTTCTGGAAAACAAGGACTTAAAATATGCTCTCCAACAATTGAGTCCCACACCACATCACATGTGTTTACCATACTACCCTTCACCTCACCATCCAGTGCCTTGCAAAAGTACCTCACATCACCCTCCTGAGACTTGTAAGACAGTGTATGACTGTTACGGTCATCCAACCCACACTCTTCTGGGTGGTCTCCATACACGCCCTGAGGGAAATTGACCCTGACAGCCCAGATATAGTAGTATTGATGGCTGAAAGCATGAATCCTGGAGAAACCGTGACCAACGTCCTGGACAGAATGAGGGAGCGATGGGAACTGGAGACAGGACAGCCATGGAACAATATGGGCCCCTAAGTTACATTCTTCTACAACATGCTCAAAAAGGTACTGCCCACTGAAATACAGGGTGGGCTGGATAGCGTAGTAGGATTAGACTCCAAACCTTGAATGGAAATACATGCCCACATATTATATTACTACAGAAGGAAGCTGGAATAGGAGAGGGAAAAGCAGGACCAAGCCCAAGGAGACACTGCTTAGCTGGTCCAACAGAAATTACAAAAGACCGCCATTGAGGGGGTCGCATTGGCCGCAATGTGCAAATGGCACCAGTCTTGAAGGGAGCTCCACCACCGAACCCCAGAGGGTTTCCACCCAGTCCTAACGGTAGAGGTCAGGGGGCTGGCAGCAGCCAGACCACAGAGAGTGCAACTTCTGCCAATGAATAGGCCACATGGCTGACCAGTGCTGCCTGAAGGTGTACCATGAACAAAGATTGATAGGTCTGGGCCAATCCCCATATAATCCCCACCCACAAAGTCAAGCCCAGATTAACCCGAGCAGGCAGCACATTCAGCCACAAGGAAATCAGTCAACAAAAAGCAGGTAGTTGACCAAACACATGGCAACTGCACCAGGCAGGGTACCTAGCCCAGCAAGCACCGCGGTCACAGCCAAGGGAGGGAGGGGTGACTGTCTGGGGAGGCAATGCCTTTTACGCAGGCACCCAATCCAAATACGCAGTAAACCCAAAACCCTAATATGACCCATCCACTTCACATCAACACCAGGAAAACTCACCACAACAATAAAGGCCAGTGACACAGCATTAGGAGAAAGCTCAAGCCTTCATTTGCAATCAGGAAAAACTCAGGGCTCCTGTATGTTCGGTCAATCAGGAATCCTCACTAAAATCCGCCATTTGGGTGCCCGCAGGGGCCTAAGCCCCACTCTGCTGCTAGTCCCACAGAGCGGGGTTGGTTGGCTGTGCCCCCGGGGGAGGGCAGTGTGACAAGGGGGCAGGGCAGATCCCAACCAGCACATAAAAGCAGGCACCCAGGTGCTTTCAACTAAGTCACTAGGGCGAGCCGTAGATAGAAAGGACCCCATTCTCCAACATTTTTATTCCTTCAACTAGTGGAGGCCCCCTTTCAGTTCCAAAATGAGGTGATGCTCCGGTGCAGGAAGCCAGGTTTTCGGTGCACTTGGGATGATGGTGTCTCCCAAAGAACTCCAAAGTCCATGCACAAGGAAGCAACAATTTGGCACCACGTGAGTAGGCAGATTCACCAGGGCAATTATATTTTTAACAGACAGTTTTTACAAATAGACTCTTTGCACTGTGCCTAGCAAAGACACCACCGGATGCCAGAAAGTTGCAGATGATCCCTCCATACACCATCCCAAGACATGCAATGTTCCAAAATGTATGTAATATTGCATCTTTGTACATCATCTGCTTAGCATGGGTGTGGCCACATCCATCCATAACAAGAAATCTGCCTAATCACATGGAGCCTACCTCAACATTTCCACAGTGCTTGCTTAGGGACCTCTCTCACCTCACTTACACTTACACTGAACCAAACACTAGTACTCCACACACACTACACAGCGCACTCCTACACAACACATGGTACCAATACATGACTGCCGTGGGTGCCCAGACATCGGCTAAGTCATGCTATGTCTGCTCGCTGATACCCCATGCCGCGGGCGCAGACAGATTTTACTTATCCCAAAATATAGCCCCCGAGAAAGCAAAATGTCTCATCCACCTTTACCCATGTGGGATTAGAGCCAAAATACAACCCAGTTGAGTAGAACCCAATAGAGTAGAGGTAAACATCAACCGGCATGAAACCAACCCCACAGCGTTACAGCTTGTCACTGAGCCTAGCAACATTTAAACTGAGCTAGACAAGATGCGCAGGTGGGGCACCTTAGGAAAAGACACTGTTTGGCCCAGAGATTTCCCACAAAAGAGGTTCATGGAGACCAATGCACCAGTGCACAAACCTATCTGCTCCCACTTCTGTCTGAGGTCCCAGGGTGGTCCTTAGCATATCTGGGTCAGTATTCTTTAATAACAAATGGACCACTGACATGGAGTTCCAGTACAGGGCCATTCACATTGATGATACCAGGGGAAATGAGTCTAGAAGGGAAGGGTTGAATGTCAGCATAGATACCCCATGTCAGAAATACTAGGACATTGAGCTAGATAGGTACATGTGTGTAGAAGGGAAGGGGCAACCCCTAATTGTATGGAAACTTACACTGTAATTCCTTGTGTTTCAGAGGCAAACGAACGACACCGCTTGACACCAACGAACATTGTGAAGCAATACTGCACGTATCAGATATGCAATGGGGCACCTCCGTGTTGATGGACTCGTCCTGGCAATGTGGGGAGTTTGTCTAAACCCAGCTAGTCCTCGGATGGAGGGGTTTCTGCACCCTCGTAACCATATACACCCCGAAGCTGGTCATCCCTGGAGAAGATCTGTCCAAGTTGTACCAACATCCGCTACAGAAGAAAACAACTCTATAGCATCAGGCTCGAGAAAAAATAACTGCTGATTACTTTGTCAGGGTGATATTTCAGAAGAATTCAGACTGTTTTCTGACACTCAAGTAAATGGGGGAAGGTCCATACTCTTCTTCACCTTGCAAATGAAGGTGAATGCCCGCTGGTTGCAAAAGAAACTGGTGGGAGCTACTTAAAATGATTAGCAATACTGAGCTCGGCCTAAATGCTATCAATGAAGAACTTAGGGGGTCATTAGGTCATCCGTCTGCCATCCAATCATATTTGGGACCACCCACCTACAAGGCGGCGGTCCCACAGGGCAAATTAGGATGCGACCGCTACTGTGTTTTGTATTGCAGCGGGTGCTGCGCTCTGCAGCAGCTGCCACAAGACAAAACAGACACCCCACACATATCCCTGCACTACATGGCAGGCACCATGCAGTGCCTATCACCATAGGTGCCCCCTAGGGCCTATGTCCCTGGCCCAGGGGGTTATTTTTCTGGATCCCCTTTGGGTGACCAGATTGTGGCTGTCATTGTTTCACATTGTTCATTTTGTGCTATGTCTGTGTGGTTTCCTACAAGTGGATGTTTCCTGCTGTAAAACGCAGTCCTCAAGTTAGGTAGAATGCATGTATATAGGGAATTAGTAATAGACATCACAAAAACGCTACAAACCTCAAATAATGTGACTGTCATGAAATATGGGGTAAAGGATGTAGCTGAAAATGCAATTAGCAGGGAGAATGTTAATATTGATAAATACGATGTTGATATACACCATGATCTATGTATGTATTATAACGAACGTGCATCGCAGTTGTTGGATTCACCTGATATGACCTCTCCCTCAACCCTGAGCCAGAAATACATGGTTACGCAGAGCCTGTGACCTAGGCCCCAAGCAACTGATTGACAGATCACAGGTAAGGGAACACGTAACCCTTAGACAAACATGTGAACAGGAAAGCCCAGATCAATCCCACAGATAGGCAGCAAACCCACAATGGTCTGAGGAGATTAGCCCCCCAATAAAACACATTTGGTCGGAAGAGTGCGCGTTCCCAAACACCAGAAAGCCACACTAAGGGGCACATTACGATGGTGGGCGGACAAAGTCCACCCGCCACCGCAACGGAATGCGGTACCGTCCGCAAGGGGTGCGGCGGTCCCGCCATGGGTATTAGGATGCTACCGCCACGGTGGCGGTGGCATCCCGTATTGGTCGCATTGCGGCGGGCGGTGCTGTCAGCAGCACCCACCGCAATGCAAAAAACGCATGTTGTGCATTTGAATGCACAACGTGACAGGCACTGCATGGTGCCTGCCACCTTGTGCATTCAAATGTAGGGGGGTACCATAGGTACCCCCCATGTGCACTCCCCACCCCACCCAAATCCTGGGGGCCCGCAACGGGCCCCCAGAAGCAAAGACCACATGCCTTTCCATGGCGGCAACACCGCCATGGAAAGGCTGCTTTCCGCCAACATCCTAATATGGATGGCGGTGTCTTGCAGAGACCGCCACCATATTAGGGTCCTTTACCGCCCGGTCCCCTGTGGGGACTGACGGAAAACCGGGGGACGGTCTTTCCGTCCGCCGGGCTCCCCCCCGCCATCGTAATATGGCGGGGGGGAAATGGCATGCGGGCGGTGGGAAATGGCGGGCGGATCGCCACCGCCATACGGGCGGTGGCGATCCGCCCGTCATTGTAATGACCCCCTAAGTTAGAAACACTCAGCCAATCAGAACATAGCACGCACATTACACAGAGTGATCATGTGGCTCCCATGTCGGTCATCTGGACACGTCCCCACTAGCTCCGCATTGTGTCCACGCAGTATCGAGACCCACCTGCGTTTCTTATCAATTGTCCAGATTTATGACTTTGTGACTAGGCCCAGATTCCTGCTCTAAAAAGAATGCAAAAATCACTTTATTACACTTTGTGAAATGTATAACAAGATGGCCAAAACCAATGTACTATTGTGACAGTCTTCAGACCCTGACTCTGTTGCCTGCTCACCCAGCCGTTGCATTTAATTAAACCAACTGTTAATGCCTCTTGTCTTTCATTTTTTTTCAAGGTAAATTCATATTCGAGCAACAATGTCATAGGCGTTTTTAGACTTCAGTTCACACACAAAGCTTTCCTTGTAATAAACCATTGTTTTGGGATGTGTGGAAGATAAAGATAAATGTTGAACATTGTGCAGGGACCCTATTGCCTGCTTGAAATTAATTCTGAAGGAACCAGATTTATTACTAATGGAGCATCAATAAGAACATCGAAAGCCATATGAATGACATTATGGAGAAGCAAAAATCCTATAGCGAAGACTGAAGTAGGTGGAAGGATGGGAGTAGGCTTCCCCACTCCCAAATGTGATTATGGAATGGTGGCCTGTTTCTATCTGTTCATACTCCAGCCTGGTTCATGTGTTTCCAGCACTGGTAGCATACACAGCGCTTGGTAACACAGGATGTTAAACTAGTAAAGGCCCTTCAGGTCAGATCTGTGACCTTGACCTGATGTCCACGCTAAGCTCATTGTCCCATCAGGAATACTATGGTTGTCTCTTGAGCGGTCTCGCTGTGATCCCACAGCTCTGTGCAGCTTTGAGAATGCTTCCAAATGGTAATATTATGAAAGGTGCTGTCTCTGGCGCTTAAGAATCAAATACTGTATATTCCGTTCATTCCTGCGTTTCCAGACATTGGCTTGCGATCAGTACACTCTTTAGTCTCCTGTTGTTGGCCCCTATCAGTAGTAGTCTCACCCATGATGTAAACACACTGGTAACAGATCAAGACTTTCACACCATTTACACATATCTGTTAAAGGCTATTATATGTCTAACAGCTTTTTTTCTCCCTGACTCAGGTCCCGATTACGATGCGGGCAGGAAGGGCTCCGACCATCGGTCAGAGCCCTCTTGCCCGCATCGTATTAACCGATTCAGATTCCCTTCCGACCTAGCCATTTAGACGGGCTCGGTCGGAAGGGAATCCAAATCAGTCTTCCGAATGGCTTATGACGGGCTCGGGACGGGCTCGGAGAGCCCGTCCGCCATTCGAAAGGCCCACAGTAATCCCCCGGCCAGCTCTTTCCAGCCAAGGGATTACAATGGCAGTTTCCCACTGCTTTTTTTGTGCCGGCCTTTCTGGCACAAAAAGGCATTGGGAAACAGCTTTGGGGGCCTGCAGAAGGCCCCCCATGGGTGCAAGGCCACCGGATGGTGGCCTAGGGGGCACCTATGGCACCCCCCTGTTGATCCCTGCCCCCAGTGGTAGGCACCTTGAGGTGCCTGCCACCGGGTGCAGGGATGAACTGCACCCCTGCTCTTTGCTATGAGAGCATGCATTCCATTCGGAATGCATGCTCTCATAGCAAAGTATAGGATTGCGACCGAAGAGGGTTCGGTTGCATCCTAATTCCTGGGCTGGAACCGATGACTGGAGGTCGTTCGGTTCCAGTACGATGCCGGAAGGACTCGGGTCCGTCCGGCATCGTAATCGGCCCCTTAGTTGTGCTGACTTGTTGATCCCAAACCTCTTCAAAAGCCCTAAAATGGGATTGATGTTTATGATAAATGCTAATGGTGGGAAGCTGAATTTGGTGGAGAAACTGGAGCTTGCCCAGCCTCAGCGTGCGCCTGGTAATGTGCCTAGGATAAGGAAGGTGGGTATCACTGGTCTTGAAACTAGAAGCCATACAAAAATTAGTGGCATACTTTAAAAACTCCCCACATCACCAGGTGAACCTCGCAAGCACTGGGACATGCATTTACTAAGGGCCCTATTATGAGTCTGGCGGTCTGAGGACCGCCTGTCTCGTGGTGGCGCGGCGGTGGCACCAACCACTGCTGTACCAGCCGTCCAACCGCCTGATTATGACTTGGGCAGTCGGGCTGCCCTGGGACTGCTGGATCTTCCAAGGAACTGCTGTTCCCTGGCTCTGGAACGGTGGTCAGAGGGCGCAATATGCCTGGTGGGACTGCCACGGTCCCGCCAAACATATTACGAGTTTCCTCTTCTCCAGGATTTACATGAAGGTTCTACCTCCATGTAAACCTTGGAGGAGAGGAAACGAAAGGGGCCTACAGTGCCTCAACCGCATGTGCATGCACACGGGGGGCATAACATGTGCCCTCCTGTGTACCTGCACATAGGTTTCTGCACGGCATGGATTTTCGAGTCCATGCCGTGCAGGAACCTTGTGGTGCGGTCCGATTGCGGTGCCTTTTTTTAATGGCACCGCCGCCTTTAAAAGAGGCACCGCCATGAGACTGCCATGCCGCCCGCCTGCCAGACTACTTGTAAATTGTAATATGGGGGGCGGGCAGGGTGACCTTCGGTGGAGTGGTGGCGCGGCAGTTTGCACCGCCGCACCACCACTCTGCCGAAAAGTCATAATCATCCCCTAAATGTTCACGCAATGCAGGGCAGCAAGCAAAGTTGCTGCGCTGCATTTCGTTAAAGGGAGAGAGCAGATATCCAAATTTACAAAGATATGGGGCATTCCTGCTCTCTCCCTGTACAGGTACCCTTACACCATAGTGCAATAGTGCCTGTGTTACAGGCAGGATTGTTTTTGTTCAGGAAGGGACACCTTACCTTTTCTTACATTTCTTTGCAAAGGTATTTAGACAAAATATCAAAACAAAAATATTGTGCTACCAAAATATCGTGATGTGGATATATCGTCTGCAAGAATATTGTTGTCAAGAATATCGATTTAAGGTAAGTAATATCGATTTTGAAAATATCGAAGACAATATCGTTTACAAAAATATAGTTGTTAATAATATCATTTTTTAATTATTGTTTTCAGTATATAATTTAAATGTATATGTTGTACATTTTTTGTATGATTATTGTTTATATTTTTACTATAGTTGTTACTTTTTTGTAGTTCTTCAAATACATTTAATAAATATTTGTGATTTTTAGTACGGTATCGGGTGGGAAGTAATTTAATTACAATAGATTATTAATTCGTTTTTAATAAATATTAATTATTTAATTGATAATTAATTATGTTAATGGTGTAATAATTTTGTTAAAGTTATATTTTAGGTGCATGTTGTGAACTTATAGGGCTACAGGGTGGGAAGTCATTAAATTACAATTAATTAATAATTCATTTTAAATTCATTTTAATTATTTCATTGATAATTAATTATGATAATTGTGCAATTAATTTTTTTAAAGTAAAATTTTAGGTGGGGTTGTGGGTTTTGTAGGGGTATAGGGTGGGAAGTAAATCAATTTTAATTAAGTAATAATTAATTTTTAATTGATATTAATTATTTAATTGACAATTAATTGTGTTTAATTGTGTAAATAATTTCTCATTACGTTAAATTTTAGGGACAGGTTGTGAGTTTTGTAGGGGTATAGTGCGGGACGTAACTAAATTAGAGTTATTTATTATTATTTTTTGTAATTAATTTGTAAATAATAGTTCTTTAAATGAAAAATAATTATGTAAATTGTGTAATATATTAAATGTTTATTTAGGGGTGTATTGTTGTCTTTGTGTGTGTAAAGGGTGTGTAGGAGATTAATTATATACTAAATAATAATTTCTTACAGTTATAGAAATTATCATTAAATATGTAAAAAAAAGTGTAAATACATAATTTTTTATATTGTATAATAGGTGTCAGTTGTGGAATTTGTAGTAGTAAATGGTGGGAAATGTATTAAATATGCATAATGTATTATTACTTAATTATTAAAAAAATGTTTAATTGAGATTTAACTATACAAATGATTGAAATAATAACTTTTCAATTTATATATTTGGTGTGTGTTGATTTATTTGTATGGATGAATAGTGGGGTGGTGAGTAACTACAATTATATAGGAATAATGGGGGTCGTCTGTTCTCTTACAATGCCGCTAAGTTCTGGAACACTCTCCCACTTCATTTGCGTAAGGAACCCAATTATCTGGCTTTTCGTAAACTGTTAAAAACTTTGCTCTTCCCCTAGTTTGGTTGTGGTGTCTATTACTTGCCGCTGTCAGCGCTGGGATGCCCCCGGGTAGCTATGCACTTAATAAATGCCTTTTTCATTTCATTTTATAAAAAATTATAATTAATATTTTAACTAATATTTGATTATTTAAAAACATAATACTATTATTACATAATAGTATTTTAATAATGAATTTTATGTTGTGTTGTGTACTTTGTAGAAGTATAGGGCAGAAAGCTACTTAAGTAATAATAAATTCAAAAGCAGGTAATTATTTTTTTTTAATGATATTTATTAAAGTATGTGTTAATTGTGTTGTTTTTTAATGTAAATAATATTGTATTTAGTAGTTGGTATTATTTTGAGGAATATAGTTTTGTATTTTAATTATAATAATATTTTTAGTAATTATATGTATTTAATAATGTAATATGCATTTATTTTATTAATTTAAAAAAACATTTATATTTATATTTCTTTTTTTAACATATTTCTTTTTTTAATTGTTTACTATGTTTTTGAAAATATTTTATAGTGTTGAAATGAATCAGTTTGTTTCTAATGGTGCACTGACTGCAGTGGGAATAGTACATTTTACCCCTCTGCAATCCAGCACTTTCCCTACCGTTCCACTGACTGGAGTGGGAATAGTACATTTAACCTTCCGCAATCCAACACTTTCCCTATTGCGGCACTGACTGGAGTGGGAATAGTAAATTGTACCCCTCCACAATCCAACACTTACCCTATTGTTGCACTTACTGCAGTGGGAATAGTAAATAATTTTACCCCTCTGTAATCCAACCCTTTCCCCACTGTTGCATTGACTGGAGAGGGAATAGTAAATTTTACCTTCCCCGCAATCCAACACTTTTCCTACTCTTGCATTGACTGGAGTGGGAATAGTAAATTTGAACCCCTTTGCAATCCAACAACTTCCCTATTGTTGCACTTAGTGGAGGGGGAATAGTACATTTTACTCCTCCGCAATTCAACACTTTCCTTACTGTTGTAGTGACTGGAGTGGTAACAGTAAGTTTTTCCCCTCCGCAATATAACACTTTCTTTACTGTTGCAGTGACTGGAGTGGGAATAGTAAATCTTACTCCTCCCCAAACTAACATTTTCCCTACTGTTACACTGACTGGAGTGGGGATAGTATATTTTACCCCTCCCAAATCCAACACTTTCCCTACTGTTGCACTGACTGTAGTGGAAACAGTAAAATGTACCCCTCTGCAATTTAGGGATTACCCTTCTGTTACACTGAATGGAGTGGGAATAGTACATTTTACCCCTGTGTAAGGTAACAGTTTTCCTACAGTTGCATTGTGTGAAGTGGGAGTAGTAAATGTTATCTATGTCCACCACTTTGCCTACTTTTGTATAAATTGTAGTGGGAAAAGTATATGTATTAAATGCAAAATTTGCTGTGGAGAGACACCAGAAGGGCACGTAATACCAATCAGTGTAAATAGAGCAACACTAGACATGTTCAGAAGGGGTTAATATGGTCCAACATATGTGACAGTGAGTCTACCTACCTGTTTGAGAATGCATTATAATGAATAAAATCCACTATATCGAAGATTGTCCCTTAAGCAATGATGGATCTGCTCAGGAGACCAAAGTAGAGTTACTGAAGATTTAGGTAGCTGAACTCGAGAGTGATCTGCGGAAAGCAGTGTTGTTTACAATCCAAGCAGAGGAACATGCAGGAGAACTGTCAGTATGATTGCATCAGCTAAGCCCACTTATGGGGATATAGGAGCCACAGTAGAATTCCAGCGAAAGTAAAATATTGTAAGATGAACTGAAAAAGGCAATGGAGAAGAAATATTCACTCAGGAAGGGATAAACAAAAATATATCAGAAACTCAGACCAGTCTACCACAATTGACAGCTCGAAGGAAAGAGATGCTGGAACAGGCCAATAAAAAACCCAGAATAATATGGCTTTGATCACAGTTGAGACTCCATCACTTACTCACGATCCTTCCTATATCAAATCAAAATCCACCCACTGGTACCAGCTGTTTTTCAGCCATGCTCCAGCTGGGTCAATGGGACTGATGTCATTTGACTAAAATGCACTTAGCAAAAAATGAGAAATTACAGATGTAGATTAAAGACAGTTAAAATATTGTAATGTTCAATATTCCTAAAAATAATAAATACGAACCATGGATGGCACTCCAAAATAAAATTCTGGCCTGGTTGAGAGACAAGTTCAGGACGAAGATGGTCAGACTGAGCAAACTTAAACAGAGTTGGCCCTGATGAATAATGGAAAGAAAAATATTGTATTTTTGTTGGGTGTCATGAATCAAGTGAGCAGCAGGTGGACCCAGACACACATCCCAAACCCCTGCGCTCATATAAATCATGAACCTTATTTATGAACCCTGCATCACATCTATGCCACCGTTGCGTCACTTTTCGCTACGCCGCAGCGGCGTAAATAATGCACCACATTGCTCCATATTTACTAAGTGATGCATTTAGGCAGATGCGTCACTTCGTAAGCCCCTGCGCTACATTATACCTGCATCAGGTATAATGTATGCAGGGTCAGCGGTCGCCCGCATCAAAGCCTCGTAGAAGTGGCGCATTGAAATCTATAAGATTTCAGTGCGCCACTTCTAGGACACCATTGTGTCAAAACCTTACGCCTGCCTCATGGCAGGCTTAAGCGTGACCCAGACCCTTTCACATGGGGCTTGCCCGATGTGAAAGGACACATTGCTGGAATTGCGTCTGTTTTCAGACACACCCCAGCAATGAGTCACATTTGCACCAACAGATATGTCAGTAATACTGACCTATCTGTAACTCCTTGCGAAATGATGCGCCGTACTGTAAATATGGCGCATCCATGGTGTCGCAAGGAGGGCTCACTGAGAAGTGTTGGATCGCTGCTTTGTCACAGCGATGCAACACTTCTCATAAATAAGGCCAAAAAGACAAGCAATCCTGTAACTGTTCAAGTGGAGAAGAGATGGATATGGAGGAGAAAAAGACACGGACAGCTGGATGGTCTTTGGTGGAACAGGGTTTCTCACAGGCAACATCCCCACCCAATGAGCAATATCGTAACAAATGTATGCATAGCATCCACCAAAGGCAATAACTGATAGAACAGATATATATACATTAAGCAGAATGAAATCACTTACAACTTCACCTTGGTGCAACAGCCAATAAGAGAATTCTATTGCAAACTGTCAAAAAATGTGAAGGAAGGATTAGGAAGGGGATCTCAGGTATCGATCCTGCTGACAGTGGAGGATAGTCGCTCAACTTGTCCACCTTATTGCATTCAAGTTATTTTAAGACTTATATGATTGGAGCTTTGCCCAGCAAGGAGAGTAGATAGGAGGGTGGATGAAGAGTTAAAGTGTTTTCCTACAAAAACCTGGTGTGATGAGAATTCAGACCAATTAAACACTTCCCCTTATACCATTATCACATCATCAACTGTATGATTTTGCACACATATAGTCTTTTCCTCTTTAGCAGTCAAATAAAGGGTGTCCAGGTGTTTCCACAGAACATCTAGGGCCAGATGTACGTCGCTTTTTTCAGCTTGCAAATAGCCCGCTTTGCAGAATCGGGCCGTTTGCGACCTGAAAAAAGCATTTTTAAATGTACAAAGCCCTATTTGTGATTCGGGAAGCTATTACCGAATCGCAAATTGGGTTTGTTAGTCGCTATTAGGAAGGAGCGTCCCAAGGGCATCCCATCCTAACAGTGAGTTGCACTGGCATGTAGGAATGTTTTTCGACCTGGAATGGGGTCGCAAAACATTAGCAGTTACTACCAACTTCAAGTTGGTGGTAACCCATTCCCTTCTCGTTTGTGAATGTGAGAGCCAACATTTTTTGAGAGCAGGCAGTGGTCCCACAGACCACTGCCTACTCTTTAAAAATGAAAAGGAAACTTCATGTTTCTTTTCTAAATGCATATTGTTTTCCTTTAAGGAAAACGGGGCTAATTTCAAAATAAAAAACTGCTTTTTTTAAAAAGCAGTCACAGACATGGTGGTCTGCTGACCCCAGAAGACCACCATGCCTGTGAGTGCCAGCCATTCTTAAAGGGTCCCAAATTGAGACCTCCCTCATGAATATTAAAGAGGCAGGTCCCTTGGGACCCATTCGAAATCGCAAACAGTATAAAACACACTGTTGTACAGAGCTGTTTGCGATTTTCTCATAGCAAATCGCAAAAATTTGCTATTAGGAACTAGCAAACGGAAGTCTATGTCTTGTTCCTTTCAGATCAAATGGCAAATACAGCAGTCAGTTTCTCAGTTTTAACTTCTCTCAATGCTTTCAGTCAGTGTCTTCAGGTCTTCAGGTGCACACAGCTTTGCTTTAGTTTCCACGCTAATCATTTCAGCTTTCTTTCCATGAAAGTCTATGCTTTCATACGCAAATATAGTTCTGATACATTCATTTTTTTTCAATGTTTCTCTATTCAGTTCCAATTCTCTGATACTACTCACCAAAGCAAAGTTCTCAGTCTTCCTTTTCGAGTTTCCTTTTGGAAAAATGATGTTCACTCTAATATATATATATATATATATATATATATATATATTATCTACTGGCGGTCGCCAGTAGATAGTTCTAGTTACAACCTATTATCCATAGGAAATCTGCGACATTCTATTTGAGATAACTCTCTTGCCGGTTGACGTATCTTCGCGAAATTTTCAAACTTTGTGGCCCGCTCCGGTCCGCTCCTTCCCTGAAAGTCTCGGGGAGATTCGTCAAACGGGGGCCGAGAAAAAAGGGGGGTCCCAAAACGCGTTTTCCCCATGCATTTTTCAATAGGAAAATTTAGACACGGCTACAGCCCGAACTGCTGAACGGAATTACACCAAATTTGGCAAAGAGGTAGTTCTTGGTTCAGAAAGAACCCTTTTGTTAAATGGTGTAAATCCATTCAGTAGTTGCTGAGAAAATCAAAAGTAAAAGATAGTGATATCTATGGCCGAGTAGGGTCCGCGTACCCTCCCGATCACGAGCTGCATGTTAATTGGCTGTCAGCTGGCTGTCAACATTCCGATTCAGGAAATGTTGGCAGCCATTTTATCCCTCAGTAGAACCGAGGGACAGAAACAAGTGCGCAAAGCGCACAAAGGGGGCAGGGTAGAAACACCCTGACCCCTAGGTTTGCTCAGGGGTCCCACAAGGACCCCCTGGGCAAAAAAAAAGATTTTTTTAAAAATCGGCAGGATGCGCTCAGGGTGCGCGAATCCTGCCGAAAAAAAAATCGAAGCGCGGTCTCCCGCGCTTCGATTGTATTTTGCCCCCGGGTGGCCCAAGTCCCGGGGGCATGGTGGGGGTTAATTTTATGTGTGGGGGCCTCAAAGGGCCCCCAAGCCCCGGGGACCGCCACCCCCGGGGCTTTTTTTAAAAGGGTGCGGGAGGGCTCTGAGCCCTCCCGCAGCCCCGGGACCACCACCTCCCCGGGGCTTTTTTTTTAAATTGAAAACCTGTGTGGGGGCTCCAGCCCCCCACACGCCCGGGACCGCCACCTCCCTGGGGCACTAAACATTTAAATATGGGGGTCCGTTACGGACCCCAGAGCCCCGGGGACCACCACCTCCCTGGGGCTGTGACCTGAATGGGAGGGGCCCCCCTCCTGGAGCCCTTGATGGGCCTGGGGACCGCCACCCCCCAGGGCCGGCTCCTGCAGTGTCCCGGGGTGCCTACCCCCGGGACACTGCACCAACTAATCCCCCAACTTAAAACGCGCCACGGGGCGCGTTTGCACAGTGGTGAAGGGAGGGGGCGGGGCTTCAGGTGACATGTGTGCAAACAGGCCCCGTGGCGCGTTTTAAGATGGGGAATTAAATCCCCTTCAATCCTGAGGGTCCCTGGGGGCCAACTAGCCCAACAGGTACATCCAGAAAGCGCCACAGAGCTGCGTTGCAGAGAGGTGTAAAAGGGGTGTGGCCTCTCTACACGTCTCTGCAACGCAGCCCCTGGCGCATATTGGAGGTTCCTGGTGGGCTAGTTGGCCCCTAGGGACCCTCAGGATTCAAGGGACTTAATCCCCCAACTTAAAACGCGCCACGGGGCGCGTTTGCACAGATGTCACCTCAGGCCCCGCCCCCTCCCTTCACCATTGTGCAAATATTCTTCTAAAATCATCCGAAATACGAATTCCGATTTACTCACCTGTTATAAGGAGAGACCTCAGTGCTGCATCTTTCAGCCCAGTACTGGTCCTGAAAAGTAATTTTAACCGTACTTACCAGTAACTTGAATTTCCTTCCATAGGATATCATTGCCTGCTTTTTGCTGAAAAAGTTTCTAAGTGTTGATTTTTGAAACATACAAATATTCCTCTAAAATCAGCCGAAATACGAATTCCGATTTACTCACCTGTTATAAGGAGAGACCTCAGTGCTGTATCTTTCAGCCCAGTACTGGTCCTGAAAAGTAATTTTAACCGTACTTACCAGTAACTTGAATTTCCTTCCATAGGCTAACATTGACTGGTTTCACTTGGAAATTCTTCTAAGTGTGGAGTTTTGGAACTTTAAAATATTCCTCTAAAATCAGCCGAAATACTAATTCCGATTTACTCACCTGTTATCAGGAGAGACCTCAGTGCTGCATCTTTCAGCCCAGTACTGATCCTCAAAAGTAATTTTAACCGTACTTACCAGTAACTTGAATTTCCTTCCATAGGATATCATTGCCTGCTTTTTGCTGAAAAAGTTTCTAAGTGTTGATTTTTGAAACATACAAATATTCCTCTAAAATCAGCCGAAATCCGAATTCTGATTTACTCACCTGTTATCAGGAGAGACCTCAGTGCTGCATCTTTCAGCCCAGTACTGGTCCTGAAAAGTAATTTTAACCGTACTTACCGGTAACTTGAATTTCCTTCATAGGCTAACATTGACTGGTTTCACTTGGAAATTCTTCTAAGTGTGGAGTTTTGGAACTTTATAATATTCCTCTAAAATCAACCAAAGTACGAATTCCAATTTACTCACCTGTTATCAGGAGAGAACCCAGTGCTGCATCTTTTAGCCCAGCACTGACCCTGAAAAGTAATTTTAACCGTACTTACCAGTAACTTGAATTTCCTTCCATAGGCTAACATTGACTGGTTTCACTTGGAAATTCTTCTGTGTGTGGAGTTTTGGAACTTTAAAATATTCCTCTAAAATCAGCCGAAATACGAATTCCGATTTACTCACCTGTTATCAGGAGAGACCTCAGTGCTGCATCTTTCAGCCCAGTACTGATCCTCAAAAGTAATTTTAACCGTACTTACCAGTAACTTGAATTTCCTTCCATAGGATATCATTGCCTGCTTTTTGCTGAAAAAGTTTCTAAGTGTTGATTTTTGAAACATACAAATATTCCTCTAAAATCAGCCGAAATCCGAATTCTGATTTACTCACCTGTTATCAGGAGAGACCTCAGTGCTGCATCTTTCAGCCCAGTACTGGTCCTGAAAAGTAATTTTAACCGTACTTACCGGTAACTTGAATTTCCTTCATAGGCTAACATTGACTGGTTTCACTTGGAAATTCTTCTGTGTGGAGTTTTGGAACTTTATAATATTCCTCTAAAATCAACCAAAGTACGAATTCCAATTTACTCACCTGTTATCAGGAGAGAACCCAGTGCTGCATCTTTTAGCCCAGCACTGACCCTGAAAAGTAATTTTAACCGTACTTACCAGTAACTTGAATTTCCTTCCATAGGCTAACATTGACTGGTTTCACTTGGAAATTCTTCTAAGTGTGGAGTTTTGGAACTTTAAAATATTCCTCTAAAATCAGCCGAAATACGAATTCCGATTTACTCATCTGTTATCAGGAGAGACCTCAGTGCTGCATGTTTCAGCCCAGTACTGATCCTCAAAAGTAATTTTAACCGTACTTACCAGTAACTTGAATTTCCTTCCATAGGATATCATTGCCTGCTTTTTGCTGAAAATGTTTCTAAGTGTTGATTTTTGAAACATACAAATATTCCTCTAAAATCAGCCGAAATCCGAATTCTGATTTACTCACCTGTTATCAGGAGAGACCTCAGTGCTGCATCTTTCAGCCCAGTACTGGTCCTGAAAAGTAATTTTAACCGTACTTACCGGTAACTTGAATTTCCTTCATAGGCTAACATTGACTGGTTTCCCTTGGAAATTCTTCTGTGTGGAGTTTTGGAACTTTATAATATTCCTCTAAAATCAACCAAAGTACGAATTCCAATTTACTCACCTGTTATCAGGAGAGAACCCAGTGCTGCATCTTTTAGCCCAGCACTGACCCTGAAAAGTAATTTTAACCGTACTTACCAGTAACTTATATTTTCTTCCATAGGAATCCATTGTCTGCTTTTCAGCAGAAAAGTTTCAAAGTGTCGATTTTCACAAACTACAAATATTCCTAAAAAATCGCCTGTATGACTTAAACGCATTCTTTCAACTGTTTACAGGAGATGCACCAGTGCTGGATCCAGGATCCAACACTGAGTAAGAAAAGGTAACGATAACAGTTTTTACCTTCTAAGTGAATTTCCTTCCATAGGATAACATTGGTGATTCTATGAGAAAAAGTTTCTAAGTTTAAGTACAATAATATTCCTTAAAAATCACGACTGTAACCAAAACGCTTTTACTCAACTGTTTACAGGAGATGTGCCAGGACTGAATCTAGGATCCAGTCCTGTGGTTAGAAAAAGTAATCCATAAAGTAACTAATTGCATTTAACTAGAAATTCACATTGAGCTGAATGTTGCATTGTGTTTGAAAATGTGTTGCCCATTGCAACAACTGTAACTACTGTACTTAAAAGTCTATTGCCTATGTGCAAAGTATTTAAACTAAAGTAATTCATTCTGAGAAAGTATTTTTGTAATGTAATGTATAATGTAATTACAATGTAATTTAAAAAATAAAATATGTAAAAAAAATTGTTTCTAAAAATGGAGTAAATTAGTATTAAAAAAATGTATATAACAATTAATACATTTAAAAATTGTCATTTACAAAACCTTTGAAATTCACTGAAAAAAACGTAGGTTTCAGACATGTTATAGTTACAAATTAGCATTTAAAAAACCTTTGAAATTCACTGAAAAAACCATAGGTTTCAGGGACGTTATAGTTACAAATTAGCATTTAAAAACCTTTGAAATTCACTGAAAAAACCATAGGTTTTAGGGACAGTTATAGTTAGTTGGACATTGCACTCGTACAAAACCCGTGAAATTCCCCCGTTATAGTTAGTCCAGCTAACTATAACTCGCGCCCCGCAATGCACTGCTGATGACGTCACATATTACATCACTCATGACATGGTCAGTGACATCACTGATGACATCACTGATGACATCTCAAATGACATCACTGATGACATCACTGGTGACATCATCCATGTGATAATTTCATGCATCTTCTCACACCCTAATATAACCTTTGATACACCCACTCTAAATTACAGACTGCCATTCGCAAAACCATAGACACTCCAACACCAATAACTACATACACACTCACTGATTCTTAGGTCTACGCACACATCAACTCACTCACCCGTACAGTCACTCATACTTACGGTCACTCAGTACAGGACTATCATATGCACTCATACTCCTATATAGACACTCAAACACCGCCACTCATCCATAGAGGTACTCACACACCTAGTCAGTCATGCAAATAATTAAACACACTACCATTTACTCACCTATACAGTTATACAAATACCAGCTCACTTACTCATACAAATACTAGCACATTCTTACGCTCTTATACAATCACTGATACAAGCACACACTCATCCATACAGCCACTATCACAATCACTCACTCTCGCTTATAGCTATTTATATACTCCAACACACATATATACTGCCTTTCACATATGTAGTTACTCACACATGTACCACTGGGACATACATTCACTCACTAACACACTCTTACACACACTTACCCACCCATACAGTCTATCACAGATGCACTCTTGAAACCATCCACCCAGTGAATCACCCACTCACACATTTATGCACAGAGTCGCACACACCCCTCCCACACAAACACTCAGGCACCCATACAGTTACTCACACAAGCATTCATTAACTCATATAGACACTCATGTAGCTATTCACAAACACATGCAGCCACTTACACAGCAACAGACAGACGGATACAGACATTCACCCAGTTTAGTCACTAACCCATGCATTCAGTAAGATACGTTAAATCACTCACTTATACAGTCAGTCACGCACCTACTAAATCATCCATACAGACACTTACACACCCACTCATTCTTCAATACGTCTTTTCCTATATATATTAAAAATATTTAAACTTTACAGAAACACACAGTCACTGGATGATGTCAACAGTGATGTCATTTGAGATGTCATCAGTGATGTCATCAGTGATGTCACTGACCATGTCATGAGTGATGTAATATGTGACGTCATCAGCAGTGCATTGCGGGGCGCGAGTTATAGTTAGCTGGACTAACTATAACGGGGGAATTTCACGGGTTTTGTACGAGTGCAATGTCCAACTAACTATAACTGTCCCTAAAACCTATGGTTTTTTCAGTGAATATATATATATATATAAATATATATATATATATATATATATATACATACATATATATATATGCTCTTACTTCCAAATCGCACACTCTAAATAGGGTGGGGGGACAAATGGCTGAACGTCCGATGACCCTTACTCTGTCGGTCCGTTCGAGGTGTATGTAATACTGAAGGTGCGTCTGGCTAAAATGAGGCAGGCGGACCTTTAGTTTGGGCCCTATATTTTGACAATGCTCACCCAAGATCTAAACAAACGCTGGCTGATGGTGATTCATGGGTAATGTTTGTTTATGAAATCTCACTTATTTTCTCAAAAAGTATTGATCAAGAGTATAACAATGTGATAGTTAATGTTCATTACATTCATGTTTCACTGAGTTCATAAATGTTTTTGGAAGCCTGTCCAGTTCTCAGGATATCTACTATGTTGATTACATTCACGTGTGTTTGTCATTCTGAAAACCCCAGTGGATTTTACTGGCAGGTTGTTGCAACAAGCCCTAGTTGCTGTGGTATTCAGGTTAGTATGCATCTTTGTTTACAGTGATTACTTCACAGCCTTAAAATGCCTAAACAAGCAGTGCACGTCTAGAGCTATTGGGGGCATCATTCTGTACCAGGCTCTGTGGCTTGACAAAACGCATTGGCAACTCTGGAATGCATCCCTAAGAGGCACTCGTCGCCACTGCGATTCTTCTTCTTCCTTTTTTATTGCTATTTGTGTTAATCCTGATATAAACGTGCTCATTTATTTTCATGAGTTTATGAATTATTTTTCCCGGGAGTTTATGTCTTGTAGACACATACTTCATATTGTAGTGTCTGGGGTGAGACTATTCCCCGCCAGAAGGAATATTCAGCTATCAGGTTGTTCAAAAGATGCAGCCTGGAATTTTAATAGAAAGAGCCTATTGGGCAGCTACATCTAGAGGAGATAATAGCTTACACGCCAGTTCATAAATCACCAGTCACCAGGAATGGTTGCAGTGTCTGTTTATAATGAAGACAGAAGAGGCATTTCTGATATCTGCTGACACATAGGATTATGCAGTTAGTGGCTGCTCAAAACTCATTTAGCATCGCATTAAGCATCCTATTTGTGTTGTATGGAAAAGCCAATCCCGGACCTTCCATCAAATAAAACAAAAATCTGTACATTAAAGAAAACAAGCAAAACAAATCCTCAACTACATACACAATGTGTTTAATGCCCTCAATATTTGGCGACAGTGTGTCTTAAATTTCTGCCAAACTCTGAGATTTGTTATTTCATGAATAGTTTCATATTTTTTGTGATAAATTTTCTGCAACAGCTGTACTTTACATTTAATGTAGAAAACAATGCTGTGCTGTTACAGCTCTGCCTCATACTGCAGACTGATCTGCTGATATATCGAATTTAATTCTTATTAATAGTTACAAACATTATTAGTCAATTATCCAAGACATTTTAGGTTTTATATATATATATATATATATATATATACACTTTCACTGAAAAAAACAAAGGAAGGTTAAAGTAATGTTATAGTTAGGTGAGAATATCAGTGACAACGTAACACTTGAAGCATTCAAAATCAATGAAGTTCACCATTTATAGTTATCACTGGTAACTATAACTCGTGCCCTAAGGTAACTATAACATGCACAGCTTTCTTATCAATAATTTCATTGCAAATGTAGCAGTAACATTATCAATATGTCATCCGATGTCATAGAAGATGTTATGAGTAAAGAAATATGTGGGGTAATTAGAAGTGCATGGCAAGGGTGCAAGTTATAATTACCTTAGGGCACGCAATCTGTTCTGTTGCCCTCCCCGCAAGAGTGCGGTCAGGAAAACAGAAGTCTGCTCCCAACCAGCGGGAGCAGTTTTAAATCTCCTGCTTGCTGGGAGCAGACATGCCATCCTTGTCTGCGCTTGGTGCCATGCATAAGGGTACCCAAGCTTAATAATACGTTCCCGGGGGATGGGTGTCCCTAGGGTAGGAAAAGGATCGGGGAGGGGGTCCATGGGGCCCCCTCCCCTTAAACATCAGTAGTTGCCCTGAGGGATGGGGTCCACAGGGCCTTTTAAAGGCTCAGAGAGGGGGCCACACAGACCCCTCCCCTTTAAAAAAAAAACACAGCCTTGGGAGATGGGGTCCCCAGGGCCTTTTTAAGGCTTGGGGAGGGGGACTGTGCGGCCACCTTCCCCTTGAAAATACATAAGGCCCTGGGAGATGTGGTCCCCAGGGCCTAAGAAGGCTAGGGGAGGGAGGCACGCAGCCCCCTTCCCTTTAAAAGAGATATGGCCTTGGGGGATGTGGTCTCCATGACCTTTTAAAGCTCTGGGAGGGGGACGAGTGCCCCCCCCCCATCCCCTCAAAAATAACATCGCCCTGTAGGGATGGGATCCCCAGGGCCTAATGGGCTTAATGAGGCTCGAGGAGACCCCCTCCCCTTTTAAAAATGTAAAGCCCTATCAGGGGTTTGCCGCAGGTTATAGCTGCAAGCCAGGCCCTGTGCCAACTCTCTGCCATGCACTTCTAAAGGCCGTTCATGGCGGGGGGTATGCTTTATGTATGGCAATAAAATATTATTTTACATTTAAAAAAAATAGATATTCACTGAAAAAAACAATGGTTAAAGTAACATTATAGTTAGTTGTAATAAAAAGATCTGTTTTTGTTTAAAAAAAACCTTAGAAATTCACTGACAAAACCAAAGGTTAAAGTAACACTATAGTTAGGTGAATATGTCAGCGACAACATTAAAGTTTCGAACTAAAATAACCACAGCAATCCACCAGTTATAGTTAGCAAAGCTAACTTGCGGCGCCCCTGCCATGCACTGCTTATGACCTCACATATTGCATCACTCATGACATGTTCTGGGACATAATTTATGACATCACAGATGACATCTCAAATGGCATCATTGATGACATCAATTTTAGACACAGCTATATTCCAAACCGCTGAACGGATTTACACTAAATTTGGCAGAAAGCTAGATCTTGGTCTAGAATAAGTTTTTTTGTGATTTGGTGTAAATCGGCTCAACAGTTATTGAGCAATTAATGCTCAAACACTCTGTATATTTCACGCTATAGAGTTTCCGCAGACCCCAGAGATCTCCTGCTGAGATCTGATTGGTTACCACTACATCAACAACGATGTGGCGATAGCCATCTTAGGTGCATGCCACTAACAGCAGCAATGGATGAACTTTCACATGCAAAAGCTATTCAGTGCTGAAAGATGGTGCACATGCAGTGCAACCCCTTTTGCATCAACATCTGCTAATATTTGGAAAGTAAATTTGCCTATGGTGTGCCAGATCAAAAAACCTTAGGTTTGGTGCAGAGCGAGATCTACAAAAATGCTGCATTCTGGACTTGCTCCATTTTCTAATGCTAAAGAAAAGCAAGTGGCCAAGTGGTATATCTCCTACAGCACACATCTTATGTGTCTGACCCCAGCACTCATATACCTAGGAATTTGTATGTACAAATCCCAGGCTGGGCAGTGCAGAGTCTCATTTGTGCCACAATGCTAGGCCCTGTGTGACAGAACAGCCAGATTTAGCATTAGCGACACCAAAGACACTATCTGTAGGTGACTACTACTGGCACTGCATTTTTTTTCTGTCATTCACGCAAGGCAGTACTGCAATTTACCATGCAACATTCCCTTGCATGAAGAACAGTAAAACTGGTCCTTTGAGTCTCTTTAGCATTTGTTGAGAAGGTCAATCCACAATAGCTGATACAGTCTTACGATCCATAAAAATGTTAAATAGCGCTTTGCTCCAAAAAATAACATCTCCTTTGAACAGGCACTAAATAGGAGAATTTCTCATAACATTTAACAAATTGCATCTGTTGCACTGTACAGCACACATCCAATGTGTGCAATGTTTAAAAGTTTGTATAGGCATAATATTTTGTACTGGAGTGTACCCTTCCAGTACAAAGCCTATGCTAGAAATCATGGAAACACTTTGGCACTATTTTTAAAAGGTGTGTATGTGTTGCTAGGTAGTCTGTTTGTCTACCAGTGCTGGAGAAGTTAACAGTAGTCTCATAAGTTAGTAGATATGGCTATGAACTGCTTTCTACCCTAAGTACAATGCAGTTTAGCAACTTTGGTTGCAATATTTTTTAGTAAATCTACGCCAAAGTTCATATAAACATTTCAAAACATTGTCTACATTCCTCAATTATCTGTTGTCCTATAGAGAACTACTCTTTCTCAATCTCATTGAGTTTGCATGCATCACTGTGTTGCACTTTGCTGTGTTCATTCCTTTTGTCACCCGTTGTCTTTAAAAAAAAGTGTCCTGGAATTGCTGTGAAACATCATGTGGTAAAGTTATGCAAGTCTGGGTGCCGCATTTTCATTATCAGCCTTTTTTTCACATGCTTTAGTAATTCCTTTCATGGTTGCAAATACTACCAGAACCATTCCTCAACCAAAATAGTTAATTCATATACACTAGTAAAAACAAGCATGTTTCTTTCATTCTCCAAGAGCATTGTTTTGCACTGTATCCCTGAAGTAAATTGTGTTCCATATAAAAGTTATATCCAGCACATTAACATGCATATATTCAATCATATCTTGAAGAACTGACATGCATTGCAAGGAACTGGGCCATTACATTGATAAACTCGAAAACGTGATCTATTTAGGTCATAACCCAGTTAAATGAGAAACTCTGCTTAATCCCTGATCTCTATGGCACAACTAGCAGGTAATTCCTAAGAGTAATCTGTGTTAAGTTGTAGAAGCAACACTAAAGTTAAGAATACAATACAATAAAATTCCAAAACCAATTTACAAAAAAATAATACGAAATGGACAAAGTAGCATAAACATGATTAAAACGATATTGAGAAATGAATATATGGATATTTAGGGCCTGTTTCACAAAGGTAACGTACACTGTTGTGGAGTTTTCATGGGTAATTTACTAATACACTTCTGAGTAATTTTACACTTGGATAAGACTGAGAATATTCAAAAGTTACTCAAAAGTGTCAGGGTAAATTACAAGTATAAATGACTCAGAAGTGTGCTACTTTTGTGAATAGCTCCGTGCATTTTGTAATACATTTTTGAAAGACATTGGGTTATTGATTCAGGGGGTAAAAACCCTACTCAGGCAACAATCCTTGTAGGGTAAATTACAATAGTCGATAACCTAGCCTATGCGTAATCCTCTGGTAGCTTGCCACAAAGGCAGTAAGGCCTAACTTAGAGGCAATGTGTAAAGTATTTATGGAGTACTTGAACAGTAATAAAGTTAAAACACAACACAAGAAAAATCCCCCCCTAATTTAGAGCAATAGATTAAAATGTAATAAACAGTTTGACACCAAAACAACAAAAATCCAATCAGTAGAACCAAAGATATGCAATTGGAAAGATTTTACATAAGTCTGGCACCAAAAAGCACAAAGCTTCACTTGCGGTTATCTGGTCATGTGAGACCGGGTGAAAGTCGCAAGTTCAGACCATCCGCAATGGAGTGCAGGCCGGATGCAGGGTTCAGGTTAGTTCTGCTGAAAGAGTTACCGTCTCACAGTCCAGTGCGAAGAGTCCAGTTCGCAGTGGAGGAGGCCACAAGGAGCAGGAAGAGTGTTGCAGATAGTAGTCACTGTAGCACAAAGAGCAGGCTGGGCATCAGGATGGTCGTCGCAATTGCACAAAGATCCTGTCGTGGACAGTCATTGCTGGAGCTTCACATTGGTGGTCACCGTGAGCTGTCGATGCTGTAATGTGAAGTGTAGATCCTGCGTTGCTGGTTGTCGCTGACGGTGGCTGCATCGCGAAGAGTTGAGTCCACCCGAGCTTTGCATTGCCGGTCATCACAGTCGGCATGATCTCAACATGAATGGGCCTGTTCACGGTCCCAAAGAACCCAAAACTTCAGGATTTCTCCTTCCTCTTCAGCGGAATGGACTCTGATACCAACCAAGGGCCCAGAGCATAGGAAGGCACTTCTTGGGGATCAGGGACTCACTCTTGCAAAGGCTAGCAGGGCTCAGGCAGGTCCAGTTGCAGGCCTAGTTGCAGCAGGTCAGCTGGGCAGTTACAAGGAGTCCTCTGGAGCTCCCTGTAGTTCTGAAGAGTAGGTCAGTCAGCTGATCCTTAAAGTCACTTCAAGTAGCCTGGGAAGAAGGGAGCAGGTAAAATTTTCCTTCTCAGACAATAGGGCAGACCTCAATCAGCAGGGCAGCAGGGCAGTCCTTCTTCTGTAGTATCCACAGGTCCAGGAGTGTACTCAAGAGTTGGTCTGAGGGTCCAATATTTTTACCTGGTGCCAGATTTGAAGTCAGAGCAACATCTAGACTTTCTTCCACATCTGGTTCTGGGATTTCCTTTCTACCGGCCCTGGTCCCAGTATGTCTGGAGTCACAAAAGGCTAGTATGAAGTGCTTTGTGAGTATGCTGAGGTAGCGCCTTAGAAATGTAAGGGAACAGGTGACAGATCTGCCCCACCCATCTTTTCATTATGACTCATCGTACCAACACCCACTCCCCCTTGCTGACACCGTTCTCGGAGCATACACAAAGGCCATCTAAACCTAGTCATGTGACCCAGGACACAGGCTGCAGGCACCAAATGGTTAGAACAAGAAAATGCAAACGTTCTAAAAATGCCATTTTCAGAATTGTGATTTAAAATTCAACTTTATCATTCAGAGGATTATAAAGTACAATTCTCTCAAAACCAAACATGGCATTTCTACTCATTCCCAAGCAAAAGATATCATTTATTAAATGTAATAAGGTAACCCAATGTTATCCTGTTGGAGAGGTAGAACTCACAGCAGTGAAAATGAATGTGTGAGTTTTTCACCACCAGGACATGTAAAACTTAAAAGTACAGGTCTGACTATTTAAATACAATGGACCCTGCCCTATGGGATGTTTAGGGCCAACCCTAGAAGTGACATATATGTACATAGGAATGTTTAGGCATGGCAAAAGGTTTGTTTTGCCAGGCAAAAATGGATGTTTAAAACTGCACACACACTGCAGTGGTAGACCTGAGAAATGTTTTAAAAGGCTTCGTAGTTGGGTAGCACAATAAGTGCTGTAAACCCACTAGCAGCATTTAATTTGCAGGCCTTTGGGTAAATGTTGTACCACTTTACTAGGAACTGAAGTAAATTAAATGCCCCAATTGGGCATAATCCAATCTTACTATGTTTAAACAAGAGTCCTATATTTAAAGCTGTCCAGCCGGACAGATATTTTAATATTCAATTAGTTTTAAAAAAATGAACAAAAGACATTTGAAGTGGGACACAAGCCTGCATACAAATCAGCAAAATAGGACGAATAACGTGTAACAGAAAAGGCTCAGGCAGAGTAAGTAGTTTGTATGTAGCACATTCTGATGTTACAAACAAAATATAGTGGGACACCATTACACATGTGCGATATTTAGTTGAGAAGTGTATATGGTGTGCATTAAGTCGACGGCGTTTCGATCCTTACAAAACATATTAGGATCATCATCAGGACATTTACATTAGCATGCCTGGGTACATTTGCCTGTAATTTCCAAAGACAAGAGTTTGGGAGAGAAGATAGGAGAAAGGAGAGGGACACGGGATTAGGTTGGGCGGAAATTGAAGAAAAGACGTACAATATTTTACTAGTGTGCAACGGCGAATAAAAATTGCGGAGTACGTGGAACAAACGTGAACTATAAAAAATAGAAGTGCAGTTGGAGCGGCGCTTTAAGGAGTAAAAAGCAACCATACAATTAAGTGTATATAAATTAAAGGAAAACCAGGGCGCACAGTCGCCTAGGAGACAACCAATCCAAGTGTGACATACGCGTAGCGTGACCCGATGGAGCAACCAAAGGTAGTGAACTGTTAGAAAACTAAGATGGACGTTGGTGAACAGCGCGTGAAAGCGGAGACCATCATTAAAGTTACGTGATGGTTACGAGCGCGCAGTGACCGGGGAGTAGTCATTTAATGTAGAACCATGACCCTTCACCTCTCCGTGAAGAAGACAAACAACCAGCAAGTGACGATGAAATACCTAATGTCCAGAAGAGAGCAGCATGGATACGCCACGGGGGCGGGAGCGACCCGGGCTGGGGCAGATTAAGCGTCCGGACCTGGTGCTGTTAGAGCTGCAAGAGGTTGGTGGAGATGGCGCCGCGTGCACGGTCACTATATCAATTAGAAGGGTTAGGTCTGAATCGGCCTGTTGGGAGGGAAGAGAAGGTCTATGTTAGGACCAGTGCATGAGTCTCAGATGGAGACTGCTAGTGGGACTTGGACAAGAGCTTACCTAGTAATGAGGACACTGCTGCATGGGCGTGTTTCCTGCCGGCATCAATCGCGGGGATGAATGAGAGCCGGAGTGCAGGGCTATTTATACTAGCTGGAGGCTGATTGGATACCAAGGTCATGTGACCTCATGACTACTAGCTGGAGGCTCCCGCCCCCGTGGCGTATCCATGCTGCTCTCTTCTGGACATTAGGTATTTCATCGTCACTTTCTGGTTGTTTGTCTCCTTCACGGAGAGGTGAAGGGCCATGGCTCTACATTAAATGACTACTCTCCAGTCACTGCCGCTTGTAACCATCACGTAACTTTAATGATGGTCTCCGCTTTCACGCGCTGTTCACCAACGTCCATCTTAGTTTTCTAACAGTTCACTACCTTTGGTTGCTCCATCGGGTCACGCTGCGCGTATGTCACACTTGGATTGGTTGTCTCCTAGGCGACTGTGCGCCCTGGTTTTCCTTTCATTTATATACACTTAATTGTATGGTTGCTTTTTATTCCTTATAGCGCCGATCCCCCTGCACTTCTATTTTTTATAGTTCACGTTTGTTCCACGTACGCCGCAATTTTTATTCGCCGTTGCACACTAGTAAAAGATTGTACGTCTTTTCTTCAATTTCCGCCCAACCTAATCCCGTGTCCCTCTCCTTTCTCCTATCTTCTCTCCCAAACTCTTGTCTTTGGAAATTACAGGCAAATGTACCCAGGCATGCTAATGTAAATGTCCTGATGATGATCCTAATATGTTTTGTAAGGATCGAAACGCCATCGACTTAATGCACACCATATACACTTCTCAACTAAATATCGCTCATGTGTAATGGTGTCCCACTATATTTTGTTTGTAACATCAGTATGTGCTACATACAAACAACATACTCTGCCTGAGCCTTTTCTGTTACACGTTGTTCGTCCTATTTTGCTGATTTGGATGCAGGCTTGTGTCCCACTTCAAATATCTTTTGTTCATTTTTTTAAACTAATTGAATATTAAAGTATCTGTCCGGCTGGACAGCTTCAAATATAGTACTGATTGAGTCTATATTCATTGTTTGTTTAGTCTTCTGTTTAGGGACCACTGTGTTTGAAACTAGTAAACTACCCAAGGTCCCTGACCAATAGTAATTGGGCCCCCTTGTTTTTCAAAGCATGTTTAAACAAGAGAGCACTAGCACTTGAGGACTAGTTAGAAGTGGTAATGTGCACAGAGTCCTAAAAGCCAACAAAAATTGATTCAGAAAACAGGAGGGTCCAGAGAGGGTCAAGTTCAACAGGTGTGATGTGAGTTCTTTGTGGGAAGTTGAGGACGAGTCTTGCTGCCGAGTTCTGGATTGTTAGTAGTCTTCTAATGAGTTGCTTGTTGTCCTGGTGTAGAAGGTGTTCCCATAGTCCAACTTTCTGGTGACTAGGGTGTGAGTGAGTGTGGTATTGCTTGGGCACTTGGGACGAATTTGAAGATCTTCCTCAGCATCTTCAGGTTATGGAAGTAGGATGCAGTGATGGCATTCTTTTGTGCGGTCATGTCAAGTTGATGTTGATGATTATTCCGAGGTTCCTGGCATGGGTTCTGTGTTTAGGCCAAAGTTCGGCCAGCCACCAGTTGAAGTCTCATAGGGAGGTGTTTTTGCCAGAGATCACTACTTCTGTCTTGTCTGTGTTGAGATTGAGACAGTTGGGTTTTATCCATTTAGCAACTTCGGTCATGCAGACAGTGAACTTATTTCTTTTATTGGGGGTCTTGTCTGAGAGGAAGAGTATGAATTGTGTGTTGTCTGTGTAGGATAGGATGTTGATGTTGTGCGTGCAGATGATGCTGGATAGAGGGATTATGTATGCATTGAAGAGGCTGGGGTTGAGTGATGAGCTTTGAAGCACCCTACAGTTGAGTTTTTGGGCTTCCAAGGGGTAAGGTGCCAGGCTGATAGCTTGTGTTCTTTATGTTAAGGAGCACAGCCAGCTTAGAGCAGTTCCTTGGATGACTATCTCGTGCAGGCACCTAATGAGTGTTGCAAAGTCATCCTGTGCCCTGGGCACCCCCCAACTTTTTGCTGAATGGTACTGGTGGTAACTGACTCTGACTGACCCTGGGCTTTGCCTAACCAGGCCCAGGGCCAGTGCTATGCTGAAAATACAGTGAAAACACCTCCATACACTACGGTACACTATGGGTTGGGGTACCCCTGTGATTGGCATGACCCACCCTCTAAGCCCCTAGTACATAATAGGGCAGGGGGATTGAAACTACCTATCAGTCCCTAGTATATAGTAGGGCATGGAAGTTTAGAGGCCAGCAGCCTTTTCTGCACTTGCATGTGTGCACTGCTGAAGCATGATTCAGTTTAAAAACAGCCCTGGGTTCCATGACTGCTTTTAAAAAGTAAATTGTGCCCAAACTCGACTTTGGTGTTTAGGGCACTTAAAAATGGATAACCTACAATGTTTTGGCATATTAGGAACCCCCAGGGTCTCCCCTAGGTGTCCCAGGGGTGGGGGGGTCAGGTATTTATAAGGTGGACCCTTATAAAATGAGTTTTATATGCCCTGGGTTAAGTGAAATTTCACATTTCACTCCCCACATTGTGATAAAGTGCTGCCCAAATTCGACTTTGATGCTAGGAGCACTGTGGAGGGAGGATCTGCAATATCTCTACAGATTCAGAACCCCCAAAGTCTCCCCTAGATGTTACATGGGGTGGGGGTCTTGTAGATATAAGCAAAGTACTTATAAAATATGTTTTTATAAGTCCTGGTGCTTGAAGAATGGCCCAAGTCCTTTTTCCCATTGCAAATCCCATGCCACATAGGTTAACATGGCAAGAAGTTATTAACTAATAACTCCTGACAGGAGAATGATAGAACTTCCATTCAAAGACTTCCCAGAATGGTAGTGATAAATCCAACAATATCATATTGTTGAATTTCTCCTAAAATGTACAGACAAGAAGTTATAAGACTTTCTTGTTTGTAAGTCCAGATTCAGCCTTCCAGTGGTCTGTCCTGATTGGTCAGAGTTAAGTGGATTAGCCAGGCTGCTTTGAAGAGGTGATAAAGAGCCCCTGGGGTTAACCAGCTCTTCTGGGAGGGCAGTGTGCTGTTCCACAGGAATGCCAGGGCAGGGGGAGGAGTCGTGAACCATGGTCTTCAAAGACAAGGGAAGAAACCAGTGTCATTTACAACTCTAAACTTTTCGCCTCAGCCAGAGCTAGGCTTATGGAAGGAATGCACAGATACAAGGGGGAGAGTCTATGGAAAGTAGCCATCCTAGGGGTGTGTTTAGCCAGCTCTTACCTCCCTGCTGGAAAATCAGCCATTATGAATTTGGAGGACTTGGTGCACTCTGGGACAACATAATGCCACACTCTACAGGATGTGGTCATATCCTTGGGGAGCTGCCCTGCTCCCATTGGTCAGCAGTGACCTCCTGCTTGACCCAGAGAACTTGGAATAAGTATCTGAGAGGGGCAGAGTCTCTCAGATCTGCTGCTTGAAACTTAAGAAAGCAAGACGTTGTGCCATGCTGTGAAGTTGGATGTGCAATTGCTAAGGCCTCCCCTCTGTGGACTGCACCATCTGAAACTACAGCCCTGTGGACTACCTTGCTGTGAAAAAGGAGTAAAGAATGGACTCCCTGCAAGCTACAGGTTAACAGAGCTCTCCTGGATCATCACCACCAAGACTCCGCAACCTGGAATACTACCAGTGGATTTGTAAGGGTCTTGTCCAAGTGGATTGTGGAAACTGAAGTCCTCAACTTTCAAGGACCATCTCGGAGCTTCCAGATCCTTGGAGTGAGTGTGAGACACTTTGGGACCCTTTGGGGAACTTCAGGAAGAAGTTCCAGGAGTTTGGAGAACTTTGGAACAACTTTGAAAAAAAGCTCCATAGGGGGACCAACTCAACCTGGTCAGCCAAACCGCCTGCCTTCAACCGCGAGCCGGCCAAGCCATCCAGGTTTGTCCCGCTAAAAGCTCCATAGGTCCGACTTCCAGAGTTTGACCGGGAGTAGAAGAAATCCGAGGCCGGCGAACCCTCACCGAATCCGACCTGGTGGAGAGCATCGAGGGACCCCACGAGAAAAAGCTCCAGAAAAGTTTCTAAGTCCGAAGGTAAAAACTGTGACCGGGACCTACCGCGAGGGGTAGCCGCTCAGGGCTCCATCGCGGTCGGCCTGAAACTTTGACTTTGAGCCGGTCTATCATGACCAGATGTCCCAATATGGTGCTATAGCTTTCTAAGTGCTATAAAGTGATAAATCTTTAAAAATTCATATCTCCGGTTCCCTACATTGGATTTTTGTCGTTTTGGTGTCATTTTAAAGATAAAAATATTTCCTATTTTTATAAATTGGTGTTGGATTTTTATTATGCATTGTGTCTTAATTATTTACTGAATTGGTATTTTTAAATGCTTTACATACCTGTCTTTGAAGTTAAGCCTGCCTGCTCGCAGCCAAGCTACCAAGGGTTGAGCATGGGAATAATTGTCTAAGACCTATGCTGAGTCCTATCATGTGTTAGTGGCCTTATTGCCAGTGGCAGACCTACATTTGCCCCTACCAATAATCCACTTTCCAACAATGAGGATGGGGTGTAAGACTGTCAATTTCTGCTAAGAGGTCCAAAGGAATGAGGGCTGCAATGTCCCCTCTGTCAAGGATCATGCATATGCTGTCTGTGACAGTGATGAGTGCTATTTCTGTACTGTGGTTGTGCCTAAATCCATGCTGCTTGGCTTCGAGGATTTGGTGGTTGCTGATGGGGTTGGTGAGGAATCGGTTGATTGATTTCTCTAAGACCTTTGCCAGGCATTGTAGGAGGCAGACGGGTCTGTAGTTAAAAAGCGTAGATGGGTCAGCAGATGGTTTCATGAGCAGGAGCATGACAGTAGCATCTGGTGAAGGCGTATTGGGGGCATGAATCAGATGGAGTCCCCGAAAGGACGGTCTTCATGGTATCAGTGATTTTGGTAGCATGTCATGAAAGTCAGGGTTCGTTCATTGGCTGTGATGGGCAGTTAAGTTGAAACGGTGACAGGGTCCAGTTGACGGTTGAAGCAGCTGTGCATAGAGGTGATTTTGTTACAGAAGAATTCCAAGAGTTTGTTGCAAAGGTCTTGAGAAGGGGCGATGTTGCTGAAGGTGGAAGGCGGCACAGTGAAATCTTTGATGGTGGCAATATTCCTGTAAACCAGAGTCCTGGCAGAGTGAGAGGTAATGAAATGTGAGAGAGGGTAATGAGATATGAGTGTGAGTGAGATTGATGTACACAGACAATCTATGTTTAAAATAGACTAACATCAGTCCATTGAACACATTGGGAAGGCACTATATACCCTGCATTACTTCAACTGTCAACTAAATATGTGCTTTATAAAAATCACTGGAAAAAACAACATATATTGAACACACTGGAAAAATACAGGTTTTGTATATTTTGAGAATTAGGTAGTTGAATAAACACTCATAAGCACTGATTTCTGAAGGTTTGGAAAATACTGAGAAAACACTACTGAAATCCACAGAAATAAACACTGAAAACAGATACCAAATGGTGTGTGATTGTATGAAACAAATCCATGTAGAAATAGATGAAGACCAGAGCTTATGGTAAAACCAGTGCACCACCTTCATATAGGTACTCTTGGGTCAGGGTAGGGGCGAGGACAGCTCCTTCCACTGACCCATCTTGCTCCTTGAAAGATAGGAAGTTGGGGAGAGGTTTGTTCTCCGCCTCCTCACCATGAATTGTCACCAAGAGCATTGTTACTTTGGACCTCTTGAAGTGGGACTTGAGGCTGTTTACATGTATGACCCTTAAGGGGTTCCTAAATGTTTGATGTCCATCAGATAGGTGACCTCCCCTTTCTGCTCCTTTACCTCATAGGGCCATGTCCACCAGTCCTTCAAGGCATGAGGCTCCACAGACCCCATCACCCACACCTTTTGGCCAGGCTGGTTCAACACCAGAACCAAGCATGCCATTACAACGCATGCTTTATCAACGCGGTCATCACAATGACCGCATCTTTACCACGCATGCCTTTACAATGAATGTATTTACCGCGGATATGGCTTTACCACGCTAAAAAGTAAGTATTTAGCAAGTAAGTATAAGGCCTTTATTTATATATACATTACCTAAGGGCGGTCGCCAGTAGGTAGTTATAGTTAAGACCTAGTTTCCATAGAAAAAGCAGTTTTTGACTTGCCTCTATCTTTGGCGCTGGTTGACGAACTTTCATGAAATGATCCCAAAAAAGTGTGCTGGTGGATCTTATTGTGCATGGAAAGTTTCGGGGTGATCCGTCAAGCGGGGGCCAAAAAAATGGGGGGGTCAAAAAAAGTGTGTTTCCCATGTTAATTCCGGTAAGGATTTTGAACATGACAAGAGCACGAACTGCTCGATGAAATTACATCACATTTGGCAGGAAGGTAGCTCTTGGTCCAGAAAGATGGTATAAATATGGTCAGTGGTTTTAGAGTTACTAAAAGAAAAACAAATTTGTATATCTAGGGATGCAACCCCTCCACGAATCCTCCCGATCTCATGCAGAGATCTAATTGGCTGCCAACAGTTCAACCAGGAAGTTTTGGCAGCCATCTTGGGACTCGGACTCAGCCGAGTCCCAAAAACCAAATGTCAAAAATAAAGACAAGAGGGCAGGGTAAGAATACCATGACCCTCTAGGCCTGGTGCGTGGCCCCCCCAGGGACCCCACCAAGGCCAAAAATCATTTTTTAAAATGTTTGTGGCAATAATCACGACCGATTCGCGAATTCATAGCACACATTTTTTTTAAAAAGCGGGGTCTCCCACGCTTGTTTTTATTACATCTCCCAGGTGGGAATATAAATGAAAAATGTGGGGCTCACAAGGCCCCCCTCCTAAGGCTATTTTGAGCCCCGGGACCACCAAATCCCTGGGGCTTTTTTAATATATTGGAACTCCTCCATGAGCTCATATGAGACCCTGGGATCACCACCTCCCCGGGGCTGGAAATGTGGGTTGGAGGTCTGCCGCACAGACCCCCTCCTGTGGCTCTTTAGAGCCCTGAGGACCACCACCACTATGAGGCTTACATTCAGAAGTTAGAGAGAGTCCACCTGGACCCCCCGGGCCCAGGAGACCACCAACTCCCTGGGCCCAGAAATCAAAATAGAAGTGTGACGCCCCTCCCGGGTCACATATGGCCCAAGGGACCACCACCTTCCCGGGCTCCGGCAATGAAAAGTAAAGGAGGGGGGCACGCGGCCCCCCTTCTGGAACCACTAATGGCCTCGGCACCGCCACCCCCCAGGGACGGCTCCTGCTATTTCCCAAGGTGCCCACCATCCAGAGATAGCAGTTTGCTTTCACTTGACAGGTGCTTTGAAACGTCCCGCCAAGTGAAACCAAACACTAACTCCGCTCCCAGCAAGCAGGAGCTGTCAAACTGCTCCCGCCAGCAGTGAGCAGAGTTTTCTTGTGTTTTCCTTCACGCTGTGAAGCGGGCAGGAAAACAAATGAAGGAATTGCTCCCACACACAGGGAGCAGCATTTTTTGCTGCTCCCTATGTGTGGGAGCAATGCCAGCTCCCGCTGGAGGTGAAGAGTCGGCAGGGATCGCAGGGGCATTGGGGCTCCCTCCTTGGTCCCCAACGTTGCACACTGGGTGCCCTGGGTGGACTCCAGGGCACCAAACAATAAGAGGACGGGCCCCATCAGATTGTGTCCCTGGGTCTGAAACCGCCCCGGGGAGGAGGGCCACGCGCCCCCCCATTAAGTTTTGGTGGGGCCATTCTGGTCCTGATGCTCATTTCACAGAAATTAAACCTTAACAAGAAGCACTTACAGATATAAACATAGCGGGTGCCCGGGTTGAAGTTCCACTTCTGTAAAGGACAAATGATCCTGACTTCCTGGGGTTTACAAAGGCAAAGCAAGTGTGTTTTCTCAGCAATTCCACATTGAAAGACGATCTGAAATGGTTTGTTCAGGTGAATGCATCATTGATCTATTGGAGCGCAATCTGTAGTGACTGTGGTGGGTGGGTTCTTTCTTGTCCTTACCTGGTGAGAGCAGAGTCCATAGTTCTCCCTTTAAATTACTACGAGTATAAAAATGTGCAAAATCACCTGAAGCTCCGCCCATTTGGCTCCACCCCTTTCACGTTAGTAGCATGCAATGGTCTTCCCGCCTTTTATCAGGATGATGGATACTTTACCAAAAGATTCCCAGCACGTTTCCTGCCTATTTTGGTGACGCGCTCTCAATCGCGAGGAATATGCAGACATCTCCACCAAACAAAGAAGCACTTACTTCAGATTAAGTGGAAGGACCCTTGCTTGATGGAGATTTACCTCTTTCTAGTCTTGTTGTCTTCTCTATAGAAGGATTCATGTTATCACAGATTTCTGAATGATGAGGAATGAGAAACAATAACATTGCCAAAACGCACACAAGGTCACTGGAGAATGTGATGTCATTTGAGATGTCATCAGTGATGTCACTGACCATGTCATGAGTGATGAATCATGTGTGGTCATAAGCAGTGCATTGCGGGGGGCATAAGTTATAGTTAGCTCAGGTAACTATAACTGCTGAATTTCACTGGTTTTGTACGAGTGAAATCTGAGCCCAACTATAACGTCCCTGTAACCTTTGTTTTTTTCAGTGAATTTCTACGTTTTTTAAAATTCTTTCTCATAACAATAACTTCCCTGTAACCTTTAGGTTTTTTTTGGTAAATATACACATATATAAAGATATATATATAATACACTTACCTTTATACTTATATTTTCCATGGTAATGGCATGCATTGTTAAGGCAGGCCGTGGTAAAAATGTGCATGGTAAAGGCATTTGTGGTAAAGACACATGCGTTGTAACACTTTCAGTGTAATGGCATGCGTGGTTCAGATCATGTTGTAATTGCTGTGTCCCCCACCAGAGTGGCCTTCTGGTCATGCAAGTGCTTCATGACCCCCTGGCCTCTATGTTCTCAGTGGCCTCTTTTCAGAAGCGCTTCAGCTGGGACTGATGGACCAACATGTAGCTCACTACATATTAGGGGGTTTCTTGAGAGTTTGCCCCCATCTCTCCTTTACAAGGCTGAGAGGTCCATGCACAGGGTGGCCAAAGAGAAATTCAAAGAGAATAAACCCCACTCCCTTCTGAAATACCTCCCTTTAGGAAACAGTAGGCATGTTAGGAAGACGTACCACTTACGCCCCGTAGGTTCTAGTAGCCTTTCAGGGTCTTATTGAACCTGTCAACAGGCCCATTGGTCTGGAAAACTTGGGGGTGATATGAAGTTGAGAACATCTAGGTTACCCCACACTCCTTCTACATGGACTTCATGTAGGCAGACATGAATTGGTGCCTCTGTCAGACACAACATCCTTACGGAAACCCACATGGTTGAATACCCCGATCAGTGCCCAGGCCACCACGGGTGCAGTCACTGACAGACCTGTATCCTTGGCATAGTATTCCCTCAGACTCTTTGCTTCCACCTCCCTATTCTTGCTGATCCAGTTTTTGTTGGCGGTAGGACCTCTACTAACCAGTGGTAAAGTGCTTGTGCTCTAGCCTGTAAACATGGTAAAAATTGACATACACGTAACTGGTACATTTAATTAATTCCCTAGTAAATTATACTACATGTACACAGGGCTTGTAAATTAAATCTACTAGTAGGCTGCCGTGCTCCTTGTGCCCCTTCCTTTGAGGTAGCCCTGTAAAACATGTCTCAGGCCTGCCACAGCAGCCTTTAATGCAGTTTTAAACTGCCATTTTGACCTGACAAAATAAACCTTTTGTCAGGTCTAAACCTTCCTTTTTAATATCAATAAATCAAACAGAAGGTAGATTTTAAAAGCTCATATGTCCTAAAGTAATTTTTCACTGTGGCAAGAATATCTCTCCCATAGTTTAACACTGGGTTACCTTATTACATGTAATTACACTTACTAAGTGATAACTTCAGTTTGGAACAGAAAGAGAAATGCTTCTTCTACACATTTGAATTGTAATTTAAAATCCTTTTTAATGCTAAAGTCAGATTTTAAGTTGCTGTCCTGAAAATGCCGATTTTAGAAAGTAGGCATTTTCCTGCCTAAATCAAATGTGCCTTTCTGCCAGTGTCCATGACAGTGAATGGCTCTCCTGGTGTGTGTTGTGTATTCCTTCCAGATATGGTGGCAAAAGGGGCTTGGGTGTAGGGGGAGTGGGTCTTACTGACAGGGTGGCTAGGGAGGGCTTGGGTGCCCTCCTCTGGTTGCTCATCAAATGCCTGCAGCCCACACAAAGGTATCTGACTCCAGACCTACCTTTCCCTTTGTCACCCTAGACAGTTTGGATGCACACCCAGGGAAGGGAAAGAACTGTCCAGAACCGGTTTGGGAGTAGGCTAGGGATTGCCCCCGCACAAAGCCTGGAAACTAGATATAAATGTGGCACCTTCAGATTCTCTCACCAAATCACTCCTGGACTTGTGGAAGATTTAGAAGAAGGATTGCCCTGCTGTCTGAAGAAGGCTAATCGACCTGCTTGCCTTGAACCCAGGATCCTCAGAAGTGACTCCAAGGGTCAGTTGGCTGATCTCCTGTTTGAGTAACAGGGACACAACACACTTCCGAAGGTCTTCCCTGCAACTGCCCAGCTGACTTGCACCAACTGGATCAACCTGACCCCTGCTGCTGCCCTCTGCTGGAGTAAGTCCTGATCCACAAAAGGTACCCCCCAGCTCCTAGACCTTTATCTGTGGACAGAGTGTACTCCTGCCCCAAATCCAAGCTCCATGTAAAAAAACAGATGTTTGGGACTCTTTGTGACCGCGAGTGCACTCCTTGTGTCAACGTTAATGTTGTGTCTGCGACCTGCTCTTTGCAACAAACAGGGCTTCCTGTGTCTCCCACCAATGCGAAGCTCCAGCAATGGCTGCTCCTCATGCTGACTAACACTGGGCGTAGTACTACGCTACGCTCACAGAGCATGCGTAGTTTGTGCTACTACACAAATTGCACGTAGCACAGTGCAAAAACTGTGCTAAAACACGTAGCGTAACAGCAAAATGTTCAACACCTACAAATGCTTTGATAAAGCAATTTTACATGCTAGAAAAGCATATAACCAATTCACAAAAGTGAACTTTGACAATGAAAATATTAGGCAATGAGAGAGGTGATGATTTTGGGGTCCCCCCTAACCTAGGGGGAGGACCAAGCAGATGCCTTGAAAACAAAGAGCATATCATGCTGAACGATTCAGTGGTGGTCCCTTCCTCCTAGGACCACCCCAAGCACAGTTATGGGCAAAAATACAATCCCAACCAAAGGCCCTACAAAGCATTATGGGACGAGATTAGCAGTGGGCAGTGAATATTATAGGGGCATATTAGCAAGGGCGTTATCGCCGCTTTAGCGGCACTTTTTGCCGCTAAAGCGGTGATTTTTTTATCGCCCTATCAGCAAGCTGTCGCTAACAGGCGTTAGCGACAGCTTTCTGGCGATAGCGGCCCGTTTTCCCATCGCCTTGCATGCCAGCGATAATTATCGCTAATGACATGCAAGGTAGGCGTTCCCAACTAAAAGCGACTGAAAACAGTCGCTAACACAACTTCCCCCTATTAGCAACGCAGGCGAAGCGATAAAAAAATTTGCGCTAAGCGCGAATATCGCTAGAATTTAACACCTGCTAAAAACATGACTTACCTGTTTGTAGAATAGGAGGTGGATTGTCAGCCTAAGTCCACCATGGCGTTAATGCGTGAATATCGCTGGATTTGCAGCGATATTCACGCATTTCGCCGCTATCGCTGGATATTTTATCGCATTGGAGGTAAACCTTGCTAATAGCATGTTATCTCCGCGATAATATCCAGCGATAGGCGGCGTTAAATAAATACGCGCTAAGCGCGGTTAGCGATAATTTTCGCCTGTTCTTGCTAATATGCCGCATAGTGTCCAATATCAAAATAATTCTACAAAGAGCTGCAGTTCAACTAGTCGTTACTAGATGTCCCTCACGAGTCAAATGCAAAAGCATTGAAATTATTATTACATCAAGCTGCAGTTCCACTAGTCGTTACTAGATGTCCCTCACGAGTCAAATGCAAAAGCATTGAAACCCTTTCATGAAGCTTTTGCATTTGACTCGTGAGGACATCTAGTAACGACTAGTGGAACTGCAGCTTGATGTAATAATAATTTCAATGCTTTTGCATTTGACTCGTGAGGGACATCTAGTAACGACTAGTTGAACTGCAGCTCTTTGTAGAATTATTTTGATATTGAATACTATAATATTCACTGCCCACTGCTAATCTCGTCCCATAATGCTTTGCAGGGCCTTTGGTTGGGATTGTATTTTTGCCAATAACTGTGCTTAGGGTGGTCCTAAGAGGATGGGACCACCACCGAATCGTTCAACAAGATGTGCTTTTTGTTTTCAAGGCATCTGCTTGGTTCTCTCCCTAGGTTAGGGAGGATCCCAAAATCATCACCTCTCTCACTGCTTGTTATTTTATCGTTTTCACTTATGTGAAATGACTATATGTATTTTAGCATATAAAGACAGAGATACTTATTTTATCTTAACTTGCACTGGGCAAGATGCTCTACGCAATTAGCATAGCTGAGAGCGTATTTCAAAGTGCATTTTGCGTAGCTATGTGTAGTGCTACTATGCAAACTACGCCCAGGGTTAGTGCTGACAACAGTTTCTTCACAGCTTCCCAACCAACAGAGAGCTCAAGCTGAGGCTTCTCAAGTGGACTTGGACTTTGAGATGTTAAATTCTTCACACTGATACAAACCTGGCCACTATATCCAACTTGCAACCTATCGCAGTTGACCTCAACCCTTGACTTTGATCTGGTACAGCATGAGCAAATACCTGCGAGTGGTGCTTTGGGCTTTTTGGCATTATTTTCACCTAAAACTTTAAAAATTCATAACTCTTGTTATACAGATTGTATTTTTGTCATATTGGTGTCATTTTATTTATTACATGTTACTCTATTTTCCTAAATTGCTTTTAGATTTTGCACTTTATTGATGTTTGAGTGCTGCATAAATGCTTTTCACATTGCTTCTAAATTAAGCCTGACTGCTTTTGTGCACAGCAACCAGAGGTTTATACACAGGTTTATTTAGGGACTTTTGTAGCTCACCCTGACAATGATTGTGGTTGCCTGAGTAGGGCTTTGACACATCTTAATCAATACCCTAATCTCTTACAACAAGGGACTTACAAGCAAATTATATGTGCCAATCAGGTGCCAGTTTTAACATATTTAAAAGGGAGCCCACCACTGGTTAGCAGGAGTAAGGTGTGCAGAGTCCTTTGGCCAACAAAAATTGGTGCAGCTACAGAAAGCAAAAACCTGGGATCTACCACGCAAAAGATGGTCATTTCCAAAACTCGGTTTATCAGGGTTGCACAACACTACTCATTCAGAGGGTGGGCAGTAGCGGCTCGTGGTGGGAGTGCTGCGGGGTGGTGGGGCGGGCAGGGAGGAGCAGGGTGGGGGTAGTAAACTACGGCATACGGCCGAACAGAGGTAAGTAAACAAATAAATAAAAACGAATTTTGTTGCGCTCGCTGCATCGCATTTGGCAATGCAGCGCGCGCAATGAAATTTGTTTTATTTATTTATTTGTTTACTTACCTCTGTTCGGCCGTATGCCGTAGTTTTCTACCCCCCATCCTGCTCCTCCCCCACCCCGCCCCACCGCCCCGCAGCACTCCCACCACGAGCCGCTACTGGGGGTGGGATAAAGTAGAGTAGAATAACACAGATCAATTGTGATCTGCCTGGCACTAACCAATCAGAGGAACTTGATAAAGAAGGGTTCCATATCATAATTTGTAGGGAGTTGAGGAGGGCACCACTTACTCAGAAATTCAGGATACAATCGGTTATAATAACACAGTTGACCTGGGTTCAGATGCAAAGCACAACATAAGTAGAGATGCAAGGTGTATTAAGAGGCCATACCGATATCAGACAGAGAAGATGCAGGGGCCATCCAGACAATGCAAGAGGTAGAAAGTGGTAGTCATGGTTTGCTCTGTGAGGAAGAGGAAGAGAGACAGCAGTGATACTGAGCGTGAGGCTGCCCAGCTAGAAGTCCAACACAGTATCCATGGCACCACAATGCTGTGATCCAAGCTTTTGTGGATGTCTTCAGTTAAGTGATCACCAGTTACTATGACCTTATCAAAATGACTGTCTCCACTATAGGATCAGTCTAGCAGAAAGGAAGATGGTTGCAGCTCCATACCTCTGAGGAAATTGCCAAATCACAGCTCAGCATTTTAAGCATAGGAAAATCAAATTGATTCAAATAAACGAGCAATTTGTAACATAGCTGAAAGTTTGAAAGAAGTCTCAAGTGCAGCCACTATACTGCCACCATTGCCTGAGGCACGTGAATTATAGGATATGCACCATTTAATACATGTGTAATGGCCTGTGCTTTCCGAGTACTTCAGTAGATACAGAATAGCAAGCATTTTCTACTGAGCTATATCTATTCACTTAGAAACTGAATACCTGAAGCTATCTACTCCATTAGGTTTATTTTCTATTACATGTGGACTGCCCGAGGACAAAAGCTATTGACCAATAAATTAAACTATCTATATGCTGATTATGGTGCACAGCAGTGCTTCACGTTGACACAGCACCACGTGACATCAATAACATGAGAGCTTCATTGCCCCTAGTGCAGACACTGACGAAGAGGGCTGGGATGACGTGACCAGTTGACATGCTTTGATTGAAGCAAAGCTGAAATATACACAACAATTTGCAAGCTAAATATAATTTGGCTTGCCAATGTGTGCAGCAGTGTAAGTCATATTAGAGTAAGTGCCCTTAGCAGCTGGAAAATGCTTTAAAATACTTCCCAGCCCACGTTTTATGCCTTCAGAGTGGGTCAAAGGTTTGACAAAGAAATATAATATTGTGCGTTTTTCTGTTTGGCAAGTAAGTCATAGAAGCTCGAATCTCTCGCTGCCTGGATGTCAATGCTTTCTTATATATGTTACCTGTTGTATACTGTTTCTGGCACTGAAAAAAGAAATACTGGGAGAGAAACGTGCATTATCATAGCCGAAAGGGAAGTATTCATTTTCTCACGGAGACCTTTTTCTAGCTCTTGCACGTTTCTTGTCGCTGATATTAGACCATTTTCGCTTTTACAATAAAATGACGTGTTTGCTTTTGAATTAAATATGCTTTTTCTACAGATATTTGCATTGTTTCATGGACAACCAGTGGGCCTGTGTGTACTTAAATATTTTTTTTTGCTTTCGTGCATACTGATAGAGCGAAATGTTCTTGTGAATTGTAGGGGTGCATCATAATCACTGATAGTCCGCACCCGCATGTACTCAGACATATATTCGTATATATTCAGTTGTATATCCATGCATGTTTAGTAAAGAATGAATAGTTCACTGAGATAAAGTGAATCAGCAGTATAATTGTGTTATGATAATCATGTAATGTAATGCTTATTGAATTGTGTGAACATAATGCATAGAGAAATTAGTTTGTGTGTAATTCAATTGCAGTAGTTTAAACGTGCACCATATTAAAGTTGCACATGTAATTCATTGCTTGCATATGAATTGTAATGAAAATGCTTGTAGGGAAAAGTAAGATGTGTGTTTAAAAGTTATATGTAAAGGCCTGACTACATATATGCTTAGGGAAGGCCTGGTTTATTCTTATGTTAGCTTATTTTGTAGGCAGAGAAAAGTTTCTCTTGGTAAGGCTCTCTGGGCACAAACGGTAGATTTAATTTGCACAGTAGAAGGTTTCTGTTGAACGTATCTTTGTTGCAGGTGCAAGGACACATGTCTCGTTAGTAAAGACTAACTCTTTGTTTTCAAAAGTTAGAGAGATGGGAGGCATGGTACGGGAGTGCAATGGAATTTAGGGATGATACTTTCAGCGGAGAAGGTGCCTGGGACTCAAGGTCATCGCAACCGTCCAGGATGAAGTAACCGTTTCGATGGAAAAGTACAAGAAAGAAGACCTGGCCAAGGAGGCGTGACAAAGGCGTGTACAATTGTATTGGGGTTTTGTATTAGGGATAGTGCCCTGAGGGAGGAGGCCAGAGAAGAGGTAGGGGAGACCAGAGAGGAGGACAGAGCTGAGCTTAGGTATTATGTGATTGCACTTCTTAGGAAGTCTTCACAGCTGACACCTTTATTTCACTCTTGCCTGGGAAAAATCGTTATGCAGGGATGACACTAAGTGTTAGTGTAGGGACAGCAATTGATTTAAAGCTTGCTTAGATAAATGAAGAGCAACGTAGAAATTGGAGCAATCATAGCTTGGTTGATCCTTCTAGAACTTTCTATTCTCTTTATCCTGAGTCGGATGAGACTCCTGCCTAGGTTATTATTTGTATTAGTGCCCATCTATTTCTTTAACCTCGTGTTGAGGTGCTTGCATGTTCAGTTATTTTTGGCGATAATAAATTCTTAAACTTGAATTCGGAGTCAGTGGTCCTTTCAGACAAAATGAATGCTGTTATATAACCAGATGAGATTCTCTCCTTTACACTATTCAACAGGTAAAAAGATCTTGGCGACCAGAAGGTTCTTATAGATAATTAGATAAGAATCGGCGTTATCAGTTGGTAGCAGAGTAGGATGGTTACCTTTGATGGTAAGGGGAGATCTAGAGCAAGATAGGAGACTAAGTTGCCCCATAGAGCCCGAGTGACGCAGATCCAGAGGACCGCGGGAGAAAGATGTCGGAGGTCGGAGGTCGTTGAAAACTGACGGAGAGTGACGGTGCGGCGGAAGTAGCAGTTCGTGGTAGAGTGAGTATGAAAAGAGTGGTGTTTGGTAGATTGCGGTGTTTTATTGTTGTGTGATGTCTTGCGGAGTTAGAACGAGAGTTGTGTGATTGAGAACCGGACCGTGAGCGCGCGGGACCGGGAGATTTATTGTGGTGTAGAATACACCCAGAGTTGAGAACGTTGACCAGAGGTTGTGGGGGTCACGAGACGTCATTGACAGACCCACTGAAGATAGGGAACACATGTGTGAGTGTGTGAATAACCAACGCAGGTCGTAGGTTATTGTGTGCAGAACATCGAGTGATTGAATCCTATCGAGTGTGTTAGAGGCGATTGTCCGGTCGTTTCGCGGACAGACGGTTGCCAGATTGAGGTCAACAAGCTCAAGAGGCTGATCGGTCATTGGTAAGACTGACAGTCAGAGAGGTAATTGTTCGGTAGGACGGACATTATTTCAGAGTATGATTGGGACAGGTGCGAGCGAGAACGAGTGAATTAGAAAGGAGGGGAACTGCTGCGAGCGGAGGAAAAGTGACGTCAGACAAGTGCCGCGCTGCGATAGGCCGGTTGGTGTGAGCCGCGCTGGCATTGGTGGATTGAAATCAGGAAGTAAAAGCTGACATTTTGAGTGCAAATACAAAGTTGATTCATCATGAAATGTTTTAAAGTTTTACGGGAACTGTGTAGAGGTGATAGGCATGTGGTTACTCGGGAAGGAGAGGAAGCTCCTCCCGAGGATACGCCAGCACATTACATGGCAAAGAATGTAGGATTGCATACTATAATATGGCTTGAGAATTGGCATAAAATGACAGAAGGAGAAGGAGAATTGTCTTTCCCACGCTATGGTACTTTCAGGTTAGAGGTGTTGTACCAGCTAAAAAGTATAATGGCTTCTTTACGACCACTACCTAGACCAACACAGTTTGAAGCGCTACATGCGTGGATTAGAGCAGCGTACGATAGGAGGAAAGACAAGAGCCAGGAAAGGGTGAAGAAATCGGTCAGGGCATTTCAAGATGCAAGGTGGGATGCACTGGAGAAAAGGTGGAGAGTGGAAACGATAGAGGGAAATAAACTATACCCACTGCTAGTACAGAATGGAAAGATTATAAGAATCGATGAGGACGACAGTGATACAGACGACAGCCTGTTAGATAGGTTGTTGGCAGAGAGGCCACCACCATTTAATCCAGATTCAGAAGAAGGAAAGCCGACTCCAGCAGTAACAATTGATGGGAGCCAGAATCAGACTAGCATGAGAGTAGTGGGAAGGATTTCCACAGGAACGGAAGGGGCAACGACGTCTATGATAACACAGCCTCCTGTTGGGAACACAAGATTACCGGACTCCTTGACAGTACCGGTTACCATTGGCCCTATAGTACCGGTATATGACCCAGACCGAGTGAGAGAAGGGAGCTCCGTACAGATGGGAAGGGAAGAAGTAACCAGCGAGAGCGGGAACGGGTTCGGAGTACGAGTGGTTCATTTCCCAAGACCAGGGGAGACAAGTACGCCATTACCGGCTACGGCAGACTCTTCCTTTAGACAGGAGGAGGAGAGACCGGTCAGACCGAGGTCTTTGCAGGAATCCAAGTCAGCTTTGAGGATGTGGACACCAACAGTAACAAACCAAAGTGATAGGATGCCAGGAGATAGGGCACAAAACATCTCGGAAGACAGACCAAGTTCCAGGAATATGATGGAAGGGAATAGGTCACAAGGACAGAATGGTGACTGTGATGAGCGGGATGGTTCAACTTGTCGAGAAGTACTGAGGAGTGCAGTACAGGCAAGGTTGCTAGACGTAGTAAGGTTGAAAGCAGAGGTAGACGAGATGATCAGCGGGGGTCTGCCTCTGGAAAGGATAGAAATTTATGGATCAGATGAGCTGCTGTTTGTAGCAAAAGATGTGACTCGAAAAGCTAGAATGGCACATGATAGATTAAAGGAATTGGCCAAAAGATATGAGGTAGACCTGAACAAAACTAAAGCGTTGCAGGGACCGCATAGATTACAATACAGTGACCAGGAGCTGGAGGAGAAAATAATCACAGGATTAAGGACACACACCAGAGACCTGATTGTAGGAATGAGAATATGGATTTTGTTGGACAAATGGGAAGAAAGGTGGTCCAAGAAGAAACCAGCAAAGAAAGCTGAGGGGGAAACGCCGCCTCCAGGAGGGGGGGCGACGGGTGTTGGAAATTTTCCTTTACGGGAAGTACAGAATGGAGGGTATGTGCATGTGCCGTGGAATAGAGGTGATTTGGCTGCATTTACAAATGATTTTCCTTGGCTGAGGGAGAAACCAGTAGAGTGGTACAAGCAGGTTGAGCGGTTTGTAAAAATTTCAAAAGTATTGTGGATTGATTTGAACACCTTGTTTGACATAGTGGTACCGGGAGATTTGTGGACAGCTTGTAAAGTCGCTGTCGAGTGGCCGACTTCGGAACCTGAAAGGGAGCCGGTTACAAATGGCCCATCACCCTTAGTAATGAAAAAGTATGAGCAGGTGATTACATGGCTAAAACTGAAGATTTCACCCCAAGATATAGATTGGGTTAAGATAGATCGGACTGTACAGGAACCCAAAGAAACGGTGCATGAATATTATGAAAGACTTCTGCAAGCTTTTAAACAGTATAGTGGGTTAGATATCTTGGACCCCAAGGATATGGGACAGTTTGTCTCAAAGTTTGTACTGGGTCTGAGAATGGAAGTCAGCCTCATGATACAGCACCATTTGATCTGCTGGCAGAACAAGCCGTTAGATGAAATTTTGAGGTATGCGAGATACTGTAGTGATGAGGTGGAATCGAAACATCGGAAGCTAAAAGACAAACTGATGCTTGTCCAAATGCAGACAGCACAGGGTCAGCCTAATGGAGGGACCTTAGGAAGAAAACAAGGAAATTCCCAGGGGAACCAGAATGGGCAAGGCCAGGGAAAGGGAAAACCAGTAGACCCCAAGACAGGAGTGGACGTGGCCACACTGAAGAAGACCACGGCGTGTCATCTTTGTCGCCAGGTCGGACATTGGAAACGCGAGTGTCCTTTGAACCCAGTTAATCAGTTGCAGGAAGAGGAAGAGGGGGCTCAGGCACCCGCGCAAGAGGTAGTTAACACAGTGACGAGGCCTAGGACGATGAAAGGGGGGTATACAGCTCTCACGCCCAGGTTCCCCAGGCTCCAAGGATTACACAAGGAATACGAACGTACCAACAGATGCCCCTGTTTGAAGACTATGACGAGAGTAGCTCAGACCCTTTATCCTGACGGTGCCTGAGAGGGGAGGAAGACTGCACGCTTGGAGCGGTCTTGGAGGTAGACCAGAGAGGACCTTTTGTGGAGGCAGATATTGAGGGTCATCCTGCCACACTTTTGGTTGATACTGGTGCTACCCGGTCTACTGTGAGATCAGCAGTAGTCCCTAACCTACCCCTCTCGGGACAATCAATCCAGGTTGTTGGAGTAGCGAACAAAAGAATAAGCAGCCCATTGACAGAACCGATCCTAGTAAAGATAGGTTCCTTCCAAACTAGACATCAGTTTGTAGTGTGTGATACGAGTCCAGTTTGCCTTTTGGGAAGAGATCTGTTGTGCAAGTTGAACTGCACGATTTATTGTACGCCTCAGGGAGTGGAGGTCCAGACGAGAGATGACGATGCTGACTTTAAGGTTACCAATCAGCATCTATGTATAGATCTGTACCCAATGGTGACTGTGGAAGAACTTCCACCTGATCTGAGAGACGCAGTGTCATCTGTGGTGTGGGATTTCGCAGGCGATGAAATAGGTCTAATCAGAGGGGTAGAACCAGTGCGGATTGAGGTGAAACAGAATGTTGATTTCCCCAGGACACCTCAATACAACCTGTCGCCAGAAACGATTGCAGGGATAAAACCTGTGATCGAGACTTTCATTGAGAAAGGCATTCTGAAAGAGATCAGAGGTAGTCCCTGTAATTCACCCATTATGGGGCTACAGAAACCGAGCGGGAAATACAGGATCGTGCAAGACCTGCGAAAGGTCAACACGATAGTTGTCCCTTGTTGTCCAGTGGTACCGAATCCTTCAGTAATACTGTTCCAGATCCCATGTGAAGCCGAGTGGTTTACGGTTATCGACTTGTGTCAAGCCTTCTTTTCGATACCGCTCCATGAGGAAAGCCAATTTCTTTTTGCGTTCAGGCTGGAAAATCGCGTGTTAACATGGTGTCGTATCCCTCAAGGGTATACGGAAAGTCCATCGATCTTTAACCAGATCCTGAAAAAGAATCTCGAGAGTCTTGTGTTGCCGCAGAACTCAGTCCTCGTGCAATACATAGATGATTTACTCATTGCCTCAGAAACGGAAGATGCTTGCAGAATAGACACTGTAGCTCTGTTGAACCACTTAGCAGAGAATGGACATAAGGTGTCCCCGAACAAGCTGCAGTACTGCTTGAATGAGGTACAGTACTTGGGACACAGATTAGAAAAAGGCAAGAGGAAGGTGTCACCAGACCGAATCGAGGCAATAATGAGTATGTCAGTACCCACTACACAGAGAGAAGTTAGGATGTTCCTGGGAATGGTTGGCTACTGTCGACAGTGGATTCCTAGTTTCTCCTTGAGAGCAAAGCCTTTGCAGAGGCTTACGCACAAGGATGTGAGTGATCCGGTACCATGGGACGAGGAGTGCTTGATGTCATTCCTGAAACTGAGAGAGGAATTGTGCAGTGCTCCGGCACTGGGAATGCCTGACTACAACAAGGCCTTTTCATTGTTCTGTTATGAGAGGGAAGGATGTGCATTAGCAGTGTTAGCTCAGAACCATGGAGGTGTCCGTAGACCAGTTGCCTATTTCTCAGCTACTCTAGATCCAGTAGCTTCTGCGTTGCCCGGATGTCTAAGATCCGTTGCTGCAACCGGTGTCAGCATTGAAAGATGTGAAAGCATTGTAATGGGACATCCATTGACTGTACATGTGCCACACTCGGTTGAGTTATTGATGACCAGGACCAAGACTCAGCACCTAACGAACAATAGGTTAACGAGGTACGAGCAAGTCATACTTGCCGCAGAGAATGTGACTCTGAAAAGGTGCTCTGTCTTGAACCCTGCGACATTGATGCCTACACCGAACACGGATGATGAAGATTGTGCGGACCATGATTGTCTCGATGTGACCGAGCTTTGCACCAAACCGAGACCTGACATTGTCGATGAACCATTGGCTGACCCAGATGAAATTTTCTTTGTCGATGGTTCATGCTTAAGAGACAGTGTGGGGCAATTGAGAGCAGCGTTTGCTGTATGTACCATTTCAGGAGTGGTCGAGGCTGCTTGCCTAGAAGGAGTACGCTCCGCGCAGGTAGCTGAGATCATTGCCTTGACCCGTGCCTGTTTGGCCGCTGATCGAATTCGAATCACGATTTACACTGACAGCCAATATGGGTTTGGTGTGGTGCACGACTTCGGGCAGTTATGGTCTCAGAGGGGATTTTTGACATCATCTGGCTCACCCATTCGGAATGGAGAATATGTAAGACAACTGTTGGATGCACTACAGCATCCGAAGGAAATTGCTGTTGTAAAGTGTTCCGCCCATGGGAAAGGGGAGGACTTTGTGTCATTGGGTAATAATTACGCGGACGAGGTCGCCCGTTTCTGTGCAGAACAAGGATGCATATTCACAGATAGATACGCAGGGGAGAGCCAAGAAAGAACCGAGCTCAGCATAATGTTGGCCATGGCAGACACTTGGGAAGAACTTAAGCGATTACAGGACGAAGTTTCAGACCAGGAGAGAGAGGGATGGATCAAATCTGGTTGTGAGAGAGGAGATGTGGATGTGTGGGTATCCAACGATGGGAGAGCCGTATTACCAGAAGAATTGTTGAGTCCGATGGCAAGGCTGATACATGGACAGGCACATCTTGGTAGAGACGCAATGATGAGAGTGTTTAGACAGACGTGGTACAACCCACGATTTCGAGCAATGGCTGAAACAGTGTGTCAAAGGTGTGTTATGTGTCAGCAGATGAACGCTGGAAAGAAAACTGTAGTTACATTGAGTCACATTGGGAGGTCAGGTGGGCCTTTCAACAGGATACAGCTCGACTTTGTGGAAATGCCTAAGTGTAATGGGTTGAAGTACATTTTAGTGCTGGTATGTGTATTCTCACGGTGGGTGGAGGCTTACCCAACACGCAGGTGTGACACTCTCACGGTGGCTAAGTTATTGTTGAGGGAGCTCATATCTAGGTTCGGGATCCCGACCTCTTTGGAATCAGATAGAGGAAGGCACTTCCACAGTGAAATCATGAAGTTACTTTGTGCTGCATTGAATATTGACCAGAGACTTCACTGTAGTTACAGACCAGAGGCTTCTGGGATGGTGGAACAAGTTAATGGAACTTTGAAGGCCCGGATGGCAAAAATGTGTTCTTCAACATCCCTGAAATGGCCCGACGCTTTGCCGCTCGTGCTGATGAGCATGCGAAGTGTCCCAGACAGGAAAACCGGGTTGTCCCCCACGAAATTCTAATGGGAAGGGCAATGAGGTTGCCGGCAGTACCAGCTACAGCTTTGATAAGCATCACTGATGACTTGATTCTCGATTATTGTAAAGGACTCTCTGATGTGGTCCGTTCTGTATCCCAGCAGGTGCAAGCAGCAGTGGTCCCAGCCTCGAGTGATCTGTGCCACGACTTGTGTCCCGGAGATTGGGTGCTTGTCCGGAAGCACGTGAGGAAGAGTTGCTTGGATGCCCGTTGGCGTGGCCCGTATCAGGTGATACTCATCACGAACACAGCAGTAAAGTGTGGAGGATTGCCGAACTGGGTGCATGCCTCCCATACCCGCAGAGTTTCAGCACCCTTGGAAGAAACAGCTCCTCTCGTAAATGAAAATCCAGCTGATGTGGCAGGGCCACATGAGAGGACAAGTCAAGCTGTAAGGGTCGCTGACACAGCTGGTGGTGCACTAGAGCAAGCTGAAGGGGGTTTCCACAGTTCGAACCCTGACTCAGACACCGAAGACAGAAGCGGTGCAGTGGGCGGAGAAGAGTCAGATTCAGCAGAAAGAGGAAGTAGTGCACTGGGTATAGCAGGGGAAGGCAGACGAACGAACAGAAGTGCAGAAAGTTGGCCAGAAAGACAGAGGCGACGGAACCTGAAGTTAGCACCTGAAAGAGACCTTGCCCCAGTGTCTGAAGCATCTGAAACAGAGGCAAGCGACGAAGACCAGGCTCAAGATAGTCGGCGAAGGTCGAAAAGAACCAGAGTACCTTGTCGCAGATACTCTACCCCTGAGTGGACTTACACAGTGTTTGATGCAGGGGGTGGTGAGCACGGGAAGGCTGAGGTCAGTGCTGGTGGTCCGTCGGAGCCCGAATGTGGTGGTGAAGGTGGTGCTGCAGTTGCCAGGGCTCGAAATAGAAGGAACACTGACCCTCACAGTTCCGAATCCCCCGCTTCTGAGTGAAGTTCGAAACTTGGTTCTGCATCGACTCGAATTTCCGTCTTTTGGGTTTGAGCCGTCTTCACATGAAATGGTAATATTGCGTCTTGAACTTTTGTATCACGTTCTGGAATTGCTCAATGAGGATCTTATTGTGGATCAACTATAAACTGTAAATAAAAGTCTAAAAGAAGAAGATAACCTAGGTCCGAGTGGAAGAAGAATAAACTTAGGGACTTTCCACAGAAGAGGAACGAAAACTAGGGAAGTCTTTTTCTGGACTGTGTAAATAAGATTGTGATCGAGAAGGGAAAATCCGGAGATTTCATGGTTGCCCGAGCTGGTTAAGCAAGTCACGAGTAAAGGACACAGAGACTTTTTTCAGGGTTCATTGCTATAACCAAGACTTTTGAGAACTTTCGAAACCATGGAGCCGGGAGATCCCAATCGTAGATCAAAGTGGATTGTAGGCGTTCTTATAAGTAGTGTGATAGTTTCTATAATCATAGTAATCATAGTCTCATATACTGGTTCGCATGAGCTAGAAGTGCAGGGGGTGCCAGGGACACCTACACCTACTACACCTAGCCAAAAGGGGGTAAACATGGGAGCTGACAGAGCTTTGCTATTAGAAGAAAGCCGTAGGTTACATATAGATTTATCTAGGAGTGATTTTAAGCTTAACGCATATGCTAAGCTGCTATATGAGTATGTTGATGTGATGGATGCGAAGGATTGTTATGTGTGTATGCAGTTGCCTGCTTCGGTGGACGAGGGTATTAGGTACCACCATCTTCCACTGACTTATGGAATTTCATGTAGTCTTTTGCTTAGTTTATTTTATGAGAGAGATCAGTTTGAGTATTTCTTTTCCAATTTCGACGCAGTGCTTCCTGAAGTCCCAGCTTACAAGCATTTGAATAAGTATGATTATTATAAGACCGAGGATAGACTCAGGAAGTTCTTCATACCGAGTTTGGAATTGGATACAGCATTCGCTCACAGACACAATCTGACCTGCTCGATGTCAGATGTGGAGAAAAAGTTTGTAGATCAGGTAGAGGACAGGTATAGAAAGCTGACCCACTCACGAGACTTGGGGCATCACAGGCTAGATTGGACAGATGAAGAAAAGTTGCATAAGACGAAGGGAAGCTATGGTCCTATAGCGTTAGACAAAGAGCAGAGGGGTAAGTTGTGTATAAGGCGTTATCAGACTTACTACGAAAAGGTTGCAGTGGGACAAAGCACTTGTGATCACGTTTTCACCATGGCAGATGTGGCAAAAGATTTTCTCCAAGGTCCTGTACAAGTGATACCAACGGTGTATTATGTTTGTGGGAAGAATGCTTATGTGAGGTTGCCTGCAAATTGGAATGGAACATGTTATTTGGCAATAATATTTCCAAAGATTTACCATACAGAGGATTTGGATCTTCTAGAAGGTGGGGAGCATTCAAGAGCGAGAAGAGCTGCAAGTGCAGGAATCGTTGTGGGGGATATCTTTGGAGCTATGATACCCAGTCTGGGAGTAGTCTTGAATGATGTGAAAATCCGGAGGTTAGCGACTGTGGTGGATGAATTTTCAATGAATACAGCAAAGTCATTGGTGTTGGTGGAAGGAGAGATGTTGTCGATAAGGGCAATGGTTTTGCAGAATCGCCTTGCTTTGGATGTCTTATTGGCAAAAGAGGGCGGAGTCTGTAAAATGTTGAAGGTTCAAGAGTGCTGCACTTATATACCAGACCGTAGCAAGGATCTGGAGAAATATATAAGTAACATCACTACAATCCACACAAAAATAGCGGATTTGACCGAAGAGGGGGCCTGGGAAAAAGTTGGTAAGGGTTTTGGTCAAGTGGGAGGTTGGTTTGCGAATCTAGGAAAGGGATTCCTTGGGTATTTTCTGAAACCCCTCCTTATCGTGGTGGTTTGTGTGGTTTGTTTGTGGATTTTGATCAAGGCCTACAAGTGGTATCGAGCAGGCCGAGTCAAGAGAGCTTTGAGGGAAAATGAGATGAGATTGGCAAGACTGCAGGACAGTCAGTATCAAAGGCTCAAGAGCATGGAGAAACTAAGATCAGGGAAAATGGCAACGAGTTCTGTTTAGGTCGGTTCTTTCTCCAAGGGAGTTGAATGGAATGTGATGACAGGAGTCATCAAAGGGGGGAACTGATAGAGCGAAATGTTCTTGTGAATTGTAGGGGTGCATCATAATCACTGATAGTCCGCACCCGCATGTACTCAGACATATATTCGTATATATTCAGTTGTATATCCATGCATGTTTAGTAAAGAATGAATAGTTCACTGAGATAAAGTGAATCAGCAGTATAATTGTGGTATGATAATCATGTAATGTAATGCTTATTGAATTGTGTGAACATAATGCATAGAGAAATTAGTTCGTGTGTAATTCAATTGCAGTAGTTTAAACGTGCACCATATTAAAGTTGCACATGTAATTCATTGCTTGCATATGAATTGTAATGAAAATGCTTGTAGGGAAAAGTAAGATGTGTGTTTAAAAGTTATATGTAAAGGCCTGACTACATATATGCTTAGGGAAGGCCTGGTTTATTCTTATGTTAGCTTATTTTGTAGGCAGAGAAAAGTTTCTCTTGGTAAGGCTCTCTGGGCACAAACGGTAGATTTAATTTGCACAGTAGAAGGTTTCTGTTGAACGTATCTTTGTTGCAGGTGCAAGGACACATGTCTCGTTCGTAAAGACTAACTCTTTGTTTTCAAAAGTTAGAGAGATGGGAGGCATGGTACGGGAGTGCAATGGAATTTAGGGATGATACTTTCAGCGGAGAAGGTGCCTGGGACTCAAGGTCATTGCAACCGTCCAGGATGAAGTAACCGTTTAGATGGAAAAGTACAAGAAAGAAGACCTGGCCAAGGAGGCGTGACAAAGGCGTGTACAATTGTATTGGGGTTTTGTATTAGGGATAGTGCCCTGAGGGAGGAGGCCAGAGAAGAGGTAGGGGAGACCAGAGAGGAGGACAGAGCTGAGCTTAGGTATTATGTGATTGCACTTCTTAGGAAGTCTTCACAGCTGACACCTTTATTTCACTCTTGCCTGGGAAAAATCGTTATGCAGGGATGACACTAAGTGTTAGTGTAGGGACAGCAATTGATTTAAAGCTTGCTTAGATAAATGAAGAGCAACGTAGAAATTGGAGCAATCATAGCTTGGTTGATCCTTCTAGAACTTTCTATTCTCTTTATCCTGAGTCGGATGAGACTCCTGCCTAGGTTATTATTTGTATTAGTGCCCATCTATTTCTTTAACCTCGTGTTGAGGTGCTTGCATGTTCAGTTATTTTTGGCGATAATAAATTCTTAAACTTGAATTCGGAGTCAGTGGTCCTTTCAGACGAAATGAATGCTGTTATATAACCAGATGAGATTCTCTCCTTTACACTATTCAACAGGTAAAAAGATCTTGGCGACCAGAAGGTTCTTATAGATAATTAGATAAGAATCGGCATTATCAATACCATTAGTTGGCATTTCACAACATTTACGGGGACTCGCTTGTCTGCTTTATTTGCAAACAGGCTTGTATGAGTGGTCAATATATGGGGTGTTTCAGACTCATAGCGCCCCCTGGTGGCGCTGTGGACAAGCTACCGTTTCTGCCGCTCATAAGGGCTGCCATTTTGCTGTTACTGGAGAGCGTGGTAGTATTGTGTAAAGGAAGATGGTAGGCCCAGCTGTTTAGCATCTTCTGGTACCCAATTTCTTGCGAGATGAATAAACCGCATAAATACTAAGGGGCAGATTTACAAGAAACTGAAGCATCTCTGCGTTAGAGCAGAGATGCGTCAGTTTCCAGGCGCCTGCGTGCAAAACCCTTGCGCCACCATGGATGCGTCGTATTTGCAATACTGTGTACCATGGCGCAAGGATCAATAGATGCGTCAGAAATTCTGACGCATCTGTTGGCGCAAAAGTCACGCATTGCTGGAGTTGTGTCGTAAGCACAATGCAACTCCAGCAATACATGTTGAGGCCTATACTTATTGTGCTGCGTCACTCCTTACGCCTGCTCCAAGCAGGCGTAAGATTTTGATGCAATGGCGTCCTAGAAGTGGTGCAGTGAAATCTTGTAGATTTCACTGCGTCACTTCTACGAGGCTTTCCTGCATGGCAACGCCCACCCTGCATACATTATACCTGACGCAGGTATAATGTGGCACAGTGATTTACAACGTGACGCATCTCCCTAGTTGCGTCACATTGTAAATAAGCCGCAACGTGGCGCATTGTTTGCGCAGCCGCAGCGTCACAAAAAGTGACACAATGGCAGCGCAAAAGTGGCACAAGGGGCTTGTAAATCTGCCCCTAATTGTGGTGTGGTTCAACCATTGCCCATCCAAATTGCAACAGAAGAGCCGCATATCATCAGTGTTTTAAGTAGTTAAACCCAATGCAATAAGTTTCTCTATACAATAATGGTGCTTTGCTAAATATGTCAGGCGTAGAATAAAAGTTGTGTGCTAATCATCTCACACTAGATTATTTTAATTCTACAAATATTTCCTTAAATAATTGGTGTCAGATTGACATGACTGGAGGATTCCATGCTGACTTCACAGCCTAGCACAGTTTGGCCTCAGAGAAGAGAGAGTCTCTCACTTATTCATTTATATATTTTTTATAGTGCTGCTGTACCATTACTGTATTATAGCGCTTTCACAAATTCACTCCTCACTCATGTGCTTTGAACCTCTTGTGGCGATCCTGCTTAAAGTGATTCCTGTAGTAGTTCAAATTAAATACACATTTAGTTATTGACGCACTCCCCCCTCCTTGAGTCGACTAAAAGGTTTTTATTAAGCCCTGATCACGGTTGATTTGATTTGATAAGGATTTGTGTAGCACAACAAGGCCCATGGGCATCAAGGCGATCGGATTTTAATAAAAACAGATGTATTCCCTCTTGGAACTAAATCCAAAATACTTTGCTTACCAGTTGTTAAAAGCCTAGTTCTGATGGCTATCGCAAATATTAATAATAATAAAACGCTTTATCCGGCCGTTGTTGCTCTCTATAGCAACTGTGAATAAGAGGTTTCACATGCCCAGAGACTCGCTGGAACCAAATAATTGACTCTCATGTTTGCCGATGATAGCCTACTCCTGTCAAGGAGCCTCGGCCTCCAGGCTTTGCTGAGTTCCTTCAAGGTCTTCTACGATGATAGAGGCCTTGAGATTAACTCATAAAAATATAAGGGAGAGAGAAGTAGAGATTCATTCGGTTTCCAAAGAGTCAATCTTATAATCAATGAGGAATGAATAACTTGTGTCAACAATCCAGCGTCTCAAGGAAATTGTATAGGAAACCCTCAACCACACTTTCACAGTATGTGGTATATTTTTTTTCTCCGCTCGTGTGGTAAGGTGGATAGTTTCATCATTGGGTCGTTATCACTTGATGGTTTGGTTCTCCAAGTGATTTACCAACCTCCCCCAGGAGGGAGACTGTCTGGGTGGTGGTAGTCGTGAAAAGTGATTTAAAATATCTTCTTTACTGTAAAGGCAGTTTATTGATCAGTAGTGGGATATTATTACCCTTGATCAAGTCTAGTCAATTAGAGTGCCGTACCTTCCTCCTAGCTGTTACATGTCACAGTCAGTAGCGGCTGCCTCTAGAGGGTGCCAGGGCGCCACCCACATCGTTGTTCACGTTATGTGGATGGTAATTGCAAAGAGCGATTACCATCCACATACATTTTTTTTTAATTAAATGAGGGCTTTAAGCCCGTGGGGTGCTGCTTAAGTGTCTGGCTGCCTCCCAATGAGAGTCAGGAAGCCAGGCACTTTCGAGTGGGACACATGTGTCACTCAGCATTTTAATTTCTTTTTAAAATCTCTTTGCAGGCTAAGGGCTGGCTGTAGTATATGGCGTATTTGGTAAGTGTTTAGTTTAATTATTTATTTCCTTTGCCACGTTAACAGAACCTAGAGCTCTACCAACACTCTGTATTCTAGGCTCTCTGACTTGTATCTGCGTATTGGAATGTTACAGACACTCTACCTGCACCAGTCCTTTCTGATAGTTGTATCTTTTCTTGGTTGCCAATAAAGGCTTAATCTAATCTACTAAACTGGCTGTTCCTTCGATGTTACTACATCGTTTTGACGACGACATGGGATCTCAATTTTAAGACATCCATATTTTTTTTCTAAAAAAAAAACAATTGAAGATCATCATAATTTTCACGGACTGTTTTCCATTCTTCTCTACTAGCAACTTTACTTCATCTGCCACCCGACAAGAGTTTGCGCTAACCTTATGCGCATTTAGTCGAGAATCGAGAAATTTTATTTCAAAGAGCCGACTAAGGGGATTGTTTGCGATTTGGATTCACATACTTATTCCTAGGTGAGTCCTTATTCAATTTATATTGTCTTTAGTGGGTTCGCGCGAGCAAATTTTCTTTTTTACTTTGTGATTTCCTCTTGTTCCAACCTTTTGGAAATCTTGCTTACTATCCCAACGCTCGCGCCACTCACCAACTTTTTTTTTTTTTTCGAAGCCAAACACCCCGGCTCCAACGTTCCTTAGTTACAGCTCCATTCTGCGCGCTCTTGCCAGCAAAGCTTTATGGACATTATCGTGATGTCTAAGGTCACGCAACGCGACCCGACGCGGTGTTCGTGCTGCCATCTTGATTAAACACCAACTTCATTATTACTTCAATTTGCCTCGCATCTCTTCGCATCGCAACCTTGCCTTTCTTCGCTTTACGTCACAAATCTTGCCGATTATCTCCGTTTTTGTTTTTCACTATTACCTTTCAACACCGCATCACAAGTAAGCCTGTTGCACTTTTATTTGTATTTTTTTTTTTTTATTTCTTCCTGTTGTCACTATGGATACTAGTGACAGGGCAACCACTGCTTCTTCTTCCAATTCAAGTTCCAACATAAACCTGAGTAATCCTAAAGAGTTTTTAACTGCACCTGGTGAACCAATTGTTAAATGGGTAGAGTGGAAAGAATATTTTTTAAACTACATAGCCACTCAAGAGGACAATGCTGGTACTTTATCTCCAGAGAGGAAAAAAAGAATGTTACTACATTGTTTGGGTCCCGAAGGTTTGAGGGTTTATAACCAGATGCAAAAACCTGAGAGAGCAGGTGATATTGACGTTTTTAAAGCAGCTATTCTAGACCTTTCAGAACATTATTCCCCCACAGTATGCATTGGTGTAACCAGACGTGCTTTCTTTAAAAGAAAACAACATCAGCACGAATCTGTGGAAGAATACGTCTCATCATTAAAGACTTTAGCTGCGCCTTGTAAATTTGGCGTATTACACAACAAATTCATAAGGGACCAAGTGGTAGTCTGTACTAAAAACAAAGGCATACAAGATAGGTTGTGGATTGAAGGCGACACCAGTTTAAAAGATGTAATTGCCTTAGTTTAAAAAAGCTGAACTTTCCGAGAGGAGTTCTAAGGCTTTGTCTGACCAGAATGAACCTGCCACGACAGTCAACATAATTTCTGAATCTAAGAAGGGGAAAGAAATTGCAGGAAAGTCCAAGGTCACCCAAAACAAAACTTTCAATCCAAGAAACTCTTCCAAACCTAGATTTAACCAATTTGATTCCTCAAAGTTTACCGCTGTGGAAACAAGTCTCACAACGCTAGTTTTAATAAATGTCCTGCAAGGTCAACTAAATGTTCTATTTGTGGGATTGTAGGGCATTTTGCCAAAGCCTGCAGAAGGAAGGTATTACAAAAACCTAAAGTCACATGTCTTAATGAAACTGATTCCGACTCTTCTGTCTATGACTCTGACAACCAGTATGAACAAAATACTTCTGAACACAAGAAATGTAACTTTGTTCTTAATGTCAGTAGCAATGATAGAAGTAAGCCATTATGCATAGTTAAATTTGGAGGTATTCCTTTGCAGGTTGCCGCATATTCCGGATCACTTTTCACCATCATTGCTAAAAGTGTATGGGATGCTAAATTAGTAAATGTTTTAGGTTCACATCTAGAGCCCACTGATGTACTTCCTGAGAGTTTTACAGATGATAAGATTGATTTGTTGGGTTACCGTTCTTTGATCTTTGATTTTAAAAATCGTACTGCTGTTTGTAAACTTTATATTGCATCTGAAGGTCCATCTGTTTTGGGTTGGAAGGATCAGAGAGCTTTACATATTATTCTCGATCCGAACAGCCCAGAACAATTTCTTGTAGCTTGTGAAAGTGAGAGCACCAAGAATTGGGCTCTTAAAGAGTTTCCCAACGTATTTTCTGGTAAAATTGGCAAACTCAAAGGATTTTCCCATCGCATTAGACTTAAGAGCGATGCTGTACCTAAAATACACAAGGTAAGGAGTGTTCCCATGATTGTAAGGGAAGAGGTAAAAAAAGAATTACTCAAACTTCAAGATTTTGGTATCATTGAACCTGTAGAGGCTTCCGAATGGATTTCTCCATTGGTCATTGCGAGACGTGCCAATGGAAAAATCCGTCTTTGTGTTGACCTAAGGAGCCTCAATGAAAACATAGTTGTAGACCAATTTCCTTTACCTAGGATAGATGAAATGTTATCGCTAACGTGTGGCTCTAAATGTTTTTCCACCATTCGATTTGTCTTCGGCATATCACCAAATTTCTTTGCACCATTCCAGCCGAAATTTAACAACTTTTTGAACTCCCTTTGGTTGTTTTCGTTTTCGCCGCATGCCTTTTGGGTTAGCCTCTGCGGCTGCTGTCTTTCAAAGGTTGATGTCGCAACTTTTTGGTGATATGCCTGGCATTACTTTTTTTCAGGACGACATCCTTATTATGGGCCGTGATACCCAACAACATGATTCCAGACTTAGAAAAGTACTTAGTGATCTCGACAAGAAGGGTCTTACTGCCGAAATCTCGAAATGTAGATTTTCAGAAAATAAAGTGATTTATTTAGGTCATGAAATCAGTGAACAAGATATTAGACCCAAAACTAAACTAATCAGGGCCATAATGGATGCACCTGCGCCCAAATCCAAGGATGACTTGAGATCATTCTTGGGTTTGGCCGAGTTCTACTCAAAATTTGTTAACAATTTTTCTGAGAAAACTCATTCCATGAGAAATTTGCTCAAGAACAAGGTTGTTTTCTCATGGTCTGAGGAATGTCAACAAGCATTTCTTCTAATTAAGAAAGCCATTTGTTGTGCCCCTAATCTCCAAGGTTTTGATCCTTGTGCACCCACTTTTGTAACAACTGATGCCAGTTCCAAAGGCCTTGGTGCTGTTTTGACCCAAATGTCTGAATCTAAACATGTTATTGATTTTGCGTCTAGATCCCTCACTCCCACAGAGGAGAAGTACTCTGTAATTGAAAGAGAGACTTTGGCAGTCGTGTGGAGTTTAGAACACTTCAGAAAATTTTTATGGGGCAAAAGATTCGTTGTTAGAAGTGACCATAAACCTCTTACCAAGTTACTCACCACTGATGGTCTTTACAGAGCCACTGCCAAGATTGCCAGACTCTCTATGCGCCTCCAAGATTACTTATTTGATATTCAGTATGTTTCCGGAGCCAAAAATGTTATTGCTGACTGTCTAAGCAGACTTTCGTTACCTTTAATCGAGATTGACTCCAGCTCTTGGAATGACTTCTCTGTTGCTAATATTCTTTTTAATGGTAATCTTAAAAATTGTATTTCTCAAGAACAATGGTTGAAAGCTGATACTCAAGACACTCTCTTAACTGATGTTAAATCTAGAGTCATTGATGGATGGAACATTTCAGCAAAAAGAATCTCCAGGATAATTTGAGGCCATTTTGGGAAGTCAGAGATGAGCTTACTGTCACGGACCAATTTTTGTTAAGAGGTGACAAAGTGATTCCACCTGTTTCATTGAGGGAGCACATCATTCATCTTTCACACGAGGGTCATCCTGGGATCTCTCGTACCAAGTCCAGGGTCAGGGACCACTACTGGTGGCCTGGCGTTGGCAATTGTGTAAGATCATGTATTAGTTGTGAAACTGCTGACAAATCAAAAAAAACATTTAATCCTCCCTTAGGTGTAGTTTGTTCTCCAAATCTACCCTGGGAAGAAGTGACATTAGACATTATGGGTCCAATCGCCTGGATGGATGGTACGATTAAATACATCCTTGTCCTTGTCGATCTATTCTCCAGGTGGTTTGAACTCAAAGTTGTTGATAAAGTAGACACTAAATCTGTTATTGACTTTCTAGAATCTATTTTCTTGCAAGAAGGTTTTCCTGCTTCTGTACTGACAACGGTGTGCAATTCAAATCTAAAGAAATGTTGAATTTTCTTTCCTTTAATGGAATTAAGCAAGATTTTACTTCCCTGTATCATCCTTCCAGCAATGGTACTGTTGAGAGGCTGAATAGAGTTATCAAGGACACCTTACAGTTATGTAGGAATTCAAGACTATCTTGGGAAGAAGAATTAAAGAAGATGCTATGGGCTTACAGAATTACACCACATTCCTCATTAGGCAAAAGCCCTTTTTCTCTTATGAGATGTAGAATCCCTTTTTCCAAAACTAATCCTGGTTGGATGAAGCGGAACAGTATGTCTTTTTGTGATCTTGATGCTGTCAGAAACACTTTAACTAATTCCCAAATAAAGAATAAAGAGTATTATGATGCCAAACGTGGTACCAGACCAGCCAACTTGCAAGTTGGTCAGTGGGTTTGCATTAAAAGTGCCAGAAAAGTACCTAAAGGGCATAGCAAGTTTAGCCAACCCAAGAGGATTTCGAAAATTCACCATAACACCGTAGTTTTGGACAATGGTGAGACTTGCCACATGAGTCGTTTATCCTTAGCTCGTTCTGCTGAGACTGGAGATTTGGCTTCCTCTTCTCACCATCGTTCATCTTCTCTTTGTCCATTTTGGTGTTATGAGAATACTTGTGAAGATGTTGACACGATTCCTGTAGTTCCTTCCAATGTGAGGAGTGAACCTGTCAATAATTTTAGTGATGTTTCCAATGAATTGCCTGTTATTTCCAGACCATTGTCCAATGTTCAAACTGCTTTTGGAAGAACTTTTAAAAGACCTGAGAGGTACAATGAATTTATTTGTTATTAAGTTTCATTTTTTTTTTCTTTTCTTTTCAAAGGGGAGGATGTGTAGCATATGGCGTATTTGGTAAGTGTTTAGTTTAATTATTTATTTCCTTTGCCACGTTAACAGAACCTAGAGCTCTACCAACACTCTGTATTCTTGGCTCTCTGACTTTTATCTGCGTATTGGAATGTTACAGACACTCTACCTGCACCAGTCCTTTCTGATAGTTGTATCTTTGCTTGGTTGCCAATAAAGGCTTAATCTAATCTACTAAACTGGCTGTTCCTTCGATGTTACTACACTAGCCCAGTGCCAGCCCTGGCCTGCAGTGTTTTGGGGTCTGAAGAGAACTCCCATTCATGATACCAGCAGCGTCATACTTACAAGCAGTCCCGGGCATCCAGGCCATAAGCCCTGTATTCCCGGGACTGCCTGTCAATCACTTGCACAGGCTGCAAGCAACACCCTTTCCCAACTCGTCACCTGTGATAGGTTAGGAAAGGGTGTTGCTTGCAGCCTGTGAAGGATTGCAGGCATGTGACTCGAGGTCACAGAGCCACCTCGTGCCACATGCATGCTTTTGCATCGGAGGCCGACACGGCATGCATGGCACTCTCAAGCCTCCCATCCTGGACTGGAGCAGCAGCACACCCTGTTGCGAGCCGTCATGCGTGTTCCAGAGCAGGATTTTGCCAGGTTACTGGGACGGGGGTACGGAGGCCTTCAATCATGCCTGCCAGCCTGTGGTTCGTTTTTACTGTTTTTTAAACAATAAAAACAAAGCGCAGGCTAGCACAACAGAGCACACATCCGGAACTCATTTATTTAAAAGTGTTTCCATTGTGTGCTTTTTATCATGCAGGGCATTTTACTTTAGTGCATCAGGTTATATCACTATATTGAGAGGCATTTATTAAAACTGTTAATAAATGCCTCTCAATATAGTGATATTAACTAATGAACTAAAGTGAAACTCTCCCGCATGTTAAAAGCATACAAGAGCAGTTTTAAATATGTGAGTTCAGGATGAGTGCATCCTGAGGTGACATATTTTAAAGTGCCCTGGTCTCTTGTATGCTTTTATCATGCAGGAGTGTTTCACTTAAGTACATCAGTTTATATCACTATATTGAGAGGCGTTTAGTAACAGTTATATTAAATGCCTCTATATATGGTAGTATAGAGCACTAAAGTGAAATACTCCTGCAGGTTAAAAGCCTACAAGAAACTAGTGCAGTTTAAAATATGAGAGTTCAGGATGTGTCCTGAACTTACATATTTAAAAGTGCCCTGGTCCCTTGTATGCTTTTAACCTGCAGGAGCGTTTCGCTTTAGTACATCAGTTAATATCACTATACTGAGAATCATTTATTGACATTTTTAATAGATGCCTCTCACTACAGTGATATAAACTGATGTGCTAAAGTGAAACGCTCCCACATGTTCAAAGCATACAGGAGGTGCCGCACCCCTTTCAAGTTCCACCAGCCGCCACTGGTCACAGTTTAACATTCCCTTTGCATTTCATGCATAAATATGATGTGAAACGAAAATATTTTAAATGAACAAAACAAATAAATGAGTAAAAATAAATAAATAGCTAGATTCTAGAAATGTCTAGAATTGTGGGTCGAGGCAGCGGAAGTCAGCTACCTCCTTGAAAACATTAAATAGTTAATGAACGGGGAGGAACAGAGATGATTCAGGTACAAACAAACCTTCATCTAAATTTGACAGTAGAGCCACACAGTGTATTTGGGCTGCTGACAGTGCACACTATACGTCTGGGATATTTGACCGGATGGAGTACCATCAGCTGCATTTCGTGTGCAAGCTAATTTGCTATCCTCATATTTCGCCATCACGCAGTGGTTGTCCTTAGAGAGTTCGATAGCATTTTAAGTACCAAAGCGCCACCTGGTGGCTCAGTTAAGTACTTTCTTTTCCACAGGCGGTTCCTCCTTATTTAAAATGTTCTCTCCCTTCCGAACCTATTTATTTTTATAATGTTAATGGAGGTCAGAACAGTCACACTAGATTTAAAACCTCTTGTTCTATCGCATTATAATAATAGTTTTATTCAACTGCCTATTTCTGAAGACTTGCCCGACGCACTGAGGAATATCAGAAGAGAGGTTTGTCCCGAAACGCGATGTGTAAGAACCAACTCTGCTTGTTTTATTCATGTTTAACTAAGATTTTTTTTGTTAAATTCCTTTATTGGTATTTCAGAAAAAGAAAAAAAAAAGAAAACAACCAACAATACAAACAGCTTAGCCAGTTGCAAAAAGGAATATCACATTACATACATTGCGAGATAAGATGCTGTAAGATGGCACAATCTGGTACTTACAACATCCGGTAATACTTAAGAAGCACAACACAGCAGAGTGGCGGGAAATGTCAAATTGCACACCAGGCCACAACATGTCATAGGCGAACAATCCTAATGTGGCTTATACCGATAATCTGGCACTGAAATGTATCCTATAATCAGTTCAACTCCTGATCCAGGATGTTACCTGTAGTGAAGCTTGAGAGCTCCTACCTACGAAACACCTGGTGTTACTTGAGACCTCTCCCCCACATGCTGTCGTGTGCGCGCCCACTCCAGAAATGGACCCCATATGTCCTTTGGCCGGGATACTGACGGCATCAGCTCCCAAAAAGAGATAAGTTGTGTGTGGCTAAAGGTAACGTCCTGGATCCAAGCCTCCACGGAGGGGGCACCCTTCCTCCCCCAGTGCATGGCAACTCTGCGTTTAGCGAAAAGTAATAGCATAGCATGTCATTTGCGGTTCCCAGGCGGTGTGTCTCTGACATACCCCAATAGACCAAGTACCGGGTCTGGGTCGTCCGGCGTGCCAATTATATCATGTACTGTGGTGAAAATCTTAGACCAGAAGGGCCCCAACCGGGGACAGCTCCATGCCATGTGCAGAAATGTGGCTGAGGCATGGCCACATCTCCAGCAGCAGTCATTCGCCCTGACCCCCATGCTGTGTAACTGGGATGGGGTCCTGTGAAATCTGTGGAGATACTTAAAATGAATCAAGCGCAGCTTGTAATTAGGGAACAGAGCCGTGAGTTGGCTGCAACAAAAGGCCCACTTCTCTTCCGTTATCTGGCTTTGCAATTCGGCGTTCCAGGACTGAAGGGCCTTGGGCGTTAACAGAGGGGCCGCGTTTTGCATATTATTATAAATGCGTGTTATGAGTCTGCGAGGGGAGTCTGTTTTTAGCACGTTTTCCAAGGGCCAGTAATACAGGAGGGGGGCTTGGGAACGTATCGTGCAGAGCCCTGCATGTAGCCCTGAATTTATAGTATAGGAACAGTTCTGAGAAAGGCACTGCGCGTTCCTCTACGGGCTCTGGGGGGGACCTGAACACATCCCCGGGGTATAGGTCAGCAAATGTGTGCAACCCTACCTTTTTCGCCAACACTCTGTTCGCACCCTTCCCTATGGCAGGCAACATAGGGTTGTGTGCCAGGGGGATGGACGGGGCATATAGAATTTTTAGACGGGCTGTGTCCCGGAGTCTATTCCACGCCCACCTCAGAGTTTCAACTGTGTCAATGCCGTCTTATGGCCGTCTGTATGCCTGATATAAGGCCACCTGGAGAGGGTCTGGCGCCGCGACATCCAGGTCCACAGATGTGTGTGGCTGGAAAGGGGTGGGATGCACCTAGAAATGCAGGAACTGGGCCTGTGCGCAAAAAGCATACAGTTGGACGTCTGGGGCACCCAAGCCACCCTGAGACAACGGTAGGGTTAAGAGTTCCCACGAGATCCTAGCCTGTCGACCCGCCTATATCATAGTTATTAGTAAGGAGCGAATTGAATCAAAGAAAGCTTGTGTGAGAGGAATCGGGATGTTAACGAATAGATACAATAGTTTAGGCAGCACCACCATTTTCACCACTGCGATTCTCCCAGCCAGGGATATTGGGAGGCCCGCCCACGCCTTTGCTTTCTCCTCTAGCCACGAAACAGCGCGCCCGTAGTTCATGTTCCAGATGTCCTGCATGTTCCTACTAAGCCAAACGCCCAGGTATTTCACCGGGTCATCGGCCCATTTGAGTGGATAATCTATGGGGAATGGTATGGTAGCATCCGTTAGGGGAAATATAGTTGACTTGGCCCAGTTTATTGAAATGCCGGATAGGCCACCAAATTTTATCAGTTCACGGAGGATAGGGATGGTATTCGTCACCGGGTCAATGATATACAGGGTAATATCGTCTGCGTATAGCGAAATCAGGAGGCCCCTTGTACTGAACCCCAGTCCCCTGGCTGCGTGATGTTGTCTAATACGTGCCGCCAGTGGCTCCATCGCTAGCGCGAAGAGCAGGGGAGAAAGAGGGCACCCCTGTCTCGTGCCCCGTGAAATGTCAAACGGTTCCGACAGCATGCCATTCACACGGATCCTTGCAGTTGGCTTCGTGTAGAGTAGACGTATGAGGCTCAGAAAAAGGGGGCTAAAACCCATCCTCTCCATGATTGCGAAAAGATATATCCACTCCAGCATATCAAACGCTTTTGTGGCATCTAGGAATACCGCGATAGCTAGTGTATCGGGGTGTAGGTAGTGCACTACAGTAAAGAAGGTCCGGAGATTGTGGGACGTGGATCTCCCGGGGATGAACGCCGATTGGGCTGGGCGGGCTATCATTGGGAGCAACGGCTGCAGTCAGGTAGCGACCAGCTTAGCCAATATTTTAACATCCACGTTTATGAGTGAGAGTGGCATGTAAGAGTCGGTTTTGTCACTGGGTTTCCCAGGCTTCAGCAGGGTAATAATAATGGTCTCACGCATGGAGGGTGGTAAAATACCCGTGGTTTGAGCCTCTTCATATAGCGCTAACATATGTGGAGCTAGTTCCTCTGCATAAGTTTTGTAGAATGCAGTTGTTAAACCGTCGGATCCCGGTGCCTTCTCCAGTGGGAGACCCTTAATGACTTGGGTGACATCTTCCACCGAGAATGGGACGTCCAAATATTCCCTGTGCCCCCGCCGTAACCAAAGCAGTTCCGGGGAATCTAAGAATGGCAGAAGGCCCTCATGTAGTGAGCTATGTGTGGCCGTATACAATTTGGCGTAAAACTGTTTAAATTGATCCAGGATTTGTTGTGGGCCTCTGATCACTTGTGAACTATCTCCCTGGACCTCAGTGATGTATGCAGTGGAGCGAAGGGCGCGAAGCATTGTTGCAAGGGTCCTCCCCGGCCTGTCCCCCTCCCCATACCTTCTGGCTTGTGTGTGCTTGCCCAGAAATTTCACCTCACGCTGGGCTCCTCCTCAAACTCCAGTAGTCATTCTTTTAACTGAGCTATGAGAGTGGGGTCGTCAGTGGTGTAAAATTGTGTTTCGAGCTTCTTGATGTTGTCCTCTAAGGATGCCAATGTGCCCCTTATTGCCTTCAATACCCCGGCCTGGCGTACTATACACTTACCCCTTATTACCACCTTGAAGGCCTCCCATAAAGAGGCCTGGGTTGAGACCGAACCGACATTGAGAGAAAAAGTAATCAACTATATCCCCCCTTATTTCCTCTTTAAAGGACTCATCCAATAGAGCGTTAGGGGGAAGTCGCCAGCTGAACATTTTACTAGGCGAGTTGGGCAAAGTGAGGCGCAACAGGCTGGGAGCATGGTCAGACAAAGATCTGGGGAGGTGAGAAATATCACATGTCCAAGTCGCCACATCCTGTGAAACCAACCAATAATCTAGCCTGGACCAGGCCTTGTGGTGATCGGAAATGCATGTGCCCTCCTTCACGTGTTGATGGCGGTGTCTCCATATGTCTATCAGATTGCCGTCCGATATAACAGCATTTAATGCGGCATTTGCGTTAGGATGAAGGGAGCGGGACTGCCCCCTCCTGTCCATCGCATCGTCTAAAATCGCATTAAAATCCCCGCCCAGATAATAGTATTGCATCCTGTTGCTCTTATCTTAGCCCATATATTTTGAAAGAAAGCGGGGGTGTCTGTATTGGGTCCATAAACTGCCGATAGCACCACTCAGACCCCACCCAAGTCTCCAAGGACTATAATATATCTGCCCTCGGGATCAGGGTGAGATTCACACTCCCTCCAATCTAGTCCCCGCCGCGCGAGCAGCGCCACTCCTCGTGAGTAATTTGAGTATATGGAAGAGTAGGCGTGTCCCCATCGCCTGTGCTGTAGCTTTGTGGAGGGTGTGCTATTCAAGTGCATCTCTTGCAAGAGGCACACGTCAATATTATGCCTGAGTAGGTAGGAGTGAACTAATCTGGTCTTTCGATGGTCATTCAGACCACGGATGTTCCAGGTCAGGAAGTTTAAACTTGACATGCCTTGGCTGTTGTCGCTAGTTGTATTACCTTGTCGTAGACCCGCTCAACCTCAATCCTCTTTGTGACCATTTGGTGCAAGGGTTTAGCATGTTTGACAGGTGACCTACCGCTGCTGTATTTTAAGGACAATGTGGATGTAGACCGAGAATTCCATGTATGGTTTCCTGTGTTATATGTCAGCAAGCTGGCTAAGAACAAAATATTAAAACCCCCCCCTCCTCCACCCACTCCAACCGAGAGCAGGGTGGCCAAGAACGCGGCAGAGGGCCAAAGCTATACAGTGTGGGTTGTGTGACATACCATCCCGCAGCGACCGCTGCGCAAGGAGACTAAGCAAACCCCAACATTGGAACCTCGGAACAGACATAAACACAATTGCAAGCACATAATTGCCAAATATCAATTAATCATTATCACTCAGTCTATCGGCAGGCGTGTCCCCAGAGTGCGAGCCATGTGTATGCTTCTTCCCCCCAACATGTTTAGCAAATTTCAATGCGGATTTAGCATCCGTGAAAAACTGTGCCGTGCCCTCGTGTGTCACCTTAAGCTTAGCAGCATACAACAGAGAGTAGGGAATCTTGGCTTGAAGCAGAATGCGTTTTGCGGGCAGAAACTCTCGGCGTGCCGCCTGCACCGCCGGTGTGAAATCTGGGTAAAATGAGACGTTGTTCCCTTCCCTCGCTATCTTGCAAGTCGCAGGATGAAGTTGCGATCCTGATAATTGAAGATGCGAGCCAGGATGGGCCTGGGTGTGGCTCCGACAGGAGGTTTGGGGCCTAGGGCTCCGTGTGCACGCTCGACCACGAACACAGTGGATAGGTCAGGGTCAAAGAGTTTGCGCAGCAGATCAGTGATGTAAACCTCCATTTTAGATACGGCGGTCGTCTCCGAAATCCCCGTGATCCTCAGGTTGTTGCAGCGGGATCTGGCTTCCAAGTCCTCATTCTTTGCCCTGATCAGCCCTAGAACTTTGTCTATGTGCAGGAGCTGCTCTTTAGTTTCAACCTGGAACTCATGAAAGTCTGAGTTGCGATTCTCAAGCACATCCAGCCTTGTTTCATGGGTCCCCACCTGTTTTTTAACTGCGTCAAGCTGAGTAGTTAGCACATCCAACTTAGTGTCTATGGTGCGGAGGCTTGACCGCATCTCTAGCATTAAGGTGCGTAGGTCCTCTCCACGACCCTCTGCCTGTGACTCGGGCGGGCGTTCAGAGCTACCCTCCGGGTCGGACTCCATTAATCTGGTGGTTCTCCTGTTGTCGAAGTTCAACTTCGGCTGTTTAGCGTCCTGCTTGCCCATGGCGGCAGGCCGGTGTAAAGTACTAAAGCGCTGTGCTGGTGGTTTATGGTACCTCTAAAGGACCACTCCCGAACGGCGGTCCACACCCACTGCTCCTACACACACACAGCTGCAGCCGGACTAAGACAGTGCCGGCGTCCCTCTTATGTTGTGGGGGGGGGTGATAGGCGCTGGTCAGTCGTGATCCGGTCAGAGCCCTCTATGGAGCTTGCACATTGACTGCCATATGTTAATGCTGGCTTTTGTCCCAAGACGGCTTTCCCCTTGGCACACGCACGTCAAGGCTGACAGCAACTGGCATAAACAGCCCCCCCAGGGGTAAATGCACCGGGCCTCTTAACCGCCTGGTCCGGTCTGCCACCGCGCATCCCGCCGAGGCGGCGCTCCCTGTGTCTCAGAGGAAACTGGCAGAGCGCAGCAGCAGCCAGGGGGTCAGCACATACCTCCAGGCCCAGAGGGACCCCACAGCGCTGTCGATCCAGCGCCTGGGATCTCCGATCCTCGAGCCTCGGGGCGCCTGGTTTAAAGATGGCGGCTCGCCCACTGTTCAGCGGTACTCCCGCCACTCTGAACGGGGATTCCCAGTGACTGGCGAGGTGCCGGAGGGGTCCGGCGCACACCGAGCAGTGAGTGCGATGCTCCACAGCGCGGCAGGACTCCCGGAGGAGTCCCCCGCCCCACACATAGGTAAGCGCACAGTGCGGCGAGGGCGGATCGATTCTCCCACTGCCGCAGGGCTCCGGCCCAAACGCACACGTCGCAGCGATGTCGGCCCGGCTATCCCTCCTCCCTGGGGCACCAGCTCAAGTTGTACAGAGGGACCGAGTCAGCCCCCCAGCCCCACGATAACTCACAGGGGGACAGGCAGCAGAGTTTCACAGGTCATGAGCAGCGCCGCTGTCGCTCTCCATGCAGGGGGACCCGGTGATCCCAACCGTCAGGGCTCATCAAACACCTCAGAGGCGGATTGCAGCCACAACAGCCGGTTCACACGAAGCGTAGCCACTCAGGCAGTGCCCAGAGTCTCTTCACATGCCGCAATGGCCCTCTATATGTGCAGATTTTTAAAGGATTACATCTCGGCCGGCAGAGCGCGCTTAGCAAGCGGCCATCTTGCAGCGCGGCAGACCACACCCCCCCATGTTTAACTAAGATTGAAAAAAACACGTTTGATGTGTTGCGCTAGCACATTTTAGACAACTTACTTATTCATGATTCTGTTGTACCACCACACATCAATTGCTTTACTTGCTTGCTGCAACCTGTACCCTGCGGGCACCAAGTAAAACATGCACTGGCAAAGCTAAAAGGTCTGACTTGGCTTTTTTTTTTTTTCCAAAAATATGCAATGCACTTTAAAGCCCAAATTTATTATATTTTCACGCTACACAGAGCAGCATCCAGATATGTTGTGCTGTATGCTCAAAGGGGAAAACACAATGCAAAGCCATAGCTACTAAGATTGACCTACTACTGGTGTCATCCCCTGTGCTGTCGCACAAATAGCCTGGAGTGTGCCAGGCTCAGCCTCACCCATGGGTTCAGAGGAGGTTTTGCACTGCCCGGCTTAGGATTTGCATTGGAAGCTCTCCCTTCCCTTGTAAATTCCTATGCATAGGCAAAAGCAAAAGGGTCTCTTGGATTGGATGTGTGGTGTGCACTGCAGCACGCGTGCAATGCATCAGATCCCTGTGAAAATCAATGCATTTCCCCTTGTTTGCTCCACCTTTCACTTAGTTATTGATGGAACGTCTGGTCCGGTTATCTTAGCAGATCAGGCTTTGTATCAAAACCTAAGGGTGTTAGTGGTGATTCTCACCCAGAAACACCCGCTTGATACAAAGCAGCACAAAGTGGGCTTGGCACTGTTAAGAGGGTAACTTTTCAGCACAAAACAACTTTTGTGGATTGTAAATCCATGCTGCCACTTTGCACCCCTTTGCATTGCATTGTGTTGTGCTAGCTCTGGGGCAAGGCATTGATAAATCTGGATTGTAAGTCTAAAGGTAATACAAAGTAAATATGCATATGTTTGCAAAAAAGTTACAAATAACTCATAACAATAATAAATTAAAAATAAAAATGAAAGAAGAGATTGGCTCATCGGACCAGGCATTAAAGTGGACTTCTTTTTTAGAAGTCCATGCACATGTGCACAAGCATAATGCCTTTTGCACACAGTAAGGAGAGCCAACAGCTAAAGTAGGACCCCTTGTCCCAATCTGTATGCTGTGGTGGGTGGAAGCACACTGTGAATGAACATTCAACAGGCCAATGGATGAAGAGGTCTGACCAAACGCACCTCTATGTATATATGTTTTATTTCATTTGGATTTTTGGGAAAATCACATTTGGCATACAGAAAAATCTGAAGTTGTCCCTAGATCAGACATAAAGAGTTTCCTAGTTTTCATATTTAATAATCAAATTCAAGACCCTTTGATGGTAGACATTGAATATGCTGTTGAACAATTATCGTATCCGCAACACAGTTGTAAAAGCAACCGCAGAGGAGCCACAAATAATGTATGCAATTGCAGAATTTTATCGGAGACTATATAAAGTCCAGAATTGATGACGTATTCTTTGTATGAAAAAGATTTCACTTCATATCAATGCCCAAAGGTGCAATTTTCATTATTGCAATATTTTTTCATCCCTTTAAGCAAAGATGAAAAAGAGCAAAAGTTAATGCTTAACAGATCAAGCAATTGTGATCACTGAAGAACCATTTACTCATGGTGAAACTGGTAAGGGCTTTTGACAACAGAAACACCTCTGGCCTTATCTGCACTTGCAGCCATTTTCTCTGCCTTCCTGACAATTGAAAGCCTGCTTGATGAAACATAACAGATGTTAAGTACAGAGAGTCAGTGAGGCTCCAAAGCATGTGAGGCAGTGACGTTGCCAGCAGGGGCCAGTATAAGGGGCCCAAGAGGCAGGCCACTGTGATGTCCATAACTATTTTCAGCCATTTATATCAGGTTATAGTGACCACACCAATGAATTAACACCCATATTCTCTCTTTCTCTCTCTATCTCACACACACACACATCTCACATGTTTAGATGTCTTTAGTGCACAACAATCCGTGCTTTCAAAACTCATATTTTGAAATATTTTCCATAATTCACAGAAACTCATCATTCCTGTGAATTGTGGTTTTTATACAAACACCTAGTCACAGTCTGTTTTTCGTCATTAGTTAAATAGCTTTTAATCAGAAGAAAGCATTTAACAAATAACAGCATATAGAATAGAGCATTTAGGGCCAGATGTACAACGCATTTTACTGGTCGCATATGGCTCTTCGGGCCATTTGCGACCAGTAAAATGCATTTTCCTATGTACAAACCCTATTTTGCGAGTCAGTGACCCATTACAGACTCACAAAGTAGGGTTAATGAGTCACTATTAGGAAGGAGTGTGTAAAGGGTGTCCCTTCCTAATAGCAAGTCGCACTGGTATGTATGAAAGTTTGCGACCTGGAATGTGGTTGCAAAACATTCGCAGATTACCACCAATTTCAAATCTGAGACACTGTTGTACATCAGTTTTTGCGGCTCCCAAATTGAAGATTGCTAAAAATAGCAATTAGTGAGTTGCAAACCCTGACGGTTGTAGATGTGACCCTTAGAGAATGACAGTCCCCACCCAATCTACTAGGCGCTTCAGTGTGCTGTTTGATTTCTCCATGCCCAACAATTAATTAGTGCTGGACTGAATGGCTGTGTATCTTTCTCTCGCCTCGTTTGGCTAGAGGAAGGGCAACTCTTGGCTGCAGTGCCATCTTATATTCAATCTTCGTACATGGAAGCAGCAAGTGTCCCTTAGAAGAGTCACCAATTCGAGGAAAACTCCTAAGAAGCATTAAACAACAGAAGAATTGATGGTAGAATAGGAACAGCTAGAAGGTTAAGCATAGGTGATGGAATTAGTGGTGCTGGGGGAGCCGCAACACCACCAAGATTACCATGCTGGAGTTCAGAAGGGAAATGAGCAATAAAGATTCATTTACATTTTGTTTTTATCTTGTCATATTTGCAGTGTGTTCAGTGACAGAGGTCAGAAGGTAGGCTCTGTCTTCCGACAAACTGCTGCTTTTTCCTTCAACCTGGATATTGGTGTTTACTTCACTTTCTCGACTGCAAAATGAAAGGGTTTTGTAAAGTGAACTATCTGACAGGCTTGCTGGGATACTGGCGTGGAAGGAAAAGCTGTAGGATGTCAGTTGTTTTTCTAAAAACCACAACATTTTAAATACCTGTAAATGAACAGTACAGATATTTCACAGTACACCAGCAGTTTGGAAGGCATACATGAAGCACATCGAAATTCTAAAGTGTGATGGAAACAAATATTTTAAAAGGATCTAAACAAATCAAGACACTTTACGTGATGTGCAAATGATAAATATTTGCTGAAACCTGAATTCCACACATTATTATGTGCGCTCTATATAGTTTTAGCAGTAAAATTATGGGGCATATTTACCAGAACTGACGCATTAGCATCGAGGCATCAGATTTCTTGCGCCTGCCATAAATGCCCAACGACGCCACGGATGCACTGTATTTACAATACAGTACTCCATGGAGCAAGCATTCACGGATGCATCAGAAATTCTGATGCATCTTTTGGTGCTAAATTCACACATTGCTGGAGTTGGTTGTAAGACTCACGCAACTCCAGCAATACGCCAGAACACAGAGGCGAGTCCCATGTTGAAAGCCCTGCATCAATCCTTACGCCTGGTTTGAGAAGGCATAGGGATTTTGACCCAGTCAAGTCGCAAAGTGACACTGTGAAATGTAAGTTTCACTGCACAGTTCTACGTGGCTTTTAACGTGGGAACATCTACCCTGCATACATTATACCTAGTGCAGGTATAACGTGATGCAGGCCACTACAAACTGACGCATTGGGCTCAATGCATCAGTTTGTAAATATGCAGCAATGTAGAGCACTGATCGCGCCGCCGCTGCGTAAAATAAAATGATGCTGTTGCGGCGCTAAATCCTTGGAAATATGCCTGTATATGTCATTGTGAATTTCTGGCCATTTCATTAGTTAATGCGCTATTTGTAAATGACAGTTTGCTACCACGTCATGCTTTAGTAATATACTTGTGACAGTCTACTCCAAAATGCACCACTGGCTATATACTACACCTTTACCATGCTCTTGCTGAATGGGCGTGGCTCAATTGCTATATTTGTTGTTTGTGAAACACTTGAATTTTTCAAAATCCCTGATATTAGTAATGTACCCCCACTCTGAAAATTGTTCCAGCACCACTGAGGTTCAGTGAGTCACTAGAGTTTCCGCTACCACGCTTGCGTTAACCACGCCTATGCGAAGTTAAGGCAGTACGCAGTCTAGGTGCTAGCTACAGCTCGGTGGAAGCAGGAAGAGATGACGCGGTAAGGTAAGTGGGGCTGGGGCCGGGTTTGGGCAAGGAGTGCAGACAGAACAAAACCAATCAAGGGAAGCAGGGGCATCCTACCTAAGAAAAAAACATCAGGGACAAAATGAGAAGTCGAAGGGGTGATAATCTTCATGAAAAACAGAGCCAGTAGTGGTGAAATGAAAGAACATCAGTGGCCAGACCCTCTATCAAGGAAAAAAACAGGAAATGAGACACTCATTTGATTGTGAAGAAGCTGTAAACACAACACAGTAGGCTACCATCTAAAATAGGAAATAAAAAGAGTGTGATCCCTAGGAGATATGGTATGACTAAGAAAAGTGAGGTTGTGCAAGAGGCCCTTGTCCATCCCTGTGGTTGCCAGAGGTGCATCTACCCCCATTCTGGCTTTCTCCACTAGCCTGCGGCCCACCTTTTGAGTGTGGCATGCTGACTGAGTACCCCTGCAACACCAGAGGCCAAAGGAGTCCTGAGCCGTGCCTCAGCAGAGTGAGCAACAGAAGCACCAAGGTCCTCCTGCACAATTTCCCATGGCAGCATGGTCATCAGGAGAGGCCACCTCCCTATACTGATTCTCAGACAGCCCCTCTCCAGCAGAATCCACACCTCCGTCAGGTGTAACAGCAGTTGCCTTGGATACTATGCATGTTTGGCCATAACTCAGACCTAGTTAGCGACTCCTGTCTGAAACAATCTTACTGCAGCTAAGTGAAGCTTTCTCACCAGAATCTTCAAATATTAGACAGGAAGTGGATACAGGTGTCTTGTGGCATCAGTTATTAGGTTGATTACTTGGGAAACAGTCAGAACAACGCGGGCAGAGCCACGCATGTTCCAACTACGAAGCGCTACCACGCTTGCGTTAACCACGCATATGCGAAGTTAAGGCAGTACGCGGTCTAGGTGCTAGCTGCAGCTTGGTGGAAGCAGGAAGAGATGACGCGGTGAGGTAAGTGGGGCTGGGGCTGGGGCCAGGTTTGGGCGGGGTAGTTTGTATGGGTTGGGGGGGTAGGGTTGGGTTGGGGGAGTTGGTGTCATTTTCAGGGCTAGGGGCAGTCGGGATTCATTTTCAGGGCTGGGGAATCTGGGTCTTTTTCAGGGCTGGGATGTCGGGTCCTCTTCAGGGATGGGGTGTTGGGGTCGTTTTCAGGGCTGGAGAGGGGATCTGGGGTAGTTTTCAGGGCTGGGGAGGGGGGTTGGGTCGTTTTCATGGCTGGGTGGCTCAGGGGGTAGTTTTCAGGGCTGGGGCAGGGTGGGGGTAGTTTTTTTAATTAGGGGTTAGGGTATTAGGCCTAAGGGCAGTGGAAGGGATTGGGGTAGTTTTAGGGATAGCGCGGTGGTGGGAGGGATAGGGTTTTAGGCCTAAGGACAGGTGGAGGGGATGGGTAGTTGGGGTCATTTTTAGGGCTTATGGGAGGGCGGGGTTGTTTTTTTAGGACTCGGGGGGGGTAGGAGTTGGGGTTGTTTTTTAAAATAGGGTTTCCGGTTTGAGGGCTAAGGGCAGCGTAGGGGTAGTTTTAGGGACAGTGCTGGGGTGGGAGGGGGCCGGGTAGTGTAAATTAAGTGTTAGGGACAGTGTGGGGGGTGGGAGGGGGTTGGGGTATTTGGATCTCAGGGCGGGGGCCAGATAGGGAGTTTGTAGCTTAGGACGGGGGTCGCGACTATAGCCATGCATACCCCTTTACCATTCATGCCTTTGCATCAAAAATACGCGGTAAAGGAATGCGTGGTTAAGACGCATTATATGTTCGGGCTGCGTGGCAGAGGCACACGTAGCTTAGCCATGCGTGCCTCTATCATACAACCTGATAACGTAGCTTCAATACTTTGGAACAACAGAGTATGACCTCTGGCGGGAGCATGAGTGCTGGCCAGGATTAAGTGCCCTAAAGTAGGTGGATGCCGTGGTTTTGTCTTGTTGTTTTACAAATTGTAAGGCAAATGATAATGACAGATGGCCCAATTTACACATTTTACGAAAAATGCAGAAATCTAGGCATCGTATGTTTCTTACCATAATATGCATCGATTGTCACGTATTAGAGAAAGAAAAATCACAGGATTAGAAATGTAAGCAGGGCACTCTTGCTCTACGGTCATTCTGCCGAGAGTAAATATTGCACAAATGTGTATGTGCACTTGTAAACCTTTCTTTTGTGTTTGGCCTTGTGGAAAATATTTTTCTATGTAGATAAACTGCTTTCCCAGCTCTACGCCACAATAGGAATTGGGATGTAAGGGGAACCTTTCAACATTATGCACACTTTGGAGCAAATGTACATTTGTAAACAGGCTGTATTTATGAATACCCACAAAACTACAGTGGGCATTCAGTCGCTTCGGGAACCGGAGTTCCCAACGTTAATCCGAATCAGTCAAGTTCGGAAAACACATCCTCCTTTTTGCACACCGAGCATGAATGTCTGCAGATTTTTAATCAATAGGAAGTACACCAAAATAATTTCTGAGTCGGGACCTAAATGTTAACTTCTCCATACATTTTATTGACATTTAGAAACAATTTTGAAAAAATGTATCCACATTCTAAAGTTGAAAATCTGATGCAATTCGAAATCAAAAAGTCCAAAGAAAGAAATAATGCATACCCTAGTCCCAACTGGCTGTGGAAATTATGCAAACTCTTCAGCAACACACTCTGTCACAGTGCCTGCTTCCAGGACGTTTTACTTTCCCGAAAAAAGTGACCTTGTACAGAGTTCTCCTACCTTTTAGTTAGGGTCGCGGTTTGTAATAGCTCATACTTACATACATACATTTGACTAGTGGCAACTGCAGAGCCAATCCAAGAATTACACCTCTCCATATATCCTGGATGCCAACCAAGCTCCCTCTAAAGAGGACTTTTCCATAGTACAAAGACTAGGGCCACATGTAAGACACGTTTTAGAGGTCCCAAACAGAGAATTGGGCCGTTTGAGATCGCTAAAGTGTCATTTGGCATGTACTAATCCAATTTTGTGAGTCGGTAACCTATTACTGACTTGCAAAATAGGGTTGGCGAGTTGGTATTAGGAAGGGGCGTTTCAAGGGCGTATGAATGTTTTGCGACCGGAATGAAGTCGCAAAACATTCATATTTTACTGAATCCGTGAAGGAGGTGGTGACCCATTCGCAAACGGGAAGAGGTCCCCAAGCGACCCCTTCCCCTTTGTGAATGTGGTCGCCAACATTTTTTAAAAGCAGGCACCACTGTCTACTCTTAAAAAATGAAAAGGTAGATTTCCATTTTTCTTTTTTATGTACATCCCGTTGTCCTTTAAGGAAAATGGACTGCATTTCAATTAAAAAAAATTGCTTTATTTAAAAAGCAATCACAGACATGGTGGTCTGCTGACTTCAGCAAGCCACCATCCCTGTAATTACAGGTCATTCCCAATGGGTCGCAAATTGCGACCTGCCTCATGAATATTGATGAGGTAGGTCAATTAAGACCCCATTGGGATTTTTTTCTGAGCAAGCCAAGGTTTTCCCCTACCATATCGGATATGCTTTGCCATAATTTCACTATGTTAAAATCCGAATTACAAGCATTACTTTTGGCTTGGTCTCCTCTACATTGATCATGGTGTGGAAGGCTAGATACCATTAAAATACTGATTGTTCCACACGTCCTTATACTATCTCTATGTTACCTTTTAAAATCCCTAACTACTACCTTAAGCAAATTGATTCTATTTGTACAAAATTCGAATGGAATAATAAGCGCCCACGTATTGCCCTCTCTAAACTCAAACATCCCAAGGGAGAAGGGGTGTGCGATTCCCTGAATTTAAGCTTTACCATTCTTCTTTTATGATTCAAAAATGTTATGCTATGATTAACAATTTTCAAGATCACCCTAATCCATGATGGAATACATGTGAATGTTCTTTATTAAATGACATTTTCTTTTAAAGATGTCATTCATATGTCTAAATGCACTTTTATATCTAAAAACCCCATTTTAAAATATTCACAACATTTTAATCCAAACATTATTCACTAGTTCCCTTACCTTTCAATAATGTTTATTGTAGTCCTCAATTTGGTACAATACGTTTCTTAAGTTACGTAATATATCTTTTTACCTTAAACATTGGAAGGAGAAAGGTATTATGTTTGTTCGCCAATTTGTGAAAGATGATTCTATTGTATCTTCTGAATACGTACAACTACAATAGCAGATACCTAACTCCTTCTTGAAGCAATATATGTGTTGATTGCATCTTCCCTTCATTGTTTTTTTTCCACAAATCAAATTTATCCTGACTTACTTACACTTGTACCTGTAACACCTTTAGATAAAATCTTTCGTGACCCCCATCCTGAAAGCTGCTCTCAATTACAAAACATTAATATCACCTACCTTCATTAGAACTAAAAGTTCTCTTCAATTGTTGTGGGAAACCGATATATCTCTCTCGTTTTCTGCACAATTGTGGGACACAATTTGGCTTAAAATAATTAATACTTCTAAAGCTGCTCACATCACACAGTCCCTCGTTTTTTATTTACAATAGAGCTGTTATTATTCCAGAATGTATTTCTAAATTTGACTCCTCTGCTTCTCCACTAGACTGGTTCTGTTCTAAATTTACTGGTTCTTTAATACATATGCTATATAATTGCTCTCAAGTTAATGCTTTTTTGGGATTTAATTTGGTCTAAATGTTTAAAGATTTTTCAATGTGATGCACCGCTTACCTTGCAAAATGTTTTCTTAGGTTTTTTATCACCTAGTTTTGCGCATTTATCTCCTAAACTTCTATTGCTTGATCTTTTTATTGTACTTGCTTTTAAAGTTATACTTTCCTTTTGGAAAGACTTTTCTAAAATATCTGCATTAACATGGTGGAACTTTACATGTGATGAACATGGATTACATACAGTCTCTTCATTGACCTTACATCAGAAGATTAATTTATATTGGCTTCCCTGTACTACTTTCTATTCTTGCACTCATCAATATCTTAATTGTTTCCTTCCTTCTTTCTCCTCTTCTTTTTCCTTCTTTTTTCTTATTATTCTTCCATGTTCCTATTTTCTTTTCTCTCTTTCTGTTTTTATATAAAACTGCTAACCAGTGCTAAAGTGCATGAGCTCGCGCCCTAAAACATGGTAGCATTGGCTCACACCAAATTGGCATATTTACTTTACTTAGAAGTCCCTAGTAAAGTGCACCACAGGTGCCCAGGGAGTGCAAACTAAATGCTACTAGTGGGCCTGCAGCACTCATTATGCCACCCCCTGAAGTAGCCCTCTAACCATGGCTCAGGTCTGCCATTGCAGAGCCTGTGGGTGCAGATGACACTGCTATGTCGACCTGGCAAAATAAACATTTTGCCAGGCCCAAACTTTACCTTTTTCTACTTATAAATCACCCCTAAGGTAGGCCCTGGACAGCCCAGAGGGCAGGGTGCAATGTATTTAAAACGTAGGGCATGTACTTTTACATTTTGCATGTCCTGGTAGTAAAAAACTCTCAAATTCGTTTTTCACTAATGCAAGGCCTATCTCTTCCATAGGATAACATTGGGATTACTTTAAGTGTAAATCCCAATTATGAAGAGCTAAACTTTCAAGTTTGGTGTCTCTGGAATCACATTTTAAAATCACAACTTACAGTGAAGTCGGATTTTTAATTGCAATTCTGAAAATGCCGCTTTTTGAGCGCTGGCAGTTTCAGACTTTAGCCATTTGGTGCATGCGGCCTGTCTCTGTTCAGTCTGGCTTGGGTGAGAGCTGGGCTTTGTGTATTCCCTCTAGACAGCCACACACAAAGGGAGCTTATGTGTGACTTGATGGGCCATCCTGGAAGATGGGAGAGAGGAGCTGGGCACAGCCTCACACTTACACCTGAATAGGCTGTGTCCTGTCCACCCACAAATGGCTAGTTACCCCCCTGAAGGGTGGCTGGAGCCAGGGCAGTAAAGGAGGACCTCTGTGCACTTCAAAATCCCTTTTTTAAAGTCTCCCCCACTTCAATGGCACAGTTGAGTATAAGTACTGGACCTCTGACAACATAAATTCAGCACACGTCTGGACCTGTGAAGATTCTGCCGGGAAGAAGGACTGCTGTGCTGTTGAAAGACTGCCTCTCTGCTAGACTGCATCTTTGCTGAACTCCTGCCTTGCTGTTCTGCCCTGCTGCCTGCTGTTCCCCTGCCTGGGTGAGAAGGACTGGACCTGCATCACTTGAACCCAGAGTGACTCCAAGGGCTTGCTGGCTTGCCTCCTGATCTGAAATCTCAGGGACATAAACGACTTCCAACTCTTCTGCTGCTGCTCTCTTCCATCTGTGATTCTGACATGTCAAGTGGTGCCACCCCAGTCCTGGACCCTTGGAAGTGAGGCCAAGGTGCTTGCGACAATAAAATCCATGCATTCCCTCCAGAACCAGTGAATCAGCGCCATCGCGTGGGTTGGAACGAGCGCATTGCCCCTGTTGTGTGACCAGAACCGTCACATTGCCTCTGCTGCAAGGATCGACGTTGATGTATCCCTTTCGGAACCAGCACTGTGCAACGCTCACCCCGGCTCAAGGTCTACGCATCTCCGACAACGGCAGCCTCAACAATAACGCCAAGAACTCTGCATCGCAGCCCCTGCGCTCATCGGAGCCAACGTATCGCCACTGTTGCACAAATCAGGACCAGCGGATCGCCACCATTGCAAGGCTCGATGCAATCGCATCGCTTTGGTTGCGCTCTTCATCTTCTTCAACGTCGGCGTAGCCTGGTGCAAGGTACTTTTGTTCAGCAGGCCTTACTGAGTCGCTGTGTCTGGCCCGTGCTCCGTCACAGTCAGCCTGAATGTTTGACTTTGTCCCAATCCGATGCATCCAGATATCCCAAGTAAGGTTTAAAAATTCTTATCTCGACTTCTACTTATTGGATTTTTGTCGTATTTATCTTGTTTTATTTATACAATTATTCTCTATTTGTCTAGGCTAGTATGGAGTCTTTATGTGATGTTTTCACTGTGTTACTCTTTGAAGTGTTGCACAAATACTTTACACATTGCCTCTTAAGTTAAGCCTGACTGCTCTGTGCCAAGCTACCACAGGGTGAGAACAGTATAATTTAGTGTGTGTTGTGACTTACCCTGATTACGACTGTGGTTCCTGCCTGGACAGTGTGCATACCTCTGCCAACCAGAAACCTAATTTCTAACAAAATAAAAACATTGTTCACTTAATAGTGTTTGTGCAAAAAGACATTAGCAAGAAGCATAGCTTGTGACTCTAAAACATTTATAATCCTCAATTACCTCCACTCCTATTTTCATTCCCATCAGATTAAGGATAGTTAACACAATCTCACACTCCATTATTCTACAAAATAAGTGAAAAATAAAATGTAGGATAAAAAGAAAAGGAGAAGAGTGACTGTTGAGCACAGGACAAAAATATAAATAAAGCTCAACCTAGCCCCTCTACCCACCTGTCCTTCCAACACCCACATGAAAAGCAACTCTTTGATAAAACTCCCAAGTGTATTAAACCACCAATGCACTTAAAAGATATAAGTAGAGAAGTAGAAAGGAAGGACAGATATCTACAGAAAGTCATATTATATTCTGTACAAGGACCATCATGGCCCCCACATTCACATCTTCTCTACCCCTCTTGGCCAAAGAAGTGTTATCAATGCATATTAGCATAATATTCAATCAAAACTGTAAGTGGAATGAGGAAGGGCAGGATGGAAAGGACCATAAGTAGAATGAAAGGACAAATGACAGATTCAGACTGTACAAAGTATATTAGCGCACATCCATAAATCCTTTAGGAGAAGATTAGGCTGCCCTGACAGGGTGCTGCACATGTACTTCCGTGGCCAAACTTTTGAACAGACACATGAACAGCAAAGCTGTACCATCAGCCACTAAACGTCTAATCTGTGCCAGATTACTATATTGTGCATGTGTATGTGTGTGCATGTTATCTATGTATTGGTATGAATAAAACTAAAATGTTTAAAAAATATACCTTCTTCATGCATGCTGTTGGACTTGGCCCTTTTTGCAGGGTCATCCCTGAACTTTTTGCCTTCCTCCTGGTATTTTTTATGACCGGGTGTTGGTGGTTTTAGGACTCTGGGCACTTTATCACTGCTGTCCAGTGTAAAGTGCATGTGCTCTCTATGGTAAATGGGGTAAGATTGGTCTACACCTGTTTGGAGTATTTAATTTACCTATCAGTCCCCTGTAAAGTGGTATCTCATATACCCGGGGCCAGTAAATTAAATGCTACTGGTGGGCTTGCAGCTCTGCTTGAGCCACCCACCAAAGTAGCCTTTCAAACATCTCTCAGGGTTCTGCCATTGCAGGGCCTGCGCGCGCAGTTTACTGCCGCTGTGACGTGGCACATAAAGTGGTTGCCACATCTGTGACTCCCCTTTTACTACATATCAGTCACCCCTAAGGTAGGCCCTAGCTAGCCCTATGGGCAGGGTGCGCTGTAGGTAAAAGGTAGTACATGTGCCTTAACTGTGTGGCATGTCCTGGTAGTGACAAGCAGCCATTTTGGTTTCTCACTACTGTGAGGCTGCCCTCTCATAGGGATGCATTGGGGATTCCCTGATATATGTTTCAGTGGTAATTCCTGATATGACAGGAGTAGCGTGATCAAGTTTGGTATGTTTGGAATAGTGGTAATAAATGCTGCGTAATGGTGTTCGCAGATTTATTATCACTATTTAGAAATGCCACTTTTAGAAGTGGGCATTTCTGTGTGCTATGTGTCTTTGTGCCTGCCTGGTGTGTATTGCATGTCTGGCTCTGAAGTGACAGGGGCTGGGGAGGTGCAGTGGCTCCAGAGGGGCTGGGTGAGTCAGCGCTAGGCTGAATAGGCGGATCTGCATTTGGAGTAGTGAGAGGAGTAGTACCTCGGCCTGAATAGGACTGTGCCTGTCTTCCACAATGCTGGCTCCGCCCCCCTGTGGTGTGTCTGGGGCCAGAGCCTACATTAACAAAGGGGGTTGTTGTGCACTTGTTAAGTGCCCCCCAGAACTGGTTTGGACTAGGTCCAGTGCCCTGTGCCAGTGTAGAACAAAGACTTGCACTAGTATAAATATTGGGGCTGTGACCCCATGTAAGAGGCTGTGTGCTTACTTTTGAACTACTGGGCCCAGGAGGAACCGCCGTCTGGGGCTCCCTACTCATGGGAGTGAAGCTGCTGCCCTGTTGAAGAGCCCCGGTGTGCTGGGCTGATCAAACTGGAAGGAGACTCTGCCTCCAGCGCGTGGTGAAGCGCTTTGGATGCTCCACTTTTGAAGAGCCCTGGGACTTTGTGATTTCCTGACTGAGCGTGTGGAGCCTGTCCTTGTTTTCTTTGCGCTCAGAAGCACTGTGCCCTGCCGCTGGTTCCATCCAGGAATCCTGAGGAGAAGGAATCCCGGTGCTGCGATTCCCCTGTGTTGCCTGGTTGTGGGCACGGATTTGCACAAGTTAGCTGCCTGGTCGTGGGCGGGGCTCTCGTGAGGACGAGGAGAGCCCTGTGTGGTCCCCAGGCCTGTATGTGGGCTTGCTCCTTTGCGCTGTGTCTGCCCACCAGGAGGGTGTGGTGGGCACCTTTGGTTGCTGCCCAGAAACCAAGAAGTGGGCTCGTGCTTCGACTGTGGCGAGACAGGCCGCAACAGGGACCGGAAGTCAGGCGGAGGATGCCTGGTCGTGGTCGGGGCTCCTGTGAGGTGGAGAGAGCCCCGCATGCTGCCCGAGAGTGCGCCCAGGAAGGGGCGATGTGGAGACTTCGCTCCATGCCTGTTCGTCCCCGAGGGATCTGTCCAGAGAGCCTTGTGTGTCCCCGGGCTGGAGCGGCTGCACCACGAGGTTGCGGGTGGCTGCAGTTCCACGAATCGTCATTAGAGGCGTGGTGCTTCCACAGAAACCTCAGGGGCCTCGTGAAAATGCCCCAGTGAAGCGGGTGAGTGTCTCGGGGGGACAAGAGTGCCCTTTGTCCCGAGCCGTGCAGTGGGGGCACAGCCGCCAGAGATCAATCGAGGTCTCAGGGGTGCCCCTTGCAAGGAAGGAGGCAATACTGGGGATTCCCAGCCCCGAGGGGCCATTGGATGACCTCGCTCCGGTGCCTTTGTAGCACCAACATGATTCCTGCATTTGTAGATATCGCGGGCAGCTGCGTGCTGACCGGTCTGGGGGCAGTTTGACTCCCATGGAATTGTTGTCTAATGCAGGAGGACCCCCTATGATGTGGAAGGAGTAATCCCCATGTGTATGTAGGTGCCGGCAAGGTTATCATTCTCGCAGGATCAGGATAACCGGCACTCATCCAGGGGGACCTTATATGTACAGTGAAGTACTGGTGATTCTCTAGGGTGTGCCGTCTACAAATGCTTACAGGGGTGCACTACGGAGGATATGTGTTGCATAATATGCTATACGATATAATGCTATGATGTTCATGCCTAATGCTTGGTGGTAAGTGTACCCTTACCAGTAGTTACTGGTTGTTTTCACTAACTGTGATGTACCTAATGATTATGACAGTGGCCCGATTGGCCCTGTCGTGTATATAATCCGTGTAAAGTCATACTAAGTGCCTGATGGCACATTGTATATATGTGATTGCGTTCTAATGTGTTTTATGAGTAATACAAAGGCTATTTTTTTATATAACCTTGTGTGGGGTTTCTTTTGTGGTGTGCCTAGTGTGTCGCTGCTGTGTGGTGTGTTGAGCAAATGCTTTACACATTGCCTCTGGGATAAGCCGGACTGCTCTGCCAGGCTACCAAGTGGGTGAGCAGGGGTTATCTTCAGCGTGTAACTCCCTTGCCCTGACTAGAGTGGTGGTTTCTGCCTGGCTTAGGCGCTTGCCCTAGCCAACCAGAAATCCCATTTCTAACACATGCTTAAAGGACAATCTGCTCCATTGCCACATTTCATATGTGTTATGTACCTTATAACACATACAAAAAGTGCACCTCACATGTGTAAAACAGTTCACTCTGCATCAATAGCATACTTCTTACATCTGTGGGACTTTATTATGCTACATCAACATACGTCCAGAAGTCTGCAGAATGTTTATTAAGCAAGCAAATTCTTTCATAGGTTCTCATTACATACCTACCACTAATTAGCAGTTTCCTGCTTTCCCTTTATTTATGCCTTCCTGCAATTTTTACCAGCAAACTGTTGATATGTCCTTGGGAGATATAGATGACTCTGAAAATGCATGATCTATATTATCTCAAGCTAACTTTAAAATCATTTTACTCTCAATTGTGAAACGTAATGAGCAAAAACTTTGTGCACTATGAATCTGAATATTACGGGAAGCTTCTGGGAGACAAATGTTACACGCCCATGCTTATGTCACATGTGTAGAACAATTTTTTACTCAACTCAGCATATCTTCTATATATATGTATGTATGTGGCATTTCTATAGCACGCACCAACCCAAAAGGCAGCAAAGAGCTGTATATTGTCAAAGACAAGCATAAAGTCAATGAATAATAGGAGAGGAAACTGGTTTGTAGACGGTTAATGCATTGTGATTTCCGTTTTATTTAAAAGAATCTTCAACTTATTTCTAAATTGGAACAGCGTTGGGGTGATCCTGATGGATATGTGAATGTTGTTCCAGATCCTGGGTGCATAGATGGAAAAGGCCTATTTTATTGTTTTTTTCTATTTTACACTTCTTAGCCCCCAGTCTGATGGTGTCATAGCTGCAGGTATGCTGAGTACCACTAGAGATGGTGAGCTTGTATGCAAGATAAGCGGAGGTGCTGGTCATGCTGGCTTTATAGATGATGCAGCTGGTTTTGAAGATGATGCGGACTGGCAAGGGAAGCCAATGGAGTGCCATCAGGATGGGGTTATGTGATCATATTTCTTTAGGTTCTGGGTAAGATGCGATGCAGTCTTTAGAATGTCCCTAAGGGGTGCCAGTGTGGAATCTCTTAGGTCATGAAGTATGGCATTACTTCCATCCAGATGCAAGAATAAGAGGGTTTGAATAGCAGTTTTGAAGTAGCTTTATTGAGTAGACAGTTTCACTTTCTTTAGACGAGAGAGCTGGTACCAGACTTTCTTTGTTTTTGTGGTAATATGTTGTTTGAGAGAGACATTGGTATCGAGACGAGAGTGAATCCAAGAGACTAGGCATTCAGCGAAAGCTAGGAATCGAAGTTATCAAGGTTCATGTCATTGAGCCACGTTTGTTCTGTGTCCTGTTTCTTGTTCCTGCAAATAACATGAATTCTTTCTACACTAGGATGAGCTTCAGTTAAGAGTTGGATATCCAGGGCTGGATGATGAGCAAGGAGTGTTTGAGGCACTGGATGCCTAAAGCAGGGGAGGCTTTCAAGTAGAGTTGTGTATCATTGACATATTGGTGATTCTTGATGACGTTTATCTGTGAGTAGAGCACCATCTGACTCCATGTAAAAGTTGAAGATGAGAAGAGACAGTATGAAACTTTCAGACACTGGACAGGTGATAGGGATCTTTTGTGCCCTTGGGGTGCCCATGTGAAGAAGCTGGTGTTGTTTAGAAAGGTAGGAGGAGAACCAGTGAAGGACATTGGCAGTGAATCTCATTTGGGACTCCAGGTTGCGTATGAGGGTGGGATGGCTAACTGTGTCAAAGGCCGCTCAGAGATCCAGCAACAACAGGAGGTAAACATCATCTTTATCTGTGGTCAAAAGGTTTTATGTTGACTTTGGTTAATTGGTAGGACACTGAGTATGGAGATAGGGATGGCAAAATAATTGGTCCAGTTCAGGGGTTGAGCTGTTTGCATTAGATTGTTGGTAATGTTGAGAAGACAAGTTCAAGAATGTGGCCTTTGTAATGTGTTAGTTGAGTGGTATTCTGTACTACGTTGAGTGTATTGATGACATTGATGAGAGTGTGTCTTGTTTTTCTTCAGCTTATGCTGTCTGGAAGGTCAAAGTCACCCAAGAGGGTGGAGTGAGCATCTTAGATAGACGAGGTGGTGAGGAGATCTGTGAATTCATTAACAAAGTCCTTGTTCTGCCCTGGATGCCTGTAGATGAGGTGGAAGATGGATGTCTGAGTTTCAGAGAGAGGGAAATGGCATGCCAGTAGCTTCATGAAAATAAGTGTTACTTGCTGCCTAGGGCGCAGGATCAGGAGGACCTATGGGTGAGAGAGAAGCCTCCTCCCTTCTAATGTGCGCAGTCACCACAATGGAAGCCTTAACCTGTCGGAACGAGGACATCTAGAATAGGTAAAAATGTGGTCATGAACCATGTTTCGGTGATGAGAAGAGTATCAAGCTTGTGATATTCGATGAGGTCTGCGATGTCTGGTGCGCGGAGGACTGACAAGCGAGTGTTAATGTGTATGAGTTGTTATGCGTGTTCTGTAGTTTGATGGTGTGTGGTCATTAGTGGGATGGGCAGGAGATTGTGTTAATGTGTTGTGCAAATGCTATATGAGTGTCTGGATCATCTACATCAGGTTGTGATTTTGCTGATTGGCAGTATGGGATGCTGGGTGAAGGACATGATTTTATCTCATCTTGTAGGTTTCAATCGAACAGGGTTCCTGGCACCAGGCCCTCTCTGGTCCTACCAGGCCCAAGCAGGTAATGCTCTTGTCTGTGTACGCCCTTTGTTGGGGATGCCCAGGTTACTGGACGCCCTGAAGTGTTGACTGAAGAAGGGAGACAGTAGGAAGTAAAGACACGTCATGTGAAGAGGGATGGTGGGAAATCCAATGGTGGTACTTTCTGTACAGATGGATGATGGAAAATCCAGTGATGTCACTTGCTGTACAGATTCATGATGGAAAATCCAATGGTGTCAATATAACTTATCTTTGACACGGTCTTAAACTTATCAGGGCAGATTTATTAAATATAGCACAACACAGCACAGAACCCAAGGGGGGAGTCAAAGAAATAGTTTTTAAAAATGGAGTGTTGCTTGCTGTTCTCTTTCCCTGAACTGTGGCACACAAAGGCTGCCTAGCACCACACACACACCATGGTTCTATGGAGAGTGCATGATGACTAGCATAGGTTTTGTACTGGAAGAATATCAGTACAAACTATATAAGTTCAAAACTCTATGAATAGATTTTATTTTAAAACATACAAAAAACATACATTGGGTTAGTGCTGTACAATGTAGGACACTTGTAATGTGTGAACTGTGTGAGAAATAGAAGTATTTCTCCAACTCTCCTTTTGCTTTGGAAAGAAATAATTTTTTTACACAAAGTCCAGTCTAACAATTTTAGTAGATAGGTCTTTAAGTCAAAAACATGGGTGCTTAAGCTGTAACACCAAGTATACCTGTGTAACATCTCTTTGACACAAAGTGGCGAAAAGCAGAACAAAGCGCTATTTGCGTGGCTAAAGTGCAACTTTCCAGCACAAAGAAAAGTTTTGGACTTTGCCCTTTGAACACTCTGCGCCACTTTGAATCATCTAGCGTGGCTTTGCAGCAGTTCAAATTCTTGATAACTCTGCCTCTTTGTTTACCAAAACAGCACCATTAATTTGAACATAATTGATTTATTAAGACACAGGGGTCAATAGACTAATAATATATCATTTTTGTAATAATTGACTTTATCACTCAGCTCTTTTATATAAAAGGGTCTTTTCATTTTTTATTATTTACCCGACTTGTATTCTAGAACTAGTTTTTGTCTCTGCCAGCATCATCCTATTTGCTGTCCCTTCTTGTGGTGTGCTCCAGTGTGTGCTGTTTCAGCAGAGATGTCATGTAACAGGAATCCTCCAGATGATTCTGGGGAAGAGATATGGTGCAAAGAGACAATGAGCTGGCCACGCTCCAGCAGTGCAGTGTGACAGTGGAATGCATAATACAGAACACAAGAGCCGCTGGGATACAATCCATAAAATCAGAAGTTAAAGTTGCTACGCAAGAATTAGTGGCTCTGTCTAAATTAGCATAGGCAGGTAGGTTACCCACATCAAAATACTGAATATTATTATAACAATATTGTTCATGAAGAAACTGAACAATACATTGTTTTAACTGAATTTGGATATTAAGTTATAGAGAAAAATTGTAAAATGTAGCACCGTATATTAGCTGTTGGGCGAATATGTTGTTTCTTGTCACTATCTGAGATCCAGAGTATCCAGATTAGAGAACAAAACAGAATTCTCTATCCAGCCTTACATCTATAGCAATCACTAAATATGCATTCCAGAATGTTCCTTTTTTGATGATGCCTGCTGGACTTTTGAGACCGACTGTGATTTCATTTACCGAATGGCTTCTTTAAACAACAGGTGACTATTGGCAACCTTTCTTCCAGCCGCGGCCCGTGCAGGTAACAGTGGTAGGGCCAAGTGGGGGATATTTCAACAGACGATGACGAGGGAAAATTAATTATTCATTTAATTTTCTCTCGTCACTGTCTGTCGAAATCCCCCCCACCCGGTCCCACCGTCCCACCGTCCCACCGCTCTTACCAGCACGGGCCGGGGCTGCTTTCTACCTATCATTCTATCTCTAAAGGGTGTAATCATTGTATAAGTATAGTGAAATTGTTTTACTTATTGCTCCTAAACCAAGAATTTCTCAATAACCTAATGAATGTGCAACAATCTTATTGACAATGGTAAGTAGGGGTAAGAGAGCATCCCTAGAGAGAGCTTTGATGAACGACAATGCTCAGGCATCAAATTCTACGGGAAAGGGTTTGTCTCTAACACCCACCCAAAAGAAGGGGCTTTGAGGGAGTTGAGTATGTCAGCGTGATGTGGGAGCGATAGGGCTTTGAAAGCTTCACCATCGTGGGATTCTACGGGAAGGGGTGCCGATTAGAGATGTAGCAGAGTTGGGCTTTAAGAGCCAGGGATGTACACTGATTTTATCAAGCTATTGCATTCTGCACCCCAAGACGTATATTCTAGCGCCCAGATTTTTTAACACTTTCCACCAAGTTTGCATCACAAAAGTGAACCCCAGCATAAAGTGCTATGTGGGATTTAGTTTCCAACATACATCATGATTTGCATTGGAAGGTTGCCTAAAGTATTCAAAGTAGTGCTATTCGCTACTTGCGTCAAGGCGGTGTAGCATGGGTTGCACATGGACGCTCCCATGCAATTTCCCAGGAGTTTTGTTGGAAATCTCTACCTACTAACATTTGTAGACAGACGTAATAGTAGTACAGCAACTTTTAAAAGTCTCCAGAATATGCCAGCTTTGCATGTGTATTGCAATGGACAGTAAACATCCAGAGTGGGAAAAGTATTAGAGTGTTGTTTGGTACTGGAAGGAACCCCTTTGCAGTACAAAACCTATGCTTGGCAGAATACTTTAGAGCATAGCAGTCTAAATTGCGCCAGTGCTAGAGTAGAGAAAAAGAGTGAAATTTCTCAAAAGATTTGGTGCTGTTTTTCTCTCACCTTTTAATGCAACACAGTACAAAAACTTTGGTTGCTATTCTGATTTCACCTAAACGTAGAAAATCTGCCCCAAATGTCTGATACTGACATGTACCACTCTCAAAAGACACAGTTCTATTATTACCCAACTGATCACTGCAGTGAGTTATTTAGGTTAGTAGAAGCTTGCTCCACCATCACACACACATAAGTCCCAAAAGCAAGAGCCAAAAATAAGGATTTAATGTGTTATAGCCCCAGATAGTGTGGTTAAGGCTATTATAATTAGAAGTACCACAGTAGTAATAAAAAATATACTTCAATGCGTTATTCTTGAACTGCACTTTTGTATTAACTTACACTTTTGAGTAAGTTTACCACTTTCCATAATCACAAACTACACTTTTGTAGTAACTTATCCTTTTGTAGTAAGTCCCTACCTTCATGATTTTCTACAGGAGGGTGTTGTAGTAGCAGTGGTTGGACATGCGTAGGGCTGTACTTACTACAAAAGTGTAAGCTGTAAAAGTGTAAGTTACTACAAAAGTGGAGATTGTGAATAAAGAAAAGTAGTAAACTTACTCAAAATTGTAAACTTACTCAAAAGTGAAAGTTATCTTTGTGAATAGGGGCCTCTATGTCCAAGAGGGAAGGTACACAGAATTTTCCACAAATTATATTTCAAAAGTGGGACCTTTGACAATTGTTTTTTTTAAATCTCATTTGCCAGTTGTAGACAATGGCAGGAAAAACCTGTTATTGTCACTTTTTTAATGTCCATATCACAGAAGAGGTGATAAACTCAAATTGACAGACAGATGTGCAAGTGGCTGTATTTGCGGTCTCACAGCTATTGGGATTGGCAAGGGCATCAAAGCCTGTCAATAGCCCTGTGACCCAAGACAACAAAAGATAATAGCACAGTGAGATGTCAACCAAGCATGGTATGTTGGGTTTACCAATGCCAATTATATTAACATACTGTATTCAATGTGGGGCTTCGAAATTCTCGTAGTAATTTATCATAATTTGACCTAACTCAAGAGAACATCTTACTTATCTATTAATGTAATCAAATTCTATATTTCTGTCAAAATAATGGTGTTAAGAATATATTAATTATTTGTATGTATATTTGTTGTGGTATGTGTATGGCTTTATCTATTCAATCTAATTTTTGAGGAGGTCTTTCCATGGCTAATCTTCAGAGCCCAGAGCCTTGAGGCAGTTACAGTACTATTTGTTTAATACATATTGCAAGAAATTGGGTTGTTGGTTGAATAAGGGGGTGACCCTTGTTCAAGCAACAGCCACGATCCCTGTCATGGTGAACCACAAAAGTAACTAAATTCACCTGAGTGTGGTAGCTTGGTACAAAAAGCAGTCATGCCTAACTTGGAGGCAATATATGTATGCAGCACACAAACAGTAATAAAGTGAAAACACAACACAAGAAAAATCAAGTGACTCATTTGAAAAATAAAGTACATTTCAATAAATTATTTGACACCAAAATGACGAAAATCCAATCAATAGAACCGGAGTTATGAGTTTCTAAATTTTAAGGTAAAAACTAGCACCCAAAACATCAAAGCGACAACTGCGGACATTTAGGTGCATGAGACTGGGTCAAACTAATAAAATATGGCCGACCGCGATGGAGCGTGGGACAGGCACAAACGTGGAATGGGCCTGGTCGGCTCTTACCTTTGGACTTAGAAGAATGTTCTGAGAAGGTAAAGTTTAGTGGGGCAAGGCTGCAGACGGTGTCTGAGGAGGGAGCGTCATCGTCAGGACGCCACTGCTTAAAGTTGCAGTGAAGATTTCTAAGTCCGGACTTAGTCTCTTTTTGGAAGTCGAAAATCTCCAGTGGGATGAGACAGGAGGCTGTAGCCGATGAGAGTTCCAGGAGGCCGGATACCACTTTGGTGAAGGGCCGATGAACAGGATCTGCTGCTACGTAGCGGCAGCTACCGTGAAATCAGGCCAAACGGCGATGCACCTTGGGTGGATAGATGAGCAGTTTGGTCAGAGCAGTGTTTAGCTAAATATATTATAAGTCCTAAGTTTTGAATATTGACTATCAGGGCACATTTATCGCCAAGACCTAGGGTCTAGGATTGGAGGGGCAGGGCTTGGAGTTCAGAACTCACTAATTCTGGGTCCAGGTGCATGTTTAAGATGGTGGGAGCCGTTTATGTCCCTGAGGCTCTGATCAGGATGCCAGCAAACTAGCCCTTGCAGTCACTCTGGTAGCCTGGGTTCAAGTGCTGAAGCAGGGCTCAAGCAGTAGGGCAGGGGGTTCAACGTAGGCTCCAGGCAGCCAAGCAGTCCTTCCAGGTGCAGCAAAGCAGTCTTGTGGAGTACACATCAGGCCACAGCAGCAGGTATCCCTCTGAGAGTCCTTCCTCAGGTCCAGAAAATGAACTCAAGAGATGGTCTGAGGGTGTCTTTTTTATACCTGGAGAATTCTTTGAATTCAAAGAAGTTTCTAGAAGTTGTCCTTTGAAGTGCTTGGATTTCCTGACTCCCCTGCCCTGGCTCCAAGCTGGCTGCAGTGGTAACAAGTCCTTTATGTGAAGGCAACTTTCTAAAAGTGGCATTTTCAAAACTGTAACTTAGAAACTGATTTTACCATTAAAGAGGATTTTAATTACAATTTCTCAGACACCAAACATGAAATGTTTACCTGCTCCCAATCATAAGTTAGCACTTATTAAATGCAAAAAGGCAAACCAATGTCATCCTTTGGGACAGGTAGGTTTCACAGTAGTAAAAAATAAATTTAGGAGTTTTTCACTACCAGGACACGTAAAACATAAAAGTGGATGTCCTACCTTTAAATTAAAATGCACCCTGCCCTATGGGCTGTTTAGGGCCTTCCCTAGGGGTGACTAACATGTATTAAAAAAGGAAGATTTAGGTCTGGCAAAACATTCATATTTTCCAGGTCGAAATGGCAGTTTAAAACTGAACACACAGGCTGCACATCGCAGGCCTGAGGCATGTTTAAAAGGCATCCTAAGTGGGTAGCACAATCAGTGCTGCACACGCAATAGCAGCATTTAATTTATAGGCCCTAGGCACATGTACTACCACTTTACTAGGGACTAGTAATGTAAATGTGCCAATTTAGTGTAAGCCAATTTGGCCATGTTTAAAGGAGAGAGTACAAGCACTTTAGCACTGGTTAGCAGTGGTAAAGTGCACAGAGCCTTAAAAGACAACAAAAACTGGTTCAGAAAACAGGACAGGTGAACGCAAAAGGTTTGGAGATGAACCTGCAGAAAGGGCCAAGTCCAACAGCTATTCTCTTCCTTATCTTAAAATGCCATTATTTCGAACCCTAAACCCCACTTTCACTTACTATGATTCGGTAGCCTGTGGTTAACCACTTACATTGATAACCGTTTATTCAACCACAACTTATGATATTAACCCTAACACTATCCCAGGCAATAATGTTAATTAGGAGTTTTCAATCTTTAATTATGCATGCATTAATGAGCAGAGCTGGAATATTCTAGCGGGAGTCATTCCAGCAAGAATTGATGAATGAGAAGGCAGGACATACTGCATCCCCATCTATCATGGCCTGCTTGCCCAAGACTCTCGATGAGACATCTCTGAAAATGAAAGCTTGGACAATGACTCCAGGTGTACCTTCCCAGGAGATGCTGCTTTTGTGTGCCAGAGATGGCAGCCTAAATGATCTGTGTTGGGAAAAAGGAGGGAGAATAGGTAGGGGGCTGGCAGAGAGTATGTATGAGAGGCGATGTGGGCTATAAACCTGAGCTCAAACCTTGGTAGCTGTAGCACAGACAGGCTTAACTTAGGAGAAATGTGTAAAGCATTTATTAGTACCAAAACAGTTAAAAAGTAGAATACACAGGACAGCGAAAATCCCTCTCCAATTTATAACAATAGAGAAAAGTTAAATGAGCAAAACCAAAACGACAAAAATTAAATGTAGGGAACCGGAGACATGATTTTTCAAAGTTTTAGATGTTTCACATGTCATGAACCAAAAAGCACCAACCACTGGTGTCTGGTCACAAGAGACCGTGTGAAAGTCAAAAGTTAAGGCCAACTGCGATGGATCACAGGTCAGATACAGATGGGTCAGACCAGTAGAAAAGTTTACTTTCTGAATTAGTCTCTGGAATGGAATCCGAAGTTACTCAGTGGGGAGAGTCAGCAGGCTGTGGCCGAAATACGATCCACAAGGCTAGATTACCGTCAGACGAGCTTCCAGTGTAGCCATCAAATTTTGGGGAGAAAGCTCGGACTGAGAGAAACAAAAAATTCTCACTCAATAAAAAGGTCCCTCGCCAGCCGAATATGTTTGCCACCTTCACCCAGTGAAGATTTCTACTTTTGTACTTAGAAACTTTTTGGGAAGTTAGGATCTTTTCAGTGGGGCAAACCAGCAAGTTGAGTCTGTCCGGTAGTGCAACATTAGTGGCTGTGACTCATTGGCAATCGAGTGGCAGCCTTTGGTTCTTTTGCCAAAAATCCTTGGAAAAGTTATTAAGTCCCAGCTTTTAGTGTTAGGTGGGAGGAGTATATTCTGACACCTATCCAAGGGCCCCAGGACCTTAGGGACATCACCTGGAGGTCAGGACACACTCCACGGGAAGCCACCAGCAGGGACCAAGGCAAGTCCAGTTGGAACTAGCCAGCTGGCCTCTTCAGGAAGGTGGGTTTCTTGCAGATTTTGTGTCCTTGTAGCTTAAAAGGAGGCTAACCAATTAGCCCATGGAGTCCACTCTTCTGTTCCGGGTTCAAGTGTTAGTAGGTCCAGCCCCTGCGGTTTCTATCCCCACGTAACTGTAGGTGCTTGCTTCTTTCTGAAGTCCAAAAGGTTCAGCAGGTGCAGTCCTTCTTCTGTCTTCCTAAGGTCTAGCAGGGTTCTGAAAAAGGTATCCAAGAGTGCTACCTTTATGCCTGAAACAAACTTGTGGGGATATATACCAATAGGGAAAAAGTTCCCACGGGCAACCCTACCCACTTTGACATAATTTCCTGGGGGCTTGGCCATAAACAATCCCACAGTGCCCTGCTTTGCCAAAAATCGATAAAGCAGAATCTTTTTCCCCCTGGTGAGAGATCTGGGCACTCCCCTGAGGTGTGTCTAGTGAAATGAGGAACTCCCCTTGAACAACCAATTCTGGGACAGTTTTCCCACACTGGGATTGGTGCCACTCTGGCTACTTGGACAATGGCAGGGCTAGGTGTGAGTTACATCTGCCTGTGACAGGAGCTGCTCCTTTGAAACTTGTACAGTTGGTGGCCACATCCCCCAGGCCATCCTGTCCGTCGGTGTTTACACCTCCTTTCAGCCAAGGCCCTTTTGTTCCCTTTCCTGACAGCAATTCACGCCTCCCAGCAGGCCGCCATGTGACCAATGGGAAAATGCCAACTTTCTTCAAGTTGCATTTCCAAAACAGTAATTTAAAATCCACCTTTACCATCAGATTGGGTTTTAAGTTGCTATTAATTTGAGTCCTTGAATCGTGGTTCTAGCTATTCCCAAACTGAATTTATACATTTAGGGCCTTATTTCTATGTCAGTCGGAAAGCCTCGGACCGCTGGTCCGAGGCTTTCTGACCGACATCATAGGTTTGAACTCCGACCGCTGTATTGCAATGACAGCGGTCGGAGTCCAAACCGGCCAGGGAATACGGCTTGGTTCCAACAGGCTGTCGGAAGGTCCTCATTATCCCTAACGGACGACGTTTCAGCCGTCGGGATTATGATGGCACTTTCCGACATCAGTTCCATGTCAGCCTTTCTGACATGGAACTGCTGTCGGAAATTGTCTTTGGGGGCCCCTATCAGGGCCCCATTCCTCCACGTCCTATAGTTGTGGCCCTGGGGGGCATCTATGGTGCCCACTTGAAAATCCCTGCACCGTGTGGCAGGCACCATGAGGTGCCTGCCACACGGTGCAGGGATTTACACAAACTCCCATTTCTCAATGAGAGCTTGTGCTTTGGACGGTTTCCGCATGCCGCACAAGCTCCCATAGAGAAATGGGAGTTTGCAAACGCACCATGTGCGGTCGCATCGTAATGAGGTGCGTGGAACCACCAACCTATGGTTGGTCGATTCTCAAACAGAAACATTAAAATCAGCCCCTTACTGTGTTATAATGTAACCCAGTGCTTTTCTATGGGAGAGCCATTCTTTCCACAGTGAAAAATGACTTTTGAGATTTTTCACTGCCAAAACATGCAAAACCTAAGTGCACATATCCTACTTTTTAAATATCATGCACCCTGCCCTGTTGTCATTTCGGGGCTAGAAGTACGGGTGACTTATAAGTACTAAAAAGGAAGGCTTAGGCCTGGCAAAGGGTTTATCTTGCAAAGTTGAATTGGCAGTTTTAAAACTGCACACTCAGGCTGCAGGGGCGGACCTGAAGAAGACTTGACTCTGTACTATCAATTTAACAGTGGCACAATAGGTGCTACAGTCTACTAGTGACATTTAATTTACAGGCCCTAGGTTCACTGTTCCCATACATCAGGGACTTATAGATAAGTTAAATATGCCAATCAGGGATTAGCCAATTCTGCAGGGGTCAGAGCACATACACTTAGCAAGGGACGGTAGCGACCCTGTGTTCAGAGTTCATACACCAACAATAAAATCTAGCAAAACATAGGGGGGTGGTCAAGCAAAAAGGGCATTTTCTTACAGTCAGTGACTCGCTTGCAACCTACTGAGTTTTCGTGAGGGAGCGATTTAATCTATGATTGGAGTAAGGGACATGTGTAGGGCCTTTAGACAACTATTTTCTTTCTGCACCCACAGGAAAAGTAACTCAATTTTTTTGGCTGTTTACACCATTTCCTTGACTACTTCTCTTTCGAGGGTGAACTTAAAAGTGAACTTAAAATTCTTCTGCTTAATCAAAATTGACCTTTCTTACAACCTAGTGTCTTACTTTCCCTTTATATGTACATATGTCTATAAAATACATATTCTCTCTTTCCCTGTAATATTTAACTTGTTCACTATTATTTTACTTTTATTTTATCCTTTTATATTCCACTGTACATTTGTAAATTATGTAAAATGTTTTTTTCCTGATTCTTAGAGGCCGTGTCTATGGCAAACATCCTTTCCAAGTTCCAGGCATCAGGGGGCATCCCTCAGTAATTAAATATTAGTGTTTGAGACACGCCTGTCACAGAACTACTGTTACACTTTTGAAAACAGCCAGGAACACACCAAGATGACTGTTGGTTGCAATAAAGAAGATGTTCACCACCAAACCAGCCAGAGCCGAAGGCCCCAAGGGCCCGCGGCCTCAGTCATGCACATCAAGATGGTGGCTCAAGAGTTCTGGCAGAGTTGTTGAGGAGTGTAGGCAGTCTGCAGCTGTGAATTTGGTGTGAGAGCAGAGTGGAAGGGAATCCTCATGGGATGCTCCCGTAGGACAACTGCTCTTGTGCATGTGAAGTCTGTACACTCCAGAGTTAGATGAGCCTGTTTGGCCCCGGATGAGTGCTGAGGTGGAGTGGAGGACTGAGGCATGGATTGTGGAGGACCCAGACAGATAAGTGAATACTCCAGCAGCAAGAGTGACATCAGCAGTCTCGAGGGTCTGGTCTCTTACCATGGTGTGGCTTATGTGCAACAGCGAGTGTGGACCTCAATTGTACTGCATGAAAGTTTGCAGCACACGCAGCAATTGATGATAGTGCCCTTCAGCTCTGTGACTGCATAAGAGATACCTAGAAAATGGAGGTGTTTGGGGCACAAAACTCAGTGTGGTCTGAGCTCTGGTGACCTGAGATATGCAGCCCCCTACCCACTCCTGTGGTCACCGCAAAGAATCTTGGGGTGATTTTTGACAACACCCTCACCTTCAACTCTCAGGTCAACAGGTGAGATCCTGTTTCTTTATTATTAAGATCCTAAAGAAGATCTTTCCCTTCTTGCCTGCGGTAGCTATAGCGCTCATTATATCTCGCCTTGACTACTTCGAAGCTCTATATTTAAACTCTAACAAGTCCTCACTCAACAAACTTCAGGGCATCCAAATGCGGCAGTCTGGTTGGTATTGAATGTTCCTAAACACCTCTCAGTCAAGGAGGGCTTGCACTCGATTCACTTTGCATGGTCTATATGGTTCTTCATTACCAGGGGCCGATGCCACTGAGGACTGCCTTTAACTGGTATATTCCAAAAATACAGCTCAGATCAGAATCTATGAGGAAGGTGATCATTCCCAGGTTTCAAAAGGTTAGATGGGGTGGTCGCGCTTTTTCTGTGGCAGCGGCCAAATTATGGAATACACTGCCTATTCATATTGCGAGTCTGAATTCCTATGCAGTTTTCCTTAACCAGCTAAAAACCTGGTTCTTTTCTCAAGTGTAATTGCGTCCTGGTCTTCTCATCTTGGCAGATCTTTTACCAGTGCTAGCGCTTAGATGCATTTGGCTTAATGCACTTTATAGATACAAATACAAAAAAGACAACCAACATCAGGGAAATAATCCATGCCCCAAGGCAAAGAGGGAAGATGCCTAACACTAAAAACACTGTGACGTGCTGTAGTGTAGCTCCTATTTCCCTAATAGGCTCTGCGCATTGGAATAATATACCCTATAGGCTTGACATAGGACTGAGGTCGGTATGTCCCTATCGAGTATATTAAACTTAATTACTTGTGCCAGCTAGCTCAGAGGCCACTAGAAACTCCTTGACAAACAAGAAGGGAGTAGTTTCTGGCAGCCGCAAAACATGACCACTTTGTTTCCCTTTAGAATCAGAACGTGTCCCAGAGTCGTGGAAACAATAGATAACCGTTTCACTCAGCTCAATCGTGCATGCTTAGTTTTCCTCAAAGTTACACAGAAAGAATAGACGGGCGTTTCAATAAAAGATTTATTGAACAGTATTGTTTCTCGTGTAAGTAATATGTGCTGTTACGATCACAAGACAGTATGCAAGATAAATAATGTACAGCGGAAGCAGTAGAAAGAAATAATACTGCGCTAGCATGATCTTTAGTAGATATTCATTTACATAAATAACATGGACTAAAAATGCGAGTACTCATACGATACGTTTCTAAGCTAGTACTACCCCAATGTACCTAACCTAACCTAGGTGTAGGGAGAGGTATGAAGTAGGTGGAGTATTCCTTACTATGGTATCCTAAGAGTATGTTACGCCCAGTATGCCTAGTATGCCAAGAGTCCCTCTAGGTTTCTAGTCAGCTCCATACCTTAAGAATGAGAGAGGTGGGAATCTCTTGCCAGACTCGAACTCCAACACCCCGCGAGGGAAGTCAGATCACTGGAAGCTGGACTCTCTGCGTGCAGGGATGACAGCGTCTTCTCAGTGCTTCAGGCCGGGAAACGGGCTCCTCTGAAGTCGAGGTCTCCTCTGATTTACAAGGGCTAGGGAAGGTATATTTATATCTGAGAGGTACCTCAGAATGTTAGCATTGACGTGAATCGGACAGCGGAAGACGTCATGAATGAACCCTTAAGGTATAACGGTTCATGCATAATAGATGAGTCCTTGAAGAAATCAATAGTCCTGTGCTAGGGAAACTCCCGAAGCCTAAGGGTCTGTTCTTCAAGAACTCGTTGTGACGTTAGGGTGGACGGATGTCGGATACCATGCCTGTATTTGGAGTGCACAGTTTAATGCCTAAATAAGGACTGGGATTTTATGCCTATATAAGGGCAGGGCGAATTGTGCCTATATAAGGACATGATACAGGAAAACCTATATACGGACACCCTAAGAGGAATACAACACCCACTCCACTTTCGTGTGTACGATAATAATATAAATGCTAAACATTTAAAATGCTAAACATAAAATGGAGTACCGCATATTGCTAAAAATATTTCTCAAAAGCATTAAAAAGCATTTAAAAAACCTATTAAAATGCAAAAGGTACTGTATATTTGAAGCATTGCTTTTCATTTCAGGAATATATTTGGAAATCAAATGCAATTTGAATGAAATAAGCAGTAACATTTACATGTGACAAAAAAAAAATGATCAATAAGTTGTTCAAAATCAAAGTCTTTTCATGTCATGGAAATTAATGAACTTTTTAGACAAACAAGATGATAAAGTGTCTGAGGAAGTACCGCGAAGTCCGTACTATAAGAATAGTTCTACTTCAAGCAGATTGATTTGCCATTTAATTTGAAAAAACTGAAAAAAGTTCTATTTGGGAAGAGTTCCAAGTTTTGAAATATGAAGGCCAAATTTTTACTGCATCTCTGGAACACCGTGGGCTGAATCAGAGTCAGTGTATGGGTCTGGTGTAAACATGAGATCATCTATTTCTGTAGACAAAATATCATCCACTGTAGTTGGTGACATTCTGAACACCTCGTGTAGTAGATTAATTGCACAGAGATGTGAAGCATCGCTTTCAGCATAGGATGCCGCAGCAATGTTCGCGTCCGTTGTTACCTGTGTGCCTGTAGATCCATCTCGTACCTCAGCAGCAGCCGGAAGCGTCTGTGAGATCTCAATGAATGCCGTCATCAGGATTGGTAGCCTCTGGGGACAACACAGAGCATGGGCCGTTATCGGGTCCAGCAGAGTATCGATATCCGTTGGCGTTGATGGAAATGTTAGACAGGTGTCTAACACACATTCTTCACCGCAAAGCAGGAATCGTAGAACAGGTAAGATGCAATCTTGCCAGATTGGTCTGAACGACAGGAACCACGTGGTATTAAGTTCCCGTAGACGAGTCATGCCCAAAAGCTGTACTATTCGCTCACGGCACTTTCGTTCAAGGAAAGCTTTATCCACTTCGCTCGGAGTGATGTCTGTGAATAGGCTGGCCATAGCTTAATAGCAGGAAGAGAAATAGAATTCCGGCAACAAGTGCTAGAATTAATGGTATGCCACCAAACACCGAATGTGCAAAGTTTGGGATTATTCCGAGTATTGCCTGGAAAGGTGCTAACAGACCGGAACAGATGCTCTTAAATACATGTACAATTCCGCTTGTATCAGACATGTTAAAGATACGTCCTATCATTTCCACAAAATGTATAGGGCAGTTTGTACGCATTAAAGTCTGTATCTCAGCCGAAGTCCTTGCTACTTGTAGATCATAGGTTTCTTTGGCCGAGGTCAAAGGCACTGTTTGTTGTAGAAGCATGGCTTTCATTCTGCTTAAAGTATCAAATCTTATAAAAGAGACGTTCAGCGAAGGCCACAAAGGCGACTCCCTGACTGTGTCTATTGGGGCAAACAATACTTGCATACAGCAAGTGACCCTGGAGTTGACCGTTACTAGATATGGGATGCCTGGCAACATGCCGCAGCAACTCTGATCATTCAACATGAGGTAACTCCCATTAGAAAGTTGTCCAAACGTTAGATTAATCACAGCAGCTGGTTTACCCTGCTGGTGGCAAGACAAATTTGCCACAGAACCATTGCAAGCCCCGTGTAAAGAAATGTCCTGACATATAAGTGAACCGCTCAATGCACTTTTACAGTGTGTACCGCTTAAAAACACTTCACGATCCCCACTCCAACAACTATATGTATATGGTAAATTCCAAGATGTCTTAATGTATTCCTTACCCAACCTTTCATATTTGCCTGCTTGCATTTGTTTGAGGCAATACTGAAACTGAAAAGTAGTCACAGGTAGTGTGATTTTGCCATGAATAAGCCATTCTGTAGCTGTTTTTTCTACCACTGTGAATGGTAACTTTTCCAGTTTTTCAATGCTCAGCACTGCATACCGTGCTCCTCTTTGTGCCAGTTCGATCTGTTCATCAGTTAGATTGTATTCTGCAAACAGAGCTTACGTGTTGATAAAACGCCAAGGCACATAGCCAGTGCGCAAAGATTGCAGCGTCCAGCTTAATAACACAATAGAACGTAATTGAGATTGGCCTTGCTGTAACATGGCTAAATCTTGTTCCAGTATGTCGATAGCAGAGGATACAATGCCGTCCAATGAATTTATTCTGGAGGACAAAGTTGTTAACCCATTGTCGACCACAGAGAGAGTTTTCTCTAAATTAATACGATCAAGTTCACGTATTCGTTCTGCGGCCTCCATCTGTGACACCTTCCATGCTTCATTATAGGCAGCATAAATGCTGGCATATATGAAACATTTTTGACGCGGTTTTCTTGGTCCAAGCAAGAATTCCCTAAGGTCTGCGTCTTCTTTAAGTAAGGATGAGTGTTGTTTCACATCCTGTAGTGTAGATTTCTGCAGCCAATCGAGGCATAATTTACCTACACTGTATGTTGTTACTACCCCCGGATGCTGTCTTTGGACGTATCTTGGGTCTGGCCTATGAATAGCAAAGCCCTGAGTTTTATTCAGGAATCTTTCCTGACAGTTGTTCGTGTCTGTGGGCCAGATCAACCATTTTCTCCAATCAGGATTAGATCTGTTGAGTTGTAGTATTTTGTCAACTGTAACCGCTGCCTGTGTATTGTTATCACTTGCAGGTGTTGGTACAGAAGGTGTTTTCATCTCTTTGATCTTGGCTAGACCAAGACAAGATGTTTGTTGGACAGTTTCATTCAAAAACATTATTTGTTCAGGGATGATACAGGCTCTAAATAAAGCTTCTATCCCCTGCACTTGCCAATCTTTAGTACCTCAGACAGTTTTTGTGTCTATTGTGTGTTTCCAAAAGACGAAACCCTGTCTAGACAGTTGGGCAATAAATGCTGCAGAATAAATCTGTTTTGTATTTGTTAACATAATTTTCAGTCCTGTTTTGTTTACATTTTTATAGTAAAACGTTTCTGGATCAGATGTATTGTAACCTGAAAAATATGGAAACTTGTTAGCAAATGTTTTTGAACTACCTTTTGGTGGTGTAGGACAATGCTCCCATTGGATAAACATAAACTCATTTCTAGGGTTTGCAGATTTATGCAAATAATGATGACCATAGTTGTTATAGCAATACAGCTGTTCGTAGTCTGATGAACCCTCTAAATATTCACTTTTAGAAAATGCAGCAGATTTTTGTAGGTCAAACATCATGTCGTTAACAGTCTCAAAGTCCCAATCATCAGAATAGGTACTGGACGAAATAAGATCACTTAGTGACATTTTAAACAAATGTGGAATGTTCAATTGTTCCGTCGGGCCAAAAATATCAAAATCTGTTTTGTCCCACACTATACCATCCTGTATAGGAACGGCTGTGATGTTCACTGTTGACAAGTCTCTTGCTTCACGATGGGAAGATTTATGAGGTTTCAAAAGTAAGTTCACATCTTTTCTTTCATTGTTCACATGGATGTATCTGCGATTTATAAGCACGCTCATAGTCATAACCAAAGCTAGCCAAAGCAGGAAAACAAATATTCCAGAAATAATCCAGAATTCAATCCATGGTGAAACCAGATAAGTCTTTTTCAGAAAGTGAAGAAAGTCTTGTACTTGCTGCTTGAATGTTAATGATGCTGGCGTCGTTTCAGGTTCACTCGGATCTTCTGAGAATGTATCAAAATTAATGAAATAGCCAGAAGCAGTTCTGTCAATTGTTGAAATTGCATCAGGATTTGTAGAAATCGCTGGAACCAGTTGATCACTTGCTACATTGGTGTAGACAGGTGTATTTGGACGAACTGTTACTTGATTTTCAAGAGGGATGAGTTCCATTGCATTGTTGCTTAGTCCTTCCTCTGTTACTGCTGAAGTCTCAATGGTTATCAGTCTTTCAGTCTGAACCTCTTGGATAGTAGCGAGAGGAGTGCGTCTGCTACTAGGTCGGAGTCCACGAGGCCTACTATTTAGTATTGGCCACATACTGTGGTTTGATGAGGTCGATGGACAGAAATCTTTTCTTCTTTCTTCCAGCAAGGGGCGGCAGAAGTACTGTTCTTGTTCCTTGAACTGCTAGGACAGGTACTGGTTGTCTGTAAGAAGGTCCAAATTCCTTCTTGTCCGCAATCTTTTCTCTGACTAGATTCCCAACTTTTGGAATCCAGACAGGCCTTGCTGGGACCGCCGGTTTTTCGCCAGTGGTGGTTGGCTGCAGGAATACGTTGCTTTGTTTCGATCTTAGTTCATTGAGTTCCTGTAAAACAGCCAAACGATCTTTGATATCAAACTTTATATTTTCCACCACTGTGCCTACGTGATCGAGGTCTGGTACCCACATTCTTGTCCCAAATAGGACCTCATATGGAGTGACCCCCCCCTAGAGAACTTCTTGGCAGGTTGTTCAATGAGCGTTGGACCCCATAAAGATGTTTGACCCACCCATCACCCGAACCTAATACCCTAGCTGTTATAGACTGCTTTATGTCCCGGTTTTTCCTTTCCACAACCAAATTTCCCTCAGGATGGAATGGAGAGGAGTACCGCAATGCAACGCCCAGACTGGCCATGGCTTCTTTGTAAGCCCGAGAGCTAAACGCAGGGCCCTGGTCAGAATGTAGCGTGCCTATTGCGTATGTGCCGATAAAGACTCACAAATCTTTTATAACAGTTCGATCGTCAGCCGAGCGCTGAGGCCATATCCATAGGAACCTTGATTCAGTATTTGTGGGATTGCATTTGTCCAGAAGGACGCATGTGCGTATATAGTCTAATGCTGTCTAACAGTGGTGTCTGTACTGGACAGCTACATTCGTAGCATGGTGTCTGGTAGCTTTCTCGCTGTAATTTACAGTCTATGCAGTCATTGATGAAGATGTGGATTTCTGTATTCATCCCAGGCCACCAGTACATCTCTTTTAATGTCAAAATTGTTTTAGAGATCCCTTGATGTGACAGACCCTCCCCCAAATTTGCTTCATAAATCAAAGCTGCTCTACGTTCCATGTTTGGAATTACCCTATCCCCCACTCCAGGGATTCGGGCAAAAGGAACGTTGTTCGCATCAATTACATAAGAGTACTTGAGTGGAAACCTTTTTGGTAACGCTGCACCACTGCCTTTGCTTGTAGCATTGACAGCCAACATTATCTCACTGTCTATTTTTGTTTTTGAACGAGTGATCGCAGCTACGGAAGCCGTCTGGACAGCCCCCTTTGCGGCTTCGTCAGCCAATGAATTCCCTGCAACGTGAACGCCATCACGTTGATGACTCAGTGTGTGGATCACGTGAGCCTTTGGTAGTTCGTTTTTCAACCGAACTACTTGTTCCCAAAGCGTTTTGTGCTTTATTGTGCCACCTTTCGCATCTTTGAATCCATTTTCAAGCCAGTTTTGTATATATTCATTATACGACTGAACACAGTAAAAGGAATCGCACACTATCAGTGTGGGGAATTCTCGATCTGTACTTTCAAGTGCCAGTTTGAATGCTTGTAGTTCAGCTCGCTGAGCTGTACAATCTCCTAGAGATTGAGTTTTTGTGACCATAGGTCTGAAGATGCCATCTCGCATGCGACCTTTAACAATTGCACATGCTGCACTGTAAGCTTGCTTACCCCCTGTTGCGGGTTGTGCGGATCCGTCAGTGTAAATTATGAATTCGTACTGATCGAGAGGCAGAATTTCAGTGGGCAGAGGACATTCTTGTTCATATTGCAGGAACGCTTGTGTTTTTAAATCGGGATCAAAAACATATTCAACATCTGTTGCAGCAAGATAATTAACCCATTGTATCCATCTTGGATGTAATGCTTTAGCATTTGGAATGCTTGCTTTTGTGACCGCTTCTAAAGCTGGTACTGGGGTTACGACAATAATGCGTTTCCCTTGGGCTAAGGCTCTTTCTTTTGCTACAGCGGTTTGAACTGCTGTCAGAATTTTTTCAGTTGAAGTGAAGCACATTTCCGCTTTTGTGTACAAATGAGATTTGTATGCGATTGGTATTTTTTCACCCTCATTAAATGTTAAGTAGGTGAATCCGCATTGACCCGAAATTATTCGGATCACCAGGTTGCGTTGACTTATGCGTGTTTGTAAGTGATTTGTTGATAACATGTTAGCCTGTAGTGAACGCAAGATTTCTGTGTGTTCTTGTGTCCAATTCTTGATTGAAAAATCAGGTTTGATTAATGCGTAGAGAGGTTTAACCCTTTCTGCGTAATTTAGAATGTATGTTCTTCCAAAATTTAGGAAACCCAGGATGGATTGTAAGTTTCTTAGCGTTTTTGGAGGTTGGAGCAGCGCACACTTTTCTAAAAAGTTAGCTGCCAAGCTCTTGCCTTCACTTGAAAGCTCATATCCTAGAAATAGGACATTGAGATGGGCAATTCTGGACTTTTTAAAGTTGAACTTGTAGCCCTCAGAGGCGAAGCCCAGTATAATGGTGCTTACCCTGTTCAAGTGTTTGTCCAGGTAATGGTCCATTAGATAGATGTCATCGACATAGGACAATGCCTCATTGTCATAAATTTGTAGTAACTCCGTTACTCTCGCTGAGAATAACCCGGGCTGTTCTTGAACCCTTGTGGGAGTCGACAAAATTGACGCTGGGTCCCCATTATGGAGAATGCTGTTAAGTACCTGCTTTCAGGTGCTATGTTTTGACAAAAGAAACCATTTGAGATGTCCAATGTGGTTTTATATTTTTTACGCACAATGTTATTCATTAATGCTGTGCTATGTGCATTTTGCACTGCAAATGTTTTACAACAAGTGTTTACGTGTCTGTAATCCAAAACTAGATGATAGGTGTTGTCTGGTTTGGAGACAGGAAACAAAGGATTGTTCATTGAGGAGGTGCATGTTTCAATCACCCCTTGGTATTCAAGTTGATCTAAGATCTCCCTGACCTGTTTTTTAGATTCTTGCTTTATTGGGTACTGCCTTTGTGCAGTTGGTTCATGTTTCAGATGTATTTTATGGTGAGGTGAGTCCTCATCCCATCCTACATGATTTTTGTATAATGCTGGGGCCTGGGCAACTGCCCATTTCCTGGCATATGTATATCTTAGGTGAATTGGAATATGGTTGGAGAAGGCAGGCATAATAATGCCCTCGCCATGTGGGCACTCCCTGACAAATTGTGGTGGCCAGTCTTTTTCTGCTAGAAGTATGTCATAGCCCCTTGAAAGTTTTTCCCAAAAGAGTGTTTTCACCTGTCTAGGTATGTCTCCCTCCATTCGGAGTGTTATTTCATATAACCTTTGTGGAGTACTAACCCTGGTGTCTACAGTCTCAACTGTGATGTACTCATTTAAGTCCACTATCTCCAGAAGTTCCTTCAGGTTCTGGCGAACTATTGTGACTTCTGCTGCACTGTCCAGCATTGTCTGAGCCCATTCTCCGTTCTTGAGTTGTGTTCTCAGTATTCTCGGCATGTCTGATCTTCAGACCTGCTACTTTCTTTTTGGAGAATTGAGGTTTTCTTTTATTTTTTGTAGCGTGTTTTTCTTCCTTGGATTTCACGCGTTCTTCTCTATTTTCTGACCGTCCTCTTCTTTCCGAAGTCCTTGACGAGATCTGAAAGGTACGAGAGGAACGTGTATCAGTATCTTGATACCTGTCAGGCTTTTTCAAATTATCCCTATTCCTGAGGTTATACCTCCTTTCAGAGGGCTCCTTTTGAGGAGACCTACCTCGGGATTGAGAACGTTTCTCGTTTGAGTTTTGTTTAGTAGTTTCCCACTTCTTTTTAGAAGATGTAGGAGTTTGTTTAATAGAGTCCTTCTCAGGACTTTCAGATAGTTTTGGCTTCACTGGTCTTCCACCCAAACTATCTCTGCCTAATTCTGCATAAGATTGTTCAATTATTCTGGGTAGTTCAGTTTGATGTTCTGTAACATCGAATTCCCTTAATCGTTGGCGGATCGCCACTGCTGCTGCCTCTCCTTTATTATTAGATAATATTATTGTTGAGACCTGGTCGAAATTTTTCAGTAATTTCATAGCATAAATTCAGAGCAGGCTCTGCCCCGTATTCATTTTGAATTTGTTTCAGGACATCTGGTATTACCGCAATTGATGGAATACCATGTGTTTTAGTATAGATAGCAGCAAAGACTGAGCCCCAAGTGGTGCAGTCTTCCAGTTGTGGTGTGATCCCCATTGGTAAACTGATTGTTAGGATTCTGTGTTTCTCATACGGGCTAGTATTTGGAAATACTGCTTCGATTTGAGTAATTTTTTGAGCTATCCAGAAAGGAATTTGCTCACGTTATGTGGGAATTTTACCCATGACTGCGTATAGAGTCTGTGGTGTAATTTTTAGTGTATTCCCCTGTTGAGGAATCTGATTTGGAAGTGTCAATGGTGGTTGGACTGTGAAAGTCCGCATGACATATTGGACTAGTTGTCTGTAGATTTTTATTAACTCTGTTATTTGAGTAAGTAACTCCTCATCTGACATTATATCCAGTTCAGGATGAGGTGTGTAGCCGGCTAGAATCGGCCATGTTGCTCCTGGTCTACCTAGTGGACCGAGCCTGGTAATGTTTCTGTGATGTTTTAGGGCGCCTTTAAACCAGAGCTGATGCTCCTGGTATGTTAGTGGAATTTCAATATCCTCGAAAGGAATATATTCCTCTGGTGGATCATCTTCTTTGTAGAAGTGAAACAGTTTTGTAACTGGATAGGATTCAGGAAATATTACCCATGAATAGAATACCTCTGTCTGAAAGGATTCGTGTGCCTCTATCACGAAAACTGCTCTACCGCCTCTTGGTGGTAGGCCGTGTTTTATGAGTTTTAGAGTGATGGCTCTTCTTAAGTTTTGAGGGATGTCTATAACACCCTCCTCGGTTCCTTCTAAACCGGTAATGTTAAAAGCTCTTAAAGCTGGTTGACCCGTAACTTCATCGTTGTCGGAGTCAGGCATTTTGTTTTTTGAAAAGTGTAGAACAAGTTTCAAGGAAACAAAGATTAGGTGCACAATATTTTGGAACACTGTATCCTTCAACGTTGAGCAAACCAAACAGCTAATATATATGGTGCTTCCCTATGTAGCCATGGCGGATACTTAACCCTGCCTACTCCAGACGTCTTTTGGAGTATATGGGTAGGGGTCTCTGAGAGAAAAAGCACGGCTGAGTTACTCAGTATCCAACGTTAAATTACCGCCTTACCAAACCGTTGGGTGCCGTGTAGTGTAACTCCTATTTCCCTAATAGGCTCTGCGCATTGGAATAATATACCCTATAGGCTTGACATAGGACTGAGGTCGGTATGTCCCTATCGAGTATATTAAACTTAATTACTTGTGCCAGCTAGCTCAGAGGCCACTAGAACCTCCTTGACAAACAAGAAGGGAGTAGTTTCTGGCAGCCGCAAAACATGACCACTTTGTTTCCCTTTAGAATCAGAACGCGTCCCAGAGTCGTGGAAACAATAGATAACCGTTTCACTCAGCTCAATCGTGCATGCTTAGTTTTCCTTAAAGTTACACAGAAAGAATAGACGGGCGTTTCAATAAAAGATTTATTGAACAGTCTTGTTTCTCGTGTAAGTAATATGTGCTGTTACGATCACAAGACAGTATGCAAGATAAATAATGTACAGCGTAAGCAGTAGAAAGAAATAATACTGCGCTAGCATGATCTTTAGTAGATATTCATTTACATAAATAACATGGACTAAAAATGCGAGTACTCATACGATGCATTTCTAAGCTAGTTCTACCCCAATGTACCTAACCTAACCTAGGTGTAGGGAGAGGTATGAAGTAGGTGGAGTATTCCTTACTATGGTATACTAAGAGTATGTTACGCCCAGTATGCCTAGTATGCCAAGAGTCCCTCTAGGTTTCTAGTCAGCTCCATACCTTAAGAATGAGAGAGGTGGGAATCTCTTGCCAGACTCGAACTCCAACACCCCGCGAGGGAAATCAGATCACTGGAAGCTGGACTCTCTGCGTGCAGGGATGACAGCGTCTTCTCAGTGCGTCAGGCCGGGAAACGGGCTCCTCTGAAGTCGAGGTCTCCTCTGATTTACAAGGGCTAGGGAAGGTATATTTATACCTGAGAGGTATCTCAGAATGTTAGCATTGACGTGAATCGGACAGCGGAAGACGTCATGAATGAACCCTTAAGGTATAACGGTTCATGCATAATAGATGAGTCCTTGAAGAAATCAATAGTCCTGTGCTAGGGAAACTCCCGAAGCCTAAGGGTCTGTTCTTCAAGAACTCGTTGTGACGTTAGGGTGGATGGATGTCGGAGACCATGCCTGTATTTGGAGTGCACGGTTTAATGCCTAAATAAGGACTGGGATTTTATGCCTATATAAGGGCAGGGCGAATTGTGCCTATATAAGGACATGATACAGGAAAACCTTTATACGGACACCCTAAGAGGAATACAACAGTGCAAATGAGAGGCACCCGACTAAGTTGAGGAAGACAACATGCACATGCAGGCTAAAAAAGGAGATATTCGTTTGCTCATTGAAGAGTTCAAAAAAGAAATTGGGCCATCTAAACTGGGCTTCACTAAAGTATTAACTGACCTAGACCATTTACTTCAGAAAGTCAAGAAGAGAGACAAACAATTGAAAGCTGCCATCACTTAGTGGACCATGAATGAGGCAAATTATAAATAAGAATTGGTTAACTTGAAAAAAAACATAAACATGTTGCTGGACAAGCTCAATGATGATGAAATAGATCCTGCCACCACAACCTGCGGATTATGGGGATTTCCGAAACAGTTATAAATCACAAACTGGAGGTGTAGGCACAAGGACTGTTTTGATATTTGCTGAAGAATCCAAATGAGACATCTATTAAGGTTGATAGGCCTTAAACGCAGCTATTCAAAAATATAATTTACACCTATAATTTGCTTTCACATGTTTGAGTAACTTTACTACGTTTGGCCATTCATTAAATCTGAGTTTAAAGTTACTGAAAAGTGTGAACTTACATATCTCCACCCAGTGTAAAGGAGGTAGGGGAGCTCTATACATTACTTCTAATAACTAATAAAGCATAAGAAAAGCATTTTTTTTTACTTTATGTGGGAATATATTTTTTATTATAACTTAAAAAAAATAATGTACATTTAATTTAATATATTCAAAGTAATTAAAGATTTAATTGAAAATTAAGTTAATAGTGCTGTAGCAGGTTTTCTCTTTTCTACATTTAAAATAAATAAATAAAATAAATTGATGAATAATATTATCATGAAAAATACATTTGAAAATGTATTATAAAGGTTAATAATCTTTTTAGATTTCCCCCATACTTTGCCACACAGACATCACCCTGTGCCAAAAAATATGGAAACATAAAAAAGTTTATTTAACCCAAACAAAAGAACATTTTTATTATGTATTAATTATTATTAAGATTGATGTAGAGACCTAAATGTATTTTAATTATATTTTAATAAAACTTAAAGTGGCATTAATTTTTACATTTAAAAAGCTACTAAAATGTTTTAATAAAAAATATGTTTTATTTTTGGATTTTTTACATCAAAATATATTTATTCATATTTTTATCTATTTTTAATAATAATTTAATTTAATTTTTATTATAGGGATTCATTTCAAGTTCCTACCTTCATTTTTTACTATGGTACGGCCCCCACCAAGTGTACAGTAATTATCAAACCAAACGTAATATCACACCAGACGTGCTGAATTATATCCATTTCTTTAAAATCAAAGAAGAGATTTTGAAAGTAGCCCATAAGTCCAACCCCATTGTATAGGGCTTATACTATCTTTCTTACAGAGTATACCAGCCCTGACCCAAGCAAAACGCAAATTTCTTATAGTGATAACCGACCATCTGAGGGGTAAGCAGATTCTATCCAAACTGCGCTTACACTCAATGGGCAACCTTGCTCAATTTCTACTCAGGAGGAAGCAAAGAACCAGACGGGCAATGGATGCCAGCTGTAATGTTGCACTGGATCTTGCTATTGATAAGTATTCTTCTCAGTAGGAAAACGTAGGCAACCCACCTTCACTAGTGACTGGCGTAATACATTTGAATCACACAGATGTACGGTGAGCAACGCACCCAGACAAGGGTGTTTACACACTCTACTCTAATGTACATAGATCTCATTTGATAACAGATTATTTTTTATTTGCAACCTTGAATTTTGTTTTTTTAAGAACATACTTTATTGGATTTTGTGCAGTAACGCCTATGTATATAACAGTACAGATAATGGGGCCGAAGCTCAGAAACAATAAGAAAAACAAGACATTCAACCCTATAACCCTTAATCTTTCCCATTCCTACCCTACCCACAAATCTCCCATCTTCTCCCGAGAGCTATTGTACAGTATGTGGGTGGTTGTGTGCTTCCAAACATGGCTATTCTTTGTATGTGTGAATTTCAGTGTCCAGTGTTTCTGTCCTGGTTGTCCCATCGTGATGTGAATGCCTTGATATTCTGCTAATTTCCCCCATAGTCTCACATGTTTATGGGGGCAACCTCTAGTATCATATATCAGTTTTTCCATACACATGTAGTGGTATAACACTAGTCTTCTGCCACTCCTCAAGGGAGGGGGGATGATCAGCTTTCCAGTTTCGAGTGATGTCCCGCTTTGCCACTATGAGCTCCAGTCAAACAAGGAGCATCCAATTTGGCATATTATTTGAAGGAGGTGTCCTTATAGTAGGGAATCAATGTGCTAATGATTTTCATTCAGGACATGGAGACGTTTGTAGAATTGCTCAGTTGCTACTTTGGACAAAATCACCTGCAACAAAAGAGGAGGGGAGTAGAGATACAACAACATTAGAAGATATGTTTGAGGAGGGAAATTACTATATGCTAACACAATTATTTAGAGACTTTGAACACACTCAACCAATACAATCATTCACATGCATTAGAAAGTGGGACGAGGAATTGGAACAAGACATTCCAGAAAGCTCAAAGACAATAATATGTTGATGGGCAGCAAAGTTTTCTGTATGTGCGGAATATAAGGAAAGTATCTATAAGGTAATGCTTAGATGGTATCTGACATCTGTCCATTTAAAACCAGTATATGGGAGCCCTGACTTTTGCTTGAGAGGCTGTTTAGAACAGGGATCTTACACTCATATGTGGTGTATTTGTGAACATACTAGGGACTTCAGGAAAACAGTGTTGTCTCAAATTGAAGACATACTAATATTCAGTTTCCTCTGGCTCCCATGTTGATCCTATTGAGAGACGCAGATGACAAAGGACTTTACCCACTGTCATCTTTAGTTGGCAAATAGGCCTCTCAATTCTTACTTGTGGCCCGCTTTACTGTAGCCTAGAAGTGGAAAGCCTCCAACCCCCTCCAACATTAACTCGTTGGTGGTCCAAAGTTTGAAATTCATACGCAATGGACAAACGCACTGCCACTGTGAAAGATAAAGTGCTGCATTTCAAACTAATTTACACTCCCATTAAGACATACCAAAAAAGGCTAGGGGTGGATGGTAAATTGCGCTCCTCTGGCAGAGTTTGCTGACTTTTGCCCAAAGCGGGGAGTTTCAGAAAAACTCCACCACCGCCATGTGGAGAGTGAGAAAATCGTAGGCTAGACTTCCTTCCCATAGGATTTCTCAATGCGGGCGGTCGCGGCAGGTCGTTACCGTTCGTGTTGAGAAAACTGCTGTTTATGTTGAGAAAGCTGCTGCTCATGTAGAAAATCTACTTGAGCAGCAGAAAGACGCTACGTCCTGTGGCACGCCACATGGTGCTGTGCGCACTGATTTTACAATATGGGACAAGCTCCCGGCACTGAAAATCAGCACAAGCAGCACGAGGTACCAAACTCTACTGCTTGCAGAACTTAGCAGAATCTTGAAGAGTTTTTAGGTAACTCTGCGGAATTCAACGGACTGAAACTCCGCGAGTTCCACCCATCCCTAAAAAAGACCATATCAGGGACTCGTCTGCATCCCCCTACCACACTGATCTCTGCAGCAGGGATAACCTCTTCAAAACATACACATTGTGGAAGAAATGTTCTTACCTTGACAATGCGTTGAGCAAATCAATGATACTGTTAACTCATCAAGTAGAGCAGTAATGTTTGTCTAGGCTCATAGGGCCAGATGTACGACCATATTTTGCGGTTGCAAATAGGAAATTAGCCCATTTGCGACCTCATAATTGGTCTGCCCCATGTACAAACCCTATTTTGCAACTCGGTAACCTATTACCGACTCGCAAAATAGGGTTTTCAACTAGCTATTAGGAAGGGGCGTGCCAAGTGCGCCCCTTCCTAATAGCGAGTCTCACTTAAAGTATAATTGTTTTGCGACCGCAATTGCGGTCGCAAAACACTTGCAGTTTACCAACTACTTGAAGTAAGCCACTCGCAAATGGGAAGGGTTCATCAGGGGACCCCTTCCCCTTTGTGATTGTGTGCGAAAATATTTTTTAAGAGCAGGCAGTGGTCCCATGGACCACTGCCTACTCTTAAAAAATGAAACAGAAACGTTTCATTTTTCTTTTTTAAATGCATCCCATTTTCCTTTGAGGAAAACAGGCTGCATTTAAAAAAAAACTGCTTTATTTAAAAAGCAGTCACAGACATGGTGGTCTGCTGACCCCAGCAGGCCACCATCTCTGGGAGTGCTAGCCCTTCCTAATGGGGTCGCAAATTGCACCTGCCTCATGAATATTAATGAGGTATGCAAATTGCGAGTCGCAAAACAACACAATTTGCGACTCGCAGATTTGTAGGGTCGTACATCTAGCCCCTAGTATTTGATTAGACTGCTGAGTCGTCGAGAGAGACCAGCAATTAAAAGGTATAAATATAGTTGCCGAATCTTATAAACTATTTTAATGCTTGACCAATGATGTAGAGATGTTCTTTTAACATAACTTTGTTTTTGCTTTGTATAATGTATGCTCCATGGTTAATGTAACTTACTTCAGACAGGCTATCAAAATTTAAATAAAGTGGTTAAAAATGGTCTTTTCTTATTTAATTTTAAAATGTATCTGCATGCCTCCATCTGGACTGTAACACCGCCATTTCTCTGTAAGGCTCTCTGTTGTTGTAGTTGCTATTTGAAACTTCAAAAATAAATACCTAAAATATGAGTTTTTGCATTATAATACTACAAGTATTTTTGGTAAAGAGTTTTAATACTAATAGGGGAAAAGCCCATTGAGTGATTTTTTTGCTTGCAAAGAACATATGTACATCTTTTGTGGATAGTTCTTGACAGCCTGGACACTCCATCATTCTTTTTCTTCTACTTCGTCCTTTTGCCCGTATACAACTACGCACATAAATCAGCAATAAACGATGCTTTAAAGCGCAGCCGGTTTGAGTATTTTATAAGGCCAAGTGAGGTTTGGTTGTAATTTTTTACGAGTGTTGGGGAGTCCTTCTCCTTTTGCACCCAGCTCTTGTGCACATTTATTTTAGGCTATTTTATAAAGAAGGGGCATCTACAGACCTACTGTTTAACCGTCTGCTCTCCCAAGAGGCTGATTCCAAATTATCTTACTCGAACAGGGTCCTCAGCAACGCTATCCAAGGCTTACGTTCTATAAGCATGATTTCAGAAATCTTTCTCCTGACGTAGTATTGAAATCCTTTCTTGATGGGAAGATTACATTGTTGAAAAAATCTCCAACCATGCAAAAGCCACAGGCACAGGAGCTCCTCTCACCTCGTCCCTACAATAGATGGAGTCACCCACATGCTGATCAAACCTTAAAGAGAGGGAGGGAGTAAAATGATACCTCACTTGTGTGGGTGGGGCAAGGGCCTGTGACTGGGAAGAGCCCAAAACATAGGGATTTAGGGTATAGCACCGACAATTCTAAGCGCTACATTTTTTTTAAAATGCGTTTTTAGCCAATTCTGCATTGGACACCCCCACAAGTGAGATATCATTTTACTCAAGACACTAAGGAGAATGCTGTGGGGTAGGACATTTGTGCCGGCACGGTGATTCCACACAAAAATATGTGGAAAATGTGGTTTTTTCAGCTACATTTGAGGTTTGCATGGCATTCTGGGTAGGAAAACTTTGGGGGATCCACGCAAGCCATACCTCATTGGACTCCCCCGGGTGTCTAGTTTTCAGAAATGTGTGGGTTTGGTAAGTTTCCCTAGATGGCCGTGAGCCCGGGGCCAAAAAACAGGTGCCCCCCCCAAAACCAGGTAGTTTTGTTATAGGTAATTTTGAAGTCTCCACAGTACGATTTGGGCCATTTCCTGTTGCACCCACTATGCCTACCCACACATGTGAGGTACCACTTTTATCGGGAGACCTGTAGGAAAGCTGGGTAGTAGGAAATGTGTGTCAGACCAGTAATCCTACAACTTTCTCATACAGAAATGTGAGAAAAACTTGATTTGTTCAACAAAATTTGAGGTTTGCAGGGGATTCTGGGTAGGGAAATGTTGGGGGACCCACGCAAGCCATACCTTGCTGGACTCCCCCGGGTGTCTAGTTTTCAGAAATGTGTGGGTTTGGTAGGTTTCCCTAGATGGCCGCCGAGCCCAGGGCCAAAAACTCATGGGACCCCCCTTGCAAAACCAGGTTATTTTGTGATAGGTAATTTTGATGTTGCCTCAATAGGTTTTGGGCCCTTGCCTGTCGTGGGTACTTGACCCACCCACACAAGTGAGGTACCATTTTTCTCGGAAGACTTTGGGAAACACGGGGTGGGTGGAATTTTGTGGATCCACGCAGATTCCAGAACTTTCCACCACAGAAATGTGAGGAAAATTTGTTTTTTTGGACACATTTTGAGGTTTGCAAGGGATTCTGGGTAACAGAACTTGGCGAGAGCCGGACAAGTCACCCCATCCTGGATTCCCCTGGGTGTCTAGTTTTCAAAAATGTACAGGTTTGCTAGGTTTCCCTAGGTGGCGGCAGAGCTAGGGTTCAAACTCTACAGCTAGGCACTTTGCAAAAAAAGGGTCCGTTTTCACTGTGAAAATGTGGTGTGTCCACGTTGCGTTTTGGCCCGTTTCCTGTCGCGGGCACTAGGCCTACCCACACAAGCAAGGTACAATTTTTCTCGGAAGACTTTGGGGAATGCGGGGTGGGTGGAATTTTGTGGATCCATGCAGATTCCAGAACTTTCCACCACATAAATGTGAGGAAAATATATTTTGTTTTGACAAAGTTTGAGGTTTGCAAGGGATTCTGGGTAACAGAACCTGGTGAGAGCCAGACAAGTCACCCCATCCTGAATTCCCCTTGGTGTCTAGTTTTCAAAAATGTACAGGTTTGCAAGGTTTCCCTATGTGCCAGCTGCGCTAGGGCCCAATATTGACAGGTGGGCACATTGCTAAAAAAAAGTTGGTGCCTAGTGGGCTTCGTGCCGCCCTGGGGGAATCGAGGGGGGGGGGGTTTGCCCCGATATGCCCCCAAGGGGGGCAGAAAGACTGTGGCTATTTTTTGTAGGGGTGGGGGCATTGGTATTCCCATTCTGGGCATCCCCACCCCCACGCATATAAAAAGCCAGCATAATCGTTGGCGCCTAGTGGGCTTTCTGCCCCCCCCGGGGGGGGGAGATCAGGGGCCACTGCCCCCCAGGGGGGCAGGAAGACTGGAATTTCTCTGGGGGGGTGGGGGTATTGTCATGCCCATTTTGGGCAGCCCCCACCCTACACGAATAAAAACAAAAATCCCTGGTTTCAAGTGGGCTTTCTGACCCCCGGGGGGGCAGAAAGACTGGAATGTTTGTGGGCGGGGGTGGGGGCATTGGCATGCCCGTTTTGGACAGCCCCCACCCCTGATTCAAATTGGCAAAAAAATCCCTGGCATCTAGTGGGCTTTTTGCCCCCCTTTGGGGGGCAGATTGGGGCTACTGGCCCCATCTGCTCCCCAGGGGGGGCAGAAAGACTGTAATTGTTGTGGGGGGGTGGGGGCATTGGCATGCCCGTTTTGGGCAGCCCCCACCCTAATTCCAATTGCCCCCAAAAAAATCCCTGGCTTCTAGTGGGCTTTTTGCTGAGATAGTCCCCTGAGCACGTAGTAAGTGAAACTGAAATGAGTCTAAAGGCTCATTTCAGTTTCGGTTTCTGTGAAATGACGTCAGCGCTATGTGCACGCTGATCGTCATTTCACAGAAACGGGGGGGCCGCGGGAGCTGGGGAAGCTCTTCCCCAGCTCCAGAAGCTTTGGGGGTGTAAAAGAAATCCCTCTGGTGCCTGCACCAGAGGGATTTCATGGGCAATGGCGTCGGACGCGCGGGAGCCGTCCGACGCACAGTAGCACTTGTGCGTCGGACGGCTCCTGCGCGTCCGACGCATGGAAGGGGTTAAGAGTGAAAAAAGACGCATTCGGAAAATTATTGTACCATTTAAAATATGTATAAGACATTGCAGAAATTCCACAGACAGACATATGTACCTAATATGTTATTTTTTTTTATATAGCGCAAACTATACTTGAAGGTTTTTGAGCGCTTAACATTAGCCCCAGTTACACTACACAAGGTGTTGGGTAATGGTGCCCTGTCTGAGGTCAATCTCATGAGCAGGGGAGCCTTGCCTTGCCATATTCTCTACTCTTGGAGGTGTGGGGAATGAGAGGTTGAGTGACAGTAATGCGCCCCTGTATTTTACATAGCTTTTTCAGAAGCGAAGCCTTGCAGATTCGTGAAACAGCTGTCTCAGTGGATCTCATCTATTTTTTTTTTAACTTTGGAAGAATAACAGAATGATGCAGTCAAACGTGATGACGAATCTATCGCACTATACATGGAGCTTGAACCTGCTATGCTGCGCGGTCATCTATAATGAGATGCAGCCTGCTGCTTCTCTTTTGAACAGGGAAGAGGGAGCAGCTTAAGTGACCAACAGAGTGGACAGGGGTGCAGGCAGTGCACAAGATCACAGCACTCTCCTGCTTACTAATGTAAGACCTCAGAAGCACACTCTCCCTCAGCCTGTCTCACATCTGCATAACTGCATCAGAGACTCCACTGGGGTGATTGGGAAATGTGTGGCCTCTCCAGCAGCGACAGGCGGGAGGTGATGCTGTGTGTGTGTGCAGCTAATTGAATAATATTTTTTCACTCACCCTCCCAATATGGATCATCGAGCCATTCAAATAAAGTAAGCTAAAACATTCCAACTAGACACATCACCCATCATACATATAACCTTATCTAGCAATGGTAGTCTCTTGAAAACAAACTACACAGGCTGGCATGGACAATCTACCAAGCAGTTCAATGAAAAACAGCCAAGTCATTTGACACATCCATCCATCCACACATCACATTACGATTCTTATATGGATCAATCTAATTTCACATTCACGTTAAACATCAGGAGCAGTTATGAAAAAAGCGTTATGCTAACAAATCTGGGGGCATATTATCAAGCGGCAGCGATAATTATCGCTGGCCGCGCTTAGCGTGAATTATTTTTTCGACGGCTATCGCTGGAAATTATCGCCATGCTAGCGCTGTATTAACAACGCATAGCGCAATGGCGATAATTATTCCAGCGATAGCGGTGTTTTCCGTGGAACATCGCTGGTTTTCCAGCCACATGTAACCGGGCGATATGCGTCAGCCATTTTGACTAACACTTGGAGAGGACAGTTTTTGGAAACTTTAAATGTACAGATAACTAAATATTGATTTATTGGGGATCTAAATAAGGTTAAACCTGAACTCTATATTGATTAATATGTATTTATATATTATTTGTTTAGATCTAGTGTTACTCTGTGATTTCGATTCCCCTAAAGATGGGGTCAGTACCCAGAAATGTGTAGGGAGTAGGAAAGTGAACATTGTATATATGTAAAATGTAAGTCCGTTTTTATATAGCGCAGCTACTCACCCTTACGGGTCTCAAGGCGCTGGGGGCCGTCGTGGAAATTAAGTGAGCTATTGCCCAGAGTCACATGGTGCTGAGCTGAGCTGCCGCCGGAGCCGGGGATCGAACCGTGTGCTCCGAAGTCAACTGCCCTGGCCGCTGCACCACACCTCTCCACGTATGAACGATTAACTCTTACAACCTAATTTGGATGTATATAAATATTGTGAAAGAAATATGAAGCCATAATAAGTATATGAAGAAATTACAAAATGCACAAAAGAAACAGAAAATGTAATTAAAAGATTCTACTAATGTGAGGCCCTGTGATATTGGTGACAAGGTTTACCAATGTGAATCATGTTTGTGAATTCTCCTAGCTGAGTCTACATATAAGAAGCATAGAAAAATGATATATATATGACTAACATAAAGGCTCATATTTACTCACGTCACACAAATGAGCAGCAGCCCAAGTTGCATTGAGGGAGTGAGCAGAAAAGCACCATATCTTCTTTGATATGACACTTTCCTGCTCTCTCTCCAGTGCTGGCACACAATTAGGTGGCCTCGAATTATGCACATACATTTGCACCATAATGCAAGGGTATTTGCGTGATGTCTACAATAGGTTTTGTACTGTAAGGGTAGCCTTCCAGTGTAAAATATTAGGCCTAGACAAACTAAAACGATTCCCATTTCTCCTTTTTATATCACTCTCAAAGAGGTGTTATTTTTTATGCAAAACTCTGTCTACTATTGTTAGTAGACATTGCTTTGCTTCAAAACATGTGTGGGTGCATGGGAATGCCCATGTTCCACCCATGGAATCAGGGCCGGTCCTAGGATTTGTGGGGCCCTGGGCAGGATAGGAACATGCGAGGCCCCTCTAATTTGCATAAGATGTAATGTCAAAGGAGTGACGTCATAGGAAGTGTCAACTGACCATTCATTTTCTGACATTGTTGAAGCAGCTTTGCAAGCAGTGGATATCACTGAGATGGCTACCATTTGGTCAGCCATTATTGCGGTTTGCTAGCAGCATAACCACCACTTGTTAGTTTTAACACCACTATGCTTCACTGCGTCCAGCGCGTCCCATCTGTAAAAGTAGCTTTAGAAGCCCTTCTGGGGATTGTAGTCCTAATGAGGTATATTGCCAGTAAGAGGAATTGTCCTGTGGACTTCAACCCCTAAGAGCGATAAGTGCGCCGAGTCTCCAATGCATGCGAGTCATTGGTGTCTGTTCCGTTCTGGCAAGTGCCTACTAAACTGGGTATACCATCAGCCCAGCGTGATGCCAGTAACAGTACCCATGCTCCTCTGCAGCGAAGGATGCCGCCGTAGTCATAAATAAAACAGGATATGTAGGGCCCTACTGTGAATGTGTCACTAATCCAAGCAGAGTGCTCATTTAAACCTGCTTCACAGGAAGGGCCTTTCTCAGCTGACTCAGACTATCGTACGTTATTTCCCCGTCCCCTTACCCCAGCCCTCAACTCCTCCCTGCTGCGAGAAAGTGGAGAGCAAACCCCGGTACATGGATGGTTGCTTTCTGGTGCTTCACAGACAATCACCTCAGCTTTATTGCATGGCTGAGGCGCATGGGTTTACGGTGAGTGACAACCAGTTTGTATACTAATAAGAGTGTTGCTACTCCTAAACATAATGCTCCATAACTCCACTCCAATGCCCATGCACCTCTTCCTGCCTTCCCTCTCCTGTTTCTTCTATTCCTCTGGTCTTTCTCCATTCTCCTGTACCCTCCTTTCTCTTACTTCTTGCTCCTCCTCTTTCTCACATTATCCTTCCACCCTCTGAAGTTGTCTTCCTGCCCGCCACCAATGCCCTGATCGCCTTGCCCTGCAGCCCAATTCACACCTCTACAACTCCCGTCAAATGGCATTTTTTTCTTCCTTGCCTTAGCTCCATCATTCCTCCCTATTGTTCCCATAATCCACCATGCCCTCCCCTGCTTTCCTAACTCCCCCCCCCACCTCCTTCCTTTCACCCTCAGTCTCTCCTTCTTTCTTTTTTTTAATCTCCGATCACTTGCTCCCTTCTTGCTACTAAGGCTGCTTTTCTGCATCCACTCTTGAAAGCCCTATGCATTCTAAAATTCACACACATGGTAAATCAGCAAGTAGAGTAACTCGCACTAAACAGTCTCATGTTTTGCATGACCAGTTATTTTGTACAACGCCAATAGCTCTAAATCTTAAAAACGCGAGACTGTTGCATTGCAAATGCTTGTTTTTGTTGTGAGCCCTGCAAGATGCTCTCTGCTTTTCCTTCATGCAGGGGCAGGGCTCACTTCACACCTCAGGAGAGTTCAAGCATCGGCCTAACCGCTGTTATCATGCAGATGCAGCGATTAGGCTAAGAGAAAGAGGTGTCAGTAAAGGAAAGCTGATACTGGCCAGAAACCCTGCCCTGCCCAGTCTGCCGCAGCTGAAAGTGATGAGGGAGTCATATTGCCCTTTCAGCCCATGGCAGCATGGCCCAGAAGAGGGGGGCCCCGCCTTGGGTCTTTCACACTTCACCATGACTGCGAACCCCAAGGGAGGGGGCTGCCCACCTGGAACTCGTACAATGGCACATTTTCAACAGGATGAAGGGCTCGTGGGGGGCCCCGTTGTAGTTAGAAGGCTGCGGGGCCCTGGGCAGCTGCCCACACTGCCCATGCCTAGCGCCGGCCCTGCATGGAATACCCCACTGATGCAAAGTAATGCAAAGCAGTGCAAAACTCTGCTTCGCATTATTTGCATGCAACTTTCCAGTGCAAAACGAATTTCTACTGGAAAGTAAATTCCGAATAAACTTTTGAGATACAAACCCAGTTCACATTGTTAGTAAATCTGCCCCTAAAGTGATAAAAGTGAGTGGACGGTCACCATAATAAAATATGTCTCTTTGCAGGAAGGTTTGCTAATCTTAGAAGTAGAGGAGGCATGGATAATAAGTTATGCATATTCAGAATATGTTGGACTAAATAAGCACCTCAGAATTAAACTCCAGTGAAGGAGAAGGTCCATCTACAAATACCTGGAATATGAAACATTGTCTTTTTCAGACAAAATGCACTTGATGATCCAGGAACAGAAATGGCCAGGAAGAGGCTCCGTACAGGGCAAACATAAAGGAAGACAAGGAGGAAAACACAACACCAACAATCTACTTCTAGCAAAGATGTATAAGATTCTGCAACAACCCCCTAAGAGACCATTAGTCTCATCCAAAGATCATAAAAATGTCAAGCTATATTGATTTCTTTTTGGCGCCAATGGTTAAAGATTTGAGTTCACATTTGAGGGACACAGACCTGTTGGAACGTCTACAAAATATACCTTGTAGATCATCATGTCATATGATAACAATGGATGTGGTGCTTTTGTACACACCAATTGAACATGATGTGGAAATACAAGCCTGTGAATTCTTTCTTAAGTTGAGGAACATAGAATCCTGGCAAACTAACAAAATGTTATTAGAAATGATAGAGAATTGTTTGGAAAATAAATTAGCTCTGTTAAATGAAGTTAAAGTAAGATACTGCACTAGGAATGATCTTTTCAACAAAGTTTGCTAACCTCTCAATGGGATGGTGAGAGAGCGAATCACATGGCATACTGACACAATAATAGAAAAAAGTAATATTATTGCTTGGGTTTATTGACAACCTGTTGATTATTTGGAACAGAAGATCAATTCAAGAAATGTTTTGAAATACTAAATAAGAATTAAGTCTATTTTAGAATTTCATATACAAGAAGTCAATCAGGGGTGAGCTTTCGAGACACAAGAATATTTGTACAAAATGGCCAAAACCAAACAGTAGTTCACTGGGAAATGACTGCAATAAATATTATCCTTCATGCTGAGATCGTCCACTCCCCTGTTTTGATATTTCCAAAATAAATAGAAACTGTTCAACAGACAAAGAATTGTCCAAATGGAGCAAAAACACAAAGGCAAGATTTCAGCATTGCCGGTACCCAGATAAAATCATAGACAGCAGATAGATGAAAGTCCAAAACAAAGAAGAAGGAAATTACACATCACAAAAAGAGAGAAAGGCCTTATAAACACTGAAGCTGATTCCAAAATTGGTTTGTGAGCAATGTTCTCAAAGGAAGTACCACAGTTGAGGGGACTATTCCAAAAGAATTGGAACATTCTAAAATGTGATCCTACCCCAGCTATCATAATCGGTAATGTCTGAATATTAACTTTTAGAAAACCTAAGAGTCTAAGAGATAAACTTGCACATAGCCAATGTAAAGCTACCAAACAGAATAAGTGGTGAAGGAACTACAACTAATTCCAAAAATGCAATCAGTCTAAGGTATGTCAAACTGCAATAAGAACACAATGAAAATGGAAGAAAGAGAAAAATGAGAACTATTATTACCAGCAAAAGTAAATATGTAATGTATGATCTGAAATGTCTATACAATCTGTGGATAGCACTACCTGTGAAATGGAAAAATAAAATATGGAAAACACAAGACTGATAAACAACAAGAATAAAGAGTATCCAGTGGCAAGACACTTTGAAAAAACACAACTGTGATTGGAAAACGTTGAGCTTTTTTGACGTGAATAATGTAGAGAGCAGAAGGCAGCAGAGAAAAAAATTGAAGCGGTTGTGTACAAACGCATAATCTCATTGAGGCAATTACATCAAGGGGATTAAGTCAAGATGAGGAACTGTTTGTACATTTGGACTAAGGAACAAGATAAAGATGGAAGTGATGCTTTTCAGAACTGAAGTTTCAACAACAGAATGACATTGTAATGAGCAATTTCGCCATCACTAGAGAGTAAAAATACAGGAGTTGCTTTGAAACGTGAACAAATCAGTTGTTATGCTTATACTGGTATGTGAAGGGTCAAAGTAACTGCAAAATGCCCACTAAATGGAAGGAAAGTGGGATTCAGAACTGTGTAACCATAACCAAGAAATTATTTGGATCACTTTGAAACAAAAATTGACAACTGTATTCACTGGTATGAAGGTTACACAAAGTGAGGGATTCTGGTAAAAAAAATTGTTATGGAATACGCATGATCATTTTCCAAAGGACCTTATGATGAATGGTAACAATTGCAGTATGGATGGAAAGTGATTTAACAACCAAGAATTGCACTGATGTTACTGACTACCGAATAATAGAGATGTGATGGTTCTTTTATTCTTGAGCAGGAAACGATATAAACTTGAGAAACTGATCATGAGGATACAGACACTATAATCAGACATTGGGATGTAATGTCCCCAAACACACTTCACTTTAGATGTGTTTATTCATGTTTTCATGCTGACCAATGAACAACATCTCCCAGAATGAACTGTTTTGTAATGGATTACACATGAAAAACAAGTAATATATAACAAAGGGTTATTGTTGCACATCAGGGATTTAGATTGGAATAAAAAAAATTATAAGGTGCAGCGAGTGATACACATGTTTAGAAATTCAAGACATCCAGAATCAAGAATTTTTAACTGAATTTATTGTGCAGTAAATTTGAAAAACCACAAATTCTAAGAACTTCGGGGAACCAATGACATGTGCATCACTTGAAAAATATTTAAAAACCAGAGAGAAAAGACCATTGGTGGCCATGAACAAGCCCAGTTGGTTTAAACACATTGGCTTTTATATTCGTGTGCCAATAAAGGATTTTTGATTACACTCTCCAAGGTGTACAGTATAAATCCCTTCCATATTTCCACAAATAAAGTTTCTGGGCTGGTTCCTCCACACAGACCACATCCACCTAAGATTAAGGCTGTGTGTCAAAGGAATTGCAGGCTATGATCTGTTTAGTTCAGATGTGCAAAACCACTGGTATTCACCAGTAAACATATGGAATGCACATAAAGTACACCATTAGCTTTGAAAAGTGGTCTTTTAATTAAACAATGATTAATGTCAACATTCTAAGTATTTAAAACTTATCCTACAGTGTTCACCTAACAATGCGCACTGATTGCAATTTGAATGTTCTAGTTTTGATTTCGCTACATTAAGATGTTACTTTTTAAACAAAAGGCAGTGATTAAACTTCGCTGAAGCTGTCATCATGATGTAATTTCAGTGAAATATGGAAAATATGTCAGTGATATGCCTGTGAAAAAGGGATTTCTATGGGAATGTCTTTTGTGCAAATTCCCAATCTGTCCATGGCCTCTGCCAGTCATGCTGCCTTTTCTCCAACAGCCTCTCAATCTCTGTCAGATCTGCACTAGCCTGGCAATTCAGATCGAACAGGAGTGATGTCAATCTCCTTGCTTACCTGAACCAACTGATAATGCAAGGAATGCTATGCTGGCCAGCAGTAGGCCCAGGGAAAGGAGAGTGGTACAAGAAAGAGAAACAGAGACACCGAGGGCCTCATTACGAGTCTGGCGGTCCTCGGCCCGCCAGACTCGTGGGGGGGGCAGCAGTGGTGGTCTTCCGACCAGGGACCACCAATTTCGCCAGGGAACCGCCGTTCCTACAGGACCCCCTTTTGCCTCACTCCATGTGGATGCACACAGGGGGGCACAACTTGTGTCCCCCTGTGGGCATGCACCCCCAGTTCCAACACGGCATTGACTTCACTGTCCATGTCGTTCTGGAACTTACTTTGACTTTCCTACGAGAACGCCAAAGGAACTGCCCGCCAGTGACTAAAAAAGCCATAATACGGCGGGTGGTTCTGACGCGGATTTGGTGGTGGGGTGGCGGAGCAGTCCCGCCGCCGCACCGCCAAACTCATAATCGGGCCCTGAATGTCTACACTCTGCCTGTTCTGAAAGCTGGGCACAACCCTTCTGTGCAGAAGCTTTGATACCTAATACAAGAAAAAACTCTTAAAGTATTTCACCTTTTATCTTCCACTTCACTAACCCTAATGTGAGATTGATATACATTGTGACAATTCTCTGTATTTCTGACTCTCTGTAGGAGATTGAAGCTTCTGGATTTCCTATAGTTGAAACGTAAATGGAATTTCTGTTATAAAAGAAAGAGAATACTCACAATAAAATACTTGTTTCTGTGTTAATAATTGCACTCAGTAATTTGTAACTAAATCTCTGATCTGCATGATTCTAATTTTGAAAGGTTCTTCTGCTTCAACATAAGCACTGCACATTAGTTTTGAACCTTCCCTTATGAGAGCAAGTGAACACATCTCCACTATTATCATTACCTTAATATTATATTGTGAGTAAAGAAAACATTTTTAAAAACTCTGGGGCTAATTTACAAGCCCCTTGCGCCGCCGGTGCGGCACTTTTTATGACGCACCGGCGGCGCATCTTGCTGCCCCATATTTACAAGGACACATAAAGCCACCCTATGTGGCTTTTCGTATCCTTGTAAAAACTGCCACTTTACACTCAGAACTTTGCATGAAAGGGACGTGCCATGGGTGTTGCTGTGGGTGTTCCCACGCAACACACATGGCTTCTGCTGCATTTCCAGATTTACGAGAAATCGTAAACCTGGAAATGCGTCATAATGCTGCGCCTCCCCAGGGGAGGCATAGCGAGGCACAACGAGGAGAAATGTTTCATTTGTCCTAGTTTTTTCCTCTTTCTATGCATGGTGCATTCTGTTTCACGTATAGCAAGAGGAAATCACCTCTTGTGATTGTTTTTGTGCAGGAAGGTGTCGTTTCCTGCAAAAACACAATCATTGCCGCAACGCAGGTACCCTTGCAACATGGTGCATGGGTGCCTGCATCAGCGCATGTGAGCCCATTGTGCGCCAGCACAGGTGAGAGCAAAGAGATCCGTCATATTGTTGTAGATATGACGCATCCCTTTGCTTCCAAAGTAACGCAGCGCGGCACAGCCAAATGGCTGGTGGCACCGCGCTGCGTTACTTTGTTGTAGATAAAGCTCTCTGTATGAATGAGGATCCTTATTACTTCTCTTTTTGAGAAATTAGTGCAGGTTAGAGCTCACATTCTTTGTAAAGAATGATTCTTGTAGACAGTGTTCAAATATTAAGGTCTAATTCCATGCATGCAGTGCTATCGCAGAATTTCTATGAATACTTATGTGTTAGATATCACTTGTATTCAAACTTTGGCAACAGGAATCCAACTAGAGCAACTAAGGATCCTGTCTGCCTAGCAAAGAAAGCTCTGAAACATGAGAACTTATACTCTGCAAATCCAAGATGGCTGCAGCCACTGTAGGCCTTGTGAGTATCCCCTGACACCCTATGACTTGTGGTTTGTTCTGAATCTCTGTACATTTCTAGCAAAAATAGTTTTTGTTGAGCACAAGAAAAATGTCCACATAAATGGTTGTTTGGGAGATTTCACTGATCTACCAGAAGTTTCTCCCAAGTTTCCTCATCAGCAGACTTCAGAGGTCTTTGAATTGAAACCATCAATCATACCAATCATGTTACCCTTTTTCTGCCTAGCCTAGAGTAAAATGCTGTGGGGGTTACACTAGTGTGGGTTCTTTCTCCATGTGTGTCCCACACATCAGTGCCCTAGCTTCTTGTCATTATTATGAAAAAGCCATTGGCATCTCCTGGTGCCCAGCCATATTGATAAGTGGGAGGGGGCATGCAACCCCCCTCCCTGGGCCAATATTGGCCCCGGGGACCCCATCCTCTGAGGCCTTACCTTTTATTAATTGTGCCCCCCCCCCAGGCCCTGGGGACCCCATCTGCCGGGGCCTGGCCATTTTCTGATGGATCACCTCAACCGTTTTAGGTTTCACCCCTCATTTGCATGAGCTAGCTGAGGGGCCTGTGGTCTGTTTGAATCAGGAAGTGGGTGCCAAACAGGTATGACCTCAACTTCTTCAGTGCCCAAACCACTGCAAAAGCTTTTCTTCTATAGCACTCCACCTTTGTTCCCTGGGGAGTAACCTCATGGAGATGCTGGCAACAGGTTGGTCTAGGCCCTCATCATTAAGCTGTGATAAAACTGCCCCTTTGTGATGTTCTGAGACATCTGTTTGAATGATAAACTCCTGGGAGACATCAGGGGCCTTGAACACAGGAGCTGTGCACATGGCCTGTTTAAGGGAGTCGAATGCTTTTTGGCATGCCTCTGTCCAAATCACATTTCTGGGCTGCTTCTTAGAAGTCAGCTCAGTCAAGGGGGCAACAATGGTGTCATATCCCTTGACTAACCTCCTGTAGGACCCAGTGAGGCCCAAGAATTTTCTGACCTCAGTCTGGGTTTTGGGGGACTCCCAGGCCATTATAGTCTCTATCTTTGTCTGCTGGGGCTGCACCTTAACCCTTCCCACCAGGTGTCTCAAGTACACCACAGACCCCTACCCTATCTGCCACTTACTAGTCTTCATAGTCAGGCCCAGTGCTTAATTTGTAAAATATTAAGTGCCAGGGCTCTGACCAGGAGGCCACTGCAGCTTGCCCCACCCATCGCCCTTGTCATCGCTTCCAAAACAACTACTAACCATCTCTCTCGCATGTAAATGCGACAGTTCAGATTATTCCAGGTCCCCAAAGCTAAAGGAATGGCTGGGGAGGCAGGTATTAGCAATTTTAATGTATATTGTATTCCTAAACTACCGTTGTTCTGCTCATCTCTAAATTAGATGAGCAGCGCCACCGTGTGTGGACTGTTCTAAGTATAGTGATGACAATTAGGTGCTGGTGCCGAGCACCGGAAACCAATTAAGTGCTGGTGCTTAGCTCCGGAAATTCCCGGCTCAAATTGCCTATTGCAGAGCCTGAAGCACTTCCTGGATTTGAAAAAGGTGGTCCTTCCAGCTGCTACTGTGGACAGCTATGTCATCCATATAGGCACTTGAGAAGGCCTCCAAACCAGCAAGGATCAGGTTCAACAGCCTCTGGAAGGTTAAGGGGCATTTTTGAATAATAAGAGCATCACACAAAATTGGTAGTGGGCCTCTGGAGTGGAGAAGGCTGACCTCTCCTTGTCACCTTCTGTTAGGCGGATCTACAAATACCCTGATACTGGGCAGCCCCTAACCAGTCAATTAGCTTATCAACCTGGGGGATGGGATGAGCATCTGTCTGAGTTTACCCCCTAAAATCCACACAGAACTTGAGTTCAGGTGTGGTGCCCGGTGGAGCAGCGTTTGGTAGCAGACCCACAGGACTGAACCTGGAGCCACTGGAGGGTTCTATCACCCCGTATGCCAGCATTTTAGAGACTTCACTCTTAATGCTGGCCCTCACCTTATCAGACAACCTGTAAGACCTATTCTTGACAGGAAAGTTGTCTCCTGTGTCCACGTCATGTGTACACAGGTGGATAGCCCAAGGGATGAGGGGAAACAGAGAGAAGTACTGTCCCAACACCTGGTGGCAGCTCCTTTGCTGTTCAGGAGTCAGACCGGGGGACAGGATTACTCTCTCGACAAATCCATCTTTCTCCTTGGAGTCTAAGAGGTCAGGGAGCGGTTCACTCTCCTTCTCTATCTGTCACCAAGAGTGTGGTGATGATAGACTCCTCAAAGTGGGGTTTGAGGGAATTGATATGGACCACCCAGTGGGATTGCCAAGCGGTCTTGAGGTCCACCAGGAAGGTAGCCTCACCCTTCCTCTCAATCACCTCATAGGGTTCAGTCCAATGGTATTGGAGAGCCCTGGGCTCCACCAGTTCCATCACCTATACTTTCTCCCCAGGGGTCAATGACACAGTGGTAGAATTTTGGTCATACCAGTGCTTCATGACCTCCTGGCTGTCTCCCAAGTTGTCGGAGGCTTGCTTCCACAATTTAGCCATTTGGCTTCTGAATGCCAGCATGCAGCTCACTACATCCTCGAGAATCTTCCTGGTAGCTTTCTCCCACCCCTCCTTCACCGAACACAGAGGTCCTCTGACAGGGTGCCCATACAGAAGCTCAAAATGGCTGAAGCCCACTCACTTCTATGGAACCTGCCTGTAGGCAAACAGGCATGGCAAGAGGTTGTCCCACTTACTCCTCAAGACCCCAGGTAGGCCTCTAATCATGCCCTTCAGGGTCTTGTTGAATCTCTCAACAATCCCATTTGTTTGTGGATGGTAAGGATTGGAGAACTTGTAGGTTACCCCACACTCCTTTCACATTGACTGCATATAAGCAGACATGAAGTTGGTGCCCCTGTCAGACACCACTTGCTTGAGGAAACCCACTGGGGTAAAAATCCCCATCAAGGACTTTGGCACTGCAGGTGCAATCGTAGTCCTCAGAAGGATTGCCTCTGGGTACCTAGTGGCATGATCCACCAGAACCAGGCTAAGCCTGTTAACTGAAGTAGTCTGGGATTCAGAGGCCCAACAATGTTGATGCCAACCCGTCCAAAGGGTGTGTCAATGACAGGCAAGGGATTAAGTGGGGGTTTTTAGCCTCTGCCCTGTCTTTCCCCAGGCCTAGCAGGTTACACAAATCCTAAAGAACGCATCTGAGGAAGTCTTGATCCTAGGCCAATAAAAGTAGGGGACAAGCCTTGCAAATGTCTTGTCTTGGTCCAGGGAACCTGCCAGGCACAGTTTGCTAGCCAGCTCTAGTAGGAAGGCCCTGTAGCATTGGGGGACCACCAGGGACCTTGGTGTCCCATGCACAGGAGCCTTAGACTCACTATAAAGGAGGTTGTCCTCCCAGTAAATGTGATAACTCCCAGAGGTATCACCTGTTGCTTCGGCTTGTTGCCTCCCACAAGGGTTGGGCACTCCCTCTGTACTCTACAGAACTCCTCCTTGGTGGGTCTTCCTTCCGCATGCCATCTAGAAAGCTCAGGTAGGTCACAAAGGGGAGCTATGCCCTCCTCAGTGGGATCCAGGGTGGCCATCACAGTTGCCCCATCCACCTCAATGGGAAGACATTAAGGAGCTTGTTTCCCATGTTGTCTTCCTTTCCTCTTCTTAACAGCTGGCTGGGGCATTATTCCAGGCTCCAGCCCTTTTTGACTCCCACTCTGGACAGCCATGGACCTTGTTGTAGCACAGATCCAGTCAGGTAACCCCAACATCTCCACTTGAGCCTTGAGCTCCACTTCCTTCCAGATAGTGCGCTCAAGGTAATTACCAAGCAAACAGTCCACAGGCATGACAGGGCTCACAACAACATTCAAAAGATGTGAACCCCCCTTTCTCAAATGGATGGAACAAGGGCCACTATCTGTTGTCAGCCACCACAACTTGGTGAAATGCATGGGGAATAGCCTGCTCTGGGAACACCAGCTGACTAGTCATTCAGGCACCTGTTACCTCAGAGCATCAACGTCATGCCCACTGATGGTGATCCATTGCCTATACTTTGTAGTATTTGAGGGCGCATGGATCTTAGGAACCATCTCACTCTCACCCAGGGACACTAGGGTAACCCCACTAAACTCCCCCCTATTAACTGGGACAAGTTCCTCCCCCAGCACTACAGTAGTCCCCCCGGAATCTTTCCTCCAGTGGGAAGTGGTGCTCTTTTTGGACACTGGGGATACCCCTTGTAGTGTCCATACCACTAGCACTCATAGCACTTGATGGGCTTGGGCTGCTGACGTTTGTCAGGGTACTTTTTCTTCTGGTGGCCCGATTGGGAAAATGTGCCAGACCATTTCCCCTATGAGTTGTTTAGGGGACCTTTAAAGAACTCTGTCTTTTTACCCCCCCCCTTCTTCTGGTGGGGACCCTGACCATTCTTTTGGGAGTCCCAGACACACTTTCCACTGCAATGAAAGACATTCTAGTCAGCAAGTTTGGCCTAACCCCTGATAAATAGAGACAGAGATTCAGGGGCAGCCATAAGATCTCATCACAGATATGGGTGGATTTCCTTGACTATGCCAGCAAGGCACTGAAGGGCTGGGTGAGGGGCAGCAAGGTTGAAGATTAGTCAGGACTGTACAACTTAATTTTAAAAGAGCACATGATTGATACTCGTTTTCCAGAGCTGCGTCAACGCCTGGCTGATAGCAAGCTGACGGAGCGCAGAAAGCTTGCTGTGGAGGCGGACATCTGGGTCAGCACCAGAGTGTCCAAGAAGGTACCTGCGGTTTAGGTACCTGGGGGTTTAGGCTCCCCCAACAGAGTGAGGGGGCCGTCAAGGGAGACCCACGCAATTTTCAATTTAAGGGGGAACAAAAGTGTTCCCATGTCCCTTCTGAGAAGAAGGAAGGAGGCTCTGGTGGGTGGTGGCCCAGGGCACCCCATTTCCAACCCAGCTGCTTTGATTGTTCTCAACTAGGACACAAGCAGTGGGGGCTCTGTCAGTCCAAATAAATCACCCAATGGTGGGAAATCAATGGGAGTGGCCAATGTGACCTTAGGGGTAAATAGTCCCCAGGGGCAGGTCATAGACCATGCCCTGATCTCCCTCAGCTGGGAGATAGAATCAGAGGGTGAGCTGGTGATCCCTGAGGTTGGGAGTCATCACTTCCACCAGGTGAAGGTGAATGGGGTCCCAGCCACTGCCCTCAGGGTTACTGGGGATAGCCAGACCATGATTGTAGAAAGGCTTCCCAGAGCAGTACACTAACCAGGTGTGGAGAGTGACTGAGGCCCCGGGACAGGACATTTTCTGTCCTAATTCCCTGGTGTCCCTAGAGTGGGGTATAGGTGACCCAGAGGTGGGTCATAGTTAGTCCCCAGATGCCCATAGACTGCATTCTGTGGAATGAGTTATCCCCAGTGTCAGGTGAACTGAAAGGGGGGGGGCTGCGACAGGCACCTGGCCAGTTCAGTTTTCTGGGGTTACCACGCCACAGCAGAGGATACAGAGGCCCATATGGAGAGTCAGAAGGAGGAAGGACTCACCCCTGACTCCTGTTCAGCCTAAGGGTACAGACCCTGGGTTGAAGGACCAGTTTCAGCAAACCACCCCTGAACTGGTGGGAGATATAGTTGAAATAGGTTGTAAGGCTTCCAGGACTACTGCTCCCCACTTTGAAAAACTACAGAGGTCAGAGACCCCGAGATGGCCTGGGGCCTGGGGCCTGGCTCTTGACACTGACAGCTGTCAGTGGTCTCTGAAGGTTGTTGTCCTTGTGGACACAGTTTTCCTTGGGTTTGGGGTCAGAAGTCAGACCCAAGGGGTGGAATGGGCCCCATCCCTTTCTTGGCCATGGTAGTACTGTCTACCTACTGGGATGCATCTGTGATCGATTTATGGTTAGGTGCTACACAGATGGAGTCAACAGGTGAGAAGAAGGGTTCCTCGTGGGTCAGCTCAGTGGCCCCAAACAGTAGAGAAAGAGGCATCCAGCTGGGTTCAGAGGGGCATATAACTAGCAAATGCCCCTAAAGTAGAGGGCCATTGTCCGTGTTCTATCACCCTAAGCAGGGATGTCCATCAAGGTATTGATTAGTCTACACTGCCTTTAGGTTGGAAGGGGGTCGTGCTGGAAAATTGCCCTCTCTGAAGAGTCACTTCAAACTTTTTGCCTCCCTCCTCCTCTTTTTCTGACCTCGTTTTTGTTGGCTTTAGGACTCTGAGCACTTTACCACTGCTAATCAGTGTGAAAGTGCATGTGCTCTCTCCTCTAAACATGATAACAATGACGTATCCAAAATTGGCATATTTAATTTACTTATAAGTCCCTAGTAAAGGGCACTACATGTGCCCAGGGACTGTAAATTAAATGCTACTAGTGGGCATGCAGCAATGATTGTGCCACCCACACAAGTAGCATTTTAAATATGTCTCAGGGCTGCCACTGCAGAGCTTGGGTGTGCAGTTTTACTGTCATGTTGACTTGGCATTTAAAACCCCTTGCCAAGTCTTATACTCCCCTTTTATTACATATAGGTCACCCCTAAGGTAGGCCATAGGTAGACCATAGGGCAAGGTGCTGTGTAAGTAAAAGGTAGGACATGTACTTTAAAGTTTTGCATGCCATGGTAGTGAAAAACACCAACATTCATTTTTGGCTACTGTGCGGCCTACTCCTCTCAAAGGTTTACATTGGGAATTCCTTGTTACCTTATTAAGCTGTAATTCCTGATTGAGAAGGAATAGATTTGTCATGCTTTATATCACCGGAATGGTAATGATAAATCTTCTTTACAGGGAAAGTTAGATTTAACATTTAAATGTTATAAATGCACTTTTAGAAAGTTGGCATTTCTCTGCTTTTAAAGCTCTGTGTGCTTGCAGCCTGTATCCAATACATGTCTGGGGCTGACAGCTTGGCAGTGCATTACTTCTAGATAGCCACACACAAAAAAAGGTTAGGTGTGTCTGAGTGCCCATCTGCATCCTGATGGCTCATAATGGGCAGGATGGGAGAGAGGAGCTGACTCACCTGAATAGACAGTTTCCTGTCACACACAAATGGCTGATTACCCCCCAGTAGTGAGTCTGTGACCAGGGCTGCTAGGAAGAAAGTACCTCTGTACACTCCAAAGACCCTTTTTTGAAGTCACTCCCACTTCAAAGGCAAAACTGGTTATAAGTATTGCGTCCCTGACACCACCAAATCATATACTTCTAGGCCTGTAAAGAAACTCTGTCAGGAAGAAGGACTGCTGTGCTGCTGTAAAGACTGACACTCAGCTGGACTTCTGCTTTGGAAGAACTGTTTTTCTGCTGTCCTGCCCTGCTGCCTGCTTCCCTATTCCCCTGCTGAGGAAGAACTGGACTCTGCTTGAACTCAAAGCGATCTCCAAGGGCTTGTTGGCTTGCCTCCTGTTTTTGAGACCCAGGGATATCAAAGTCTTACCACCTGCTCCTCTGCCTGATCCACTGGAAGTGGATACAGGTACTTGCTCCAGTCAAACTGACACATCTCCTGTCTGAGGGAAGCAGAACCAATGCGTTGTCACTGCTGTGAGAGCAGAATCGGCTCATCACACTCGGAACCAGCGCATCGCCTTAAAGAACTGACGCATCAGAACCTGTGCATTGCTGCCGCTGATGTTTGGGAAGATCGACACATCCCCTCGACTACATGGAAAAACCTGGTGCATTGTCTACAGGAACAACGCCTCTCGGCTCTGCACATAGTTGTCAGAACCAGAAAATCGCCACCATGCAGGAAGAAAATCGAACCATTACCTCCATTGCGGAATCGACACCGACGCATCGCTTGGCGGCACCCCACATCTTGCTGTTGCGACCAGGATCAAGATACTTTGTTCAGCAGGTCTTGCATGTCACCAGTATCTGGCCCGCGCTCCATCGTGGTCGGCCTGAATTCTTGACTTTGCCCCAGTCCAGCGCAACCAGATAACCCCAATAAGCGGTAACTGCTTCTAAGTGCTATTTTTACAATTAGGGCCTCATTACGATGTCAGTCGGAAAGCAATCCGACCGACTCCTTGTTGGAATCGTTTCTGTTTGGCGAGTCCGACCGACCGATTACGATGTTCCCGAACACCATTCGGTCGAACTCCCATTGACTTCAATGGAAGCCTGTGCTCCGACCGACCAACAACACAGGCTCCCATTGAAAAAAGGGGTGGTTGCAGAAAACCTTGCACCCTGTGATGGGCACCCCATGGTGCCTGCCACACTGTGCATGGTTGTAAAGAGGGGTCCCATGGGTACACCCATGGGCCCCAACCAGAGGCCTCCGGGTGAAGGGTGAGTTGATGCTCCTTGGCAATTCATCTTTAACCTCTTCGACGCTCATGACGGCTCCACGCCGTCATGAGCCACGGTAGCCGTGTGCTCATGGCGGCGTGGAGCCGTCATAGCCCCGCCCACTCCCTGCCGCTCTGCCCACGCGGCACTAATTCCCCGCCTGTGCGGGAGAATTAATGAGGGGGCGGGGCTATGACGGCTCCATGCCGTCATGAGCACACGCCTACCGTGGCTCATGACGGCGTGGAACCGTCATGAGCGTCGAAGCGCCACGCCCACCCCATAGCCCTGCCCGCGCCGCGGCCGAATTCGCGGCACAGGGAAGGGGTTATTCAATGCAGAAGTTCTATGGCCAGCAGAATGGGCCCCGTTCCGGACCCCAAGACCCAGATGAAGAGTCTGGGTATCTGGCTGGATCGAGATCTCAACTTTATGGTCCAGGCACGGAAGGTTGCGGCTTCCTGCTACAGCATCCTCAGGATGCTCCGTAAAGTGCTTCTTCTTCTCCCCTTCCAGGCGCGAAAGCTCATGGTGCAGGCACTCATCCTTTCCCGCTTGGATTACGGTAATGCCCTCTACTTCGGTGCTCCGGCTTCAACCTTCAAGAAACTCCAAACGGTACAAAACTGCGCTGCAAGGATGCTTGTGGGGATCTCGAACCGGCAATCTGCTAAGCCCGCCCTGAAGTCCCGCCATTGGCTCCCGGTTCAGGAGAGAGTTAATTTTAAGGCCATGTGCATTGTCCACAAGATGTTAGCAGGGAAGGGCCCATCCATCAACCATTCTATGGTCCAGCCTTATGCGGCAAACAGAAGACTGCGCTCAGCCGACTTATACCTGGCCGCCTTTCCCAGGATTAAGAGGGCCAGAATTGGCGGTCGCTCATTTGCTTATAATGCCACCAAGCTGTGGAATTCCCTCCCCCTCTGCCTACAGAGGGAACCCAGCCATCTTGCCTTTCGGAAGTTACTGAAGACTTGGCTTTTCCCCTAAGTGTGCTGAGATGTCCTCGTTGTTACTGATACAGCGCTGGGATGCCCTATGTGTAGCTACACGCTTAATAAATGCTGTTTCATTCATTCATTCATTTCATTCATTCAAGGGGGGCCGGCTACCGGCCCCCAAAGTCAGTTCTGTGTCAGACAGACCAATTCGGAAAGGCTGTCCGAATCCGACATCGTAATACGTCGGTCAGAAACGCAGTCCATAGATCAGTAAGATCCGGCCCCGATCCGGCTCAGAGTCTCCGAATGCCAATTGGAACTGAGTTGGAACGCCGAATGGTTAACTTCTATCATAATCGGTCGGTCGGAAATGTTTCTGAGTCAGTCGGAAACATGGGTTCGAAACGGGTTAGGAAAATCTGAATGCCGTTCGGAGCCTTCCCAACCGACATCATAATGAGGTCCTAGATCTTTAAAAAAATTGTCTCTCGACTTCTACCAATTGGATTTTTGTTGTTTGGTCTTGTTTTATTTATAAAAGGATGATCTATTTTTCTAACCTGGGGTGGAGTATTTTTGTGGTGTTTGCACTGTGTTACTGTTTGAAGTGTTGCACAGGGGAGAGAATGTGGCCTAACGGCTAGGGCTGTCGACCTCAGAGCTGGGGAACCGGGTTCAAGTCTCGGCAGGGATGTTCAACATTCTGTGATTCTGTGCAAATCACTTAGGGCCATATGTATCAAGCCCATTTCCCGTTCACAAACAGGCGATTCTCAGAATCGGCCCGTTTGCGAACGGGAACAAGCCTTTTGGGATGTATCATCCCAAAAGGCATTCGCAAAATAGAGAATCGCAAAAATTGCGATTCTCTATTTTGCGAATGCATTTAAGGAATCTCAAATTGCGATTCCTTAAATGAAATGTATGAAGCACCTAAGTTGTGCGATTATGGCTTAAGGAATCGCAAATTACCACCAACTACAGGTTGGTGGTAACTTGCGATTTCTTTGAGAAATACATTTATTTGCATTTTTCAGTGGCATGTGGCGCACATACATGCCCTTAGGGCATGTATGTGCGCCACATGTGCACCCATGCTCATTTCAGGGTGCAACAGGGTGTCCTTTGGACACCCTTGCAACCTTGAAATTGCATTCTCAATTTGCGATTCTCTAATTGCTAATCGCAAATTGAGAATGTCCTCCCATTCATTCCTATGGGCCTCTAGGCCCATAGGAATGAATGGGGAGGGTTTCCTTAACTGCGATTCGCAATTTGCGAATCGCAATTAAGGAATATGTAGGATTTGCAAATTTTCTTGCAAATCTTACATACATCTCGTTTGCGATTCTCAAATAGCGATTCTCAAAAATTCGCTATTTGAGAATCGCAAACACAAACTTTGATACATATGGCCCTTAATCTCCCTGTGCCTAACAAAAAAATGAATGTGTCCGTCTGTAACATAACTGGTTCTCGTGTAAAGCACTCTGATACCTTCGGGTCTAGTTCATGCTATATAAAACTCCACAAAAAAAAAAAATACTTTACACTTTGCCTCTTAAGTTAAGCCTGCCTGCTCTGTGCCAAGCTACTAGAGGGTGAGTATAGGTTAATTTAATTTGTGTATCTGACTTACCCTGAGTAGGAATGTAGTTCCTGCATGGACAGGGTGCATACCTCTGTGAACCAGAAACCCAAATGCTGACAGAAGCGAAGGACAGGGTTCAGCTGAAATGGAGGCAGCCATTCCCCAGTGACCAATGGAGGTAGGAGGGTCCACATTCGCAAGGACCTGGTGCCTAACTATGTTGTGGAGGATAATATAGACAAGTGGTTTGAGGCCTATGAGATTGCCTTGGAGATGCATAGAGTCCCTGAAGAGGAATGGGGAGTCAGTCTCTGGAGTTACATTACCAGTGAAGGGAGGGATGCACTGTTGGCCTTAAGAAAGGGAGACAGGAGGAGGTATCCACTCATGAGGGACAAACTTGTCAGAAAGTATGGTCTCACTCCAGAGAAATATAGGCAGACATTTAGGGGCAGCGAGAAGTTGCCCCACCAGTCCTGGGTGGATTTTGTGGATTACTTTTGCAAGGCACTACATGGTTGGGTGAAGGGCAGTAATATGGATGACTACAAGGGGCTGTATAATTTGATTGCCAGTGAGTACATGTTCAGCCATTGTTTTACAGAGCTGCACCAATACCAAGTGGATAGTAAGCTCACTGACCCCAGGAAGCTTGCTAAGAAGGGAGAGCCACTGACGTAGCACCAGGATCCATTAGAAAGTTTGCAGATTTGACCTGACTTGCCCTTCAGTTCCTTCTAGGCACAGAAGTGCCGCTTTAGGAGATGCCTGGCTCCTGGTAGAAGGGGCGCAATTTTAAAAAGGGTTTGTACCCTATTTTATTGAGTTTATGTTTTTACTTTCACCCTACTTATTTACTTAGTATTCTGTTACCAGTATCATCCCTCAGCAGGGGAGCCTGCTGAAGGAATAAAGGGGTTGCTGGACCCTCGTTTCATGTTTTCATTTATCCACCAGATTTGCTTACAGCTCACAGCCCTGTAGACATGCCCCCCCACTCGGCAGGCTATTTAAACAACTATGGTAGTGCATCCACGCAGCGGACGAGCGCAGTGGGCGTGCGCTGCTGTGCCAAAGACACACCAAAGGTAAGTCTGTCTGCACCCGTCTGCGCAATCAAGATTTCTGCAATATACTTGAAAATTTCTTCTTAAAAAAGTAGCAATGATTTTCAATATTTTTTCTGCCCACAATAAGTCTCAATCAAAGGGGAGAGGATGGAGCCTATTGGATAGGGCGGTCGATCTCAAATCTGGGGAACCGGGTTCGAGTCTTGGCAATGATGCTCAACATCCCGTGATTCTGGACACATCACTTGATATCCCCGTGCCTAACAAAAATGAATGTGTCCTTGAGTAACACAACTGGTGCTCATGTAAAGCGCTCTGATACCTTCGGGTCATGTTCGCGCTATATAAAACTACGGGGAAAAAAACAAAAAACTCTGATTTCGATCTTACATCATCTGATGACGTATTATTCACTGAATTTTCCCCTCTCAAAAGTAAATAAGTAGCTGAACTAATAAATGCAGCAATATCTGGTCCAACTACTGACCCCTGCCCTCAATAGATTGCAAAAAGACTACTGATACCATTACAAATACATTGACTACAATTTTCAACAATATGTTTAATACAGGTCTTTTCCCTAAACAATGGAAAAAGGTATCTATTCTCCCATTAATAAAAAAACCTAACCTCAACCCACAAAACCCTAATAGTTACCGGCCTATTTCTAGTATTCCACTCACTTCCAAAATATTAGATAAATGTATGAACCAACAACTCTCCACATTTATAAAAAACAATGAACTCCTTGACCTGAGGCAATTCAGTTTCAGATGTGGACACAGTACAGAGATGGTACTGATCATGGCTACTGAGGAGATTAAATCTACCCTTGATAAAGGGGGGAGAGCTGTGTTGATCTTGCTGGATCTCTTGGCATCGTTCAACACTGTCAATCATGAAGTTTTGATTGACCGTCTCTCTGAGATAGGAATCAAAGGAAAAGCCTAAGCACTTTTGTAATCTTTTCTAAGTGAGAGAGAACAATCAGTATCAGCCAGAGTATTTGAATCAGACCCCTTTTTTTCTACCTTCATGGATCGTCATTCAGTCCCACCTTATTTAATGTATATGTTAAACTTAATTCAGGAAAAACAGAAGTCATTCTGTTTGGCAGAGACACCTCTTTTAGGTCCCCAAATTGGTGGCCTCAACAACTGGGCACCCTCTCTGGACCTGCAAAAAAAGTAAAAAACCTGGGAGTTCAGGTGGATAAAAAATTGACATATGGTGACCAAGTTAAAGCCATCACATTGTTTGCCTTTTAGATAATTAAAACTGTTAAGAAAATTCTACCTTATCTCCCAGTGACATTACAGAAAACAGTTATGACGGCACTAGTTATGTCTAGACTAGATTACTGAAATGGTCTATTCTTAAACATGCAACAACAACTTCCGTACCAAACTTCAAGTCCTTCCGAATACAGACGCACGTATGCTTATGGGAATCCCTAAATTTCAATCAGCCAAAAAAGTTTCAAGTAAACTACACTGGTTACTCGTCAACCAGAGAATAATTTTTAATGTCTTATGTATCACTCATAAAGCCCTGCATGGCACAGGCACTAAGCACATGCAGTAGAGTTTCATTTGTTTCTGCCCAACCAGACATTTGCGCTCACTCAATGCAAACAATGTCATTGTTCCAACCTTCAGACGTGCTTCTTGGGGTGGCAGGAGCTTCATTCGAATGCGGCCAGGCTGTGGAATGCTCACTATGCCCATATTAAAGCTACCCCAGACCTTTGGCCTTTCCAGAAAGCTTTAAAAACTTGGCTATTTAACTGTTAGGAACCCACCTGTTTATTACATAGTCAGATCTCAGCAATGTTGAAGCAGCGCCAAGACACCACAGGGTATATGTGCGCTTTACAAATCATAATAACATTTAAAAAAGAAAATGGTACTTGGGAGTGACCCCGTGAAGGGTGGTTCAGGATCCTTAAGGCAACAACCCTGCTCAGCTATCATAATCTATGGCTAGCAGAAAGAAAAGTTAGCACAAAAGTTATTATATCTGTTTTATATGTCCTGTCAACCATACCCAGCGTGGGCACAATCTTTTTTCTGTGAAATGTAGGGATGGGTTTCTCAATAGAAAATGTTTTCTTCTTAAAAAAAATACTAGATCAGTAATTCAGTAGAACTTGTGATTCATTTCAGAACTAACAAAATGTCTTTATATTCACAAAGTGTGTGACTACAGAGGAGTGTCTTCCTGATCTGACCGAGAATACTCTGAACCCACCCATAAATTAGGGTAAGTGATGAATAAATGACCACAGGTATGATTGCCAAGGGACTCAATGGCATGCCCATAGGGGGAAGTGCATTTTGCTTTGTATTTCTTTGCACTTTTTTCACAGCACAGGTGGCAAGAGATGTGATGATTGATTCGTCTACAGGGAGGGGGTGACAAGCACAACAGCCTTGCGAACTCCCGCATGTTTTGGGTGAGTGACATTATATTTCTTTTAATTAACAAATATTTTTCATTATCTTATTCCTACAGGTATTTATTAAATGTCATTAGGTAATGAAATGTATGAGAGCATTAGGCCTCATGATCGCTGCATGGAATGAATGTAAAGATGGGCAAGGAGCACAGAAACCCGGATGAAGCCCATAGAGCTGCATGGGCTTTTTAGAAGGCCGAAACATGTTGGTATAGATTTATTGGTAGATGAGTCATTGCATCTCATCGTATGCCTGACATGGTGGTATTTACCTACTGAGGTGTGAAGAACCACCAATGATGAAACATGCCACAAGGAGTTGTGCATGAGACGTCTTCCCCAAAATCTCTTGGATTCCTGTAGGTTCCCTAGAGCAGGTTTATTTCAAATAACCTTAGCATATTTAGTGATTTCTGGTTCAGGATCCCCCAGCCGAGAGTGGGGAGGTCAGAGGAGATACAGACATGTCCCAGAATAAGGTTTGGGGGAATTAGTTCCCAAGAAACTTCTGAGAAATAGGGGATAGGTTCTGGTGGGCGGTGGCCCAGGGTGCCCTAGTTCCATCCTCGCTGTTGTGATTGCTCCCAAATAGAACAGGAGCAGGGGGATTCTGTCTGTCCTATGAAACCACCCACTGGTGGAAACTCTATATGGGTGGCCGATGTGGCCTTAGGGAGAGATAGAGGTAGTTCCCAGGGGCAGGTGAACATGATCTAATCTCCCTTAGTTGGGAAATAGACTCAGAGGGTAGGTTTGTGAATGGAATCCCTGTCACTGTGCTGAGGGATACCAATGCCAGCCAGATCATGGTGGTGGAAAGGTTGTTTTTCCCAGATCAGTACACCCGAAAGGTGAGTGGTGTGAGTCAGGCCTTCGGGGTGGGGAGGTGGCCCAGAGAAGGGTTATATTTGTCCCCAGATGCCCATTGACTCCATTCTGGGAAACAAGTTAACAATGGTATTAGAAGAGCTGGGAGGGGTGGCCGCCCAGGGCACCCTGAGAGCTCTGGTTTCTGGGGGTATTACTCCCATAGGGAGAAGTCAGAGGCCCAGAGAGGGAGGCAGGAGGTGAAAATAGTACACAGTGGGAGGACAGTGGATCAAGGGTTGACAGCCCTGAGAGCACAGCAACCCAAGACTGAACTGGTGAGGCCACTTTTGAACTGGAGGGGCTCCCTGTGCTGTAACAGAGGTCTGGATCCCTGCACCAAGCAGCCTTTTGCATGACACAGACATGGTTTGTAACTCATGAGGGGGGTTTGTGTTCCCCGTCCTGGAACACCTGGCTTGTCAGGCACCTGTAAAGCCTAAGGGTACAGACCTCAGGCTGGAGAACCATTCTCAGGCTATGTCCCCTGGACTGCTGAGAGGGAGAGTGGTAGTAGGGCGCCTAACACCCAGGGCCATTGCCCCCAGCTCTGAGAAACTTCAGCGGTCAGAGAACCCTCAGGAGCAGTTAAGGGACTCCTTGCCAGCCCCAAGCCCCTGCTTGAGCCTCTACCTGGCAGAGGATGGCCCGAGCCTGGCTCTTGGCACTGACAGCTGTCAGTGGCCTCTACAGGTTGTTGTCCTTTTGGGGAGAGTTTTCATTAGGTTGGGGACAGAAGTCTGATCCAAGGGGCTGAAACGACCACATCACTTTGTTGGCCATGATGGGGTATTCAGACAAAATATCGAAATGTTGATATCGACCTACAGAAATATTGAGTTGGACGTATTGTCTGGCAGAAATATCGTCAGCAAGAATATCGCTGACAAGAATATCAATTTTAAGGTAAGTAATATCGAAATTATAAATATATAAAGGGTTAATATCGATTAAAAAAAATTCTATGTTAATATCGATGTAAAAAATAGTGTTGATAATATCGACTTCTAATACTTCTTGTCTTTTACTATATATTTTAATTATATATGTTATAAATTGTTTATATAAATATTGTTAGTATTTTTAATATAGTTTGTGGATTTTTAGTACTTTTTAAATTTAATTTATTAGTTCTTTATCATTTTTATTCCAGAAGCGGGTTGGGGGGTTTATAAGGGTACAGGATGAGAAGTAAATGAATAATAATTAATGAATAATTAATTTTTAAACAATATTAATGATTTAATTGATAATTATTTATGTTAATTATATAATTTTTTTTTTTATTTAAGTTTTAGGTGCAGGCTGTGGGTTTTTTAGGGGTACAGGGTGGGAAGTAAATTAATTATAATGAATTAATAATTATGCATTATAATAATTACTTTATTTGATAATTATGTAAATTGCATAATTTTTTTTGTATAGTTTGTTGTTTTTGTAAGGGTTAAGGGTGTGCAGGAAATTATAGTATTTAGTTATTGTTAATACATAAAATGTATTTAATTGTTAATTAATTTTGTAAATTTTGTAATTAAGATATTGTTTATGTTATATATTAGGTGTCAGTTGTATTTGTAGGAGTAAAGGGTTTGGAGATAACTATATATAATTAATTTGTTATTAGTTAATTATTATTAATTGGTTAATTGATAATTAATTTTGGTAATTATGAAATTAACTTTTTTAAATATATATGTTAGGCGCAGGTTGTTTGTTTTCTAAGGATAAAGGGTGGATGGTAAATAAACATAATACATTTCCTATACGGTAATTATTATTAATATTTTAATTGATAAATAATAATGTAAAATGTGCAAATATTATAATGTAATAAATATATTTTAGTTGTGTGTTGTGTAGTTTGTATAGGTATAGGGTAGGAAGTTACTTAAGAAATAAAAAGTTTAAAAAATATTTTTTAAATTGTGTTTATTATTATGTTGTATTAGTTGTGTTGTGCTTTTGTATTTTAAAAAATATTGTATTTGTTGTTGATATTTTGGGAATATAGTATTTAAAATTATAATATGTATTAAAGATTGTAATACATATGCAATTTTTATGTTTTTAAATAAAATTATATCTATAATATTTTTATTTAATTATTAAAAAATGGTATTTATTAATGTTTAAATAAATAAATAAAATTAAAGTGAACAACTGTGAATGTACCCTTCCGCAATCCAGCACTTTACCTACTGTTGTACTCATTGGAGTGGGAATATTAAATGTAACCTCTCCGCAATCCAACGTTTTCACTACTGTTGCATTGACTGGAGTGGGAACAGTACATTTTACCCATCCACAATCCAACACTTTCCCTACTGTTGCACTGACTGGAGTGAGAATAGTACATTTTACCCTTCCGTAATCCAACACTTTTCCTACTGTTGTACTCATTCGAGTGGGAATATTAAATGTAACCTCTCCGCAATCCAACGTTTTCCCTACTGTTACCCATCTACAATCCAACACTTTCTCTACTTTTGCACTGACTGGTGTGAGAATAGTACATTTTACCCCTCCGCAATCCAACACTTTCTTTACTGTTGCACTGTCTGGAGTGGGAATAGTAAATTTGACCTCTCCACAATCCAACACTTTCCCTACTGTTGTTATGTCTAGAGTGGGAATAGTAACTTTAACCCCTCTGCAATCCAACACTTTCCCTATAGTTGCTCTTAGTGAAATAGGAATAGTAAATTTTACTCATCCACAATCCAAAACTTTCTCTACTGTTGCACTGACTGGAGTAGGAATAATACATTTTAACCCTGTGCAATTCAACACTTTCCCTACTGTTACATTTATTGTAGTGGGAATAGTAATTTGTAGTTTTACTTACTTTTTTGCACTGTTTTATGAATTTGAGTGTCTATACTATGGCCCTGATTATGATGTCAGTCGGAGTTGCCTCCGACTGACATCAACTTAGAATTTGGTGCCGACGAACCTCCGCTCTGTGGTCCCGACCGCAGTATTACAATGCGACCGCACATGGTGAAGTTGCATACTCCCATTTCTCTATTGGAGCTAATGCTATGGCCGTAAACTGGCTGTAGCACAAGCTCCCATAGAGAAATGGGAGATTCTGCTAATCCCGGCACCGCGCGGCAGGCACCTCAAGGTGCCTGGCGTGTGGTGCCGGGATTAACAGGGGGCACCATAGGTACCCCCTCGGCCCCCAACCAGAGGCCGCAGGGAGAAGTGGGCCCTGCTAGGGGCCCCCAAATTCGCTGCCCGAAAGGCTTTCCATGTTCGAAAGCCCGACATGGAAAGTCAGTCGGAAACCAACATCGTAATTTCGACGGCGGAAACGCCATCGTATAGGGATTACATTAATTCCAACTGCCCGACAGGCTCCTTGAGCCCATCAAAAGGCAGCCGAAATGACCGTCCGGTTTCAATTCTGACTGCCTAGATTGAAATGAGGCAGTCGGAATTGAAACCGTTGATATCGGTCAGAAAGCCTCCGACTGGCTTTCCGACCTACATCAAAATCTGGCCCTATATGTTTTATTTGTGCAATTTTATAGTTTAATGTTTATTAATTAAATGTATATTTTTTTTTTTCTCTAGTTAAAATTATAATATTTTTAATTAGTAATGTTTTTAATTTGTAATATATTTTTAGTAAATTTACATTTTTGTAATGTTTATTTTTTGTTTGTAATTAAATTGATATGTTTTAAAAAAAATATATGTTATTGAGTGTATATATATATATAGAGAGAGAGAGAGAGAGAGACTGTTGCCAGTTTTATGCCACTCTGAATTCAGTTGGATCCCTCTGTCTACACTCTCCTGAGTCACTGAACTGACTGATAGGGAACCCTTCTCCTTACTTGTGGACTCCATCCATGAGGCACCTAACCTTAACTTGCATCCTATGAAGCACCTAACCTTAATTTGCTCACAGATGCATCCTAACAGGCAGATAGTACCACCATGGGGTTCACTGACAGAATATCGAGGACACTAACATCGACTTACAACATTATAGACACAAAAATATAGACCACAAAAAATATCAACATTCTATACTTATAATGTAAATTACAAAACTATTGAACAAAAATATAGATGTCACTAATATAATTGTCAAAAATATCATTTTTTATATATATAAAAACATAAATAATAAACATTGAATATATTTCAAAGTAACAGTAATATAATACAAATGACGTATTTTATTAATTTAAGAATTATTTTTAAAAAATGTAACGCACAAATATATTAATATATATACCTAATATTATATATATATATTTAATTCGAAAAATATTAAACTAATACTTTTAATTTATATGAAAATGTAATATGTTTTTATTGATATAACATAAAAAAAAAAAAGAAAATATATAGTAAAATGTAAAGGGCCAATGTCCATGTTCTATCACCTAAGCAGGCAAGCCCTTCAAGGTATTGATTAGTCTACCCTGGCTTTTGGCTGGAGGGGAGACTTAATGGACTTGGCTGTCTTTGCAGTTACGTTTTGCCATCACCCCTCTGTTTTCTGAATTTTATTTATGTTGGCATTAGGGCTCTGTGCACTTTACCACTGCTAACTAGTGCTTAAGTGCTTATGCTCACACATTGAAATATGATAAAATTGTCTAATTTCCAATTGGAAGATTTATTTTACTTATAAGTGCCTAGTAAAGTGGTACTTCATGTAAAATCCGTATTTATAAAGCGCGAACTACTCACCCTTACGGGTCTCAAGGCTCTGGGGGCCGTCGTGGAAATTAAGTGAGCTATTGCCCAGAGTCACAAGGTGCTGAGCTGCCGCCAGAGCCGGGGATCGAACTGTGAGCCCTGTGCTCCGAAGTCAGCTGCCCTGGCCGCTGCACCACACCTCTCCCAAAGGCCAGTAAATTAAATACAACTAGTGGGCCTGAAGCACGTATTGTGCTGCCCACTTGAGTAGCCATTTAAAATATGTTTCAGGCCTGCCATTACAGTCTCTGTCCAGTTTTAAACTGCCAATTTGACCTGGCAAAATCAACCTTTTGCCAGGCCTAAACCTCCCTTTTAATACATAAAAGTCACCCCTAATGTAGGCCATAAACAGCCCAGATTACAGGTGCATTGTAGTTAAAATATGCTTTTAAGGTTTACATATCCTGGCAGTGAAAAACGCCGAAATTAGTTTTTCACTATTGTGAGGCCTACTTCTCCAATAGGATAACATTGGGTTCCCTTATTACATTTACTACATGTTAACATTTGATCAGAAACAGGTAGAAATTTTGTTTGGTCTCAAACTAATTGTAATTTAAAATCATCAGGCTTTAAGTCAGAATTCTGAAAAGGCCACTTTTAGAAAGTTCTAACCATTTGGTGTCTGCAGCCTATGTCCTGGTTCACATGACTGGAAATAGTTGGCATTTGTGTATTCCCCCCCAGCCAGTGAGAAAAAGGAGGACTAGATGTTGGCAAGATGGGCCATCTACCAGAATGGAAGGGGCTAAGCTGTTCCCTAACCCACTTACATTTCAAAGGGGCTGCCTCCAGCACACTCACAAAGAACTTGACACAAGTCTTTTGTCATCCTGGACCTCTTGAAGGCTGGACGGGGAGGAAGGAAAATTTGAGAACCAGATGTTTGGAGGGGTGTCAAAACTTCATCCACTTCAAAGGATAGCACCAGTATAAATATTGGACCCTCAGACCAACTCTTCAGTATACTTCTGAACCTGACGAGGCCCCCTGGAAGCACTGCATTGTACTACAGAGTACTTCCCTGATGCTTCAGAGGGCTGCCCTACTATCTACCAAAGGACTGTCATGATGCTTGAAGATTGCCTTCTAGCCTTCTAGCCTCAGAGGCCTGCCTGGTTGCTTGATCCAAGGACTACCAGAGTACTCCAAGGACTAGTTAGATAGCCTCTTGTGTGAGCTACAGGGACATAACAATCTCCAGAGACCTTGAGCCCTGCACCTGGCCTCTACCTGGAATGGGTTGTGAACTCCCAAGTGGTGTCCAGCCAGTACTGGACCCTTGGAAGTGGGGCTTAAGGTGTGCCTCCTGCCAAAACCTGAACCTTGGGACAAAAAACAAATGTCACCAAAAAGTGGCCTGAGGACAACAGGAGACCTGTACCTACCTGCTTGCCGATCTGCCTGAGGTGCATCACTGGTTGGTCTGACTTTGCAGTAGTTCCAGCTACATACCTCTCCACAGCAGCAAATCCTATTCAGAGACACATTTATTTTCTTAACAGCCAATCACATAAGACATGTTTTCATAACAGCCAACACATGTTTCGTTGCAGTGGCACATTAGCCTATTTCATCAGGGCTTACAAAACCTCAATTGTTGTCTCATTCTCCTTTAAATTTGTCACTAAATAATTATGTATGTGGTATGGGGAAGAATAGTCTCGATCAGTCTGTATATCTGAACCACCAGAGCGTACTCCTTACACATGTAGTTCTGGTGTGGCTTTTCTCAGAAGGGGTATCCAGATGCATGGACCCCTCATTGGTTACAGCCACAGCTCCGTCCCGTTGGAGAATTTCAACTTTCATAAAAATGACAAACTCTGAACGTAGAAATCTTAACTCTGACCTTATCCAGCAGCTACCTGACGATTACGCCTCATCCTCGGACACCACTGGCAGTGTTTAGTTCTACCTTTACCTCTATGTGCCCGATTCCGTTCGGAAAGCATACCGAGCGACTCGGTTCCGGAATGCTTTCTGGACGACTCGGATTGGGGGAGTCCGACTGAACGAGTATGATGCATCCGTATGCATCTGGATACGATTCGGTCAGACCAATGGGAGCCTGTGTTCCGAACGTGAACACAGGCTCCTATTGAAGAAAGGGGTGGCTGGGGAAAATTGTGCATCCTGTGGCGAGCACCCCATGGTGCCTGCCACACTGTGCATGGTAGGGTAGAGGGGACCAATGGGTACCCCCACGGGCCCGATTCAGAGGGCCCCGGGTGAAGGGGGGCCTGCTATGGTACCCCAAAGACAGATTCCGGCAGCTGATTCGTTCCGGGCAAACTGATTCGAAACGGCTGTCCGAATCATTCTTCGTACTTGCTCGCTAAGAAACTAAGTCCATAGAGTTGTACGATTCGGCTCCGTAAAGGCTCGATCTCTCCGAATGCCTTTCGGAACCGATTCAGTCAGTGCTAAGGGTTTCCAGGCATCGTACTTAGTCGATCAGAACTGGGAACGATTCGGTCAGCAACAAGGGCTACGGATCGGTTTGGGTAAAGCCGAATCTGATTCGGAGCCCTTCCAACCGAGATCAGAATCAACCCCTATGTCTTACTATCTGAATTTTAATTTCTGTTAATGAACACTTTCCAGTGTGAATTTTTGGCCTTATTGTTCACTTACTAGGCCGATGGCCCTAAATTTCCTAGTGACAAGCAGGCTTCAAGTCGTCATAGTAGTGCAACAACTAAGGGGCCTATCACGATCTCGGTCGGAAAGCCTCCTGTCGTGTAGTTCCTATATTACCTATACAGGATCTGCACGTTTGGATAACATGAACTGTGGGATTGGTGGCGGACTGATTCCGTGCACCCCCACCAGATACGTTAGCCTGTCTGTATCAGCTAGCTCACAGTGCCACTATAATCTCCTCTTATCACGGAGAGAATAGATTCTGGCAACCTCAGAACATGACAACCCTGATCCCTCAGAATTGTGGAAACAATATACTACCTTTCGCTCAGTCACTCGTGCTCACTTAGTTTGTCTCAGAGAGTTACACAGAATAAACAGGCTGGGCGTTTTAAATAAGTAATCCTACTAGAGGCAGCACTCAGGATTTCTTCGACTCTGTCAGACGAGTCAGTTACAACAGGAGCGCCTGGTAAGGGCTCCATACTCTGCCTTTCCTACTACTCGCGCACGCTAGCCTCACTGTTTCTGTGTGCACTCGCTGTCTTCTCTCAAAGATAACGCCTGATTTTAGACTTTTCTGATTTTAAATATGAAATAAGCACATTTGCCTTTTTAAAACGCGCACATTATATACTTACAGTTTTTGGGTTGCTCAGAGGGGTGCCTCCCCGGTCCACCACGGATTGTTCCGTTTGAGTGGAGGGAGTGTTGCACTACCCGGAAGTGACGTGCAGTTACCAGGTCAGCTGTTTAGCTGCCTGGAACTACAAATTCTCATGCCCTGGCCGACGCGCAGCGGACGCGCTAGAGGCAGCACTCAGGATTTCTTCGACTCTGTCAGACGAGTCAGTTACAGCAGGAGCGCCTGGTAAAGGGCTCCATACTCTGCCTTTCCTACTACTCGCGCACGCTAGCCTCACTGTTTCTGTGTGCACTCGCTGTCTTCTCTCAAAGATAACGCCAGATTTTAGACTTTTCTGATTTTAAATATGAAATAAGCACATTTGCCTTTTTAAAACGCGCACATTATATACTTACAGTTTTTGGGTTGCTCAGAGGGGTGCCTCCCCGGTCCACCACGGATTGTTCCGTTTGAGTGGAGGGAGTGTTGCACTACCCGGAAGTGATGTGCAGTTACCAGGTCAGCTGTTTAGCTGCCTGGAACTACAAATTCTCATGCCCTGGCCGACGCGCAGCGGACGCGCTAGAGGCAGCACTCAGGATTTCTTCGACTCTGTCAGACGAGTCAGTTACAGCAGGAGCGCCTGGTAAAGGGCTCCATACTCTGCCTTTCCTACTACTCGCGCACGCTAGCCTCACTGTTTCTGTGTGCACTCGCTGTCTTCTCTCAAAGATAACGCCTGATTTTAGACTTTTCTGATTTTAAATATGAAATAAGCACATTTGCCTTTTTAAAACGCGCACATTATATACTTACAGTTTTTGGGTTGCTCAGAGGGGTGCCTCCCCGGTCCACCACGGATTGTTCCGTTTGAGTGGAGGGAGTGTTGCACTACCCGGAAGTGACGTGCAGTTACCAGGTCAGCTGTTTAGCTGCCTGGAACTACAAATTCTCATGCCCTGGCCGACGCGCAGCGGACGCGCTAGAGGCAGCACTCAGGATTTCTTCGACTCTGTCAGACGAGTCAGTTACAGCAGGAGCGCCTGGTAAAGGGCTCCATACTCTGCCTTTCCTACTACTCGCGCACGCTAGCCTCACTGTTTCTGTGTGCACTCGCTGTCTTCTCTCAAAGATAACGCCTGATTTTAGACTTTTCTGATTTTAAATATGAAATAAGCACATTTGCCTTTTTAAAACGCGCACATTATATACTTACAGTTTTTGGGTTGCTCAGAGGGGTGCCTCCCCGGTCCACCACGGATTGTTCCGTTTGAGTGGAGGGAGTGTTGCACTACCCGGAAGTGACGTGCAGTTACCAGGTCAGCTGTTTAGCTGCCTGGAACTACAAATTCTCATGCCCTGGCCGACGCGCAGCGGACGCGCGCAGCGGGCGCGCCGCCGGCGCGCCGAAGGCGCGCCTAAGGCAAGCCCGTCTGCGCCCGTCCGCGCCTGGTCGTCGCCAGGAGCCAGAAACCCTGCTGGTACTTCCTTAAATCCAGCAATTAGTCCCAATCAGCGCATTAGCTTCACCAGCCAAGAGCTAACGTACATTAGGGACCATATACGAGCTCCCGTGATGCACATTAAAGCGAACTCCTGTATCCACAAATTCCCTAGATCAGTGGAAGGTCCCCTTGCATGCATTAACTGCAGATTCCAGAGTATCTCACCCATACCATCGACTGTCCTTAACAATCCCCGTAAATCAGGTGAAAATAAGGTAAGCTGGGACTGTTTTTTGGCAAATGTCCATTCACTCCCTAAGCATGCCATTAACATTTGGGACTTGCTTTCTTCCTCTTCCCCAGACATGGGATTTATAACGGAAACATGGATGAAACCATCCTCATCCCCAGTAATTGCCATGGCAATCCCAGATGGATATCGTATTTTGAAATTAGATAGACCACGCAGGGTAGGAGGAGGGGTAGCCATTATTCACAAAGACTCGATCAAAGCTACTTTATTAGATCATCTTAGCAATGATAAAATTGAAATTCTGGTATTCAGGTTAGATCTTCACGCACAGTTGAGCTGGAAGGGAGCTCTTGTATACCGCCCCCGGGACCGCTACTCGATTCCACCACCCTGTTATTAGACCTGATCGCCCCACATCTAATATCCTCCAATAAATTTCTTTTACTTGGTGACTTTAATGTTCATAGTGAGAATCCAGAAGATCCCAAGGCCTCTGCTCTCTTGTCCGAGCTCGCGTCATTAGGACTCACAAAAATTAACGAGGCGCCGACGCATATTGCAGGTCATACTTTAGATCTGGTTTTTTCTAACTCCCCTCACATATTGTATAAATCTACCACCCCTCTGACCTGGTCGGATCACTCCGCCATTTCATTTGATCTAGAGGGCCCGCCGCCCATAAATGCGCGGGAAAACCCATTACGCGAGCCCATAGACAATGGCACAAATTGACACCTACACTTTTTAGAGAAACTTTTATCCCTCCAAATTTTTCATTTTTAGACACGGTAGAGAAACGACTAGCGGATTTTCAGGACGCATTACTAATCACCTTAGATGAACTAACCCCCCTGAAAAGTTCATCAGTGGCCCCCAAGCGTCCCCAGACTCCATGGTACTCAACAGACCTTCGACTCGAAAAAAGTCGATGCAAAAAGATAGAGCGTCAATGGCGCAGATCCCAGACACCTTCTGACAAAGCAAAATATAAAATTGCCATAGACTCCTATCATAAAAACATCAAAGCTGCTCAAAAAAAATATATAGCAGACCAGCTAGCACAAGCAGATAACACCTCTAAAGCGCTTTTCCAAGTACTTAGCACCTTCATAAATCCCAAAGCTTGTACTCAGGAAGACGCACCAACCCAGTTACTCTGTGATAACATTGCGGACTTTCTTACACAAAAGATTGATAACATCTACAATAAAATTACTACTACTGTTACTAGCACTAGGAATGAACCAACTGCAGAATTACCCTCTGACTCATATAATTCTCTCACTTTAAAAGAATTTCCTCTGCTCACTATTAAAAGTACAGAAAACTTATTACAATCTATTAAATCCGGATCCCCTAAAGATTTAATTCCATCTAAAATCTCCAGAAGTTTAGCAGCAGAGTTGGCTGCTCCCCTGTGTTCTATTTTAAATAGTTCAATTAAAGAAGGCAAGCTTCCCTCCGAGTGGAAAGCTGCCCAGATAATGCCTAATAGGAAAAACACCAAACTACCCCCTGATGTAATTTCCAACTATCGTCCCATTTCACTTCTCCCTCTATATAGTAAAGTGCTGGAAAAGCATATCAACACTCATCTTTCCACCTTTATAGAATCATCAGACTGTCTTGACTATTCGCAGTCGGGATTCCGTCCTAAGTACAGTACCGAATCAGCTCTGGTCAATGTCATGGATGACATCCGAATGCATGCGGATGCTGGTCGAGCAGTGATTCTTATACTGCTCGACCTCTCCGCAGCATTTGACACTATCTCACATCAGATTTTGTTGGAGAGATTACGGGCTATAGGAATACAGGACAATGCACTAGACTGGTTAACTGACTTCTTAAAGGGAAGAACTCAAACAGTTAACCTTGGCCCCTTCAAATCTCAGACAAGTATGGTAACAAAGGGTGTGCCTCAGGGCTCTTGTCTCAGCCCTTCATTATTTAATATATATGTCGCCCCACTTGCAGCACTTTTAAGAAAGATTGGATTTACTCCCATCTCATACGCGGACGACACACAGCTCCTTCTCTCCTTCGACAAAAATACACCTAACATCAAGAGCACTTTTGCAAATGGCATGAAAACTATCACATCATGGATGAGTAATAACTTTCTGCAGTTAAATGCAGATAAAACTGAAATAATGCTATTCAAAGACGCAGTGACCAGATGGTCACCGTGCTGGTGGCCAGAAGAGCTGGGACCAGCACCATCCCCTAAATTAGTGGTCAAGAATCTGGGTGTGCTAATTGATAGCAAACTTAATTTGGATGACCATATAGCCACCACAAAACGGACTTGCTTCCATGTTCTCAGCCTGCTCCGGAAGGTTTTTCACCTTCTCCCTTCTTCAACACGAAAAACCCTGATACATGCAATGGTCCTTAGCCGACTGGACTTCAGCAATGCTCTGCTGATCTCCGCTAAAACAACTGCCTTGAGCAGCTTACAAGTGGTCCAGAATACGGCGGCCCGATTGGTGACTAGTGCTCCCCCGAACTCCATCAGGTCCCCTGCTACGCAAATTACATTGGCTGCCTATACGTAAAAGAATAGAATTTAAAATTGGTTGCTTGGCTTTCAAAGGCCTCAATAAAATGGGACCTAAATATCTAGCAGACAAACTGGTTAGATATACACCTTCGCGCACCCTCCGATCAGCAGATAAGGGCCTTCTTACTGTCCCGTGCATAAAACAAACTAGGCTAGGAGGCAAAGCATTCTCCTACATAGCCCCACAATTATGGAACCAGCTACCTCTGGATATCCGCCAATGCACCAATTACCTAACTTTCAGGAAAAAACTTAAAACTTCACTTTTTTAGTTCTTCGTGCCTCTCTAGTCGCCATTAGCGCGGAGATACCCCATTTGGGGTGATTCATGCGCTTTATAAATGACAGAAATAAATAAATAAATACTGTTAGTCCTGCTGTGCTTCCATGAAGCCTCATGCATAATGTATGAGAATCGAACCAGGGAAAAACCAGCGTTCTGAATGCAGTGTCATATCTACGTAAAAAGACAGTGCCTAAGAACCGTTATGTATGTAATGTAGGGAAGAATATAGGTGAAAGGTTGCAATGTTACCAGCGCCTATATAGGTTACCTATATGGAATATAACACCCACTCCTCTTCCGACTGGACGACATATGTAACCTATTACTGTACTACTGGCATAACTAGATAGTGGTGCGCACAAAGTTTATAAAAACATCTCTTTAGCTAAAAATGTTTTAAAACTTCTAAACAATTTCTAAAAACTTAAAAAATGTAAAAAGAAACATTTTCAAGCCCTAGCTCTAAAAAGTGTCCGTAATTATAGTCCGAACCACTATAAGCATTAAAAAGCCATGTATGCCCAAAAAATGAAAGGAATGTCAATATAGTTTCATAGTTCCAAATTTGAGCTTGCTTAGAAAAGGGCGAATTTCTCCCAGCACACGACGAGCCAAATGAGTCAAATGTTTATGTGTCCTGGCTGGTAGACGCAACATTTCCGTTGCTTGCTTCCGCAGTAGACGGCCCCTGTAACACCTCGCCAAGTATGTCAATTGAGCACAGATTATGTTCCGCGCTATCCGCAGCCGGTGCTGGGGCAGCCTGTGCGCAGTCCAAAGACGGGGTGTCAGTGGAGGAGCCGGTGTTCAGACCATGGGCCGTTATCCGGTCCAGTAACGCATTCACATCCGGTTGTGCACATGATGGGAGTGTCAAACACAGGTCTAACACGCATTCTTCTCCGCAAAACAGGCATCAGAGGACAGGTAAGATGCAGTCCATCCAGACTGGTCGGAATGACAAGAACCAAGATGCCTTTAGTTCTCTTAGGCGAGGCGTGCCTAGATGTTGTACCATGCGGTCATGGTATTTACGCTTCAGGAGTGCTTTTTCCATCTCCTTGGTGACTGGGACGTCCATTGTGTAGCAAATATAAAACAATCAGGATACCTGCTGCTAGGAACAGGATGAGCGGAAGTCCTCCAAAGATGCTTCCAAATACGGAGTGTATGAAGTTTGGGATAACTCCAAGTACCCTCTGAAAGGTGCTCAGAAGTCCAGAACCTATGGTCTTAAATAGGTGGACTATGCCTGTCATATCAGACATGTTAAAGATACGATTGACCATTTCTGCGAAATGGAAAGGGCAATTTGTATGAATTAGCGCCTGTATCTCTGCCGAAGACCTTGCGATCTGGAGATCAAAAGTCTCTCGAGCGGAGGTTAATGGCACAGACTTCTGTAGAAGCATGGCTTTCATTCTGCTTAGAGTATCAAACCGTATTAAAGAAACATTCATTGAAGGCCATAACGACGCCTCCCTGACTGTATATGTTGGTGGAAACAATACTTGCATACAACAAGTAACCCTGGAGCTCACGGTTACCAGATATGCGATGCCCAGGGAGCATGCTGCAGCAGCCTTGACTGTTCAGCTTCAAGTAACTCCCATTCAAAAGTAGCCTGAATGCTGGAGTAATCACAGCAGCTGGGGCACCCCTCAAATGGCACGACAGGTTTGCCACAGAACCATTACAAGCCCCATGCAGCATTACATCCTGGCATATGAGTGATCCACTCAAATCGTTATCACAGTTTGTACCACTCAGAAACACTTCCCGATCCCCACTCCAGCATCGAAATCTGTATGGTAATACCCATGATTCCTTAATGTATTCCTTACCCATTTTGTCACATCTGCCTACTTGCTTTTGTTCAAGGCAATACTTAAACTGAAAAGTAGTGACCGGTAGAGTTATGTGGCCATGGATCAGCCATTCTGTGGACGGTGATTCTGCCACTGTAAATGCTAATCTATCCAGTTTTTCGATACGCAGCATTGTATATTTTGCTCCCCTTTGTGCCATTTCTATCTGTTTATCTGTTAGATTGTATTCAGCAGAGACGTACTGTTGATATAACGCCAAGGCACGTAGCCTGCACGCAAAGATTGCAGCGTCCAGCTTAATAACATAATAGAACGCAATTGAGATTGCCAGTGTTGTAATGTAGCCAAATCTTGTTCTAGTATGTCTATCGCAGAAGCTACAATGTTGCCTAAGGAATATATCCTGGAGGTCAATGTAGTTAACCCATTGTCTACCACTGCTAGAGATTTTTCTAGATTTATACGATCTATTTCACGTAACCTCTCTGCGACCTCTTGTTGTGATATTTTCCATATTTCATTGTAGACAGCATAATAGAAACGTTTCTGACGTGGTTGCCTGGGACCCAATAAAAAATCCCTGAGATCCACATCCTGTGATAGTAAGGATAAGTGTTGTTTCACCTTTGTAAGCGTTGATGATTTTAGCCACTCAAGGCACAACTTCCCAACATTGTAGGATGTCACTACCCCTGGATGTTGTCTCTACATAATGTGGATCTGGCCTATGGATACTAAACCCTTTGGTTTTACCCATGAATCTTGCCTGACAACTATCAGTGTCTGTGGGCCAAATCAACCATTTTTTCCAATTGGGGTCTGATCTGTTGTATTGTATGATGTCATATACTGTAATCTCCTTCTGTGATGTTTTGTTACCCTCGGTGTGTGATGGAGTTGGCAACCGAGGTGTGTTCAAGTCTTTGTTCTTGGCTAGTCCAAGGCAAGACGTCTGTTGCACTGTCTCGTTCAAAAACATAATTTGTTGAGGGATGAGGCATGCTCTAAACAAAGCTTCTGTTCCCTGTACCTGCCATTCCCTAGTACCCCAGACTGATTTTAGGTCTATGGTGTCTTTCCACAAGTCGAAACTTGTTCGGACAACTGGGCAATAAAGGAAGCAGAGAAAATCTGTTTGGTGTTTGTCAACATATTTTTCTGTGCTGAAGTTGGTGCAACCTTATAATAATATGAGGCTGGGTCAGACATATTGAACCCTGAAAAATATGGAAATTTCTGTGTAAATGTTTTTGAAGTAGCTTTCGGTGGTGTTGGACAATGTTCCCACTGGTGGTATGTGAACACATTTCTAGGATTTACAGATTTATGCAGAAAATGATGACCATAATTTTGATAACAATACATAGTCTCGAAATCTGATGTGCCTTCCAATGTTTCACTATTAGAAAACGCAGCAGATTTTTCCAAATCAGATAGCATGTTATTAACAGTTTCAAAATCCCAATCATCGGAAAATGTACTTGAGGTAATGATATCACTCAACGATATTTTAAATAAATGAGGAATTCTTAAAATTTCGGTCGGACCAAATATATCGAAATCAACCTTGTCCCAAACTATACCATCAGGTATAGGAACTGCTGTAATGTTCACTGATGACTCTTTGTTCTCGATCAGATGATTGGTGTGGTTTTATAAGTAAGTTCACTTTTTGGGCTGCAGAGCTCTGCCGAATGTATTGTCCATTGACAAGCATGTTAAAAACTATCACTAAGCCTAACCAGAAAAGAAAGAAAAGTACCCCGGTAATTATCCATAGTTCTACCCACGGTGATACCAGGTAAATTATTTTAGGAAAGTTCAGAAAGTCTTTAACTTGCTGCTTGCATGATTTTTGGGCTGGCGTCGTTTCAGGTTCACTTGGATCCAAAGAAAACGTATCAAAGTTTATGAAGTAGCCAGAAGCAGTTCGATCAATTGTTGGAATTGCATCAGGATTTGTTGAAATCGTACTTTGCTCTAGTCGAGGCACATTGACATAGACATCTGTATTTAGTCTAATAGCAATTTGTCTTTGATTTTGAAGTTGAGCTTCAGGTTCAAGGGGAACGAGTTCCATAGCATTGTTGCATAGTCCATCATTTCGTGCAGGAGACTCTTCGAACGTGATGAGTCTTTCCGTTTGAACTTCTTGGATTGTAGCGAGAGGAGGGCGTCTGCTACTTTGGAGTCCACGTGGCCTACTACTCAGTATCAGCCACATAATGTGGTTTGATTAGGTCGATTGAGATAAATCTTTTCTCTTTTTTTCCGGCAAGAGGCAGTAGAAGTACAGTTCTTGGTCCTTCAATTGCTAGGACCGGGACAGGTTTTCTGTATGATGGGCCAAATTCTTTTTTGGCCGCAATCTTCTCTCTGTCCAGATCCCCGACTCTTGGGATCCAGACAGGCCTTGCCGTGACTGATTTGACTTCCCCAGTGGCGGTCTGCTTCAGATGGACATTACTTTGTTGTGTCCTGGATTCATTTAGATCCTGTAAAACAGTCAAACGATCATGGATGTCAAAAGGTTTTTCATCTGCCACTGCGCCTTCACAAACAAGATCAGGTACCCACATTCTTGTCCCAAATAGGACCTCATATGGAGTGACCCCCCCTAGAGAACTTCTTGGCATGTTGTTCAAAGCTCGCTGGACTCCATACAGATGTTTTACCCAACTTTCACCCGTGCCAAATACTCTAGCTGTTAAAGATTGCTTTAAGTCCTGGTTTTTTCTCTCCACAACCGAATTTCCCTCGGGATGGTACGGAGATGAGTACCACAATGCTACACCCAATCCTCGCATGGCCTCCTTGTAAGCCCGAGAGCTAAACGCAGGGCCCTGGTCAGAATGTAATGTGCCAATTGCGTATGTCCCTATGAAGACTCACAAATCTTTTATAACAGTTCAAGCGTCAGCCGAGCGCTGGGGCCACACCCATAGGAATCGTGAGCAGGAATCCACTGCAACCATGATATACCTGTAAGCCCCATCACATTTTAAGGGGCCGCAGTAGTCCCAGTGAATGCACGCGAATGGACAGTTTGATGCTGTCTAATAATGGGATTTGTGCTGGACGTGTTACGGTGGAACCTTTCATCTGCTGGCAGATGTCGCATTTCAAGACATAGGGGCCGATTCCGATTCGGGCCGGAAAATATACCGACCGACTCGGTACGGGAATGTAGTCCGACCGACACGTACCGGCGCTGCCCGATCCGCGTAGTACGATGCAATGCATGTGAATTATGACCGACTCGTACGGAACACAAGCCGAACGACCGAACCGCACGGAAACCAGCTATCCGGCCGGGAAACTACGCAAATAGAACCGACCGACACGCACCAGGAATTAACCCGACAGAAACGTACCCGCAAACTCCGACCCGCGCAGTACGATGCAATGCGTGTAAAACCAGACCAAGTCGCACGGAGCCCAAGCCGTACGACCGACACGCATACAAAACCGAGCCAAAGCAACCCAATACTCCGCGACTGACGCGTACGCCGCACATGAAACCCATCAGGAACACAGCTTGAAAGACTCGGAGAAGCCCGCACGAGCCAACTGCAGCGTCCTACTCGGTCAGAAGAACGTCTCCTACATGCCTAAAACCCACAAAGGAAAAATACAAAAAAAAGGGCCAAACAAGCAATGACAAAGTCAATAAATACAGGGGGGAAAAAACATGGAACAAAGACACACCCACAACTCCACCCATATAAAGGCCACAAATCACTACCATGATCCTTTGCCAATTCAACTGACCTGCCAGCACAGAACACCATCAGACAGCAACCACAGACACACTCACAACTCATCCATCACACAAGCCACACACCATTACCACCTCCCAAATAGCACCCTCACATACACCCAGCAAAACCTACACTCACCCACCCTCACTTGCACACTCACACACACACACATCAATACCCACCACCACCCATCACCATGCCCCCAGAGAAGAATCCAAAGTTCCTAGACAGTGAATTGGAAGTCCTGGTAGATGAAATCCTCAGGGTAGAGCCACAATTGTTTGGTACATTGGTCCAACAGACCCCCATGTCGCAGAAAACCAAGATGTGGGAGAGGATCGTCGACAGGGTGAACGCACAATCACCATGTTTGCGCACAAAGGAAGACATCCAGAACAGGTGGTATGATGTGCGCAGGAGGGTCAAGGACCTACTCAAGAAGGATTACGCCTTGAGTCAGCGCACCGGCAGTGGCCCTCCTGCCAAACCAGTATACCTCAGGCCCTGGGAGGAGAAGGTGGGGGCCATCCTACCACCAGAGAGCGTACATGGACTATCAAACATCCCAGAGCCTGGTGAGTACACAACCAATATACCCAATATTGTGTGACAATACACACACATCACTGTCAAGGGGATAGTCAAACCATGCACCCTTAGCAAATCCACAGCAACCAAAAGATAATCATCCCAAGATGTGTATGTTAGTTAGATAAACACAATACATGCCATCTCATAGCGATATGTAACTGTGTCATGACATGTACAAACCTAACAACAAATAGAGCAAGGCAGTGGCACAAATCTAACCAACAAACACAGTCAGATATTTTGCCACCACTAGAACACCACCTCACAGGGAAGCTCACTGAAAGGAAGGAATTCTGCGTATGCTGGTGAAGTGAGTGTAGCCAATAGCATGATGGGAGTTGTAGTCACAGATATTGGTCACCCTCACAATTGGCCCATCAACACCACTCTGAACCTTACTCACATCACATGGAGTGGAAAAGAACTGACAAAAGGAAGGAAGTATGGGTATGCTGGGAAGGGGGTGTAGGCAATAGCATGATGGGAGTTGTAGTCACAATTGGTCACCCTCACAATTGGCCCATCAACACCACTCCGAACCTTACTCACATCACATGGAGTGGAAAAGAACTGACAAGATGGCTGACACTGGGTACTGCTGTGGGGAGCACAAGGCCCTGCTGGGAACTGTGCACCAACCAACAGCAGGACACCACTGTCAGCCATCTTTCCATTGCTGTCACACTCACACACAGTGAAGTCGACTCAAAAGGAAGGAAGTATGGGCATGCTGGGAAGGGTGGTGTAGGCAATAGCATGATGGGAGTTGTAGTCACAGATATTGGTCACCCTCACAATTGGCCCATCAATACCACTCTGAACCATGCTCACATCACAGGCAGTGAAAAGCCACTTCAAAGATGTCTGGCACTGGCCCTGCTGTGAACTGTGCACCAACAAACAACAGGACCACACTGTAAGCCATCTTGCCATTGCTGTCACACTCACACACAGTGAAGTCGACTCAAAAGGAAGGAAGTATGGGTATGCTGGGAAGGGGGTGTAGGCAATAGCATGATGGGAGTTGTAGTCACAGATATTGGTCACCCTCACAATTGGCCCATCAACACCACTCTGAGCCATGCTCACATCACAGGGAGTGGAAAAGAACTGACAAGATGGCTGACACTGGGTACTGCTGTGGGAGCACAAGGCCCTGCTGGGAACTGTGCACCAACAAACAGCAGGACACCACTGACTGACATCCTGAAAGCCAACTTGCACTCCCTGCAATGGAAGCACGTTCCATGGTGGGATATCTGGCTGGGTGGGAAGGAGGACTGACAGCTCTGACCATAGTTACAAGCAGCTTTTCTCACACACCTCCTTAACACAAACTCCACACAACTCACCTGGGAGAATGCAATGCCTCACACTCTAATAAATATCCCACAAAGAACAACCACACTGGGTTATGCTGTGTGAAGCACAGGGACACTTTTGGGACTTGTAGCCAAACAAACGCCAGGGCAACACTGTCAGCCATCCTGTCAGCCCAGGCACACTACCCCACAGGGAAGCAGAGTCAAAAGGAAGGAAGTATGGGCATGCTGGGAAGGGGGGTGTTGGCAATAGCATGATGGGAGTGGTAGTCACAGCTCAACATCCCCCACCCACATGGCCCAGCAAGCTCACACTGAAGCATGCACACCTCACAGGCAGTGAAAAGCCACTTCAAAGATGTCTGACACTGGCCTCAGCTGTGGGGAGCACAAGGCCCTGCTGGGAACTGTGCACCAACCAACAGCAGGACACCTCTGTCAGCCATCTTGCCATTGCTGTCACACTCACACACAGTGAAGTTGACTCAAAAGGAAGGAAGTATGGGCATGCTGGGAAGGGGGGTGTAGGCATTAGCATGATGGGAGTTGTAGTCACAGATATTGGTCACCCTCACAATTGGCCCATCAACACCACTCCGAACCTTACTCACATCACATGGAGTGGAAAAGAACTGACAAGATGGCTGACACTGGGTACTGCTGTGGGGAGCACAAGGCCCTGCTGGGAACTGTGCACCAACCAACAGCAGGACACCACTGTCAGCCATCTTTCCATTGCTGTCACACTCACACACAGTGAAGTCGACTCAAAAGGAAGGAAGTATGGGCATGCTGGGAAGGGTGGTGTAGGCAATAGCATGATGGGAGTTGTAGTCACAGATATTGGTCACCCTCACAATTGGCCCATCAATACCACTCTGAACCATGCTCACATCACAGGCAGTGAAAAGCCACTTCAAAGATGTCTGGCACTGGCCTCAGCTGTGGGGAGCTCAAGGCCCTGCTGTGAACTGTGCACCAACAAACAACAGGACCACACTGTCAGCCATCTTGCCATTGCTGTCACACTCACACACAGTGAAGTCGACTCAAAAGGAAGGAAGTATGGGTATGCTGGGAAGGGGGTGTAGGCAATAGCATGATGGGAGTTGTAGTCACAGATATTGGTCACCCTCACAATTGGCCCATCAACACCACTCTGAGCCATGCTCACATCACAGGGAGTGGAAAAGAACTGACAAGATGGCTGACACTGGGTACTGCTGTGGGAGCACAAGGCCCTGCTGGGAACTGTGCACCAACAAACAGCAGGACACCACTGACTGACATCCTGAAAGCCAACTTGCACTCCCTGCTATGGAAGCACGTTCCATGGTGGGATATCTGGCTGGGTGGGAAGGAGGACTGACAGCTCTGACCATAGTTACAAGCAGCTTTTCTCACACACCTCCTTAACACAAACTCCACACAACTCACCTGGGAGAATGCAATGCCTCACACTCTAATAAATATCCCACAAAGAACAACCACACTGGGTTATGCTGTGTGAAGCACAGGGACACTTTTGGGACTTGTAGCCAAACAAACGCCAGGGCAACACTGTCAGCCATCCTGTCAGCCCAGGCACACTACCCCACAGGGAAGCAGAGTCAAAAGGAAGGAAGTATGGGCATGCTGGGAAGGGGGGTGTTGGCAATAGCATGATGGGAGTGGTAGTCACAGCTCAACATCCCCCACCCACATGGCCCAGCAAGCTCACACTGAAGCAGGCACACCTCACAGGGAGTGAAAAGCCACTTCTAAGATGTCTGACAATGGTGCTCTGTTGTGGGGAGTACCAGGCCCTGCTGGGAACTGGGCACCAACCAACAGCAGGACACCACTGACTGACATCCTGAGGGTTAACCTGCACCCACTGCAAGGGTGGCATGCTTCATGGTGGGATAACTGGGCTGGGGGGAGAAGGAGGTCCGGATGTCAATCAAATACCACCAATGCTGGTCATGCACACACCTCAACATCCACATTGAAATGCATCAGGTTGGCAGGACAATGAGCCACACCAATATCAACCTCTGACTGTGACAACTTAGGACAATGCAATGTACAGGGCCGCATCCAGAGGTACAGTCACAACTGTCATGCGTCTGAACCATTGATGCCTGCAGAAACATAACATACATTGTGTGTCTCTTCCAAAAACAGGTGATGATGGGGACACAGCAGCAGATGAGGAGGAGTCCCTGTCCCAGGCTCCGGTGGCCCCTGAGCTCTCTGGTGTGGAACAGCCTCTGCCCTCATCGGATGGCGAAGACCAACCTGGCACCTCCGGTGTGAGTAATCATGCAGCACCAGCAGGACCACCATCTGCACCCCCTGCACCCATTCCTCCAACATCTGCCAACACACAGACCACCCCCGCCGACACGGACAGACCAAGGACACTGAATGACAACAGCACAGGGACCCCAGCCCACCGTGAAGCAACGGACAACAACCCCAGTACCAACCCCCAAGGGGGCCTAGGGTCACCTGTGGGTGCCACCGTAGGTCCCGCACGTGTGGCCAGGGGTGGTGGGAGGGGTGGTAGGCAGAGGTCGCTGTTTGCAGAGGGGTCTGGACTGCATGATGACCCACAACTGGTACGCATTGCTGATGCGTACCAGAATAGCACCGGAGAGGTCAGCCAGGTAGTGGGGATCCTCAAGGACATTCAACAGCAGCAGGCTGCCCATCATGCCCGCTTGGACTCCCACATGTCCCATGTGGAGACACACATGTCTGGCATGGAGTCCAAGTGGGACACATTGGAAGAACTGACAGCGGTGCAGAGGGACATATTGACATGCCTCCGCCAGATTAGCACCAACATGTCCACACCTCCCTGTGTGCCCACAACATCTGGTGCCGCAACAACTGCAACTGCCACAGGGAGGGAGGATGACTCTGGTGGAGAGTCCTCTGCACCGCAGCGGCCTGCACGTGAGGGTCCCCCCAGAAAGAAGAGGGGTCGTCCGAGGAAGGACAACTGAGAGGCCAATGGCCATGTACATCCCCCAGGAACCCAACACCTGTTCTGGAAATTCTCCTTTGTGTGCAAACTGTTCACCCTGTCGAATGCAACCCAACTCTCCCACATGACATGGGGAGTTTAAGTTGGACTAATGTATCAGATGACTGTGGACTTTACTCAGGACATTTCTGCTACCAACACTTCCAACTCATCTGGGAACTTTGGATTCCAATCCCAATGTACAGCACCCACCATCCTGTGCACTATCCTCACACATGTATGTAAATAAACTCACTAATACACCATACTTGACTCTGTTGTGATTCAAACGTTGTTTTTGTCATGGAGATGATGATCTGCTAAATGACACTGTGCATGCTAACTGCTACAGCAAGTTCAACACCGTCATGTGAGTCATGGCGACGTGACACATATGAGGGAGACACACCACTAGGGCTACACAACACATACACACCAGAGCCATCTGACTCATCGCCTACACTGATGTTGCCAGGAAATACAGTGGAATGCACAGACACCACACCTATTCAGAGTCTGTGTTAACTAGCCCACAGGTGCAGTAAGCAAATGTCAGTCAGATGTGTGACCACAGACAACGCACATCCCAAAGTGAAGCACAGGTTTATTACACCTTTGCAACATGTTGTTTCCACTACAGATGCAAGGTAATCCCACGTGGCAGTGGCCACACAGTCAACAAGTGTAGAAGAAATAAAGTTCAGGGGTGTGTGGCACATCACCTGTAAGGAAACGACTGCTTCCACCCTGGAAGTTGAATCATGGTGTCGGGGGATCCGAGTTGACCAAACAACTCTGAAAGTACCCTGTGAAGGACAGACATGACACACAGTCAAAAGCACTGAAGAACAGGACAGAACTGCAATACTCATGCCCAATACATGTCACAAGATACCTACACAAAACCAAGTTAGCATGTCAACACTGTTGGGGAGTACAGACTACCTGTAAGGACACATCGCTGCACGCATCCAGTCAAGTAGCACATGGCCACACTCAAACAGCAACAGAGCACCACCAACACATATCATGCAAACTCAAATCATTGACATGACATCTCTGTATACTCACATTCAGCTGAAGAAGTTGGTGATGAGCTGTGTGCGGACATCACCCTCATCATCATCATCATCACTGGCAACGTGGCCTCGGCCAGGATCCTCCACAGGTGGCGGATGTTGGTCATCGTCATCCAGGATGAGAGGCAACTCCTTCCGCACTGCCAGGTTGTGTAGCATGCAGCAGACGATGAAAATCTTGCACACCTTTGCAGGGGCATATGGGAGGGCCCCTCCTGTCTTGTCCATGCAGCGAAAGCGGCTCTTCAGGAGACCAAATGTCCGCTCGATCACTCTTCTGGTCCGACCATGTGCCTCATTGTAGCGCATCTGGGCTGGTGTCACAGGGTTCCTGAGGGGTGGCAGCAACCATGGCATGTTGGGGTATCCGGAGTCACCTACATACAGACAATTGCACATTAGCTGAGTTGGAAAAGAGGGTGGAATACAACATTGCAGAACAAACACAATGGTACAAAGTCAGTACACACCGACAAGCCAGGCACGCTGGTTCTGCATCTGTGACATCATCCTCGGGATGCGACTACTCCTCATCACGTAGGCATCATGTGCAGAACCGGGGAAACGGGCACACACATGTGAGATGCTCATATCTGCAAGACATACCACCAGAGCATTGATAGAATGGTAATGTTTCCTGTTCCTGTATGCCTGCTCATGTGCCTGTGGTGGTACCAAAGCCACATGTGTCCCATCAATGGAGCCAATGACATGTGGCATCCGCCCCAGGGCATAGAAGTCACTCTTGACGTCAGTGAGTTGTTGACGTTTAGGGAAATAGATGTACTGGTTCAGGTATCTCAACATCGCCTCCAAAACATCGCGTAGCACACGGCTGAACATGGTCTGTGACATCCCACCAGCAGATGCCACAGTGTGTTGAAAGGTACCGGTGGCAAAGAAGTGTAGGGCTGCCATCACCTTCACCTTGGGGGTCAGCGCTGTAGGGTATGGCCGGCCAGGTTGCAAATGTGGGGCCAACCGCAACGCCAATTCCTCAATCAGCGGCCTGTTGAAGCGGTACTGTCAGATGCAGTCACGTTCAACCATGGTTGCAAGGTCAGGGAATGGTCTATGGACAGCTGGTGCCCTGCAGTGCATAGGTGAACAAAGAAAGATTGTCAGTCACCCCACATATGTGGCATTGGCCATACTCAATATCACATGATACATCATTACGAGACACAAGTACTTGATGTGTGTGCCGTTCTGTATGGACATATATGGCACCTACATGGCCAACATCTAACATCACAGTTCAACATGTGTTGATAACAAGTTCCAGGTTGTGCTATGGGAAATCATTAGGCTGTGTCACAGTACCCATGTACTGCTGTCACGTTCCAAACACACACCACAGTGACAAGTGAGGACAGATGTGCCACAGGCATCACAGCTCTTTCACAGGTAGATTCCCAGGGACCCTGTATTGCCACATGGACACTGGCATGACATGGCGTATCATGTACACGTCAGCAAAACAACCATGACTCCCACAGGTAGTGGCCCCTGTTGCCTCTGCAGGACAGACATGGACATCTGTGACACACACACACACAACATCAAAGTCGATGCACAAACAACGTGGATGTGGAGACTGTCTCCCATTGTGCACATGGAATCAGAGACATCTGAAACACAACATGCACACAGACTGTGGAGGGCCATCACAATTGTGGCAATGGGTCACCCTGTGACGTACATACCTTCCCACATGGGACTCAGGGTGTATGTGACATGACATACACAACCTGGAAATGTGACCATGCCACATGCTCTGAACTGAACAGTTGCACATCACAGTGGTCATGTGCACAACACACAAAGGATTCTGTCCCCATAAACACGTGCACAGCCTGGGAGTGGCTGCCCCCAAGTGCAACCAAAAAAAACACATGTTGACCCCCATACACACACAGGTAATGCAGCCTTACATGCCTTAGGATACAGTGTGGACAGGCTGTGGTGTTGTAGGTGTGTCCCTGAGTCCCTGGCAAGTAATTGTGGCTGGCATACGTTCACCAGTGACAACCATGGTGACATATGCGAGTGACTTGTACAGTGACGCGTCGTACAGCAATGGACCGATCGGTGCGCACGCTTTGGCCATTGCATATGATGTGGACGGATGCGTGTTGTGTTTAGAAATACACGTTGTACAGCAATGGACCGATCGGTGCGCACGCATTGGCCATTGCATATGATGTGGACGGATGCGTGTTGTGTTTAGAAATACGCATTGTACAGCAATGGACCGATCGGTGCGCATGCATTGGCCATTGCATATGATGTGGACGGATGCGTGTTGTGCTCCGAAATCCGCGTCGTACAGCAATGGACCGATCGGTGCGCACGCATTGGCCATTGCATATGATGTGGACGGATGCGTGTTGTGTTTAGAAATACGCGTTGTACAGCAATGGACCGATTGGTGCGCACGCATTGGCCATTGCATATGATGTGGATGGATGCGTGATGTGTTTAGAAATATGCGTTGTACAGCAATGGACCGATCGGTGCGCACGCATTGGCCATTACATATGATGTGGACGGATGCGTGTTGTGCTCCGAAATCCGCGTCGTACAGCAATGGACCGATCGGTGCGCACGCATTGGCCATTGCATATGATGTGGACGGATGCGTGATGTGTTTAGAAATACGCGTTGTACAGCAATGGACCGATCGGTGCGCACGCATTGGCCATTGCATATGATGTGGACGGATGCGTGTTGTGTTTAGAAATACGCGTTGTACAGCAATGGACCGAACGGTGTGCACGCATTGGCCATTGCATATGATGTGGACGGATGCGTGTTGTTTTTCGAAATACGCGTCGTACAGCAATGGTCCAATCGGTGCGCACGCATTGGCTATGGCCTGACATGGTAACGGACGCGTTTTCGAAGCTTTAACGAGTCGGATGCAGTGAATTCAGTTGGCCACCCACAACAATGTTGCAAATTCATGGGTGTCATGAAGTTGAACTTTTGAAGGATGCTGTGGGCGTGTATAAGTGGTGCAATTCCATGGATTGGCCAGATTCAGAAGATGCAAACGACTTGGACCTATCACTTTGGACACATGGGACAGTATCTGCCTCTGCAGCACACATATAATGCTGGCTGTTCCCCTGAGAGCTCACTTGCCTGCACTACATGCTCCAGGACGACATCTGCCACCACCACTGCTGCTGTCTCTGCATCCTCTGGCTACTGCAATGGCACGTACTGTGGATAGAGCCCCAGCCTTCAGCACTGAGGAGAACCAGGCCCTGCTGGACAGCTTCCTTCCACAGTACAGCAAGCTGTATGGGAAACCAGGGGAGCAGGTGAGTGTGCTGTCCACTGCCTTACTAATTGTGCATGTTGTCTGACTAGCAAGACTTACAGTGTGTACACCAGTGGCTAGCATGCTCACTGAGTAGTTGTCACCCCCCAAAGTGTGTAGTCACATGCACTGAACAGTTATAGTGCAGTAACAGTGCATTCCAACAAGGTTTGACTTCCCAGGCAATGATACCATTTAGTAACTGCTGGCAAACTGTTCATACCCATAGTTGCACTACCTGTGTACATCATATGCCCCTGTGATTGAGACATGTATATCCAACTGTGTGATGCACGGAAATGTTGCATGTGTAGTAATGGCCTTTTCACTTTGTCATCCTCACAGGTTGATGCCCACCAGAAGCAGGAGATCTGGCTGACCATCGTCCGGGCAGTACGATCTGTGGGGGTCTACAGGCGCAGGATCCGCAACTGCCAGAAGAGGTGGCAGGACCTTCGGGGCTGAACCCGGAGGATCGCAAGGGTCCAGCTGAAGCTGTCGCCTCCTCGCAGGAGGGGCGGACACCGGACCCTGACCCCCCACATGCTCCGGATCCTGGCGGTGGTCTTCCCTGACCTGGATGGGCAGCTGAAGGCCAGACAGCAGCAAGGAGGGGGTAAGTGCTAGCCTTAACTGTGTACTATGACTAACATGCTCTATGCACTCCTTTAGCCTGGTTCCACTTCCACAGTACAACTGTCATGTCGTCCTGGACTCATGTCCCTCACTTGTGTCATGCCCCCTCCTCATCTGATACACAGGTGTGGCCCTTACAGTCTGTGACTTAGGTCACTTGGGTACTGTGTACTTGCAGTTACCTGTGGTTCAAGTTGGGGACAGCATCAGTTACAGGAACTTTGTGGTGGGCTGCATGGGTGGTACAATTGCTCACAATGCCTGTGATCTGACATGTACTCTGGGTATGGCTTTAATATGTGTTCCAATTGCTGCTCTGACTCACCACATGTCTGGGGTATGTGCCACACACCCATGCTGCAGCAGAGACCAAGGTAGGAGCCTCAGAAGTATGTACATCATGTGTGTGACACATGCATAGCCACCTGCCTAGTGTTCAGGGTAATACCATGTTGCACATGGACCAGGACTGTAATGCCTACTCCGTACATCGAAGGCACTCTGTTCTCCCACTCCCGTGTGTCAGCATACATATTGGGCATTGTAAAGAGTTCACTCAGGTGTATGCCTCTGTGTCACCGTGGTGTGGCCTTGCTTTTTGGACTCCTGGAGTGTTTAACAATTTGGGGTGGCCAGCCATCTGAGTTGTGACTATGGGATCTGCACATAGGTTAATGCATAGGTCTCTGATCCCTTGACTGTGCACAATGTTGTATGAAACATTGAGGTGCAGGCAGCTTTGGTTCATTCTCATCAGACGGTGAAGTGCTCATGTGTATGGATTTGTGTTTGCAGTCACTCAAATGTCTCATTTGATTGACCTGGGATCATCTTAGTCCTCATGATGTGGGTGGCCAGGGGTGCACATGTGCACCTGTCAGCTACAGGGCTTGCATTCCAAAAACTTCCATGATTGTGACACAGTGCAGACTGGTGTTGTGTGTATGCACTGCCCCTGTGACAAGAGACAGTTATGACTGACTTGCCAGACAGGCCTGTGCCATGACATTCAAATTGCAAAGGGTGATCCAGCAGTAGTGTGATATGTCCTGCATGCACACCATTGTTGTATTGTCTATCAGGACATGAGGACATCATTGTGTCTGGTGATGGAAGCAAAACCCGCATATCAACAGAGACTCTGCCCATCACTTTTCCTGACACATGTACTGAGTCATGGCAGGAGATGGCATGTGTTTGCAGTGACACATTTCCATATGTTCTCTTGGATGTCCAACAACTGTGTATGTGGTGCATGTGTGCACATATGATTAGTCGCATACAACAGGCAGCAGACAGATGGGTGCATGGACAGGTAGGATATGTGTGGCATGACTGACTGTCAGGCAGACAATGGGCTTCTTCAAATCAGTGTCAGCACTTATTGCAATGTCTAGCAAATGATGGCAGGGCTTGCTCTGTGATGTGCTGTACTTACTGTGGTGTGTGTGGTCAGTACAGGTGACTAATGTTGCTCTGTTTATCCTGATTGTTTGCAGATACATCCACGGCCACAGGAGGAGACAGCTCCATGGACCAAGAGGAGCGGCAGAGCCAGACTGGGTCCACTGCAGGGGAGAGTGAGGGACCCAGTGGCACGGAGGGTGAGGGGAGCCACACTGAGGAGACCTCAGCTACGACCACCTCGGCTGGGGAAAACAGCACTTCCAGTCAGGACTCCCTTGTGGAGGCGGGTGTCAGCAGACCAGAGGCAACATCAAGCAAGTCTGTCCCCGCCACCACCACCATCTCCACCCTCCCATCTGCTCCAATCCCACATGTCCTTGGAGGCTCCTGTGTAGGGGAGCGTGTCTCCTTCATGCCAGGCACCGCACCCCCTGCCTCTGTCCCCCCTGCTGCCCTGAGTGTGCTGAAACAGATCCATGTAGGGCAGACATCAATGCTGAGTGTCCTCCATGCACACACGGGTCTGTTGACACAACTGGTGTCATTCATGGAGGGCATGTCATCTGGCATGTCTGCCCTACATCGGACCAATCAGTCCATGGCCTCCTCACTGACGGCAGCAGTGTCCCTCCTGCAACAGTCCCTCACCCCTCCTACCTCTGCCCCATCCACAATCCCCAGCACCCTACCTGTCCCAAGCACACACACACCGGCACCGGCACGCACCAGCACAGACACAAGCAGCACACAGACACACAAGCCAAAATCCAGACGCACACGCATGCACAGTCAGGGGACTGATACCTCACTCACAGGGGATGGGGCCCAGACACACACACACGCATCCACGAGCACTCCGCAGTCCTCAGATACCTCTCCCTCCAAAACCCCTTCCCTTGCCTCACCTGCAACCCCCCCCTCCCAGAAGCTCTTCCTCTGTGAGCTTGGCCTCTTCCCCACAGATCCATCTGACACGAAGTCCAGGTGGAAGAGGCGACCACCACACACAGAGGGGAGTGCCCCTCACACCCGGACACCCTCCCCCAGGCACAGGCAGACTGAGGACCCCATTCAAAAGTCCCCCCGGACCAGGAAGGGCAAGGCCCCACCACCACGCAGCTCCACCACACAGTCTCTCTCCTCCATCCCCCAGGCCACCACTCCACAGGTTCCACCACCACACCCTGCCCCAGGTTCCCCCACACACCGATACCGCATCCCCAAACTGCTTAGGCCCTCCCCCCCTACCACTTGCTCTTCCACCCCCAAACCAGATGCTCTGCCTGTTTGTGCCACTGGTGTGGAGACCGGGTTCCCCCCCTCTGTCCTGCCCACCTCATCTGCCCCCCCTTGCACTCCCTTGGAGTTATGCACTGCAGTGGAGTCCACAACCACCCCGTCTGACTCGGGCACTGCAGTGGGGACCCAGTCCACTCCATCTGACCGGCCCACTGCAGTGGTTGCAGCACCCACACCATCTGACTTGTGCCCTACAGTGGTGCCGGCCCCCACTGAGTCAGACACCTCCACTGCAGTTGCCGGTGACACTCCTGCACCCACCACCCCTTCACTGCCTCCTTCTGGCATCCCCTGATCCTGTCCCTGCGGTGCCTGGCCTGCCCCTTGTATGCCCCTCCGAGGGGATGTCCCCTGTCCGTACCAGTGCAGGCAAGCAATGGGTGACAAGTTGTCACATATCACCCTGTTGGGACTGTGTATTTGGACTGGCCATTGGCCTTAGTTTCTTTTGGACTTAAAATTTTAGTTTCACATTTGCTGAATAAAGCCTCTTTTTGTTTACTTGTGGTTTTTCTTTGGATGTACATGATGTAGATGAGTAATAGTGTTCAGATCAGGAAAATGAAGTGTTGCTGTGATGGACTGGTCCATGGGATATGTGTCCTAATGTAGTCTGGATCTATAGCATCCTTTGCTGCAGTCTGAGGGTGTAATGTTCAGCATTTGACACGTTGATGTACGTTTTGCATTTGTAAATTAACATCTTTGGCTTACACTGATGCACATCTGGTGGGCTTACCACTGTTCACTGTTTCTATTTCCATGACTGTGTGCCCATCTCCACTGGACATGCAGTTTACCACATCAATGTTGAAGGACTCATCTGTCAATACAGTGCAACTTGCTTGACACGTGTTTTGGGTGTATGCAGATGACTGACGTGACACTCCCGTACCCAGGCTGATGTGAGCAGAGCCTTCAGTGTGTTGTAGTTGTTGACTCACTGACCGAGTGTTCTGCTGACATGTTTGAGTCGTGCACAGACAAGGTTTGGCACAGCGGACCGTCCACAGGAGTGGAGTGCCCTCATGGCAGTGTGTAATCCCGTGACATTGCCTGGGCCCGTGTTGTGTGTTGTGTGAGCATGTCTGTGTGTGTTCCCTTCCCTTTTCCTACACAGGCTGTGTCCCTACGGATGTTCCTGTTTGTGATGCTTGCTGAGTTGTCCTGTGTTCATCCAGCATCTTGGCCCTGGTTTCTCCGGGATGTGGGTGCATGGCAAACTAATGTTCATCAGGTTGTCATCCCTAGTTGTCTTTGTTGTCAGGGCTGGTGATGTGGGCAAACGCAGATGGGACACAGTCAGGATTCCCCTTGGCACTTGTTGGTTACACAAGTCATGTAATTTACAGTTTGTGGTAGCTTTCAGTGATTGTGACACGTTGTGTGTGTGACTGCTGCCACTCCTCAGGGTCAGAGCTGCAATGTTGGAAGTTGTCTATGTGTGTTCTTTGTGGGTCACCTTGGCTTCTTCATTGGTGTGTGACTGTGGCCAGGATCCCATTGATTGGGGTGGATTTCACGTCATGCCCATGTACGGCGTACTGTGCAGTGTGTCAGACATTCATGAGTCTTGTTGACTGGCCATGTGTGATGGGTTTCTGCACCTTAGTTCCCACCAACACCCCTGGGATTGTCATGGGTGCATGTGCAATGTCACCAGTCCATGTGAGGTTCACTGCTGCACATTGGTGGAGATCAAGGTGTGTGGTGTTGAGTGTGTGCAAATGTGAGTTGTTGCACGGCTAGACCCCTACCTCCATATTGGCCTTGGCTGACAGGCCGTGCTGATTGATTTGTGCTTGTGTAGGTGTGATGGTAGTTTGTTGCTCAGGACACATGGCTGTGGTTCACAGTGTGAACGACATCTACCTTTGTCATCACAGTGGGATTATCATGCAGGCTAGTGTCACCACAATGTGGGGTCCCTGGGGGTAGTGCTGTGGTGGGTCTGTCTCTTGCTGTGTTAGTTGCTGTTCCTACAAGCTTGTGTGACGTGTAATTTGGGCTCCCTCTCATCTAACAATGCCTGATTGCCCACATAGGGGAATCCGATCCATGAGTTACTTTTGTGTGGCACTGTATACACATCTGTGTAATTGGGATTCAGGCCTCCTCATGTGTTGTGTGGTTGCCTGGGGACACTGGCACACCCCCCCATCACCTGTTTTGTTTGATATGCAGTGTGAGGCTGCCTGTTTGTGTTTGTGCTTCTGCACCACTGCATTGGCATTACTTTAGTGTGCCATTGGCTGTATGTTGTTTGGAGGATTTCCCCTGCTGTCCCTGGGACTCCTAGGTCATCAGTCAGCACAATAATCATGGTTTGTATGTCCCATTGCTGCCATGGTATGGTATTTGTTCACCTCACATCTACAGTCTCCACAGGATATCTACACTTGTGTGTCCATTGGTGCAGATATGTGGGTCTGCATTATGATGGTCACTTCTGTCATTGTGTAATTGATAAATGTTGACAATGTCAGCCCACATGGGTGATGTTTGTCTGCACATGGCCAAAGGTATGTTTTATTTGCACTGCACTGTTTGCCTCACCCAATCTATGTTGCTATGGGACACAACCACTACTTTGCCACTGATGTGTTTGTTGTTGTGTGACCAAGAATCATCCATGCTGTTTGGCAGTTGCAGCTTTTTCCATGACAACACTTACCTTTTGGTCACTGTGATGATGGGGGTTTAGACCCCATTGCCACAATGTTCAAAATGTGCTTCAGCTATGGACCCCACACTTACATTTTGGTCACTGTGATGATGGGGGTTTAGACCCCATTGCCACAATGCTCAAAATGTGCTTCAGTTATGGACCCCACACTTACCTTTTGGTCACTGTGATGATGGGGGTTTAGACCCCATTGCCACAATGTTCAATTGGGCTTCAGCTATGGACCCCACACTTACCTTTTGGTCACTGTGATGATGGGGGTTTAGACCCCATTGCCACAATGTTCAAAATGTGCTTCAGTTATGGACCCCACACTTACCTTTTGGTCACTGTGATGATGGGGGTTTAGACCCCATTGCCACAATGTTCAAAATGTGCTTCAGCTATGGACCCCACACTTACATTTTGGTCACTGTGATGATGGGGGTTTAGACCCCATTCCCACAGTGGTCATGGTCTGCTTGCATTGTGGAGGCCACACACATTTATGTGTGACACATGTGATAGGGGTCACATTGTATGTTCAATGTCATGTTCAGTGTTGTAGGCATTTGACACAGACTACACACTCTTGTCATGATGTTGGGGGGATGTCTTTTTCTAACATTCCTTATGTCGGAGTATGCTGGCTGTGTCATGCATTACCCGTCCTATGAGTGGGGATGGTAGTAGTGGCAGGCATCCAGGCCCCCATGAGTAGGGGTGGTGGTAGTGGTAGGCATCCAGGCCCCCATGAGTAGGGGTGGTGGTAGTGGTAGGCATCCATCCCCCTATGAGTGGGGATGGTAGTAGTGACAGGAATCCAGGCCCCCATGAGTAGGGGTGGTGTTAGTGGTAGGCATCCATCCCCCTATGAGTGGGGATGGTAGTAGTGACAGGCATCCAGGCCCACATGAGATGGGGTGGTGGTAGTGGTAGGCATCCAGGCCCCCATGAGTAGGGGTGGTGTTAGTGGTAGGCATCCATCCCCCTATGAGTGGGGATGGTAGTAGTGACAGGCATCCAGGCCCACATGAGTAGGGGTGGTGGTAGTGGTAGGCATCCAGGCCCCCATGAGTAGAGGTGGTGTTAGTGGTAGGCATCCATCCCCCTATGAGTGGGGATGGTAGTAGTGACAGGCATCCATGCCCACATGAGTAGGGGTGGTGGTAGTGGTAGCCATCAGGCCCCTATGGGTGTGTATGGCATTGGTGATAGCCATCCCGCCCCTATGGTTCAGCTGTTGCTAGTGTACGTCATTTCTGCATCCCTATGTGTGTGTGACATATGTCGGGTACGTGTCGTTTGTTTGTGTAGTGGGTGTTTGACTTACCGTCTGCGCCGTACGCGTCCGTACCGGTTCCGGTAATAGATGTAGAGTATTGGTAGGACCTGCGCAATGGGATTCATGGTTGGGTCGACTCGTTCGGGTTTCTCGTGGCTTCGACTCGTACTGGTCGCTGGCTTGTTCGTCTCGTAGCCGTGGATCGTCTTGTGGCGCGAATCGGAGCTTATGTGCAGCTCTCCCGGATGCTCTGACGTGCCGGACGTAGCAACGGGTTCGGCGCGTACGGAAGGCGCATCGTACTAGTCCGGCCGGAAGGTGCTGTATATTTACTTCCGTGCGGGGAACAGGAGCTGGAATGGGTACGTACGGCTGGGTCGGAATCTGAGCAGTTATGCGCATCGTACTTGCTCGTTCGGACGACTGTTCGAATCGGTCGGGAAACACGCGTTCGGCTTGTTTTTTTTCAAGACGAATAGTGTTAGGTGCGCTTCCGGCCGAGATCGGAATCGGCCCCATAGTCTTTAGTCTGCTTTGTTAACCCAGGCCACCAATAGCGTTGTTTCAATAAAGAAACAGTCGCCGTAACTCCTGCATGGGCAGAACCTATCCCTTCGTGTGCTGCTAGAATTAAACCTAATCTACGATCCATGTTTGTAATTTACTCTATCCCCCACTCCAGGAATCTGAGCAAATGGAATATTATTGGCATCTAACTTGTAGGAGTACTAGAGTGGAAACTTCTTTGGTAGTGCTTTGCTGTTTTTGCGTGAAGCAATGACAGCTACCATAATCTCACCGTATATTCTTGTTTTAGAACGAGTGATTGCAGCTACGGAAGCCGTGCGTACAGCCCCCTTTGCGGCTTCATCAGCCAATGAATTCCCTTCAACGTGAACGCCATCACGCTGATGACTCAATGTATGTATCACGTGATTGCTCGGTAGTTCGGTTTTCAACTCCACTACCTGTTCCCATAGCATTTTATGCTTAATTGTGCCACCTTTTGCGTCTTTGAACCCGTTCTGAACCCAGTGCTGTAAATATTCATTGTAAGACTGCACACAGTAAAAGGAATCGCACACAATTAGTGTGGGGAATTCTCGATCCGTATTCACTAGTGCCAGTATTAGGGCTTTTAATTCTGCCAGCTGTGCAGTCTCCTAGAGATTGCGTTTTTGTGCAACTTGGATGGAACTTTCCATCCTGCATGCGACCTTTAACGATTGCGCATGCTGCGCTATATTGTTGCTTACTTCCTATGGCCGGTTGAGCAGATCCGTCAGTGTAAATAACATATTCATACTGATCAAGAGGCATTATTTCGTTTGGCAGAGGATATTCTTGTTTGTATTGCAGGAATGCTTGTGCCTTTAAATTTGGGTCGTACCTGTATTCTACGTCTGTTGCAGTGAAAGAATTAGCCCATTGCAACCATCTCGGATGTAAAGCTTTAGCATTAGGAACGCTTGCCTTTGTCGCAGCCTCTAAGGCTGGAACCGGAGTTACTACTATTATTCGTTTCCCCTGAGCCAGTGCTCTCTCTCTCACTACAGCAGTCTGTACTGCTGTCAGAATCTTTTCTGTAGATGCGAAGCGCATCTCAGCATTTGTGTACAAATGTGATTTGTATGCAATTGGTACTGTCTCACCTTCATTATATGTTAGATAGATGTACCCAGATTGAACCGCTACTATACGGATCACCAGGTTGCGTACGTTTACGCGTCTGTAAGTGTTTGGAAGCTATCATGTCAGCTTGTAAGGAACAAAGTGTATCTGTATGTTCCTGTGTCCATTGTTTTACTGAAAAATCAGGTTTTATTAAATCGTAGAAAGGTTTTACTCTTTCTGCGTAATCTAAAATGTATGTTCTACCAAAATTTTGGAATCCCAGGATCGATTGTAAATTTTTTAATGATTACGGAGGTTGGAGCAGCGTGCATTTTTCTAAAAATTGGCTGCCAGGCTTTTCCCTTCACTTGAAAGCTCATATCCTAAAAACAGGACACGGAGATGGGCAATTTTTGATTTTTTAAAGTTGAATTTGTAGCCCTCAGATGCAAATCCCATAATTATGGTATTTACTCTATTCAAATGCTCCTCTAGGTCATCGTCCGTTAGATGTATATCATCCACATAGGACAATGCCTCTTCATCCAAATTTTGAAGTAACTCAGTTACTCTGGCCGATAACAACCCCGGGCTGTTCTTATACCCTTGTGGGAGTCGACAAAAGTGTTTCTTTATATTTTTTCCACACAATGTTATTCATTAATGCGCCACTATGTGCATTTTGGACTGCAAATGTCTTAGTGCAAGTGTTTAAATGTCTATAATCTAAAACTAGACGATATGAATTGTCAGGTTTCATGACAGGAAACAAAGGATTGTTCATTGGTGAGGTGCAAGTCTCAATCACCCCTTGGTATTCAAGTTGATCTAAGATCTCCCTGACCTGTTTTTTAGCTTCTTGCTTTATTGGATACTGCCTCTGTGCAGTTGGAGTATTTTTCAAAGGAATTATGTGGTGGGTTGAATCCTCATCCCATCCAACATGGTTTTTGTATAATGCCGGAGCCTGGGCTACCACCCACTCCTGCGCATATGTATGTTGTAAGTGCCTGGGAATATGGTGTGAGAAGGCCGGAAGAATTACTGTTTCTCCTTTAGGGCAATCCATGACGAATGCTGGCGGCCAATCTTGTTCAGCTAATAAAATATCATAGCCAAACGTCCGGTTCTCCCAAAAGAGACCTCTTACTGTTCTACATTTGTCCCCCTCCAGTTGGAGCGTTATTTCATATACTTTATGTGGGACGCTTACCCTAGTATCTGGTGTTTCTACCGTGATATAATCATTCAAGTCCGCTGTCACCAGAAATTCCATCAGGTTCTGGCGAGTTATTGTTATTTCTGCCGCACTGTCTAGCATCGTCAGAGCCCATTCCACCTTCAGTAGTCGAGTCCTCAGAATTCTGGGCTTGTCTGATCTTTAAACCTGCAACCTTCTTCTTTTTGAACTGTGGCTTTTGCTTTGGTTTTTCTTCTTTTTTAGAAGTGTAATCTTGAGCGTGCTGCTTGTCTCTGGACTTTGTACGCTCTTCTTGCTTTCTGACCGTCCTTCCCTCTCAGAGTTTTTCGATGAACCCTGAAAGGAACGAGAGGAACATGTATCAGTATCCCGATACCTGTCAGGTTTCCTGATGTTATCCCTATTCCTTAGGTTATACCTCTTTTCAGAGGGCTTCTGTGGAGGAGATCTACCTCGGGACTGAGATCTGTTTCCTTTAAAGTTTTGTTGTTTTTTGTTGTCCCACTTCTTCTTTGTAGAAGTAGGTATCTGCTTCCTTTTCAGGACTGCCCATCAGTTGTGGTTTTAAAGCTTTCCCACCCAAACTGTCCCTGCCTAATTCTGCATATGCAGTTTCAATTATTTTTGGTAGTTCATGTTGTTGTTCTAAAGGACTGAATTCCCTTAGGCGTCGGCGGATAGCCACTGAAGCTGCTTCCCCTTTAATATTAGCTAATATTATGGCTGATACCTGGGCATAGTCACCTAGTAACTTCATCCCTACGTTTAGGGCAGGCTCTGCTCCGTACTCATTTTGTATTTGTCTCAATACATCAGGTACTACTGCTAATGACGGGACACCATGAGTTCTGGTATAAATGGCAGCAAAGACTGTACCCCAAGTGGTACAATGCTCTAATTGTGGTGTTATCCCCATGGGCAAGCAGATTGTTAGCAATCTGTGTTTTTCATACGGGGTAGTATTTGGGAATACTGCCTCTAGTTGCGTTATTTTCGGAGCTACCCAGAATGGTATTTGTTCACGTTTTGTCGGCATTTTACCCATTACCGCGTGTAATGTTTGTGGTGTAATTTTAGTTGCTGTACCCTGAATTTGAGTTCCATTTGTTGCAACTATTGCTGGTTGGACTGTAAATGTCCTCATGACGAATTGTGTCAAGTTCCTATAGATTTTAATTAAATCTTTATGTTGTATGAGTAAGTCATTTAGGAACTACACGACATGGCGCCCCACGTTGGGCGCCATGTCGTGTAGTTCCTATATTACCTTTACAGGATCTGCGCGTTTGGATAACATAAACTGTGGGATTGGTGGCGGACTGATTCCGTGCACCCCCACCGGATACGTTAGCCTGTCTGTATCAGCTAGCTCACAGTGCCACTATAATCTCCTCTTATCACGGACAGAATAGATTCTGGCAACCTCAGAACATGACAACCCTGATCCCTCAGAATCGTGGAAACAATATACTACCTTTCGCTCAGTCACTCGTGCTCACTTAGTTTGTCTCAGAGAGTTACACAGAATAAATAGGCTGGGCGTTTTAAATAAGTATTTATTGAACAGTTGTTATTCTAGTGTAAAATAGATGATCTGCAACAACCATTAGACAGTAGCAGAGATATATGATTAGCAGTACTGCGAAAGTAAAGGGATGGTATAGTTCTACCATCTTGCAGAAATCCTGAATATATACAAGTATATAAAACACATGATAAGAAAGTGCGTACTCCTACAATTCCTTCCAAACTAGATGTACCTAGATGTACCTAGATGTACCTAGCATCCGTGTAGGTGTTATGCCAAGAATCCCTCTAGGATCTAGTCAACCCCATTACCTGAAAATGAGAGAATATGGGACCCCGTCCGGGTCTTGAGTTGGACACCCCACGAGGGATGTTAGACCACTGCGAGCTGGAGCGTCTGCATGCAGGAACCTCAGCGTCTCTGGTCAGTGTGTCAGCCGGGAAGTCTTGGTCTCCTCTATCTTCCTAAGCAAGATGTGCTCTATATATACCCATAGGTCTCCCCAGGGGTCCTACCTTGCTGTGTTACTGTGTCAGCCTAAAGGATGACATTGGGCCTGAACTTTATACAGAGATATTATACAGGAGAGGGCAATCCTACTGTTAGTCCTGCTGTGCTTCCAAGAAGCCTCATGCATAATGTAACCCACGTTCTGAATGCAGTGTCATATCTAGGTAAAAGGTCAGTACCTAAGAACCGTTATGTATGTAATGTAGGGAAGAATATAGGTGAAAGGTTGCAATGTTACCTGCGCCTATATAGGGTACCTCTATGGAATAGAACACTCCGTTGGTTTCAATTCCGACTGCATAATTACAATCTAGGCGGTCGGAATTGAAACCAGTCAGTCATTCCGGCTGGATTCCGAAGTTGGAGACCGGCCCGTATTCCCAATGGACGGCGTTTCCACCGTTGGGATTACAATGCCGGGTTTCCCACAGGCTTTCCATGCCGGGCTTTCCGACATGGAAAGCCTGTCGGAAAGCAAGTTTGGGGGCCCCAAGCAGGGCCCCCGTCTCCTTGCGGCCTCCGGTTGGGGGCCAAGGGTTTGATTCCTGCACCGTGTGGCAGGCACCTTAAGGTGCCTGCCACGCGGTGCAGGAATGAACACAACCTCCCATTTCCCTATGAGAGCTTGTGCTATGGCCAGTTTACAGCCACAGCACAAGCTCCCATAGGGAAATGGGAGTATGCAACCGCACCATATGCGGTCACATCATAATTCTGCGGTCGGGACTGCTGACCGGAGGTTGGTCAGTCCCGATTCTGTGATGATATCAGTCAGAGACACCTCCGACTGACATCATAATCAGCCCCTAAATGTTCTACTTCTTTCAGTTGTTACTATAAATTGAAACCCTGTGTGTTCTCACAGTCATAATCTAAAATATTCATTGTCTAAAAGAGTCCTATACAGTTTACGGAGCTTAGGTTAATGGCAAATAACATGATGATTATTCTGATTCAGTGAACTGCACTATTTTAATCAAGAAAAATGTGACAAATCAATTGCAGCATTTGCTTTTTTTGAAGGTTACTGGAAACTGGCATTGCCATAGAAGAGAAACTACAGGCCTGATTTAAAGTTGACGGTACGTACTCTGTTCATCAGAGTTGGGAAGTACATTGCATCGACTGCCATGTTGGGGGGATGATCTCCATATTAGGAGATCATCACTAGCCCAGTGGTGTTGTCTGTAACTTCAGAGGAAAAGCCCTGACTATGGTTCCTCTGAAGGTACCAAAACTTTAGTGAACGTCAGCCGTTAATTTTGATGGCAGTCCATCAAACTTTTTGTTTTTCAAAAACAAAGGGTCTGATTACAAGTTTGGCTGTGATGGTCACCCTGTCGCTGTGGCAGTGGATTTCCCGCCCACCTAGCTGGTGGTCCAGCCACCGAATTATGATGTTGGTGGGTTTCTGGAGGGAAGACCGCCAGAGTCCCAGCGCCTCCATGAGCCATTTGTAAACCACCGCTAGGGTGACAGCAGCTGTCAGAGGGCAGTGCAGACAAGTCTACTGCTGTTCAGATTACGAGATGCCTTTCCGTCGAGCTGACTGTGGCGGGGAGACCGTCTGCTTCGAGTATGCGGAATCGAAGGAAATGGAGTGCAAATCCACCCATTTCCTTTCTTTCCCTTCAGTCTCCCATGTGGATCCCTTTCTCCAGGCCCCCTCTCACAGCAGTAATTTGACCCCGAAGAAAACGACCCTGCTGGCGCAAAAAATCCAGGTACGTTCGTTTCGCTCTTTTCACACATTGACTGGTAGGGCACATATGGTCCGGAATCCAGCAATGTCAAAGTACTAGTACTAGGTATTTTTACACATGTCATGCATATGTGTACATTTAACATCCGTGCAGTCAAAATGTATACACCTGCATCGACACATATGAAAAAATATTCCCGCCGTCAGAAACACCGCTGCTGGGCCAGCGGGAACATTGTAATACAGCGGGCAAGAGACCGCGACTTGGCAGTGTACTTGGGACCGCCATCGCAGCGGGATGGCTAGAACACCACCAAACTTGTAATCAGGCCCAAACTTACAAAGTGGAAGCTTGTATTTGAAAAACAAATAATGAATGACCCTTCACACCAAGCAGTTATTTCCCTGAGCGTGGATGTTAATATTTGTATTTTTTGGTTCATCACCATTAGGTTTTCCCTGGGGCTGACTGAAAAAATGTCATCAGACTATCAGCCCTAAAGTTTGTGGATGGTGGAATACCCTTACTCTGTTAGCCATCACTCCATCAAGCGATTGGAGTAAGTTTTTGGTTGAGCGAGCCAATAGGGCACCAACAATGGAAAACTGATTGTCTCCCTGACTCTAAATATGGTGGGCAGACCAAGAGTTTGACACAATTCACCCTTTTTGATGAAGTACTCTGTCAATCAAACCCTAAATTAAGCCATATGGCATCTATGTGGCTCTTACATTAAATCTTTGGCACATATTTTATTCTCTTACATAGCTTTACACTAAAAGTTTGTAATGCTAAAGTAAATATTTTTTTTTATAGTTATGAATCGTTCTGATACAGGATTTAGATGTCCCCTGATTTTTTAAAAACATTTTTAGGCAATAATAAATTGAGGAAAATGTGAGATATTTTGTAACTTTCATATGGCCTGAGGTCTTACTCCCTGAAAAACATCACACAATGGTGGGGTAATATTATATGGGATTAAGTGGAATTACAACTTTCACTTTAGATTCACTTTTGAATTCTTGGCAGTCATAAAACTTGCCATTTGTGCTCATAAATCATAGTTATGAGAGCAAACTACTTTGTGAAATTGGCCTCACCTCTACACTTTACGTAGTTCACCTGCTTCCCCTAGCTTAAAAAAAAATCTAAATGAATGAATTATTACATTTGCCACATATTTTCAAGAGGGGGTATGAATTCGAGAATCATTTTTCCAAATCCATGCATATAAATTGATTGTTTTCGAGATGTTAGTGCTCGTTTTCAAAACGAATGTGAAATTGGCAGCTGAGCATGTCCTTGCAATGACTTTTTCAGAGTTCCAGAGAAAAAAGAAACAACAAATGAGATTCAGTTTTAATTACCTCCTTTTTCAAAATGAGCAGATGTCATTCGGAGCATTAAATACACTATTTCAACAGTCAGTTCAATCATCAAACTTATTTCCATGTCATCTCTTTATTTCCATACAGTTTTAAAAGTAACTCCACCAAATGAGAATGGATATTAGAACGTGTTCTTTAATTTTGTGTCATTCCACCTACATACGTGGACCGTTCTGGCCACTGCCAAGCCAAATGCAACAGTGTCCGCTATTACGAGTGCCCTGATGAATTCCAATATGGGCTCTAAATGCTGTTATCAACTATATAAGAATTAGCATGTGTTGTATAATAAAAGTTTGACAGAACAATGCTGCCTATATTCACCATGGAAACAATGCCTGGTAAATAGAGACATCGATTTAGGTGCGGTAAGCCGCAAATTTTACGTCATGCACCCATTTTGTGAGCAAAACTGTGAATAGGCGTTAATTATCACACCCACTAAATACCAGACCTTTGATTTTATTGAGTACTGTAAGGATCACATCGCAAACCAGGGCATTTGCAATGGACGATTGAGTGTAGAGTTGAGGTGACTTAGGTGTGGGCCTAGGTGCCTTAAAATAAATTTATGATACTTCTAATGGCTTGATATTTTCAATTGTGTATTTCCAGAAGTGGTTTCAGTCTCCGGAGACAAGACAGTTCCTTTTTAGGTCTCGGCCTGCACCAGCGCTTGCGCTGGTCTGGCCGAGAGTTTTAGTAAGCGGGTTTTGGAAGTGCAAACCCACTGGCTTTCGGCTGGCGACCAGCTTGAGTTCACGATAGCGTGCACGCGCGCAGCTGCCATCTGGGTTTCCTATCTCTTCCTCATTTCCTCGTCATGGCTCATTAACTCTCTGGACTCTGATGTTTCAATCGCAGCAGCAGCTCACATTACCAACTGACGGCCCTGGACTACAGTCACATGAAAAACAACAGCGATTAGCATTGAAATGCAAGCTTTTTTTTGTCTAGTTAGAAATATTGCTTCGGTGGGTTGATTTCACCTTATATCGCTATTTGTTTTATATTGGGAGTCACAGCCTAATTACCAGTATTTTTTGTCTCACTCTGTTTTTTTTTTTTAATATTTATTCGGCCAAAGCACAAAGCTATATTTAAGGTTACATTTTCCGCGTCACTTCTTTTCTCTATTTAAACTCCACACCCCCCACTCTTATTGTCTCTCTCCTTCTCTCTATCTCCCCTCTCTAATTCTCGTTCTACTTAATTAACTCTCCCCTCTCTATCTTTTTTAGCCTTTCATTCTCTCTCACCCCTTTATCTGTTTCTCTTTCAAACTCCTTCATTCACTCTCTCTCCCCTTCTTTCTCTCTCTCTCTATCCCGCTCCACTCTTTATTCTATGTACACCCTTTCTCTCTCTTTCTCTCTCACCACCCTCTCTAATTGGGCATTATATCTTCACTCTATCTCTCACTCGGCAACACCACAGCATCACCACAGCATCACTCAGCGCAACCACAGCATCAATCAGAGCCAGCACAGCATCAATCAGAGCCAGCACAGCATCACTCAGCACCAACACAACATCTCTCAACGCCATCCCAGCATCACTCAACGCCATCACAGCATTACTCAACGCCATCACAGCATCACTCAACGCCATCACAGCATCACTCAACACCATCACAGCATCACTCAGTGCAACCACAGCATCACTCAGTGCAACCACAGCAACACTCAGTGCAACCACAGCATCACTCAGTGCCACAACAGCATCACTCAGCGCCACCACAGCATTACTCAGCAGCACCACAACATCACTCCGCGTCACCACAGCATCACTCAGCACCACCACAGCTTCACTCAGCGACACCACATCATCACTCAGGGCCAACACTGCATCACTCAGCACCACCACAGGATGACTCAGCACCACCACAGGATGACTCAGCACCACCACAGCATCGCTCAGCACCACCACAGCATCGCTCAGCACACCCACAGCATCGCTCAGCACCACCACAGCATCGCTCAGCACCACCACAGCATCGCTCAGCGCGACCACAGCATCACTCAGTGCCACCACAGCATCACTCAGCGCCACCACAGCATCACTCAGGGCCACCACAGCATCACTCAGGGCCACCACAGCATCACTCAGGGCCACCACAGCATCACTCAGGGCCGCCACAGCATCGCTCAGCGTCGCCACAGCATCGCTCAGTGCCGCCACAGCATCGCTCAGCGCCGCCACAGCATCGCTCAGCACTGCCACTGCATCGCTCAGCACCGCCACTGCATCGCTCAGCACCGCCACAGCATCTCTCAGGGCCACCAGAGCATCACTCAGCACCACCACAGCATCACTCAGTGCCACCACAGCATCACTCAGCGCCACCACAGCATCACTCAGCGCCACCACAGCATCACTCAGCACCACCACAGCATCACTCAGAACTACCACAGCATCACCACAGCATCACTCAGTGCCACAACAATATCACTCAGCACCACCACAGCATCACTCAGCACCACCACAGCATCACTCAGCGCCACCACAGCATCACTCAGCGCCACCACAGCATCACTCAGCGCCACTACAGCATCACTCAGCACCACCACAGCATCACTCAGCGCCACCACAGCATCACTCAGCGCCACCACAGCATCACTCAGCGCCACCACAGCATCACTCAGCGCCACCACAGCATCACTCAGCGCAACCACAGCATCACTCAGGGCACCACAGCATCACTCAGGGCCACCACAGCATCACTCAGGGCCGCCGCAGTATCGCTCAGGGCCGCCACAGCATCGCTCAGCGCCGCCACAGCATCACTCAGCGCCGCCACAGCATCGCTCAGTGCCGCAACAGCATCGCTCAGCGCCACCACAGCATCGCTCAGCACTGCCACTGCATCGCTCAGCACCGCCACTGCATCGCTCAGCACCGCCACAGCATCTCTCAGGGCCACCACAGCATCACTCAGCACTACCACAGCATCACTCAGTGCCACCACAGCATCACTCAGCGCCACCACAGCATCACTCAGCGCCACCACAGCATCACTCAGCGCCACCACAGCATCACTCAGCACCACCACAGCATCACTCAGGGCCACCACAGCATCACTCAGGGCCACCACAGCATCACTCAGGGCCACCACAGCATCACTCAGGGCCTCCACAGCATCACTCAGCACCACCACAGCATCACTCAGCGCCAAGACAATATCACTCAGCACCACCACAGTATCTCTCAGCTCCAAGAGAATATCACTCAGGACCACCACAGCATCACTCAGCACCACAGCAGTATCACTCAGCAAGACCTGAGTCTCATTCAGCATCACCTCAGCATCGTCTCCGCAACAGTCACCACCACCACCACTACCACCTCAGCATCACTCAGCACCACCCCAGCCTGCTCTCGGAATCTGGCATCTGTTGATTCTCCCCTTGCGTCTGGCCGCTGCTAGTGTTATAATACAGGTACTAGTTCCCAACCTTCACCCTCCGATTGTTTATGCCCCCTCAAAAAAAAAGCTTTAACAAACAACCATTGCAATAGGCAGAAACAAGTTGCCAGCATTGCAAGAACAAAAGAAAACTGAGGAAATTTTTTATTGTAAATACTTTTTTAATATGGTCGTTCAGTTTTACATAATGCCTTCTTGGTCATATATAAAGTAACAAAAATGCTTCTGACACTTTTTATTATAACTTTTCAGCATGCTGCACAGCAGCCACACTTCTCTACAGCACAGCTTGAAGACATTGGCAAAGTCAATAGCTCTGGCTAAACACTTATAAGGCCCCAAAGGCGAGACCTATTGGCTATGCCAATGCTTGTTCCTTTTGTTTTTAAGCGAGAGGGTAGCTTTTTTGGCACACAATTTGTGCAATAAATTGAGTGTGACTCACTTAATGATTAACTTAAAGAGAGAGAGTTGGCAGTTGGAAGTCTGGCCTCAATATTATTGTACATCGTTAAAGAACGCAGGGTCTGATTCACAAAGGTTACTTACACTTTTGCTTAATTAACACTTTTGAGTAGGTTTGCTACTTTTTGCTTATTCACAAAATCTGAGTGTAAGTTATTACAAAACAAAGTATTAGCAAAGCCAATAAGTCTTGCCGATGCAAGATCTACTGGCTTTTCAATGTGTTCTTTTAGTTATATTATATTGTATGGTATGGTATTGTATAGTATGGTATGGCATGGCCTGGCACTTTATATTACGGTATGGTAGGGTATGGTATGGTATAGTATGGCCTGTCATTGTATACTATGGTATGATATGGTATAATATAATATGGTATGGCATGGCCTATTATTGTCTAGTATGGTATGGCATGGCCTGTCATTGTATAGTATGGTATGGTGTGGTTTGGAAGGAACGGAATGGCCTGTCACTGTATGGTATGGTATGGTATGGTATGGTATGGTATGGCATGGTATGGTACGGTACGAGACAGTATGGTATGGTATGGCCTGTCATTGTATGGAAGGAACGGAATGGCCTGGCACGGTATGGTATGGTATGGTACTGTACGGGACAGTATGGTATGGTATGGCCTGTCACTGTATGGTATGGTATGGTACTGTACGAGACAGTATGGTATGGTATGGCCTGTCACTGTTTGGTATGGTATGGTACTGTACGGGACAGTATGGTATGGTATGGCCTGTCACTGTATGGTATGGTATGGTACTGTACGAGACAGTATGGTATGGTATGGTATGGCCTGTCATTGTATAGTTGGGTGGCAGGCATTACTCTGATGTTATATCGTTATCTTTATATCTCCGCTTCAGATAGGTTCCTGGTTGAAGCACTGGCACATTGTTTTGGAATTAATGATCGTTCGTGGAGGTCTTGTTTGGAGTTCTTTCTACTAACTGGCTGGCTGCTTGTTCGTCTGATAAGAACAGGCTTGTAAATGTTGCATTCCCAGTAAAAAAAAAGGTACAGTTTTTAGCTGTAATTACAGACGTCTGTGATTTTGGAAGCATCTCAATTGTTCACATCCCCCCTCCTGCTGGTGTTTTCCACCTCCTTTCTTGCTAAGTGTGGGTCCACAACCAAAGTGACACAATTCAATTAAAAACAGGGCTGGCTATTAACTGCATGGTGTTAACTCGTACCTTCTAATTTGGCCTTTTTTTGATACTTTGGAGCGGTTTCCAGGTGCTGCTGTATAAAATACCAATCCTTTCAGATTCCCCGGGAACAAACACTTCAGCATTTGGCGATTGTTAAAGAACTTCCCCAACTCCAGTTAAGGCTACGAAGGACTGAAGGTTATTCAATCTATTATCGAACTGATAAAGAGCTAATATTTTTCACGACCGCAGAACACCTGTTTTAACAGGGCTGCTTACATTCACGATCCGCAGACACTACCAAAAGTTGGAAAGAGGGCTGGCTCTGGTTCAGAAACAAGATTGTCCCTGTTGTTTTATAGTAACCCCGTTGGAGCTTGCACAGTGGCACTACGCGGAATTCCGCAGAGTTATATAAAAACTACACTTGCCGATATCCTGAGCAGTAAATGGGCGTGGTCAGTCGACATCATGGGCCGCACACGCTGGGAGAAAGTGCTGTTAACAGCCACAGTGTGTGAGAAACTGTGAATTAGAACTAAAATGTTATCTATGTTCCAAGTTGTGCATTTAAGCAGGTGCAGGATGCCTTGTTAGAGTGGAATGTTAGATTAGTAAAATAATTCTTACTTGATTAGATGAGTGGGCTGAGTGCGCTTGCACATGTCTGTGTTTGTGTTCATGTGTTAAGGTATGTATGTGCCTGTTCGGATGTGTGACTGTGTATGTATGTTTGCATGTTTGTGTTAGTGTGTGTGTGAGTGTGTGTGTGTGTGCGTGTATGTGTGTGCATGTGTAATGGAGTGAAGGAAAGTGCCCAGTGTCTGGAATTACCCACTACTTTAAAGTGTCCCTCTGTAGTCCAGCCCATACCCCAGAGCAGCCACTCATCATTTGTGGTGCCTTCTCTGGATTAATACAGCCTCCTCCTGGTATAATGGTAACAATTATTGGCATATTGTGGGTATGCTTGCCTGGATTATACTCACCAAGGCTTAATACTGACACTTACATAGTGGTAATTCCTGGCATTTTGTGGTGATCCTTAACATGGTGGTACTCCCTTGGCCTAATGGTGAAAAGTCTGGAATATATTGGGCATTCATGGCATGAATGCCCAATATATTTCATATATGTAAATGTTTGAAAATGTTTGTAATTCTGAAACCTAGAATTGTGTAACTGTAAGGGTAGTGCCCAGCCATACTTAATGCTCCTCCGTTCTCTTCATATTTGGATCTATATTTGCTAGCATGTTGTAAGATCACAAGACACTGGACACAGAAATTACCCCATGACATCTGTAGGAAGCTGGCTCTGTATATACTATAGCAAAGTAAGGTATAGTGGGCACAGAGTTCAGCCGATCCCCAGAGGCTTTATAGAGGCTAAAGTTGATAATGCTATGCTCTCTTTTGTGGTGGTGTGGGTGAGCAGTTAGGCTTATTTGGTGGGTGTTAAGCATTTGTTGTACACACTCAGACAAAAAATGATTACTCACCCTCAATGACTAAATCCAGGACCAAAGGTATGTAAAAATATTACTTTGTTACTTTTATTACTAGAACCAAACAAACGTAAGGCCTCATTACGATGTCGGTCAGAACAAATTCCGACCGACTCCTCATCAAAATCGGTTCCAACAGACTCTGGTTCGGAGAGTCAGACCGACCGATTACGATGTTTCTGAACACCGTTTGGTCAGACTCCCATTGACTTCAATGGGAGCCTGTGTTCCGACCGACAACACAGGCTCCGATTGAAAAAATGGGGTGATTGCAGTAAACCTTGCACCCTGTGGCAGGCACCCCATGGTGCCTGCCACACTGTGCCTGGTTGTAAAGAGGTACAAAAGGGGATGATGGACGGAACGTTTGAGCCAATCAAACACTCACCCCCAGTCAACTGATCTGGGTTTAATCCATCATCATTCTTTAGCTCACTCCACCACCCCAGTTCAGACATGGCCATATGCAAATCAGTCTGACCCTGTGCCTCATGGGAACAGTCCAGCCCGAACTGCCAAGCCATGTCTTCCCTGGACCGGAAACAAGCATCCTAGGACCGGTTTCTGGCATTCCAGCCGTCATCAGCCAGGCTTGCTTGAATCCAGTGGCAAAGTGAGCAAGGGACCCACGTCTGGGCATACCCCCGCCAACTTAGGGCAAACAAAGCGATACAAAAGGGGATGATGGACGGAACGTTTGAGCCAATCAAACACTCACCCCCAGTCAACTGATCTGGGTTTAATCCATCATCATTCTTTAGCTCACTCCACCACCCCAGTTCAGACATGGCCATATGCAAATCAGTCTGACCCTGTGCCTCATGGGAACAGTCCAGCCCGAACTGCCAAGCCATGTCTTCCCTGGACCGGAAACAAGCATCCTAGGACCGGTTTCTGGCATTCCAGCCGTCATCAGCCAGGCTTGCTTGAATCCAGTGGCAAAGTGAGCAAGGGACCCACGTCTGGGCATACCCCCGCCAACTTAGGGCAAACAAAGCGATACAAAAGGGGATGATGGACGGAACGTTTGAGCCAATCAAACACTCACCCCCAGTCAACTGATCTGGGTTTAATCCATCATCATTCTTTAGCTCACTCCACCACCCCAGTTCAGACATGGCCATATGCAAATCAGTCTGACCCTGTGCCTCATGGGAACAGTCCAGCCCGAACTGCCAAGCCATGTCTTCCCTGGACCGGAAACAAGCATCCTAGGACCGGTTTCTGGCATTCCAGCCGTCATCAGCCAGGCTTGCTTGAATCCAGTGGCAAAGTGAGCAAGGGACCCACGTCTGGGCATACCCCCGCCAACTTAGGGCAAACAAAGCGATACAAAAGGGGATGATGGACGGAACGTTTGAGCCAATCAAACACTCACCCCCAGTCAACTGATCTGGGTTTAATCCATCATCATTCTTTAGCTCACTCCACCACCCCAGTTCAGACATGGCCATATGCAAATCAGTCTGACCCTGTGCCTCATGGGAACAGTCCAGCCCGAACTGCCAAGCCATGTCTTCCCTGGACCGGAAACAAGCATCCTAGGACCGGTTTCTGGCATTCCAGCCGTCATCAGCCAGGCTTGCTTGAATCCAGTGGCAAAGTGAGCAAGGGACCCACGTCTGGGCATACCCCCGCCAACTTAGGGCAAACAAAGCGATACAAAAGGGGATGATGGACGGAACGTTTGAGCCAATCAAACACTCACCCCCAGTCAACTGATCTGGGTTTAATCCATCATCATTCTTTAGCTCACTCCACCACCCCAGTTCAGACATGGCCATATGCAAATCAGTCTGACCCTGTGCCTCATGGGAACAGTCCAGCCCGAACTGCCAAGCCATGTCTTCCCTGGACCGGAAACAAGCATCCTAGGACCGGTTTCTGGCATTCCAGCCGTCATCAGCCAGGCTTGCTTGAATCCAGTGGCAAAGTGAGCAAGGGACCCACGTCTGGGCATACCCCCGCCAACTTAGGGCAAACAAAGCGATACAAAAGGGGATGATGGACGGAACGTTTGAGCCAATCAAACACTCACCCCCAGTCAACTGATCTGGGTTTAATCCATCATCATTCTTTAGCTCACTCCACCACCCCAGTTCAGACATGGACATATGCAAATCAGTCTGACCCTGTGCCTCATGGGAACAGTCCAGCCCGAACTGCCAAGCCATGTCTTCCCTGGACCGGAAACAAGCATCCTAGGACCGGTTTCTGGCATTCCAGCCGTCATCAGCCAGGCTTGCTTGAATCCAGTGGCAAAGTGAGCAAGGGACCCACGTCTGGGCATACCCCCGCCAACTTAGGGCAAACAAAGCGATACAAAAGGGGATGATGGACGGAACGTTTGAGCCAATCAAACACTCACCCCCAGTCAACTGATCTGGGTTTAATCCATCATCATTCTTTAGCTCACTCCACCACCCCAGTTCATACATGGCCATATGCAAATCAGTCTGACCCTGTGCCTCATGGGAACAGTCCAGCCCGAACTGCCAAGCCATGTCTTCCCTGGACCGGAAACAAGCATCCTAGGACCGGTTTCTGGCATTCCAGCCGTCATCAGCCAGGCTTGCTTGAATCCAGTGGCAAAGTGAGCAAGGGACCCACGTCTGGGCATACCCCCGCCAACTTAGGGCAAACAAAGCGATACAAAAGGGGATGATGGACGGAACGTTTGAGCCAATCAAACACTCACCCCCAGTCAACTGATCTGGGTTTAATCCATCATCATTCTTTAGCTCACTCCACCACCCCAGTTCAGACATGGCCATATGCAAATCAGTCTGACCCTGTGCCTCATGGGAACAGTCCAGCCCGAACTGCCAAGCCATGTCTTCCCTGGACCGGAAACAAGCATCCTAGGACCGGTTTCTGGCATTCCAGCCGTCATCAGCCAGGCTTGCTTGAATCCAGTGGCAAAGTGAGCAAGGGACCCACGTCTGGGCATACCCCCGCCAACTTAGGGCAAACAAAGCGATACAAAAGGGGATGATGGACGGAACGTTTGAGCCAATCAAACACTCACCCCCAGTCAACTGATCTGGGTTTAATCCATCATCATTCTTTAGCTCACTCCACCACCCCAGTTCAGACATGGCCATATGCAAATCAGTCTGACCCTGTGCCTCATGGGAACAGTCCAGCCCGAACTGCCAAGCCATGTCTTCCCTGGACCGGAAACAAGCATCCTAGGACCGGTTTCTGGCATTCCAGCCGTCATCAGCCAGGCTTGCTTGAATCCAGTGGCAAAGTGAGCAAGGGACCCACGTCTGGGCATACCCCCGCCAACTTAGGGCAAACAAAGCGATACAAAAGGGGATGATGGACGGAACGTTTGAGCCAATCAAACACTCACCCCCAGTCAACTGATCTGGGTTTAATCCATCATCATTCTTTAGCTCACTCCACCACCCCAGTTCAGACATGGCCATATGCAAATCAGTCTGACCCTGTGCCTCATGGGAACAGTCCAGCCCGAACTGCCAAGCCATGTCTTCCCTGGACTGGAAACAAGCATCCTAGGACTGGTTTCTGGCATTCCAGCCGTCATCAGCCAGGCTTGCTTGAATCCAGTGGCAAAGTGAGCAAGGGACCCACGTCTGGGCATACCCCCGCCAACTTAGGGCAAACAAAGCGATACAAAAGGGGATGATGGACGGAACGTTTGAGCCAATCAAACACTCACCCCCAGTCAACTGATCTGGGTTTAATCCATCATCATTCTTTAGCTCACTCCACCACCCCAGTTCAGACATGGCCATATGCAAATCAGTCTGACCCTGTGCCTCATGGGAACAGTCCAGCCCGAACTGCCAAGCCATGTCTTCCCTGGACCGGAAACAAGCATCCTAGGACCGGTTTCTGGCATTCCAGCCGTCATCAGCCAGGCTTGCTTGAATCCAGTGGCAAAGTGAGCAAGGGACCCACGTCTGGGCATACCCCCGCCAACTTAGGGCAAACAAAGCGATACAAAAGGGGATGATGGACGGAACGTTTGAGCCAATCAAACACTCACCCCCAGTCAACTGATCTGGGTTTAATCCATCATCATTCTTTAGCTCACTCAAGACCCACGGGCCCCAACCAGAGGTCTACGGGTGAAGGGGGGCCTAGAACAGGCCCCAAAGTCAGTTTCTGACAGCCGTTTTGAGTCGGACAGCCGATTCGGAAAGGCTGTCCGAAGCAGGCATCGTAATACTTCGGTCGGAAAAGCGGTCCATAGACCTGTATGATCCGGCTCCGACCGACTCGGAGTCTCCGAATACCGGTTGGAACCGAGTCAGAAAGACTAAACGGTTACCTTCTATCATAAGCGGTCGGTTGTAAATGTTTCCGAGTCGGTCGGAAACATGGACTCTGACACGGGTTAGGAAAATCCGAATGCCATTTGGAACCTTTCTGACCGACATCGTAATGAGGTCCTAAGTTGTAGGTAAGTACAGTTTTCAAACTGGCAATGCTTTTCAATGCAGTAAATGAATTCTTAGTGCAGGACTTCAGTTCAGCAAGATAGATACAGTTTTTAGAAGGAACAATACTTTGCAGATCAAGAAAAGTATACGCTTCGGGGCTCATTACGATGTCAGGCGGAAAGCCTCCGCCCGACAGTCGAAATCTCCCCGACCGTGTCCGAGCCCTTCTGACCGACTCGGTTGCGTTACAGTCCAACCCCCGATTACGATGTTTGCGGTCAGAACGTTACCCGCCCGGTCATTTCGACTCGGTTATGACCAACTCGCCGAGTATTAGTGTCGGTCGGAACCGCATAGTAAACCACTATGGACAGCATTTCTGCCGTCGGGATTACGATGTAGGTTTCCAACAGCCTTTCCGCGTCGACTTGTGCGACATGCAAAGGCTGTCAGAAAGTGACTTTGGGGGCCCCTAGCAGGGCCCCCTAGACCCCATGGCCTACAGTTAGTGGCCAAGGGGGTACCTAAGGTACTGCCCTGTATAAGCCTGCACTGTGTGGCATGCACCAAAGGGGGTTTACGACAGAGCGCAGGGTTTTACATACGCACCCCATTTCCCATTGGAGCCTGTGTTACGGCCAGTTTTCGGGTGTAACACGGGCTCCCATAGGAAACAATGGGAATCCGACAGAACAGTGTTCGGTCGCATCGTAATCCGGCGGTCGGAACCGCCGACCACAAGTCTGTCGGGCCCGAATCCGAGATGGTGTTGGGCGGAGGCTTTCCGCCCGACATCATAATGAGCCCTTAAGTGTAATATTTCAAATGACCAATGTTATCCTATGGGAGGAAAACAAGAATGCAATTTCACAGGTAAGTACGTCACTCACAAACCCAATCTTCAGGATTTTAGGTCAACATAGGGCAAGGTTCAAGTGAGCACCAAGACTGCACCACAAGTGGCACTGGGGCGGCCTGGTGCAGAGGTCAAACTCGGAGTCGGGTGCCCAATGTTAACCAGTGGAGATGGGGGGCACTCAAAGGTGTGCCAATTACAGGTGTGTTGGATGTCATCCTCCGGGGGTTAAGACAAGCACTGGGGGGCCACGAGACAGCACCAAACATACACCCTCATCGCCACGGAGGCAGCTGTGCAGAGTGCCAACACAGCGGCGAGCGTCCAATACACATCAGTGGAGGACGACGGTTTCGAACAAAGGTTGCAGGATCGGACCAGGAAGCTAGACGAAGGAAACCGGTGGCTGGGCAGGTAAGTTCAGATGTTGAGGGTCACCTGGGCACTGTTGGTTGGACTCCCCAAGGCCTGGGTGCTGTGGGTGCAGGGGTGTACTTGAACCTCAGTAAAGCATTACCTGAGTCGTTCGCAATTAGGGGGTCCTTCATGTTGAGGCTTCAGGCGTTGTCGTGGAGTCCAGGTGGACTCAGGCTTCGGATCGGTGGGGAACCTCCCTGGGACTGGCGGGCCACTTGGACTCAGGCCGGAGGCGTCGGGTGCAGTGGTGGATCCGGAAGGAGGGTTTCATGGTTCTGAATGTCACAGAGGCCTTTCCTGGAGTTTCTTGGTGAACAAGGCCATTGTTCTTGGGAGTTCTGGTCTTTGTTGAAGGCAGCAGTCCTTCCATAGGTTTTTGGAGGCTGCTGGGCTGTGGGACGAGTCGTTGGCATTTTCAGGATTTTCAAGGGCTGCAGACAGGCCGGTGGGGCTGGGGCCAATTCAGTGGGTGCCTTCAGACTTCCTCTGCTGCACGGCTCTTCTTTGTCCTCTTCCTTTGTAGGTTGTCAGGAACTAAGAGTTAAGGTTCCGGGGTGCCCCTAGATACTCAATTTAGGGGCTACTTACCTTTAGGGTGTCTACACCCCTTGTTTGTACATTCCCTTTGGGGAGGTGGCCTATCCCTAATCCTATTGGGTAGAATCCTCCAAAACAATATGGAGGATTCTCAAATAAGAGGGTCAGTTCAGCTCAGGACATCGTAGGGGTGGTCCTGGCTGAGAGGAGATACACCTCTCCTGCTTACTAATGTTCCCCCCTGACCTTGCCACCAAAAAGCGGGGCTTGGTCAGGGAGGCAGGCATCTCCACTATCTGGGGAGGGCCTGGTCAGCATAACAAAGGGCAGGAAGCCTTTGAGGCTCAACACCTTTCAAAGCTGTTCCTGCCTGGGGGTAGGTGGGAAGCACCTCCACCCAGAGCAGGCTTTGTTTCTGACCCACCAGAGCAAAAGGCTCCCACCTCAGGGGGTCAGAAACAGATCTAGAGATGGCAGGCAGGTACAGATGAGTCAGGCACACACTAGTGTTTTGGTAGGTTTTCAGGGGGCACCTCTGAGGTGACCTCTGAGTGTATTTATTAATGAATCTAACACTGGCATCAGTGTGGCTCATTAATCTGAGATGTTTGGTACCAGACATCTTGGAATTTGATGAAGCCATCACGGAACTGTGGAACTTGTAGTGACAAGCTCCCAGCACATGTACTCAGTATGGCTTCCCTGTGCACTTGTAATGTCTAAGAATGGACTTAGACACTATAGGGGCATATCTGCTCATGCAATTATGTAATCACAAGAGGTATAGTGCACCCTGACTTAGGGCTGTAAGGCCTGCTGTAGGGGTGACTTACCTATGCCTCTTGTAATGCTGGTAAGCCTGGCACACAGGGATATGTGCCAGGTCGACTCTTCAATTTTGTCTGCGCCAAAACACACAGGCTGCAGTGGCAGTGTGCATGTGTTTGGTGAAGGGTCTCTTAGGGTGGCACAATACATGCTGTAGCCCTTAGAGACCCCCTCTGGTCACACTGGTACCTTTTTTATAAGGGACGTACATATGTGCCAGTGGTGTGCCAATTTTGTAAACAAAGGTACAGTTTTGGGAAAGAACACAGTCACTGGGAACCTGGTTAGCAGGAACCCAGTGCACACTCAGTCAAAGATGCATCAGAGTGAGGCAAAAATGTGTATGGGGGTACTGCAACAGAAGCCCACTTTCCTACAACATCAACCTTAGAGATGGTGGAGAAAATGGTAATGGAGAGTACACTCATACATAGAAAGAGCAAATACTTCTAGGGCCAGACAGATCAGTTGTGCTGTCAATAGCAAGTATCAAGTACGTCCTCTTTTCCACAGACCTCTTCCTTACCGGTTTTGTAGTGTAAATCCCTCTTCAGCTTTGGATGGGAATTCAGGAACATATAGTTGGCTAGGTACTATCCCATGTACTATACACAGAGAAAGTCTTTACTTAAACCCTTTGGTAACATATTGTCAGGTCACAGGACATGGTGAGGCCCAGAAGAAGACAACCATGAAAGAGAAAGCACACAAGACAATGGAAATTACACCATGTGATATGTAATACTACATTTCCCAGAGTCAGATCAGCATCCCCTGCTACTAGAAAACCAGCACTCTCAGACACCGTTTTGGGTCAATAGGACCAGACAGAGTATTTAGGCCTAATTCTGAGCTCCCTTGTCTGGCAAAAGTGGTTGTTGTGATTCCTTGCTATTTGTATTAGTTTTCACCTGGTTTGACTAGTCAGCTCACCTTTACTGTCTTTCACCTGTTCGGTTCCTGTATGTCCTCCTGTTCCTTTTCCTGTTGTAACATGTTATCTGCCTCCTTGCCCTTCTGTTTAGTTTTTCTTTTCTGTCCAGACTTCCTTACTGCCTGTGCTACAGTGGTGTTCATCTTCAGCTCCTTTGTTAGTTTTGTGGTATATCAGGGGCTAGTTACACCGTACCATCAGATTGCACCGGGCAAGTCTTGATCAGTGGTATTTGCAGGTCTTAATTCTGTCTTGTATCACCCCTTAGTAACTTGTGTTCTCTTGCCCGTAGATGGAGACCTCACCTTGATAGTTTGGACTTGAGATGCTGTACATACAAAATACAGTTCAGACATTCCAACTACACAACCGCTTTGCTTTGGTACTTTCCTCACTGAGTGTGTTTTCTCTTTCAAGGTGGGGTAGTTGCCAACCCTTAAATATTTGCAAAAGGCTGTGCCATAGCATTCTAGGTTTGGCATCAACCAACCTACAGGAGCAAGCCTCTCTTTCCCTCTGACCGTTATCCCCTTATGACCTTTCACTCAGGTTATCTTCACAAGCCTTGAGATAGGTAAAGTAGATGAATGGGTCCATAGGGTAGGACAAGGAATAGGCCTCAGCATCCTCAATGCTAGCTGAACTCAGACCATTATAAAGTTGCTATATGGTCTTTTAGGTTCAGCATTTTCTAAAAGCCCACATAGAACAGTATATTGCTAAATTACTTATTTTCAAACTAGACAGATGTTTTTTTAATTCTCCTCACACCTTTATTCACACCTTTATTTCTTGGTTGGCCTAAAGTGGTGACCTAAACCATTGTAGCTGTTTATTTTTTGCGGTTAGTAATAGTGAGTTCTCTTGTGGCCAGCACCTTGCTCTTTTAATTAAGTGTTTGACTAATTTCTTTAGTCTAGAGTCTAGCCAGAGGATTTTTATTTAGGATTTTCTGCTTCCCTGAAACAATCACTTTTCCATTTGCAGATTCTCCAGGAGCATAAAAAAATCCAAGAGGCAAAGACAAACCATTCTTAAGGGTCATTGCTCTAATACTGTGAGTATTGTAAAGCTGTTGTGTTCCATTTGCTTCCTACACAATGTAGCACCTTGGGTGCCCTCAAATGAGTTAATGGTAAGATCAGGAAAATCCAGGGATTTTTTAATCTTAGTTAGTAGTGAAATGCAGGTCTGAGCATATTGGATTAGTCCACCTGAAAAAAGTTTGAAGGAATGCTCAAGTATATCACCTTGGAGGAATTTCCATAGGTGAAGGTGATGGTGGGATGGGCTGTTCTTTCAAAGTTGTCAATGTAAATAATGGCAGAATTGGGAGCAAAATAAGGTCCCATTGAAGTCTCCTTTATTTGCAAATAGTAGGTGTGTTGAACTCCAAATTTTGTAGAAAGAGAGATACTTGTGGGTACTTGCACGAGGGTTCTGAAGAGTATTTAAGAGTGCGTTAATCATTATGATGCCTTCTTCTTGATGAATATTGGTGTGCATGTACTCAGTGTGTAGACACAACAGGAAATCAAGCTCTCTAGCAAAGAGAAAGTCCTCAATATGCTGTCTAATAGGAAAATGTAAGTATTAAACACAAAATCAATATCATTACCCTCTGGTTCAAGTACAAAGCCTAGAGAGCTAATATAGATGATTGCTTCATTAACAACTTCCTGAACCTATATCACAATGAACTATTATTCTTTACACATATGTTTTGATGTGAAGTCTGGTCTCATATGTAATAGGTAATTTGCAATGTGGGTGTACAAGTGGTTCACTTTTAATCTATAGATGTCCCATTCTTCCACACTCACAGTTCCCCATCTCATTTAAGGTTGGAGGAACCACTGGGTTTCTAATGGCATAGACTCAGTTGGCTACACTGTAAGAATCCTCTCCCAGCGGCGCATCTGCCATAGGGCTGCCAACTTAAGATAGTCGGAAGACCTGATTTATTTAGAACAGGCCTTATAAATCCTTCCAAAGCTTTCCTGCGTGGGTCCTCCAGTGAATCGATGTAATGCAGGGCTGGAAATCAGCAATAACCCACAGACATGGGGAGAAATCTCCAAGAGTGTCATGGCTGTTGCCATTATATTTCACACAAACAGCCTGCCATTTCAGTGGGTTATTTCAGGGAAACAAAACCAAGACCTTGTTTTTTTAGATTAAATTGTTCCAGCCCTAACTGCGGAACTTGCAGGTGAAAGCACATCCTATAGGGAAGATGGGCTTCTGCTGGGTCTGCCCACTAAAAGCCAAATGCCCTAAATATTTAGTATAGCCTAACTGATAATTTCTGTTAGTTAAGCTACAAAGTGTTTTGCTGGCTGTATATTTCCAGCCTTTTAATATTACAGGTGCATTTGACTACTGGGTTGTCATGTTGTAAACTACAGCTTCGTTGTGATTAATGAGGTCAACTTAGGTTTACTGCATGTGAGCCTTCCTTATGGTTTGGTGATTCCTACATATTTTAAAGATGAGTTCTGACAGTCAACACATCAAATAGTGAAAGATTGTCTTAGGCCAAGCGGTCCAACATGGAGGACGCGCTGTCAGAGAGCTCCCGTAGCCCTGCAGTAATCCGCCTATTAATCCTGCCACATCGGCCCTGAAACAATACCCCTATCCTCTGTGGGTACTACCTTTACCTCACCGCTTCTTATCAGCTGTGCATGGCTCGCCCTTTGGGCTGGTGAGGTGCTCCAGAGTGGACATTGTTCTGCATTCTGTCCATCAACTGTTGTTTTTGCATTTGTCACCCCGAGTGGGACGGGTATGCCCAGACGTGGGTCCCGTGCTCTCCATGCCACTGGAATCAAGCTATCCTGGCTGAAGAGGGTGAAACCCGAAACCGGTCCTAGGATGCTTGTTTCCAGTCCAGGGAGGACCTGGCTTGGCAGTTCGGGCTGGACTGTTCCCATGAGGCACAGGGTCAAGACTGATTTGCATATGGCTGGGTTCAAACTGGAATGGCATGGTGAGCAAAAAACGATGGATTTAGGCCCAGATCTCTGTACTGGGGTGAATGTATGACATTGTTCTGCATTCTGTCCATCAACTGTTGTTTTTGCATTTGTCACCCCGAGTGGGACGGGTATGCCCAGACGTGGGTCCCGTGCTCTCCATGCCACTGGAATCAAGCTATCCTGGCTGAAGAGGGTGAAACCCGAAACCGGTCCTAGGATGCTTGTTTCCAGTCCAGGGAGGACCTGGCTTGGCAGTTCGGGCTGGACTGTTCCCATGAGGCACAGGGTCAAGACTGATTTGCATATGGCTGGGTTCAAACTGGAATGGCATGGTGAGCAAAAAAACGATGGATTTAGGCCCAGATCTCTGTACTGGGGTGAATGTATGACATTGTTCTGCATTCTGTCCATCACCTGTTGTTTTTGCATTTGTCACCCAGAGTGGAGGCGTGGCTGTGGCCTGGTGATCCCCGGCCTTGCGTGAGAGGCGGCGCCAGAGTGTATGACAAGCTGCAGCGGCGAGAACCAAGTGTGCCAAGAAAATTGCAGTCCCCCCTTGAGGTATTTGGGAGCCGAAGCGTTGGTGGCTGGACGGCGACAAGCGCTGCTTGGGGCCCATCCGGGACTCAGCGGATTTGTCGGGCCGTGGCGCATTCGCCCCTGATCTGTGTGACCCAGCGCGGCGTGGGGAGGTACCCCGTCTGCTGACAAACGGAAATCGTCTGCTCCTCTGGGCTACCGGCAACCGCTGCGGAGGCGCCTTTGTTGCCCAGGTCGGTGCCAATCCCTGCCGATACATCTACGGCCATTTCGAGTCAGGGTGCACTTTATTTATCAGGCCAGACGGCCGAGAAACCATCTGGCTGGCTGCGATACCCCCTAGTGGCCTTCTGTGTGGGGTCTCTGAGGCTGTGGGACCCGCGCCGGGGGTGCAGACAATGGGCCGAGCTGCAACAGGGGGCTGGGACACCAGCTGATGACTCCCCCTTCGCAGCGACGAGCTGGTGATTATATCGATACAGGAGAGCTTCCCGGCTTTACTCCCATGTGTGGTGCGAGCAGTGGATCTCGAGACACCCAAATATCATCAAGTTGTGGCTCGGTGCTCAGGAAGTGTCTGCCCGGAAATGTGAACACTGGTGTCACGACCTACAGATATTCTACGCTAACTGTGTGGAGTGTCACCAAGGCCGGGGGCCTGTCGGTGTAACCAATATTTACGGTTGATTAAGGCCTTCCCTCCCTTCGATGCAATGGCCCCCAGGCTAGCTGATGTGGTGGTCACCGCCCCCTCAAATATCCTAAGCGACCCTACCGCCATTTTGAACTGGCCCCACCACACTATTCCACACTCAGTGTGCCCATAGAGATCGCTCCTGCGCCGCATATCTGCATTAAGTCCAAGGATAAACTTCCTAGTGCGATGGCACGACAAAGTACCATGGATAAATATGCAGGTGCCGCGGCCCCGGCTCCTAATACAGGGGATTCGACGCCATCCATGCCGGACAATGCCACCATACTTGCGGCCCTACCGCAGTCCCGGGACATGCTAGAGGCCAAACTAGAGGCAGTAGGATCAGATGTGATGCTACTCAGGCAGGACCTTCGCAACGCAGTACAGCACATAACTGAGACCGAATCCAGGATATCAATTGTGGAGGATACAGTGACTACTCTTCGAAAGAAGGTATCCACCTTGGAGTCCATCGCGAAGGGCCTGGCCACACGTGCTAAAGATGCGGAGGGGTGTGCATGCAGAAATAACCTCCGCCTTTTTGGGTTCCCCGAAGGCTGTGAGGGCAGCGACATAGAGGGCTTTCTTGTTAAATGGTTGACAAACTGGCTCCCCTCGGAGGTTTTGTCCCCCTGCTTTATTGTTGAGCGTGCACATCGAGTTCTGCTGCAGAGGCCGCCGCACGGTGCTCGACCCTGGCCTATCATCACTAGATTCTTGAATTTTAAAGACAGGGATGTCATCCTGCAGCAGGCTAGGCTGAAGGAGATCCTCCATTATACCTCACACCCTATCATGATATTTCCGGACTATACAAGGTTAGTCCAACAGCGCCGACAATCATTTACGGCGGCCAAAGCTCGACTGCGAACCTTAAAAATCCAGTACTCCCTGCTGTTCCCGGCCAGGCTCTGAGTCTCACACAAATCGCAGACACTTTTCTTTTAATCACAAGAAGAGGTATTCACCTGGACAGATGAAAATGTCAGGCTCAAACCGCATACCCCACCTAGAATTCATTCAGACTCATCGTCTGGGGGCCCAGGCCACAAGCTGCCCCTGGTCTCTGGAAAACAGCGCCGTAGATCAAGACCCAAGAGACGCTCCAAATCCTGTAGCAAATCCTGCATCCGATCCACAGAGGACACCATATGAAGGACCTTAATCTAGTTAATTCTTGTTATTAACAATTTGTCTACATTGCTGACGGTATTACATCATGGGCTATTTTTATCAACGCCTTCCCTTCACTTTGAGGACACTTGTATGTCCAAGGGATGCCACGTAGGGATCCATTGGCTGAAGGTAGTTCCAGACCCTGTTGGGGTTGGGACGCCTCTCATGCCGTGACAGATGCTTCAACGTTTATGAGGTATTGGGGTTGGAGGGAGGGAGGGGGGTTGGAGTTTGGGAAAGTTACTGTTATTTGTTGATAGTGTCATACTTCCACAGAATCCAGATGTTGTGCCAATGTCTATGCCTATCATGTATTGTCTCCCACCCACACACATCATCGTCAGCCATGTCCCTAGATATGTCCAGACTGTATGAAAGGCGCCTTCGCATTGTCAGCTGGAATGTTCATGGATTACTAGACAAGGTTAAGAGGGGGGCCATCCTACGCCAAGCTAAGTGATATGAAGCCGACATCCTTCTGTTGCAACAAACACATTTATTGGGTAATAGGACACCGTGTCTGACACAATTTAGGTATGTACAGGCCTTCCACTCTGGATTCACTAGAGGTTCTCGTGGGGTAGCTATATTGATCCACCACAGAATCCCCTTCCTTCATGATAAAAATGGTCCGATTCCCAGAGCAGGTATATCATTGTCTCGGGCACACTGTATGGCGAGTCGTTCACTCTGGGCAGTATATATGCCCCTCCACCACTTGCATGGAATCTAGCGGAACGCTTGATGAGACTTTGGGCAGAAATTCCCCCGGGTCTGACTTTAGTTGGGGGTGATTGGAATGATATTCTATGCCCTCATAGAGATAAATGGTGGAGCACAGATAGACCAGCTGAAACACGGGAGTCGAAACTGCAGTCCCTGGTGCAGGAGATGGATTGGGTGGATACCTGTCGACGATTGCACCCAACTGATCTAGGCTACACCTATTTTTCCAGCACACACAGGTCTTTCTCCTGCATAGATTATATTTTCATATCAGCTACGCACGTACACAGACTCAGGGTGGCAGAGATATTACCCATGGGCCTCTCAGATCACTCCCCTCTGCGGCTGGATCTGCGACTCGACTCTAAACGTCCCCACTTCCGCTGGCGATTGTCTCCATGGCATCTACACGATGAACCATATAGGACCCATGTGCACAATGCCATCACGGAGTATTTCTCCCACAACACTGGGACGGTCGAGTCACCCACGACCCTATGGGATGCCATGAAGCCAACACTCCGGGGGGTGGATATTGCATACTGCACAGCACAGCGTAGGCAGCGCCGCGAAAAGCTGACACAGTTGGAAGCCCAGCTTCTGAATACAGAGCGTGGGAGTAGGGGGGAAGATGGACACACCGCACGTCGACATACACAGCAGATATATGCCAGTGAGCTTATGGACGAGGCTAGAGTGGCATGGCTAGCTACCCGTAGTAGGATATACCAGTGGGGGGATAAATCCAGCGCACTATTGCATCGCCTCTGTCAGAGGACGCTTTGCCCCCTCGCTATTCTGAGCATTCGTAATCCCACTGGGAGGTGCTTACCGATCCCCTACAAATTGCAGCACGCTTTGCAGACTATTATAAAGATCTATATGCCCCAGAGAGACTATCTCACCACATCTTGTCCATAAGTTCGTAGATGACATGCCTCCGCATGCTCTCACTGATTCAGCACGAGAGGAATTGGATACCCTAATAACAGCAGAGGAACTCCAGGCGGCAATATCTGAGATGCGCCCAGGTAAGGCGCCCGGCCCAAACGGCTTTCCATGTGAATTTCACAGGAAATATCAATCCATACTGATGACCCCGTATCTACCAGCACTTAATGCTGCTTTAGACGAAAGGAGCCTGCCAACGCATTGGCGCCATGCAGAAATAGTGGTGTTTCTAAAGCCGGGGCGACCCCCTGAACACCACGCCTCGTATTGTTGTATTCATCTTAGGGTGTCCATACACAGGCTTTCCTGTATCATGTCCTTATATAGGCACAATTCGCCCTGCTCTTATATAGGCATAAAATCCCAGTCCTTATTTAGGCATTAAACCGTGCACTCCAAATACAGGCATGGTCTCCGACATCCATCCACCCTAACGTCACAACAAGTTCTTGAAGAACAGACCCTTAGGCTGCGGGAGTTTCCCTAGCACAGGACTATTGATTTCTTCAAGGACTCATATATTATGCATGAACCGTTATACCTTAGGGGTTCATTCATGACGTCTTCCGCTGACCGATTAACGTCAATGCTAACATTCTGAGGTACCTCTCAGGTATAAATATACCTTCCCTAGCCCTTGTAAACTAGAGGAGACCTCGACTTCAGAGGAGCCCGTTTCCCGGCCTGACGCACTGAGAAGACGCTGTCATCCCTGCACGCAGAGAGTCCAGCTTCCAGTGATCTGACTTCCCTCGCGGGGTGTTGGAGTTCGAGTCTGGCAAGAGGTTCCCACCTCTCTCATTCTTAAGGTATGGGGCTGACTAGAACCTAGAGGGACTCTTGGCATACTAGGCATACTAGGCATACTAGGCATACTAGACTTAACATACTCTTAGTATACCATAGTAAGGGATACTTCACCTACTTCATACCTCTCCCTACACCTAGGTTAGGTTAGGTACATTGGGGTAGAACTAGCTTAGCAACGCATCGTATGAGTACTCGCATTTTTAGACTGTGTTATTTATGTAAATGAATATCTGCTAAAGATCATGCTAGCGCAGTATTATTTATTTCTACTGCTTACGCTGTACATTATTTATCTTGCATACTGTCTTGTGATCGTAACAGCACATTTTACTTACACCAGAAACAAGACTGTTCAATAAACCTTTTATTGAAACGCCCGTCTATTCTTTCTGTGTAACTTTGAGGAAAACTAAGTATGCACGACTGAGCTGAGTGAAATAGTTATCTATTGTTTCCACGACTCTGGGACACGTTCTGATTCTAAAGGGAAACAAAGTTGTCATGTTTTGCAGCCGCCAGAAACTACTCCCTTCTTGTTTGACAAGGAGTTTCTAGTGGCCTCTGAGCTAGCTGGCACAAGTAATTAAGTTTAATATACTCGATAGGGACATACTGACCTTAGTCCTATGTCAAACCTATAGGGGATATTATTCCAATGCGCAGAGCCTATTAGGGAAATAGGAGCTACACTACATGGCGCCCAACGGTTTGGTGAGGCGGTAATTTAACGTTAGATACTGAGTAACTCAGCCGTGCCTTTTCTCTCAGAGACCCCTACCCATATACTCCAACAGACATCTGGAGTGGGCAGGGTTAAGTATCCACCAAGGCTACATAGGGAAGCACCCTATATATTAGCTGTTTGGTTTGCTCAACGTTGAAGGATACAGTGTTCCAAAATATTGTGCACCTTATCTCTGTGTCTCCTTGAAACTTGTTCTACATTTTTCAAACAACAAAATGCCTGGCTCCGACACTGAGACCGGAAACGGTGGAGCTGCGGCTGACCCAGCCATGGCAGTTTTAAATTTTACCAGTTTAAATGAAACCGAGGAGGGTGTTATAGACATCCATCCAAACTTAAGAAGAGCCATCACTCTAAAACTCATAAAACATGGCCTACCACCAAGAGGCGGTAGAGCAGTTTTCGTGATAGAGGCACACGAATCCTTTCAGACAGAGGTATTCTATTCATGGGTAATATTTCCTGAATCCAATCCAGTAACACACATGTTTCACTTCTACAAAGAAGATGAACCACCAGAGGAATACATTCCTTTCGAGGATATAGAAATTCCATTAACATACCAAGAGCAACAGCTCTGGTTTAAAGGCGCCCTAAAACATCACAGAAACATTACCAGGCTCGGTCCACTAGGTAGACCAGGAGCAACATGGCCGATTCTAGCCGGCTATACACCTCATCCCGACATTGAAGAAATGTCAGACGAGGAACTACTTACTCAACTTACAGAGTTAATAAAAATATACAGACAATTGGTTCAATATGTCATGCGGACTTTCACAGTCCAACCACCATTGACACTTCCAAATCAAACTCCTCACCAGGGGAATACACTAAAAATTACACCACAGACTCTATACGCAGTCATGGGTAAAATGCCCACAAAACGTGAGCAAATTCCATTCTGGATAGCTCAAAAAATTACTCAAATCGAAGCAGTATTTCCAAATACTAGCCCGTATGAGAAACACAGAATCCTAACCATCAGTTTACCGATGGGGATCACACCACAACTGGAAGACTGCACCACTTGGGGCTCAGTCTTTGCTGCCATCTACACTAAAACACATGGCATTCCGTCAATTGCGGTAATACCAGATGTCCTGAAACAAATTCAAAATGAATACGGGGCAGAGCCTGCTCTAAATTTAGGTATGAAATTACTGGAATATTTCGACCAGGTCTCAACAATAATATTATCTAATATTAAAGGGGAGGCAGCAGCAGTGGCGATCCGCCAAAAATTACGGGAATTTGATGTTACAGAACATCAAACTGAGCTACCCAGAATTATAGAACAATCTTATGCAGAATTAGGCAGAGATAGTTTGGGTGGAAGACCAGTGAAGCCGAAACTATCTGAAAGTCCTGAGAAGGACTCAATTAAACAAACTCCTACATCTTCTAAAAAGAAGTGGGAGACTAATAAACAAAATTCAAACGAGAAATGTTCTCAATCCCGAGGTAGGTCTCCTCAAAAGGAGCCCTCTGAAAGGAGGTATAACCTCAGGAATAGGGATAATTTGAGAAAACCTGACAGGTATCAAGATACTGATACACGTTCCTCTCGTCCCTTTCAGATCTCATCACAAACTTCAGAAAGAAGAGGACGAACAGAACATAGAGAAGAACGCATGAAATCGAAAGACGACAAACACGCTACGAAAAATAAAACAAAACCTCAATTCTCCAAAAAGAAAGTAGCAGGTCTAAAGATCAGACATGCTGAGAATACTGAGAACACAACTCAAGAACGGAGAATGGGCTCAGACAATGCTGGACAGTGCAGCAGAAGTCACAAAAGCTCGCCAGAACCTGAAGGAACTTCTGGAGATAGTGGACTTGAATGAGTACATTACAGTAGAGACTGTAGACACCAGGGTTAGTACTCCACAAAAGTTATATGAAATAACACTCCGGATGGAGGGAGACAAACCTAGACAGGTGAAAGCACTTTTTTGGGAAAGACTATCAAGGGGCTATGACATACTGCTAGCAGAAAAAGACTGGCCACCACAATTTGTCAGGGAGTGCCCACACGGCGAGGACATTATTATGCCTGCCTTCTCCAACCATATTCCAATTCACCTAAAATATACATATGCCAGGAAATGGGCAGTAGCCCAGGCCCCAGCGTTATATAAAAATCATGTAGGATGGGATGAGGACTCCCCTCACCATAAAATACATCTGAAACATGAACCTACTGCACAAAGGCAGTATCCAATAAAGCAAGAAGCTAAAAAACAGGTCAGGGAGATCTTAGATCAACTTGATTACCAAGGGGTGATTGAAACATGCACCTCCTCAATGAACAATCCTTTGTTTCCTGTCTCCAAACCAGACAATACATATTGTCTAGTTTTGGATTACAGACACCTAAACACTTGTTCTAAAACCTTTGCAGTGCAAAATGCACATAGCACAGCATTAATGAATAACATTGTGCGTAAAAAATACAAAACAACATTAGACATCTCAAATGGTTTCTTTTGTCAAAACATAGCACCTGAAAGCAGGTACTTAACAGCATTCTCCATAATGGGGACCCAGCGTCACTTTTGTCGACTCCCACAAGGGTTCAAGAACAGCCCGGGGTTATTCTCAGCGAGAGTAACGGAGTTACTACAAATTTATGACAATGAGGCATTGTCCTATGTCGATGATATCTATCTGACAGACGATGACCTGGACAAACACTTGAACAGGGTGAGCACCATTATACTGGGCTTCACCTCTGAGGGCTACAAATTCAACTTCAAAAAGTCCAGAATTGCCCATCTCAATGTCCTATTTCTAGGATATGAGCTTTCAAGTGAAGGCAAGAGCTTGGCAGCTAACTTTCTAGAGAAATGTGCGCTGCTCCAACCTCCAAAAACGCTAAAAAACTTACAATCCATCCTGGGTTTCCTAAATTTTGGAAGAACATACATTCTAAATTACGCAGAAAGGGTTAAACCTCTCTACGCATTAATCAAACCTGATTTTTCAATCAAAAATTGGACAAACGAACACACAGAAATCTTGCGTTCACTCCAGGCTAACATGTTAGCAACAAATCACTTACAAACACGCGTAAGTCAACGCAACCTGGTGATCCAAATAATTTCGGGTCAATGTGGATTCACCTACTTAACCTTCAATGAGGGTGAGAAAATACCAATTGCATACAAATCGCATTTGTACACACAAGCGGAAATGCGCTTCAGTTCAACTGAAAAAATTCTGACAGCAGTTCAAACCGCTGTAGCAAAAGAAAGAGCCTTAGCCCAAGGGAAACGCATTATTGTCGTAACCCCAGTACCAGCTTTAGAAGCGGTCACAAAAGCAAGCATTCCAAATGCCAAAGCATTACATCCAAGATGGATACAATGGGTTAATTCTCTTGCTGCAACAGATGTTGAATATGTTTTTGATCCAGATTTAAAAAGACAAGCATTCCTGCAATATGAACAACAATGTCCTCTGCCCACTGAGATTCTGCCTCTCGATCAGTACGAATTCATAATTTACACTGACGGATCCGCACAGCCCGCAACAGGGAGTAAGCAAGCTTACAGTGCAGCATGTGCAATCGTTAAAGGTCGCATGCGAGATGGCATCTTCAGATCTATGGTCACAAAAACTCAATCTCTAGGAGATTGTACAGCTCAGCGAGCTGAACTACAAGCATTCAAACTGGCACTTGAAAGTACAGATCGAGAATTCCCCACACTAATAGTGTGCGATTCCTTTTACTGTGTTCAGTCGTATAATGACTATATACAAAACTGGCTTGAAAATGGTTTCAAAGATGCGAAAGGTGGCACAATAAAGCACAAAATGCTTTGGGAACAAGTAGTTCAGTTGAAAAACGAACTACCAAAGGCTCACGTGATCCACACACTGAGTCATCAACGTGATGGCGTTCACGTTGCAGGGAATTCATTGGCTGACGAAGCCGCAAAGGGGGCTGTTCAGACGGCTTCCGTAGCTGCGATCACTCGTTCAAAAACAAAAATAGACGGTGAGATAATGTTGGCTGTCAATGCTTCAAGCAAGGGCAGCAGTGCAGCGTTACCAAAAAAGTTTCCACTCAAGTACTCTTATGTAATTGATGCGAACAACGTTCCTTTTGCTCGAATCCCTGGAGTGGGGGATAGGGTAATTCCAAACACGGAACGTAGAGCAGCCTTGATTTATGAAACACATTTGGGGGAGGGTCTGTCACATCAAGGGATCTCTAAAACAATTTTGACGTTAAAAGAGATGTACTGGTGGCCTGGAATGAATACAGAAATTCACATATTCATCAACAACTGTTTAGACTGTAAATTACAGCGAGAGAGCCACCAGACACCATGCTGCGAATGCGGCAACCCAGTACAGACACCATTGTTAGACAGCATTAGACTATCTACGCGCCTGCGTCCTACTGGACAAGTGCAATCCCACAAATACTGAATCAAGGTTCCTATGGATATGGCCTCAGCGCTCGGCTGACGCTCGAACTGTTATAAAAGATTTGTGAGTCTTTATCGGCACATACGCAATAGGCACGCTACATTCTGACCAGGGCCCTGCGTTTAGCTCTAGGGCTTACAAAGAAGCCATGGCCAGTCTGGGCGTTGCATTGACGTACTCCTCTCCATTCCATCCTGAGGGAAATTCGGTTGTGGAAAGGAAAAACCGGGACATAAAGCAGTCTATAACAGCTAGGGTATTAGGTTCGGGTGATGGGTGGGTCAAACATCTTTATGGGGTCCAGCGCTCATTGAACAACCTGCCAAGAAGTTCTCTAGGGGGGTCACTCCGTATGAGGTCCTATTTGGGACAAGAATGTGGGTACCAGATCTCGATCACGTAGGCACAGTGGTGGAAAATAAAACATTTGATATCAAAGATCGTTTGGCTGTTTTACAGGAACTGAATGAGTTAAGAACGAAACAAAGCAACGTATTCCTACAGCCAACCACCACTGGGGAAAAATCGGCGGTCCCAGCAAGGCCTGTCTGGATTCCAAAAGTTGGGGATCTAGTCAGAGAAAAGATTGCGGACAAGAAGGACCTTCTTACAGACAACCAGTACCTGTCCTAGCAGTTCAAGGAACAAGAACAGTACTTCTGCCGCCCCTTGCTGGAAGAAAGGAGAAAAGATTTGTGTCCATCGACCTCATCAAACCACAGTATGTGGCCAATACTAAATAGTAGGCCTCGTGGACTCTGACCTAGTAGCAGACGCACTCCTCTCGCTACTATCCAAGAGGTTCAGACTGAAAGACTGATAACCATTGAGAATTCAGCAGTAACAGATGAAGGACTAAGCAACAATGAAATGGAACTCATCCCTCTTGAAAATCAAGTAACAGTTCGTCCAAATACACCTGTATACACCAATGTAGCAAGTGATCAACTGGTTCCAGTGATTTCTACAAATCCTGATGCAATTCCAACAATTGACAGAACTGCTTCTGGCTATTTCATTAACTTTGATACGTTCTCAGAAGATCCGAGTGAACCTGAGACGACGCCAGCATCATTGAAATTCAAGCAGCAAGTATAAGACTTTCTTCTTTTTCTGAAAAAGACTTATCTGGTTTCACCATGGATTGAACTCTGGTTTACATCTGGACTTTTTGTTTTCCTGCTCTGGCTAGCTTTGGTTACAACTGTGAGCGTGCTTATCAGTGGCAGATACATCCATGTGAATACTGAAGGAAAAGACGTGAACGTACTTTTGAAACCTCATAAATCTTCCCATCGTGAAGCAAGAGACTTGTCATCAGTGAACATCACAGCCGTTCCTATACAGGATGGTATAGTGTGGGACAAAACAGATTTTGATATCTTCGGCCCGACGGAACAATTGAACATTCCACATTTGTTTAAAATTTCACTAAGTGATCTAATTTCGTCCAGTACCTATTCTGATGATTGGGACTTTGAGACTGTAAACGACATAATGTTTGACCTAGAAAAATCTGCTGCATTTTCCAAAAATGAATATTTAGAGGGTTCATCGGACTATGAACAACTGTATTGTTATAACCACTATGGTCATCATTATTTGCATAAATCTGCATACCCAAGAAATGTGTTTATGTTTAACCAATGGGAGCATTGTCCTACACCACCAAAAGGTAGTTCAAAAACATTTGCTAACAAGTTTCCATATTTTTCAGGGTACAATACATCTGATCCAGAAACGTTTTACTACAAAAATGTAAACAAAACAGGACTGAAAATTATGTTAACTAATACAAAACAGATTTACTCTGCAGCATTTATTGCCCAACTGTCTAGACAGGGTTTCGACTTATGGAAAGACACAATAGACACAAAAACTGTCTGGGGTACTAAGGATTGGCAAGTGCAGGGAATAGAAGCTTTATTTAGAGCCTGTATCATCCCTGAACAAATAATGTTTTTGAATGAAACTGTCCAACAAACATCTTGTCTTGGACTAGCCAAGATCAAAGAGATGAAAACACCTTCTGTACCAACGCCTGCTGGTGATAACAAAACACAGGCAGCGGTTACAGTTGACCAAATACTACAACTCAACAGATCTAATCCTGATTGGAGAAAATGGTTGATCTGGCCCACAGACACGAACAACTGTCAGGAAAGATTCCTGAATAAAACTCAGGGCTTTGCTATTCATAGGCCAGACCCAAGATACGTCCAAAGACAGCATCCGGGGGTAGTAACAACATACAGTGTAGGTAAATTATGCCTCGATTGGCTGCAGAAATCTACACTACAGGATGTGAAACAACACTTATCCTTACTTGCAGAAGATGCAGACCTTAGGGAATTCTTGCTTGGACCAAGAAAACCGCGTCAAAAACGTTTCATATATGCCGGCATTTATGCTGCCGATAATGAAGCATGGAAAGTGTCACAGATGGAGGCCGCAGAACGAATACGTGAACTTGATCGTATTAATTTAGAGAAAACCCTCTCTGAGGTCGACAATGGGTTAACAACTTTGTCCTCCAGAATATATTCATTGGATGGCATTGTATCCTCTGCTATCGACATACTAGGACAAGATTTGGCGATGTTACAGCAAGGCCAATCTCAATTACGTTCTATTGTGTTATTAAGCTGGACGCTGCAATCTTTGTGTGCGGGCTATGTGCCTTGGCGTTTCATCAACACGTCAGCTCTGTTTGCAGAATACAATATAACTGATAAACAGATCGAACTGCCACAAAGAGGAGCAAAGTATACACTGCTGAGCATTGAAAAATTGGAAAAATTACCATTCACAGTGGCAGAAAAACCAGCTACAGAATGGCTCATTCATGGCAAAATCACATTACCTGTGACTACTTTTCAGTTTCAGTATTGCCTCAGACAAATGCAAGCAGGCAAATATGAAAGGTTGGGTAAGGAATACATTAAGACATCTTGGAATTTACCGTATACATATAGATGTTGGAGTGGGGATCGTGAAGTGTTTTTGAGCGGTACACACTGTAAACGTGCACTGAGAGGTTCACTTATATGTCAGGACATTGTTTTACACGGGGCTTGTAATGGTTCTGTGGCAAATTTGTCTTGCCATCAGCAGGGTACACCAGCTGCTGTGGTTAATCCAACGTTTGGACAACTTTCGAATGGGAGTTACCTCATGTTGAATGATCAGAGTTGCTGCGGCATGTTGCCAGGCATCCCATATCTAGTAACGGTCAACTCCAGGGTCACTTGCTGTATGCAAGTACTGTTTGCCCCAATAGACACAGTCAGGGAGTCGCCTCTATGGCCTTCGCTGAACATCTCTTTTATAAGATTTGATACTTTGAGCAGAATGAAAGCCATGCTTTTGCAACAAACCGTGCCTTTGACCTCGGCCAAAGAAACCTATGATCTACAAGTAGCAAGGACTTCGTCTGAGATACAGACTTTAATACGTACAAACTGCCCTATACCTTTCGTGGAAATGATAGGACGTATCTTTAACATGTCTGATACAACCGGAATTGTACATGTATTTAAGAGCATCTGCTCCGGTCTGTTAGCACCATTCCAGGCAATACTCGGAATCATCCCGAACTTTGCACATTCGGTGTTTGGTGGCATACCATTAATTCTAGCACTTGTTGCCGGAATTCTATTTCTCTTCCTGCTATTACGCTATGGCCAGCCTATTCGCAGACATCACTCCGAGCGAAATGGAGAAAGCTCTCCTTGAACGAAAGTGCCGTGAGCGAATAGTACAGCTTTTGGGCATGACTCGTCTACGGGACCTGAATACCACGTGGTTCCTGTCATTCAGACCAATCTGGCAAGATTGCATCTTACCTGTTCTACGATGCCTGCTATGCGGTGAAGAATGCGTGTTAGACACCTGTCTAACATTTCCATCAGCAACGCCAACGGATGTCGATACTCTGCTGGTCCCGATAACGGCCCATGCTCTGTGTTGTCTCCAGAGGCTACCAATCCTGATGTCAGCATTCATTGAGATCTCACAGATGCTTCCAGCTGCTGCTGAGGTACGAGAAAGATCTACAGGCACACAGGTAACAATGGACGCGAACATTGCAGCGGCAACCTATGCTGAAAGCGATGCTTCACATCTCTGTGTAATTAATCTACTACACGAGGTGTTCCAACTGACACCAACTTCAGTGGATGATGTTTTGTCTACGGAAATAGATGATCTCATGTTTACACCAGACCCGTAAACTGACTCTGATTCAGCCTACAGTGTTCCAGAGATGCAGTAACAATTTGGCCTTCATATTTCAAAAACTTGGAACTCTTCCAAATTTGAACTTTTTCCCATTTTTTCGAACTAAAATGGCACTTCAATCTGCTTAAAGTAGAACTAGCCTTATAGTACAGACTTCGCAATACATCCACGGACACTTAGGGGTCGATTCCGATCTCGGCCGGTAGGGCACCTAACCGTATTCGTCCGGAAAAAATACTAGCCGAATGTGTGTTCCCCGACCGATTCGTACACTTGTCCGGACGAACAAGTACGATGCGTAGAACAACTCATTTACCGAGCGAGCCGTACTCACCCAATCCAGCTCCTGTTCCCCGCCCGAGCCGGATCCGTGAACGCCGAATCGAGCCGCACGGAAGCAAATACACAACACCTTCCGGCCGGACTAGTACGATGCGCAATCCGTACGTGCCAAACCCGTCGCTACGTCCGGCACATTTGAGCATCCGGGCGAGCCGTACATAAGCTCCGTTTCGCACCACAAGACGATCCACGGCTACGAGATGAACAAGCCTGCTACGAGTACGACTCGAAGACACGAGAAACCCGAACGAGACGATCCAAGCATGAATCCCATTGCGCAGGTCCTACCTATGCTCTACATCTATTACCGGGACCGGCACGGACGCGTAGGGCGCAGACAGTAAGTCAAACACCAACAATACAAAAAAACTACACGTACCCGAAATATGTCACACACACATAGGGATGCACAAATAACGTACACTAGCAACAGCAGAACCATAGGGGTGGGATGGCCAACACCAATGCCATACACACCCATAGGGGGATGGATGCCTACCACCAACACCACCCTACCACCTCCCCTACTCAGGGGGGCCTGGATGCCTGTCACTACTACCATCCCCACTCATGGGGGGATGGATGCCTACCACTACCACCATCACTACTCAGGGGGGCCTGGATGCCTGCCACTACTACCATCCCCACCCTTAGGGGTATGGATGCCTACCACTACCACCATCACTACTCAGGGGGGCCTGGATGCCTGCCACTACTACCATCCCCACCCTTAGGGGTATGGATGCCTACCACTACCACCATCACTACTCAGGGGGGGCTGGATGCCTACCACTACCACCACCCCTACTCAGGGGGGCCTGGATGCCTGTCACTACTACCATCCCCACTCATGGGGGGATGGATGCCTACCACTACCACCACCCCTACTCAGGGGGGCCTGGATGCCTGTCACTACTACCATCCCCACTCATGGGGGGATGGATGCCTACCACTACTACCATCCCCACTCATGGGGGGATGGATGCCCACCACTACCACCACCCCTACTCAGGGGGCCTGGATGCCTGTCACTACTACCATCCCCACTCATGGGGGATGGATGCCTACCACTACTACCATCCCCACTCATGGGGGATGGATGCCCACCACTACCACCACCCCTACTCAGGGGGCCTGGATGCCTGTCACTACTACCATCCCCACTCATGGGGGGATGGATGCCTACCACTACCACCATCACTACTCAGGGGGCTGGATGCCTACCACTACCACCACCCCTACTGAGGGGGCCTGGATGCCTGTCACTACTACCATCCGCACTCAATGGGGGGATGGATGCCTACCACTACCACCACCCCTACTCAGGGAGGCCTGGATGCCTGTCACTACTACCATCCCCACTCATGGGGGGATGGATGCCTACCACTACCACCATCACTACTCAGGGTGGCCTGGATGCCTGCCACTACTACCATCCCCACCCTTAGGGGTATGGATGCCTACCACTACCACCATCACTACTCAGGGGGGGCTCAATGCCTACCACTACCACCACCCCTACTCAGGGGGGCCTGGATGCCTGTCATTACTACCATCCCCACCCTTAGGGGTATGGATGCCTACCACTACCACCATCACTACTCAGGTGGGGCTGGATGCCTACCACTACCACCACCCCTACTCAGGGGGGCCTGGATGCCTGTCACTACTACCATTCCCACTCATGGGGGGATGGATGCCTACCACTACCACCATCACTACTCAGGGGGGCCTGGATGCCTGCCACTACTACCATCCCCACCCTTAGGGGTATGGATGCCTACCACTACCACCATCACTACTCAGGGGGAGCTGGATGTCTACCACTACCACCACCCCTACTCAGGGGGGCCTGGATGCCTGCCACTACTACCATCCCCACTCATGGGGGATGGATGCCTACCACTACCACCACCCCTACTCAGGGGGGCCTGGATGCCTACCACTACTACCATCCCCACTCATGGGGGGATGGATGCCCACCACTACCACCACCCCTACTCAGGGGGCCCTGGATGCCTGTCACTACTACCATCCCCACTAATGGGGGGATGGATGCCTACCACAACCACCATCACTACTCAGGGGTGCCTGGATGCCTGTCACTACTACCATCCCCACTCATGGGGGGATGGATACCTACCACTACCACCATCACTACTCAGGGGGGCCTGGATGCCTGCCACTACTACCATCCCCACCCTTAGGGGTATGGATGCCTACCACTACCACCATCACTACTCAGGGGGGGCTGGATGACTACCACTACCACCACCCCTACTCAGGGGGGCCTGGATGCCTGTCACTACTACCATCCCCACTCATGGGGGGATGGATGCCTACCACAACCACCATCACTACTCAGGGGTGCCTGGATGCCTGTCACTACTACCATCCCCACTCATGGGGGGATGGATGCCTACCACTACCACCATCACTACTCAGGGGGGCCTGGATGCCTGCCACTACTACCATCCCCACCCTTAGGGGTATGGATGCCTACCACTACCACCATCACTACTCAGGGGTGCCTGGATGCCTGTCACTACTACCATCCCCACTCATGGGGGGATGGATGCCTACCACTAACACCACTGCTACTCATAGGACGGGAAATGCATGACACAACTAGCATACTCCTACATAAGGAATGACAGAAGATTACATCCCCCCCAACACCATGACAAGTGTGTGTAGTCTGTGTCAAATGCCTACAACACTGAACATGACATTGAACATACAATGTGACCCCCTAGCACATGTGTCACACATAAATGTGTGTGGCCTCCACAATGGAAGCAGACCATGGCCACTGTGGCAATGGGCTCGAACACCCCATCACCACAGTGACCAAAAGGGAAGTGTGCTGTCCATAGCTGATGCACATTTTGAACAGTGTGGCAATGGGGCCTAAAGCCCCATCACCACAGTGCCCAAAAGGGAAGTGTGGTGTCCATAGCTGATGCACATTTTGAACAGTGTGGCAATGGGGCCTAAAGCCCCATCACCACAGTGACCAAAAGAGAAGTGTGGTGTCCACAGCTGATGCACATTTTGAACAGTGTGGCAAAGGGGCCTAAAGCCCCATCACCACAGTGACCAAAAGGGAAGTGTGGTGTCCACAGCTGATGCACATTTTGAACAGTGTGGCAATGGGGCCTAAAGCCCCATCACCACAGTGACCAAAAGGGAAGTGTGGTATCCACAGCTGATGCACATTTTGAACAGTGTGGCAATGGGGCCTAAAGCCCCATCACCACAGTGACCAAAAGGGAAGTGTAGTCATGGTAAACCCCAAAGCCAAAGCCAAACTGCATGGATGAATCCTGGTCACACAACAACAAACACATCAGTGGCATAGTAGTGCTTGTGTCCCATAGCAACATAGATTGGTCGAGGGAAACAGTGCAGTGTCAATGAAACATCGTTTTGGCCATGTGCATACAAACATCACACATGGGGGCACACATTGTCAACATTCACAAATAACACAATGACAGAAGTGACCATCATAATGCTGACCCACATATCTGCACCAATGGACACACAAATGTAGATATCCTGTGGAGACTGTAGATGTCAGGTGAACAAATACCATACCATGGCAGCAATGGAACATACAAACCATGATTATTGTGCTGACTGATGACCTAGGAGTCCCAGGGACAGCAGGGGAAAGCCACCAAACAACATACAGCCAATGGCACACTCAAGATATGCCAATGCAGTGGTGCAAAGGCACAAACACAAACAGGCAGACTCACACTGCATATCAAACACAACAGGTGATGGGGGTGTGCCAGTGTCCCCAGGCAACCACACAACACATGAGGAGGCCTGAATTCCAACCACACAGATGTGTATACAGTGCCATACAAAAGTTACTCATGGATCGGATACCCCTATGTGGCAATCAGGCATTGTTAGATGAGAGGGAGCACAAATGACACATGTCACACAAGCTTGTAGGAACAGCAACTAACACAGCAAGAGACAGACCCACCACAGCACTACCCCCAGGGACCCCACATTGTGCTGACACCAGCCTGCATGATAATCCCACTGTGATGACAAAGTTAGATGTCGTTCACACTGTGAACCACAGCCATGTGTCCTGAACAACTAACTACCATCACACCTACACAAGCTCCAATCAATCAGCACGGCCTGCCAGCCAAGGCCAATATGGAGGTAGGGGTCTAGCCGTGCAACAACTCACTTTTGCACACACTCAACACCACACACCCTGATCTCCACCAATGTGCAGCAGTGAAGCTCACATGGACCGGTGACATTGGACATGCACCCATGACAATACCAGGGGCGGTGGTGGGAACTAAGGTGCAGAAACCCATCACACATGGCCAGTCAACAAGACTCGTCAATGTCTGACACACAGCACAGTATGCCGTACATGGGCATGATGTGAAATCCACCACAATCAATGGGATCCTGGCCATAGTCACACACCAAAGAAGAAGCCAAGGTGACACACGAAGAACACACGTACACAACTTCCAACATTGCAGGTCTGACCTTGAGGAGTGGCAGCAGTCACACACACAACGTGTCACAATCACTGAAAGCTAACACAAACTGTAAATCACATGACTCGTGTAAACAACAAGTGCCAAGGGGAATCCTGAATGTGTCCCATCTGCGTTTGCCCACATCCCCAGCCCTGACAACAAAGACAACCTGGGATGACAACCTCATGAACATTAGTTTGCCATGCACCCACATCACGGAGAAACCAGGTCCAAGATGCTGGATAAACACAGAACAACTCAGCAAGCATCACAAACAGGAACATCCCTAGGGACACAGCCTGTGTAGGAAAAGGGAAGGGAACACGCACAGACATGCTTACACAACACACAACACAGGCCCACACAATGTCACCAGATTACACACTGCCATGAGGGCACTCCACTCCTGTTGAAGGGCCGCTGTTCCAAACCTTATCTGTGCACGACCCAAACATGTCAGCAGAACACTCCGTCAGTGAGTCAACAACCACAACACACAGAAGGCTCTGCTCACATCAGCCTGGGTACGGGAGTGTCACGTCAGTCATCTGCACACACACAAAACACGTGTCAAGCAAGTTGCACTGTATACACAGATGAGTCCTTCGACATTGATGTGCAAAACTGCATGTCCAGTGGAGCTGGGCACACAGTCAGGGAAATCGGAACATTGAACAGTGGTAAGCCCACCAGATGTGCATCAGTGTAAGTCAAAGATGTTCATTTACAAATGCAAAAAGGACATCCCTGTGTCAAATGCTGAACATTACACCCTCAGACTGTAGCAAAGTATGCCATAGATCCAGACTACAACAGGACACATATCCCATGGACCACATGGAGTCCATCACTGCAACACTTCATTGTCCTGATGTGAACACTATTACAACTGCAAATGCAGGATGCTACTCATCCACATCATGTACATCAAAAGAAAACCCACAAGTAAACAAAAAGAGGCTTTATTCAGCAAATGTCAGGGTAAACACGGAAGTCCAAAAGAAACTAAGGCCAATGGCCAGTCCAAAATCACAGTCCCAACGGTGTGAGAAGTGACAACTGGTCACACATTGCTTGCCTGCACTGGTACGGTTGGGGGACATCCCCCTTGGAGGGGAATAAAAGGGGCAGGCCAGGCACCGCAGGGACAGGATCAGGGGATGGCAGAGTGAGGCAGTGAAGGGGTGGTGGGTGCAGGAGTGTCACCGGCAACTGCAGTGGAGGTGTCTGACTCAGGGGGGGCCGGCACCACTGTGGTACACAAGTCAGTTGGTGTGGGTGCTGCAACCACTGCAGTGGGCTGGACTGATGTAGTGGACTGGGTACCCACTGCAGTGCCCGAGTCAGACGTGGTGGTTGTGGACTCCACTGCAGTGCATGACTCCAAGGGAGTGGAAGGGTGGGCAGATGAGGTGGGCAGGACAGAGGGGGGACCCAGTCTCCACAACAGTGCCACTAACAGGCAGAGCGTCTGGGTTGGGGGTGGAAGAGCAAGTGGCAGGGGGGGAGGGCCTAAGCAGTCTGGGGATGCGGTATCGGTGTGTGGGGGAACCTGGGGCAGGGTGTGGCGGGGGAACCTGTGCAGTGGTGGCCTGGGGGATGGAGGAGAGAGACTGGGCGGTGGAGCTGCGTGGTGGTGGTGGTGGGGTCTTGCTCTTCCTGGTCCGGGGGGACTTCCTAATGGGGTCCTGTGTCTGCCTGTGCCTGGGGGAGGGTGTCCGGGGGCGAGGGGCACTCCCCTCTGTGTGGGTGGACTTCCTCTTCCCCCGGTATGCTGGATCAGCAGGATTGGAGGGGAAGAGGCCAAGGTCACACAGGAAGATCTGCTGTGTAGGTGGGGTAGCAGGCGAGGCAAGGGAAGGGGTCTTGGAGGGAGAGGATTTGGAGGACTTCGGAGTGAATGTGGATGCCTGTGTGTGTGTGTGTGTTCCCCATCCCCTGTGTCTGTGGTATCAGTCCCCTGAGGATGCTTGTGTGCACGTCTTGCCTTTCTCTTGGGTGTGTCTGTGCTGCTCGTGTCTGTGTGTTTGGGTGACTGTGCAGGTGTGCATGTGCTTTGGACAGGTAGGGGGGCAGGAAGTGTGGATGGGGCAGAGGTGGGAGGGGTGAGGGACTGTTGGAGGAGGGACACTGCTGCCATCAGGGAGGAGTCCATGGACTTATTGCTCCTCTGTAGGGCAGACATACCCGTCGAGATGCCCTCCATGAACGACACCAGCTGTGTCAACAGAGTGGTGTGTGCATGGAGGACACTCAGCATTGCTGTCTGCCCTACATGGAGCTGCCGAAGGAGGTACACAGACTCCTCACTCAGGGCAGCAGGGGACACAGGGGCAGGGGGTGCGGTGCCTGGCACGAAGGAGACACGCTCCCGAGCATGGGAGCCTCCACGGACCTCAGGAATGGGAGCCAATGGGAGGGTGGTGGTGGTGGTGGTGGTGGCGGGGCCAGACAGACTAGCTGGCCTTTGGTGGCTGCTGAGACCCGCCTCCACAAGGGAGTCATCCTCCGAGCTGCTGTGGTCCTCAGCTGAGGTGGATGGTGCTGAGGACTCCTCGGTGTGGCTCCCCTCGCCCTCCGTGCCACTGGGTCCCTCTGACCACTCGTCCGATGCTGACCCAGTCTGGCTCCGCTGCTCCTCCTGGTCCGTGGAGCTGTCCCCTCCTGTGGCCGTGGATGTATCTGCAAACAATTAGGGAAACAGACAAACATCAGTCACCTGCACTGACCGCACACACCACAGTAAGTACAGCACATTACAGAGCAAGCCCTGGCATCCTTAGTTGAACATTGCCTAAAGTTCTCACACAGATTCGGGGAAGCCAATTGTCAGTCTGATGGTCAACCATGGGACTCACACCCCTCCTGCCCTTGCACCCATCTGTCTGGTGCCTGTCTGATGGTAAGACCCCAGTGTGGACACATGCACCACCTACACAGTTGTTGGACATTGCAGGGAACACGGTGAAGTATGTGAACATGCACACATCACATCTCTTGCCACTGAGTCAGTGCAGGTGTCCGGATAAAGGGATGGCCAGAGTCTAAATAGAAATGCATGTGATGCATACCAGCACCAGACACCATTATGCACCCATGTCCGGATAGTCAATGCCACAATGGGGTGCATGTTGCACATGTCACTCCCCTGCAGGATCAGTCCCAGGAAGTTTAATGCCATGACACAGGAATGCGTGCAAAGTCATACATTACTGTCTCAAGTCACATGGCCATGGCAGCCAGCCAACAACAGTCTGCACTGTGTCACAATCCGAGGGCATGGGGAATGCAAGTTATGTGACTGACAAGTGCACATGTCCATCCCCCAAAAACCAAATCATCTGTACTACTATTTGTCCACGTCATACCAACTGGACATATGGGGGACATGAAACACAACTCTCTGAACATGAGCACCTCACAGTGTGCTGTGAATGAAAATACAGCTGCCTGAAAGTCACAGTCGCAAACACCTGTGTGCACAGTCAAGTGATCAGACACCTATAAGTCACAGAAGTATCATCTATCATGGTCACATCTCAGATGGCATGCTGAGCCCTAACCGATAAACATACCAGTAGTCCTGACAACGAAGACACAGCACAATGAGACAGAGGCAGACACCTGAGGGTACATTTCACTGATCACAACATGCCAGATGATACACGGGAGTGGGAGTACAGAGTGTATTGTATGCCCTGGAGTAGGCATGACTGTCCAGCTCCACCTGTAAGAGGGATGAGTCCTGGACAGTAGGCAGGTGGCTAAGCATGTGTGACACACTGGATACACATACTCCTGAGGCCCAAACATTGTTCCCACCAGCAGCATGGGTATGTGCCAAATTCCCCAGGGACTTGTGGTGAGTCAGAGCAGCAAGCGGACCACATATCAAAGTCACACCCAGATTACATGTCAGAACTTAGGCATTGTGTAAGCAATTGACCCACCCATGAATCGCACAACATAGTCACGGGAACAAATGCTGTCCCCCACCTTGAGCAAAGCTAAATGCAATGACACAGTCCCCAAATGACACAATTTCCTGACTATAAGGGCCACACATATGCGTATCAGAGGAGAAGCGGGCATGTCACAAATGAGGGACATGGGTCCTGGACCACATGACTGATGTACTGTGGAAGTTTAACCAGGCCAGAGGAGGGCACATAGCATGTCAGACAAAGTGCACAGTGCAGTCATGGACTCACCCCCTCCTTGCTGCTGTCTGTCCTTCAGCTGCCCATCCAGGTCAGGGAAGACCACCGCCAGGATCCGGAGCATGTGGGGGGTCAGGGTCCGGTGTCCGCCCCTCCTGCGAGGAGGCGACAGCTTCAGCTGGACCCTTGCGATCCTCCGGGTCCAGCCACAAAGGTCCTGCCACCTCTTCTGGCAGTTGCGGATCCTGCGCCTGTAGACCCCCACGGATCTTACTTTCCGGGCGATGGTCAGCCAGATTTCCTGCTTCTGGTGGGCATCAACCTGTGAGGATGACAAAGTGAAAAGGCCATTACTACACATGCAACATATACGTGCATCACACAGTTGGATTTACATGTCTCAATCACAGGGGCATATGATGTACACAGGCAGTGCAACAATGGCTATGAACAGTATGCCAGCAGTCACTACATGGTATCATTGCATGGGAAGTAAACCTAGTTGGAATGCACTGTTACTGCACTGTACCAGTTCAGTGCATGTAACTACACACTTTGGGGTGTGACAACTACTCAGTGGGCATGCTAGCCAGTGGTGGGCACACTGAAAGTCCTGCTAGTCAGACAACATGCACAATTAGTGAGGCAGTGGACAGCACACTCACCTGCTCCCCTGGTTTCCCATACAGCTTGCTGTACTGTGGAAGGAGGCTGTCCAGCAGGGCCTGGTTCTCCTCAAGGCTGAAGGCTGGGGCTCTCTCCACAGTACGTGCCATTGCAGAAGCCAGAGGATGCATAAACAGCAGCAGTGTTGGTGGCAGATGTCGTCCTGGAGCATGTAGTGCAGGCAAGTGAGCTCTCAGGGGAACAGCCAGCATTATATGTGTGCTGCAGAGGCAGATACTGTCCCATGTGTCCAAAGTGATAGGTCCAAGTCGTTTGCATCTTCTGAATCTGACCAATCCATGGAATAGCAGCACTAATACACGCCCACAGCATCCTTCAAATCTTCAACTTCATGACACCCATGATTTTGCAACATTGTTGTGGCTGGCCAACTGAATTCACTGCATCAGACTCGTTGGAGCCTCGAAAACGCGTCCGTTGCCATGCCAGGCCCCAGCCAATGTGTGCGCACCGATCGATCCATTGCTGTACAAAGCGTATTTCGGGATACAACGCGTACCCGCACACATCAAATGCAATGGGCCGGCCGGGCACACCGATCGGTCCATTGCTGTTCAACGCGTACCCGCTCACAACAGATGCAATGGGCCGGCCGGGCACACCGATCGGTCCATTGCTGTACAACGCGTATTTCGGGATACAACGCGTACCCGCACACATCATATGCAATGGGCCGGCCGGGCACACCGATCGGTCCATTGCTGTACAACGCGTATTTTGGGATACAACGCGTACCCGCACACATCATATGCAATGGGCTGGCCGGGCACACTGATCGGTCCATTGCTGTTCAACGCGTACCCGCTCACAACAGATGCAATGGGCCGGCCGGGCACACCGATCGGTCCATTGCTGTACAACGCGTATTTCGGGATACAACGCGTACCCGCACACATCATATGCAATGGGCCGGCCAGGCACACCGATCGGTCCATTGCTGTACAACGCATATTTTGGGATACAACGCGTACCCGCACACATCATATGCAATGGGCTGGCCGGGCACACCGATCGGTCCATTGCTGTTCAACGTGTACCCGCTCACAACAGATGCAATGGGCGAGGCAAACAGTGCAGTGCAAATAAAACATACCTTTGGCCATGTGCAGACAAACATCACCCATGGGGGCTGACATTGTCAACATTTATCAATTACACAATGACAGAAGTGACCATCATAATGCTGACCCACATATCTGCACCAATGGACACACAAATGTAGATATCCTGTGGAGACTGTAGATGTCAGGTGAACAAATACCATACCATGGCAGCAATGGAACATACAAACCATGATTATTGTGCTGACTGATGACCTAGGAGTCCCAGGGACAGCAGGGGAAAGCCACCAAACAACATACAGCCAATGGCACACTCAAGATATGCCAATGCAGTGGTGCAAAGGCACAAACACAAACAGGCAGACTCACACTGCATATCAAACACAACAGGTGATGGGGGTGTGCCAGTGTCCCCAGGCAACCACACAACACATGAGGAGGCCTGAATTCCAACCACACAGATGTGTATACAGTGCCATACAAAAGTTACTCATGGATCGGATACCCCTATGTGGCAATCAGGCATTGTTAGATGAGAGGGAGCACAAATGACACATGTCACACAAGCTTGTAGGAACAGCAACTAACACAGCAAGAGACAGACCCACCACAGCACTACCCCCAGGGACCCCACATTGTGCTGACACCAGCCTGCATGATAATCCCACTGTGATGACAAAGTTAGATGTTGTTCACACTGTGAACCACAGCCATGTGTCCTGAACAACTAACTACCATCACACCTACACAAGCTCCAATCAATCAGCACGGCCTGCCAGCCAAGGCCAATATGGAGGTAGGGGTCTAGCCGTGCAACAACTCACTTTTGCACACACTCAACACCACACACCCTGATCTCCACCAATGTGCAGCAGTGAAGCTCACATGGACCGGTGACATTGGACATGCACCCATGACAATACCAGGGGCGGTGGTGGGAACTAAGGTGCAGAAACCCATCACACATGGCCAGTCTACAAGACTCGTCAATGTCTGACACACAGCACAGTATGCCGTACATGGGCATGATGTGAAATCCACCACAATCAATGGGATCCTGGCCATAGTCACACACCAAAGAAGAAGCCAAGGTGACACACGAAGAACACACGTACACAACTTCCAACATTGCAGGTCTGACCTTGAGGAGTGGCAGCAGTCACACACACAACGTGTCACAATCACTGAAAGCTAACACAAACTGTAAATCACATGACTCGTGTAAACAACAAGTGCCAAGGGGAATCCTGAATGTGTCCCATCTGCGTTTGCCCACATCCCCAGCCCTGACAACAAAGACAACCTGGGATGACAACCTCATGAACATTAGTTTGCCATGCACCCACATCACGGAGAAACCAGGTCCAAGATGCTGGATAAACACAGAACAACTCAGCAAGCATCACAAACAGGAACATCCCTAGGGACACAGCCTGTGTAGGAAAAGGGAAGGGAACACGCACAGACATGCTTACACAACACACAACACAGGCCCACACAATGTCACCAGATTACACACTGCCATGAGGGCACTCCACTCCTGTGGAAGGTCCGCTGTGCCAAACCTTGTCTGTGCACGACCCATACATGTCAGCAGAACACTCCGTCAGTGAGTCAACAACCACAACACACAGAAGGCTCTGCTCACATCAGCCTGGGTACGGGAGTGTCACGTCAGTCATCTGCACACACACAAAACACGTGTCAAGCAAGTTGCACTGTATACACAGATGAGTCCTTCGACATTGATGTGCAAAACTGCATGTCCAGTGGAGCTGGGTACACAGTCAGGGAAATCGGAACATTGAACAGTGGTAAGCCCACCAGATGTGCATCAGTGTAAGTCAAAGATGTTCATTTACAAATGCAAAAAGGACATCCCTGTGTCAAATGCTGAACATTACACCCTCAGACTGTAGCAAAGTATGCCATAGATCCAGACTACAACAGGACACATATCCCATGGACCACATGGAGTCCATCACTGCAACACTTCATTGTCCTGATGTGAACACTATTACAACTGCAAATGCAGGATGCTACTCATCCACATCATGTACATCAAAAGAAAACCCACAAGTAAACAAAAAGAGGCTTTATTCAGCAAATGTCAGGGTAAACACGGAAGTCCAAAAGAAACTAAGGCCAATGGCCAGTCCAAAATCACAGTCCCAACGGGGTGAGAAGTGACAACTGGTCACACATTGCTTGCCTGCACTGGTACGGTTGGGGGACATCCCCCTTGGAGGGGAATACAAGGGGCAGGCCAGGCACCGCAGGGACAGGATCAGGGGATGGCAGAGTGAGGCAGTGAAGGGGTGGTGGGTGCAGGAGTGTCACCGGCAACTGCAGTGGAGGTGTCTGACTCAGGGGGGGCCGGCACCACTGTGGTACACAAGTCAGTTGGTGTGGGTGCTGCAACCACTGCAGTGGGCTGGACTGATGTAGTGGACTGGGTACCCACTGCAGTGCCCGAGTCAGACGTGGTGGTTGTGGACTCCACTGCAGTGCATGACTCCAAGGGAGTGGAAGGGTGGGCAGATGAGGTGGGCAGGACAGAGGGGGGACCCGGTCTCCACAACAGTGCCACTAACAGGCAGAGCGTCTGGGTTGGGGGTGGAAGAGCAAGTGGCAGGGGGGGAGGGCCTAAGCAGTCTGGGGATGCGGTATCGGTGTGTGGGGGAACCTGGGGCAGGGTGTGGCGGGGGAACCTGTGCAGTGGTGGCCTGGGGGATGGAGGAGAGAGACTGGGTGGTGGAGCTGCGTGGTGGTGGTGGTGGGGTCTTGCTCTTCCTGGTCCGGGGGGACTTCCTAATGGGGTCCTGTGTCTGCCTGTGCCTGGGGGAGGGTGTCCGGGGGCGAGGGGCACTCCCCTCTGTGTGGGTGGACTTCCTCTTCCCCCGGTATGCTGGATCAGCAGGATTGGAGGGAAGAGGCCAAGGTCACACAGGAAGATCTGCTGTGTAGGTGGGGTAGCAGGCGAGGCAAGGGAAGGGGTCTTGGAGGGAGAGGATTTGGAGGACTTCGGAGTGAATGTGGATGCCTGTGTGTGTGTGTGTTCCCCATCCCCTGTGTCTGTGGTATCAGTCCCCTGAGGATGCTTGTGTGCACGTCTTGCCTTTCTCTTGGGTGTGTCTGTGCTGCTCGTGTCTGTGTGTTTGGGTGACTGTGCAGGTGTGCATGTGCTTTGGACAGGTAGGGGGCAGGAAGTGTGGATGGGGCAGAGGTGGGAGGGGTGAGGGACTGTTGGAGGAGGGACACTGCTGCCATCAGGGAGGAGTCCATGGACTTATTGCTCCTCTGTAGGGCAGACATACCCGTCGAGATGCCCTCCATGAACGACACCAGCTGTGTCAACAGAGTGGTGTGTGCATGGAGGACACTCAGCATTGTTGTCTGCCCTACATGGAGCTGCCAAAGGAGGTACACAGACTCCTCACTCAGGGCAGCAGGGGACACAGGGGCAGGGGGTGCGGTGCCTGGCACGAAGGAGACACGCTCCCGAGCATGGGAGCCTCCACGGACCTCAGGAATGGGAGCCAATGGGAGGGTGGTGGTGGTGGTGGTGGTGGCGGGGCCAGACAGACTAGCTGGCCTTTGGTTGCTGCTGAGACCCGCCTCCACAAGGGAGTCATCCTCCGAGCTGCTGTGGTCCTCAGCTGAGGTGGATGGTGCTGAGGACTCCTCGGTGTGGCTCCCCTCGCCCTCCGTGCCACTGGGTCCCTCTGACCACTCGTCCGATGCTGACCCAGTCTGGCTCCGCTGCTCCTCCTGGTCCGTGGAGCTGTCCCCTCCTGTGGCCGTGGATGTATCTGCAAACAATTAGGGAAACAGACAAACATCAGTCACCTGCACTGACCGCACACACCACAGTAAGTACAGCACATTACAGAGCAAGCCCTGGCATCCTTAGTTGAACATTGCCTAAAGTTCTCACACAGATTCGGGGAAGCCAATTGTCAGTCTGATGGTCAACCATGGGACTCACACCCCTCCTGCCCTTGCACCCATCTGTCTGGTGCCTGTCTGATGGTAAGACCCCAGTGTGGACACATGCACCACCTACACAGTTGTTGGACATTGCAGGGAACACGGTGAAGTATGTGAACATGCACACATCACATCTCTTGCCACTGAGTCAGTGCAGGTGTCCGGATAAAGGGATGGCCAGAGTCTAAATAGAAATGCATGTGATGCATACCAGCACCAGACACCATTATGCACCCATGTCCGGATAGTCAATGCCACAATGGGGTGCATGTTGCACATGTCACTCCCCTGCAGGATCAGTCTCAGGAAGTTTAATGCCATGACACAGGAATGCGTGCAAAGTCATACATTACTGTCTCAAGTCACATGGCCATGACAGCCAGCCAACAACAGTCTGCACTGTGTCACAATCCGAGGGCATGGGGAATGCAAGTTATGTGACTGACAAGTGCACATGTCCATCCCCCAAAAACCAAATCATCTGTACTACTATTTGTCCACGTCATACCAACTGGACATATGGGGGACATGAAACACAACTCTCTGAACATGAGCACCTCACAGTGTGCTGTGAATGAAAATACAGCTGCCTGAAAGTCACAGTCGCAAACACCTGTGTGCACAGTCAAGTGATCAGACACCTATAAGTCACAGAAGTATCATCTATCATGGTCACATCTCAGATGGCATGCTGAGCCCTAACCGATAAACATACCAGTAGTCCTGACAACGAAGACACAGCACAATGAGACAGAGGCAGACACCTGAGGGTACATTTCACTGATCACAACATGCCAGATGATACACGGGAGTGGGAGTACAGAGTGTATTGTATGCCCTGGAGTAGGCATGACTGTCCAGCTCCACCTGTAAGAGGGATGAGTCCTGGACAGTAGGCAGGTGGCTAAGCATGTGTGACACACTGGATACACATACTCCTGAGGCCCAAACATTGTTCCCACCAGCAGCATGGGTGTGTGCCAAATTCCCCAGGGACTTGTGGTGAGTCAGAGCAGCAAGCGGACCACATATCAAAGTCACACCCAGATTACATGTCAGAACTTAGGCATTGTGTAAGCAATTGACCCACCCATGAATCGCACAACATAGTCACGGGAACAAATGCTGTCCCCCACCTTGAGCAAAGCTAAATGCAATGACACAGTCCCCAAATGACACAATTTCCTGACTATAAGGGCCACACATATGCGTATCAGAGGAGAAGTGGGCATGTCACAAATGAGGGACATTGGTCCTGGACCACATGACTGATGTACTGTGGAAGTTTAACCAGGCCAGAGGAGGGCACATAGCATGTCAGACAAAGTGCACAGTGCAGTCATGGACTCACCCCCTCCTTGCTGCTGTCTGTCCTTCAGCTGCCCATCCAGGTCAGGGAAGACCACCGCCAGGATCCGGAGCATGTGGGGGGTCAGGGTCCGGTGTCCGCCCCTCCTGCGAGGAGGCGACAGCTTCAGCTGGACCCTTGCGATCCTCCGGGTCCAGCCACAAAGGTCCTGCCACCTCTTCTGGCAGTTGCGGATCCTGCGCCTGTAGACCCCCACGGATCTTACTTTCCGGGCGATGGTCAGCCAGATTTCCTGCTTCTGGTGGGCATCAACCTGTGAGGATGACAAAGTGAAAAGGCCATTACTACACATGCAACATATACGTGCATCACACAGTTGGATTTACATGTCTCAATCACAGGGGCATATGATGTACACAGGCAGTGCAACAATGGCTATGAACAGTATGCCAGCAGTCACTACATGGTATCATTGCATGGGAAGTAAACCTAGTTGGAATGCACTGTTACTGCACTGTACCAGTTCAGTGCATGTAACTACACACTTTGGGGTGTGACAACTACTCAGTGGGCATGCTAGCCAGTGGTGGGCACACTGAAAGTCCTGCTAGTCAGACAACATGCACAATTAGTGAGGCAGTGGACAGCACACTCACCTGCTCCCCTGGTTTCCCATACAGCTTGCTGTACTGTGGAAGGAGGCTGTCCAGCAGGGCCTGGTTCTCCTCAAGGCTGAAGGCTGGGGCTCTCTCCACAGTACGTGCCATTGCAGAAGCCAGAGGATGCATAAACAGCAGCAGTGTTGGTGGCAGATGTCGTCCTGGAGCATGTAGTGCAGGCAAGTGAGCTCTCAGGGGAACAGCCAGCATTATATGTGTGCTGCAGAGGCAGATACTGTCCCATGTGTCCAAAGTGATAGGTCCAAGTCGTTTGCATCTTCTGAATCTGACCAATCCATGGAATAGCAGCACTAATACACGCCCACAGCATCCTTCAAATCTTCAACTTCATGAAACCCATGATTTTGCAACATTGTTGTGGCTGGCCAACTGAATTCACTGCATCAGACTCGTTGGAGCCTCGAAAACGCGTCCGTTGCCATGCCAGGCCCCAGCCAATGTGTGCGCACCGATCGATCCATTGCTGTACAAAGCGTATTTCGGGATACAACGCGTACCCGCACACATCAAATGCAATGGGCCGGCCGGGCACACCGATCGGTCCATTGCTGTTCAACGCGTACCCGCTCACAACAGATGCAATGGGCCGGCCGGGCACACCGATCGGTCCATTGCTGTACAACGCGTATTTCGGGATACAACGCGTACCCGCACACATCATATGCAATGGGCCGGCCGGGCACACCGATCGGTCCATTGCTGTACAACGCGTATTTCGGGATACAACGCGTACCCGCACACATCATATGCAATGGGCTGGCCGGGCACACTGATCGGTCCATTGCTGTTCAACGCGTACCCGCTCACAACAGATGCAATGGGCCGGCCGGGCACACCGATCGGTCCATTGCTGTACAACGCGTATTTCGGGATACAACGCGTACCCGCACACATCATATGCAATGGGCCGGCCAGGCACACCGATCGGTCCATTGCTGTACAACGCATATTTTGGGATACAACGCGTACCCGCACACATCATATGCAATGGGCTGGCCGGGCACACCGATCGGTCCATTGCTGTTCAACGTGTACCCGCTCACAACAGATGCAATGGGCCGGCCGGGCACACCGATCGGTCCATTGCTGTACAACGCGTATTTCGGGATGCAACGCGTACCCGCACACATCATATGCAATGGGCCGGCTGGGCACACCGATCGGTCCATTGCTGTACAATGCGTATTTTGGGATACAACGCGTACCCGCACACATCATATGCAATGGGCTGGCCGGGCACACCGATCGGTCCATTGCTGTTCAACGCGTACCCGCTCACAACAGATGCAATGGGCCGGCCGGGCACACCGATCGGTCCATTGCTGTACAACGCGTATTTCGGGATACAACGCGTACCCGCACACATCATATGCAATGGGCCGGCCGGGCACACCGATCGGTCCATTGCTGTACAACGCGTATTTCGGGATACAACGCGTACCCGCACACATCATATGCAATGGGCCGGCCGGGCACACCGATCGGTCCATTTATGTACAACGCGTACCTGTACAGGTCAGTCGCATATGTCACCATGCTTGTCACTGGTGAACGTATGCCAGCCACATATACCTGCCAGAGACCCAGGGGCACACCTACAACACCACACCCAGTCCACACTGTTTCCTGAGGCATGTAAGGCTGCATTTCCTTCTCTGTGTATGGGGTTAACATGTGGTTTTTGTGGTGGCACTTGTGGGCAGCCACACCCAGGCTGTGCATGTGTTCATGGGGACAGGGTCCTTGGTGTGTTGTGCACATGACCACTGTGATGTGCAACAGTTCATTTTGGAGCATGTGGCATGGTCACATTTCCAGGTTGTGTATGTGTATGACATGTCACATACCCCCAGAGTCCCATGTGGGAAGGCATGTACGTCACAGGATGACCCATTGCCACAATAGTGATGTCCCTCCACAGTCTGTGTGCATGTTGTGTTTCCGATGTCACTGATTCCATGTGCACGATGGGAGACAGTCTCCACATCAACGTTGTTTGTGCATGGACTTTAATGTTGTGCGTCACTGGCGTCCATGTCTGTCCTGCGGATGCGACAGGGGCCACTACCTGTGGGAGTCATGTTTGTTTTTCTGACGTGTACATGATACGCCATGTCATGCCAGTGGCCATGTGGCAAGACAGGGTCACTGGGAATCTACCTGTCAATGATCTGTGATGCCTGTGGCGCATCTGTCCAGACATGTCACTGTGGTGTGTGTGTGGAACGTGACAGCAGTAAATGGGTACTGTGACACAGCCTAATGGTTTCCCATAGCACAACCTGGTACCTGTAGTGCACACATGTTGTACTGAGAAGTTAGATGATGGCCATGTAGGTGCGAGTTATGTCCGACAGAACGGCACACACATCAAGTACTTGTGTCACGTAATGATGTATCATGTGAAATTGAGTATGGTGAATGGCACATATGTGGGGTGACTGACAATCTTTCTTCCTTCAACCTATGCATGCAGGGCTCCAGCTGTCCATAGACCATTCCCTGACCTGGCAACGATGGTGGAACGTGACAGCATCCAACTGTACCGCTTCACCAGGCAGCTGATTGAGGATTTGGCAGTGCGCTTGGCACCACATTTGCAACCTGGCCGGACGTACCCTACGGCCCTGACCCCCAAGGTGAAGGTAATGGCAGCTCTACACTTCTTTGCCACCGGTACCTTTCAACACACTGTTGCGACTGCCGGTGGGATGTCACAGACTATGTTCAGCCGTGTGCTACGCGATGTTTTGGAGGCAATGTTGAGATGCCTGATCCAGTACATCTATTTCCCAACACGTCAACAACTCACTGACGTCAAGAGTGACTTCTATGCCCTGGGGAGGATGCCACATGTCATTGGCTCCATTGATGGGACACATGTGGCTTTGATACCACCACAGGCACATGAGCAGGCATACCGGAACCGTAAACATTACCATTCGATCAATGCTCTGGTGGTATGTTTAGCAGATATGAGCATCACACATGTGTGCGCCCGTTTCCCTGGTTCAGCACACGATGCCTACGTGATGAGGAGTAGTCGCATCCCGAGGATGATGGCACAGATGCAGAACCAGCGTGCCTGGCTTGTCGGTGTGTACTGACTTTGTACCATTGTGTGTGTTCTGATCTGTAATATTCCACCCACTTTTCCAAATCAGCTAATGTGCACTTGTCTGTCCGTAGGTGACTCCGGATACCCCAACATGCCGTGGTTGCTGACACCCCTCAGGAACCCTGTGACACCAGCCCAGATGCGCTACAATGAGGCACATGGTCGGACCAGGAGAGTGATAGAGCGGACCTTTGGTCTCCTGAAGAGCCGCTTCCGCTGCCTGGACAAGACAGGAGGGGCCCTCCCATATGCCCCAGCAAAGGTGTGCAAGATTGTCATCGTCTGCTGCATGCTACACAACCTGGCAGTGCGGAAGGAGTTGCCTCTCATCCTGGATGACGATGACCAACGTCCGCCACCTGTGGAGGATCCTGGCCTGGACCACAATGCCAGTGATGATGATGATGATGATGGTGATGTCCGCACACAGCTCATCACCAACTTCTTCAGCTGAATGTGAGTATCCAGGGAGATGTAATGTGAATGACGTGAGTTTGCAAGATATGTGTGGGTGGTGCTCTGGTGCTGTTTGAGTGTGGCCATGTGCTACTTGACTGGATGCGTGCAGCAATGTGTCCTTCCAGGTAGTCTGAACTCCCCAACAGTTTTGGAATGCTAACTTGGTTTTGTGTAGTTGTCTTGTGACATGTATTGGGCATGAGTATTGCAGTACTGTCCTGTTCTACAGTGATTTTAACTGTGTGTCATGTCTGTCCTTCACAGGGTGCTTACTGAGTACTTTGGTCAACTTGGATCCCCGACACCATGATTCAGCTTTCAGGGTGGCAGCAGTTGTTGGCCTACAAGTGATGTGCCACACACCCCTGGACTTCATATCTTCTGCACTTGTTGACTGTGTGGCCACTGCCACGTGGGTAAACCTTGCATTTGTAGTGGAAACAACATGTTGCAAATGTGTAATAAACCTGTGCTTCACTTTGGGATGTGCGTTGTCTGTGGTCACACATCTGACTGACATTTGCTTACTGCACCTGTGGGCTAGTTGACACAGACTCTGAATAGGTGTGGTGTCTGTGCATTCCACTGTATTTCCTGGCAACATCACTGTGGGCGATGAGTCCGATGGCCCTGGTGTCTGTGTTGTGTAGCCCTAGTGGTGTGTCTCCCTCATATGTGTCACGTCACCATGACTCACACGACGATGTTGTACTTGCTGTAGCAGTTAGCATACACAGTGTAATTTAGCAGAACATCATCACCATAACAGTATCCACATTTGAATAACAACAGTGGCAAGTATGGTGTACTAGTGATTTTATTTACAGAAATGTGTGTGTGTATAGTGCACAGGATGGTGGGTGCTGTACATTGGGATTGTGATCCAAAGTTCCCAGATGAGTTGGAAGTCTTGGTAGCAGAAATGTCCTGAGTGAAGTCCACAGTCATATGATACATTAGTCCAACTTGAACTCCCCATGTCATGTGGGAAAGTAGTGTTGCATTCGACAGGATGAAACGTTTGCACACAAAGGAGAATTTCCGGAACAGGTGTTGGCTTCCTGGGGGATGTACGTGGCCATCAACCTCTCAGTTTTCCTTCCTCGGACGACCCCTCTTCTTTGGGGGGGGACCCTCACGTGCAGGCTGCGGGGGTGCAGGGGACTCTTCGCCAGAGTCCTCCTCCCTCCCTGTGGCGGTGTCAGTTGTTGCAGCACCAGATGTTGTGGGCACACAGGGAGGTGTGTCCATGTTGGTGCTAATCTGGCGGAGGCATGTCAATATGTCCCTATGCACTGCTGTGAGTTCTTGCAATGTGTCCCACTTGGACTCCATGCCCGACATGTGTGTCTCCACACGGGCCATGTGTGTCTCCACACTGGCCATGTGGGAGTCCAAGCGGGCATGATGGGCAGCCTGCTGCTGTTGTATGTCCTTGAGGATTCCCACTACCTGTCTGACCTCTCCGGTGCTATCCTGGTACGCATCAGCGATGCGTGCCAGTTGTGGGTCATCATGCAGTCCAGACCCCTCTGCAAGCAGCGACCTATGTCTACCACCCCTCCCACCACCCCTGGCGACACGTGCAGGACCTGCGGTGGCACGCACAGGTGACCTAAGGCCCACTTGGGGGTTGTTAGTGGTGTTGTCATCCGTTGGTCCACGGTGGGCCTGGGGCCCTGTGCTGTTGTCAGCGGTGGTCCTTGGTCTGTCCGTGTCGGCGGGGTGGTCTGTATGTTGGCAGTTGTTGGACGGGTGGGTGCAGGGGGTGCAGATGTTGGTCCAGCTGGTGCTGCATGATGACTCACACCGGAGGTGCCAGGTAGGTCTTCGCCATCCGAGGAGGGCAGAGGCTGTTCCACACCAGTGAGCTCTGTGTCCCCCGGAGCCTGGGACAGGGACTCCTCCTCGCCTGCTGCTGTGTCCCCATCATCGTCACCTGTATTTGGATGAGACACACATTGTATGTAATGTTTCTACAGACATCAATGGTTCACACACCTGACAGTTGTGACTGTACCTCTGGATGCGGGCATGTACATTGCATTGTCCTAAGTTGTCACAGTAAGAGGTTGATATTGGTGTAGCACATTGTCATGCATACCTGGGGCATTTCAATATGAATGTTGAGGTGTGTGCATGGCCAGCATTGGTTGTATTTGGTGGACATCCGGCCATCCTTCTCCACCTGGCCCAGTTATCCCACCATGAAGCATGCCACCCTTGCAGTGGGTTCAGGTTGACTCTCAGGATGTCATTCAGTGGTGTTGTGCTGTTTGTTGGTGCACAGTTCCCAGCAGGGCCTTGTGCTCCACACAGCAGTAGCCAGTGTCAGCCATCTTGTCAGTCCTTATCCACTCCCTGTGATGTGAGCATGGTTCAGGGTGGTGTTGATGGGACAATTGTGAGGGTGAGCAGTATCTGTGACTCCAACTCCCATCATGCTATTGCCTACACCCCCCTTCCCAGCATGCCCATACTTCCTTCCTTTGGACTGTGCTTCCCTGTGGGGTAGTGTGCCTGTGCTGACAGGAAGGATGACAGTGTTGTCCTTGCGTTTGTTTGGCTACAAGTCCAAGGTGTGTCCCTGTGCTTCACGCAGCATTACCCAGGGTGGTGGTTCTTTGTGGGATCTTCATTTGGTATGTGAGGCATTGCATTCTCCCAGGTGGGTTATGTGGAGTTTGTGTTGAGGGGGTGTGTGAGGTGAGCTAATTGTAACTATGGTCAGTGCTGTGAGTCCTCCTTCCCAGCTAGCCAGATATCCCACCATGCAACGTGCTTGCATTGCAGAGAGTGCAAGTTGGCTTTCAGGATGTCAGGCAGTGGTGTTGTGCTGTTTGTTGGTGCACAGTTCCCAGCAGGGCCTTGTGCTCCCCACAGCAGTAGCCAGTGTCAGCCATCTTGTCAGTCCTTATCCACTCCCTGTGATGTGAGCATGGTTCAGAGTAGTGTTGATGGGCCAATTGTGAGGGTGAGCAGTATCTGTGCCTCCAACTCCCATCATGTTATTGCCTAAACCCCCCTTCCCAGCATGCCCGTACTTCCTTCCTTTGGACTGTGCTTCCCTGTGGGGTAGTGTGCCTGTGCTGACAGGAAGGCTGACAGTGTTGTCCTTGCGTTTGTTTGGCTACAAGTCCCAGGTGTGCCCCTGTGCTTCACACAGCATTACCCAGGGTGGTGGTTCTTTATGGGATCTTCATTTGGTATGTGAGGCATTGCATTCTCCCAGGTGGGTTATGTGGAGTTTGTGTTGAGGGGGTGTGTGAGGTGAGCTAATTGTAACTATGGTCAGTGCTGTGAGTCCTTCTTCCCAGCCAGCCAGATATCCCACCATGCAACGTGCTTGCATTGCAGGGAGTGCAAGTTGGCTTTCAGGATGTCAGGCAGTGGTGTTGTGCTGTTTGTTGGTGCACAGTTCCCAGCAGGGCCTTGTGCTCCCCACAGCAGTAGCCAGTGTCAGCCATCTTGTCAGTCCTTATTCACTCCCTGTGATGTGAGCATGGTTCAGAGTGGTGTTGATGGGCCAATTGTGAGGGTGAGCAGTATCTGTGCCGCCAACTCCCATCATGCTATTGCCTACACCCCCCTTCCCAGCATGCCCATATTTCCTTCCTTTGGACTGTGCTTCCCTGTGGGGTAGTGTGCCTGTGCTGACAGGAAGGCTGACAGTGTTGTCCTTGCGTTTGTTTGGCTACAAGTCCCAGGTGTGTCCCTGTGCTTCACACAGCATTACCCAGGGTGGTGGTTCTTTGTGGGATCTTCATTTGGTATGTGAGGCATTGCATTCTCCCAGGTGGGTTATGTGGAGTTTGTGTTGAGGGGGTGTGTGAGGTGAGCTGCTTGTAACTATGGTCAGTGCTGTGAGTCCTCCTTCCCAGCCAGCCAGATATCCCACCATGCAACGTGCTTGCATTGCAGGGAGTGCAAGTTGGCTTTCAGGATGTCAGGCAGTGGTGTTGTGCTGTTTGTTGGTGCACAGTTCCCAGCAGGGCCTTGTGCTCCCCACAGCAGTAGCCAGTGTCAGCCATCTTGTCAGTCCTTATCCACTCCTTGTGATGTGAGCATGGTTCAGAGTGGTGTTGATGGGCCAATTGTGAGGGTGAGCAGTATCTGTGACTACAACTCCCATCATGCTATTGGCTACACTAACTTCACCAGCATACACAGAATTCCTTCCTTTAAGTGAGCTTCCCTGTGAGGTGGTGTTCTAGTGGTGGCAAAATATCAGGCAGTGTTTGTTGGTTATATTTGTGCCACTGCCTTGCTCTATTTGTTGTTAGGTTTGTACATGTCATGACAGAGTTACATATCACTATGAGATGGCATGTATTGTGTTTATCTAACTGACATACACATCTTGGGATGATTATCTTTTGGTTGCTGTTGATTTGCTAGGGGTGGATGGTTTGACTGTCCCCTTGAGAGTGATGTGTGTGTATTGGCACACAATATTGTGTATATTAGTTGTGTACTCACCAGGCTCTGGGATGTCTGTTAGTCCATATACGCTCACTGGTGGTAGGATGGCCCGCACCTTCTCCTCCCAGGGCCTGAGGTATAGTGGTTTTGCAGGAGGGCCACTGCCGGTGTGCTGGCTCAGGAGGTAATCCTTCTTGAGTAGGTCTCTGACCCTCCTGCGCACATCATACCACCTGTTCTGGATGTCTTCCTTTGTGCGCAAACATGGTGATTGTGCGTTCACCCTGTCGACGATCCTCGCCCACATCTTGGTTTTCTGCGACATGGGGGTCTGTTGGACCAATGTGCCAAACAACTGTGGCTCTACCCTCAGGATCTCGTCTACCATGACTTCCAATTCACTATCTAGGAACTTTGGATTCTTCTTTAGGGGCATGGTGATGGGTGGTGGTGGTGGTGATTGATGTGTGTGTGTGCAAGTGAGGGTGTGTGTGTGTAGGTTTTGCTGTGTGTGTGTGAGGGTGCTATTTGTTGAGGTGCTAATGTTGTGTGGCTTTTGTGTTGGATGAGCTGTGTGTGTGTCTGTGTTTGCTGTGTGATGGTGTTCTGTGCTGGCAGGTCAGTGGGATTTGCAAAGGATCATGGTAGGGATTTGTGGCCTTTATGTAGGTGGAGTTGGGGGTGTGTCCTTGTTCCATTTTTTTCACCCCCTGTATTTATTGGCTTTGTCATTGCTTGTTTGGCCCTTTTTTTTTGTATTTTTTCATTTGTGATTATTGTGCATGTAGGAGTCGTTCTTCTGACCGAGTAGGACGTTGCAGTGGTCTCGTACGCGCCTCTCTGAGTCGTTCCCTCTGTGTTTCAGCTCAGTTTCATATGCGGCGTATGCGTCGGTCGCGGAGTATTGTGTTTGTTCGGCTGGGTTTGGTATGCGTGTCGGTCGTACGGCTTGGGCTCCGTTCGAATCGGTCTGAATTTGCAACTATTGCATCGTACTGCGCGGGTCGGAGTTCGCGGGTACGTTTCGTTCAGATTATTTCCTGATGCGTGTCGGTCGGTTCGATTTGCGTGGTTTCCCGGACGGATTGCTTGTTTCCGGCCGGGTCGGTCATTCGCCTTGAGTTCCGTGCGAGTCGGTCGTGATTCCCATGCATTTCATCGTACTTCCCAGGTCGGGCAACGCCGGTAAGTGTCGATCGGACTATTATCCCGTACCGAGTCATTCGGTATTTTTTTCCGGCCCGAATCGGATTCGGCCCCTGAGTCATCTTGTGTGTCTAAAACAGTTCATTAATTTTCATGACATGAAATGATTTTGAAAAACTTATCGATCATTTTTTTTTGTCACATGTAAATATTACTGCTTATTTCATTTATATTGCATTTTATTTTAAATATATGCCTGAAATGAAAAGCAATGCTTAAAATGTACAGTACCTTTTGCATTCTAATAGGTTTTTAAATGCCTTTTAAATGGTTTTTATGAAATATTTTAGCAATATGCGGTACTCCATTTAATGTTTAGCATTTTAAATGTTTAGCATTTTAGTATTATCGTACACACGAAAGTGGAGTGGGTGTTGTATTCCTCTTAGGGTGTCCATACACAGGCTTTCCTGTATCATGTCCTTATATAGGCACAATTCGCCCTGCCCTTATATAGGCAGAAATCCCAGTCCTTATTTAGGCATTAAACCGTGCACTCCAAATACAGGCATGGTCTCCGACATCCGTCCACCCTAACGTCACAACGAGTTCCTGAAGAACAGACCCTTAGGCTGCGGGAGTTTCCCTAGCACAGGACTATTGATTTCTTCAAGGACTCATATATTATGCATGAACCGTTATACCTTAGGGGTTCATTCATGACGTCTTCCGCTGACCGATTCACGTCAATGCTAACATTCTGAGGTACCTCTCAGGTATAAATATACCTTCCCTAGCCCTTGTAAACTAGAGGAGACCTCAACTTCAGAGGAGCCCGTTTCCCGGCCTGACGCACTGAGAAGACGCTGTCATCCCTGCACGCAGAGAGTCCAGCTTCCAGTGATCTGACTTCCCTCGCGGGGTGTTGGAGTTCGAGTCTGGCAAGAGATTCCCACCTCTCTCATTCTTAAGGTATGGGGCTGACTAGAACCTAGAGGGACTCTTGGCATACTAGGCATACTAGGCATACTAGGCATACTAGACTTAACATACTCTTAGTATACCATAGTAAGGAATACTTCACCTACTTCATACCTCTCCCTACACCTAGGTTAGGTTAGGTACATTGGGGTAGACCTAGCTTAGAAACGCATCGTATGAGTACTCGCATTTTTAGTCCATGTTATTTATGTAAATGAATATCTACTAAAGATCATGCTAGCGCAGTATTATTTCTTTCTACTGCTTACGCTGTACATTATTTATCTTGCATACTGTCTTGTGATCGTAACAGCACATTTTACTTACACCAGAAACAAGACTGTTCAATAAACCTTTTATTGAAACGCCCGTCTATTCTTTCTGTGTAACTTTGAGGAAAACTAAGTATGCACGACTGAGCTGAGTGAAATAGTTATCTATTGTTTCCACGACTCTGGGACACGTTCTGATTCTAAAGGGAAACAAAGTTGTCATGTTTTGCGACTGCCAGAAACTACTCCCTTCTTGTTTGACAAGGAGTTTCTAGTGGCCTCTGAGCTAGCTGGCACAAGTAATTAAGTTTAATATACTCGATAGGGACATACTGACCTTAGTCCTATGTCAAACCTATAGGGGATATTATTCCAATGCGCAGAGCCTATTAGGGAAATAGGAGCTACACTACAGTATCTTCCACTATCACTCCTTAATGTGGGTGCCAAACTCCTCACCAAGGTCATAGCCAACTGCATAGTACTGTATATCACAGACCTAGTCCATCCAGACCAAGCTGGCTTTATGCCAGGCCGCGGCACACGACACAACATCCGCCGTGCGCACAATGCCATCGCATCGGTGGACCGCCTTGAAGAACCGGCAGCACTCCTACTGGCCGACATAGACAGGGCATTCGACTATCTTAGCTGGACATACCTCTTTGCGCTCCTAAGTCACCTAAACTTCGGCCCCTGCCTCCTTAAATATATCCACCTTCTCTATACTGATATCACTGCCTCCGTCCGCGTTGCGGACTCTACCTCAAAAAATCTTTCCCATAGGGCGGGACACCCGTCAGGGCTATCCTCTCTCTCCATATCTTTTCGCGCTGGCCATGGCACCTCACACGGCCTGGGTGCGGATGGATGTGCAGGTCCGTGGGTTTGAATGGTCCAGGGAAATCTCTGACCGCATAGCACTCTATGCAGATGATGTTCTATTTTTCCTCACGCGACTGGACCGGTCAGGACCAAGACTGCTCAGGATTATGCAGACTTTTGGTGAAACATCAGGGCTTTATATGAACCCCCGTAAATCCTACCTGTAGCCTGTGCATGGTGGGGGTCCCTTGGGCACGTAGTCGGACAAGGTGACATGGTGCCGGACGGATTGAAATATTTGGGAGTTTTCCTGCCGTCATCACAATTTCTGTCCCCACTGTGGCTGCAAATCAAGGAGCAGACCTGTTCTTGGTCGCACTTACCGCTCTCCTTATTTGGTAGATCCGCCATCTTCAAGATGGTCTCCCTGCCCCGCCTATTATATCAACTCCAGAACCACCCATATTTGATACCACCCATCTGGTTTAAGCAATTGAACCAACTCTTCGACACTTTCTGGGGGAGGGGTCTCAGCCCGAGTGGCATTGAAGACCTGCTTCCAGTCTACATATTGTGGAGGCTTGTCAACGCCGGACGTCGAGGCATATTATGCGGCCTCGCATCTTCTTATACCGAATGATTGGTGGTATGGGGATAGGTGCGATCCTGCATATGCAGTTGAACGCTGGCTGATGGGCAACACGCCCCTACACATGGTCCTTCATGCGGGCCGACCCTGAAGGCGCTACCGCCATGATATTTAAGATCTGGAAACTAAAGCTGCATCAAATAGGGTGGTGGGGCAGATTAACAAAAGAGGCACCCCTCTGGCACAATGGTCTCCTGCCTCAGTTGGCCGGGCTCCCTGGCTTCTCCGGCTGGGAGGCAATAGGTATCTCCACAATTGGAGATGTCCTCTATGGTCAGACCCTGAAGTCCTTTCTGGAACTACAACAAGAATATGAGATGCCTCGATCGCAATTTTATAAATACCTCCAGTTCCGCCATGCTTTCTCTCCGTATCTTACACTCCAAGAGACCATACCAGACTTTAACCCTATTGAGGCTAAGGTGTTCATGGTGGAACTTGGAGAGCATAAGATCACCAAAATATATTGTACACTCGTAACAAACAGCCCCACAACGCTCAGTAAAACACGTGAGGCCTGGCAGGTCGATTTGGGCCCCAAATACGACGAGGACAGGACTGAAGCACTGGAGTCCCCATGTGGCGCAGCCATTGCGGCACGACTACGATACATACAATTAAAATACCTTCACAGGGCTTACTAGACTAGATATCGGCTTTGGTGCGCAGGGCTCATTGCATCTCCACTTTGCCTACAATGCCATGTTTCCGATGGTACCCTTATACATGCTGTATGGCAGTGTGCAACACTCTCAAGGTTCTGGGGGTCATTACATGTCTATCAAAAGTCTTGGGGTGGGACATCCCCTACTCACCACGACTCGCCCTCCTTCACATCACTGATGGCATCGGAGGCAACATATACAATCTATATCTATTACTCTTCGGTCTCACACTGGCGAAACGCAACATTGCAAGGTCCTGGAAAGACGCCTCTCCGCCACTACTTGGGGTATGGAAGAAGGGTCTTGATTTTTGCATGGGGTTGGAAATACCTATATTTAAAGCATGAGGATGCCCCCAGAAACACCCCAAGATATGGAAAAGGTGGGAAGAATATCAGGGACTATATTTGGAACCTATTCCAGCTGTTTCAATAGATTAGTAATGGACACGACAGATACGATGTGAGGTGAACATGATTGTAAATGCTTCGTTTTTCTATCGAGTGACAATTTGACAAGTACTGTGTTGTATATCGGATCTATGACACTTCAGTTTATGGTTAGTGTAATATGTTTAATTGCATTTAATCCACAACTGTTTAATTGGCAACAAAAAGTCAACATCACTATGGCTATTATGTATTGTATACTGTACTATTGTGGAACCAGGCTACGCCAGGCTTGTCTCAGCTGTTGACAATTAAAAAAACTTTGTTGTGAGAAAAAAAAAAGATGGTCTTAGATAGACTTGGATCCTAGTTAAGTCTTTCAACAAGATATCTATTTGTTGCACTTTGGGTGTCTAATCTATCAAAGGTGGTCATCATGGAGCTTTTCTCAGTCTGACCAAATCACATTGAAGCAGCCAAAGTTGTCCTCTAATGATAGCATCTCTGGGACACCATTTCTGAAAGGATTGCAAATGTACCAGGATTATGCCATTAGCTATAAGTGCAAGGATAGTCACAGGGCCAGTGACACTTTCCAGGTAAAACAACAAACATAAAGTGGATCTTAAATTGGAGTTAATCCCATAGAATATTCCTTCCCCTTACCTAACTGAGCTTTGTATGTTGCTTTTTCTCATTTGTTCCTATGTCAGCCACTTAAAGTTGATCTCATATGTCCAACTTCTGCCCAAAAATACGTCCCTATAGACATCTCGCCATTGCTCTTTCAACTTTTTAAGAACTTCAGTGTAACATTTCGTGACCTATCTTTATTGATATGGAATCACGTTTAAACTAACTTAATTTTAAATCAAAGTAATCATAAATATTGGCCTTTCAAGCGTGTAATTACACTTCTTCAAGGCCTCGTGTCTTTCTTTGTATTGATGTTGGCTGCTTTTCAAGTGTGTTGCTGCAGCAATTTACATAAAGTCATTACTTGCCTGGCAGTCGTTCAGGTGCAGTGAATTAGGATCCACTACGCTTTACTGCGCACTAAAGCCTATTTCTAATTGTCACGTTTTTCTGATGACAACCAAAGACAGTGGAATTAAATATAAAGCAAATGCACGAACCAGGCTGCCATTTTCTGCCTCATTGTGCATCACTGGAATGGAAAATGCCGTAACATTCAACTCCCATTACCACCATTTAGCCTCATATAAATAGAAATTATTAGCAATTTGTTGACAATCCCTTTGTAGCTACAGACCTTTCTTGGCATGCCATTTGATATAAAGTCCTGATGTTGGAAAACGAAGCCTGAAAATTGAGAAGCAATTTTGTTTGGGTTTTACAGAGGTCACATTGATAATCTTGCCACTGATGCCAATGTTGCTCCTCCTCATTCTCCCCTTTCTTCTCCTCCTACTACTAATAATAAATCCATAGTGACGTTGAGAGCACAAATGAACAGGGCATCTTTGAGGCGCTCAGCAGTTGTAAAATCCATTATTTAAGTGATGCAGATGGCTAAATAAGTAGCAGAAAAGCAACTAGTTCACTGCAGTACCCAATGTGTGACTTAAACAATATTAAGGAAAATCAATCTAGAAATTAGAGGACTAATAGGCCAAAAATATGATTTTGTATATCAGTTCAAAAAAATTTATTCGGCATAAAATGTTGCCATAAAAGATGCAAGAGCAATACATAAAGCCAGTAAACAATCAGATGAATAAATAAATATACCATACAAAAGAAGCAATATGATCGAAAATGTTACAAGTGAGACATTACTAACAGTTGATATCATAGCATCATGGAGGGTAAGTTAAGCTCATCAGAACACGATAGCCAATCAGTTTGTACTTGCAATTCCTTTACTCCTCAAGTCACCACCCCCTCAAAAATATTAATCCATTACCGTTTATTCAGGGGAATCGAGGATTTAACATTGAAATTAAAACCTAACCCTCCACTGGTTTTCTACATCTCACTGCTGCTTTAAAAAGGAACAAACACCTAAACAAACATCAGGACTAGTTAAGAGTTGAAGATAAAACAGCACTTCCCTGCGCTTCCTGAACCCCCCTGGATGTTAAAAACGGTCCCGGGGGTGGGCATCCTGGGACATAGCAGTAGCCAGCCCTGGGGGATGGTGGTCTCCAGGGCCATTAATGGCTCCAAGAGGGGGCTGCACCTCCTTTACTATTCTTGGGCCGGCCCCAGGGACCACCTTCCCCCCGGGCCGGGGAGGGTGGGGCTGTGTGGCCCCCTCCCTCTTTTTAAAGTTATGTGCCCCGGGTGGTGGTGCACCCCGGGGTCCACGCGGCCCCCCCATTCATTTCAAGTTAGCCTCAGGCAAGTGGTGGTCCCTGGTGCCAGGGGGGTCCACGCAACCTTGTCTATTTTTCTTTACTGTAGCCCCGGGGAGGTGGTGGACCCCAGGGCTCGGGGGACCATGTGGCCCCTCCATAAATGTCAATGTAGCCCCGGGGAGGTGGTGGTCCCCGGTGCCTGGTGGGGTGTCCACGCAACCCATCTATTTTTCTTTACTTTAGCCCTGGGGAGGTGGTGGTCCCCGGGGCCCAGAGGGTCCGTGAGGTCGTCCATTATAATGTTCATAAGCCTCAAAGAAGTGTTGGTCCCCGGGGCCCGGGGGTGCGCGAGGTCCCCCCCATCTATTTTCTTCACTCTAGCCCTGAGGAGGTGGGGGGTCCCTAAAGACTGGGGGGTCCACAAGGACTCCCGTTAAAATGTTCATAAGCCCCAAGGTGGTGGCCCCTGGGGCAAAGTAAACCCTTGGAGGGGGCCCCATGTGCCCCCCTCCATTTGTTTATGAAATTGCTGCATGCCTCTTGGACCTGGCTCACCCAGGGGCCCTTTTCAAAACAAGCACGGGAGCCTGTGCTTGTTTAATTTCTTTATTTTTGCCAGGAATTCTGCGAATGTGCAGATTCTTTTTTTTAATGCTTTTCTTGCCCTGCCGGGGACCCCAAAACCAAGGTTTGGGGGCCAGGGTATTCCCCTTTTCATTTTTTCACTTTTTTTTGGGAGGGGGGCTCGGCTGAAGCCAAGCCCCAAGATTGCTGCCAACACTTCCTGGTTGAAGTGTTGAAAGCCAATCAGAGCTCTGCAGATCTCTGCACAAGCTTAACATTATTCGCGAAGACTTCACAATCGTAGATATACAAATTTGAATTTCCTTTAATATCTCGAAAATTACTGAACGGATGTATACCAAATAACTAAAAGCACAATCTGCGGACTAAAAGATAGCTTTCTGCCAAATTTGGTGTAATTCCGTCTAGCGTTTTGGGCTGCAGGTGTGTCTAAAGAGTCTATGACAGTGGTCTTCAAACTTTTTAACGCAGTCCCCCCCCCATCTCAGCGTGGATGGCACTGGCTAATCCTATGCTTAAATACTTTGATAGAAAAGCAGACATTTGAGGTGAGCACATTTAGAGTGTCGCTGGTGTTGATGGTGCTCTAAACAGGAGCTGCTTTCCACCTAAACTTGAGAACTACCCAGAGGTCTCTGCTTCTTTTTTGCATAATTTATGCATCACTCTATGCCTGAAAGGGTATTGTTTTGACTTATACTGGGTGCTCCCTTGTGTCTGGACAAAGCTATACCTCTCTGAAGAGCTCTAATGAGAGCGAAACACGTGTCAGGGGTTGCTTTTATTCATTTCAGGTTGGCTTGGTTGGTATTTTAAAGATTCAAAGCTGTAATACTGTGCCTAGAGTGGTAAATGGCTTTTGTTTTTTTACAGCTCGGCATGGACAGCACTGTGCTAGTCCTATGCTTAAACACTTTGCTGTAGAAATGGCAAAATACTTTGTCCCTTTCTGTCTTGGCATGGATGGCACTGGCTAATTCTATGCTTAAATACTTTGATAGAAAAGCAGACATTTGAGGTGACCAAATTTAGAGTTTTGCTGGTTTTGAGGGTGCTCTAAACAGTAGCTGCTTTCCACCTAAACTTGAGAACTACTCAGAGTTCTTTTTTGCTGTGTATATATATATATATATATAGATATATATATATATCTATATATATATATAATCTATCTATATATATATATCTATCTATCTATATATATTATCTACTGGCGGTCGCCAGTAGATAGTTATAGTTAGGACCTATTATCCATAGGAAATCCGCGACATTCTATTTGAAATAACTCTTGCGCCGGTTGACGAATCTTCGCAAAGCTTCCAACTTGTTGGGGCGCTCCGCTCCGCTCCTACCCTGAAAGTCTCGGGTTGATTCGTTAGCGGGGGCCGAGAAAAAGGGGGTCCCAAAACGCGTTTTCCCCATTCATTTTTCCATAGGAACCTTTAGTCGCAGCTACAGCCCGAACTGCTGAACGGAATTACACCAAATTTGGCAAAGAGGTAGCCCTTGGTTCAGTGTCGTGCCTTTTGCTTAAATGGTGTAAATCCGTTCAGTAGTTCCTGAGAAAATCAAAAGTAAAGTCACATATATATCTATGGGCGAGTAGGGTCCGCGTATCCTGAGCGCACCCTGCGCGCACCGTCCCGATCACGAGCTGCATGCTAATTGGCTGTCAAGTGGCTGTCAACACTCCAAATCAGGAAGTGTTGGCAGCCATTTTGTCCTCGGTAGAACCGAGGGACAGAAACAAGTGCGCAAAGCGCAAAAGGGGCAGGGTAGAAACACCCTGACCCCTAGGTCTGCTCAGGGGTCCCAGGACCCTCTGGGCAGAAAAAGCTTTTTTTTTTTTTTTAAACGGTGGGATGCGCTTAGGGTGCGCGGATCCCGCCGATTAAAAAAAAAGCACAAGAAACAAGTGCGCAAAACGCACAAAGGGGGCAGGGTAGAAACACCCTGACCCCTAGGTCTGCTCAGGGGTCCCACAAGGACCCCTGGGCAGAAAGCATTTTTTTTCCAAAATCGGCGGGATGCGCTTAGGGTGCGCGGATCCCACTGATTAAAAAAAAAAAAACACAAGAAACAAGTGCGCAAAACGCACAAAGGGGGCAGGGTAGAAACACCCTGACCCCCTAGGTCTGCTCAGGGGGTCCCACAAGGACCCCCTGGGCAGAAAAAAGCTACAAAAAAATACAAAAACAAAAGACCAGCATCGTGCCGAGGCCCGCCCCCTCCCTGCAGCAGTCTGCAAACACCCCCCCTGGCGCGTTTTAAGAAGGGGAAGTAATTCCCCTTGAATACTGGGGGTCCCTGGGGGCCAACTAGCCCACCAGGAATCACCGGTATGCGCCAGGGGGCTGCGTTGCAGAGAGATGTACAGAGGCCACGCCCCTTTTTACACCTCTCTGCAACGCAGATCTGTGGCGCTTTTTGGAGGTACATGGTGGGCTAGTTGGACTCCAGGGACCCTCAGTATTCAAGGGGACTTAATCCCCCAACTTAAAACGCACCACGGGGCACGTTTGCACAGTGGTGAAGGGAGGGGGCAGGGCTTCAGGTGACATGTGTGCAAACAGGCCCCATGGCGCATTTTAAGATGGGGAATGAAATCCCCTTCAATCCTGAGGGTCCCTGGGGGCGAACTAGCCCACCAGGTACGTCCAGAAAGCGCCACAGAGCTGCGTTGCAGAGAGGTGCAAAAAGGGGCGTGGCCTCTGAACACCTCTCTGCAACGCAGCTCCCTAGCGCATACTGGAGGTACAGGGTGGGCTAGTTGGACCCCAGGGACCCTCATGATTCAAGGGGACTTAATCCCCCAACTTAAAACGTGCCATATATATATATATATTCACTGAAAAAACCATAGGTTTCAGGCACGTTATAGTTAGAAATTAGCATTTAAAAAACCTTACAAATTCACTGAAAAAACCATAGGTTTTAGGGACAGTTATAGTTAGTTGGACATTGCACTCGTACAAAACCCGTGAAATTCCCCGTTATAGTTAGTTCAGCTAACTATAACTCGCGCCCCGCAATGCACTGCTGATGACGTCACATATTACATCACTCATGACATGGTCAGTGACATCACTGATGACATCACTGATGACATCTCAAATGACATCACTGATGACATCATCCAGTGACTGTGTGTTTCTGTAAAGTTTAAATATTTTTTATATATATAGGGAAAGGCGTATTGAAGAATGAGTGGGTGTATAAGTGTCTGTATGGATGATTTAGTAGGTGCGTGACTAACTCTATAAGTGAGTGATTAAACGTATCTTACTGAATGCATGGGTTAGTGACTAAACTGGGTGAATGTCTGTATCCGCCTGTCTGTTGCTGTGTAAGTGGCTGCATGGGTTTGTGAATAGCTACATGAGTGTCTATATGAGTTATTGATTGGTTGTCTGAGTATCTGTATGGGTGCCTGAGTGTTTGTGTGGGTGGGGTGTGTGCGACTCTGTGCATAGATGTATGAGTGGGTGATTCACTGGGTGGATGGTTTCAAGAGTGCATCTGTGATAGACTGTATGGGTGGGTAAGTGTGTGTAAGAGTGTGTTAGTGAGTGAATGTATGTCCCAGTGGTACATGTGTGAGTAACTACATATGTGAAAGGCAGTATATATGTGTGTTGGAGTATATAAATAGCTATAAGCGAGAGTGTGTGATTGTGAGAGTGACTGTATGGATGAGTGTGTGCTTGTATCAGTGATTGTATAAGAGCGTAAGAATGTGCTAGTATTTGTATGAGTAAGTGAGCTGGTGTGTGTATAACTGTATAGGTGAGTAAATGGCAGTGTGTTTAATTATTTGCATGACTGACTAGGTGTGTGAGTACCTCTATGGATGAGTGGCGGTGTTTGAGTGTCTATATAGGAGTATGAGTGGATTATGATAGTCCTGTACTGAGTGACCGTAAGTATGAGTGACTGTACGGGTGAGTGAGTGGATGTGTGTGTAGACCTAAGAATCAGTGAGTGGGTATGTAGTTATTGGTGTTGGAGTGTCTATGGTTTTGCGAATGGCAGTCTGTAATTTAGAGTGGGTGTATCAAAGGTTATATTAGGTGTGAGGAGGTGCATCAGATTATCACATGGATGATGTCATCAGTGATGTCATCAGTGATGTCATTTGAGATGTCATCAGTGATGTCACTGACCATGTCATGAGTGATGTAATATGTGACGTCATCAGCAGTGCATTGCGGGGGCGCGAGTTATAGTTAGCTGAACTAACTATAACGGGGGAATTTCACGGGTTTTGTACGAGTGCAATGTCCAACTAACTATAACTGTCCCTAAAACCTATGGTTTTTTCAGTGAATTTGTAAGGTTTTTTAAATGCTAATTTCTAACTATAACGTGCCTGAAACCTATGGTTTTTTCAGTGAATTTCAAAGGTTTTTAAATGCTAATTCCTAACTATAACATGTCTGAAACCTATGGTTTTTTTCAGTGAATTTCAAAGGTTTTGTAAATGACAATTTTTAAATGTATTAATTGTTATATTTATTTTTTTGATACTGATTTACTACATTTTTTAAAACTATTTATTTTTAGATATTTTATTTTTTAAATTACATTGTAATTACATTATACATTACATTACAAAATATACTTTCTCAGAATGAATTACTTTAGTTTAAATACTTTGCAAATAGGCAATAGACTTTTAAGTACAGTAGTTACAGTTGTTGCAATGGGCAACACAATTTCAAACACAATGCAACATTGAGCTCAATGTGAATTTCTAGTTAAATGCAATTAGTTACTTTATGGATTACTTTTCTAACCACAGGACTGGATCCTAGATTCAGTCCTGGGACATCTCCTGTAAACAGTTGAGTAAAAGTGTTTTGGTTACAGTAGTGATTTTTAAGGAATATTATTGTATTTTAAAAGTTGACACTTAGAAACTTTTTCACATAGAATCACCAATGTTATCCTATGGGAGGAAATTCACTTACCAGCTAAGTAGTGTTATCGTTACTTTTTCTTACTCAGTGGTGGATCCTGGATCCAGCACTGGTGCATCTCCTGTAAACAGTTGAAAGAATGCGTTTAAGTCATACAGGCGATTTTAAGGAATATTTGTAGTTTGTGAAAATCGACACTTTGAAACTTTTCTGCTGAAAACCAGACAATGGATTCCTATGGAAGGAAATACAAGTTACTGGTAAGTATGGTTAGAATTACTTTTCAGGGTCAGTGCTGGGCTAAAAGATGCAGCACTGGGTTATCTCCTGATAACAGGTGAGTAAATCGGAATTCGTAGTTCAGCTGATTTTAGAGGAATATTATAAAGTTCCAAAACTCCACACTTAGAAGAATTTCCAAGTGATACCAGTCAATGTTAGCCTATGGAAGGAAATTCAAGTTACTGGTAAGTACGGTTAGAATTACTTTTCAGGATCAGTACTGGGCTCAAAGATGCAGCACTGAGGTCTCTCCTGATAACAGGTGAGTAAATCGGAATTCGTAGTTCTGCTGATTTTAGAGGAATATTTCTTTGTTTCAAAAATCGACACTTAGAAACTTTTTCAGCAAAAAGCAGGCAATGATATCCTATGGAAGGAAATTCAAGTTACTGGTAAGTACGGTTAAAATTACTTTTCAGGATCAGTACTGGGCTCAAAGATGCAGCACTGAGGTCTCTCCTGATAACAGGTGAGTAAATCGGAATTCGTAGTTCAGCTGAGTTTAGAGGAATATTATAAAGTTCCAAAACTCCACACTTAGAAGAATTTCCAAGTGAAACCAGTCAATGTTAGCCTATGGAAGGAAATTCAAGTTACTGGTAAGTACGGTTAGAATTACTTTTCAGGATCAGTACTGGGCTCAAAGATGCAGCACTGAGGTCTCTCCTGATAACAGGTGAGTAAATCGGAATTCGTAGTTCTGCTGATTTTAGAGGAATATTTGTATGTTTCAAAATCGACACTTAGAAACTTTTTCAGCAAAAAGCAGGCAATGATATCCTATGGAAGGAAATTCAAGTTACTGGTAAGTATGGTTAAAATTACTTTTCAGGATCAGTACTGGGCTCAAAGATGCAGCACTGAGGTCTCTCCTGATAACAGGTGAGTAAATCGGAATTCGTAGTTCGGCTGATTTTAGAGGAATATTTGCACAATGGTGAAGGAAGGGGGTGGGGCCTAAGGTGACATGTCTGCAAACACGCCCTGTGGCATGTTTTAAGTTGGAGAATTAATTCCTCCTCAATCCAGAGGGTCCCTAGGGGCCAACTAGCCCACCAGATACCTCCAGTATGCGCCAGAGAGCTGCGTTGCAGAGAGGTGTTCAGAGGCCACGCCCCTTTTTGCACCTCTCTGCAACGCAGCTCTGTGGTGCTTTCTGGACGTACCTGGTGGGCTAGTTGGCCCCCAGGGACCCTCAGGATTGAAGGGATTTAATTTCCCATCTTAAAACGCGCCACGGGGCCTGTTTGCACACATGTCACCTGAAGCCCCACCCCCTCCCTTCACCACTGTGCAAACGCGCCCCTTGGCGCGTTTTAAGTTGGGGTATTAAGTCCCCTTGAATCATGAGGGTCCCTGGGGTCCAACTAGCCCACCCTGTACCTCCAGTATGCGCCAGGAGCTGCCTTGCAGAGAGGTGTTCAGAGGCCACGCCCCTTTACACCTCTCTGCAACGCAGCTCTGTGGCGCTTTCTGAACGTACCTGGTGGGCTAGTTGGCCTCAGGGACCCTCAGGATTGAAGTGGATTTAATTCCCCATCTTAAAACGCGCCACGGAGCCTGTTTGCACACATGTCACCTAAAGCCCGCCCCTCCCTTCACCACTGTGCAAACGTGCCCCATGGCGCGTTTTAAGTTGGGGGATTAAGTCCCCTTGAATCCTGAGGGTCCCTGGAGTCCAACTAGCCCACCATGTACCTCCAAAAAGCGCCACAGAGCTGCGTTGCAGAGAGGTGTAAAAGGGCGTGGCCTCTGTACACCTCTCTGCAACGCAGCCCCTGGCGCATACTGGAGGTTCCTGGTGGGCTAGTTGGCCCCAGGGACCCCCAGTATTCAAGGGGAATTACTTCCCTTCTTAAAGCGCGCCACGGGGCGCGTTTGCAGACTGCTGCAGGGAGGGCGGGGCCTCCGGCACGATGCCGTCTTTTTTTTTTTTTTTTTTTGTATGGGAGGGGGCTGCGTGGCCCCCTTCTCTTGGCCACTTTTGGCCCCGGGGACCCCATCCCCGGGGCCTGAGGATTTTCTTTTTTTTGTTTAAATAACAAAAAAACGGGAAGGGGGCCGCGTGGCCCCCCTTCCCTGGGCCTCTATTGGCCCCAAGGACCCCCCATCCCCCGGGGCCTGCCCTCTTTTTTTTTAAATTAAAATATTTGGAGGGGGGCTGCGTGGCCCCCGTCCTCAGGCCATTTAAGGCCCCGGGGACCCCATCCCCCGGGGCCGGCCTTTACGTTGTTTTAAAAAAAAAATTAATTTGTAGAGGAGGGGGGTCGCGTGGCTCCCCTCCTGGGCCACTACTAGCCCCGGGGACCCCATCCCCCGGGGCTGGCCCTCTCCGTTGGGGACCGTGGGGGGGTCCCCAATCCCCCCACGGTCCCGCCGGCTCCCCGCGTCCTTCGGGAGCCGGCATTGCTTTGCCACATGGGGAGCTGCTAAGATGCAGCTCCCCGTGTGGAAAAGCAATCGGCTTTGGTTTTTAGGTCTCGCCTGAGCCAGCGCATGCGCTGCTCTGGCGAGAGTTTTAGTAAGCGGGTTTTGGAAGTGCAAACAGCAGTGGCTTTTGCTGGCGACCAGCTTGCGTTCACGCGAGCGTGCACGCGCGATCAGGCGCCATATGGCTTCCCTCGCCATCTGTCTTCCCTCACGATTACTTTCACTTTCGCGGCCGCGCGGCCGTGTCAGTTTCACGGCCGCGCGGCCAATGCTTGTTCCCTTCAGGGTCGCAATAAACATAATTTAAATACTCACGGGTGCCGCTTTTATCATTATTTTTGCTTTCCAAATGCGTTTTCCCTTTGTGTTCCTGCAGCCCACCACTGCGCCCGGTTTCATGTTTTAAATTAACGCGGTTGCTTCTAAGCGTTGCCAAGGAATACAAGGTGCTGATATCACCTATTTTACCATAATTGGCCGAGGGACTTTGTCTAAATGTCAGCATGGATGTTTAAAGAGTGGGTTTGAAAAACAAGCAGTGTTGGGTAGAGTAATTTGTTTAACTTTTTGCAAGTGAAACTGTTACAGCGCAAACGGAATGGAAACTTTCGAACAACATTCTCATCTCAGTAAGAAACTTGCCAGCCTGTTTAAACAGCATCCATATGTACAACTTGATAGCCACATTTACAGCTCCTACCAATGATAACGATCTTTACCAGGAGGCGACATTTCTCTTTATGTACCACTGCAGACTCCCATTCAAACACATCTACTAACTATTCGAACGTTGCACACCACGCCAGACTTCTTGGCGCATCAGTTGTTCTTCTTTCGGGAGCAAGGTGTGAATGCTTCAAACACATTCAACTGGAAAGGTAGCCTAAAAGCAACATTGCCCTTTCAGCCAATTACAAAGCATCTTTCAAAAAAACACGCAGCTTATTGGCTGACTTATGGCAGCTATTCTTTCCTTTTATTACCCCTGTCCTTATTTAAACCACAACCATACTACACTTAAACAACAAGCATTGGCATAGCCAATAGGTTTCGCCTTTGGGACCTTATAAGTATTTAGTTATGCAGCACAATATAATTGGTACAACAGCATCAACTGTTGCATGGCTAAACACTTATAAGGTCCCAAAGGCGAGACCTATTGGCTATGCCAATGCTTGTTGGAAGAGAGAGCAGGTTTCCTGCTCTCTCTTCCAACAACCAAAGCAGTTTGCTATGACAGGGCCACCCGGGGGTTGTGTTCTACCGAGGCACAAGATGGCTGCCAACACGTCCTGGTTTGGAGTGTTGACAGCCAATTAGCATTCAGCTCGTCATCGGGCGGGTGCGCGGATCCTCCGCGGCCATAGATATATATGTGTTTTTACTTTTGATTTTCTCAGGAACTACTGAACGGATTTACACCATTTAACAAAAAGGGTTCTTTCTGAACCAAGAACTACCTCTTTGCCAAATTCCGTTCAACAGTTCGTGCTGTAGCCATGGCTAAAGTTTCCTATGGAAAAATGAATGGGGAAAACACGTTTTGGGACCCCCCTTTTTTATCGGCCCCTGCTTGACGAATCACCCCAAGACTTTCAGGATAGGAGCGGACCGGAGCGGGCCACAAAGTTTGAAAATTTCGCGAAGATTCGTCAACCGACGCAAGAGTTATTTCAAATAGAATGTTGCGGATTTCCTATGGAAAATAGGTCCTAACTATAACTATCTACTGGCGACCGCCAGTAGATTATATATATATATCTCGCACATCCAATTCCGGTATGTCGAAGCTGTCGGAAGGGTGGTCTGGTACGGGTTTTGATATATATAAACCCAAAGCAGCACCCACGCAGCAGCGCAAGTAAAAGCCTGCACTCCGGATAGATGATCCAATAAAGTTTTATTGGCTAACGCATTTGAACGCCTTGCCTTTTTGGAAGCCACAAGTGATAATAGTGCTCTTTCCCCTATAAACACATTCTCCCAACAAAGAACATAGAAAAAACTCTTGCGGGTACAAGCACTTGGTTCACGGTTGAAAAAAGACTAGTGTCAAACAGTGTATATACAAAACATCAATTTCGTAAAAAACACATGCATTAGCATAATTAAACACCAGTGTGTTTCCCATGGCATGCATTAAAAGCAGATGCATTGTATGTCAATAAACTTTAAACATAAAATCAAAGTAAATAACACTTGATAAAGTACATTGATGCTATGTTTGTAAGCATACAAGCTTGCTAAGCTCTAATGCATAAAAAGTTTTAGACAACCATGACCTCCGCCATTGCTGAGGAACAAATTAATTAAATACCCACAATGTTCACATGTACTACTCTCCACAGACAATAAGGAAAACTTGAACAAAAAAGATTAGTGCAAATATTTATAATAACATGTGCAAGATATTTATTAAAAAAGGAAAAAAGACACACCACAACTATCAAATAATCGAATTGGACCAACTGATAAGCCAAGAGTCAAAAAACAATCACAGAGTTCCCACCTCTGTGCTCCATAAATGCAATCATAGAAATGGAAGGAATGGCAGAGATCCCTTCACGCTGACATCGGTCAGCAGGAGACGGCTGGGATAGTTTTTCTCCAACAGTGTTTGCGTTTTTGTGTTGGATCAGCTACAGGCTTTTGAACTCAGGATGAGTGATTCGTTCCAAAAGAGGTTGGGGGCGGCCAAAAATTTCTTTGATGAAAATACAGGTCACATGACAACAGTTGAGGCGGCAGCAATGGGCAAATCTGACGGCGACAGGAATTTGAAACAAAGTCTGTTTCATTATGAGAAACTATGTAAAAAAGAAATAAACAGGAGTTGGGAGGTGATCTCCTTGGATAATTATATTGAAGTGGGGAGAGTGCCAAGAGGACTATGTATCCTCATAACCCCTACCTATTAGAATCCCCACCCCAAACGTCTGGAGGAGTGGTCATCTCTGATGGCTGGAACATGTAAAAACATGCTTGGGCTACTATCAAAGTATGCAGCTATCGAGCTAGCTGAAGTGGAAGAGGAGTTGAAAAAACTAAAAGAAACACTGCACAAACATCCCTCACAGGAAGAAATACAGAGCTTCATGAAGGAGCTAGGGATCAGATGAACTAAATATGAGGATGCAGGATGGTATTAAGTTAAAAAAGAAATGGAAGTTTACACGTGACAAAATTGATTATGCCACCGGCCGCATTCTAACATTGGGGAAAAAGTATGATAACGCCAGGAAAGAGTTCCAGCAAACTGTTTCCCTCAGGCAACAAGAACTAGCTACTTCTGAATCGAGTTAGATGCCTTTCCGGATCTGGAGGAACGACAGGCAGCCACTGAGCAGGTGCCATTCTATTTACTACCCTTGAGGAATATCGGTTTTAAGGCAAAATCAGGCCCCCGCAGAAAACCGCCAAAAGGAAAAGTAGGCGGCAACGGTGCAGGAAAACTCGGAGACGTGGCACCAGTGAAAGAAGACGACAAGCAGCATGGAAAAGGCACTCGGCAGAGCAAGAAGAACAACTAATGGGTGAGAACAATCTAACAGTTGTTAATCTATCTCCCCATATTCTAAACAAAGATGAACATTCCCTACTGGAATTGGGTATGACATTCTGCCCCATTGCTAACTTTGATTATTCCTGTACCCGCATTGACATTTTTCGTTTAATCAGAAAATTGAAGGTATTGAAAGTTTTCTCACAAAAGAAAACAGATGGTGGGTTTGGAGGTGTGGAGATCCCCGAATGAAATCCGGACCCCCTCAAACATTTTATCTATTGGTGACTATGGGAGACTAGCTACCTTAAGGGAGTTTGAATTAGAGGGAAAAAGACTGGGAGTCAGAGAGAGAATTGCTTTGCAGTTTGGGTCTTGAGATCGACAGGAGAAGTAGGAATGACTTCAAACACAAATCCAGATAAACCCCAGTAACCCCCATGACAGCATTGACACGTACCGTGAGATCATTCTCCTGGCATTATGGCAGAAGAGTGGCAACCATTTTGCTAGGAACTTAACCAGAGAACAACAAGCGGCCTTGGTTTCTTTAAAAGAATCGAATAATTTCATAATCAAACCCTCGGACAGGGGGGTAATGTGGTTTTGTGGGGCATCAATAAGTACAGAAGAGAGGCCAGGAGACAATTGGACCTGTCCAACAGTTATGTAAAACCAATGCCGCTATGTATGTTCACATTATGACATTGTACCACAGTATTCTTTCGAGTTGGCATGAGAGGGTATTGTTAAGCTTTGATGAGATGCAATTTTTGTTTGTCAAAAAACCTGTGGTTCTGTTTTTTATATGTTGCCCAAAATACATAAGAATAACACGGACCCGCCTGGCAGGCCCATTATTTCAGCCAACAATTGTCTACTGGAGAACACATCTATTTATCTAGACTTCTTTTTGTGTCCTTATGTTCTTAATTTACCTTCCTATTGCAGGGACAGTATGGACTTCATCTCAAAAATACGAAATTTTCCCTGGAAGTCAGGATACATTCTTGCTACTATTGACGTTGTATCCCTGTAAACTTGCATAGACAATGAGCATGGCTTGAATGCATGTAAATACCTCTTTAGGGATTAACCCTTAGCCATGTATGACCACACCTTACTACTACTTGAAATGCTGCGTTTCTGCTTCGAGCACAACATCTTCCTGTACGAAGAACAGTGGTACAGACAGGTAACCAGAACTGCGCTGGGAAGTTGTTTTGCTCCAAGCTACGCCTGTATGTTGATGGGGTGGTGGGAATCAGAGCATGTTTGGTCAGAGGCCAATGAGGAGTTGACCAAATGTTTGCTACTGTTGACCCGCTACATAGACGACATTTTTGTAATTTGGGATGGCCCACAGATGGCTCTGGCTGCTTTTCTTGAGAGGCTATCAGATAATGATGTAAATCTCAAAATTACCAACAGGATAGAAATCAACAATATTGATTTTTTGGATATTGGGATAGAAATAGTAGATGAAAATATCAACACCAGCCTGTTTAGTAAAGAAACGGCGGGCAATAGCGTCTTGCATGCCCAAAGCCATCATCCCACAAAATTGAAATGGAGTATCTTGTATGGAGTACTCTTGAGGGTCAAAAGGAATTGCAGTACGGATGAAAATTTTAGGCTGAAGCTGACAGGATGGAGGGTCGATTCAGACTACGTGGTAACCAAAGAGAAATTATGAGGACAGCCAGAGAGAAAGCAATATGTGCCAACAGGGATAGCCTTCTCAGACCTAGGAAAAGGGAAGGCAGCACGAATTAAGTCAGATTTATTACTACTTACAACTGTGAATCCAATGCCGTAAGTAAAATTATCAGTAAACATTGGCACTTGATTAGATCTGATTTGGTGATCGGAAAGCTGGTGAGCCCTCGGCCGCCAATAACATACCGCAATGAGCAAATCACTTAAGGACTTATTAGTACACAGCTACCCTAGGAGACAGCAGGTTCCAGCTGTTACCTGGTTGAGAGAGTTACCAGGCTTTTACAGATGTGGGAAGTGTAAGGCCTGTGCCCACAGTCCCAATGTTAAGACTTGTATTTTGGCCACAGGGAGAAAGCTCAAGATCAAGAGTTTCATAAACTGCAACAGTGATTATGTAGTATATCTGTTGGTCCATGTATGTGGTCTGCGCTATGTGGGAAGCACCATCTTTGACAGCAGTTATCCAATGGCAAGGGACTGTAAACAAACACATGGGCCCAATAGTGATCAGATTTCATTTTTTTGGTGTTGACAGGATTCCAGCGAATCCGCGAGGTGGTGACCGGGAACGGGCACTGAGGAATCTGAAATCGGAGTACATAATCCGGCTGAACAGCAAGCACCCTAATGGCCTCAATCAGGACAAGACACTTCATGTTCATCTAAGCTGATATTAAGATTTTTGTTTCTTTCCCTGCTCTTATCTCCTGATGATATTTGGATGGTTAGCCCAACCGGGGTTCATCCCTCTTGTCTATCCTCCTGCTTTCTGTGCGGTAGGTTTCTTACCACTATTATATTTTTCATATTTGCCCTAAAATTCTATCTCTTCCTCCCCCTTTCTCCCTCTGTCGCATAGGGTTTATCATCACATTATGTGGAACTTCTAGGAAGTATTGTACTTCGTCCAGTTATACCAATCTATGATTTCATTTATGGAGTACAGAGGTGAGAACTCTGTGATTGTTTTTTGACTCTTGGCTTATCAGCTTGTCCAATTCGATTATTTGATAGTTGTAGTGTGTCTTTTTTCCTTTTATAGTAAATATCTTGCACATGTTATTATTAGTTTTTGCACTAATCTTTTTTGTTCGTTTATCCTTATTGTCTGTGGAGAGTAGTACTGTGGTACCCTAAAAATAAAGAAAAACAAATAATACCAACTCTGTCAGCACATAAGATGGATAGGATTTATAATAGGTCAACAAGATAATGCAAAAACGTGCAGCACAGAGACAGTCAGCATAGTCACTGAGTGTCCAAAGAGGTGACGTTTCTGACAGCTTTTATTGATACAAACCACAGAAGGAAAGAGCATCATAATGCATGTAACACAAACTAAGCATTGAATATTTGTCCAATTAGGGAAGGCCTAAGCTGAGTTATACCATTTATGGTCCGAGATATGCTGTTTCTGACCACGTGTCCTGAGTACGTGGCAACTTTGGGGCTTTCCACTCTTATACAATCTATGAGCCTTAGTACTTTTCCATACAAATAATTGCAATATCATAGCACGTAGCAGAACTATTTCTAAATATGATGTGCTGAAACACTTGCGGCTAAGCTCGCATCCTGTGCTGTTCTCTTGTACTTCTTGAGCAAGCCTTGCGTTACAAGAGCAGCTTCACGTCTGAGCCATGGAAAAGTACAAGCATTTGTCTGATGATTTTATGTCAACTTTGTGAAGGCCTGAAAACTTAGGCATTTGGTATCAACTAAGAAAAAATGTTTTCCACATTACCCCATCTGATACCAAATCACTAATTCGCATCATGTCTCAGCATCATTTCTGTCCCTTCATAACTTAGGTCGGCCCTGTGTTTGTGGTGTTCAGGTACTCTATATTTTGGCACACAGTGTGCACAGCTTGATGCAAAAGCTGCACAACATGCAGGACAAACTTGGATCATTATGCAGAGGGTGATCTGTGCTGCTATCACTATAATAATCACCTCCAATATCCATGATCCCCAACTCCCTAACCATGCTACGACTTTTTCCCACATGCTTCCTGTGTGTATGTTGGGTGCTTCGTCCTTAACTTTATTTTATGTATTGCATTGTCTATATTGTGGCTGTTATCAGGTATATATGAACAGCATGTCTGTTTGATGACGTGGCAGACTCCGCCCTCTTTTGCCAAGATGATGTCTAACGCAACCCTGTTCTGTATTACTACAGCCCTCATGGCTGTTAGTTCCTCAGTGATGTTTCCTAGGGCTGCTGCTGTTGAGTCTGCTAGATCCTCAATCATCCTTGCTAGCTGGTGTATTCTTATTGTTGTGTAAACTATTCCTGCACCAGGCACCATTACCCCAAATCCTATCATTACGTCATCTTCCCATTCTGCTGTCCTCCTAGCTCTTCCTGGCCGATGCCCTTGGATTTTAATCTGTACAAGGTCATTGACATGGGTCATTTGGGGTAGAATGGAGGCAAGGTAGCAACTGCCATACCATCCTAGGGGTAAATAGAAGTATGCCCTTTGACCACAGATGAAGAACAATCCCTTGTATCCCACTAATCCTGGTGATGACCGCTGATCACTTTTCCTAACCCGTGACAGCCTTGTAATATGTGAACAGTTGCTTTCACTAATGAAAATAGATGTACTTTCTATTTATTCTGAAAATCACAGTATTTCTTTTCGCCTTTCCTCACATTCTATTAGTCCTTGTTCACCCTTTGCCATTTCCTGTATAGTGTACCCAAATGCTACACATTTCTTCCATTCTTCCTTTCCCTGTAGCAGCTGTTGTATTGTACACTTTCCCTCTGGTTGCGCCGGTAGCTTTGCACGCACTGTCTGCTTAGGTGGTTTTGCCTTGTCATTCCGGATGCATGACGGTGCAGTAAGCTGTTGTCTTTTTCTAAATCTTGGTATTTTTAGCTCACCTCCCTTTGCCTTTTCTGTGTTTTCCCAACCTGCCCTATCTTTCCATTCCTCGTCCCTAGATGTTTTGTCAAATGTGTCTAGCATTGCCTGATCTCTCTTTGTTGGCTGCATGTTCATGCATGGCACTTCCTTCGTCCTGGGAATCGCTGTTACCTGTTCAGTAGCTATTTCACTCTTCCTAGGGGGTGCCACCGCTATGGACATGTTATGCTGTCTGAGGAGCATGTCCCTCATTAAAACACAACCCACATACTTAGAAAAGGGTATCACATTGTAACTCATGCTATTTTCTGTGTCTGATGGCAAGTGTGTGCGAACATAACATCCGGATATGTTCATAATGCATGCATACATTTTTAGCATTTCAACATATTGGTTTCCTTGATACTCGTCCCATAGTTCTCTTTTCCCTTCTCCTTTAACCTCAACATCCCCCAAAGTGTCTTGATCTGTTGTATTTATTTTCCTTTCCCCAAACATTGTCGTTGAGTTGTTCCCATCTCCCACCTGACCATTAAGGAACGGTATTTCAATATCTTTCGCATATATTATTATTAATGCAGTCACTATTATTCCTGGAACTTGGGATATATTGCCGTCAGCACCACTGGCCACTTTCTTTCCTCTTTCTTTGTTCTTGGCATTGTCCAAGCCATTGTACAAATATTACTTGTGTTGGAAAAACTTTGTAGTCTCTGTGAAGGGCAGTTAGTCCTTGTATCTAACTAGCAGGACCAGCACTCCTAATGAGACAGGCGCCAGCAACACTTTAAAAGAAACCGTTGGTGCTCTTATTGTGTACCGTCAGAGGTCACCAGTACATGACGTCACTAGCACTTGAAGAAAACGTAGGGGTCCTTGAAAAGATGATATCCGGAGGCCTGGCCTGTTGTACGCAGCAGGGATCTGCCTCTGTCAAATTAAGCTTATTATTGGAGGCCTGGCCTGCTGTGAGCATGGATATGCCTCTCCTCTAACTCTTCTTTGCTGTTGCCTGTCTGCTGGAGCGAAGGTTGTACCTGCGGGGTGCCTCAGATACAGCTGGTGGTGCAAGTGGAGCTTGCCCTCCTTGCTCCGACCTTGCAGTTGGAGCTTGCTGTCCTTGCTCCGGCCCTGTGGCTTTCTTGGTGTGGGAGCTATGTATCCAGGATGTCAGACCCTCACACTTCATGGCTGTTGCAGTCGTCAGGAGAACCTGCTAAAGGCCTTTCCACCTTGGCTCGAAGCAGTGTTGTCTGGTGTGGGCTTTTATCCAAACCCAGTCACCTGGCTGCAGGTCGTGTGATGGTGGGGTTGCTGCTTCTGGGAGAGCCTGCAGGATCTGGCGATGAAGATAATGCAATGTCTCTGTTAGTTTCTTACAATAGCACAAAAGCAAATTGTCTGCTATTGACAGTGGAGCAGTGAACATGTGGCCTGGAATGTTCATTGTGCGGCCAAACAAGATCTCATGGGGCTTAACTTGGTCACTCTGTTTGGTGTACTCCTCATTGCCAGAAGAGCTAATGGCAGCGTGCCTACCCAAGATAGTTCATTGGATGCACAAATTCTGCCAATTTCGCTTTTCAACACTCTGTGAAGGCAATGCCATCAGAAAGAGGCCTGATGGATGAGATAAGCTAACTGAACCCCCCTAGAAGCTTGATGTTATGGCTTCCATTATTGTAGTAATATAATACATATGTTTGCCTTTTCCAGTTCCTGATGGAGCTGCAGGTGCTTCCTACAGCAAGCTCTGTCTTTCTCAAATTCTCTCTTCCTCCACCTTCTTTCTGCTGTTCTACACATCTCCCTTTGATGATAAATGGACAAACTAAACCAGGGTTTAGCTTTATGCCTATCAGATAGACTGGCTGCGTCAGACAGAGGCACCAACATCTTCAAACACTTGTTTATGGTTTAATAAAAAGCCTCAAAGTTTCTGCCTACCATGTCCCCAAATCCTGAAACAAAGTATTGAGCTTGTCAGTGCACTACATAAGCCTTCTGATTTTCATTCTTGTCTACAGTTGTTTGCATTCCAGCTCTGCCATTTCCTCACTTAAATAAAAGATCTTTTTAGATCTTCTGATTACCTCTCTGCCAGCACCAGCATTGCATACACCAAGAACAATAGTAATTTGTCTAAGTTGCCTCTCTTTCTTATATCAGTAACATACCTACTCCCCAGTTTAGCACCCAATCTGGTTGATGCCATTTAGTGTGTGCAGCCTATAGGCCTTTTTTCACTTGAGGTACAACACAGTCTCAATCCATAGCCTGAAGATTTGTGTAATCTGGGAATAGTTCTGCTGAAAGTGTCCATAAGTTGTGCGGTTCTGAAAGTCCTTGCAGAGGTGAAAGGTGAGGGACATAGATTGCATGTAGGTGAGCAGGGCCCCTTCATCGCACCTTGCAGGGGGGCCCCCTAAGGTTTTGTTACGCCACTGCTCCCAGGCATGCCTAGAATGTGCCTTGAGGCGGTGGAGGAAGTGGCAAAAAATCACCATCATCATCTGGCACCCATTCATCCAGTACCACCCATTTGTCCCTTTTTCTTCTATTCTGGGGAGGGGGCGGGGTGGAGGCATGTCATTTGATGCATACCCTTGCTGAGCATTATTCCTATAGTCTGTAAGCTGGGTGTTATGCTGGTATTGTTCTTGGCCCTGTATCCTATTTTGTGTTGGCCTATTTCCCTGATTTTTACTTTTTAGTATGGGGCAGTCCGCTTTCCAGTGGTTGGGGTCTTTACAATAGAAGAATGCAGTTCCCGGTGGGGGTAGGGAAGCTGTCCTGTCATTTTGTTGTCGGCCTGTGCCCTTTCCTCTCCCCCTTCCTCTGCCTCTGCCTTGTTGACTGTTGTAAATCCTTTCTTGGGCTACCATCAACCTCACTTTTTCTTTCTTTATTTTCTCTGCCTCCATTGTTTGTGCGTGTGACTGGTAATCAGCGCAGTATCTAGCTCCCACTAATACCTTTTCAATTGCTGTTCTTGCTGTTCTTGCTGCCAGCAAACAAATGAGGTTTGTAGGTGTGCCTTAATAGGTGATCTCAGCCCTTGAACAAAAGTAGTGACAAATGCAGGCATTGCATCTCCCATTGGGTTCTTTAGTCCGCTGTTCTGCTGGTAGACTTGCAGAAGGCGGTCAAAGTATGAGTTTACACTCTCATCTTTTTCCTGTTTTGTTTGTTATTTTGTTTCAATCTACCTTATCTTCTGGAACTTTTTCCTTCAAATACTGCACTACTTCTTTGTATTTTTCTTGTACCTCGTCACCTGGCATCCCTCCTGCTCCCCTTTCTGGCTCCCTCTTTGGCCAATCTATTTTTCTTTTGCAGTCTTCCCATAAACACAATTATTTGGCACAATTATATTAAATAAACCATCAAAATCCCTCCACAACAGTCCCCCATCAGTGCCATCCTTTCTAACTCTGTGTACCACCTCCTTGGTTCTTCTCTTAATTTCGAGAAGTCTTTGGTGAAAGACATAAGATCTGCTCTAGACCATGGCACGTGAACATATGCTAGTTCGCTCTCCTTGCTTCCAGGCGGAGGGGCACCTCTTGCAGAGGCGTAATCAATGTAGGTGCTGCTGAGGCAGCGTCTGTGACTTGGGCTTGCGGGGTAAGAGTCTAAACTACTTCTATGACTGCCATTATGTTTATTAATTTCTTCCACTGTTGTAATTTATCCACTGCATATTTCACTGCCTCTGTAATTGTGGCATCATCCCATACTGGCAGATCTGAGTTTGTGAAACAAAATTTTGCTACATCCCAGCGGTACTGTGGGGGCAGTGGTGGTGGGTCCTGTGTCGTGTCTATGTATGTTATTTTGGCTTGCTGTATATATGCGTATTGTGCCTGTGGGCCTTTATTCATCAGGTCCGCATGTGCCAATGACAGCACTTTATCCTGATATGATCTACAATTTGTTGCTGTGATTGTGTCTACCTGTAGTGTCCCTTCCACCATCTGGTGTAATAGGTCATGGAATTTAGTTGTGGTCTGCGTTCCTCATTTTCTTCTTAGTGGCAGGTGGTGAGCGTGGGGACGAGGTCGCGGAATTTGTGTTACAAAGGCTGTTCTTTCTATCCTGCGATGGAACGGGCTGTGTTCCTCCCACAGTCCTCCCACGTACATATGTCCCATATTAAATCCCGCCACTTTTCTACCATAAATGTGTGATCCATTGATGTCTCATCAAATAGTTGTTTCCACATGTCATTTATTAAACGTGGTACTGCGGTCTGTTTTTCTGTGCATTTTGCTAACAGCTGTATTTTCTTGTTACTGTATTTCAAAACTGCGTAAGCTGCTTCCTGTCTCATTGTTGCCAGTGAGGCGATATCTGAAACGCCATCCAGGTCTATCCTTGGAACTTCCTCCTTCAGAGGCTTAAGCATTAGAGTTCTGCATGCTGCCTGTTCCTTATCAGACAGCTCAGTATGTTATGTTCCAGGGGCGGAGGGTGTCACGGTGTGATCTGTGTTGGGAAGGGGAGCCTGCCATCTACCCGTCAATCTTCCCATTAGTAGGTCTTCGAGGACTGTATCCTCTTCTCCCTCCCCCCCATTTTTCTGCTCCTTTTCACCCTCCACTTGAATGCATGGAAACACGCCGACGACATTTATCTGTGTCTTCCTCCAATTCTCAATACAGACGCCATCTCCGGCCTGTAGGGGTGAAGGTGCGGCGCAGGAAATAAAATGTAGAGCAAAAATACATATTAGAGAGGAGCAGAGTCCGGCAGCAACACCAGAGGCAAACACCACAAACTGTGGGACCAAGCAAGAATTTCCAGAGTCAGCGCTAGTAAGTGAGGCTAAACATCAGACAGTGGCACAGTCTGCGGCTGAGTGATGCCAGACCAAGAAATATATGATCAAAGCCACAAAAGGAAGCAGAAGTAAGTGATCAGAATAGCTGCCACTACAGTCATTTAGGAAGAAAGGTCGCAAAGAGGAGGCAAACGATAGTAGTAGCTATCTGGAAAAGAATAGTGAAGGGAAAAATTATGCACCAGAAAAGATCCATGTGTATGTGCTGAGAGGGAGGAAAGCAGGAGCCAGAGATATGACAAAAACCAACCCACGGCATGCAGAGTCCCTCAACCACTAAGCGGAGGAAGAGAGGGAGAGAGATGCAAGAAATAAGAAGTTGTCAAACCTCAGACCTCCGATCGTAGTTGACGTCCAGCAGCCCGGGGTGGCAGAAGTCAGTGATACTGGAGCTGCATTCTCCACCAAATGTGGTAGCCTAAAAATAAAGAATAAACAAATAATACCAACTCTCTGTCAGCACATAAGATGGATAGGATTTATTATAGGTCAACAAGATAATGCAAAAACGTGCAGCATGGAGACAGTCAGCATAGCCGCTGAGTGTCCAAATAGGTGACGTTTCTGACAGCTTTTATTGGTACAAACCACAGAAGGAAAGAGCGTCATAATGCATGTAAAACAATTAAAGCATTGAATATTTGTCCAATTAGGGAAGGCCTAAGTTGCGTTATACCATTTATGGTCCGAGACATGCTGTTGCTGACAACGTGTCCATCTCAAGAAAAGGCAACTCTTCAGTTATGTAAATGTGGCCCTGCCTGCGGCCACGAGATTGCACCGCCACTATATCCCTGTGGGTCCGTGCTGTAGTATTGGGGCAGCGAGATCGGAACGGAGTTGCTGGGTGATTATACAAGCACTCGCTGCATGTGTCATGCTTTGGTGCCAATAAGAACTTTTATTTTTATTTACAATTGTTGGCTGGCAGCCCACATGGGTTTTAAACTGACTACCAGTCCCAGAAAACCTAGCAGATGAAATTCACCTGAGACGCATTTGGTGCTAAATAAAAGGGGATGTTACTGGTGGCCTTACGCTTGCTGATTTTTATGTGAACTGCCCAGGAAGAAGGGCGTGTGCCCGAAACGCGTAGGCAGAAACCTGTACTGCGTGTCCTGCAGCGCGGCTTGTGCTTTTCCAGCGGGGTGACTTCGAGAGTGCATCTCAAGAAAAGGCAACTCTTCAGTTATGTAAATGTGGCCCTGCCTGCGGCCACGAGATTGCACCGCCACTATATCCCTGTGGGTCCGTGCTGTAGTATTGGGGCAGCGAGATCGGAACGGAGTTGCTGGGTGATTATACAAGCACTCGCTGCATGTGTCATGCTTTGGTGCCAATAAGAACTTTTATTTTTATTTACAATTGTTGGCTGGCGGCCCACATGGGTTTTAAACTGACTACCAGTCCCAGAAAACCCCATTCTTTCTCTCCACACGCCTGCTGCCGGGGGGGTGATAAGCACAATGCAATTTTTGTGTGACCACGAACCCTTTGCATATTCCCCCTATCACATGGGAAATGAACGCAGGTCCATTGTCTGAGCTCAGAAGGGCTGGAATTCTAAAACGTGGGATAAGTTCTTTCAAAAGGCATTTAGCAACAGTGCGTGCGTCAGTTCTTTGTTGGATAAGCCTCAGTCCATTTGCTGAACATGCACACAATTACCAACACGTGTTTGTACTTCTGAGTAGGGGGCATGTCAATGAAGTCTAGTTGGAGGCTTTCAAAGGGTCCGGGGGGTGCTGGAAAGTGGCCAGGTGCAGTTGTTGTACCCTTCCCAGTGTTGCATTGTGCACAAACAGTACATTGCTTACAAAGTCTCTCCGCTATCTGATGGAACTTGGAGTTGTACCAACATTGTGAAAACAAGCGGATCATGCCATCTCGTCCAACATGTGAGGTACCATGGAAGAGACGTGCAATAGATGAGAGCATTGATGAAGGCAAACATATTTTACCATTCGGACCTGTCCATAACCCCTCCTTTGTTTGCACACACCCTCACTTGGCCCACTCCTCCTTTTCATGTTCCTCAGCTATTTTCTGAATGTGCATAGGATCAAAATGTAGTGAGTCATTCTTCACATGAATCTCTTTGTTCTGGTCAATCATTTGTACCATAGCTAACTTGCAGCCTGTCAAAGCTATTCTCTTTTCTTCCCCATCGACAAAAGCGTTGCCTTTTGACACAGTCTTTTGATGAAGTGTGTGCTGCGCATTTTATTATGGCTACTTTTAGTGGTAGTAACAATGCTTGGAGAAGGTCACTTATCAATTCTGCATGCTGTATTTGCTGGCCTGCTGACGTGAGGAATCCCCTCATTGAGCATGGCTGCCCAAAGTCGTGGACCACTCCGAAGGCATATTGGCTGTCTGTATATATTTTTACTCTTTTTCCTTTAGCCTTCTATCAGCCTGCTAGCTGTGCCCACTGCATAAGAGGCCTGCAGTGTTCCATTATCATCTCTGAGACATGACCCGTCCACAAACAAATCTCCTTGAGCATCTGGCAGTGGTGTGTCTTTGAGGTCTGGGCGCACCTTTGTATGCCTGTCTATAGCCAGTGCACAATCATGGAATGCACCATCTGCTGCCAAATCATCCAGGTCACATTCTGTAGGTAGGAGGCATGCTGGATTCAGAGTGGTGCATGTTTTGATGACAATGTGTGGCGCTAACAGTGTCAGCTCGTATCTGGTGAGGCATGCATTTATCAAGTGCTGTGTCTTGGTGGACGTGAGGAGCATGTCCACTGTGTGGGGAACGTGCAAGACCATGGTGTGTGCTAGCACTATATTTTCTGATTGTTCTACTGCCAGTGCTGCTGCCTTGACTGCTAGGAGGCTAGGCGGAAGCGCTGCAGCAACTGGATCTAAGGTGGCAGAGTAGTATGCCACTGGGCGGGAGAAAGATCCGTGTTTTGTGTCAGGACCCCTAGTGAACAGCCCCCCTTTTCATGGCAGAACAGATAGAAGTCCTTACTGTAATCTGGGAGGCCTAAAGCTGGTGCCCTGCTGAGTTCATTTTTCAGTTTGTTGAATGCTCTGTCACAGTCCTGTGACCAGGGCACAATGTCTGGCTTGTCCTTGTGTGTTAGGACTTGTAAGGGCTTGGCAATCAAAGAGAAATTTGGGATCCAGTGCCGGCAGTATCCCGCCACCCCCAGGAAAGGCCGGACCTCTTTTTGTGTGCGGGGTCAGGGAAAGTGGGTGATGGTGGATATTCTGTCAGGCAGTAATTTTCTTGTCCCTTCGGACAGCTCATGGCCCAAGTATTTCAAAGCGGTGAGGCAGAACTGTAACTTCTTTGGGGAGACCTTGCAACCCTTCAGAGCTAGGTGGCGCAGGAGGGTAACAGTGTCCTTTGCGCAAGCATCCCTGGAAGGTGAGGCTAATAGCAAATCGTCAATGTACTGGATAAGGGTGGAACCCTCCTTTAGTAATAGGGAGTCCAAATCAGTCTTTAATGCATTTGTGAAGATGGAGGAGGACTCTATGTACCCTTGAGGAAGACGACACCACATAAATCTTCTCGACTGGTAACAGAACGCGAAAATATGCTGGCTGTCAGGGTGTAGGGGAATGGTGAAGAAGGCAGAGCTAAGAACCAGCACGGTAAAGTGTGTGGCTGTCACTGGAATGTTGGACGATATTGTAGCTGGGTTTGGGACTACGGGAAAGGAAGGTACCACTATCTTGTTCAATTCCCTTAGGTCTTGTGTAAAACGATATACAAGGGCCCCATCCAGGCCCTTGGAAGCCTTCTTTACAGGCAATATCGGTGTGTTGCATGTGCTGGAGCGTATCTCCTTTATTATTCCCTGTTGGAGAAGGTCTTTTATGACAGGTGCTATGCCCTCCTCCCCCTCTTTCTAAATCTTGTATTGTGACACTCTTGGGAGGAGAGCTCCTGGTATCAATTTGATCTGCACTGGTGGGTAGTTCAACACCTGTCCCTCATCATTGTTACTACTCGCCCAGACCTGAAGTGGGACGCATTCACGCAGTTCTGGCGGTATTACGGGGTCTGTACCAGGGCCGGACTGGTGATTCCGGGCACCGGGCAATCCCCGGTATGCCGAATGGGGTGGGGGCAGGTTTTTCCAGAGGGTTTTGGTCCGTGAGTCAGAGTCAGACTGTACTGTAGACAGTAGCCTGTCTGTCTGACCTACGCTCTGCTCCGCTCCGTGCGGGGAAAAAGCACAACTGCCATTGGGTCAGGACAGTGCACTGTGCACCCGGTGCAGGCAGAGGAAGGCCGGGAATGAATAAAATGGCAGGCTAATGGTGCCGGTGCGCAGCGCTCATATGTCTCCAAGTACACTCTCTGCATCTGCGCGGTCTTACTCTTGACATCACCCTTAGGGTGGGGCTGCCTGCTGGTGTCCAATTGTCATGCGCATTGCAGCTCGCACTCGCCAATTAAAAGTGCGTGTGAGTGAGTGTTGAGGCGAGGAGGCCCTGATCGAGACGACTGAGAGGCACCCAGGCAGGCCTGGAGGCACCGTGCAGCCGCAGGTGAGTGTCTGTCCGTCCAGACTCGGGGTGGCATGATGGCATCATCATGGGCAGTGCAGTGGACGGACGGCCGGTCCGGGATTAAAAGCAAATGTATAGGCCCAGGCCCGGTTCTGCGCAGTGGATTATTTGCTCCAGTCAGGCCTGGCTCCAGTTTGTGAGAGCGGTGGAGCGAGGTGGCTTGCGCACCGTCGTGGGCCGTGGCTGCAATTAATCAAAAAGTTTAATCATGATGATTGTCATTGTGACTGTGACAATCATCATGATTAAAATGTCTGATTTATTGCAGCCAAGCGTGACGCAACGGTGCCAGGCGAGCAGGGCAACTGCATGGGGCGCCCGCGGGCGCCGCATCCGGCCCACGATTAATGTAGAAAGAGACTCAGCCGAGGTAAATTAATACAGGCCCGGGCCCGGTTCTACTTCTGCGCTGCGCAGTGGAGACGACCGTGAGGAGATGATTGCCAGCACCCCACCGCCCCAGCACCCGCCCTAATATCAAACGGTTTACGGCTTTGAAAGTGAATCAGAGTCGGACCTGGGGGCAGATTTGGGGCGGTGGGGTGCTGGCAATCATCTCCTCACCGCCGCAGACATGTTAAGGCAAAGGGGCAGTGGAGACACCAGCAATAATGGCAGGGAGGGAGGAAAAGATGGAAGGGATGAAGGTGGGAGGAAGGGATAAGTAAAGAAGGAGGGAGAGAGAACGCGAGGAAGGACTTCTAGAAGAGAAAGATAAATGAAGCATGAGAGTGAAGGGCAAGGGGTTGTCCGGATGGATGACAGGAGTAGGGGATGGGAGAGAAGAAAGGAAGAATAGGCGCGGAGAGAGAAGAGCTAGAAAACTGCTTAGGACAGACGGAAGGAAGGGAGTTTGCAAGGGAATGAAGACTGACAAGTGAAGGAAACCAGTGAGAAAGGGAGGGAACAACGACAGAAGAGAAGAAAAAGGGAAAGATGCCGGTAAGAGAATGAATGATTGAGGAAAGAGAAGCGAGAAGCCACAATGTGTCTCAGCTAGAAAAGCCCACAAGGCTTATTTCTGAGGTACGAAACTTGGCAAAGCCAATTCAGCCATTCAGCCTTCTGAGGTCGATACATTGACTCCCTTTAAATTAGTTCATAGCAGCACGTTATTTAAAATTCTTAGAAAAGGCAAAACCTACTGCATTACGAGCTATGCAGCCAGGCCAGTTTGTGAGTTAGAGCGAGGTGGCCTGATGGGGGGGAGGCCTCCATGTGCTTTGTAATGAAAAATGTGCTGTAAAATGCACCATTTTGGTCTGTCTTTTTCCAAAAATTTCTTGGGGGAGAACCCCCCCAAACCCCCCCTAGTAGTGGTCAGGCTCGCTCACTGTGCACGCTCGCTTGCTATGTGCTGGACGTGGGCTGGTCTGGTAAAATTTGCCAGGGCTACTTTCAGTTCCCAGTCCGGCCCTGGTCTGTACATGTCATGAACACTTGCAACATTAGACCATTTGAAATGGTCTCTAGGAAGACCCCTGTTGGTGAGCAGTGTATGGTGCATTGTAGTTTGCAAAGCAGATCCCTGCCCAGTAAATTCACGGGGCAGTACCTGCTAAGAATGAACTTGTGGTGGACAGTAAGGGGGCCTACTACTAATTTTAGTGGCTTTGTGAGGTACTCATCTACTGGTTGTCCTGTCATGCCGACTGCCGTAACTTGTGTTCCCGAGAGTGGTGCATCTGGTATCTGAGAGGCCTTCAGCATTGATCTTTGAGATCCGGTATCTACTACGAATGGAACTATTTTGTCCAATATTGTTCCCTCCACATATGGGCCAGATTGGTCCACTGCTATTGCTGGAACTATCAGGCAGTCTCCCACTCCCTGGCAGGGGCGTAACACAGGCCCCCGCAGTCCCCGCGGTTTGGGGGGCCCCAGGTACCCTTATTCTGGAGGAGGGCCCCCATCCACTTCCAAAGCCTTCTCGCAAAGGCTGAATGAAGTAAACAACATGCCAGCTGCTGCCTGGCTGAAGCCTGGTGCACGGGATGGGATATCCCAGCACAGTGAAACACATAACAAACTTGCAAAATCAATCGTTGTTGACAGAGAAGGCCCTCTGTAAAATGCACCTCCATGTCTCTTTATCTCAGTGAGGAAGGAAACACCTGCAGTCTGTCTGCAGAGCCCAGGGTGAGAGAGGGGAAAGACAACACAGGGAAGGAGAAAGGCAAACGAGAAATAGACACTTAAAAGGCACAGGTGAGAGAGCGAAAGAGACAGAGAGAACTGCAAGCATTAGTATGGGGTAATAAGGAACAGGTTACAGAGAGAGGTGGCGAAGTGGAAGGATGAGAAAAAGGCAGAGGAGACAGGTGTGAGACAGAAATAGGCAAGACAGCTGACAGAGAATTAGAGTAGAGAGGTGATAAAGAAGCAGGCAGGTAAAAAAGGAACAGGGTAGAGAGACAGAGAAGAGACAGGTGTGTGAGTGATAGACAGGTAAAACACCATGGGGAGCGTTAGAGGGGAGGCCAGTTAAAAAGGAACAAAAGAGACTGTGAGAAGATAAGAAATAGCTGAGAGGGAGATAGAGAGACAGTGAGTGAGATGGGGGTTGGTAAAGAGACAACCTGTTACAAAGGACAACTGAGGATAACAGGGTGGAGGAGACAGATGTGAGAGAGATAGCAGACAAACAAGAGACAGTTAAAGATAGAAGAGGAGAGAAGGGATAGAGCTAGAACAGTAAGAAAGAAATACAAATGAGAAAGATAGAGACAGTTGGGAGGAAGATAAGTTAAACACGGCTGAGAGATATGGAGGAAGAGATTTGTGTGAGATAGGTGATAAAGACATAGAGGCATATGGGAAAGAGACAGCTTAAAGGACATGCAGGGGGAGGCATGGAGAGGGAGAAGGGCTGTGCGGGGATGGCAGGTGAGCAAGATAGAGTGGGTGATTAAGAGAGAGAAGTGAAAAAAGGACTGCAGAGTAGAAGAGACAAACCGAGATAGGGAGGAGACAGGCGTTTGAGAGAGATGAAAAGAGGTGAAAGACAACTCAGACAGGTAAAAATGGTGGCAGATGAGAAGGTTATAAAGAGACAGCCAAGAAAGCAATAGCCTAGAGAGAGCATAAGTAGTCACAAAAGAGAGCAATGAGAAAGAGACATACAGGTTAGAGAGAGAGGTGAGAAAGGGACAAGCTAAAAGAGGTGATTAAGTGACAGACAGGTGAGAATGGGGCAGCAGAGAGAGAGAGAAAGAGGGGAGAAGTGATGTTGGACATGATGAAGAGACAGATGACAAAGAGACAGTGGGGAGAGAGAGCGAGGTAAATCAAGAGACAGATACAGATGAAAAAGAACTGAGAGAGAGGCAGAGAGAGTGGGGAGATAGGAGAGAGCATGGTGATACAGAGACAGGTTAGAAAGAGAGCAGAGGGGGTGGGGAGAAATAGGTAGTTGATAAAGCGACATGCATGATAGAAAGAGACAGATAAAGAGAAGAGGTAGAAAAGAGGTAATGAAATTATAATTATGCGAGTGAAAGATAGCTGAGCAAGAGTGAGGAGAAGGGTGAAAGAGGTAATATAGACACATATGTAATCAAGAAACAACTGATAGTGATGATAAAGAGACACTAGAAAGAGAGAGAGAGGTAAGAGGGGAAAACAGGTGACACAGAGACGAGTAATATGGAAGGAGGAAAGACAGACAATCCAATAGAGAAGAGATTACAAAAAAAAGCATGGAAGAAAGGGCAGAGGAGAGGAGGGAGTTAAAAGACAGAGAAAGGGAGAGAGGAATCATAGGACATGGAAGACGTGAAGGAGAGAGTAAAAAGAGGCCACATGAGGTAGAATATTAGTAGGAGAAGACACAGATGGGTATAATAGCTACGGGAAGGGGAAACCTGCAGAGGAGTAGAACACAAAGGATAAAAGTGAGCATGTCCTATTACCAATATAGATTACCATTCTGGTGTTATATTATGGAGAATGTGTATGCATGTAGAGTGTTGGCCACTGTACAAAGAACAGTATCACCCGGTAGAGCAGTAACTTATCCTTAGCTATACATTTTCTTGAAATGGCTGGTTTTTAACAGTTTATCAGTTGCCCAGTTATCCGAAGGCAATATGTAACATAGGGAAACCACAAAGATGGCAAAGAAGGCTCCACTGGAATGACTTTTACAGTATCTCAGAGAGATCTGTCTCATTGGAGCTGAAAATCTCAAATGTCTTCAGGGGCAGTATCTTCTAATGACTTTTTAAGGCACAAAATGCCTTTGTAATAAACAGCTCTATTGGCCATACATAGTACCCTTAATTCTGTGGAGCATAACATAATGTGGTTTCTTCACTCCATAAATCAATCACATAGCTTGGTCTTGAGCCATCTGGAACATGTAAATCTGTCCAGCAGTTATCTTGACATGAAGGACATTGTCATAGTGCATACAAAATAAAGTAATAACCCTCATAAATGGAGCACTTTTCATTGAGCCCAAGAATGGAAGAAGATTTCTGGCCAGTCTGGACTAAACCTTTCACTTCTGTCCTAATTTTGGGAACTAAAGAGAGTTTATGGCCAGTATAGACTCTCAGGTTCTTAACGGTAGAGCTGGTTTATGATGCTGCCGTAAGGAACTCCGGCCAAGAAAACAGAGACTAAGATAGAATAGCCACTCCATTTTGTGATTTTTCATTTTTCTGCCATTGAAAGTTAGTTTACTTACTCTCATCCCCGCAAGAAGCTGTTATTTGCTCTCTCTCTATTGTCAGACTTGAGGGGATAGAATACAACAACAATCACTCTAAAATGCTGCATGCATCCTGATTTACAAGAAGAGGCAGCACCAAGCCTCAGGATGATGGCTGTTTAATTTCTGCCTTTCAAGCTTGCGTCTTCGGACTTGCCACTACAAATGGTTCTGGAGTGAAATGATAATCAGCAGTAGAGTTGACCAGCTGTAGACTAGCCACAGATGGCAAAGAAACCAGAAGCCTGGAGTGATGCACTGCTAGTTGAAATTCTGATCTGAAAAAGCCTGGTAATAAAGGTATCTGTCTGACCCTGACTGAATATAGTAGGCAAGTAAAAAAGTAGCACAGTGGCACTGAAAAGGCAAAGAGGACCATTTGGAACTGAAAGGCTGTAGGAAATCTAGAAGAGTGAGAGAGTACACGCTAAAGGGTAAGCAAGGAGAAGAATGTGGAGCAGTGGTGAGCAGGAGGACAATTGAATATGCATAGATGAGCTGGAGAGGTTCTGTACTGCAACGAAACGCTGTGGAACACTGACAGTTGTAGCTAAACTCCTTTTTAAGTGTACAGATACTTGAGTATGTTCAAGTGATCAGAGTTTTCTTAAAGGCATTTGCTGTATTCCATTTACTGACAAGAAGGCATGTGCAAAACAACAGCTAATTCTGTGCTTGTATTGGTTGTTGATGAAGGCTCTTGGATGAAGGCAATCATTCCATGATTAAATGTTGCCACTCAGAGGCCACAATCTCTGTGAGCCATTAAGAATGTGGGAACAGAGCCTGGCAACTACCTTCCTTCAGAGGAACCCTTATTTGGGTGTCATATTTGGTGCTGAATGTTCAGTCCAGTAGGAAATCCAGCCATATATCCTTTAAAAAACAACGGATAAACTGCAGAACCTTGTGGTAAGTAAAACTTACAAACATGCTGCTGGATCATTTCATGCACCACTCCCTCCAACACTTGGTCAATACCGGCAAATAAGAACTTGGTCTAAAATTGTCAGTCACCCATGGGCAGACCTTCTATTTTGAAGGTGTGGAGTCACAACAGCTGTTTTAATCTATTGTGAGACCACACCCTCTTGCCATAACAGGGGCAGATACCACAACATAATGCTGGGCAGGGACCCAACAGTGCCTCACCCAGTGAGATAGGGAGGACAAAAATTGAATTCCTGACTAGACAATATTTATATTTTGTGCTGGATTATAATGATCTTGGTGTTGAAAGGCAAGAGTCCCTGTTGATCACCACACTCTGTGAAGGCAATGCCATCAGAAAGAGGCCTGATGGATGAGATAAGCTAACTGAACCCCCCCCTAGAAGCTTGATGTTATGGCTTCCATTATTGTAGTAATATAATACATATGTTTGCCTTTTCCAGTTCCTGATGGAGCTGCAGGTGCTTCCTACAGCAAGCTCTGTCTTTCTCAAATTCTCTCTTCCTCCACCTTCTTTCTGCTGTTCTACACATCTCCCTTTGATGATAAATGGACAAACTAAACCAGGGTTTAGCTTTATGCCTATCAGATAGACTGGCTGCGTCAGACAGAGGCACCAACATCTTCAAACACTTGTTTATGGTTTAATAAAAAGCCTCAAAGTTTCTGCCTACCATGTCCCCAAATCCTGAAACAAAGTATTGAGCTTGTCAGTGCACTACATAAGCCTTCTGATTTTCATTCTTGTCTACAGTTGTTTGCATTCCAGCTCTGCCATTTCCTCACTTAAATAAAAGATCTTTTTAGATCTTCTGATTACCTCTCTGCCAGCACCAGCATTGCATACACCAAGAACAATAGTAATTTGTCTAAGTTGCCTCTCTTTCTTATATCAGTAACATACCTACTCCCCAGTTTAGCACCCAATCTGGTTGATGCCATTTAGTGTGTGCAGCCTATAGGCCTTTTTTCACTTGAGGTACAACACAGTCTCAATCCATAGCCTGAAGATTTGTGTAATCTGGGAATAGTTCTGCTGAAAGTGTCCATAAGTTGTGCGGTTCTGAAAGTCCTTGCAGAGGTGAAAGGTGAGGGACATAGATTGCATGTAGGTGAGCAGGGCCCCTTCATCGCACCTTGCAGGGGGCCCCCTAAGGTTTTGTTACGCCACTGCTCCCAGGCATGCCTAGAATGTGCCTTGAGGCGGTGGAGGAAGTGGCAAAAATCACCATCATCATCTGGCACCCATTCATCCAGTACCACCCATTTGTCCCTTTTTCTTCTATTCTGGGGAGGGGGCGGGGTGGAGGCATGTCATTTGATGCATACCCTTGCTGAGCATTATTCCTATAGTCTGTAAGCTGGGTGTTATGCTGGTATTGTTCTTGGCCCTGTATCCTATTTTGTGTTGGCCTATTTCCTGATTTTTACTTTTTAGTATGGGGCAGTCCGCTTTCCAGTGGTTGGGGTCTTTACAATAGAAGAATGCAGTTCCCGGTGGGGGTAGGGAAGCTGTCCTGTCATTTTGTTGTCGGCCTGTGCCCTTTCCTCTCCCCCTTCCTCTGCCTCTGCCTTGTTGACTGTTGTAAATCCTTTCTTGGGCTACCATCAACCTCACTTTTTCTTTCTTTATTTTCTCTGCCTCCATTGTTTGTGCGTGTGACTGGTAATCAGCGCAGTATCTAGCTCCCACTAATACCTTTTCAATTGCTGTTCTTGCTGTTCTTGCTGGCAGCAAACAAATGAGGTTTGTAGGTGTGCCTTAATAGGTGATCTCAGCCCTTGAACAAAAGTAGTGACAAATGCAGGCATTGCATCTCCCATTGGGTTCTTTAGTCCGCTGTTCTGCTGGTAGACTTGCAGAAGGCGGTCAAAGTATGAGTTTACACTCTCATCTTTTTCCTGTTTTGTTTGTTATTTTGTTTCAATCTACCTTATCTTCTGGAACTTTTTCCTTCAAATACTGCACTACTTCTTTGTATTTTTCTTGTACCTCGTCACCTGGCATCCCTCCTGCTCCCCTTTCTGGCTCCCTCTTTGGCCAATCTATTTTTCTTTTGCAGTCTTCCCATAAACACAATTATTTGGCACAATTATATTAAATAAACCATCAAAATCCCTCCACAACAGTCCCCCCATCAGTGCCATCCTTTCTAACTCTGTGTACCACCTCCTTGGTTCTTCTCTTAATTTCGAGAAGTCTTTGGTGAAAGACATAAGATCTGCTCTAGACCATGGCACGTGAACATATGCTAGTTCGCTCTCCTTGCTTCCAGGCGGAGGGGCACCTCTTGCAGAGGCGTAATCAATGTAGGTGCTGCTGAGGCAGCGTCTGTGACTTGGGCTTGCGGGGTAAGAGTCTGAACTACTTCTATGACTGCCATTATGTTTATTAATTTCTTCCACTGTTGTAATTTATCCACTGCATATTTCACTGCCTCTGTAATTGTGGCATCATCCCATACTGGCAGATCTGAGTTTGTGAAACAAAATTTTGCTACATCCCAGCGGTACTGTGGGGGCAGTGGTGGTGGGTCCTGTGTCGTGTCTATGTATGTTATTTTGGCTTGCTGTATATATGCGTATTGTGCCTGTGGGCCTTTATTCATCAGGTCCGCATGTGCCAATGACAGCACTTTATCCTGATATGATCTACAATTTGTTGCTGTGATTGTGTCTACCTGTAGTGTCCCTTCCACCATCTGGTGTAATAGGTCATGGAATTTAGTTGTGGTCTGCGTTCCTCATTTTCTTCTTAGTGGCAGGTGGTGAGCGTGGGGACGAGGTCGCGGAATTTGTGTTACAAAGGCTGTTCTTTCTATCCTGCGACGGAACGGGCTGTGTTCCTCCCACAGTCCTCCCACGTACATATGTCCCATATTAAATCCCGCCACTTTTCTACCATAAATGTGTGATCCATTGATGTCTCATCAAATAGTTGTTTCCACATGTCATTTATTAAACGTGGTACTGAGGTCTGTTTTTCTGTGCATTTTGCTAACAGCTGTATTTTCTTGTTACTGTATTTCAAAACTGCGTAAGCTGCTTCCTGTCTCATTGTTGCCAGTGAGGCGATATCTGAAACGCCATCCAGGTCTATCCTTGGAACTTCCTCCTTCAGAGGCTTAAGCATTAGAGTTCTGCATGCTGCCTGTTCCTTATCAGACAGCTCAGTATGTTATGTTCCAGGGGCGGAGGGTGTCACGGTGTTATCTGTGTTGGGAAGGGGAGCCTGCCATCTACCCGTCAATCTTCCCATTAGTAGGTCTTCGAGGACTGTATCCTCTTCTCCCTCCCCCCCATTTTTCTGCTCCTTTTCACCCTCCACTTGAATGCATGGAAACACGCCGACGACATTTATCTGTGTCTTCCTCCAATTCTCAATACAGACGCCATCTCCGGCCTGTAGGGGTGAAGGTGCGGCGCAGGAAATAAAATGTAGAGCAAAAATACATATTAGAGAGGAGCAGAGTCCGGCAGCAACACCAGAGGCAAACACCACAAACTGTGGGACCAAGCAAGAATTTCCAGAGTCAGCGCTAGTAAGTGAGGCTAAACATCAGACAGTGGCACAGTCTGCAGCTGAGTGATGCCAGACCAAGAAATATATGATCAAAGCCACAAAAAGGAAGCAGAAGTAAGTGATCAGAATAGCTGCCACTACAGTCATTTAGGAAGAAAGGTCGCAAAAGAGGAGGCAAACGATAGTAGTAGCTATCTGGAAAAGAATAGTGAAGGGAAAAATTATGCACCAGAAAAGATCCATGTGTATGTGCTGAGAGGGAGGAAAGCAGGAGCCAGAGATATGACAAAAACCAACCCACGGCATGCAGAGTCCCTCAACCACTAAGCGGAGGAAGAGAGGGAGAGAGATGCAAGAAATAAGAAGTTGTCAAACCTCAGACCTCCGATCGTAGTTGACGTCCAGCAGCCCGGGGGTGGCAGAAGTCAGTGATACTGGAGCTGCATTCTCCACCAAATGTGGTAGCCTAAAAATAAAGAATAAACAAATAATACCAACTCTCTGTCAGCACATAAGATGGATAGGATTTATTATAGGTCAACAAGATAATGCAAAAACGTGCAGCATGGAGACAGTCAGCATAGCCGCTGAGTGTCCAAATAGGTGACGTTTCTGACAGCTTTTATTGGTACAAACCACAGAAGGAAAGAGCGTCATAATGCATGTAAAACAATTAAAGCATTGAATATTTGTCCAATTAGGGAAGGCCTAAGTTGCGTTATACCATTTATGGTCCGAGACATGCTGTTGCTGACAACGTGTCCATCTCAAGAAAAGGCAACTCTTCAGTTATGTAAATGTGGCCCTGCCTGCGGCCACGAGATTGCACCGCCACTATATCCCTGTGGGTCCGTGCTGTAGTATTGGGGCAGCGAGATCGGAACGGAGTTGCTGGGTGATTATACAAGCACTCGCTGCATGTGTCATGCTTTGGTGCCAATAAGAACTTTTATTTTTATTTACAATTGTTGGCTGGCAGCCCACATGGGTTTTAAACTGACTACCAGTCCCAGAAAACCTAGCAGATGAAATTCACCTGAGACGCATTTGGTGCTAAATAAAAGGGGATGTTACTGGTGGCCTTACGCTTGCTGATTTTTATGTGAACTGCCCAGGAAGAAGGGCGTGTGCCCGAAACGCGTAGGCAGAAACCTGTACTGCGTGTCCTGCAGCGCGGCTTGTGCTTTTCCAGCGGGGTGACTTCGAGAGTGCATCTCAAGAAAAGGCAACTCTTCAGTTATGTAAATGTGGCCCTGCCTGCGGCCACGAGATTGCACCGCCACTATATCCCTGTGGGTCCGTGCTGTAGTATTGGGGCAGCGAGATCGGAACGGAGTTGCTGGGTGATTATACAAGCACTCGCTGCATGTGTCATGCTTTGGTGCCAATAAGAACTTTTATTTTTATTTACAATTGTTGGCTGGCGGCCCACATGGGTTTTAAACTGACTACCAGTCCCAGAAAACCTAGCGGATGAAATTCACCTGAGACGCATTTGGTGTTAAATAAAAGGGGATGTTACTGGTGGCCTTACGCTTGCTGATTTTTGTGTGAACTGCCCAGGAAGAAGGGCGTGTGCCCGAAACGCGTAGGCAGAAACCTGTACTGCGTGTCCTGCAGCGCGGCTTGTGCTTTTCCAGCGGAGTGACTTCGAGAGTGCATCTCAAGAAAAGGCAACTCTTCAGTCATGTAAATGTGGCCCTGCCTGCGGCCACGAGATTGCACCGCCACTATATCCCTGTGGGTCCGTGCTGTAGTATTGGGGCAGCGAGATCGGAACGGAGTTGCTGGGTGATTATACAAGCACTCGCTGCATGTGTCATGCTTTGGTGCCAATAAGAACTTTTATTTTTATTTACAATTGTTGGCTGGCGGCCCACATGGGTTTTAAACTGACTACCAGTCCCAGAAAACCTAGCGGATGAAATTCACCTGAGACGCATTTGGTGCTAAATAAAAGGGGATGTTACTGGTGGCCTTACGCTTGCTGATTTTTGTGTGAACTGCCCAGGAAGAAGGGCGTGTGCCCGAAACGCGTAGGCAGAAACCTGTACTGCGTGTCCTGCAGCGCGGCTTGTGGTTTTCCAGCGGAGTGAGTTCGAGAGTGCATCTCAAGAAAAGGCAACTCTTCAGTTATGTAAATGTGGCCCTGCCTGCTGCCACGAGATTGCACCGCCACTATATCCCTGTGGGTCCGTGCTGTAGTATTGGGGCAGCGAGATTGGAACGGAGTTGCTGGGTGATTATACAAGCACTCGCTACATGTGTCATGCTTTGGTGCCAATAAGAACTTTTATTTTTATTTACAATTGTTGGCTGGCGGCCCACATGGGTTTTAAACTGACTACCAGTCCCAGAAAACCTAGCGGATGAAATTCACCTGAGACGCATTTGGTGCTAAATAAAAGGGGATGTTACTGGTGGCCTTACGCTTGCTGATTTTTGTGTGAACTGCCCAGGAAGAAGGGCGTGTGCCCGAAACGCGTAGGCAGAAACCTGTACTGCGTGTCCTGCAGCGCGGCTTGTGCTTTTCCAGCGGAGTGACTTCGAGAGTGCATCTCAAGAAAAGGCAACTCTTCAGTTATGTAAATGTGGCCCTGCCTGCGGCCACGAGATTGCACCGCCACTATATCCCTGTGGGTCCGTGCTGTAGTACTGCGGCAGCGAGATCGGAACGGAGTTGCTGGGTGATTATACAAGCACTCGCTGCATGTGTCATGCTTTGGTGCCAATAAGAACTTTTATTTTTATTTACAATTGTTGGCTGGCGGCCCACATGGGTTTTAAACTGACTACCAGTCCCAGAAAACCTAGCGGATGAAAATCACCTGAGACGCATTTGGTGCTAAATAAAAGGGGATGTTACTGGTGGCCTTACGCTTGCTGATTTTTGTGTGAACTGCCCAGGAAGAAGGGCGTGTGCCCGAAACGCGTAGGCAGAAACCTGTACTGCGTGTCCTGCAGCGCGGCTTGTGCTTTTCCAGCGGAGTGACTTCGAGAGTGCATCTCAAGAAAAGGCAACTCTTCAGATATATATATATATATATATATATATATATATATATATATATATATATATATATATATATATATATATATATCTACTGGCGGTCGCCAGTAGATAGTTATAGTTACAACCTATTATCCATAGGAAATCCGCGACATTCTATTTGAAATAACTCTCTTGCCGGTTGACGTATCTTCGCAAAATTTTCAAACTTTGTGGCCCGCTCCGGTCCGCTCCTACCCTGAAAGTCTCGGGGGATTCGTCAAGCGGGGGCCGAGAAAAAAGGGGGTCCCAAAACGCGTTTTCCCCATGCAATTTTCCATAGGAAACTTTAGACACGGCTACAGCCCGAACTGCTGAACGGAATTACACCAAATTTGGCAAAGAGGTAGTTCTTGGTTCAGAAAGAACCCTTTTTGTTAAATGGTGTAAATCCGTTCAGTAGTTGCTGAGAAAATGAAAAGTAAAAAAGATAGATATATCTAGGGCCGCGGATCCTCCCGAGCACGAGCTTTATGTTAATTGGCTGTCAACACTCCAAATCAGGAAGTGTTGGCAGCCATTTTGTCCCTCGGTAGAACCGAGGGACAGAAACAAGTGCGCAAAGCGCACAAAGGGGGCAGGGTAGAAACACCCTGACCCCCTAGGTCTGCTCAGGGGGTCCCACAAGGACCCCCTGGGCAAAAAAAAAATTTTTTTTTTTAAAAAAAATCGGCAGGATGCGCTCAGGGAGCGCGAACCCTGCCGAAAAAAAAATCGAGCGCGGTCTCCGCGCTCGATAGTAATTGGCCCCCGGGTGGGCCAAGTCCCGGGGGCATGCTGGGGGGGTTAATTTTATGTGTGGGGGCCTCTAAGGGCTCCCAAGCCCCGGGGACCACCACCCCCGGGGCTTTATGTAGAATGGTGCGGGAGGGCTCTGAGCCCTCCCGCAGCCCCGGGGACCACCACCTCCCGGGGCTTCTTTTTTAATTAAAAACCTGTGTGGGGGCTCCAGCCCCACACGCCCCGAGGACCACCACCTCCCCGGGGCACTAAGAAAAATTACAATGGGGGTCCGTTTTGGACCCCCAGAGCCCCGGGGACCACCACCTCCCCGGGGCTGTGCACTGAATGGGAGGGGGGCCGCGGGGACCGCCACCCCCCAGGGCCGGCTCCTGCAGTGTCCCGGGGTGCCTACCCCCGGGACACTGCTGTTTGCAATGACAGGACGGGAGCCTCGCGGCTCCCGTCCTGTCATTGCAAACTTGCTTTGGATATTGGAAGAGAGAGCAGGAAACCTGCTCTCTCTTCCAATATCCAAAGCCGATTGCTTTCCACATGGGGAGCTGCATCTTAGCAGCTCCCCATGTGTAAAGCAATGCCGGCTCCCGTAGGACACGGGGAGCCGGCGGGACTGTGGGGGATTGGGGACCCCCCACAGTCCCCAACCAGAGGCCAGGCCCCGGGGGATGGGGTCCCCGGGGCAAGTAGTGGCCCGGGAGGGGGCCACGCAGCCCCCTCCCCAAAGTAAAAAAATTTAAAAAAATTTAAAAAAAAAGTGCAAGGCCGGCCCCGGGGGATGGGGTCCCCGGGGCCTTAAATGGCCTGAGGAGGGGGCCACGCAGCCCCCTCCAAATAAAAAAAACAGGCCATGCCCCGGGGGATGGGGTCCCCGGGGCCAATACAGGGCCAGGGAAGTGGGGCCACGCGGCCCCCTTCCCGTTTTTTTTTTTTAATTTTAATTTTAAAAAAAGGGGTAAGGCCCTGGGGATGGGGTCCCCAGGGCCTAAAAATAGGAAAAAGGAAGGGGGGGCCACACAGCCCCCCTTCAGGGGGGAAAAGAAAAAAAAAACGATCGGGCCCGCAGGCCCCGCCCCTTCCTTCACCACTCTGCAAATGCGCCCCTGGCGCGTTTGCAGAGGGAGAACGAATCCCCTTGAATACTGGGGGTCCCTGGGGCCAACTAGCCCACCAGGAACCTCCAGTATGCGCCAGGGGCTGCCTTGCAGAGAGGTGTACAGAGGCCACGCCCCTTTTACACCTCTCTGCAACGCAGCTCTATGGCGCTTTTGGAGGTATATGGTGGGCTAGTTGCACCCCAGGGACCCTCAGGATTCAAGGGAGTTAATCCCCCGACTTAAAACGCGCCACAGGGCGCGTTTGCACAGTGGTGAAGGGAGGGGCGGGGCTTCAGGTGACATGTGTGCAAACAGGCCCCGTGGCGCGTTTTAAGATGGGGAATTAAATCCTCTTCAAACCTGAGGGTCTCTGGGGCCAACTAGCCCAACAGGTACGTCCAGAAAGCGCCACAGAGCTGCGTTGCAGAGAGGTGTAAAAGGGGTGTGGCCTCTGTACATGTCTCTGCAACGCAGCCCCTGGCGCATACTGGAGGTTCCTGGTGGGCTAGTTGGCCCGTAGGGACCCTCATGATTCAAGGGGACTTAATCCCCCAACTTAAAACGCACCACGGGGCGCGTTTGCACAGATGTCACCTCAGGCCCCGCCCCCTCCCTTCACCATTGTGCAAATATTCCTCTAAAATCAGCCGAAATCCGAATTCCGATTTACTCACCTGTTATCAGGAGAGACCTCAGTGCTGCATCTTTCAGCCCAGTACTGGTCCTGAAAAGTAATTTTAACCGTACTTACCGGTAACTTGAATTTCCTTCATAGGCTAACATTGACTGGTTTCACTTGGAAATTCTTCTAAGTGTGGAGTTTTGGAACTTTAAAATATTCCTCTAAAATCAGCCGAAATACGAATTCCGATTTACTCACCTGTTATCAGGAGAGACCTCAGTGCTGCATCTTTCAGCCCAGTACTGATCCTGAAAAGTAATTTTAACCGTACTTACCAGTAACTTGAATTTCCTTCCATAGGCTAACATTGACTGGTTTCACTTGGAAATTCTTCTAAGTGTGGAGTTTTAGAACTTTAAAATATTCCTCTAAAATCAGCCGAAATACGAATTCCGATTTACTCACCTGTTATCAGGAGAGACCTCAGTGCTGCATCTTTCAGCCCAGTACTGGTCCTGAAAAGTAATTTTAACCGTACTTACCGGTAACTTGAATTTTCTTCATAGGCTAACATTGACTGGTTTCACTTGGAAATTCTTCTAAGTGTGGAGTTTTGGAACTTTAAAATACTCCTCTAAAATCAGCCGAAATACGAATTCCGATTTACTCACCTGTTATCAGGAGAGACCTCAGTGCTGCATCTTTCAGCCCAGTACTGATCCTCAAAAGTAATTTTAACCGTACTTACCGGTAACTTGAATTTCCTTCATAGGCTAACATTGACTGGTTTCACTTGGAAATTCTTCTAAGTGTGGAGTTTTGGAACTTTAAAATATTCCTCTAAAATCAGCCGAAATACGAATTCCGATTTACTCACCTGTTATCAGGAGAGACCTCAGTGCTGCATCTTTCAGCCCAGTACTGGTCCTGAAAAGTAATTTTAACCGTACTTACCGGTAACTTGAATTTCCTTCATAGGCTAACATTGACTGGTTTCACTTGGAAATTCTTCTAAGTGTGGAGTTTTGGAACTTTAAAATATTCCTCTAAAATCAACCAAAGTACGAATTCCAATTTACTCACCTGTTATCAGGAGAGAACCCAGTGCTGCATCTTTTAGCCCAGCACTGACCCTGAAAAGTAATTTTAACCGTACTTACCAGTAACTTATATTTTCTTCCATAGGAATCCATTGTCTGGTTTTCAGCAGAAAACTTTCAAAGTGTCGATTTTCACAAACTACAAATATTCCTTAAAAATCGCCTGTATGACTTAAACGCATTCTTTCAACTGTTTACAGGAGATGCACCAGTGCTGGATCCAGGATCCAACACTGAGTAAGAAAAAGTAACGATAACAGTTTTTACCTGCTAAGTGAATTTCCTTCCATAGGATAACATTGGTGATTCTATGAGAAAAAGTTTCTGTCAACTTTTAAAATACAATAATATTCCTTAAAAATCAGTACTGTAACCAAAACGCTTTTACTCAACTGTTTACAGGAGATGTCCCAGGACTGAATCTAGGATCCAGTCCTGTGGTTAGAAAAGTAATCCATAAAGTAACTAATTGCATTTAACTAGAAATTCACATTGAGCTGAATGTTGCATTGTGTTTGAAAATGTGTTGCCCATTGCAACAACTGTAACTACTGTACTTAAAAGTCTATTGCCTATGTGCAAAGTATTTAAACTAAAGTAATTCATTCTGAGAAAGTATTTTTTGTAATGTAATGTATAATGTAATTACAATGTAATTTAAAAAATAAAATATGTAAAAAAAAATTGTTTCTAAACAATTTGGAAATCAGTATGAAAAAAATTTATATAACAATTAATACATTTAAAAATTGTCATTTACAAAACCTTTGAAATTCACTGAAAAAACCGTAGGTTTCAGACATGTTATAGTTACAAATTAGCATTTAAAAAACCTTTGAAATTCACTGAAAAAACCATAGGTTTCAGGGACGTTATAGTTACAAATTAGCATTTAAAAAACCTTTGAAATTCACTGAAAAAACCATAGGTTTTAGGGACAGTTATAGTTATTTGGACATTGCACTCGTACAAAACCCGTGAAATTCCCCCGTTATAGTTAGTCCAGCTAACTATAACTCGCGCCCCGCAATGCACTGCTGATGACGTCACATATTACATCACTCATGACATGGTCAGTGACATCACTGATGACATCACTGATGACATCTCAAATGACATCACTGATGACATCATCCACGTGATAATTTCATGCATCTTCTCACACCCTAATATAACCTTTGATACACCCACTCTAAATTACAGACTGCCATTCGCAAAACCATAGACACTCCAACACCAATAACTACATACCCACTCACTGATTCTTAGGTCTACGCACACATCCACTCACTCACCCATACAGTCACTCATACTTACGGTCACTCAGTACAGGACTATCATATGCACTCATACTCCTATATAGACACTCAAACACCGCCACTCATCCATAGAGGTACTCACACACCTAGTCAGTCATGCAAATAATTAAACACACTACCATTTACTCACCTATACAGTTATACACACACCAGCTCACTTACTCATACAAATACTAGCACATTCTTACGCTCTTATACAATCACTGATACAAGCACACACTCATCCATACAGCCACTATCACAATCACTCACTCTTGCTTATAGCTATTTATATACTCCAACACACATATATACTGCCTTTCACATATGTAGTTACTCACACATGTACCACTGGGACATACATTCACTCACTAACACACTCTTACACACACTTACCCACCAATACAGTCTATCACAGATGCACTCTTTAAACCATCCACCCAGTGAATCACCCACTCACACATCTATGCACAGAGTCGCACACACCCCTCCCACACAAACACTCAGGCACCCATACAGATACTCACACAAGCATTCAATAACTCATATAGACACTCATGTAGCTATTCACAAACACATGCAGCCACTTACACAGCAACAGACAGACGGATACAGACATTCACCCAGTTTAGTCACTAACCCATGCATTCAGTAAGATACGTTAAATCACTCACTTATAGAGTCAGTCACGCACCTACTAAATCATCCATACAGACACTTACACACCCACTCATTCTTCAATACGTCTTTTCCTATATATATTAAAAATATTTAAACTTTACAGAAACACAAAGTCACTGGATGATGTCATCAGTGATGTCATCAGTGATGTCATTTGAGATGTCATCAGTGATGTCATCAGTGATGTCACTGACCATGTCATGAGTGATGTAATATGTGACGTCATCAGCAGTGCATTGCGGGCGCGAGTTATAGTTAGCTGGACTAACTATAACGGGGGAATTTCACGGGTTTTGTACGAGTGCAATGTCCAAATAACTATAACTGTCCCTAAAACCTATGGTTTTTTCAGTGAATTTCAAAGGTTTTTTAAATGCTAATTTGTAACTATAACGTCCCTGAAACCTATGGTTTTTTCAGTGAATATATATATATATATATATATGGTTTCATTTGCCTGCAAAATACTTAGATTTTCGTTGTAAAGGTATGCATGGTAAAGGCATATACGTGGTAATGACTTGCGTGGTAAAGGCAATGATTGGTAAAGACATTGCGTGGTAAAGACTGCCGGTAATGACATGCTTGGTAATGGCATTTGTGGTTCCATCATACATCTGTCTGCTCATATTTAGTCAATCAGCTGTTGTCAAGTGGTGGGTGTGTGTACACAATATCTTGACAGAATTTTGCCCCATGACAGTAAGAGGGTGTTCCATGACAATACTATCACACCTTATAATGCTAACACTTAGGGCCATATGTACGACAAAGTGGCGGAGCGTGTTGTTAGCCTCCTGGACTTAACGACACGCTCCCCCACTTCGGAAACGCAAGGCCGCACCATATTTACAAGAATGTTGTGCAGCCTTGCGTTTCCCCCTGCGATGGCGCTAAGTTTAACAACTTAGCGCAAACGCAGGCACCCTTGCACCAGAGTGCAAGGGTGTCTGTGTGCAGGGGAGGATTGGTTATGTGTAGGAAGGTGTCCCTACCTGCTCATAAACAATCCTAAAATGCCATTTTGTAACTTTCATGTGTGCTGCTTCATGCAGCACACATGAAAGTTACTAAATGGCATTTTTAAAAAAGGTTTGTTTATGTACAGGAAGGGACACCTTCCTATACATAAACAAACCATGGCATTTTGCTTTTTCCATGTGTGCTGCACAAGGCAGCACACATGGAAAAAGCAAACACGAGGAGAAATAATGCATTTCTCCTCGTTTCGCCACCTTAAGACCAGGGTTTTCCTGGTCTTAATTTTGGTGCTGCCTCCTATGTATGCCACCCATGTACAAAGGGGGCAGCGTCAAATACAATGGGTGTTACAGTGGAACGCCCACCACAACACCCACTGCACGCCCCTTTCACGCTAAACATAGCGTGAAAGGGTGCCTTATGTCCAAGGCAGCGTTAAGCCACGTTAAGTGGCTTAACGCTGTCTTGTACATAAGGCAAGGCCCCTATCACCACGGGACCATCACAAAAAGTGACGTTCTCGTGGCGATAGGGGCTTGTACATATGCCCCTTACTGCTTCTACATCTTTAAGGCATCCAGGCAGTCCTGCAGCTATTGGATCAAGAGTAGCAGAAAAATAAGCCACAGGTCTCCGTGCGTTCCCATGCATCTGTGTAAGCGCTGAGAGAGTGCAGCCCTCCCTTGCACAAAAGGGTAAAAGCTTTATTGTAATCAGGCATCCCCAGTGCTGGGGCATGACAGAGACTTTTTCTCAGGTCCTGGAAGGTAGTCAAACAGTTATCCTCACATGGTATCAGATCTGACACATCCTTGTGTGTCAGCCTTTCTAAAGGCTTGGCCACTAGGGAAAAATGTAATATCCATCGTGGATAGTAGCTCACCATTCCCATAAATAGCCTGACTTCTCTTTGGGTTGTTGGCGGATTCATTTTCAGAATCACTGAGATTCTTTCTTGTGACACCTTTCTCACTCCCTTTTCAATGTGATGTCCAAGATATAAGACTTCTCTTTGGCAATACTGCAACTTACTGGAGGGCACTTTATGTCCATTCTCAGCTAAGTGGTTCAGCAATGCAATGGTGTCCTTATTACAGACTTCTTGAGTATTGAACAGCAATAACAGGTCATTGATGTACTGAACTTTTTACTTTAAAATTCTTTACTCAGCACAGAGTCATAAAAGTACATAAAACATACAGTTTGATCGAATCAAACAGTGCAAAACATAAATAAATTAATAAAAAGGAATAAAATCATCGGGGCATGAGCAGCAATTTACGTATGTGCAAGTCAAGCTATAATAAAAGAAGGTTCACTGGACAGCAAATGATTGGACCTTAATCTCCACCTATAGAGCCGAAATCGTGAGACCACAAACACTATGGATTGCCTGGAGTCAGTCCTTAAAATCCGAATTGCTGGTCTATAACCTCGTGGTCCAGAAACCGAAAAATGGAAGTGACTATTTTTTTGATAACTTTTGTATGCTGGACAAAGGAGCAGAACATGTTCGATAGTCTTGTTATGTCCAGCAGAAAGAGGGCAAGTTCACTCCAGTCCCTAGGAGCTTGCAGCCATTTTGAAGTAAAAGAACAGAGAGGAAGATTCCCATAGTGAAATTTAAAGTATGGTGTCTTAGCTAAACGGGGCTAAACCTCATCTAGAAAGGGTTCCAATTTAAAAGCTACTTTAAAATCAAGGAATGCAGAAGCTAGGGAACCTAATCCCACGTGCCCAATATAAGTAGATGTCTTGTACTGCCAATACAAGTTCTTTATGGCAGCCTTTTTCATTTCACTAAGGTCTGCTGGAGTAGTCCATAAGTTTGCACAGCCTAGTTGAGTAAGGGATTGCTTAATTTACCGGACCCATGGAATTTTTAGGGCAGAGGTGACCTGAGAACATCTTCTTGACCCTGCCGATAGACTAGTAGTTCTGGTGTCACCCAGATCCTGTGCCAATACAGTATTGGTCCGAGCCCTATTTTTAAGCTAAGCGCTCTCAGGCCCAGATCCAAGCGCAGGGGAATGAGTGGGGTGCTAGACGAAAGGTTGGTCAGTGAACCCCTAAAACGATTTTGAACTTTGTCCAACGAGCTACAATCTTCATGGCCCCAGAGTTCCACACCAAACGAAGTAGCCGCCACAGCTTGCATATTATAAATTTATAGAGTTGGAGAAATAGAGCTAAAATTGGGAGCCCCTGAGGGACCTTGTGATTCCACCAGAGTACTGTTCGAGCTTCAACCTACATTTAACAATATGTGAAGACCAATCGAAATATTCAGTGAGTGTGACCCACAAATAATCAAAAATTGGAACTCACTCCAGCCGGGCTCCCTGCAGTATAGGGTTGGCCCTAGATGTTGGGCAAGGGTTCAAACCCATATACTTGGTCTTGCTGATGTTGACCTCCAAGCCCCTATGCTTGCAGAAGCACCCAAACTGAATCAAGAGCTTTTGAACCCCATTGGAGTTCTAGAAATCAGAAGAGTGTTGTCCGCAAACAGTAGGGCCAGGGTCCAAACTCCAGCAAGACTGTGTGCATCATCCTCACAGTCACCCAAGTACACCACCAGACCATCAATAATAAGCAAAAATAAGGTTGGGACCAATACACATCCCTGTCTGATACCCCGATTGAGAGAGATGGCATCCGTGAGCTCACCCTTGATCCCGCAATGTACTTGGGCAAAATGGCCAGAGTGCAACCAACAAAAGAAACTTAGGGATCCCCATTTCCACCCAGAACCTCCCAAAGGATATCCCTAGAGACAAGGTCAAAGGATGACCGGCGGTTAACAAACATCATATATAAACGGCAACCCCTGAGTAATACATAATTCCAGTGCAACAACTGGAGCCAAAAAACGTGGTCTATTGTACCAGCGCCTTCTCTGAATCCAGCTTGTAATGGAGTCAGTAACGCAGTATCAGCAAGCCACTCACACAGCCTAGCCAAGATGATTCTACTGAAGATTTGAGGCTAATGGGCCTGTAGTTAGAGGGGAGAGACCGGGAACCCTTTTTGAAGATCGGAACTATCTCAGCTCCTGCCCAGGTTGTCAGCATTGTGACACCTTTCAAAACAGCATTAAAAAATATAACCAGATACGGACACCAAATGTCTTTTTCTGCCCTAAATAGTTCACCTGGAACCTTGTCCAAACATGGGGCTTTGTTAGGAATGACTCTCTAAAAAAGAGAGAGGGGTCCAACTCACCAAAGGGACAGGACACCAATTTGACACTAGGTCTCAAACAAGCTCCCTTTGGGATACCTCGATAGCACACCAAATTACTACTATTCCGCATGCAACATTCAACTATCACCGAATTAATATCACAGTAGCCAAAAATCCAATATGAAAATATTTATTAAGTTGGTTTAAAAACTTTCTTCTTTTTGATGTTTTGATAATCAATAAAATACATTTAAAATACAATATTCACACGAATATGCAACATTAAAATCACAAATATGAAATAAAATAAATTTTTGTGCAAATCAATCAGTGCAATATCAAAAACAATAATAGACAACTATTCCACAATAGATTTAATTATCCTTTTCATATGTTCCATAACAGACCATATGATTTATAAACACTTGTATTACAAAGTAGACCAAGAAGCGACGCGTTTCGGAGGCATACACAGGTCCAACCTCCTTCTTCAGGCTTTACTACTTATTTCTCCCAACAATTTTATCTATGTAGAGATATATATAAAACAAACAAAGTATTAAAAACACATAGTGTAATAAAAAATAAAACTTATTCACATTTATCTCTAAATGGCAACCACATAGGAATTCCATTAAATAGAGAAAACAAACATATTGAACTCATGGCTCTGTACGGTGATTTATCACTCATTCCAAAAACACAAACACATTCATTCACATCCAGATGATTGTCTTTGATTGACAATCCCAATCATCTTGATTTAAATGCCAAGACACTTTCTCCATACTAGATCAACTTACTCTCTGTGAGTGAAACTCTACTACACCCACTTTAAATTGGGGCCAACATATCCATCTCTTCTATAGTCTTGATAGTTTACATAGAGAAGCATAATACCCACCAAAGTTGGGGCAAGTTGGCTTTCATCCCAACAAAGTCTCTTTTTCTAGCAATGTTCTTCATAAGAGATTGGTTACACCAATTGTGTGTCAAGAGGGGACAATTCTCCACTCTTAAGCGATCTATAAAGATAAAGCCATCTTCAGCTAATCCATAATAACCAATAACTGATGATTTTCATAAAGACTAAGAAAGATTTTTTATTTTATTTTAATTTACATACCACGTATTATGGTGGATAATGGGTTTCACTGTATATCCTTGAACTTCCCTTTGCTTATCAATCATACGAGGGATTCTAAGTACAGGAACCACCCAACGGTAGTATTCTGAAAATAATAATATAGCACCAGGTGGTCAGTTTCTCAATATAGCTCACATCCTGTGTCATAACTAATAATGGAAATAGAATCCAGCAGTTACCTTCGCTATTCGTTCTGGTGAATCAAGTTGGCTTTATGGTCCATATATGTAGGTAGGTGTAAATAAACTCGTTCAACGGCAATGATTAGATGCTTTTGGCACAACTATCTATAACTTAAAAAACATATAGACCAAAATTATTTAGAATTATATGGCCACAGCTAAGTTCAATAATGAATTTAAATGTACACATTTTTAAATGAATGTACATGACTCTTTATAAATAGATGCCATTAAGTTCGTTTAAACGGCAATAGTTAGATGCTTTTAGCCCTAATATCTATAATTCATAATTCAGACAACATGTAGACCACAATGTTTTTTTTTTTAACATAGTTTGGCCTCTACTAAGTTATAACCAATTCTAAATATACAGATTTTTGGAAGATTAAAAACTCTTATTTGTATATATGTTACCCTGCCAACACTCAAAATTCAGTGCCGATTGAATACCTGCTATTTTAAAGAGTATCCTAAGATTATGATTATTTAAGCCACTGACTTCCAAAACTAACCGCTTTAGTGGTATTCTAAATGACGAATGCTATTCATAAAACAGTCACTAAAACAATCCACTAACTTCGCTAACCGTATGTTAAAATTGCCTTAACTTCAAAAGAGCCCAAACAATAATAACACAAATTAGTTGAAGCTCTTTAGATTGCACTAAATCTCAGCTAAAGCAACAATTTAGCCCTTAAGCACTTACCGGGATTGAAAAATCTCCTATACGCTGGTAATTTTTGCAGTCTTATTTTTATGTTTAGCACACCGATTTTGGCGCGCGTTGGCTTATTGCGGACAGTATAAAAATGGCCGCCTAGCTTAGGGAAAATGATGAGGAGAACGGTGCACGTATAGGAGATTTTTCAATCCCGGTAAGTGCTTAAGGACTATGTTGCTTTAGCTGAGATTTAGTGCAATCTAAAGAGCTTCAACTAATTTGTGTTATTGTTGTTTGGGCTCTTTTGAAGTTAAGGCAATTTTAATATACGGTTAGCGAAGTTAGTGGACTGTTTTAGTTACTGTTTTATGAATAGCATTCGTCATTTAGAATACCACTAAAGCGGTTAGTTTTGGAAGTCTGTGGCTTAAATAATCATCATCTTAGGATACTCTTTAAAACAGCAGGTATTCAATCGGCACTGAATTTTGAGTGTTGGCAGGGTAACATATATACAAATAAGAGTTTTTAATCTTCTAAAAATCTGGATATTTAGAATTGGTTATAACTTAGTAGAGGCCAAACTATGTTAAAAAAAAAACATTGTGGTCTACATGTATTATGAATTATAGATATTAGGGCTAAAAGCATCTAACTATTGCCGTTTAAACGAACGTAATGGCATCTATTTATAAAGAGTCATGTACATTCATTTAAAAATGTGTACATTTAAATTCAGTAATGAACTTAGTTGTGGCCATATCATTCTAAATAATTTTGGTCTATATGTTTTTTAAGTTATAGATAGTTGTGCCAAAAGCATCTAATCATTGCCGTTGAACGAGCTTATTTACACCTACCTACATATATGGACCATAAAGGTAACTTGATTCACCAGAACGAATAGCGAAGGTAACTGCCGGATTCTATTTCCATTATTAGTTATGGCACAGGATGTGAGCTATATTGAGAAACTGACCACCTGGTGCTATATTATTATTTTTAGAATACTACTGTTTGGTGGTTCCTGTACTTAGAATCCCTCGTATGATTGATAAGCAAAGGGAAGTTCAAGGATATACAGTGAAACCCATTATCCACCATAATACGTGGTATGTAAATTAAAATAAAATAAAAAAATCTTTCTTAGTCTTTATGAAAATCATCAGTTATTGGTTATTATGGATTAGCTGAAGATGGCTTTATCTTTATAGATCGCTTAAGAGTGGAGAATTGTCCCCTCTTGACACACAATTGGTGTAACCAATCTCTTATGAAGAACATTGCTAGAAAAAGAGGCTTTGTTGGGATGAAAGCCAACCTGCCCCAACTTTGGTGGGTATTATGCTTCTCTATGTAAACTATCAAGACTATAGAAGAGATGGATATGTTGGCCCCAATTTAAAGTGGGTGTAGTAGAGTTTCACTCACAGAGAGTAAGTTGATCTAGTATGGAGAAAGTGTCTTGGCATTTAAATCAAAATGATTGGGATTGTCAATCAAAGACAATCATCTGGATGTGAATAATTGTGTTTGTGTTTTTGGAATGAGTGATAAATCACCGTACAGAGCCATGAGTTCAATATGTTTGTTTTCTCTATTTAATGGAATTCCTATGTGGTTGCCATTTAGAGATAAATGTGAATAAGTTTGGTTTTTTAATACACTTTGGGGTCGATTCCGATCTCGGCCGGAAGCGCACCTAACAGTATTCGTCTGGAAAAAAACCAAGCCGAACGCGTGTTTCCCGACCGATTCGAACAGTCGTCCGAACGAACAAGTACGATGCGCATAGCAGCCCAGATTCCGAGCAAGCCGTACTCACCCATTTCAGCTCCTGTTCCCCGCCCGAGCCGGATCCGTAAACGTCGAATCGAGTCGCACGGAACCAAATACACAGCACCTTCCGGCCGGACTAGTACGATGAGCACTCCGTACGCGCCGAACTCGTCGCTATGTCCGGCACGTCAGAGCATCCGGGAGAGCTGCACATAAGCTCCGATTCGCGCCACAAGACGATCCACGGCTACGAGACGAACAAGCCAGCGGCGAGTATGAGTCCAAGCCCCGAGAAACGCGAACGACACGAACAAACCATGAATCCCATCGAGCAGGTCCTACCAATACTCTACATCTATTACCGGGACCGGTACGGACGCGTACGGCGAAGACGGTAAGTCAAACACCCACTACACAAACTAACGACACGTACCCAACATATGTCACACACACATAGGGATGCAAAAATGACGTACACTAGCAACAGCAGAACCATAGGGGCGGGATGGCTACCACCAATGCCATACACACCCATAGGGGGATGGATGCCTACCACTACCACCACCCCTACTCAGGGGGGCCTGGATGCCTACCACTACCACCATCCCCACTCATAGGGGGATGGATGCCTACCACTACCACTACCCCTACTCAGGGGGGCCTGGATGCCTGTCACTACTACCATCCCCACTCATAGGGGGATTGATGCCTACCACTACCACCACCCCTACTCAGGGGTGCCTGGATGCCTACCACTACCACCACCCCTACTCAGGGGGGCTGGATGCCTACCACTACCACCACCCCTACTCATGGGGGCCTGGATGCCTGTCACTACTACCATCCCCACTCATAGGGGGATGGATGCCTACCACTACCACCACCCCTACTCAGGGGGGCCAGGATGCCTACCACTACCACCACCCCTACTCAGGGGTGCCTGGATGCCTACCACTACCCACACCCCTACTCAGGGGGGCCTGGATGCCTGTCACTACTACCATCCCCACTCATAGGGGGATGGATGCCTACCACTACCACCATCCCCACTCATAGGGGGATGGATGCCTACCACCCACACCACCCCTACTCAGGGGGGCCTGGATGCCTGTCACTACTACCATCCCCACTCATAGGGGGATGGATGCCTACCACTACCACCATCCCCACTCATAGGGGGATGGATGCCTACCACCCACACCACCCCTACTCAGGGGGCCTGGATGCCTGTCACTACTACCATCCCCACTCATAGGGGGATGGATGCCTACCACTACCACCACCCCTACTCAGGGGGGCCTGGATGCCTGTCACTACTTCCATCCCCACTCATAGGGGGATGGATGCCTACCACTACCACCATCCCCACTCATAGGGGGATGGATGCCTACCACCCACACCACCCCTACTCAGGGGGGCCTGGATGCCTGTCACTACTACCATCCCCACTCATAGGGGGATGGATGCCTACCACTACCACCATCCCCACTCATAGGGGGATGGATGCCTACCACCCCCACCACCCCTACTCAGGGGGGCCTGGATGCCTGTCACTACTACCATCCCCACTCATAGGGGGATGGATGCCTACCACTACCACCATCCCCACTCATAGGGGGATTGATGCCTACCACTACCACCACCCCTACTCAGGGGAGCCTGGATGCCTACCACTACCACCACCCCTACTCATGTGGGCCTGGATGCCTACCACTACCACGACCCCTACTCAGGGGGGCCTGGATGCCTGTCACTACTACCATCCCCACTCATAGGGGGATTGATGCCTACCACTACCACCACCCCTACTCAGGGGGGGCTGGATGCCTACCACTACCACCACCCCGACTCATGGGGGCCTGGATGCCTGTCACTACTACCATCCCCACTCATAGGGGGATGGATGCCTACTACTACCACCTCCCCTACTCAGGGGGGCCTGGATGCCTACCACTACCACCACCCCTACTCAGGGGTGCCTGGATGCCTACCACTACCACCACCCCTACTCAGGGGGGGCTGGATGCCTACCACTACCACCACCCCTACTCATGGGGGCCTGGATGCCTGTCACTACTACCATCCCCACTTCATAGGGGAATTGATGCCTACCACTACCACCACCCCTACTCAGGGGGGCCTGGATGCCTACCACTACCACCACCCCTACTCAGGGGTGCCTGGATGCCTACCACTACCACCACCCCTACTCAGGGGTGCCTGGATGCCTACCACTACCACCACCCCTACTCATGGGGGCCTGGATGCCTGTCACTACTACCATCCGCACTCATAGGGGGATTGATGCCTACCACTACCACCACCCCTACTCAGGGGGGCCTGGATGCCTACCACTACCACCACCCCTACTCATGTGGGCCTGGATGCCTACCACTACCACCACCCCTACTCATGGGGGCCTGGATGCCTGTCACTACTACCATCCCCACTCATAGGGGGATGGATGCCTACCACCCACACCACCCCTACACATAGGACGGGAAATGCATGACACAACCAGCATACCCCAACATAAGGAATGTCTGAAAATACATCCCACCAACACCATGACAAGCGTGTGTAGTCTGTGTCAAATGTCTACAACACTGAACATGACATTGAGCATACAATGTGACCCCCTATCACATGTGTCACACATAAATGTGTGTGGCCTCCACAATGCAAGCACACCATGACCACTGTGGCAATGGGGTATAACACCCCATCATCACAGTGACCAAAAGGTAAGTCTGGGGTCCATAGCTGAAGCCCAATTGAACATTGTGGCAATGGGGTCTAAACACCCATCACCACAGTGACCAAAAGGGAAGTGTGGGGTCCATAGCTGACGCACATTTTGTACATTGTGGCAATGGGGTCCAAACCCCCATGATCACAGTGACCAAAATGTAAGTGTGGGGTCCATAGCTGAAGCACATTTTGAATATTGTGGCAATGGGGTCTAAACCCCCATCACCACAGTGACCAAAAGGTAAGTGTGGGGTCCATAGCTGAAGCACATTTTGAACATTGTGGCAATGGGGTCTAAACGCCCATCATCACAGTGACCAAAATGTAAGTGTGGGGTCCATAGCTGAAGCACATTTTGAACATTGTGGCAATGGGGTCCAAACCCCCATCACCACAGTGACCAAAATGTAAGTGTGGGGTCCATAGCTGAAGCACATTTTGTACATTGTGGCAATGGGGTCCAAACCCCCATCATCACAGTGACCAAAATGTAAGTGTGGGGTCCATAGCTGAAGCACATTTTGAATATTGTGGCAATGGGGTCTAAACCCCCATCACCACAGTGACCAAAAGGTAAGTGTGGGGTCCATAGCTGAAGCACATTTTGAACATTGTGGCAATGGGGTCTAAACGCCCATCATCACAGTGACCAAAAGGTAAGTGTGGGGTCCATAGCTGAAGCACATTTTGAACATTGTGGCAATGGGGTTTAAACCCCCATCACCACAGTGACCAAAAGGTAAGTGTTGTAATGGGAAAAGCTGCAAATGCCAAACAGCATGGATGATTCCTGGTCACAGAACAACAAACACATCTGTGGCATAGTAGTGCTTGTGTCCCATAGCAACATACATTGGGTGAGGCAAACAGTGCAGTGCAAATAAGATATACCTTTGGCCATGTGCAGACAAACATCGCCCATGGGGGCTGACATTGTCAACATTCGTCAATAACACAATGACAGAAGTGACCATCATAATGCAGCCCCACATATCTGCACCAATGGACACACAAATGTAGATATCCTGTGGAGACTGTAGATGTCAGGTGAACAAATACCATACCATGGCAGCAATGGGACATACAAACCATGATCATTGTGCTGACTGATGACCTAGGAGTCCCAGGGACAGCAGGGGAAACCCACCAAACAACATACAGCCAATGGCACACAAAGATATGCCAATGCAGTGGTGCAGATGCACAAACACAAACAGGCAGCCCCTGACTGCATATCAAACACAACAGGTGATGGGGGGGGGTGCCAGTGTCCCCAGGCAACCACACAACACATGAGGAGGCCTGAATCACAATTACATAGATGTGTATACAGTGCCACACAAAAGTAACTCATGGATCGGATTCCCCTATGTGGGCAATCAGGCATTGTTAGATGAGAGGGAGCCCAAATTACACATGTCACACAAGCTTGTAGGAACAGCAAATAACACAGCAAGAGACAGACCCACCACAGCACTACCCCCAGGGACCCCACATTGTGGTGACCCTGGCCTGCATGATAATCCCACTGTGATGACAAAGCTAGATGTCGTTCACACTGTGAACCACAGTCATGTGTCCTGAGCTACAAACTACCATCACACCTACACAAGCACAAATCAATCAGCACGGCCTGTCAGCCAAGGCCAACATGGAGGTAGGGGTCTAGCCGTGCAACAACTCTCATTTGCACACACTCAACACCACACACCTTGATCTACACCAATGTGCAGCTGTGAAGCTCACATGGACTGGTGACATTGCACATGCACCCATGACAATCCCAGGGGTGGTGGTGGGAACTAAGGTGCAGGAACCCATCACACTTGGCCAGTCAACAAGACTCGTGAATGTCAGACACACTGCACAGTACGCCGTACATGGGCATGACGTGAAATCCACCACAATCAATGGGATCCCGGACACAGTCACACACCAATGAAGAAGTCAAAGTCACCCACAAAGAACACACATAGACAACTTCCAACATTGCAGCTCTGACCCAGAGGAGTGGCAGCAGTCACACACACAACGTGTCACAATCACTGAAAGCTAACACAAACTGTAAATTACATGTCATGTGTAACCAACAAGTGCCAAGGGGAATCCTGACTGTGTCTCATCTGCGTTTGCCCACAAACTCAGCCCTGACAGCAAACACACCTATGGATGACACCCTGATGACCAGTAATGTGCCATGCACCCACATCCCAGAGAACCCAGTGCGAAGATTTGGGGGGAACATAGGTCAACTCAGCAAGCATCACAAACAGGAACATCACTAGGGATCCCAGGCTGTGTTGTAAAATGGAAGTGAACACACACAGACATGCTCACACAACACACACCTTGGGCTCAGGCAATGTCACGGAATTACACACTGCCATGAGGGGACTCCACTCCTGTGTAAGGAAAGCTGTGCCATACGTTGTCTCTGCAGGGCTCTATCATGTCAGCGGTACACTTGGTCACTCAGTCAACAATTAGCACAAAATGAAGGCTCTCGTCACATCAGCCTGGTCATGGGAGTGTCACCGAAATCATCTGCACAGATCCAACACACATGTATAGCAAGTTGCACTGATAACACAGATGAGTCCTTCCCCATTGATGCCCAAACTTGCATGTCCAGTGGAGATGGTCACACGGTCAGGGAAACAGACAAATTGAACAATGGCAAGCACAACTGATGTTCAGGGGTGTGAGCCACAGATGTGATATTGCAAATAAATGTAGGAAATCCCATTGGCAAATATTGAAAACATGACACCCTCATATTGCTGCAAAGGATGACATGGCTACACACCAGGATAGGACACATTCCCCCTGGACCACATGGGGTCCTGCACAGTAACACTTCATTTTCATGATATCAAATATCACCATCACTGCAGCAAGGGCATGGTTAGCATCATCAACATCATGTACATCTGAAGCTAAACCACCAGAGAACAGAAAGGAGCTTTATTCAGCATATGTGTCTGAAAAATGAAAGTCCTGCAAAAATACAAAGGCCAATGGCCAGTCCAACAGTTCAGTCCGAACAGGGTGACAGTGGCAGATGTCACCCTCTGCTTGCCTGCACTGATATGGAGCAGGGGCATTCCCCTCGGAGGGGCATAGGGGGCAGGCCAGGCACCGCAGGGACAGGATCAGGGCTCACCAGAAGGAGGCAGGGAAGGGGTGGCTGGTGCTGGAGAGTCACTGACAACTGCAGTGGAGGTGTCTGACATGGTGTGTGCCGGCACAACTGGGGGCATGAGTCAGATGGTGTGGGTGCCGGCACGACTGCAGTGGTCCAGCCAGATGGAGTGGACAGGTTCCCCACTGCAGTGCCCAAGTCAGACGGGGTGGTAGTGGACTCCACTGCAGTGCCTATCTCCAGGGGAGTAGAATGGGGTTTAGGTAAGGTGGGCAGGACAGAGGGGAGGACACGGTCTCCACACCAGTGGCACAAACATGTGCAGCGGGGGTGTGAGGCTGGAAGAGCAAGTGGTAGGTGGAGAAGGCCGGATCATTTTGGGGATGGTGTATCTGTGGGTGGGAGAACCTGGGGCAGGGTGTGGTGGGGGAACCAGTGTTGTGGGGGCCTGAGGGATGGAGGAAGGAGACTGTGTGGTTGAGCTGCACGGCGGTGGCGGGGTCTTGCTCTTCCGGGACCGGGGTACTTGCGTGTGGGGGCCTTAGTCTGTCCGTGCCTGGGGGAGGGTGTCCGGGGTGAGGGGCACTCCCTCTGTGTGGGTGGACTTCCTCTTCCCCCTGTATGCTGGATCAGCTGGATCGGAGGCGAAGAGGCCGAGGTCACAGAGGAAGAGCTGCTGTTTAGGTGGGGTTGCAGGTGAGGCAAGGGAAGGGGTCTTGGAGGGAGAGGATTTGGAGGACTGCGGCGTGACTGTGGATGCCTGTGTGTGTGTCTGTTCCCCATCCCCTGTGGGTGTGGTATCAGTCCCCTGAGGATGCTTGCGTGCACGTTTTGCCTTTGTTTTGGGTGTTTCTGTGCTGCTTGTGTCTGTGTGTTTGGGTGATTGTGCAGGTGTGCATGTGCTTGGGACAGGTAGGGTGCCAGGAAGTGTGGATGGGGCAGAGGTAGGAGGGGTGAGGGACTGTTGGAGGAGGGACACTGCTGCCGTCAGGGAGGAGTCCATGGACTTATTGCTCCTCTGTAGGGCAGACATGCCAGATGAGATGCCCTCCATGAACGACACCAGCTGTGTCAACAGAGTGGTGTGTGCATGGAGGACACTCAGCATAGCTGTCTGCCCTACATGGAGCTGGCGAAGTAAGTACACAGACTCCTCACTCAGGGCAGCAGGGGACACAGGGGCAGGGGGTGCGGTGCCAGCCATACTAGCTGGGGTGTGGTGGCTGCTGACACCCGCCTCCACAAGGGAGTCATCCTCCGAGCTGCTGTGGTCCTCAGCTGAGGTGGATGGTGCTGAGGACTCCTCGGTATGGCTCCCCTCGCCCTCCGTGCCACTGGGTCCCTCCGACCACTCATCAGCTGCTGACCCAGCCTGGCTCTGCAGCTCCTCCTGGTCCGTGGAGCTGTCCCCTCCTGTGGCCGTGGATGTATCTGCAAACAATTAGGGAAACAGACAAACATCAGTCACCTGCACTGACCGCACACACCACAGTAAGTACAGCACATTACAGAGCAAGCCCTGGCATCCTTAGTTGAACATTGCCAAAGGTGCTCACACAGATTAGGAGAAGCCAATTGTCAGTCTGATGGTCAACCATGGCACTCACACCCCTCCTGGCCTTTGTAGTAGGGTTCTGTTCTACCATATAACATAGACCTATGTACCTTTCTGCTCTGCCCATGAAACATGGCACTCCCATAAAGGCCCCACCAGTCAGGCCCTGATAGATGACCTAATCTGTCCATTTTTCTTTTAGCCTTTTAGTACCTGTCACAGTGGTCCACACCCCCTTAGATACATACATTTAGGCCCAAACCCACCTCCTTAGATGCACACACACATGTAGGCCCAAGAGGCCACTGCCTCATGCTATCATTTTTCTAATACAACAAATCTTGTAGGCCTTTCTGACCTGACAGCAGGGGCCTGTTCCATCCACCGCGGCACCAGCCCCCCCCCTTGTAAATGTCCACAGTCACAAGAATAAGGTTAGCCCACACGTATGTGACACTCTGCTGGTACATCTTGCTCTTTCACAAGCAATGTTTGCAAAATTTTAACTTATGAAACTTTCAACGCTTGCTCCACTGAAACTGAAAAGGCAGCTCCGTGACAGAGAAATAATATATAAAATTCTCAAATTCTGAGCATTTTACAGTAAAAGTTATCTTTTTCTTATGTTTGCGGTCAAGAGCACCGACCACCTGCTAAAAGCCCCTGTTTTCACCATGATACCACTTCTCTGTTCTTCAAAAAACTTTCCACAGTTACTGTAAGCGTGTGGTCAAGGACCCACGTCAGGGCCCACGTCAACTGTGGGTAGGAGTTCTGCATTAAGCCATATAAAAGCTTTGCACCCATGTCCAAGCCCTGAACTCTTCATACCAGTGCATTGCATGGGGAGGGTTCACGGTCGGCCATTCTCCTGATCTTGGGCCTCGAAATTCAACTATCAAGGTGGTAATGCTCTTTTCTGATTGCTAGCCTTTTGCCTTTGTCAGCCTCTCTAATTTAGCTCATCCACACCCAATTCATTGAATTTATCCTAGCTTAAACTGTGTAGCCTTGGATGGTTCTTGCTCTCTTATTTAAGATTTGCCTTCTAGGCGCTTGCCTATTCATGATCCCTCTTTTAAGACTTGCCCCATAGGCTGTAGCTCACAGATAGATAGTTACATAGATCTTTGTGCTTCACTTAAAATATGATTTGTAATATTGTTGATGCTTTCATTTTCATCCTGCTCATGTGTTGACGAGCAGCATCAAATGAACAGTTCTCGGTGTTACTGAATTGCTTAACAAAGTGCCACTGTATGTCACACCGTTGTTCATTCTTTTCAAGTGAACGAGCAGAGTGCGGGTCGTGCTCTCATGAGCCGGTAAGCAGAAGGGTGTGACCACCCATTTACCCTCAAACAGCTTGCACCCATCTGTCTGGTGCCTGCCGGATGGTAATACCCCAGTGTGGACACATGCACCACCTACCCAGTTGTTGGACATTGCAGGGAACACGGTGAAGTATGTGAACATGCACACATCACATCTCTTGCCCCTGAGTCAGTACAGGTGTTCGGATGAAGGGATGGCCAGAGTCTAATTTGAAATGCATGTGATGCATACCAACACCAGACACCATGATGCACCCATGTCCTCATAGTCAATGCCACAATGGGGTGCATGTTGCACATGTCACTCCCCTGCAGGATCACTCTTAGGAAGTTTAATGCCATGGCACATGCATGCCTGCAAATCCATACATCACTGTCTCCAATCACATGGGCAGGGCAGCCAGCCAACAACAGTCTGCACTGTGTCACAATCCTAGGTCATGGGGAATGCAAGTTCTGTAGCTGACAAGTGCACATGTCCATCCCCCCCACCACATCATCTGAACTCGTATTTGTCCACGTCATACCAATTGGACATATGGGAGACATGAAACACAACTCTCTGAACCTGACCACCTCACAGTCTGCTGTGAATGAAAAACAGCTGCCTGAACTTCTCAGTCGCAATCACCAGTCTGCACAGTCAAGTGATCAAACACCTATATGACACCCAAGTATCGTCTCTCATGGTCACATCTCAGATGGCATGCTGAGCCATAACCGATAAACAGCCCAGTAGTCCTGACAATGAAGCCACAGCACAATGACACAGAGGCAGACACCTGAGGGAACATTTCACTGAGCACAACGTGTCAGCTGATACACGGGAGTGGGAGTACAGGGTGTATTGTATGCCCTGGAGTAGGCATGACTGTCCTGCTCCACGTGAAAGAGGGATGAGCCCTGGACAGTAGGCATGTGGCTAAGCATGTGTGACACACTTGATATACATACTCCTGAGGCCCAAACATTGTTCCCACCCGCAGCATGGGGGTGTGCCAAATACCCCAGGCACATTTGGTGAGTCAGATCAGCAATTGGAACACATATCAAAGTTACACGCAGATTACATGTCAGAACTCAGGCATTGTGTAAGCAATTGACCCACCCATGAAGCCCACCACAAAGGTACGGTAACAAATGCTGGCCCCCACCCTGAGCTAAGCAAAATTCAAGGACACAGTACCCAAGTGACACAATTTCCTGACTGTAAGGGCCACACCTGGGTATCAGATGAGGAGTGGGCATGTCACAATTGAGGGACATGGGTCCTGGACCACAAGACTGATGTACTGTGGAGGTTTAACCAGGCCAGAGGAGGGCACATAGCATGTCAGACAAAGTTCACAGTGCAGTCATGGACTCACCCCCTCCTTGCTGCTGTCTGGCCTTCAGCTGCCCATCCAGGTCAGGGAAGACCACCGCCAGGATCCGGAGCATGTGGGGGGTCAGGGTCGGGTGTCCGCCCCTCCTGAGAGGAGGTGACAGCTTCAGCTGGACCCTTGCGATCCTCCGGGTCCAGCCCCGAAGGTCTTGCCACCTCTTCTGGCAGTTGCGGATCCGGCGCTTGTAGTCCCCCACGGATCTTACTGCCCGGACGATGGTCAGCCAGATCTCCTGCTTCTGGTGGGCATCAACCTGTGAGGATGACAAAGTGAAAAAGGCCATTACTACACATGCAACATATCCGTGCATCACACAGTTGGATATACATGTCTCAATCACAGGGGCACATGATGTACACAGGCAGTGCAACTATGGCTATGAACAATTTACCAGCAGTTACTAAATGGTATCATTGCCTGGGAAGTAAAACCTTGTTGCAATGCACAGTTACTGCACTATACCTGTTCAGTGCATGTAACTACACACTTTGGGGGGTGAGAACTACTCAGTGAGCATGCTAGCCAGTGGTGTGCACACTGGAAGTCTTGCTAGTGAGACAACATGCACATTTAGTAAGGCAGTGGACAGCACACTCACCTGCTCTCCTGGTTTCCCATACAGCTTGCTGTACTGTGGAAGGAGGCTGTCCAGCAGGTCCTGGTTCTCCTCAGTGCTGAAGGCTGGGGCTCTCTCCACAGTACGTGCCATTGCAGTAGCCAGAGGATGCAGAGACAGCAGCAGTGTTGGTGGCAGATGTCGTCCTGGAGCATGTAGTGCAGGCAAGTGAGCTCTCAGGGGAACAGCCAGCATTATATGTGTGCTGCAGAGGCAGATACTGTCCCATGTGTCCAAAGTGATAGGTCCAACTCGTTTGCATCTTCTGAATCTGGCCAATCCATGGAATTGCACCACTTATACACGCCCACAGCATCCTTCAAAAGTTAAACTTCATGACACCCATGAATTTGCAACATTGTTGTGGCTGGCCAACTGAATTCACTGCATCAGACTCGTTACAGATTCGAAAACGCGTCCGTTGCAATGCCAGGCCCTAGCCAATGCGTGCGCACCGATCGGACCATTGCTGTACAACGCGTATTTCAAATTACAACGCGTACCCGTTGACATCAAATGCAATGGCCAATGCGTGCGCACCGATCGGTCCATTGCTGTACAACGCGTACCCGCTCACATCATATGCAATGGCCAATGCGTGCGCACCGATCGGTCCATTGCTGTACAACGCGTACCCGCTCACATCATATGCAATGGCCAATGCGTGCGCACTGATCGGTCCATTGCTGTACAACGCGTACCCGCTCACATCATATGCAATGGCCAATGCGTGCGCACCGATCGGTCCATTGCTGTACAACGCGTACCCGCTCACATCATATGCAATGGCCAATGCGTGCGCACCGATCAGTCCATTGCTGTACAACGCGTATTCCGGGAAACAACGCGTACCCGCTCACATCATATGCAATGGCCAATGCGTGCGCACCGATCGGTCCATTGCTGTACAACGCGTACCCGCTCACATCATATGCAATGGCCAATGCGTGCGCACCGATCGGTCCATTGCTGTACAACGCGTACCCGCTCACATCATATGCAATGGCCAATGCGTGCGCACCGATCAGTCCATTGCTGTACAACGCGTACCCGCTCACATCATATGCAATGGCCAATGCGTGCGCACCGATCGGTCCATTGCTGTATGACGCGTCCCTGTACAGGTCACTCGCATATGTCACCATGCTTGTCACTGGTGTACGTATGCCAGCCACATATACTTGCCAGGGACTCAGGGGCACACCTACAACACCACAGCCTGTCCACACTGTATACTAAGGTATGTAAGGCTGCATTACCTTTTCTGTGTATGGGGGTAAACATGTGGTTTTTGGGGTGGCACTTGGGGGCAGCCACTCCCAGGCTGTGCACGTGTTCATGGGGACAGGATCCTTTGTGTGTTGTGCACATGACCACTGTGATGTGCAACTGTTCATTTCAGAGCATGTGGCATGGTCACATTTCCAGGTTGTGTATGTGTATGTCATGTCACATACCCCCAGAGTCCCATGTGGGAAGGTATGTACGTCACAGGGTGACCCATTGCCACAATAGTGATGGCCCTCCACAGTCTGTGTGCATGTTGTGTTTCCGATGTCTCTGATTCCATGTGCACAATGGGAGACAGTCTCCACATCCACGTTGTTTGTGCATGGACTTGGATGTTGTGCGTGTGTGTGTCACTGACGTCCATGTCTGTCCTGCAGAGGCAACAGGGGCCACTACCTGTGGGAGTCATGGTTGTTTTTCTGGCATGTACATGATGTGCCATGTCATGCCAGTGTCCATGTGGCAATACACAGTCCCTGGGAATCTACCTGTCAATGAGCTGTGGTGCCTGTGGTCCATCTGTCCAGACATGTCACTGTGGTGTGTGTTTGGAACGTGACAGCAGTAAATGGGTACTGTGACACAGCCTAATCATTTCCCATTGCACAACCTGGAACTCGTTGTCAACACATGTTGAACTGTGATGTTAGATGTTGGCCATGTAGATGCCATATCTGTCCATACAGAACGGCACACACATCAGGTACTTGTGTCTCGTAATGATGTATCATGTGATATTGAGTATGGTCAATCCAACATATGTGGGGTGACTGACAATCTTTCTTTCTTCACCTATGCACTGCAGGGCACCAGCTGTCCATAGACCATTCCCTGACCTTGCAACGATGGTGGAACGTGACTGCATCCGACGGTACCGCTTCACCAGGCAGCTGATTGAGGATTTGGCAGTGCGCTTAGCCCCACATTTGCAACCTGGCCGGCCGTACCCTACAGCGCTGACCCCCAAGGTGAAGGTGATGGCAGCCCTACACTTCTTTGCCACCGGTACCTTTCAACACACTGTGGCGTCTGCTGGTGGGATGTCACAGACTATGTTCAGCCGTGTGCTACGTGATATTTTGGAGGCAATGTTGAGATGCCTGAACCAGTACATATATTTCCCTAAACGTCAACAACTCACTGACGTCAAGAGTGACTTCTATGCCCTGGGGAGGATGCCACATGTCATTGGCTCCATTGATGGGACACATGTGGCTTTGGTACCACCACAGGCACATGAGCAGGCATACAGGAACAGGAAACATTATCATTCGATCAATGCTCTGGTGGTATGTCTTGCAGATATGAGCATCTCACATGTGTGTGCCCGTTTCCCTGGTTCGGCACACGATGCCTACGTGATGAGGAGTAGTCGCATCCCGAGGATGATGTCACAGATGCGGAACCAGCGTGCCTGGCTTGTCGGTGTGTACTGACTTTGTACCATTGTGTGTGTTCTGCTATGTTGTATTCCGCCTTCTTTTCCAACTCAGCTAATGTGCAATTGTCTGTCTGTAGGTGACTCCGGATACCCCAACATGCCGTGGTTGCTGACACCCCTCAGGAACCCTGTGACACCAGCCCAGATGCGCTACAATGAGGCACATGGTCGGACCAGGAGAGTGATTGAGCGGACATTTGGTCTCCTGAAGAGCCGCTTCCGCTGCCTGGACAAGACAGGAGGGGCCCTCCCATATGCCCCAGCAAAGGTGTGCAAGATTGTCATCGTCTGCTGCATGCTACACACCTGGCAGTGCGGAAGGAGTTGCCTCTCATCCTGGATGACGATGACCAATATCCGCCACCTGTGAAGGATCCTGGCCTGGGCCACGATGCCAGTGATGATGATGATGATGATGGTGATGTCCGCACACAGCTCATCACCAACTTCTTCAGCTGAATGTGAGTATCCAGAGAGTTGTCATGTCAATGATGTGAGTTTGCATGATATGTGTGGGTGGTGCTCTGGTGCTGTTTGAGTGTGGCCATGTGCTACTTGACTGGATGCGTGCAGCGATGTGTCCTTACAGGTAGTCTGTACTCCCCAACAGTGTTGACATGCTAACTTGGTTTTGTGTAGGTATCTTCTGACATGTATTGGGCTTGAGTATTGCAGTTCTGTCCTGTTCTTCAGTGCTTTTGACTGTGTGTCATGTCTGTCCTTCACAGGGTGCTTACAGAGTTGTTTGGTCAACTTGGATCCCCCGACACCATGATTCAGCAGTCATTTCCCTACAGGTGATGTGCCACACACCCCTGGACTTTATATCTTCTGCACTTTTTGACTGTGTGGCCACTGCCACGTGGGATTACCTTGCATTTGTAGTGGAAACAACATGTTACAAATGTGTAATAAACCTGTGCTTCACTTTGGGATGTGCGTTGTCTGTGGTCACACATCTGACTGACATTTGCTTACTGCACCTGTGGGCTAGTTAACACAGACTCTGAATAGGTGTGGTGTCTGTGCATTCCACTGTATTTACTGGCAACATCAGTGTAGGCGATGAGTCCGATGGCCCTGGTGTCTATGTGTTGTGTAGTAATACACACAAAAGAAGGGGTGAGGGTACGGACTCACCTACCCCGAGCCCCCTGTAACCATTTTATGCACCAGAAGGAGTAGGGAGTAATAAAATATGTAACGTAATGGCACATGCAATATGTTCTAATACTGCTCTCACTCACACAAATGTGTGACATGCTTCATCATAGGGCTGCTACAAAAACACCCCGGCGTAGCCACGCCTGGGGTGGAGCAATAGGGTGGGGAAGACAATACAACACAAAGAAAGACACAAAAAATTCTATAGTGACTGGGAACGACGGTAGTGAAAGTGCAGATAGGTGAATTAAAACTAGCTCGGAAGTGTTGCTGTGCCTAAAACGTTATTCCTGGATCTTCCGGCCAGAGTAAAAAGTGTGAAGGATGATGGTGAATGGGAGGTTCTATGTGCTCCTAACACCCCTCCTTAACTGCGAAGTGGTCAACATGTTTCGGCCGTTAGTGTATGCCCCTGATATAGGGTCACGCCGGCCTTCCTCAGGACTCTACCTTTCCCAGTAAGTTCTACCTCACCTCCAATAGGGATGAGAGAAAATTAAGAATCAGTTCCTTGCATATTCAGGAATTTTTCTCCCATGGATCATGTAGTTACTAAGGAACTGACAAGAGAAACAAAAGAAGGCAACCCATCAGGACTAATAATCTCCTATGGGTCAACACTGTATCATCTTGAAAAATTAATACAAACCACAGTACCAACCATGGTGTCTTTCATACTCAAAGGAATGACTGTTGTGTCTATCCCATCTTATTTTTACTTGTGCCAAAGAAAAGAAAATCAGTGGTCATATCTACAATTAAAATAATTCATATAACCATGTACATATTGACTATATATATATATATATATTTTTTTTATTTTTTTTTTTAATGTGTTTTTCCAGCATCATAAACCAACAAGCATTCGTCCACATAACCAATATCACTGACCAATAGGGGTCCGGTGTATATCTTTACTCACCGAGTTTACCCTAAAGTCAAATTTGAACTGGCGGCGGGCAAGGGGAGACCCCCTATAGTCACACTCTTTCAAAGAAGGGAATAAAAACAATTGTGATCATTACAAACATAGTTGAAACCCATATTGCAGGGGGTTTCCCTATATTTCTAATATGTCTTTTATAATTTTACGGAATCAGGGTTACGTCAAATGGGGTCATTACAACTGTGCAATTGGCGTATATTAGCAGATGGTGATAGCTGCTGGTCCCCAAGAAGCCAAATGCGGTTGGTGGTATTATGGGACAGCTTCCATCTACATATCCCCAGTATGAGAACAGAGAAGGCAAGAAAAAGAAAAGGAAAGAGAAAAAGGTACAGCCCTGGGTATATCGTTCCATACTGTCCTCCTATCTAGCGTTCAGCCATGTCCGCAAAGAGCCTCTCACATTCTGATATTGGCTCGACAATGACTACGCCACTCAGTAACCACCTAAGATATTCTATAAAGTAGATGAAATCCACCCCACTCATATCAGCCCATAGGACTCATATATACCCACGCAACACTCCAAAATCCCTCCTTACTACGTCAAGGGTGATTCTCCGCAAACACTGCTCGTCTCCGTCCGCCGTGAAGAGTGGCAGCGGAGTCGAGCGTGCAATGTTTTATCCCTCTCAAGCGGAAGTTCACAATTGCGGTCACCTGATGTACGTCATCTACGTAATTCCAAATCCCTTGTGACCCTGTCTCAGCACATCATCTAGACCGCTCGCCCTCCATTCCAGTATATTACACGCTTGGTTCTCGTCACCCACCGTGCAGCGTGCGCGTGGTGACGTCACCCATAATAAAATCTGTGCGTGTAGGGAATGTTTACCCAAAATAAACATATGGAAGGGGTGATCATACCCAGATTGAATATTTAACCAATAAACTACTGAATGGGGGCAAATCAATGCCAAAACTCAATGGGGCAAAAAGACTGGTATTCACTTGTACTGCTGTAAGGAGAATACCCAATTCCAAAATAGATCAGAACTGGATACATACCCCGATTAAGGTCAACTGTAATAAAATGCCATAAAGTGGGTAAATTCCGAAAACCAGGATATAATTCATCTAAAGGGGTGATATGAATACACACAGAACGGAGAAAGGAGATATACCAGGAGATGGCACTGAATGTTAGCAATTAAGAGCATTCCAAGGAATATCGTCATTGAGCCCCACTTCATGGCTCCGCAGGCGGTACACCCATTTTTGTTCCCTCAAAAGCAGGGCTCTAGTCTTATCCCCTGTATAACTATCGACTCTCAGTTTCTCTATGACAGTCCATGTTAGCTCTTCAACAGTATGATTTTGTTCCAAATAGTGTGCTGTCAGTTTCGTGTTAGACCTCCCACACCTTATGGTACTCCGATGTTCCATGATGCGTGTCTTAACCCTACGGTTAGTCATACCTACATACCGCATCCGGCATGGACAGGTAATGAGGTAAATAACACCCTCTGAGTTACAATTCGTCTGCGTCCTTTGTTCCCAGGGGTAAGTAAGGCCAACATCAATAAATTTCATATTGTTTGTGAGGTGGCAAACATTGCAACTTCCACATCTTGAATGACCCCGTACTGGAGGCAACTGACCTATAGTTGATATTTTACTCGATGACGAGAGAATAGGTCTGGTATGTACTAACATGTCTTTTAGATTGGCACTCCGCTTATAAGAGAATAAGGGCTTATCAATTTTCATTCCATTGGTGTTAAGTATTTTCCAGTGTTTCAATATTACCCGTCTAATTTGATGCGACGCCGTATTGAAGGTAGTGACACACACTGGTTTGTCCACATTGGGTCTCGTTGCTATCTCCAGGAGATTCTCTCTGTTAGTATTTGTAGCTCTCTTCCTAGCTTTCTTAATAGTACGTTCTGGATACCCCCTCTGGGAAAGTTTCTTAGAGAGGACGGTGGCTTCTTCTTTAAAACAAGATATCTCTGTGCAATTTCGTCTCAGACGAAAGAATTGGCCCACTGGCAGGTTTTCTCTGAGAGATTTCGGATGGAAACTTGTGAAAGAAAGTAAGGCATTCTTATCGGTGGGTTTATGATAGACTTTTGTATGTAGTTTTCCTCCCTTCGGTACAATCATTAGATCCAGGAAAGGTAATCCTGTCTTCGTTACCAAGGATGTAAAGTGAAGTAAGGGTTTTTTTTCATTCAACCAGTCCAGGAAGAGGGTTACTGATGGTTCATCACCCTTCCATATAAGAAGCACATCATCGATATACCGACGCCATACTTTGATGTTCTCTCTCCATGGGCAAGCCGGGTCAAAGATCACTTTTTTCTCAAAGGCACCCACATACAGACCCGCTAGGCTCGGGGCAAAGGTACTGCCCATCGAAGTCCCATGGGTCTGTAAAAAGGTGGTGCCCTCGAACTCAAAGTAATTCCTGGTCAGTGCTATCTCAGCTAGGTTCAATATAAAGGCCCGTGGTGTTTGATACTGCCAATCTTCTGCAAACAAAATATCCTCCAGAACCCTAAGGGTTTCTCTCTGTGGTATGTTGGTATATAGTGCCTCTCTATCAAGACCTATAAGGAATTCATTGAGAGGGTCGAAATCCAGATCTTTCAGATGATTCAAGATGTCCAAGGTATCCCGCAGATATGCTGGCAGCTTCTGGACAAGAGGTTTGAGAAAAAAGTCGCAAAATTGCGACAGCGGCTCCAATAGGGATCCGATTCCCGACACGATCGGCCTCCCCGGTGGTGGTCGGGTAGGTTTATGTATTTTAGGAAGAATATAAAAGTATGGTACTCTCGGTTGGTTCTTAATAAGATATTCTGCCTCATGTTTGGAAATCCAATTATTCACTACTCCTTCCTCCACCAGGGTGGCAATTTCTTTACTAATGTCGGGCGTGGGATCTGCTCTTAATCTTTGGTAGTTTCTGTCATCCGATAGTAAACGTAGACATTCATTGTCATACGTGGTCTTATCCAAAACCACTATCGCTCCTCCCTTGTCCGCCGGTTTCAAAATAATGGTCGGATTGTCCTGAAGTTCCTTCATAGCCGCCTTCTCAATGTTAGTCATATTGGAGAAAGAGCGTCCATCCTTGGTCCGTAAGTTCTCCAAGTCATGAACCACAGCATGTTCAAAGGTGCCTATTTCCTGCGGGAGATTAGACAGCTGTGGTGTAAAGGTAGATTTAGGACGCAGGGTTGTATCTCCTATTGCCAGATTCCTATCCTCCCTGTTCTCAAAGAAAACTCTAAGGCGGACACTTCTAAAAAAGGTTGCCAACTCTTGACGTAGTTGGAAATGGTCCAGGTAATTCGTAGGGACAAACCCCAGGCCTTTGTTAAGAAGATCCTCCTGAGTTTTAGTGAGGGTTATTGATGAAAGATTAACCACTAGAGATGTTCCCTGCTTGTTCCCGGTTGTATGCTCTGGGCCATGCTCCTGGTCACCCGTTGGTTCAATTCCTGGTCCTGATCGTCCCAGGTAACCCTCTGTTGCCCTCTCTGTTTGCCCCTGCCTGTGTTCCTGCCTCTCCCTAAAAAAGGCATTTGTGGTTGTTGAAATTGACCCATTTGGAAATGGGGGTTCTGAAAACCTGGATGTTGAGGAAAACCCATCATTGGCCAGTTGTAACCCTGATTAGGGTAGTTCTGAAAGGGATTAGGAAAGAAAGGTTTCGGTCCCCTTTGATATCCCCGGCCTCTCCCTCTCCTACGTTGTGGAAAATCATAGTCACTACTATCACTGGAACTGCTCGCAGTATCCCGACGTTTTCTACCCGGCAAGTTGCCCTTATTCCCATCTGCTAACTTTTGTTGGGCATACTCGTCAGTAATGTAGGGGTAGACCTTCTCTTTAGAAAATTTCCTCAAGTCTTTCTGTAACTTGGTTATCTTGGGCTGCATCAAATACTCACGGTATTCACTCAATTCCGTGTTGACTACATCCAGCTTATGACTGAACGTTGACATAATTATTTCCGCCTTCAGACCTGTCTCGGTGGTCTGTATCTGGATCAACAGGGTATCGGCTAATCTCTTAGCTGTACTAATAATCAGGATTAGCCAATCCCTGGTGCATTTCCACGCGATCAAGGCCCAGTCCCTTCTAAACGATGCATCCTCCAAGAAGATGAGGGGTTCATTAGTGACCAGGAGACCACGTGGAGCCGCATTTCCCCTAAGATACTCGGTGAGGATAGCCCCATGGAGTATGGTTTTCACATGGGACCTCTTAAGTTCTAAAAGTGTGTCCCAACCTTCCCCCTGTGTGAGGACCCTTTGCACTGCAGGGTCTCCCAATAGGGACGGGCCTGCCAAGATCTCTGTCGCCACCTCCTCTCCATAGGACAAGCCCTGTTCTTGTGCCATATCCAAACAAAGTGTTAATGGATATGTATCTCAATGTTAATATATATGTATGTGCTTGATTGGTTAATAAATGCTGGAAAAAGATTCTGCAAGTAAATTCCGTTTTCCCCTGCAGCTGAACCGCTGCTCAATACAATAATACACACAAAAGAAGGGGTGAGGGTACGGACTCACCTACCCCAAGCCCCCTGTAACCATTTTATGCACCAGAAGGAGTAGGGAGTAATAAAATATGTAACGTAATGGCACATGCAATATGTTCTAATACTGCCCTCACTCACACAAATGTGTGACATGCTTCATCATAGGGCTGCTACAAAAAACACCCCGGCGTAGCCACGCCTGGGGTGGAGCAATAGGGTGGGGGAAGACAATACAACACAAAGAAAGACACAAAAAAATTCTATAGTGACTGGGAACGACAGTAGTGAAAGTGCAGATAGGTGAATTAAAACTAGCTCGGAAGTGTCGCTGTGCCTAAAACTTTATTCCTGGATCTTCCGGCCAGAGTAAAAAGTGTGAAGGATGATGGTGAATGGGAGGTTCTATGTGCTCCTAACACCCCTCCTTAACTGCGAAGTGGTCAACATGTTTCGCCCGTTAGTGTATGCCCCTCGTATAGGGTCACGCTGGCCTTCCTCAGGACTCTACCTTTCCCAGTTAAGTTCTACCTCACCTCCAATAGGGATGAGAGAAAATTAAGAATCAGTTCCTTGCATATTCAGGAATTTTTCTCCCATGGATCATGTAGTTACTAAGGAACTGACAAGAGAAACAAAAGAAGGCAACCCATCAGGACTAATAATCTCCTATGGGTCAACACTGTATCATCTTGAAAAATTAATACAAACCACAGTACCAACCATGGTGTCTTTCATACTCAAAGGAATGACTGTTGTGTCTATCCCATCTTATTTTTACTTGTGCCAAAGAAAATAAAATCAGTGGTCATATCTACAATTAAAATAATTCATATAACCATGTACATATTGACTATATATATATAGTGAGTCGATAGCTATACAGGGGATAAGACTAGAGCCCTGCTTTTGAGGGAACAAAAATGGGTGTACCGCCTGCGGAGCCATGAAGTGGGGCTCAATGACGATATTCCTTGGAATGCTCTTAATTGCTAACATTCAGTGCCATCTCCTGGTATATCTCCTTTCTCCGTTCTGAGTGTATTCATATCACCCCTTTAGATGAATTATATCCTGGTTTTCGGAATTTACCCACTTTATGGCATTTTATTACATTTGACCTTAATCGGGGTATGTATCCAGTTCTGATCTATTTTGGAATTGGGTATTCTCCTTACAGCAGTACAAGTGAATACCAGTCTTTTTGCCCCATTGAGTTTTGGCATTGATTTGCCCCCATTCAGTAGTTTATTGGTTAAATATTCAATCTGGGTATGATCACCCTTTCCATATGTTTATTTTGGGTAAACATTCCCTACACGCACAGATTTTATTATGGGTGAAGTCACCACGCGCACGCTGCACGGTGGGTGACGAGAACCAAGCGTGTAATATACTGGAATGGAGGGCGAGCGGTCTAGATGATGTGCTGAGACAGGGTCACAAGGGATTTGGAATTACGTAGATGACGTACATCAGGTGACCGCAATTGTGAACTTCCGCTTGAGAGGGATAAAACATTGCACGCTCGACTCCGCTGCCACTCTTCACGGCGGACGGAGACGAGCAGTGTTTGCGGAGAATCACCCTTGACGTAGTAAGGAGGGATTTTGGAGTGTTGCGTGGGTATATATGAGTCCACTGGGCTGATATGAGTGGGGTGGATTTCATCTACTTTATAGAATATCTTAGGTGGTTACTGAGTGGCGTAGTCATTGTCGAGCCAATATCAGAATGTGAGAGGCTCTTTGCGGACATGGCTGAACGCTAGATAGGAGGACAGTATGGAACGATATACCCAGGGCTGGACCTTTTTCTCTATCCTTTTTTTTTTCTTGCCTTCTCTGTTCTCATACTGGGGATATGTAGATGGAAGCTGTCCCATAATACCACCAACCGCATTTGGCTTCTTGGGGACCAGCAGCTATCACCATCTGCTAATATACGCCAATTGCACAGTTGTAATTACCCCATTTGACGTAACCCTGATTCCGTAAAATTATAAAAGACATATTAGAAATATAGGGAAACCCCCTGCAATATGGGTTTCAACTATGTTTGTAACGATCACAATTGTTTTTATTCCCTTCTTTGAAAGAGTGTGACTATAGGGGGTCTCCCCTTGCCCGCCGCCAGTTCAAATTTGACTTTAGGGTAAACTCGGTGAGTAAAGATATACACCGGACCCCTATTGGTCAGTGATATTGGTTATGTGGACGAATGCTTGTTGGTTTATGATGCTGGAAAAACACATAAAAACAAATTTAAAAAAAAAAAATATATATATATATAGTCAATATGTACATGGTTATATGAATTATTTTAATTGTAGATATGACCACTGATTTTATTTTCTTTGGCACAAGTAAAAATAAGATGGGATAGACACAACAGTCATTCCTTTGAGTATGAAAGACACCATGGTTGGTACTGTGGTTTGTATTAATTTTTCAAGATGATACAGTGTTGACCCATAGGAGATTATTAGTCCTGATGGGTTGCCTTCTTTTGTTTCTCTTGTCAGTTCCTTAGTAACTACATGATCCATGGGAGAAAAATTCCTGAATATGCAAGGAACTGATTCTTAATTTTCTCTCATCCCTATTGGAGGTGAGGTAGAACTTACTGGGAAAGGTAGAGTCCTGAGGAAGGCCGGCGTGACCCTATACGAGGGGCATACACTAACGGCCGAAACATGTTGACCACTTCGCAGTTAAGGAGGGGTGTTAGGAGCACATAGAACCTCCCATTCACCATCATCCTTCACACTTTTTACTCTGGCCGGAAGATCCAGGAATAAAGTTTTAGGCACAGCGACACTTCCGAGCTAGTTTTAATTCACCTATCTGCACTTTCACTACCGTCGTTCCCAGTCACTATAGAATTTTTTTGTGTCTTTCTTTGTGTTGTATTGTCTTCCCTCACCCTATTGCTCCACCCCAGGCGTGGCTACGCCGGGGTGTTTTTTGTAGCAGCCCTATGATGAAGCATGTCACACATTTGTGTGAGTGAGGGCAGTATTAGAACATATTGCATGTGCCATTATGTTACATATTTTATTACTCCCTACTCCTTCTGGTGCATAAAATATGTGTTGTGTAGCCCTAGTGGTGTGTCTCCCTCATATGTGTCACGTCGCCATGACTCACATGACGGTGTTGTACTTGCTGTGGCAGTTAGCATGCACGGTGTCATTTAGCAGATCATCATCTCCGTGACAAAAACAACGTTGGAATCACAACAGAGGCAAGTATGGTGTATTAGTGAGTTTATTACATACATGTGTGAGGATAGTGCACAGGATGGTGGGTGCTGTACATTGGGATTGTAATCCAAAGTTCCCAGATGAGTTGGAAGTCTTGGTAGCAGAAATGTCCAGAGTAAAGTCCACAGTCATCTGATACATTAGTCCCACTTAAACTCCCCATGTTCATGTGGGAGAGTTGTGTTGCATTCGACAGGGTGAACAGTTTGCACACAAAGGAGAATTTCCAGAACAGGTGTTGGGTTCCTGGGGGATGTACCTGGCCATCGGCCTCTCAGTTGTCCTTCCTCGGACGACCCCTCTTCTTTCTGGGGGACCCTCACGTGCAGGCCGCTGCGGTGCAGAGGACTCTCCACCAGAGTCATCCTCCCTCCCTGTGGCAGTTGCAGTTGTTGGGGCACCAGATGTTGTGGGCACACAGGGAGGTGTGGACATGTTGGTGCTAATCTGGCGGAGGCATGTCAATATGTCCCTCTGCACCGCTGTCAGTTCTTCCAATGTGTCCCACTTGGACTCCATGCCAGACATGTGTGTCTCCACACGGGACATGTGTGTCTCCACACGGGACATGTGGGAGTCCAAGCGGGCATGATGGGCAGCCTGCTGCTGTTGAATGTCCTTGAGGATCCCCACTACCTGACTGACCTCTCCGGTGCTATTCTGGTACGCCTCAGCAATGCGTGCCAGTTGTGGGTCATCATGCAGTCCAGACCCCTCTGCAAACAGCGACCTCTGCCTACCATCCCTACCACCACCCCTGGACACACGTGTGGGAGCCACTGTGGCACTCACAGGTGACCCTCGGCCCCCTTGGGGGTTGGTACTGGGGTTGTTGTCCGTAGCTTCACGGTGGGCTGTGGTCCCTGTGCTGTTGTCATTGAGTGTCCTTGGTCTGTCTGTGTTGGCGGGGGTGGTCTGTGTGTTGGCAGATGTTGGAGGAATGGGTTCAGGGGGTGCAGATGGTAGTCCTGCTGGTGCTGCATGATGACTCCCACCGGAGGTGCCAGGTTGGTCTTTGCCATCCGATGAGGGCAGAGGCTGTTCCACACCAGAGAGATCAGGGTCCCCCAGAGCCTGGGACAGGGACTCCTCCTCATCTGCTGCTGTGTCCCCATCATCACCTGTTTTTGGAAGAGACACACAATGTATGTTATGTTTCTGCAGGCATCACTGGTTCAAACACATGACAGTTGTGACTGTACCTCTGGATGCGGGCCTGTACATTGCATTGTCCTAAGTTGTCACAGTCAGAGGTTGATATTGGTGTGGCTCATTGTCCTGCCAACCTGATGCATTTCTATGTGGATGTTGAGGTGTGTGCATGACCAGCATTGGTGGTATTTGGTTGACATCCGGACCTCATTCTCCCCCCAGCCCAGTTGTCCCACCATGAAGCATGCCACACTTGCAGTGGGTGCAGGTTGACTCTCAGGATGTCAGTCAGTGGTGTCCTGCTGTTGGTTGTTGCACAGTTCCCAGCAGGGCCTTGTGCTCCCCACAGCAGTACCCAGTGTCAGCCATCTTGTCAGTCCTTTTCCACTCCCTGTGATGTGAGCATGGTTCAGAGTGGTGTTGATGGGCCAATTGTGAGGGTGACCAATATCTGTGACTACAACTCCCATCATGCTATTGCCTACACCCCCCTTCCCAGCATGCCCATACTTCCTTCCTTTTGACTCTGCTTCCCTGTAGGGTAGTGTGCCTGTGCTGACAGGATGGCTGAGAGTGTTGTCCTGGCGTTTGTTTGGCTACAAGTCCCAAAAGTGTCCCTGTGCTTCACACGGCATAACCCAGTGTGGTTGTTCTTTGTGGGATATTTAATTGGAGTGTGAGGCATTGCATTCTCCCAGGTGAGTTGTGTGGAGTTTGTGTTAAGGGGGTGTGTGAGAAAAGCTGGTGGTGACTATGGTCAGAGCTGTCAGTCCTCCTTCCCACCCAGCCAGATATCCCACCATGGAACGTGCTTCCATTGCAGGGAGTGCAAGTTGTCTTTCAAGATGTATGTCAGTGGTGTCCTGCTGTTGGTTGTTGCACAGTTCCCTGCAGGGCCTTGTGCTCCCCACAGCAGTACCCAGTTTCAGCCATCTTGTCAGTTCTTTTCCACTCCCTGTGATGTGAGCATGGTTCAGAGTGGTGTTGATGGGCCAATTGTGAGGGTGACCAATATCTGTGACTACCACTCCCATCATGCTATTGCCTACACCCCCCTTCCCAGCATGCCCATACTTCCTTCCTTTTGAGTGGACTTCACTGTGTGTGAGTGTGACAGCAATGGCAAGATGGCTGACAGTGTGATCCTGTTGTTTGTTGGTGCCCAGTTCCCAGCAGGGCCTTGTGCTCCACACAGCAGTACCCAGTTTCAGCCATCTTGTCAGTCCTTTTCCACTCCCTGTGATGTGAGCATGGTTCAGAGTGGTGTTGATGGGCCAATTGTGAGGGTGACCAATATCTGTGACTACCACTCCCATCATGCTATTGCCTACACCCCCTTCCCAGCATGCCCATACTTCCTTCCTTTTGAGTGGGCTTCACTGTGTGTGAGTGTGACAGCAATGGCAAGATGGCTGACAGTGTGATCCTGTTGTTTGTTGGTGCCCAGTTCCCAGCAGGGCCTTGTGCTCCACACAGCAGTACCCAGTTTCAGCCATCTTGTCAGTCCTTTTCCACTCCCTGTGATGTGAGCATGGTTCAGAGTGGTGTTGATGGGCCAATTGTGAGGGTGACCAATATCTGTGACTACCACTCCCATCATGCTATTGCCTACACCCCCCTTCCCAGCATGCCCATACTTCCTTCCTTTTGAGTCGACTTCACTGTGTGTGAGTGTGACAGCAATGGCAAGATGGCTAACAGTGGTGTCCTGCTGTTTGTTGGTGCCCAGTTCCCAGCAGGGCCTGGTACTCCCCACAACAGAGCACCATTGTCAGACATCTTAGAAGTGGCTTTTCACTCCCTGTGAGGTGTGCTTGCTTCAGTGTGAGCCTGCTGGGCCATGTGGGTGGTGGATGTTGAGCTGTGACTACCACTCCCATCATGCTATTGCCTACACCCCCTTCCCAGCATGCCCATACTTCCTTCCTTTTAACTCTGCTTCCCTGTGGGGTAGTGTGCCTGTGCTGACAGGATGGCTGACAGTGTTGTCCTGGCGTTTGTTTGGCTACAAGTCCCAAAAGTGTCCCTGTGCTTCACACAGCATAACCCAGTGTGGTAGTTCTTTGTGGGATATTTAATTAGAGTGTGAGGCAATGCATTCTCCCAGGTGAGTTGTGTGGAGTTTGTGTTAAGGGTGTGTGTGAGTAAAGCTGCTGGTAACTATGGTCAGAGCTGTCAGTCCTCCTCCCACCCAGCCAGATATCCCACCATGGAACATGCTTCCATTGCAGGGAGTGCAAGTTGGCTTTCAGGATGTCAGTCAGTGGTGTCCTGCTGTTGGTTGTTGCACAGTTCCCAGCAGGGCCTTGTGCTCCCCACAGCAGTACCCAGTGTCAGCCATCTTGTCAGTTCTTTTCCACTCCCTGTGATGTGAGCATGGTTCAGGGTGGTGTTGATGGGCCAATTGTGAGGGTGACCAATATCTGTGACTACAACTCCCATCATGCTATTGCCTACACCCCCTTCCCAGCATGCCCATACTTCCTTCCTTTTGAATGGACTTCACTGTGTGTGAGTGTGACAGCAATGGCAAGATGGCTGACAGTGGTGTCCTGCTGTTTGTTGGTGCCCAGTTCCCAGCAGGGCCTTGTGCTCCCCACAGCAGTACCCAGTGTCAGCCATCTTGTAATTTCTTTTCCACTCCCTGTGATGTGAGCATGGTTCAGCGTGGTGTTGATGGGCCAATTGTGAGGGTGACCAATATCTGTGACTACAACTCCCATCATGCTATTGGCTACACTGACTTCACCAGCATACACAGAATTCCTTCCTTTCAGTGAGCTTCCCTGTGAGGTGGAGTTCTAGTGGTGGCAAAATATCTAACTGTGTTTGTTGGTTATATTTGTGCCACTGCCTTGCTGTATTTGTAGTTAGTTTTGTACATATCATGACACAGTTACATATCACTATGAGATGGCTTGTATTGTGTTTATCTGACTGACAGACAAATCTTGGGGTGATTATCTTTTGGTTGCTGTGGATTTGCTACGGGTGCATGGTTTGACTATCCCCTTGACAGTGATGTGTGTGTATTGTCACACAATATTGTGTATATTAGTTGTGTACTCACCAGGCTCTGGGATGTTTGATAGTCCATATACGCTCACTGGTGGTAGGATGGCCTGCACCTTCTCCTCCCAGGGCCTGAGGTATAGTGGTTTGGCAGGAGGGCCACTGCCGGTGCGCTGACTCACGATGTAATCCTTCTTTAGTAGGTCCCTGACCCTCCTGCGCACATCATACCACCTGTTCTGGATGTCTTCCTTTGTGCGCAAACATGGTGATTGTGCGTTCACCCTGTCGACGATCCTCTCCCACTTCTTGGTTTTCTGCGACATGGGGGTCTGTTGGACCAATGTACCAAACAACTGTGGCTCTACCCTGAGGATCTCATCTACCAGGACTTCCAATTCACTGTCTAGGAACTTTGGATTCTTCTTTGGGGGCATGGTGATGGGTGGTGGTGGTGATTGATGTGTGTGTGTGCGCAAGTGAGGGTGTGTGAGTGTAGGTTTTGCTGGGTGTATGTGAGGGTGCTATTTGTTGAGGTGCTAATGGTGTGTGGCTTGTGTGATGGATGAGCTGTGAGTGTGTCTATGGTTGCTGTCTGATGGTGTTCTGTGCTGGCAGGTCAGTTGAATTTGCAAAGGATCATGGTAGGGATTTGTGGCCTTTATATAGGTGGAGTTGGGGGTGTGTCCTTGTTCCATGTTTTTTTCCCCCTGTATTTATTGACTTTGTCATTGCTTGTTTGGCCCTTTTTTTTAAATTTTTTCCTTTGTATTTTTTGTGCATGTAGGAGACGTTCTTCTGACCGAGTAGGATGCTGCAGTTGTCTCGTGCGAGCTTCTCCGAGTCGTTCACGCTGTGTTTCTGCTAGGTTTATTGTGCGGCGTACATGTCGGTCGCGGAGTATTGGGTTGCTTCGGCTGGGTTTTGTATGCGTGTCGGTCGTACGGCTTGGGCTCCGTGCGACTCGGTCTGGTTTTCCATGCATTACATCGTACTGCGCGGGTCGGAGTTCGCGGGTACGTTTCGTTCGGGTTCATTCCTGGTGCGTGTCGGTCGGTTCGATTCGCGTGGTTTCCCGGCCGGATAGCTTGTTTCCGTCCGGTTCGGTCGTTCGGCTTGTGTTCCGTACGATTCGGTCGTGATTCACATGCATTTCATCGTACTACCCAGGTCGGGCAGTGCCGGTACGTGTCGGTCGGACTATATTCCCGTACCGAGTCGGTCGGTATGTTTTCCGGCCCGAATCGGAATCGACCCCTCAGTATTTTATTTTTTTTTAACAGATTTTATTGGTTTTCCAACGTACCAAGGGGGCAAAGCCCAAAGGACTGAGTACAATTGAAATGCAGTATGGCAGGCCCTCAGGTACAGTAAAACACCCACCCTAATTGTCTGCGGAACATCAGACCACAAGAACCCCCGGATCCCCCCCTGCGCACGCACCACCAACATGTAAGCACCATAAACTGTATATACAAAAGGAAAATCTCACAGCGTCCCAGTAGCACCAAATGTTACACAGGTCCGTCATTTACCACCAGTCGTTCTATGGGGTCTCGAATGGCAGGCTGTAACACCAGGGAGAGGTCTATACCTCGGAACTTCGCCCATCCAGCCCAGACCCTCCCATGTTTCTGTGGGCATCCCCTAGCCTGAAACACAGCAACTTCCGCCGACATACATCTGTCAAGGGCCTTTTTCCAATTAGATACAGATGGCGGGGACGTATCTTTCCAATGTTGTGCTATGTCCCGCTTGGCCAGGGTGAGACCCAGAAAGAGTAAGTGTTGTTTGTGCCTGTTCCCCCCAATGTCTTCCGTGCTGTGCAAAGCGCCAGTCTAGGGTCAGACGGGATATCCCATGCCAGAACACGCCCCAGGCAAGAGAGCATCCCAGACCAGAAGGGCTGTAGTGCTCCACAGCTCCACACCGTATGTAAAAACGACCCCTCCGCGGTGCCACAGCGGAGACAGGCCGGAGATGGGACTGCCCCCATCTTCCAGAGGCGGAGACGAGTGTAATACACCCTGTGGAGGCATTTGAATTGAATGAGTCGATATCTAGTGGAGACGGCGGCACCACGAGGACTGGCTATCACCTCGGCCCAGTCATCATCTGTCAAGCTGGGTAGATCTGCCTCCCAAGCTGCCCGGGTGCGGTGAATGGTGGTCTTGGAGTGTGTCGTAAGAGTTTGATAAATTTGCCTAATTTTATGGGCCCCCAAGTCCCCCATTAGTAAGCGCCCCTCCAGCGGGTGGAACTCCGGTAGGGATTCCAGCTGGCGAATCAAAGGGGTCAGTGCGTGTCTGAGTTGTAAAAAGCAGTGGAACTGTGATTTGTGGAGAGCGAATTCTGCCTGTAATGTCTGAAAGGATTTGAGAGTGGCCCCTTGCATCACATCACCCAGGGTAGAGATGCCTATGTCATCCCATCTGCGAAATCCCGCCAGGGACGCGACTGGCCGGAGAAACGTACCCTGCCAAAGAGGAGTGGCACCAGTCAGTGTACCCCACCAGCCCATAGCCCTAACCGCCCGTCTCCATATCTGAATGACTATTCTGCAGGCAGGGGGAAACGCCGTCAAGGGAGAGCTGCTGTACAGGAGTTGGAGCAGGGGAGTGCCATCCATTGTTGACCGTTCCACGGCGTAGGCCGGATCTGTATGGGAGCCGTACCACCATTCATTAACCACTAGGAGGTGTGAGGCCCAATAGTACGCGCGAACATCCGCCGCCGCAATGCCTCCGCAGTACGTGGACTGTGTGCAGGTTGCGAGCGCCACACGAATCACGCCTCCTTGCCATAGGAATCTGTTCAATAGAGCGTTAACCTGGAGGAACCACGACGGGGGAATAGGGTACGGATAATTCTGGAGTCGGTAGAGTAGGCGGGGAAGGGATACCATTTTAAAAATTGCGGATCTACCGTATAGGGAGAGGGGCAGCTGGGACCAAATCGTTGTCTCGTCTCGGACGGCTGGGAGTAGCGGGGCTATGTTGCGCGACCAGGCATCTTCGGGGCAGCGAGTGACATAGACCCCGAGGTACTTAAGGTCTGTATCCGCGATGAGCAATTGAGATGCCCACGCCTGGCTTCGCTGGTCCCCGTGAATGGGGAATAGTGTGGATTTAGACGGATTAGCATGGAGACCGGAGGTCTCCCCAAATATACGGAGGATCTGGAGGACACGGGGCCCAGAGAACCAGGGGTCGGACATAAAAAACAGGACATCGTCGGCGTAAAGCGCGATCTTGTCCGAGTATTCCGGCGTCCAGTCGAGCCCTCTGACAACAGAGTCGAAGCGCACCCATGCGGCCAAAGGTTCAATCGCTAAGGTGAATAAAAGTGGGGGCAGGGGGCACCCCTGACGAGTGCCCCTACGTATCGGAAAGGGGGCAGAGCAGCACCCGGCCGTGCGAACCGAGGCCGTGAGATCCGTGTATAAAAGCTTCACATATGCTAAGAACCGGGGCCCCAGATTGAGGGCAGCTAGGAGTTTAAAGAGGTACATCCAGCTCAGGGAATCGAATGCCTTATCGATATCTGCCAATAGGAGCGCCACGGGGCGGCCCAGGCGTGGGGCCTCTGCAATGGCATTGTGAACCCGCCTGATATTGTGTCTAGTGGAACGCTGCGGCATAAAGCCGGACTGATCCGGGTGCACCAAATCTTGAATACAGGTGCGGAGGCGATCGGCCAAGATCTTACCCAGCAATTTGGGCTCAATGTTTAATAGGGAGATAGGGCGATATGAGCCCGGATCGTCCGGAGGACGACCGGGTTTGAGAAAGACCACGATCTCAGCGTGTCGCCAATCGGGTGGTAGGATGTGTTGCTCTAGGGCTTCGTGTAGTGCTCCTAGTATATGAGGGCCCAGAATGGTAATATGACGACTTAGAAACTCACTTGGAAACCCATTTGGGCCCGGGTGCGGCCCGGGTGCATATTGGATAGAGCCGCCTGTAACTCATCTAGGGTGATGGGCTTGTCTAGTGCGTCGCGCACGTCGTCAGATAGACGACGGGGTGGTATGTCAGTTAAAAAGGTATCAATCAGGGGTGCCGCTATCACTTCGCACTCCTCATATAGAACCGTGTAATACCGGGCGAATGCCTGGACCACCGCCTCAGGGGAGGAACAGAGATCTCCCTCAGGGGACTTCAAGAGGGGGACTGGGGCCGGGGACAGCCGAGCCTGACATAGTCTGTGGAGCATCTGACTAGACTTATCGCCCCACTGATAGATTCTATGTTGAGTCGCCAGCCAAGCCTCTTTGGCGGCATCCGTGTGCAGCTGATGGAGTTGTTGTTGGACATGAAGGAGATTCCGTCGGGTGCCAGGGTCGGATCCCTCTACTAGTTGAGCTTGCAGGCGAACCTGCCGGTCTTCCAATTCCTCCGCCTGTTCCAGGCGCCGGCGTTTTTCTCCGGAGCGAAAGCTAATGTCAGCCCCCCTAACCGTAGGTTTGAGGGCCTCCCAAAGGGAAACCAGAGACGATGTGGACCCCACATTGAAGCTGAGGTAGTCCTGTATGGCTCGTAGGAGCATTTCTTGATAGTCCGCGCTGCGGAGAGACCACGGGGACATACTCCATCGACGGGGGGCCCGACGAGTCTGAAGGCGCAGCTTGAGCTGGATCAGGGAATGGTCAGAGAGGCCTCAGGGCATAATGGAGGTGTGAGATACCCTGTGGATGTAGCTATGGGGAAGGAACAAATAGTCTAGCCGTGAGAGGGTGGGATGGACGGAGGAGGCATAGGTGAACCCCGCCTCGGAGGGGTGGAAAGCCCGCCAAGAGTCTGCCCACCCCAGTGTGCGCGCTAAGGTCTGTAATTTGAATTGAGGAGGGGGTGTATCGAGCGGGAGTGCACGTCATCTGTCCCGAGGGGCCATAATGTCATTCCAGTCACCGCACAGGATCGTCAAGCCTCCTGGAAGGTCTCCCCAGAGTTGTGTTAGTTTGTCTACAAATGTCTGACCCAGTGGAGGAGGAGCATAAATACTCCCTAATGTGATCTGTTCCCCTGCTAAGGTGCCGGAGATAATCGTCTAGCGTCCCCCTGGATCTAACCAATGGCGTGTTACCTGGAAAGGTACTCGGCGGTGAATAAGAATTGCTGTGCCGCGGGCGCCCCTTGTGAAACCGGAGTGGTACACCGTGACAAACCCATATCTGGATAGGCAGGGGGCTTTAGTGCCCAGTAGGTGGGTTTCCTGCAATAGCAGGATATCAGCCGAGTACCGCTTTGCCAGTTGGAGAACCGCCCTCGTTTGACCTTGTTTAGGAGTCCCCGTACATTCCATGCCAGAATATTGAGTTCCCCGGTTGGAGTGTTACGTGAGTCGTGTGCCATGTCTTAGTATCCTGGTGGATATCGACCGGCAGTGTGGTGGTGCCATGGTAGGTGGTCATGTGTCTGGTGCGCAGAACAAACAATAACAACCATAAAAAAACTGAAACCCCACATTCCTCCCTCCCTCCCCCACCCCAATACTTCCCAGAACATGAAGTATCTGTCGCGGTGAAATCCTGACCTAAGCCCCCAACAGGATGACTCAAGCGGTTTCCCAAATGGATCCCCCCACCCAACATTACCCAACATTTCTTACACGTCCAGGGCGGACTGTGGCATATACCCTTCAGAGCGGGTGGAATTGGCCCAAACACTTTGAGATTCATTGTTGCCCTTCATAAGACCCCGCTGCAGGACCCTGATCACAAGAAATGGAGAGAGAACAGTTGTCCCGCAATCAGAGCCGGGTCAGTCGGCTGTTTCCGAGTGGCTCTTGGCTCGCAAGTTGGAACGGGATCGGTGGCGTCTTGCTGTTGCGTGATTGTCTTGCCGGCCGCTCCGGTGGGAGCCAAGTGAGGAGTCCGAATCCAGCGGCGGCGGCGAATGAGGCTTAAGAGTACGTCTCTCATCTGTCCAGGCATAGATCTCCTCCGGTGTGTTGAAGAAAAGAGTCTTGGCATTGTGAATTACCTTCATGCGAGCGGGAAACAGCAGCGTATACGAAATGTTCAGGTCGCGAAGCCGTCGCTTGGCCTCAACGAAGGACTGTCGCTGCTGCTGCACCAGCCGGGTGTAGTCTGGGAAGACCATGATAGGATGAGAGTCAAAGACCAATTGGTCCCTGTGGAGCCGTGCGTATCGGAGGATCGCATCCCGGTCGGCGTAATTGAGAAGCCGGGCGATCACCGGCCTCGGACGTTCTCCAGGAGGAGGCTTCTTCGTCAGAGCCCGATGGGCCCGCTCGACCACAAAGCAGGAGGACCTAACCTCGGGCGGCAGGAGGGTCATGAGCCAGTCCGAGAGGAAAGTGTCCATGGAGGTACCCTCGCATCCCTCTGGGAAGCCCACCAGGCGAATGTTGTTGCGCCGGGTTCTACCTTCCGCATCCTCGACCCTGGATGCGAGCTCCCGCGAGACTGTTGTAAGTCTGTCTACCTGTTTCTGAAGGGCGGATACTGTGTCTTCCACCGTGGAGACCCGGGTCTCCGCCTCCGTGATCCGGTCCACTGCCTTTCGGAGGTCTTGACGGAGGAACGACACCTCTGAGCCAACAGCCCCGATCTGGACCTCCCTAGCCTCTCGCGACTGGTTAATGGCCGCTAGAAGTGTCGCGGTGTCTGAAGACACGGCCTCGGCACTGTCTTTCCCGGTAGCTGTGGTGGTATAATGGTCCATGGTGTTTTGTTTGGGGGCCCCCGCGCCGGGTTTGTCCTTGCCCATCGCCGCACGGGGATGTAGGCCAGGGGAGGCCACTCAAGTCCGCAGCGGCAGAGGATGCGTGCGGGAGGGTGGACCCCGCCGGGGTGCAGCCAACGGCGGCCGGCAAGGGCGGACCTTGCAGCATCGGAAGAGTGTCACCAGAGCTCACAGCAGTCACAGCACTGTAGTTGGGCTAGGCCCCAGCCCCACACGCGGTAGACAGAAGAAAGGAGTGCCCCTGGGTGGCGGGTGGTCGCGGGGAGTCGTATGCTGCTTAAAGGCTACGGGGTCCCAGCATGGGGTCGACAGCAAGAGGCCCAACCCCGAGGGCCAGTCCCCAAAGGGCAGCGCACAGCATCCGGGGTCTCAGTCCACAGTGCCACCACCGCCGCGCGGAGAGCACGAACGCTCTAGAGCCCCCTGCGCCCAACCCCACAGCCTCGGCCCCAGCCCAGGAGGATCCACTGTCCGGCCAAAGAGGTCACCCCAAGCAGCTTGTGCGAATGGCGCCGTGAGCCGCGGGCCCCACCAAGCTCCAGGCTCCGTCAGGGACTTGCAGGCCTCAGGGTCTCTCGATCTCCAGTGACGTTCAGGAGGTGGGGGAGGGGCCACCGCAGCTACGCCAGAGGCCCGCCGGATCTGTATCAGGACAGGCCGCCTCCGCCCCCCAGGGCTCCACACTGCACTGACCTGGGGCTCTGCTGGGCGAGGGCCGCCACCGGGCGAGAGTCACATCAGAGGCCGCCCGAGGATCGCGGGCCAGCCCCACCTCCGCCGCACGCCGTCTCGCAGCCCCCGGGGAGGCCGCCTTTGCGTCGGTGCTGGTCTCGGATCGTCCGAGTATTCCACCGGCTTTGGAGTTCGCCCGGAAGGTCTCGGCACGTTCCGCAGCAGATTCCCCGCAGCGGTGGCGTCCGGGACCAGGATTCCGGCAGGATAATGGCTCTGGTCAGGTACGAGCCGGCGGAGCTCTACAAAGCCGCGTCCGCCATGCTTGGCTCTAAGCCACGCCCCGAGGCCCCTCAGTATTTTTAATACTTTGTTTGTTTTATATATATCTCTACATAGATAAAATTGTTGGGAGAAATAAGTAGTAAAGCCTGAAGAAGGAGGTTGGACCTGTGTATGCCTCCGAAATGCGTCGCTTTTTGGTCTACTTTGTAATAAAAGTGTTTATAAATCATATGGTCTGTTATGGAACATATGAAAAGGATAATTAAATCTATTGTGGAATAATTGTCTATGATTGTTTTCGATATTGCACTGATTGATTTGCACACAATTTTTTTTTATTTTATATATGTGATTTTAATGTTGCATATTCGTGTGAATATTGTATTTTAAATGTATTTTATTGATTATCAAAACATCAAAAAGAAGAAAGTTTTTAAACCAACTTAATAAATATTTTCATATTGGATTTTTGGCTACTGTGATATTAATTTGGTGATAGTTGAATGTTGCATGCGGAATAGTAGTAATTTGATGTGCTATCGAGGTATCCCAAAGGGAGCTTGTTTTAGACATTTGTTAGAAATGATCCAGTCCTAAGCAGTCATGACCTCAAGAAGAGTTATTGGATTGCAGTCATAGTCAGGGAAGTCACGGAAGAAACTGGCCAAGCATGCACTTGGCCAGGAGCATATAATGGGTACTCAGGAAAATCAGAAGTGAACCAGTACAGAGTATTACCAAGAGTATTACCAAGGACTTACAATTCTTTTTAAGGATTTGATTGAAGATTGAAGGGCTTTCTGTAAACCCCTGTGAAATCCAGCACCTGCATAATACGGTTCTGGAATCGGAAGGCGAAAAGGTACTGACTGTCCTTATCAAGGGGTATAGAGAAGAAAGCCTGGAACAAACCAATCACGGTAAACCACTCAGTGTCACATGGAATCTGAAACAGTATCACAGCTGGATTCAGTACCACTGGACAACAAGGAAAAACAATGTTATTCATTTTTCTCAGGTCCTGCACATTGTGGTACTTACCACTAGGTTTCTGAAAGCCCATAAGTTACATGGATGCCCCATTATAGCCTTTAAAATTCCTTATTGCATCATTGACTCAATCAGTGGGGTAATTCCAGCTATCGTTTCAGGCATTACATTGTACTGAGGCTATCTTGGATACTCAGCATTCAGTTTAAAATGTATGGAAACTGGTTCAACTCCTTTTATGAGACCTATTTCTTTCCTGAAAAGTGCCAGACCTCACTGTATCCTTTAGATCCGGTGACAAATCATCAGTTGTCCTCAAAAGGTATAATCCAATGATCAGTTGTCATCATAGGGTGTAATCTAATGGCTGTCCCTTGACTTGCCAATTTGAAATCAACATCCTCATCATGGGTCTGAAACCCCACACCTTTCGGTGTGCATTAAATGGTGCAATTTAACTTACACAACAGATCGTGTCCTAAAAGATTCACTGGGCTAGAATCACACACCATAAACTGATGTATTTCTTCAAAGGACCATATTTTAACAAGAATCTCTATGTAACAGGGTATGTCATTTGTTTATCTGCAACTACTACAGCTTGGATTCTTTTTTCTGAGAAGGGTAGGTTTGGAACTTCTGCTGTTCTAACAATACAGCGGGTAGCACCTGTGTCAATCAAAAATGACACGGGTGGCCATTCAACTAACCTTCCAAAACGGACCACTCTGGTCTACCTCTAGGACTGTACCAAGTACACAATCTTCCTACCCCCTCAGTCACCATTATTGTGAAAGGTTAGAGCCGTACCCCTCAACTGAATCAAACATAGGAAATTGTTGAAATGGATTTTGGTTTTGGAAGGGATTCTGATTAAAATTTGGAACCTGGTTAACATTAAATCTAGGACCATTTATATTTTGCTGAGGCATCGAGGCTTGAGGGACTTGCATCGCCAGTGCTTGAGGTACGTTAGGACCCTGCCTCATTGGCCTTGGCACATTCTAGGTCTGTATGCGGTTACCAACCTCCGTCTACACAAATCCTGGGTGTTAAACCTGGTTATGATTCATTCCCTTATTGGGGTTGAAGCGACACCCCCGCTTCCAATGCCCCAACTTGTTACAATAATGACAAGGATTAGATTTCTTCAACATTGCCACATCAATCCCGGTACTCGGGTCAATAGGGACACCGCAACCTCTACCTTGTGGAAAACCAATTCCGCCCTGCATACATAGGTCCTCCTTGCTGATACACACCACCAGCATTTCCTGTAAAGGATTGATTCTGACTTCCCCTTTGTGCTGCCTTCATCCCGGGCCATCATAAACTTTTCCTTCATTCTCTTCTGTTTCATGTCTAATTCATCACTGCAATATTTTGCATTCCTCAAGATCTCATCAATTGGCTTATTTTAAATTAAATGCTGCTGGGTCATCAAGCTAATCTGAGGCCTTAATCCTGTCACAAATTGAGACACAAGATTTCCCATGTCTTTGGTCTCCTGATTTTCCATCCTGCTTTGCTGCTTGACACTTGCAACAATCTCTCATAAAAAGCATGCACAGTTTCCTTAGGCTCTTGAGTTGTTCTATCAATCTTAACCCTATCCATTTTTTTTTGCTGGCACCTTTTCTTTCAAAATGATAATCACTTGTTGATAATTGTTCATCACTATGGGTGACGGGACATGAGATATTGGGTTTCTTTGAGACTCCTTCTCTGGCCACTGTATTGCCACTTTGCACTCTGCCCATAAGTCACTCTGTACCACAATGTCGAAGAGGGTATTCAGATCCACCCAGAGCACCTGAGAAATGTTACAAATTGATCAACCTGGGTGTTCCCCAACACTGAATTCTCACTCAAATTAGGGGAATTGCTTGTAAAGGAAGCATGATCCCCTCTACTCCAAGGTACATGGATGTAACCTCCACCTGACACTTCCCTTAACAGGAAATTTGGGGGGCCCCTCTTTGCCCAGCGAAGAAGGAGGTGGCTTGCCTTTGCTCCTTGTAGTAGATACTACCTTCAACTTCTTCTGGTCTTTCTTGTTATCCCACCTGCCTTCCCACTTATCTAACTCACTCCACTTCCACATACTACCAATCAGTTCCTTAATTTGTACCTTCATCTCTGACGTCCTCATACTGGTTAGATCACTTTCATCAAAACATGCACAATATCTCTTCTGTAAGGATTTTGTCCTATTTAAATTTATAGAATACCCTCGGGATAATTCAGAAAGCTTATCATGAGCTTGTTCAGCACGCCTAGTAACATCCTTGCACATTTATGTAAGTTTGTTTTCTTGGTAAGTATCTAAGCCTGAAAGGTAAAGATTTCCTAAAATTATCTCATCCAATTCTAATTTTAACCTGTCCATATCCACTGCAGTCTCCCCATCTGGAGGCTGGACTTCCCTGCTCAGTTCCAAGTCTTCACAACGTTTAGGGAACCCATTGAAAAACCTAATCAAATCATCCAACTCTTGGGAATTAACACCGTTCTAGAGTCCAGAGGTAATGCTCATCACCTCTCCTCTGGGGCTACTGCTTGAAACACACTGGGGTGAATTCCAAATGAACATGCAAGAATTTTGTGATATCGGAGTAGGTTCCTTTATGGAAGTGAGTCCTGTCCTATTCATTGCTGATGGCGCAGGGGCAACATAATGTGGAGTTATCTTCGTCTGGACCAAAGGAGTTCTTCAGATTCACCCCCATCTTGGGACAGAAGGGACATTGATTAATATTGTTATTTTTTTTATTATTATATTATGAACTTATAGTGTGTGCAGCTACCCAAGGGGTTTCCTGGCGCATGGCAGGAGGAAAGGATGCAGAGAAAGGATGCAGAGAGCTAAGTGAACGGATAAGAAAAGCCAGGTCTTCAGGCCTCTGTGAAAAGCATGAAAGGATGCACAGTTTCTCAGTGAATCTGGAAGGGAGTTGCAAAGTTTCGGGCCTAAATAAGTGAAAGACCGTCCCTTCATGCTGGACAAGCGAAACCTGGGTACAGTAAAGAGGGTCTGTTGCAAGGATCTCAAAGATGGAGATGGATTATATGGGTGAACCAAATCCAAAATATATTTAGGACCACCTCCGGCTTTTGCCTTAAACATATAGCATAGAGCTTTAAACTTGATGCGATTCGAGATAGTAAGCCAGTGCAGCTCATGGGAGACTGAGGCAGATTTAGATAACCAATAAAGAAGCCTAGCAGCAGAATTCTGCACTAGCTGCAGTCGACGGATAGTGGTTTTGTCATCTCCCAAATACAGCACATTACCGTAATCCAGTCTGGAGATAATAAAAGTTTGAATCACTGTCCTTTGTGCAGAGAAAGGGATCAGCCAGAGGATATTTTTAAGCCATTTAAGTACTGCAAAGCAGGTGGCCGACACTTTAGCCACTTGTGGTTTCATGGATAGTGATTCATCCACAAGAAAGCCCAGGTTCTTAACCTTGTCCGAAGGTGTAGGTACGGCACCTAAAGAAGCAGGCCAATGACGTGGGCCCAAAAGAATGGGGCTCTTGCCCAGAATCATGACCTCTGTTTTATCCCCGTTGAGCTTGAGTAGGTTATCATGCATCAAGGAGGACATCTGACTTAAGCCCAAACTGAGGTCTGAAGGCCCATGACTCTGAGCAGATGACAAGGTAAAGATAATCTGGTGTCATCAGCATAGGAAAAAAGTGACAACCCAGTGCCCTCTACCACATCTGCTAAAGGCGGATATAAATGTTAAATAACATCAGGCTCAGCGCAGAGCCCTGAAGAACTCCAGAAGAAAGAGCTTGTGAATTGGACCTGGCAGTCGAACAAAAATCCTGGAGGATCGGTCTTTACGGAAAGAGCAGAACCACTCCAAGGCCACGCCATCAAGACCAAGTGCCATCAGTCTTTCCATCAGGATAGGATAAGACACGGTGTCAAAGGCAGCGCTGAGATCTAATAAGAAGAGCGCAGCGGTTTCTCCCTCATCCAAGCGCTGCCTTAGCGACTCGGTTACACCCTGAAAGGTGGATTCTGTCAAATATCCACCCCTGAAGCCAGACTGAGAAGGAGGAGGAAAATTCTGAGCTTCTACAAAAGAAGTTAACTGGCTGTTAACATGCTTCTCCAAAAATAGGCAACAAAGAAATAGGGCATAGTTGGATCCAAATGAGCTTTTTTTAAATGAGGCAGGACCATTGCATGTTTCCACTTCTGGCGAACCACCCCTTCATTCAGAGATGCAATAAACAGGGTCCATGATCATGGATAATAAGCTGGATTCCAGCTGGCAAAGCTTGTAAGGAGATAGAGGATCTAGCGGGAAACCAGACTTAAAGGACTGGAGAGTAAGATTGAAAGATGTGGTGTAGAGAGGGAACCAAGTATTACGTTTGGATGATTGCCTATGAGTAAACTGAAAGTTGTGGCCATCGGCAGGAGAGAGATTCTGAGTATCGAACAACCCTCAGCATCGTTCGATTGTACTCTGTCTAGATGGTCACTAGCCAGTTCGGAATGAATATTTCCAACTTTTTGAATAAAAAAGAGTGCAAGCTCCTCACATCGAGTGTGGGAGAGAGTAGGAGAGGCAGGCAACTTGCAGGGGTCAGATAATTCCTTCACCACTTTAAAAAGTGTTTTGCGCAATTCTGAGGGCTTAAAATTGTATTGGATTAGAAATCAGCTAGAGCAGATTTACAAAGCCCATGATATTTTTCTAATGCTGCTCTGTAGTTGGTTTTGGTGTCCTCTGTTTAGGACTTTCTCCAAAGCCTTTCTAGGACCTTACATTGTTTCTTCTCATGATTTAACATTTCATTAAACCAGGAAGCAGGAGGCAAAGACTGGCCTGAATGTTTTACATTGACCGGTAAGCTTTTATCCACAGCCTCCATAAGCCAGTGATGAATTTGAACATGATCCAAGACCAACAGTTTAATGTCTGGTTTGGTGTCGTGAAGTAGATTATTAAAAGCCAGAATGTTCAGCTTAGACCAGGCCCTAGTTTTCACCATAGAGGCAGGATGAGAGGGTACACAAAGATGCAATTCTCACTGTAAAAGGCAAAGAAAAGTGGTCAGGCCAAAGTAAAGGACAAGTGGGATCAGTGACCAAGTCCAACAGATTGGAAAAAATTGGATCCAAAAGATGTCCTTCAACATGCGTGGGGGTAAGTTTACACAACATCAAATTGAGGACCCCAAGATCCTCAATAAAGAAGAAATCTTGGAACATTTGGGATCATCCAAGTGGAGATTAATATCGCCCAGTTTCGTAAAAATGGCTGATTTTAGAGTGTAAGGAGCTACTAAATCTGGGAAAGTGGAACACCAATTTCCAGCTTGACCAGGGAGACGGTACACCAAAGCACCATAGAACGTGAATTTAGGTGTCAGCAAGAGTGCAAAAAGTAGTGCTTCACAGGCGGGTGTGAGAAAATCTTCAATTTTACATTGAAGAGTATTTTTAAATACAATAGCAACTTCTCCACCTGTCCTATGTTGTCTACCTTTCTTTACTATGGAGTAATTGGGGGAGAGAGCCACAATTACATCTGGTGTGGATCCCTCATGAAGCCAGGTCTCAGTAAAGAACACAGCATCTGGTTGCACATCCTCTACAAAGTTTAAAATGTGTTGCTGGTGTTTAGGCAGGGACCAACAGTGAAACTCTCTGACAGAATTAGGTTCCCCCAGTGATATCACAATAGGGGTAACCATAATAGGTAGAATGTCCGAGCCACTATCTGGGGATAAAAGCTAGTCATTATGAACACTGCACTTTAAATGTTGAACATGTACAATTACACCCACTGCAGGTAAAGGAACTTGCTCCTGAGATGATGATTTGACAGTTAGGCAAATGATCTAGCTGCAATGCTTTAAAATGGCTTGTAGAGTAGCACAATCTCTCTAAAGATAAAAGACTAGGGTTTGTGGCACCTGGCCCCGGCCGAACACAGACGGGCGCAGACGGGCTTGCCTTGCCAGCGGAGTGCCCACTGCACACGTCCGCTGAGCATCTGCTCCCAGGCCATCTTATATAGAGCCGTAACGTAGGAACTGGACCGTAAGCAGCCAAAAGAGACAGCACCACCAAAATGGCCACCAAAGGTGGAGGAACAGCACTTAAAAGGTGTGCTTTCCGGGGGGCATGGCCTGGACGGCGACCAAGATGGCCGCACGTCTATGAAGCTCCGGAGCCGCCGCTCCTCATCCTTGATTCTACCAGTCAAGCCCAGGCGTCACGGCATGCCCAGAGGGGTGAGACAACTGCCAGCGTCTCGTGAGGGCTGATGATGGGTTGATCACATGCCCCCTGCTGCAACGAGCTGCGAGCCAGGTGTCTCGATGAGGCTCTCAAAGGGCACGTGGTGATAAGGGGCTGAGGGCGAGCCTGAGTGCGGGATCGCAGGCGCTAGCGATATCTGCTGTGAATGCATCCCGATACGGAGGGTCCTCAGTTGCCTCGCTGCAGGAATCCATCGATGTCGACTCCTGACATTGGGCCGCGGCAGTGAGCTCTCCCTGATGGTGTGCTGGGCCTGAAAACTGCTGCGGCCTATGTCGCTGCGAGAAGCGCGGCCTGACTTGGGCCTCCCCCCTGCACCAAGAGGCCTGGAGGCCTAAAAAGCAGACACTGATCCATCCTCTGATTCCTGGCACTGGCACTGGGCCATGGCAGTGAGTTTTTCCCCCTTTTGCTTCTCCCTCAAGACCGGTGCATACCGCGGCTGGCCCCTAGTGGGCTGGGCCTTTGTCCTCGTGCGGCCTGTGGCCCCTGGGCTGCTGCTGGGTCATATGGTCCCCCAGGCAGTGACCCTTCATGCCGGTGGGCCACAGAGCCCCTGGGGTGACAAAACCAGCCGGCCCCTGGTGCAGTAGCATGGACATACCACCGAGCAATCAAGCAACAAGGATGTGTGACCGAGTGACCCCCTAGCTTCGACGCACAACTGTACCCCACTATAGCGCCGATCCACCAGCCATCAGCGTATCTACCTAGGGATTGGCAATAGACCCATCACCTCCCCCCACTGCGCACAGACCTCAGACTGCTCTGCCTTAAAGCGGTGCCCATTTAAAACTCCGCTATGGGGAGGGGAGACCCAAATCAACGTCAACTCTCCTTTGACGCCGCAAAGGCCCCCCGGCGCGAGGAGGAGACGGGCCCCTCAGACGATGAACCCGGAAATAGGCTGAATCGGGGTCTCCTCCATCGGATGGAACTGCGCCAATTATGGCAGGGCTGTGGGCCGGTTTCAAGGCCATTGATACGCGGCTTGACACACTGGTAACACGGCTAGATGACATGAGAGGTCGCATAGACCAGCAAAACACCCACATAGAAACGGTGGAACAACGCATATCGGAGATTGAGGATGTGCAGCCAGCCATGGCTAAATGATTGGAATGCACAGAACATCTCCTTAAGACAGTCGCCACAAAAGCCGAATACTTAGAGGCACAATCGCACCGGAACAATATCCGCATAGCAGGAGTAGCGGAGTCCACCAATATTGGCCTCATGAATGAATATGTTGAATGCCTACTAAAAGAGCTGTTTGGAAATGACGCATTCTCATCCACATTCGCAGTGGAGCGGGCTCATCGGTCATTGGCCCTTAGCCCGGATCCTGGTGCCCCACCGCGCTTCATCATTGCCCGGCTCCTTAACTATCATGACCAAGATTTCGCCCTCTGCCTGGCTCGGGAAAGGGGTTCCATTCAATACCAAGGCATGTAACTTGCTCTCTATGCTGACTTCACCCCCCTAGTTCAGGAAGCCCGTCGGAAATATTTAGACATCAAAAAATCCTTACAGAAAGCGGGAGTGCGCTACGCAATGCTCTATCCAGCAAGACTGAGAATCCAGTTGAACAGCAAAACCCGCATATTCAACTCCCCTGCCGAGGTGGCTGATTTTTGGAAACAACAGCGGGCAGACACCGCCTCTTCAAGGATAGACAGTCGGGGTGACTCAGCAAGCCCATCTCACACTGGCTGAGGTGCACTGCACTTACATGAAAACCTCTGACTGAAGCCGCTGTGCCCCGCCTTGCATGACTGCCTCACCGGAAGGCTTTTCTCTGCGTGCAAATGAAGGGGTCCGAACTGGCTGTATGCCCTCTCGAGCAATTTAAAATTGATTTTTGTAGCTTGCTCCTCCCTCCCTTTCTTTCTTTCTTTTTGCTATACGCGTAACAGTGTTTGCTGCTCTGGGCAAATTCAGATGATGCATATTCGTTGATGGTGTCAGCGATCTCCCTTGAGCGTCGCCTCCCCCCAAGGAGATCTCCTACTGTTTTGATGGGGAAATGTTGGGATTCACCGGATACAGGTTGGGTTGTTATCCGATGTGGGTGGGGGGGTGGTGTTATATGGGTTGTTAGTTGTTATATGTTGGATAATAGTTTTTCTGCAGGGCATTGATGAGCACTCAGGCCAGTCATTGGCCCTTTCAAACACTGTTCCCAATCTACACGCAACCACACAGTATACATGACATTTCCAGGTAGGATCCCCGAGGCTTTTGGGCTGAGATGCAAGACGTGGAATGTACGAGGCCTATCTAACCCTTGTAAAGGACGACAGATATTGGCCTATCTTGCCCGACGTGATATACAGGTGGCACTCTTACAAGAGTTGCACTATGCTCCAAATTCTACTAATTGTTTCGCCTCCAACTGGGGAGACAGTCGCCTTTTTGCGAATTACAGTTCGTACTCAAGAGGGGTATATATTCTCATTCACAGAACAGTACCGTTCAGAGCACACAAGATAATCTTAGATCCCGAGGGCCGTTGCCTGCTTGTGGTTGGTACCTTGGATTCCCAAAGTATATTACTAGTAAATATATATGCTCCCAATATAGACTCACAGGATTTCTTTCCCAACATCGCTACACATATATCTCAGCTAGGCACTGATACTATACTAATGGGCGGGGACTTCGACCTCACACTAAATCCCGCTTTAGATACAACAGGAACTGGGCTGCTTACTAAGCCCCAGTCTGTACAGGCACTGAACAGTCTATTATGATCCTTTCTACTGCAGGATGGGTTGCACGCCCGCAACTCACTCCGCAAAGAATTCTCCTTTTATTCATCTCCCCATGGGACCTGGTCCCGCATAGATCACTGGTATCTGTCACCCAACCTTACATTAGCTGCACTCTTCCTATATCATCTTCCTCGCACACTGTCTGACCACTCACAAGTGCTACTGACCCTCTCTGTTCCAGATCCAATACGCGCTCGTGTACCCTGGCGCTTCCCAGAGGAGGCGGTACAAGATAGCATATTTCGTGCCGAGGTTAATGAAGCCATAGTGGAATATTTTTAGCTGAACACTGGATTGGTATCCAGCCACACTACACTTTGGGAGGCGTTTAAGGTCTGCATTCGAGGTACCTGTATCGCTAAACAGTTTGGGGTACTTCTCGCCATTCGCCGCGATTTGGAAAGGGTGGAGAAACTCTTAAGGGATATTGATGCACAACTCTCACAGAGGAGAAACCCAGCTCCGCTTCACCAGCGGGCAGAATTGGTAATGGAATTCCAGGAACTTGCTGCTCGAGAGGCCAATTATTTGGGCAAATACGCAGGGGCTAGGATATATGGGGAAGGGGAGAGACCGGGATGGACCAGGAGGGATGCCGCTGCTAGGCTCTGGAATTCCCTCCCCTCCGCTATCTCTGGACAAGTGTCTCATTCACTCTTCCGCAAGGCTCTGAAGACCTGGCTCTTTACATGTTCATCAGTCTGAGCCTTATATGTATTTCTGTCTGATGGCCCCTCCTGCAGCGCCTTGACGCCTCTGGGCTAAGTTTGCGCTTTAGAAGACTAATATTCATTCATTCATTCATAGCTAGGTTGCTATGCCCCCAATATCAGTCATCTTACATAAGGCAGGTCCAAATGCCAGACGGAACCTTAACCAATAACGGAGCTGCAATAACTACAGCATTCTACTCTTATTACTCCCGTCTTAACACTACTCGCTCCCCTCTGGTGGATAGTGCACTCACTGACTATTTGGCCGAGATAGCCATGGTCTGGCTCGAGAACGGGCAACAGCAATTTCTAGCCTCCCCTATCACGGCAGACGAGATATCTCAGGCCATCGATGATCTCGGCGGAGCCCGCGCTCCTGGTACGGACGGACTGTCTGGCACATTCTATAAAACATTTAAACCCGTGCTTATTTCCCATTAGCTGGAAGTATACGCGGAGTCCCTGGAGAATAATATGCTCCCCCCTCCACAATGCGAAAGGCTGTTATATCGTTATTAATGAAGCCAGGGAAATCTCCATCGCGCTGCGATTCCTACAGGCCCCTCTCTCTGTTGAATCAAGACTATAAAATCTTAGCTAAGGTTCTTGCGACTCGTATTTCCTTATTAGTGGACCAAATTATTTCACCTTACCAAACCGGATTTGTCCCGAACCGCTCCACGTCCATTAATCTACGCACGCTCTTCACAGTAATCAACCAGATTACGCTCGACCTTCCAGCTGCAGCGATACTGTTTGATGCCGAAAAGGCATTCAACTCCTTACAATGGTCCTTTCTTTATGCAACCTTGCGGAAACTCAGTATTCCCCCAAACTTTCTGCACCTTATTCACCTATTGTGCACAAATCCTGCTGCACGACTTCGTATAAATGGCGGCTTCTCAGATACATTTAAGCTGACACAGGGGACTAGACCGGGCTGTCCATTGTCACCACTACTGTTCATTATTGCGATTATTGCAATGGACCCCTAGTTCGCCATCTGCAGGAGCGGCACCTCCACCGGGGGCCCATACTAGCGTCACTATATGTTGTTGATATCATATTGTTCACTTGCGACCCTGAGACTAACCTCCCTCCCCTTCTTCTAGAGGTGGTGCGATTTGGGTTTTTTTCTGGGCTTGTCATTAACTGGGCCAAGTCTGAGATATTTCCACTGACGAAAGTCACGGTCCCGTTTACTCTCGAGTTCCCTCTCCGGTGGTGCGATCATCCCCCTAAATATCTAGGAATTTACCTACATCACGACGCAGCAGAAGTGATCCGACTCAATTATGGTCCTGCAGTTGAGCGCTTATCGACGCAAATTGATAGATGGATCAAACTTCCCCTATCTATGGCCAGAAGAATTGCCATTATTAAGATGGTGGTTCTCCCATGGTTTCTTTAATATTTTCTAAATATTCCCATACCTCTCACTTCTAAATTCTTTGACACACTGAGAGGTATGCTCATTAGACGGGTTTGAACAGCAGGGCAGCCGCGCATTAGCTGGCAGACATTGACAATGCCATATCAGCATGGTGGACTCTGAGTCCCCGACTTTTATCTGTACTTTCTAGTTGCGCAGGCACACTATGCCTATTATTGGTACCACCCTGACGCTCGACTGCAATATTTGAAGCCAGAATGGACCCAGGCTTGACCCCACTCACTTTCTGCCCTTATTCCGCATTGAGTACCTAGAATACCCTCCGAAATACAGACACTCCATTCAACATTCTGGGCCTGGACACAACTGTGCCGATACCTTCGGTTTGACCTCCTATACTCCCCAACACATACCACTGCAAGACATCCCATGGCTCTCTTCAACCATGGAAACCCTGACTAAGACAACATTGACCCAGTGTGGGCTACACAAACTCGGAAAACTTTTTTCAGAACACTCAGGCGCGATCTATCCAAGACCTAGCAGGGGAGTGGAAGGTGTCCTATATGGACAGGTTTCTAATGCACAGAACACACACTTAATTGATAACTGCACTGCGAACATCTACCGCAGAGCCAGCAGACTTCCCCCCAATTTCACTCATTATTACCTACACCTCCCGTGCCCATTTGGTTTCCAGACTCTATCATCTGCCTCTTACACTTAGACAACAAGTGGGTATTGGGGCATGAGCTGCTTGGGAAAACGATCTGGGTCACCCCCTACCTGATAAAACATGGACCTATTGTTGCAAACAGATCTGATATATCTCATTTAACCATCGTCATACGCTGTTACACTTTAAGTACATACATAGAGCATACATTACACCCAAACTATTGGCATAGATGGACCCAACCAAACCTCACACCTGCCCTAGATGTGCAGCGGAGGCTGCAGACGTCTCTCATATGGCATGGAACTGGCGCCAGTGCTAGCATACTGGAACAAAGTTTTCCCTGCCTTGCTGAGATGGTGAGGCTGAATTGACCCCTTCCCCATTAATGGAGCTACTGGGCTATGTGAAGCCTCTCCAACCTGGCGTGCGCCGCTTTTCAGCTATTGCCTTACTTCTAGCCAAACGACAGGTCTCTAGACATTGGTGCAGTCCCATGGTCCCAGCGGTTAAGGCCTGGATGAAAGACCTAATATATTGCAACACCACTAGTGATATATACGCGTCCATGCAGCCACTTACTTCTAGGCCCAAAAACATTTGGCAACCACGCTGCTCTTACCTGCTTTTACATCCTGAGGAGCGGATTGAATGTTAAAAAAATGTGTTGCATAGAACGAACCAAAATGTATGTGATGAGAACAATGCCTCTCCTGGAATATGAATGAATAGTGCTTGTAATAATAATGATCCAACTTGTTTAGAATGTCACTTGCTCATCCCAACGCTACCAGCTATGTATGGACAAAATATCCCTGTATGTTTTTGTTTGTTTGGACATTAAAATGTATCTGTGTTTTTCTTGAAAATGCAATAAATAAAAATATTTTTTTTAAAGTCATGCTTTCCTTCCGACTATTAAAACATAAAATACAGTCCCCAAAACCACACTTCTGTATACACTGCCTTGTAAATTAAAATCTCATTAAAACAAAAAGAGAATTCAAGTCTGCCAGGAGTTTAAAAGTAACTTTGCTCCTGCAAAAACTCCTACCTAGCCGCTGCGCGTCCACTCCCTAGCCATCTCATATAGGGCCGTAACATAGAAGCTGGACCGCAAGCAGCCAAAAGAGATGGCACCACCAAAATAGCCGCCAACGGCGGAGGGACAGTACTTAAAATGCATGTTTTCCTACTGACTATTAAAGCATAAAATACAGTCCACAAAGATCACACTTCCATATACACTGACCCCTAAATTAAAAACTCAATAAAACAAAAAGAATTCAAGTCTGCCGGGAGTTTAAAAGTAACGTTGCTTGTGCAAAAACTCCAACCTAACCACTGGGCGTCCACTCCCCGGCCATCTTATATAGGGCTGTAATGTAGAAGCTGGACTGCAAGCAGCCAAAAGAGATGGCACCACCAAAATGGCCGCTAAAGGCGTTGGAACAGTGCTCAAAACGTGTGCTTTCCTTCTGACTATTAAAACATAAAATACAGTCCCCAAAATCCACACTTCCATATACACTGCCCCGTAAATTAAAAACTCATTAAAACAAAGAGAGAATTCAAGTCTGCCAGGAGTTTAAAAGTAATGTTGATCGTGCAAAAACTCCTACCTAGACATGTTTATTCCAGTAGGAACAGTCAAGGCATGTGTCGTGGCCCCAGACAACTCAGGTGTATATAAAGTAACAGCAGGACCAATAGTAACAGGGATGGTTATTGCGTCTGACATGTTGGGAACAGAAGAGTTCACAGGGGAACAAATCCCGGAAGGCTCCCCCATAGGGATCTGATATACATTCACGGTGGCCGTAGCTCCCTCTGAGTTTCCACCGATAACAGCACTACCCATCCCTTCAGGAGGGACCACATTATAAGGTGGCGGATGGGTTGAAAACAGCACATTCAAAAAGTCTTCACTTTGCCTATCACTATCTTTGCCTGAGCCTTCTGCATTCTCAAGTTTGTCCCCCTTTTTCTCTTTCTTCCCTTTCTGAGGTTCCTCACTCTTCAAGATTTCTACCTTCAGTCTCTTTTTCAGAGATCATAATCCTTCAGGCTGCAGGCTGTATCCAAAGAGGGCTCCTAAAGCCAGATACCTTCTCAATGAGGCCCCCTTAACCGAATTTGATACTGAGGAGAGGCTACAAGCGGGAGGAACCTGTTTCTTCAGCCCGGCAGCACAGCACCTTGGTTAAATTGACTTTGCAGGTTTGTCCTTGTCTTCATGCGGTTTCACACAGCAGAGGGTCCCAGGATCTCAGGAACATCGCTTGGGGGTCAATACTCATTCCAGCTAAGGCCACCATCAGGGTTCAGGTCAGGTCAAGCTGGTACTGGTTAGCTGGGCGCTTCAGTAAAAAGGACTCTTGAAAGCTTGTTGTGGCCCTAATGATTTACACAGAGGTTCAGCCAACTGTCCCTTGGAGTCCAAATCTTTGCCCTAGGTAGAAAGAACAGTGGTTCCAGCACCTTGGGGTCTCCTCCTACATCTCAAACAGCAGGTGCTGTTCTTCTTCTGTTCTTCTACAGGTCCATAGTGTTCTGAAGTGGGTACTAGGGATGCAACATTTATGCCTGGCATCAGCTTGTGGTTTGGGGTCATTCGAGGCTTCTCCCTAACCAACGAGGTAAAAGTTCCCAAAGGTTACCCTACCCACTTATGCAGCATTTCATGTGTGCCCTACTGCAGACAATCGAACAGTGCCCCTCTCTTCCTAAATCCAAGATAGTGAAACACTTCTTACCTTGTGCAGAGTCTTTGTGTCCACCCCAGTGGTGTGGCCAAGGGAATGAGCAACCCCTCTTCTACGGTCATTTCTAACCAGTTCTGTGGAGAACTCGCACCCTACTGGGAAGGAGCCTGCCTGCCTCTGAGAACAAAAAAGGGGCCTCTAGGTGTCATGTGACATCTGTCTGTTACAGGGGAGGGCCCTTTGAAGTAAATTAAATTGCTGAACTGTGAGAAAGTGCCTCTTTTGACATGGTTAAACCCCCACTTTTTGCCTGAAAAATGATGTAGTTTTGATTGAAAGTGCACAGGGTCCCTATCAACCCGGTCACCTGTGCCAGAGCTCTTTCCCTAAAACTGTACCACGATTGGCACTACTTCAGACCCCCCTGTAGTCCATTGGGACTAAAGAGGGTCCCCTAGGGACCCCTGACTAAGGCCATGCAAACTACCACTGCAGCCTGCATGCCTTGGTGCAGAGAAAAACAACAAAGTCGACATGGCACACTGCCTGTGTGGCATGCCAAGCAGCACTCCCTAAGGTATAGGTAAGTCACCCCATTTGCTGTCCTTACAAGCCCTAAGGCAGGGTGCACTATGTCTCAGGTGAGGGCATATCTGCCTGAGCAGATATGCCCCTACAATATTTAAGTCTATTCTTAATATTGTGAGTGCCGAGGAAGCTATAGAGAGGGCATGTGCTGGAAACTCGACAACTCGAGTTCCCTAGCTCCATGATTGCTTCACTAAACCCCAGGAGTGTTTGGTACCAAACAACTCCTCTTAATAAACCCACACTGATGCCACTGCTGGATTTATTACAATATGAACCCAGAGGGCACCTGAGAGGTGCCCCCTAAAAACCCACCAACTCCAGTGTGGTCTCTGACTGGCTTTAGTCAGCATGCCACGACCAGACAGGTTTCTGGACTCATGGGGTGAGAGCCCTTGCTCTGTGAGGCCAGAAACAAACCTTATCCTGGGTGGAGGTGCCACACCTCCTCCCCCAGGCAGGCACAGTGTGTGAGAGGTAAGCTTCAAAGGCCTTGCCACCTTTGTAATGCAACCCTAGCCTCTGCTGCTAGCAGCAGGCCCCAGCTCAAACGTCCACTGTTGTCAGGAGAACCAAAGGGAAAACTAAGTGAGAATAGGTTGTGTTCCCCCCTTAGCTAACACCACCCCTCAGGTGCTGGAGGCAAAGTGAAGCACATTTTTCAGTGCCCACCATCTTGAAGTTGGTGGGACTTATCCAATCAGGGCTAGGACTACGCCCCCCTCACATAGGAGGGTGGTATAATAGTGGGGGTAGACACCCGAGGTAAGGAACCTATTGGTCCCTACCTGTCACTCCCCTATAACACCCCTAAATCTAGTATTTAGGTGGCACTCCTAGACCATGAAAGTTAGATCACTGATGGCCTACAAAGCCCGTACACCGAAGAGCCACAGCAGCACGAAAGAAGAAGGACCATTGACTGGCTTGGCGCTAGACATGTTGGCTTTTCTTCTGTCTTTCACCCCTGTAATAAAAGTCAACATGTCCTGAAGGCCCAGGAACTTCCAAAACCCCGTGGGGATTTCCTGTCTTCAATAAAGAGCAAGAACTCCTGTGGGCAGCAGACCTGTCCAAGAAGAAAACAACTTTAAAACCGAACAGCTCTGCCCTAAGGAACCGCAAAACCACCACACGACCCCCCTGTGCACCCGACACCCACAGCCCAAGTCCAAGTGGCCCACCCATCCTGCAAAGATTCCCCAGCGATTCTGAGCAAGAGTTCACTGTGAGCTGACACCTGCCAGACTCTACATCTGCGCTTGCAGCCTCAGCCCTAAGACTACCCTTGACATGAACCTGCTCCGGTAAGACTTTCCCGATGCCAAAGGACACTCCTGACCCAAGTCCCTGGGCCTTGAGGAGCTCAACCAACAGCATCCATCCGTCCCCAAGCATCACTACTTACCTGGGCAGGTGTGGGCTTTCTTCGTCCTGCGTCCTGGCCAGAGCCTTCAGCTTTTTCCAAAACCGATCTCCCCCATTGATTTGCATTGGACGCCCGATGCTGTGTTGGTACGCTGCACTCATCCGCCCCAGTGCCACTGATGGTGTATGTTTGGTGCTGCCCTGTGGCCCCTCCAGTGCTTGCCTGAACCCCCAGAGATTGAACACCGACACCGCTGTTACCTACCTGTAAGCAGCGCATCTTCGATCACCCCTCCAGTCTCAATTGGTTACCATTGGGCACCCGACCTCTGCACCTCGTCACCTGTGCCGCTGGTGGTGCAGTTTTGGTGCTAACTTGAACCCTGTCTGGTGTTGACCTGAAACCCCAAAGACTGGTTTTGTAAGTTGGGTACTTATCTGCAAAACTGCATTCTTGTTTTCCTCTCTTGGGTTAACATTGCTAAAATTAAAATTGAAGTATTGACTTTTTAAAGTGAAAAGTATTTCTTATGAAAAACGTACTTACCTTTGAACATATATCTTGATCTTAAAATACACCTAGAAAGAAACTTATTTTTCTAAAATTTATGTGGATCTCCATTTTAAATCATGTGTCATTTATTAATCACTGTATGTATAACAAATGTCTTTCACTCCTCTGTGTTAGGCCTAAGGCTGCTTGACCACACTACCACAAATAGAGCACTTTGGGTTTACATTGAGCCCTGTACACTTCTGGGGGAATCTCTGGACTCTTTATACGGTATACCCAATTATTGGTATATCACATACAAAAACAGCTTCCTACATGACAACCGTCCAATTGGTCATCCTACCAGAGGAACAGAAACACCCAGGCCTTTGTCTCTGCGAACAGCTTTCACACCCCATGCAAGGCTTGAACACTTAGATGACTGCAGCTGTAGGCTAATGTAAAATAGCCCCCAAAGGCTTTATATAGGGCAAATATATCTTTATAAAAATACCATTTCTTTACTATTTATTAACCCCTTCCACGCGGCGCGAATTTTCGCGCTGTGCGGGGGGTTATAATTAACCTACGGGAGCGTGACGGAAGGGTTCCGTCATGCGCACAGCGCAACTGACGTGCATGACGGAACCGCTCCGTCACAAGCATGGAAGGGGTTAAAAATCTAACTTCACTAATGAATTTGGCTTTTATTAAATATTACAAAGAGTACAATAATGACATTTCTAGATGTTTTCTAGCTGAAAATAGTTTGTAGGTGCTAGTCACTGTAACGGTGTTTAATATAACCCTAGGCGGAGTATGCGGAGTGGTGCTCCGCGTAGTTCCACAGAGTTTAAAAAAACTCAGTGGAACTACGCTCATCTCCGCTCCACCCCAGGTCCACGGAAAGTTTTTAAAATTTTCTGCACATGCGCAGTCCACGCAAGGCGTAATAGGTACGGGGACGCGAGGAGGAAGACAAAGGAAAGACGGAGACACCGCGGCGAGGAGGAGGGCGGCCCACAGAGAAGGTAAGTGGGGTTTTTTAAACATTTTGTAAAGGTTGCTGGCCTCGGCTGAGGGGCGTACTCCGCTCCGCCACGTAGTCGGAGTTTTGCCGCAACTTCGCGTTACCAGCGGATCGCAGAGTTGGTAAAACTCTGCAAACTCCGCTGGCAGAGCGGAGTACTCGGCCTGGGGTTAGTTTAATATTAACTTTCTACATGTCCTACATTTATATACAATGCATCCTGTCTCATAGTAAATACTCAAAGTACAACTTAGAGGTGACATATTTATATTTAAAAAGAAGTTACAGGCTTGTCAAAAGGGTTTATTTTGACAGGTGGGGTTGCAGTTTTAAACTGCAGCTGCCAGGCTTCAATGGCAGGCCTGTACTCATGTGTTCCTGGTTACACTAACAGAATGCACTGTAGTGCTGTAGACCATAGGTGACAGTTAACTTTCCATACCATGGCTGTATTTGGACACCATATGCTATGGACATATAGGGAACTTAAATATGCCAATTACGTATTAGCCAATTTGACTTGTTTTATAGGTCAGAGCAGATGCAAAAAACCAGCAGCATCAGTCCACTATAAATGGGGGTGACCACGCAAAAAGAGGCACTTTCTCAGGCTCAATCTCTTTGGATATCTCTGGTTGTTTTTACTCCCAATATCTTCCTCCTCCAGACTGGTGGTGTCCACATTTTCCACCTAAAACGTTGGCTCTACAGCATCATCCAAAATATTTTGTTCAAGGAGTGTATTTATCTTTGGTCAGGTGAATATGAGGTTCCTGCTCTGATGCCCATCTTGAGGTCAAGGATCTTGAGCTAACCCTGACTCCTGTTGCATTGTTTCTTTGCCAGTTCAGTTCACTAAAAAGGAATAATGAAAAACATAAATAAATAAGTTCCTATGTCCAATCCTTCATATTGTTTCCAGCTTTTATTGATAAGGGTTATTTTATCTTTACCAAAAAAGTATGGCATTGTGGATACTATAACGAACTTTTAACGTTAATGTGTTTATAAAAATGTCTTAAAAAGATCACTCATTTAAAGTAGTTAGAAAATGATTATTCATATATATCTGACTTTCAATGCAGAACAACATGTTTTATGGAAAAGAGATGAATTCATGATACATGTTCACAAAACTGAAAACAATATAAAAACAATCTTTACCACACTGACTATCTTGTAAATTAGTGCTTTAAAAATAATGATTATTAATAATATGGGAAATATGGTATTAATATAATTAATATTTTTTGTCATTGTTAAAAAAGGTTTGTTTTGAAATGTTTCTAAAAATGTCATAGGTTGGTTTGAAAAAAGTGACATTTACATAAGGCCAGGCACACATAAAAATACTTTGACAAAATGGAAATGTAACATATGTGAAGTATTACATTTGTGACAGATGTATTACTGAAACAAAATTTGAACTTAGAAAATAATTCAATTATGTCACTTTTATATGATTAGGTGTTGCTAAAAAATCGCAATTTAAAAAATATTAGTATAGCGAACCAGTCATTCTGTTTATACACACAAATAACAGAGGTTAGAGGCAACAATGATTGTTAGAAAAAATTTGACACTGGACACGAGTGGAAAAACCTTCACAATGTGTTTGCTCCTATTAGAAATAAAACAATAATACATTTCCAGCTGAGCATGGAGAGTCAGCCAGGCTCCTCTCAGAGCCTTACTGAACAGTGGTTTCATCTAGCGATGACATAATGTGGCTGGAACAACACACCACAAATGTCCTAAGCTTTAATCATGGCCCAGCGAAGAAGAAAGTCCTCCCAGTCCATGTGGCACTCATTTCTATTCAAGGTGTGGACACCCACTGCACGGTAGAGCGTGCTGATGTCTCTCAAGTTTGGGCCTACACTGCACTGCTCAGCTGGCTGTTTTGACCCCCATAAAACTGAGAGTAATTATACAACACTCAATCTAAAACCACTCGTAGTCCTTCGTCAGTGAAGCTGGGGGCCCTCTGTATGATCCCTCAGTCGTGTCAGTAGATTGGATTATTAAAGGAGCAGCAAGATTGAGAAAGATGTTGTTGTGGTGAAAGGATTTCCTCCGAAGAACCCAAAAATGCCTGACTTTCTGTGACTATAATTATTTTCCTTTTTGTCACATTAGGCAGAGATATCCGTCTCTACCTCAAAGCCCCTGTCCTGCTTGTGGAGATCTCGGCCCCCAGGGAAGGGAGACCTCTGCATGTAGGTCAGGGGCTTCACATACTGGAGGGTGCATGCTGCATGTAGAGAAACAGAAAAAGCTTTTTGGGGAACACAAAGGGGCTGATTACGATGCAGTTGGAAAAGGCTCCGACCATCGGTCGGAGCCTTTCCGACTGCATCGTAATATGCCGGTCGGATTCCTTTCCGACCGCCTCATTACAATGGAGGCAGTTGGAAAGGAATCCGAACAACCATTCCAGCTGCTGCCGACGGGCTCGGAGAGACTGTGTGTAGGAAAGAAAAAATAGGATCTGCTTTCATGGTCACTCCCACCTTTTGCTGATGTCATTATGTTTTCTGACTGGTCTGACTGGGATCCTGCTAATCAGGACCCCAGTCTCTGTGCTTTCTCTGTAAATTGGACATGGTGAGTACTTGGGTACACTCCTGATTGGCTACTGGTGTACCCTGATAAGTCCCTAGTATATGGTACTAAGGTACCCGGGGCATAGGTACATCAGAGGTCTCCCATGGGCTGAAGCATATATTACGCCACCCATGAGAGATCAGTCAAATTGTGACTCCCGGCCTGCCATTGCAGCCAGTGTAAACTGGTGCTAGCACCACTTACAACAGATATAGGTTTCCTTATATCTGAGGCCACTACACTTAAAACTAAAAGTCACCCCTAAAGCATGCCTTTCAATCCTGAAAGCAGGGTGCTGGGTCCTAAGTGTGAGGCTGCCCCTGCATGAGAGGGGCACCCCTACAACCTTCAGAGTCCATTTTCCTGGGTTGTAAGTGTATTAGCCATTACAACAGATAGAGTGGCCATGCGTCTTTATGTGATGGCCATCTCTAAACTGGCTGTATTGGTGTGGGGGTTATGATTCCATGCACTGTAAAGCTCCTCCGGGAGGCCCTCAGTGCTCCCGGTACCAGTCTTCCAGAACCGGACAGCAAGCTAGGGCTGCTGCCAACCAGAGACACAGTTCTGCCCACCTGCTGCTGAGCCAAGCTCGAGCAGGGGAAGGCAGAACAAAATATATCCTGTCACAGAGAGGTGTGACCACCTCCCAGACAGAGATAAGTGTATTGGGCCAGGGTGGGAGCGCTTGCCAGCGCCACTGAGACTGCTTGTAGGGCACATTTGGTTCACTCTTTGCATACTCCAGTTCAAACCAGTTCAGGGAGACGTTGGCTCTTGCTCTGGCGGGAAACTGGACAAAGGACATGGGAGTATCCTCCCCACTGTCCAGCACCTCTTCTAGGAGAGACCTCTGAATCGTCTCAACCCTCTCCTAAGGGTACTTAAGGGCTTACCTGTGGGTGGGTCCCTAGATTCATTGTGGGACAAGATTCATATCACATACTACTTCAACTTCGACCGTCTTGACACTCTGGACTTCACTTTGGGAACCGAGACTGCACCGGGGAAGATTCCTGCTGCTCCTGCTCTTGTCGTTCTGCTGGTCTTCTGCAACATCTGTGGCTGTGCTCCATTCAGGTTCTTCACCAGGCCTGTGGATATCCAAGACACCCGAGGGAATCTCCCTTAGAGTGAAGGAGTCACTCCTCTGCATCTGCAGGCACCGCAGAGCAGCTGACCGCTCTGCTGATCCTGGGCTCCCATGGACTCCGAAAGGCTCAGCAACACAGGTGGCGGTTGTGCAACTCCCTCGAGGCCTGCACTGTCTTCATACCGAGTTTAAGGCTAGTATCCCTCGTCGGAACTACTGGAACAGAACCCCTGTGCACCGCGTTGACTTGTCGTTGCCAAGGCTTGCTGACTCTCTCCTCCAGAGATCTTTGGGCTCCAAGAAGCTCCACCCTCAAGCAACTCCTGCAGCCAAGATCTTTGCCCTCACCACTTCTTCTGCACCGTGGGCCTTCTTCATTGGTGAGCTGCTCGAGGTCCTCTTGCTACTCCTGTGCCTTTGGCCTGTGGGTCCTCTTGAGGGTCTTCTTTGGTTCCAGTGGGCTCCCCTACTCTGACTTACCTGGTCGTGGTGAGTCACTTGGACCTTGCTCATCCCGACACTGCACCCTGTTTCTCATCTACGTTGTTTGCTGCTGCCAAGGCTTGTTGGTGCCCGTGCAGGACACTGACCCCTTGGCCCTCGACATCCGACGTGGGACAGCTCTTGAACGACTCCTGGTCTTCCACAGAATCGCCTGGTCCGCACAGCTGCAACTTAAAGGGCACCGTCAACCTCTCCTGCATCTCTGACATCGGTGGGCATTCGTCTTCCGTGCCTCCTGGTCACTCCTGAGTGGCATAGACTCTGTCCCCTCTGTTTGCAGGTACCTCTCATCTTGAATCCACCTTTGGGTTCCACCAGACTCCTTCTTCTGCTCCAGCGGCATCTTTCCTGAAGTCCTCCATTGTGGTCTACGGCGGTTTCCAACGTCACTTGACACCTATGCACCCGGCTTTCCTGGTGTAGGTATCCTCGTTCCTGGGGTATCCATGGGTGTGGTGACTCTCCAACCTTCCATCTTCTACTGGGTTTCTTCAGGGTCTGCTGGGAAGGGTCGTTTTTCTTTAAAACTGCAACCGCAACTTACCCATTGACTTGTGTTGATCACGCGGTCGTATTCTCACTCTGCACACCGCCTCCGTGGGGCTCCTGGGTACTTACTTTGGGTGGTCCCTTGGGTCCCCAACACTTCTACGTCTTCTGGGTCTACTCTTGACTTCAGTCGTCGTTCACATTCCACTATTTTAGTATATGGTTTGGTCTCCCCCTGGAGGCCACTGTGTATTTGTGCTACTTACGTGCTCTATTTCCTAAGTATTGTGTGTTTCTATCTCCGGGTAGAAGATAGTACAATTGTGTTGGTGAGTGTCTGTAATAAAATGCATATTTTTATAACTACACTGTGTGATTCTGTTTCACTTAACCTTTAGCATAAGATTAAGTCCTGGTAAAACAAGCTGCTTTACACTCCTTCTGGACTAACCCTGAAGGCTCTTCTCCACAGCTACCACTTAGAGAGCTTTCTAAGGTTGTCTAAGACCACTAAAATCACCATAAGGGTTGTCTGGATTAGTGCAGAGTGCTACACTTACACAAGTGAGCACCATATACTAAGCCAGCCTCTCACACCGTCCGCCATACAGAATGCGGCCAGTAATCTCAAGGGCGGCTCTTTTTGCCCTTGGGTTTACGATGTTAGGTTTCTGCAGCCTTTCGTGCTGGCCTTTCCGACACAGAAAGTGTTGAGGGATTCTGCACATACACAGAACTATGCGCAGGATTATGGGACTTTGGTGTATAGGGGCTAAGCCTTCCTACCGCCTTAGTGCCCACATGCCCAGGACCGACTAGCTATAGTGTCTCACTAGCTCTCCTACTCACAAACGGAGAAACCAATGATTAGACACCCCAGAACACAACACTCACGGATCTCTCAGGAATCGCGGTAACAAGACACACCTTTTCGCTCACACTCTCGTACTTGTCCACAATAAGATCTGACAGAGACACGAAAATAGTATAAAATATTTATTTTAACTAACGTGCTCCAAAATGCAGTATACGAGCCACAACCAGCAGCAAAATGCATAATATCAATACAGTTAGCATTGCAGCAAGGCCATATATCATAAAGGGAGATGTCATTTTATAAAGACAGTGGATAAAGGGCTAAAAGGCCTAACCACCCTCCCCTTGGTAAGCAGAAGTATTATTATAAAATAGAAGATCTCTGGGCTTTGGCAGCAGACCCCAGACCTCAGGCCATAGACTGTATTTCTATATCACAGGTGCGGGTTGCTCTTCTCCCTGGAAAGGTCCCTCTACAAGTGTGTGTTACCTAAACATGCATCCCCATCATATCAAAGTATGAGTCTCCAGCAAAAACAGCTGCATTGGTATGTTTTGTCTAAGTGCTGGGGCCTTACCAGAACAGATAACAATGTTCAGCCTAAACTCCAGGAACAGGCAGAGAACGAGCACAGCAGAGAGTTCTCATGTGAAAGGCATAAACAAAGCTGTGTAAAAATAAAGACATGTAGTGTTGTGCACAAAAGCAGCATCATGGCTACCGGGCTCATGCTAACTTAAAGATGTCGACAATGACTCTAGCAACCACGTGACAAAAGGCTGTCAGAACTTGACTTTGGGGGCTCCCAGCAGGGCCCCCTTGGGTGCACAGCCTTCCGTTGGAGCCCGAGGGGGCACCCCCCCTGTTGATCTCTGCAACCCGTGGCAGGCACCTTGTGCAGGGATAAACTGTACCTCCCATTTTACAATGGGAGCATGCATTCCGGCCAGTTTACGGCCGGAATACATGCTCCCATTGTAAAATATAGGAATGTAACCAAAGAGTATTCAGTCGCATCCTAATAGGCCGGTCGGTCCCATAAACGAGATGATGCAGGCGAAGGCAACTCCACCCGACATCGTAATCAGCCCCAAAGTGTGTTAAAGGGAGTGGTGGTGTACATGATTGATGTTAAAAAAAGAAAGGGCTGAACAAAGTATATTGTAAAAATTGACTGTACTAAGTGAGTGATTCTAAGTAAGTATTGTAATTTAAGAGTGTAAGAATGAATGTAAATGTTATAATACATAGAGAAAAGCATGTTTGTGACATTATGTTAACTAAACTCTTGTCTCAGAATGGTATATATGGCAGTGTTGTTGTTCACTCATTGACAAGAGACTGTCCAGTCACATAAATGCAGCAACCAAACTAGCAGCCAAATTTATAGATGAGATAACTCATCAATAATGCACCAGTATACCCTGAATTCTAAACTGTACCCCACCACAGGTGGAGGAGGTGGGCATGGATGAAGGGCAATGTTCATATGTAAGCCCCATTGCATGGCAATGTTGTTCAACACAAAGCAGGCTACATCAATCTTCCACACAACTTCTTGGGAGTACACCAGCATCTCCCTTGTGTGGTCAAGATATCTGAATTGCAACTTAAGGATCCCAAAAGTGCATTCAATGAAGGTTTGTTTGTGTGTCAAAGCCCTATTGCATCTCTGTTAAAATTGTGTGGTATTATTTGGAAAAGAGACATGTCAATCTTGTTGTAATTTGTAAAATATGAAAAATATGTGAGCAGCAATACTAACTATATAAAATTAGCAATGAATGTCAACCAAAAGGAAATTGTTTTCCTAAATGTGTTAAAAGGTTGGTGATAATACAATAACAACATTAATACTCAGAAAGGAAACAGCAGTAAATGCAACATTTCATGCTGACTCTTGTCATCAAAAGTATACCATATGCTGAATATCTGGAGGCGAGCAGAAAGTATAATATGTGAAAAATTTAAATCAGAAGCAGATGGTGTCACCTCCTGCTTCCTGAAAAGGGGTGGTGTAAGAAGTTGGATTATTTCATGCAGAGGATGAGAACCCACTTCAAAAAATGATCACAGTTATTGTCATGGTGAACCACAAATGTCTCTAAATTAACCTGTGCTTAACTCTCTGGTAGCTTGGCACAAAAGCAGTCAAGCTTAACTTAGAGGCAATGTGGAAAGTGTTTATGCAGCACACACACAGTAGTAAAGTGAAAACACCACACAAGAAAAATCCTACACCTATTAAAAAAATAGTAAATTTAAAAAAACACAAAACCCAATCAGTAGAACCAAAGTTATGAATTTTTAAAATTGAAGGCAAAAACCGGAGCCTCAAAGATCAAAGCGTCAACTGCAGACAACTAGGGGCCTATTTCGATCTCGCTCGCAAAGCCTCCAACCTTAGGTCAGAGGCTTTCCGACCGCGATAGTCGGTTTCAATTCCGACCGGCTGATTACTATACAGCCAGTCTGAATTGAAACCGGTCAGTCATTCCGGCTGACTTGCGACAGGCTCTGGAACCGGCCCTAAATCCATGTGGATGGCGTTTTACTCTGTACTGATTACAATGCACAGTTTCCAGTAGGCTTTCCATGTTTGGCTTTCTGACATAGAAAGCCTGTAGGAAAGCATGTTTGGGGGACCCTAGCAGGGCCCCCTTCTGTTTTCGGCCTCTGGTTGGGGGCTTTGTGATCCCTGCTCCTTGTGGCAGGCACCTTGCCGGAACACAAGCTCCCATAGAGAAATGTGGGATTGCATGGTACAGTTGCATCCTAATTAAGCAGTCGGTACAGCCGACAAGAGGTTGGTCGATCCCGTTTCCGCCACAGTGTCGGTCGAAGGAAACTCAGACCGACATTATAATAATCCCCTTAGTCATGTGAGACCAGGTCACAGATAAAAAATATGGCATACCATGATGGAGCTCAAGTCGGATCTCAAGAATGCATTGGGCCTGGTTGGCATTCACCTTCGGAGTCTCTTTTTTGGAGTAAAAAATCAGCAGTGGGATGAGGCTGCAGGCTGTAGCCGAGAAGAGTTCCACCAGTCCGGATACCCCTTTGGCGAAGGACTGCTGAGCAGGATTTGCTGCTCCGGAGAAGAAGGTAGCAGAAACTGCCGCAAAGTTAGGCCAGCTGGCAACGCACCTTCGGCAGATAGACAAGCGGGTTGGTCCCAGTCTTCTTTTGGTTCTCCGAGCAGTTTTTAGCCCAAAAAGTTCTCTGTCCCAAGTTTTGGATTTCGGCTATCTGGTAACTTTTAGCACCACCACCAAGGGTCCTGGACTGGAGGGGCATCACTCTGGGAGTTAGGACTCACCCAGGATGGGGCATGGTGCATGTTCAAGATGGTTGGAGACTTTTCTATTCCTGAGGCTCTGATCAGAAGACCAGCCAACTAGCCTTTGGAGTCACTCTGGTAGTCCTGGGTTCAAGTAACGAAACACGGCTCAAGCAGCAGGGCCGGCCTCTGAGGGTTCAAGGCAGCAAAGCAGTCCTTCCAGTTGCAGGGAAGCAGTCTTGTAGAGTACAGAGCAGTCCACAGCAGCAGGCAGTCATCTGAGAGTCCTTCCACAGGTCTAGAAAGTGAAATGAAGAGTGGGTCTGAGGGTCCTATTTTTATAACTGGTGTCTCCTTTGAAGTAGGAGAAGTTTCTTTGAGAATTTATTGAAGTGCTTAAAGTTTCCTGACTACCTTCCCTGGCTCCAAGCTGGCTGCATGAACAATGCCGAGATGACAAGCCCTTTGTGTGATGGCAGAGCACAGCCTATTCACTTGCAAGGGGACATGTGCCCAGCTCTGCTTAATCCCTCTGTTTTGTTGCTGTCTGGGAGAAATAAACAAAATCCAAATGCCAACTACACCCAGTCATGTGCACCATGAAAAGCCTGTAGGCATCAATTAGTTGGGGAAGTAAAGTACTAACTTTCTTAAAATCCACCTTTATAATTAAAGCTGATTTTTAATTACAATTAATCAGACACCAAACATGAAATGTTTACCTGTTCACAATCAAAAGTCTGCACGCATTAAATATAATAAGGTAACCCAATGTTATTGATTACGCTAACTTGCACCCCTAAAGTCCCTACTAAGTATAGCGTAAGCGATCGATCTTTTATTTACCTAAAGTGGTCGAGGGGAGGAAAACAACTTAAACAGATATCAACAAAGTTGTCATGTCTGAAAAGATCACTGACTCCGAAGTGCAGTTTGAATATTTATTATAAGGCCAAAAACAATTGGATGTAAATACATCGCAATAGCAAAGTATAGAGATACAGAAAAATTAATACAGAGCCGATCTTTCTGATATAAGTAATGCGGCCCAAAAGGCAAATGATTATAAATTCCAAAATCACAATGCAACACAAAATAGATGCAATATTCAGCTCTCGATTCATTGAAAGAAATTAAAATCTTTCCCTACACTATTCTATATGAGGGCCCTTCCTGTCTCTCTTGTATCGTTCCCCAATGGTGTCAGCACGTGTGACTTCCTAAGAAGTACTCACGTCAAATGGGTTGTTTAGCTTAAGGCTATGGAGCTCGCTCTAAGATGCTCCGTCTTCTCCGAAAGCTAGCAGAAGTCTGGTTTCTCTGTCCCTGCGCATCATACAAAAAGACAGGATTCAATCAACATTGCGTCACCTTTTCTAAAACTTTCCACTAGACCTCTATACAGTAGCTGGTTCTCTTTCATGAAGCAAAATTAATTAAAGCTATCTTCTTCCAGTGGCCTTGGCTTTCAGACGGACCCGATACACAAAGCATCCTCCCTTCTCGCTTCCAATTATCTTCAAAGGCATTCCGGATCTCTCCTTAACTCTGAAAATAATGATGTGTATTTCTGCACCTGCAACAGGGTGAGAACATGCTGATCTCGAACACAACAATCAATTAATTCATTATTTCTTGAGAGCAAGGAGAAACTTTTGGGCCTATGTTTCAGGCAACTTAAACAGATCACAATTTACGATATATAAATAATATTATCCTGCACATTATGCATGAAGGAAACATAATACATAAAAAATTCTACTTAATACGTTCACTAGTTCAACATTAAATGATTCAATTAAATGGTTCTTAATCATCAAAAAACACAGCACACAATACGAATGTATGGAAGTGCGTTTAAACCATGAGTATAGTGCACTCATACAAATAGAGTGCTATCTGCGCTCTATCATTGTCTTATTGAAGAGGTAGGCCTCACAGTAATGAAAAACTAATTTAGTAGATAATCACTACCAGGACATGTAAAGCTTAAAAGTACATGTCCAACCTTTTCATTACAGTGCACCCTGCCCTATGCTACCTTGGTCAATAAAAGGGGAGTTTACAGCTTAGCAAGGGGGTTGTATCAGCAAGTTGAATTGGCAGTTTAAAACTGCATTCAGGCTGCAATAGCAGACCTGAGACATGTTTTATGGGGCTACTTAAGTGTATCTTTTGTTTATGGTGCCGTGAACTTTACGCCGTGAGGAGGAGCGAGAATTGCGGAGCATATCAAATGCATTGGCTGCACTGCACATCACGAGCACTTGAAGAGTGAGACGATACGGCATGAACTTTGCAGTCAATGGAAAGATAAGGAAGTAACTCTGCCGGTGTTTCTGTTTGAACAAACGCTGACGTCACTCTTGCTAAGGAAATCTGAAATCGAGGTGCGACTTGAGAATTGGTAAGTTGTGAATTCCTGACGGGGAGTACAAGAGGCGGGGGTGGTATAGTGAGTAGCAGCCCAAATGCTGCAGAGGCGGCATCAGGGAGGTGGTTCCTTTCCAACCCATGCTGTAAAGGAAAACCGCTGGGAACTGAACCGCGCCGGGAGGAGAATTGCCGATTGTGATCATACAACCGCCCCGGCACCAATCTCTGAAATAAAATTCCAAACAATCTTGCATAGTCAGCGCGGATATAGATTGGAAGAAAACAAAAAATGATATAGAGTATAATAGAACTATGTTCTATCAAACCTTTTCCCGAATTCTGCAATAACGAGACAAAAATGCAGAAATAAACAAAAGGCTACACAGAAAACTATAAAACAAGAATTAAAAGAAAAAGGAGATAAATAATCAACACACCAAGGCAACATAAGAAGATTAAGTGATAATCCACATATTCCAGTATGGCAGAAATGAGCAGGAGCAGAACACAAAGAGCAAGTGAATTGCTAAATTATGACATGATATCATCGACAAGCACAGGTACAAAGGAGAACCATGGAGAAGGAAAAAGAAGGAAGATAAGTTGTATTATCAGAGAATTACAACAAAATCGCTTGATGGAAGTAAATAAATGGTGGGAAAAGACCACCCTTGAGAAGTATATTGAATACAAAGGAGTGCCAAGAGGTCTAAGAATTTTGATAATGCCAACTCTGAATGATTTAGACATAGACCTAATAAAACAATGGCAAACTGATACAAATGAGTGCTCCTTTAAATGAATGAAAACTTTAATCATACATGCTGAAAGGAAATTGGAAAAAATAACAACTAAAATCAAGGAGCTGGAAGAGGAACTAGAAAAATATACCGCAAGTAAGGAAAGTAAAGAAATAATAGAGGCAATGGAAAAAAGATAAAAAACATGAGGCAGGAATGGAAAAAAGGAAAGTAAGTAAATTTAACAGGGACAGAATAGATTACGCAAGTGGACGGATTTATGCATTCGCAAGAAAGTACGACATGTACTGAAACAGAGCAGTAAAGGATAAAGGTGCTGGCTATGAAACGTCAGGAACCATAGACAGCTCAGATATAAGCTCAGCAGACAAATAACACAACACCTCGAATTTGGATTTTTTTCGGGGAAATGCGACTAGTACAGGTGATTACGCGACAAAGAGGGAGAGGACTAGGAACCACATGGGGGAGAGGACAAAGCAAACTGCAATCAGAAGAAGTAGAAAACGAAGCAATAATCAAAAAAGGAAGAGGAACGAAAAAGCAAAATTAAAAAGGAAATGAATCACGAAGGATCTAGTGATCAATATCTCTGCTAAAATTCTAAGTCCTGATCAAATCAAACTGTTAAACAAAGGACTATCCTTTTGCCCCAACAATGACATCAACCTACCCAATTTTCGAATTGATTTGTACACATTTTGCCGAAAACAGAAGCTCAAGAAATATTTTGAGAATAAACCACAGAACCCAGCAAAAATAACAGCGACAACTATTGATACATCACCAATAAGCCAAAAATACATACCAACTCTAAGAACCCTGATATCATTGGGAGAAGAACAAGAACGTGGGTCCATAGAACTGTAACAATCTATGGAATCTGATAAACAATTCTGTCAGAATCTAGGTATTGCGACATGGAAAGGAGGAGACAGTGGCCTAAAAGCGCAATCAACCTCTGTCCACACTACCACCTGGGAATAAAATTGACCTCTTTCATGAGATCAGGATAGAGGATATCAATCAACTAATGCAAAACAACTCTCAAATCAAGAAAAGTAAGAAACACAAAAAATCATGGAATGTCACCCAAGGAGACTACAGAGCCCTGAAGGATCTAAATGAAGACCCCAATATCATCATTAAAGCCTCAGATAAAGGCGGTCATATTGTAATCCAGGATCTTGATGATCACATAAAGGAAGCCAATAGACAACTGAGAAATGAAGATCATTATGAAAGACATAACTAACCCATGGAAGCTTTGACTCAAGAATCTTAAATTACAGGAATGGAAAGCTCGAGATCTGATTGACTATGAAGAGTACATGTATCTAAAGGTTCATCATCCCATTATCCCAATGATATACTTTCTACCAAATGTGCATAAATCGTTAACAAATCCACCAGGAAGACCTATAGTGAGTTCAATCGGCTCTCTCCTAGAAAAAACATCTAGATTCATTGATGTCTTTCTAATGAATTATGTCACTTCCTTATCATCCTATTTACCAGATACAATGGACTTTTTAAATAAAATCAAAAAAATCACATGGGAAAAGGAATTTGTAATGGCGACAATAGATGTAACATCTCTATATACATGAATTCTCCATGAGGACAGAATATCAGCTGTAAAACATTTCCTAGAAACAAGGTCAATCAGCTTCTTGGAACATTCAGAAATGTTATTGGAAATGTTGACATACTGCCTAACCCATAACATATTTCTTTTCAAAGGAGACCTTTTTCGACAAAAACAGGGGACCGCAATGGGTACATCTTTTGCGCCCACTTATGCTAATCTTCTAATGGCGCTATGGGAAACTGAAATCATGAAGAATAAAAAGGACCCGAACATCAAATTCTGGACAAGATTCATTGACGATCTTTTCGTGATATGGGAAGGAAATCAAAGAGATCTTGAAAACTTCATAGAATCATTAAATAACAACAAATACAACTTGTCATTTACATCCTCAATCAGTAAACAAAGTGTCATCTTTTTAGATGTGAAGGTGTTTATTAAGAATCAAAAACTTTGCACAAAACTGCACCGTAAGCCAGCTTCGTGCAACAGTATCCTCCACGCGAACAGTGGACATCGAAAAAACTTAAACTGGCGCATACCGTATGGAGAGATGCTCAGAGCAAAAAGAAACTGCTCAGAAGTGTCGGATACTGAGCAACAATTGGAAGAAATGAGCAGTCATTTTCTCGAAAGAGGCTATCCAATGAAAGTAATAGAAACTGCAAAATACAAAGTTAGGCAAAAACCAAGAGATAAACTTTTAACACCTCGAACAAAAACCTATGAGAAAGACAATGGATTATGATTATGATTATGGATTTTAACAATGAGAATAAAGAGCTAAAAGAAATTATACAAAGAAATTGGAAAATTCTTGTATTAGATGACACCTTAAAAAAGACACTGTCCTTGTATCCAAGTATTACATACAGAAAGACATCCTCCATGGGAGAAATTCTTACCCAAACTCATTTTGATATAAGACAACCAACAACATCATCTTGGTTAAATACACCAGGCTTCTGGAAATGCTCTAAATGTTGAGCATGTGAGCATGGTCAAAATTCATTAACATATAAACTTCGAAATGAAAAGACTGAGCCAATCAAAGAGCATATCACCTGTGAGTCAAAATACGTAGTATACATATTAGAATGCCCCTGCGGGAAACAATATGAAGGAAGCACAATAAACAAACTGAAATTACAAATTCTCCAGCACCTGTGTGCTATAAAAATAAAGACTTTTCCTACCCAATAACCAAACACTTCTTTGACCTTCACGCAAGTGATAGCCAACAATTGAAGTACTTTGGAATAAAACTTGTGAGAGCAAAAGAACAGAGAGGTGACAGAATCTTAAATCTAAGACGGACAGATTTTCGCTTCATCTTAGCAATTGGAACAGAAAACCCTTATGGACATAATTTGGATGCAGAATTGCACATACATCTATAGGAGTTAAATTAATTTAAGAAAGTGAATTTTTATCTGTCACCACTTTCTCACAATTGTTTAAGGACAAGAAAATCTAAGAATGTAGGAAAACACAACAACAAGATGATGTAGAATTCATAAAATTTGTATAGTGGGATGTTATCTTTAGATCATGTTTACACAATTACACTAGCACTTTGTTTATACATATATGGGAATTGATCGTTCTAACAAACAATGCAGAAGCCTTATGAAATCTGGAAAAAGAAATCTTAACGATCTTTTAGAAGTAGAGCAATGGAATGGTAAAGAAATCAATTATAATGTACTTTACTATGAAATTGAAAAGAGATTGTTGATTTTTAACAAAATATAACATTCCATTAATTGCACTGATTACTTTAAATAGAATCCAATTAATAATTGAATTTCATGTACAAAGATATATAATTCTTATAATTCTATTGTATTCTTACTTTTAAAACTTTACATAATACTTTCATGGGGTCATCTGCTTTTATTTTATTAATTAATGTATCAAATTCTTATAATTATTGGAAAATATATGCACCTGCAATATATGCCAACGTTTTAATGCCATAAGAAGGAATATATTGAAATTAATTGCATGTACTTTACAAATATACTTCAAAATGGCTTACAAATGTTATCACTGATTGAATATGAAGGTTGACAGTCTAGTAACGTATTGCAATGAAAAGTAATGAGGGGTTAATGCACATGCACTTTTTAAGTCGCTCTAGATGTAAGGACTCTATGGTCCAGTAGAAGCTGAAAAGCGTAGACCGTCCGATTTTTGTTTGCACTATGGTGTGATTAATAAATAATTAAAAAGATGTACTTTTTGTTTATGGTGCTGTGAACTTTTCGCCATGAGGAGGAGCAAGAATTGCGGAGCATGTTTGTGTGTCTATATATATATATATATATATATACATATATATATATATATATATATGTTCGCTGAAAGGAAGTGCGGAGAATTGAAGGTGTATTTGAATATATATATATATATATATATATATATATATATATATATATATACATATATATATATATATATTTTTATTATTATTTTTTTTTCGTTTTTATTTTGATTATATATTTAAATAAAAGGTATTGCATATTTGTAATGCTTAAATACTTTGTTTCAATTTTTTATTTGTTATTGTAATATTTTCTTAATGTTTTAATATTGTATGTGTAGGTATTTTAACTATATTTGTGTATATTTTCAATAATATTTAGAAATATTTTATATCATGTTTAGCTTTCAAAATAATTGGTTTTATATAGTTTGTACAGTATAATGTTCTAGATTATATTTTATGGATTGTTAAAGTATTAAAGTAGTGTATTCTTATTTATTTTATCTTTTTTTAATAGTAACGATATTTTAATTGTTGATAATTTATTTCTTGATATTTGTGTAGTGTTGTATATGTTTAACGTAGAAAAGGTATTTTGTATGCCTTTATTTATGTATGCATTTACTTAATTTTTATGGCAATATTTCTATTGTTTATAGTTGGCTATTTCTTGTGTAAGTATAGTGCTGCGATATGCTTGTAGTGGATTTTTTTGTGTGAATTTTTCTCTATTCCAATATTGTTTTCCTGGATATCATAGACGAAATAAAATAATAAATATTTCTAAAATATAATGAAATGCACTTCCTATTTTTAATCCACAGTGCTATTAAAGGCTATTTGCCAGTCGTAGACGGCTAAATTCCTTTGTGTGTGAGGGCATCTTGAAATGAGGATATGCTCATAATATGAAAGGCACGGAAAGAAGAATCAAAAGTCAGGGCTCCAAACATTAGGAGACATAGAAGATCTAAAAGTTCAGGCTTCTATGATCAGAGGATTTAGAAGAAGGACTAGGGGGCTTATTCATGAGAGCCCTGCGTCACTTTAGCACAACGTACAGTTTCGGAGCTAGAGACTAGAAACTGTGAGGTGCCCTGGATTGCCCCAAGCTTATTTAATTGCAGTTAAGTGTCTCTATGCGCCTATGGGTCATGGCGGAGGCGGCCATTAGTAAGGACCGGGGGAAGGTAAGTGGAGGACATTTTTGACACTGTACAAAACCCTTCTCAGACTATAACTGTACACATAGACCTTAACAAGGCGCTAACTCGCCCTCTGATTGTACAAACGAGGTTACTTGTTACTTGTTACAGTTCATTAATGTGGAAGCGGAGGGGCAGAGGGAGACTCCTATAAAAACCATACAACTCATCTCTTGACCCAGTTAAACCCGTCACAACCCGTCACCGGTGACTCAACTTGGCTGATCTGAGCTGGGCCAGGTGGGCCCTGGCCCTTCTGACATTTGTGTCATTTCAACATATAGCCCAAAGGTTGTTAGCGTCTTACCATCTGTCTTACTATTAGGAGTTGTTTATCCCCTGTTCATCCCCTCCTGGGCCCCTTGCTTCTTATAGGTTGCATAATGATTGGGCAAGAGGAAGGCAGTGGAAATGGCTAACAGTTTCTCCACTGGAAAGACGGGTGCCAAATCAGCTGGGGTAACTGTGTTAAGGACAGAATTGATGTCCTCCTGGAGGAAGTATAGGAGATTTTAATTCCCCTGTTGACCCCGCCGTTCCTGAGGTTATTACCCCACTGAATTCGAGCGACACTCAGACAAAAAAAAAAGATCGAAGAAGAGGGTGCTGGACATATGTATAAAGAAAAAGAACATGGTCCCTCCCCCTCACACAAACAAGGAAATAGTTTCTTCGAACATCAGTACAGAGCTCAATGCACTAACATAAATGTCCCGGAATTGGTTTACCATGATATACTATGCGAGAACAGGTTGTCCATTCTCTATTCTCTGGATGAAGGCAGTCTGGGTGGGAGGAGAGAGAGTCGACTGACCACATTATTCAGGCCAGTGAGCTAATTAATATTGGTAACTTATAAAGGCAATTGAGAGGCCGAGAGGTGAGGCTAGGGATTTGAAACAGGTTGTATTAACCCTGGAAGGTAAAATTGAGAAGTTGATGACTTTGAAGGGTTCCATGAAGTCCAGTTCCCATATCGAGGTCCAGAGGGAGATAAAGACGGCAATACCTTACACCCCTCTCCCAGACCCTCCTTTAGAGCAGGCACAGGGGCCTGATGGTCATGGTTAGGTAGAAATGCTCTCAGGCCCTCCTAGCAATTTAGCCCAGCCACAGTCCCAACCACAGTCCTGCAAAATTTGCAACCATTGCAACCATCTAGTTTCACCTACAACTCAAACACAGGGGGGGGGGGTGTGGATTGGGAGTCAATCTTGGGGACACAACGCAGATTATAATACCACAGAGGTTTGAATAGCGGTTCCCATTTGGGCTTGGTTTGGGCATCACAGAGCAAGGGGTCAATACCTTACCGATCCCAGTCAGACAATCACATTAAATCTTCTATGGTTAATCTGGACCTACCTCCTGACTCATCCCCGTATGTATTAGTTATGGTAGGGGTCTCCCTACCCCCTTCAAGGAAATGAAATGAAATTAACTTATAAAGTGCAAGCTTTTGCCAATAGGGGTCAAGGCGCTGCAGTGTGAGACAGTGTGAGCCCAGTCTTCAGTCCTTCCATAAACAAACTCAACATTGACATTCAACACATTCCTGTAGGTTCCAACTCCTCTTTGCCCCCACCCCCCCATGGTGCAGGACACCTTTTTGAGGTTGTAGTGCATCCCGGGTGGAAGAGGAAGCCCAAATATCTTTGAAAAGTATTTTGAACGACTATTGAGTTGAGAGCAATGCAATTTGCCCACGGTGCTTTGCAGCGCAGCAAATGCCACTAATTATGAAAGAATTAGAACCAGGAATACCACACCACCCTATGTAAATGCATTTCATGTATAGTAACTGTGTGCTTTAAAAACTGATATTTTCCACATATTGTATAAAAATGACTCCTGTGCATGGTACCACTATGATGACAAAATCGTCCACAAGTCATTTTGAGCCTGACTCTAAGTTTGGCTCCACCCCTTGCGTTTGAAGTGTTAGCCCCCTCCACAAAGTTTGTGTCTAATTGCCCCAATAGGTGCCCGCCCCATATTCCACCCCTGCACATCCCATGTTGCTTAGCTTGTCCCTTCATAACTGTGCCATTACCTCCCACTAGGAAATGAGGAAGGAAATAAGTTTGAATCATGGAGTGAGCTTAAAAACAAATGTGTAGAATGTTTGGGGTGTAGGAATGGCTTAACCAATGATTTGTATCAAAATTTGATCATGGTTAGATGAGTCAATTGGGTGGGTAGAGGAGATAAGTTACAGAACGGGGATGGCACTGTGATCAATTTCTGTGAGCCAACCCTAGTTGAGAAGATCCTCTATATCTGCTCTAGTATCCCGATTTTGCCCAAGTCCATTATGATTGTTTCATTGGGCTACTTCTATAGACCTCCTAGGGTGGCCGCTCCTGTAGAGAATCTACATCCCTTGCGTGGTATGGTTGGTATCCATTTACTCATCAACAAACATCCTTGCCTCCAGTCCAATGACAGATTTCTCCGCCAAACTGAAATTAGTTTGAGGAGGGGAACACAACAAGATTGCTGCAGCAACCTGAATTAGTCAGGATTGACTCCCCCTAAATAGCCCGTAGTATGTTACCCCTGGGCATTGTTACCACAGAGGCATGTGCAATTCCAGGAGATGACCAAACATTGAGAATATTGTCCTGGAACATGGCAGGCCTCAAAGCCAAATTGAACATTGAGGAATGGGGATATTGTATAAATAGTTTTGACATATGTGTCTTACAGGACAAGTGGGCTACTGATGTGGTTCATAGGTTGGGGTTTACTAACTTTAGTATAGAAGCCTCTCAGTCATGTTCTGGTCGCCCATCAGGGACACTTATTATTTGTGTCAATATATGGCTGAATTGAACTCCAGGGACATACTAGCTGTGTGCTTGGAAAGTCAAAATATAAAACAATCTGTTCTCCTGATTAACATTTACAACAGATTCTCTTTGCAGAATCCGGACTCCCCTACTATCACAGCCCTAGATGATTTCTTGGAAAGGGTCGAGGGCGTGAGTTACCTACTACTTGCAGGGAATTTGAGCATTGCTTATGAACCCCTCGAAGTAATCTCAAATATCCCTGAGGAGGAAGATGAGGAGTGAGGAGTTTCTAGTTTACACCACGGCAGATCTGCCATTAACACAAAAGTAGTTTTTCAATTAACCACACTTATTCTTAAATATGGCTTGCGAGCCTGTAATGGGTTCTCAACATCAGATAAAGAACTAAGACACACCTTTAAAAGAGCTAATTGTAGAACCAGCAAAGACTACATCTTACTGGATCAATCTCTCTAGCGCTGCCTGATTGATATGAAAGTAACCAACAGACTAGATGGTGATCACAAAGCCTTGACACTAGAGCTGGACCACTTGCTCCTCTCCTCACAGCCTCAACCTGAGGGTAAGTTAATCCATCCACTGTCCTTAGTAATAACAGCAAGGACGGTAAGTGGCTTGCGATTGAGAGGAACCAAGTTATTCTTGCACAAATATACTCTATAGTTCACTTGGAGAACTTAGGGGCATATTTACAATAAAGTGGCAGAGCGCTGGTTAGCTCCAAAATAGCTAACACCGCACTCTGTCACTCTAGAAATGCAGGGATGCATCGTATTTAGTAAAACACAGTGCACCCCTGTGTTTTTCCCCGCGCTGGCGCTAAATTAAGGTGCCTAGAGCCAGCGCAGGCACCCTTGCACTATAGTGCAAGGGTGCCTGCGTTGAGGGAATATTTGTTTATGTGAGGAAGGTGTCCTTTCCTATACATAACAATCCAGAATGGCGATTTGTAACTTCAATGTGTGCTGCATCGTGCAGCACACATAGAAGTTGCAAATCATCATTTTTTTAATGATTGCTTATGTGCAGGAAGGGACACCTTCCTGCACATGAACAATCATTCGTGGCGTTTTCCTGTTTCTATGTGTGCTGCACAATGCAGTAGTCAGGCATTCAGCTCCTCCGCTTTGGCGGAGGAGCGTCAACTCCCTCTCACCCTCAAAAGTTGTAAAATATAACGATAATGAAACAAGTTTATTATCGTTTTATTTTTCAACTTCTCCCTGCTGCGTCCTGGGGGTGAGGCCATTGCGGGACAGTCAGGAGAGGGAGTGGTGGGCAGCGGTGCTATCGGTGCTATCGGTGTGCATGTGGGTTTGGCTGCCAGTCTCAGGCCGGCCAAACCCACATTGCCACTGAGCTGTCTCCAACCCAGCTGCAGAGATTTGGGGATTTAACAATTTAGGGTTTTTTGAAAAAACACAGAATATTTTTATGATATCGGTCCTTGGGCTACCTAGGAATGTGCCACTAATCCCCATTCGCTTGGACCTTGGTCTAAAAGATATAGTGCATGTTGTAGCATTTAGACTGCTAGCCTATTGGATTCGAGTTTGGTCTAATAACTCACCGCTCCCTGAAGGCAATCCTTTTCTGAGGTGCTTGCACTTGACACTGAAGGGAATATACCTTGGTTCAAATATGTTAAATAATGGTTATTCAGACTGGGCTTGAGTGACCTTTGGTCTAACCCTGGCCGTATGCAATGAAATAGATTAAAGTATCTCAAATCTAGATACCGGCTTTATATTAATAGACTCTGGTTGAATCACAGTACCGTTGGGTAGATAACAGGGAGGTTCTTGTATTTTAAAGACCAAATGCACTGTGAGGAATTTCTGAACCAAATTTAACCCCCTCAATCAAAGTCTTTGTAACTGAAATTCAGATATGGTATATAGCCAGTAAATGGTTTTTGCAGTAGATGGAATGGTAACAGTATTTCCCCAAAATGTCCATCATGTGAGGCTAGTTGTAAAACAGAAGAACACTTTTTATTTTTTTGCCCTAGATACGCTGCTTTAGGAGAACTTGGCTTATTCCAATTTGTTGTATCCTTTGCATGAGACACTTGAAGACTGCCATTAGAATACTAAGTGACTGTACAGAACAGCTAATCTTTGCACTAAATACTGGTACATGCCTGGCGCTTAAGATGTAAGAACCTGTGGTTAAGCGTCAGGATGTGCAATTGATTCCTGTTACTAATGTTTTGCACTTAATGTTTGCACTTGCACTTTAGGAATCTACTGCATATATGCATTTTAGTCCAATATCATGAATTGTATTATTGATTTGGCCAATGATCTGTGCTCAATTTTTGTACTTGCACTTTAGAAATCTATTGCATTATGTATTTTAGTCCAGTTATATTGATCTTCTAAATGATGGATGTTATGCTATTATAAATGGTATCAACCAACAGGAGATCACCCGTAGACCCAGTCGAGACCTGGGTGGTTAAAGTATATAACAAAAATAATGTCTCAACAGGTAATGATCAGCAGACCGTTCAATAAACCATTCACATTAAGTTGCAAGGAAGGAAAAGAGAGACTCCAGGATAGGTAAGAGATGCAAGAAGCAATCTGTATTGAGGACAAATAATAAGCAAGGGAACAGTATCAGCACTGTTTAAAATAGATGTGGGCGTAACCCAAAAAAACTTGTGCACATGAGTGCTCGTGGGACAGGCGATGAGCGGCGCAAGTGACAAGTGATGCAGCGAGGAATGGCGCAGGGTAAACACAGTTAACAATATTTACAAGGTACTTTCAGGTTCATGATTGATATTGACAAGAATTGTTTTACAAGGGATAGACAATTTCGTGAACACTTGGTTTGGGCCAATGATTGCGCTGGAAGGTCAACGGCGTTTCGACCTTTAATGAGTTAAGGTCATCTTCAGGACCTGGTTACTGTTCGTTTTCGTGCTGTACATAAAGGGAGTAAGTGAAAGGCAAGGATTGAGATAAGCAAGGAGTGGGATATAGTAAAAAAATAAAAGAAATAGAAGAGGGGGAGGTGGGAAGGTACCTGAGCTTGACGTCGATCCAGGGAAACGAATGAATGAGACCTGGGACGGAGGAGGGACCAAGGTCCAGGGTGCAGCAGCGAGATGACCAATCTGTGGGAGGGGGGGAGAAAAAAGGGGGGATCATGGGTTTTAGGAGGACCAAGGTACGATGCTAGACAAGGCAAATGCCTAGACTGTCCTAAAAAAGGACGGATAAAAAGCAGTTGGTGGGACTCACCAGTCTGCTAGAAAGAACGTGGTCTTTAGTTGATTCTAACAGTCCAGTATGGGGAAAACAATTGCCTCGGGATAGAGCCGATCCGGCGGCAAGTGGAGGGCATCCGGCGGCTCAGAGGAGGGTGAAAAAGGTTGGAGTTAGCACTAAGACCGCAAGTAGAGAATGGCGGTCGTGTGGGCATATGTGGCAAGGTACGGTAGTGTAGTTCCTATTTCCCTAATAGGCTCTGCGCATTGGAATAATATTCCCTATAGATTCGACATAGGACTGAGGTCAGTATGTCCCTATCGAGTATATTAAACTTAATTATTTTGTGCCAGCTAACTCAGAGGCCACTAGAAACTCCTTGTAAACAAGAAGGGAGTAGTTTCTGGCAACCGCATAAACATGACAACTTTGTTTCCCTTTAGAATCGGAACACTCTCAGAATCGTGGAAACAACAGATAACAGTTTCACTCAGCTAATCGTGCATGCTTAGTTTCTTCAGAGTTACACAGAAAGAATAGACGGGCGTTTCAATAAAAGGATTTATTGAACAGTCTTGTTTCTCGTGTAAGAGATATAAGCTGTTATGATCACAAGACAGTATGCGAGATATATAATGTACAGCGTAAGCAGTAGAAAGAAATAATACTGCGCTAGCATTATCTTTTAGCTATGACACATATATTCATATACATAAATAACATAAGCTAAAAATGTGAGTACTCATACGATGCTTCTCTAGCTAGTTCTAACCCAGTCTACCTAACCTAAGTGTAGTGCAAGGTAAGAAGTAGGTGATGTATTCTATAGTATGGTAGGCTATAGTATGGTATGCCAAGAGTCCCTCTAGGTTCTAGTCAGCTCCATATCTTGAGAATGAGAGAGGTGGGAATCTCCTTCCAGGTCTCGAACTCTAACACCCCGCGAAGGGAGTCAGAACACTGGAAGCTGGATTCTCTGCGAGCAGGGATGACAGCGTCTCTTCTCAGTGCGTCAGGCCGGGACACGGGCTCCTCTAGAGTCGAGGTCTCCTCCTACTTGCTTGGGCAAGAGAAGGTATATTTATACCTGGTAGGTGCCTTGGAATGTTAGCATTGACTGAAGTCGGGCAGAGGAAGACGTCAGGAATGAACCCTTAAGGAATAGCGGTTCATGCATAATAAATGAGTTCTTGGAGAAATCAATAAACCTGTGCTAGGGGAACTCCCAAGAGCTTAAGGGTCTGGTTTCTAAGAACTCGTTGTGACGTTGGGGTGGACGGATGTCGGTGACCATGCCTGTATTTGGAGTGCATGGCTAATGCCTAAATAAGGACTGGGATCTTATGCCTATATAAGGGCAATGCGAATTGTGCCTATATAAGGACATGTTTCAGGAAAACCTATATACGGACACCTAAAGCGGAATACAACAGTACCAACCTGGAACGTGAGTATTCCTCATTCCATTGCACCTAGGTCTGAAAGTTCTTAATTATTTTTAACTGAAATTTTGCTGGTTACGGTATTAACTTTTAATAGATTTTATTACATGTTGTTATTGTATTTATTTGTGCTTTTATGATTTAAGTAAAAAACGAACCAAGAATACTACTACTACTACTAAAAATGCTACATGTGTGACACAGGGCTCGGAATCAGATTTATGAAGCCATGCAAAGTCACCCTGCATGGCTTTAAGTGGCCTCATAAATCTTGAGTAAGACGACGCAGCGCAAATCACTGCGTTGCCTTACTCTACGCCCAAGAGACGTTCCATGGGAGTTGCGATAGGTTTTCTCACACAACAGCAATGGATTTTGATGCTGCCCCAGGTTTACAAAATCATATAAACCTGGAGAAAATCCAGATCCTTACGCCTCCTGAGGTGAAGCATAACAAGGAGAAATATCTTTATTTCTCCTTGTTGTTTCCTCTTTCTATGTGTACTGCCTTGTACATTCTGCAGCACACATAGAAAGAGGAGAAAAGGTGTCCCTTCCTGCACAAAAGCAATGGAGACACCATTTCTTGATGATGCAAGGGTGCCTACATTGGTGCTAGGCTGCCGATACTGCGCCAGCACAGGCAGACGGGACAGGAATTAACCATATTGCATAAACACAGTGCATTCCTGCTCTTTCACTTTGGACTAGGGCAGTGCAGCAAGGCGCCTTGCTGTTCTGCCCTATGACAAAATTCCGAAAGTGAGGGCCTAAATGTCCAGGCTCCTAAGTGTAGGGTATATAAAAGAAAAAATTCTAGATACCTAACAGTAGGAGAAAAATACAAATAAATACAAAGGACTGAACGTCGAGGCTCTCAAAAGCAGGAGATGGGGAAAAAGGAGTAAAAGTCCAGTTTAGGGGGGTCAAAATGAAGTTGAAACACAGATGTCATCTCAGAAAAGTGGCTTCCAACATAAAAAGGAACACAGTAAAATACGAAACACATTTAACTGAAGTGAGATCAATCAAAATATGTAAACATAGTAAATAATTATTTTATCTCTTTTGTCAACAAAATCAAACAAGTCCATGCTCAGAGAAGCATGCCATCAGTCAGGTAAAACATATCACAAATGTGTCTCTCCCTACTACAAGCAACAGAAGTCTCATAAAAACAAAAACTTACTTTAAGTATCATCAAAGTAAGTATGTAAACACACTGTAATAATTGTCTGATCGTGTTTTTGAATTTATATCATATATTTTCTATTTTTGGTGTAGCATTATTTTATTAGAAAATCAAATGGTTTTATTAAAATATTGCACTGATAAATAATGTAATGTGTTTACATACTTATTTATATCAGAAACCTTTTTGAGGGCGTCACGTGGTTGGAGGACCTCATGTTAGTGACGTTGAACATCACAAGCCTTTATACTTGCATACAAAAGTGATATGGTATCCAGGTAATTGAATAATTTCTACCCACCAGAACTGCAGATTGGTTGGAACACAATAAAATAATTATGGAAATGACTGACATCATTCTGTCTAAGAACTTTTTCCTGCATGAAGGGCGATGGTATCACCAGATACAAGGTACAGCGATAGGTTCAAGGTTTGCTCCCTCGTACGCCGGCCCATTCATGGACTGGTCGGAGAGGGGGCATGCTTGGGGCAGATATGCCTCCCCTTGGAAGGACTACATTGTGTTCTGGGGGAGGTATATCTAGGATATCATTATGCTCTGGAAGGGATCAATTGATCAACTAACAGATTACTATGGGTACCTCAATGACTACCCGTATAACGTCAAGCTCTATATGGTTTACAGTAGGGAGAGAATAGATTTTATAGACCTTCTGTTTTATGTCAAACATGGACGGATATATAATACCATTTTCAGAAAGGCCACGGCCTGCAACACTGTCCTCCACACTATTAGTGGCCAGGCCAGATCAACAATCAATAATATAGCCTATGGGGAAAATAATGCGTGTTAGGTGCAATTGTAGTGAAATAGATACCTTTGCATTGAATATAGAGGGTGTAAAACAACGATTTAGATCTAGAGGCTAAGGGGACAGAATTTTATAAAAGGCTGATGATCGGATACAACAGGTACTCAGAAATGACACACTTAGGAAAAAGGCCATACAGAGTAAGGGGGAAACAGTACCAACTGGCATTCATTACCAAGTATACAAGGTACAGATATGATATTTATCAAATTCGACGGAAACACTGGTGTTTACTTCTGGATGTACCAGGAGTCAAGGATGATATCTCCACCAAACCTAAGTTAACATATAGTAAGGGCAGAACACGTAAGGATTGGCTGTGTCCAAGCCATGTAACATCATCAGAAGTGGCAAACCCATGGTTACCTGAACCTGTAAAGGGTTTTGTCATGTGCAATGATTGCAATGTATGTAAATATGGCAGGAATAAGATCAAGCTATTTTGTTGCAATACTGGGCGTACTCATAATATACGTCAATACATGAATTGCAAAACAAAGTTTGTGACATATGTCATTGGTTGTAAATGCAATATAATATGCGTTGGCAGCACAGTGAAGTCACTGAAATCCCAGATACAGGAGCATATCCGTGCCATAAGGAACAAGAATAGGAGGTATCCTATTACCTCCCATATGATTCAACAACATGAGGGTAATGTGGGCATCTGGTTCTATGGTATTGATCATGTCCCCCTGAACACTGGGGGAGGAGGCAGGGAGTTACTGTTGAGGCGCAATGAAGCAGGGTGGGTCTGCCTTTTGCTTTGTATTGAGATGGGTCACAAAAGAGATGAGGAATTTCATTACTTTTTGTGACCCTCCACGTATGGTGATGGACTGTATCTTAGGGACATGAGGTATGACAGGCTAATCTGAGTTATTCTGACAGGTTGCCAGGATATTATATTACCAACAATGAAGGTCTAATGCTTATGAGATTGAACAGGGCCACTTGTTGATTGGAAAAATTGCCTTCTCATTCTCAGCATTGAATATTCCTGATAGGACAAGCTTGGTGGGATTTCCCTTCTCTTATTATTTTTTTATATTGACTTTTAGTGGGTGGTCACTAAGGTGGATGTAATAATTAGTGTATTCACAATTGGGCTTTTGGATATTGAATACCAGTATGCGACCATTAAGGTGGAAGCCCTCCCATCATCACCACACTAATGTAGCAAATGTATGGCAATTGTCATGCCCATTTTCAAGATGGGTCTTTTCAGCACGTCTTGTAGATACCTGTAAGATGGACAGGGAACGATTTGTTTCATAAAGGTGTTCGTCAGTGGGTGACCTTTAGATGGATGTAATGTATAGTGTATTTCCAATTGGGTGCCTTGGATATTGACCACTAGAGTGTAACTATCAAGGTGAATGTATGAGCAATACTCTGTCAACCCCGCTCTATGGTTGTGGTAATTGCATAATGGTCCATCGTAAGATGGACCATCAGTGCACCTTGTGGATATCTGTATGAATGATACCAGACAAAGTGTTCTTTTGGGATATTTGGTGGTGGATATACGTTGTTTGTCTCTTCCTTTCTTTTTGTTATTTGTGGTATGTCGGTTGAGATGTACTTTTTTGATTTGGTTTTGATATGGTTTATCTTTATGGCACTGGATCTATGATTCCCTAGTCTTTTCTTCCACATAGGGTACAGATTACAGGGATTAAAGAAAAAACATTGTCTGGGTGCATGTCCCCAACACTAAACTGTAGCGCAGGTCACCTGTAGGAAACTGAGATTTTGTTGCGGTACCCCCCACACACTTTTTGTCTGGTATTTGATGCAACTTTGACTGAAGTGTACTGGGTTCCTGCTAAACAGGTCCCCAGTGTCAGGATTATTTCCCTAAAAATGTACAATTGTTCCCCCAATTAGCAAAACATGTTGCACCCTCTGTGAGTCCCTAATAAATGGTACCCTGGTACCTAGGGTCTGAGGTACTAAAGAGGGCCCCTAAGGGCAGCAGCACAAAGTGTGCCACCCTAAGGGACCCCTCACCAAGCACATGCAAGACTGCCACTGCAGGCTGAGTGTCTTGGTGCAGACAAAAGTGAAAACACAACATGTTACAAATCTCTCTGTGCCATGTCCCTAGCACTGCATGTAATATTTGTAAGTCACCCCTACAGCAGACAGCCCTAATGCAGGGTTCTAAATATAACATGTGAGGGCATATCTGCATGAGCAGATATGCCCCTGTGCTGGTGAGTCCTATTACTGCCAGTACAAGTGAACAGGGAAGCCATTTTAAAACATGTGCTGGACACTGGTGAAAATGAGTTTCCCAGCTACATGATGGATTCACTGAAAATAGGGAGTTTGGTATCAAACATCTTGTATTGGTAAACCTACACTGACGTCAGTGTTGGATTTACCAAAACATGCACCAATAGGGCACCTTAGAGGTGCCCCCTGAAAACCTACCAGCCTCTGGTGTGCTTGCTGACTAGTTTCTGCTGGACTGCCACCTGAGATGCTGTTCTGACCTCCTAGGGTGAGAGCCTTTGCTCTCAGGAGACCAAGAACAAAAGCCTGTCCAGGAAGAGGTTGTAACACCCCCTCCCACAGGATGACCTGCTGATTAGCGACCTTGTGCCAGCGAGCTTGAAAGAAGCTGCTTCATTTGGAATGCAAATCTGGGTCCATTCAAAGGAAAGGAAGCCATCCCCCTTTGTTCAGAGCCCCCTTGGCACCTGGACAGGTGTGAATTTTAACTAGTCAGGTAGGCGTGCCAACTCCAGGCTAGTACCACAGCTAAGGTGAGATGGACATGATTTTTCAGAAGTAGCCATCTTTGGGATGGCATACTTAGGAATTCTGGGACAGGGTTATGCCCACTTCTCACAGGAAGTGGCCATATAGGCGGCATAGTGACCACAAGGGGCAGTAGCCCATTGGCTACCACCCTACACTCCCCTAACACCCCTAAATTCTGTATTTAGGGGAGTCACTGGCACCCGAGAAGCAGATCCTGACAACCTACAAAGAAAAAGGACATAAAGAGCTGCAAAAGCAGAGAAGACTGAATAGAGCACCTGAGTTGGCCCCAGCTCCGCTGACCTGTCTGCCGTACTGTAGCTGTTTGCAAAACTTATTTATTTTATTTATTTATTTATTTATTAAATGTATAAGGCGCAACAGCTACCCAAGAAGGGTTTCCCGGCGCCATGGCAGATCAGAGACTGTGTGAACGGCTTACAGGTGACTGGTTAAAAAGCCAAGTCTTCAATGATTTGCGAAATTGGACATACTCTGTTTCATTTCGAAGAGCTATGGGCAGGGCATTCCAAAGTGAGGGACCGAAATATGCAAATGACCTTCCGCCCATCCGAGATAATCTAATTTTAGGAACGGAAAATTTCCCTTGAGTGGATGAGCGGAGATGTCAAGAAGGGACATATGGGCGGACCAGAGATTGCAAGTACTGAGGGGCAACCCCTATTTTAATTTTAAACATGTAGCTCAGGGCTTTGAACTTGATTCGGTTCTCCATCCTGAGCCCATGCAAGTCTCGTAGATGGCCAGAGAACCCGGCAAAGTAATCTTGCGGCGGAGTTCTGCACCATCTGCAACCTACGAATCACCTCCTTGTTTGAACCCAGGTAGAGAACATTGCCATAGTCCAGCCTTGAGGTGATTAATGCCTGGACTACCATTCTCTGGGTGGACTCTGGTAGCATCCAAATGATCTTTTTTAGCCACTTCAGAATGGTAAAGCATGTGGCAGCTACCTTGACAGCTTGATGATGCATACTGAGCGAGTCATCGACGGTGACGCCTAAGTTGCGAACTTGACAGGAAGGTGAGGGAAGTGCACCCATCTCACAGGGCCAATGTTGAGGGCCCCAGAGATCCTTATTTTTCCCAAGTATCAAAACCTCGGTTTTCTCACCATTGAGTTTGGGGTAATTTGATTGCATCCATGATGCGATTTTGCTCAGGCCCAGCTGAAGGGGCGATGGCCCGGCCGTACTCTTCATGGGGAGAGAGAAGATGATCTGGGAGTCGTCTGCATAAGAGAACAGTGACAGCCCAGCATCTTCCGCAACATCAGCTAAAGGTCTGACGTATAGATTGAAGAGTAAAGGGCTAAGAATGGAGCCCTCAGGTACCCCGTGGGGGGATGAGTGAATATCGGAAATAGCTGTTGGGGAGAAAACTTGAAAAGTGCGATTAGTAAGAAAAGAAATGAGCCAGTTTAGAGCTGAGCCACAGATGCCTAATGATCTTAAAGTTTTAGCTAACACGGTGTGAGACACTGTGTCAAATGCTGCGCTTAAGTCCAGCAAAATAAGGGCCACTGTGTCTCCAGCATCCAGATGACAGCGCAATCCTTCCGTTACCCCCGACAGGGTAGTTTCCATTGAGAAACCAGCTCTTAAGCCCGATTGAGAGGGATGAAGAAACACTTGGGTTTCTACAAAATTAGAGAGCTGTGCGTGGATATGTTTCTCTAAAATTTTAGAAATTGCCGGCAACAGCGAAATGGGCCGATAGTTGGAGGATAAATCGGGGTCAGCATTGGCCTTTTTGAGGAGAGGGAGCACCATAGCGTGTTTCCAGTCTGGTGGGACAGTAGCTTCCTGCAAGGAGGCATTCAGAAGGTCCATAACAACAAGCAGAGATGGCGGCTCCAGCTGCTGGAGCACGGAGATGGGCAGAGGATCCCTAGGTGATCCTGATTTAACACTATCTAAAAGTTCTTTAAAGGTAGCTGCGTTTAACAAGGGCCATGTGTCCAGATAGTTAGAAGGTGCGTCAGGCGCCATATCCTGATCAGAATGCATATTGTCCACAGAGGATGGTGCAGATGTACCTAGAGGGAATTTAGTAAGTTGCAGCGAAGGAGGGTTATCACACTGCACACGCACTATGTCCAGGTATATTTTCTCAACCTTCTGGACAAAAAAGGTAGCCAGATCCTCACATTGCCATTTATTCAGTGAAGGGGGCCTACATTGGGTTTTGGAACCTGCAAGCTCCTTAACCATATTAAACAGTGTTTTTGAGCAGTTCAGGGCATCAGAGATGGTAGTTGTAACATATTCAGCACGGGCTGTCCTACAAAGATTATGATACACTTTTTTAGCTGTATTATAAATATTTTTGGATTCGGGGTATAGTTCCTTCTCCACCTACGTTCCATTACTTTACATTTGGCCTTCTCTGTTTTCAGAGTTTCAGTGAACCAGGGTGCAGGAGGACGATGATTATTAACCCTTTTTTGAGAAAGAGGGAGACAAATATCAATGGCATTGAGAAGCCATTTTTGCACCGAAGCAGAGAGCGTATTCACCATTTGTTTAGAAATGGGCATGTGGGAGCACAAAATATTGTTTAAAGCAGTTGCATATAGCTTTTTCCAATCCCTAGTTAAAGTTCCTGAGACGGAAATAGTAGGTGCAAAATTCTCAGGGGTTTTCAGACAAAACTTAGTAATAAAATGATCAGCATAAAGGGAGTGCCGGAGAACAGTAAATGCCAGATAGACTGGAGAAGATAGGGTCCAGCAAATGGCCCGCCTCGTGCGTGGGGCCAGAATTAAGTAGGTTAACATTTAGTGCTGCCAAATCAGAAATAAGATTAGTGCTAGTTTTACATGTCGGATCCTCTAGATGTAAGTTAAAATCACCCAAAATAGAGAAATTGGCAGTACTCATAATCAGAGGGGTTATCAGGCCAGGGAAAGAAGAGGCCCAAGATGCAGACGGCCCAGGAGGGCGATAAACAAGTATACCAGAGAAGGTGAATTTCGGGGTCAGGGCCAGCTTAAATAAGGCTGCCTCACAATTCAAAAACGGTAAATTTTCAAATTTGCATTGGTAGTCCTTTTTAAAAATAATGGCAATGCAATTGCATAGTTAGATGGTAGGGCAGCAGCAACATCAGGGCCAGAACTCTCATGGAGCCAAGTCTCCGTAAGAAAAACGGCGTCTGGTTGTTCATTAGCCAATAGATCAAACATATCGGATTTATGCTTAGGGAGAGAGTGGCAATTTGTATTGAGAAAGGAAAATTCCTTGCTAAAAGGCTGCCTGATTAGTATTATTATTTTTGTTGCCCTTAAAAATGTTTGTGTGACCCTGAGTAGTCTCTAGAGAAAAGCCGCAACTAGAGCATTTTTTAGCAGATTTTCTAGATGTAGCAGGGTACACTCGGGGAGCAAAGGATTGCAATAAGCCCTTAATTGGCTAGAGGAGTATTGAAGTCTAGAAGCTCTATTTGAGCCTGGGGTCATGGCCTCCTGATTTCTATCTTTAAGATGAGATTCTATATTCCTGACTTCTTGTATGCGGTAAGGTGCCCTGAAATCCTGTTCTAATGGCAGTTTAAAACCGCATGGGCAAACTAGGCTATTTCCAAAAGCCGCTAAATGCGCACAATGAGGGTAATCTCCCTTTTGGTTAAGATTAAGCAGATCCTCTTTAGAGTAGTGCTGGTGGCAAATGGGGAGAGGACCAGGCGCGGACGGGCGCAGACGGGTTTACCTTAGGCGCGCCCGCTGCGCGTCTGTGGCAACGGCCTCTAAATAGTCCCCGCCTGCCGCCTTGCGTGTGACGAAGCAGGGGGTGTGTCACGCTATGCAGGTCCACCCTCCACACAAACAGCATCAGCTGCGGTGGACCGGTTCGGAGCGTGCAAGCGCGTAAGTGGAGCTACCTAGTGCCCCAGAAGTGCGAGTTAAAAATTAGAATCAGGCGTGACAGAACGTAACAGAATAAAAATAAACTTAGGTTTTTAAAAGCGCTGCCCAATTTGCTAAGCAAGACTTACAGGCGAACAAACTTGTTCTTCCTTCCATTGGATAACATCGCAGAACTCAGAAATTGCAAAACATGTCCTCTTTTTTAAAGAGAAAAGAATACATATTTGAAAACGTACTTACCTGAACAATTTTTCTCTGATGCCTAAACATATATAAAGATGCTTGCTACTCCTCTGAGTTAAGCCTAACGCTGCTCAACCACACTACCCCCTAAAAGATCAATTAGGGATTGCATAGGATTAAAAAACTATTGGCCAACTTCCCTGCTCCCTTTCCCAGCGAAGGTACTGGAAAAGATCATCAACAATCAACTCATGACAGACCTGGAGCATAACCACCTACTCGACGCCTCCCAATCCGGCTCCCGCAGCAATCACAGCACTGAAACCGCCCTGATGACAGCCACCGACGACATCCGAACACGCCTCGACCGAGGAGAAACAGCAACTTTTATCCTCCTCGACCTCTCGACAGTCTTTGACACCATATCCCACCATACTCTGATCGAAAGACTCCCCCACATCGTCATCCAAGGGGGCATGCTCAGATGGATCACCTCGTTCCTCACCAGAAGAACACAGAGGATCCACCACTCACCTTTCACCTCTGAACCCAAGAAAATCACCTGTGGTGTCCACCACGGCACATCCCTCAGCCCTATGCTCTTCAACGCATACATGACCCCGCTGGCCAACATCGTCAGTTCACACGGTGTCGACTTAATTTCCTATGCAGACGACACCCAACTCATCCTCTCCCTCACCGACGACCCCATAACACCAGAACCAAATTCCACAGATGTATTACAAACGTCGCTGACTGAATGAAGAACAACTGCCTGCAGCTGATAACAGACAAGACGGAAGTACTGAACTTTGGCAACAGCAGCAACACATGGAATGACTCCTGGTGGCCATCAGACCTAGGACCCGCACCCACTCCCTCCAATCACGCCAGAAACCTCAAAATCAACAACAAGCTCACCATGAAATCACAGATCAACGCCGTCTCCTCTGCCTGCTTTCTCACTCTGCGCATGCTACATAAGATCTTCAAGTGGCTACTCCTACACACGAGATGCACCATGACACAAGCTCTCATCACCAGTCGACTGGACTAGGGAAATGCTCTCTACGTAAGCATTGTGGCACACCTTCTACAGAGACTTCAGACCATACAGAACACCACAGCCAGACTCATCGACGGCCTTCCCTGATGAACCCAAATCACACCCCACCTCAGTGAAATCCACTGGCTCCCTGTACAGAAGAGATGCCAATTCAAGCTGCTGACCCACGCACACAAGGCTCTACACAACCAAGGACCCGCCTACATTAACCACCGCCTGAACTTCTACCAGCTATCGAGAAGACTACGCTCCACCTCCCTTTTACTTGCCCATACTTCCTGCATCTACCAAAGTGGAGGATGCTCCTTCTCCCACATCGCAGCAAAGACCTGGAACATCCTCCCCACGCACCTCCAGACCATCACCTCACTTCCGGAAGTCCGAATGGCCCTCAAGACCTGCGTGTTCGAATAAGCTTCCGGGGCCTGCAAGCGCCTGGATACCCTATTGGGTGATTAGCCGCGCTTTATAAATCCTGATTGATTGATCGATAGCAAGCTCTGTCCACTCATAGAGAACCCCTGGACTCTTTACACAGTATATCACTTTATTGAGATATCAGATAAAGATCCAGCTTCCTACATCGCCCTTTGTGTGGTTGAATACGGTGAACGAAAACATGGTGGGAAGAATGTCAGTAATATAGTGAAATGTGTGTTCATAAGCATTTGTCTGGCACAATGGGTTATATACATGAGAACATTGCCAATACCAATTGGCGTATGAAATCAGTTGGATGTGTTGATGTGGACGCGTTTGGTATATTCCGGATTTTGGTCTGTTGAAAATGAATTTTTTGTTTTTTATTTCTCCTTCCTGCCGCCTCTACGACAGAAGAGTCCATACTATGCGATAGTGGAAGGGGGATTTTACTTCCCCCATGTTTACAAGAAATATGGTACTAGTATACGCATTGGTACACTTATGTGCTTTTCTATTCCAGAGGCGCGTTCATATGGATCTTGTGAATACTAAGGAGCATGTAATATTGTATAAGGAGACGCTGGAGGTAACTTCAAAATGCGACGTGTGGTTACCGAAATATAGGTGAATTACTTCAACGTGTGGCACTTACTCGTAGGGCCAATGTGACCACCTGGTAGTGTATATGTTGGTGCAGGTGTGGGGGCGGGTCCTTTCATCTTGTTGCTGATGAGTCTCGAGGCCGTATGCCAAGGTAGCTGGACACTTCCGGACACTTATTAAGGTATGGAAATCATCTACATATCGATGGCACGTGGTGGGTTTTTTGTGATATAAGTCACATATTCATGAACAAGGTGCGGGCGCTGCCGATATGGGATTTGTGCAGGTGCGGGTGAATTACCGATGGGCAAAAATATAAAGCTTATTGGCATCTGCAACTATGCTAATAGGGAATGCCTATTATATTGGCATGTGTGCACATGTGGCGCACACACATGCCCCAAGGGCATGTGTGTGCGAATGGCTTTGGGCTTGATGCATCATGGCTAATTACCGGTCGCAAATGGGCCGATTCTGCGAATCAGCTTGTTTGCGACCGGTAATCAGCTTGATGCATGTGCCCTAAGATGTTCAATTTGTCGATATAGAAATGTAAGTGGCATGTAATGCATTCACTATGCATTCACTATGGTTCAATGACTGACTTTGCAGTGCCCTCCGGAGGGAGGCTGGGGGGGAGGGCATTTGATTGAGAATAAAGTGTTATCAGTCACTATCTCGCTGGGGTGGGTATGGGATTGAGAATAATGGGACACCACCCGCGGTCCTGTTGTGAAACATATACATTTTGGTTAGCCGGTTGAGTGGATGAACTAGACATCGAATCTTTAGGACGATATGCACATTCTGTGGTTGATGTATTATGCATTATGGGATTGATATCATGTATAAATGAATACAATGTATGTAACGTTCAGTGGCATAACATTACTGACAGATAATATATAGAAAATATGACGATGGATGTAAATGTTAATGTATACAGACCTTTCATGGTATGATGCGTCTTTTATGCAATGGGCATTTTCCACACTATGCCCACACGTCTCTGATGTGTTTTAATCTGCTTTTAACCATGATTGTTAATATGTGCACTTTTAAATGTTAGGGGTGCGTTTGGCGATTTTGGGTGACGGGTCCCTCTGTCTTTGTGTAGTTATTATGTGGGTATGTGGTGTATGTGAAATGGGTTCTTTTTTATGTGTATTTCTGTTGTTGTATGTTTAAATGTGAGCATGCAGATAGATGCTATGTTATGTATTTTTTTACAGCCCTGAGGAAGTTCAGATGTGGTGAATGAAATACGTTGGCTGTCTCGTTTTATATCACCAAAGAAAATAAAGAAGATTTGGATTATACGCAACTTGAAGCTGGATTTTTGTTTGAAAGGACTAGGGAGATTTGCCATTCCAAGTTGGTGAATCCCCTTGCTGTAATAGGCCATCTTGTAATGAAGCCATGCTCCTAACAGAAAAATGATTATAATTCTGTGCTCATAAGACCATGAGAGATATGATAAGGAGTAAAATTCTAGGGTCCTCAGAGCAGCGGAGATGAAAGAAGGACAAAAATCTATGTTCCTGGAATGTGAGGACCGACCATCATTGTGCCTGTCTTACCACGGTTCTCTCCTGTTGCATTCACACTCACCCATACAGCCTAGTCACAGGAAAAGAGGTGGTAACAGGATCGTGCAACATTGGAACAACTGAGACTGTCAACATTGTGGGGCTGTAATTCCATACAGCAAGGTGCTCGCAGATTCAATGACACAATGTAGGGAGCTGGAAACTACCAACCAAAAGTCCAACTCAAAATTATCTAAGTGAAGTAAATAAAATATAAAAGTAGAAGACATCTCAGAAGGCTGTTTTGAACATTAAACATTAAAAGCAAGACAAGTAAAATAAGAAATTCATGTTATTTGAAATAGATAAGGAAAAGTGTCCACAAAAATTGTCAGACGTCAATGTTCAATAATATAATTTGTTTTGGATTTTTAATATGGTGATTTCTTTACGCACAGCAAACATTATTTTATTAAAAAATAAAGAGTCACAAGTTTTTTACTGTTTTGCCCTAATTATCTAGATCATAAATAAAGTAAGCATTTGGTTAACATGCACAATGTATTGAATTTAGTAGCTAATCTCTTGTTTCAAAATGGTTTCCTTGTTCACCAAATACACCATTCCAGGCTCCGCTGCACTTGCAGACAATTCTCCTCATGCATTACTGTGGAAACACTCGATAGATTAGAAGATACAGTACAACACCAAATAGCCAATAGCACAACTGTTGGATGGATAAACTCTAGTCTGAGATTTGATTGCAGCGGCGGCTCCTCCGCTAAGGCGGAGGAGCTTCGCCCCACTGAGTTCAATGGAAAAATAAAATGATAATAACGCAATGTTAATAACGCTTCGTTATCATTTTATTTTTTGTACGGAGCCATGTTAGGGTGGGGCAGTTAGCTGTCCTCACAGGGAGGAGGAGCTGTCTTTACAGGGAGGAGGAGTGGTTGCTGCACCATAATGTGCGCATGACTGTTTGGCCGGCTGTCTGTGGACGGCCATACCGTCATGCGCACTTAGCATGTTCTCCACTCGTCTGTATTGCAAGGCCTGGTGGAGAACATGCACAGGTTTCCACTCTCTGTTTGAGCACAGAACCAGGGCACTCAGACCAATCACGACGCTGCTTTCATACTGGTGACAGCAGCGTCGTGATTGGCTCGGGGAGTCTGGGAGCCTGTGTGCTTCCTGCTTCCTGGAGACAACAGAAGAGGACGGAGGAGAGGCAGTGACCGGCAGGTAAGTGAGCTTCTCTTATCTTTATTTTTTTTTGTAATTCCACTGCACTCCCCTGCCTCACCACTACATTTCCCTAGAGTTCGCTCCTATGTGATTGACGCTTTTTCAAAGCAATGGCTGAAGCACTTTGCTCTCCTGCCCTCAACATTGGTTTCTTACCTCACCAAACTTAGGACCTCATTTATGGCATTTTGGCGTAGGGCAGTGCAGCAAGGCACCTTGTTGCGCTGCCCTACGCCAAAGTGAAAGGGCAGAAAAGCACCGTATTTAAGCAATACAGTGCATTCCTGTCCTTTCTGCCTGTGCTGGTGCTGTTTTTGCAGCCTAGCTCCAAAGTAAACACCCCACCATGGTGCAAGGGGGCCTCTGTTGCATGCAGCATTGTTTTTGTGGAAGAAGGAGAACCTTTCTGCACAAAAACAATCCTACAAGGTGTTTTTCTCTTTCTATGTGTGCTGCAAAATGCAGCACATGTGTAAAGAGGAAAATACAAGGAGAAATGAAGATATTTTCCTTGTTACGCCTCACCACGGGAGGCGTACGGGTTTGACGCTTCCCCAAATTTACATGACTTTGTAAGTCTGGGCAGTGTCAAATTCCCACCTCAATGCCCATGGAACGCCCGTGGTGCAGTGTAAGACAACGCAGTGATTTGAACTGTGTCGTTGCCTTACCATAATTTATGACGCCACACAAAGCCATGCAGAGTGGCTTTGCGTGGCTTCATAAATCTTTATGAGAGCCCTGCGTCACGCATGTACCATTTTACGTGGCGTAAAAGTGATGCAGGGCTCCAATAAATAATCCCCTAAGTGTTCTATCCTTCACTTTCACTCCTGCCTGTTTCCACTACTCCGCCGCATGATTGTTTCTCACTAATTCTCAGAGTAAACAGTTCTCCCTTAGTGAAATGTTACTTTCTGTGTGTTTTCTCTCCTTGATCTTTCTGGACTCCATTAGCATCAAATTGTAAACTTTTGAGAGGCTAAAGGAGGAGCAAAGAATCCAAGCTGCGATATTCATGGAAAGTCAAAACCTGTTTGATGTCATTTCCGCCACTCCTGTCATTTGTGGTAATAAACATTGGTTAGTGTAGTCTTGAAAAGCACATTATATTAATAGATTATAAAAATATATACATAAATTAATATGAAAGACTAAACAGATTTAAATCCTGTTATCAATGTGATTCATGTAAGGGTATGGCGTCAATAAAACACAATGATACATTTTAGCACAGAAAGGCAACAATGCAAAACAAAAATGGTTGCAGTAAACTCCAACTGTTTTAAAACACATTTCTTCATTTTAAAAGCGTGTTAGAAATGGGGGTCTCTATTTGGCAGGGGTAGGTACCTTTGTCCAAGTAGGGACCCTTCCTTCTAGTCAGGATAAGGGAGTTACACTCCTAAAATAACCCCTGCTCACCCCCTTGGTAGCTTGGAACGAGCAGTGAGGCTTATCTTAGAGGCAGTGTGTAAAGCATTTGCACATAACCAACAGTAATACAGTGCAAGCACTACAAAAGGACACCACACCAGTTTAGAAAAATATCCAATATTTTTATATACTTAAGACAAGACCAAAAACGATAAAAATCCACAATACAGTATTTAGAAATCTTCAGTTATCAAAATAAGCTTGAAAAACAGTTCCTTGAAGTCGATAGCTCCCTCTGGGGTTATCACGGCTTCGTGAACAAACAAATCCAAACAGTTCTGGCTGACCGCGGTGTCGCAGGCCAACTACGGTGTCGGGAAGACCCGCAAAACAGTACCTTTAGATATGCTGGGCATCGGCGACCTCTCGTTGAGCTACCGCAAGCACTGCGTCCGCAGGCGTCGGTTCCGGAGGTCGGAGCAGGAGTTGTCAGGCCCTTGAAGTCACATGCTTTGCAGATCGATCTCCTAGCGGTTGAAGTCAGGAGCGCTGGCGTCGGCGGGCGTCGGGTGCTGCGGTGCAAAGTGCAGCAGTGCTGCGTGCGATGCCCTCAGGTCGCGGTGCGAGCAGCGGCTCGGTGGCGGTGATCCAGCGCGATATTAGCAAACAGCATTCATACACCAGATACTCACTTGGGCCCATACATTCATACTACGCTAATACTTACGCTGGGTTTTATCAGTTGTTACTCTCTTATCAAAATCCCTGCTACCAATTACCTTCTGATTGCAGAGTAATGACTTACCAATGAATCCTTTGCTAATTGGGAAATTTAAAATGAGTGACATTCAATATAGTACATAATCCTGAAATAACCACTGAGTCAGGAAGTTTTAAAATGTTTATCTAAAGTTTTAGCAGAGTAAAATACAGAGCCACATGGTACTTAATCGCAATACCCAAGATTAAGCATAGAAATGATTATTGCTAATCAATGACGGTGTTTAAAGAAAGGGAGAGGATAGAGATAGCAGCGTAACTAAAGGTTGCATTATATTTACCTAAGTGCGAGAACCAAAACCCCTTAGCCAAGGAGTTGGAAAGAATAGGACCCAGGAAGGATGAAGAGCAAAGACTTCTTCCAGGATCAGGACAGGACCGGTGACCTCTCTACAACGACGCCTGCGTCGTTCCCCTCTCTGGTACTCGACTTCTCCTCGATTCTCCCGTGCCTTCCGTCTAATGGACTCCGCCGCCCCCTCCTCAGGACCTCTTCAGGACAGGGATTCAGTCAGCAACCGCTCAGCATGGCAGACTGGAGCTCTTCTGTGTGTTCTGAGAGTCAGTGCTCTCATGGAATCTTGCTCTATTGCTCTGACTAATTAACTAATGCTATATTCTATTATACCCTTCTACGCCCATGTACCTCCCTTTAATGTTGCTAAAATATGGGGCCACTACTTCTGATTGGACAGGGACAGGGGGTGGATTCTCGCACCATATCGATTTGGCCTAAATTGTAAAGCCTATTGTCTTTACGTTCCCACCCCTTCAAATTAATACATTCGCTTTATTTCCCACCCGTCTCATGACAAATGTAAACCAATTTTCATAGACATTGTATCAATGTGCGACAGGAAAAGCAATAGTACAACATATTCGGCCATCAGGTTGCGGCCTTGGACGACGTCCAGGTTGACTTCATTTGGCAGGCACACAAGACACATGCGCAGAACCATTTGCCTCTCGAGTTTCAGGTCACCAACCCAGGCCCAAGTTTACGAACTAATAAAAGTGCAAGAAGAAAATATTAGAATCACAAATAAAATGTTTCACTGTATGCCCACTTTTCCTACTCTATTCCCAATTAAATATATATACTATCCTGCATTAGTAGCGTTAAGAAAACGACAATTTAATAATGACATGAGAGCAAGCTGAAGCATGTGAAAACATCAAGCAGCCATTTTAATGCACACTGCGCAGAAGCAGGAGTTTCCCACCAAGCAAAGAAAGACGTCACACCATGTGATATGGTTGCGACATGCGCATTGAGTTTTCCCGCGCATAGCGGCTATTTTGGATTACAGACAAGCGTTATTCATTAGTAAAACACATAGGCAAGCATCCTTCCCCTTTGTGTAGTGTATGCAAAGGTTAGTATTAACAATACAAGTTTAATAGATTAATACTGTGAGGAGGATTGAATACAAGCAAGTTTCATTTATGAAACCTTGCTCCATCAATCCCCTCTCTGATGGCGTTTCTGAGCCATCAAAACACTACCCTCAATCAGATGCCAACTTCTTTGAAATTACTTCATTCTCATCTTTACATTTTCTATTTTTACAATCTCCTTTTAATTTCTTGTATAATTCACTTCTCCATTCTTCAAGTTCGATTTCATCTACCTTTCGTTTCTTTCCTCTTCCTGTCACCTTATATGTTCCATTCTTTTTACAGCATTTGCACCATATTGTTACTGCCAAGATTATTATTGCTATCCCTGCTAAGGGTACTAATATTTGACCTATAAATCCTTTTCCTACATTAGAAAACTAGGTTCCAATTGACGTAATACTATTTGTCAATCTTTCCCATACACTATCAACTTCCAGTGGTTTAAGTTCTTTCTCAAGTTTAGTTATATTCTGTATATACGTTCCAATCTCTGCACTCTTATCAGGAATATAAGTGCAACAATGTTTCGTCTTCAATAATTTACAGACTCCTCCCTCTTTTGCCAATATAATATCAAGAGCAAGTCGATTTTGCATCACCATAGATCTAATCGCAACCATTTCCGCATTAATCATTAGAAAACCTCCAGCAGTATCCGTTGATAAACGATCAACCACTGTAGACAATTTACATATTTTCCTTGAGTTCAGAATTATTCCCACTGAAGGTATCAATGCACCAAATATATCACCTACAATTTCTGAAAAACTAGCTCTTTTACTACGTATTAATTCACTATTGTTTTCATTGCTCCCAGTGTTTCTTTTTACGTGGTATATCTTTGGAAATACTATTCCAAAATAACAACTTCCATACCACCGTGCAGGAAGCCTAAAGTAAGCCTTATTCCCACACACATAATAGATTCCAGGAAAAACTGAATCTGTTCCTCCTTTGAGTCCCCAACCTCCAAGTATTAAGAAATTGTGTTCACATTCACTGGTACCGATGAAAACATTGTTATAATCAGTCTTTAACCTATGAAGACAAATTTTCCCTGTCTTTACGAAATCCAGAGCCATAGCAGCTTGAGCTTTGCCAGGTGTGTAACTCCCTTCTTTCTCAGCCCAAGGTGGTAAATGAGCCTTATGCTCAGAAGCTTTCTTTTCGAAATCTTGTCTTCTATCTTCTACTAAATTCAAAAATATCTTTTCTTCTTCAAGTAAAGAACATGTTAGATTGTGTCTATGTGCATGTGTTATATCTATTGATTTCATTGTTAAGAAAAATTCTCCCATAAACTGTGCGTCTTGACTACTAAGCACTGGGTTCATACTCTTGCGAATCGGAACCTCAGAAAATATCACATCTAAGTTTGAATAATAATACTGAAGTTTCCCTGTTCTATAAAATAAACTAGACAAAACACTACATGATATGCCATATGTCAGTGGTAAATGGTGATATGTTAGACCTTCTGCTACTGATTCGGGTAACTTCATACAGACGTAACAATTACTAATTTCCATGGTATCTACATACTGAAATAATAACTTTGTGAAAACATTCAAACTAGTGTCGTTATCAGCTATTTCATGATGAATTTCTGCCTCATCTTCTGCCATTAGTTCTACTCTATTGCCTTTCATGTTTGCTGTCCTCCCTTTAGTTTCATTATTAATCTTTTTATCTATTATCATAAGGTAAGGAACTGCTACAATCAGGACTAACCATACTATAAGCACCATCACTAGACTACATATGCATATTGCACAGCATCTTCTACAACATTTCTGTTTTGGTCTCCTAGTAACTCTATCGTCAGGCATTTTTCGACAAGGAAGATTGCTCTTCTTATCTCTTCTTCTTTTCTTTAGCTTATTCTTTTGCTTAGTCAGGGTGGTCTTGTTTCTTCTTCGTAAGTTAGTTCTGCACTTGTTCCTTCGCCACCACTGTCACTTGACTCTGAGCTTTCAAAATCTTCAAGAATGATATAAGTCCAGTCAGGACCCTTGAATTTGTTATTCACAAGTTTCAGTCTTTTGCTTTTTCTTTTCACTGACTTTTTCTCTTGATCAGTTTGACTTGTTACTTCAGGTACTTGATCTGGATCTTCACTTCTGGTTGTTATGTGGTACTTTACTCTTTTAATGACACTCGGCCAATGATCTCCTTTTCTTGTTTTCTTTGTTGGCAATGTTTCTTTATTTTCGTCTTCAGAGATCTCGTTAATTTCACTGCTTAGTACTGCTTTGTTTTCTTCGATTACTGTTTCTTCTGTTTGCTCTTTTTCAGGTCTGATTGGTTTCTCTGTAACAGCTCCATGTGTGTTTCCAATAATTGACCTTGTTCTTTGTTTATTTCTTCAAGTTCATGTTTTTCAACGTTTTCTTCTTCTGTGCACTCTTCTTGTGCACAGAAGAAGAATCAGGGCTTATTGCACTGTGAACTTCTGCAGCCTGACCGGATTCTTCTAAACCTGTCTGTCCCTGTTCAAAGTCTATTAGGTCTTCACTGTTTTGAGTCCAGTTTCCTTTCCCTATCTGACCTTGTTCAGGATTTCTTAATGTCTTTTCTTCTTGTTCCTGAACTGCTTCTTCTTCACCTATCTGATCTTCTTCAATTTCTTCCAATTTTGATTGACTTCTTGTTCTGTGGTAAACTTCAGGAACTTCTACCACTGGTATCCAATCCTGACTTGTGCTCGGTTGTTCTTCTTCAGCTTCTCTGGAATCTCGAACTTGAGATCCTTCAGCTGGGCAACCTTCAGCTTCTTCAGTGATTGGCGTTGTCTGAGGATTCTCTTCCTCGGGATCTGGTACTCTCTTGGTGTGACTTACATGAATCCAATTAGGAAATCCGGCACACTTCACTGCTGTATTCGTTGTCAGTATGACTTGACACGGTCTGCCCCATCTAGGTGATAGACACGTTTCTCTGGTGTGATTCTTCACTACCACCCAGTCACCAGGTTTCAGATCATGTTCTTGTTCAGGCTGCCTGGAAACTGCGTCTTCTCCAACCTGATGAGAGACAGAACGCACTAGGTCAGCCAATCCTTTGCAATAGTCCAGAATCATATCATCAGATATATTCACCAGTTTGTTTGTGGGAACATGTGTTTGTCTCATTGCTCTTCCCATCATTATTTCGTGTGGGCTCAATCCTGTGGTTCTGTCAGGTATACTTCTGAGTCCCATTAAAACAAGTGGCAATGCATCTGGCCACTCTAATGATGTTGATGCACACATTTTTCCCAGTCTTGACTTTATAGTGCCATTCAATTGTTCAACCACTCCAGAAGCTTCTGGATGATATGCACAGTGCAGTTTCTGTTTGATTTGAAATGCTTCACAGATTATTTGGATCACTTCACTGTTAAAATGTTTTCCTCTATCTGATTCCAAAGTTACTGGGAAGCCAAATCTAGGAATGAGTTCTCATAGCAACAGTTTTGCAACTGTAATGCTGTCATTTCTCCTAGTAGGGTAAGCCTCCACCCATTTTGAAAACAGACATACTATGACTAGTACATATTTCAGCCCTCTACATGGTGGTAACTGTATGAAATCAAACTGAAGTCTCATAAATGGACCTTCTGCCTTTCCAATTTTTCCAAATCCAATTACTGTCTTCCTCCCCGGATTATGCATCTGGCAAGTTAGACATCTCTGGCAAAGACTCTCTGCAACAGCCCTGAATTTGGGATTGTACCAATTTTGTCTGAACAGCCTAATCATTGCATCTCTCCCTACGTGTGTGTCTCCATGATACATCCTAGCCATTTGTGAGAGTAAACAGTCTGGCATGACTGGTCTGCCATCAGCACTGATCCACACTTCATCATCTCCTCTTTGGGAACATCCCACTTTGATCCACAAATTCTTCTCTCTTTCATCAACCTCATCTTGCAATTTCTTAACGTCATTCCAAGTTTCAGGTGGCATATACAGCATAAGTTGGCAGCTGATTCCCATTCTTTCCACCCTCTTATTGACTGACATTCTGGTTTTGGCACAATGTTGAGCCACCAGATCCGCATATCTGTTGCCGACTACCACCCAGTCATCTCCTGACTGGTGTGCGGCACATTTCACCACAGCCAATTCTTTTGGTGATTGTATTGCTTCTAGCAATTCCCTTACAAATTGTCCATTTTTAATGAGGGATCCTGAAGAAGTCATGAAATCCCTCTGCATCCATAGTTGGCCAAAATCATGCACAACCCCGTAACCATATTGGCTATCTGTAAATATGGTTACTCTCTGATTCCTCCCAATTTTGCATGCTTTTATCAACGCAATCAATTCAGCTACTTGTGCAGATTTGACTCCTGGTAAATAGGATGCTTCAACTATTCCAGTTAATTCACATACCGCATAGGCAGCAGTTAGTTTACCATCTTCATGTCCTTGACATGAACCATCAACAAATAGCTCCCTGTCTGGCTTTTTAAGAGGCTGTTCCTCTATATCTGGGCGTGGTTTTGTGCATAATTCTGTAATTTGTATACAATCATGTTCATCGTCTTCATCATCTTTAATTCTCTCATGATATGGGTTTGGTAGTAAGGTTTCTGGATTTATTATAGTACACCTTACCATGTTCACATTTTCAGCACCTATTATTATTCTTTCATATTTAGTCAGTCGACTAGGAGTAAGATGCTGAGTTCGGGTTCTTGTCAAGAGAATGACAACTGCATGTGGAACATACACTTTTACAGGGTGTCCCATCACAATTGACTCACTTTGTTCAATACTCAAACAAGTAGCTGCCACTGCTTTTAGGCATCCTGGCAACGTGGCTGCTACTGGGTCTAATGTAGCAGAGAAATATGCTATAGGACGTCTTTCTAATCCATGTCTCTGAGTTAAGACAGAAAGTGCACAATTTTCTCTCTCATGACAGAACAATGCAAATTCTCTTTTATAATCAGGCATGCCTAAGGCAGGTGCTGAACATAGGGCATTTCTCAATTTTACAAAGGCTTCTACACTTTCATCCTCCCACTCAACAGGGTCCTTTGCTTTCTTTTTGTCATGTTAATTAAGGGTTTAGCTAACATGGAAAATCCTGGTATCCATTGTCGACAGTAACCTACTATTCCTAGGAACATTCTCACTTGTCTTTGGGTTACAGGCATTTGCATTTTCTTTATTAATTTTACCCTTTCAGCTGTTACTCTTCTTTTTCCCCTCTCAATTTGGTGTCCCAGATACTTAACAGCTGTTGTACAGAATTGCAATTTTTCAGGTGAGACTTTATGTCCTTCTTCTGCCAAAAGATTTAATAATGCTATGGAATCAACAACACAGTCCTCTCTGGTATTTGATGCCACCAGTAAGTCGTCGATATATTGGACTAAGACTGAGCTTCCTGGCATCACTAGTTTTTCAAGGCACTTTTTCAGTATCTGGTTGAAAATAGAAGGACTTTCTGTGTACCCTTGAGGAACACGATTCCACACATAGACTTTGTTCTCAAATTTAAATGAGAAAAGATACTGGGTGTCTGGATGTAATGGTATTGAAAAGAACGCTTGACACAAATCAATTACTGTGATCCATCCTGCATTCCAAGGGATCTGGTATAGAATTACTGCAGGATTTGGTACTATGGGACAGCATGGTTCTACAATCTTATTTATTTTTCTCAGGTCCTGAACAATCCTATATTTTCCACTAGGTTTCTTTAACCCCATTATAGGTGAATTACATGGGCTACTCATTACTTCTTTTAGGATGTTTTGTTCTACCATTCGATTTATTTCTTCAATGACTCCTGCTTTTACTTCTGCACTCATTTTGTACTGTCTGGTATTTGGGAAAATTGCACCTTCTTTTACAGTAATTTTGACTGGATCAATTTTAGCCATAAGTCCTACTTCCTTTCCGGTGAAATCCCATACTATGGGGTTTACTGTACCTTTTAATTCTTCTGGCAACTCATCTTTGGTTATTAACGAAAACATCTCGTCTACTTCTGTTCCTTGTTTTGCAATCATAATTTTATATACATGATCTTCATCTGGTGTCTGAACTGCCACACCATCCGGTGTGCAGAAAATTGTACAATTCATCTTGCACAACAAATCCCTACCTAATAAGTTCACTGGACTAGAATCGCACACTACAAATTGATGCATTTCTCTAAAGTTTCCTATTTTAACTTCCATTGGTTCAGTAAGAGGTGTTCTAATTCTTTGATTAGCTACCCCTACTACTTGGATATCTTCACCAGAGAGAGGAAGGTCTGCGATGTCTGCTGATCTCACAGTAGACCTGGTAGCACCAGTGTCCAAAAGGAAAGTAATATCATTACCTTTCACATTCCCTTCAACATATGGACCAGACTGATCTACCTGTAAGGATGCGCCAAGTGCGCACTCCTTCTCCCCTCTCCTAGGCACCGTCATGGACTGAATCGACAGAAATCGTCCTGCAAAAGAAATTGTGATGTCATATAATCATTCTTACCACTTCCTCCTTGATATCCGATGTCTGTACCATGCTTTGCTCTGCTTACATTACCCTGAATAGGTGCAGGTGGCAACTGACTCTGAGGATTTACACCCTGCTGTGAGTCATTCTGCGTCTGTGGATTTAAATTTTGATTTGGGCCATTATTATTCCGAATCTTTTTACATTCGTCCTTCCAATGCCCCAATTTTCCGCATCCATGACAAGGAAATTTCTTTCTAGCTTTTTCTCTACTCATTCGTCCTCTCATTTTTCCACCATTCCCACTTTCACCACTTGTTCCAGAATCCTTTCCTTGATTTTCACTCGGATTTTCCAAATTAATTCCTTGTTTCTCAGCCATTTTCACCTGAGCCCACATCACTTTTTCCTGCAATTTCTTGTGTCTATCCTCAATATCGTCTCCACAATATTTTGCATACTTCAAAATCTCATCAATGGGCTTTCCCTGCCAACACAGCATATGCTGTTTAATCATCTGCCAAATTTCTGGCTTCAAACCGTAACCAAACCGGTACACAAACTGACTCATGTTCTTGTCTCCAATGTCCTCAAATCCACTATACTGTTTAAATACCTGCAATAGACGCTCATAGTAGGAATGTACTGATTCATTAGCTTCTTGGGTAGTTCGATCTATTTTTACCCAATCTGTTTCTTTCGGTGGTATTTTCCCCTTCAGGTAAGTTATCACCTGCTGATACTTTTTCATCACATCATTTGACGGGGCACCTGTCTTCGGATCTCTAGGATACTCGTCACTTGGCCAATCCACTGTGATTTTACAATCTGTCCACAAATCGGCAGGTACCACTATGTCAAACAACCCATCCAAATCCTTCAACAATACCTTCGACACCTTCACAAACCTGTCAACCTGCTTGTACCATTCAATTGGTTTTTCTCTCAACTTTGGAAAATCATTCGTAAATGACAAAATATCCTGTCTGCTCCATGGGACATGTACATATCCTCCTCCCGCAACTTCTCGCATTGGATACATTTGGTCTGCTTTCCCTGTCTCCTTCATCACATATTCAGATACTGTTCTACTTGTTCGTGCTTCTTCCTTTTTCTTGGCCCACCTAGTTCTCCATTTATCTAGGTCTCCCCATTTTTGCAAAACTAACATTAATTCTCTTATTTGTAGTCTTCTTCCAGAGGCATTCATATTTTCTAAATCTTTGTCTGAAAATTCTGCTCTATACGGTTTCTGTAGTACTTTTGATCTCCCTATTTCTATTCCCATCTGTAGTGCTAAATTAGATAATTTTTCATGGAATAACCTTACATTTCTGGTGATACTCCTGCACAGGAACAATAATTCTTCTTCATCATAGGTATTTAAGCGTTCTAGCCCTACATTTCCTGCTATTATTTCTTCTAATTCGACTTTCAATTTATGAATGTCCATTATTTTTGGAGGTGTGCACTGTTTCACTGACCCATGTACCCATCTTTCTAGATCTTCAGGTGTTACTATGGTAGCACTTTTTGCTCCTGATGAAGTTATTAAACTTACATCTTTTGAACATCCAGGTACATCTTTTCTGGGGGTGCTATTTACAGTACCTCGAATAGGTAAATCCATGAGTGATATTGTGGATTCACAGTCACTAAATTGATCCTCAATTATAACTGGAGCTTCAGGTTTGGGATTATTCACAGGAGTAGGTGTAAGTATCGGTGGAGGACAACTTCCCTGAGTACCATATAATGGAACTACTGGACCAATTGTTACAGGTATGGTCAACGAATCAGGATGTACTTTTATCTGAGTTATTTTCTGTATTAATTCTGTTCTGGTCTTTTCTAGGGCTTCTTTCTCTTTGTCATGAAGTATTCTACTCGGGGTGAATTCATGCATTACCTGTGGCACTAATGGAGTTTTTGGTGGTGCACTTGGGGTGCATCCACTTGTCCCTTCTTGATATGGGGGGGGTTTCTTAACATTTCCTCCATAAATTCGTCTTCAGACTCCTCATTTCTCATTAAATGTTTTGTCTTTTCTGTGCACTTACTTCCTAATTTCTCCTCTGCTGAGAACAATGGATATAATCCTTCTGTAATCATTGCCCTTCTCCATTGTTTCATCTGACCGTCCCTAGACTCATGTAGGTATCTGGGAAAAAATCCTGGATAACTCCTATTTCTCCTAGGTCGGTCACGCTCAAACGCCTCGGTTTCCCATTCCTCTAAAGCTTCGTACTGGGTTAATCTAGGTCTGGGTTCTAGGTCATTCATCCTCAATCTCAAATTTTGAAGAATTCTTCCATTGAAGGTACCATTCTCGGGAAATGCTAATATTCCATCATTTTTGGTATATTCTATCCAATTCTCCATCCATACACAAGTATGATAACCTCTCTCCATAATCATGAATGATGCGGGCGTTTTAGCTGGTGGAATAATAATTCCTTCTCTAGTTTTGATTGGTTTGTCCTTTTTAAAATAATTCTTAATATTTTGTAAAAATGACATTTTCCTCCTTTCTCCGTACATCTTGGGTAAATACCGGTGTATAAAATTATATTCTGCAAAGCCTAAATATCTCCTATCCGGTCGAATTCCTGTTAAAGTCGGATCGCGTTTTAACATGCAATCCTTTCACCACTAAGAATTTCGCTTCTAAAATTTCGACCAATTAAATGTCTGCTATCTTTTATTTCCGAGCCAATCCTTGTGCGGCCTTTTGGTGACGTTTCTCTGTCAACCCCTCCTTTACAATCTGCTCTTTTCTGTCCTTGCTGGTTTAACCAATCCCAGCGCGGCACCTGTGACGTCAGTACTGCTCCTGACTACTGACCCCTCCTTTACAAGAGTCTCTCCACACCCGCTGATTCAACCAATCCCAGCGCGGCGTTTTGAGACGTCAGCTCCCTCTCTGGCAACTGACCCTCCCTTTACAAAAATTTACGCAAACTTATTTTCTCTACAATTCTTAATTAAATTTCAGTAACAACATAAAACATTCGCTATCGTGCCAGTAAATTTGAAAAAGATAGTTTCTTCCCACACTTAGTAAAACCTTTCCGTTTACTAACATACACTACGAGTAAAACCCTTCCGTTTACTCTTCACACAAGCTCCAGAAATTCCTGTTACTTCTTCAATGTTACCCTTTCTAGGTGATATAACATCTAATTTTCACCAGCGTACTCTTTTGCTATTACTCACACGCATAGAGTCCCTAACGAGTACTGAAAGTCCTGCTTAACTTTTCAGTACTATTTCTGCCTGGCAGATAACCTCACTGCAGTATGGCTTCCACTTGCCACCCGCTATTCTTTTTACCCCGGGGTATTCTGGACAACATAAAACAAAACTCTAAAATAAGCGGATGTTAGTTCATAAAAATACAAATAAAAATTCTCATTACCCAATTAACAAAGAGTAACCATCCTCTGAGTACCAGAAAACTGATCCAGCGCGATATTAGCAAACAGCATTCATACACCAGATACTCACTTGGGCCCATACATTCATACTACGCTAATACTTACGCTGGGTTTTATCAGTTGTTACTCTCTTATCAAAATCCCTGCTACCAATTACCTTCTGATTGAAGAGTAATGACTTACCAATGAATCCTTTGCTAATTGGGAAATTTAAAATGAGTGACATTCAATATAGTACATAATCCTGAAATAACCACTGAGTCAGGAAGTTTTAAAATGTTTATCTAAAGTTTTAGCAGAGTAAAATACAGAGCCACATGGTACTTAATCGCAATACCCAAGATTAAGCATAGAGATGATTATTGCTAATCAATGACGGTGTTTAAAGAAAGGGAGAGGATAGAGATAGCAGCGCAACTAAAGGTTGCATTATATTTACCTAAGTGCGAGAACCAAAACCCCTTAGCCAAGGAGTTGGAAAGAATAGGACCTAGGAAGGATGAAGAGCAAAGACTTCTTCCAGGATCAGGACAGGACCGGTGACCTCTCTACAACGACGCCTGCGTCGTTCCCCTCTCTGGTACTCGACTTCTCCTCGATTCTCCCGTGCCTTCCTTCTAATGGACTCCACTGCCCCCTCCTCAGGACCTCTTCTGGACAGGGATTCAGTCAGCAACCGATCAGCATGGCAGTCTGGAGCTCTTCTGTGTGTTCTGAGAGTCAGCTCTGCTCTCATGGAATCTTGCTCTAACTAATTAACTAATGCTATATTCTATTATACCCTTCTACGCCCATGTACCTCCCTTTAATGTTGCTAAAATATGGGGCCACTACTTCTGATTGGACAGGGACAGGGGGTGGATTCTCGCACCATATCGATTTGGCCTAAATTGTAAAGCCTATTGTCTTTACGTTCCCACCCCTTCAAATTAATACATTCGCTTTATTTCCCACCCGTCTCATGACAAATGTAAACCAATTTTCATAGACATTATATCAATGTGCGACAGGAAAAGCAATAGTACAACATCTTCGGCCATCAGGTTGCGGCCTTGGACGACGTCCAGGTTGACTTCATTTGGCAGGCACACAAGACACATGCGCAGAACCATTTGCCTCTCGAGTTTCAGGTCACCAACCCAGGCCCAAGTTTACGAACTAATAAAAGTACAAGAAGAAAATATTAGAATCACAAATAAAATGTTTCACTGTATGCCCACTTTTTCTATTCTATTCCCAATTAAATATATATACTATCCTGCATTAGTAGCGTTAAGAAAACGACAATTTAATAATGACATGAGAGCAAGCTGAAGCATGTGAAAACATCAAGCAGCCATTTTAATGCACACTGCGCAGAAGCAGAAGTTTCCCACCAAGCAAAGAAAGACGTCACACCATGTGATATGGTTGCGACATGTGCATTGAGTTTTCCCGCGCATAGCGGCCATTTTGGATTACAGACAAGCGTTATTCATTCGTGAAACACATAGGCAAGCCTCCTTCCCCTTTGTGTAGTGTATGCAAAGGTTAGTATTAACAATACTTGTTTAATAGATTAATACTGTGAGGAGGATTGAATACAAGCAAGTTTCATTTATGAAACCTTGCTCCATCAGCGGCACCAGATGGCGTCGTCAGTGAGACCAGGGTCGCGGTGCGAAGGGATGCGGTGCTCGTCGCGGTGCTGACAGGTCACGGTGCAAGCAGCGGCATCGTCGTTGCTGAAGCGCTGTCGTCAGCTGACGAACTGGAGTCGATAGTGCCGGCGTCGGTAGGCCAAGGCTGCGGTGCGGGATGAGGGCGGTGCGTCATGTAACCTTATGAACCAACCTCGAACCACGGTGCAGGCAGCGGCATCGATTTCGGCATGGAGGGCAGCGCTGGGGATACCAAGGCGGCGTCGTGAAGCGAGGCGGTACGGAGTGCGGTGCCCACATTTCGCGGTGCAAGCAGCGGCTCGGTAGCTGCATCAGCAGGCGGCATCGGTGAGACCAGGGTTGTGGTGCAGCATTGTGGCGGTGCCCTCTGCGGTGCCTTCAGGACACGGAGTCGGAAGCGGCATCGGAAGCGGCGTCGTAGACGGCGTCGGGTTGCTTTTTCTTCTGTTGCAGCACAAAACACACAGACCCCAGTGCTGAGGGCAGAAGAACTTGAAGTCTTTGCTGTTCCTGAGACTTATTGAACAGGGGGCAAGCTCTACCTCAAGCCCTTGGAGAAACTCACAAAAATAGATTGCAGAAAGTTCAGTCCAGTCCTTTCACTGCCCAAGACAGAAGCAGCCACTGTAGGCCAACACAGCAAAGCACACAGCAATGTGGTAGTTCCTCCTCACAGCTTCTCCAGCTCTTCTTCTTGGCAGTCTTCTTGGTCCAAAAGAGTTCTAAAGTTCAGGGGTTTGGGCCCCGCTTTTTATAGCCCAGGCAGAGAGTGTCTGTGCCCAGCCAGAACCAGTTCTGCCCTCTCTGGTGTGGCTTCCTGGCAGGAGGTGGAGACGGCATTGTCAGAGGCAGACCAGGCCCATTCAGGTGAAAGGAAATCTCCTCCCCCTACTCTAAATGCAGTCCAGTCTATTCAGCACTTTCCTGACCCACCTAGACTATCTGGAGCCACTGCTGCTCCCCAGCCCCTGTCATCCAAAACCTCATACAGTCAATCCACAAACCCAGCAGAGGCCTGCTGGATGGCTGAGCAAGAAAATACCTAAGGGCAGATTTACAAGCCCCTTGTGCCACTTTTGCATCACTTTTCCCATGTTAAAAATGGCGCAAAAGTGGCACATGGGTCTTGTGAATAAGCCCCCTACTTTCTAAAAGTGGTATTTCAAACACAGAATGTAAAAATCATCTTTTCTAAAAGATGCATCTTTAGATTCTGAGTTCAAGCACACTAAACATTATTTTTCTACCTAGTTCCCAGGGCCAGTTATGTTTATAAGATGTTATAAACAAACTCCCCATTCTGTCCTATGGGAACAGGTAGCCTTGCAATAGTGAAAAATGAAATTGGCAGTAATTCACTACCAGGACATGCCACACACACTAGGGCATGTCCTACCTTTCACATACACTGCACCCTGCCCACAGGGGTACCTTGGGCCTACCTTAGGGGTGACTGACATGTAGGAAAAGGGAAGGTTAGGGCCTGGCAAGTGGGTGCACTTGCCAAGTCGACATAGCAGTACCAGACTGCACACAGGCTCTGCAATGGGAGGCCAGAGTCACATTCACAGGCTGTTGGTGTGGGTGTCACAATCCAGTGCTGCAGGCCACTAACAGCATTTGATTTACAGGCCCTGGCATCCTCAGTGCACTTTACTAGGGACTGACAAGTAAATCAAGTATGCCAGTCATGGAAACACCAATCCACAACACAGTTTACAACAGGAGCACTTGCACTTTACCACTGATCAGCAGTGAGAAAAGTGCGCAGAGATACTAAGCCAGCAAAAACAGAGTCAAAACCGGGAGGTCAGAAAGCAAAAATTCAAGGGAAACTCGGCAAAAGATGCCAAGTCTAACAGAGCGCAGTACAGTTAAATAGGAATTCAAAGCAAATTGAGATTACCTTGGGGTTAATTTGAGTATATTTTCAGCTCTTAGTTTAGTAAAAACATAAAAAATTGCACATTTGCCAGGGACATGCTATCAGAAACACTGTGGTTAATCAGAGGCAGTCAGACACCATCGCAGGAGAAATGTCTTTGAACAGCAAGGTGACCTATGCCTATGAGGGAATATTTTTCTTTTTACTCTTGTGAAATTGGCTGCATGACTTAATACAGCTATAATCACTTCATAACTTACCCCTGGGGGAAAGGCTGCTTATTCATCTTGGTGTATAGAATATTGTTACTGTCAAATAGCATCTGCTTCAAAACTTTGCATCTTATTCAATTTGTGTAGGAACTGAGCAACAAACCATTAAGTGCAAAATTTCTGATTTAGGGCCTCATTACAAGAGACCTGTATAAATTCAAAATGTGCAGTAACTCATTTTAACACACATACAAGAATTATGAGATGTGGGGATTTTCTCATCCTCTGTAAACACCAAACGGCAGTTTTATTATTTTTTAGTGCAACATAGCACAGCAAGCAAAGTTGCGGTGCTGCATTGCACATTGCTCAAGGGCGACAGACCATCACAGACCTATATCTATTAAGACATGATGTTGCTGCTCTCTTCCCCTTGCTGGCACACAAACAAGCTGTCTATCGCAAAACGCACACATTTACACAATAGTGCTAAGGAGCGTACGTGATGTCTATCATAGGTTTTGTACTGGAAGGGTACCATTACACTATAAAATGTTTTCACTAGCTTTAAAACTTTGCACCCATTGGATGTGTGCTGTACAGTTCAGCACAAATGCAATTTGAGAAAAGTTAGAAGAAATAAAAGCATTTCTCTTTGTTAATGCTTGCTTCAAGGAAACACTATTTTTAGTGCAAAGATCTTTCTACCAATTTTAGTAGAAAGGGCTTTGCATAAAAAATATGGGGTGGTAGCGTTGGAGCACCCATGTACTCCCCCTGGGATGCCCCGTTGACACATAGTAACTCAAAGCAGTGGAAAGTCCTATTTGTGTTACTTTTATGGCAACTTTGAAGTGCAAAAATGTTTTGCCTGGAAAGTAAGTACTTTATCAAGAATTTGCACCGTAATGCGTCAATTCGCATGACTTTCCACTAGCACAATCTGTTCAGTAATCTGCCCATGTGGGTGATAAAATCTGCACCCCCCAGATACATTGCAGTAGGTCAAAACTGCCATAATTTACCAGGGAAAATATGCCCAGGATATACTAAGAGATGCCGATTTGGGTGCAGTAAGCACTAAAATGATCGGTTTATGTATCATTTTACAAGCAAAGCTTGCAATAGGCGACAGTTATCACGCATGATAAAACCTGAACACATCAGTGTCAGATTTTATTGTGTGAAATACTCGCACTGGGCACAGGAGCACTCCTAATGAGGACCTTAGACAAGTGGGTAATGTGTAAATGCATGGGTGACGCCCAGGGCCGGACTGGGAGCCGAAACCGGCTATGGCAAACTGCTCGACCGGCCCCCGGGCGGTAGTTGGTGTGGTGTCGGGCCTTAGCCCCCATGACGATAATGACTGACACGGACACCAGGTGGTATGGTACTGTCACTGGCCACGAGCACGTGCAACCGGGCCCATTTATTGGCACGGTCACGTCACTCGTGACGCCTGTGATGAGTGGGTGGGGGTGCATGTGTGTCCAGCCCTCAAGGGAGTGGCTGGGAATACAAGTGTTTGCTAAAACACTAGAACCTGTCCTGCAGGACACTACATTTCTCCCAATATTTTATTGAAGAACAAACAAAACATCAGTCCAAACTGTTGGGACAATTAACAGTCAAATCAAATCAAATCAAAAACAACTTTATTAGGTCTAGTATGTAGAAAACCATAAAAGTTTCACAGCATCCAAATCTCATTTAAAACATGATATAATAAAATTACATACAGTTCATATCAGTAGAAGGAGAAAAAAGATGGCCCCGTAAGTGTAACTCATATACTAAACAATTAAACAGAAAGTGCCTTCTGCCAAGTGAGGATGCTAAATTTCCAGACAAGCCCTGGTTCTCACCGTAGATTTCAAGTAACCCACGATGAAAGAAATACAGTCTGCCTTCAACAATTGCAAATACAGAAGCGCTGGGCGAACCTGGTTAAAATTCAACTTCTTTAAAAGGGGGAATAAAAAATGTCCCCTCGTAAAATGTACAAAATAGCATAAAGTGTAGCAGATCCTGTGGAGACACACCGTCGCAGCCACAGGGTGCTAACACCTGTCCTCTACTGCACCCTTTTGGAACAGCGAGTAACAAATGGAACAGGTCCAGACAAAACCTGGACAATAAACACAGCTCATATGTAGACAATGACCCCAGGAGATAAGGCTCTGTGGATGGGCTTGTTTTTAGCACCAGGAATTTGCGAACACTAGATTTTTGCACTTCTAGCTCATCTCTTTCTAGCTTCCTAAGGCTACTAAAAGCTTTCTTGACAAACTCCACATCCTTTTGTACAATAGAATCAGGCTTTGAGAAAAGTTCAGGGCGCCCCAACTCTTCGAGGCAACCTTTAATATATTTCAGCTATGGTATACAGGACATGTGATCAAGGCTCATACAATCAGATAAAATCTGCTGGCTGAGGGCTAAATCCTTATTCAATTAACAACAAGAGAGAAAGGGAATTTCTAGGAGCACTCTTAGTCCCCTGGCTCATATATTTATAACAACAAAAGAGTGTGCCTTATCTTAGAGAAGAGCAAGCATGAAGAATCAAACTAGATTCATTGAAAAGCATGAAGAATCACACTAGATTCTTTAAAAAGCCCTCACTCACCAACGTAGTTTGTGACATGCTTCATCATCGGGCCCCACCAGGAGGACCGAATGCCCCCCTGGTGTGCTTTAACGCCAGAAATACTGTGGAGCAGGTTTTTTGTGTTGTTTGTGTGAACGTGCTAAGTGTAGTGAGTTAAAATTGTCTAGATTGTGTCCAAAGAAAATTACTTTTTATTAAGTGGCCAATCTGACAAAAAAACAAAACAAAGGATGTGTACGCTGGATAAATTGATCAGCTACATCCCATGGTGCATGGTCAACATGTTTCTGCCTACATGGTGTCAATAGCCAGGCATTCTTCAGGACCAAAATGTGACCTCGGCGGTATGGGCGCACTAAGGCCCACCCTAACCAGAGGTCAAAGTGTGAAAAAAGTTAAAATTGGTACATTAACTCACTGTTACCCGTAAAGTCCTCCTATTTTGAAGAACCAAAACTAAATCTGTAAAAGAAAGAAACAAACAAAGACAAACACACAAAGACAATACGTATTTAAAAGTCAATATAAAAGTCAATAATCGTGCGTTTGCCATTAGAGTTCTTTTATGCACTCGTGCTCTTCTCAAAGTGCACTGTTGCCGTACCTCGGGGAACAAAGGTGCACTATGGTGAAAAACCGTGCACGTGTTTTCACAAAACTCAGTAGTTGTAACCGTTTAGCAAACTAGCATTGTGAAGATACCTTGTTCAAGCATGCGCTATATCACCTGCACGCCAACTCAGGTATTAACGGTATCAGTGGATCTAAGGGGAAACGTTGCCTATACTACAAAGATCAGCCGATGTGTCTCGGCGAGTGAAAAAGTAATTTAAAAAGAAGATTCTTACATGCGGTGTAACAACTAATCACACCATGGGTCTCGGGAGGGGGGTTGTAGCAGGTACCGAGTGGGTGCTTGGCATTGATGGCGTGAGTGAGACTCCACCGCAACATGAGATAAGTGAATTGCGTACCGGTTGGAGGCAAAATCGAGCAATTACTTCAACCTTCTCTTTGTTTCCTTTAGGGTGTGCCTACTTGCCACCACCCCCCTCCCGAGACCCATGGTGTGATTAGTTGTTACACCGCATGTAAGACTCATCTTTTTAAATTTCTTTTTCACTATATAGCGCATGCTTGAACAAGGTATCTTCACAATGCTAGTTTGCTAAATGGTTACAACTACTGAGTTTTGTGAAAACACGTGCACGGTTTTTCACCATAGTGCACCTTTGTTCCCCGAGGTACTGTAACAGTGCACTTTGAGAAGAGCACGAGTGCATGAAAGAACTCTAATGGCAAACGCACGATTATTGACTTTTATATTGACTTTTAAATACGTATTGTCTTTGTGTGTTTGTCTTTGTTTGTTTCTTTCTTTTACAGATTTAGTTTTGGTTCTTCAAAATAGGAGGACTTTACAGGTAACAGTGAGTTACTGTACCAATTTTAACTTTTTTCACACTTTGACCTCTGGTTAGGGTGGGCCTTAGTGCGCCCATACCGCCGAGGTCCACATTTTGGTCCTGAAGAATGCCTGGCTATTGACACCATATAGGCAGAAACATGTTGACCATGCACCATGGGATGTAGCTGATCAATTTATCCAGCGTACACATCCTTTGTTTTGTTTTTTTGTCAGATTGGCCACTTAATAAAAAGTAATTTTCTTTGGACACAATCTAGACAATTTTAACTCACTACACTTAGCACTTTCACACAAACAAAACAAAAACCTGCTCCGCAGTATTTCTGGCGTTGAAGCACACCAGAGGGCATTCGGTCCTCCTGGTGGGGCCCGATGATGAAGCATGTCACCAACTAGGTTGGTGAGTGAGGGCTTTTTAAAGAATCCAGTGTGATTCTTCATGCTTTTCAATGAACCTAGTTTGATTCTTCATGCTTGCTCTTCTCTAAGATAAGGCACACTCTTTTGTTGTTATAAATAAATCCTTATTCAGCCAACACTTGAGCCAGAACACAAAGGGGCGCAAAGCCAAGGTGTCACATAGAAAAGGCACCCCCAATTCCTCGTGAACCACCAGGTTCGATAAACCGCTTGGCACGCCCAACAAGCGCTTTAAAAAAGTATTCTCAACCACCTGCAAAGCGTCTGTGGCGATGTGCCCCCAAATTTCACTACCATAGCAAGCTGTTGCTACACTTTTGGCCTGATAAACTTTCAACATGGCTGCAATTGGGCGCCTGCCCATCTTTGCGGCAAAGTTGAAAATAGCAGCATTTACCCTTGTGAGCTCCCCCTTTTTCTTCTGAATAAGTGGCCCCCACTTCAAACGGTCATCCACTAAAACTCCCAGGTATGAAAAGACAGTCGTCAGAGGGACCTTCTCAGGACCTACTGTAAAGAGATACTTTTTTTTGGGCCGCATCCCTACCTGCAATATGTAGGATTTGGCGTTGTTTATTGCTAAATCTCGGGCCCCCATAAAATGTAAAAGGGTATCAAGCAGGTATTGAAGTCCCCTAGCGGTTCTGGCTATAAGGACCGCGTCGTCCGCATACAGTAGGACGGGGAGACCCCGTCGCCCTACATATGGAAAATCTGCCCCTGTGTTAACCAAGGCTCTGTCCAGATCGTTTATATAAAGGTTGAACAGAAAAGGGGCCATGTTGCAGCCTTGCCGTACCCCCCTCCCAATTTTAAAGTCCCTAGAGACACAAAGATCCTGAGCGTATCTGACGTTCGCCTTGGTGGCCCTGTGCAGATTCTCTACGAAGTTAACGATATTGTCCTCCACCCCCATGGCCCTCATGGACTGCCACAGCTTGACCCGGTTGACACAGTCAAACACGGATGAAAGGTCCATGAAGGCCAGGTAGATTGTACCTGGGCGGGCAATCGTGTACTTACCGAGGATCATATAAAGATTGAGGCATTGAGCCACAGTTGACCGCCCAGGGCGAAACCCGTATTGGATATCAGAAATTATCTTATGCTCCTCTGCCCAGGAAGATAATCTTTCTAATATCACCCCTCCAACAACCTTTACCACTGAGTCAAGAAGGGAGATCGGCCTATAGCAAAAAGTGCTATTGCGGTCCCCCTTCTTAAACACCGGCACAATAGTTGAAGTGGCCCAAGAATCAGGGCAACCATCCCTGGCTGCAGCATTAAGCGCAGCCACAAGAACCGGTGCCCAAAAAAGTGGATCCGATTTAAAGAGGTCCGGAGGGATGCCGTCCGGGCCTGGTCCCTTATTACTTGTCAGGCCGGCAATCCCAACCTCAACCTCTTTCTGCTCGAAAACCACAGCGGCAGTGTTAATGACCCTATCTGGCTGTTGAGATTGGTCCGTAGGGCCCTTAAACATAGATTGAAAATGGGACACCCATTCTTCCTCAGTGATGTGGGAGCCTAAGTCACCACCTGTATCTTTCTCAAACAGCGGTCTATTGACGATACCCCAGAACCTCAAACTGTTCCCTAGAGTACTCGTCTCCAACAGCTCCCTCCAAGCCTCTTCCTTCAAGGCGCCCTTGCGTATGGCCAGAACCTGTTTATATTCGTTACGACAGGCACGTATCTGTAGTTGGTTTCTCGGGGTAACATTCAAAGCCTCCTTCAGCTTCCGCGCTGCCTGAGAACAGGATGAATCAAACCATCTGGGATTTGGAGTAACTACCCTACGTGCAGGTGCACTTAAGAGTTCCCCTACCTTAATGGTGATAAGATTAAAGGCGCTAAGGACATCCCTCGATGAGGTACCCGGCGAGACACAGAGTGCTAGTTCAGCAGCACAAGAGTCTCTTACCACACCATAAAAAGCATCAGGGGAGACCTATGACCATTTAAAACGGTGCCTACCGTCCGTTGGTCTTAGTATGCCCGGTATCACCACCCTGGATTTTTGGGATAAAAGTGGGCCACCCAATAGCACGCAGAGGGTTATGGTCGCTGTAAACACTTTCCATAATAGTAAACCCACAAAATAAAGACTGAAGGGTAGATGAAATTAAAATATAATCAATAAAAGATCCACTACCTCTCCCTTTAAAGGAAGGAACAAGGGCTTTACTGTGTGGGGCAGAGAGAGACATTAATGACATAAGATCAAATTCGTTGAGTAAATTATTCAAAACTTCCCCCTGAGTAGAATGCTCGAAGTGAAACTCCCGCAGTCAACTAAACACCACAGGGTCCATCCGCTTCTTGTGTCAGGCAGCAGGAATACAGCAGATATGGGACTGGGGACTAGGACTGCAGCAGGACCCTCTTTGTCGGCACTCATAATTTAACCTGAGTGGTTAAGGACACAAATGCTGGCTTGGAGACATCAGCTGCACTCCTGTAGCGTGCCAGTGGAACATGTCCTTTGGTCAGAAGTTGCTCCACTACGCCGACGTTGAGGATGGTCTGTGGTGGGTTCGAACAGTTCATTTAAGACAGGGTGCGTCTGGAGCACGGATGGAGTCCTTGGTGAAAGATCACAAAGGTGTTGCCTTGTCGGCGGAAGTTTCGGTTAGCCAACTTCTCTGTGTCCTGTAATCTGGAAGAGGGGCAGTGTCAAGTCCGTCGCTCCCGCCTGGGGAGGCCCCTTGTCGTGGTTGCTACGGGACTGCTTGTGGGCTGCGCTGGGGCTGCTTGTGTGCCGACTGGGGGCAGCTGCAAAACCACCGGTGAGCCGTTGTCTAGTCGCTCGCACAAACCTCCGGGGTGGATGAATCTTGGTCAAGACATGCTCTCTCAGCCACCGTCCAGGTGTGAGCCAGGCTAGCAGGTATCCTCTGGTTCTTCTTGTTGGCTGGTGTGGCACCAGTGTATGACTCCAGTCCATCGGTACTCCGGTGATGGTAGTGCTTGTTGCCTTAGATGAGGACTGGCGCGACGGCATTGCCAGTCGTGTGGTGAATCTGGACACGGGTTGGTGATGACTTGCCGTGATGGTTGCAGGCCTTCGTTCTTGGGTTGATCACCGAGAGTGGGGGTGGCCAGGTGCTTCCCTCTCCTTTGGGGGAGGCATCGGCATCCTTGCACTTGGACTACTTGGGCTGTGCAGATGTCGGTGACAGTGGCGTGACGAACACGCGGAGGGACGTGAGGCATGAGACGCGGTTCACGCGTGCGTGCGGCTTACTCTTGGTCTCCCGCTGGGCGGTTACCAGGTTACTCCCTGGTTGTCGTTCACTTCACTTGTCGTTGGTGTGTCAGGATGCGCCCCTTTCGCCGTTCGAGTATTCATCAGCATCCGGCCTGGCAATTCACGAGTTCCCCTCTGAATCTTGACCGGTCGTCAGATTCTCAGTGTAGACCCTCCGGTCACACTTCCACATTTCTTGCTGAGTGCGGTGTCATGCACATGGCAATGTTGATGTGGTTGCCATCGGACCTGGACAACAGGTGGTGATAACTTGCTGGGAGATAGGATGTCTGGAGGGACTTCGCAGCCCTGTGTCTTCGTCTTGCTGAGGCGGTTCCTTCACCCATGGCATCTGCGGTCAGGAGCAGGGATGCCGTTTGACTTAGACTGCCGACGCTCGGGGATGGACGGTCGCACTGGGAAGCGTTGGGGAGAGACGCGGTTTGCGCTTGCTGCAGCTTATGTTTGGTTCTCCTGTGGAGCTGTGTCCAGGGACGTCGGTCCGCCGTGGAGGCTGTCTGGTGTGTCTGGGTGCGCTCTTGGCTTGCGGTGCGAGTCCTCGTTCTTCTCTTCTTGTTAGTCTTTTCCAGCGCACCTGTGTTCATCCGGTTCTCCAGGGTGACAGGACTGTCACTCTTCTTCACTCAACGCGTTGCGCTTGGACCTCGAGGCTGCGCCGTCGTGGCACCTGCTTCTGCCTTCATTCCGGCATGCTTGGCAGGATTGGTCACTTCGTGTGACATGCTCCTTGCTTGCTGTGCGACGTGACGTCCGGCCACGTGTTGCCTGTTGTCGGAGCACATGTTGCTGTGGCGGCCTGCCACGTGGAGTGTTCGACTCCTCTCTTGCCTGTCTTGGGTCACCGACGACTCCGTCTTGAGGCAGTGCGAGGGAGGACAAACTGTGTTGTCTTCGGCCCACTGCGGGGCTTCGCTGGTGCAGTAGAGATGTGGTTGCTCTCCGTGCTGCGTTCAGCAGTGCTTCTCTGTGGAGATGTGTCTATCTCCCGGGCACCTGCCCGTGCTCTCAGGTTCGCTGGCGCAGCCTTCTGCGTACCTCTGACCTAGTGCGCTCCGTCTTCTTCTTGGGTGCTCTCTTCTAGCAATTGGTGTGCCTGTGTTGTAGCTTGCGGTGGTGTCTGTACGCCAGTAGGAGCGAGTAGTACGATTTCCTCTCTGGCGGTGGCGTTGGGCAGCCACTTGTGGTGCGCGCTCTGCACCAGTCGTTCTTGTGCTTTTGGTGGGGATAGCTACCTTGAGACATTGCTGCTTTGGGGCCTTGCAGACTTACTGGCACATCTTGTCAGTGTTCAGGGGCTCCCTGTCAGGTTTCTGGGCGCATGCGTTGCGCACCTCAGACGCTCTGCCCCTTCTGGCGCTTGTTGTGCCCCTGTTGTGGCTTGGGGTGGCGTCCGTTCCCCACAAGGGCAAGTGGCGCAATTTCCTCACTTGCAGTGGTGTCAGGCAGCCACTGCGGTAGCGCGCAATTCACCCTGTCTTCTTGTGGGGCTTCCTGGGCTTTGCTTTTCTTGGCTTCTTGACGCTTTCCTGTGCTGGGGGCAGCTCTGGGCAGCTGGTAGCTCTTGGCTATGTGTGGGTTTGGAGTTTCTCCCCTTCAAATAGTTGGCAGCGCCCTCGGCTGCTCTCTGCAGTTGCGCTGGGAACAGCGCTCTGTCTCTTCAGCTTGTCTTGCCTGGGAATGGGGGTTGCGGTCTCCTCTCCTGGACACGGGTACAATCTCACTCAGTCTAAGCACTTGCGTCTGTATCTGTCTTTCCTTTCTCTTGTGGGTGACTGCAGTGCTGTCTGGTTGCTCCTGTAGACAACAGCCGCTGTCATGGGCTCTGTGTGGATGGGTGCAGTGACAGGAGGCACTCTCCTGTTTCCCGGGTGTGTGGGTATTAGGGCTCTTCCTCCTGTCGGCAGCAGCGTCTGGGCATGGATTCTGGAGACACTTGGGTGCAGATTCTGGGTAGTCGTTAGGTGGCGCTGCAGCCACCTGTGTGGCGAGCCCACGACAGTCTCACTGACACTGTGGGCTGTGCGGCGGTACAGGCATGCGGCCACTAGGGGCGCTACACTCAGGCCTCTGCAACGTTTCTCCTCCTGTGCGCCATCCAGATCATGCGGGTGCAGGACAGCCTCTGTGTTTCTGCCGGCTGGGGGTTTCAGCAGATGGCCGACATTACTGCCCCATGCACTGTTCAGCAGGCTATAGCGGCGGGGTTACTGGTCTAATCAGGTGCCAGGCGGTCAGATAGCAGGTATTGCCGTAGCGCAGCACTTCCAGAGTTCTATCGCCTGCCCAAATGCGCTCCGCTGCCAGCTTTTCCTTTTCTTCTTTATTTTCTGCGATCGGGGTGAACCGACAGGCAGTACCGGGCCGGGGCTGCCGGTGTGGGCTTCTTTCACTGCTGGCGCTGGCTGAACATGCTGCGCAGGGAGCTGTTCCCTCGCGCGCTTTGGCCGCTTCGCCGTGACTGCAACTTTATTGCCCCCGCAGGCATTTTCCATCAGTCTCCGGCCGGTATGGGAGCGGGAGACACACGCAATGGGGCGGCTGAGGAAGCGAGGCGGGGGTTGCACTAGTGGGTCACTGGGCTCTGCAGACATACCAGTGAGCGTGGCAGCGGGCCCATTGCTGGCGTAGCGGGGCTCTACCGGGATCGCATGTTCTCTCCTCCTACTTCCGGAGCCAGTGGGGATGAGGCACGGCCAGTCTCCGGTCGTTGCTCCGCGAATGCGGAGGGCGGTGTCGCGCCCGATCTCTTCTGCAGTCACGGGTGGCCGTAGACAGCTTGGTGGGGGGTGCCGCATACCAAGCACATTTCCTCCCCCCAGGGGACGATGACGCGCTTAGCGGCAGGCACGCGGGGTCAGACCCGCCTCGTCGCCAATGTGGTGTCGGGCCTTAGGCCCCCATGACGATAATGACTGACACGGACACCAGGTGGTATGGTACTGTCACTGGCCACAAGCACGTGAACCCGGGCCCATTTATTGGCAGGGTCACGTCACTCGTGACGCCTGTGATGGGTCGGTGGGGGTGCATGTGTGTCCAGCCCTCAAGGGAGTGGCTGGGAATACAAGTGTTTGCTAAAACACTAGAACGTGTCCTGCAGGACACTACAGGGGGGGCCGAGCTGGTTGCTATGGCCGGTTTCGGCCGAGTTTGGTACAGGGGACCAATATTGCCAGCCCCCACCCTGGCGGCCCACTGGGGAAACACCTAGTGCCTGCTACGTACAGTCCGGCCCTGGTGACGCCATTTGGTCCATAGGTGTATAAGTTGCACGACGTCTCCGTGCCATGCAGTAGCATAGAGTAAGAGATCTCCCAGGCAGAGAACCCTCTAATGTAAACTACCCTTCTGTGTATGTTGAAACCATAAATGATGTGCACTCTCATGCCACAAATCTCCCAAGTGCAAGTCATTGAAACAACCGATGTATGCAGCTCCAACAGACTTGTTCCTTTAATATAAAAGATGAACGAAGACGTTTGGGCCTTTCACGTGAAATGCTTTCGAATGTTTGTAAACTCGAGTGTCTTTCCTTATGATGTGCTCACCCCCATTGTTCTATGTTTTCTGGCAAAGCATGCAACCTGTTCCACAATCCCCACGGCTGTTGTCACACAGAGGAGAAGATTCATAGGTGGTTTAATAGCTTTGGAAAGTCCCTTGAGAGGCTGCTGAGCGCTAACGCTGCTTGTCATTGCTCCCTATTTTAATAATTAAAATTGCTGCTATTCTTGAACTGCTGCTTCTAGTTTTGTGCATTATCCGTTTTAAAATTGATGAAATTCACTCATTTTTAGTTTTGCGCATTATCCGTTTTAAAATTAATGAAATTCACTTGTTTTTTTAAAAATTATATGTTCACTTTTACCTGCATTGTCTGAATTTGGTTGGGGCTCTGGGGAAACGCGTTCTTTTACTGTCCGGGACCGGAGTTCGGACCGGCAGCTACTTCCTGGGTCTCACCATTGACAAACTAGAGACGCCATTTTAGGTCAGTGCGTGCTCTAGTTGTCAGAGTAGTCGACACTACAAATAGGCACGCCTAAGGAAAGCTCGTCTGAGCCTGTCAGCGTCCCGAAAGCGTCCAGCGCCAGCCACGCTGTCCGTCATGTGTCCCACTTTGCAGAGAGGGGGCTGTATAGTAGCAAAGTTCTTCACTCACTCCGCCCGCTTCCATGCCAGCAGTTGGGATGTATTGGAATGTATAAACACAGTTTGCTCCTCCTGTGTCTTTAGATTGAAATGAAATGAAATGAAATGAAATTTGTACTTGTAAAGCGCACCCATACCCCCAAAGGGGTGTCCAGGCGCTGTACGCATACCGCTGTGGAACCCTTCCTGGCTTTTCCCTGTGAAATGTCCACTCCTGGGCACCCCCAGGGTGAAGCCAGGCATCCCAGCACTGTTGGGGCCGTTGTGGAGATTAAGCAAGCTATTGCCCAGAGTTGCAGAGTGGGACCCATGATTAGAATAGGCACCGAGGCGAGAATTATCAGGTCCGAGGAAATTGAGCCCAAGACCCGCCGAGGCGGGAATTGAACCCTGGTCCCGGGCCAGATCTCTGCATCAGGGTCTGCCGCTCTAACCATTGAGCCACACTTCTCCACAGATTCAGTGCTGACTCTGTCGGACGTGGTCCAACCAGGGCTGTTGCTAAAAGGGGTAAACACGAACTAGCCATGCATGCTGCCCTTATTAATGTACGTTCACTTAAGAGGCACTATCAGGATACCTTTGATCTCTTGGAGGACAAGAAACTTGATTTCCTGTTTATTACAGAAACATGGTTGGATGAGTTCTCTAATCCTACCATTGCACTGGCCATTCCAACCGGCTATAGAATTTCTCGAGTGGACAGATTAAAAGGGAGAGGAGGAGGGGTGGCTATCATATATAGAGATAAGTGGTCCCTCCAACAGGATGTTTCTACACTTGGAGGAGATTGCGAAGCTCTGGATTTTAGTATCAATGTTTTGCCTCACTTTACACTTGGTGGATCCTTGATTTATAGACCTCCTGGTCCAGCGAGTGCGTTTTTAAAAGCATTGGGGGACATTATTGTTCCCCGAGCCCTTCATTTTACCCATTATATTATCCTTGGCGACTTAAATATCCATCTTGACCAGGCAGCTTCGAAGGACACTCTTGAACTATTAGATGTATTGTCCCTTGCTCAGCTCACCCAATGGGTTGGCCATCCGACGCACTCAGGGGGCCACTCCTTAGACCCCCATCTGCTCGAATTTTCCTATCGCAGTTGAAACTCCCACTCCGGTGCCTTGGTCAGATCATTTTCTGACATATTTCACCTGGGTTTCGCCAGATGGTAACCTTCCGCCCCGGTCTGAACGTGAGCCTATGTTTGCCAAAATCGACCCGTTGCTATTTAGCCATGCTTTGGGGGCCACTAGACCCCCTCTTGCTAGTGATCTTGCAGACGGGCTTGCTGGGTTTACAAGTTGGATCTCTAACACTGTTGATCTCATAGCCCCAGCCACCCGGTATAGGCACTCCAGAGACTCCCCCTCTAACCCCTGGTTTACTCCTGATCTGAGGATATTGAAGCAGGAGTGCCATAGCACAGGCTAAAAGCCATTACTATGGGAATAGAATTGATGCAGCCAAGAATAACTCAAAGGAAATCTTTTCTATAGTTCAAAGTTTCCTGGCGCCCAAAGCGCAAGCAAGTACGATTCCATCTTCTGCCTTGTGGTGCGAAGAACTCTCCATTTTTTTCATGGAGAAAATTCACACTATACAGGCGTCCTTCACTTCCAGCAATAAGGACCCAGGTGCCCTCTTGGCTGGAGGAACCCTATCTATTGACCCCTCCCTCTCATTCGCTGGCTGCATTTTCCCCCATTGATCTACCCAGCTCCCTTAAAATTTTAAAGGGACTGAAATCAGGATCCCCTTCGGACCCGTGTGCTGCTAGACTTCTGGCTGACGTGGTGGATACTGTTAATCCAGAAGTCAATAGACTTATTACCATGTCCCTTTCTGAAGCTCTTGTCCCGGCCACTTGGAAGCAGGCCATGATCCTTCCTCTTTGAAAATAACCTTCACTAGATCCTTTGTGCCCGTCTAACTACAGGCCGATCTCCCTTTTGCCCAGTGTGGCCAAGGTATGTGAGAAAGTGGTCACCAGACAGCTGACCGACTTTGTAGAAAGATCAGGCATTCTCCACCCTGCACAGTCGGGTTTTAGGGCCTCCTTTAGCACTGAGTCGGCTCTGGTGGAAGTTTCTGAAGCCATCAGAGACTGTTTGGATGCTGGCGGGAGGGCCGCCCTGGTTTTGCTGGACCTCTCTGCGGTATTCGATACGGTTCCTCACGCATTGCTGCTCACCCGACTGGCGGAGATTGGCGTATCAGGAAGTGCTTGGGGCTGGCTCAAATCCTTTTTGGAGGATCGGACGCAGCAGGTGTGGCTTCCACCGTTTACTTCCTCACCGAAGAAAGTGACCACAGGGGTCCCACAGGGCTCCTCCCTGAGCCCTCTTCTTTTTAATATTTACGTTACTCCTTTGGTTCAGTTGGCTGAGGACTTGGGGGCGAAGATAATCGCTTACGCTGATGATACCCAGCTCCTGTTCACATGGGAAAAATAATGAGGGCTCTATTTTGGCCGCCAAATACTGCCTGACCGCAGTTTTTCGATGGTTGGCGGCGGCTGAATTGAAATGTAACGAGGAGAAATCAGAAATCCTCCTATTCGGCACGTTTCCCCCACGGTTTAGGGAAACACTCTGGCCTTCTGATTCAGTGCTGCCTGCCTCATCAGGGAACTCTGTTAAGAACTTAGGGGTTTGGTTCGAGGAAAATCTCTTGTTCTCGACCCAGATCAAGAAGCTGTCAGGGACCTGCTTTGATTTTCTAAAAATCTTCAGGAGGTTTCTTCCCCTTCTTCCTCAGGCGGCCAAAGAGACAGTGACCCGAGCCCTTATTCTCTCTCGGCTAGATTACGCCAACGCCTTATATGCTGGCGTCCCGAGCTACTTGCTAAATAAACTGCAAGTGGTGCAGAACGCGGCTGCCAGGCTTCTTTTCAACATCCCTGCCAGGCGTAGCGTGAGACAACACCTACGCGCCTTACACTGGCTGCCTGTGGCAGAGAGGGTCAGATTCAAGATCTTAGTTATCGCCCACCGCGCTCTGTATGCCACAGGGCCAGGTTATCTTCAGAAACGGTTTTCCTTCTACACCCCCACAAGATACCTGCGTTCTTCCACTCAACTCCTGGCTCAAGTTCTGCGTTTCCGCTTGCAAAGGACGGGCGGCAGCTCTCTGGCTGTGAAGGCCGCTTTGGCCTGGAACGATCTGCCCCTCGCGCTTCGATGCACTCAGGACCCGAGTCTTTTCAAAAAGAAGCTGAAAACTCACCTATTTCCCTAAACTTGGCTCCTCTTCAGTCTCTCCAAGGTTCGCGCCGGGACACTCTTGTAGTATCTGTGCGCGTTAGAAATGAAAATAACATAACATTAAGGAAACTGACCAGATTCCCAAATATTTTTTTAACATTTTGCTATAATGGAGTTGGCGAAAGCTGTCATTTTGTACGTGAACGTATTCAAAGAACAAACTCGTATGTCAGACTTTGCACTCTTTTATATTTGTTAATATTGTTGAATAGTTCATTTTGTGCATCGAATTGAATACTTGTGTTCTCTTAGCTTAAGTATATTAGCAGGGCTAGCTTTAGGGCAGTGAGATTGGTGCAGCTGCACTGGGCGTTGAGCTGCGGAGGGGGTGCTGACTTCAGGGCAGGGTGCGGGGGGGGTAGTTGTGTTTAGCAAAAACTTACGATTTTAAAACACCTGCTGCATAGTACCTTGTGCTTCAGCTTTCAGACAGCAATAAACATGTCAAGATAACTTTTGTAATTGTTACCAGCTACCTCACGCCCCGTGATATTTGGCAGCCCCTCAAAAACTATTTACAATCACACCCCACAGACGCTTAATGGTGCCGATATTATCTATTGCAAAGCTTTGACGGCATATTGGTTGTATAAAAAGCTGGACCAGGACCTGACGGACCTTTCACGTTAGCTATTATTCATAGACTGTTTTGGTGGACCTGTTAAATTGGATGAACGCACATACAGTTACGTGATGCATGCTTTTCCATAATGTAATCTGCACGATCGCTCCATTGTTTTTGTTTTGTAGTGATTATTTTTTTTTTTTTAACTGTAGTTTAATCGGGAATATTTGGATGCATTGCGTGACAATCTGTGACCCCCATCTGTGTATGGGATAACAGCTATTATGTTTTCTTAACTACAGTCTGGTTGTATTTTTTTCTTGAAAAACTTCATAAAAATAAATTTAAAAAAAAGATAACTTTTGTAAATGATGTTCCTGCTAAAGAGAGATCTGAGTTTGGCTAGTGACAGTTTTGACTCGCCAAAAGGCAGCATGGAGGGTCAACAAGCCTGCTGCAAAGAACATGTACCATGCAGATCACAGATCTGTATTTTATGTGAATAGCTGAGTGGATTACTGCTTTTGTCACAGAGACCCCTTTGTTACCGCAGTTCATAAGATACAACCCAAATACAGACCAGTGACTGTTGCGAACTGTCATCAAAGAGCTGCATGCAAACTGCATGAAATAGGTTAGGATGTTATATTTTTTCCCCAGCTTTACATTATCTATTCCTAATGTTACTAAACAGGGTTCATTTGGGTAGATATACATTCTTATTAGCAAAGCCAGCCTTTACCAGTGCATAAAAACAAATGAAATGGATGTGAGAGAGTGGCTATGGAGAGATGTGGGGCACTTTTGCCCAGTGGTAGAGATGGAATCCGAGGAGGAGGTCATGGGGGGCGCCAAAAATGATTGTCCCTCTGAATGCCACCAGAGCTAAAGCCAGCCCTGAGTATTAGGCATGAAACACATAAACTTCATTTTCATTGCTCTGCTTTGTACAAGCTGGATGGAGTGTTGTGTGTCTGAAAAACTGTCCAATCTACTGTTGATCTGGTTATGGTGAAATGCTCCATTTACTTTCTGAATATTTGCACTGGATGCAGCTGAGCTCTGCAGGAGACCTTGTAACAACAAGCTTCAGCTTCCTTGCCTAACGCGATGTAACGAAACAATCTAATATTTCCACAATGCTTCCAATAAAAGTGTTGTTTTCAGCTCTGTTTTGCAAACACAGATTCTGAGCAAGCAATCACCCTCCCACTCTGTAGAAATAATAAGGATTTTAAAAACATAAAGGATCCACAGTAATTTGGGAGGCACACACAGACTAGCAGGTTGCTGGGTGGAAAGCTTTCATTTGTGACACTGACTTGGATGGTATGTGTGGGTGTTATAAAACGCAGCAATGAAATAGGTAATAATAATATACTGTCACAAGGCAAAGAGAGAGTTTTAGACTGATTGGGTAGGTGCAGAGCTTCAAAGGGCTGTCAAACTCGTGGGCAGATAAACCCTGAACGCTTTAGAGGAGAAGGCGAGGTTCAATGTTAAAATACTTATATGCAGAGTTTCGGTGAACTATACACACACAGGAATATAAGCCAGGGTGCCGCATAGATAGTAATGCATGTTCTCAAATGGCAAAATAATGTAGATGTAAGGAGAGAGAGAGAGAGATACACTGGATAACAGAAACAGGTAGAAGGAGGCTGAGCATGCTGAACGGATGCAAAGCTTATCCAAAAAACAGTTGTTGGACCTGGTCCTCTACGAAGGGTCACCCCAAACCTTTTCCCTTCACCTCTCCTGTTTTTCTGAAAATGTTGTTGGCATTAGGACTCGGTACACTTTACCACAGCTAACCAGTGCTAAAGTGCTTGTGCTCTCTCCCTAACACATGGTAAAATTAGCCAATACCTGATTGGCACATTTAATTTAGTTGTATGTCCCTAATAAATGGTACTATCTGTACCTAGGGGCTGCAAATTCAATGCTACTAGTGGGCCTGCAGCACTCATTGTGTCATCCACCAAAGTAGCACTTTAAAACACTTCTTAGGCCTGAAACCTGTAGTGCCGTTTTAAACCTCCCTTTCAACCCTTTAATATATTTCTTTTGCCAGGCATAACCCTTCCTTTTTAATACTTATAAGTCACCCTAAAAGAAGGCCCTAACAGCTCATAGGGCGGGGTGCATGGTATTTAAAAAAATAGGTGATGTGTTCTTAAGTTTTGCATGCCCTGGTAGTGGAAAACTCTGAAAGTCGTTTTTCAGTACAGTAAGTCCTATCTCTCCCATTGGCTAATACTGGGTTACCTTATTACATTTATTAAGTGGATTTGGATTGGGAGCAGATAGAGATAGATGTATGCTGTCTAGACTCAAATGAATTGTATTTTAAATTCCTCTTTAATGGTGAAGTCGAATTTTAAATCACAAGTCTGAAAATTCCACTTTTATATAGTTGACAAAGTCTTGTTACAACCATCTGTACCGTCTGTCAGTGTCCTTGTTAGAAATGGGATTTCTGGTTGGCTAGGACATGCGCCTAACCCAGGCAGAAACCACCACTCTAGTCAGGGCAAGGGAGTTACACGCTAAAGATAAACCCTGCTCACCCCCTTGGTAGCTTGGCAGAGCAGTCAGGCTTATCCCACAGGCAATGTGTAAAGCGTTTGCACAACACACTCAAACAGCAGTGACACACTAGGCACACCACAAAAGAAACTCCACACAAAGTTATATAAAAATAGCCTTTGTATTATCCATAAAACACATTAGAACGCAATCACATATATACACTGTGCCATCAGGCACTTGTCATGACTTTACAGGGATTACATAAATCATTAGGCCAATCGGGCCACTGTCATAACACCTTTGGCTGGCCAGTCACTACTGGTAGGAGTGCGCTTAGCACCATACGTTATGCAGACCTAATTAGCAGTGCACCATAGGCAACACTTGCATCAGGGCGTACATCACAAATACATCATGCCCCCATTAGAAATATGCAGATCACCCATAGTGCGTATTAGCAACGTCAGGGCACACCACCTCAGTGGATACACTATCCTAGGATAACATAACAGTTAGAGCGCCACCCGTGCTCTGATGACGGTACCTGGTATCCCTCCTGTAGGCTTCTGGCTTCTGGGCCACGTGCCCGCCTACACCACGAAATGCGGCAGTTCTAACCACCGGGGGTCTCCGTCGAGGTCTCCCCCTGACCTAACCCCACATAAAATGGCCCGGGGCCTAACACACCAAATCCGGGGCGGGGGTGGAACACTCACCAGGAAATGACCCGCTACTTCGATAGCATCCCAGCGCTCCCGCGCTTATCGTATGGCTGCTCAGTAACTACAGGGGGCATAGGAAGGGGCCCTCCATCGAGGGTTGCCACCCCGTCCTGCCCCCAAAGAAAAACTGCCCGTGCCACTACGGGCAACTGTGCCCGAATGTTTCTGAGGGAACGGTTGAGACCTCGGCAGGTCCCATGTAGCTGGCTCGGCGGAGGCGGCACCTAGATCTCCACGATGCCTCCGGCACTGTTCACGGATGCCGCGCTGTTGTGGGGAAAGTGGGCGTGTCTGCCCGTGTAGTCCTCGTGACACCTGAGGCTCGTCAGTTGAGCGCCAGCACCGCCAAGCGTGCTTCGCTCCTCCTCAATGCTCCTTCGCTGTGGGTGGCGGCTGTGGGCCCTGCCCACAGTCAGGCTTAGACGCTGCCTGACTTCCGGCAGCTTTTTGCGGCCAAAACACCCTCCACTCCCGCCATAGGGGGGGGTGTGAGCCCACTTCTCGGGCTCAGGAAGACAAAGCGCCCTCCACGCGCAGCACTGAGCAGGGGCCCACACCTTGGGGAGATAGGTTTTTCAGGGTTTTCCAAGCGCACCTGGATAAGGACAAAATCAAGCAAAACCAAGCACTCCGCCTGCACTCAGCCCCAGGAGCCAAGGCAGAGAATGTGAAGCACTTCACCAGCGTTTGGGCTTCTCCAGCACAGGGGCAGTCCCCTAGTGCTGGACTCTTTGAAGAGTACTGGGGGCACACAGTTCCAGGAGAGCAGGCGGCAGGCCAGCACACAGGTTCCTTGTGCATAGATGCAGTCCCTTCAGCAGCCCAGCCCACAAGGCACAGTCACAGTGGCAGTTCCCCGCCAGAACAGCAATCCCCTGGTCCCACGCAGTCTCTTCCAGTTCCAAGCAAGCACAGTTCAAAAAACATGGGGTCACAGCCACAGTACTTATAGGGCATATGTCTTTGTCCTCCCCTGGCCCAGGGCTCTGAGCCCAGTCCAAACCAGTTTGGGGGCACCTGGCAAGTGCACAACACTCCCCATTGTAGGTGTAGGCCCCAGACACACCACATGGGGGCGGAGCCACCATTGTGGAAGGCAGGCACAGCTCTATTCAGGTGCAGGTGCTACTCCTCCCACCACTCCAAATGCAGGCAGGCCAATTCAGCCCAGCGCTGACTCATTCAGACTCTCTGGCGCCCCTGCACCTCCCCAGCCCCTGCCACTCCAAGGCCAGACAGTCAGTAGACAAAAGGCAGGCACAAAGACACATAGCACACAGAAATGCCGACTTCTAAAAGTGGCATTACTAAAATAGTGATAATAAATCAGCGAACAACAATACGCAGCATTTATCACCACTATTCCAAACATACCAAACTTGATCACGCTACTCCTCTCATGTCAGGAATTACCATTGAAGCACATATCAGCGAATCCCCAATGCATCCCTATGAGAGGGCAGCCTCATAGCCTATAGGGCTAGCTAGGGCCTACCTTAGGGGTGACTGATATGTAGTAAACGGGGAGTCACAGAAGTGGCAACCACTTTATGTGCCACGTCACAGCGGCAGTAAACTGCGCGCGCAGGCCCTGCATTGGCAGAGGCCTGAGACAGGTTTGAAAGGCTACTTTGGTGGGTGGCGAAAGCAGCGCTGCAAGCCCACCAGTAGCATTTAATTTACTGGCCCTGGGTAAATGGGATACGACTGTACAAGGGACTGATAGGTAAATGAAATATGCCAAACAGGTGTAGATCAATCTTACCAAGTTTACCATAGAGAGCACATGCACTTTAGCACTGAACAGCAGTGATAAAGTGCCCAGAGTCCTAAAACCACCAACAACAGGTCAGAAAAAATACAGGAGGAAGGCAAAAAGTTCTGGAATGACCCTGCAAAAAGGGCCAAGTCCAACAGTCCTTGATCACATGACAGTGAATGGCTCTGCTGTTACGGTCTGTGTATGACTTCCAGACAGTGACACAAAGGGGGCTTAGGTGTGGACAGGATGGACCATCCTGCCAGGATGGCTTGGGGCGTAGCTGTGCCCTGGTCCACTTACACTTCAAATGGCTTTGTCTCCAGCACACACAAAGGAATCCTACACCACTCTTATCACCTCAAACAGATTTGAGCCTTTATAGGGGAATGGGAAGAATTTACTTTCCTGAACCAGATTTGGGAGTTGGACAGGGAGTCCCCTCCACACAAAGGCTGGCAACCAGTATAAATATCGGACATCCAGAGACACTCATCAGAACACTCCTGGGCCTGAGGGCATTACAGAAGATGGACTGCTATCCTGCCAGAGGACTGTCCTGATGATTGAGGAGTGCCTTGCCATCTGAGAATGCAAACTGACCCAGCTTACCTTCATCCCAGGCTCATCTGAGTGACTCCAACCATCAGTTGGCTGACCTCCTGACACAACAAGCTCCAGAGGCCTATGTGCAACTGCCCAGCTGAACTGACATTGGACCTGCCAGGATCTTCAAATGGATCTGCTTGAGCACTGCTGGCTTCTGCTTCAGTGACTCTGTGTTGGAAAATGGCCCTCTCTGAAGGGTCACCCCAAATCTTTTGCCTACCTCCTCTTCTTTTTCTGACCTTTTTTTGGTGTAGAACTCTAAGCACTTTACCACTGCTGACCAATGCTATAGTGCATGTGCTCTCACCTCTAAACATGGTATAATTGGTTTGCACATGTTTGGCATATTTGATTTACTTGTAAGTCCTTTGTAAAGTCGTATACCATATTCCCAAGGTCTGTACTCCAAATGCTACTAGTGGGCCTGCAGCACTGATTGTGCCACCCACAGAAGTAGCCTTTCAAACCTGTCTCAGGCCTGCCTTTGCGGGGTCTGTGTGTGCAGTTTACTGTCACTATGGCTTGGCATTTAAAACTACTTGCCAGGCCTTAAACTCCCCTTTTGCTAAATGTAAGTCACCCCTAAGGCAGGCCCTAGGTAGCTCTAAGGGCAGGGTGTTATGTAAGTAAAAGGTAGGACATGTGCTTTTATGTTTTGCATGTCCTGGTAGTGACAAACAGCCTATTTAGATTTTAACTACTGTAAGGTCTACCCCTCACAAAGGCCAGCATTGGAAATCCCTTAACACACCTTTAAGCTATAATTCCTGATCAAAGAGGAGAAGCTTTTTCATGTCTTAAATGTTTGGAATAGTAATGACTAATCCTCCTTACTGGTGAAGTTGGATTTAAAATTCTTATTTTCGAAATGCCACTTTTAGAAAGTGGACATTTCCCTGTGCTTATAACTCTATGTGCTTCAATTCACGTCTGGGCTGGGTGACAGCTACTGATGGAGCAGGGTTTTGCAAAAATGAAACCTGCTCGAATTAACACCCCCATAATACGTACTAACTGTGTGCAGTGATAGTTTAACATACATTACATGAACACGAGGGAAACCGCTTTATGCATGTATGTACTAATGTAAACTAATGCATGACAGAACAAGGCCGCATACTAAAAAGCGTATCAAAAGAAACAGAATTAATGCATGTTTAAGCTGCATGTTATATTTCGCATCTTGCATCTTGCTTTAAAACAATGAATACTAGTGCTTTTGCCTTAAGCTCCGGCTAGGAAAACATGTAACAGGGGATAGTGCAAAGGTGGGTGGTAAACAGTGAAAAGTGCATTTCTATGCAATTAATGAATGCTTATGTTTTATATGCCGTAGTGAGCTGAAATATGCCTCCATTATTCTTAAGTTGGCCGGATAGAGGAGGGGCTGGAGTGAGAGCGAAAAAGTCATGACAGAGCAGCCAGAAGTGCTGAGTGCTGTAAAGAAGGGACAAAAAGTTCAAGGAGACCCAGCACTGAATACATTGTTCGTCTGCCAAAAGGATGTGACAGACCGTGGGACTAAAGACTGCTCTGCGGACATTGTTGAAAAAAAGATGTGCAAAATTATTGAAATGTATCATATAATAAATCATGTGAATGAGTCAATTATTAGGTAATGAGAAAGGATGTAGAACTATATTCACGAACAACTAATGAAGGAAATCACAGTGGTGTGACACACCACCTCCAAAGTCCACCAATGAATTGTCGAGTTTCGTGAAATGTTTCAACTGATGTGGGACGGACATGTAGGTTTTAGTGTATAACTGGGGTGCCTTTGGGGGTGTGGTTAGCGCGAGTAGGAGAGAGAGAGAGAGAGGAGAGAAGGGTGATGCTTCGCTGATCGTCGGTTTGCAGAGAGGCCTAGCTGTTCCTGTCCTGTTCCTGTCACTAAGATCTTTGTTCTCTGGCTCTAGTTCGGGGAACCCCCACTGTCCCCTCAGCCAAGGGGGTGGTATTTCACAGATCCTTTGGGTTTGTATTATTCTGACTCGTACTTTGCATAATTATTTTGCAAATGTATTCTTGTCTCTGAAATCTGATGTCTCTTCATCTATCCACTCCGATATATGTATATTGTTTCGCATTATTTTGCTGAAACTTATGTCTCTTCATCTATCCACTCCGTCATATATATATATACATATTGTTGTCGCATTATTTTGCTGAAACTAATGTCTCTTCATCTATCCACTCCCTCTTATGCATATTGTTAATTGTTGATGAGGTATGACACTGTTTTGCATTGTTGATTGATTTTTCTCTCCCTCTTGTGAAATTTCATGTGTTTGCATTTGTAACCGTATGCATTTGAGCATTGATGATTTACTTCAATTTGAGATAAACTTTATTAATCTTACCAAGAGTCTGTGATTATTTAGCTGACTAGATAGTTAGTTAGATAAGTTCTATCATTACCATCAACTACTCAACTAATTGGTCTATCGACCGAGAGGAAAGAGAGTTGATATACAGGTCTAGTTATGTATTTAGACTTGTTAAACATGAATCTGTGAAGGAACCTGAATTCACGTCATTAAAACTTGACCCCCAGCGCATCAGGGACTTGGGTGAATGTGTATGGGCCATTGTATGAATTATTGATGAGTATCGATCCCTGATTAGGTGTCGCAGTGAATACATTTTCTGGTAGCAGAGGACGGTTTAATTATTGATTAGTTTGGTAATGATTATTGATTATATGTTCTTAACATGAAAAGTTAGTGTCCTGTTCTATGTTGTCTAGAAGTACAGGTACGGAGTTACCTGAGGAATAAGAATTAGCCTGGAGTAGACAGAAGAAGAGTGTGGATAAAGAAATCACACTGCAGAAGTACTTTGTCTGTTGTTATAATACCGAGGCTACGGAGGGCTGTAGGTGTTATATTTAGGGATAATTTCGTATGTGAGAAGAGTGTCTGAAATAGTGAAAGGTCCACTTCCGAAACACTGGCCTTATCCCCAGAGGAGTACCAAGACCACTTTTTACACAAAAAAGTCCTCTTGCGAAACTTTGGCCTTATCCCTAGAGGAGTAATAAGTCCACCTGTAGCTTGTTTGAAAGGTAAAATAGCGCTGGTCGTCGTTTTGCCTAAAGTGAAAGAACTTCTTTTCGGAAAGTGAAAACTATCTCTTTATTTAGCCGAGCAGACAAGGTAGAATTGTTTTGTGTTGTTACTAACAGAATTCTTTGATTAAGAAAACTTAGAAAATATTGCCGTATTCTTTTGTAAAGGGAGGGTCAGTAGAAGGAGTAATACCGACGTCAGAAAAAGCCGCGCTGGCATTGGTCAGGCAGCGGGCGTGTACTGAGCTGTGATTGGTTAGTTGGTGTGAGCCACGCTGGCATTGGTTAAGAAAAGCAGATACGTAGAGAGCTGTGATTGGACGGTTGGTGTGAGTCGCGCTGGTATTTGACGAGAACTAGCAAATAGAATAAGAAGAATTACGGAAAGGTTTCTTTGTGTGTATTGTCGTGATACATTTGCGTAAAGAGTCAGAAAAAATGAAGTTGTTAAAGAAAATAAAGAATTTCTTTAAGAAAGATAAACCAATAGTGACTAGAGAGGGAGTTCTTGTTCCACCTCCAGGAACGCCAGCCGCCTATATGATGTTGGAGCGAGGATACCATACGATGAATTGGTTATAGAATTGGGTGGAATATACAAAGGATGATGGTGTTATAGCTTTCCCACAGCATGGTTCGTTTAATATGAGGATTTTGCAGAATTTGAGGAATCGAATGAGTTCATTAGAGCCAAATCCCAGACCTACGCAGTATGAAGCGTTAGAGGAATGGGAGGTAGAAGCATACGTAAGAGAGAGATATCGAGGTGGTCGGAGATACAGAGGTATTGGGCCTAGATATCCTTTTGAGAGAAGAGAAGATACAATGAAAAGATGGAGGAGAGGTGTGGTAACCGAAGGTTTGTACCCAGTTTTAGTTGCTGACGATCAGACAGGAGGAAAATTTAAAGAGAAAAAGAAAAATATAGAAACTTCAAGTTTAAGAGATGATCTAAACGATTCTGATGATGAGTTGTTGGAGGACATTATGACCAAAAGACCTCCGCCATACCAAGAAAGTCCAAGTGAGGTATCTCCAAGTGCGCCACAATTGGGAACCCCAATAACTCCACAAGTCACGGAAATAGCTAGAGTAGTACGAGAAAATGAAATAAGTTTGTTAAATAAGGCAAGGCTAGAGCAGGTCCAGAAATTAAATCAGTTAAGTCTGAATGCAGAAGCATTAACGGTACCGGTAACAATTGGTCCCGTTGTCCCATTGTACGGAGAAAAACAGAATGTATCAAAAGCACATACGTTATCAGTTCCAAGGAGTAGCATCAGGAGTGGAATGGTGACAGTAGCAGATGAGGATGAAAAGGCTGACACAAATAATACTTTGTTAGATCTACCGGTTTGTGAGATGATGACAGAAACCCCTAGAAGAAGTGTACAAATAGATCCAAGGAGAATAGGGCCGAGTGTCACTCCAATGTCAGGGAGTTCAGCAGGTCCTTCACCAGAGGAATTGAATGATTCGATAAAAGAAATGGTAAATCCAAAACCGCAACCACAGAGTATAAATGTGAGCCAATTGAAAGTAGATTTGGAAGAGATGATTATTGGTACAATAAGTCCAGATAGATTAGGGACTTACCGAGATGATGAACTGTTGTTTTTGTGTAAAAGCATTACCTGGAGAGCGAGGAATCTACATGAGAAAATATCAGAGGCTGCTAGTGAGTATGGACTAGACATAGAAAAATCGAAGGTGTTGCAGAAATCATACAGATTGGCTTTCACGGATGAGGATTTAGAGAGTTTGAATGCGTCTGGAAAAAGGTTGCAGATAAAAGAGTTGATGAATATTTTGAAGAAATGGGGAGATGTGGAACGATGGAAAGGTAGATGGACGACAAAGAAAGAAGAAGCAGCTGGTAAAAGAGTGTCTATTGTTCCGTTAAAAGAAACAAAACAAGTTGAAAGGGCGTGTCCGATGAGAGAGGTTCCAGGTGGTGGATATGTTCATGTTCCATGGTCAAGACAGGATATATTATCATTTACGAATGATTTTCCCAGGTTAAGAGAAAAAACAGTTGAGTGGTATAAACAGGTAGAGAGGTTTGTGAAAGTTTCAAAGGTTTTGTTAAAGGATCTAGATGGATTGTTTGAGATTGTTGTTCCAGCAGATTTGTGGACAGAGTGTAAGATCACTGTTGATTGGCCAAAAGAAGAATACCCTAGAGATCCTAAAACAGGTACACCATCCGATGAGGTGATGAAAAAGTACAATCAGGTGATCACTTTCTTGACAGGGAAAATTTCCCCTAAAGAAACAGATTGGGTTAAGATAGACAGAAAAACCCAAGAACCAAAAGAGTCAGTGCATGCTTATTATGAAAGGTTGTTGCAGGTATTTAAACAGTACAGCGGGTTTGAGAACATTGGAGACAAAGACATGGGACATTTTGTGTATGAAACCGGAAATTAGTAATATGATTCAGCAGCATTTGATTTGTTGGCAGAGCAAAACAATTAATAAAATCTTAAGGTATGCGAAATATTGTAGTGATGACATTGAATCAAGACATAAAAAGTTAAAAGAGAAAATGATGTGGGCACAAATGAAGGTAGCAGAGCAGCAAGAAGTAAATAATAATTCTCAAACAGGTTACTAAATGAATGGTCAAAATCAAATTGGTCAAATACCCAATGGAGGTAGAGGTAAAATGAGTAAAGAAGAGGCTAGGAAGAAATTTCCTTGTCATGCGTGCGTAAAGATTGGACATTGGAAGGACGAGTGTAGATCTGCTCAAAAGAATAATCGGGTAAATCAAAATTTAAATCCACAGATGCAGAATGAGGTGGTTGTGAACCAGCAGCAGCAGCAGGTAGTTACTCCACAGTTACAGGTGCCACAAGCTCCCATGCCAAATAATGTGAATGCTCAGGTGCAGAGGTATAGTGCAAACACTGGATTTCACGGAGGTGACCCAATTGGTAAGAATCAAAGTGTGCAAATGGTTCCGCAATACTGGTTGCAGTGCAATGAGAGTAATTCAGACTCATCTCAATGACGGTGCCTGAGGGGGGAGGAAGTGTGCGTACTTGGCGCATCTTTAGCGATAGATCAGTCAGGTCCATTTGTTGAAGGAAAAGTGGAAGGTAATGATATTACATTCCTAGTGGACACTGGTGCTACCCGTTCTACTGTGAGAGCAGCAGAAATCCCAAACCTACCCCTCTCGGGAGAAACTATCCAAGTTGTAGGAGTCTTGAATAAGCATATTAGAACGCCAGTCACAAATCCAATAGAAGTTCATATTGGAAATTTCAGAGACATGCCTCGTTTTGTGGTATGTGACTCGAGTCCAGAAAATCTCTTAGGAAGAGATTTATTGTGTAAAATGAATTGCACCATCTATTGTACGCCAGACGGTATTGCATTTCAGACACCTGATGAGGATATGGAATTTAAGATGATGCTAGCGAAGCAAGGGACAGAAGTGGATGAGTTGTTTTCACTTCTCACAGAAGAAAATCTGCCTGAAGAATTATAGAGTGCAGTAAGTTCGGATGTATGGGATTTTACAGGAAAAGAGATTGGTCTAATGACAGATGTAGACCCAATTCAGGTTACGGTGAAAGAGGGTTCTGTATATCCAAACACACCTCAATACAAAATGAGTGCAGAAGTGATTGCAGGAGTCACACCTGTAATTGATCAAATTATTGAACAGGGAATACTGAAAGAAATACTGAGCAGTCCTTGTAATTCGCCTATTATAGGTATCAAAAAGCCCAGTGGGAAATACAGAATAGTGCAGGATTTAAGGAAAATAAATAAGATTGTAGTGCCCTGTTGTCCAGTAGTGCCGAATCCAGCAGTAATCCTTTATCAGATTCCCTGTGACGCTGAATGGTACACAGTGATTGATTTGTGCCAAGCAATTTTCTCGATTCCTTTGCATTCGGAAAGCCAATATCTTTTTGCGTTCCGGTTCGAAGACCGTGTTTTGGCATGGTGCCGAGTTCCTCAAGGGTACACAGAGAGTCCCTCAATCTTTAATCAGATCCTGAAAAAATGTCTGGAGACTTTAGTCATGCCAGGTAATTCAGTTTTGGTTCAGTACATTGATGACCTACTTGTGGCATCAAAGACCCGAGAGGCATGTGTGACAGATACCATTGCCTTACTGAACCATTTGGCAGAAGGAGGACACAAAGTGACACCAGCAAAATTGCAATTTTGTAAACAGGAAGTCCAGTACCTAGGACACAAAATAGAAAAAGGAGTCAGAAAGGTGACACCAGAAAGAATTAGTGTGATTAAACAGATGAGCCCACCTACCACTCAGAAAGAAGTCCGAATGTTTTTGGGAATGGTTGCATACTGTAGGCAATGGATCAGTGGCTTTTCACTGATTGCAAAACCTCTACAGAGGTTGACACGAAAAGATGTGAAGGATACGATTGTGTTGGATGATGAAAGTATGGAAGCTTTTACTAGACTGCGAAACAGTCTTTGTCGAGCACCTGCATTAGGAATGCCAGATTATGCAAAGGATTTTGCATTGTATTGTTGTGAAAGAGATGAGTGTGCACTTTCAGTTTTAACTCAAAAACATGGAATGGCACTACGTCCAGTAGCATATTTTTCTGCTACTTTGGATTCAGTGGCTGCGGCATTGCCAGGATGTTTGAAAGCAGTAGCTGCTACTTGTGTGAGTCTGGAACAGAGTGAAATAATTGTGATGGGACATCCAGTCAAGGTGTATGTGCCACATTCAGTTGAGATTCTTTTAACCTGCACCAGGACACAGTACATGACCTCTAGTAGGCTGACTAAGTATGAAAGAGTGATCTCGGGTGCTGAAAATGTGACTGTGGTAAGATGCACTACAGTGAATCCGGCAACTCTGTTGCCGAATTCATATTGTGAGGAAGTAAGAGAGGAGGCGGATCATGATTGTTTGGATGTGACAGAGTTATGCACAAAGCCCAGGCCTGATATTGAGGACGTCCATTGGAGGAATCAGACTGTGAGATGTTTGTGGACGGATCATGTTTAAGAAATGAAAAGGGAGAATTATGTACTGCCTATGCTGTTTGCACCATAGCGGGAGTTCTAGAAGCATCCTGTCTAAAAGGGGTAAACTCTGCTCAAATTGCTGAATTAATAGCTCTGATTAGAGCGTGCAAAATTGCCAAAAGCCTGAGGGTAACCATATTTACTGATAGTCAATATGGGTTCAGGGTTGTCCATGATTTTGGGCAGCTATGGATGCAAAGGGGATTTCTGACCTCTTCAGGTTCCCCTATAAGGAACAGCAAAACTGTAAAAGATTTATTGGATGCTTTACAATTGCCCAAAAGAATTGCAGTGGTCAAATGTTCCGCACATAAGTCAGGAGATGACTATGTGACGAGGGGCAACAGATACGCAGATCAAGTAGCGCGTTTCTGTGCATGAAATTTAATTGCCCTAAACAGAGGGATTGAAAAAGAAAATACCAATTGCCATCTTATGTTTTCTTCTTATTTTGAAACTTGGGATGAGATTAGGCAGTTACAGGAAGAGGCAAGTGATGAAGAAAAAGAAATCTGGAAAAATTCAGGCTGCAGGAAGAGAGCTGAGGACGAAGTGTGGGTGTACATAGACGAAAGACCAGTCATGCCAGATAGTTTACTATCCCAAATGGCAAGGGTGTAGCATAGAATTGCACATGTTGGAAGAGATGCAATGATTAGGCTCTTCAAGCAATCATGGTATAACCCAAAGTTCAGGGTCATTGCAGAGAGTCTTTGCCAGAGGTGCGTCACCTGCCAGCAACAGAATCCAGGCAGGACGACAATTGTTAGTTGGGGACAAATTGGAAAGGCAGCAGGGGCCATTCACCCGACTTCAGTTGGATTTTATTGAGCTCCCCCCTTGTAATGGGCTGAAATATGTGTTGGTTGTTGTCTGCTTGTTTTCTCGCTGGGTGGAAGCCTATCCAACGAGAAGGAATGACAGCCTCACTGTAGCAAGCTGCTTTTGAGGGAACTGATAACTAGATTTGGATTACCAGTCACTTTAGAAACAGATAGAGGAACCCATTTCAATAACGAAATAATTCGGATGATTTGTGCAGCATTACAAATTGAACAGAAGCTGCATTGTGCCTATCGACCCGAAGCATCTGGAGTGGTTGAACAGATTAACGGCACAATAAAATCTAGGTTAGGAAAGGTGCGTGCATCCACAACACTAAGATGGCCTGATGCTTTACCCCTTGTATTGATGAGTCTTAGAAGCATTCCTGACACAAAGACGAGTTTGAGTCCACATAAAGTTCTGATGGGAAGAGCAATGAGACAAGCATTTATACCAGCGAACAAACTGATGAATATATCTGATGATCTAGTGCTTGATTTTTGCAGAGGATTGGCTGATCTGGTGCGTTCTGTGTCTCGCCAGGTTGGAGAAGATGCCACTACAACACAGCCGAATCAAGCTCATGATCTGAGTCCTGGTGAGTGGGTTCTCTTCAAAAAGCACGTGAGGAAGTCGTGTTTAGAACCCAGGTGGAACGGACCTTACCAGGTGATTTTGGTGACGACAACAGCGGTGAAGTGTGGTGGTCTGCCAAATTGGATCCATGCCAGCCATACCAGACGAGTCCCAAGTCCACTTGAAAGACAAGAAGAGCAGCAACTGGTAAACCAAAGCCAAAGACCAGAGGATGAAGTGTGTGAAGCAGAAGAATCTAGAGTAACAGATTCTGAAGAACAAACAGATGATGAACAGCCAAGCACAAGTCAAGTAGAGTGGGCACCAGATACTGGGTCTCATGAGACTGCTGTTGAACCAGAAGAAAGGGAGATTACTGAAAATCAAGAAGAAGAGCAGGTAGAAGGAAGGCCAAATAAAAGAACCTGTGAACCAGATGAAGAAGGTGAAAAAGTAGTACAAGTTAAAAGGCCAAGAAAAGGTGACAATTGGCCAGGTGGAGTGAAAAGACTAAAATACACTCTTGTAAGGAGGAGAAAGTCAAAGAGAAGACCAGAGCAAATTAATGAGGTCTCAAGTCAAGCAGAACAATAAGAGTCAGAAGAAGAGTCAGTACGAAAAACAAAGAGAGTAAGAATTCCAAGCAGAAAATACACAGCACCAGAATGGACTTACGTTATCTTGGAAGAAATTGAAAGCTCAGATCCGAGTGAAGAAAAAGACAGTGCTGACACTGAGCAAGTGGATGAAAACAAATTGAAATCACCTTAAAAGAACTATGAAAAATTAAGGTGCAACGGTGCCAGATGAAATGAATTAAAAGGACTCAGAAGATTTAAAGAAAATAAAATAAAAGAAAGGGTTAAAGAAGAAAGCCGTGAAGTGTAGGATTACACTATTTTTCAGAAAAATTATTTTTAGTAAAGTTTAGAGTTTCTATAGATTTAGATTTTTTTATAATTTTCTAGTAGAATACAGAAATGGCTGAAGCAAAAGTGACTGAACATCCAAAGTCTAGTCTAAAACATAGATGTATTAAAGCTTGCTTATGTAGTGTCTTTTTACTGACATTTATGTGGATAATACTAATTGTCATTGTACCTATTCTAATGGTAACAAATAATAGAAACAGTACTAATGATGTAATAAGTGAAAAAATGAGTGATGTTACTAAAGAAACCCCTAAAAATAATATAGAACAAATGGATGGAAGCATTCTCCATCAAGATAAATCAATTAGTGATTTCTCGTTAAATGTCTTAACTAAATTGTTATATGAATATATTGAAACAATGAATGTGAGTGATTGTTACGTGTGCATGCAATTACCTTCGTCTGTCTAAGAGGGGGTGACATATCATCACCTACCTTTAACATATGGTGTGTCTTGTAGTGTTTTAACCAGCCTCTTCTACGTGACGGGGAAGCTCGAATATCATTATTCTAATATAGATTTAGTATTCTCAGAGATACCAATTATAAAAGAACTGAACAAGGTTTTAAGTAATAAAAATGCGCATTATATGGGAGAATTTTTTCATATTACTAAGACACTAGATATAGAATATGCTTACATAAACAACCTAACTTGTAGTTTACGGGTTGAAGAAAAAGTATTTATAGAAATGTTAGAAAGTAGAAGGGAAAGTTTCCAAAGAAAAGCTGCTGAACAGAAATCACAGGTACCACTGTGGGCTTTTAGAGAGGGAAATTATGAGAAAGGCGAGACATACGCTGCAATGTCCCTGGACTGGCATCAAAAGGGAAAAATATGCTTGCTTAGAATGAAAACTAACTATAACAATTATTTCATTGGTACTAGTGAATGTGAGCATACTTTCCAAATTACTGGAGGTTGGGGATTGAAGGGTGGAACTGATCCTGTTTTTCCGGGAGTTTATTATGTGTGTGGTAAGAAAGCCTATTACAGGTTGCCTGCACATTGGTATGGTAGTTGTTATTTTGCAATCGTCTTTCCAAAGGTCTACCATGTAGACAGAGACAGAAATAGTATCCATGAAATAAAACAAGGATTAACACTTAACAAAAGAGCGAGTTTTTCAGAAATAATAGGTGATATTTTTGGTGCACTGATACACTCAGTTGGAATCGTTCTGAATTCACATAAAATTCAAAAATTGTCCACAGTCGTTCATCGTTTAGCAACAGATACTGCTGGTGGGTTCTTGATGATTGACACAGAAATGGTTGCAATCAGATCAATGGTTGATATTTTTATAGGCAAAAGAGGGTGGAATCTGTGGCATGTTGGAAATCTAACACTACTGTACTTATATCCCTGACAAAAGTAAAGGTATTGAGGGATATATAAAGAATATTACAAAATTACGTGAAGACATGACCCAACTGGAGGTTGACGATGTCTGGGAGAGACTTGTTAAGAGTTTCTCTTCTGTGGGTAAATGGTTTTCTACCTTTGGAAGTAGTTTATTAGGAAAAATAATAATGCCAATCGTTTCTGTAGCTGGAGTAGCCTTAGTAATAATAACAATATATAAATGTTGTAAGTGTAGGTGTGGAAAAAAGAAATGACAGAATCAAAAGACAAACAAAAAGCAAGAAAAAGAAAAAGATGAGATAGAACTAGAGGAGATGAAAGGAGATTACTATGACAAGATGAAAGATTTAGATGAAAACGTAATGAAAAGAGAAAAGATTACTGAATTTTAGATAGATGAAGGTGGCACTTGGTATAGTAGGAATTTTATGATGGCTCCAGTAAGCCATCAGAGGGGGGATTGATGGAGCAGGGTTTCGCAAAAATGAAACCTGCTCGAATTAACACCCCCATAATACGTACTAACAGTGTGCAGTGATAGTTTAACATATACATTACATGAACACGAGGGAAACCGCTTTACACATGTATGTACTAATGTAAACTAATGCATGAAAGAACTAGGCCGCATACTAAAAAGCATTTCGAAAGAAACAGAATTAATGCATGTTTAAGCTGCATTTTATATTTCGCATCTTGCATCTTGCTTTAAAACAATGAATAATACCGCTTTTGCCTTAAGCTTCTGCTAGGAAAACATGTAACAGGGGATAGTGCAAAGGTGGGTGGTAAACAGTGAAAAGTGCATTTCTATGTAATTAATGAAGGCTTATGTTTTATTTGCCGTAGTGAGCTGAAATGTGCCTCCATTATTCTTAAGTTGGCCGGATAGAGGAGGGGCTGGAGTGAGAGCGAAAAAGTCATGACAGAGCAGCCAGACGTGCTGAGTGCTGTAAAGAAGGGGCAAAAAGTTCAAGGAGACCCAGCACTGAATGCATTGTTCGTCTGCCAAAAGGATGTGACTGACCGTAGAACTAAAGACTGCTCTGCGGACATTGTTGAAAAAAAGATGTGCAAAATTGTTGAAATGTATCATATAATAAATCATGTGAACGAGTCAGTTATTAGGTAATGAGAAAGGATGTAGAACTATATTTACGAACAACTAATGAATGAAATCACAGTGCTGTGACACACCACCTCCAAAGTCCACCAATAAATTGTCGAGTTTCGTGAAATGTTTCAACTGATGTGGGACGGACATGTAGGTTTTAGGGTATAACTGGGGTGCCTTTGGGGGTGTGGTTAGCACGAGTAGGAGAGAGAGAGAGAGAGAGGAGAGAAGGGTGATGCGTCGCTGATCGTCGGCTTGCAGAGAGGCCTAGCTGTTCCTGTCCCGTTCCTGTCACTAAAATCTTTGTTCCCTGGCTCCAGTTCGGGGAACCCCCACTGTCCCCTCGGACAAGGGGGTGGTATTTCACAGATCCTTTGGGTTTGTATTATTCTGACTCGTACTTTGCATAATTATTTTGCAAATGTATTCTTGTCTCTGAAATCTGATGTCTCTTCATGAATCCACTCCGATATATGTATATTGTTTCGCATTATTTTGCTGAAACTTATGTCACTTCATCTATCCACTCCGTCTTATGCATATTGTTAATTGTTGATGAGGTATGACACTGTTTTGCATTGTTGATTGATTTTTCTCTCCCTTTTGTGAAATTTCATGTGTTTGCATTTGTAACCGTATGCATTTGAGCATTGATGATTTACTTCAATTTGAGGTAAACTTTATTAATCTTACCAAGAGTCTGTGATTATTTAGCTGACCAGATAGTTAGTTAGATAAGTGATATCATTACCATCAACTACTCAACTAATTGGTCTATTGACCGAGAGGAAAGAGAGTTGATATACAGGTCTAGTTATGTATTTAGACTTGTTAAACATGAATCTGTGAAGGAACCTGAATTCACGTCATTAAAACTTGACCCCCAGCGCATCAGGGACTTGGGTGAATGTGTATGGGCCATTGTATGAATTATTGATGAGTATCGATCCCTGATTAGGTGTCGCGCTGGATCACTACACTTTGTTCATTCCATCTAGACAGCCACAAACACATGAAGGTGAGGCTCATCTGCATTCTGAGCATTCATCTACATTCATTGGATTCTGATGGGTCTTTCTGGGCAGGGAGGAATGGGAGGGACTGACACTTACACTTCAGTATGTAGTGTCCTGTCCACACACAAAGCACTGATTTACCCCCCAGGGTTAGCCTGGCCGACTGGACTGGGTTGAAAGGGATCCTTGTGTACTTCAGAGAGCTCCTTTGAAGTCACCCCGTACATCAAAGGCACTTTGGGGTATAAGTGCTGGGTCTCTGACCCCCTAAATTCAAAAGCTTCTGAATCTTGAACTGAACCACTGTCAGAAGGACTGCTGTGCTGTTTGAAGGACTCAACTGGACTGCCTTTCTGGAAGGACTGCTTTCTGCTTGTTGCCCTGCTGCAACCTGACTCTGCTGGAAGGGGAGCTGGACTCTGCCTTCCCTCCAAGTGATCTCCAAGGGCTTGTTGGCTTGCCTCCTGTTTTCTGAAGACTCAGGGACACAAAAGATGCAATTCTGCTGCTGCTGCGGGACTCTGCTATCTGTGAGTCTTACCCTTGTCTGAGGTGCCCTCTCCAAGTTCTGGGCCTCAGAAGTGGGTTCTGCAGATGTTTTGCTACAAAATCAACGCATCACCACTGCGCTGGTCAGAACCGACGCATCGCCCTTCGACTCTGACACAGAGGCTGTTCGACAATAGTGGTTCCACAGCCTGGGTGGCCCAACAACAATGCTCTGCGTGGCTCAATGTTGATGCCCTGCCTTCACTTCAGCGAAGCTCGCTAATGAAGCAGTGACCCTACTGTGTGGAAAAGTTTGATGCATCGAGCCCTCAGGGTCGACGCTTTGCTCCATCCAAGGTACTTTTTCAGCAGGACCTGTCTGGGTCCTGTAGCCGCCCTGCTGTCAATCGCAGTCAGCCTGAACATTGGATTGATCCCGGTCTAGCGTGACCTCAAGTAACCTTTTAGCGCTATTGACTTCTAAGCACTGTTTTTGCATTTAATCTTTAAAAATTAATATCTCAACTTCTACTGATTGGATTTTTGTCGTTTTGGGCTTGTTTTACTCAGATAAATAGTATCTATTTTTCTAAACCTGTGTGGAGTCTTTGTGGTGTATTCATCGTGTTACTGTATGTGTGTGTGTGATGCACAAATATTTTACACATTACCTCTTTAGATAAGTCTGACTCACTGTGTGAAGCTACTAGAGGGTGAGCACACTTTTAATGTGCATCTAGCTTACCCTGAGTACAGTGGTAGTTCCTGCTTAAGGGCCGATTCCGATCTGGGACGGAAAGCTCTCCGACCGAGCCGGATCCGGAGAGATTTCCGACCGAGCCGGACTCCCCCAGTCCGACCGAGCGAGTACGATGCGGCCGTATGCTGCCCGACTCGATTCGGTCGGACTCCCAGCCGGTCATACAACACGTACACGGGCTCCCATTGACTGAATGGGCACGTCGCGAACAGGGGGGCCCCCTACAGTGGGTACGCATTGGTGCGACTCGCACCGTACATGCATGTGTAGGGGGGACCCTTGGGTCCCCCCTGTGTTCGACTCGTGCGGCTACGCGTGCAGGGGGGTCCGACACGGACCCCCCAAGTCCGGCTCCGGGTGCTTTTGCGAGCCGGACGCTCCGACTCGATCCGGCCGTCCGACGCGTGCATCGTACTCGCTCGGTCAGGAAACGTCTCCATTGCGTGGTGCGAGCCGTGTCCGTACGAGTTGGTCGGAGCGGTTCGGACCCGGGAACGAGTCGGTCGGCAATTTCGCGTGCGCTCGCATCGTACTTGCTCGCTGGGACGACTGTACGAATCGGTCGGAAAAAAGGCCTCCGAATCGGATCCGGTAAAGCCAAATCCGATTCGGAGCCCTACCGGCCGAGATCGGAATCGGCCCCTTAGTCTGGGTGCATACTTCAGCCAACCAGGAACTCCATTTCTAGCAGTTCCTGATCCCCAAGTATTGCCCCCCAGGTCCTGCACCCATGGCTGGCATATGACTGGGCTCCTTCTAAGAAGAAAAGGTGAAATCCTGAAGTTTGGGCTCTTCGCAACTGTGAACAGACCTGTTCATGCTGAGACTTTGCCACCAGTGACAACTGCCAATTCGAAGCTCCAGTGAGACCTGCTCTTCCCACTACAGAGGCCATCAGCAACGACTGGCAATGCAAGATCTGAACTTCACCCTCCAGCAATAAAAGCCTGCTGTGGGTTCCAATGCAAAGCTCCAGCAATGACAGTCTGGAATGCACAACCGGATCTTTGAGTTACAGTGACGACCATCCGTGATTCCAAGCCTGTTCTTTGTGCTACATTGGTGACAGTTCGTAATGCTCTCTCTGCTTTGTGGCTTCATCCACGACAAACAAAAGTCTTCATGCTGGACTTTGAGGAGGTACATTCTTTAGCAGAACTAACCTGGTCCCTGTATGACCTGTGTCTATTGCAGTCAACCTCAATTTGTGATTTTCCCCTGCTCTAGCACGACCAGATGACCGAGATTGGCACTTTGTGCTTTTAGGTGCTATTTTGACGTAAAACTTTAAAATTGAACATCCCTGGTTCTTCTGATTGTATTTTTGTCATTCTCGTAATATTTTTATTTAAAGTTACTCTTCTTTTCTCAATTGGTTTGGGATTTTCTGTTCTCGTGTTTTAACTTTATTACTTTTTGTGTGCTTGTATTGGGTCTCTAGTTGGCAGGGGCGTGTACCCTGTCCAAGTAGGGACCACAATCCTAGTCAGGGTAAGTCAGATACACAACTTAAATTAAATTGTGCTCACCCTCTAGTAGCTTGGCACAGAGCAGTCAGGTTTAACTTAGAATGCAATGTGGAAAGTATTTGTGCAACATTTGCAATAGTAGCACAGTGAAAACACCACAAAAAGACTCCACGCCAATTTAGAAAAATAGTATTCTTTTTACTAGGCAAAACAAGACCAAAACGACAAAAATCCAATTGATATATCTTCAGTTATGCACACTCAAAGTATGTGGGCAATTCCAGTGCTAGGAGAACACCAGCGCTTAGCCAGGTAATCGTGGTCAAGATTGAGTGAGGTAAATTGCCAAAAGATCCTCGCAGGGGATCAACTAATTTATATGTGGGAAAACACAGTATGTTACAAAGTCACCATACAGGAAAAGGCTGGAGCCGGTCACTGGAGAACGCTGTAAATGCACGGTTCTGGACGCCCACCATGTAGCGGGTAGACTTACAGGGACCTTGCTAGTCCCGGGGGGAAGGAGGAGACCGTACCTTTGCTTGGGAGCTGGGCTACTTTGGCGAGGTCTCCCTCATGGGTGCAGACGGTGCGGCGACGAGCCACTTGGGAGACAGGCACGGTGGTTAGGATTACTGCAGCAGACTCTCTACGTCAGAGTCATGGTGCGGTTGACCCTCCTTTCTCATGGTGAGGGGGAGCAGCGCCGAGTCACATTGGGCTTCTGGGAACTCTGCATATGCTGCAAACTCGGTCTGGACTGGCCAACATGGTAGTACTCGGTGGCGCACAGAGAAGCCATGCGTGTCTGTCAGGAAATAGCTGCTCCTCGGTCGGTAGCTTGAAAATGGAAGCCGGCCCCTTTTTTGCAGTGAAGCACAGAGCGCAGAGGTCACCTGTAGGTTGGGGGCAGCACTGGTCTCAGTGATGAACTCAATATTTTATAAAAAAAGAGCACTCGGTTTTTGTCACAAGAGTTTCAGAGTCCCACGGCGTGGTCCGAAGGTGAAATCTTTGATGGCCCAGAGACTTCATGAACAGGGGGCAAGCCAACAAGCCCTTGGAGTTACTTTGCAGTGTCAAAAAGTTGTAGAGAGAGGATCCAGTCCTCCTCACTATTAGGTAAGAGGCAGCAAGCAGCAGGCCAACACAGCTGAGAAGGTTGCAAAGTGGCAGTCCCTCTACAGCACATCAATTAGCAGACAGCAGGCCAACAAAGCAAAGCGGGTAGCAAAGTGTTAGTCCCTGCTGTAGCGGGAGACATGCTTTACAACGCAGGCATTACAACGCAAAGCCTTTACAACGCAACCATTACAACGCAGATACACTTACATCGCATGATTTTACAATGCATGCCATTACAATGCATGTACAAGTACAACGCATGCTTTTACAACGCATTGGTAAGTATTGTATGGTAAGTGTTTGTTCTACTTTTTGGTAATGTATGTTTAATAATATAACAAATATTAATTAATAAATAAAACATTTTTATTAAAGTTATTAATATTTAGGTATTATTATTGTTATTAAATAATTAATATTCATGATGATAATTATATTAATTATGTTATGGAATAGGTATATTTTTGGGTAAATTAATACCCAGGTATGAATATTAATACTAACTTGTTATTAATTAGGCAAAAATGTATAGAAAATATTTAGATTTTTAGAAAAAAAAATAATACTCAGGTATTCAGTTTGTTATTAAATAGTAAATATTGATGATAATAATGATATTAATTATTTTATGGAATAGGTATAATTTTGGGTAAATTAATACTCAGGCATTAATATTAATTGTAAGCAGTTATTTATTAGGTAAAAATTAATAAAAAATATTATTTTGAGTTATAAAAAATATTTTTAATACTCAGGTATTAATATTTAGATTACAATTTTAAAATGTTAACTGAAAAGTTTATATTTAATATCTCATATTTAATCTTATTATTTTATATTTAATATGTAATGGACATTTTTAGTTATTGTGTAATTTAATTTATGAGTAAGTATTTAATTTTTGATACTGTATGAGGTAATTATGTTTTTTTTTTAATTTTTACTCAGGTAATAATATTAATATTTATATATTAAAAGTATTCTTAAAATAAATAATTAGTAATGAAAAAATAGGTATTGTGATGTTTAAATATTATGATGGTTAAGATTTTAATGGGGACAAATTATAAATAGAATCTAATGTAAAGTAGATGTAAATTAATAATTATTAATATACATTTCAATGTGTAAATTTCAAAAACATTAATTAGCATTTTTATATATTTTTGGGACATAAATAAACATGTATAAACAAATACAAGACGTAATGTATTTATAATAATATTTATTAATAAATTTACATATTTGTAATTATTGAAATAAATTAAGAAATATTTATTAAAAAATAGAGTAGACAGACATTTTTTATAAAAATATTTTTGTATTTTATTATGTACAGTAACATTTTATAATACATTTTTGTAAAATTTTCTCATGCTTTTCCATTGTTTTCAATGAGAGAAAATGTCCTTTTTTATTTTTGCGAAAAGAAATGACGTCGACGCGTCAACGTAACTTTCATCATTACGGAGATCGTCGCTGGAGAGAACAGAAGCAAGGGAGAGCTGCGTTAAGGTAAGACAAATTTACATGATTAAAATACTTAGAGGGTCATTAGGATGGCGGTCGGAAAATCACCCCGACCGCCATGAAAGCGGAAAACAACCGCCCGCCGGCACCGTGGAGAAACCGGCGGCCAAATTAGGATCAACCGCCAAAAAACACCGACCGCGGCGGTACGGGGGGAACAAAAACCACCCGTAGCGTGCGGAGATGGCCAAAACACGTCCGCGGCAGACGGATCCGCTGCGGAAAAACACCAACCCGCCGCAAGGATAGCAGAGACACCGCACGGCAAATTAGGATATCCCCGCTGGTCCCGCGGCACGTTCCGCTCTTTCCGAACGCCGCGATCGCTAACAGTGATGAATGGGAGAGCATGCGGAAGAGCTGCAGCAAAGCCACCGCCGCGGACGCTCCGTGACAAATTTGGCGGACGAATCAAAAATCACACAATAAGGCCACAAAGTGCCCACACCAAAGTAGCCATGCCACCTAAAAACAGAAAACACACCCCAATGACACAACATTGCACACAAAAAAAAAATTACAAGGACAACCCACACAACACACCTGAGAGCACTCCCACATGTGGACACACCCACATAGCAGAGCATAAAACCAGCCCCTTCCTTGACCACAATCCTCTGCACTAACCCACAACTGAAGGGCCCAACCCCTGGGAACAAAGGATAGGCAAAGCTACACACCATCATCACTCACACCACACACAGCACCACCACCACTTCCACACCTGCACCCCTAACCCCTTTGCACATCACACACCATACACATCACCACCACCACCACCACTTACACCCCTGCACCTACAACACCTCTGCACATCACACACCATGTCAACACATAAAATGCCCAAATTCACAGAGAGTGAGTTGAAGGTAATGGTAGATGAGATAGTCAGAGTGGAACCACAACTGTTTGGTAGCCTGGTCCAACAGACACCATAAGCCACAAGGACTCAAATGTGGGCAAGGATAGTCCAGAAGGTCAATGCAGTAGGGACCATCCCAAGATCCAGAAAGGAAATCATGAAGCGGTGGCATGACTTGAAGAGGGTTGTCAAAGAGAGGAGGACCAAGAACCGTCAGCTGGCTGACAAGATTGGTGGTGGCACTCCCATACCACCAAAACCATTCACCCCATGGGAGGAGAAGGTGCTTGCCATACTGCATCCAGAGAGTCTCACAGGAGTACCCGGGGGAGTGGAGGCTGGTAAGTACAAACACATGACTACCACCACACTGCTATGTTCTGCCTTGCACAACTACAAAGATACACCTCCTAGGAACAATTCCATTCATCTGCACCACACACTCACTAAAACATGTCTCACAGATCCAACATCCACCCCCTCCCAAACACCACCAATGTACCTAGCAACATTACCATGGGTGCATGTGCACAGGCAGCCTGCACTGCAACTCCCACCATGCCCCCTTGTCCCACACCTCAGCAGGATGGAGCACTCCCCCACCCAGAAGCATGTGTCACCATTACATCCCCAACAAACAAACTTACAGGTAGGTAGCCATCTTGTCATGGAGGGCTGTATGTGGGAGGGAGGCCTGTACTACTACTCCCACCATGCCCCCTGTCCCACACCTCAGCAGGATGGGGCACTCCCCCACCCCACCCAGAAGCATGTGTCAGCCATTACATCCCCAACAAACAAACTTACAGGTAGGAAGCCATCTTGTCATGGAGGGCTGTTTGGGGTGGAGGCCTGTACTACTACTCCCACCATGCCCCATGTCCCACACCTCAGCAGGATGGGGCACTCCCCCACCCAGAAGCATGTGTCAGCCATTACATCCCCAACAAACAAACTTACAGGTAGGTAGCCATCTTGCCATGGTGGGCTGTATGTGGGAGGGAGGCCTGTACTACTACTCCCACCATGCCCCCTGTCCCACACCTCAGCAGGATGGAGCACTCCCCCACCCAGAAGCATGTGTCAGCCATTACATCCCCAACAAACAAACTTACAGGTAGGTAGCCATCTTGTCATGGAGGGCTGTTTGGGGTGGAGGCCTGTACTACTACTCCCACCATGCCCCCTGTCCCACACCTCAGCAGGATGGGGTACAACCCCACCCAGAAGCATGTGTCAGCCATTACATCCCCAACAAACAAACTTACAGGTAGGTAGCCATCTTGCAATGGAGGGCTGTATGTGGGAGGGAGGCCTGTACTACAATTCCCACCGTGCCCCCTGTCCCACACCTCAGCAGGATGTGGCACTCCCCCACCCCACCCAGAAGCATGTGTCAGCCATTACATCCCCAACAAACAAACTTACAGGTAGGTAGCCATCTTGTCATGGAGGGCTGTATGTGGGAGGGAGGCCTCTACTACTACTCCCACCATGCCCCCTGTCCCACACCTCAGCAGAATGGAGCACTCCCCCACCCAGAAGCATGTGTCACCATTACATCACCAACAAACAAACTTACAGGTAGGTAGCCATCTTGTCATGGAGGGCTGTTTGGGGTGGAGGCCTGTACTACTACTCCCACCATGCCCCCTGTCCCACACCTCAGCAGGATGGAGCACTCCCCCACCCAGAAGCATGTGTCACCATTACATCCCCAACAAACAAACTTACAGGTAGGTAGCCATCTTGCCATGGAGGGCTGTATGTGGGAGGGAAGCCTGTATGACTACTCCCACCATGCCCCCTGTCCCACACTTCAGCAGGATGGAGCACTCCCCCACCCAGAAGCATGTGTCACCATTACATCCCCAACAAACAAACTTACAGGTAGGTAGCCATCTTGCCATGGAGGGCTGTATGTGGGAGGGAGGCCTGTACTACTACTCCCACCATGCTCCCTGTCCCACACCTCAGCAGGATGGGGCACTCCCCACCCCACCCAGAAGCATGTGTCAGCCATTACATCCCCAACAAACAAACTAACAGGTAGGTAGCCATCTTGTCATGGAGGGCTGTTTGGGGTGGAGGCCTGTACTACTACTCCCACCATGCCCCTGCCCCACACCTCAGCAGGATGGAGCACTCCCCCACCCAGAAGCATGTGTCACCATTACATCCCCAACAAACAAACTTACAGGTAGGTAGCCATCTTGCCATGGAGGGCTGTATGTGGGAGGGAGGCCTGTACTACTACTCCCACCATGCCCCCTGTCCCACACCTCAGCAGGATGGGGCACTCCCCACCCAGAAGCATGTGTCACCATTACATCCCCAACAAACAAACTTACAGGTAGGTAGCCATCTTGCCATGGAGGGCTGTATGTGGGAGGGAGGCCTGTAGTACTACTCCCACCATGCCCCCTGTCCCACACCTCAGCAGGATGGGGCACTCCCCCACCCCACCCAGAAGCATGTGTCAGCCATTACATCCCCAACAAACAAACTAACAGGTAGGTAGCCATCTTGTCATGGAGGGCTGTTTGGGGTGGAGGCCTGTACTACTACTCCCACCATGCTCCCTGTCCCATACCTCAGCAGGATGGGGCACTCCCCCACCCCAACCAGATGCATGTGGCATATAATGGATCACTCCAAATAAACAAACAGCTAGCCAGACATATTATTCTGTCTTGTGCCACCACTGAGCAGGATGCAAGCCTCCACCATGCACACACAGATGTGTCACAAAACAAACACAAATGCTAACACACAACAGGCAAGTAGGCAATACGTGCACCTAGCCATTTGACACAAAAAGAATGGTGCCATATGACAACACCAGTCCTCTCAATGTACAAATTTGCACACCAATCATATTGCCACGCACAGTGTGCACACAGCTAAGAAAAGAAAACTGTCACAGCAACGAAAGTGTGACACACCAATGCACATGTAGAGGAAAGACTGGGAACAATCATGCACAGCAATGAATGACAGGTTCAGTGCCATGGGGCCAGAGTAACAACGACCATATGAACAGTAAGAAAGCATGTTATGTGGTACCAATCCAGATATGCACATGAAAAGACAAAGGTATGCAGGAGATGACACTGGCCAGGACATGCCCAGATGTGATGGCTGACAGGTCATAAAAATCCACATACAGTCCGCACAAAAATCATATTTAGCGCAAGGGCCTAGATGTCAACATGTCCCTGTAATCACAAATCATGCACGTGGCGCATGGTACATATTGACACCTCACACCATGGACAAGAAATGCATGTACCACCGCAGCATGTCAGGAGGCACAGTAGTGCACATAGGAAACAATGTGATGATCAGTCAACTGTGTAGTGTACTAACAGTGAATGACACACAGCTAACACAAATCTTACGTGGTGCACCCCAATGACCATTTCCCATCTGATCCACAGGTGATCAAGAATTGACTGCAGAGGACGACACCAGCAACCTGCAGGGCCAGTCTACCCCCCCCGGAACATCGACTCTCGGATGTCGACTTCCAGGAATCTTCGGACGAGGAGAATGAGGCCGGGCCATCTGGTGTTCCAGGGCGCAACAGGTCCCAGGACCCCATCGTCCCCCCACCACACCTGCAGCTACAACAACCAATCTGCAGGCCCCTGCTGTTACGTCCGGTGCGTCCTCCACCACCACCACAACCACAACCACCAGTGCTGCCTGCAACACCCTCCCTGTCCCACAGCATGACCACCCCACCCCAGCAACTGAGGAGGGCAGGGAGAGGATGTGTGGTCCGACAGTGGAGAGGCAACCGGTCTGTGGCAGCAGAGCAGGTGGGAGGGGCAGGGTCACCCACACACGAACACAGCCTGGGACCGAATCCCCAGACCACATCCACAGAGTCCTTGGGGCATATGAACGGGCCCAGGGACAAACGGCCCGGTCCGAACAAGATTCATGTGAGCTCCTCCTGCTGATGAGGTCCATGGACACCCGCATGGGACAAATTGTGGACCTCTTGGGACAACTAGTGGCGGTACTGAGGCACAGGCCTTCGCCACAAACAACACCTCCCCCTCCCACTGGTGGTCCGCAGGATGACAGTTCACCATCCTCCCCTGCGGCCACAGAGAGTGGTGAGTCCTCAGACCCCACTGGCCCTATAGCAGAGGCCCCCCCTGCCAAACGGAAAAGGGGCCGTCGAAGAAAACCCTGGGAGTATCTTTTGGCAAAGCACCTGCCAAACGCCAGTCACGCAGCCAGCCATGATGGCAACCCTCTGCACCACTGCATTGACTTTTTGGACTGTCCTTCCCCACACTGCCTTGTGAATGGCATCTATCTGTTGGACTGGGTCACCACACCTATGTGGTGACCGCTCGATTATCTCATTTACCATGAATGTCAACTCACTGCTCCACTAATCACCTCACTTTCAATGTACCCCCTCACATGTCACCTTTGTAAATAAACAAATCCTTACACACAAGTTGTTGTACCTGCACCGTCTTTATTCCAGGATGTACAATTTTCAACAGGAATACAATGTACCATGGGACGGAGTGTATGTAGGCAAGGAGAGGTCAAAGGCACCTAGGAAAACACAACAGAACAACATTTACTTGTCTGGGTGTGGCATCACAGACATCACACAACACTTCACAACAAGAACAACCCACATGCACACATAACAATGGGCAACAAGTGCCAACATACACATCCTGTAGATGTTCAGAAATGAACTGTCCCATCAACATTGACAGCAAACACTGAGGGGCCGATTCCGATTCGGGCCGGAAATCTCTCCGACCGAGCCGGACCCGGAGAGATTTCGGACCGAATCGGACCCGTGCAGCCCGACCGAGCGAGTACGATGCGTCCGTATGCTATCGTACTCGAGTCGGTCGGACTCCACGTGAAGTCAATGGGAGCCGGTCGTACAACGCGTACGCAAGCTCCCATTGCCTCAATGGGTGCGAGGCGAACAAGGGCGCCCCCTACAGCAGGTACGCGGCGAAGCGACTCGCGCCGTACACGCACAGGTTGGGGGGACACATGGGTCCCCCCTGTGTGCGACTCGCGCGGCTACGCATACAGGGGGGTCCGACACGGACCCCCGAAGTACGGCTCCGACTGCTCTTTCGAGCCGGACGGCGCGTATCGGTCAGACTACTCGCGGCGTGCATCGTACTTACCCAGCCGGGGAACGTCTCCATTGCGCGGTGCGAGTCGTGTCCGAGCGAGTCGGTCGCTGCGGTTAGACCCGGGAACGAGTCGGTCGGAGCGGTTGGGACGCCCGAACGAGTCGGTCGGCGAATTCGCATCGTACTCGCTCGTCCAGACGCGCGTACGAATCGGTCGGGAAGTAGGGCTCCGAATCGGATCCGGTTATGCCGAATCCGATTCGGAACCCTACCGGCCAAGATCGGAATCGGCCCCTCAGTCTACAACTGGCTGCTGTCACAAATCTCACTTACACCCTCACAACAACAGCAACATCATCAGACAATGGGTACGTTGTACATTGTCACCCACCTTCAAGTGAAGTAGCGGGTGATGAGCTGTTGACGCAGGTCAACACCTTCCTCCTCTCCACTGTCATCATCACTGGACACGGGTTGGTTTGCAGGCGGGGCCTTGGCTGCTCATCAGCATCCAGGAGCAGGGGAATCTCCTTGCGAATGGCTAGGTTGTGGAGCATGCAGCATGCCACTACAATCTGACACACCTTCCTGGGCGAGTACATCAGTGCCCCTCCGGTCTTGTCCAGGCAGCGGAAACGTGACTTCAGCAGTCCAAAGGTACGCTCCACCACATGACGTGTCCTCCCATGGGCATCATTGTAGCGGACATCAGCTGGTGTCCTGGGGTTCCGCAGTGGTCTCAGCAACCAAGGACGGTTGGGATATGCAGAGTCACCTATGTGTGACACACAAAGAAACATTGCAATGTTGCAGATGCAGAGGACAGCAGGTCACACACACAGCACGCCAAATGACTAGGCATACTCACCCACAATCCATGCACGCTCAGGAAGCAGATTGGCCATCAGCTGGGGTACAATGCTGCTACGCAGGATGTATGAGTCATGGGCCGAGCCTGGAAATTTTGCACACACGTGGGAGATGATCATATCTGCCAGGCATACCACTTGGACATTTATAGAGTGGTAATGTTTACGATTCCTGTAGATGTGCTCACGGACCTGTGGTGGCACTAGCCCAACATGGGTGCAATCAATGGCACCAACTACATGGGGCATGTGTCCAAGGGGATAGAAATCTCCCTTTACAGCTGCCAATTCTGCCCCCCTGGGTAAATGGATGTATCTGTCCTTGTAGATCATCATGGTGGACAGAACATCCCGCAGCACCATGCTGAACATGGGTTGTGACATCCCACCTGCCTCAGCCACCGTGTTCTGGAATGATCCAGTCGCAAAAAAATGCAGTGCCGCCATCACCTTATGCGTTGGGGTGAAAGCTATTGGATATGTTCGGCGAGGCTGCAGGTGGGGCTCCAACAAATCACAAAGGGTCTTTAGGGTGGCTCTATCCAGACGGCATTTCCGGATGATCGCCTCCTCCTCCATGTCTGTCAGCACTGTCAAGTGACGATGCAGATTTGGTCTCCTCCTAGTTGAGATGAGAGTGGACACATTGTAATGCAATACATCATGGGATGTGCACAGCATCTCACATCATGGCTGACACAACGGCAACAAAGAATGTCATATGAATTGAGTCACAGACCAGCTGACATGTAGGGACCCCTTCAACTACACAAATCACACACTTGTCAGATTACACACAGCAAGTCCCCCAAACAACACCTCGGTCAAAGTGAATGGACATTGGGATATGGCCACATTCCCCATGGGCACGCCTGGGAGTCTGTCATCCTGCACATGTGTGACAAGGCAACCCCACGGTATCCTACCTAGCTGCTGTACATGACACACATTCAGGCGTCAATTGAACCTGGCATACCTCAACAACACAATGACACAGTCTGAGCATCAATGATGAGTGTGTGCATGATCTAACATGAGAGGACATGCTAAAACAAACACCATCAATTGTGGAAACAAATGCTGTGATTGACAATGCACATCAACACATTGACATGTGTGCACATTGTATTGCCCATACCAACACTGTCCTGTAGTGTAGTGTAGTGTAGTGTACTGTAGGTGCGGTACTGAGAGACAAGTGATGCCCAAATGGTGGTTGGCATGCTCCGCCACCCAAATGGCAGTGCCTCATGTGTGTCAATGGCACCCAAATTGCGGAAACTACCGCCTGGCACCAGCGGTGTGTGTGCAACACACCCCAATGCACAGGTGCGGTACTGATAGCCCCAGAGACATGGCCAAATGGCGGTTGGCATGCTCCGCCACCCAAATGGCGGTGCCTCATATGTGTCAATGGCACCCAAATTGCGGAAACTACCGCCTGGCACCAGCGGTGTGTGTGCAACACACCCCAATGCACAGGTGCTGTACTGATAGCCCCAGAGACATGGCCAAATGGCGGTTGGCATGCTCCGCCACCCAAATGGCGGTGCCTCATGTGTGTCAATAGCACCCAAATTGCGGAAACTGCCGCCTGGCACCAGCGGTGTGTCCCCGCCATGGTCCATGCCATTACTGCCAATGGGCTCAGCGATCGCGGAAGCTCGATGCAATTTTGAAAATAGCAGTAGGCGTGCTACACCACCGCGGTGCCGGTCATTGGATGCAATCAAAAGATGCAATACCGCGGTAGCGCCCACCTGGCCCCTGCGGTGTGTCACCGCCATGGTCCATGCCATTACAGCCAATGGGCTCCGCGATCGTGGAAGCTCAATGCAATTTTGAAAATAGCGGTAGGCGTGCTACACCACCGCGGTGCCGGTCATTGGATGCAATCAAAAGATGCAATACCGCGGTAGCGCCCGCCTGAACCCTGCGGTGTGTCACCGCCATGGTCCATGCCATTACAGCCAATGGGCTCTGCGATCGCGGAAGCTCGATGCAATTTTGAAAATAGCGGTAGGCATGCTACACCACCGCGGTGCCAGTCATTGGATGCATTTGTAAAAGGCTGACCTGGTAGACCAATTGCAGCAGCCCAGGACTACTGGAACGACACCAGGGGGCTATATATGTGTGGGAGAGTGCCCAGAATTTCCACTGCTTACAGAGCCTGCTGCCTAAGACCCTCACCTGCTGCTGCCTCCAGGGACTGCTGCCTGAGACCCTCACCTGCTGCTGCCTCCAGGGACTGCTGCCTGAGACCCTCACCTGCTGCTGCCTCCAGGGACTGCTGCCTGAGACCCTCACCTGCTGCTGCCTCCAGGGACTGCTGCCTGAGACCCTCACCTGCTGCTGCCGCTGCTGTCTCTAACCAACAGTGATGTCAAGGACAGAGAAGATCCATGCCAGTCCCTTCACCGGCGAGGAGCTTGAGGTCCAGGTGGACGAGGTGCTCACACAGTACCCAAGGCTATATGGTGCCCCAAATGTCGTGGTAAGTCTTCCACAGTGGGTGTGAGAGTGCAGGGGGGGCACACATGTAGTCGGTCTGATGCAGCATGTGCATGTGAGTGTGGGTTTGTGTCATGCATTGACTAACTTGCATTCCATTGGGTGAAGGGGTGTGTACCCTACTCCTCAAGTCTCCCTGCCTGCACATCAAGATTTGAGGGACATGTCTTGTCTTGTCAGCCATACAGTGAAGCAGCAAGTTGGTAATGGAGGATTCAGGCCAGTCATTGCTAGTGTGCATGTCTTTGCATTTCCCTGTTGTCCATCTCAGTGTGAGCCCACCTGGCCTGCACAGTCACCGCCCAATCCAACAAGAACACATCACTGACTGTACAGAGTGTAACATGTTCATTTTCAAATTTGACTCCCCATCAATGTGCCAGGTCAACCCTGTAGATTGCACACGACTGGCACTGTGAGAAAGGAGGTGGGTTTGTGAGATCATGTCCCTCAATGTGATATACATGACACAGTGGGCTACTCACAGTGCCTGTTCGTTGACGCATGCGCTTTGTCGGACACAGTGGGTCTCGCCACATACACATGTTGTTTTGTGACGTATGTCTTGCTCTACCTAAAAATGGTTAGTAGATGTGGGCAGAGTACACATGGTCTTCTGTGCTGGCATCCTGCTTGTACAAGAGATGTGCAAGTATTGTGTCCCCCCTTATACATGCATGCATTTACGTGTGATTCTCACATGCAGATGTACCATGTGAAAAGCACTTCTGTCTCTGCATGTGAGATATGTGGATTTGTGATTAATCTGTATCATGCTACTGTCCTGAGTGATTTTGTCACATGACACTGTGTCACTGATGTTTGCCCCCTCTTGTCTCCCATGCCTGCAGCTCAAGGTGCACCAGCGTAAGGCCGTGTGGAGGGGCATAGCGAACAAGGTGCGTGCTCTGGGAGTATCAAACCGACGGCGCACCCACTGCCACAATAGGTGGGACGACATCTCACAGCTGGCAAAGAACGTTGCGGAGATGACACTGGGGCGGATCCCTCGCACTGGCCGGATGGCACGGCGCAGCATGACACCACTAATGTGCTGCATCTTGGCCGTGACTCACCCTGAGCTGGATGCACGATTGAAGGAGCATTGGCAGGCAATTAGGGGTGAGTGTACTGGGAAGGGTGACTATGGCTGTGTGTGGCTGCATGTGTGCACAGCATGTGCCAGCGCTGGGCAATGTGATGTTGGTAGTGTGATGCAGTGGCCTGTGAGTGTCAGCTTGTGCCAGTGCTGGGTGCAGATGTCATGCATGTGTCCTACCTGTACTTAACACTGGGAAATGGGTATGGGGCATTTAAATGGCATTGTGGGTGGTGTGAGACAGGTATGAGCTATCTGTGTTGCTGTTGTAACGGAGCCACATGCAGGATGTTGTGCTGTGTGGTCATCACATTGCTCACTTTGTCCCTGTTTGATGGTGCACACGCACTGTTGTGATGACAGAGGTGGGTTTGAGCGATGTAATTGCACAGGGTGGCGTTCAACATGTAGATCTAGACATCTTAATGGTTGTCTGTAATGCATATGTTTGTTCTGTTGCTGCCACTGCACTGACCCTACATCTCTCTCTCTCTTATCCAGCATCTCCCGTGGTCACGGAGGAACATGGGACGGACACCAGTGGTGGGGAAACTAGCACAACAGCTGCAGAGGAGCCCTGTGAGACAGATGTGACCAGCGCCTCGGAGGGGGACAGGAGTCTGCTGGAGGAATCACAGCCCGAGACGCAAAGTACTACGTCATCTGATGCCAGCGGTGACGCAGACATGTTGGCGGGCACAGGGAATGGGGACTCTGCATCATCTTCCACCACACAGCGTGCAGTGCCCACCCTCCCAGCCACTTCCTCTGGTGCTGCCCATGTTCGCACCGCTAAGAGGGGAAGGGTGTCCTTCACTCCCGACACCGCAGCCCCTGCTCCGGTCCCCCCTGCTGCTATCAGTGCTGAGTCTGTGGACCTTTTGCGCCAGCTGTGTGTAGGCCAGACAGCTCTCCTCAATGCATTCATGGACCACAACAGTAAATTGGCTCAGGTGGTTGCATTCATTGAGGGCATACATTCAGACGTGGGTGGGCTGCACCGGACTGTCCAGTCATTGTCCACTGCAGTGACATCAGCCCTTCAACTGCCACAATCTGGGAGTCCAGCGAAAGTCCCTTTGTCCACACCCATGCCAGTGGCCACGTCGGACGACAGTGACCATGCTCCACAGACCTCTAAGTCACGATACGGCACACGTAGCACACAGCAGCAGCAGAAGCCCAAGCGATCCAGGCCGCAGACACCATCCCCACAGATGACCAAAGCCACCCCAGTGCACACAGACAAGAGCCCATCAGGCAACACCAGGGGACAAAGAGCCAAGAAGCAGACGTCAGGGTCACGTGCCTCAGGGACATCCCCAGCCAAGGACTCTCCTGTCCCGAAAGCGTCTCCCAAAACCAAACATACAATTTCCATGCCCACTGAGAAGGTGGTGAGTGCCAAGGGTAGGCATAAGAAGGGCTGCAAGTCCAATTCACCCACTACCTCCACTCCCATAGCAAGCCCAGTGAAGCAGGGAATGGAGGGCACTGTGGGGGGACCACCTGGTAGGCAGGGGATGGAGGGGCAAAGCCAGGGCCATGCAAAGCGTTGCGCAGGTTCACCAGAGGGAGGGCCAGCGTCTGCACCTGCTGCAGCCTTGGTGTTGTGTGAGCCTGATGTGTCCACGCCACTTCCCATTGTTCCCAAGACAGTGAAGCCATTGCGACTCCCCAAGAAGTGGAAAGGCACCCCTCCACAATCTCCCATCCACACTGTGTCTCATGTCTGCATGACTCCACCTCGAAATGCCACTACACCACCTGGTCCAAGCAGCCCTCCTTTTTGCATAAACACTGATAGGTATACCTCAGCTGTGCCTCCCTCTCCCCAGTCAAGTGCTCCAACTGGGCCTGACACACAGCCAGCTCCCAGTACGACTGACAGCCAAGTCTGAGTGTTGGTCGAACTCACACGCCTGTCTCTCACACAGCGTGGCCTGTGCTGCACATCGTCACACCCCAGACTGTGTTGCTGACCATGGTTAGGGTACAGTTGCAGACATTCCCTGTGCAGCTTCTCATGGACTCACTCTGTACTTTGTCCTGCCCACTGGCCTTGCCGTTCACTGCTGTGTGCCCCCTGCCTGTGCAGCTTCTCATGGACTCACTCTGCACTTTGTCCTGCCCACTGGCCTTGCCGTTCACTGCTGTGTGCCCCTTGCCTGTGCAGCTTCTCATGGACTCACTCTGCACTTTGTCCTGCCCACTGGCCTTGCCGTTCACTGCTGTGTGCCCCCTGCCTGTGCAGCTTCTCATGGACTCACTCTGCACTTTGTCCTGCCCACTGGCCTTGCCGTTCACTGCTGTGTGCCCCCTGCCTGTGCAGCTTCTCATGGACTCACTCTGCACTTTGTCCTGCCCACTGGCCTTGCCGTTCACTGCTATGTGCCCCCTGCCTGTGCAGCTTCTCATGAACATGCTCTGCACCTTGGACTGGCCACTGGCCTTGCTGTTTTGCCCCTGCCTGTGCAGCTTCTCATGGACATGCTCTGCACCTTGGACTGGCCACTGGCCTTGCTGTTTTGCCCCTGCCTGTGCAGCTTCTCATGGACATGCTCTTCACCTTGGACTGGCCACTGGCCTTGCTGTTTTGCCCCTGCCTGTGCAGCTTCTCATGGACATGCTCTGCACCTTGGACTGGCCACTGGCCTTGCTGTTTTTCCCCTGCCTGTGCAGCTTCTCATGGACATGCCCTGCATTTTGTGCCTTGCTATTATCTACTCTTGTTGCCTATCTGTGCATTTTGTGAATAAAGACAGTTGATCCTGTTGTCTGTTTTGTCAGTGTCCTTACTGAATAAAGTTCTTTTGCTGTGTGTATATGGTTTACTGTGCCACAGGCTATGTGTGCCACTTCAACCTTGCCAATTTCTTTACTCACTTACTCTATTTTTTGCAGGGGTGAGGGACTTCAGTTTTTCCTGACCCTGATACTTGTGTGGGCAATGTATTAGATTTGAGGTGTGATGCAGTTGTCATTGTTTGTTCATGTTGGCTGTGTTGTACACATGTCAAGTTGTGGTGGACTGCCAGCTCAGAATGGGATTCTGTCCAGAGGATTGCAGGCATGCTGGCCAGGCTCATCATGTATGTGTGTTTGCTGTGGTACTGCTTCACTTCCTGTGTGTGATGTTGTCTTTGTGCTGTGCTGATTGGTGTTGTGTGGGTTCATGTTGTGTCACTCATTTCTGTGTGTGGCTGGTATGCTTGTTGTTCAGACACTGCTTGTTTTGCATGCAGTGCTGTGGGGGTATGTTGCCTTGTCATTGGCTGGTATGCATCCACTTATGTCCTGCTGTGTTTGCTATGTGTTCTTTTTTTGGCTGTGCATCTGTTGTTTGTTTGCAGTGGCTGTGTCTATCTGTTATGGTACACTTCTTGTCTGTGTTGTGGTATGTTGTGTGTGCATTGTTCCTGACTGATGGGGTTGTGCACTCCTGTTGTGTCTGTGCTCCCATTGCCTTTCCACATTTTTGCTGCACAGGGCATGTCTGTTCTTGTTGTGGTTCTGTGTGTGGGTCTGTTGGGTTATGTGTTTGTCTGTTGTTTTTGTGCAGACATTGGTTCTGGCATCCCTGTGTGGATGTGATGTTTGTGGCTACCCCCAGGGAGTGTGACTGTTTGTCTGTGTATTGCCTGGACATTATTGCCACCCTTCTGTTTGTTTGACACTGGTGTTGTGTACTGCAGATGTGAGGGGGGTATGTGTGTGGATTCTTACTATTGTTTGACAGTCATGGAGTGTGTCAATGGGCCCTGTGTGTTGTGCTGCTGGAGTATTCCTGTGAAGTATTTGTATACATATGTGTGGCTGTTCACAGTTTGACTTCAGGGCCTTCATTTCATCCTTGTGCCTCTACATGTGTTGCCTTGCTGTTTCCTTGGGTTGTTGCACTGTGCTGTCTGTGATTTGACTTCAATCACTATGCAAGCAATGTGTGATTAGGTGGGCTGGGGGTGTTGTTCTATGTTCCTTATCTTGCATGTGCTGTACACATGCTTGGTGGTTGTCTCCTTGGCCTTCCATTTGTGTGCACCTCACTTTGGCTTTCCTGTTTTGTGTGCTCCATTGCTGGTGGCATGTGGTGTGTGTATGTGTCTGTGTGTCAGTGTGGGGTATGTGTGTGTGACTTGGCAGGCTGTGTGTCCAGTGAGATGTTTGTTCCTTGTATGTGTCCATTTGATGCTTGTACTGAGTTTACTTGCCATTGGTGTGGTGGTGTTGTGGTGTGTGTGTGTAGCCCTGGCCCTGTGCTTCTGTGCTGTGTGTTCCTGTGCAGCAACTCCTGCTGTGGCTGTGTCCCTATTTGTTTTGTGTGTGGTGCAGGGTGTGGTGTCACCTGGCTTGTTGTTGTGCGTGGGGGTGCACAGGTGTGGCACATGGCATGTCCCTTCAGTGGGGGGCTAGTGTGTGAGGGTGGAGTAGTGGCCCTGTGGTCTTTGTGCCCTGCCCATGCCTGGTGCTGGCCCAGCCTTCTGCATTGTGCGCATGTATTCCCTTGTCTTCACCGCTGCGGTGACGTGGCCGTGACATTGCCGCACGATCGCGGTCGATGTGTGACCTGGATGCGGAGGGGTGTATTGGTGGCAGGTGGGTCATGTGTGTGTGCACTTGGGGATGTGTTCCTATCCCCACCAGGGTATCTGATGTGGTTAGGGACCCTGTGCCAGTCCATGGTTTGTGATTTGTGGTTGTGTGTGGGGTTGTGTAATTGCGTACCTGCGGCGGAGTCCGCGACTGTCCATTATTTGCTGGTGATGTATCAGGTACAGCACCGGGAAAACGTGGAGTGCTGGGTCCATGGCGGTCGTGTCCAGGCGCTGTGGGCCGGGTCTCTGGTTTCGCGCTCCGCTGTCGAGTTTCCGCCGTGTAGGATTGGCCTGTTTCTCCGTTGCGGTGCGACTGGTTTTTTGGAGCATCCTAATTTGTGGACCGGAGCGGACGTCATTCCGCACGGTGGTGTGTCTCCATTGGCTCCCACCGCCGCGCTTGCGGGCGCACTTTGATGGCGGTTCGCGTCGCACGGCAGCGGATGGGAAATGGTCTATGTTTGGCCATTCTAATATGGCGGACGTGATTCCCGCTGTTCGCGGGCAGAAAAATGCATTTTTCCGCACCGCCAGCACCGCGGTGTTTCCACCGCCCGACATCCTAATAGACCCCATAGTGTAGTGGTAATGTTTATTGTAAGGAGAGACGAGGGAGGTAGATAGATGTACCAAATGTGTTGTAGGTATTTTTGATGTGTGTTTACCAACTAATTTCCGCCATTACATGTTGTAGTAGTAGGCTCACGTCGGGTCTCTTTTTTTCACAAAGTATTTTTGTTTTATAAAGTGGTTAATGGTATGTATATTAAACACTTCATGAAACAAACGTGTTTTGAAAGGTGTGCTTTTTTAGTTTAGTGACACGCTTTTAATTTTTTTTTATATTTTTATCATCGTCGCGGTTAGATGTATTTACAATGTGATTTAAAGTTATAGATTTTGGATGTGCTCATTATTATTTTTAAACAGTATTTTTGGGCCAGATGGATTGAATCCTTGAAATTTGTTGCGTTTTTTCGCGATTAAACAAAAAAAATCTGGATTTTTTTTGGGGTCTATTCATTTTGGATTTCTACAGATATCGACATGGCATTGTATTTCGATCAGAATTGGATTGCAACGTTGGAATTTGTTGCGTTTTTTGAACAATATCTTTTTTTTCTGGATTTTTTTATTGGGTGTGTTTTTGAGCTATGCACTGTTTTTAGTGTGCATATTATTATCTTTTTTATCGGTCTATGGATTTTTCAAATGGATTATCTGTTATTTGCTATGGATTTTACAAAAAATAAAGGACTCTTGGTGAAGTAATGGATGGAATGTAAGTCCAAAAGTTGAAGAAAGAAAACATCTGAAGGTAAGGAGACCCGACTTTTATTATTAATTTAAAAATGTTTGGAAATAATCAATTGAATTAGTAGTAGTTGTTTTAGGGCAAAACAGACAAGTAAAAATATTTTGTGTGTTAGAAATGCAGGATGTGTGCAAGATTATCAAGGTAGTCTGAAGCCACTGTCAACGTAAACTGTTGAATTACGCCCAATAGTCTTTCAGACATTTCCTTAGTTCTGGTAGAAATACGTGGGTTCAACTACCTGTTAATGATTGCGACATTCCCATTTCTTGGAAACTTTGCTCCTTCTTCAAAATTTCAAAGAAATTATAGAAATTAGGATGAGATTTGCCAATTGATTTGTTGAAGGAGTTGTGCCATCCCTCTATGGCATTGTTTGTTTTTGCTCCTTCCTCTAAGCAGGTCGAGTAACAGTTCCACCACTCCACATGGAAACGTGGACTCCTCCTGTGACCCGACCTGCTTAGATGGCCAATCCATGTGTCTTCAAAATAATTTAGTATAGGTGCCAATTTTTCTTCATTTGTTGTAAAATATTCTGATTCTGTAATTGAAGTGTAGTACTCGTCTACACTGTCAGGAGGAACACAGCAAAGGGCAGTTAGTTTTTTTAGTTCAAACTGTAGTTTGCTATCTGATATATAATCCTCAATTAAGGATGTTTTTTGAAGTTTTCACCAATATGCCTGAGAAAAGTGAAAGAAACATCCTTGAATTTGGGTATCTGGGTATGTTTTGGTTATTGTATTAATCATAGTTAATTCAAAGTCAATTATTACTTTTCTCAGACTTTTGTTGAATATTTTAGATTTTATCACTGACAATAATTCAGTGTATGTTGAGGATTGTTTATCAGGGAGTAAACTGTAAATTAAGGGAACTACTGTATTGTTAATGTATGCATGAATAGTGTATATTTGGGTGAATGGATGGGGCGTGCTTTTAAACGTTCCATCCATCATCCAAATATTAATGTTTTCTAACCTTACTAGGTTATGGGGTGTGCTAAAGATTAGTATTATCTTTTGAGGGTTTTGGTTGTCATGCAATAGGAAAGGTTAATTAGAAACAGTAACAGAGAGTTCAGGTGGAATTATTATGTCAGAGTAGGTTTGGGGTGTTACTCTTTGTGGGTTACTTGACTGTTTTTGACGTAGAATAATTCTTCGCAAATTAGGTATGGTGGGCATACTACTTGCAACATGTGGGGGAATGTGTTGGGATACCTCCCTTAAAACTGCACCACAGGGTTCATTGGAGGTGGATGCAATATCTTTAATTTCATTAATTCGTTCTCTAACTTCAATCTCCATTGCAGAGGCAGAGTGGTTATGGTCTGTGGTTCTTAAAACAGTGTCACCAAGAGTAACCGCTCTGCCTGTGCAGTGGGTTGAGTAATATTGCACACACCTCCAATGACACCTGGGTTCAGATAGTCTCTCCTTACAATAAACATACCCACTATGGTTCAGCAGTCTGTTCCCTCTTTTTGATGTTAAGTATGTGGCTTCCTTGGATGGGGTAGACATTTTTTGTTCTGAAAAGAGATAAAAGATAAATAATGTTATTTTTCTAATATTTTGTAGTATATACCTGTTTAGAGGGAAAATGATAGTATATTTTATATAATCAATTTAACAGTTTACAATTTATGCTTTTTCAAGTTCTGTTTAATGTTTTTACTTTGTTGTATTTTATCTTTGTTGGCTTCTTACAAAAACAATCATGCTTTATTGGGAGAAAAAAAAGTTAATTTGTTGTATTGAAAAATATTTCAGTTTTTCTTACCTTTGAATTAGATGTTGTTTGATTCTTTTTCTTTGGAATTTATTCGGTGGTTCTGAAATGAAAAATATTTAATGGGTTTTATTACATATATATAATTTGTGAAAAAGTTTCCTAGAGAGAGAAACATAGTTAATTTTTTGGATTGGCTTTTGTTTTTGAAGTCTTTAAAATATTGTTTAGGTTGTTTCTTGCTTTGGTTTATGAGTTTGAGTTGTATTGTGGTCTGAAAAAGTAGAAAGAAATTTATTGTTAGTATTTTGAAATTATTTTGAAATATTTTTCTGAAATAGAATAGTATATTTTTGGTTAAGGAACAACAGGTTAATGTTTTATAATTGTACAAAACTTTTTCATTTTTATTTGAAGAGATACATTTGTGTTTATTTGCCTATATTCATTTAGTGAAGTTTAATAAAAATCTATTTACCTGCTAAATGTCTTTTTCTGTCGGAGAAAATAATTGAATTTATTTATAATAATAGAAGTAAAAACTTTAATGTAATAATTTATTGATGTGAAAATTACCTTGTTATGTTTTTCTTTTTTATTTTCGTTGAAAGTTTTGATAGCTGAAAGAAAAAATATTTGAATATTGTTTTAAGTTGTAATGATGATGTTTTTTAATTTGTTTCATTTGTGTTTGCATACTATATCATTTCTTTACTTGTTTTTTGTTGTAAATATTTAAGGAAATTACCTTGCAATATGCTTTTCACAACGTTTTGTGGATATATATATATATATTTTCAGTCCAAATATTGTTGGTCTTTTGTTGTTGGATGTAGTAGTAATCTGTTGATATATAAAAAGAAGAATAAATATATTTAGTTTGTGATAACATTTATCAGGTCGTTACAAATAAAAAGCATGTTTTAGATAAGTTAATGTTTCAGTAGGATTAGGAGTTTAGACTTTGTCCGCCCGCCACCGCAACGGAGCACGGGACCGACCGCCGATGTTGTGGCAGTCCCGCCATGCAAATTAGGATGCACCCGCAACACTGGCGGGCGCATCCTGGCCCTTTTACATTGCGGGTGGATCTGCTGGCTGCAGCCCCGCTCGCAATGTAAAAGGATTGTGCACAGCATTGCCATGCACAACATGGCAGGCACCACGTGGTGCCTGCCACGTAGTGCATTGCAATGAGGGGGGGTACCCCCCATGTGCACCCTCCACCCCCGACACCCTTGGGGCCCGCAACGGGCCCCCAATATCAAACACTGCATGCCTTTCCATGGCGGCAACGCCGCCATGGAAAGGCCAATAACCGCATGCATCATAATATGAATGGCGGTGTCTTGCAGACACCGCCACCATATTGTGTCCCTTTTCCGCCCGGTCGACAAGTCGACCGGCGGAAAAGCGGCAGACAGTCTTTCCGTCCGCCGCGGTGCCCCACGCCATACTATTATGGCAGGGGGAGTACCAGGGACATTTGGCGGGCGGCGGTGGCAATCTGCTCGCAATCGTAATGGGCCCCTTAGTTTTTATCAATATACAGCATTTTTTAGAGTCAGGTATGCTTTAGAGTAGGAATAGTAGTTTTATCTTTATCACTATTTAGTACTATTTTTGAGGTGTGCATCTCTCTTGGGGTAGGAATAGTAATTTGAATAACTTCACTATCCAGCATTTATTTTTGAGGTATGCATCCTTTGGAGTTGGAATAGTTATTTTGATTTCATCACTATCCTGCACCTTCTCTGAGGCAAGCATCTTTTGGTGTTGGAATAGCTATTTTAAGCCCACCACTATCCAGCATTTTCTATGAGGCAAGCATCATTTGGTGTTGGAATAGTAATTAAAACCCACCAGTATCCTGCATTTTACATGAGGCAAGCATCCTTTGTTGTTGGGATAGTAGTTTTAACTCCACCACTATCTTGCACTTTCTTTGAGGTAAGCATTGTTTGGAGTAGGAATAGTAATTTTAACACACCACTATCCTGCATTTTCCCTGAGGCAAGTATCTTTTGGAGTTGGAATAGTAATTTTAATATTATCACTATCCAGCATTTTCCTTGAGGCAAGCACCCTTTGGTGTAGGAATAGTAATTTTTAACACACCACTATCTTACACCTTTCTTGAAGCAAGCACCTTTTGGAGTTGGAATAGTAATTTAAACCCCACCACTATCCAGCATTTTCTCTGAGGCAAACACCCTTTGGAGTAGGAATAGTAATTTTAACATACCACTATCCTGCACCTTTCCTGAAGCAAGCACCTTTTGGAGTTGGAATAGTAATTTTAACACCACCACTATCCAGCATTTTCTTTGAGGCAAACACTCTTTGGAGTAGGAATAGTAATTTTAACATTTTACTATCCTGCACCTTCCTTGAGGCAAGCACCTTTTGGTGTAGGAATAGAAATTTTAAAATACCACTATCCTGCACCTTCCCTGAGGCAAGCACATTTTGAAGTTGGAATAGTAATTTTAACCCCACCACTAACTAGCATTTTCCCTGAGACAAGCACCTTTTGGAGTTGGAATAGTAATTTTAACCCCACCACTAGCCAGAATTTTACATGAGGCAGACACCCTTTAGAGTAGGGATAATAATTTTAACATACCACTATCCTGCACCTTTACTGAAGCAAGCACCTTTTGGAGTTGGAATAGTAATTTTAACCACACCACTACCCAGCATTTTCTTTGAGGCAAACACTCTTTGGAGTAGGAATAGTAATTTTAACATTGTACTATACTGCACCTTCCCTGAGGCAAACACATTTTGGAGTTGGAATAGTAATTTTAACATACCACTATCCTGCACCTTCCCTGAGGCAAACACATTTTGGAGTTGGAATAGTAATTTTAACCCCACCACTATCCAGCATTTTCTTTGAGGCAAATACTCTTTGGAGTAGGAATAGTAATTGTAACTAAAAGACTATCCTGCACCTTCTCTGAGGTAAGTACCTTTTGGAGTTGGAATAGTAAATTTAATACTATAACTATCCATCCTTTTTTCTTAGGCAAGTAAACTTTGGTGTAGGAATAGTAATTTTAACATACCACTATCCTGCACATTACTTGAGGCAAGCATATTTTGGAGTTTGAATAGTAATTTTAACCCTATCACTAGTTAGCATTTTCCCTGAAGCAAGCACTTTTTGGAGTAGGAATAGTTATTTTAATATAACAGTATCCTGCACCTTCACTGAAGCAAGCACCTTTTGGAGTTGGAAAAGTAATTTAAAGTCGTACTTTATAACATTTTTTGAAGGCAAGCACTATTTGTATTTGGAATACAATTTTTAAACTTAATATTATTTATTATTTTCCTTGAGGAAGTATCCTTTCTATTTGGAATATTTTTTATAAACCCACCACTATACATTTATTTAAAAACGGGAAGAAAATATGTATATAGTTTTAGTCACTTACTTTATATATATTGTCCAAAATAGAGTATTTTGCAATGTTTTGTAGAACTTTGAAAAGTTTTCGAACAAACTGAAAAAAAGTTAATATGCTTTATTTTAGTATATTTGCGTATCTAGAAATTGTTAAGTAGTTAAACATTTCTATAGTTTGTACTTACTTCGTGTTTTTTATTTTTTATAAAATATTAATTATTTATATTGAGTTTTATATTTATTTTATATGGGTTTTATATATTTGGGTAATGTTTAGTAAAATGATATAAAAAAAAAAATCATTGATTAAAAAAGTACTCGAGTATTAATTTTATCACTCGAGTATTAATTTTACTTTGGGTAATTTTATTAAATATCGTTTTATAAAATAGCATCTGTTGTAGCATTATTTTGGATAAATTCATATAATTGTAAATTTTAAATTTAGAAATATTATTCGGGAGTATTAATTTTAGTACGCGAGTATTAATTTTAATACTTCTGCATTAATTTCGAATACCCACGTTTTAATACACTTCCCCACCCAAAACCCCTATTTTCCCTGCATCCCGCTCCAGGGGTTTATTATACAAATAAAAAAAAATATCGCGTTGTAAAAGTGTGCGTTGTGGTAGTATGCGTTGTAATGGATCATTCAATGTATTATACTACATTTGAGTTGTAAGGGTATGCGTTGTAAAAACTTGCGATGTAATGTCAGTTGCGTTGTAAAAGCATGCGTTGTATTTGTTTGCCCTGTAACGTCATATATTCGCTGTAGCGCAGCTCCTCTTCTTGGCCCTCTTCAGGACCCAAAAGAGAACTGCTTTGAGTGGGTCAGAGACCCAGTACTTATACTCAAAAGTAGCCTTTGAAGTGGGGAGTGACTTCAAGGAAAGTCTTTGATGGTCGCAGGTCCCCTTTCAACCCTGTCCTGTCTGCCAGGCTACCAGTGTGGGGCTTGATCAGTGCTTTGTGTGAGGACAAGACATTACCTATTAAAGTGTAGGTGTCAGCTCCTCCCTTCCCTCTTGCACAGGAAGACCTATCAGTTTGCAGATGAATGCAGATGCCCTGAAATATCCTGTGTTTGTGGCTTTCTAGAGGGAATGCACAAACTGTAGCTGTCTCCCGGTCCTGACGTGTATTGGAGACCGGCTGTAAGGCACACAGAGCTAAGATCAGGAAAATGTCCACTTTGTAAAAGCGGCATTCCTAAAATAGTAATGCCAAATCCAGCTTTATCATTAAAGACGATTTATCATTACCAGTCATTACCAGTCCAAAGATATGAAACATAAAGCAGCTACTCCTCTTCAATCAAGAATTACAGCTTAAAAAGCGTATTAAGGAACTCCCAATGTTAATCTATGAGAGGAGTGGGCCTCACAGTAGTTAAAACGAATTTGAGTGTTTGTCACTACTAGAACATGTGAAACACAACAGTACATATCCTACCTTTTTATTGCATAGCATCTTGCCCTTAGGGGTACTTAGGGCATACCTTAGGGGTGTTTAAGACTTGGCAAGTACTTTTAAATGCCGAGTTGAAGTGGCAGTAAACTGCACACACAGGCCCTGCAATGGCAGGCCTGAGACATGTTTGACAGGCTACGTCTGAGGGTGGCACAATCAGTGCTGCAAGCCCACAAGTAAAATTTAATTTACAGGCCCTGGGCACATGTAGTGCACTTTACTAGGGACTTATAAGTAAATCAAATATGCCAATTGCGGACAACCCAATGTCAACATGTTTAGAGTACAGAGCATATGCACTTTAGCACTGGTTAGTAGCGGTAAAGTGCCCAGAATCCTAAAGCCAACAAGGTCAGAAAAAGAGGGGGAAGGCAAAATGTTTTGGGTAACACTGCAAAAAGTGTCATTTCCAAAAGTGCTTCATACATTCTTTACAACCTGCCTCTATAAAAATGCGTTTGTGTCAAGCTACTAGAGGGTTAAGCACAGGTTAATTTAGTGAGTTTTGTGGTTTCAACCTGATGAGGATTGTGATTGTTGCCTGAGTGGGGCATCCACCCCCTCAAACAATAATCCAATGTCTAACATGAGCAAATAGAGAATGAGTGTGAGCTGGTGGAACATGCAGGTGAGGAATAAATAAAGACTGGTAAGGGTCAAGAGGAAGCGCTGGCAAGAAGGAGTATCAATCAATCAATCAATCAGGGAATTGTAAGCGCGCTACTCACCCGTGAGGGTCTCAAGGTGCTGAGGGGGGGGTCCGCAGATCTGTTTAGCCGAAGAGCCAGGTCTTGAGGGTCTTCCTGAAGGTGTTCAGGGAGGGGGCGCGTCTGATGTCTGCCGGTAGCTCGTTCCAGGTCTTGGCTGCAATGTGAGAGAAGGATCTTTCGCCTGCTCTGGCTCTGTGGATGCGTGGGGTTTCGGCTAGTGCGAGGTTGGAAGATCTGAGGTTTCTTTTGGGTACGTGGAAGTTGATTCTGTCGTTGAGGTATTTGGGTTCGTTGTTGTGTAGGCATTTGTAGGCGTGAGTGAGGATTTTGAAAGTGACTCTTTTCTCCACGCGGAGCCAGTGGAGACTTCGTAGGTGTTGGCCGATGTGTTCGTGTTGGGGGATGCCGAGGACGAGTCTGGCGGTGGTGTTCTGTATTGTTTGGAGTTTGCGGAGTAGGGACTTGTTGATGCCGGCGTAGAGTGCATTTCCATAGTCCAGTCTGCTGGTGATGAGTGCGTGGGTGACTGTCTTCCTTGACTCAGGGGGGATCCACTTGAAGGACTTGCGGAGGATGCGAAGGGTGTTGAAGCAGCTGGCGGTGATGGCGTTGACCTGTCAGTTCATGGTGAGTGATGAGTCGAGTACGATGCCGAGGTTCTTGGCGTGGTCTGAGGGGGTAGGTGGACTTCCAAGGGCGGTCGGCCACCAGGTGCTGTCCCATGCAGAAGGGGTGGTACCGAGGACGAGGACTTCTGTCTTCTCGGCTTTGAGCTTCAGGCAGCTGTTGGTCATCCAGACTTCGACGTCTTGCATTCCTTTCTGGAAGTTGAGTTTGGCAGTGGTGGGGTCTTTGGTGAGGGAGAGGATGAGCTGGGTGTCGTCAGTGTAGGATACGATGTTGAGGCCGTGTTGTCGGACGATGTCTGCGAGGGGGGCCATGTAGATGTTGAAGAGGGTGGGGCTCAGTGATGAACCCTGTGGGACTCTGCAGGTGATTTTCGTGGGGTCGGAGAGGAAGGGTGGGAGTCTGATCCTTTGGCTTCTTCCAGTGAGGAATGATCAGATCCAGTCCAGGGCTGTTCCTTATATGCCTGCGTCGTGTAGTCTGGCGACTAGTGTGCGGTGGGAGACGGTGTCAAAGGCCGCTGATAGGTCGAGTAGGATGAGGGCTGCGGAGTGGCCTTGGTCCAGGAGGGTGTGGATGTCGTCTGTGGCAGTGAGTAGGGCGGTCTCTGTGCTGTGGTTGCTTCGGAATCCAGATTGGGACGGGTCGAGGACGGCGTTCTCTTCAATGAATTGTGTCAGTTTCCTGTTGACTGTTTTCTCTGCAACTTTGGCTGCGAAGGGGAGGAGCGAGATGGGCCGATAGTTCTTGAGGATGGTGCTCTTGTGGGCGATGGTGAGGCCCCCTCCTGGGTGGTTGGGGCGGTCTTTCCTCTGGATCTTGTATCTGTCTGGGATGGCGGTGCTGATGTCGGGGGCGGAGGAAGCGTTGGTCCAGGTCTCTGTGAAGAAGGCGATGTCCGGCGAGAGAGAGTCGAGTAGGTTCCAGATTTCCATGGCGTGTTTGTGTACGGAGCATACGTTGAGGAGGATGCATTTTAGGGTGTTCCCGGTGCTGGCGTCGGCGGTGTTGGAGGCCGGGGTGGCGGTGAGGGTCTGGCGGCAGTGGAGGTAGGAGAACTGGCAGTGGGTCGTGTTCGGCGAGGCCTGTTGGCATTCTCTAAGTCTTCCAGGGTTGAGTGCGAGGAGGGTGGTGGTGTCGTAGCGATGGGTAGTGGGAGGTCCAGGGTTCCTGGCGCTGGCCGCGGTCGGGTCGTGGACGGGCGCAGGCAGGCTTGCCTTTGGCGCACCTTCGGAGCGCCGGCGGCGCGACCGCACAGCGGCCGCCATTAAGTAGGGCAGGTGGGAGGGATGAGAGGCTGGGAGGCGGGAGCGGGGGAATTCCGGAGGGGAATTCCAGGGGGGAATTCAGGGGGGAATTCCGGGGAGGAGGGGCCGCAGGGGCAGCAGCGGCGAAAGGCGAAAGGAACAGGCAGGCACGAGAAAATAAACAGTGGTGGAATTAGAGCAAGACACAGATGGGCACAATAACAGTGGCACAACAGGGAAAAATTAAGAAAAAAACTGCTGAGAAAGGTTACGGTGGTTGCAGGCAGTCTGATCCCAGTTGGAGCGGGCAGCAGGCGCAGGAGCGGGCAGCAGCCTTGAACCTCCCAAGGAGGAGGTCGGGTCTGGAGGCAAGAGACGGCACAGCGGAGCTGGGGGAAAGAGTGGACCTAGACCGAGGGTCGGAGGTCTTATGGTATATGGGTAAGGGAGATTGAACTGTCTCAATTATCCAAGTGATTATTAAACAGGATATTCTTGATAGTTATACAAGCCGCATCTTCATAGGGGCAATTACAAGCCAATTTTACAGGTTTGCCAAGCCACTGCTTTTACAGCTACTAATGCCACACCTCCACTTTCACCCCATTCTCATTGGGCACAAGGACTTGAATAACGAGCCAGAAGTATTAAATTAATTTCGGTATTTTTCTGTTCCTTGATCATGGTCTTGGTTATTGTAAAGATCTTAATCACATTATTCGCAAAAGGACGTAAAGATCACATGTATAGGTTACTGTTGCCCTAGCATAGTGTGAAACACATTTAGAAATGTTGGTATGTTCCAGATATTTGCTGATATTAGTGAGAAGTGGGCTATGCAAGGGCTACCTCCTTCTCTGTCATGTTGCTGTTCAAGGGTTTGCTGTGTCCCTGGGGTTGTAATGTTCATAGTCATGGAGGAAGTACCTCTTGAACGCATGATCTTCTCAACTTATCGTGTCACAAATATGAGTCTTCAGCTAACAAAATCTAGGAGGCCAGGCTCTTTATAGCTGTCTATTAATAGAGAGGATGTGTAGTTGTAAAATATTGCCCATAGCCAGAACCTCACCCACTTCCAAGTCAGATGTACCTAATCTTAAATATTTGAGCATAATATATCATTACAACTTTCTAAGTACATTTTTTCCTACTCACTTGAGCTAAGCACTTTTACCAAATAAGCTAGCTGTGGCAAAGTGATATGCCTTGTCCCTCACCAGACCTAAAGAGGACCAAACACATATGGTCATAGGTGCTGTGCACCTGTATGGCTTCTTTATGACCCTGAATCCATGTCCTATCCACTTCACATGATATGCAGGTGATGTCAATTCTTTTGACTGCCTCAGTATGCCAGTATTGAAGTCTTCATCAACAGTGTCTGTCTTTAAGATGCATCCAATAAACTACATCATGCACTACACGATGCAGCAGAGAAACTGAACCATTATCAAAATAAACTTAAATCTAAGCAAACTAACCCTGACAGCCCCTGTCATCTAAAGCCAATAACTAGCCTTTGATTGTCCCTCACTTAAGACATTAACTCCTTTCTTCATTTTTGCGACTCAGTTCCTGAACTCACTCTGGGACTTGTTTCTTTCCTGACATTTTTTCTCTCAGGGTAGCGAAGCAAAACAGGCCTAGGCCTACTCAGGAGAGCTGGTGTCGGCTAGTAATCACCATTCGCTGGCATGCAATAATAACACTCAATAAATGATTATACAGCCAGTGTTTTTTCTTTAGAAAAAGGAAAAGTACATTTATTGCAGAAACACTACTAAAGAATATGCATTAATTTACACAAATATATGCATTAGGCAGATGGGAAATACCATAGATGACATTGTGTAATCACATTTGACCCCTAAAAGGTCATACAAAGATATAAGGTAAGTCTATTGGCTTCAGCAAAGGTTCAAGATCAACAAACCACATGTTGAAAACACCATCATGTTGTGCGTAAATGCAATAATCAATAATAACCATGTGCAAATGCACTTTTTAATGTTAATAAATCATATTCGGCTTGATCAAGAATCACCATCAGCATTATGTCACTAAAGCATTTTAAAATTAACATAATGGGTCTGTGTTTTTATATACTTTCAAGTCATAAAAATGCAGTCATAAAAAACAACACCTGGAGGCCACCACTTTCTGATCACATAAAATTAAATCATAGATTCGGCCCACCATGTATCCTATCTATACACCTTCAGACCACATTAAATACAGCCGTAAAAGAAGTCCTTAGAGGATGCTGCATTCCCAGCCATAGAAAAGAAGTTCCAGCCATGGGACTGCTTTAAAATTATGTGGAAAATCTCAGAGGGTCAAGGAGTTTTTGACCCCAATAACATAGGATAAGTGGGGGTCATTAGGATGGTGGGCGGATCGCCACTGCCGGGCCGGCGGTGAGGACCGCTGGCCCGGCGGTGGCGATCCGCCCGCCATCACCCTGAATATTCCCACCGCCAAATTAGGATGGCGGTGGGAATGGAAATGGTACCGTGGCGGACGGAAAGACCGTCCGCCGTGGTCCCGCAAGGCGGTCCTTTTCCGCCCGCCTTGCGGGACACGGTACAATGGGCCAATGACGGCAGTGCCTTGAAGGCACCGCTGTGGGCATTACGATGCCTGTCTTTTGCGGCTGAGATCCCGCCGCCTTCGGGGGCCCATTGTGGGCCCCCGGGGGGTGTGGGGCTGCACGTGGGGGGTACCCATGGTACCCCTTGCATTTGCATGTACAAGGTGGCAGGCACCGCACGGTGCCTGTCACGTTGTACATGCAAATGCACAACATGTATTTGTACATTGCGGCGGGTGCTGCTTGCACCGCCCGCCGCAATGTAAAAATACGGGATGCACCCGCCAGTGTGGCGGGCGCATCCTAATTCGTATAGCGAGACCGCCGCACCTATGGCGGGCGGTCCCTTTTGCCAATGCGATGGTGGGCGGACTTTGTCCGCCCACCATCGTAATGACCCCCAGTATCTTTAAAAATGGCTTCTGGGGTGCTGCTATAACTCTTACAGTCACCCTCAAGACTTCATATGTTGTTGGTGGTAGCCGTGTCCTCCTGGGACCACCACAAGAAACAAACAAACATGCAGATGAACCTCTCCTGAGGCAGTATGGGGTGCTTCTCTGATAAAGCAGTGACTATTATAACAGCTGTGCTGGGAGCCTGCTGTCTTTATCTCTTTGATTTTTTCTTTCAAGGCAGGGGTGTCCGGTCCTATCATAGAAACCCCCAGACATGCCTCCTCTGGGGAAGCACACCACTGGCTGCCCCTACCAGCTCCCCACGGGGGTAGTACCTCCTCCACTGCCCATAGAATCCAGCAGCTCTTCTCCCTTGCCCGCTCCTGGGAGCAGGGATCTCTCATTTCTGGTGGCCACCCCACTCCCCCCAGACACTGGCACAGGGGTCAGGCTTAGCCCTGCTGGTGCAGGGGCCTGGAGGTAGGATCCAAGGCCCCTCCTCCTCACCTCAGGGGAGTGGGATGGTGCTCCTCCACTCTCTGCCTCGTTGGCCCCCTGAGAGATGGGGGCCCCCAGGGACAAAATTAGCAGAGGTCCCCACAAACACACACCCCTTCTGGGTAATATAACATGCACCAGGTCCTGGCCCACTCTGGGGTAGTGGAAAGGAGATGCGGCAGAGTCCCAGGCACTCTGTTTTTTTAAACAAGGTCAAAGGTCACTGACTTTTGAAAGGCCATAACTCAGACCCCTTTGGGGCGATTTGAACGATCCTGGGCTCATTTGACTCCAGGTGGTGATCTCTAGCCTCCAGGAGCCTCTTGGCCTACAAAGTGGTGTTTCACTGCCTCCCTGGGCAAGCACTCTTCCTGGTCTTTGTCCTTGGGCGCAGAAGTGTGGATATTTCCCCCAACTGGCCCCCATGGGGTGTAAGGCGACAGCCTCACTGGCCTTTGGAGAGACCCACTGGTCCTGGGGCCAACTGAGGGCTGAGGCCTTAGTCCTTTTGGGAGTCAGGGGGCTTCTCCTTCCAGCTGTCCATGGCTGTCACAGTACCAGTCCCAGAGTCCAGCAGCAAAAACAGCACCAAGAGTCTTTCCGTTATGCAAGAAGTTTTAAAGGGGGTGGAAGATTCTAGAAGGCGGGCACTCCTGGTAAATCCATCCCTGCCCCAACCCTCCTGTACAGCATGCTGGCACGGTTTCAGATGGTGTCATCTTGGAGTCACTGGTCACATCTGCTCCTGAGGTCTCAGTTCCACCCCCCACTGACATCACTTCCAGGGCCATTCTCACCACAATTTCAAAGAAGAGGCCCCTCCTGTGTTGCCTCCAGTTGTCTGGGCTTCCTCCTTTCTTCAGTGGGCTTGGGCTGTTCCAAGCCCTGGTGCAGAGTGGCAAGTAAATAACAAATGCAGATTTTTTTATCCCCACCCTTTCCTGCGCAGGAGCTGAGGGAAGCACTGTTAATTACTCTTTTTGTGTGGGGTAGCTTTTGTTCCTGCTGCTGGAGAGGAATGCAATTAACGTGGCACAGCAGGGTGACAAAAGGCCTGGTCTCTGATCCTGAGATGAGTCAGAGAAATATTGTAATTCTGGATGACCCATAAGTTGTACAGATATCCTCTTGGAACTTGCAGATTTGCATAGGTTCCACCCCATTTTGATATGTCACTGGACTTTGTAGCATGAAAGGAAGCGAAACTGTACTCTAAGGCAGTTTTCTCCCTAAGTGTATAATAAAGTGTCACTATAGACAAAACAGTAAATCACACTGACTTTCCCTGTTAGTGTACACTAACATTACATATTAAGGCCTACCTCAGATCAGTATCTAATCCAGCAGGGTCCCCTCTGCGCAAGGCTACCTGTGCGCAGTTACCAGGCTGCGCATGACAGAAGTCTCACAGGCGCAGCCCTTACACATGTCCACATGCATGTGAACATTCATGTGCGCACCTGTTCCTGTGTAACCAGCTAAGCGCCGCTTACCCTTGCTATGTCGCAGTGGCCTTATCTTAAAAGGCAGTCATTGCCGGTTAATATGCACAGTCCATTTGCCATGTGACCCAATAAGCAAAAAATTAGAGCTTACTGAATGGGTGGCACCCAATTGGAACGGAGTCTGAATGATTTCATCATTGGTCTTCAAATTAATGTCTACTACACCTTTGATCTTACAGATATTGGGCATAAGACTCATCCAATGGATACAACTTTCGCGGAGTCTAATATTTTTGATGATCCTTTATTAGGTAACCCCCATTGGGCCCACTCTCATATTGGGATTAACGTCTCCTAGTAGGAGATCTGCCACATTCTTCCCTGTTACAAAATCTCCCCAATATTTTTCCACTTCTATTTCAGCCTTTCGTTTAAGGTGAAGTTAATAAAGTTGAGTTTGTAAGATTTCTCTTTCAGTGGAAGAATAGGTAAGGTAAGGTAAATTTATTATGCTTGATTAATTAAAATCGTTGCATACATTAAAAAGACATTAAAATCAGAGCGCAATGCGCTGATACAAAAAATTAAACAATTTCAAAATGATTCACTTTGTGTCGTGCATAAAACAGTATAAAAAAACCATCTCATAAATATTAGTTCCTCTACACAGTTGGTGCTTAATCAATTTATAAGTCAGTTTAGTATGGGTTATGTTATTAGGCAGTCAACCCACCAAATTCCTTCTCAAAGTTTTTGCTCTTTGGATTTTTTTTTCCCTCCAAGAAGTACTCTAGCCACTCAAGGTGTTCCAGGGCTACGAAGAAAGCTTCAAATTACGCCTGTTAGTAAGCTCGTGATACTGTTCTAAGAGTTTTGGTGTGACGTTACAGAGCTGACTAAAGTGGTACCCAAGACCATTATGTGAGGCTAGTTCGTAACCGGTGGAGATAGATTTTTCAGTCTCTGTTCAGTGAGGTCAAAGAATTTTGTAAGGCGACAGTTCAACTGTACTAAGGTTGGATTAAAGCACAGGATTACCGCCTGCCAGCAGGACCTGATGCCATGCTGGTTAAAGGATGGTTTTAATAAGGTATTCCTTATATCCTTTAGTTTGTCACAAATACAAATGATATGGGTAAGGTTCTCGACACCGCAAGCGCACAACCTGCATGTGGCTGGTCTCCTCCTCTTCTTTCCCAGGGTGGTAAAAACGGGTTAATCGAACAAACTCCCAAGCAAAGTTTTAAGAATTTTTCCTTAGTCGCTATCTTTGTACCTGCATTGAAATAGGGTTGGGGTTTACAGACTTCATAATTGTTGAGCACAGCCCAGCCGTGAGCTCGCTTTGAGAGTGCTTTCTTATCCTCTATTGTTGATACAAGTCTTGTTGACTTTGTAACTATTTTTTTTAATGCTGAGTGAGCTGTTGCGGTGTTCCAAAGGTTTGTTAGACCTAGAGCCTTGATGGAATCCAAGAGGTACTCATTGGCTGGCGATTTCCCAGTACGGGTCAGCTCTGCCCAGAGGTGGTTGTTTAGGGATCCGTCTTCGGCAGCTCTAATTTTGTGCCAGCATTTTACATAGGCTCCCATTCTCTCTGTCACCTGATTTTGAAGCCCAAATTCCAGCCTTATTTGGGCTGGAGAAACATATTTTGGGAGCTGGAAAATTGCACGGTAGGAGGTTGCTATTATGCTGTCTAGAGTTGATGCGTCTTTTCCTCTCAATGGTTCGCTCCCATAGGTAATCGTGGGCTGTAATTTGGCTCGCAGGACTTTTAAAAAAGGATCTAATGATAGATCCTGCAGCATCTTCTTCAGAGGTTTAAGTGCCAGGTAGGTCATAGCTCCCTTCCTTCACAAGGATTCCATCTGTGGCTTAAAGGAATTATTTTGATCTAAAAGTGTCCCCAGGTATTTGTAGCTTGTTACTTGATTTAGACGATTCCCATCCAGGTACCAGCTAGGACTCATCTTCTTATGATAGTTTACTGTCATGATTTTAGTTTTTTTAAGGTTTATTTTTAGAGCGTTCCGTTGAGAAAATTTATGAGTCGCATCCAGAAGATGTTGAAGACCGATAGGGGTCCGGCTGATCAAGACTAAATCGTCGGCATATAGCAAATTTGTCAGTGTCATGCCTCCTAGCTTCGGATCGTGTGATGAACAGCTATCCAGTTCCCCCGGTAGATCCACCAGGAAAAGGTTAAATAATAGTGGGGCTAGGACGCATCCTTGTTTTAGGCCCTTAGTGGTGGGAATTCTGTTTGAGAGATGCGTCCCGCCACCTAGCTTTATTCTGATCCACGTGTTAGTATGCAAATGCCTAAGTTGATCTAAAAGAGAAGTTGGTATCCCCCAGGTGTCCAACTTGTGCCAGAGCTTAATGCGGTCTACGTGGCCAAAGGCTGCTGTATAGTCTATAAAGCAAATGTATAGGGGGTATTTGCCCTGCTTCGCAGCATCCATAAGCATGGTTAAGGCCATGATGTTAGTTAGTGGAAGAATAGGCATGCAATATTATTGTGGGCAATTTGAACCATTTCTGTTGTGACTTCTCTGGCAAGACTCTCTGTAATTGCCACTCATTTTTACATTAGCTAGAATAATTTCAAAATCAGTTTCATAATTTAATATGAAGAAATATGGAAGGCGGTGATTCATGTTCCAATTGTATTTGTTTGAAGACATCAGTCATCACAGCAATAGATGTGGCACTATAGATAATAGTAAATTGTGCATTATGTTGGAGGAAGTGCCATCTCTAGTGTATGGCACAATCTCACAATTCTCGCTCTCGAAAATGTTTTCGAATTATTAAAGAAAGAACATATTTGTATATCTAGCGACCCGGATCCTCTGTGGATTCAACAGATCTCGTGCTGAGATCTGATTGACTGCTAACACTTCAATCAGGAAGTGTTGGCAGCCATTTTGGGACTCGGACTCAGCTGAGTCCCAAAACAAAAGTTTCAAAAAAAGAGAAAGGGCAAGTTAGAAATACCCTGATCCGCTAGGCCCCTGCCGAGGGACCAAAATTTTATTTTTGAATTTTGCCATGAAAATGGGGTGGATTTGAGAATTTGCGGTATAATAAAAAAGAAAGCCCCCTCCCAATGACCGATTTTGGCCCCGGGGACCCCCACCTCCCCTGGCCAGGCCAAATAAAACTGAGGTGGCAGGGAGCCACACAGCCCCCCTTCCAAGGCCGTTTATGGCCCCAGGGGCCTCCACATGGCTTGGCCAATATAGAAGACATGGGCCACACGGACCCCCCACTTGTGCCCAATAAGGCCCCGGGGACCACCAACTCCCGGGAGCCAATATCAGTATTGCAAGGGGAGGGGGGGCATGCCCCCCAGGCCATTTTTAGCCCTAAGGTCACCACCTGGCAGGGTAAGGAGAGGGGGCCCCCTCCTAGAGCCATTAATTACCCTGGGGACCACCATCCCTCAGGGCTGGCTCCCTATGTCCTGAGGTGCCCATCCTCAGGACATAGTTGTTTGCTGTCACTTGGTGGGAGGTTTGACAGCTTCTGCTAAGTGAGAAGAAACAGTAAGTCCACTCCCAGAAGGCGGGAGCAGGAAAGCTGCTCCTGCCCTCTGGGAGTGGACTTTTCATCTGTTTTCTGCCTGCTTTCAAGCGGGCAGGAATACAGATGAAAAAATTGCTCCCACACGCAGGGAGCAGCATTTTTGCTGCTCCTTGTGTGGGGGAGTAATGCCCCCCACATGGAGGTGGGGAGCCAGAAGGTACCGCAGGGGCATTTAGGCTCCCCCCGCGGTCCCCAACACTGAACACACCTAAAGGCGGTCGGTAAGGATTGCTTTTCCAGAGGAAAAGCGTTTTTAGTGTTGCTAATAACTTTTGCACCATTTGACAAATCTTAAGAAAACTTTCCATTTTTGACTAGTTTGTACATTAAAGGTTTTGGGGTGATAGATTAAATGGGGGCTGAGAAAAAATGGGTGACAAAATGCAAAATCCTCATGCATTTTCCATAGTTTTCTTTAGGACGGGCTATCATAAAGACTGCTGAACGAAATTACACTAAATTTGGCAGGAAGCTAGATCTTGGTCCACTTATTGTGCTTTTTGTAATTTGGTGTAAATCATTTAAGTAGTTATTAAGAAATTAAGGGTAAAAAATAATTGTATATCTGGATGGTGGGGTACTCTCGCGGGAATGCCAGTTTAAAAATGGAGCATTCTGATTGGCCCAGGGAGCTTTATTACCCTTGGGCCATCTCACTCCCACAGGAGTCAGACTCCCACGGGAGCGAGCACTCTGATCGGCTGCCAGCAACATGAGGCAAATGTTGCAGGCAGCCATTATAGGACTTGGGGATTTAGTCCCCTGTCATGAAGTAAAAAAAGATAAATAGTATAAGGGGGCAGGGCCCCATGGGAGGGAGTCAGTTTATATGGGAAGGGGGGCCACTCGGCCCCCCTCGCTGAGTCTCTAAAGGCCTCGTGGAGCCAACCTCTGGGGGCAAAAATTTACAAAATGGGGAAGAGGCCCTCACAGCCCCTCTCACTCAGCTTCTCAAGGACCTGGGGAGCCCACCCCTGGGGAAGAAATCCCCGAGCCATTAATGGCCGTAGGGATGTCCACACACAAAGGGCTGCATACCCTTCTGTAATGAGTCTGGAGCTAGGGCAGGAAAGGAGGACCTAGGTGCACTTCAAACGCATGTCTTTGAAAGTCTCCCCCACTGCAAAGGCACCGCTGGGTATAAGTACTGGACCTCAGACTCCACCAAAACAGTACACTTCTGGACCTGTGGAAACTCTGCCAGAAAAAAGGACTGCTGTGCTGCTGAAGGACTGCCACTCTGCTGGACTGCTACTCTGCTGAACTCCTGTTTTGCTGTGCTGACCTGCTAGCCTGATGCCCTCCTGCCTGAGTGAGAAGGTCAGGATCTGCATCACTTGACCCCAGAACCCAGAGTGACTCCTCTGGCCTCCTGATCTGAAGCCTCAGAGACGTAACAGGCTTCCAACCCCTGCACCTGGACTCTGCCATATGTGAGTCTATCCTGCCAGTTGGTACCACCCCAGTCCTGGACCCTTGGAAGTTGGACTAAGGTGCCTGCTAGTGGAACTGACACATCTTCTCTATTGAGTGATGTGTCCCCAACCCGAACCAACGCATCTTATCTGAGCGGCGCATCCACGAGCAGAACCGATGCATCTCCTCAGCTGAGCGGCGCATCCCAGTACAGAACCAATGCATCGCCGATTGGATTGGACCTGTCGCAACAGACTTGCATCGCCGCTGCAACCCGCATCTTCGGACTGACGTATCACCTTCAGAACTGCTGCTGCAAGATGTTTTTCCCATCGCAAGCTCCTCGTATCCCTCATCAACGTGACGGCAGCCATCGTGATCGGCCTGAACTTGTGAATTTGTCCCGGCCCGGCGCAACCAGCTATTCCTCAATAGCGCCTTGTGATTTTTGGTGCTATTTTTAACTATAAACTTTAAAAATCAGTATCTCCAATTCTACTAAATGGATTTTTGTAATTTTGGTCTTGTTTTATTTATTAAAGTCAGTTCTAGTTTTCTAGCCTTGTGTGGGATCTTTTGAGCGGTGATTTCACGGTTTTTCAGTTTACAGTTTTGCACAAATACTTTACACATTGCCTCTAAGTTAAGCCTGACTGCTCAGTGCCAAGCTACTAGAGAATGAGCACAGGTTAATTTAGGGTTTGCCTGCCCCTTACTCTAGCTAGGATTGTGGTTGCTGTTTGACCAGGGCTTCTACCATAGTCAATGAGTAACCTAATTTCTAACAGTATGCTAATAAAATATTACTTTACATTTTTTTTAAAACCAAAAAATTCACTGATAAAACCAAAGGTTAAAGTAACGCTACAGATAGGTGTGATAAAAAAATCTGTTTTCGTTTTTTTTAAAAACTTTGCAAATTCACTGAAAAAACCAAAGGTTAATGTAATGTTATAGTTAGGTGAATTTGTCAGTGACAACATTGTTTTGAACTAAAATAACCATAGCAATTCACCAGTTATAGTTAACAAAGCTAACTATAACTTGCACCCCTGCCATGCACTGCTTATGACCTCACAAATTTCATCACTCATGACATAATTTATGGCATCACTAATGACATCTCAAATGACATCATTGATGATATCACTGATGACATCATCCAATGAGTGTGCTAGTTTGTTTTACAGTTTACCTGTTTCTGTCTGTCAGTTTCAGAACAGTAGGTGTGCACTGAGGCACATCCACCTTGATGAATGTGTGACTACACGGGAGTGCCTCCCTGTTCTGACTAGTCTCGAACCACCCTGAGTCTAAGGTTATGTCTTCCAGAAGAAATCCAGATAGGTAAGAGCATTAGGCCTCATTTGATTGCATGGAATGTATGAGTAAATAGGCAGGGACCAGGATATCCCTGATGAAGGCCAAAGACCCACATGGGCGTGTAATAATGGCCAAAATATGTTGGCATAACCATGTGGGTTGGTGAAGCATTATTTCTCACCTGACACCTAAGATTTGATTTCAATCATATCTGAGGTAATCATAATAAAGGAAATACTCTGGGTATACCTCAAGATATTTTTCATTCTATTTGGATCCCTGCAACTATCCAATATCTGATTTATTGAAGAACTCCCAGCAGTGGTTTAGTCCGGCATGGTGGTATTCACCTACCATGGTGTGGAAAATCGTAGACGAAGCATGCCACGAAGTTGTGGGTGAGACAATTTCGCCAAAATCTCTTTTGACGTAGGTTGAGCACAAACCCACCGCATTGCATATTTCAGCGATCTGGCAATTTTTTGTGTGTTTATGTTTAGATGTGGAGGATATGGCCAGGCCTGTTTTCTCTGTCTCTCTATTTGTGTATATGCCTCTGCCTGATACCCTGAGATTCTCTAAGTAGCCTCAACTAAGGTCCTGAGGGCCTTAGAGGTGTACTTCTCTGGTTGTTTGGGCACTAGAAGAAAGTTTGGAAACTTTGACAAACATTTAATCCAGCACCACAGTGGTACCCTCTGCAAAAAGTATCCATCCCGCAGTTCAACAGGGAAATGCATTGAACTTAAGCTCCACTTTCTTTCTTGGACTTAGAATTTTTTTTAACCAAAACTGGAAAGCTCTTGAAAATTAGCGGGACCAACCTGCTACCAGTATCAGATCTGTGGGCAGCTACAGTTTCAGCTTTGTTCCACACGAAGAGGATTTTCAACTCAAAAAGTCCCTTCCTGAATTAGGACCTAGAAATGTTTTTGAACATAGATCTCCACACCTTTCAGCAAGACCAATATACTTGTATCAACCATGGCTCCATCGTGGTCCGCCTAAAATTGTGCCTAGTTTCATGTCTATCATGACCATTACCTATCATTGGTGCCTTGCGCTTTTAGTACTTTTGTTTACATAAAAAATCATATCTCCATTCCCCTTAGTGGATTTTTGTAGTTTTAGACTCATTTTGTTTAACTTTTACTCTATTCTTCTAATTGTAATTTTTTATTACTTGCTGTTTGGACTTTATTACTACTTGGTACTATATATATATTTTCTACATTGCCCTAAGTGAAGCCTGTCTGATCTATGGCATAGCTAGCAGAAGGGGAGCTCAGGGTGACAGGCTGACAAGAGTTGTGATTTTTCCTTGAGGTGGGCAGTTGCCAACCCCAAATAATAATCCAGTGTCCTACACAGTTCATTTGCAATGAAGCAACCCAGGTCTGCTGATCCCACAAGTATTGGGGTTGTCTCTTGACATGGTACAAGAATGAGATGCTTACTAAACAAGATCTAAAGATAATAAGACAAATAGCCAGCAATGGATTTATAATTTCGAGTTTACATCTATGTGTCCCTTAGGTGATTGTAAGTATAAAGATTCCTATATCTCAGAGCCCACCAGTCACAGTAGGAATTTTGTGGTGTCCGGGGAACCCTCAGGCTAGTGGACACACACAATGGGCACCAGGAGTTCCAAAAGCCATTGGACAACTGTCCCAAACTTGGCTAGTGACACAGGATTCAAATCACAACATCTTCAGAACTATGGGCCTCATTACGATGTTAATCGGGTAAGGCTCCGAACGGCATTCAGTTTTTCCTAACCTGTGTCGGAATCAATGTTTCCGACCTACTCGGAAACATACCCGACCGCCTGATTATGATAGAAGGTAACCGGTTGGTCTTTCCGACTCAGTTCCGACCGGCATTCGGAGAGTCCGAGTCGGTCGGAGCTGAATTGTACAGCTCTACGGACCGCGTTTCCGACCTACGTATTACGATGTCGGATTCGGACAGCCTATCCGACTCGGTTTGACCGACATGGAACGGCTGTCAGAAACTGACTTTGGGGCCTGTAGCAGGCCCTCCTTCACCTGGAGGCCTCCGGTTGGGGGCCGTGGGGGTACTCATGGGTCTCTTCTTTACAACCATGCACGGTGTGGCAGGCACTATGGGGTGCCCGCGACAGGGCGCAAGGTTTTCAGCAACCACCTCTTTTTTCAATGAGAGCCTGTGTTGTCGGTCGGAACACAGGCTCCCATTGAAGTCAATGGGAGTCTGACCAAACAATGTTCGGAAACATCGTAATCGGTCAGACTCCCCGAACCCAAGTTGGTCGGAAGCAATTTCGACAAGGAGTCGGTCGGAATGCTTCCCGACTGACATCGTAATGAGGCCCTATATGCGCTAGAAAGATAATTCCAATGCCTGAAATTAAGGCACCTAATAGCATGGGTTGGAGGCCAGCAATCAAAGTCAGGACATCTCTTAACCTACAGTGACATCTGAAGAGGTAGATACACTCACTCTAAGGGCAGGGGGAGTGCAGGGGACGTAGCAAACTCACATTTTTTTATGCTAAAATGTAGCTTCTCCTGGATCCAAATGTTGTCATTCTGCTTTTACTGGAAAGCTGCCTGGAATGGCCAGATCTTCAAAGCCATCAAAATCCACGAGGCTATCCAGTCAGCTGAGCTTTGGAAGTTGTTTCTCTAGTAGGCCAGTTCCTCCTGACCAGGACACTCCAATCTCCATACAAACAGGTAAGTTGTTTCTCCAGTCCACAGCTTCTAGCGAAGTTCCATTTACAGGTCTTCCCGAACATAATCCAACTCTGTATGGAGAGTGGCAAACAATCAGCAAGTTCAATCCAGGATCTCTTCAGAGTCTCTTCTTCTGAGTGTTGCACAAAACCTCCTTGGTTGCTGTAATCTCTGAAGATGAATGAGCTACTGGTCAAGAGGTTCGGTATTTGTCTTCCCTTGATGGCAAGACTCGGGAAATTAGGTGGCCTGCCTCTTTTAAATTTTCATTGGCCCCCTCCAATACTTTGGGGGGAGGGCATGCACCTCAGTATAGAAAGAACCCTTCTGTATAGACCATGCAGTTCTGCTACCCCAACTGACACCGGATTAGGATAACTTGGGTGCTGTATTCAGTTACTCCATACTGGGAGGCTACTTAGTAGGGGATACCGGTCATAAAACAGTAAAGGGAGAGAAGTGGTTTTCACTCTGGCATGGAGAGCTCTGCTTCTTCATAGGTCTGTCCTTTCAGGAGAGATACTGATGAGAGCTTCAAAGAATATGCTGGTCTACCTCGTCCAACCCACCAGGCTTAGAAAGTATCGAGGAGGGGCACTGGGGATGTGCCTACAGGCTGGTTTATTTGCCAGAACAAGAGTTGTCTACAAAATAGCAACCAACATTGGTTTACAGCACAGACATACAGACTGCAATTAACTGCAGAACCCACTAGTCCATCCTTACATGGTGAAACATAGACACGATTGAAAGACAGCACAGGTGGCTCTGTGCATTTGTTGGACATGATAAAGGTCAAATAACCCCAATCATGTGAGATTGCACAGAACTTTAATTGTGGGGACGGGTGGGCAGTAATCATACCACAATTAAGGTACAGGTATTACACTTGCCCCCCTCAGAGATTAAGCTGTCACCACCACTAGTCTTCCAGAGCTATTGTAGAGAATTTCACAGCCCTCCAAATCAGAAGCCCCAGTTCTAGTGAGTCAAGTTTATAAAACCTGGGTACATCCAGTGTGCTTGCATGAATTGTAACTCTACTAGTGGAAAAGGCCAGGGCTGTCTAGAAAACCACAAAAAGGCAGGGCAGCACACCTTGAATAAGCCATACAGAGGATATTTCTCCCAATAGCCAATTTCTTATCTCCACGGAAACCCCCTCATATATGGAAAGAAGGTGAAGGGGAGGCGAGTGTCACAAGAACTGTAAACTATGAACTATTGGAGAAGAGGATACCGGTTGAAAAGGATGATGTGAGGAAAATCCAAGGAGCTCATAGTCTTTGCACAGAGACCCCACCTACTGCTGCGTCCTCTGGCCTTCAATAAACATTAACCAGCTACTCAGCCACTCAATTTCACCTGTATGTATCTATGCAAGGTGATTGAGGAATGTGGAGGCAGTTCATGACAGGCCTTGAACCCTCCACAACAGATGTCCTACCCCCAAGAAGATCAGGCAGTTGGTAGCTGCCATCTAATGACTGCCAACACTCAGGGGAGTTCAACTTTTGGTTCAGGAGCAGAAGTGAACTAAGTCAGATCTTGGGTTCCCAAGCCGCTTTCAACACACAGGCCCTAACTACAAGTTGGCTGGATTTAGGGATAAGGACAAGGATAAGAATAGAATCTCTGATTTTGCCAGGTATTCCCATGGTATCCGGCCATTACGGGTTATAGTCCCCAAAATGGGGAATAACAATGCAAAACAGGGAACAGCAGGTGAAAATCGCAATGTTTTCTCAAATTCCAGGAACTATTCTGCCGACATTTACTACTAGTTCTAAACAAATAGAGACATATGGCAGGATGCGTGGGGCCATGGCGAGGTGTTGTCTGGCAAGGGACAAACTAAGACACAGCACGTCTGCTCTTCAGACCCCAGCAGCTGACCTCTGCTCTTCAATTTTACTTGGTGTGAACCTGCACCCGGTAATCCAGAGTGCAGGCACACCAGGTCACTCCTAATCTGCCAGATCAATAAACTGTGCCCAGCAGCTTAACGGGAATAAATTACATTGCTCCTCACAAAGGTCCGATTTACAAGAGTATTCGGTCACCAGGAATTTAATTTAGGAGCTCATTTTGCAAGGAAATATTTCCGAGATAGGCTAGATTTTATTTTTGCAAATGGCGCTTACAAAAGTGGAAATCCTGCTAGTATAGTTCGCCTCAATATTTGGACATTTAACGTTAGTAGCAGTTTATAAACGTTCCTTGAAAGATATGATGAAACTCCAAAATCACAAATTTAGGGCTAGAGCCAGGTTGTGGTTGTTCCTTTTGTATGCAGTTTCCAGCTGCGGGGCTTTCCGGGGTGCAAACGAGGAGGATTCACTCCTTTCATAAATGGGATGTGGAGAAAAACGCTACATGTTCAAGTAGATATGAAGGTCACGATTACGTAGACAGTATTTTCCACCTAAAGGAAATGCCTCTTGAATAAATACATGTTATGAAATGGTGTGCCTGAGGACAACTATGACTGCCAGGGGTTTCCTGGGTAGTCCTACGATTCTTCTTTGCAGAACCATTACTGGTCAGAAGTTTATCCAAACAAAGGAGTACTCATAGAGGAGCAAATTTCCCACTTTTAAAGCACTAGTTCTGTGAACCAATAGTAACTCGTGTAATTCCTTGAGCAATAGTACTATTAATGCCATAGTAATGACTGGGCGTCAATATCTAACAATATGCGACTTATAATATTTACACCTCTGCCAACATGTATTTTACAACATACATTTGTACGATCAGGGTTTTAAACCGTAAATTTAACAGAATCCACACACCTCCTGGATGTGATAACGAATTTTGTGAAACTCGATGACAGCCTTAGTGGTACTTTGTGGTAATTCAAACAATGTGGCCCCTCGCTCGGTATATTTTGAGTTATTATTTTTTATTTGTTTGTTTGTTTTTTAATCTACTCTATTTTTTTTTTAAAGTCAAATATTTGCTTGAAGTCCCCCAAATGTTTTATATATAAGATGCCTTTCATTGCAGAATAATGCATGAAAAAATGAATTTCCACTCATGGCCTTTGCGGATTATCAATTATAAAAGTGACCTAGAGGAAACGTGAAAGAAATGCATTTTGTAAGTGATGCAAATAATTAAAAAAGTTAACTTCTGATTGATTTAGAAAAGGGTCCTGAAAAGTTTACTGGTGTTTCTCATCCACAGCAAAACAATCTTTACCATTATCTGTGTACATGCGAGAGCATATAAATGCTATAATTCAGTCCTCGGCAAATTGCTTTAAATATAAAGCAAGTAAAATCTTATATAAATGCAAATACCGAGGCGTGATTCACTGTTTGCCTTCACTTCATTTCATATTCTTTGGGGAATGTACACCTCTCCGCAGTTAAGTACTTTTGCTGTTTTTGTCAATATATGCCTTGTACCGATACAGTCATAAAATGCTCTGAGAAAATTGAAGTGCCGTGACGGAAGGCGCAATTACGAGCTGTGTGCTTTGCTGGTAAAGAGATGCGCTTCCCAGATGCACAGTATGAAAGCTTTGTGGACTCTGTATTTTAGATAAAGGCATAGGCATTACAATGACAATGCAAATCATTCTGAACTTCGAACTATTACCTGGATTGCCTTAACTCCTGAAAGAATACCTACTAAGGGGCAAAGATCAGTATTTATATTAAAAGACCTACCCCATACATACACCTTAAGGTTCTCTTTGCACCACGCACATCCTAACATTACATTTTCAATTACAGAATATTATTTCTTGGTTTTATTAAGTGTGTGTGATGCAAAGTAAATAGTATTCAGCAGATCCTTCATATTGTGATAAAATTGCTCCCAAACCATATACGTTTGCATCAACTGTGATGAAAAGTACTGCGTCCATGAACAAAAGGTTGTAAGGCAGGATCCTGAGAAATGACTAGTTTAATTCTTTCAAATGCATGTTTACAACTTTCACTCCATTCGAAATCTGCATTTTTCTTTAGCAAATTGTGAAAGCTCTCAGTAAGATCTGCAAACCCTTTGATGAACATTTCATAAATTGTGCACGTGCCCAAGAAGGATTTAAGTTTTCCATGATCCTTGGGTATAGTAATGTGGAGTATGGCACCAACCAAACCTGGTTTTGGTCTAACTACAGTGCTAGTGAGCACATGTCATGGACACTCTATTTCTGTAGTTCTGAAGATACGCTTGTCTTTCCTTAAGATTATCAACATTCTGGGGTTGAAAGGAATTAGTTGCCCTGAGCCACAGCCTCCAGCACCAACACCCCACTGGTGCAGTCCTGTACATTAATGTTCCACAGGAGGTAAAATTATGATTTATCAAAAGTTCATATACCCAAATGTGCTTCTCTTTTGGTCAAAAATATTCAATCTTCATTATTAAATCTTCATCATAAGTGTAATTAAATCCATCCATAAATTTTCAACTAATATAGCCAGTCAACATGTGTTTAGGGGACCAGTCTTCATCAAGGCTGTAAACAAGTAAAATACAAACACTAAGAACAATGTAGATATAACAATGTCAACAAACATTGTACATTACCTCATGCTCATTCCACCCATTGCAAGAAAATCATTAAACATGAATACTTGATTTCCCAACACTTACAATTATAATTGATCATTTCCCGATATGTTATAACCATTCTGAATCCCCACACTTCAATCCTTTCACAACTAATCAGTCTTCAATCTATTCACTTCCCTTCAATAAAATTATTAACAGACAGAATCCATTATTACTTAAATGCATCTCCCCTTATTCTCCTATGGTATCCCCTAGTATCAACTACTACAAAATCAGAAAAGACATGGCTCTTGGTTTGGACTCAGATGATTTTCATACAAAACCTCGTCAGTGAACCCTACTCTGATATGCATGGTCACAACCATATAGAAAGTTAGCTGAATCAAAACTCACCCAAACATGAGTCCCTTCAAGGTATGCAACTATTTGTTTTATTGACTTCTGTATGTGTTCTCCCTTCACAATCAAGTATTTATTTGGGTATCGTTATTCACAGTCCTGATGTCTAAACAATAATGAAAAACCGTGAACACCAACGCACATGAGAAAACCTTCACTATCTAGTTGCTAAACAATTAACTCCAACTCACCAAAAATCCACTTATAATGAATCCATCCTCCTTTCCTTAAACAAAACATTATTCGTCCTTCAATTTGGAATTTAAAGTCCCCCACTAAAAGTGGTGTCTGCAAGTCAAACAAATATAATACAGGAGTCAAAAGAACAAGCATAAGGCCACATACTCAATGGTGGTTATATTGTAAACAGCACATCCCCACACTTATCAGGATCATTGGGATTCTCCATTACACTTCTGGATCAGCGCTTGCACAAAAAAGAACGGCAACGTTTAAGAAGTCCCTATATTTACGGACTCAGGAAAAACCCTTCCTTAAGATTACCCCTTTTCCTTTCAAAGCTAAGGGCCTTATTATGACTTTGGCAATCTCAGAGCAGGGCCGCCACAGCGCCACTCCGCTCCAAGACCACCAAACTATAAAACACTGCCTGCCAGAGTACAACTTTTAAAGTCTCTGGCCGGCAGTTCTTAGGCGGTCCCACGGTGGTGCATTTGAAAAAGGCACCACAATAGGAGCATCAAAGGCAGTTCCTGCAGAGCATGGACTATGAAGTCCATGCCCTGCAGGAACTGGGGGTGCATACAGACAGGGGGGCACAACATGTGCCCCCCTGCATACACCTCATGGCGCAGAGGCACAGGTTTCCTCACCGACACACTTTTCAAGTAGGTCACACTGCCATGAAAAATGTGGTGGTAAGGAAACTCGTAATATGCTTGGCAGGCCGCAGCGGCCCCGCTAAGCATATTGCGGCCTCAAGACCGCTGCGCCACTGGCGGTTGCCCTCGTAAGTCTGGCGGTCCGTGGACTGCCAGACTCATAATGAGGCCCTTAGCAAAAACAAGGATATCATCCTTAAGTGCTACCACATTGGGCATATGTTTCAGAGTGCCTATAGCAATGTGTTGAGTTGACTGGAAACTCTTGTACACAGCATGTGGACATTCATTGACTGTGAAACGTCTGCAGCTGATGGAACGCTCAAATTAAAAACTAACACAGATTATGGTATATAAATAAAGGTCCACAATTCACTCTCCAGGTCTCTACTTTACACTGTTGAGCTACTGAACGTCCTTGGGGGCATATTGTTGTAAGGAACACTGAATCATGGTGTAGAAGTAAATTCCTTTATTAAGTTGAGGAGCAAGTATAAGCATGACCCACAGCTCCAGTCAGGTACAAGTAAACTGCCCCCGAAATTGAACAGAAACATTCCATATGACATATGATAAATTCTAATACAATAGATTCTAATGTATTCAGTGCATCACATCATAACATGTTCTAAATCTAGAACAAGGACATAACACATCCCCCTTTCTTCAGAAAGAAGAGAATATAGTCAAAGAATGATAACAAAAAAAAACAATAAAACAAACTAAGAAGAAACTCCCCCCCAAAAAAGGGCAAGTTTATACATGTTACTTATTACTGACAATATAATCTTTCAACCACGATGAAGCCATCCTTTTCCTTATGGAATGATGAGAATTAATTTTATCATCAACCCCTGAAGTGGAACTGGAAGGCTCTTGGGGTTCTTGAAGTTCAACAACATTTCCATTGGTAGAAGGAGTAATAAGATCTGACTCCACATTACATTCACCTGAATTTGATGGGGTAAAAGAACTACTCACGCCATCAGTAACTTCATTGCTGAGTTCATCCGACATCCAATCAAAACCAACAAGATGTTCAGTGATTGGAGCCTTGCTTTTAGCAACTCTGTTTAAATTCCATAGTTTGCCACTTTTCACTCTCACAGCATTGAGTAGAATCTCAACCACTTCTTCCGGTTCAAAATACCGACTTTCCCCCTAAGGAACCCAAACAGGTTTCTTGATTTGCACCCAGTCACCAATATTGATTTCTGGGATTTTGACACCATGTTTAGCATCATAGTACATTTTACTCTTGTTGTGCATTAATACCATGCGATCTCGTACCTCACTCGTCGACCAAAATTCTGCACTGTAAGGAAATAGCCAAGTCGGGGTAAACTTGGATCGGGGTTTCCTACCTCTCATTAGCACAAAAGGAGAAAAACCTGTGGCATTATTGCAAGTGACACGGTAAGCCCAAACAGTTTTACCAACTTGAATGGACCAATCTTGGTTGCTCTTAAGTGCTAATTGAATGGTGCCTTTAAGGACTCTATTAAATCTTTCCACCATTCCGTTGCCGCTAGGATTATAGAGAGAAGTAGTTTCATGGATGATACCTAGCTTTTTAAAATAAGGTTTGGCTTTAAGGGACAAAAATTGTACGCCATTGTCACTTAGAATAATTGAAGCAATACCTTCAGAGACAAAAGTCTCATCTAAAAATTCTAATACAGAGTCAGTATCCGCATTGTTGACAACTTTGACCACAGGTCATCTAGAGAACAAATCAATAAGAACTAAAAGATAGTCATGAGATTCACCAATGGGACCCATAATGTCCACTGCAATGCTCTCCCAAGGGTTCTTAGGTAACAACCCATCAGTCATAGGTGGGTGAAAGGTTCGCAAGGACTTGTCTGAAGTGGAACAAGAAATGCAATCCCTTACAATTTTTTCAACGTGGGAATCCATCCCTGGCCACCAGAACAGCCTTTTGATAACTGATTTGGTCCTGATGATGCCTGAATGACCTTCGTGACATAACTCAACAATCCATTTGCGCAAACTCTCAGGAGGAATTACTCTTTCACCTCTCAATAAAGTACCTTCCACCATAGTTAATTCCGAACCTGACTTCCCAAAAGGGTCAGACAGAGGAACTCAAAAGTTATTTTTTAGGCCAATCGTGTAAAACATGTGAAATTATAGATTGAAGAATAGGATCCTTCTTGTACTCAGCAGTCCATTCGACTTTACCAATGGCAGAGAACCCATGATCATGGATCAGGGCTACTTGCAATTCATTCCATTCTCCATCCTCACACTTTTCAAGCATCACAGGCATCCTAGGAAGGAAATCTGCTACTACATTGTTTTTACCTGGCATATAAATTATCTTGTAAACAAAATTTTGCATGCGCATCGAAATTCTAGCAAGTCTTGCAGAAGCAGTAATGGCACCCTCAAATGAAAGACTTAAAATGTTCTAACGCCCAAGCACAAGATAATGCCTCCCTTTCAATAATGGGGTATTTCTCTTCACAAGGAGACAGTGATCTAGAAGCGTAGGCAATTATATTTTCTTTCCCTTGACTGTCCATCTGCGATAATACAGCACCTAACCCCTTGTTACTGGCGTCAGTGGTAATCACACTGTTTAAAGCAGGGTCATAACTGCAAAGTGCTGTAGCATTGGCGATGGCCAGCTTGATGGCTTTAAAATCATTGTCACATGCCGAGGACCAAGCAAAAGTGCAATTCTTTTTGAGTAGTTGGCGAATGTTAAAAGTTTTTTCAGCAAAATTAGGTACGTACTTTGAACAAAATTTGGCCATCCCTAAAAATGATCGGACATCTTCTTTGCAAGTGGGAACAGAAACTTCTGAAATAGCCGATACAAGGGTAGGTTTGGGTTTAACACCAGATTCATCAATAACATGGCCCAGGTAGGTAACGCTTCTTTGTGCAAATTTGCATTTAGAATGCTCCACAGTAAGCCCTTTGTTCTCCAGAATGCTGAAAACCTTTCTAAGTCTCGAAGCATGTTCCTCCTCATTAGCACCAAAAACAAGAATGTCATCTTGAAAGAAGGCGACACCCTGCACCTTGCTAAAAAGTTGGAACATTAACCGCTGAAACACTGCAGCAGCCGAAGCTAATCCGAATGGCATGCGTTTAAATTGGAAACACCCGAATGGGGTGATGAAAGAGGTGAGTTTAATGGATTCTGGAGACAAAGAGATCTGATGATAAGCGGACGAAAGGTCCACAGTGGAAAACCATTTAGCATTATTTAAACACGTTACCATTTCATTTATTTTCAGTAACGGAAACTTATCCATCACAATGTTGCTGTTTAAATGTCTGAAATCCACACAGAGCCTAATCTTACCGTTGCTCCGTCTGGCCACTACAATGGGAGAAACCCAATCAGACGCTTCAATAGGTTCAATAATGTGTGCTGCAACCAGTTTGTCTAACTCCTTGGAAACTTCTTCTCTCACCAGTATGGGAATGTTATGACATTTGTGTACCTTGGGAGTAGCATCATGTTTGAGAATTATTCTGTGTTCAAAACCTTGAAGATTCCCCAACTCCTTGCTAAAAACCTTAGGAAACGGTTTAAGGATATTGGCACCTACAGTGCTACCCTCATCTACTACCAGGACCGGTTCCTTGCTATTAGGATCAAGAACGATGTGTAGTTGTTTTTGGTCAAACCACCCTAAAACTGGTGGACCAGTTTTTGCAATATATAATTTGCCTGTGCTCTCTCGCCCCTTGAATTTGAAAGAAAACCAATGATAACCTAGAAGTTCAATAGTCTCACCCCCATACCCTTCAGGATGTATATGTGTTTCCAATAACTGGCTACCCACTTTTTGTACAAAGGAAGATCGCCAAAGTTCTTCATTTATAATAGTATATGGAGAGCCTGAGTCAGCATAGATTTTTATATCCACTCCCCCAATCTCCATCCAACATACAGGTTTGTTCTTGCAAGACTCATCACAAATATTGAGTAGCAAGTTCTTGCGTACATCCATAACTAAACTGTTTAAGTCACCAGCATTATCATCACTCTCTTCGTTACCAGTGAAATCTCTGTCGGTTTCATCAGTATTGGTTACAAACCTAACATTGGTTCTTCTTTTCTTACAGAACTTAGCAAAATGGCCTTTGATGCCACAATTACTACATTTGTATTTAATAGCAGGGCAATTTTCCTATAGGCTAAATGTTCTAAACTGCCACATCTGTAGCACTTAGGTTGAAATTTAGCATTTGCATTGTCTTTGGTGGAAGCAAAAGATTTCTTTTTCTCCATGTGAACACCAACCTTACCTACAACTTCATTAACATTGTGGTCTTGTTTAAGAACATTGGTACACCTACTGGAAATTTCCGCTTTACGCACAATGGCAAGAATGTCGTCCAAAGGTGCATCGCCATTAACCCAGAGTCTATCCTGTATTACAGGATTACAAGTATGCATCACTACCTGGTCTCTAATTAAATCATCTTGTAAAGCACCAAATTTAGAATCCAATGCTAATCTTTTAAGATCAGAAACATACTGGTCAACAGTTTCAGTTTTGTTCTGTTTCCTGGAAAAGAATGTAAATCTAGTTATACCAATACAAACCTTGGGTGTGAAGTAATTTTCCAGGTGAATAGGAGCTAATGCATAAACATTTAAGTCACCTGGAATATTAGGTTTGGTCATTTCATTCAACACTTTTAATCCTACAGGTCCCAAAGAATGTAAAAGCAGTCTTTTCTTCTGGGCAGCAGACACTTTGCCAGCTTCATCCAAGGCTTCTATGTAATTTGTAAAATAAGCTTTCCATTCCAACCATTTCAATGAAGGCTCAACCCCTGAAATCCAAAAAGCTTGAGGGGGGTTGATGTTGTAGCTTTGGTGGCTCATGGTGTGTGGATTTAATCAGTGTCCGCACTTCACCCTAAGGACTAGTTCACTGTCCTAACTTCACCACACTGAGCAACGAGTAATCCTTAAGTATACCCAAAAAAAAAATGAAAAGAAAAGCTTACCCAAAAGAAGCAGCTGGGCAATTGTAAAAACGAAGGTTTACTGAAAGGCTGAAGAAAATGCTCGTCGGAAAATATGCAAATGAGGATAAACACTTAAAATCTGCTACGATCACCGATGATACTAATACTAGGAACCAAAATGGCCGCTGCATGAGGTCACGTAGCGTGACCCACGTGATGAGCATGATGACGCTGGAGGACGCTGGAGGATGACACTGAAGACGTCACTTGGACTCCACGCGAACGTTGACTGAGAAGCAGCGCGAAGCAGCGCGCAAGCTGATCACGAGCTGAATAAACAGGAGCGTTGCTGGGTAAGAACCGTTTGAACTCAGGAGAGTTCCAACGTTGAACGGTGAAGCAGAAAATTTGCTGATAAGCTTTTTAATAAAATGCATAAGCTGCGCTGCTCACCAATATTGTCGCGCTGTGTCTTCTTCTGTCAAAGTCCATAAATTCCTCCAAGCATGTACGGTTCCGTTGTAGCGTCGAGTCTGCCCGTGAATCCTGGCAGACTAAAATAAAGTGTAAATTCCTTCCGATGAAGTCAAAATTACGTGTAGGTTCGTGGCTCCTCAACACCTCGTCGTCAGTGTTGTACGGAACACTGAATCATGGTGAAGAAGTAAATTCCTTTATTAAGTTGAGGAGCAAGTATAAGCATGACCCACAGCTCCAGTCAGGTACAAGTAAACTGCCCCCGTAATTGAACAGAAACATGCCATATGACATATGATAAATTCTAGTACAATAGATTCTAATGTATTCAGTGCATTACATCATAACATGTTCTAAACCTAGAACAAGGACATAACACATATTTACAAGGGCATTGCACCATAGGAATGTCACTTTTAATGACGTTACTGTGGCGCAGTGCCCTGCTCCATATTTACAAAGTGCTGTTAAGCCACTATTTGTGTCTTAACGCCACTTTGTGTACCCTTTCATGCAGGAATCTGTTTGAAAGGGGCGTGGAATGGGTGTTGCTGTGGACATTCCACCACAACACCCGTTGCTTTTTGACGCTGCCCCAAGGATGTGTAAATCTGAGGTAGTGCCAAAAACCAATGCCATGCAAGAAGAGGCGTTCGAATGGCGAAACGAGGAGAAATACTTTTATTTCTTCTCCTTTTTGCTTTTCTATACCTGTTGCATTCTGCAGCACACATATAATTAACAAATCGGCATTATTGATTGTTTATGTGCAGGAAGATGGCTCTGCAACGCAGGCACCTTTGCACTATGGTGCATGGGTGCCTGCGTTGGCACTAGGCAGCTAACTTTAGCACCAGCACTAGGGAAAACAAAGGGATGTGCTGTATTGTTGTAAATACGGCGCATCCCTGCATTTTGGAAATGTCAGAGCGTGGAGCTGCCAAATTTGGCGGAGCTCCGCACTCCGACATTTCCTTTTACGTATGCCCCATGGTTCCTTAGGGGACTAAAAGAGATTGATTACTCTTGCTGAAGTGACGTGAAATCTTCTTAAAGAAACACTGACCTGAGTATAGGCGTAGGGTTCAGGACAGCTGTGCTCACATCCACTCGTCGCTAAAAAGTGATTCACTTACGAAAATAGTCCTTAAAGTCCCTTATTGCGAGCACGGCGAACAGCAACACAGAGAGGACCAAAGGGCTGCTCCAACACTTACAGCTATCGGAAGTCCATCCCCAACATTCTTTATGACATCAGCTGTGACATAGGTACATTCTACTAGTGACATGTCAGCTCACAGTATCAGCATCACAAGGGCAGATACTACACTTGGCAGTATCTTGAGACTTACAATTAGTTGTAGGAAGGGATGCCTTACATTTTAGCTCACGTTATCTTCTTGTCAAATTCCCAAATGGTGTCTGTCACTGTGATGAATAATCAATAACTTGCTTTTCTTAAATTTGTGTTTTTCCACGTAGACTGCCTCTATCCCACTGTAGTGCAATAAAGGCATTATGTTCACCCAGCAATCATATGACGCCTTACCTCTGTCCAGTATTTTTCGAACAGATTTATTTACAAAGTACTCAGGAATGCACAGTATAACCTTTATTTGTTTATTATTTTATTTAAAGTAACCATACGCTGAATTTGATTGACTCGCGGGATAATGTATAAATACTGTGAATGTTCCTGGTCTTCTGTGAGGACTGCTTTCCTCATCTTTCCATAAATATCCTAGGTCACCAGTTTGAATCATGAAAATGCCACCTGAGCCCTCCATCCTTCCGAGATTGGTAAATTGAGTACCATTAAAACGCGTAGTACCACTCTTTTTTCCAGCGTGTAGAAACTACAAAAGTGTGGGATGAAGATCTTTATAAATACAAGTTACAATAAATAAACTTTTAAAGCAATTGTTTTATTCATTCACATGATACTCTTAAAACAACTAGTTTGTTAAAAATCTTAATTTAGGCACTATCCAATTTGCCCTAAAAGCACAATTATCGTAAGATACAATGCATCGTAAAAATAATTTTAAAAACATTAAAATATACATTCAAATCACAATTATAAGCAATCAAAAAGGTGTCAGAATTAATAATACATTATTTTCCTGGCACGTATGGCATTGCAAAAATAAGATGCAACATTAAAACCTATGGCAGGGGATTCCATAGTGTACAACAGACGCATGGCAGCCTTATGGTCCCTAATATCATGTTCATCTACGGTGTGTAGATAGTTTTTTCACTAGGTCCTGATGAATTGCCACTGATCCCCCAGACAATTTGGCAAGAAACATGTCGACCCTTTGAGAGTAGAGCGCAGTTATTCTGAACCATAACCTCAGATAGTCGCCACCCTTCTTTTTTAACCAGGTGGTGAGCCAACTTGAATAAAAGTCATTTCTTGGACTCCTCAACCTGTTTTATTCACTTTCACTACACCACATCTACACTTTTTAGGTCCCTCACCCCCACTGCACCAAACGGCAAGGAACAAAAGACCTCCGCTAAAGAGCCCCTCTATGGGTGCCCGTCTGGTATTGCAGCGCCGACCCGATGAGGAGCAGGCCCATATGATGAAGCATGACACCTAGCTGGCTGGGTGTGTGAGGGCCCTAGTTCCGAAAGGAGGATTTCTCCTCCGGTGGATCTTTGGAGGCCTCTTACTGACAACGTTATATAGTGTACCTCTCCTTACTTGTCTTGACTCACCTAAGGAACTGCATACCCTCTTTTCTCCACTATAGGCTTGGGCATGTATGCTGGACCTTTCTAAAAGCCCTTGTGTCCCCCTCTTTGTTGATTAATTAATAAAGGACAGTCACTGTATATTGAGACTCTGCTGATTTCCTTGACTCCCTTAAATCGGCTCAACTTTCTCAATGGGTTACTCATCCTACCCATCAAGGGGGCCATACCTTAGACCCCATTTGTTCCAATTTCCCTATTCAGGTGGTCAAGCCCGCGCCTGTTTCTTGGTCGGATCATTTCCTCATCTGTTTTTCCTGGGAGGTCACCCAGCCCGCCCGGCTGGTCTGCTGCCATCGCCCTCCGACTTTTAGTAAAATTGACCCTCTCCAGTTTATCAGCACTTTGGCTGCCTCTCGGCCTTCTTTTCAGCAAGACTTGGAGGGGAATATGTCCAGGTTTACTGCCTGGATCTCTGACTCGGTGTCCGCTCTTTCTGCCCCGTGCTGGCCCAAGCTGGCAAGAGATTCCCCCTCCAAACCTTGGTTTTCTCCAGAGTTGAAAGCCCTGAAACATGAATGTAAAAGATTGGAGAGAGCATGGCGCTCCAGTGGCTATTGTCCTATGGCGAAACACTCACTCAGATCCAAACAAAAAAGCTATTACGCCGCCATAGGGGTCGTTAAAAGCAGATACTTTACTTCACGTATCGATCAGGCCAACAATTCAAAAGAAATTTTCTCCATTGTGCAAAGTTTTATGTCTCCCAGTGCTCAGGCTCGCGCTGCGCCAGTCTCGGAGTCCTGGTGTAATACTCTTGCAAAGTTTTTTTGGGACAAAATTTGCACTATACAAGCTACTTTCTCCTCCTGTACCACGGCGCTTACGGCTTTCCCGTCTGGCCAGCTTGCAGCTGGCCCTGCTAATACGCTGTCAACCTTTGCACCAATAGATCTGTCCTGCTCTCTTAAAATTCTTAAGGCCTTGAAGTGGGGCTCTCCAACTGATCCATGTGCTGCGAGACTTCTGGCCGCTGCGGCGGACATCATCAATCCCGAAGTTAATCAAATTGTTAACATGTCTTTGCGGGAGGCTCTTGTCCCGGCGTCCTGGAAGCAGGCACAAATTCTCCCTCTCCTCAAGAAGCCGTCCCTTGACCCGTAGATACCTGGAAATTACCGCCCAATCTCGCTTTTGCCAAGCTTGGCTAAGGTCTGTGAGAAGGTGGTTACAAATCAACTCACCAATTTCATCGAGGCATCGGGTTTGTTACACCCGGCACAATCTGGCTTCCGGGCCTCGTATAGCACGGAAGCGGCATTGCTAGAGGTGTCAGAGGCGATCCGTGAGTGTCTGGATGCCGGCGGGAGAGCCGCATTGGTTATGCTAGACCTCTCGGCGGCATTCGATACAGTGCCCCACTCCCTGCTTCTTGATCGCCTCTCGGAGATTGGCATATCCGGGTCTGTCTGGGGCTGGATCAGGTCCTTTTTGGAAGGCCGCACACAGCAGGTCTGGCTTCCACCGTGTGCCTCTGTGCCCCAGCGGGTGGCCACAGGTGTCCCGCAGGGGTCATCCCTTGTCCCCTTCTTTTTAACATCTATGTCACCCCGCTGGTTTATTTAGCGGAGACATTAGGGGCTAAGGTGATGGCCTACGCTGATGACACCCAGCTTCTGTTTTCTTGGGGAAGGGACGATGATTCAGTCCTCTCTGTTCAAAACTGTCTGTCCTCTGTTTTTCACTGGCTTGCTCAGGCACAACTGAAGTGTAATGAAGAGAAGTCAGAGATTCTCTTGTATGGCGTATTTCCTGCCAATTTCAGAGAGAGGCTATGGCCCCCAGGCTTCCCCTTGCCTAGTGCAATGGGAAACGCTGCAAAAAATCTGGGGGTCTGGTTCAATGAGAACCTGACCTTTTCAACCCAGGTTAAGAAGCTAGCTGGGACCTGTTTTGGCACTCTGAAAGCTTTGAGGAAGTTTCTTCCTCTCCTCCCGAGACCTGCTAAAGAAACTGTTGTCCGCGCCTTGGTCTTGTCCCGCCTGGACTATGCCAACGCACTTTATGTGGGCATTCCCGGCTACCTCTTGAATAAATTGCAGGTAGTTCAAAACTCTACTGCCAGACTCCTGCTGGGTTTGTCTAGCAGGTGTAGTGTGCACGTTCATTTGCGCTCTTTGTACTGGCTCCCAGTGGAGTCCCGAATAAAATTCAAAACTTTGGCCATCGCCCATAGGGCTCTCCATGGCCTGGGACCTATCTACCTACAGAAGAGATTTTCTTTTTACAACCCAGTAAGACAGTTGCGTTCTTCTTCTCAACTTCTGGTGCAGACCCCTAGGTTCAACTGCCAAAGGCTTGGTGGGAGCTCCTTTGTGCGGAAAGCTGCTTTGGCATGGAATGCACTGCCCCAGGTGCTGCGCGGCATCCAGGATCCGGTGATCTTTAAGAAAAAGCTAAAAACCCTTCTCTTCTAGCTGTTGTTCTGACCTATGTTTCCTTTTCTCAAGTACGCGCCGGGACACTCTGCCGAGTATCTGTGCGCGCTATAAATATATATAACATAACATAACATTGAGAGCATAGTCTACCATTAGACAGTCCCATATGGTTGCCTTTGTAAATGCGGTCTCGGGTTTGGCCCATATTGCGCGGCACAAGGAAATGGGTTTAAGCGTCAAAATATCTTCCAAATGGCTCAGGCCTCTTTCCCTATGTGTAATGGTGGACGATGCCGGGGTGGGGGGACGACACAGCAATTGCCTTAGGGTTATCAGGCATGGGCATGTGACCCCATACACCACCGCCATAAGTGGCGGCAGCTAGCACCCTTCCTTTGTAGATGGGAGTCATCTCCTTAATGGGTCAACAGCCAAGTTTGCTAGAAAATCTAAACACACCCTCGCACTCTCTTCATTTTCAGCTGCATATTCTGTATGTGTTCAATCCATGAGCCATTACCCGATAAAAGGATGCCCAAAGAGCAAAAGGATTTAACCTTAGCTATTGGTATGCCCTCTAAATAGAATGATCATATGTTCTTTGAGGTTTTCCCACAAGTCATTATAAATGTCTTGGTTTTATTCATCTTAAATTTCTGAGTCCATAAAGCCCACAAAAGAATCCATCAGTCTCTGCAACCAAACAGCGGTCCTTGACAATAGAACCATGTCATCTGCATAGAGAAGCACAAGTACCGGAAGACCAGCAACAACTGGTGCGTCAGCCTGAAGGGACCGAAGACTATCATTGACCCCATGTATAAATAAAGAGAAGAAAAAAGGGGCCAACACGCACCCCTGTTGTACACCCGATCTAATTCTAAAGGAAGGAGAAAGTTCTCCATTAGGGCCATATCGTACGTTGGCTGAAAGATTCTCATAGAGCTGTGCAAGAAGACAAACTATATTCATGGGGCCCTATAGGAGAGCAAAGTGTGCCACAATAGTGAATGATCCACTAAGTCAAGTGAGCTAGTGAGATCTGCAAAGCACAGGTAAAGTGAACCTGGCTTGGGTCTTGATATTTCCCAGTCAAGAGCATAAGATTCAGACACTGTTCCACCATCCCAAGTCCCTTTCTGAATCCTTACTGGGCCACCGACAGGATGGAATTGGCAATTGCTCAGTCCTCTGGTCTCCACAAAACAACCCTACCCAGGAGTTTCGCGGATTAATCCAGGAGGGAAATGGGACGGTAGCACTTCGGGTCCGATCTATCATTCTTCTTATATATAGTTACAATAATGGATTTGGCCCATGAAGAAGGTACAAAACCCAATACCTACACATTAAAAACTTGAGTAAGTAATGGGGCCCACAACTTATGCATGCCTATAAAAGCAATAACCAGGATTCCATCGGGTCCAGGAGCTTTCCCTTTAGCACAGTTGTGCACTGTGTCCAGGAACTGATCCAACGTAAAGACCAACGGCAAGCCACTTATAGGAATGGGACTCCTTTCTTGTCCATTTATGGCCATAGGAGAAGACCTTGATTTACTATTGGTTTAAATGGTCAAACATTATTTCAAAGTGGTCTACTCATGTTTCTAACGGAACATTTGATATTAAGTCAGGACAGAAATCACTTTCCAAATATGGGGCATTTGCGGTGTTCCAAAACAGGATAGTATTGTTTGCCTCAGCAGCCTGAACCAGGTTCGGCCAAGCCTCTTCCCTTAACTCCTATTTCCTGGCTGCTAAAGCCTCACTATGCTGTTTCCTTCGGACTTTAGCAGTAGCAGAATCTCTTGGAACATGATGTAAAGCAGCCCTCAATCTTTTAGGAGCCTATGTACACGTGTAATTGAACCAACCCTGTTTTGCAGGCGGCCCTGTTGTAGCCGGGCGTACCAAGAAGGAATTGAGGGCCACCGTAATAAGCTCAAAAGCAGAAGCCAGGTCATCATTATCCACAACAGGGGCTAAGCAAGTGTCAAACTCATTTGCCATTTGGATCAATAGCCTCTGCAACTTTGCAAGTTGGGTCAGTTCCTGACCATCTAATCCGTACACCATTTGGTCTAACAGGAGCAATGTGTGAAATCTTGGCGGGAGATACAGAACAGTCAACATGTAAAGTCATAGATTTTGATATCGGATTGTAATCGTTAACTGCTGTTTGTTTGACTCTGAAATTCGAAATCAAGTGATTAAGAGTAGAGATAACCAAAAGAGGATCAATCATAGAATGTGCACCCCTTCCCACAAACGTATAAGTCTGGGAGTTACCTAATCGAGTGTGTTGTTCCAGCAGCAATAAATCGTACTTGTGAATCAGGATATTTAAACCCTTACCGTACTCACTATGTTCAAAATGTAGTGTGCCCTCCCTGGCCCAGCTGGTAAAACTGCACACCGGTCTTCCAAGGTGGCTACACTTTTGGATATTAAAATCCCCAGCCCATACAATTGGACAAGCATGCTTAGATTGCCAAAGGAACACATCTAGGTTAGCTTCCAGAGCTGTGATGACCTCACACCGAGTAGAGTCAAACACGTTACTATAATAATTAATTATAATCACATTAACCCCCCCTTAAAGGTCAACCGCACAAATTGATAGTAATGAGAGGAAGTAACAGATCTTCTAATGGTAACAGGTAGTAAGTTGGAGATCAGCATCTGTAAACCACCCGTAGCACAGTCTGCAGAGGACGGGATTGCTGCTGTAAATAGGGAGGAAAAACACTTAACATGCAAAGGCAACACCTGCCAGGATTCCTGGACACAAATTATGTGAGTGTTAAGGGTAATATTGAGCCAGTTCTGAGGTTAGCTTGTTCTTAGGCCCTGAGATGTTCCATGAGACAATATCACATACCCCATGGTAGCATGGATGAACTGAAGAAGTAGCTAGATCAGCCTGACTTCAGCTCTTCTCTGAAGCCCCACTACTAGACAAAGAATGATTAAGTAAAACAGGGGCATCGACAACTACTAGGGGCATATTATCATGGCAGTGAGAAGGATTAATAGAATCCAAAAGGTCATCTGAACCTCCGAGATGAGGAACAGGGCCAACCACAGTCCCACCCCCTCCAGGCTAACAACCTCCCTGTACGAACCAGAAGACCAACCTCCACAGGAACACTCTGAAAGTTAGTCAACCTCAGATAAAACATTAGACCGATTCCCCATAGGCATATTAAACCATGTGTTACCAAGGGAAAATGGGGGAACAGTGTGAACAAGCTGTACTATATCTTGGATCATCCCTGGAGTATCAACAGCTCTGCTTCCATGAATCGCCATAGCTTGCAGACTAGAAGGGGGCACAGACAAAAAGCGAGGCTTATAAAAATAACCAAGTGGGACAGGGACAATGAAGCTCCCAAGACCACTCATGCTCTTGTTCTAGCACAATACAGACTGAATAAAAGAAGGATATTTAAAATTAATAATAATATAGTCCCCTTGAGCAGTGATGGGGCCAGGGCTAAACCAACCAATCCTTCATGTAAACAAAATCTCCTCAGATAGAGTGAATGGGAGGTCTCTATTACGGGGTAAAAAGTTCAGCACTTTATTTCACAGTTCCACGTAGGACTCCACATGATTTTTCCATAAAGGAGTAACACCAGTTAAAACCATGACATAGGGTCAAACAGCAGGGAGGAGGTATAAAATAGTCCGTTGCGGACTCTCATTAATGTCCTTAGCCTCAGATTTCCCTACAGAGGAGGTGGCCACCGCTACCTGAGCTGCCTGGATCATCTGCGTGGTTGACGGGACAGAAGAAGTGCTCCCCCCAGTCAGCAATAGGGGTTGATCACTTGACTGGTTTAAGTGCAATGTAGAAACACCAGACCTAGGACTATTACTTGGTTCAGTAGGCACAGTGGGGTTGTTAGTACATTAAGGGCGCGTAACAAGGAAGACTCAAGGGGGGATTCAATAGAACTCAGGAGCTCTAAAAATGGAGAGAGTTCATCCCATAGAACATTCTTGAATTTGGTAAAGCAATCGATCAAAAGGCGCTCACTGCCATGGGAGGTCAAAGAAAGTGAAACATTTTCAACTGATGCTAACAAAATGTCCGTCGGAGTGGTTGCATCAGCCAAATTGCACCGGGGCCCCCACTTTGTTTTTTCCCCCTTGATAAGCCTTAAACCCTGTTATAATGGGAGGAGCAGTCTTTACCACCACTTGAGGATCCCCTGGAAGGTCCAGAACTGTACCAACAACAAAGCGCCGAACAGGAGAGCTATGCTGGGAATCCGATAGAATGTCATCAACAGGCCGCCAGAGTTAAGGGACAGCGGTATCTCGGTGAGGGCTATTTCAGTATTGATGATCCCCACTGCCCTCTCCCACATCTGATCTATGGAGGTGCATTTTGTAGGGGGGGCAGAGCCTTACAACACTCCGGATACTTTCCTCTTGCCCATAGCTGACCTAGCGGTGGCGGACCACACTTAATGGGCCTCATTTATAAAGCAATATAAAACAATATAACTGGGCAAAGTTCAGTAAAATGCAGGAAAAATAACAAGAAGTGGAGAAGTACCTGCAGAAAGGTGGGCCAAAGAGGACTGTCCCAGCCCAGCCCCCTCCGGGCTCGGACAGGCACAGACAGGCCCACTCTTGGCCCCGTCTCCGCCTGGGCAGTGCCCGAGCACATCCTGTGCAGTGGGGAGTGGAGAGTCCTCTAATAAGAGCCCGACCAGCGCGATGAACGTACTCCCCCACCTTTTTCGTCGCAGGGCTATCCTGGGGCTTGTAGTCCTTGAATCGCCCCACAGCAATCAACAAAGCACATATAGTGCGTCCCGCACTGCAGGGAGTGGAGAGGCCTGAAATAAGCACCCGACCATCCCAATGAATGTGCTCCCTCGCCTTCTTCCTCACAAGGCTACTCCTAGGGCTTGTAGTCCTTGAATCGCCCCACAGCAATCAACAAAGCGCAACAACTCATTAAATGACACACTTTTATATATAATCCTAGTTTCTTTGTTTCTTTCCTTTGTCACCCTGGCATATCCCAGTATTAGTCCTTTTCTTAAGTCTTATTCAATAACTATTGCTGTCATATCTGCAACCTGCTCACAGTTTGTGGGAGAGTCCAACCTTTATTCTAATGACACATTCCTTTACCATCATATTTCCGGGGAGGATCCTAAATTTTGAATAACTGCCAATTGTGCTAAAAAATACAAAATCTCCCAAACGTGATGGCTTCATAACAATGAAGTAATCCTGGTATGGCAGGGTCTGTGATCTGCTAAAGACTTTGAAGTGATCCGATTGCCCCCATGTCTGGAAGACTCCACGTCAGCCAAAGATCCCCTTATAGTTTGCTAGTATCCTTGACTCGCCCTTCAGTAGAGCTCCTGACTAATTCTTTGTAAGCATTAGCCTTTCAAAGGAAATACATTTTCAAGTACATAAACTATATAATTCAAACTAATTTCACAAAAAATAAATATGTTACCTAATTTCAGAAAATATCTTGAGAAAAATGAGTACATATTGTAAGAAAGTGGATTATTAACTAAGGTGGATAGGAGTCAACCACAATGAATATGGCCACAAAGCTGTTAAGGTAAAACACAGTTTTGATAATTTAAACCTGATCTCAAGCTCCTGATAGCTATGACACAGAACAGGCAGACCTAATTTATGAAAATGTGTAAGGTATTTAATAGGAACAAAACAGTTAAAGTCAAAACTCAACACGGAAAATCCAACACCCAATTTAGACAAATTGAGAACAATGTATTGAGTAAAATGTCATCAAAATGACTAAAGTCTAATAAAGGGGAGCTGGAGATATGTTTTTTAAAGATTTAAGGCAAAAACGAAGAAAAAGCAAAGCACCATTCAGTGGTCACTGTTCGCAGCTGACCGGCCCATTTTGAGGCTAACAATGATGGACCGCAGGTGAGATACACCAAGTGCACTTATCTCCGTCAAAATGTTACCTTCTGAATTAGTATCTGAAAAGAAAGCCAACATCCTCCAGTGGGGGTCAAGGTTGCAGGCTGTATCCACTGAAGTTCTTTCGAGGTAGGCTAGCCACTGGATCAGGTTCCACTGAAGCTGTTGATTTTGACAGAAAAAGCTCAGAGTGGAAGAAATTCAAATTTTTGTGGCTGCCAAAGTCCTCACGTTGGGCATGTACTTTTCATGGCTTCATAAGGTCAAGAATTCTACCTTGGGGCTTAGCCTTTTTATGGAGTTTATAATCTTCCAGCAAGGCAATCCTGGAGCTGTATGTGACAAAGTCCTTTCAAAATCAGCCACTGTTGCTGCAAAGTCCCAGCAGAAGTTCAAAGACTTTTCAGAGATTCTGGTGCAGCTCTTTTTATTCGTTTGCACGGCTCCCAAGACCTCAGCAACAGCACTTTGGGTCAGTATTTACTTCAGCAGAGGTCTCCAGCTAGATCCAGTTCAAGTGCAGTAGCTACTAGTAAGTTGGGCACTTCAGTAAAAGGCCTCTTGCTGCTTCTTGCTTCTTTTGTCCCTGTAGCTGCACAGGAGGTCAGCCAACTGACTATTGGAGTCCACTTCTTAGTCCTGGGTATAAGTGGGAGCAGGTCCAGCTGTTCAAGTCTCCTCACTGGCCTCAAACAGTAGGTCCATTCCTCTCATGTTTTTATGCATGTGCAGAAAGTGATCTGATGAGCTGTGGGTGAGGTGCCACTTTTATATGATGTACTAGCCAGTGGGTGGGGGTAACTCGTGGACACTCCCTAACCAATGAGGTAAACATGAGAAACAAATTCCCAAGGGCAAACCCTTCCATGTATGCAGCATATCTTGTTTGCCTTACTGCAAACTATCAAACAGTGCACCTTTCTACAAACAATCATAGATGTCCCAGCATTTTTGCCCTTGGAGGTGGCTTGTATGCCAGCCAGTAGTGTGTTTAGGGAAATTAACATCCCCCTCCTCCTGAGCTACACCTCCCACTGGTATGGTACCAAACTGTCTAAACAGAGTCCAAGTGACAAAAGGCTTTGCTTCCGCAGTTCTTCATTCACATTTAACTATAAATGGGCAGGCCTTACCCTTTTCAAGTTTAATGAATTTCCTGCACCCTCCCCACTTGGAACTTTTGGGGTATCCTTTATCCCTCCTAACCATGGATTTCAAATCAATAATCATGCACCTGTCACTAAAACAGGCTTAGCTTTAAAGAAATGTTCAAGTCTGAAGGTTACTTTGTGTTTTGTGGTAAAACTCTACCAAGCACTTCCTTCCAAGCAGGTTGTTCTAATCTTTGATTTTCTACTCTTGAAAAGACCCTTATGACACTTAGACACATTTCCTACTTCCCATTAGCCTAAATGTAACCGTTTGGGCCCTTCGAATTATATTAAAGACTATTCTCTCCAGGTGTATATGTGACGTAGTGTGTTAGAAATTGGATTACTGGTTGACTGGGGTGTGAGCCCTGGTCAAGCAGCAACTACAATCCTTGTCAGGGGAAGGTACAAACAAACCCCAAATTAACCAGTGCTCACCTCCTTGGTAACTTGGCACAGAACAGTCAGGCTTATCTTAGGGGCAATGTGTAAAGTATTTGTGCAACACTTGTAAAACAGTAAAAACATCATACAAAAGGATCCCACACCAAGCTAGAAAAATAGAGCTTCATTTAATAAATAAAACAAGACCAAAATGACAAAATACAACTAATAGAACCTGAGATATTGAATTTTATTTGTTTTTATTGAAAATAGCACCAAAAGGCGTAAAGTGCCAACTGCGGATATCTGGTCGCGCTGGACTGGGCCAACGCCACAAGTTGAGCGATAGAGCGGTGGTTGGCTACAGGGAACCAGTTTTTCCCGCTGAACAGAGTACCTTAAATCCTGGCTCGCAGAGCATTGTGTGGATCCGCATCGAAGATGCGTCGCACAGCTGAAGCGATACGTCGGTTCCGAGATGCGGCGAGGCTTCTCTGCAAAGTCCTTTTCCATCAATGTCGAGGATCCTTTTGACGGGGCTTGCGATACAAAGTCCAGAATGGGGAATACGTTGCACAGTCATGGCAATGAGCTGGTTCTGAGGAGCTGCTAGGCTGTGATATGAGTTCATTGTCATCATCGAGGCTGTCGTTGATGAGAGATGAGAGGGCCTGCGCTGAGGATGCATCAGGCAGCGGCAGGTCCAAAGGTGATGTGGGTTTGTGGCGGTGATACGAGTCTTCGTGATGTGTCCAATCCACACAGCAGTGGAGATGCAACAGTTCTGCTAGCGGTTGTGCTGCACAGCAGAGGAGATGGATCGGTACTTCTGGATCAACAGAGGCTGAAGAATCACCTTAAGCCCACTTCCAAAGGTCCGGGACTGGGGTCACAGCACTTGGCAGGGTAGACTCACAAATTGGCAGCGTCCAGGTGCAGAGGCAAGGTTGTTGGAAGCCTGTTATGTCCCTGAGGCTTCAGATCAGGAGGGCAGCCAACTAGCCCTTGGAGTCACTCTGGGTTCTGGGTTCAAGAGAAGCAGGCCCAGTCCTTCTGACCCAGGCAGGAGGGCAGCAGGTCAGCACAGCAAAGCAGGAATCTAGCAGAGTGCAGTCCAGCAGAGTGGCAGTCCTTCAGCAGCATAGCAGTCCTTCTTCCTGGCAGAGTATCCACAGGTCCAGAAGTGTACTGAAATGGTGGTGTCTGAGGTCCAGTATTTATACCCAGTTATGCCTTTGAAGTGGGGGAGAAGCCTCTAGATGTTTCCCTTTGAAGTCCCCCAGCATTCTGCCTTCCCTGCTCCTGGCTCCTGACTAACTGTAGGGGAAACAGGCTATTCAGGTGTAAGTGGGGTTGTGCCAAGCTCCTCCCTCCCATCCTCCCTATGATAGCTCATCCAGGCACATCTAAGCTCCCTATTGTGTGAGGCTGTCTAGGAGGAATACAAAAAGTCCAACTGTCAGCTACACCCAGTCATGTGACCATGGACAGGCTACAGGCATTAAATGGATCAGGCAGAAAAATGCCACCATTTTAGAATGGTAATTTAAAATCTGACTTCACCATAAGTTAGGATTTTAAATTGTCATTCCAGAGACACCATACTTGAACTGGTTATCTGTTCCAATTTGGAAATTACACTTATAAAACATAATAAGGCAACTCCAATGTCATCCTATGGGAGAGATAGGCCTTGCTATAGAGAAAAATGAATTTCAGAGTGTTTCACTACCAGGACATGTAAAACTTAAAAGTACATGCCCTACTTTTTAAATACATTGCACCCTGCCCTCTGAGCTATCCAGGGCCAACCCTACGGATGACTTATATGTTTTAAACATGAAGGTTTGGGCCTGGCAAAAGGTTTATAAGAAATTGTAGCTTAAATTGCACACACAGGCTCTGCAAGTGCAGGCCTGAGATATGTTTAAAGGGCTACTTAAGTGGGTGGCACAGTGCTGTAGGCCCACTAGTAGCATTTAATTTATAGGTCCTGGGTATAAATAGTGCCACTTTACTAGAGAGTTATACGTAACTTAAATATGCCAATATTACCGTGTTTAGGGGAGAGAGCACATTTACTTTATCACAAGTTACCAGTGATTAAGTGCTCAGGGTCCTAAGGCCAGCAAAAACAAGGTCAGAAAAAGTGAAGGAGGAAGGCAAAAGTTGGGGGGAAGACCACACTAAGGCTGACAGGTCTAACATAGTACCTCTTTTTTGCATGGTCAATCCCATTTTTTTATTAACTATTTTTGCTGGTTTTTAAACTCTGCACACTGGGGCACTGCTGTCCAGGCTCCAGTATACATACTTTGAATAATAAAACATGGTAAAATTGGCTAAGCCCCACTCGGCGTATATAACTTTATGGGTAAGCCATAATATATCGTGCAGGAAAATACACCAATGGAATGGAAAGTTAAATGTCACTTCTGGACTGCAGCACTTTTTGTGCCATCCACTAGGGTGGCAAAGAAAACATGGCTTCAGGCCTACCTGTGTAGTTTGTAGCAAACTGTGAAGATAATCCTTTTTTGACAGGAAAAACCTGATTCTAAGTATCAAATAAGTGACCTCTACGAACGCCTTGGAACACAAAAGGCAGGGTGAGTAATATATAAAAGTGGAACATGCAATAATTTAGTGTTTGCATGTACCAACAAAGACTAGCCTTCAAAAGCTTTTTTTCACTGTGAAGGGCTATAGCTGAGAAAACTAAAGTTCAGAATAAAATTATAACTCTGCTAACTTTGGGTTGGGATATGCTACCAGGATAATCTACGCACTATTGTTAATGTTTAAGATTAAAATGAAGGTTTGAGATAAATTAGTGGCTATATCCATGTTGCACACGATCACCACATAAGTCAAACAAGTTCTTAGGCCTTTGCCTGCATATGAACTGCATTGTCTGCTTATAAAAAGGCATGGAACCAGGCCCTGGAGGTATCCTGTCCCTGCCCAGATCCCATCCAAGATTTGGCTGTGGCAGGGGTGCTCATGGGACTGGGAGCATGGAATGTACCACAAAACTTCACCACTTCCAGATGTGAAGTTGGACTCTAGGGCTAGAAACCAATCAGAACTTTAAGCAACTAAATCTCCAGAACCATAGAAAGATGGTTTAAAAAAAATCTGAAATCAGAATGACTTGCTCTAACACACGGAAACCAACAGTGAATTTAATGTGAGACCTTTTGGTCCCTGTGGGATTGGAAAAGGGCAGACACAGAAGATTAACAAAGCAGGCTAAAGACACAGCAGGATCACTATTTAAATGCAGGCACATGTCTCTGCAGTTCTCTGGACCTTTAAATCTTACGTTTGAGGTCTTTGATTGTTCTTTCTGGACAGCTAGGCTGCAGGAGTCTCATAGCTCCTGGAAGCTCACACTTCACTGAGTTGTCATGTATGCAGGTTGTATAATAGCTCAACTTTGTGTGGGTCTTTTGAAGTGCATTCTGGCTTCCCTATTCTTAAAGGTCACAGAAGCAAAGTGTTCCAAAAATCCAAACATGGACCTGTCCTGAGGTGGAGACAACATCCAGAGGAAGTTCGGCCCCTGGCAGTTCATCTGTCCAAAGCTGATCTGACGGATCATTTTAATGTTCAGATAAGGTATAAGACATCAGCTCAAGGTGTGCACTTTGGTAGCCAAGTTAAGAAGTTTGAATTGGGCAATGTGCTGCCTTCTTTAAAACACACATTCTTCTCCCAAAAAGGAAAAAGTGCATTTTCTTTCAGTGATTTAGTTTTCTTGCACTTATGGTGCAGCCAGGTAAAGGTGAGACCAGTTTGAACTGGTTAACAGCATTTTATAAATTGGTCCAAGAGAAATCCCAGTAAAAGGTCATAGTTGCTGTGTGGCAATATCAACACAGAAATAAGGAAAGGGAAGTTTCATCAAGACAGGTGAATCCTAATAAAAAAGGGATTCAGATTACCCCTACCCAGGAGGTAAGATAGGGGTGTGCAGGTTGTCATGTCCATGACCTGCAGGGAGACAACCATCTTGTACAACTATTCACACCAGTCCCATCTGGATCCCTTCCATTCACCCTTACAGTAAAGCAGAGACACACATGACAGACACAAACTAGCCACACATGTTCCACAGATGAGAATCGCAGTTTTCCCAATTATGGGGGACTGGGTAAATATTTACCAGGGTAGAGACTTAGGTATTCTCCCTAAAAGGGGAAAAAGAAAAATGTTGGTAGCAGGCTCACTGAGTTTGGCTGGTTCATTTGGCAGTGTCCTCATCAGCAGACTCAAACTCGGAGCAGCAGAGTAAAAATGTGGAGCACCTTCAAGGGTCTCTCAGATTGTCAGGTTCATTGACTATAAAGCACACAGCAGATCAGAAAAATCACAAAGGCTGGGAAGCACGACTTTGTAAGTAACGCAGAGGAATTTAGCCCTCACAGGGATCATGGAGTTAAAGTAAGTGAGTATATCAGTTGACACCTAGGGGCAGATTTACAAGCCCCCTGCGCCACCAGTACGTCACTTTTTGTGACAAACTGGTGGCGTATTTCTCTGCCCCATATTTACAAGGACAGGAAAAGCCACCCTGCGTGACTTTTCCTGTCCTTGTAAATATGGCCCCTTTACACACAGCACTTTGCGTGAAAGGGGCGTTCCATGGGTGTTGCTGTGGGTGTTCCCACGCAACACCCATGGAACAAGACACATTTCCAGATTTACAAGGAATCGTAAATCTGGAAATGCGTTAGAATGCTATGCCTCCCCAGGGGAGGCATAGCGAGATGCAACAAGGAGAAAGGTTTTCATTTCTCCTCGTTTTTTCCTCTTTCAATGTGTGCTGCATTCTACAGCACGCATTGAAATAGAAAAATGCCTGTAGTGATTGTTTTTGTGCAGGAAGGTGCCCCTTCCTGCACAAAAACAATCTCCCCAGGACGCAGGCATCCTTGCACCATGGTGCAAGGGTGCCTGCGCGAGCGCATGGCGGCTGTTTGTGCGCCAGCGCAGGGGAGAGCAGAGGAATGCGACATATTATTGTAAATATGTCGCATTCCTGTGCTTTGGAAGTGCTGCAGCGTGGCGCAGCCAAAGGGCTTGCGTTGCAGCGCTGCGGCACTTCCTTGTAAATCTGCCCCCTAGTGTGAATCCATCTTGAAAACCATGATTACAAGTTGTTTCTGATATTATGCATAAATAGATGTTTGTGTTAAAACACTTATTTCAATAAATAAAACAAAGAAACACAAGAGTTTATATTGTCTAGAGTTTAATGTTTTCCATAATTGAGAAGATGGAGTGCTAGTTTGTGATGCATGTTCAAGTTCAAACAAGCTTTAGTCGGTGTGTATAAACAACTATAAAAGCAATTACAATAATAAAAACAGGTTACAAACAAAAGGATGGATCATACTTAAAATTAGCTGAAAACTTTCTAACAAATTCCATGAAACGATTGTTCCTCATCAAATACTTCGTATTATCGTCACTTAAAGAGTAATACATTTATTGCTTTCAAAATAAAAAGTGCAACATTAAAACAGACCCCATTATTATTAAGGTCAAGCATAATTTTCAAAGCAGCTAAATGCGATCTAACATTTTGGATTAAAAAAGGGGTTTTAAATAGTGGCGCCTAAAATTAAAATTAAAATCACAAACTAGCATAAAATGGATTGTACTTTGCTTAGTCTGCCTGTCACAAGGACAGGGTATCATATCTGGGGGACAAGATTTCATGGTGGGAAAAGCAACTAAATGATGAACAATTCCAAGTCCAAATCTGGTTAGTACAAAGCAGTGCAATGGATTTGTGACCAAGGTTAGATAACTTTGGAAGCCCTCCTCAAACTGAAGTGATTTAAAAAATATGACAGTCGGCTTTTCCCCTTCCAATCTCATACGACATTCCATTCTATAATTCATAAAATTGTCTTTAAAAGACAATTTGGTTAATGTAATCATCTGTAAGGGGTTGGACTGGATTGGCAAATTGAACAGACGACTATAAGTAAAATTAATATATCTTAGCCAGGGAATACACATTGCCTTTTCCTGAGACAGACAATCTAAAATGATTGACTAGTGAAACTAGTCTCTTCTTTAACCCAAATAGAACACCATAGCAACAGGGGGCGTAATGAAATTAAATCCACTAGATACTGTAACCCTACCTCCTGATGTATTATTTCAGTAGAAGCAGAGGTGGATAGACATAATAAGCACTTAAGGAAGCAATTTCCCTCAGTGTGCAGTGCCTTGCTGTTACAGAAGACCCACACTCCAGGTCCATAAATAGCAGAGGCAACAACTCTGGCCTTATAAATAGCTAACATGTCTCCAATTGGTTGATTGCCCAATTTCGCTGAAAATCTAAAAATCCCATGAGCCCTTCTATTCATCTTGGCTCGGACATTTGTGGTTTCATGTGACCATGACCCATTACCTGCAAAGGTCACACCCAAATAGCAGAAGGTATCAACAGTAGCTACCAGGGTGTTCTCAATATAAAAGGTGCTACATTTCTTTGGCTTAGTCCCACAGATCATGGTGTACGTTTTGGATTTATTAACTACTAATTTTCTTGAAGAAATAAAATTCTCCAAAGTATTAATTAGTTGCTGTAAACCCACTGGGGTTCTTGATAGCAAGACAGCGCCATCTGCATAAAGTAACACTGGAATAGGACTCCGGTTGATTGCCGGGGCATCTGCTTGAACCACTTGTAAAGCCTTGTCCACCCCATTAATAAACAAAGAAAAAAGTAGCAGGGCGAGTACACAGCCTTGTCGTATACCTCTTTTCACAACAAAATTCATGGTGCATTCACCCCGAAGTCCAAATCACACTTTGCTTGATAGGTTCTCACACAACCTTGCAAGAAAACATATAATCAACAGTGAGTAGGGTTGGCCAAGGAATAGAGTGGTCAACTAGATCAAAGGCACTACTCAGATCTGCAAAACAAAGGTACAGTCTACCTATTTTAGCACAAGTGTATTTACCTATTAGCAGGTCCAGGTTCACACATTGCTCTATGGTCCCCACCCCATGTCTGAAGACAAATTGTGCCGGAGAAAGTATTGAATATTCACATGCCCACTCTTCTAATCTCTTCAATAGCACTTTACTCATCACTTTAGCTGATGAGTCTAGAAGCGATGTTGGATGATAGTTTTTTGTTTCTGATTTATTGCCCTTTCTATAAATGGGTATAATAACAGACATCTCCCATGATGGGGGCATCAGGTCTGTCACTGCTGTGTTAAACACCCTGATTAAAATTGGTCCCCACAGATCAACGGCTGCTTTATAAACATCCACTGGGACCCCATCGGGTCCCGGAGCTTTGCCCTCTGTGCTTCCCTTCAGTGCAAGCAGAACCTCCTCAATCATAATGTTCAGTGGTAGGGGGGCCAGTGACTCTGTGTCTCACTTTGTATACACCCCCTTTTGCATCAGACGGATAAAAGATATCTGTAAAATGGGCTACCCAAGCATCACATGTAACGTGGGATAACATCGCAGGGAAGGAGTCGCTCTTTAAAAGATGGGTGCGTTGACTGTCTCCCAGAAAAGTTTATCTGCAGTATCCACAGCTAGGGACAATTTAGACCATGCTACCTCTTGTAACTCTTTTTTCCTGGCACGATGGGCCTTTTTATAGTTAAGCCGAAGGGTCTTAATCAAAATCTTATCTCTAGGTTGGCAATGTGCTACCACACTATAAGCACCATTGTTCCCCACTGGTTTAAGTATTAAGAACTGCGACTCGGGACAGGGTATGTCACTTTGTTTTGAGTATGTCTTGTTCACTGAGGTCTGCTGTGGGGTGGGCCTCATGTTGTCCAAAGAAACAGGTACAGATTTGTGGTCCCTATGGATTGTCTCAATAACAGTGTCGACCCTACGACTCCTCTCCATTTGGCATTTAGTCACCCCAATACTGGATGCCAATAGAGGGGGTACTATAGTGGGTGGTAATGACTGAGCTATGCCATGCCCCCTCATAATACTTGTGGGAGGGTTTCGGCAAATGGATCTAATCTTATTCACTTGTACAATCAAACAGTCTAACTTTTCTCTAATTGGGATTAACAAATCTTCCATTCTAATTATTATTCTGGCTACTAGTGGGGCCTATTGTGTCTCCACGAGGATACTTGTATAATTAACAGCCTCTAGGAACCTCGTGTTGGCCCTTGTGTGGGAATGCTAGCCACCAGCCACTGTTAGGTAGGTAAGGGACAGCAGGTAACAAAGGAGTCCTCAGATGGGAGATCTTGCACCGGCTCTGGGAGGGGGTAAGGAGCCGGTCCTTCAAGAACACTAGGGCAAAGAGGCCCCTCTAACTGCAACTCCCGTGCTAGGGGTAGCCCAACGTTGACCATGGATGTCCCATCCCCCACCACCCCTACTCCCAAAGAAAAGTATTGTTCCGCCTTATCTATTTCTTTAGAAATAACATTGACCACCCATACTTGAAAAGAGTTAATTGTTGTACGAGGAATATCCGATTGCAAGGGGAGTGACTGTAGCCTTACATTTGCCCATATTAGCCTGAGTAGCTGTATTAGACAAAAAGATATAATATAATCCACTTCGGTAATAGGATAATCAAATGGCCGCCCGACCTCATATGCAGTTCTGTTAAATGGAATAATATTCAAACCAATACAGTCATATCAGTTATACAGATGCAGTTCCTAAAAACAATCAATGTGGACCACGACTCCTGTTTCAGTATATGTTCAAGCTAAAACCAAGTCCGACCAAAATTCAGGATCAGGTATGGCTGAATCACATCTGTATGGAGCACAGCACCTTCCTCGCTGATTTCCCAGTGCCAAATATTCGAGGGAAGGCCTGGCCTCTTCCGGGCAAGGACGGGCCCGCCCTTGGCCCGGGCTGTTCCCAGGCACGACGTGCACGCATCCCGCGCACGAGAATGGAAGAGGCACTTTATAGCGCAAAGCATCACCAGGTGCAGGAAATTACAGGGCCGCCTCCTGGAGCCCTGTGTATGCTGGTGGATGTTGTCCCTGGAAAGCCATCTGGCTGTGTCCCGCACAGGGACACAGGTCAGGGCCGGACTGGGAACCGAAACCGGCCCTGGCAAACTGCTCAGCCGGCCCCCCCTGGAGGGGGGAGGGGGTGCGGCCGAGCTGTTTGCTACGGCCGGTTTCGGCCCATTTTGTTACAAGGGGCCGATATTGCCGGCCCCCGGTAACAAAAATGGCCCAAATCGGCCCCCACCATGGCGGCCCACCGGGGAAATGCCCGGTGCCCGCTACGGCCAGTCCTGCCCTGGAAGAGGTGCTTTATAGCGCAAAGCGTCACCAGGTGTAGGGAATTACAGGACCGCCTCCTGGAGCCCTGTGTATGCTGGTGGATGTAGTCCCTGGAAAACCGTCTGGCTACGTCACCAGTTGTGATACATTTGTAATTAAAATGAAATTAACACTGCATGAAATATCATGCTGTTACCCTTAATATTTGTGTCCTCGGGAAACGTCCCATTTTTAGATGTTTGGCAAATTAATTATTTTATACTTTTAACATATTTTAAGTTGTATTCTTAACGATGAATTTTGCATTCACTTGGATCGTGTCCCTTATAATTTCAGAAAATAATATAATTCTGAAAATCTGAATTTCTGCAGCACCCCATTTGTGCTGCAGTGTAGCCTTTCATTTTACTAGAAAGAACTGACATGTTAGTACCTTACTGCATCTACTAGTTGTGGAGAAAAATAAGTGTGATGACGTTCTTATAAAAGGGGTTTCATAAAAGGAAGGAATCAACATATTTAATACGTCATAATATTAATTTTGAATTTTGTTGTCTATGGCTATTCATTCTCTCACTACCTATGGTATTAACTGTCAGTCACAAAGAGGTTTTCCCACCCTGCTCATCTGAAGAGTGAGAAAATCGCATGCACACAATGAACTGAGTGGGTGCCGCCATTTTACGTCCGTCCCAGGGTCGAATGGTCCAGGTAAACATTGGTTGATGGGTGGGGGCTACTAACGTGAGCAGTCCCGTGCCTTATTCATTGGTGGCCGGGAGTGCAGAGGGCAATATAGCATGAAGCACATGAGCAACCCTCGGGTTTGGTGGGTGGGGGAGAGGGTTCACGTCACTATTTCCATCCAGCACTTGAAACAGGCATATGCATGTCCACCGTTGTCCAGTGATGCATTGCATGATCATCCCCCGGTGTCATGCTACAAAGCTGAAGTTTGTGAACTCGAACCAATGGCCCATAGTTTAGGTGGGACATGTTCTAAGTTCCCCAGATGCTCGCTCGTTTTAATCTGTAGACTTTTCTATGTCTCCAGCTTTTTCTGCTCATCCTTCCATCTCCCAGAATCATACATGCTTTTTGGAAATTATTCTGCGCATCTATGTATCTCCAAAATGGTCACCACTGTTTAGAACTATGATGTTGGATGACCTGCAGCTCCTCATTGAGCTTTTTACTCTTTTCCAGTGCCTAATTTGTAAATAAACAAATAGATAAATAACCAAGTGTAGGGCCCCCATTTTTAGGTCGAGCCTAGAGTAGCGCGCAAGCGCTGCTTCTGGCGAAGACTTTATGTAGTGGGGTTTTCAAAGCTGACCACACGCTCGTGCACAATGGCCTTTTCCGTGCGGTTACGCGCACGTTTCAGGCACGATGCACGAGCGTGTGGTCAGCTCAGCAGGCTGCCGCGCTCGCTCGCCCCCGCTCCTCTCTTGAAAGCTTTGTTGTAGGTGCTTTCACTTTCGCGGCCGCCGCATTCTTACAGCGCGCGCACCACTCGCGTGCTTGTTAATTGCTTCCGAGGGATGCAGGTCAGTTCTCCAACGTGAAGTTAGCCGCAGCGCCTTGTGGTTGCAAAACCCATACGGTGGCTTTTACTTGCATTTCGAAAACATTTTTCTTTAAACTTATTAAGGCATGTAGGTAAATCATTATTTTTAATAAACGGAAGAGAAGCCTCGGGTAGAGGAATGCCATTCACAGAATTTTAATCTTGGTAACACTTTCTGGGCCTTGGTTGCATTACTTTAGTACAAATCTAACACTCAAATATATCAATAAGCAACAGAAAGGTCCAGCCTTGCGAAGGTCCTTCCATTGTGCTGCAACACCTGTTGTCACATTTCTAGTAACTTTTGAAACGCTTGAGTTAGAAACAAATTTTTTTGTTAAAAATCTGCAGATAATGCAGCAGGAGGAGGATTAGGTGGCAAATGCGGCAAATCTATAATTATGCGAAAATCGCCTCAGCCGCACAACCGCTTAATTCAAGTGGCCCCGATTATAATACAGGAACCCAGTGCTATCCTAATCTGAAACAAAGCCAGTCACCGGTTTACCGCGCTCAATGAACCCAAAAACCTAACTCCAGCTACGGAGGTCATGGGGCACTCCGCTGACCCTGCCCGAGGCCCCCAGTCGCCACAGGACTCTAGCTATAGCCTCGGATAGCGCGCACTGGAATACGTTCCGGAACCCCTTCATGAACTGAGAAACAAGTGTTGAGAAGCATCATACAACAGAGACGGCATTCGTGCATGGTGTGTCAGGAGGGTGCGGCTGCGTGCAAAAGTGTGCACCAGTTAATGAGTCCTCACAAAATACCAACGCCTCCAAACCGAACACTCATGCTTCTAGGATAAAATGCCATGAAAAGCAGAACATTTGTCACGAGTCAGTATTCACCGCACCGTGAGAAAGGAAACGCCTATTGACATGCATCTAAATGTAGAGTTGGCTGAGAGCTGACCAAAGTCCTCTCTGTCCATGCGAGTGCCTCCCTCAGCATGCCACTCCCTCTCCAGCCAGTGCAGGCAGAGGAGGGGAGATCTGTGGAGTCAAGGCGCTTTAAGGCTGCTGACTATTCTCCAACTGGATGATCCTCCAAAAACTAAACAAATGAGCGGCCATTTTACCCAGTTTCACACAGGGAAGGAGTATTACTAGAGACGACGACGACCTGGGTATATGATCTACAACATTGGCAGCCAAGGTACTCTCTACGCTCAGACTGTATGCCCATTCAGGTTCTGGCACCTCTGATGAGACTTCTGACGGGCCTGGGACAGTCCTAATGAGGGGAGACAAACGCTATCTGTTTACCACCTTTCTTTTAAGTGTCAACCTCTGCAAAGGAGAAAAGAAAAAAAAGTGACCTCGTGAGACTTGTGAAACTAAGACAAGTGAGGAACAAGTAGAGATTCATAGTAAAGAAAGATTGAGGGGAGAAAATGGTACATGGAGGGAAGAAATGGAAGGTGGGATAGTGGATGCAGGATAAATTGTGCTTAGTCTTTGGGCTATCCTGTTGGCTCCAGATACACTTACAAAACATACTTTGTCTTTGCACTGGGGATTCAAGCGGCAGAGTTTCGGGGATGTGCTCTTCTCAGTGCACCCCATGAGTGAAGGACACGTGGCTCAGTGTGCAGTTTGCGAACATGCCGTGCTGGCATCCTGCCTGTAGCTGCCTCTTACACAGCAATGGGCATGAGATGCGCGGAATGTGGGGTCAGGTAAGGACCAGCCGCTCTATTTAAGGTAGACTGTGCATTTGTCCTCAACTCACCCTTAAAATACATCACAGCGTTATCTCGGGTGAATTCTCTCTGACCCTGTACAAAAGAGCAGACAAGTGCACTTCTACGTCAGAAAAAACGTCCAGTCAGCACTGTCAGTCCAGGACACGAAACCAACAGACTGGAGATTATATTATTTAGGGGCACTGTACTAATAAACGCACATGCACACTTATTTACTACAGTACGACGAGACTGATATGAGAAAAAACGTTTAGTGTCTCACAGACTGAAAGATACTGTGACTTTATATAGGGAAACAAGCTCTGCTAATGGTCACCAGGCCTCTTCAATGTAGTTTTAACTTACAGTGCAAATTTAAGCACATGCATTCTGCTTTTGGTTAAAAAACAAATTGATAAATGACATCAAAAAAACGTTGTGGCATAAATTATATATCTGAACACGGAGAGTAGTGTAATGTGCTTTTTATTACCATTGTAGAAGGCTAGCAATGACGTCACAGCATACGCATTGGCAATGCAAAGGAAACCCCAAGCATCATTAGGAAGGAAAAAGTGGTTACTCTAGCAACAACATTGTGAATAAACACACACAACGTCATTCATTGCCTTTGTAGTCTGTGTTATTATGGCAGCAAACAAAAAAAGCGATAGGAAACGGCCAGCTCTACAATCAACCACAAACCAATAAACCACACACTTATGCCAACTAACACACACCACTCCAAACTAAACCACTCATAGCAATTCACACAGCAGTTGCATACACATTGAATATACACAACACTAGCAACTATCAAAAACAATTCGTACTCACGCTACCCAAATACAACCACCTAAAATCTACACCATTCTACATCACTCCACACTAAATAAATCTACATCACACCACGCTAACAACACATAATGAACACTATTAGACACCACAAACCCCACTTAACACAATACAAACAATACATACAAGCATTGGCATACCCAATAGGTCTCGCCTTTGGGACCTTATAAGTGTTTAGTTATCCAGCACAATATCCTTGGTGCAACAACATCAAGTGTTGCATGGCTAAACACTTATAAGGTCCCAAAGGCGAGACCTATTGGCTATGCCAATGCTTGTTTTCTTAGAAGCCCACTGCCTGAGCTGCTGAATGCCGCAGTTGACGATTAACACGACTGTCCAGTCTTCATTCCACCTCATACCTTTCATCTCAGTATTTCTCCCTCTTTTCCTCACTCTTAGATGTCCTTATTTCATCTCTTCTGTTTTCCTTTTTTGCTGTTTTGAATTTTTTTTTACCCCCTTTCCTTTTCGCTTTTCAGTCTTTCCCATGCTTTGGGTTAAAGCCTGATGATGAAAAATAAGTCCTTTGTTCCCAAAAATGATTGCTGGTGCCCACCACCTGCAACCACTGGCACCATTTCTGATTAAAAAGGAACTAGTTGTTCAATTACCAGGGTAAATGAATACGTTATTCGGCAACTATGTGGGGTATGTTATAATGGGATATGTAATACTATGCTATACCATACTGTCCTGGGTGTGTTGTACTACTATGCTACTCACTATGCAATTAATTGCCTCTACAGGCGCTTCTCACCTCCGACTGTTGTTGCTGTTGTAGAGTGCACACCAGGGACCTTATTATGTATACAGCGCACTTTCCCTGTTCGTGCCATGGTGCACCTTTTAAAAGGTGTGCCTTGTGCAAACAGGGGCTGTGCCATATTAGAAAGAATGCGCTGCACCCTGGGCTGTCGTGAACTCCCACTACACTCAGGGCAGTGCATTCAAGTGAAATATGGATACTGCCTTAAAGCCGCTCCTTGTTTCACAGTGCTGGCGGCATGCCACTTGCACTTTCAAGAGGGGAGAGAAATCTCCTAGCAGGCTGGTGCAGTGAGTGACTGCACCTGCCTGCAGGGGGATGTCTGGGGGGTCCATAGGACCCCCTTTCTCCCCTCCAGAAGGCTGCCTTTAGGAGGCGCAGTAAAAGTGCACCACCTCCTAAGGTCATGTTTGCCTCTGCGCCTGCGTCTCTAATACAACGCAGGCGCAGAGGCAAAGTGATTCCCTCATTTATTTATTTTTTCCTTTGGACTAAGGGATGTGTGTTCAAGGAGAATATTCAACTTTTTTTTGGTATGGGACTGCACGTCTCTTTTTGCTTTTGACTTTCTCTGGGTATATTCACAATCACTACGCTGCCTCGGATCTTACGGTTTTCTGGCATCACTACTTAGATATATCTTATCTTCACGGGTTATTAGGTGTCTTCATTTAGTTTGGGATACTGGCTTTGCTCTTTTTCACTTACAGCAAATACCTTTTGTATTGCTGAGAGTTTAGTCATTTGCTATAAGAATTTTTTCTTTGAGAACTGTTCTGACTTTTTACTTCTCTGTACTAGTATTTTATATTTGTGCTTGGTGTATTGTAAGCTTAAGATAGTTCCATCCTCTGTTTAAATTTACAACCTTGAGGGGGGCGTGGCCTGGCGTCGGCCAAGATGGGCGTGTAAGCAGAGAGCTCCGGCATAGCCCGGGTAGAAAGCCCGGGTAGAAAGCCCGGAATATCCTGCTTATATCCGGCAGTTGATGTGGTGGACAGGCATGCAGTTATTCGTGAGGCGCTGGGCTGTGGAGCGAGCCCATACGTGAACCGCTGTGTCTCGGGGCCGCCGAGATATGCAACATTGCGGTCAGAGGAGCAGCCATCTCCGCGGGCCTGGGGGCGAGTGGCCGGAGCCGCGACAGCTCGCGGCGACGCATCCTGTTGGGCGGTGGGGAGCCCGCCGCGACTGCTCCATGGACGCATGATCGGGACCAGGGGGTCCGCGGCTGGGCTGCAGTTCGCGCCTGGTGGGGGCCCTAACGCTGAGTGAGAGGAGGGGCCCGCGGACCAGCGGCGAGGCCGGAGAAGGAGGCGGTGCCCGCCGTGAGCCCTGTAACTGCGGGCAGCTTCTGAGAATCGAGCAGGTGTGTGGGGGACGCCCCGGCGGTGGTGGAGGTGACGGGGGCCCCCATTGCTCTGATAACCCCCACGGGGCTGTGTGGATCTCGCAGGAGGGCCGTGGGTCGAGCCTCCTGCTGCAGCACAATCGTGTCGACCCCCAGGCCCAGTGCCCATTACAGAGTGCAGGAGAGACTGTCATTGCGATAGTGACGACCCCTGGTGAGGGGGGTTTACACTGTGGAATTGACTGGGCTCCCACTGGGATTGACGCTGACGGGGCCTGACGGCGGAGAGCAGTGTGGGGGTCATCCAGGGGGTGGAGTGACCGGCGGGCCCTGTTCAGACTATCGGCTCCCTGGTGGTGGACATCCGGTCGGGTGGCGTGTCTGGTGCTCTTCTGGCTGTTGGGTATAATCAGGCCGCTGGGAGCTACCTGGTGTAAGTGCATCCCCAGCCCAGCCCCCGCTGTTGCTGCGTGGTGGATTGGGCATGAAGCCGGAAGGGGCCAACATCCGGAGCTGCGCGGGGGTCGCGAGGGTGCCCCCCCCTCTGACCTGGCTGCGGGAGCATCGACGAGGAGTGGGACACCCATTGTGGTCCTTGCATTGGCGGGGTGGCGGCCCCGCGATAGTCTGCCTGGCCGGACGGGGCTGCACTGGTGGCGAGAGAGAAGCGGAGGATCGCTGAAGGCCCAGTGTGCGCAACCACCACCGGGCCCAGGAGTGTGCCAAAAATGAAGCTGAAAGGGGGACCTCCAGTGCAGGCGAACAAATTGGACAGATATGCGGTCTCAAAGCTGCTGCCCGTGGATGAGGACAAGGCAGGGGGGCAGGCCACGGCCTTGGAGCCATACCTAACTTCAATTATGGCGGCAATCCAGACGCTGGGAACGACGCTGGAAACCAAAATAGATAAAGTTTCCATTCAAGTCAACCTCCTCAGAGCTGACATGAACAAAACATCGGAACGAGTTAAGGTGGCGGAAACGAACATTGCTGAACTGCAGTCCACCACTCGGGGCCTGGAGGAGAGGGTCCAGCAGTTGGTCCATCAGCACCGTCAGATGGCCCTCAAGTTGGAAGATCAGGAGGGGAGGGCCCGCCGGAACAATATCCGTGTAGTGGGGGTCCTGGAGGGGGCGGAGGGCCCCAGCATGGACCTGTTCCTCGAAGACCTCATACTGAATCGCTTGAAGCCCAAACACCTCTCCGCCTTCTTCACAGTGGAAAGGGCACATAGGGCTCCTGTCCCACTGCCGAAACCGGGAGCTCCCCCCAGAACTATCATTGCCAGGATACTTAACTATTGAGATCGGGATGCCATCCTGCAAGCAGCTCGCCAGCACGGGGACCTCCCATACGAGAATACGATGGTGCGGTTCTTCCCGGACTTCACACTCAAGGTGCAACAGGAGAGACGCACCTTCGATGCCGTGAAGCGAGCCCTGAGAGACAGAGGCATCAAATATATGATGTTCTTTCAGGTGAAGCTCAAAATCATCGTTGGTGGTCGGTCCTGGTTCTTCACAACCCCACCAGAGGTACGGGCCTGGCTGGACGAGCCACGGTCACAGAAGGATACCGTACGGAGGACGGGGGGCTGGAGAGATTCCCGCAACCGCTCACCAGGTTCCTCCAGTGGGCGAGAAGGAATGGACAAGCGTGATCGACACCCCCGGTGGTCCAGATCTCTGAGCCCGGCGGGGTCCGAGGCTACTGGATGATGACTTCTCACCCTGGATCGTGTGGCTGGGACTTTGGACTGCAACATGTAACGTATTCTTGGGGGGCGGGTGGTGGGAAGTGTAAGCATGGGGATGACGGACTCCCTAGATCTGTTGACTCATTTCAACTGCTTATTTTCTGAATCCGGGCTGGAACGGGGCCTGACGGAGCTATAGTTGGGCGAGGCTCGGCAACCCCCCATTTTAGTTTTCTGTTTCATGGGCGACAGGCGCTGTGCTAGTTGGGGATGTGGGTAGTTTCAAGCCCACGTAGCACGGTAGCTGGGTGGGGGCTAGGGGTACAGGGCAGGGTAGCAAGGGGGTGGGTGTTAGTTGATGGGGTTTTTTGTCAAATGTGGATGTTCTTAATGCTTTCCAGTATCTATACATGCAGACAGAGTGGTGGTGGGCGGCGTGGGTGGTGTGTGCGTGGGGGGTGGGAGACGAGACACTTCCAGGATGACTGCACAGCGGGCTAGGTGGGTCAAGGTGTTATCGTGGAATGTAAATGGCCTGGGGGACAGGATTAAGCACACTATGGTACTTCAATATTTACATAGACATTCCCCGGACTTAGTGCTCCTTCAGGAGACGCACTTGAAAGGTAACAAGTATTTAGCCCTGAATCGGTTCGGATACACTCTGTTGGCTCATGCTGGCTTTACTTCTGGATTCAGGGGGACGGTGATCTTATCCAGGAACTCCCTACCATTGGTGGTGCACCGCACCTGGTGTGATCGTTTGGGTAGATACGTGGCGCTGGCAGGGTCATGGGAGGGTCTCGCCCTGAACATCTGCTCTGTATACATACCACCAAGGATGCACGGGGGGACATTTCCCAACCTAGGGGAGCTACTGCTTGATAGGCCCGTCGGGTATTCTGATCATGGGGGGAGACATGAACGAGATGATGTCACAGGACCTCGACAGGGACACCATGTTGCACAGACCCCCGGGGTACTCAGCCACTGCCTGCGTTTGTGAATGCACTGGGGTTAGTTGACCTATGGAGGGCACACAACCAGGGGGCCAGACAATTCACCCACGTCTCGGCAGCTCACCGTAGCGGATTTCGCCTAGACTACATTTTTACACACACGACCTCGGCTGGTCTGTTCAGAGACAGCAGCCACAGGGCCAGCGGTATATCGGATCATTCCCCAGTGGAGACTTGGCTATGGGGCCCTGAGAGAGAGTGGACGGTCCCTCCGCGTTGGGACCCATATCTATTCAGAGACCGTGAGTTCCAGGACAGGTACCAGGAACGAACGGAACAATACTTTGCTGAGAATGCCGGGACGGTGCAGTCCCAATGTGTGTTATGGGAGGCTTATAAGGCAGTGTCTAGGGATTTTGTCCTAGCAGAAGTAGGGGCCAGGAGCAAAGAGAGACGGGCGCAATGTGATGAGCTGGAGCGTGAGATATTATTACTTGAGACGAGGAAGAGCCTAGACTCTGTGGGTGAGACGGAGCGTACACACACACTTCGGCTTAAGCAGAGGGAACTTAGGGATGTTGGCGAGAATTTGGCACGTGCACATGCGATAGCGACGCAGCGGCATGTGTATGACCTGGGGGACAAGGCTAATAAGGTGATTGCCTGGCTTGAGAGGAGTGATAGAAGCAGGAACTGGGTCTCCGGTATTCAATCCGCCGAGGGCGCGACAAGGCAGGTTGGGGAGGAGATTGTGGAGGCCTTTGCACAGTACTATGAGGGGATATACCAGTCGCAGACCGACAGAGGGGAGGAGGACTGTAATGAGTTCCTCAGAGATATACTGCTGCCGACACTGGGCCAGGAGGAGCGAGAGGCTGCGGATTCGGATCTGACGGTTGAGGAAGTCGAAGGGGCCATGAGGGATCTGCAGGCAGGGAAGGCGCCGGGCCCCAATGGATTTCCGGCAGAGTCCTTCAAATGTGTGGCGGGGACGGTCGCCCCATATATGCTGGGGATGTTCAATTACGCACTGGCAGTAGGCCAATTGCCGGAAGACCTACGAACAGCGACTATCGTCGTGAGCCAAAAACAGGGCAAGCCGCAGGAGATGTGCAGCTCCTACAGACCTATCTCCTTACTTAACTTTGAGACCAAGGTGCTTGCGAAGGTACTGGCAAATCGGCTAAGCCCTGTCATTGAATCCCTGATACACCCGGACCAGTCCGGCTTTATGCCCCATAGGGGCACTCGGTTGAACCTCCGACGCCTTTATGGCGTAATGCATGTGGTGTCTAAACACCCAGATACGCCGGCCGCGCTTCACTCTCTTGACGCCCATATGGCGTTTGACAGCGTTGAATGGGAGTATCTATTCGCGATCTTGATGAAGCTTGGCTTTGGGCCGAGCTTCCGGGCGTGGATCCGGCTTCTCTACACGGCACCGCGGGCGCGGGTCAGAGTGAACGGGACTGTATCCTGGGTTTTTGAACTCCATAGAGGCACGCTGCAGGGCTGTCCTCTCTCCCCGATTCTCTTTGCGCTCGTGCTTGAGCCGCTGGCGTCATGGGTGCGGGGTGACCCGCTGGTATGGGGCATTGATACAGGGGGAGGATGGGAGGAGCGCATCTCCCTTTATGCCGACGATGTATTACTATATGCACATCGCCCCAGGCAAACGTTTCATCGGCTCATCCACATTTTACGATCTTTCGGAGAATACTCCGGCTATCGCATTAACTGGGACAAGTCCCTGGTGTTCGTGCTCGCGGGAGAGCCTCCGGTGCTGACATCGGCTTGTTAAGATCTGACATGTAAGGAGAAGTTCAAGTACCTGGGCATATGGATCACGAAATCCGAAACGGACTTTATGCGCCTTAACGTATATCCACAATTGGACAGGTTGAAAGGGGATGTCGCCCATTGGCGGATTCTGCTGGTGTCGCTTATGGGACGCGCCGTCCTGTTTAAAATGATGGCCCTACCACACCTGTTGTACGCGCTCCAGAACACCCCCTTTGTGGTCCCGGAGAGTTTTTTCCATGTACTGGAGGCAGAACAACGCACACTGCTGTGGGGGGAGAGAGCCCCAGAATTGCCCTGCGGAAACTGCAACTGGGGGTCTATGAGGGAGGATTGGCGGTACCGGACCTCAGAAAGTATTACTGGGCATCTCAGCTGGTCAACATTAATGGATGGGTTTTCTCCCCCACCGAGGAACCAGCCTACCGGGTGGATCGGATGGCCATGGGGAGGGTCAGCTATCTCGCAGCACTTTACAAGAAGCGGAGGGGCACCTCAAGTCTCCCAACCCATACGGAGAAGGTGTGGTTGCATGGCGGAAGGAAACTAAGATGACGGGGTGGGAAGCTAAACTCACCGAGCAGACCCCGCTATGGGAAGGCGATTTTATGTTGGAAACTGTGCGTCTAAGAGGCCTCCGTGGCTGGAGTAATATCGGAATAGATCTCCTGGGAGATGTCTGGAAAAAGGGGAAGATGCTCGACTTCCCCGCCAGGCAATCGGAATATCAGATGGAGAAGGGGGAATGTTTGCGATACCTACGGGCCACTTGAAGGAGGGGGAGCGCTTGCCGGAGTATAGTCCGTTAGAGGATAGGCTTTTGCTTGACCCAATGGAGGATAAATCCATCTCACTCACGTACAAACAACTAATAAACAACACACCAGACCCCCTGGGACCATTACGAGAGGCCTGGGAATCAGACGTAGTCCTCCTTGAGGATGATGACTGGGCGGAGGCCATACAGAGCCCCAGAGAGATAGCGGTAAGGGCACGGTTCCGCCTAGTTCAACTCCGCATTCTTCATCGTTCATATGTTCCTAGGACAGTGCAGTATCGCATTGGCTATTGTGGGTCTGACAAGTGCATGCAGGGATGTAACAAGATTGGGACATTCTTTCACATCCTATGGGCGTGTCCTCTGATACAAAGGTACTGGGAAGCCATAGCGCAGGTCATGTGCGAGGTGGTGGGCTCCACGGTCCCGGTAGACGCCAGGTGGCATATCCTAGGTGTGACAGGGGAGGTAGTGTGGCCCAAATGGGCTACAACCTGGCTCGCGTTGGCGGGAGTAGTGGCGAAATGAAATATAGCTAGACTCTGGGGTGCTGGTGAGGTTCCATCGATAGAGGGCTGGAAAAGGATCTCGACTGGTATCAAAGGGCAGAACATGCTGTGTACCAGAGTAGGGCGTGCCCACGCAAGTGGGAAAAGATCTGGGAGGCATGGATGACATACAGGGGGGATCTACTGATTGACTGAGGGGTATCGCTAACCAAGGTGCGGGGGGGCTCTGGGGTAATCCAGGATCGCCTAGGACTATTAGAGGACTAAGGGAACTATACAGTGTGAATAATGCTAAATTACTGTATTGGCTGACCCACTGCTGAGTATATTGTCTCACTGAATGGAAAGCATTTGTTTTTCTTGTTAATAAAAAGATGTTTAAAAAAAAAAATTTACAACCTTGAAAAAATTGTCCAGTACGACGAAACACGTGTCGGCTGTTGTTTAATTCATACTGTACAAGAAACTGAACAATTTGTTAAAGCGATTGGAACCATCGTTTTCGTGTATTCACTTCTTAACGCTTGGAGTCTATTTTACGATTATGGACCTGTCGAATTGACGGACTGTTTACCTTTTCAGTTTGTGGTGCTCTGGACATTCAATATATATTATCTGATTGCCTCATTTGCATGGGGCCACACCCCTATGCAAATGAGGGAATGCCCTCTCATGATAGCGATGTTGCTACATGTTCGTCAGTGTTATTAGCATTACAGAAAGGGACACACAAGTGTCTGTGGCCCCTTCTGTAATACCCTTGTGCCCAGGGGGCGCACAAAACGGGTGCACATGCCCGTTGCGCCCCAAAACACAATGTATACTACATCCCCCAGAAGCATAATAGCTTCGAGGTGTGGTTCACAGTGTGCTACTTTATGATTTCTGCAGCATCTAATGAGTTTTTGGCTTCTACTTTAGATGATGAATAACCCTTATGCCTTATAACTCACACATCCAGTTAAGGTATATTATGTTATGCTATGTCATTCTATTTTATGATATGCTTGGTAGCTCAGGTCACTCACACCAGTTATGCTATGTTCTGCTTGTGACTACATCATACGGTTCACATCTCCTGGAATACAATACTATATTATAATACAGGAAATTAATTCTTCAATCCCTGTACAAAAAGCCTATCTCTAATTTCATTATAATCGACGGCTTGTGACACACCCATTCCAGTCACAATTATGAAGAAATTACATCAGAACTCAACTTATTAAAGTTGAGTTCTGGAATCACAATGCCTGCTGCCAGAGCCAGCAGCCAAGGAGCTGTTTAAAGAACAAACACAAAACCTTGCTTTTATTTCTTCTGCTCTATTTTTCTATATGTACCAGGACAAGTAGAAAGGGGAAATTTATGGCAACATGTTTATTTTTTTACACTCCTGTGGTAGTTATAGAAAGGTTAGAATCTTTCTGTATGTTTTTACTGCGCCTTTAAAAAAAATAAAAGCTGACATGTTAACTGAGTGGAATATCTTTTTGCAACAAATACTTCACAGCTTTTTTGATGTGTTTAATTTTGCACTAGAGATTATATTTGTATTCTTCATACTTGCGAACATGATCTCTCTTTCATATGAAAGAGCTATGCACCAAGTATTTAAGTGGTTTGTGGGAAAGGTGATGGTATAACCATGTTTTATGGGGAATAAAGTACCCCCTGCCATACATGATGAGGATATTGCAAGTCACCTCGGAGTTCCATAACCTCATAAAAGAACTCAACCTTTTGCCCCATTCCTCGATATAGTCCTGGAACTCCTTGGTGACTTGCAATATTCTTATAATGCACAGTAGGGGGTACTTTATCTCATATATGATTAGTAATGTTACTCGTATCGTCTGCCGTCTAGTTTAGATAGTTCACACCTGAAATTATATTTCACATTAGTTTTCCATAGTGCATAGCCTGCCTTTCTTACGGATGCATGGCATTAAGTTACAAGGATACATTTGGTTATGTTATGCTGTTGAGCTATGGTATAGTATAGAATGGCATGCGGAATCCAATGCTATTGGGCACTATGGTATGCTATGTTAAATTACTATGACATGCATGGCATGCTTGCTGTATCAGGTCAGTGAGCCTAAGCATTACTTCTACGCTTACAGTAATGTAGCTGATGTATATCAAGTTCTGTTGCTTCAGAATCCAATGCTGGTCTCCATCGTAACCAACCATTGCTGAGGTATACTCTGATGGCCACAGTCCATCAGTGTAGGCTGACCTCCAGTTCAGGGATTCTCCCTGCAGATACCTATAAAAATGCTTGAAAGTGTGCATACCTTAAGTTTGAAAGCCCTCTTATACCGGGGAAAAGGGCTCAGGACACCCTACCATCACCTATGTCTATAGAGCGCCATCAATGTAATGGCATATAACAGAGGTATGCCCATGGAAAGAAAAAAGGAGACAATAAAACAATAAAATATGTAGTGAAATATTTTACAAATCATACAAAAGCTGTCACAGTAATTGTCTTCCCAAAACCTAGAAAAGATATACACGAATTTTCCAGCTACTGATCTACTTTCTGATTAATGTAAATTCAATGATGTTGGAGTCAAACTGGACAGATATCAATACGAAAGTATTTAAGAATATCAGCATCAGATTACTGACCTAGTAAACATTACCAGAGAGGAGAAGCAACATATGGCCCAATTGGCAGAAAAAGTTAGTCATTTATTCCTTCTTTGCGTGGAGTAAAAATCCAACTTTTTACTAATTCATGAAGGAGTCCAGTATTAAGCATGGGAAAATGTGAAAGTCACAGGTAATAGGGATTAGATCTGCATTTATTTTGGTTGTTTTTATTTAAGCCCTCATTAAAACATTTTCACATGCATAAAAGTGTGAATTTATGCATGTACAACAGCCATCAATCTTAGCCTTTTTTAGGTCAAGCCTAGGCAGCGCGCATGCGCTGCCAGCAAGACCTGCTGTAATCAGTATACAGAGTGTAATCCCACCTGCTGCATGCTATTGATTCACTCCTGCTTTGCTCTTCTTTCCTGGCTCCTTATTGGTTGGTGCTCCTGATACATCACTTCCGTTTTATGCCGAGGAGCACGGGCTAACTACAGTTTACTTACGCTGTAGGTGTTTATGTGTTTTGTTTAGGACTACTTTTATTTACTTCTAGTGATATTTTATCACTACGGCTCCCGCTTCACAGGCCGCCGCGTGCATAACTTTACTGTACACAGACGCCGTGCTTCATGTTTTAGCACGGCACCCGCTTTCATGTTTATTTTTTTATGTCCATGGCGCCTGCTTCACGGGTTGCCATGCGCATACATTTTATGTGCATGGGTGCCGCACTTCATGTTTTAGCACGACGCCTGCTATCATGTTTATTTTTGTTTATGTGTGTGCACTCGCGGGTGCAATTGCAGCTCTCTTGTATTTCCTGCTTGTGTTACATCCTGCTCGTGGTCCCGTGAATGAAGCTCTTCCAGTGGGTCTGTGGAGCATGTTTGGGGTTCTGCTTCCTCGTATGGATCCAGGGATGGATGACCACCGATTCCTCCGTCATGTCAGGAGCCACTTGATTATCCCCATGATGTCATGTTGCCGTGCCTAGGCGGGTGCTTTGTGGTGTAACACCAACAAAGTCTGTGGAGATCTTTAGACACCATGGGGAACAGTTGTTGCTGCTATTGTTGTAACAGGATCTTCCGATACAGTCACCCAAGTGGAGAGAAGATGCGACTGTTGCCGAAAGGGGCCCCTGTCTGGCACTCAGCCTTCTGTTACAGGACAGGCTGGACTATAGAATATTACCCTCCACACTCACCCTGAGTGAGGCACCCTTCTGTCCCAAGTCCACAGATGAGAAATGGGAGCATGCAGAGATGAAGGCCGGCCCCAATGGCACCCTTACACCAGGCCTCAAGGACTGGGTTGCTGACTTTGAGCCAAGGTGTCGGGTGGAAATGGTAGTCTGGCCCCAGTCACTCAGAACATTGGTGTAACGGTACAGACTACATGTGAAAACCCTCTCGTCTGCAGGTTGAAAGTTGTAGGTTCACTACTCCTTGGAGCAGCAGAAGGACATACAGATGCCCTTAGCATGGACAGCAAGACGCAGACCGCTGCAGGAAGTAGGACGTGCGGGCCTGGCAGTTTGGGGGCAGCATGTCAGGAGAGTGCTGTGGGCTCTGGGACATCCTTGCCTGGAGCAGATGGCATGAGATTGAGCATTTCTGGATTGGGCTCAAGGCTATCTGAGGAGAGTCTGGATCAGGAATAGACTTTCTCTTGCCCAGGCCTTCTAGTATTTACCTTAGGCTTTTACTCATTTAAACTGTGGCTTTTGTCCCCGGAGCACTTGAGTGTTGGCTGTATGGATGCAACATTGTAGGCCAATCCTGTTGGTGATCTAATAAGAATAAGGGGCCCTGTTACATTTGTGGAATTGTTGGCTTTGAGATTGGTTGAGCTGCCTGCAACATGCTTCGGTGATTGAGTTTAGCCTGTGTACTATAGTCTTTAAATAGCATCCGCTGTTTTCATTGGGTTTGGTGGTGACAAACAGCAGCCAGTAGCGGCTGGCAGGAAACGAGAGTGGAGAGGTGGCAGGGGTGGTGGGGGGTAACAAAATACAAAAAATATAAAAACACTTACCTCCTCGCTGCGTCTCTCCTCCGTTGTCTCTCCCCCATAGTCCCTCGTCGATTCTCCGCGGCCGGAACCAGGAAGCACACAGTCTCCCTCCCCTTAGCCAATCACAACATTGCAATGTAGAAATGCAGCTTTGTGATTTGTCTCAGCGCCGTGGTGTGGCGCTCAGACGGGGAATGGGAGCCTGGACATGGTCCTCACCAGGCTGTGTAATGCAGCCTAGTGGGAAACATGCAAAGTGCGCATGACTGTTTAGTAGGCCCAAGAAGCCGGCCAAACAGTTAAGTCCACTTGGATTGTGTAAACCACTCCTCCCCCTGTGCCACCAGCCCCAACCAGCCCTAACCTAGCCCCGAACCTACGAAAAATAAAATGATAATAACGTCATTATTACCATTGTATTTTTCCTGCTCTGAGAGCAGTGGGGTGACACTCCTCCGCCTTAACGGAGGAGCCTCCCCTGACAGCAGCATGCACATTAGAGCACCTTTCTATCTGTAAATGATTCCGCAGCTTAGAGGTATTTCCCATGACGAAATGTATTGCTTCCAACCCACTCACTGCTGTAAATGTAAACTATCATAGACAAATGGAAAATGTCAGGTAGCCCAGCATAGTGGCACTGTTAAAAGTTCCATCTACTTTATTGCACAACTGCAAAATGGTCTTACTCCTTTGAAAGCAGAAACAATCAGGGCACATGAAGTGAGATTGCCACTATAGTAAATGCCAATTGTGCATTTGGGGTAGGCATTAAAAACTGAGTCAGGAGATGCCTGCAAACTGCAGTGTGCCACTGAGGTTGCCAGGTCTATTCATATATGCTTAATCTAGTGCTCTACTGTTGGGTTTTCTTTGAACGAATCATTGCTTTGTAGGAGTTGTGCACTTTGCTTAATTTGGTCCACTTTGACTGTTTCCCTTTACCCCGCCCTACAGTCTCCCTTCTAAGCTGACAAATGTAGCGACGCCTTTATCATGTAAACATTACTTGGAGTAATATTTCATGAATTCCATTGATAAGATTTAAGTCACGGAAGCCATTTTCTGTGAACAGATTATTTGTTAAGAAATGAAGAAAGACGCTAATATTTCTGGGCACCGCTCGGAGGACAAGTGAGGAACTGCCTCGCCTGTCGCCAATGTTGATTTAAGGTTGCACCAACATCAGTGCAAGCTATGTGAACTGGAATTGTTACTGCACATAATCCGCCACCAGATGGTGATGTCAATGATATAGCCACAACAATGAATTTTTTACATACAAGTCCATAGGTTATCCAGCAAACTTCCCTTGATAATACTCTATTTATCCTCCTTGATCACGGATAGCAGCTGACAGTCAGTCCCTTTACCTAAACTCGGGATTCAGATTCCAAGTTACCAGTCACATCCTACAGTCAGACAGAGTTACGCACAACATGGGAGAAGGTAGCTTCTACAATCTCTCATAGTGGTGACCCAAATTTCCATGTCTGATGTTTTGGAAATGGTAATATAAATGTTTTATTCAAAATAGCATGACCGCTCATAACTGGGCAGGCACACATCAATAGTTCGTGCAGCTAATAACCTTTATTTAGAGCTCTGAGTTTTCTGAGATTACACTTGAAAAGATGAATGGGCTGTATTTTGTTTGCCCCTTGTTATCACCACATAGTAGCTTCACAGCTCTGCAAACAACTTGTGTTATTACAGAACTCAAAGGTATTTATTGTATGGAGTTTAGAAAGATTAAAGGCAGAGCAGACCCTTCCTAAGTGGATACAACTTAGTAGTTACAAATGTAATAAGGCACGTTAGACACTTGGGATGGCACATTCTGCTGCATATTTACATTGACAATGCTGATAGCTCTAACTCTCGTTTTCTAAATCATTACTCCATTGCAGACAAAAAAATAAGTAAACAAATTATCATTTACAATGACAATGGCTCTAACGTTCATAAATGCGAGACCTATTGCATTGCAACTGCTTGTTACTTTGTACCTTTTCTTTTCTGAACCGCCTTTACTGTATGCTTAAGGAAAGGTGAAAAATCTGCTGAATTGTAAAATGGGCAAAATCTGCACTTCTTTTTCATTCATTTGAGTAAAATTGGGATGGGAATGCAACCAAAATTTGTTCCACAGACTGACCAGAGGAATGAACTGAATTCACGCGTTTCGTGTGATTTGTGCAGTTCCAGGGCCTGATTCACAAAGGTAAACTTGCAATTTTGTGTAAGTTTACGTTTTTTTGGTATTCACAAAATATGAGTTAATAGCAATGTTACAGTTGGAGCTAAAAACGTTGCCCATTGAAAGATAGGACAGGTCTTTCCTTTTATGTGTGGAGTTCTCCGCAGTCGTAAACTTACTATTAACTCGTAGTTTGTGAATACCAAAAGTGCAAGTTTACCTTTGTGAATCAGGCCCCTAGTGTTCATCAATAGCCAGCAAAATGTGGTCTAGGACGAACAATACAACCTGTGGAATTTCACAAACGACCCAGAGAGCATGTGAACCAATTTGCAACAGGATTCCTAGGTGCTTTTTGGTTTATTTTTCATTGGTGGCAGGCAAAACAGGATCAACCATAATGTGCAGATTTGCGACACTATTCACCTTCATTTACAGTGAGATAAAAAACAAAGATTCGCCTATGCATACGTTAGATGTTGCGCACTCATAAGCAAGACATGCTCCTTCACAATGGTTACTTGTTCCCAGTATTTCAGTATATCAGAAAATTGATTACTTTTTGGTAGAATCTCCTTGAACATAAAAGACCTTTCCCCTTTACTGCTTTATTTCAATTTGCTGCATCTCCTGTGGGCAGTGATGGATGGGAGGAGCAGCAACTAGTTGATCAAACAGGGCCAGACGGGCCTATGACTGGCCTTTAGGACAAGCTGTCAGTGCCGGAAGGGCTGGTCTGATGCAACAGAGTGTGGGCTGGTTTATGGCTTTTCCTGAGCCTGTTTTATGGTCTGGTTGGGTTGCTTTTACTGTTTATTTATCTGATATTACCACAAATAGTGTCCGCAGCAAGCACCAGCAAGCAAGACCTGCAGTCACCTGTGGGAGGCTGCAGGTGTGGGCAGTCTCCCAAACCTGCAAAACACCTATACAGGGTGACTGTACAAGTTCAAAAACTGCCCTGATTTGCAAGTGTGGGCCTTTTTTTTTAGCTGTACAATTCGCTAATGGTGTCCATTTTAAATTTGGTTCCCAGACCTATTTTCAGTCCTAGTCCAATCCTGTGATCAAATGACAAATACAATGCAGTTAAATAAAATACACCCCAGATTCCAAGCACTTCCAAAATCCCTGAGAACATGCGTGGCTAGAGTTTCCATGATATACCAGTTTTGTATTCCACAATATTCCTGGTTTAGATATATTGCACTCCACAGTTTTGCAGTGTGGTTTTTCTCAAATATCTCTGCATGTTATGCCATCTGTTCCTGATTTACACACAGTCTTTGTACAGGTTCCATACAAATCTCCACCCAAGCATCTGTGATAACTTGTAACATGCGCCATATAAAATGGAATTTTATGGAAAGTCATGGAGGCTCCTATTAATACTTCTTTACTTGCTTTATATCCAATAACAGCAGACAGGAGAAAAATAAACACAACTAGTATCAAGAGGCTTCGGGACAACAGCCAATGGGGACAGAACGGTAGTCCAACATGACCATCAATCAGGACACAACATAACTTATAACACCTATCTTGACTGCAAACAGCCCTCTTTTCCTGCTGTTCGCAGTCAAGATAAGTACATCCATATCGTTTACATTATTATACTGTATGGTCTACAAATTCCTTGTGACTACATTGTTGCCAGCTTAGTATTTATTGTGGTTTATGTTCATACTGGTGTTGCATTCTCTTTTGCAGCATGTGTGCACCGTCTAACTCACCTGTTCTTGGGTGTTGGTTTATCTCAACGGCCGCATTTGTGGTGTAGTTGTGTTCTTGCGCTCTTCCCCATTTTGTGTGGCGTTGAGGGGTCTCTACCAAAGGCTGCTTGTAGACTTCCTGCCTCTTTTTCATGCTTTTGCCCCTGGCGCTGGACGCGACGAGGTTCCTTTCCTCGTCCAGTTCTCCGAGCTTCCTCTGTCAACGCCCGGGGGGCACGGCCTACTCTCCAGTCACTCACCTTTCAGTTTTCTCCTTAGGGCAGGCCCCTTTCCGGTAGGGAGGGCTTGTGGCTGTCCTTATTCTAGTTTTTTAACCCCCTAGTTTCTTTCCATATTATTCCTGCATATTGTTCAGTTTTTAACATGGAGCCAGAGAATTCCGTTTTCTATGCCCAATATGATGGCGAAGCTGATCTCTTTTGTCACAATTTCGATGACTTCATTCAGTCATCAGTACAGGCTGTAGAACCATCTATGTCAAAAATTACAAAAACAAGTGAGAGTACAGTAACATGTTTATTGTCAAAAAAGAGTGTTAGCCCAATCTGCGGGGGAAAGCAGAAAACATACATTTATTACTATAGAAAATGTCTACTGTGCCCAAAGTTTCCCTTTCTAAAGGGAAAAATAGGTCCAGCACTAAACCCAGTAGTGCGTCTATGGTTGGTGAGGTTTCCTCACATGTGGTCAAAGATGATGTTCCTCCAAGGCCTCCAACTCAGGAGGGGTTGCAGAATCCCAAAGAAGTTAACACCTCAACAAAAATTGTTATTTCAAGTATTCAAGACATGGATGATGATCCCCTTTATCCTAATACAGATGACGGTGATAACTCTGAGTTTTGGCTGGGGCCTAAATAAAAGAATAGGAAGCTTTCATCTCCTGGTTCTGATCCTCTTGCTTCCATATCGATTTTAGATTCTGAGGGAATTCCCATTTTTGACCACAAGTTTATTCACCATCCGAACTCTACCAAATGGTTCCCAGCAGAGCATGTGGGAGAATATATTTCCAGCAGATTTTACCTGCCTTTGAATTAGACAACCAGAGCAAAACCTAAATCGGAATGCCCTAGACCATTTTTACCCCTCAACATTTCTGCTACCCCAGTTATAGACCCTAGTATGTTAACGTTCTTTTTTAAATTCGGCAAGGATCCCAGGAAATGAGTCGATAAGGCTTGGTCCACATGCCGAGATAAATTGCTGGATGTAATTGGTCCATTATCCCGTACTTTTGATTTTGCTGAAACGGCTAGACTGGACAATTCGGCAATTGATTCCGAGGACTTATTCATGTGGATTCAGATAGGATTTTATCTCTTAGGTAACGCTAACTCCTCCATAACACATGAGAGAAAGAAGGGTCTCCTCTTGAAACTAGACCCCAAGTTGGATATTCTGTCTTCATTGGATCGTGGGGTCACGGCTGACGGACTTCTGTTTGGCAATTCTTTTATAAAATAATTAAGCAAATATGTGACCACATTTGCCTCCTTTGACAATGCCCAACAATCTTTGAAAAAGGTTTTTGCCCAGCGGGTATTTGCCAGGGCTGACAGAGGAAGAAGCTGCTTTGCCGGCCATGGTTTTAGTGGTCAATACTCCAGAGGCTTCAATAGCTTGAACTCCCAAGACTTCAGACCCCAATTCTATCCCCAGAGGAATAGGGGATCCCGAAACAGAAGGCAACGGGGCATCCAGGCAGCAAACACTTCAGGTAGATACTCTTTGTGTTCCTCTTTCTGTGAGGAATCGACTAAGATTCTTTATTCCCAAATGGCAATACATCACTGCAGATCCCTGGATCTTTATCGCCATTCAGGGATATTCAATAGAACTTTTTCTATGCCTTTTCACTTACAGATCCCATAACCTCTGCATTTTTTGCAAGAAATGGCTGTGCTAGTAATGCAAGAGGTATCTTCTCGTCTTCAGAAAAGGGCTATTCAGGGGTGTTTCCGCCTTCAAAGGGATTTCTAAGTTCTTTCTTTTTGGTGTAAAACAAAAACAAAAAAATGAGACCGGTCATCAATCTCAAATAGTTCAATCAATTTGTAGTCTATCGAGATTTCAAGATGGAAACTATCATCCATCTAAGAGAGTCTTTGTTGCAAAACGATTGGATGGTCGGTCTGGATTTGCAGGACTTGTATTTAACTGTCCAACTCATCCTTCTTACAGAAAATATCTTCAATTCCAATGGCAGGGCAGAACTTATCAGTTTATCTCCCTCCCCTTCGGTCTCTCTTCGGCACCTTGGTGCTTTACAAAGATCATGAAACCTGTTGTAGCTCTTCTCAAGTTCCAGGGAGTCTGTTTAGTTATTTATCTGGACGATATTCTTCTGATGAGTCAGTGTTGGTCAACTCTTCAATCCCAGCTACAAATCCCTTGTTCTCAGCTGCCGGACCTAGGTTTTTTAATAAATACAGAAATATTGATTCTCACTCCCACCTGACAGTTGGAGTTTTTGGGGTTTCTAGTAAATTCAGAGTCTGCAACCCTTCATTTACCCACGACCAAAGTCAAAGCGATCAAAGCCGAAATTTTGCACACTTTACTCACTCCTGCCATTTCTCTCAGGACACTTGCTAGTATTGTAGGTCTTCTATCCTCATCCATTCAAGCCATCTTTCCAGGATCCCTTAATTATCAGGCTCTCCAAAGACTGAAAATCCATCACATTCGACAGCGTCTTTCCTATTCCAATCTAGTTCTTTTCGATCCAAAGTCCCGCCTAGAACTTCAATGGTGGATAGACCATATAGATGCTTGGAACAGCAGGACAATCGTTGTCTCTGCCCCAGATCTTCTATTAGAATCCGATGCAAACTTGACAGGTTGAGGCGTCCAGTGTGGACAGACCTTGACGGAGTCAAAACTGCACATAAACTGTTTAGAGAGGCTGCCAGGTTCCTTTGCACTCCAGAGGTTCACCAAAGACAAAGTAAGGTGTTCCATCCTTCTTCGCATGGACAATCTTACAGCGGTGTGTGTTGGACTTGGCCCTTTTTGCAGGGTCATCCCCAAACTTTTTGCTTCTTCCTCCTATTTTTTCCTGACCTGTTGTTCTTGGTTTTAGGACTCTGGGCATTTTACCACTGCTAATCAGTGCTAAAGTGCATATGCTCTCTGTGTAAATTTTGAACATGATTGGTTATCCCTGATTGACATATTTGATTTACTGGTCAGTCCCTAGTAGAGTGCACTGAGTGTGCCAGGGCTGGTAAATCAAATACTACTAGGTGGGCCTGCAGCACTGATTGTGCCACCCACATGAGTAGTCCTGAAACGGTAACTCAGACTTGCCACCGCAGTGTCTGTGCGCAGTTGTTAACTGCCATGTCGACTTGGCAAGTTCACCCACTTGCCAGACCCTAACCTTTCCTTTTCTTACATGTCAGTCACCCCTAAGGTAGGCCCAAGGTACCCCTGTGGGCAGGGTGCAGTGTATGTGAAAGGTAGGACATGTACTGGTGTGTGTGACATGTCCTGATAGTGAAATACAGCCAATTTAGTTTTTCACTATTGAAAGGCTATCTTGCCCCATAGGACGGAATGGGGAATGCTTTGTAACATTTTACAAGCATATCTTCCCATAGGGATAAGATAGAAAAATAAAGTTTAGGCTCTCTGAACTCAGAATTTAATAACACATCTTTTACTAAAGATGGTTTTTAAATTGTGTGTTTGAAAATGCCACTTTTAGAAATTAGGTATTTTCTTGTCTAACCATTCTGTGTGCCTCCGCCTGTTTGTGTATTGACTGTCTGGTTTTGGAGTGACAGGGGCTGGGGAGGTGCATTCTCTCAGACAGCCACCGGGGGGGGGGTTTGATGTGTGTCCTGCCGTTCCTGAATGAGTCAGCACTAGGTTGAATAGGCCTGAACTGCATTTGGAGTGGTGGGAGGAGTAGCACCTGTACCTGAATAGGGCTGTGCCTGCCTTCCACAATGCTGGCTCCGCCCCCCTGTGGTGTGTCTGGAGCCAAGGCTCACACTGACAATGGATGTTGTTGTGCACTTGCAGAGTGCCCCCCAGAACTGGTTTGAACTGGGCTCAGAGCCCCTTGCACAAAGAGAACAAAGACATTTTGGGATATAAGTATCAGACGCAAAACCCCTGAACTTTAGACTACTTCTGGAATCAAGAGGAACCTTTGCTGAGAAGAAGAGCTGGAGAAACTGAGGAGAAGTACTGCCCTTGCTGTGTGTCTGGGGTTGGCCTGCAGTTGCTGTTTCTGCCAAAGAAAGAAGAAGGACTTTGCTGTGTGCTGTGTCCCCTGCTTGAGGAAAGTCCCCAAGGGCTTGAGTAGAGCTTGCCTCCTGTTTTGAAGTCTCAGGAACACAAAGACTTCACCCCCAGCTCCCCTGAACTTCCTTGCTGGGAGTTCTGACCTGCCAGGAGTGCCTGTGACTATGTGGGGCCTCTGGAGGTTGTTTCTGCTGCTGGGAGCTGGAAAGCAACGCAACAAACAAGGAAGTCGACGCATCGCTCTTCTGGTGACAGTTTTCCGACGCAACGCCGTGGTGTGAGAAGAATCTCCCCGCACCGCCGTGCCGCTGCTGAAACCGACGCAGCGCCTGTCACCCCTGCAAGAATCGACGCATCGAGGGATCGCGGCTGAAAAGGGTCGACGCAGCGCTGCTCGCCGCCATCGCATCACTTGCCGACGCATCCCAGATTTCCACGCATTGCCCCTGTGCCGCAAGTTTTCCCCAACGCATCACCCGCGGATCGAAGTCATCTCAGAACCGATGCATCGCTTCCCCCTACAGACCGGATCCGACACATCGCTCCCCTATATACAACGGAACTGTCGCATCGCATCCACGAAGGTCTCAGGAACGACGCATCTCTTTGTTTTTCTACGCTTCTCATTGCTGAAGCTGTTTGGCTTGGTGAACTTTGTCGCAACAACAGGTACTTTGCAAGAAATCACGCATCCATAGTTTTCTATGGACTCAGTTGCTAAAACCTTTTGAAAGTCATTTTTCTTAATACTAGTATGTTGGATTTTTGTCGTTTTGGTCCTGCTAAGTTTAGATAAAGATACTTTATTTTTCTAAACCGGTGTGGTGTCCATTTGTGGTGTTATCACTGTGTTACTGTGAGTGTTGATACAAATACTTTACACATTGCCTTTGGGATAAGCCTGTCTGCTCGTGCCAAGCTACCAAGGGGGTGAGCAGGGGTTATCTAAAGTGTGTATCCCCCTTACCCTGACTAGAAGCAAGGGTCCCTATTTGGACAAAGGTACCTACCTCTGCCAACTAGAGACCCCCATTTCTAACATTGGTGGTCAGCGGTGAGGATTTGAACTAGTATTTCTACTTGACCCACAGTGATTGGTGTACATCACTAGTTTAGTGCAGACCACTACGCAACCACATACTGTGTTTTATTTTTGGTTCTATTTTTGATCTGACCCTTGAGTTATCCACGCATCATGTCTCGGAATAGTAAAGCAGCAAGTGAGGTTGCAGATTTGGAGTTTGACATTGAAATGTTAAGTAGTTACAAAGTAGAGCAACTCAAGCAGTTCTGCAGGAGCTTTGGATGTCCCATGAGGAGCAATTCTAGGAAAGAGGAGCTACAGAAGGCCTTAGGGGCCTGGTGTGAGGCCAGAGAACCTGGGGAGACAGATGATGCAGATGTGGATGGGGGTGTGCTAGAAGGCCGTTTCATATCCCAGGATTGGCCTGTTGGGAGAGCAGCCTCTAGGGCTGACAACAATCATTCTTCCAGGAATTTTTCTCCAGAGGATTTGAAGGAAAGGCAAAGGGCCAGGGATCATGAATTGGAGGTCATGAGACTAAAGGCAGAGGAGAGCAAGAACGCTCATGCCTTGGAAGAAAGGAAGTTGCTTTTGGCACATGAATTGAGAATGAGAGAGCTTGATATGGAGCTCGAGAGGCTTGAGGCCATGGGTGTCTTAGCCAAGAAAAAAGAAAAGTGTTTAGCTCATGTAGTGAGCTTGGCTGGGTTGGAGGTGGAGTCCAGCTCAGATGGTGGCAGCAAAAATGCAGTGTCTAGTGCTGAGAGAGTAGTACACACACCCAGAGATGTGGCGCCTGACTTGAAAGAGGGGGGGTTGACATACACCAAGGGGTTCAGGGTTATGAGGTAGCTCCAGTGGTGCACAGTGTCCCTAAGGTGGATTGGGGAACTGGCACAGGGGATCATTTTCCTAGTGGTGGGAGGGACACTCTACTGACTCCAGATGAGAGGTGCAGGGAGAGGGGTTCCCCCATGGTAGAAGCCTTGGTATGTGAGTATGGAGACCGCCCAGAAGAGTGTGGGTTGAGTGACAGAAACAGTCAGACACTGTTTTGCCAGTCTCAGGAGGGTGATGTGAGGTACTTTTGTGAGGCACTGGATTGTGAGGCAAAGAGTAGCATGGTCAACACTTGTGTGGGGCTGTGTGATTCAGTTGTTGGAGAGCATATTTTAAGTCCCTGTTTTCCAGGGCTATGCCAACAGCCGGTGGAGTGTGAGTTCTCTAACCCCAGGGAGCTTGCACTGGAGGTAGACATTTTGGTGGATTCCAGAGGGTCTGAAGAAGCTTTTGGGTGTGATCCTGAAGTGGGTGGCTCAGGTTTTCCCCAACCAAGCGAGGTAGGGGAGGTTTGTGGTAGCCCAGGTAGGTCTTGGAGTAGTGGGAGGGGTGTAGGGTCCCACGTCCTGTCTCAGAGGAGAAGGAGTGGAAGTGGGCTGTGTCCCAAGGTGCCTGAAACCCAGTCCCCGGGCCTGGTTGGTTCCATGAGTGAACACCAGGAGGGGGGCTAGTCTGTACCGATAGGCCATCCCCTGAGGGGGATCACAAAGTGTCAGGTAGACTGGGGGACTGCTGTAGCAAGCATCCCACCAGTTCTGATGTTTGGCTGTACCGCTCCAGTGGGGAGGGTACATGAGTCCAGAGAAAAGGGCGAGGGGGGACGCTGTCCCCAGTGGAAGGACCAGTGGGTCAGGGGTTGCCAGCTCTGAGGTCAGAGCACCCCAGGACAGACCCTGGTGAGGCCACTTCTGGCCTGGGGGGTCTTCATGCTCTGTCAAGTGGACAGGAGGCTGGAGACCTGCGCCAGGCAGACTCTCGTACAACTCATGAGGAGTGTGTTTCCCTTGGGGGGGGTTGTTGTACTCCCCCGGAAGTCCTGGGTTGCCAGGCACTGGTCCAGCCTAAGGGCACAGACCCTGGGTTGGAGGACCAGGTTCAAGGTGTCCCCCCTGACCTGGAGGAAGGGGCGACTGCTAACAGTGCCCCTACCAAGTTGTCTTCTGGGGGTACCGCTCCAGGTGGGAGGGTACAGAGCCCCAGGGAGGAAGACACGGTGTGGGAGAGCCCACCCCAGTCTCTTGTCAAGCCGCAGGGTACAGCCCCTGGTCTTATGGGCCAGTGTCAGGATGCCATACCCGACTTGACAGGAGGGAGAGTGGAGAAAGGGTGCAAGGCACCTGGGGCTACCGCCCCCCACTTTCTGATGCCACAGAGGTTAGAGAGGCCTGAAAGGTATGAGGCCTGGCTCTCATCACTGACAGTTGTCAGTGGCCACTGTGGCTTGCTGTCCTGGTGGACAGAGTTGCCCATGGGAGGGGGGCAGGAGTCACACCCCGGGGGTGGGCTGGGCCATACCACTGTGTTGGCTATGTGGGTACTGTCTGCCTGTTGGGACATATCTGTGAGCAAAGTAAATTTAGGCGCTGCACAGATGGGGTCCACAGGTGAGGAGAAGGGTTCCCCATGGGTCAGCTTAGTGAGCCCTGAGAGTATAGATAGAGGGATCCAACTGGGTTCAGGAAGGTGTAGAACGGGAATAGACACCTGCTGTTGCGGGCCAGGTTCCATGTTCAACCGCCCAAGCAGGGAAGCCCATCGAGGTATGTATTGGTCTACCGTGGCTTTAGGCTGGAAGGGGGTTGTGTTGGACTTGGCCCTTTTTGCAGGGTTATCCCCAAACTTTCTGCTTCTTCCTCCTATTTTTTCCTGACCTGTTGTTGTTGGTTTTAGCACTCTGGGCACTTTACCACTGCTAATCAGTGCTAAAGTGCATTTGCTCTCTGTGTACATTTTTAACATGATTCGTTATCCTTGATTGGCATATTTGATTTACTGGTCAGTCCCTAGTAGAGTGCACTGAGTGTGCCAGGGCTGGTAAATCAAATACTACTTGTGGGCCTGCAGCACTGATTGTGCCACCCACATGAGTAGTCCTGAAACGGTAACTCAGACTTGCCACCGCAGTGTCTGTGCGCAGTTGTTAACTGCCATGTCGACTTGGCAAGTGCACCCACTTGCCAGACCCTAACCTTCCCTTTTCTTACATGTCAGTCACCCCTAAGGTAGGCCCAAGGTACCCCTGTGGGCAGGGTGCAGTGTATGTGAAAGGTAGGACATGTACTGGTGTGTGTGACTTGTCCTGATAGTGAAATACAGCCAATTTAGTTTTTCACTATTGAAAGGCTATCTTGCCCCATAGGACAGAATGGGCAATGCTTTGTAACATTTTACAAGCATATCTTCCCATAGGGATACGATAGAAAAATAAAGTTTAGGCTCTCTGAACTCAGAATTTAATAACACATCTTTTACTAAAGATGGTTTTTAAATTGTGTGTTTGAAAATGCCACTTTTAGAAAGTACAAGAGTAATTAAAGCAGAATGCACTCCTTTCCGTATGTAATAGTGGTGTACCATCAGTTTAATATGGAGAACGACGTATGTGTCTATTGCATGGATCAAACCCCTTATCTGCAGTGCGATGGGTTGGCGCATAAAGCACGTGCCTTAAGGATCACTTTTAGAAAGTAGGCATTTTCTTGTTTAACCATTCTGTGTGCCTCTGCCTGTTTGTGTATTGACTGTCTGGTTTTGGAGTGACAGGGGCTGGGGAGGTGCATTCTCTCAGACAGCCACCGGGGGGGTTGATGTGTGTCCTGCCGTTCTTGAATGAGTCAGCACTAGGTTGAATAGGCCTGATCTGCATTTGGAGTGGTGGGAGGAGCAGCACCTGAACCTGAATAGGGCTGTGCCTGCCTTCCACATTGCTGGCTCCGCCCCCCTGTGGTGTGTCTGGAGCCAAGGCTCACACTGACTATGGATGTTGTTGTGCACTTGCAGAGTGCCCCCCAGAACTAGTTTGAACTGGGCTCAGTGCCCCTTGCACAAAGAGAACAAAGACATTTTGGGGTATAAGTATCAGACGCAAAACCCCTGAACTTTAGACTACTTCTGGAATCAAGAGGAACCTTTGCTGAGGAGAAGAGCTGGAGAAACTGAGGAGAAGTACTGCCCTTGCTGTGTGTCTGGGGTTGGCCTTCATTTGCTGTTTCTGCCAAAGAAAGAAGAAGGACTTTGCTGTGTGCTGTGTCCCCTGCTTGAGGAAAGTCTCCAAGGGCTTGAGTAGAGCTTGTCTCCTGTTTTGAAGTTTCAGGAACACAAAGACTTCACCCCCAGCTCCCCTGAACTTCCTTGCTGGGAGTTCTGACCTGCCAGGAGTGCCTGTGACTGTGTGGGGCCTCCGGAGGTTGTTTCTGCTGCTGGGAGCTGGAAAGCAACGCAACAAACAAGGAAGTCGACGCATCGCTCTTCTGGCGACAGTTTTCCGACGCAACGCCGTGGTGCGAGAAGAATCTCCCTGCACCGCTGCGCCGCTGCTGAAACCGACGCAGCGCCTGTCGCCACTACAAGAATTGACGCATCGAGGGATCGCGGCTGAAAAGGTTTGACGCAGCCCCGCTCGCTGCCGCCGCATCGCTCGCCGACGCAGCCCGGATATCCACGCATCATCCCTGTGCCGCAAGTTTTCCTCAACGCATCACCCGTGGATCGGAGTCGTCTCAGAACCGACGCATCGCTTCCCCCTACAGACCGGCCCCGACGCATCGCTCCCCTGTGTACAGCGGAACTGTCACATAGCATCCACGAAGGTCTCAGGAACGACGCATCTCTTTGTTTTTCAACGCTTCTCATCGCTATGGCTGTTTGGCTTGGTGAACTTTGTCGCAACAACAGAAATCACGCATCCATAGTTTTCTATGGACTCAGTTGCTAAAACCTTTTGAAAGTCATTTTTCTTAATACTTGTATGTTGGATTTTTGTTGTTTTGGTCTTGTTAAGTTTAGATAAAAGTTACTTTATTTTTCTAAACCGGTGTGGTGTCCATTTGTGGTGCTATCACTGTGTTACCACTATGTTCACCTCAACGAACTACATACTCATTGGAGACCTGAACTTCCACCTCAACAACCCAACTCCACCATCCTTCGTGACAACCTCACCAGCATCGGACTTAAACAGCTCGTCAACACACCGACCCACAGAGCAGGACTTACCCTCGACCCCATCTTCACGGCAGGAAACAGCGTTCACTTCAGCCACACAACGCAACCACCATGGACCGACCACCACTGTGTACACTTCACCATCAACAAACCCAAGGCACCCAAACCAGATCCAGGCCCACCACGCAGGAACTGGAGCAAGGTTACTGATGAGCAACTCAACTCCACCCTCATCAGAGACAATCACACCTGGGCTTCCAATGCAAACGACACAGCCAGAGAACTCCACACCTGGATCTCCAACTGCGCAGACGAGCTCGCCCCGCTACGCAACCCCGACAAACAGCGCCCCAGGAAAGCTGCCTGGTTCACCACCGCTCTCCAAGAAGCCAGACGTACCTGCAGACGCCTGGAGAAGAACTGGAGAAACACCAAGACAACCGAAAACCACACCACCTACAAAGGCGCCATGACAGACTACCACAACCAAATCAGAACCACCAAGAGGAACTTCATCCACAACAAAATCCTCGCCAACTCCACCAACTCCAAGGAACTTTTCAGTGCCATTCAGGAATTCACCAACCCACGCAGCGAAGCCACAGGCATCACCCCGTCCCAAGACCTCTGCGACAAGCTTGGAACCTACTTCCACCTCAAGATCAAAAGCCTCTACGACAACTTTGTCGACCATCCACCAGATGACACAGACGGCCCCCCGCCCCCCAGAGACACCAGCCAGCCCACCATCTCCAACTGGACACCGATCACGGCCAAAGACACCACCTCAACCATGAAAGGCATCACTCGGGGGCCCCCACCGACCCCTGCCCCCCTCACATCTACCACAGAGCCGCGGCCGCCATTGCACCTGAACTACAACGCACAATCAACACCACCTTCAAAACAGGCACCTTCCCAGATGACTGGAAGCGCGCAGAAGTCAGACCCCTGCTCAAGAAACCCACAGCTGACTCCACCGACCTCAAAAACTATCGTCCCATCTCGCTCCTCCCCTTCGCAGCCAAAGTTGCAGAGAAATCAGTCAACAGGGAACTGACACGATTCATCGAAGAAAACGCCGTCCTCGACCTGTCCCAATCCGGATTCCGAAGCAACCACAGCACCGAGACCACCCTACTCGCCGCCACAGACGACATCTACACCCTCCTGGACAAAGGCCACTCCGCAGCCCTCATCCTACTCGACCTGTCAGCAGCCTTCGACACCGTCTCCCACTGAACACTAGTCGTCAGACTACACGACGCAGACATACAAGGAACTGCCCTGGACTGGATCGATCATTCCTCACCGGAAGGAGCCAAAGGATCAGACTGCCTCCCTTCCTCTCCGACCCCACGAAAATCACCTGCGGAGTCCCACAGGGGTCATCACTGAGCCCGACCCTCTTCAACATCTACATGGCCCCCCTCGCAGCCATCATCCGACAACACGGCCTCAACATCGTATCCTACGCTGACGACACCCAGCTCATCCTCTCCCTCACCAAAGACCCCACCACCACCAAACTCAACTTCCAGAAAGGAATGCAAGACGTCGCAGTATGGATGACCAACAGCTGCCTGAAGCTCAAAGCTGAGAAGACAGAAGTCCTCGTCCTCGGAACCACCCCTTCAGCATGGGACAACACCTGGTAGCCGACCGCCCTCGGAAGCCCACCCACCCCCTCAGACCACGCCAAAAACCTCGGCATCGTACTCGACTCATCACTCACCATGAACCGACAGATCAACGCTGTCACCTCCAGCTGCTTCAACACCCTCTGCATCCTCCGCAAGACCTTCAAATGGATCCCCCCTGAGTCAAGGAAGACAGTCACCCACGCACTGATCACCAGCAGACTGGACTATGGAAACGCACTCTACGCCGGAATCAACAAGTCCCTACTCCGCAAATTCCAGACAATACAGAACACCACCGCCAGACTCATCCTTGGCATCCCCCGGCACGAACACATCAGCCAACACCTGCAAAGACTCCACTGGCTCCCCGTGGAGAAAAGAGTCACCTTCAAAATCCTCACTCACGCCTACACATGCCTACACAACTACGGACCCAAATACCTCAACGACAGAATCAACTTCCACGTACCCAAAAAAAACCTCTGATCCTCCAACCTCGCACTGGCCGAAACCCTGCGCATCCACAGAGCAAGAGCAGGCGGAAGATCCTTCTCTCACATTGCAGCCAAGACCTGGAACGAGCTCCCCGCAGACATCAGACGTGCACCCTTTATTTTATTTTTATTTTTATTTAGAAAGTTATATATATCGCGAACATGACCACCGAGGGTATCAGAGCGCTTTACAGATTATGCAGCAGGAAGGGTACAGGCAAACAAACAGATTCAACATAGCAAAAAGTACATGGTTTTAAAATGTCCAACAATCTCGCGAGCCAAGCCGCTGGGCCACAAAACAACGTCTATAGTCCCAGAGTCAAGTGGGGAAGGCAGACTGAGGCAGATATTTCTTCATCAAGAGCCCTTTAACTTCTATTTTCAAGAGGACAGTGGAAGGGATCACCCTGACTTCAGGGGGAAGAGAGTTCCAGATCCTCGGCACCATACCTGAGAAGGCTCGATTATAGGTCTTTTATTTCTTGAATTTGTGTGGTTTGAGTAAAAGGGTGCTGGCACTTCTGGAGGCTCTTGTACCACATGAGAGCTCCAGTTTCTGAGCGAGGTACATCGGGGTCTTGAAGTGGATGGCTTTGTGTGCCATGCATGCAATTTTCAACTGTATCCGAGCTTCATATGGGAGCCATTTAAGGGCCAGCAGGTCCGGAGAGATGTGGTTGTATTTTTTAGTGCCAGTTAAGAGCCTAGCAGCAGAATTGAGGGCCACCCTAAGAGGAGCCGTTTTCACTCTGGGCAAGCCACAAAGCATTGCGCTGCCATAGTCCAGCTGTGCGATCACTAATGCTTGCACTGCAACCTTTAGGTCATGAGCAGGGAGAAAGGGTTTGAGCTTCCTCAGGATGCTGAGTTGGAAGTTTGCTCCTTTGGTGAGGGAACTGATGTGCTTTTACATGTTCAGACTTTTGTCTAATATAATACCAAGCGAGGATGCCGAGTCCACGAGGTGAGGTCTACAGTTAAGAGCAGTAAGCTGATTCAACCATTGTTCAATGACCGGAGATTGCTTATGGGGTGAGATTAGGAGAAATTCTGGGGCTTATTTATGAGCCCTTGCGTCACTTTTGCGCTGCCGGTGCGTCACTTTTTGTGACGCACCAGCAGGGTAAAAAATGCACCATATTGCGAACATATTTACAAAGTGACGCATCTAGGTAGATGCGTCACTTTGTAAACCCCTGCGCCACATTATACCTGCGCCAGGTATAATGTATGCAGGGTGGGCGTTTTGATGCAAGTAAGCCTCGTAGAAGTGACGCAGTGAAATCTATGAGATTTCACTGCGCCACTTCTAGGACGCAAATGCGTCAATATCTTACGCCTGCCTCACAGCAGGTGTAAGACTGACGCAGGCACATTTGAAATGGGACTTGCCCATGTTAAATGACCCATTGCTGAAGTTGCGTCACTTTTGTGACACACTCCAGCAATGCGTCATTTTTGCGCCTACAGATACGTCAGAAATACTGACGTATCTGTAACTCCTTGCGACATGATGCGTCATACTGTAAATATGGCGCATCCAGCATGTCGCAAGGAGGGTGCAATGAAAAGTGACGCATCGCTGTTTTCACACAGCGATGCGTCACTTTTCATAAATGAGGCCCTCTGTTTTTAGAGCATTTAGTTTCAGGTGGTTACGTGTCAGCCAGCTTTGTGTTTCCAGCAGGACTGAGTTCAAGGACTGAATGTCCTCAGGGGAGGCGATCTTCAGCTATAGTTGAGTGTCGTCCACATACATGTGATAGTGAATGCTGGATGTTTTCAGAATTTCTGTTAGAGGCTCCATGAACGAGTTAAAGAGCGTGGGAGAGAGTGCTGAACCCCCAGCGTAACGGGTGCAGGATGGGACAGGGATTGGTTCACCTTGAAGCTTTGGGATCTATTCAGGAGGAACGAAGAGAACCAGTTAAGCACAGGCCCAGACAGCCCCATCCTGTGTTCCAGGAGGTCAATTTGGTTATCGAGTTTGACAGTATCAAATGCTGACGAAAGGTCAAGAAGGATCAGTAGGCACGACTCATTGTGGTCCAGCATTCTTAGCGCATCATCGACAATGTGTGTTAGCGCTGACTCTGTGCTATGGCCTGGGCGGAAACCAGATTGGCATTGGTCCAGGAGTTGGAAATGGTTGATGTGGTTACAGAGTTGGGCAAGCACACATTTCTCCAGGAGCTTTGCCAGGGTGGGGATGTTGGAGATTGGGCGAAAGTTATGCAGGTCTGTGGGATCAGCAGTTGGTTTCTTTAGAATCGGGGTAACTTGGCCCGATTTTAGCCCCCTCCCTGAATACCTTCAGGAAGACCCTCAAGACCTGGCTCTTCGGCTAACAGATCTGCGGTCGGCTTACAGAGCTGCCGACCCCCCACCCTCTTAGCGCCTTGAGACCCTCACGGGTGAGTAGCGCGCTTACAATTCCCCTGATTGATTGATCGATTGATTACTGTGAGTGTTGATACAAATACTTTACACATTGCCTTTGGCATAAGCCTGTCTGCTCGTGCCAAGCCACCAAGGGGGTGAGCAGGGGTTATCTAAAGTGTGTAGCCCCCTTACCCTGACTAGAAGCAAGGGTCCCTATTTGGACAAAGGTACCTACCTCTGCCAACTAGAGACCCCCAGTTCTAACATTGGTGGTCAGCAGTGAGGATTCTGGACTTGCATTTGTGACTCATATACAGTGATTGGTGTACACTACTAGTGAGTGCAGACCAAACGCAACCACTTACATTTTGGTAGATTGTTTTTCCTGGGATTTCTATTTTTGCCAAGAACTGCCAAGTTTTGTCACCATGAGCAAAACAGCATCCATCGCATCTGTGGATTTAGATTTTGAAGAAGAAAAGCTTGAAAGTTACACTGTAAAACAGCTGAAATACTTCTGCAGGAAATTGAAAGTTGCTATGACCGGTCTCTCCAAGAAGGATGAGTTCCAAAAGGCGCTGAGGGCCTGGGTGGAAGCAAGGAGTACCCCTGAGCATGTGGAAGAGCATGAGGAGGGGGCTGAGGATGCAGGAGGGCAGCTAGATGGGCTATTGGATCCAGGGGGGAGGAAAGCACCTTCCCCAGCAGGTAGCAGTGTTTCTTCCAAGGGCCTGTCCCCAGGAGAGCTGGAGGACAGGGAGAGAAGTAGGGTGCATGAAATGGAGCTGACCAAGCTTGAGATGGGTGGGCAGTTAGAATTGGAAATTAAGAAATTGGCCCTAGAGGAAAAGAGGATGCAAATGGAGCATGAGAGAAGTTTGAGGGAGTTGGAGTTGAAAGCTAGGCGCTTACAGATTACTCCCTCTGGTGGCAGCACACCGTCCATGCCTGTTGAAGCAAGGGTGTATATACCTAAAGATGTGGTGAAAGAGTTTTATAAAAATGATGACATTGGGCAATGGTTTAAAGCCTATGAGGTAGCTATGACCTCACACCGGGTCCCTGAGAAGGATTGGGGAGCGGGGTTGTGGGGGCGGTTCTTTAGTAGGGGCAGGATACCTTATTAGACTTGCCCTCTGAAGTCCACAATTCTTATGGTCATATGAAAGAAGCATTGATGTCCAGGTATGGGTTGACTCCTGAACTGTATAGGCAGAGGTTCAGGAATTGCAAAAAGTTGGAGGGCAGTACCTGGGTAGAATATGTGACTGTTTTTTGCAGAGCATTGGATGGTTGGGTGAAGGGTAGCAAAGTGAATGATTTTGAAGCGCTCTTTGATTTGATTGCATGGGAGCACTTGTCAGGAAATTGTTTTCAGGAACTACGCCAGCACCTTATTGATAGTAGGCTGACTAACCCTAGGAAGCTTGCTGAGGAGGCGGACCGTTGGGTGAGCACCCGGGTCCACAAGGGTCACGTGGGAGACTCCACCAAAGGTGGGCAGGGTCCCCAGCAGAGGAGTGGGGGGGCAAGGGTAAACAGAGGGAGTTCCAGAAAGGGCCCCAAAGTAATCCCCAAGGGAACCAAGGGAAGGGTTCCCAGCCTCCCCCTGAAAAGAAGCCAGGGGCCCGACAGATAAGCCTGTTCACAGGGGGCCCAAGACTTGCTTTAAGTGTGGTCAAGTGGGCCACTGCTCCTGGGAGACTAGATGTCCCTTGTATGGAAAATCAGCACCCACTGGTGCACCACCCCGGCAGGTAGCTAGTGTAGCCCTGGCGGAGGAGATGGGTGCCCAAGGTGGGTGGGGTCCCGTAGCAATGTCCTTGGTCTCTTTAGGAGACAGTGAGATGGTCCCCAGGGCCCAACTGCCTGATAACACTAAGAAATACAGGCAGTAGGTGACCATCAATGGCCAAAGGGTGGAGGCTCTGAGAGACACCGGAGCCAGTGTGACAGCTGTCAGTTGTCGGCTGGTGTCTGAAGAGCAGGTGATCCCCAATGCATTCTGCCCAGTAGTTGCCGCGGACAACTCAGAGAGCCACTGCAGAGTGGCTCAGGTTCCCTTTGAGTGGGGGGGGGGTCTCAGATACCTTTCAAGTAGCTGTGAGGCCAGCCATGCCTGTAGACTGTCTGTTGTACAACGATGGCAGAGGTGGAGAGAAGGTCTCATTTAGAGATGTTGGGTCTGCCTAAGTGGGCGTGCGCGACCACTCGGTCTATGGCAGCCAGTAGAGGTGTTCAAGAGGACCTGGAGCCTGAGAGGGTGGCCCAGGTGCCTGCCTTGAAGAGAAGAGGCAGGGGCGCGGGAAACCGGCCCCCGTAGTTCCCACTGTCCAGGAGGAAGCAGAACCTGAGGGGGATGCTCTGGAACCGACAGGGGAGCAAGTGGCCGAACTGGGGGACCTGCCTGAGCTAACCCATTGGCAGCAAGAAGGAGGAGCCTCCAGGGAGGAGTTCTGTGAGAAGCAGAACAAGTTCCCTTCTCTTGTGGGTTTGCGGCAACAGGCCACAAACCAGGCAGCAGGTGATCAGTCTGGATCACATTGGATCTACTGGGAGAATGGTCTCCTGTATAGCGAGCCTAAGGCTGCTGAGCCTGAGTCAATCCGTGTGCTGGTGGTACCCCAGTGCTTCAGAGCCTTCCTACTGGGTTTGGCTCATGATGTGCCTTTAGCAGGACATCTGGGGCAGGGCAAGACCTTTGAAAGGCTTGTCACCCACTTTTATTGGCCCCAGATGCGCAAGAGTTCAGACACTCATTGCAGGACATGTCAGACTTGCCAGGCAAGTGGAAAAAGTGGGAGGAAGCACAAGGCTCCCCTCAAGCCATTCCCTGTGGTCAGCACCCCCTTTGAACGGGTGGGTATTGACATTGTTGGGCCACTGGACCCCAAGACAGCCATGGGCAACAGGTTCATCCTGGTCTTGGTGGACCAAGCCACCCGGTACCCGGAAGCCATCCCTCTTCGGACAGTGACAGCCCCCGTGGTGGGACGTGCACTGATGGGGATTTTCTCCAGTGTGCGGTTCCACAAGGAGGTGGTGAGTGACCGTGGTACAAACTTCATATCCAAGTATATGAAGTCCCTGTGGCAGGAGTGCGGTGTTACCTATATGTTCACCACTCCTTACCACCACCAAGGAAATGGGCTGGTTGAGAGATTCAACAGGACCCTGAAGGGCATGATTATGGGTCTGGAAGAACCCATGAGGCGTAAGTGGGACGTCCTCTTGCCATGCCTTTTGTTTGCTTACCGTGAGGTGCCACAGAAGTCCTTAGGGTTCACTCCCTTTGAACTGCTCTATGGTCACCCGGTAACAGGACCTCTGAGTCTGGTGAAAGAAGGCTGGGAGAAAGCTCCCAGTAAACCTCCCCAGGATGTATTTAGCTACATGCTGGCCTTTAGAAACCAGACTAGGCGATTCAGACAACTCGCTGAGGCGAATCTGGAAGCCAGCCAGGAGGAGATGAAACGATGGTATGATCAGAATGCCACTCTGATCGAGTTTCACCCTGGGCAGAAAGTGTGGGTCATGGCCCCCGTGGAGCCTTTCGCGCTCCAGGATAAGTGGACCGGACCATTTGAGGTGGTGGAGCGCAAGAGTGAGGTCACCTACCTGGTGGACTTGCGATCTCCCAGGAACCGTTTGCGGGTCCTACATGTCAACCACCTAAAGCCCCATTTTGAGAGGTCCGAAGTGGGCATGCTCCTAGAAACAGATGATGGAATAGAAGAGGAGACAGAACCTCTTCCTGACCTCCTGTCTGCAACAGAGCAAGATGGGTCAGTAAAGGGGGTGAACCTCTCTAACTCCCTGACACCTGAGCAGCAGGAAGACTGTCGCCAACTGTTGGGACAGTTTCCTGACCTGTTTTCCCTGACTCCTAGTGTCACTGATTGGTGCGTCCATGATGTGGACACTGGGGACAGTCCTCCTGTCAAGCACAAGGTTTACAGAGTGACTGACAGGGTGAGAGCTTGCATCAAGGAGGAGGTCTCTAAGATGTTTGCATTGGGGGTGATTGAGTCCTCTCACTGCCCTTGGGCCAGCCCAGTGGTCTTGGTCCCAAAGGCTACCTCGCCTGGTGCCACACCCGAACTTCGGTTCTGTGTGGACTACCGAGGACTCAATTCAGTCACCAGGACTGACGCGCACCCCATCCCCAGAGCTGATGAGCTCATCGATCGGTTAGGGGCTGCCCGTTACCTCAACACGTTTGACTTAACGTCTGGGTACTGGCAGATCGCCTTGACTGATGGGGCCAAAGAGAGGTCAGCATTCTCCACACCAGATGGGCACTACCAGTTCCGGGTTATGCCCTTTGGGATGAAGAATACCCCTGCCACCTTTCAGAGGTTGGTCAACCGGGTGTTGGTTGGACTGGAAGATTTCAGTGCCGCCTACCTGGATTACATCGCAGTGTTCAGCGCCAGTTGGGAAGAACATCTGCGCCATCTCTGGGAAGTGTTGATGGTGCTGCGGAGGGCAGGCCTCACGATCAAGGCGAGTAAGTGCCAGATCGGGCAGGGTTCCGTGGTGTACTTGGGACACCAGGTTGGGAGCGTCCAGGTGGCGCCCCTACAGCCCAAGATTGATACCATTCTGGCTTGGGAGCCCCCCAAGACCCACACAGAGGTGAGAGCCTTTTTAGTACTCACCGGGTATCACAGGAGATTTGTCAAGGGGTATGGCAGCATCGTTGCACCCTTGACAGAGCTGACTTCCAGGAAGCAGCCCAAGAGAGTGATTTGGACTGACACCTGTCAGAGAGCTTTTGACGCCTTGAAGACTGCCATGTGCACGGCCCCCGTGCTTCAGGCGCCCAACTTCTCAAAAGATTTTGATGTTCAAACAGACGCTTCAGAGCATGGTGTAGGGACTGTTCTGGCACAGTTAAATGAGGAGGGCCTAGACCAACCTGTAGCCTTCATCAGTAGGAGGTTACTTCCACGGGAACAGAGGTGGAGTGCTATTGAGCGTGAGGCATTTGCTGTGGTCTGGGCGCTGAAGAAGTTGAGGCCATACCTGTTTAGGACTCACTTCCGGTTTCAGACAGACCACAGGCCCCTCAGATGGTTGATGCAGATGAGGGGTGAGAATCCAAAGCTGTTGAGGTGGTCCATTTCCCTACAGGGGATGGACTTTACGGTGGAACACCGCCCTGGTACAGAACACGCCAATGCTGATGGTCTGTCCAGATTCCTCCGCCTTAGTGATGAGAACTCCCTAGAGGTAGGATAGTTCTCCCCACATGTTAGACCTGGCATCCTTGGTGTGGGTCTCCCTTCCATTTTTTTTTTTCACTATGCCTCCACTGTTGTTGATATATTTTTGCTGGTCTAGATGCTTTGGGCACTTTGCCACTGCTATTTAGTGCCAAAGTGCAAGTGCTCCCTATGGTAAATTGATGTATGGATTAGTGACTCCATGTTTGGCCTATTTGATTCACTGTCAGACCCTAGTAGAGTGCACTGTTTGTGCCCAGGGCCTGTGAATCAAATGCTGCTGGTGGGCTTGCAGCACTGGTTGTGTCACCCACAGGGGCAGCTTGTAAAGTGTGTCTCAGGCCTGCCATTGCAGAGCCTGTGTGCAGTCTGGTACTGCCATGTCTACTTGGTAAGTGCACCCACTTACCAGTCCCCAAACCTTCCCTTTTCTGCATGTTAGTCACCCCTAAGGTAGGCCTGCGGGCAGGGTGCATTGTATGTAAGAGGTACGACATGCCCTGATGTGTGTGGCATGTCCTGATAGTGAATTATAGCCAATTTCGTTTTTCACTATTGCAAGGCTACCTGTCCCCATAGGCCAGAATGGGCAGTTTGATTATAACATCTTATAATCCTAACTGACCCAGGGAACATGGTAGAAAAACTAATTTAGTATGCCTGAACTCAGAATGATAAAATACATCTTTTAGTGAAGTTGGTTTTAACATTCTGTGTTTGAAAATACCACTTTTAGAAAGTAGGTATTTTCTTGCCTAACCATCCAGCCTGCCTCTGCTAGCTTGTGTATTGTATGTCTGGGTTTGTGAGTGACAGGGGCTGGGGGACTCCAGGAGACAGGGTGAGTCAGCACAGGGCTGAATAGACCTTTCTGCAAGTAGAGTGGTGGGAGGAGTAGCACCTGGGCCTGAATAGGGCTGTGCCTGCCTTCCACAATGCTGGCTCCACCTCCTGTGGTGCGTCTGATGTCCCTGGCCCACATTGACAAAGGAAGAAGGTGTGCACTGGCAGAATGCACCCAGAACTGGTTTGGACTAGGTACAGGACCCTCTGCCTTCAGAGGACAAAGGATTTATGGGTATAAATACTGGGGCCCAGACCCCAAGATTTTAGATCACTTCTGGGAATCAAGACGAACCTTTGCTGAGGTGAGGAACCAGAGAAACTGAAGGAGGAGACTATCCCTATGCTGTGTGCTGTTTGAGGGATTGGCCTGCAGTGGTTGCCTGATTGCCAAAGAAAGGAGAAAGGAACTTTGTGCCTACTTTCATCATCTTGCAGAAAATCTCCAAGGGCTTGAAGATTGAGCTTGCCTCCTGCTGAAGTCTCAGGGACACAAGACTTCACCAACCAGCTCCCCTGAGTTCCCTTGCTGGGAATTTGAAGTGCCTACTGTTGTGTTGGGCCTTCTGAGAGACTGCGTGTTGCTGGGAGCTGGAAGTGCGACTCACGAAGAAGAAACGTGTCGCCGCCGCAGCAGCTGTCGTCGCATCGCCGAGAAAGCGTGCCGCCGCTGCCGCTGTCGCCATCGCATCGCCGAAGTGCCTCGCATCACCGGAGAAGAGTGTCGCTGTCGCAGCAGACGCCGTCGCATCATCGGAGAAGAGTGTCGCAGGGCCTGTCGCGGCTCAGAAGATTCACCGAGTCGCCGCACAGCCGTCGGGCGTGCACGCATCGCCCCCTTCGTTGTCGCATCGAGAAGAAGACGCCACTTCGTTTCAATGCACCGGGTCGTCATCGCATCGAGGCGCTGCTGGTCGCATCGCCACAGAAGCGCAGTAAGAAACCGGCGCATCACCTCCCCACGCGGTGAAGAACCGACGCATCACCTCCTCGCCGGTAAGGAACCGACGCATAACCGTCCCCTACGCAGCAGTAGGGAACCGACGCATCACCTCCCCCGGAGCAAGGAACCGATGCATCACCGTTCTTGCGTGTAAGGAACCGACGCATCACCTTCCCTGCAACTCTTTTGTTTGTATCGCGTTACGCATCCAAAGGTGCATTGAACGTAGAGTGTCGCATTTATCATCTTTATTGAACTGAACTATTTTCTACCATTGACAGTCATATTTTTCATAGTGTATTGTGGATTTTTGTCGTTTTGGGTCTTGTGTTAAGTCTATATAAAAATACTTATTTTTATAATCCAACCTGTGTGGTGCCCATCTGTAGTGTTGTCACTGTGTTACTGTATGTGTTCACAAATGATTTACACACTGCCTCTGAGATAAGCCTGCCTGCTCGTGCCAAGCTACCAAGGGGCTGAGCAGGGGTTATTTTAGTAGTGTATCCCCCTTACCCTGACTAGAAGCAAGGGTCCCTATTTGGACAAAGGTACCTACCTCTGCCAACTAGAGACCCCCAGTTCTAACATTAACTTTTTGTAAAAAACACAATTTTTAACCACAAAATGCACGTCACATGATTATATGTCATTTGAACTCCAACCCATTTTTCACAATATTGATAAGCCTTAACAAAGTATTCCAAATTTATGTACAACTCATTTACTAGTAATGTCATATCTAATAACACCTATATTTTCTGAAAGTGAGGCTACTATAATATAGATAAATTCATATAATTTGTAAATGTAACATTTATGGATCCGACTCGGGGGATACTGAAAAAAAATAATCACTTAAACTCGTATTTCGTCTTTTACACAGACCACCAAACTCTGTATTTGTAAAAAAGTGTTTACAGAACTTCCAACAGGCACTCTTATTGATGTGCCATAAATGCCATTGCCTTATTCTTACATAAAATTGTTGGAACATGACTAATTAATTAAGATGCACGAAAGTCATATCGCTAATATCACGTTTTAAGATGACATAACTTCAATAATATAAACAAATTCCACATAATACTGTACCTTGATTCGTTATTTAATGCATTGAAGTCTCATGAATCCTGTTCTTTCCTTTGAAACATATCATGTCCAAATGAGGAATCCCATCATCTCCAAAGAATAAAACATGTGTTCTGCTGGTCCCATGCACTTATTGTCTTAAGATAATGTGAGCAGATTAATAAAAAAAACATTATTTAAACTACATGAACATTATCTATCCAATCAGATATATTACCAACAGTGATGTACACGGGAAATTAGCAAACGCTGTACCTCTTATAGCTGTATCAGCATATCCCTTATATCTTTGGAGACAGGTCCCTCCCAATAGGTATCCAGTGCCTATGTTGGCATAAGAATCTGTTTGAATCATAAATGAACAAAAATTCATTTGTACTCTCCATATCATCTCCCTCAAACTGTATGTCAATCGGTCATAGGGTCAGAGGCAAGGATCAATATGTTCTTTGATACATAATTACTGTCAATACTATTGTCTCAACCATGTCACAGGTCAATCTTTTCTTTTTTTTCCTTCATCATTAGATAAAGGAAGGGGGACCGTCATTGTAATCATTATTTAATATGTGATTGGTTCCTTTCCTACAAATAGTGTAGTCACATTTATGTAACTCTCTATCCCTGAAGGACACTATCTTCCATAATTCCTCAAAACATGCAGGGCAAGTAACACTACTTAGATTCATCTGTTTTTATATTGCTTTCATGTACCCACCTAAACACTTATGAGTTTGTAACTTTGGGACACACCTTATAAAAAAGTATAGGTGACAGCCTGAATTCACAGCTTGACAGCTGATGTGGTCAGTATAGAGCACTCCAATCAACCTAGCGATAACATAAACAAAAGCGTTTCATGCCTGGGAAAGACTCGATCCCCGAACCAATATTCAAAGGACCTTGCCATTTCCCAGTGGGCAGCATTGCATGCCCAGAGACAATGTTAAAATGAGCTATCTATTCTCAGTCTACAATACGGACATAGCATATAGTGCTATAATCTGATAAATATGGCCATACAAAATGCATAAACCTTATAACCATCTTAGCAAACATAAGTCCCATTAGTTGTTATGTCCCTGTTCAGATCTTCTTTTAAACAATGAGTTAATTCTAATGAAGAGCGCTAACATAAGCCCAAATGTGTGCTGATCATCTTTGCTAAATAAGAATATGGAGTTTTACTCCTGTTAGGGAGACTAGGAGGCAGTTCTTCCAGATCAGAGCACCACAAAAGTCTGACTAAATTAACTTGATGTGATAGGTGTGTTCTTCTTGTGCCTCAGCCTCATCATTTGTAAATCACCCTCTTACTGTCTGTTTGGAAGGTAGCAGGATGGTCCAACCTCATCCAGGCATTTCTGAAAAGGCTACAGAGTTTATAAATGAATGGTAGTCTTGTAGAGCGCGAACTTTGCCCAAAGGCGTAAGGCGCTAGGGATAGAACCGGCGGTCATAAGTAGAAGGGATAAGGCTTTAGCTGTTAAAGTGTGAAGAGCCATGTTTATAAAGACTTGCGAAAAGGTTGATGCAACTCTTGACAAGAGATCATTAGAGGGAGAGTGTTCCAGAGCTTAGAAGCGGCAACAGCAAAGGCTCTTCTCCCCATCTGGCCCTCCTGAACCTAGGGACCACCAGCCAGTTTTCCTTGGCAGACCGCAGCTGTTTGGTGGGGACGTACCATTGGAAGAGTCTTTTGATACCTTCAGAACCAGAATTATGAAGAGCCCTATGGACAATGCATAGGCCTTAAACAAATTCTCTTTTCTATTCGGAAATGCACGAAGACCAGTTTTAAGCCTGTGTTTTACCCTTTCTTTCCTGACCATCCTCAATTATGTGTGGGCAATTGTTTGATAGTGTATGAACACCAAACTAATCATCTCAGAACGTCTTCCCATACTCAGCCCATTATTTCTTTCAAAAAAACCCATAGCTCAATCTCTTCTCCTACCCTGGCTTGTTGGGTTAAGTGGGTCATGTACTTAGTCAGGATTGATACCTCCATTTTTGGACCCCAATCCTCTAGGGGGGGGGGGGCATGGCTTTCAAGGCCTTCTGGGCGGGTTCTCATCTGGAGGACATTTTGAGATCAGCCGATTGATCAAATGATAATACTTTTCTTACTTTTTTTTGCAAACCTATACATACTGCTTCTTAGGTGGTAATAAATATGCTTCAAACAAGCATTATAGTAGCTTCAGTGACTAGTCTTCCGAAGGAAAATCTTAGCTTTATTAAAAACACGGAGGTGAATATTATCCCACCGCAACATGTTACTAACAATGTTCTTTCCCACCCTACAGTTACCGGTGCTTCAACATCTACAGCTACATGATTTACCTCCTTCCAACTCCAGGATTCCAGTTGGTTCCTCTCCACGTCTTTCCTGGCACGGTCTTACTCCAGTTTCTTGGACTTTACCCAGGAAATGTTTATCCTTGTGTTGTCTGTTTTGCTGATTTTTCTAATTTTACTGTTATTTCATTCCTCTGCATGACTTCTCGCAAAAGAAAAGAGGACTGTTCGCAGTCAAGATAGGTGTTATAGGCTATGTCGTGTTCTGATTGGTGGTCATGTTGGACTACAGTTCTTTACCCATTAGCTGTTGTCCCTAAGCCTCTTGGGACTAGTAGTTTATATTTTTCTCTTCACTGCTGCTATTGGAAATAAAGAAAGTTAAGAAGGCATAATACTCGCCTCCGTGTCTTTAATAAAATTAAGCCTTTCCTTCGTAAAACTAGGAAAATCTAGATTACATCCCTAAAACTGTGGGCCTGATTAGCATTAGCCCCTGTGATAGTTATTGTTGCAGATAAAATTTCGAGACTGAGGCATTCAAGACTTATCAGATGCTATAATTATTTCATGGCCTACTTTTTGGTGAATAACACAAAGAATTTGGGGCGTTATTCACCAAAATCTATATGTCCAGGTACATACCGGGTCTTTTTCATCTGTTAAATTCTGGCAGGGTAGATCTAGCGAAATTTAAGGAAGGATGTAAACTTTATCCCTTCTAGTAATTACAAGGTGTGATAAACATTGCCAATGTAAAAAATGTATCCTCCCTCAGTAGAATATAAGGCATAATACAGAAGTAGCTCTTATGCTTAAATAAATCAATTTGAAATGTGAAGGATAGGTCTCAGTTAGAGCAATGCCATTTTATCATCTATCAACTAGGTAGCAAAATATTGTAAAATAAATGTTCTCTTTATTTTAATTTTTTATTTTTTATGTTTATTCGTAAAGTAGGATATTTCTCTCAAAAGCTCTGGGATACATATGGTTTAATATGCAATAAATGTTTTGCAGATGTTTTGGCACTGGTTCCACAATCATTTTCTCCACTTTGCTCTAGTACAAAAATATTTCTGTGATATGAACTAGAGAAATGTTGTTTATTTGTTTTTGTACTACACATAAATGCAATAGTGCAATAATTAGCTGTCCATTTTTTGTGACAGCGCAAACCTTCCAATGTTGGAGAATGTGCAATAGAATTTTTAATAACTGGAGCCCTACTACACATAGAGCGCACTTTCCCTGTTCACGTCTCGGCGCACCTTAAAACAGGTGCGACAGACGCAAACAGGTAAAGTGCACCCTATTACTTTGAATGCGTTGCCTCGAGGGCCGCCGCAAAGTCGTGCTGCCCTGGGGGCGGCGCATTCAAGTGAAAAACGGAGCGACTTTGAAGCAGCTGCTCCGGGCTTCACTGTGCAGGCGGCAACCCGTCTGCAATTTTAAGAGGAGAGAGAGATCTCCTTGCAGGCGGGTGCAGTAAGTGACTGCACCTGCCTGCAAGGGGATTTATAGGGGTGTCAATAGGACCACCTTTCGCCACACCAGTGGGCTGTCATCAGGGGGGGCACTGACAGTCACCACCTCCTGAAAGCTTCTTTGTCTCTGCACCCGCGTTGATAATAGGGCGCGGGCACAGAGGCTAAGGGATTCCTTTATTTGCCTGAGGCCAAGCGTCCATGCAAATGAGGGAACACCCTCCAGTGATAGCGCTGGTGCTATATGTGTGCCAGAGCTTTCTGTAATACAGAAAGGGCCGCACAAGCGTCTGCAGCCGATTCTGTAATACCAAAGTTTCCCGGGGGTGCGCAAAGCGGGCGCACATGCCCGTTGAGACCCCAGGGCACTTTTCATAATACAGACCTTGGTGAGGGCTAGTGGTGGATGTGTGTATGTACATTTGCTATTTTGTCTGAAATTCTATCATTTTTATGAAAAAGAAGACTGACACATTTTAGGAAATAAACTGGGAGTTTTTTTTAATTCTACAAAACATTTCAATTTTGCCCTAATGTTATCCATGAGACCTGTGTTCTCACAGCATTTCCATTTTGCTGCATTTACACTGGGCCCTAGTTCAAGAATGCGTATTAATTTCACAAATAGCTAGGCTATAATTTTCTTTGATTTTGTTTTTGTTTTGTTTCTCTACACACAATATGTTATTTTTTAACGTTTGAGACAAGGGCCTACTTTCCCTTCCGCGGTGGATTTTGTTTGACATGAAGATCAAAAAATCCTCAAACTGAGAGGCTACAGGCTGTTGCAGCTCATATTTTTTTTCCTCTACTGAGCCCCCTTTGTGGTCTCGATGCTTGGCAGACAGACTTAAATGAAAAACATTTTTTTAGAATATGTTCTGCTGTAAAAGTCCACTGAAAAGCCCTTGAGCATCTTGTGAATGAAAGTACAAAGTCCTCAGGGGACGGCTCCGGAAAACTTTTTTTCTGGTCGTGAGTGGACGTATGCCATGAAAATAAATCATAAATTACACATGCATAGCTAGTATACATGATTCCCGAAGCCAGAAACGGTTAAGATAGGCATGAGTAAACTAGCAAAAAACTTGCGTGAAAATATGCCACCCTTCAGCAATGTAAGCTGGATGGTGTAATGCAGGATTTTCCCTTATCCATGAAGTCACAGAGACCAAGTAACAATATGAACAAGGAGATTAAAGATCTTTTCCGATGGGCAAGAGTAGCGGTCAGGGAGGCCTTGGAGGGCTCCGGATGCACTACCTCTCATGCAGCAGTGTGGGAGACTGCAGGGGTCAGCACTTGCAGCGCGCATTTGCGGGCTGCTGCCCTGGATTATTTTTGCACGCGTGGGCCCGAAGAGGGTCTCCCCACTATAATCTACGGTGTGTGCCCGCCCCCGTTGGGACACACCTTGGGGGCATTACCTTTGTTGGCATTACAGGGACACACCTCGACGGAGGCCCCCGATTCCCTGTGCTCAGGTTCCACATTATTGTAATAGAGGAGCAGATGCTTCTGCGCTCCATGTTGTTGATGGGAAGTACCATATAAAGTGTAGTAGGAGTGCAGGGACGCTGCACCTTATGTGTTTATGGTGATGTTTATTAATGTATATGGTTTTGCTGTATTTATGCCCTGATGTTGTGATGTATGTCGCTTTATACCTTGCAATGAGAGGATAACGAGTATCAGTTCAGGGCCAGCATAATATGTACAGGGATGGTGTATGCTATTTTCATGACGTGTGCAACCTATAAGTATTCACTCTATTGCACTACCTGTGATCTTATGACAATTGCATGGTTGGCAAAGTGTTTTTGTGATATCTGTATGTTGGATTTTTGTTGTTTTGGTCTTATTTGGTTTAGATAAAAATACTTTATTTTTGTAAGCTGGTTTGGTGTCCATTTGTAGCGTTTTCACTATGTTACTGTGTGGTTATGTACAACTGAGATAAGCCTGTCTGTTCGTGCCAAGCTACTAAGGAGGTGAGCAGGGGTTATTTTAGAAGTGTAATCCCCCATACCCTGACGTGAAGGAAGGGTCCCTACATGGACCAGGTGCATACCTCTGCCAACTACAGACCCCCATTTCTAACAAATACCTATGCACAGAAGAGCAGGTGCTCCTTGAGGACACATTTTCCAGCACCCAGGCAACATAGGGTCGTAATGGGCCGTGCTCAAATCTCACCACCAGAGACTAGAAACAAACCAAACTTTGGCACAGGAAGGCAGTGAGTTCAGCAGGTGTGTTCACCAGGAAACTTCACCCCAAAACCTATTTGTTCTTGGGCAGCCCTGTTCCAGTCTGTGACTAGAGCTAGCAAGGATTTTTTCCCACTTGCTAATTGACTATATTTCTGAACTTCGTTTGCAAGAAGGTACATTTGTCAGCAGCGCAGTCCAGCAGAACTTCAGGAAGACAACATGATCATACCAAGCACTGGAGAATCAGGGAGCATAAAGGTACATGTTGAGGACCCACTTTGGGATCAACAACTATCTGTGTGGCGACCTCCCATTTTCTAGAGCAGGCTGCAGCGCATATACTCATGCCTTGGTGTTAGACCTGACAGCCTTGGTGAGGACTTCCCCCAAACTTTTTATCTTCTCTCCTGTTTTCTGAAATTCTTTTTGTTGGCCTTAGAAGTCTGTGCACGTTACCACTGCTAACCAGTGCCAAAGTGCTTATGCTCACTCCTTTAAACATGGCAAAATTAGCTTACACCCAATTGGTACATTTAATTTACGTATATGTCTCTGGTAAAGTGGAACTACATGTATACAGGGCCTCTAAATTAAATGCTATAAGTGGGCATGCAGCACGTATTGTGCCACCCACTTATGTAACCCTTTAAAACATGTCCCAGGCCTGCCATTGCAGCCTTTGTGCAGTATTGAACTGCCAATTCAACTTGGCAAAATAGTCCTTTTGCCAAGCATAAACCTTCTTTTTTCATACATATAAGTCACACCTAAGGCAAACCCCAAAAAGCCCATAGGGCAGGGATCAGTGTGTCTAAATGGTTGGAAATTTATTTTTAAGTTTTATATATCCTGGTAGTGAAAAACTCCCAAATTTGTCAATACTGTGAGGCCTACCTCTTCCGTATGATAACATTGGGATGCCGTATTAAAAAGTGCTTTCATTTGGTTGGGAACAGATAGAAAAGTCATGTTTGGTTTCAAATTAATTGCATTTTAAAATCCTCTTTAATAGCAAAGTCGGATTTTAAGTCACAGTTCTGAAAATGCTGCTTTTAGAATGTTGGCATTTGCTTGTCCTAAATATTTGGAGCCTCGAGCCTGTGTTCTGGGTCAAATGACTGTGATTAGAGAGGCCGTTGGCCTTTGTGTAGTCCTCCCAGACAGTGAGACAAAGGGGGACTAGGTGTTGGCAGGATGGACCACCCTGTCAAGATGAAAGGGGAGGAACTGTCTGATTGCCCCACTTAAATTTTAAAGGGTGGCCTCCAGCACACTCACCAAGCACTTGACCCCAGCTTATTGTCACCCTAGACCTCATGGAGCCTGGACAGGGGGAGAAAGAAAATTTCCAGAACCAGCAGTAGGAGGCCAAGATGTTTCTACCACTTCAAAGGCTGCCACCAGGTAGAAATATTGGACCCTCAGACCAACTCTTTAGTTCAGGCCTGGACCTGCGGTGGACCCCCAGAAGGCTTGCCTTGTATTTCGGAGGACTGCCCTACTGCTGCCAGAGGACTGCCCTTCTGCTTGAGGCCTGCTTTGAACTCTGGAGAACTAGCCTGCTGCTACCAGAGGCCTGCACTGCTGCGTGAAGCCTGCCTCGTACCCTCAGAGGACTGCCCTGCTGCTTGAAGTCTGCCTTGCTTCTTGATCACAGGACTACCATAGTTACTCCAAGTGGTATTTGGCTGGCCTTGAACCCTCACCTGGCCCCTGCCTGAAGTGATTCCTTCCCTCCAAGTGCTGTCCCCCCAGTACTGGGCCCATGGAAATAGCGCCAAAGGTGCCCAAGCAGCGAAAAACCAAAACGTGAGACTTCGAAAATTCTCCACTAAAAAGTGGCATGAGAACCGGCAGGAGACCGTGACCTACCATTTTTGTGGATCCTCCCAAGGTGCATCGTCGGTTGGCCCGACTTCGCAGTGGCTCCCGCTGCATTGTTCTCCGCAGCAGCAAATCCTGTTCATCTCCTCTTCTCGGAAGGGGTATCTGTCCCCGTCAATGACAGCCTCAGGCTTCATCCCGCTCGAGATTTTCGACTTCCAAAAAAACGCCAAAGTTCGAACATAGAAATCTTTGCAGCGATTTCATTCAGTGGTTCCTCGAGGATGATGATCCAGCGGTATACTAACAACAGATACTCCGCTACGATATACTCACCAGGGCCCATAAATCGCAACACACTCCGTATCGAGTAGACCGCTGGAGTCTTATTGTTTATAATTTCATATTTCTCAAGATTAGTTATTTAACATTCCTTACTAACCTTTCACTGATCAAAAAGTTCTTTCCTCTGGTCAATGGACCATTAGTTGAACTAATTGATGGTGATAATGAACATAACTCTTAACTGTTCTTTAATTAAAGAAAAATAACCACAGACTCGGGAAGTTTTAAAATCTTTATCTAAATTAAATGAATGTGAACCATCTCAAAATTTCAGCACAAACACCCTCATTCATAAGAGTGTAAATTCAATCGAAATACTTCAGACTCATGCAATAAATATGCTCAGAAAAGAGAGGATAGAGAGAAAAGAACATCTACAAACGGACAAGAAATAATAATTACCAAGGATGGTGTGAAGACCAAACCCCCTGGCCAAAGGGCTGGTGAGGGTCCCCCGAGATAGATCAGGAGACAAAGACTTCAGGACAGGATTCAGGACAGGATACTTGACCTCTCTAAATACCGACGCCTGCGTCGCACCCCTCTCTAACACTCTCTTCCTCCTCGAGTTTCTTCTGCGATCTTCTTGTCTAACCCAATTAAATTAAGATAGAAGGTTCTGCATTCGGTTTCTTCATCAGCATCTCACAGCATCTCTCCCTGCGTCAGCATTTCAGCAACACGAACTCCCAGACAGCATCCCGAGCTCTGCTACCTAACTAACTAAAACTACCTCAATTATATCCTTCGTTCATCATGTACCACCCACTAAAGTTTCAATATCGTAAAAATACTAAATCTAATTGGTCAGGCAAGGGGGATGATCATCACACCATGCTTACATATTACTTTTATTCTATCATTCTATTGTTTGCAAAACCCATCCCCTTAAACTTTATTCATTTCTTTCGTTCCCATAAATATCCAAACTTTATTAGCAACAATTATTTCAAAATCATGAATATGAGTCTTCTTGGCTGAACTCTTCACCCTCTGTTCTCAGGGCACATCATTCTCGTCCTTGGACGTCCTTCCGGGTTAACCTTGGTCATCCTTCCGGGTTAACTTTCTTGTGGGCATGCGCATAAATCACGTGACTCAGCTTACTTTGGTCATTCGCGAAAGGCCCAAATGCGCACTAATAATAAAGTCAAAAAGACAAAAGTTACTTTCACAAATAAATGGTCTCACTGTATACCACCCATCTCTACTCTAACCCTCTTTACTTATTAATACTTTCCCCGCATTAGCATTAGTAAAATAGCTGGTTTTCATTTCGGCTAAGCAGATGCCATGAATGAATGAATATGCATTTCTAGAGCGCATGGCTACCAAAAGGCCTCCCAGCGCTAAAAGGCAGTAACATCACCGTGCAGTGGTCAGGAATCATGGAAAAAGAAAAGTTTTCAGGGATTTACGAAAGGCCAAATAGTTGTCCTCCAGGCGTATGTGATTAGGAAGTTGGTTCCAGCACTTTGGTGCGGTATATGCAAACATACGTCCACCGCTCCGCGATCTGTATATCCTGGGAACTACTGCTAGATGTTTATTCTCAGAGCGTAGAGATCTCTTAGGATAGTAGGGGGATATGATGGAACGAAGGATCGGTGGGCCCTCGGCCGAGAGAGTTCTATGGACAATGCACAGTGCCTTGAACTGAATTCGTTCCGCAACTGGGAGCCAGTGAAGAGAGGCCATGCCATGCACGTGAGTCTTCAAGACTTCATTTTAATGCCTTCTGCACATGCGCTAGAATTTCCCCCCAAGCTTTATCTCGTCATACTGCGTAGATGCAGTTGACGCATGCGCGGTAAAGATTTCCCGTTTAAAGCTGTATTATTTTCATTAGTACACACATAAGCAAGCTTCACTAACCCGTGTGTTTCTGTGGTGCGTGTTATTATTTACAGGACACGGTTAGTAATTCGTTAATAAGTTAAACGAGAGGATTACTTTCGAGCAAGTCTCTTTCTTTACGAGTCCTTGCTCCATCAATGACGCCTCCTTGGACACCGCCCGTTGCCTTGCCCAGCTGAACTTTACCTTCTCAGCAACTTTTTCTTCAAATTTCTTCTAAGTCCAAAGGTAAGTCAAGACGGGGCACGATCCACTCTGCATAGCCGAACCACGCTCCATCTCAGTCAGCCATAACGTTTGACTGTGTCCTGGTCTGATACGACCAGATGTTGGTGTCTTGATCTTTTAGGCAGTAGTTTTTACTAAAAAGTTAAATAGTTCATAACTCCAGTTCCACTGATTCGATTTTTGTAGTTTTGGTGTTAAATTATTTATTAAACTTTTCTAAATTGGTGTGGGATTTTTCTTGTGCTATGTTTTCACTTTATTACTGTTTGAGTGCTGCATAAATATTTTACACATTGGCTCTAAGTTACGCCTGACTGCTTTTGTGGCAATCTACCCGAGGGTAAAGCATAGGTCAATTTAGTGAATTTTATGGTTCACCCTGACAGGGATTGTCATTGTTGCTTGAGAAGGGTCTTCACACCCCTCAAACAAAAACCCAATTTCCTATACTTGGCAGCTGGGCAACAGCCCAAGTCCTAATTACTGCAAGGGCACTGATGAAGGTCAAAAATCTAACTACACAGATTTGGGTAGATATTCTGTCGTAGGAAAGATACTGGGTAGGACACGTCTTGCCCTGCTCCCAGAATGCACTCTGGGGGCTGATGCCTACCTGATGCCTACACAACACCTAGCAAGTCGTTTTAATATAGCCCTTCTATCCAGGATGTCATGTGCTCCCCTCGAGATGTATTGAGGAATTAGCTCTATTTTTTTCCTTGTATTTGGCCGTGCAGAGTCTGTATGTTGTTTTTTTGCCCGATTACTTGATGTATCAATTGATGCCCGGATTAAGTCTCGGTCCTGTGGCGCTGGGTTAAGATGATAATGTGCGCTGTTTCTTACAATGCCACGAGAGTTCGCGGCCGACGCGGCCTCAGTTCCTCCCAGCAACGGATCTCTTTTCTTGTCTCCTTTGGGCTGGCTGCTCTCCTCTGGGTCCGCTTGTCTACTGGTGATTACCTCTTGTGGACTAAGGGTACTTGTGCTAGTTGTATTGCCCAGGGCGTTTAATGTGGTTCTTTGTGTATCTAGGATGGATGGTTTGGTTGCTTCCTGCCCTACCTGAGGATAAAATATACTGTACACTTTCCTTGTTTGTCGGTTCGTACTGTTTCGTTGTTTTGGGCTTACTGAAGTTACTGCCTCATTTGTGGTGGAGTGTTGGGGTGCCCTTGCCGCGGGCCTGGTAATATTTTCGGTGTTGTCCCTCTCAGTCGATTCCTTGTCTTTTGCATTGAGCATTGTTTTTTGGGATGGCATTGCATTCGGCCCTCTATTATTTGATTTGCTTTTTCTTGCTTTCCTCAAGCGTTTTCTGTCCTTCTTTGTGAGGGAGATGGGCAAGGTGGACTGTTTGGGTCTTGCGTCTGCAGACGTTTGCAAAGCGTGGTTAATTGGCGCTGCCTCTTGTACTCCTGCGTGGGCTTGTTCGCTTAATTCCTCTAGCTCCCTCGAATCTTCTGTGATGAGAGCGCTTGGGTGCTCTGGGGGGTTTGATATCTCCTTGTCGCATGGGTACTACTTGCCCTACCTTTTCCTTGGTGGCCTTCTTGGTCGTCTGTCGCCTGCTTGTAGTCTTTGTCGGGCTCTGTTGGAGGTTCCCTAACAGCCCTGAGCATCTCTGACATTAAAGTTGGTACCGTTGCCAGTTTGTCGATTATTTGGGGGCAGTGGCAAGTATGAAATGAGGTGTCCCTGTCTTGCTGTACCTACTTTATCATGGTGTTCAAGTCTTGCAAATTTGCTTCTATCCCCTGTACATGGATAGCTAGGATGTTTAAAAGTTCAACTTGAGTGTCTAGCTTATCTGCGTGATATGTCATCGCGGTTCCAATCATTTCCATGGTGTTTAGTAGTTGGGGCCATATGAAGGTCGTAGGAAGGCTGGTCAGTACTTCCTTTTGTGTTCGTTTCAGTTGGTTTGATTGATCCGAATGCTCCATGTAATCATTATACTCGCTCGGTAGTTCATTTCTATGTGGAGCGTTGGGTGCTGTTTCCCTTGCCATTGAAGGGCTGGGCTCGATGGTTTCTTGTGACGGGCACCTGCTTAGTTTGGTATGAGATGATTCGTAGACCTTTTGCTGATTGGGGTTTATAGGGGTTTTGGGTTCGGGTGATAAAGCAAGCTTGACATAATTGTCGTAATTTCCCACCCACCCGGAGGCTGAACCCTCTTGTTCCAATGCGTGTGGTTCTGCCATTAAAAGAGGAAGATAGGCAGTTGCGAACTGACTTAATATTTGATCCTGGTGAACCTGGTTATGGTTATGCATGAAGCCTCCTTCTGGTTCTTTCGTAATGGTTTGCGGTGGTTCCAGGTGTGATGGCTGATTGGAGAGGAAGTCCCAGCTTGTGTCAGGTGCCCTATGAACTTGAGCCTCTGCTAGCTGGGGGTGTTGAACTTGAGGGAATGACGATGGATCTTGAACTTTGGAAAGTAATGGCCTGGTTTGGTCTTCTAATCCAGGAGGGCGGATGTCGATGCTCCCCGAGCACGATGTTTTTATCATTTTTGTTGTCGTTACTGCTCTTGCTGCTGGCCGCAATGCTTTTACTTGGGGGGCCTGATTTGTTGTTACTTTGCTTAAGTTCCTTAGGTTCCTCGGGGTCCTTACACTCCATTTGATTCTTGTGGCTCCCTGACAAGAGTCTGCAACATACTTTTAGGAAGTCTGTGATCAATGCCCACTTGCTGGCTTTAGTGCCAAAACCATGTGCATGTGCAGTGAGTATGGTTGGATCTTCCTCTTCTTCTTTTACTCCGTTTTTGGTTTTATCTAAAATTGGCTCTGCTTCGGCAGTGCTAGCAACTCAGCTGTGTTGGAGGCCGGGCTCAATGTCCCTTGCTTTGTGTTGTTGAGATGGGTTGTGGTTTCTCTTTCTCGGCCGGACACTGACTCTATCTCTGTCTCAGTCTCAGTCACTGGCCTTGGCGAGTAATTTGGGGGTCCGTGTCCATGTCCTGTGACCCCCTCTTCCCTTCTTAACTCTTCCCTGGGACTTCTCTTCGCCACCTTTGGTTTTCCCTGATCTCATGTTATGTATATTAGAAATGCTGAATGTTCCGAATATTCCGAATGTTTCCAAATGTTTCGGGTGTGTCAGGTCCTTAGAGGTCGCTCGTGGTCGCTCGTGCCTATCAGTTGTGGCTGAGAAAGTCAAGCGCAGGGGCAGGGGCTTGGGCTTAGGCCAGGGGGGCGAGGGGGGCCTTCTCCTTCTCCGTGAGACTAGCCCGTCAAAGGCCTGCTGAGCCCTACCAAACCAACTGCCCCAGACCTCTTACCTTGGGGTGCGCCCTTCTGATCGGAGAAATCAGCACTTCGGCACCCCCGGCGACCCGGGGTGTAGCACAGGGTGGCGCAGGGTGCCACCAGAGATCCACTCGGGACACTACCGGTGGCGGCTTGGAGGCGTCTTGGGCCCCTCTGCTCCTCGTCTCCTTGTCTCCTCTTGCGTCCCGGTGGTCCAGTGGCCCGGTATCCCAGTCTCCGGGGAGTGCTGGTGCGGATGGTAAAGGGAGTCGCGATGGTTGATTTCTTTTGGGCCTCCTTAATCCTTAATCTCCTTGTGAGCGGGGCGAGCAGGGCCTCAGGGGAGACGCAGGCCGCACCCGGAACTAACCGGGACGCCTCCGCGTCACTCTGGGCGCACTCTCAGCAGCTGCCGTCTGACAGCGGCTGCACTCGCGGGTGCTCTCGGGGTTGTTAAACCACCCCCCCCCCCGCTGGCCGACAACCCCTGGTCGGTGGTCACAGCCTCCCGAACCTGGCCGGCAGATTTTTAGCGGGTTTTCACGGGTTGCGGTTGAGCAGCTGAGCGGCGGCTCCTGCTCCGATTACGCGCCACCCTCTGCGTGCCTCTGCGTGACCTCTGCTTCCAAAACTGATTTGGCAGTAACTTCTACAATTTCTAAACCCAAGCAAGTACATTTTCCAGGGGTCAACTTTGGCTGGAAAACGCGTGTATTTGCTCTAGATAGGCCATGAAGACAAATAATTAAGAGAGGAGAATAAGAAGTGGTGAATGACAATTGTCTAAAGTTTTTCTGTGGTCAGCAGCCATCCGCCACATCCAGTTGGTACAAAAAAAGATGTCTGCAAACACCTAATGATAAATCTAGCAAATGTGATAATGGTCACTCTTTTGTCTACAGTTGTTTCAGTGTTCAGAATTATTATTACAATTGTAATCTACATAATGGTCACAAACCTTCAAATCCATTAACAAAATAAGCACAATAAGAACATATTTACAACAGGTCACCAAACTGAATTTAGATGCAAAAAGGAGGCACCACTTCTGAGTGCAGGTTATGCACCCAAAATCTACTCAAATGCTGTCACTAACCAGAATCTTGGTAAAAGGGTTGAGGAGATGAAACCCTTATGACCACAGGATGAAGAGGCCAGATATAGGCTTAATAGGTTGACGATTTGATGAGTAAGTGCATGGATAGGTGGATGAATGAAAGACTGAGCAAAAGCATGGATAGAGGACTGGGTGAGTGAATTAATACATGGGGAGAAAAGTGGATGAGTGACTGCACCCCTCATTTTGATTTGTGGCAGACGTTTGTTATGTCTGGCCTGCAGTAACTGCTGCACGTTTGCGCCTGTTCCCTTCTGGATTACTTCTTCAGGTATGTGAATGTTGGGGGGAGAGTATGTGTGCTATGTTTGCAGGTTAGACTGTGACTGTGACTACAGTAGATGGTGCGGGGGACACTAATGTCCATGCCACACTATCGCAATGTCAGTAGGTCTCCTGTATGGGGGAGCACCTGTGTTTCTCTGAACTCCTCACAATGTGGAGCTTACCTGTATCTGCAGTAACTGGTCTCCTCTGGTGCCCCAAATTCCTTAGACATGGCATAATGCTGTTGTTATAGTCAAATAATCTAACACTGAGGAACTGCCATTGTTTAATATCTCAGCTTTTGAATGCCTATTATTTTATAGGACAGAACAAAAAACACCTTATCTATAATTCTATGTTTTCTGCAAGAGGGTCTTCTGGGATTTGTAGACTGTCTCATTGGCTCACTTGGCAAGAAAGAGAGAGAAAACTCTGCAAACACCACTATTCTGCAAATACTAAACAACAACTCTGCTATCACCATGGTAGCACTTAGAGGCGAGGCTGTCAGTGACGAGGAGGAGGATAGGACGTAAGTGGTTGCTTACTTTACTGCTACAAAAAAGCAGACATGGTGATACTGAGACAGGCACGCAAGGAAAACAGCTTCTCATCCCAGGGGTGTCTGCTTTTTTGTAGCAGTAAAGTAAGTAACCACCCCTGGGATGAGAAACTGTTTTCCTTGCTTGCCTGTCTCAGTATCTCCGTGCCTCTGACGAGCAGCGGGAGCCAGTCTCACAGCCTGCATGATGAGCAGGCTCTGTAACCTTTGTACAAACTTTTAGTTTCCTTTGGGCTTTGACTGAATATTTCAGATCAACGTGCAGAACAAATGCAGCTATCTGAGCCTCAGCTCAGTGACAGACACTTTTGCTTTCCTCAGGACCGTGATACAGATCTGAGACGTAAGGTGTGCTCAAATTCTGGTCTAGAATATGAGGCGATGGATATCAGTTCTAAAGACTCCTAGGGCCAGATTTATTAAAGGATTGCAAAGCCCTTGGGTCATGCCGGGTGACACAAGGTCAACGCAACCCTTAAGTCAGTGGGTTATGAAATCCAGAGTAATGCGCTGCCTTGCATTACTCTCCACTGGGAAGGCATTACTTGGGTGGAACGTGGGAGTTTACACGCATCCACTCATGCTTTTTGGCACATTGACCGATTTATCAAGACTAGTAAACCTGGGACTGCGTCATAATTCTACTCCTTCCCGATAGACGTGCAAAAAAGAGAAACATCTTTATTTATTTATATTTCCTCCTTGTTTCCTCTTTCTAAGTGTGCTAGAAAGTGAAAAATGCTTGTAAGGATTGTTTTTTTGCAGGAAGGTTTCCTTTCCTGCACAAAAATAATCCTGCCTGGAACGCAGGCACCCTTGCAACATGGCCCAAGGGTGCCTGCATTGGGGCTAGGCAGCACATAGTGCACCATGTTCTTGAGCTGCTTCCTCTGTTCAGTCTTCTTTAGTGCAGCTAGAAACTGTCTCCAAAAGAGGGCTCCTTCACTCTCAATGCCTTCCCCTCCTATTGTGGCCTCCCAGAATAATGAAACAACTCCTTATCTTATGACTGATAGTGGTGCAAAATAAGAATTACACTTCAAACAAGCGATGCTGACACATTGTTCCACTCATTATTTAGTGTACAGTGATTGCATATTCTCTAGCTAACTTGTGGTCCAGGGGCACCTGGGAGTCCACGACGCCTACTCAGGGGATCTGCGAGTGCTTAGACAATTAAATCATAATAACAGATTCATAATAAACTGTATATTAATACCAGAGGAAAACGTAAACTGAAAAAATGTAAACGTTCTGTAAATGTGAAAGAATTTGAAATTGGAGTCTAAACATTTAGTTGGTATCATCAGATTGATTCATGGGAGCAATGCAAGAGCATCAAACAGAATATAGTATGGACGATGAGTGGCCCCAACTGAATTTAGAAACACTCCTACCTTCCAATTTAAATTACAATTTTGATTTAAATAAAAGGTTTCATCATTTGTATATTTGTTTGATGAATGCTTGTTTCTGTATTTTAGTATATTGTTTTGCAATTCAAATCATCGAAATTGCTTAGGCCAGGTTACCCCGCTTCCAGTAATTACTCTGGGTGTACTCAGATTCCAATAATGATTCAGTGGGTCCCCGGGTTCCAGTAATAACTAAGTGGGGTCCTCTGAAGTCGTAAGGTTAAGAAAGAACAGCAGCTCTAGCAGACAGCTAAAATTGTTTCTAGGACCACTGCAGTAACAGATATATACCACCTAGGGATGGAAGGTAGTCCCCTGCAGCCAATGCGGCATGGGGGGAACGCAACCCTTTAGGGGGCACCCATTCAGCCTATGGCCAATGAACATTCGAGAGATGAGGAAGCCTGTGGAACTCCTCTTCACATTCTGCAGTGGAGCCTCATCATTTACCACCGATGCTATCACAGATTGTTAGTACATATAAATAAATGGTTATCGCCAGTGTTCTGCCTAAGAAAAGAGGAGCGCTAAGGTGAGAACAAGGACTATAAACAGACATTTTACTTGGCCGAAGGACATTAAAGTGCTTTGCATGAAAACCAGACTACATTACACTTTTTTCCCTAATTTTTCAGACACGTGGAGATTAAGTGATCTACCCAGAGTTATAGGATGTTGAGCTGAGACAGGCTCGAATCAGGTTCCCAAGTTCCAAGGTCAGCAGTTCTGGCTGTTAGGCCAAATTTTTTCCCTATAAATGAATGTAATACACAGAAACTTGTTTTGGAATTAACTAATGACATGCAGTTCTTTTTCAATAATATGTTCAACATGCAAGAAGACATTAGGAATCAGTGTAATATGTTTATAAAGAAAAATGGCATTCTAGAAAATTGGACAATCAGAAATCGAGTGAAGAGGACTCTAGAATTAGTCCTGTTACATTGCTGGATAATATACTTGTAAGAAATTGGGTTTTTGTTTGAGGGGTGAGCCCTTCTCAAGCAACAACCACAATCCTTGTCAGGGTAAACCACAATCATTGCTAAAGTAGTCTGTGCTTAACACTGTGGTAGCTTGGCACAATTGCAGTCAGGCTATTTTAGAGGCAAAGCGTAATGGATTTATGCAGCACTTTAACATCTATAAAGTAAAAAACACAACTCAAGAAAAATCCCACACCAATTTAGAAGAATAGAGTACATTTTAGTAAATAAAATGATACCAGGTCAACAAACATTCAATCAGTAGAACTGGAAATATGCAATTTCAAAGTTTTAGGTAAGTATAGTACCTAATAGCACAAAGGATCACTTGAGGTCATCTGGTCGTGCAAGTCTGGGTAAAAAATGTCACAAGTTCAGGCCGACCGCGTTGCAGCATGCGCCTGATACAGGAACCATGTTAGTCCGGCTGAAAAAGTTAACTTCTCAAAGTCAGGCACAGTGGACGAGGCCACGAGGAGCAAGGAAATCGTTGTGGATGGTCATCACTGTAACGCGAAGAGCAGACCTGGAGTCATATACAGTCTTTGCTGTAGCACGTAGAACCAGTCAGTCATTGCAGGTGGTTGTTGCTGGGGCTTTGCATTAGAGGTATTGCCAGGCTGCCGCTGCTGTAGCGCAATGACCCGATCTCGCATTGCCAGTAGATGCTGGCAGTCACTGTAGCACGAAGAGTCTGGTTCACCAGATCTTCACGTAGGAGGTTGTAGTGGGTAGTAGAGTCTTGGCACGAACGGGCCCGTTCGCTGTCGTGAAGAGCCCAAAACATCAGGATCTCTCTTTTCCTTACAGTGAAGTGATGTCAGCCAAGGGTCCAGAACCTGGGAAGTCAACTCTTGTGTATCAGGGACTCATTCTAGGCCAGCAGGGTACAGGCAGGTCCAGTTGCAGCAGGTCAGCTGGGCAGGTGCAGGGAGGGCTCTGGGGCTTGTTGTCCTCCTGTAGCTCATAACTGGAGGTCAGCCAAGTTAGTCTGGAAGGAAGGGAGCAGGTCCAGCATTCCTTCACAGAGAACAGGGCAGGCCTCAAGTGGCAGGGAAGCCCTGTGGTAGCAGCAGGGCAGTCCTCTGAAGAACAAGGAAGGCCTCAAGCAGTAAGGCAGTCCTCTGGGAACAAGGGAGTCCGTCTTCTGTAGTCCACAGGTCCAGGAGTGTACTGAAGAGTTGGACAGAGGTCCAATATTTATACCTGCTGCCAGCCTTTGATGTGGGGGAAACATCTAGCTCACACCCACATCTGGTTCTGGAAATTTCCTTCTTTCCCTTGCCAGGCTCCAAGTGGTCAGGGGAGACAATAGGCTGGTGTCAAGTTACTTTGTGAATGGGCCAGGGGCAGCCCTTTGAAATGTAAGTGGAACAGGGAACAGCTCCGCCCCCCATCCTGGCAGGATTACCCATCCTGCCAACATCTAGTCCCCCTTTATCTTACTGTCTGGGAGGAATACACAAATGCCAACTGCCAAGCTATTCACAGTCATGTGATCGAGGGCACAGACTGCGGGCACCAAATGGTTAGGAAACGAAAATGCCAACTTTCTAAAAGTGAAAGAAAAAACCAGGACTATGTCTAGGACATCAGTCCTGGTTTTTTCTTTCACTTTGAATCGGGCGGCCGGGCGGAGCCTCCCCAAAGGGTGCACACTTCAGAAAACTACTCAGTTTCTCTGGTTTATACTGCATTATTCAATTTTGTTTACTTGGAGTGCAACCCAGCTGTTATTTTGTTTCTCAACTTTCTAAAAGTGGCATTTTCAGAATTGTGTCTTAAAATCAAACTTAACCATTAATGAGGGTTTTAAAGTGGAATTCATTTAATTCCAAACTTGATATTCCGATCTGTTCCCAATCCAAAGTTAGCATTTATTAAATGTAATAATGTAACCCACGATTATTAAATGGGAGAAATAGGACTTGCAGAAGTGAAAAAAGAATTTAGGAGTTTTTCACTACCATGACATGTAAAACTTAAACTCACATGTCCTACTTTTCAAATACAATGCCCTCTGCCCTATTGGCTGGTTAGAGCCTACCTTAGGAGTGACTTATATGTATTAAAAAGGAAGCCTTAGGCCTGGCATAAGGTTTATTTTGCCAGGTCGAATTGGCAGTCTAAAACTTCATTACTGGCTGCAGTGGCAGGCCTGGGACATGTTTTAAAATCTACGTTAGTCAGTGACACAAGGAGTGCTGCAGGCCCACTAGTAGCATTTAGTGTACAGGCCCGGGTACATGTAGTACCACTTTATTAGGGACTTACAGTAAATTAAATGTAGCAATCAGGTTTATGCCATTATTACCATGTTTTAGGGAGAGAGGACAAGCACTTTAGCACTGGTTAGCAGTGGTAAAGTGCACAGAGCCCTAAAGTCAACAAAAACAAATTCAGAAAACAGGAGGGACGAAGGCAAACAGTTCCCTCCATGATGATAGGTTTGCAAGAGTGCAAGTTGTCAATACAGAGTCTGTGTTATCCCACATGTCACACATTTGCAGACTTGCCAACATTTTAGAAGGGGAAAGTGGGAGATTTTAAAAAATAATAAGGAGAATGTATTTCCCCTGTTGACTTGTATTGAAGCAGAGGCAATTTCAGGCAGGGGAGGAGAGGATTGAATGCATGAGATTGCTTCTAAAGAAGGGTAAGGAGTTTGTATGGTGTGGGACATGCCAGAAAGAATTTGATGATGTGAAGTCTAATTTGGTAAAAGCTGCGGATCTTGGGAGCTTTGACTCTAAGGAAGATATTATTGTCATGACTGACACCAGCTCCAAAGGTCTAGGAGCCGTCTTAATGCAAAGATCAGGAGGGGTGCGTAGAACCATTTTTTTGTGTCACTTAGTTGGAAGAGAGATTTGAGAAGCGCTGAAACCAATTATTCAGTTATTGAGAAAGAGGCCCCAGGGGTATTCTGGGCAGTAAGGAAACTTAGAAAGTTCCTTTGGGGCGTGAATTTCAAATGAAGACCGATCACAAGCCTCTCAAAGAGATTTTTTCAAAGTAAGGTATAGACAAGTTTGCTTTGCTAAGTGGGTATTTGCACTTCAGGAGTTTGAGTTTGAATTTTCTGATGTGCCTAAGGTGAGTAACTTACAAGCGGATTGCTTCTCAAGTATGTGTTGGGTGCAGGAAGGAGATGATTATCTCTCAGATGAATGTTTTGGAGGCAAAGACTTTGATGAGGAAGTGAATGTCTGTTTGATTACTGAAGGAGTTATACAAGAAGATGAGTTGAAAGAAAAACTTCAAGAAGATGAGTGTATACAGAAGGTCACTAATATGATGACTTGTGGTTGTGTGAACAAAAACAAGTGCGACAATGATGTTTCTGGGTTTTGGCAAGTGAGAAATGAATTGGCAGTAACGGATGGGCTGTTACTAAGAGATAGCAAATTAGTACCGCCACAAATGTTAAGAAAAAAACTTATTGATAGCCCCATGCAAGCCATATGGCCCTATGTAAAGCAAAGGAAAGAGTTAGGGAAGGATACTGGTGGCCAGCAATAGACTTGATGGTGGAAAGATAAGTAAGGAATTGTGTTGAGTGTATGCAAAGTTACAAAGTATTAAAATGCAGGACACAGCCGATGGCTTTAAGAGAGTAAGACGCAGGTCGTGGCTGGATATTGCATTATACATTATTGTGCCTGTGAGAATGAATATTTGTAATAGGTATGTTCTTGGGTGCATAGATATGCACTCACGCTTGCCGGAAGTTAAAGTAGTGAACGCTGTGGAATCTAAAGATGTCATTTGTTTTTCAGAAGACTTGTCTTAAAGGGAAGGTTTTCCATCCATCATTCTCACAGATAATGGGGTTCAACTTACCTCAGAGACGGTAGAGCAATTTTCGAAAATGAGAGGGGTCAAGCACAAGAAAGCGGCACTCTATCACCCTGAAATGAATGGGGTTATAGAATGCTTTATTAACGTTTTGAAGGAAAGTTTACTGTAATCTTTGGTGTGTGGAATAAATTGGGAAGATGGTATAAGGAGAAAAGTAAGAGAATATTGTCTTACATCACATTCCACCACAGGAGTATCACCTTTTCAGTTGTTTAGAGGAAGAGTTCCTAATAATGAACTGTCCCTGGATGGGTGGTTGAAAATTGCAAGGAGGCGGATGATCAAGTTGGCAGAGCAGAAGGATAGAGAGGCCAGGAAGGAAAAAAAATGTTGTGAGGGAAAGAACTGTGTGACAAGCGAAAAACGGTCAAATAGACTGTGGTGCATGTGGGGGGTTGGATTAAAATCAAATCTCCAAGAATCAATCAATCAATCAGGGTTTTGTAGAGCGTGACTACTCATATTGTGATGGACGCGGAAGAACATAGAGGTGTTTCCTGACAGAGCGGGTACACTCATCAAAGAATTACCCTACTGAATAAACCAGGATATAATATAGGGTTATCTTTATTTGCTACGGCTCAGAGTGTGATACACTCTGCTTCTGGGACAGCAACAATCTATAATCCAATACATATAAGTATTGCAAATTTTATATACATCAGCGTTGGGGATCCATAAATTATCGAATAAGTTATCTAGAAGTCAACTCTCAGCTTGAATTAGAAGTGTACTGTTAGCCATTGGCAACATAGATTCCGCTGTCCAATATTCTAAAAACTGCTTTTCCTGGAGACACCGGAGGACTCCGCACACAATCGTGGCGGCCCGGAGATACTCGTTTACCCAGCTCTATCAGATTCAATCGACCTCGCCTCCTCCTCATTCACGGAAATAACACCTGTTGCCGTCGCAGTGGATCTGGGACCCGACCCTGCACCTTGCCTTTCGATTCCCTCGTTGAGGTTCCAGTGGACTGCCCGCACCGGTTACTTATTCACACGCAGACGTTCATCTACGCTGCCCCACATACAAGAACCTGATTCTAGACGTCTTGATCCATTCTTGAATTTTACAGTCCACCTCTTCTCATGATCTACAGCACCCCCAAATTGGCTACCCGGTCCTGAAGATGATCCTGATTTACTAGGATCGAAACGCCGTCGACCAGTTTACCAGTGCAACTTATGGCGCACACTCAACTTTGGTTCACAGAATTGCTTTAAACCCTTATCAATGATCTAAAATATTCCTTGTGTTGAACCAATCATTTTGTACATATCCTATACCACTTTATCACTTCGCGCCCATCGCTGTGTTTTCTCACTTGTCACTTGCGCCGTCACCTTTGTCACGAGCACAACGTGCACCAAGTTCCTTAGGGTTGCCTCTGCATTTATGCCTACAGTGCTGATATAACTGTTGTGTATAATTTGTGTTTTTAATATATGATGCCATGAGCACATTCAAACAAACTACTTGGAGTCTCCCTTTTTTGTTTCCTTTTTGTAATGTCTTGTACATACATGTATATTAGTTTTCATTAAATCCGGTTGAGACATTGTTGCTAGCTTTCTCGTACTCACCCAGATCTCAACCTGGTCTATGGGATGGGTGGTTTTTCACTACTTTCCTGGAGGATGGGCATCATTTCCAGTTGAAACTAGTACCCCCGGTTTTATTTGTTCTAGCAACACTGTATCCTATTTGGGCGAGGTCCTGATGAAGGTGGTTCACGGTGTGTGTTATTCCACCGAAACGCGCGTCGACCACGTGTGCCCAGACCTTTTGACTTAGGTCATCGTAATTGTCCATTGGAAACGTGTTACATCTATGTGTTCCTTATACCCAAATATGCATATGTGTCTTGTATGATTGTGAGTGATTGTGAGGAATGAATGTGTTTTGTTATTAGATTGATTTATTCATTGGGGGTTGTTACAGTCGTATTAAACTGTATATAACAATTTGTAATAATTTTTGTATTAAAAAATTGAAAAAAATTTGCTTTTTTTAGTAAATATAAAAATATGGATTAATAAGTATTGATCATAAACAGACAAAAGAGAATAAGTATGAACAATAAAATGAACTTATAAAAAAAGAGAACATGTATATGTGTATTTGAATATTACAATTATGTAATTTTGCATTTGTACTTTAACCCATACTAGATTTAATCTTTAGTAAAGAAATATAGGTCATAGGGGAGCTTTCTTGCTTTTATTGAGCGTGACTACTCACCCATAAGGGTCTCAAGGCGCTGTGGAGGAGGGCTGCTGCTCAGTTGAAGATCCAGGTCTTGAGGTCCTTCCTGAATTGAGGCACAGATGGTGATTTCCTGTGATGCAGAGGAAGGGAGTTCCAGGTCCTTGCAGCGAAGGACCTTCCTCCAGCGGTGGTCATGTGGATCCGTAGGATGGTGGCCAGGGTCAGATGGGCAGAGCGGAGATGTCTAGTGGGGGTTTGGAAGGAGAGACGGTGGTTGAGATTTGGGAGTCCGGCATGTGGAGGGCTGTGTAGGCATGCATGAAGAGCTTGTAGGTGATCCTTTTGTTGACTGGGAGCCAGTGGAGGTCTCTCAGGTGGTAGGTGATGTGGCTGCAGTGAGGGATGTGAGGGATGAGTCTGACGGGGGCATTTTGGATGTTTTACAGCTTCTTTTGGAGTTTTTTCGAGGTGACCACATAGAGTGCGTTGCCGTAGTTGAGTCTGCTGCTGATGAGTGTGTGGGTGACTGTTTTCCACGTCTTGGTGGGGATTCACTTGAAGATCTTTCGGAGTAGGCAGAACGTGTGGAAGCAGGAGGACAAGACAGCATTGATCTGGCGGTTCATTGAGAGCAAGGAGTCCAGGATGATGCCGAGGTTTTGTGCATGGTCCGTGGGTGTGGGGGGGGGTCCTGAATGCTGCGGGCCACTAGAAGTCATCCCAGGCAGAGAGGTTTGGGCCCAGGATGAGGTCTTCGGTCTTGTCAGAAGAAAAGATGGTGGAAAGACTTCTAAGTTTAGTCAACCATTTAGAGTAATAAAGGTATTTAAGAATGCAGTGAAAACTAATGATCAAAGAATCTGGAATCTCAACAGAGTGGCAAAGTATTCTCTGGTGGGAGGAGGATGTTCTGTCTCCTTGGGTGGAAATCTGTCAGAGGGTCAGATTGTTAGACAACAACTTGAGAGGAGGAAGCCTGTGCAAGATTATGTATGAAGTCATTTGTGTGTTATGATCTCATTTGTATATAGGTTTCTTTTGCTCATTTGTTTGTCAGGTTAAATGAAGGAGGTGATGAGGTATCCTGTGACTGAAGTCACAGTAACCAAGTGCAACCCAAGCGTTCTGTAACCATGTGATGATGCGTTATGTGTAACCAGCACATCATCACTGGAACGTGGGGAATGGAATTGTAAGAAGGGCAGTTGGAATGTGGACACAGAACTTAGCGGCTTCTGTGGATGGGGTCTCTGTTCTATCTGAACGTATTAAAAGGAAATACTGTTTCAGCTATTGGATGTGCTTTGTCAATTTCCTTTGAATGTTAACAGACTTCTTTAGAATAGCCAAGGGTGTGGCTGGGAGAGAAAGTTGTGCCATAAGGTTTCTGATTAGAGAAAAATGTTAAGACTCCTCACACTTGGATGGGCCAGTAAACTGGTTAATATGTGAATGAGGTGTGGACTATTTAATGATTTCAAGCATTATTTTGTGTATATTTCTGAGTGAGTCACATCGCAATCTCATGGATGAGGTGTTTTTCAGTGAATATATGCTTCTTATAAGTTCTTCTGGTACAGATTGGCTAGAATAAGTGAGGTAGAGTTTTTGTGCCATATGCAGTCCATGATCATTGAGGTAAACCAACTGTTAGAGGTACTGGGTTGTTTTCCTTTTCTTTACGGAAAACATGTTGTTGATGAGTTTAGTTAAGACTGAGTTTTATCATGAGGTAAATAGGTTAAAATCCACAAAGTAGTGGAACAGGATAGCCGGTGGAACAGTGTCTGTCCCCATTTGTAGGAAAAGCATTTTTCATAGCACAGCTTAACATTTTGTCACGTTTCCATGACCAGTCATATAGTTTATATAAAGCTGTTAAGAGAGGGGAATGAGATGGTGATTAGTCCTGTCTATAGCTGAGTAGCTTTCAATTAGGAGAAAGCCTACTTTAGAAATGATGAGATTGAGGTTTGAGCTTTTAATATGAGTAGGCTCAGCACAGTGCTGAATAAGATGCTTATCATTCTAAAATGATGTAAGATGAGGGTTTGAGCTGTCTGTATCATCACCCCTGTGAATATTAAAGAGTCCAAGGAAGATGTCAGAGGAATTGATTTTGACCTTGTCACATATTATGCTTTAAGTTAAAATAACAATTCTCTCTGGGTGATTATAGATAATTTTGATGGCATGAGATGGAGATGTTTTAACATCACCCATAAAACACTGGAAGGTTGGTGACATTTCAATATTGAATTGTGTCAAATGGGTGTATTTCTGTGCCTTCTGGCTACTTACCACTCATTCTTCAGCTGTATGAAAGTAAAAAAGGTGTCGTTTTAGGCGAGACAAATATCCAAGATGGATATTGACATGTCATAATGTCGTGACTGAGAGGTACTTTTGAATGTGACAGCACTTTATGATGAGCTCATGCAGCTGTGAAGTAGGCAGGTTAGTGTGGCGGTATGTTTTTGTATCTTAGTATAGGCGAATAAGTGGTTATTTATATGGATGTAATTCTTGCATTGATCCTTCATCTTGGGCTGAGAAGGTTAAGTTGATGCTATCTGGTTATTTAGACAATTGAGACAGGGCAGTGTCTGGAACTGGCAGGGTGCTTGAAGTCATGCTCGTGAGGAGGTTAGAGGGAGCCCTGGCAAGGAATGGATTTGTACAGCTATGTGAGGTGGGATAGATTCTCATAGGTGCAGTGCAGATCTCAGGGAATCCATGTTGGGAAAATAAGGTGGTTATTTACAAACCCATTACTGTGGTTGAGCTAGGGGTTTCCTGGATGAGGTGATCAGAGAAAGTATTCCTATCCATGGTGGGGCTTAGTTATTTATAGCATAAGTGTTTTAAATCCTGAATATATTTATTTGATCTAGAAGGAGATAGAAACATGCTGTGAATAGGATATCCATTTTATCAGCAGGTGGTTGGAGGGTCAAAAAATACAAGTTCCTTCAAGTAAGTAACAATGGGGAGGGGAGGGAGAAAAGAGATGGACAAGTGTAACTCATAGTAGACTGCTCAATTTCCTATTACGGTTGATAATCGTGGGTTATAAAATCAATAAAATGTTTTATTTAAAAAAAGGTAAGTTCTGGAGATTAGGTAGCATGATTGATTGGTGGTATATGAATGCTCTGGAATCTCATTTTTTAACCATCTATACCAATTAAAGAAATAGTGGTATACAGTTTAAGATAAGGGTTGGTGGGGAAGTAGTTAGATGGGTTTTATATCTATTTGACGAACAGATCATGGGGTCATCTCTGCAGTACAGGAAAGAATGGTGTGGAGCATTATGGAGGCAAAGGAACTGGATGATGGGTTTTAGCTTAGGTGGAACTGGCTGTAGGGTGACATATGTTTTGGTGTCTTTGAGCTATGGAGCAAGGGAGTCACAATGCAAGATATCATCAACATTGGTGTGGACCAGGGGTATCCAACCTTTTCTGTACCAAGAGCTACTTATGTTCAATGAAAATCACCCGAGCCACTAATATTATTAGTGCTGCAAAGCTGACCATACCAGACAAGAATACATTAGTCACCATCATATGCAAGATTACAACAGTGATTATCTCAGTACATCACGCAGGGTTTCCAGCAGTAATGTAACAAAGGTTTTGCCAATTTCAAAAGCCTCTTCCTCTGTAATACATAACCCACTGGCAGCAAGGTTATGGTATTAATAATAAGTATGCCCAATGTCAGATGATTTATCACTCAAATATCAGCTTTGACTATATTTCTGAAATTTAGATACTTTTCTTAAAATGTGAGCTTATGAGTTCTGAAAATACACACATTTTCATCTTGAATACACACTGTTAATTTCCATTGTCATACAGATTAATTGATTGATAAACTGTCAGGGAATGGAAAAGTAACAAGCATGAAGTTTTCTCCATAGGGAATTTTTACTTAACTAGTACCACAAGCATGGTATTTAAGGGATCAGCCCAGCCCTGCATGTTGTTTGTGAAAATAAGAAGGCCACTATTAAGTAGATTTAGGTAGACAAAGTGTGCAAAACCTTAAAATATCACAGATTGCCTGGGTCCCTATTGTTTGAATGAGATAGTTGTGAGCAGTGTTAAACCAAGAGTAGAAAGACCTAAGAAGGAGGAGGGACAAGGGGACAGGGAGTCACCAGTAGGCAAATAAACCTGGCTTATATGCTTACCAGAGGCAGGAACACAAATGGTCATCGTCCTTTAGTCTGAGGATATACCAAATCAGGCACTTCTCAAATCGATCATCCACGGAGTATAGCCAGCCAGAAAGGGAAAAGTTCTGACACAACGGAGAAAGGATTACATCCAGAAGGAAAACAAAGCATCAAGTGCCAGTGCTAACAGGCATTGAAGCTAAACAGGCAGAGGGGACAACCTGTGCACCCATAGGAGAAGGGTCTCAAAATTAGTGAACACAAATAATAGTGACTCATAAGAGGCAATAAGAGACCCAAGTAAACGAAAGGTGGCAGTCCTATAACACAGCCATAGAGATGCAGCAAGAGAAGGCGGAAAGGGACCAAAAGATATTAGCAAAAAGACCCACCATCAAAGCAGGCTCTCCCCAGCTCAAGAGAAAGTGAGAGGCCATAGAAGAGAACCTCCCTTAATCCCACCATTGGTGAGGGGACAGGGAGGCAGGAACAGTAGCACCAAATGAAAAGGGCCACAACTGGGGCAGTAGATAGCAACTCAAAAAATCAAACCCACCCTTAGTACCCAAGATTTCACAGGGTAAAGGCCACAAACAGGAACTAAGCACACACAAAACAGGGCACAAAAACACAGTGGCCTGAGCAAGTTACCAGAGACAAACAGAAGCGGGGTGAAAGAACCAGGACTAACAACCACAAAGAGGGCAACAATTCAGTGTCCAACACACAGAAGGGGAAGATCGTGCCCACTGGCTTTTCAGGGTAAAACAAACCAAGAAGGTTCCTGTGGAAGTACACTTTACACAAAAGCCTGATGCAGCATTCCTCTGCAGGAGATAAGCCCAGAAGACAAAATACATGAATGCCAAGCACTAAGGCATTCATACCATCACCAGAGCAGAGGCATGTCCGGGCAGGCACAGGACCTCCCGAATGCAAGGCAAGTGGACAGAGCAACACTACAGAACCTGAAGCTAGGTACAATGCAGCCACAGCCAAAAACAGATGCAGTGCCTTACCAGAGCCCAACTAAGATCAACAGCCACAATGTGTGACCAGACCCAACTCCAACAGAGAAAGAGGGAGCCCAAGGCCACAATAAGGAGGCATGCAACAGTAGACGAAGCAGAACAAGGAAAGGTCATGCTCACATCCCAACAAGAAACACAGGGGACTAAAACCTCAGAATTCAGAGCAAACAGACCCAACAAGGAAGAATGCAGGAATAAGAAAAATCAGTTCCAGGGCAGTCCATGCTTTCAGCTCAAAAGAACAACCAGCACCCAAGGCCAAAGATTTAATATGGATCCACTAAGCCCAAAAAGGAACACCCATCAGAATGAGCATAGTGAGCATCAGAAGAAGCCACCTATTGTAGCAAAGACCAAGCATGCACCACAGACTTGGAAGGACAGGACCATTAAAAAAAGCTACAACGCTACAACATCAGAATACTGCAAGATCATGGGTAGCCCACAAAGGGTACAAGCCCCAGAAGAGTAGTAAACAGAAGCCACACTCCTCTTTCAAAATATCCCAACATACAATATGCAGGGATGTTGCAATAGCAGGAATAAAAAGCCAGTGCAAGGCATCCGACGCACGTCATACATGCAGAGTGGTTAGCCCTAGCCCTCCTAGGACATAGCTGCAACCAGTCCTCAGACTGGTCAAGTCCCTTTTGGTCCCCACCTCCTGACACGCTCCTTGCTCCTCTATGTATCTCTATCTGCCTTTGTCTCTTTCTCTCTCTCTCTTTTTCTCTCTTTCTCTGCTCAGGTTCGTCCTTGTCTGCACATTTCTCTCTACTGTTTGTCACTCATTTTTGTGCCCTTTGCCACTGTTTTTGATTTTCCATGACTTTTTTCTCTGTTTTTCACATGTTTTCCTTGTGCCATTCTCTCCATTTCTGGCCTGTTCATTGTGCTTTTCTCTGTTTCTGACACATTCTTTGTGCCTTTCTCTCGATTCGGACTTGTTCCTGTGCCTTTTTCCCTCTCTTCTGACCCATCATTTGTGCCTGTTTCTATCTGTTTCTAACCCATTTTCTTAGTGCCTATTCTCATTGTTTTCTGTACTCACTGTTCTGCCCATCTGTTTTGTTTTTCTAATTTATGCTCTGTGTGCCATTTTGTTTGTTTTTCTGTCTTTTGCTCTGTTTCCTGTGACCCCTCTCCCAGCACTCCTTACCCATTTTCCCGCTCTTCCGCCTCCAGCCTCCCACGCTCCCAGAGCGCCACCCACCGGGCCACCAGATCTGCTCTCCAACCCCCTCCCAAAATCGACTTAATGGCAGTTGCAGCTCGAGCATGCAGAGTATGCGCCATTGGCATGCTGAAGGCTCACCAAAGGCAAGACCATCAAAGCTTGTCACGGCCTGGACAGTGCCTAGCGCCAGGAACCCTGGCCCTCCTCCTAGCAATCCCTTCCCCACTGCACTCCTCCTGGCACTCAACCCTAGCTGCCACAAACTGTGCTGCTGCTGCATCGCACCACACCACATCGCAGACGGAGCCTTCATCTGCACTTCCTGATGCTTTGCCTCCACCCTCACACCAACAACTGCCACAACATCACCAAAAGCACCCAGCATCCCACTCGCTCAGGCACACTCAATCAGCCTCCACCCACACCTAACTCCTCACTCTCATGCATGCTCCTCAACACCCGTTCACTCAACAAACATTACACAGAAATCTGGGGCCTGCTGTACAACTGCACCCTGGACCTCCTCTTCCTGAGAAAAACATGGCTAACTCGAGCATCAATACCAGACATCGCATTGGCCAGATACATGACCATCAGACAGGACCACCAACACAGGACCAGAAAAGGAATAGCTATCATCTTCAAGGACACCATAAGTTGAACCACCTCCACTGACACCCACACCAGCAACATGATACACGTCACCTTCAAGATACGTATCACAGCCAACTTCACCCTGTGCAGAGCCCTGGACTACAGACCCCAGGACCCCACGCTAACTTCACCAGCAACATCACAGACTTTGTTGATCCACTTATCACCAACTCCACCTCCTTCATCCTCCCCGGAGGCCAAAACTTTCACTTAGAAGACCAACCCTACCCCAACTCCTTCGCCCACCTTGAAAACCTGGGAAACCTTGGACTCACACAATATGCATATGGAACAACCCTTGCTGACAGACACCTCCTAGATTCAGTGTTCATCTCCTTCACCTACAACATGATCAACAAACCATCACCCATCACCTGGACTGACCATGACCATGTCAGTTTCAACAGCAACACCCAGCACCACAGAAGACCACCCACCGCAAGCCTGGCTCGCCACTGCTGGAACAACATATCAGAGAAAGAACCACCCTGAGCCCACCGCCAACCTAGTAGAAGGCATCAAGAACTTCAACAGCTGGATCACTTGTCTGCGCTGATACCCTGGCCTCTCGTAAGCAAAGCAAAACTGCAAGAACATGAACTCAGGCCAGCTGGTATATGGATGTACTCAGAATAACCAAATGGCACTGAAACACAGGAGGAGCGCAAGCCAAGAAACCGCAGACAAGGACTCCTTTCAAATCCACATTAAGGCACTACCACCAGAAAATCCAGAACACCAGATGGACAGTCTTAGTAAGCCACATTAAGGCCAGCCCAAACAGCAGCATAGAAAGCCTCTCCATCATCACAGCTTTCACCACACCTGCAGCCACCACTAGCAACATCACCCCATGCCAGGAACTATGCAATGACCTCTCTCACTTTTTCATCAAAAGAGTTACAGCCATATACAACAACTTCGACCCCCAACCAGACCCCATCAACTGAGCTGCCAGTTTACAAATCTCTACTTATGAATATACCTTAACTACCTAGAACACATCATAACAGACAAGAAAGCCACAACCATGAAGTCCATCCTCTTCGGGGGCCCATCGGACACATGCCCCCATCATCCCTCCAAACAATAGACTCACCCCCATCAGTGAGGCCCTCACACTCATCCTCAACTCTTCCATCAACACAGACACTTTCTCAATCAATCAATCAATCAATCAATAAGTCAGGGAATTGTAAGCGCGCTACTCACCCGTGAGGGTCTCAAGGCGCTGAGAGGGGGGGGTCCGCAGAACTGTTTAGCCGAAGAGCCAGGTCTTGAGGGTCTTCCTGAAGGTGTTCAAGGAGGGGGCGCATCTGATGTCTGCCGGTAGCTCGTTCCAGGTCTTGGCTGCAATGTGAGAGAAGGATCTTCCGCCTGCTCTGGCTCTGTGGATGCGCGGGGTTTCGGCCAGTGCGAGGTTGGAAGATTGGAGGTTTCTTTTGGGTACGTGGAAGTTGATTCTGTCGTTGAGGTATTTGGGTCCGTTGTTGTGTAGGCATTTGTAGGCGTGAGTGAGGATTTTGAAAGTGACTCTTTTCTCCACGGGGAGCCAGTGGAGGCTTCGTAGGTGTTGGCTGATGTGTTCGTGTCGGGGTATGCCGAGGACGAGTCTGGCGGCGGTGTTCTGTATTGTTTGGAGTTTGCGGAGTAAGGACTTGTTGATGCCGGCGTAGAGTGTGTTTCCATAGTCCAGTCTGCTGGTGACTGTCTTCCTTGACTCAGGGGGGATCCACTTGAAGGTCTTGCGGAGGATGCGGAGGGTGTTGAAGCAGCTGGAGGTGACGGCGTTGACCTGTCGGTTCATGGTGAGTGATGAGTCGAGTACGATGCCGAGGTTCTTGGCGTGGTCTGAGGTGCTGTCCCATGCAGAATGGGTGGTACCGAGGACGAGGACTTCTGTCTTCTCGGCATTGAGCTTCAGGCAGCTGTTGGTCATCCAGACTGCGACGTCTTGTATTCCTTTCTGGAAGTTGAGTTTGGCAGTGGTGGGGTCTTTGGTGAGGGAGAGGATGAGCTGGGTGTCGTCGGCGTAGGATACGATGTTGAGGACGTGTTGTCGGACGATGGCTGCGAGGGGGGCCATGTAGATGTTGAAGAGGGTGGGGCTCAGTGATGAACCCTGTGGGACTCCGCAGGTGATTTTCGTGGGGTCGGAGAGGAAGGGTGGGAGTCTGATCCATTGGCCTCTTCCGGTGAGGAATGATCGGATCCAGTCCAGGGTTGTTCCTTGTATGCCTGCGTCGTGTAGTCTGGCGACTGGTGTGCGGTAGGAAACGGTGTCGAAGGCCGCAGATAGGCCGAGTAGGATGAGGGCTGCGGAGTGGCCTTGGTCCAGGAGGGTGCGGATGTCGTCTGTGGCGGTGAGTAGGGTGGTCTCTGTCCTGTGTTTGCTTCGGAATCCGGATTGGGACGGGTCAAGGACGGCGTTCTCTTCAATGAATCGTGTCAGTTTCCTGTTGACTGTTTTCTCTGCAACTTTGGCTGCGAAGGGGAGGAGCGAGATGGGCCGATAGTTCTTGAGGTCGGTGGGGTCAGCTGTGGGCTTCTTGAGCAGGGGTCTGACTTCTGCGCGCTTCCAGTCATCTGGGAAGGTGCCTGTTTTGAAGGTGGTGTTGATGGTGCGTTGTAGTTCGGGTGCGATGGCGGCTGCAGCTCTGTGGTAGATGTGAGGGGGGCAGGGGTCGGTGGGGGCCCCTGAGTGGATGCTTTTCATGGTTGAGGCAGTGTCTTCGGCCGTGATCGGTGTCCATCTGGAGATGGTGGGCTGGCTGGTGTTTCTGGGGGGCGGGGGGCCGTCTGTGGCACCTGGTGGATGGTCGATGAAGTTGTCATAGAGGTTTTTGATCTTGAGGTGGAAATAGGTTCCAAGCTTGTCGCAGAGGTCTTGGGATGGTGTGATGTCTGTGGCTTCGCTGCATGGGTTGGTGAATTCCTGAATGACACTGAAAAGTTCCTTGGAGTTGGTGGAGTTGGCCAGGATTTTGTTGTGGATGAAGTTCCTCTTGGTGGCTCTGATCTGGTTATGGTAGTCCGTCAAGGCGTCCTTGTAGGTGGTGTGGTTTTCGGTTGTCTTGGCGTTTCTCCAGTTCTTCTCCAGGCATCTGCAGGTGCGTCTGGCTTCTTGGAGAGCGGTGGTGAACCAGGCGGCTTTCCTGGACCGTTGTCTGTCGGGGTTGCATAGCGGGGCGAGCTCGTCTGCGCAGTTGAAGATCCAGGTGTGGAGTTCTCTGGCTGCGTTGTTTACATCGTTTGCGTCGGGTGCCCAGGTGTGGTTGTCTCGGGTGAGGGTGGAGTTAAGTTGCTCGTCGGTAACCTTGCTCCAGTTCCTTCGAGGTGGGCGTGGGGCTGGTTTGGTTGCCTTGGGTTTGTTGATGGCGAAGTGTACGCAGTGGTGGTCGGTCCATGGCGGCTGCGTTGTGTGGCTGAATTGGACGCTGTTTCCTGCCGCGAAGATGGGGTCGAGGGTATGTCCTGCTCTGTGGGTCGGTGTGTTGATGAGTTGTTTAAGTCCAATGCTGGCGAGGTGGTCATGAAGGATAGTGGAGTTGGGGTCGCTGGGGTTGTCGAGATGGAAGTTCAGGTCTCCAATGAGTATGTAGTTTGCTGAGGCGATGGCGTGGGGTGCGATGAAGTCGGTGATGGTGGTGGCGAAGGGTGTTCGGGGGCCGGGGGGTCTGTAGATGAGGGTTCCTCGGAGTGTGGCTTTGGGGGTTGTCTGGATCTGGAAGGTTTCGCTGGAGGTGGTGAGGCGGAGGGTGCTCTTGTGGGCGATGGCGAGGCCCCCTCCTGGGTGGTTGGGGCGGTCTTTCCTCTGGATCTTGTATCCGTCTGGGATGGCGGTGCTGATGTCGGGGGCGGAGGATGCATTGGTCCAGGTCTCTGTGAAGAAGGCAATGTCAGGCGAGAGAGAGTCGAGTAGGTTCCAGATTTCCATGGCGTGTTTGTGTACGGAGCGTACGTTGAGGAGGATGCATTTTAGGGTGTCCCCAATGCTGGCGTCGGCGGTGTTGGAGGCCGGGGTGGCGGTGAGGGTCTGGCGGCAGTGGAGGAAGGGGAACTGGCCGTGGGTCGAGTTCGGCAAGGCCTGCTGGCATTCTCTAAGTCTTCCAGGGTTGAGTGCGAGGAGGGTGGTGGTGTTGTAGCGATGGGTAGTGGGAGGTCCAGAGTTCCTGGCACTGGCCGCGGTCGGGTCACGGACGGGCGCAGACGGGCTTGCCTTTGGCGCGCCTACGGTGCGCCGGCGGTGCCACCGCTGCGCGCGTCATTAAGTAGGGGAGGTAGGAGGGAGGAGAGGCTGGGAGGTGGGAGTGGGGGAATTCCGGAGGGGAATTCTGGGGGGGAGGGGCCGCAGGGGCAGCAGCGGCGAAAGGCGAAAGGAACAGGCAGGCACGAGAAAATAGAGCAAGACACAGATGGGCACAATAACAGTGGCACAACAGGGAAAAATTAAGAAAAAAACGGCTGAGAAGGGTTACGGTGGTTGCAGGCAGTCTGGTCCCAGTTGGAGCGGGCATCAGGCGCAGGAGCGGGCAGCAGCCTCGAACCTCCCAAGGAGAGGTCAGGGTCTGGAGGCAAGAGACGGCACAGCGGAGCTGCGGGGAGAGAGTGGACCTAGACCGAGGGTCGGAGGTCTTACTCAGAAGCCTGGAAGCACACAGCTATCAGCGCCTTACTATAGAAGCCCTCAGCAGACCTATCCAAGCTCACTAACTACTGGCGAATCTCCCTCCTACCATAACCAGCCATAGTCCTGAAAATGTTATTTAACAGAAGCCCTCAGTAGACCTATCCAAGCTCACTAACTACTGGCGAATCTCCCTCCTACCATACCCAGCCATAGTCCTGAAAATGTTATTTAACAGATGCCTCACAGACCACCTTCTCACCCACCAGCTCCATGCCATGCATTCAGATATTCAACCCAAACACAGCACAGAGACAGCTCTAATCACAGCAACAGATGACATTAGTATGATCCTAGACAGAGGAGAAACTGGAGCCCTTATCCTACTAGACCTCTTGGCAGCATTTGATACAGTGTCCCACCCGATCCTCATCAGAAGACTACATTAGGCTGGCATTCATGGACCTGCCCTCCAATGGATCTGCTCATTTCTGACTGGAAGATATCAGACACTCAACCTAGCACATTACTCTTCAGAGGCCAAAAAACTCATCTGTGGAGTACCCCAAGGATCTTCACTGAGCTCCAGTCACTCCAGCATCTACATGACCCCACTGGCTGACTTCATCTGCACCCAAGAAATCATCCTATCCTACATCAATGGCAAGCAGCTCATACTATCCCTCTCAGTCAAAACCCCCAAAACAACGATCAAATTCACCACCTTCATGTCCAAAGTGGCCACCTGGATGAAGTCAAGAGGTCCTAAGCTGAACACTGATAAGACAGAAGTGGTGATTTTCAGAAAGTATGCCCCATTATGGGACTCAACCTGGTGACAAAAGCAGAACCAGTGGGTGAGGCGTATCTTACTTCACCCCAAAGCATGGAATGACCTCTGACATCACATCAGAGCCTTATCCTTTCTTCTTGAATTCTGCAAGAAACTGAAGACATGGCTCTTCACCCCAGGACTAGCCTCACACTCTTGCACAGCACCAGGGTACCCTCACAGGTAATAGTGCACTTTAATAATACACCTAAAAATACAACTTACAGAGGCAAACAGCAATGGGAGAACAAGGGAGGCCAGCAAATAATGCAAACCAGCAAGTGCGCCTAAAGAGCCAATGACCCAAATTCCAAGACCAGCAGACAAGGCCACAATACACAATGGGAGCAAGCATCCAACAAAGACAAAATACAAGCAGCCATAATCAAGGACACCCAACCACAGGCTTGCAGAGAGCAAGGAGAGAGACACGGCACGATCTTCACATCCGAGACCAAAACAATGACCTGTAACACAGTTAGAGTCACACAAGAAGGCTCAAAAACCTCAAGTGTGGTGTTGAGGTATGGGATGCTTCTTAGCAAAACACCTGCCAAGGTGAACACAATGTCAGAAAACACTCCAGAGAGAGCGAGAGGATAAGCTCCCAAAAGGACAAATGTTCCCCACCCCTAATGTCCGCCAGCCCATCAGGGAGAGGGGATCACCCCAATGGGATTAAAGTGCCCCAGCCCCATGTAATGTCAAGCCCCAGCAAGATATACATAAACAACAATGTCTCAACCGGTATTCTTTAGAAGGACAAATTATTAGGCAGGCACAAAACATTGCAGGAAAACGAAATTAGCATGTTTCTCATTGTCCTTATCCCTTTCTTGTACAGCACCTCCAATTAGTAACCTGGTCCTGAAGATGATCCTCAGTTATTAGGATCGAAACGCCGTCGACATACCAGCGCAACTTCCGGCGTCCCCTATTGTGGTTCACCAAAAAGCCATTAACCTGTACAAATCCTTGTAATTTATTACCTGTGAACCATAAATTTATCATTATCTTTTTTTGTATATAAATACCACGTTCTTATTTTGCGCCACCGCTGTTTCTCACTTGTCACCTGCGCCGTTCACCCTTGCGTGTCACGAGCAGATGTGTGCACAAAGCGCCTTCGGGTTACTCACGTTTTAAATTACGTACAGTGCTGATGCAACTGTGCCCTAATTTTCCCTCACCCCTCGTTTCCCTTGATCCATCAACCTTTGTGTATTCATCCAAATATAAGATGCCTTGAGCACTTTCAAATGAATTATGAGTCTCTCTAATTTCTTTTTCCCGCAATGTTTTGTGCATGCCTAATAATTTGTCCTTCTAAATAATACCGGTGGTTGAGACATTGTTGTTTATGTATACTTCATTACCCAGATCTCAACCCCGTCTATGGGTGTACTCCTGTTGTTTTTACCTATAATGTGAGCAGCCGCTGGGCTGAGAGAGTAGGTCCACTGTTGACCCCTATTCTCCTGTCAATTAATTGTGACACATATTGTCTATATTTATTGTGGACATTATGTCTATAGAGATCCCTTCGTACTCGGATGACTACATCCAACAAATAGTCAGTGGCCCCTCCTTACTCTCTGCTGCTCCCTCCACTTCCTCCTCTACTCCCACCACCAACCCCTCTAGGATTTTCCTTGACAGACTTACAAACTTGAAAAACTAAAAAAGAAACAGATCAGAACCAACCTTCATGTACGCATGCTAACAGAGTACCTTAAATCAAACATTATTCCGCTAGGGCTGCAAATTCGCAACACCCCAGCGATCTTCACGCAAGACCCCAAGTTCCGCACAGGTTTTAGCAACAACTTGTTACCGCCATTGGATGGTTTTAGGTATTGATACGGCCATTGAACACAGCAAAAAGGAATTGGAAGAGATTGCGGAAATTGAAAAACTTATTCTGGAGGACAGCACCCTGCCTGACGCAAAAAACCTTTTGGACAAAATTAATACCACCATTGCCACTTTCAATACCTTTGAACTCAATAAAAGAATCACTAAAATACAAAAGGACATAAAAAATTACGACAAGGAAAAGACGTACCCCTACCTATGGGACGAGTTCTACAACACCCCATACAATCCACCCAGAACCCGGAATTGGGGCAGATTCCGTAACAACCAGACCATCACCTTCTCTGACTCCTCCAACACCTCCATAGAAGACTCAGACCCTGGTGAAGGCAGTTCTACCTCCAGAAATCCAAACAGACCCCTACCTCTTCTACCGCCCCGTTTTTTAGAAGACAGCCGCGGACGCGGTCGAAGACGCAACAGAGCCCGAGCCAACTATCAACCTCAATACTCCGGCGAATGTCAAACGCGAAGGAAATTTTACCAATGGGGCCCACCACAGTAAATGACTCTCTTACCACTGATGATACCATGGTCGTTGCCACTCCGACAACAAGCACTAACTTCCCCATCTTGGACCAACAACTGATCCCCATATTCAATTTGTCCAAACACACTCTATACCCACATGAAACCACCCTTTTGAGCAGAGGCTTATCCTTTGTCCCCACTGAACGAAGCAACTTCTTCGGGCTCCAAGAAAACGTACTCCAGTTCTTCAGACGCATCCGACTGCGGCAGTTTTTCTCTGGGAGACCCTCACTGAACCAGACAACCTGGAGCCCCATTCATCCACCTTCTGCCTTCAACCCCCATCCATCTCTATGGCCCCAGAAATACTTTCCTTTGAACACATAGTACTACACGAAATCACAAATCTCAAAAACCATTTTGAATACGTCCCTTACAACCTACCATGGCCAGAGAAGCAAGCACTGTTAAACCTCAAAGATAACAGCAACTTAATCATCAAACCGGCCGACAAGGGTGGTGGCATTGTAGTTATGGACCCTGACAAGTACAACCAAGAAATCATGAGACAACTATCCAATGGATGCCACTATCGTCCACTATCTAAGGATCCACTTCTGGACATCCAAAGGAAAATCCAGACACTGACCAACAACGCTAGAACCCAGAGTGTTATCTCACAGAAGGAATTTCTGTTCTTGAATAATCAACACCCCGCACACCAGTCATTTACGTCCTACCTAAAATCCACAAGGACACTACCAACCCACCTGGCCGACCAATTGTTTCTGGATGTGGATCTATTCTCGAGCCTCTGGGAAATACATTGACGCTGCCATCAAAGATTTCGTACCACTAACAGACACCTTCATACGTGATAGTATGGACCTCATCAACACAATCGAGGACAAACCATTTGACACCAACATTGAACTCATGGCAGGACTAGACATCGAGTCCTTACACACCAACATTCCCCATGATGAAGGCCTGCAAGTCATTAAAAATCTTCTGGAAACCAGGCTGAAAACCGACTCTAATTCCTACAGAATTCATCATGGATCTCCTTTGAATTGCCCTGGAAAATAACTATTTCCTGTATCGTGATACCTTCTACCTCCAAATCAAGGGTGTTTCCATGGGGGCTTGCTTCGCCCCCAACTTTGCCATCCTTTTTGTCCACAACCTCGAGAAAACTCACATCCTTACCCCCATCAATCCATTCCAGGATTGCATCCTGTGTGGCGAAGCTATATTGATGATATTCTCTTACTATGGAAAGGCTCAATTGACAGCTTGGACACCTTTATGGTTTGGCTCAACCAGTCCCAACCACATCTGAGATTCACCTCTGACTGTAGACCCAATGACCTCCCACTCCTGGACATCACTCTTCATGCCAAAGAGGGCAATATTGGTACTGCCCTATATAGGAAACCCACGGAACGCAACACTCTCTTGCACTACTCAAGCTACCATCCCCGAGGTCTCCGTGACGGACTTCACTACGGACAATTTCTTCACATCAGAAGGAATTGCAAGTGGCGTAAAGACTATTTCCGTAAAGCGGCCATCCTCCTCAACAAACTGGTTCAGAGAGGCTACCCATCACGCTTGGTGTCCAGAGCACGCAAGAGAGCATGGTACTGCCATCGCGAACACCTCCTTACCCCTAAGGATAAGCGTTCCAACACCCGAATTCCATTTGTCACCACTTTCAGCCCCTGCAGCAGCCAGGTTAGCAAGATTATCAAGAAGAACTGGCCCATTCTTCGCACCCTTGAATCCTTCCAGGAACCACCTTTATTTTCTTACAAAAGAGGTGAAAATCTTTCGAACCATCTTGTCCATGCCATCACGTGGCCCACCAAACCTAACCTTCAGGAATCCTTAACCTCTATGTAGGGGCTCCCACCCATCGTTGGGCATTAAAAATGCCAAAATTGCAGCGTCTGTTGCCTGAAAGTCGAAATTAAAGAGTTCACTACCAACACCATGATCCACAAACTAAAGACCTTCACTAACTGTCGATCATCAAATGTGATCTATGCCATCCGCTGCCCTTGCCAACTGGTCTACATAGGCCAAACAACTCAAATGATCAAACAGCGAATAATTCAACATAAAAGCCGCATTCATTGCAAGGTCATGACAGCCCCGCTGGTACCCCACTTTCTAGAAAAGCAACACAGTGAACAGGATATGACCTGGCAGTGCCTTCGGGTTACTCACGTTTTAAATTAAGTACAGTGCTGATACAACTGTGCCCTAATTTTCCCTCACCCCTTGTTTCCCTTGATCCATCAACCTGTGTGTATTCATCCAAATATAAGATGCCTTGGGCACTTTCAAATGCATTATGAGTCTCTCTAATTTCTTTTTCCTGCAATGTTTTGTGCATGCCTAATAATTTGTCCTTCTAAATAATACCGGTTGAGACGTTGTTTATGTATACTTCATTACCCAGATCTCAACCCGGTATATGGGTGTACTCCTGTTGTTTTTGCCCAAGCCCCAGCAAGAAGCACATGAGGCAGCCCACAACCAAAACACATATCAAATAAGCATGACGGATGTTCTACCCTGAGGGCACCGCTCAAACCAAAAAGCTAGACCTACCAAGCAAAGTCCACAAAAAAAATGAGCTCCACCAGTAGAGTTAAAGACAAACTGGGAAGGCCAGGGTGCCTCAACTCCCCCACCAACGAGAAAGCAACACAAAAGAAAGGCTGGAAATTGTACCAAGGAACACATGGCAAGTAATCCCAAGCTCAAGAGCCAAGAGGGAGCAAGAGGAGCACATCCATAAAATACCAAGTATCACTAGGGACCCAAGCAAATGAAGGAAGAGGTGCCAGCTTTGAGTAAAAATCCAATCCCTTTCACAGCCGCCACACAGTAAGCAGGAGGATTGGGGCTGACCATAGCCCCAAGCCGTAAACCCAAAATAGTGTGGGTGAGTCAAAGCACAAGCAAGAAAGCAGTATAGCAGAGAAGGGAACAGCAACCCCAAGCAGATTTAGGATGCGAAGCCATATAGCAACTCTGCTCAAGATTGTGCAAGTGGAGACACTTAAAGAAAGAAACTCAGTACATCTTAACATATGAGGATACAAGTACTCAGCACCTGGGTCATGTCATGCAACCACATTAAGCAAATGGAACAGCCAAATGCCCAGCACATACAATAGAAAATTGAAAAGGGGTCCTACTCGAAAAAATAGTCTGGACTCAACATTAGCAAAAGGGCAAAATCACAGCACATGAAGAGGATGCCCAAACTAAACACAGAACATGGTATCTGAGTCAGCCCACCAACAACCTCTTACCAAACAAAAAGAGGTTGGCTGGGCATCAGGATGAAGTAGAGAGGCAAAACCCCATTTCACAAACATAAGGCTAATTATGAACAGACACATCGCAGCAAGACCAGACCTGGCAAGGCACATGAAACAGCTCCATGACAAACACCAAACCAAGTGAACAATAAAAAGAAAGGAGAGTAAGAAACTTGAGCCTATGAATACCAAACAGGCAAACCAATAGAACTAGCACCGCAGAGGCCCACAGAGGCCCAACAAGCCCAGCAAAGAGGCAGGGACACAGAGGCAGACATGAGATAGGGATACAGGGAACACATCTCTTAAGCCCCAAACCCAGCAGGGAGAATAGAAGAACATGACCAGTCCACACCCCAGCAAAAATAAACGGAGTGGCACACACCTGTCTACTACTGGAGGAGGCTCCAGCAGCACATAATTAGCAGGCATACTCAAACCCTAGGATGAGGTGCCAGTGAAGGGCAGGACAAACATCAGAACCAGTCCCACATGGCCCCCAACAAGCCTATTAAGGAGTCACAGAGCCACGAACAGGGAGGCCCACAAGCCCCAAGCTCACCAGGGAGCACAAAGATAAGCCCAGCACCATCTCCCACCCCAGGACAAAATGGAAGGGTCACTCACCTGTCCAACAGTGAACTGGCCCCAGTGCTGCACACAAGGCAGGAACACCCCATCCTCAAGCCTAACATAGAGACTATAGGGGACTGCCCAGGCCCAGCCCCGCCAGACTTAGGACAGAATAGATAGAATAGATAGCCATTAAGAGGCCCACAGTGTTGCCATTGAGAACAATTCTTACACCAGCCCATTAGAAAGAGGTGAAGGGCAGGCCAAACATCATAGGAGCACCACCCAGTACTCAACGAGCCAAGCAGAGTGGATGTGGAAAGCAATAGCCAACAGGAGGCAATGAGACAGGGAACATCCCACAAGCCCAATGCCCAGCAGGGAGTAGTGTGAGAATTCCAAGTTCACCCAAAATCTGGGAAGAAAAAATGGTGAGGGCACTATCCTGTCCTCCAGTGAGGGGACTCCACTAAACAGATAGGTACAGCATGGTTCCAAGCCCAGCAGGAGGACACACAAGGGAAGGGCCACACCTAGTCCCACTAACCTGGGTAACGCAGGATCTGCTTCCAATGCTGGATGCTCAAAGTAACATCAGGGAGCCTGGGAAGGCCAGGGTAAAAACCAAAACAAACTACACACCACAGACAAACTTTGCAGGGATGCTATAGCTGAACAAGAGAAAGGACAGGAAAACAAGACAATACCCAACAAACCCCAAGCCCGGCAGGGAGTATAGTGGAAAGCCTGTACCCCGCCCACTCCCCAGACAGTAAAAGGAGGGGCACTCATCTGTCTTCCAGTGACAGCAATAAAGTGCACCCTGGCCCTAAACCACGCATGGGGCACACACGGGGAAGGCCCACACCCAACACCTCAATCCAGGGAGCACAAAGAATACAATTGCACCGAGGGCTCACAGCAACATCCTGAAAAGCAGACACAACCCCACCAAGCCCAGCATGGTGTTAACACAATAGCCATCACCGCACAGCCCCAAGTAAGCACAGCATTAAGGTGTGGATACACACAAAACCAATTTATACCAGAAAGCAATCTTAGCAGTGGCCTCAGAAGTTGGCAAACGTCAGGAAAACAATCCACAGCAAGCAGAAAAAACTCAAACATGTTCACAAGGTAAGCAGCAACTCCCATGGAGATGTAACACAGAGTGACTGTGTCCCAAAGCAGAGAAACAAAAGAGGAGGAGGTTTCTGGGTAGGGGTGACCATTTACAGGGACACCAGGAAAAGAAGAATTTTACATTTTGGCAGTCTGCGAGGTGCAAGTCTCCATGGTATAGACACACCTCATGATTTAAGGACTGGGATGAGGAAGGGATGAGAAAGTAATAGCTAGGAACAATGTTATTACAGTATCAGCTGTGATATTATATTTACAAACAGGTTTATAATTGGGCCAATACACATAAATAATAAAAATGTTTTACCACGTGACAGATACATCCAAGTATCAAGCATTATGATTCTGATCTTCACAACAAGCACTTTTTCATGCCATGGTCTCCCTAAAATATATCAATGTTCCCCAATCAGTAGATTGCTGACTGTCAGTTTGTATAAAGAGCCAAAGGAGGGATCCAAGAATGAGAAGTCCAACACTAGAGGTGCTGTGTGGGATTGTTGGGTAGAGAAGCTTGAAATGGGTGGAGAAGAATACAACTTTGTGTATTTATCAGAGAAGATTACTTTGTTTAGATGAAGGTCAACAGAGAAGCACCATTTTCCTGTGAATTGTTAAGCATTAAAGGTAGATTTAGCGGTGTTGCATGTAACACAAGGCAATTAAACCTTTTGTGCATTGTTAAACATTTTAAAATAGTTTTCTTGTGAGTGTATTCTGTACATAAACATGATACTGAGTGGAAAGTGATAGACAGACAGTGTTCATACTTGTTGAAGAGAATACGTTTTAACCATATTATCAGACCATGGGGGACATATTAGCAGCCAACGTGCGAACTCTTCCAAAATAGCATAGTTAGCACTGGGTGTGGATCATGCTATAACTACATCATTGGGGTTGTATATATACTGCCCCAAAGTGTCACCATCTTTTGGAGACATCACAAAAACTAGGGGCCTGATTCACAAAGGGCCTCCGCACTCGTAACTGAGGCCCCGCAGTCGGGGGGAGTCTCCGCACTCTGGGTGGAATCTCCACAATGAGAATTCTCATTGCAGAGATTCCGCCCGAATGTGGAGACTCCCCCCGACTGAGGTGCCTCCACCCCAAGTGCAGAGGCCCTTTGTGAATCAGGCCCACAGTAATCAGAGTAGGACCATTCAAAACCACTTTCTCAAGAAACAGGTCTTTGACTGGAATAGGTGAGGTCCAGAAGGGGCATGAACATCAGTAAGGAGTCGGGACACTACATATATCCATGTTGGCAAGTGGATTATTATTTGGAGAGGACAGATGTTCATCCCAAAAGATAAGGCCACCACCTGCTAGATGTCATATAAATTAAACTAAATTAAACTGTCCTCAATCTCTGTGTTAGACACGACAGCCTTAGAGTGGTCCTCCCCCAAACCTTTTGCCTGCTTGCCTCCAACTTTGCTACATTCTTTTTGTTGGCCGTAAGACTCTGAGCAAATTAACACTGCCAACCAGTGCTAAAGTGCCTGTGCTTCTCCCCTAAACATGGTTTTATTGACTTATCTACAAATGGCATATTTAATGTATCTATAGGTCCCTAGCAGAGTGCACTACATATCCCCAGGGTCTGTAAATTAAATGTTACTAGAGGTCCTGCAGCACTGATTGTGCCAACCATACAAGTAGCACTTTAAACATTTCTCAGGTCTGCCACTGCAGAGCCTATGTGTGTAATATACACTGCCATGTTGACTTGCCATTTAAAACCCCTTACCAAGCCTTAACCTCACATATAAGTCACCCCTAAGGTAGGCCCTAGGTAGCCCATGGAGCAGGGTATTGTATAATTAAAAGGTAGGACATGTACTGTTAGGTTTGCATGTCCTGGTAGTGAAAAACACCCGAATTAGTTTTTCACTACTGCAAGGTCTACCCCTTTCATAGGTTAACATTGGGAATTGCTTATTACACTAATAGGCTGTAATTCTTGATTGAGAAGGAGTAGCTCTCTCATATATCATATCATTGGAATGGTAATGATAAATCCCCTTTGCTGGCAAAGTTGAATTTATCATTACTATTTTAGGAATGCCAGTTGTTTCTATGATAATGTTATATGCCGCGGTTCTTCATGAGTAGGGTTGCCTTTGTTGTTTATATAATACTTTTAAAAGATGGCATTTCTCTGCTCCTAGCTTTGTGTGCCTGCAGCCTGTCTCCAATACATGTCTGGGGTGGGTGAAAGCAGGACTTTATGCATTCCCTCTAGACAGCCACACACAAAGGGAGGTTAGGTGTGACTGAGTGGCCATTCAATTTCTGATAGGTCATCCTGGGCAAGATGGGAGGGAGGGGCTGATACCTACACCTGAATATGCAGTGTCCTATCCCCACTCAAAGGGCTGCATACCCCCCTGTAGTGAGTCTGGAGACAGAGCTGAGAGGGAGGACCTCTGTGCACTTCAAAGCCCCTCTATGAAGTCACCTCCATTTCTAAGGCCCAACTAGGTATAAGTCACTATTGGACCTGTGAAGAACTCTGCCAGGAGGAATGACTGTTGTGCTGCTACAAGAACTGCCACTCAGCAGGATTGCTGCTCTGGAAGAATTGTTTTTCTGCTGTTATGTCCTGCTGCCTGATACCCTCTGCCCTGCTGAGGAAGAACTAGACTAACTTACTTGAACCCAGTACTCAAAGTGTTACTCCCTGCTCCTGGTCCAATGGAAGTAGATACAGGTGCTTTCTCCAGTGGAACCAACGCATCCTCTGCTGTATGAAGAAGAATCGATACCACTGTTGAGGGAACAGAACTGGTACATCGCTCTTGGAACCAGTGCATCGCCATCAAAACGATGCATCAGAACCACCACATCGCCGCCGCTGCAGTGAGAGAAGATCCACATCCCCTCAACTGCGTAGAGAAACCAGGCGCATCGGCTTCGCAACCAACGCATCTCGGAACCGGCGCTTCCCATTGAGAACCAGCGCATTGCCATCGTTGTGTGTAGAAAATCGACGCATCATCTCAACTGCTGGATCGACACCAATGCATCTTTAAGCTGCACCTTGCATCTCGATGATGCGACCTTGTGTTTAGCAGGCCTTGCGTGGCTCCTGTATCCGGCCCGCACTCTATTGCGGTTGGCCTGAACTCTTGACTTTGCCCCGGTCCAGCGTAACCAGTTAACCGCTTAGGCGCTTATTGCTTCTAAGCGATATTTTTTATTTTTATTCTTTAAAAATTAATTTCTTGACTTCGACTGATTGGATTTTTTACTTTTGGTCTATTTTTCGAAACTGATGTGAAGTCTTTTTGTGGTGTTTTCACTTTGTTACTGTTTGAAGTGTTGCTCAAATTCTTTTCACATTGCCTCTTAAATTACGCCTGCCTGCTTTGTGCCAAACTGCCAGAGGGTGAGAACAGGTTAATTTATGGGGTGTTTCTGACTTACCCTGACTAGGATTGTGGTTCCTGCTTGGACAGGGTGCATACCTCTGCCAACCAGAAACCCAATTTTTAACACTCTGGTAATGTGACACAAAGCAGTTAGGCTTAAATCAAAGACAATATGTAACGTATTCAAGCAGTGCATGCACAGTAGAAATATTCACACAAAGCACAATAAAATTCCCTAAACACTTTTAAAATGAGAAAAACATTATGAGTAAAATAAGACCAAAATGAGAAAAATCCAGTCTGGTGAACCAGCGATATTAATTTTAAAAGAAGAATGCTAATAGTGCCAAAGAGTACAAAGTGCCAAAGATAGTCTATAGATTTGGTTTACCAAGACCCAAGGCATGATTTGAAGCCGAAGGTGATGGGGCTCTGGTCGGATACACAAAGCAAATTGGTGGCAGTAAAAATCTGGAAGTCAAAAAGTTTGAAAAAAGTTTCAAAGTCCTAATCCAAAAAAGGACTTTGCCATCTTTTTAAAGAAAATGTTGTCTCCCATGGGACAAATCTGAAATTGTAGCAACTGCCATTGGAGTGCTGGTGAGATACCTGCCGCAAGTTGGTCACATTAAGGCTCTGGAACCTTTGAGGTTTTTGCTTGAAAAAGTTTCAAAGTCCGAAAACATACAGGGGCTTTGTCATTCTTCAGAGATGCAGGACCCTTTCAGGGGGATGAAATTCAATTCAACACCATAGAACTGTCTGTCGAGTAGTTTTTGTGGTGGGTCTCTTTGGCTCTTGAACAAAAGTTTTCAAACGTTTTCTTGGTTCCCAAGAAGTCATAGGAGGCCAAAGAACCCAGGACCTCATCGTGCCAAGCAGAGGCCACCAGCAAAGTCCAAACCAAGTTCCAGTTGCCAATGGTCAACTTGGAATTGCAGGGGAAATGCCTTCTGCAGCTTCTTGTGTCTCTTTAGCCACACAGGGAGTGAGTCAACTGACCCTTGGAGTCATCGTATTTGTCTTGGGTACAAGGGGGAGCAGGTCAAGTCCTTCAGAGCTCCAAACAACTCACAGACAGCAGATCAGGTCCTCTTCTGCTCTTCTGCAGGTCCAGTAAGTGTTCTGAAGAGAGTTCCTGAGGATGCCACATTTTATGCTGGGCACCAGCTAGTGGACTGGGGTGACTCATGGGAAATTCCTAACCAATGAGGTCAACTTTAATGGGAGCAAACTTATCCAGTTTTTTAGTAGTCCCTGTTTGTCTTATTGTTTGTCTTACTGAAAACAGGCCCAAAATTCAATGTGCCCGGGTATTTTCAAGATGGCAAAAGACTTCACCCACAATAAGCTTGGGCTCTTAGGGTTGTGGGTGAGTAGGGGACTGCGATATGGTAATTCCCACTGACCCCCCACATCTAACACTGAAATTCAGTTTGAAGGAGGCGCTGTACCCACACCAAACTAGGAGCAGAAGTCTGCTAAGACAAAGACAGTATCCTACAGCACTCAGATAAAAAGAATACACAAGAATTGTCCTGGCATCCTATTCTCTCCCTTTCAAGTGCAGCAGTTTGTTATATGTGGTCCAAACAGACCTGCCAGATAGCATTTGACACTGCGTGTCAAAACGATGACCACAGCCACACCCTGCACATTCTGTTTAGCTCAGATGTGTAATTTGGGTATGACTATTGTGTAGCCCCTTGGAGGAATTTCACACCTCTTTCTCAAGTCATTCAGACCAAGGATTCAGGCAGGGTAAATTTAACTTTCAAAAAGGTACATTTCACAGATGTTTAATAAAAATCCAACTACCATTGGATTGGATTTTTATTAACAACAAAAATAAGTCTTTGAATAGAGTCTGTAACTTGCAGTGGTCAAAAATAACAGTTAAAGTGCTATACTTTTCCTGTGTGCCAGCTAAAACCTGATCTTGACCTTTCCTATGTTCCAGCTACAGCCTGACCAATTACAATGTCGGTTTGGTCCTAGTCACTGTGGAAACATGCCATTTCTAATCACATACATGTTCCGCCCTTACATAGTATGCACCCTACCTTCTAGGCAGAAAGGTGTGTTTATGGCTGACTTATTCAATATTTAAAATAAGGTTTACTAAAGCCATGTTTTCATTGCCACTGTAATGGATGTCACAAAAGGTGCTGCAGTCCACATGGGGCATTTACCTTTCCATACAATGGGTGAACCTCTGCACCATATACTTTGACCTTATAGGAAAGTTGAATGTGCCAATCAGCTTTTAAGCCAACTTTGGCATGTTAAGAGGCCATAGCTCATACAATGAGCAGTGGATACCAGTGTCCCAGTGTTAGAGTTCAAGATTACTAGCAGGTTAGTCCCAGAGAAATGAAAAACTGTGAATGACCACACAAAAAGGGGTCACTTTGTAACAATCAGTGTATATCCAGCTGTCACTTTTGAGTTTGATGGGTTAGTAGGGCTCTCCCCACTGGCAGGACTAGAATTCAGGTCTCCTGGTTCTACAGGTGGAAACTTAACTATGAGGACCGCCAGATGGTACAATGCACAACTGCAAATGGCAACAGCATCAGTTTAAAGATCCATTAATGCTGTTGTAAGTGAAAACAAAACTGTGAGATGCATGAACTAACAAAGCATGAGGTTCTATATTTCTTCTCAACATGGTGACATTTATGAGTTTCCTCTATGAACATCCGCAAAACCTGTGACTCTTGTGTTAGGATGTTGCAGCATAGTTGCTAAATGAGATATAAATTATCCAGTAATTTTCTTTCCTTAAACACAAAGGTGAATAAACTAGCATAGCCTGTGCAAGGGATCTGAATCTAAAGGGTTTAATAGATTATGTTTAGCACTCTTAGAGCTCTAATTAACAGAAACAAGAACAAAAGTATGTATCTGTTGTACTAGAAATCCTTTGATGCCACCTGCAGGACATTACTGTGTTAGCCAAAAAAGAAACAGGCAAGGTTGGTATGGAAGGCACAGAATATTGTTACAAATCTTTGTACAACGAATATTGATAATCTGCATTTCTTAACATATTTTGCACCAATGCAGATATTTAAGAAGGATGTTACTGAACATAAATTATTAACGTTAGTCATAATAAGCTTATTATACATATATAATACATGGGAGCCTGCAGTCCCTGTATAAAAGCCCTTCTCTAATTTCTTATAACAGGTGACTTGTGAGGTCTCTAAATGCCTTTAATAAAGAAATGATGTAACCCCTCAACTGTAACAACTTATTACAGTTGAGTTCTGAATGACAAAGCCTTCCCTCCCAGAGCCAGAAGCAAGGGGAAGGGCTGGTCACTGAGCATAATTAAAGCTGCACTTTAAAAAACAAAAACGTTTTCTGCTGTTTTTTTCTAGAAGAGTGGTTATAAGCAGAAAGAAGATATTTATGGAAACGTGTTTTTCTATGCTTTAGGTGGGTGAAGGAAAGACAGAATATGTCTGCATGTTTCTAGTGTTCTGAGGAACAGTATTTTTTTTATATCTAACGCATACAATATATAGCAAATGTGTTCCGCACACTTAGTCCATGAGGATTTATTACTATGACAGCGTGTTTATTTTACTTTTTTTTCAATTAATGAGTCTCACTACCTGAGTCTCACTCACTGTAAATTCACGGTAATGGGACTGAGCGGGTTAAACGCTAGAGTCTGCATTCTACAATAAGGCTGCTGCTGCACAGCTAGGATAAGGGGCACTTGGTCTGGTTACATGTGAATACATGTGCACATGCATGTGCGCACATGTGCATTATGCGCATGTGAGACTTCAGTCATGCAAAGCCCCGTATCTGCACACAGGTAGCCTGTCACAGAAGGGACTCTGCAAGGGTTGGTGCTGACCTGGGGTAGGTCTTACATTATGAGTGGGCATTCATAGTGCAGGTCTGTAGGGCTTACTGGAAACTTTCGAGTGCTTTCACTTTTTATACATATAGGCAAAATCTGCCCTAAAGTACTGTTTTTCTCCACTAAGGCCTAGAGGGTCCATTAAGGTATCAAACTGAGGTAAAACATGCACATTAACTTTGAATTTGCAGTTTCAAACAAACTACATCTACATCTTATGGGACTTCGGGAATTATCATATTTCTGTGACTCAGCTCACATTCCGATTCCAGGCCTTTGTCCCCTTTACTGGGCCAAATTAATAACCCTTCTCCCCAGCAGAGAGAGCAAAGGCCTCCCTAGACAAAAAAAGTAATCTACATCTGACAAGTAGCTTGTAACCCTGCACCTGGGCTGAGACAACCCTTTGTCCTGCGAGAACAAAGTTGGAAGCCCAGACATCTGGCTAACACAGTAGGGGCTTGCCTTTGAAGTTTGTGTGGGAAGGGATCAGACAGTGATATCAGCTAGGGGCAGAGCTGAGGCCCACAGAGGAGCTCTTTACAGAGAAAACTTGAAGCCGCCATGTTGAATTGTCCCAGAATGAACTGCAGGAGGGTTAGGACAAGGGAGGAAGGATGATGTGGTATCCCAGATTTAGCCAGAGGAGCCTGGCATCTAGAACTTTCCACCCCCGCATAAAAGTCCCCGCACAAGAGAGAGACAGTTGATAAGACAATTGCAGAAGGGATACATAGCTGGAAAAAGTAGTCACCTGAAGCCCTGCAAAGATGGACTAAGGACTTTGATTCCAGCTGACCCCCAGGGCTAGGATTGGACTCACCAGGGCCTCTTTATGTCCCCTAAGGACGAATTGGGAGAAAGACTTGGAATCCACTACCCCCCACAGGTACTCTGAAAGACACATCAGGCTGGGGAGTGCAGGCTGGCAGCGAGGGGCTGTACAAGATGCCCCCACAAGCAAGAGAGGATCAGGCTGCTGCAAGGACCCAGTAAAACCAGTTCCCTGCAGAATGCATACCTTTAGAGCCAGGAGGCCGGGTGTTAAGATAAAAGATTACTCAGAAATCAAACAATGAGATAAAAGCAGCTTTAGTAGCTAAGCGATACACCAACCATTCAGAGCAATCCTCCCTTCGCGATGTCCTCCAGCAACTGCCACCCTCAGAGTTCTAACAATCCCTTACATTCTTAATTATATGTTCCCTTTTAAAATAGTTGTCCAACATTCTTTACATCTCAACTCATAAGATCATAACACATCCTCCTTACATCATATAATACAACAACAAACACAATTCTATACCCCCTAAAATAATAAACACAAAATATATACAATGACAATGCTATGACATAACTGATCGATACATAAAGCAATTTATGCATTAAGTAACAACACACTTGTAATAGGTGAAAATAAACAGAACATGTGAAATCCTATTCATTTTAACCTAACCCATACTTATACAGTAGAACTTAAACAACCTATCAAGGTTTCCCCATCTCATAATATCTCCACCACCCTGGCCTGACTGCAGATCCAGAGCTCCGTCTCACATCCAACAAGTCCCTGCCATCCCTTGCTTCCAGAGAAAGGGGGATTAAAACTCTCCTCCACTGAAATACAGCGTCTCGGCTTGCTCCATTTAACCAATCTGTACATGCTCCACACATCACCATTCTCCAGCTCTACAACATTCCTCTTCACTTTCTTGTTGGCAAAATGACCCATAAATCTTGACTTCCCTTTCTGTACAAATCCTGGTCTTTTCACCAGTACCAGGTCACCAGCAGTCCAGGATACCACTTTCACCCACTTCTTCTGGTTGTATCTTTCCTCATATTTACTCTGGTAAGTCTTCCTCAAAACAACACTTTGGTCCTTGCACTTGCTAAAATCATCTGCCTGTAACAACCTTCCAGCATCATGAATTGCCCCATTCATCCAGGCATGTTTAACCTTGGTGTTTCCTACCCTACCTCACTTCCAAAAGAAGGGAGACTTGGAAGTAATCAAGTTGGGAGCATTGCGATGCGCCCACCACAATTCCTCTGGGACCGCCTGTGCCAGGGCACAAAACAGCCCGATAGAGACCCGTTTCAATGCCTCCTTTAAAAAACTGCAGGCTCAGCACCGATGAGACCCGGCCCACTTAAAGCCCTGATCGCAGGTACTGTTGGTAGAATCGCTCTGTATGTAACACGCCGAGAATGTGGGTTCAGGAGAAGTTGGTGATCCAGGATGCCTGTCTCCTCTCAGGCAGATCGTCGCCACTTTGTTAAGATAAAAGATGACTCAGAAATCCAAGGATGAGTCAAAAGTAGCTTTATTAGCTAAGCGATACACCAACCGTTCAGAGCAATCCTCCCTTCACCATGCCCTCCAGCAACTGTCGACCTCAGAGTTCCAACACTCCTTACATTATTGATTAGATGTTCCCTTTTAAAATGGTTGTCCAACATTCTTTACATCTCAACTCATAAGATCATAACACTGGGCCACTAGGAGCACAATTAGCCAAAGAGGAAGAAAATTGCCCCAACGGGCCCAGAGTTATGCTTCTGTAAAGGTCTTCTGTTACACAACAAAGAAACACAAAAATGGATGCATAGCACTATGGTGTGTTTTGCTAAAATACCCATGGCGTGGTCAAAGGCCTAGAGGTCGGTGCAAAATTAATTAATCACTCTTGTGGTGGGGCGGGCTTGCGTGGTATCTCCTCCGAATCCAGATTGACTGCCCGGACTCCCCATCTCCCTGGGGGCCGGCGCAATTATATTTATTCTGCCTTGGGGGTCCCATACCCCGAGGCAGGGACCTCTCCCCTAGGCATGGTGCCATCCTCTTTCCTGTGTCAGGGATGGGGGATATGCACAGCACCTCACACCCGCTCCCACCTCCACAGGTGCAGTATGCGGAGCTGCTTCCACCGCAGGACCACAAAAGCAGTCACACCTGCGCTGCAGGAGCAAGAAAGCAGATGCCGGCTCCCAGGCAGCAAAGGAACTGGCTCGGGGAGCCAGCTGGGGTTGTGGGGGCCTTGAGGCTCCCCCTGTCGCCTCCAATGACTTGAACAGTGGAGTGGAGCACACATTAGAAACAAAAAGAGCTACAGCATGAGGCCGCTGAAGTGAACAGAACAAAGCTGTAGGAGTCACTCATTTAATATTCATAAAAAAGGACAGAGACGCACCCCACAAGGGGGCCATTTGCATACTTGCACCTTCAGTAGTGCCGTAAGTGGGCAAGGGCACTATCAACGTTATGCCCAGGTGATGTGGGGAGGCCTCCATGATTAGCAGCCCCCAGGGAGTATGCTATGTAAACTGACCCTAAATCTCCTGGGCCCTAGTAAAGGTAGCTGGGAGACGTTTTCCATTCACTTCAACAACACTCAGAGTTGAAGCTTCTACTTTTAGGCTCTGGAGTGCAGAACCCCTTGAGGTTCTTCCTCTAGGTACATTCTGTGGCTTGTATAATGTGAATGAAAGACTCAGACACCCATTACACTTTGAGTTAAAATACTTTATTAGCAATATGGTGAATTTATAATACATATTTGCCATAGCAATGAATTTCTATGACTAATAGTATGTTTTCCATTGATTTAAATGGTGATACAAGTTTGAGTTATGCCATGTAGTTACTTTTGCTAATGTGGTGCCATTCTGACAAATCCAGTTGACCTCCTTTATATATATTAAGACCCATTATAATGTGTTATCTTGACAAAGCATAACGTGTTTATTATTATTAATGTGGTGAACCCTTGACAAAGCCATATTGTGATGTTGAATCTGGTATAGATAGGGGGGTATTTTGATTATGGAGTTCAAGGTTTACTCTGGGTGTAATATAATATGATAGTGTTACTAAAGGTATTTTCACGTACCTGATGTATATATTTGTAATTTAATACATAGAACTTGGTAGTGTGTGTCTAATAAAGGTGCTTTTCCTTTTTAAAATAGAAAGCACAGTCTGAACAATAGTTATTTGAAGTGTTGTTGTCGTGTCCCAACAAATTGTGATTACTAGTCCATACCACCTCCCCTAAGTAGGCCTTGGACTGCTCTGCTTCACTACCCTGAGAAAGTTGGGTGCTACAATGGGGTACTTGGTTCCCAGTAATAAGACTATTGTGGGCCTATTACTTGTGAGGGACTCACGCTCTTCGCAACTAATAAACCAATTTCTTACACTAAACTGATTCTCATATCTCTCCTCCGTCCTCTTCCTGGCTTCTTCTGTGGAAACAGGAAGCAGGAAGCACCCGGGCTTCCAGGCTCCCCATAGCCAATCACAACGCTGCAATGCAGCGTTGTGATTGGTCTGAGCGCCGTTATTGGCGTTCAGCCAGGGAATGGGAGCCTGGGCATGTTCTCCACGCAGGCTGTAATGCAGCCTGCATGGAGAACATGCAAAGTGTGAATGAATGTTTGGCCGGCCCTAGAGGGCCGGTCAAACATTCATGCACACTTACATAGTGCCCACCACTCCTCCCCTGCCCTGCTCTGAGAGCAGAGCAGATCCGCCGGCCCCGCCGAGACATCACAGCAGGAACAAATAAAATGAAAATAAAGGTAGTTATTATTATTATTTTATTATTCCTTTTTTTTCACTGTGAAAAGCAGTGGGGCAACGCTCCTCCACCTTAGCGGAGAAGCCGCCACTGATCCTCTGGATAAGTGATAAGCACAATGCACTGCATCCTTCACTTTCCACTCATTAAAATCAAACCCTTTAATTTCCTACCTTGTTTAGTGTAAAATAAATTTCAAGGGTCAGCAAGGAAAGGAATATAATTTTTTTTCTCACAATTAAGTAGACTAGAGGCTGATTTAGAGTTTGGGGGAGAGGGTACTCCATTGCACCAGTGACAGAGTACCCTCTCCACCAATCTAAAAGTTCGCCTGCCTGATTTACAGTAGGGGGGATTACTCCATCTCTGTCACTGACATACTCCTCTGATGGCCTGACGGAGTAAGGGCCATCAGAGTTATGGCCATTGGACTGCCTGCCTGATGTAGAACCATATTTATCAAAGTTTTGCGTCACCCTTGCACCATGCAAGGTAACGCAAGGGCGACGCAAAACCTAGATGAGAATTACCAAGCCACTCATGGCCTTGCGTGGCTCAGTAAATCTGGAGTAAGGCAAGTCACTGCCTTACGTTACTCTGCCACAGGGAGTCGTTCCATTGGTAGTGTGTCCACCCATGGATTCTGAAGCATTACCAGATTTACCAAAACTGGTAGACCTGGGAATGCGTCATAATGCTACATCTTCCCAATTGAGACGTAACAATATGAAATATCTTTATTTCGTCTCGCTTTTCTGCTTTCTACGTGTGCTTCATTCTGCAAGTATCCTTTCCTGCACAAAAAGAAATCCTGCCTGTAACGCCGGTGTTGACACTAGGCAGCAGTTTGTGCGCAAGCATAGGTAGAGAGAAGGAATGCGCCATATCTTGACAGATACGGCGAATTCCTGCCGCTCTCTTTCACACAGGGCAGCAAGGTGTTTTGCTGCATTGCGTTGCATTGTGTGAAATAATGGTAAATATGGACCTTAGTTTGGGTGGTCGAACGGCCAATGCTAACTCTCCCTTACTGCTGAGAAAAACGTGCATCCAAAAATGGCTACAGAGGCAAAATTGATAAGATCCATGAAAAAGCAGACAAGGTAGGGGGCAAAGGGTGTCATATATGTGAAGTTGTTCCTGCACAATTTAGCTTAGAAGATCAATCAAAAACCAGAAATAGTAATTCCACAAACAGAAAATTGGGAAAAGAAGAAATATTTAGGGAAAGCCTTAAACCAGCTTGGATGAAAAAATATGTCCCCTGATATAGCATTTTTTCTTTTCTCTATGTTTTATATTTTAATGCATTATATGGTTCTATTTTTACATTAGTCTCCAGATGTTTTTATATTTTTATTTTATATGTGTAAGAAAAAGATGTATCATATTGTACTTTGTGTATATTTTAGGTTTCAGTGTACATTGTGAGACAATTAGAATGGTTCTATTTAAACTATAGAGCCAGTGAACCCACGCTGCTCTTGTCATTTAGAGTTTGAGGAAATGACGAGTGCATTGAGCTGATGGTTCTGGAAATGAAACTACTTACAGTTCATTCTTGTATATTGAACACTTACTACACACTTTTATATGGTTGCATGCTTTTTCAACCCAGGCCTTTTTCACACATTTTATAATGCATGCCTTTACCACGCTACCTCTGCCACAAAAATACATATGCTAACATTAATATTACCATTTGCAACATGCGTCTTTAATTTTATTAGGCAAAACATGCATTCTTACTACAGTAAAAGTACATTATAGATTTTAATTCTGAAAAATATCAATATATAATTATGACATAAATAAAAAACGTCCTGTCCACAACCAAGATCATGCACATAATCAATATGCAAAATACAAAGAATTGAGTACAATAACTTTCATAAAAAATACAGTGTCTGTCAACAATTCACACACACTCTTTATTTTAAACAATAGTAAACCCTACCATACACTATAAAAAGCTCCATCCACCATTTTGCACCCAGTAGAATGCTAGCCTATGAGGTGACCAGACGCATCTCCACTGTGCACCAGAGCTGAGAGAACAATGCCAGGTAACATGTATATATATATATATGTATCTTCCAAATCCTCTTTCCAGAGGAAAAACGGTCCGCACTCTTGCAGGTTTTGCGATTTTTTTATTTTTCTATCTCCTTCGTTTGATGTTCATATGTATAAACAAGAATAAAGGTGAAACAAGATCTACGCGTTTCGGTATTACAAATACCTTGCTCACGATCGTGAAGAGTAAAAAGAGTGATGTTTTAATTCAGGGTAAAGAGAATGTGACTACCATTCCCACAATGCCTCATAATGGGAGCAGTGGGAGAGAGGTATATAATGGAAAAAGTAATGATGGACTACAATTACGTACCGTGACCAAGACCTGTGTGGTTGAAACGCGTAGGTGGAGGGAGATGGCTTGTAATAAATGAACTGAAAAATCCCCCGGCGAGTGCTGCGTTATCTTTGCCTTTGGTGAACAATATCATTTCAGAGATAGTCCAGCCCTGACGCATGCACCAGCTGTTTAAGTGCGCCCTTCATTGTGGACTGCTTTGTTGGAGAAATTAATTACACGGAAGAATGCCCGACACTGTATTCCTTTGAAAATCGGAACCTGCTATCCTTGAGGATTAATCAGCTTTTGTGAATGCGGCCGCATACCACAAGAAAGGAAAGGAAAATACTAAGAAAGACGATCTCATCTCGTGGAAACGGAATTCACACACCCTCCAGGCTCGAAGGTAGAGCGTCGGCAAATGGAGTCGGAGGACGCCGGACGACCGGGAGACTCCCAGGTGAGAGCACAATGGGCAAATAGGAGGGTGGTGTGCTTGTCGCAGCGAGTGGACAAAATGTATGTAGCAGACACACAGAATCCACTACCAAACGGAATTATGAACAAATTATAGACGGATTGCCATAAAATAAAGTCACTCCAGTAAGAAGTTCGGATGAGTTTAATGAGCGGTAACTGCTCTGTTATTTGAAAGGAGGAAAGGGCTGCAAGGCAGATACAAAAAGCTGAAGTTATGTTCCAAAAAAGCAACAGAGATGTGAGAGATAGATCAGATGAGCCCAAACCAGGAAATATGGGATAAATTACCTTAAACAAATGTTTATCCAACTTGAAAGAATGCTGAGGAAGGAAATAACCAAGAGTTGGGAAGTTATAACACTCGAAAAATATATTGAATGTGGAAGAGTGCCAAGAGGCTTGAGAATTTTCAAATTACCCAATCATCCGGACACTTAGGGGCTGATTCCGATTCCGGCCGGAAAACGTACCGACCGACTCGGAGCCGGAATTTATTCCGACCGACACGTACCGGTGCAGCCCGACCCGCTAAGTACGATGAGAAGCGAGCAAAACCCGACCGACTCGTACGGAACACAAGCCGAACGACCGAGCCGCGCGGAAAACAGCAATCAGACCGGAAAAACACGCGATTCGATCCGACCGACTCGCACCAGGAACAATCCCGGACGAGACGTACCCGCGAACTCCCACCCGCCAAGTACGATGCAAGGCGTGGAAAACACGACCGAGTCGCACGGAGGACAAGCCGTACGACCGAGGCGAGGCGAGGCGAAGCAACCCAAAACACCGCGACCGACGCGTACGCAGCATAGAAAACAGCACAAACACAGCGTGAACGAAATGGAGAAGCCCGTACGAGACAACTGCAGGGTCCGACTCGGTCACAAGAACGTCTCCTACATGCACGAAAAGTACAAAGGGAAAATACACAAAAAAAGGCCAAACAAGCAATTACAAAGCCAATAAATACTGGGGGGGGGGCGGGGAACAAAGACACACCCACAACTCCACCCATATAAAGGACACAAATCCCTACCATGATCCTTTGCAAATTCAAATTACCTGCCAGCACTCAACAGACAGCAACCACACACCCACAGCTCATCCATCACACAAGCCACACACCATCAGCACCCCAACAAAGAGAAATCTCACATACACCCAGCAAAACACACACTTACACACCTTCACCTGCACACCAACACACACATCACTCACCATCACCACCCATCACCATGCCCCCAAAGAAGAATCATAAGTTCCTAGATAGTGAATTGGAAGTCCTGGTAGATGAGATCCTCAGGGTAGAGCCACAGCTCTTTGGTACACTGGTCCAACAGACACCCATGTCACAGAAAACAAAGATGTGGGAGAGGATCGTCGACAGGGTCAACGCACAATCACCATGTTGGCGCACAAAGACAGACATCCAGAACAGGTGGTATGACGTGCGCAGGAGGGTCAAGGAGCTGTTGAAGAAGGACTACCTTTTGAGCCAACACACCGGCAGTGGCCCTCCTGCCAAGCCAGTATACCTCAGGCCCTGGGAGGAGAAGGTGCGGGCCATCCTACCACCAGTGAGCGTCTATGGACTAGAAAACATCCCAGAGCCTGGTGAGTACACAACAAATGTACACAATATTGTGCGACTTCACACACACATCACTGTCAAGGGGAGAGTCAAACCATGCACTCTTAGCAAATACACAGCAACCAGAACAGAATCATCCCAAAATGTGTATGTCAGTCAGATAAACACAACACATGCCATCTCAAAGTGACATTTAACTGTGTCATCACATGTACAAACACAACTACAACTACAGCTAGGCAGTGGCACAAATATAACTGACAAACACATCCAGACAAGTAGCCACCACTACAACACCACCACACAGTGAAGCCCACTGAAAGAAAGGAAATATGTGTATGCTGGGCAAGTCAGTGTAGCCAATAGCATGATGGGAGTTGTAGGCACAGATATTGGTCACCCCCACAACTGTCCCATCAACACCACCATGAACCATGCGCACATCACAGGGAGTGGAAAAGGACTCACAAGATGGCTGACACTGGGTACTGCTGTGGGGAGCACAAGGCCCTGCTGGGAACTGTGCAACAACCAACAGCAGGACACCACTGACTGACATCCTGAAAGACAACTTGCACTCCCTGCAATGAAAGCACCTTCCATGGTGGGATATCTGGCTGGGTGGGAAGGAGGACTCACAGCACTGACCATAGTCACAAGCACCTCCCCTCACACACCCCCTCAACACAAACTCTACATAACCCACCTGGGAGAATGCAATGCCTCACATCCTAACTGAAGATCCCACAAAGAACCACCACCCTGGGTTATGCTGTGTGAAGCACAGGGACACTCTTGGGACTTTTAGCCAAACAACTGCCAGGACAGCACTCCCAGCCATCCATTCAGCACAGGCAGCCCACCCCACAGGGAAGCAGAGTCAAAAGGAAGGAAGGATGGGCATGCTGGGAAGGGGGGTGGAGGCAATAGCATGATGGGAGTTGTAGGCACAGATATTGCTCACCCTCACAATTGGCCCATCAACACCACTCTCAACCATGCTCACATCACAGGGAGTGGAAAAGGACTCACAAGATGGCTGACACTGGGTACTGCTGTGGGGAGCACAAGGCCCTGCTGGCAACGGTGCAACAACCAACAGCAGGACACCACTGACTGACATCCTGAAAGACAACTTGCACTCCCTGCAATGAAAGCACGTTCCATGGTGGGATATCTGGCTGGGTGGGAAGGAGGACTCACAGCACTGACCATAGTCACAAGCACCTCCCCTCACACACCCCCTCAACACAAACTCCACATAACCCACCTGGGAGAATGCAATGTCTCACATCCTAACTGAAGATCCCACAAAGAACCACCACCCTGGGTTATGCTGTGTGAAGCACAGGGACACTCTTGGGACTTTTAGCCAAACAACTGCCAGGACAACACTCCCAGCCATCCATTCAGCACAGGCAGCCCACCCCACAGGGAAGCAGAGTCAAAAGGAAGGAAGGATGGGCATGCTGGGAAGGGGGTGGAGGCAATAGCATGATGGGAGTTGTAGGCACAGATATTGCTCACCCTCACAATTGGCCCATCAACACCACTCTCAACCATGCTCACATCACAGGGAGTGGAAAAGGACTCACAAGATGGCTGACACTGGGTACTGCTGTGGGGAGCACAAGGCCCTGCTGGCAACTGTGCAACAACCAACAGCAGGACACCACTGTCAGCCATCTTGCCATTGCTCTCACACTCACACACACTGAAGTCCACCCAAAAGCAAGTAAGTATGGGCATGCTGGGAAGTGGGGTGGAGGCAATAGCATGATGGGAGTGGTAGTCACAGCTCAACATCCCCCACCCACATGGCCCAGCAAGCTCACACTCAAGCATGCACACCCCACAGAGAGTGGAAAGCCCCATCAAAGATGTCTGACACTGGTGCTCTGTTGTGGGGAGCACAAGGCCATGCTGGGAACTGCCCACCAACCAACAGCAGGACACCACTGTCAGCCATCTTGCCATTGCTCTCACACTCACACACACTGAAGTCCACCCAAAAGCAAGTAAGTATGGGCATGCTGGGAAGTGGGGTGGACGCAATAGCATGATGGGAGTCGTAGTCACAGCTCAACATCCCCCACCCACATGGCCCAGCAAGCTCACACTCAAGCATGCACACCCCACAGAGAGTGGAAAGCCCCATCAAAGATGTCTGACACTGGTGCTCTGTTGTCGGGAGCACAAGGCCATGCTGGGAACTGCCCACCAACCAACAGCAGGACACCACTGTCAGCCATCTTGCCATTGCTCTCACACACACTGAAGTCCACCCAAAAGCAAGTAAGTATGGGCATGCTGGGAAGTGGGGTGGACGCAATAGCATGATGGGAGTCGTAGTCACAGCTCAACATCCCCCACCCACATGGCCCAGCAAGCTCACACTCAAGCATGCACACCCCACAGAGAGTGGAAAGCCCCATCAAAGATGTCTGACACTGGTGCTCTGTTGTGGGGAGCACAAGGCCATGCTGGGAACTGCCCACCAACCAACAGCAGGACACCACTGTCAGCCATCTTGCCTTTGCTCTCACACTCACACACACTGAAGTCCACCCAAAAGCAAGTAAGTATGGGCATGCTGGGAAGTGGGGTGGACGCAATAGCATGATGGGAGTCGTAGTCACAGCTCAACATCCCCCACCCACATGGCCAAGCAAGCTCACACTCAAGCATGCACACCCCACAGAGAGTGGAAAGCCCCATCAAAGATGTCTGACACTGGTGCTCTGTTGTGGGGAGCACAAGGCCATGCTGGGAACTGCCCACCAACCAACAGCAGGACACCACTGTCAGCCATCTTGCCATTGCTCTCACACTCACACACACTGAAGTCCACCTAAAAGCAAGTAAGTATGGGCATGCTGGGAAGTGGGGTGGATGCAATAGCATGATGGGAGTCATAGTCACAGCTCAACATCCCCCACCCACATGGCCCAGCAAGCTCACACTCAAGCATGCACACCCCACAGAGAGTGGAAAGCCCCATCAAAGATGTCTGACACTGGTGCTCTGTTGTGGGGAGCACAAGGCCATGCTGGGAACTGCCCACCAACCAACAGCAGGACACCACTGTCAGCCATCTTGCCATTGCTCTCACACTCACACACACTGAAGTCCACCCAAAAGCAAGTAAGTATGGGCATGCTGGGAAGTGGGGTGGACGCAATAGCATGATGGGAGTCGTAGTCACAGATATTGGTCACCCCCACAACTGTCCCATCAACACCACCCTGAACCATGCGCACATCACAGGGAGTGGAAAACAACTGACAAGATGGCTGACACTGGCTACTGCTGTGTGGAGCACAAGGCCCTGCTGGGAACTGTGCACCAACCAACAGCAGGACACCACTGACTGACATCCTGAAAGACAACTTGCACTCCCTGCAATGGATGCACGTTCCATGATGGAATATCTGGCTGGGTGGGAAGGAGGGCCGGATGTCAACCAAATACAACCAATGCAGACCATGTACACACCCCAACATTCACATAGAAATGCCCAAATAATGCAGGACAATGTGCTACACCAATATCAACCCCTGACTGTGACAACTTAGGACAATGCAATGTACAGGCCCGCATCCAGAGGCACAGTCACAACTGTCAGGTGTGTCAACCATTGATGCCTGCAGAAACATAACATACATTGTGTGTGTCTCCCAAAAACAGGTGATGATGGGGACACAGCAGCAGACGCTGAGGAGTCCTCGTCCCAGGCTCAAGAGGATACGGAGCTCACTGGTGTCGAACAGCCTCTGCCCTCCTCGGATGAAGAAGACCCACTTGGCACCTCCGGAGCAAGTCATCATGCAGCACCAGCAGGACCACCAGCTGCACCCCCTGCACCCACCCCTCCAACGACTGTCAACACACATACCACCCCTGCCGACATGGACAGACCAAGGAGCACCACCACCACTAGCACAGGGACCCTGGACCAACGTGGGGCCATGGACACCACCACCACCAACAACCCACAAGGTGGCCCAGGGTCACCTGTGTGTGCCACCTCAGGTACTGCACGTGTCGCCAGGGGTGGTGGGAGGGGTGGGAGACATAGGTCGCTGCTCGCAGAGGGGTCTGGACTGCATGATGACCCACAACTGGCACGCATAGCCGATGCGAACCAGTCCAGCACCGGAGAGTTCAGCCAGGTAGTGGGGCTCCTCAGGGACATGAAACAGCAGCAGGCTGCCCATCATGCCCGCTTGGACTCACACATGTCCCGCGTGGAGTCCAAGTGAGACACACTGCAAGAGATGACGGCGGTGCATAGGGACATATTACAATGCCTCCACCAGATGAGCAGCAACCAGTCAACACCTCCCTGTGTGCCCACAACATCTGGTGCTGAAACAACTGCAACTGCCACAGGGAGGGCGGATGACTCTGGCGAAGAGTCCCCTGCACCGCAGCAGCCTGCACTTGAGGGTCCCCCCCAAAGAAGAGGGGCCGTCCGAGGAGGGGCAAGTGAGAGGCCGATGGCCATGTGCAACCCCCAGGAAGCCAAAACCTGTTCTGGATAATCACCTTTGTGCGCAAACTGTTCACCCTGTTGACTGCAACACAACTCTCCCACATGACATGGGGAGCTCAAGTTGGACCAATGTCTCAGATTACTGTGGACTTTACTCTGGACATTTCTGCTACCAGGACTTCCAAATCATCTAGGAACTTTGGATTACAATCACAATGTACAGCACCCACCATCCTGTGCACTATACTCACACATGTATGTCAATAAACTCACTAATACACCATACTTGCCTCTGTTGTGATTCCTGTGTTGTCTCAGAAGTGGCGTGATGATCTGGGAAATGACACTGTGCATGCTAACTGCTACAGCAAGTACAACACCGGCATGTGAGTCATGGCGACGTCACACATATGAGGGAAGCACACCACCAGGGCTACACAACACATACACACCATGGCCATCTGACTCATCGCCTACACTGATGTTGCCAGGAAATACGTTGCATTGCACAGACCCAACACCTATTCACAGTCTGTGTTAACTAGCCCACTGGTGCAGTAAGCAAATGTCAGTCAGATGTGTGATCACAGACAACGCACATCACAAAGTGAAGCACAGGTTTATTACACATTTGCAACATGTTGTAACCACCACAGATGCAAGGTAATCCCACCTGGCAGCGGGCACACAGTCAACAAGTGTAGAAGGAAGGAAGTCCATGGGTGTGGTGCACATCACCTGTAGGGACACGACAGCTACCACCCGGGAAGTCGAATCACGGTGTTGGGGATCACAGTTGACCAAACGACTCTGAAAGTACCCTGTGAAGGACAGAAATGACACACAGTCAAAAGCACTGAAGAACAGGACAGAACTGCAATACTCATGCCCAATACATGTCACAAGATACCCACCCAGAACCAAGTTAGCATGTCAACACTGTTGGGGAGTACAGACTACCTGTAAGGACACATCGCTACACGCATACAGTCATGTAGCCCATGGACATACTCAAACAGCACCAGAGCACCACCAACACATATCATGCAAACTCACATCATTGACATGACATCTCTGGATACTCACATTCAGCTGAAGAAGTTGGTGATGAGCTGTGTGCGGACATCACCATCATCATCATCATCATCACTGGCATCGTGGTCAAGGCCAGGATCCTCCACAGGTGGCGGACGTTGGTCATCGTCATCCAGGATGAGAGGCAACTCCTTCCGCACTGCCAGGTTGTGTAGCATGCAGCAGACAATGACAATCTTGCACACCTGTGCTGGGGCATATGGGAGGGACCCTCCTGTCTTGTCGAGGCAGCGGAAGCGGCTCTTCAGGAGACCAAATGTCCGCTCAATCACTCTCCTGGTCCGACCATGTGCCTCATTGTAGCGCATCTGGGCTGGTGTCACAGGGTTCCTGAGGGGCGTCAGCAACCACGGCATGTTGGGGTATCCGGAGTCACCTACATACAGACAATTGCACATTAGCAGAGTTGGAAAAGAGGGTGGAACACTACATAGCAGAACACACACAATGGTACAAAGTCAGTACACACCAACAAGCCAGGCACGCTGGTTCCGCATCTGTGACATCATCCTCGGGATGCGACTACTCCTCATCACGTAGGCATCGTGTGCAGAACCAGGGAAACGGGCACACACGTGTGAGATGCTCATATCTGCAAGACAGACCACCAGTGCATTGACCGAGTGGTAGTGTTTGCGGTTCCTGTATGCCTGCTCTTGGGCCTGTGGTGGTACCAAAGCCACATGTGTCCCATCAATGGAGCCAATGACATGCGGCATCCTCCCCAGGGCATAGAAGTCACTCTTCACGCCAGTGAGTCGTTGGAGTCTAGGGAAATAGATGTACTGGTTCAGGTATATCGACATAGCCTCCAAAACATCCCGGAGCACACGGCTGAACATGGTCTGTGACATCCCACCAGCAGTCGCCACAGTGTGTTGAAAGGTACCGGTGGCAAAGAAGTGTAGGGCTGCCATCACCTTCACCTTGGGGGTCAGCGCTGTAGGGTACGGCCGGCCAGGTTGCAAATGTGGTGCCAAGCGCACTGCCAAATCCTCAATCAGCTGCCTGGTGAAGCGGTACCGTCGGATGCTGTCACGTTCCACCATCGTTGCCAGGTCAGGGAATGGTCTAAGGACAGCTGGTGCCCTGCAGTGCATAGGTGAAGAAAGCAAGATTGTCAGTCACCCCACATATGTGGCATTGAACACACTCAACATCACATGATACATCATTATGAGGCACAAGTACATGATGTGTGCAGTTCCGTAAGGATATGTATGGCACATACATGGCCAACATCTAACATCACAGTTCAACAAGTGGCATCAATAAGTCCCAGGTCGTGCCATTGGATATCATGAGTCCGTGTCACAGTTCCCATCTCCTGCTGCCACGTTACAAACACACGCCACAGTGACATGTGAGGACAGATGTGCCCCAGGCATCACAGCTCAACGACAGGTAGATTCCCAGGGACCCTGTATTGCCACATGGACACTGGCATGACATGGTGTATCATGTATACACCACAGCAAAACAACCATGACCCCCACAGGTAGTGGTCCCTGTTGCCTCGGCAGGACAGACATGGACGTCTGTGACACACACACGCACAACATCAAAGTCCATGCACAAACAACGTGGATGTGGAGACTGCCTCCCATTGTGCATATGAAATCAGAGACATTGTAAACACAACATGCACACAGACTGTGGAGGACCATCACCATTGTGCCAATGGGTCACCCTGGGTTAAACATACCGTCCCACATGGGACTCAGGGGGTATGTGACATGACATACACATACACCACCGTGAAATGTGACCATGCCACATGCTCAGATATGAACAGTTGCACATCACAGTGGTCATGTACACGAAACACCAAGGATTCTGTCCCCATGAACACGTGCACAGCCTGGGGGTGGCTGCCCCCAAGTGACACCCACAGAACAACATGTTCACCCCCATACACGGAATAGGTAATGCAGCCTTACATGCCGTAGGATACAGTTTGGACAGGCTGTGGTGTTGTAGGTGTGCCCCTCACTCCCTGGGTAGTATATATGGCTGGCATATGTTCACCTGTGACAGGCATGCTGACATATGCCAGTGACTTGTACAGGGACGCGTTGGACAGCAATGGACCGATCAGTGCGCACACATTGGCCATTGCATTCAATGTGCGCTGGTACGCGTTGTATTCGCAATACGCGTTGGACAGCAATGGACCGATCAGTGCGCACACATTGGCCATTGCATTCAATGTGCGCTGGTACGCGTTGTATTCGCAATACGCGTTGGACAGCAATGGACCGATCAGTGCGCACACATTGGCCATTGCATTCAATGTGCGCTGGTACACGTTGTATTCGCAATACGCGTTGGACAGCAATGGACCGATCAGTGCGCACACATTGGCCATCGCATTCAATGTGCGCTGGTACGCGTTGTATTCGCAAAACGCGTTGGACAGCAATGGACCGATCAGTGCGCACACATTGGCCATTGCATTCAATGTGCGCTGGTACGCGTTGTATTCGCAATACGCGTTGGACAGCAATGGACCGATCAGTGCGCACACATTGGCCATTGCATTCAATGTGTGCGGGTACGCGTTGTATCCTAGGTACGCGATGAACAGCAATGGTCCGATCGGTGTGCCTGGCCGGCCCATTGCATTCAATGTGTGCGGGTACACGTTGTATCCTAGGTACGCGTTGAACAGCAATGGTCCGATCGGTGTGCCCAGCCGGCCCATTGCATTCAACGTGTGCGGGTACGCGTTGTATCCTAGGTACGCGATGAACAGCAATGGTCCGATCGGTGTGCCCGGCCGGCCCATTGCATTCAATGTGTGCGGGTACGCGTTGTATCCTAGGTACGCGATGAACAGCAATGGACCGATCGGTGTGCCCGGCCGGCCCATTGCATTCAATGTGTGCGGGTACGCGTTGTATCCTAGGTACGCGTTGAACAGCAATGGTCCGATCGGTGCGCACCCATTGGCTATGGCCTGGCCTGGCAACGCACACGTTTTCAAAATTTGAACGAGTCTGATGCTGTAAATTCAGTTGGTCACCCACAACAATGTTGCAATTTCATGGGTGTCATGAAGTTGAACATTTGAAGGATGCTGGGGGCGTGTGTAAGTGGTGCAATTCCATGGATTGGCCAGATTCAGAAGATGCAAACGACTTGGACCTATCACTTTGGACACATGGGACAGTATCTGCCTCTGCAGCACACATATAATGCTGGCTGTTCCCCTGAGAGCTCACTTGCCTGCACTACATGCTCCAGGACGACATCTGCCACTACACTGCTGCTGTGTCTGCACCCTCTGGACCCTGCAATGGCACGTACTGTGGAGAGAGCCCCAGCCTTCAGCATTGAGGAGAACCAGGCCCTGCTGGACAACCTCCTTCCACAGTACAGCAAGCTGTATGGGAAAGCAGGGGAGCAGGTGAGTGTTCTGTCCACTGCCTTTCTAAATGTGCATGTTGTCTGACTAGCAAGGCTAACAGTCTGCACGCCACTGGCTACCAGGCTCACTGAGTAGTTGTCCCCCCCATAGTGTGTAGTTACATGCACTGGACAGGTATAGTGCAGTGACAGTGCATTTAAACAAGGTTTTACTTCCCAGGCAATGATACCATGTAGTAACTGCTGGCATACTGTCCATGGCCATCGTTGCACTGCCTGTGTACATCATGTGCCCCTGTGATTGAGACATGTATATACAACTGTGTAATGCACGGATATGTTGCATGTGTAGTAATGGCATTCTCACTTTGTCATCCTCACAGGTTGATGCCCACCAGAAGCAGCAGATATGGCTGACCATCGTCCGGGCAGTGAGATCCGTGGGGGTCTACAAGCGCCGGATCCGCAACTGCCAGAAGAGGTGGCAGGACCTTCGGGGCTGGACCCGGAGGATCGCACGGGTCCAGCTGAAGCTGTCGCCTCCTCGCAGGAGGGGCGGACACCGGACCCTGACCCCCCACATGCTGAGGATCCTGGCAGTGGTCTTCCCTGATCTGGATGGGCAGCTGAAGGCCAGAGAGCAGCAAGGAGGGGGTGAGTCCATGACTGCATTGTGAACTATGTCTGCCATGCTATGTGCCCTCCTCTGGCCTGGTTAAACATCCACAGTACATCAGTCATGTGGTCCAGGACCCATGTCCCTCTATTGTGCACTGCCCACTCCTCATCTGATACCCTGGTGTGGCCCTTACAGTCAGGGAATTGTGTCACTTGGGTACTGTGTCCTTGCAGTTTGCTTGACTCAAGGTGGGGGACAGCATCTGTTTCCCTAACTCTGTGGTGGGCATCATGGGTGGGTCCATTGCTTACACAATGGCTGTGTTCTGACATGTAATCTGCGTGTTACTTTGATATGTGGTCCAATTGCAGAGCTGATCCACCACATGTGCCTGGGGTATCTGGCACACACCCATGCTGCGGGTGGGAACAATGTTTGGGCCCCAGGAGTGTGTATATTACGTGTGTCACACATACTTAGCCAGCTGCCTACTGTCCAGGGCTCATCCCTCATTCATGTGGGGCAGGACAGTCATGCCTACTCCAGGCCATACAATACACTCTGTACTCCCACTCCCGTGTATCAGCTGACACATTGTGCTCAGTGAGTTGTCCCCTCAGGTGTCTGCCTCTGTGTCAGTGTGCTGTGGCTTCGTTGTCAGGTCTGCTGGGGTGTTTCTCGGTTGGGGCTCTGCATGCCACCGGAGATGTGACCATGGGGGACGATACTTGTGTGACAGATAGGTGTTTGATCACCTGACCGTGCAGTCTGGGGTATGCGAATGTGAAGTTCAGGCAGCTGTTTCCCATTCACAGCAGATTGTGAGGTGCTCAGGTGCAGAGGGTGGTGTTACAGGTCTCCCATATGTCCAATGGGTATGACCTGGACAGATGAGGGTTCAGATGATGTGGTGTGTGGGGGTGTACATGTGCACTTGTTCAGCTCCAGGACTTGCATTCCCCATGACCTACTATTGTGACACAGTGCAGAGTGTTGTTGTCTGGCTGCCCTGCCCATGTGACTGGAGACAGTGATGTATGACTTAGCAGGCATGCCTGTGCCTGTGCCATGGCATGTGACTTCCTATTAGTGATCCTGCAGGGGAGTGACATGTGCTACATGCACACCATTGTGGCAATGGCTATCAGGACATGGGTGCATCATGGTGTCTGTAGCTGGTATGCATCACATGCATTTCCTATTTGAATCTGGGCATCCCTTTCATCCGGACACCTGTACTGACTCAGTGGCAAGAGTTGTGATGTGTGCATGTCCACATGCTTCACCGGGTTCTCTGCACTGTCCATATACTGTGTAGGTGGTGCATGTGTCCACACTGGGGTATTGCCATCCAACAGACAGCAGACAGATGGGTGCAAGGCCAGGTGGGATGTGAGTGCCATGGTTGACCATCAGACTGACAATTGACTTCTCCTGTTCTGTTTGGGCACTTTTAGCAATGTTCAACTAAGGATGCCAGGGCTTGCTCCGTAATGTGCTGTACTTACTGTGGTGTGTGCGTTCGGTGCAGGTGACTGATGTCTGTCTGTTTCCCTATTGATTGCAGAAACATCCACGGCCACAGGAGGGGACAGCTCCACGGACCAGGAGGAGCCGCAGAGCCAGACTGGGTCAGCAGCCGAGGAGTGGTCGGAGGGACCCAGTGGCACGGAGGGCGAGGGGAGCCACACCGAGGAGTCCTCAGCACCATCCACCTCAGCTGAGGACCACAGCAACTCGGACGATGACTCCCTTATGGAGGCGGGTGTCAGCAGCCACCACACCCCAGCTAGTGTTGCTGTCCCCGCCACCACCACCACCACCACCGCCCTCCCGTCGGCTCCCATTCCTGAGGTCCGTGGAGGCTCCCATGTTCGGGAGCGTGTCTCCTTCGGGCCAGGCACCGCACCCCCTGCCCCTGTGTCCCCTGCTGCCCTGAGTGAGGAGTCTGTGTACCTCCTCCGCCAGCTCCATGTAGGACAGACAGCGATGCTGAGTGTCCTCCATGCACACACCACTCTGTTGACTCAGCTGGTGTCGTTCATGGAGGGCATCTCATCGGGCATGTCTGACCTACAGAGGGGCAATAGGTCCATGGACTCCTCCTCCGACAGTCCCTCACCCCTCCTGCCTCTGCCCCATCCACACTCCCCAGCACCTTACCTGTCCCAAGCACACACACACTGGCACAGGCACACACCAGTACAGACACGTGCAGCACACAGACACACACGCCACGAACAAGATGCACACGCACGCACCATCAGGGGACTGAAACCACACTCACAGGGGATGGGGCACAGGCACACACACACGCATCCACAAGCACTGCGCAGTCCTCAGTTGCCTCTCCCTCCAAAGACCCCTCCCTTCTCTCACCTGCAACCTCAAAGACACAGCGGCTCTTCCTCTGTGACCTTGGCCTCTTCCCCTACGATCCAGCTGATCCAGCATTCAGGGGGAAGAGGAAGCCCACCCACACAGAGCGGAGTGCCCCTGGCCCCCGGACACCCTCCCCCAGGCGCAGACCGACTGAGGCCCCCACCCGCAAGTCCCCCCGGTCCCGGAAGAGCAAGACCCCGCCGCCGCCCTGCAGCTCAGGCACCAAGTCTCCTTCCGCCATCCCTCAGGCCCCCACTCCACAGGTGCCCCCACCACACCCTGCCCCAGGTTCCCCCACCCACAGATACACCATCCCCAGAAGGAACAGGCCTTCTCCCCGCTGCGCTTGTCTGTACCACTGATGTGGTGAGGGTGTCCTCCCCCTCTGTCCTGCCCACCTTACCTGATCCCCATTCTCCTCCCCTGGAGGTAGGCACTGCAGTGGAGTCCACTACCACCCTGTCTGACTTGGGCACTGCAGTGGTGAAGCTGTTCACTCCATCTGCAGGGTCCACTGCAGTCGTGCCGGCACCCACAACATCTGAGTCATGCCCCCCAGTTGTGCCGGCACACACCATGTCAGACACCTCCACTGCAGTTGTCAGTGGCTCTCCAGCACCCACCACCCCTTCCCTGCCTCCTCCTGGTGAGCCCTGATCCTGTCCCTGCGGTGCCTGGCCTGCCCCCCTGTATTCCCCTCCTAGGGGATTGTCCCTGGTTTTTTGTCAGTGCAGGCATGCGTAGGGTGGCATCTGCCACTGTCACCCACTTTTGACTTTAATGATGGACTGGCCATTGGCCTTTGTTTATTTTCTACCTGACTTCTACTTTTGATGCCACATATGCTGAATAAAGCAACTTTCTGTTCTCTAGTGCTTTTGCTTCTGATGTACATGATGTTGATGATGCTAACCATGCCCTTGCTGCAGTGATGGTGATATTTGGTCTCATGACAATGAAGTGTTACTGTGCAGGAACCCATGTGGTCCAGGGGGACAGTGTCCTATCCTGTGGTGTATCCATGTCATCCTTAGCAGCATCTGAGGGTGTCATGTTTTCAATATTTGGCAATGGGATTCCCTACTTACATGAGCAATGTCACATCTGTGGGTTCCACCCCTGCACATCTGTTGTGTTTGCCATTGTTCAATTAGTCTACTTCCCTGACCGTGTGGCCATCTCCACTGGACATGCAGGTTTGGGCATCAATGGGGAAGGACTCATCTGTGTTGTCAGTGCAACTTGCTATACATGTGTGTTGGATCTGTGCTGAGGATTTCGTTGACACTCCCATGACCAGGCTGATGTGACGGGAGCCTTCATTTGGTGCTAATTGTTGACTGTGTGACCAAGTGTTCTGCTGACATGATGGAGCCCTACTGATGCGACATATGGCACAGCTTTCCTCACACAGGAGTGGAGTCCCCTCATGGCAGTGTGTACTCCTGTGACATCGCCTGCGCCCAAGGTGTGTGTTGTATGAGCATGTCTGTGTGTTCACTTCCATGTTGCTGTGCATGCTAGGATCCCTAGTGATGTTCCTGTTTGTGATGCCTGCTGAGTTGAGCTATGTTCCCCCAAAGTCTTCTCCCTGGGTTCTCTGTGATGTGGGTGCATGGCACATTACTGGTCATCAGGGTGTCACCCATAGGTGTGTTTGCTGTCAGGGCTGAGTTTGTGGGCAGACGCAGATGGGTCACAGTCAGGATTCCCCTTGGCACTTGTTGTTTACACCTGTCATGTGATTTCCGGTTTGCGTTAGCTTTCATTGGTTGTGACACGTTGTGTGTGTGACTGCTGGCACTCCTCAGGGTCAGGGCTGCAATGTTGGTATTTGTCTATGTGTGTTCTTTGTGGGTGACCTTGGCTTCTTCATTGGTGTGTGACTGTGGCTGGGATCCCATTGGTTGGTGTGGTATTGCCGTCATGTCCATGTACAGCGTAGTGTGCAGTGTGTCAGACATTCAGGAGTCTGGTTGAGTGGCCATGTGTGATGTGTTTCTGCCCCTTGGTTCCCACCACCCCCCCTGGGATTGTCATGGGTGCATGTGCAATGTCACCAGTGCATGTGAGCTTCACTGCTGCACATTGTTGGAGGTCGAGGTGTGTGGTGTTGAGTGTGTGCAGATGAGAGTTGTTGCCCGGCTAGACCCCTGCCTCCATGTTGGCCTTGGCTTACTGGCCGTGCTGATTGATTTGTGCTTGTGTAGGTGTGATGGTAGTTTGTTGCTCAGGACACATGACTGTGGTTCACAGTGTGAACGACATCTAGCTTTGTCATCACAGTGGGATTGTAATGCAGCCCAGGGTCACCACATTGTGGGGGCCCTGGGGGTAGTGCTGTGGTGTCTCTGTGTCTTGCTGTGTCAGTTGCTGTTCCTACATGCTTGTGTGACATGTGTGATTTGTGCTCCCTCTCATCTGACAATGCCTGATTGCCCACATAGGGGATTTGGATCCATGAGTTACCTTTGTGTGGCACTGTATGCACGTCTGTGTAATTGGTATTCAGGCCTCCTCATGTGTTGTGTGGTTGCCTGGGGACACTGGTACCCCCCTCACCTGTTGTGTTTGATGTGCAGTGTGGGTCTGCCTGTTTGTGTTTGTGCATCTGCACCACTGCATTGGCATATCTTTAGTGTGCCATTGGCTGTATGTTGTTTGGTGTGTTTGCCCTGCTGTCCCTGGGACTCCTAGGCCATCAGTCAGCACTATGATCATTGTTTGTGTGTCCCATTGCTGCCATGGTATGGTATCTGTTCACCTCACATCTACAGTCTCCACAGGGTATCTGAATTTGTGTGCCCAAATATGTGGGCCTGCATTCAGATGGTCACTTCTGTCATTGTGTCATTGATGAATGTTGACAGTGTCAGCCCCCATGGGTGATGTTTGTCTGCACATGGCCAAAGGTATGTCTTATTTGCACTGCACTGTTTGCCTCCCCCAATCTATGTTGCTATGGGACACAAGCACTACTTTGCCACTGATGTGTTAGATGTTCTGTGACCAGGAATCATCCATGCAGTTTGGCAGTTGCAGCTTTTTCTTTGTCAACACTTACATTTTGGTCACTGTGATGATGGGGGTTTGGACCCCATTGCCACAATGTTCAAAATGTGCTTCAGCTATGGACCCCACACTTACATTTTGGTCACTGTGATGATGGGGGTTTGAACCCCATTGCCACAATGTTCAAATTGAGCTTCAGCTATGGACCCCACACTTACATTTTGGTCACTGTGATGATGGGGGTTTGGACCCCATTGCCACAATGTTCAAAATGTGCTTCAGCTATGGATCCCACACTTACATTTTGGTCACTGTGATGATGGAGGTTTGGACCCCATTGCCACAATGTTCAAAATGTGCTTCAGCTATGGACCCCACACTTACATTTTGGTCACTGTGATGATGGGGGTTTGGACCCCATTGCCACAATGTTCAAAATGTGCTTCAGCTATGGACCCCACACTTACATTTTGGTCACTGTGATGATGGGGGTTTGGACCCCATTGCCACAATGTTCAAAATGTGCTTCAGCTATGGACCCCACACTTACATTTTGGTCACTGTGATGATGGGGGTTTGGACCCCATTGCCACAATGTTCAAAATGTGCTTCAGCTATGGACCCCACACTTACATTTTGGGCACTGTGATGATGGGGGTTTGGACCCCATTGCCACAATGTTCAAAATGTGCTTCAGCTATGGACCCCACACTTACATTTTGGTCACTGTGATGATGGGGGTTTGGACCCCATTGCCACAATGTTCAAAATGTGCTTCAGCTATGGACCCCACACTTACATTTTGGTCACTGTGATGATGGGGGTTTGGACCCCTTTGCCACAATGTTCAAAATGTGCTTCAGCTATGGACCCCACACTTACATTTTGGGCACTGTGATGATGGGGGTTTGGACCCCATTGCCACAATGTTCAAAATGTGCTTCAGCTATGGACCCCACACTTACATTTTGGGCACTGTGATGATGGGGGTTTGGACCCCATTGCCACAATGGTCATGGCCTGCTTGCATTGTGGGGGCCACACACATTTATGTGTGGCACATGTGATAGGGGGTCACATTGTAGGTTCAAAGTCATGTTCAGTGTTGTAGGCATTTGACACAGTCTACACACGCTTGTCATGGTGTTGGGGGGATGTCTTTATGTTGCATTCTTTATGTTGGTGTGTGCTTGTGGTGTCATGTATTAGCCATCCTGTGAGTGGGGGTGTTGGTGGTGGTAGGCATCCAGCCCCCATGGGTGGAGGTGGTAGTAGTGGTAGGCATCTGGCACCCCTGGGTAGAGGTGGTAGTAGTGGTAGGCATCTGGCACCCCCTGGGTAGAGGTGGTAGTAGTGGTAGGCATCTGGCACCCCCTGGGTAGAGGTGGTAGTAGTGACAGGCATCCAGCCCTCCATGGGTAAAGGTGGTAGTAGTGGTAGGCATCTGGCACCCCCTGGGTAGAGGTGGTAGTAGTGGTAGGCATCTGGCACCTTCTGGGTAGAGGTGGTAGTAGTGACAGGCATCCAGCCCCCCATGGGTAGAGGTGGTAGTAGTGGTAGGCATCTGGCACCCCTGGGTAGAGGTGGTAGTAGTGGTAGGCATCTGGCACCCCCTGGGTAGAGGTGGTAGTAGTGACAGGCATCCATCCCCCATGGGTAGAGGTGGTAGTAGTGGTAGGCATCTGGCACCCCTGGGTAGAGGTGGTAGTAGTGGTAGGCATCTGGCACCCCTGGGTAGAGGTGGTAGTAGTGACAGGCATCCAGCCCCCCATGGGTAGAGGTGGTAGTAGTGGTAGGCATCTGGCACCCCCTGGGTAGAGGTGGTAGTAGTGGTAGGCATCTGGCACCCCCTGGGTAGAGGTGGTAGTAGTGACAGGCATCCAGCCCCCATGGGTAGAGGTGGTAGTAGTGGTAGGCATCTGGCACCCCCTGGGTAGAGGTGGTAGTAGTGGTAGGCATCTGGCACCCCCTGGGTAGAGGTGGTAGTAGTGACAGGCATCCAGCCCCCATGGGTAGAGGTGGTAGTAGTGGTAGGCATCTGGCACCCCTGGGTAGAGGTGGTAGTAGTGGTAGGCATCTGGCACCCCATGGGTAGAGGTGGTAGTAGTGGTATGCATCTGGCACCCCTGGGTAGAGGTGGTAGTAGTGACAGGCATCCAGCCCCCATGGGTAGAGGTGGTAGTAGTGACAGGCATCCAGCCCCCATGGGTAGAGGTGGTAGTAGTGGTAGGCATCTGGCACCCCTGGGTAGAGGTGGTAGTAGTGGTAGGCATCTGGCACCCCTGGGTAGAGGTGGTAGTAGTGACAGGCATCCAGCCCCCATGGATAGAGGTGGTAGTAGTGACAGGCATCCAGCCCCCATGGGTAGAGGTGGTAGTAGTGGTAGGCATCTGGCACCCCCTGGGTAGAGGTGGTAGTAGTGGTAGGCATCTGGCACCCCTAGGGTAGAGGTGGTAGTAGTGACAGGCATCCAGCCCCCCATGGGTAGAGGTGGTAGTAGTGGTAGGCATCTGGCACCCCCTGGGTAGGGTTGGTAGTAGTGGTAGGCATCTGGCACCCCCTGGGTAGAGGTGGTAGTAGTGACAGGCATCCAGCCCCCCATGGGTAGAGGTGGTAGTAGTGGTAGGCATCTGGCACCGCCTGGGTAGAGGTGGAAGTAGTGACAGGCATCCAGCCCCCCATGGGTAGAGGTGGTAGTAGTGACAGGCATCCAGCCCCCCATGGGTAGAGGTGGTAGTAGTGGTAGGCATCTGGCAACCCCTGGGTAGAGGTGGTAGTAGTGACAGGCATCCAGCCCCCCATGGGTAGAGATGGTAGTAGTGGTAGGCATCTGGCACCCCCTGGGTAGAGGTGGTAGTAGTGACAGGCATCCAGCCCCCCATGGGTAGAGGTGGTAGTAGTGACAGGCATCCAGCCCCCCATGGGTAGAGGTGGTAGTAGTGACAGGCATCCAGCCCCCCATGGGTAGAGGTGGTAGTAGTGACAGGCATCCAGCCCCCCATGGGTAGAGGTGGTAGTAGTGGTAGGCATCTGGCACCCCCTGGGTAGAGGTGGTAGTAGTGACAGGCATCCAGCCCCCCATGGGTAGAGGTGGTAGTAGTGACAGGCATCCAGCCCCCCATGGGTAGAGGTGGTAGTAGTGGTAGGCATCTGGCACCCCCTGGATAGAGGTGGTAGTAGTGGTAGGCATCTGGCACCCCTTGGGTAGAGGTGGTAGTAGTGGTAGGCATCTGGCACCCCTGGGTAGAGGTGGTAGTAGTGACAGGCATCCAGCCCCCATGGGTAGAGGTGGTAGTAGTAACAGGCATCTGGCACCCCCTGGGTAGAGGTGGTAGTAGTGACAGGCATCCAGCCCCCCATGGGTAGAGGTGGTAGTAGTAACAGGCATCCAGCCCCCCATGGGTAGAGGTGGTAGTAGTGGTAGGCATCTGGCACCCCTGGGTAGAGGTGGTAGTAGTGGTGGGCATCCGGCACCCCCTGGGTAGAGGTGGTAGTAGTGGTAGGCATCTGGCACCCCCTGGGTAGAGGTGGTAGTAGTGACAGGCATCCAGCACCCCATGGGTAGAGGTGGTAGTAGTGGTAGGCATCTGGCACCCCTGGGTAGAGGTGGTAGTAGTGGTAGGCATCTGGCACCCCTGGGTAGAGGTGGTAGTAGTGGTAGGCATCTGGCACCACCTGGGTAGAGGTGGTAGTAGTGGTAGGCATCTGGCACCCCCTGCGTAGAGGTGGTAGTAGTGACAGGCATCCAGCCCCCATGGGTAGAGGTGGTAGTAGTGGTAGGCATCTGGCACCCCCTGGGTAGAGGTGGTAGTAGTGACAGGCATCCAGCCCCCCATGGGTAGAGGTGGTAGTAGTGACAGGCATCCAGCCCCCCATGGGTAGAGGTGGTAGTAGTGACAGGCATCCAGCCCCCCATGGGTAGAGGTGGTAGTAGTGGTAGGCATCTGGCACCCCCTGGGTAGAGGTGGTAGTAGTGACAGGCATTCGGGCCCCTATGTGTATATGTGGCATTGGTGATGGGCATCCCGCCCCTATGGTGCTGCTGTTTCTGGTGTAAGTAATTTCTGCATCCCTCTGTGTGTGTGTGATATGTCGGGTACGTGTAGTTTGTTTTTGTGGTTGGTGTCTGACTTACCTTCTGCGCCGTACGCGTCCGTGCCTGTTCCGGTAGTAGATGTAGAATATTGGTAGGATCGGAACGATGGGATTCATGGTTGGTTTGTCTCGTTCGTCTTTGTCGTTGCTTCGCCTCGTCCTCGTCGCTTGTGTGTTCGTCTCGTAGCCGTGGATCGTGTTGTGGCACGAATCGGAGCTTATGTGCGCCTGTCCCGGATGCTTTGACGTGCCGTGCGTAGCGACGGGTTCGGCGCGTACGGGAAGCGCATTGTACTTGTCCGGCCGGACGGGGCTGCTTTTTGGCTTCCGGGCGACTCGAATCTGCGTTTACTGATCCGGCTCGGTTGGGGATCAGGACCTGGATTGGGTGAGTACGACTGGGTCGGAATCTGTGCTGTTGTGCGCATCGTACTTGTTCGTTCGGATTAATGTGCGGATCGGTCGGGAAACAGGCATTCGCATGGCTTTTTTCCCGACCGAATGGCGTTAGGTGCGCCTCCGACCGAGATCGGAATCGGCCCCTAAGTCGGAAATGCTAGAAGAGTGGGGCAATAATAATGTGCAGTGCTCGCGCAATATGATGCTAATAATTGTGAAATACACAAAAAAGACATAGAGGAACTACATAAGACCATAGAAGAATTAGAGGCACGAATCCAAGCATCAAAACAAGAAGAAGAATCTAAGAAATTCAGGAAAGAAATGGAACGGAATCTGGATAAACATGAAAGTGAAGTGGAAGAACGCAAAGAACGCAAATTCAGGAGAGATGAACATGATTATGAAAGTGGTGCAATATTGACATTCGCAAGGCGCTTTGATACATTGAAGCAACAGATGCACGCTAACAAACAAACATTACAAGAATCCCCGAATACTACACAAAGTGAATCAGGCACTGACTTCAGTGAAGGAGAAGGACCAGTGACTTCCACCTGTCGCACATCTTTTTTAGACGAGTTGAAACTCCTTTATTTAGACCAGAAAACACCGAGAGGAAGGGGAAGAGGACGTGAGAAAGTAAGAGGAAGGGGGAGAGGCCAAACAGCAGGGAGAGTATTCGACGAAAGACACGAAGAGGCTCCGGAAAAAACAAAGAGATATCATCTGCGCAATCGCAAAAAGAAATAACAAGGGATGATGGAAGAACAGAACCTAACTTGATCATAAACTTATCCAAATACAGTCTCACCAAGGATGAACAAAGTCTTTTAAACAAAGGTCTCACCTTCTGTCCAGAGAAACATTATGACCACGTTGAAACCAGAATTGATATCTACAAGTTTGTACGTAAACTGAAATTAGCAAACGTTTTTACAAAACAAGACATTAGGCACATCACTGAAACCACAAATCAAGAATTTGCCAACATAGAACCCACCACAGAATTCACAATCTCAGAAATAACTGACCTAAGAACAGCATATGGTCTAGTAAATGACATGGAGGATGTTAACATACCTGACTCTCCAGTCTTGGAAGAAATGGGCATTAGTACAGACAAACATGTTGGCACCAAATTCAAGAATAAATCAAAATTTTGTCCAGCATTATACCCAGGCAATCGGATAGATACATTCCACAATTTAGTAGTATCAGATTTGGATCAAATGGAGAACGTGAAACATGGCCGAAGAAAAGAAAATCTTACTAAAGAGGAGTGTAAAGCACTGATAGCACTGACTAACAACAACCTCATAGAAATCAAACCAACTGATAAAGGTGGCAATATAGTGATTTTAGATAAAGATGAATATATTCTGGAAGCAATGCGACAATTGAATAACAGAACCAACTATAGAAAACTATTGAAAAACCCTATCAATGAATTAATATCAGAATTGAACAATAAGCTAAAAGAATGGCATGAAAGGGGATTGGTAAGTGATGAAGAAATTTTATTTTTGAACAACGATAGTCCCATAATTCCTACCATATACTTTCTACCAAAAGTACATAGGATATTAACAAGACCTCCTGGTAGACCCATCATCTCTAGCTGTGGTTCACTGTATGAGAACATTGCCACATATGTGGACCATTTCTTGGCACCAATTGTGTTAACTCTGAACTCTTACATCAAAGACACTGGTGACTTTTTGAGAATCTTAATGGAAACAGGATGGCAAAAATGATATTTACTCGTAACCATTGACGTCACGTCTTTATACACTTCAATAAGCCATGAGATTGGCTTGCAGGCAGTAATGTACTTCTTGAAGCAAAGGCCAATAGAGGAACTACAGCACACTCAAATGCTTATAGAAATGGTTGAGCTCTGCTTAAGGAACAATGTCTTCATGTTCAACAAAACATTCTATTCCCAAAGCTGCGGGACTGCCATGGGAGTTTCCTTTTCTCCAAGCTATGCAAACCTCATGATGGGGTGGTGGAAAAAACCATAGCTTGGAGACAGGAGAACGACCATCATACAGCTAAAATTGCACTATGGCTGCGATTTATAGATGACTTGTTCCTTTTGTGGAATGGGACTGAAACTGAATTTATTAATTACTTCACGATTCTTAACAATAATGAAGTTGTCTTGAAATTCACTTACAACACGAGTGTAACAGAAATAGAATTTCTGGACACAAGAGTATATATTGAGTCAAATAAGATACAGACTACAGTCTTACGGAAAACCACAGCCACCAACAGTGTCCTCCATGGCTCAAGCTTCCACCCCTATTCTTTGAAGAAAAGCATACCCTATGGCGAGTTCTTGAGAATGAAAAGAAACTGTTCCGAGACAAAAGAAATGGAATCAAAATTCAGGGACACAGAAAAGAGATTCCTACAGAGAGGGTATAAATACTGTGACATCAAACGGGGAGAGGCCAAAGTAAGATCCCTAACGCGAGCTCAGACTCTTGTGAGCAAAGAGAAGAGGAATGTTGAGAAGAAGGATGAAACAATCAGGATGATACTAACTTATAGCAAGGAAAGCTTCAAAATCCCAAAAATCCTGAATAAGTACTGGAATGTATTAAGGAAAGATCCTGATATAGGAGAGAAACTTGGGGGCCGATTCCGATCTCGGTCGGAGGCGCACCCAATACCATTCGGTCGGGAAAAAAGCCATGCGAAAGCCTGTTTCCCGACCGATCCGTACAGCACACCGAACGAGCAAGTACGATGCGCACAACAGCAAAGAATCCGGCCGAGCCGTACTCACCCAAACCAGGTCCTGTTCTCCGACCGAGGCGAATCCGGAAACGCCGAATCGAGTCGCACGGAAGGAAAAATGCAGCCCCGTCCGGCCGGACAAGTACGATGCGCTTTCCGTACGCGCCGAACCCGTCGCTACGCACGGCACATCAAAGCATCCGGGAGAGGCGCACATAAGCTCCGATTCGCGCCACAACACTATCCACGGCTCCGAGACGAACACGGCAGCGACGAGGACGACGCGAAGCGACGAGGACGAGGCGAAGCGACGAGGACGACGCGAAGCAACGAGAAGGACGAACGACACGAACCAACCATGAATCCCTTCGTCCCGATCATACCAATATTCTACATATACTACCGGAACAGGCACGGACGCGTACGGCGCAGAAGGTAAGCTAGACACCAACCACAAAACACATACAACACGTACACGACACATCACACACACACACAGGGATGCAGAATATACTTACACCAGCAACAGCAGCACCATAGGGGCGGGATGCCCATCACCAATGCCACATATGCACACAGGGGCCTGAATGCGCACCACCACCCCTACCCAGGGGGGCAGGATGCCTACCACCACTACCACCCTTACCCAGGGGGGCTGGATGCCTACCACTACTACCACCCTCAGCCAGGGGGGCAGGATGCCTACCACTACTACCACCCTCACCCAGGGTGGGCTGGATGCCTACCACTACTACCACCCTCACCCAGGGGGGCAGGATGCCTACCACTACTACCACCCTCAGCCAGGGGGCAGGATGCCTACCACTACTACCACCCTCACCCAGGTGGGGCAGGATGCCTACCACTACTACCACCCTCACCCAGGGGGGCAGGATGCCTACCACTACTACCACCCTTAGCCAGGGGGGCAGGATGCCTACCACTACTACCACCCTCACCCAGGGGGGCAGGATGCCTACCACTACTACCACCCTTAGCCAGGGGGGCAGGATGCCTACCACTACTACCACCCTCACCCAGGGGGGGCAGGATGCCTACCACTACTACCACCCTTAGCCAGGGGGGCAGGATGCCTACCACTACTACCACCCTCACCCAGGGGGGGCAGGATGCCTACCACTACTACCACCCTTAGCCAGGGGGGCAGGATGCCTACCACTACTACCACCCTCACCCAGGGGGGGCAGGATGCCTACCACTACTACCACCCTTAGCCAGGGGGGCTGGATGCCTACCACTACTACCACCCTCACCCAGGGGGGGCAGGATGCCTACCACTACTACCACCCTCACCCAGGGTGGGCTGGATGCCTACCACTACTACCACCCTCACCCAGGGGGGGCAGGATGCCTACCACTACTACCACCCTCACCCAGGGGGGGCAGGATGCCTACCACTACTACCACCCTCAGCCAGGGGGGGCAGGATGCCTACCACTACTACCACCCTCACCCAGGGGGGGCAGGATGCCTACCACTACTACTACCACCCTCACCCAGGGGGGGCAGGATGCCTACCACTACTACCACCCTTAGCCAGGGGGGGCAGGATGCCTACCACTACTACCACCCTCACCCAGGGGGGGCAGGATGCCTACCACTACTACCACCCTTAGCCAGGGGGGCAGGATGCCTACCACTACTACCACCCTCACCCAGGGGAGGCAGGATGCCTACCACTACTACCACCCTCACCCAGGGGGGGCAGGATGCCTACCACTACTACCACCCTTAGCCAGGGGGGCAGGATGCCTACCACTACTACCACCCTCACCCAGGGGGGCAGGATGCCTACCACTACTACCACCCTTAGCCAGGGGGGCAGGATGCCTACCACTACTACCACCCTCACCCAGGGGGGCAGGATGCCTACCACTACTACCACCCTTACCCAGGGGGGGCAGGATGCCTACCACTACTACCACCCTCACCCAGGGGGGGCAGGATGCCTACCACTACTACCACCCTTAGCCAGGGGTGGCAGGATGCCTACCACTACTACCACCCTCACCCAGGGGGGGCAGGATGCCTACCACTACTACCACCCTTAGCCAGGGGGGGCTGGATGCCTACCACTACTACCACCCTCACCCAGGGGGGCAGGATGCCTACCACTACTACCACCCTCACCCAGGGGGGGCAGGATGCCTACCACTACTACCACCCTTAGCCAGGGGGGCAGGATGCCTACCACTACTACCACCCTCACCCAGGGGGGCAGGATGCCTACCACTACTACCACCCTTAGCCAGGGGGGCTGGATGCCTACCACTACTACCACCCTCACCCAGGGGGGCAGGATGCCTACCACCACTACCACCCCCACCCATAGGATGGACAATGCATGACACAACCAGCACACCACAACCTAGGGAATGCAAGAAGAAGACATCCCCCCAACACCATAACAAGCGTGTGTAGACTGTGTCAAATGCCTACAACACCGAACATGACTTCGAACATACAATGTGACCCCCTATCACATGTGCCACACAAATATGTGTGTGGCACACACAACGCAAGCAGGCCATAACCATTGTGGCAATGGGGTCCAAACTCCCATCATCACAGTGACCAAAAGGCAAGTGTGGGGTCCATAGCTGCAGCACATTTTGAACATTGTGGCAATGGGGTCCAAACCCCCATCATCACAGTGACCAAAAGGTAAGTGTGGGGTCCATAGCTGCAGCACATTTTGAACATTGTGGCAATGGGGTCCAAACCCCTATCATCACAGTGACCAAAAGGTAAGTGTGGGGTCCATAGCTGCAGCACATTTTGAACATTGTGGCAATGGGGTCCAAACACCCATCATCACAGTGACCAAAAGGTAAGTGTGGGGTCCAAAGCTGCAGCACATTTTGAACATTGTGGCAATGGGGTCCAAACCCCCATCATCACAGTGACCAAAAGGTAAGTGTGGGGTCCATAGCTGCAGCACATTTTGAACATTGTGGCAATGGGGTCCAAACCCCCATCATCACAGTGACCAAAAGGCAAGTGTGGGGTCCATAGCTGCAGCACATTTTGAACATTGTGGCAATGGGGTCCAAACCCCCATCATCACAGTGACCAAAAGGTAAGTGTGGGGTCCATAGCTGCAGCACATTTTGAACATTGTGGCAATGGGGTCCAAACCCCCATCATCACAGTGACCAAAAGGCAAGTGTGGGGTCCATAGCTGCAGCACATTTTGAACATTGTGGCAATGGGGTCCAAACCCCCATCATCACAGTGACCAAAAGGTAAGTGTTGACAAAGTAAGAGGTGCAACTGCCAAACTGCATGGATGATTCCTGGTCACAGAACAACAAACACATCAGTGGCAAAGTAGTGTATGTGTCCCATTGCAACATAAATTGGGGGAGCCAAATCCTGCAGTGCAAATAAGACATAACTTTGGCCATGTGCAGACAAACAACACCCATGGGGGCTGACACCGTCAACAATCATCAATGACACAATGACAGAAGTGACCATCCGAATGCAGACCCACATATTTGCACCAATGGGCACACACATGCAGATACCCTGTGGAGACTGCAGATGTGAGGCGAACAGATACCATACCATGGCAGCAATGGGACACACAATCAACAATTAGCACCAAATGAGGGCTCCCGTCCCATCAGCCTGGTCATGGAAGTGCCAACGGAATCATCAGCACAGATCCAACACACTTGTATAGCAATGTTGCACTGACAACACAGATGAGTCCTTCCCCATTGATGCCCAAACCTGCATGTTCACTGGAGATGGCCACACGGTCAGGGAAGTAGACGAATAGAACAATGGCAGGCACAACAGATGTGCAGGGGTGGAAGCCACAGATGTGAAATTGCCAATCTAAGTAGGAAATCCCATTGCCAAATACTGAACACATGACACCCTCAGATGCTGCTATGGATGACATGGATACACCACAGGATAGGACACATTCCCCCTGGACCACATGGGTTCCTGCACAGTAACACTTCATTATCATGAGACCAAATATCACCATCACTGCAGCAAGGGCATTGTTAGCATCATCAACATCATGTACATCAGAAGCAAAAGCACTAGAGAACAGAAAGTTGCTTTATTCAGCATATGTGGCATTAAAAGTAGAAGTCCGGTAGAACATAAACAAAGGCCAATGGCCAGTCCATCAACAAAGTCACAAGTGGGTGACAGTGGCAGATGCCACCCTACACATGCCTGCACAAAACCAGGGACAATCCACTAGGAGGGGCAACCGGGGGGTAGGCCAGGCACCGCAGGGACAGGATCAGGGCTCACCAGGAGGAAGCAGGGAAGGGGTGGTGGGTGCTGAAGAGCCACTGACAACTGCAGTGGAGGTGTCTGACATGGTGTGTGCCGGCACAACTGGGGGGCATGGCTCAGATGTTGTGGGTGCCGGCACGACTGCAGTGGACCCTGCAGATGGAGTGGACAGGTCCGCCACTGCAGTGCCCAAGTCAGACAGGGTGGTAGTGGACTCCACTGCAGTGCCTTCCACCAGGGGAGTAGAATGGGGAACAGGCAAGGTGGGCTGGACAGAGGGGGAGGACACCCTCACCACATCAGTGGCACAGACAAGCGCAGCGGGGGGTGTGGTGCCGGGAGAGCAAGTGGCAGGGGAGAAGGCCGGAGCCTCTTGGGGATGGTATATCTGTGGGTGGGGGAACCTGGGGCAGGGTGTGGTGGGGGCACCTGTGGAGTGGGGGCCTGAGGGATGGAGGAAGGAGACCTGGTGCTTGAGCTGCAGGGCGGCGGCGGGGTCTTGCTCTTAGCACTCTGGGGGGACTTGCGGGTGGGGGCCTCAGTCTGTCTGCGCCTGGGGGAGGGTGTCCGGGGGCGAGGGGCACTCTGCTCTGTGTGGGGGGGCTTCCTCTTCCCCCTGGATGCTGGGGCAGCTGGATCGGAGGGGAAGAGGCCGAGGTCACTGAGGAAGAGGCGCTGGGTCTTTGGGGTTGCAGGTGAGGCAAGGGAGGGTGCTTTGGAGGGAGAGGCAACTGAGGACTGTGCAGTGCCTGTGGATGCGTGTGTGTGTACCAGGGCCCCATCCCCTGTGAGTCTGGTTTCAGTCCCCTGACTGTGCGTGCGTGTGCGTTTAGTTTGTGGCGTGTGTGTCTGTGTGCTGGATGTGTGTGTGCTGGTGTGTGCCTGTGCCGGTGTGTGTGTGCTTGGGACGGGTAAGGTGCTGGGGAGTGTGGATGGAGCAGAGGCAGGAGGGGTGAGGGACTGTCTGAGGAGGGACACTGCTGCCGTCAGGGAGGAGTCCATGGACCTGTTGCCCCTCTGTCGGTCAGACATGCCCGATGAGATGCCCTCCATGAACGACACCAGCTGAGTCAACAGTGCGGTGTGCGCATGGAGGACACTCAGCATGGCTGTCTGCCCTACATGGAGCTGGCGAAGGAGGTACACAGACTCCTCACTCAGGGCAGCAGGGGACACAGGGGCAGGGGGTGTGGTGCCTGGGCCAAAGGAGACACGCTCCCGAACATGGGAGCCTCCATGGACCTTGGGAATGGGAGCCGATGGGAGGGCGGTGGTGGTGCTGGTGGTGGCGGGGACAGCAACACTAGCTGGGGTGTGGTGGCTGCTGACACCCGCCTCCACAAGGGAGTCATCCTCCGAGTTGCTCTGGTCCTCAGCTGAGGTGGATGGTGCTGAGGACTCCTCGGTGTGGCTCCCCTCGCCCTCCGTGCCACTGGGTCCCTCCGACCACTACTCGGCTGCTGACCCAGTCTGGCTCTCTGGCTCCTCCTGGTCCGTGGAGCTGTCCCCTTCCGTGGCCGTGGATGTATCTGCAAACAATGGGGAAACAGACAGACATCAGTCACCTGCACCAAACGCACACACCACTGTGAGCACAGCACATTACAGAGCAAGCCCTGGCATCATTAGTTGTACATTGCTAAAAGTGCCCTAATTGAACAGGAGAAGCCAATTGTCAGTCTGATGCCAAGCATGGCACTCACCACCCACATGGCCTTGCACCCATCTGTCTGGTGTCTGTTGGATTGCAACACCCCAGTGTGGACACATGCACCAAGTACACAGTAGTTGGACAGTGCAGAGGACACGGTGTGGACACATCACAGCTCTTGCCACTGAGTCAGTACAGGTTTCCGGATGAAAGGGATGCCCAGAGTCAAATAGGAAATGCATGTGATGCATACCAGCGACAGACACCATGATGCACCCATGTCCTGATAGCCAGCGCCACTATGGTGTGCATGTAGCACATGTCACTCCCCTGCAGGACCACCAATAAGTTGACACATGCCATGGCAGAGGCATGACTGCTAAGTCATACATCACTGTCTCAGTGATGTATGACTTGGCAGCCAGACAACAACACTATGCACTGTGTCACAATAGTAGGTCATGGGGAATGCAAGTCCTGGAGCTGCACAAGTGCACATGTACATCCCTCACACAACACATCATCTTAACCCTCATCTGTCCAGGTCACACCTATTGGACATATGGGAGACCTGTGACACTACCCTCGGAACCTGAGCCCCTCACAATTTGCTGTGAATGGGGAACAGCTGCCTGAACTTCACATTCGCATACCCCAGTCTGCACGGGCAGCTGATCAAACACCTATGTGACACACAAGTATCGTCTCCTATGGTCACATCTCCAGGGGCATGCTGAGCCCTACCAAGAAACACCCCAGCAGTCCTGGCAACTAATCCACAGCACACTGACACAGAGGCAGACACCTGAGGGGTCAAATCACTGTGCACAATGTGTCAGCTGATACACGGGAGTGGGAGTACAGAGTGCATTGCATGGCCTGGAGTAGGCATGACTGTCCTGCTCCACATGAATGAGGGATGTGCCCTGGACAGTGGATAGCTGGCTATGTATGTGTGACACACGTAATCTGCACACTCCTGGGGCCCAAACATTGTTCCCACCCGCTGCATGGGCGTGTGCCACATACCCCAGGCACATGTGGTGGCTCAGCTCAGCAAGTGGACCGCATATCAAAGCAACACGCAGATCACATGTCCAAACCCAGGCGTTGTGTGAACAATGGACCCACCCATGATGCCCACAACAGAGTTAGGGAAACAGATGCTGTCCCCCACCTTTAGTGAAGCAAACTGCAAGGACACAGTCCCAAGTGACACAATTCCCTGAATGTAAGGGCCACACCTGGGTATCAGATGAACAGTGGGCAGTGCACAATAGAGGGACATGGCTCCTGGACAACATGACTGCTGCACTGTGGCAGTTGAACCAGGCCAGAGGAGGGCACAAAGCATGTAATACAGAGTTCACAGTGCAGTCTTTGACTCACCCCCTCCTTGCTGCTGTCTGGCCTTCAGCTGCCCATCCAGGTCTGGAAAGACCACCGCCAGGATCTGGAGCATGTGGGGGTCAGGGTCCGTGTTCCGCCCCTCCTGCGAGGAGGCGACAGCTTCAGCTGGACCCGTGCAATCCTCCGGGTACAGCCCCGAAGGTCCTGCCACCTCTTCTGGCAGTTGCGGATCCGGCGCTTGTAGACCCCCACGGACCGGACAGCCCGGACGATGTCCTTCCAGATTTCCTGCTTCCGATGGGCATTAACCTGTCAGGATGACAAAGTGAAAAGGCCATTACCACACATGCAACATATCCGTGCATGACACAGTTGTATATACATGTCTCAATCACAGGGGCACATGATGTACACAGGCAGTGCAAAGCTGACCATGGACAGTTTGCCAGACGTCACTACATGGTATCATTGCATGGGAAGTAAAACCATGTTCAAATGCACTGTCACTGCACCATACCTGTCCAGTGCAAGTCACTACACACTATGGGGGGTGACAACTACTCAGTGAGCCTGCTAGCCAGTGGCGTGCAGACTCTCAGCCTTGCTAGTCACACAAAATGCACATTCAGAAAGGCAGTGCACAGAACACTCACCTGCTCCCCTGGTGTCCCATACAGCTTGCTGTACTGTGGAAGTAGGCTGTCCAGCAGGGCCTGGTTCTCTTCAAGGCTGAAGGCTGGGGCTCTCTCCACAGTACGTGCCATTGCAGGGTCCAGAGGGGCAGAGACAGCAGCAGTGCAGTGGCAGATGTCGTCCTGGAGCATGTAGTGCAGGCAAGTGAGCTCTCAGGGGAACAGCCAGCAATATATATGTGCTGGAGAGGCAGATACTGTCCCTTGTGTCCAAAGTGATAGGTCCAAGTCGTTTGCATCTTCTGAATCTGGCCAATCCATGGAATAGCAGCACCAAAACACGCCCACAGCATCCTTCAAATCCTCAACTTCATGGCATACATGATTTTGCAACATTGTTGTGGGTGACCAACTGAAATTCCAGCAACCGACTCGTTCGAAATTCGAAAACGCGTCCGTTGCCAGGCAAGCCCATTGTCAATGGGTGCGCACCGATCGGTCCATTGCGGTGCAACGCGCACAGGGGTACAACGCGTACCCGCACACATTGAATGCAATGGGCCGGCCGGAGGCACCGATCGGTCCATTGCGGTATAACGCATCACTGTACATGTGACTGGCATATGTCAGCATGCCTGTCTCAGATGGACATATGCCAGCCACAGATAGCTCCCAGGGAGTGAGGGGCACACCTACATCACGACAGCCTGTCCAAACTTTATCATAAGGCATGTAAGGATGCATTTCCTATTGTGTGTATGTTGGTGTACATGTTGTCCTGTGGGTGTCACCTGTGGGCAGCCACCCCCAGGCTGTGCACGTGTTCATGGGGACAGGATCCTGGGTGTTACGTGTACATGACCACTGTGATGTGCAACTGTTCATATCTGTGCATGTGCCATGGTCACATTTCACAGTGGTGTGTGTGAATGTCATGTCACATACCCCTTGAGTCCCATGTGGGACGGTATGTTTGAGCCAGGGTGTCCCAGTGGCACAATAGTGATGGTCCTCCACAGTCTTTGTGCATGTAGTGTTTACAATGTCTCTGATTTCATGTGCACAATGGGAGACAGTCTCCACATCCACGTTGTGTGTGCATGGACTCTGATGTTGTGCGTGTGTGTCACAGACGTCCATGTCTGTCCTGCCGTGGCAAGTGGGGCCACTACCTGTGGGGGTCATGGTTGTTTTGCTGTGGTGTATACATGATACTCCATGTAATGCCAGTGTCCATGTGGCATTACAGTGTCCCTGGGAATGTACCTGTCGTTGAGCTGTGGTGCCTGGGGCACATCTGTCCTCACATGTCACTGTGGGGGGTTATTGTGACACGGCAGCAGGAGATGGGAACTGTGACACGGCCTCATGATATCCAATGGGCCAACCTGGGACTAATTGATGCCACCTGTTGGACCGTGTTGACAGATGTTGGCCATGTATGTACCATACATGTCCTTCCGGTACTGCACACTTCATGTAGTTGTGCCTCATAATGATGTATGTTGGGATCTTGAGTGTGTTCAATGCCGCATATGTGGGGTGACTGACAATCTTGCTTACTTCTCCTCTGCACTGCAGGGCTCCTGCTGTCCATCGGCCATTCCCAGACCTGGCAACGATGGTGGAACGGGACAGCATCCGACGGTACCGCTTCACCAGGCAGCTGATTGAGGATTTGGCAGTGCAGTTGTCCCCACATTTGCAGCCTGGCCGGCCGTATCCTACAGCGCTGACCCCCAAGGTGAAGGTGATGGCAGCCCTACACTTCTTTGCCACTGGTACCTTCCAACATACTGTGGCGACTGCTGGTGGGATGTCACAGACCATGTTCAGCCGTGTGCTCCGCGATGTTTTGGCGGCAATGTTGCTCTTCCTGAACCGGTACATCTATTTCCCTAGACTGCGATCGACTCACTGACGTGAAGAGTGACTTTTATGCCCTGGGGAGGATGCCGCATGTAATTGGCTCCATTGATGGGACACATGTGGCTTTGGTACCACCACAGGCCCAGGAGCAGGCCTACAGGAACCGCAAGCACTACCACTCGGTCAATGCACTGGTGGTGTGTCTTGCAGACATGACCATCACACACGTGTGTGCCCGTTTCCCTGGTTCAGCACACGATGCCTTTGTGATGAGGAGTAGTCGCATCCCCAGGATGATGGCACAGATGCAGAACCAGCGTGCCTGGCTTGTCGGTGTGTACTGACTTTGTGCCATTGTGTGTGATCTGATCTGTAGTATTCCGCCCACTTTTCCAAGTCAGCTAATGTGCACTTGTCTGTCCGTAGGTGACTCAGGATACCCCAACATGCCGTGGTTGCTGACACCCCTCAGGAACCCTGTGACACCTGCCCAGATGCGCTACAATGAGGCACATGGTCGGACCAGGAGAGTGATTGAGCGGACCTTTGGTCTCCTGAAGAGCCGCTTCCGCTGCCTGGACAAGACCGGAGGGTCCCTCCCATATGCCCCTGCGAAAGTGTGCAAGATTATCATCGTCTGCTGCATGCTCCACAACCTGGCAGTGCGGAAGGAGTTGCCTCTCATCCAGGATGACAATGACCAACATCCGCCACCTGTGGAGGATCCTGGCCTGGACCACGATGCCAGTGACGATGATGATGATGATGGTGATGGTGATGTCCGCACACAGCTCATCACCAACTTCTTTAGCTGAATGTGAGTATCCTGAGGTGTCATGTCAATGATGTGAGTTGGCATGATGTGTGGGTGGTGCTCTGGTGCTGTTGGAGTGTGTCCATGGGCTACTTGACTGGATGTGTGTTGCGATGTGTGGTGACAGGTGGGCTGTACTCCCCAACAGTGTTGACATGCTAACTTGGTTCTGGGTGGGTATCTTGTAACATGTATTGTGCATGAGTTTTGCTGTTCTGTCCTGTACTCCATTGCTTTTGACTGTGTGTCATTTCTGTCCTTCACAGGGTACTTTCAGATTCGTTTGGTCAACTGTGTCCACCGACGACGTGATTGCACATCCAGGCTGGTAGCTGTTGTGTCCCTATAGGTGATGTGCGCCACACCCATGGACTTCCTTCCGTCTACAGTTGTTGACTGTGTGCCCGCTGCCAGGTGGGGTTACCTTGCATCTGTAATGGTTACGGCATGTTGCAACTGTGTAATAAACCTGTACTTCACTTTGTGATGTGCGTTGTCTGTGGTCACACATTTGACTGCCATTTGCTTACTGCACCTGTGGGCTACTTGACTACAACTGGGAATGGGTGTGGTGTCTGTGCATTGCACCGTCTTCCCTGGCAACATCAGTGTAGGCAATGAGTCAGATGGCCTAGGTGTGTATGTGTTGTGTAGCCCTGGTGGTGTGTCTCCCTCATGTGTGTCACGTTGCCTGTACTCACATGCCTGTGTTGTCCTTGCTGTTGCAGTTCGCATACACAGTGTAATTTTGCAGTTCATCATCCCCATAACAGCACCCACGTTGGAATCACGACAGAGGCAAGTATGGTGTATTAGTGTGTTTATTGTGATACATTTGTGTTAATAGTGCATAGGATGGGTTGTGCTGTACATAAATCTTGCAATCCCAAGTTCCTAGGTGAATTGAAAGTCCTGGTAGACAGGATCCCCAGTATCGGGGCCACAGTTGTCTGACACATTGGTCCAACTTGTACTCCCCATGCAATGTGTGGGAGTAGTGTTGCCGTCAACAGGGTGAACAGTCTGTGCACAAAGGCGAACATCCAGAACAGGTTCAGGCTTCCTGGGAGTTGCGCTTGGCCATCGGCCTCTCACTTTTCCCTCCTCGGACGACCCCTCTTCTTGGGGGGGCCCCTCAAGTACAGGCTGCTGCGGTGCAGGGGACTCTCCGCCAGAGTCCTCCTCCCTCCCTGTGGCAGTTGCAGTTTGTTCGGCACCAGATGTTGTTGGCACACAGGGAGGTGTGGACTGGTTGCTGTTCATCTGGCGGAGGCATTGTAAAATGTCCCTGTGCACCGCCGTCATCTCATGCAGTGCATCCCACTTGGACTCCACGCGGGACATGTGTGAGTCCACACGGGACATGTGTGACTCCACGTGGGACATGTGGGAGTCCAAGCGGGCATGATGGGCAGCCTGCTGCTGTTTATTGTCTCTGAGGAGCCCCACTACCTGGCTGAGCTCTCCGGTGCTGGATTGGTACGCATCAGCTATGCGTACCAGTTGTGGGTCATCATGCACACCAGCAACGTCTGCAAGCAGCGACCTCTGTCTCCCACCCCTCCCACCACCCCTGCTGACATGTGCAGTGTGTGCAGTGGCACGCACAGATAACCCTGGTCCACCTTGGGGGTTGGTGGTGGTGGTGGTGTCCATGGCCCCAGGTTGGTCCAGGGTCACTGTGCTGGTGTTGCTCCTTGTTCTGTCCATGTCGGCAGGGATGGTATTCGTGGTGACAGTCGTTGGAGGGGTGGGTGCAGGGGGTGCAGCTGGTGGTCCTGCTGGTGCTGCAGCTGGTGGTCCTGCTGGTGCTGCATGTTGACTTGCACCGGATGTGCCAGGTTGTTCTTCATCGTCCGAGGAGGACAGAGGCTGTACGACGCCAGTGAACTCGGCATCCTCTTGAACCTGGGACTGGGACTCCTCAGCGTCTGCTGCTGTGTCCCCATCATCACCTGTTTTTGGGAGACACAAACAATGTATGTTATGTTTCTGCAGGCATCAATGGTTGACACACATGACAGTTGTGACTGTGCCTCTGGGTGCGGGCCTGTACATTGCATTGTCCTAAGTCGTCACAGTCAGGGGTTGATATTGGTGTGGCACATTGTCCTGCATTATTTGGGCATTTCTATGTATTTTCTGGGGTGTGAACATGGTCTGCATTGGTTGTGTTTGGTTGACAGCCGGCCCTCCTTCCCACCCACCCAGCCAGTCAGTTATCCCACCATGGAACGTGCTTGCGTTGCAGGGAGTGTAAGTTGTCTCTCAGGATGTCAGTCAGTGGTGTCCTGCTGTTTGTTGGTGCACAGTTGCCAGCAGGGCCTTGTGCTCCCCACAGCAGTAGCCAGTGTCAGCCATCTTGTGAGTCCTTCTCCACTTCCTGTGATGTGAGCATGGTTCAGGGTGGTGTTGATGGGACAGTTGTGGGGGTGAGCTATGTCTGTGACTACGACTCCCATCATGCCATTGCCTCCACCCCCTTCCCAGCATGCCCATGCTTCCTTCCTTTGACTCTGCTTCCCTGTGGGGTGGGCTGGCTGTGCTGACAGGATGGCTGGGAGTGTTGTCCTGGAAGTTGTTTGGCTAAGAGTCCCAAGAGTGTCCCTGTGCTTCACACAACATAACCCAAGGTGGTGGTTCTTTGTGGGATCTTGTGTTAGGATGGGGGGCATTGCATTCTACCAGGTGGGTACTGTGGAGTTTGTGTTGGGGGGGGTGTGAGGGGAGGTACTTGTGACTATGGTTAGTGCTGCAAGTCCTCCTTCCCACCCAGCCAGCCAGTTATCCCACCATGGAACGTGCTTGCATTGCAGGGAGTGTAAGTTGTCTCTCAGGATGTCAGTCAGTGGTGTCCTGCTGTTTGTTGGTGCACAGTTGCCAGCAGGGCCTTGTGCTCCCCACAGCAGTAGCCAGTGTCAGCCATCTTGTGAGTCCTTCTCCACTTCCTGTGATGTGAGCATGGTTCAGGGTGGTGTTGATGGGCCAGTTGTGGGGGTGACCAATATCAGTGACTACGACTCCCATCATGCCATTGCCTCCACCCCCCTTCCCAGCATGCCCATGCTTCCTTCCTTTTGACTCTGCTTCCCTGTGGGGTGGGCTGGCTGTGCTGACAGGATGGCTGGGAGTGTTGTCCTGGCAGTTGTTTGGCTAAGAGTCCCAAGAGTGTCCCTGTGCTTCACACGACATAACCCAAGGTGGTGGTTCTTTGTGGGATCTTGTGTTAGGATGGGGGGCATTGCATTCTACCAGGTGGGTACTGTGGAGTTTGTGTTGGGGGGGTGTGAGGGGAGGTGCTTGTGACTATGGTTAGTGCTGCAAGTCCTCCTTCCCACCCAGCCAGCCAGCCAGTCAGTTATCCCACCATGGAACGTGCTTGCGTTGCAGGGAGTGTAAGTTGCCTCTCAGGATGTCAGTCAGTGGTGTCCTGCTGTTTGTTGGTGCACAGTTGCCAGCAGGGCCTTGTGCTCCCCACAGCAGTAGCCAGTGTCAGCCATCTTGTGAGTCCTTCTCCACTTCCTGTGATGTGAGCATTGTTCAGGGTGGTGTTGATGGGCCAGTTGTGGGGGTGACCAATATCAGTGACTACGACTCCCATCATGCTATTGCCTCCACCCCCCTTCCCAGCATGCCCATGCTTCCTTCCTTTTGATTCTGCTTCCATGTGGGGTGGGCTGGCTGTGCTGACAGGATGGCTGGGAGTGTTGTCCTGGCAGTTGTTTGGCTAAGAGTCCCAAGAGTGTCCCTGTGCTTCACACAACATAACCCAGGGTGGTGGTTCTTTGTGGGATCTTGTGTTAGGATGGGGGCATTGCATTCTACCAGGTGGGTTCTGTGGAGTTTGGGTTGGGGGGTGTGAGGGGAGGTGCTTGTGACTATGGTCAGTGCTGCAAGTCCCCCTTCCCACCCAGCTAGCCAGATTTCCCACCATGGAACGTGCTTGCATTGCAGGGAGTGTAAGTTGTCTCTCAGGATGTCAGTCAGTGGTGTCCTGCTGTTTGTTGGTGCACAGTTGCCAGCAGGGCCTTGTGCTCCCCACAGCAGTAGCCAGTGTCAGCCATCTTGTGAGTCCTTCTCCACTCCCTGTGATGTGCGCATGGTTCATGGTGGTGTTGATGGGACAGTTGTGGGGGGGCAATATGTGTGACTGCGACTCCCATGATGCTATTGGCTACACTGACTTGGCCAGCATACACAGAATTCCTTCCTTTGAGTGGTCTTCACTGTGTATTGGTGTTGTTGTGGTGGCTACATGTGTGGATGTGTTTGTTAGTTCTATTTGTGCCACTGCCTAGCTGTAGTTGTGGTTGTGTTTGTACATGTGTTGGCACAGTTGGATGTGACTTTTTTGATGGCATGTGTTGTGTTTATCTGACTGACATACACATTTTGGGATGATTCTGTTCTGGTTGCTGTGTAATTGCTATGAGTGCATGGTTTGACTCTCCCCTTGACAGAGATGTGTGTGTTTTGTGGCAGTATATTGTGTACATTTGTTGTGTACTCACCAGGCTCTGGGATGTCCTCTAGTCCATATACGCTCACTGGCGGAAGGATGGCCCGCACCTTCTCCTCCCAGGGCCTGAGGTATATTGGCTTGGCAGGAGGGCCACTGCCGGTGTATTGGCTGTTGATGTAGTCTTTCTTCAGCATGTCCCGTACCCTCCTGCGCACGTCATACCACCTGTTCTGGATGTCGGTCTTTGTGCGCCGACATGGTGATTGTGCGTTCACCCTGTTGATGATCCTCTCCCACATCTTGGTTTTCTGCGACATGGGGGTCTGTTGGACCAGTGTGCCAAACTGCTGTGGCTCCACCCTGAGGATCTCGTCTACCATGACTTCCAATTCACTATCTAGGAACTTGGGATTCTTCTTGGGGGGCATGGTGATGGGTGGTGATGGTGGGTGATGTGTGTGTTGGTGTGCAGGTGAGGGTGTGTGAGTGTGTGTTTTGCTGGGTGTATGTGAGGTAGGTATTTGTTGGTGTGCTGATGGTGTGTGGCTTGTGTGAGGGATGAGCTGTGGGTGTGTGGTTGCTTTCTCTTGGGTGCTGGCAGTGGAATGGCATTTGCAAAGGCTCATGGTAGTGATTTGTGTCCTTTATATAGGTGGAGTTGTGGGTGTGTCTTTGTTCTCTGTCCCCACCCCCCCAGTATTTATTGGCTTGGTGATTGCTTGTTTGGCCTTTTTTTGGGTGATTTTTCCTTTGTGCTGTTTGTGTATGTTGGAAACGTTCTTGTGACCGAGTCGGACCCTGCATTGGTCTCGTACGGTGTTCTCCGTTTCGTTCACGCTGTGTTTGTGCAGTTTTCTATGCTGCGTACGCGTCGGTCGCGGTGTATTGTGTTGCTTCGGCTCGGTTTTGTATGCGTGTCGGTCGTACGGCTTGTCCTCCGTCCGACTCGCTCGTGGTTTTCGCACCTTGCATCGTACTTTGCGGTTTGGAGTTCGCGTGTACGTTTCGGTCGGATTTGTTCCGGGTGCGTGTCGGTCGGTTGGATTCGCGTGTTTTTCCGGCCGGATTGCTGTTTTCCGTGAGGCTCGGTCGGTCGACTTTGTTTCGGTACGTGTCGGTCGGATTTTTCGCGCCTTGCATCGTACTTGGCGTGTCGTGCGCCACGGGTACGTGTCGGTCGGTATTTTTTCCGGATCCGAGTCGGTCGGTGCTTTTTCCGGCCCGAATCGGAATCGGCCCCTTGGTGTCTGACCTCAAATAACATTCAGGAAAGCACCATCACTGTCTGATAACCTGGTGAATAGCCACTTCGTGATGAAGAAATCAGAGACTTGGTTACAACGTTTACAAAAAGGCTTCAGTAAGTGTGGCAATTGCAAGGTGTGCAAAATTGGCAAGAACAGGAAAACCATCTGTGACCCACGAGGAAAAATCTTCAACATCAATGAAAAAATCACCTGTGAATCTACATATGTAGTCTATTTGATTGAATGTTTCTGTGGGAAACGTTACATAGGCAGCACGGTATGCCCTCTGAAGAAACGAATCCTAGAGCATATCCGAGCAACCCAAAACAAGAATACAACATATGCGGTTGCCAAGCATATGATGACACAAGAAGGAGAGAACTGGCTTAATATGACATACTCTGGAATAGCTACTGTTCCGACAATCGAAAGAGGTGGCAACAGAACCTTAAAACTAAAACGTCTGGAATCACGACTCATCATTAGATTTAAAACCAAGACCCCTACAGGCCTGAATGGGGATGAGGAGATGTACATTCATTTATAACTTTACTTGAACACTTTTGTTTTTGCTTATGGAACATGATTCAGATTTATGATATATTGACACAATTACTGAAGGTGGGACATGTGCGGCAGGAGACTGGTGGACTAATATCAGATAGTACTGTATGTAGCATACTCAATGACTATGTATAATTATGATATTCCCAGTGAAGTATTGCAATTATGGCACTTAGCCAAGACGCAAGTCAGGGCAGGGCACTCAGTACACATCCCTGACGTTTCTAAAGACCTAGGGGAGTTACAGTAGATAGTTACATATGACAGACTCCGAGGTGTACTATACTGGTTACTATAACATTATAATATGGGTCTGAACTAGATACAGGAAAATCATGGAATAGTTCATATGAACAAAAACATGTAACAATTACCAAAACCAGAGGATGTCATCATATACTATATATCTTATGCTGCACAGTGCGCACATGCATGTAATATCACTTGTTTTACCGATGAATGATGTTTTAATTCAGGGTAAAGAGAATGTGACTACCATTCCCACAATGCCTCATAATGGGAGTAGTGGGAGAGAGGTACATAAAGGAAAAAGTAATGATGGACTACAATTACGTACCGTGACCAAGACCTGTGTGGTTGAAACACGTAGGTGGAGTGAAATGGCTTGTAATAAATTAATTGAAAAATCCCACGGTGAGTGCTGCGTTATGTTTGCCTTTGGTGAACAATATAGTTTCAGGGATAGTCCAGCCCTGACGCATGCACCAGCTGTTTAAGTGCGCCCTTCGTTGTGGACTACTCTGTTGGAAAAAAAAATATATATATATATATATATATATATAAAACTTTTTTTTTCTGTCAGATTCTAATCAGAATTTTCCATAAAGTCCTGTCAAGAGCGAACGAGTTATTGAATCACATATTAGTAATGTGAGTAATATAAAATGTAATTTGAACCGATGATTGCAATAAAATATTTGAAAGATTTTAAAAATGTTATAAAAAAGAATTCTCACAGACAATTCCAAGTACCCATAAAAAAAATAAAGTGACAATTTTGAACACAAATATTTGACAGATACAAAAAAAAGAACATGTTTTTTGACATGTACGATATAATTTTTTTAGATGATTCATTATAGTAATCGAACAAAATACAATTCCATCATAAAACAATCGAAGCATCGTTCACATAAAGACTGGAAAAAAGGTAATTCATTCCATAAATAAATTGCTTTAATTTAAAAAACAGTTACAATTCCTTTTCTTTAGCAACAGAGAAAACAAGAAACTAACAAACTATTTCCGTCAACAGAGAAATATAACCACAGTCTAATAATAATTTTTTCAGGAACCTAGATACACACACAGCATCAGCATACCAAATACATTTTGAAGCCTCTTTCCACTTTAGGAAAAACAATCAGATATCCACTAACAAGAAACTAAAAGCAAACAACCAGCCGCAAAGGTAAACAGTCTAAAATTTAGTATGTATATTTTAATACATTGTTTATATTTTGTTAATCTTTGGGAGCATTTAATCAAGCCTGTTTTAAATAAATGTGGTATAAGAACAAGGTCAGAAGCCATAAAAGTTTTATAATAGATGTGACTTTTGGATGTTGCCTGTTCTATATGTAGATTTTTAGAATGAGAATTATAATGTTATCTTATCTGGGTGGCAATGATACTGTAATAATTTTTTTTAAATGGAGGCATACAGTTTTTTAATACGGTTTTATTAACGATAGTTCATTTTTTATTGTATATATGTATGCACTTTAATCGATTAATTTTAACTACAGTTATATGAAGCAGATGATGTGGTAGCATGTTCAGAGAACATTTCGGTTCAATGGACTAAGTTCCAAAAAAACTTCAATTTTATTTAAATAACAGCAACTAGTCTAAAATTGAAAAACGTAAATAAAACTCTGTACCAAAATCAATAAAACATCACCCTTAATATTGTTTCTTCCAACAGGAAAATAACATCTCAAATCTCCATCTCCATATTTCCATAGATTCAAAAATAAAATAAACAATTTTTAATTCTAAACAGACAAAAACTTAGCAGCATGTTTTTGGTTCCAATAAAAACAGGCCAAATACATGGACAGAAGGAAATTAAATATACATATATCAGTATCCAACTATTAAGCCCCGGAGTTTTTGGAGGTGTGTGGAATACATCTCAATTCTTTGCAATGGCAGAGCTGTTACTCTTGGTAATTTTGTCGAGAGGACAACCAAGAATAACCATGCTGCCTTTGTAACAGAGTTGGAAGTAAGTTAGAAGTAAAAGAAAATGCCCAGCCCGTTAAAATACTTGATGCTACCTCGAGAGAACCCTGTGGATCAATATTAAGGGAGGCAGCACAAAGCATCGCCATGCAAGTTGCCAGCAGTATGCTCACAATTCCAAATTTGAAATGAATGGTCCAAAGACAAAAACAGGCGAGTAATGCAGAACTAATACCACAAAACATATAGGGCCTTATTATGATGGCGGTCGGACCGCCACTGACAGGCCGTCGGTGGTGGTCCAACAGACATCCAACATAGCGGTTCGACCGCTGAATTATGATGCAGTCGCCGGACCTCATCGGTTGGAGGGGCCGACCGACGCTTCCGATGGGGTCAATCTGCCCTTCGGAGTCTCAGTTCAACCATAATCCCTACAATGGGGGCGGTGCCTGGGGAGGCAACGCCATAGGGATTATGATGTCCCTTTCCAACAGTCTTTCCATGGCGGTCTGGCCGCCATGGAAAGGCTGTCAGAAATGGACTTTGTGGGCACTTAGGAGGACCTATGTCCCCTGTGGGCCTCCGCTAAGAGGCCCGGGCACAGGTGCCCCCCAAACATCCATACTTCATGTACCAGGCACCACATGGTGCCTGGCACATGGTGCATTAATGTTTAAAAACATCCCTTTTTCCATTGCGGCTTGTGCCGCGGCCCTTTTTTGGCCGCAGCACAAGCCGTAATGGAAAAAGCCAATGTTCCAACCACCTACATGGCGGTCGCATCATAATTTGGCGGGTGGGACTGCCGATTACTTGTTGGTCAGTTCCAATCATGCTGCAATGGCGGTCAGATGCTCGTCCGATCGCCATCGTAGTTGGGCCCATAGTGACATTAACATCTCCCCTAAAATAAGAGAGTCCTTTAATCACAAACCCTTCTATAAAATTACAAAAATCCTGAAAACCAAATACTAATGTTTGCAAACCTACAAAACACCATAACCCTAGAGAATAGTGAAATCTGGATGATGGATGGGATATCTAAGTCAACACCCCATCGATTTTTACTAATTAAACTACTCATTCTAACATAAATAGCACAACAGATCCCCTAGTGTATAGTTTGCTATCTGATAAACATTCTTCAACATACACTGACTTTTTGACAGTAATAAAATCAAAAACAATGAACAAAAGACCAAGGAAAATAATCATTGACTTTGAAGTGCAAATGATTAATACAATTAAAAAGAATTACCCAGATAGTCAAATTCAAGGATGGTTTTCTTTTCATTTTTCCAAGGCATATTGGGAAAAAATTCTAAAAATATCCTTCGCTGAAGAATACATATCCAGTAACAAACTACAGTTCAAACTTCAGAAAAAAACTGCATTATAAATTAGTAGTTGAATTTTACACTTAGATTATTCAATTAGAGTATTTTACACAAAATGAAGAAAAACTGGAACCATTTTAAAATTATTTTGAAGAAACTTTGATTGTCCATCTAAACAGGTCCGGTTGCAAAACAAACACATTTTTCAATTGAGTGGCGGAACTGTTGCTCAACTTGTTTAAAGGGAGGTACAAAACCTTATAATGCCAACCTACATACTTTCCAGGATTTAAAAAAAAAACTGCAGCAGTTTGCAGGAAACTAGGCAAACCCAACCTTTGACAGGTAGTCTGCAATCTTGAATTTCCCAAAGAAGTAAAAAGATATAAAAAAAACTATTGGCAAAAATCCAACAGTTTTCATAGTTTGGAGGTCCACACTACTTTTATAATATTGCTTGCATCTTACACTATTAACTTAAATTCTCTCAACAAATGTACTCCTCTCTTGTTTTACAATCTATAAATTGAGTGTGCCCCTCAATTGAAGTGCAATTGAAACAGGTTGCATTTTAATGATGAAGATTTTAATAGCTTCAACCTGAATCAGAAGGTGCACATCAAAACCAGTTTGAAGTATTTTGACCCACGTTAGTCTCTGTTTCATTTGAAATATGCATAATTTGAAAAGACATTTACACATGTAGGTTACACTTACATGTACAAATGGCTTGATTTTTAAGTGCACTTCACATTTACATTCACGTTACTCACATGTATGATGTAAATGTAAGTGAGAATAAATCTGATTCCATGATGGGAAAGGATATTCCCGGATGATGAGTGTGCAAACTGACAATAATGCTTTTTATATAGAGGTTTATAGTTAAACAGGATGACCGGGTGATTTATCAAACAAGTATTCAGATAAAGCTGGGCATTCAGAAGATAACAATGATGATGACTACATTCTACCAAGAAACCTGGCCCATGTAAACTTTGTAGCGCAATATTCTTTGAGCTTGATCCAAGGCTGGTATCCTGAGGTCATTGTTCCTTGGCAAAGTATTCTGATGGACATTAATAACCTCCACTACTTTTTTACATGGAATTGTGTACAGTATTTCTGCTGGCTATTTTTCTTTCCTTGAACCTTATATATGGCAAGTGTTATATTAGTTGTTTCCATTTTTAAGTTCAATACATTTTACGTTTTTTCTCAAACATTCTCTTGTCATGCATCCAACCTTATAATGGGGTCACAAAATGGGGCTTATTCACAGAGGTACGTTTGCATGTTTATATATATATTCCTACACCTAGGTGTAGCTCTCTGTTATTTTGCGATTCACCATTTCTGAATGGATCTTTACACCAAATAGTAGACTTAAAAGTCTTCACCACCTCAAATGAGGGTGAAGAAAATTCCTATGACTGAAAAGTGGAAAATTACTATTAGTAACTTTGGATCTCCTTGTGGAGATCTCTTCCACCGGGGCAAAGATCAACATATACAGATTTTTATTTTTATTTTAAAATTAATTTAATGCAAAACAAAAATATTAAATAATTTTACATCTTAATGATGAAGATTTTAATAGCTTCAAGCTGAATCAGAAGGTGCACATCAGAACTAGTTTGAAGTATTTTGCTCCACGATAGTCTCTGTTTCATTGGAAATATGAATAATTTGAAAGACATTTACACATGTAGGTTAAACTTACATGTACAAATGGCTTGATTTTTAAGTGAACTTCACATTTGCATTCACGTTACTCACATGTAAAACGACCCTGTATGATGTAAATGTGCGTGAGAATAAATCTGATTCCATGGGGGGACAGGATATTCCCGGATGGTGATGACCGGAAAAGTGTGCAAACTGACATTATGCTGAGTGTTTTTCAGGATTCACAAACTTTTTCTTGCCCCATTTCCGCACTACAAAGGGTTGGATATTTACGCCTGCCAGTGGCAAGGCACGAATGCGAAGGCAACATGCTCAAAATTGATGGGTGTGTTATCAAGTGGTAAGCTCCAAATTGCTCTTCACATTATTATTATTATTATAAAGAAAGCATCCATTTTGTACATCAAAAAAGAGCCATAGCTCATTACCTGCGATGGAGCAGAACATTGCAGAATTGTTTCATTTATTTGACAGTAAATTTAAAATAATCTGCAGTGAACATTAACTGCTTGTCTTCAATATTTATTTAGAGGTTTATAGTTAAACAGGATGACCTGGTTATTTATCAAACAAGTATTCAGATAAAGCTGGACATTCAGAAGATAACAATGATGATGACTACATTCTACCGAGAAACCTGGCCCATGTAAACTCTGTAGCACAATATTCTTTGAGCTTGATCCAAGGCAGGTATTCTGAGGTCATTGTTCCTTGGCAAAGTATTCTGATGGACATTAATACCCTCCACTACTTTTTTACATGGAATTGTGTACAGTATTCCTGCTGGCTATTTTTTTTTCCTTGAACCTTAGATATGACAACTGTTATATTAGTTGTTTCCATTTTTCAGTTCAATATATTTTAGGTTGTTGCTCAAACATTCTCTTGTCATGCATCCAACCTTATAATGGGGTCACAAAATGGGGCTTATTCACATAGGTATGTTTGCATGTTTATATGTAAATATTCCTACACCTAGGTTTAGCTCTCTGTTATTTTGCTGGTCACCATTTCTGAATGGATGTTTACACCAAGGAGTAGACTTAAGAGTCTTCACCACCTCAAATGAGGGTGAAGAAAATTCCTATGACTAAATTTGAAAGTGGAAAATTATTATTAGTAACTTTGGATCTCCCTGTGGAGATCTCTTCCACCGGGGCAAAGATCAACATATAGGAAAATACTGAGAAGTTTAAAACAGATTCTTATTTTTCTTTTTAAATTTATTTAATGCAAAACAAAAATGTTAAATAATTTGAAACAAATAATGCTACCTAAGGACTATGTAAAGAAAATCTTCAACACACTATCTCTTAAAATTAACTTTGTAAATTAATTTAAATATGATATAGTTTACATTTTTCTAAAACATACTTTAAAATTAAAATCACCCACCCTCACAAACATTTCTATTTTTATTTGATATGTAATAAACTTGGTTTTATGTTATATTTTTAATGGATTCTAATAATTTATATATTAGGTTTTTTTCCTTTTTCACTGAAAAAATAAAGGTTAAAGTAATGTTATAGTATTAGGTATTGTATTACTATAACAATTAACATTTAAAAACCAGAAAAACACTGAAATTATCCAGTTATAGTTTACTGAGCTAACTGTAACTTGCGCCACACACCGCTTATGACATCACATATGACATGTTAAACTAAATCATTGATGATATCGCTGATGACATCTTAATTACATCATTGATGACATCAGTGATCACATCACTGATGAAATTATCCAAGCTACTGTTCCTTAAATAGAAACAATGTAGTACTGGAGACAAATCTTATTCAGCACGGTAAAAGTTATATGGTGCAGGCTTTAGCTACCAGTGACGTTTTAAGTGCAAGCAGTACTTCATTAAAGCAAGTTAGAGACTTAGGAAAACTAGTATGAGTTGCAGTTGCATGTTTCAAATAAGTTGTGGCCTGATTCAAAGGACTGCTAGCAAAAATATGTCAGAAAAACTAAAGCTTCTCATGACAACAGATTATTCACCTGTGGATTTCTGTGTACATGCTGACATTATAGATCTGTCATGTAGTGCTATAGATAATTTATATATACACCGGTGACTTATAAATTGCAGATATTTATTTCGAAACATTCATTGAAAATTCAGAGACATAAAGAGTATTAAAATGTATAATCTATGTTATCAGGCAGTATGATTGTAAGCATTGTTAAAATGCTGCACACCATTCTGCTCCTTTCAGGAGTATGTGTAGGGTAGTTTTACATGCTACGGAGGATTGTCTATAGGGCTTGGTAGTGCAAACCTTATAATTGGCTAATCCATAGAAGTAAAGCCATTTTCATCAAATTCTTTGTCAGATGAGGTATTTAACAGGCACATCTCATTGAGTAAATAACCAAACACTGTTTTGAATGGTATTCAAGATTTAATATGTTTCTGATCTCTGATTAATTTCAACAGTCATTATATTTCTTGCACACCTCAATACCAGTAAAAAGGGCATATTATTTACTTAATGTTGGTGATTTGACAGTTATGCTTCCTAGACTGCTTGCCTTTTCATTGAATTTCTTGGTTTTCTGATCATATTCACCCAACTCCCTTACTGTTCATAGCTTTAGGCTGTGCATGGGTCGGGATAGGACCAGCTCCACACAGGCAGCCAACTCCACGAAGACAGCCAACCACGTTCTGCACATGGCCTATGTGTGCAGCATGGGGTTGCCTGCAGGACCTGGCCACAGACCAAGTCATGCACCCAGCCCCCTCCGAGTGGCTAACCCCCTGCCATACACAGCCTTTGGCTGTGCTAGGTGTTGAGTTGGCCATAAATGGACACCATACCAGTTTAGAAAAATAAGTAATCTTTATCTAAAACAAACAAGACCAAAACGACAAAAATTCACAATACAGTAATCAAAATATGACTTTTAAAAGGTAGAAACAATTCAGTCCATAGCAAATTATAGATGTGAAACTTTCAACACAAAGTACCTTGGATGCGTCAAAATCAAAAACAAGAACAGCCGCAAGGAAGGTGATGCATCAGTCCCTTACGTGCAGGGAAGGTGATGCGTCAGTTCCTTACACCAGGGGAGGTGATGCATTGGTTCCTTACTGTCACGCAGGGGAGGTGTTACGTCGGTTCTCTACTGAAGGGGAGGGGATGCGTTGGTTTCTAACTGCGGCCCCGGTGTCCTTGTAGACTTGGTGCCCCGGTGCGATGCATGCGGATCCGGGATGCGTCGGTTCTAAATGCGGCAGCGGCAATGGTGCTGCATTGCTTTCTTCAGCCGCGGTCCCACAATGCTTTGGTTGTTGCAGCAGCACAGAGGGGCCTGCGTCGGAATCAGTGCAATGATCTCAGGCTCCGTAGACCGGTGCTCTCGATGCGGTGTACAGTGATTTCTCCAGCCGCGGGCAGGTGATACGCGGGTTTCTTCAGCGACACAATGACGAAGTGTGGAAACTTTTGCCGCACGGCGGCGATGTGTCAGAAACAGGTGCAGATGCATCACGCTTCTCTTAGTTGCGTTGCTTTTCCAGCTCCCAACAGCAGGAACAACCTCCAGAGGCCCAGAACAGCAGCAGGCACCTCTTGGCAGGTCAGAACTCCCAGCAAGGAAGTTCACGGGAGCTCGGGGTGAAGTCTTTGTGTTCCTGAGACTTCGGAACAGGAGGCAAGCTCTACTTCAAGCCCTTGAAGATCTTCCTCAAGAAGGGGACACAGCACGCAGCAAAGTCCTTGTCCTTTCCTTGGCAGAAACAGACACTGCAGGCCAACCCCAGACAGCACATAGCAAAGGGGCAGTACTTCTCCATCAGTTTCTCCAGCTCTTCTCCTTGGCAAAGGTTCCTCTTGAATTCCAGAAGTAATCTAAAAGTCTGGGGTCTGGGCCTCACTTTTTATAGCACAAATTCCTTTGTTCTCTGGTGGCAGAGAAGCTCTTGGCCCAGCTAAAACTATTTCTGTCCTCTCTGGTGCAGCTGCCTGTCAGGAGGTGGAGACAACGTTGTCCAAGGCAGACCAGGCCCATTCAGGTGTCAAATAAATCTCCCCCCCTACTCTGAATGCAGCCCAGGTCTATTCAGCCCAGCCCTGACTGACCCTGTAAAGGCAGGACACACCTCACCCCCCCAAGTGGCTGTCTGAACAGAATGCACATCCCCAGCCCCTGTCACTCCAAAGCCAGACAGTCAATACACAAACCTAGCAGACGCACACAGGAAGGCTAAGCAGGAAAATGCCTACTTTCTAAAAGTGGTATTTTCAAACACAGAATGTAAAAATCATCCTCACTAAAAGATGCATCTTTATATCCTGAGTTCAGGTATACTAAACTTTATCTTCCTATCTTGTCCCAATTGGAAGTTATATTTATAAGATGTTATAAATGATCTCCCAATCTATCCTATGGGACAGATAGCCTTTCAATAGTGATAAACGAAATTGGCAGTATTTCACTATCAAGACATGCCACATACATCAGGACATGTCCTACCTTTCACATACACTGCACCCTGCCCACAGGGGTACCTTGGGCCTACCTGAGGGGTTACTCACATATAAGAAAAGGGAAGGCAAGTGGGTGCACTTGCCAGGTCGACATGGCAGTACCAGACTGCACACAGACACTGCAATGGCAGGCCTGAGACACTTTTGCAAGGCTGCTTGGGTGGGTGGCACAATCAGTGCTGCAGCCCACTAGCAGCATTTGGTTTACAGGCCCTGGGCGCACAGTGCACTGTACTAGGGACTTAACAGTAAACCAAATAAGCCAATTATGGAAACACTAATCCATGACAACAATTTACAGAAGGAACAGTGGCAAAGTGCCCAAAGCATCTAGACCAGCAAAAACAAAGTCCAACACACAGTAAAAAAACAGGAGGCAAAGGCAAAAATACAGGGAAACCCCATGCCAAGGATGCCAGGTCTACAAGGAATTAACATGGGGAAAACAACCTTTTGGGTCAACCTTATTTATTATTGTAGGTAACATGAAGATGATTGAAGGAAGAAGGAAAAGCAAAAGAGCTGAAATATAAAAATGAATATATAAAGGTTAATGGACCTTCTGTTATAGAAATGTATGTCATGGGTATAACTGGATTTAAACGTAGCCCACTAGGGTAGAATTGGATATGAAAGTCAGAAAGATGACTGTAATAGAAGAGTGCTATAACCCTCAGTATCTCATAATATCGAATAGTACAGGCCCACGGGGGCAAAATTTGGTATAGCAGGCAGTGGTCTGACATGAGGTTTTTTGGATGACGATGAGTCAGAAAGGAAATACTGTACAAAATTGTAGATTTTGAGAGAATTATTAGCAAAATTAATTATAAAGTGTTACCATTATATGAAACCCAAACTAAAATAATAAGAAGCCTGAGCGTAATGTATTCAGAAGGTTAGCCATAATGAATCATACATTTCAAGATGTCTGCTGCGATTTCCTCGTACAATTCACTCCGTGTAGTCCTACTTTGATTGTGGTGTAGGCACTCGTTTATGTAGAATGGTGAAGCAGACACAACTGACCCGTGAGAAAGGAGCGGTGAGCTCCGAAACTCGTCAGGCGTTTTCAGTGCTGCTTGTGAAATAAAAACAAAAAAACACAATTGATGGACGGAATGCAGAACAAATCAAAACATTCACCCCCAGTCAAGAGATCTGGGTTAAATCCATCATTCTTTTGCTCACCATGCCACCCCAGTTTAGACCTGACCATATGCAAATCAGTCTTGACCCTGTGCCCAATGGGAACAGTCCAGCCCGAACTGCCAGGTCAGGTCCTCACTGGACTGGAAACAAGCATCCTAGGACCGGTTTCGGGGTTTCACCCCTCATCAGCCAGGATAGCTTGACTCCAGTGGCATGGAGAGTACGGTACCCACGTCTGGGCATACCCGTCCCACTCGGGTGACAAATGCAAAAAGAACAATTGATGGACAGAATGCAGAACAATGTCATACATTCACCCCAGTACAGAGATCTGGGCCTAAATCCTTAGCCCTGAAATAGGTCCTAGGATGCTTATTTCCGGTCCAGGGAGGACCTGGCTTGGCAGTTCGGGCTGGACTGTTCCCATGAGGCACAGGGTCAAGACTGATTTGCATATGGCCAGGTCTAATCTGGGGTGGCATGGTGAGCAAAAGAATGATGGATTTAACCCAGATCTCTTGACTGGGGGTGAATGTTTTGATTTGATTTCGGGCTGGACTGTTCCCACAAGGAACAGGGTCAAGACTGATTTGCATATGGCTGGGTCCAAAGTGGGGTGGTGTGGTGAGCAAAAGAATGATGGATTAAACCCAGATCCTTGTGACTGGAGGTGAATGTTTGCATTGTCCAGCATTCCGTCCATCAATTGTTTCTTTTGCATCTGTCACCCTAAGTGGGAAGGGTATGCCCAGACATGGGTCCAGTGCTCACTACACCACTGGATTCAAGCTAGCTTGGCTGATGAAGGGTGATGCCCCGAAACCGGTCCTAGGATGCTTGTTTCCGGTCCAGGGAGGATCTGGCTTAGCAGTTCAGGCTGGACTGTTCCCATGAGGCACAGGGTCAAGACTGATTGGCATATGGCCAGGTCTAATCTGGGGTGGCATGGTGAGCAAAAGAATGATGGATTTAACCCAGATCTCTTGACTGGGGGTGAATGTTTTGATTTGTTCTGCATTCCGTCCATCAATTGTGTGTCTTTTGTGAAATAAAAACAACACACTGAAGGAATTGAGCTGTGGTTGGTCTCTTACTGTAAAAAGTTGGAGACGGTGGAAATATATATAGGAACAGACTCTTCACCGGAAAAGAAGAAATCCAGCCACACCAACAGGTCTATTTAGCAAGGTGTTCTTTATTCGGCTCAACGAAAAATACCGTGTTTTGACCTACATCGGTCTTGGTCATATATATATTCACTGAAAAAACCATAGGTTTCAGACACGTTATAGTTACAAATTAGCATTTAAAAAACCTTTGAAATTCACTGAAAAAACCATAGGTTTTAGGGACAGTTATAGTTACTTGGACATTGCACTCGTACAAAACCCGTGAAATTCCCCCGTTATAGTTAGTTCAGCTAACTATAACTCGCGCCCCCGCAATGCACTGCTGATGACGTCACATATTACATCACTCATGACATGGTCAGTGACATCACTGATGACATCACTGATGACATCTCAAATGACATCACTGATGACATCATCCAGTGACTGTGTGTTTCTCTAAAGTTTAAATATTTTTAATATATATAGGAAAAGACGTATTGAAGAATGAGTGGGTGTGTAAGTGTCTGTATGGATGATTTAGTAGGTGCGTGACTGACTGTATAAGTGAGTGATTTAACGTATCGTACTGAATGCATGGGTTAGTGACTAAACTGGGTGAATGTCTGTATCCGTCTGTCTGTTGCTGTGTAAGTGGCTGCATGTGTTTGTGAATAGCTACATGAGTGTCTATTTGAGTTATTGAATGCTTGTGTGAGTATCTGTATGGGTGCCTGAGTGTTTGTGTGGGAGGGGTGTGTGCGACTCTGTGCATAGATGTGTGAGTGGGTGATTCACTGGGTGGATGGTTTCAAGAGTGCATCTGTGATAGACTGTATGGGTGGGTAAGTGTGTGTAAGAGTGTGTTAGTGAGTGAATGTATGTCCCAGTGGTACATGTGTGAGTAACTACATATGTGAAAGGCAGTATATATGTGTGTTGGAGTATATAAATAGCTATAAGCGAGAGTGAGTGATTGTGATAGTGGCTGTATGGATGAGGGTGTGCTTGTATCAGTGATTGTATAAGAGCGTAACAATGTGCTACTATTTGTATGAGTAAGTGAGCTAGTGTGTGTATAACTGTATAGGTGAGTAAATGGCAGTGTGTTTAATTATTTGCATGACTGACTAGGTGTGTGAGTACCTCTATGGATGAGTGTCGTTGTTTGAGTGTTTATATAGGAGTAAGAGTGCATATGATAGTCCTGTACTGAGTGACCGTAAGTATGAGTGACTGTACGGGTGAGTGAGTGGATGTGTGTGTGTAGACCTAAGAATCAGTGAGTGGGTATGTGGTTATTGGTGTTGGAGTGTCTATGGTTTTGCGAATGGCAGTCTGTAATTTAGAGTGGGTGTATCAAAGATTATATTAGGGTGTGAGGAGGTGCATCAGATTATCACGTGGATGATGTCATCAGTGATGTCATTTGAGATGTCATCAGTGATGTCATCAGTGATGTCACTGACCATGTCATGAGTGATGTAATATGTGACGTCATCAGCAGTGCATTATAGGGCGCGAGTTATAGTTAGCTGAACTAACTATAACGGGGAAATTTCACGGGTTTTGTACGAGTGCAATGTCCAAGTAACTATAACTGTCCCTAAAACCTATGGTTTTTTCAGTGAATTTCAAAGGTTTTTTAAATGCTAATTTGTAACTGTAACGTGTCTGAAACCTATGGTTTTTTCAGTGAATTTCAAAGGTTTTTTAAATGCTAATTTGTAACTATAACGTGTCTGAAACCTATGGTTTTTTCAGTGAATTTCAAAGGTTTTTTAAATGCTAACTTCTAACTATAACGTGCCTGAAACCTACGTTTTTTTAGTGAATTTCAAAGGTTTTGTAAATGACAATTTTTAAATGTATTAATTGTTATATTAATTTTTTTCATACTGATTTAGTACATTTTTAGAAACATTTTTTTTTTACATATTTTATTTTTTAAATTACATTGTAATTACATTATACATTACATTACAAAAATACTTTCTCAGAATGAATTACTTTAGTTTAAATACTTTGCACATAGGCAATAGACTTTTAAGTACAGTAGTTACAGTTGTTGCAATGGGCAACACATTTTCAAACACAATGCAACATTCAGCTCAATGTGAATTTCTAGTTAAATGCAATTAGTTACTTTATGGATTACTTTTCTAACCACAGGACTGGATCCTAGATTCAGTCCTGGTACATCTCCTGTAAACAGTTGAGTAAAAGCGTTTTGGTTACAGTCGTGATTTTTAAGGAATATTATTGTATTTTAAAAGTTGACACTTAGAAACTTTTTCTCATAGAATCACCAATGTTATCCTATGGAAGGAAATTCACTTAGCAGGTAAAAACTGTTATCGTTACTTTTTCTTACTCAGTGTTGGATCCTGGATCCAGCACTGGTGCATCTCCTGTAAACAGTTGAAAGAATGCGTTTAAGTCATACAGGCGATTTTTAAGGAATATTTGTAGTTTGTGAAAATCAACACTGAAACTTTTTTGCTGAAAACCAGTCAATGTTAGCCTATGAAGGAAATGCAAGTTACCGGTAAGTACGGTTAAAATTTCTTTTGAGGATCAGTACTGGGCTGAAACATGCAGCACTGAGGTCTCTCCTGATAACAGGTGAGTAAATCGGAATTCGTATTTCGGCTGATTTTAGAGGAATATTTTAAAGTTCCAAAACTCCACACTTAGAAGAATTTCCAAGTGAAACCAGTCAATGTTAGCCTATGGAAGGAAATTCAAGTTACTGGTAAGTACGGTTAAAATTACTTTTCAGGACCAGTACTGGGCTGAAAGATGCAGCACTGAGGTCTCTCCTGATAACAGGTGAGTAAATCAGAATTCGGATTTCGGCTGATTTTAGAGGAATATTTTAAAGTTCCAAAACTCCACACTTAGAAGAATTTCCAAGTGAAACCAGTCAATGTTAGCCTATGAAGGAAATTCAAGTTACCGGTAAGTACGGTTAAAATTACTTTTCAGGATCAGTACTGGGCTGAAAGATGCAGCACTGAGGTCTCTCCTGATAACAGGTGAGTAAATCGGAATTCGTATTTCGGCTGATTTTAGAGGAATATTTTAAAGTTCCAAAACTCCACACTTAGAAGAATTTCCAAGTGAAACCAGTCAATGTTAGCCTATGGAAGGAAATTCAAGTTACTGGTAAGTACGGTTAAAATTACTTTTCAGGACCAGTACTGGGCTGAAAGATACAGCACTGAGGTCTCTCCTTATAACAGGTGAGTAAATCGGAATTCCTATTTCGGCTGATTTTAGAGGAATATTTGCACAATGGTGAAGGGAGGGGCGGGGCCTGAGGTGACATCTTTGCAAACGCGCCCCGTGGCGCGTTTTAAGTTGGGGGATTAAGTCCCCTTGAATCCTGAGGGTCCCTAGGGGCCAACTAGACCACCAGGAACCTCCAATATGCGCCAGGGGGCTGCGTTGCAGAGACGTGTAGAGAGGCCACACCCCTTTTTACACCTCTCTGCAACGCAGCTCTGTGGCGCATTCTGGATGTACCTGTTGGGCTAGTTGGCCCCCAGGGACCCTCAGGATTGAAGGGGATTTAATTCCCCATCTTAAAACGCGCCACGGGGCCTGTTTGCACACATGTCACCTGAAGCCCCGCCCCCTCCCTTCACTAACTGTGCAAACGCGCCCCGTGGCGCGTTTTAAGTTGGGGGATTAAGTCCCCTTGAATCCTGAGGGTCCCCGGAGTCCAACTAGCCCACCATATACCTCCAAAAAGCGCCACAGAGCTGCGTTGCAGAGAGGTGTAAAAAGGGGTGTGGCCTCTCTACACGTCTCTGCAAGGCAGCCCCCTGGCGCATACTGGAGGTTCCTGGTGGGCTAGTTGGCCCCCAGGGACCCCCAGTATTCAAGGTGAATTTGTTCCCCCTCTGCAAACGCGCCAGGGGGCGCGTTTGCAGAGTGGTGAAGTAAGGGGGCGGGGCCTGCGGGCCCGATCGTTTTTTTTTTTTTTTTTTTTTTTTTTGTCCCCTGAAGGGGGGCTGTGTGGCCCCCCTTCCTTTTTTCTGTTTTTGGGCCCTGGGGACCCCATCCCCCAGGGCCTTACCCCTTTTTTTAATTACCAAAAAAAAAAAAAAAACGGGAAGGGGGCCGCGTGGCCCCCCTTCCCTTGGCCTGTATTGGCCCCGGGGACCCCATCCCCCGGGGCATGGCCTCTTTATTTATTATTTTGAGGGGGGCAGCGTGGCCCCCCTCCTCTGGCCATTTTAAGGCCCCGGGGACCCCATCCCCCGGGGCTGGCCTTTCTATTTTTTTAATTTTAATTTTTTTTATTTTTTGGGGAGGGGGGCCGCGTGGCCCCCCTCCCGGGCCACTACTTGCCCCGGGGACCCCATCCCCGGGGCTGGCCCTCTCCGTTGGGGACTGTGGGGGTCCCCAATCCCCCCACAGTCCCGCCGGCTCCCCGCGTCCCTTGGGAGCCGGCATTGCTTTCCACATGGGGAGCAGCTGACATGCTGCTCCCCATGTGGAAAAAGCATGTGCTTTGGATATTGGAAGAGAGAGCAGGCTTCCTGCTCTCTCTTCCAATATCCAAAGCAGTTTGCTATGGCAGGACGGGAGCCGCGAGGCTCCCGTCCTGCCATAGCAAACTACAGTGTCCCGGGGTAGGCACCCCGGGACACTGCAGGAGCCGGCCCTGGGGGGTGGTGGTCCCCAGGGCCATCAAGGGCTCCAGGAGGGGGCCGCGCGGCCCCCTCCAACTCAGTTCAAAGCCCGGGGAGGTGGTGGTCCCCGGGGCTCTGGGGGTCCGTAACTGACCCCCATATTTAAATGTTTAGTGCCCCGGGGAGGTGGCGGTCCCGGGGCGTGTGGAGGGCTGGAGCCCCCCACACAGGTTGTCATTAATTTTAAAAAAGCCCCGTGGAGGTGGTGGTCCCCGGGGCTGAGGGAGGGATCAGAGCCCTCCCGCACCATTTTTAAAAAAAGCCCCGGGGGTGGCGGTCCCCGGGCTTGGGGGCCCTTTGAGGCCCCCACACATACATTATCCCCCCACCATGCCCCCGGGACTTGGGCCACCCGAGGAGCCACTGATCGAGCGCGGAGACCGCGCTTCGATTTTTTTTTCGGCAGGATTCGCGCACCCTGAGCGCATCCTGCCGATTTTTAAAAAAAAAAAAAAATTTTTTTTGCCCAGGGGGTCCTTGTGGGACCCCCTGAGCAAACCTAGGGGGTCAGGGTGTTTCTACCCTGCCCCCTTTGTGCGCTTTGCGCACTTGTTTCTGTCCCTCGGTTCTACCGAGGGACAAAATGGCTGCCAACATTTCCTGAATCGGAATGTTGACAGCCAATTAAATGCAGCTCGTGATCGGACGGTGCGCGCAGGGTGCGCTGAGGGTGCGCGAATCCTCCGTGCCCATAGATATCACTAACTTTTTACTTTTCATTTTCTCAGCAACTACTGAGCGGATTTACACCATTTAACAAAAAAGGGTTCTTTCTGAACCAAGAACTACCTCTTTGCCAAATTTGGTGTAATTCCGTTCAGCAGTTCGGGCTGTAGCCGTGTCTAAAGTTTCCTATGGAAAAATGCATGGGGAAAACGCGTTTTGGGACCCCCCTTTTTTCTCGGCCCCCGCTTGACGAATCACCCCGAGACTTTCAGGATAGGAGCGGATCGGAGCTCCCCAACAAGTTTGAAAATTTCGCGAAGATTCGTCAACCGGCGCCAAAGTTATTTCAAATAGAATGTCGCGGATTTCCTATGGATAATAGGTTGTAACTATAACTATCTACTGGCGACCGCCAGTAGATAATATATATATATATATATATATATATATATATATATATATATATATTATCTACTGGCGGTCGCCAGTAGATAGTTATAGTTAGGACCTATTTTCCATAGGAAATCCGCAACATTCTATTTGAAATAACTTTGGCGCCGGTTGACGAATCTTCGCGAAATTTTCAAACTTGTTGGGGAGCTCCGGTCCGCTCCTATCCTGAAAGTCTCGGGGTGATTCGTCAAGCGGGGGCTGAGAAAAAAGGGGGGTCCCAAAACGTGTTTTCCCCATTCATTTTTCCATAGGAACCGTTAGTCGCAGCTACAGCCCGAACTGCTGAACGGAATTACACCAAATTTGGAAAAAAGGTAGCCCTTGGTTCAGAGTCGTGCCTTTTGCTTAAATGGTGTAAATCCGTTCAGTAGTTCCTGAGAAAATCACAAGTAAAATCACATATATATCTATGGCCGCGTCGGATCCGCGCACCCTGAGCGCACCCTGCGCGCACCGTCCCGATCACGAGCTGCATGCTAATTGGCTGTCAAGTGGCTGTCAACACTCCAAATCAGGAAGTGTTGGCAGCCATTTTGTCCCTCGGTAGAACCGAGGCAGAAGAAACAAGTGCGCAAAGCGCACGAAGGGGGCAGGGTAGAAACACCCTGACCCCCTAGGTCTGCTCAGGGTCCCACAAGGACCCCTGGGCAGAAAAAAGCATTTTTTTAAATCGGCGGGATGCGCTTAGGGTGCGCGGATCCCGCCGATAAAATCGAGCGCGGTCTCCCGCGCTTCGATGCTATTTTGCCCCCAGGTGGCCCAAGTCCCGGGGGCATGCGGGGGGTGGGTTTATATTTTATGTGGGGGGCCCCCCAAGCCCCAGGGACCGCCATATGCATATGCAAATGCAAAATGCAAAATGGTGCGGGAGGACTATCCGCCCTCTTGCAGCCCCGGGGACCGCCACCCCCCGGGGCTTCTTTTTTAAATATTAATAACCTGTGTGGGGGGGCTCGAGCCCCCCCACACGCCCCGGGGACTGCCACCTCCCCGGGGCACTAATTAAACAAATGTGGGGGTCCGTTTCGGACCCCCGAAGCCCCGGGGACCACCACCTCCCCGGGGCTTTGTAGATGTTGGGAGGGGGGCCACGCGGCCCCCCTCCTGGAGCCCTTGATGGCCCTGGGGACCACCACCCCCCAGGGCCAGCTCCTGCAGTGTCCCGGGGTGCCTACCCCTGGGACACTGTAGTTTGCTATGACAGGACGGGAGCCTCGCGGCTCCCGTCCTGTCATAGCAAACTGCTTTGGATTTTGGAAGAGAGAGCAGGAAACCTGCTGTCTCTTCCAAAATTCAAAGCAAATTGCTTTTCCATATGTGGAGCTGCATGTCAGCAGCCCTCCATGTGGAAAAGCAATGTCGGCTCCCGCAGGACGCGGGGAGCCGGCAGGACCGTGGGGGAGTTGGGGTCCCCCCACGGTCCCCAAAGGATAGGGCCAGCCCCGGGGGATGGGGTCCCCGGGGCCTAAGGAGGCCTGAGGAGGGGGGCAACGCAGCCCCCCTCCGTGAAAATTTTTTTTTTAAAAAGGGTGGCAATGACCCGGGGGATGGGGTCCCCGGGCCAAAATTGGCCACGGGAGGGGGGCCCACGCGGTCCCCTTCCCGTTGCTTTTAAAAAAATAAAATAAAAGGGGGTCAGGCCCTGGGGGATGGTGTCCCCAGGGCCCAAAATAATTAAAAAGAAGGGGGGCCACACAGCCCCATTTTTTTAAAAAAATCCCCCCCCAAAAAATCTGGCATGCCGCCGGAGGCCACGCCCCCTCCTTGGCAGCACTCTGCAAACGTGCCCCCTGGCGCGTTTGCAAAGGGGGAATGAATTCCCCTTGAATACTGGGGGTCCCTGGGGGCCAACTAGCCCACCAGGAACCTCCAGTATGCGCCAGGGGGCTGGCGTTGCAGAGAGGTGTTCTGAGGCCACGCCCCTTTTTACACCTCTCTGCAACGCAGCTCTGTGGCGCTTAATGGAGGTAGCTGGTGGGCTAGTTGCACCCCAGGGACCCTCATGGTTTAAAGGGGAGTTAATCCCCCGACTTAAAACGCGCCACGGGGCGCGTTTGCACAGTGGTGACGGGAGGGGTGGGGATTGAGGTGACATGTGTGCAAACAGGCGCGTTTTAAGATGGGGAATTAAATCCTCTTCAATCCTGAGGGTCCCTGGGGGCCAACTAGCCTACCAAGGTACGTCCAGAAAGCGCCACAGAGCTGCGTTGCAGAGAGGTGTAAAAAGGGGCATGGCTTCAGAACACCTCTCTGCAACGCAGCCCCCTGGCGCATATTGGCGGTTCCTGGTGGGCTAGTTGGGCCCCAGGGACCCTCGGGATTGAGGAGGAATTAATTCTCCAACTTAAAACGCGCCACAGGGCGTGTTTGCAGACATGTCACCTCAGGCCCCACCCCCTTCCTTCACCATTGTGCAAATATTCCTGTAAAATCAGCCGAACTACGAATTCCGATTTACTCACCTGTTATCAGGAGAGACCTCAGTGCTGCATCTTTGAGCCCAGTACTGATCCTGAAAAGTAATTTTTTTTTAAATTTCAGGTCGTTTTTATTAAAGTTTTCCAATAGAACCAATACAACAGAAATAAAATAAATAAATAACAGAAATAAAATAAATAAATACAATTGCGGTATATTTGTGTGCCAATAACTGTGGGTATCGCTAACATTAGTAGTAATGATGGCAGACAGTGAGAATCTATGAGAGAAACCGCACAGGTAGGGTAAAGGTAAATAAGTAAACAAACAAGCAGCAACAAACAAGCAAATAAGTAACTGATAATAAATGATAATAGTAGAATGGTAATAGGCTGTAAGGTGCATGTTAAACAGGTGTCTATTTGTGAGGCCGTGAGCTCCAGGAGGTGTGTGTCTGGAAGAACATGAAGATGCTAATCAAAGTATCACAGTATAATACACATGGATAACCATGTTCAGCACAGATCAAATAAGTTCACAGCAGCAAGTATTTGCATCATGGAGGGTCATATGAGAAGGATGAGGCGTCCAGGGATTTCCACAATTTTCTGTGCGGGGGTCTCCAGGGAAAAGACTGTAGAGCAACGTTGTCTGCCCCTCTTAGGAAAGTTAACCATTCCCGCCAGGTGTTAAATGAGACCTCTTTGGAGTTCTTCCATTTACAAAGAATAACTTTTCATGCTAGTGTAAGCATGAGATCAAGTAAAAGGCGGTCATTGAGATCTTCAATTCTGGGGTCTAGCGCTCCAAGAATAATGTAAGAGAACTCCCTTGGGGGGTTACATGAAATGTCTTGCTTATATAATCATAAATCCTATCCCAATATCTTTCCAGAGTGGGGCAATTGAAGAGCATGTGCGCCAGGTCTCCAGTCTGGGCCTTGCAGTGCCAACAGGTCGGATTTTCACTGAGTTTGAGTTTGTAAAGTCTTTCAGGTGTCCAGTATGTCCTATTGATTAACATAAGTTTGGTTTGTGACAGGATTGGCGAAATTTTATTAGTGAATGGGGAGGTATATATCTTTTCCCAGTCGAATGGGATTTTATAAGAATTAAGTTCCTTTTCCCATTTCATTTCGCACTTTAGGTGAGATTTACCCGGTTTAGGAGAGAGGAGTTTATAAATCCTAGAGACGGTGTGTCCTGACCTCAGAAGTTGTAATAGTCTAGGGATTAGTGATGGGTTGGTCGGTTTAATAGAGCGACGCGTGAGAAGGGATTTTAGTTTGAGAAAACTGTAAAAGTCTATTGGTTCCAATCCATAGTTACTCTGGAGGGTGGAGAAAGGTAATGGAGTGTCATTATTAAAGAGATTTTCCACTAAGTTTATGCCCTTTTCCGACCAGTGTTTCCAGTAAAGCATTTCTGCATTAATCCTTAAGCTCGGATTGTGCCAGAGAGAGGAAATGTGGGATTTATTAACTTTAACTGCAGAGAGTGAATCCAGACGCAGCAAGGCTCTCTTGGTGTTGAGCAGGATGTATTTTGAGTGGGGGAGGTGGGATATATCCATGGTGAGGAGAGCGGTTAAAGGCAAGCCTTTGACAATTGCCCTTTCTATGTCCACCCATATCGGAGAGTAGTCAGTTTGTGGGACTAACCAGTTTGAGCCCTGCTTACAGAGGTATGCCGTTTGATAGTTCCTGAAGTTCGGTAAACCCAGACCTCCTTTTTCTTTTGGTAGCTGTAGCTTTTTCATTGATATTCTAGGTTTTTTGCCTTGCCAAAGGAACGTGTTGAAAAGTTTGTAGACTTTATTCAAAAACTCATTGGAGTGGGTCATTGGTAGCATGCTGGCTAGGTAATTGACAAGAGGAGCAATCATCATTTTTAAAGTCTCGGCTCGGCCCCACCAGGATAGGAATTTGGGCGACCAGCCCTCAAGTAATGTGGAGATTTTTTTATGTAGTGTTTGTTCATTGATCTGAAGGGAAGTAATCAGATCATCCGTGAACTCTAGGCCTAGGTATTTGAAGCATTTAGGTTGCCACATAAGGCCAGAATCGCCTATGATCTCCTTCCCACCTAGGTTGTTTAAAAGTTTTACCTCAGTTTTATCTTTGTTCAGCTTGTATCCAGATATTGCAGAGAATGAGTCTATCGATGATATGAGGGCAGGGATGGCAGTGCCTGCGTTTTCTGAGATTACCAGAACATCGTCAGCGTAGGCAGCTATCTTGACGGTGTAGTTGCCAAATTGTACACCTGATATTTGTGAATTGTTCCTAAGGTGAACTAGGAAGAGTTCGATAGCGAGGAGAAACAAGGAAGGGGAGAGGGGGCAGCCCTGTCTTGTTCCCTGCTCCAGTATAAAGGAAGATGAAAGACAACCGCCTGCTCTGACCCTGGCTGTGGGGTTCGAGTATAGAGCCATTATCATTTGTATAAAATTTCCTCCCAGATTGAACTTATTCAGGGTTGCTTCCAGATATTTCCAATCTATTTTGTCAAAAGCCTTTTCGGCATCTAATGTAATGGCGGCTGTCGGTGTATCATTGAGTTTGGCCTTTTCAAGAACATGGGACAAAACACGCGTGTTGTCACTAGACAATCTGTTTTTTAAAAAACCTACTTGAGACGGGTGGATAAGTTGAGGGAGAGAACTTTGGAGACGTTTGGCAAGAATTGCTGCGTATATTTTGCAGTCTAGATTTATTAGTGATATCGGCCTGTAATTTTTTGGAAGTGTTGGGTCTTTCCCATCTTTGGGGATTACTGCTATAATGGCTTCAGCTGGTGTACCGGTAACCTGGCCTGATATGCTAAATGCATGAAACAGTTTTAATAACGGAGGGATTAGTGATGAAGAGAAACATTTATAAAACTGAGCATTGAAGCCATCAGGCCCTGGAGCCTTCCCAGATTTGAGAGTTCTAATTGCTTTCTCAATTTCTGAGTTAGTAATAGGTGCGTTAATTTCTGCTCTTTCCTTGTCCGATAGTGATGGCAGATCGGACTCGTTTAGGTAGTCCTGTATTTTATTTGGGTCTAGATCCCGGTTTTTACTATATAAGGTGCTGTAGAACTCTTTGAATATCTCAGCAATTTTGTCTGGTTCAGAGTGAGCCAGGCCCTTGCTGTCGATTATATTATTGATTGTATTCTTCTGCATTTTAAATTTTAAATATGAGGCCAAGCTTTTCCCTGCCTTATTTGACTCGCATAGTTTGAGGCTTTTTTGTTTATGTATCCAAATTCCTGCTCTATCACTAATAATTTGATTATATTCATATTTCTTTTTAATTATATCACTCAGAAGTGAAGCATCTCTTGACAGGATATGTTTCTGTTGTAAACTATCAATGTCATTTTCCAGTTTCTCCAGCTTTTTATTGGAGTCTCTATTCATAGCAGTTCTTATTTTGATAATTTCTCCTCTAATGGAGCTTTTCAGGGCCTCCCAGCGTATGAGGTCGGATGTATCCCCTTCTTTGTTTAGTAAGAGGAATTCTTGTATTGCTTTCGCAATAGCTTCCTTATGGCACTCTTGTTCCAGGACTTCGTTATTGAGCCTCCAGAGCGGTTGCTTCCTGAAAGGTTTTGTGTCAGAAATAGTGAGGCTTATACAGGAGTGGTCTGATATCACTCTCGGTTCGATTGCAGTATCTACAATTCTAGCTGAAGCATTGCCGGAGATTAATAGGTAATCGATGCGTGAGTATGAGTTGTGTGGGGGCGAGAAGAAAGTGTAATCTCTACCAGTAGGGTTTTGTCATCTCCACGCGTCAAGTAAGTTGAAGCGAGTGCAGAGGTTAATTAAGGCTTTATGGGAGTTGTTAGGACGGAATGGACACCGTGAGTCCCTGTCAGCGCCGGGTCCATAGGTAAGTTAAGATCTCCTGCCAATATATGTAACGCATTATCTGGTATAGTGTCAAGCTGTCTATTTAAATCATCCCAGAAATCTACTTCATCTTTATTAGGGGCGTAGACATTAGTAACATAAAATTCTGTTTTATCTTTCTTTAGCTTTGTTGTGATCCACCTGCCTTTAGAGTCTGATGCGCTGGAAACTAGTTCTATGTTTGATTTTTTTGCTAGTAGGGTCAGGACGCCGTTTTTCTTCCCTACTGCTTCCGAACCAACGACCTCACTAAAAAATCTATTTCTAAGTGAGTTAAACTGTTTGGAGTCAATTTTTGTTTCTTGGAGCAGGAAGATGTCACCTTTTTGTCTGTATAGGTAGTCAGTTATCTTTTTCCGTTTGACCGGGTGGTTTAATCCCTTGACGTTCAATGAGATTACCTTAATGTTATGATGTGTTAGTGGGCTTAAGGTGGTCTGCGTAGTCATGAGTATGTTATCGACATTATATCAAGGCTTCCAGGTCTATAACGCTTGGCTATAGCGGTTGGGTCAAGATGACTATTATGCGTATAAGACATGTGTCTCTTGGAGGAGTCTACATTTTTTAAGGATACCCCGTGGGATAGTAATAGTGCGGGATAAGCTGTTGAGAGAACCTTGTCAGACACGCCGTATGGATAAGAGGCATTAATGATTATGTGGGTTGAGCACGAAGAGTACGCTATACACCCAGTAAGGCGTTGTAGTAATGCATTTGATCTAGTATGAGAAGCATAGTACACAATTACATACAAATACATTAAATACATTAATCTAGCACAGAGCGAGATCGCTTTTGGGCGGAGATGCAAAATCCACCTGGGGTACATGTATGGGTTTATATTACATTTATAGGGCCACATATGTCCTGTGATTACATTTGAAACTAAACATAGTTTCCCCTGGAGCTCACCACGAATAGTAATAGTTGTCGAGTACCGGAGGACACCTGAATGAACATGCACAAAGTAAAACCAAAAAAGAACAAATAACAGCAAAGTAAGAAAAAAAGAAGACGTCAAACCCCTAACCCTACTCTTACCCTCCCTCAACCCCAACCCACCCTCCCACCCCTGAAGAATATGAAAGAACATGGTGACGAGAAAGAGAGCTCTCCTCCCATGGGATCCATTTTGAGTACAGTATTCGCGTCTGACATCTGTATTATTCGCCAAGTGGCGGACTATATAAAGGATGTGTCGGTCACAGTTGGAATTGTTAACAGGGAGATAGGGGACCCAACAGAACTGAGGACTGTATGAAGCTTGTTGAGCACATTCATGCACAGTAAGTAACAGTGAGTGTCGGTGGATGACAATTATGGTGCGGTCTAGATGTGATGGTAAGTTGTGATGTTATGTTATGTTAGGTGGCTGGTGTAATGATTAGATATGGTGGTATGATGTGATGGCAGGTATAGACGTAGTGGTCTTGACGTAGTGGTCTAGATATGATGTCATGTGTGATGTCATGTGTCCTGTGTCCTATTACAGGGCATTACGTGTTGTAAGTGTTGCGATAAGGTGCATGAGGTGGGTATTCTGAAGCATTCCCGAGGTATGCGACACATGTGATACAGCATGTTGTATAAAGTGTAACATCAATGTAACATTAACGAGTTGGGATAAGCCGTAATAAGTCGTGAGGAATTGAAGCATGCGAGGCACGCGGGGCACGCGGTGCAACATGTCGTATAAAATGTAACCTGTTGTATAAAGTATAAAATAACAAGTTGGAAGAAGTCGTAGTAAGTCATGAGACAAGTTTGTAAACTGTCTATAGGTAAAACCCATAGTTAAAACATGTGTTATGTTCCTGCAGAGACTGAGGAGACTGCAGAGACCGCCGAGACAGTAAAGACTACAGGGAGTATCTGGCGTTGCTTGAGGATATTGGCTATAGACTAGCCTAGAGAGTATACACCTCGGGGCAAATTGTAACTAGGTATTAATTAGGTATTAATTGTGCATTAACTGCATTAACTGCATTAACTGAGTACTGAGTACTGAACCGGTGGTTGGCAAAATCCATAAGACATTATACATTATACATTATACACTGCGCAGTAAACATTGAACCTTTTACCCCAAGCAGTATACGGCATACGGTGTACATTATGTATCATGCAGAGTTAATTTATATGCATTTGAAGCATATGGCAGGGATAAGTATTTATCGATTGCCTGCGGATGTAGAGGGACCCAGGTTCGCCGTTTCCATAAAGGATTCATCTTGGCCGTCGAGAAACCGTTTTAGTTGGTAAGGATCCGTGAAGAAATGTGGGGCCCCTGGACCACTACCCGGAATTTTGCAGGACCCGCAAAAGAAAATTGGTAGTTTGATAACTTTAGTCGTGGGCGGAGGGCCAAGAAACCTTTCCTGGTATCAACAGTCTCTTTACTGTAGTCCTGAGAAATAAAGATTTTGTTTGACTTCCAGAGGATGTGATTGTTCTTCCGCATGAAGGCAAGGATTTGTTCCACGTGTTGGTACCGGAGAGGTTTACAAACAATAGGCCTCGGCGTCTTTTGGTGCGGAGCACTTCTGGTGGGAACTCGGTGAGCTCTATCAAACTCCAACGGCTTGAGGAACGTTAGATTAGTAGCTTGTGTGAACCAGTTTTCCAGGAAGGTAATGCAGGACCCTGAGGGGGTCTTCCTCTCCCTCCGGTATGCCAAATATCCGTAGGTTCCCTCTTCTGTTCCTATCTTCCAAGCTAGATAGGTGCTTAGTTAGAGAGTCCGTTGAAAGAGTCAGGTTTTTCAGAGATCTTTGGGTTTTAATTTCTGTGTCTTCCAGCCGGCTGATTCTAGTTTCTGTTTCTGTTAGCCTTTTATTAATGTCTCTTATGTCCTGCCTGATTGCCGAGGTTTCTTCTTTTGTCGATTTTGCGAGGTCGTGGACTTCCGCAAGTTTGCTCAGAATGGTATCCATTGTCGTGTTGATATCACGCTTGCCTTTGGTTGGTGAGTCTGGACCAGGGTGATCAGCCTTGAGTCTCTTTAGATTTTTCGCTTCCTTTTCAGACATTTTGGGTATCGTGTCTTGATGACGCTGAGGGCTATTATTACTGGTGCTAAATGGCGATAAATGGGAATATTGCTGGCAGTATCAGGGTGCTCTGGGTGCCCTTATTGGTCTGTGGAAGGATTTGACAGGGTGCGTCGTGGTGTAACGTCGTGGTGTAACGAGATGCGTTGACGTAAATTTGTGACGTTCACCAGGTTGTCGTAAGGCGTTTTACACTGGGGTAAATAGGTACAATGATTTGCAGATTTCCTTTATCCACCTGCTTGCAGAACCCACAGAACCCACAGAACCCACAGAACCCCTAGAACCTGCACAAATTCACAACACCTTCACCATTTTCTCAGTATCTTTGCAGTGCTTCGCAGTGCTCCACAGTGCCCCACAGTGCTCCACAGTGCCTCACAGTGCCTCACAACGCTCCACAGTGCCTCACAGCGCCACACAGACACAGTGCACTGTACCTTGAGTGGATAGAAATGACCAGAAATCTATATTGAGTGAACAGCTTCCACAATAATGCGGAGTAGTTCGGTGTAGGTCACAGTAGATCACAGCTTCAGAGCACCGTAGCGCAATTAGTGTGTCTCAGAGTGTTTCCCTGAATCTCTCCAGAGCGCCCAGAGTGTCCAGAGTATCCGCAGAGTATCCCGTAGTATCACTCCCGTACTGCCACAGCTTTCACATATCGCATATCGTACAGTACATACAGTACATACAGTGTGGTGCCGTGATCCACAGTGTATCACAATGACTCACAATGCCTCTCAATACCCGTGGTATTGTTGGAACCACTAGAGCACGGGATCTCAGTTGAATGGTTATCTACTAGTTACATTTGTTTTGACCGACCACCATCTTAGAGTCAGGCATCAGGCTGCAGTCAGGAGGCATACATCTGTTCCTTAATTCCATACAAGACAGCACATGAATGAGATTGAGCAGTTAAGCAAGTAGTGTTGTTTGCTGATTTAGTGTGCCACACCGCCGTAGGACAGAAGCAGCATGCGTTGGGGTTCAGTTCATAGAAGCGCTGATATAGCCGCCATTTTGTGTCGCGCACATGGTGCATGGATCGGTAGAGCGGCAGGATCCGTCAGGTCGGCTGCTAGTGGGGATGATTAGCGATAATTAACGAACCACTTCGAGGTTCGGCGGCAGTCCTTAATAGCCCTCATTAGTCGCTAGCAATCGTCGGTAATAGGTGTGGTAATAGGTGTGGTTTAAGCATTAGGCATTACAATGACAAGCAACGACAGGCACAAGTATGTCCTCAGGATCATACAGGTCTTAATCCACAGCGTGGTTTCACAAGCGCAGGTTTCAGTGGAGGGGCGCTAGGCAGGGATATAAAAGGAACGGTCTAGCGCTGATGTTATGTTATGCGCCCGCCATGTTGAATAGGGGCTCGCACGATCTTACTTGGATCTCTGCGTCTATTCTGCCTCCGGAGGTTGAACGGTTGCGGTCTTCAACAGTGGGCAATTACCGGTTCTCGCAGATCAACCCAGCACACCGACAGTTTCAGATTCAGGTTAGCTGACTCGCGGCAGGGCGCAGACTCGGTAAAGATGACAAGTCGAGCAGGGTCGCTGCCGTTGCCGACCTCGTTCTCGTTTTGATCGCGGGGTTTGTGAAAACTACATCTCTGTCTGCATCAGCGGTTCCAACACCTATTGCCACCAATATATTGGGAAGTCAGCGCGGAAAACAGGTGAAAAACATAGGAGTTGGTCTCGCCACGGGAGGAGACAAGGGCTCACGCCGCCATCTTCACTGAACTACGAATTCCGATTTACTCACCTGTTATCAGGAGAGACCTCAGTGCTGCATCTTTGAGCCCAGTACTGATCCTGAAAAGTAATTCTAACCGTACTTACCAGTAACTTGAATTTCCTTCCATAGGCTAACATTGACTGGTTTCACTTGGAAATTCTTCTAAGTGTGGAGTTTTGGAACTTTATAATATTCCTCTAAAATCAGCCGAACTACGAATTCCGATTTACTCACCTGTTATCAGGAGAGACCTCAGTGCTGCATCTTTGAGCCCAGTACTGATCCTGAAAAGTAATTTTAACCGTACTTACCAGTAACTTGAATTTCCTTCCATAGGATATCATTGCCTGCTTTTTGCTGAAAAAGTTTCTAAGTGTCGATTTTTGAAACATACAAATATTCCTCTAAAATCAGCGGAACTACGAATTCCGATTTACTCACCTGTTATCAGGAGAGACCTCAGTGCTGCATCTTTGAGCCCAGTACTGATCCTGAAAAGTAATTCTAACCGTACTTACCAGTAACTTGAATTTCCTTCCATAGGCTAACATTGACTGGTTTCACTTGGAAATTCTTCTGTGTGTGGAGTTTTGGAACTTTATAATATTCCTCTAAAATCAGCCGAACTACGAATTCCGATTTACTCACCTGTTATCAGGAGAGAACCCAGTGCTGCATCTTTTAGCCCAGCACTGACCCTGAAAAGTAATTCTAACCGTACTTACCAGTAACTTGTATTTCCTTCCATAGGAATCCATTGTCTGGTTTTCACCAGAAAAGTTTCAAAGTGTCAATTTTCACAAACTACAAATATTCCTTAAAAATCGCCTGTATGACTTAAACGCATTCTTTCAACTGTTTACAGGAGATGCACCAGTGCTGGATCCAGGATCCACCACTGAGTAAGAAAAAGTAACGATAACACTACTTACCTGCTAAGTGAATTTCCTCCCATAGGATAACATTGGTGATTCTATGTGAAAAAGTTTGTGTCAACTTTTAAAATACAATAATATTCCTTAAAAATCACTACTGTAACCAACCCGCTTTTACTCAACTGTTTACAGGAGATGTCCCAGGACTGAATCTAGGATCCAGTCCTGTGGTTAGAAAAGTAATCCATAAAGTAACTACTTGCATTTAACTAGAAATTCACATTGAGCTCAATGTTGCATTGTGTTTGAAATTGTGTTGCCCATTGCAACAACTGTAACTACTGTACTTAAAAGTCTATTGCCTATTTGCAAAGTATTTAAACTAAAGTAATTCATTCCGAGAAAGTATATTTTGTAATGTAATGTATAATGTAATTACAATGTAATTTAAAAAATAAAATATGTAAAAATAAATAGTTTAAAAAAATGTAGTAAATCAGTATCAAAAAAATAAATATAACAATTAATACATTTTAAAATTGTCATTTACAAAACCTTTGAAATTCACTGAAAAAACCCATAGGTTTCAGACATGTTATAGTTAGGAATTAGCATTTAAAAAACCTTTGAAATTCACTGAAAAAACCATAGGTTTCAGGCACGTTATAGTTAGAAATTAGCATTTAAAAAACCTTACAAATTCACTGAAAAAACCATAGGTTTTAGGGACAGTTATACTTAGTTGGACATTGCACTCGTACAAAACCCGTGAAATTCCCCCGTTATAGTTAGTTCAGCTAACTATAACTCGCGCTCCGCAATGCACTGCTGATGACGTCACATATTACATCACTCATGACATGGTCAGTGACATCACTGATGACATCACTGATGACATCTCAAATGACATCACTGATAACATCACTGATGACATCATCCACGTGATAATTTCATGCACCTCCTCACACCCTAATATAACCTTTGATACATCCACTCTAAATTACAGACTGCCATTCGCAAAACCATAGACACTCCAACACCAATAACTACATAACCACTCACTGATTCTTAGGTCTACACACACATCCACTCACTCACCCGTACAGTCACTCATACTTACGGTCACTCAGTACAGGACTATCATATGCACTCATACTCCTATATAGACACTCAAACACCGCCACTCATCCATAGAGGTACTCACACACCTAGTCAGTCATGCAAATAATTAAACACACTGCCATTTACTCACCTATACAGTTATACACACACCAGCTCACTTACTCATACAAATACTAGCACATTCTTACGCTCTTATACAATCACTGATACAAGCACACACTCATCCATACAGTCACTCTCACAATCACACACTCTCGCTTATAGCTATTTATATACTCCAACCCACATATATACTGCCTTTCACATATGTAGTTACTCACACATGTACCACTGGGACATACATTCACTCACTAACACACTCTTACACACACTTACCCACCCATACAGTCTATCACAGATGCACTCTTGAAACCATCCACCCAGTGAATCACCCACTCACACATCTATGCAGAGTCGCACACACCCCACCCACACAAACACTCAGGCACCCATACAGATACTCAGACAACCAATCAATAACTCATATAGACACTCATGTAGCTATTCACAAACCCATGCAGCCACTTACACAGCAACAGACAGACGGATACAGACATTCACACAGTTTAGTCAGTAACCCATGCATTCAGTAAGATACGTTTAATCACTCACTTGTAGAGTCAGTCACGCACCTACTCAATCATCCATTGAGACACTTATACACCCAGTCATTCTTCAATACGCCTTTGCCTATATATATTACAAATATTTAAACTTTACAGAAACACACAGTCACTGGATGATGTCATCAGTGATGTCATTTGAGATGTCATCAGTGATGTCACTGACCATGTCATGAGTGATGTAATATGTGACGTCATCAGCAGTGCATTGCGGGGCGTGAGTTATAGTTAGCTGAACTAACTATAACGGGGAATTTCACGGGTTTTGTACGAGTGCAATGTCCAACTAACTATAACTGTCCCTAAAACCTATGGTTTTTTCAGTGAATATATATATATGTATATATATATATCCTACTGGCAGCCACCAGTCAATAGTTATAGTTAGGACCTAGTTTCCATAGGAAAAGCGTTTTATAACTTCAAAAGAAAAGTGTGCTGGAAATTCTAGTTGTGTATGGAAAGTTTTGGGGTGATTTGTCAAACGGTAGCTGAGGAAAAGGGGGGACAAAAAAAGTGTGTTTCCCATGTTAATTTCCGTAGGGATTTTGAACATGACTACAGCCCGAACTGCTGAACGGAATTAACCAAAATTTGGCAAAAAACTAGCTCTTGGTCCAGAAAGAGTGCTTTTTGTTATTTGGTGTAAATCTGTCCAGTACTTTTAGAGTTATTAAAAGAAATCCAAATTTGTATATATGGGGAGGTGAAGGCTCCGCGAACCCTCTCGATCTTGTGCTAATATCTGATTGGCTGCCGATACTTGAACCAGAAAGTGTTGGCAGCCATCTTGGGATTCGGCTTATGCCAAGTCCCCGAAATTTTTTTTTTTTACAAAACGAAAAGGTGGCAGGGTAGAAATACCCTGACCGCCTAGCTCTGGTCCTTGTGTCCCTCTGGAACCCCACCAGTGCAAATAGCACTTTTTAAAATTTTCTTCTGTGAAATTGCGATGGAGTTGCAAATCCGCAGCAATCTCTTTTTTAAAAACAAGCGCGGTCTCCTGTGCTTGCTTTTAATGAAGACCTCGGATGGGCCAGGTCCCAGGGGCATGCATACTTTATAAAATGAATGGCGGAGGCGCACGTGGCTCCCCTCCAAGAGCATTTTTATGCCCCAGGGACCACCACCTCCCCGGGGTTTTTTAAAAAAGGAGGGGCCCGCTGGACCCCCCTCCTAGGACTTTTAGAAGCCCTGGGTACCATCAGCTCCCCGGGGTGGGTACACGTGGCACCCCGGGGACCACCACCTCCCCAGGGCCAAATCCAAAATGTAAACATGGAGGGGACCATGCAGCCCACCCTCCAGGGCCATATATGGCCCTGGGTCCACCATCTCCGTGGGGCCGGCCTGTGCAGAGCCATATATTTCCCTCGGGACCGCCACCCCGCAGGGCGGGCTCTTGGTATCTCCCAACATGCCCACCCTCTGGAGATAGCTGTTTGATTTTTCTTGACGGGAGGTGACAGCTCCTAACAAGAAAGAGGAAACACTCTACTTCCAGCAAGCGGGAGCCGTCAAACCGCCCCACCTGCTAGAAGCGGAGTTTTTATCTCTTTCCCGTTTCGCTGTCATGCGGGCAGGGAAAGAGATAAAAGTATTACTCCCACATGCAGAGAGCTGAGTTTCCAGCTGCTCCCTGTGTGTGAGTGCAATGCCGGCTCCCGCAGGGGGTGGGGAGCCATTGGGATTGCGGACCCTAACATGCACACTGGGTTCCCTGGGTCGAACCAGGGCACCCAGAAAGACGTGGCTGGGCCCCAGGGTTGGGGTCCCCGGGGCCAAATTGGCCCGGGGAGGGGGGCTACGTGCCCCCCCAATTTTGCTTACTAGTATGCAAAAGTCTTCCTGCCATTTCCCACGTTGATGGACAGTGTGAAATGCAAGAAAAGAAGTAAGCTGAGATGTAGTGATATCCAAATGGTAGGTTTATTCTTAAGTATTCAATCAGGACAGGAACACTTGAGGATAAGAAGGTTGTAGTAGTATTGAAAGTAGTATCAGGAGAATCAGCCCCACCGAGAGCAGCATCCCTGCTGCTCAGCACACATACAGCAACTGACAATTCCACTCAAACATACACACAGGGAACATTCTATGACATCACTTACACTGGCTGAGCAGCAGAGTACAGAACACAGAGAAAGGACTAGACAGAGAAAAGAGCAGGATACCACACACCTCCCTCCTTAACAGAGACAATGGCAAATAAAGGAGCAAGAGGTATGGAAGTGAGAACAAATAAGTAAAGAGAAAGGAAAAACAGATCGAAAGACACAAAACACACACACACACACACCCTTTCAACAGTAGAGATATCTGTGCAATAAAGAAAGCAACACAATAAACATAAAAGCAAGTGGGTTTGAGCCCTCAGAAGCATCCCAACACCCAGAACAACAAAATGTATAGCGCATCAAACATCAAATGTCCACTAAATGTGGTTTGAGTAACAGTATAAGAAGTACCCATCACCACTCAGAAGAAATTTGAAAACAGCAAATGTCCATCACCAAACAACAGTAAATGCAAAAATGGAGTGAAAGTGCCCCGTAAAAGTGGTGTGAGAATCCATCCACAGAAGAACCCCCCACCACACAGAAAAGGTTTGGACGAAGCAAATAAGTCCACCACCTGAAAACACAAACAAAATTGGGAACATAATATGCCCCATCATCAGTAGTATGAGCTTCAAATATCACACTAAACACCAGTCAATTAAAGAATAGTTTCCGCACAACAAAACTATGGTGTCACAACAGAAGGAAAATGGTTTAGGACAACAACCAGCAATCCTAACACTATTAAAAGTAAATGTAAAACGATTTGAGCACACTAATTGCCCATCACCAGAAAATTTCAACATTAAAAAGATGTACTATTAGAAAGGTTTGAGCTCAGTAAATTGCTCACCACCAGACAAGTACACGTAATAAACCCAAAACTCAGCACTATAAAAAGTATGTAACACATGAATCACAGCCAACTCAAGAAATTCAGCATATCAACTTGACATGAATACTTAAAAAAAAAAAAATATTTCGGAACTGGTCAAGAATGGTAAAAACAGTTACAAGTAGGCAGCAAAACCAGCACAAGCATACATAAATACACATTTAAAATTCAGATTAACAAAATAGTGTTGCTAACATATTGCATTCCTCACGATCATAATATTACCATTTGCAAATGTAGATAAAAATAAGCAGTGCAATTAATCAAGCAAGATAACAAATGAGCAATGACACCGGTACACGAACTTTGTACCCGAGTATCCACCTGCTGGAAAGAAGAAGGTTATCAAACATAATACGTGCACAGTCGTGAAGCACAAACAAACATGGTTCAAGATGTCACAGTAAAGTTGGTATTCCTGTTGCCTTGCGCATAGTGCGCATTTGAATTTTAAAAGACAGTGCCGGTAACTTGGAATCAACTGAGAAGATGCAGAAGACTGGTGCAGTCCAACAGTGATTCAAGTGAAAGCCTTGATCACGGCGTTTAACACTACAGGGCAAAATATCACCAACCTGCCTCAACGTCAAAGGACAGGCCGCAGGAATGCAAACATCCGTTAATTTATTTCGGTCAGGACGTTGTAGAAAAGATCCGCTCTAGCCTTCGCACTTACATGTAAAGAAAGAGTTCCTGTAATTGGCACCAGGTCTGAAGACACAAGAGTCCATCACAATCAAACAGAAATACAACTTTTTTTTCCCTCACGATGTTGAACACCACACGGCAAAGAAATCAAGAAGAGTTCTTCTGCCCTTCTGATGCTCAATCTCGGTCTTCCCAAATAGAAAAGACCCATAGCAGTGAAAATTAGACGTGACCACGGCCTGCGCACGTGTACAGGCGCATTCAGAAATCCAGCAAGAAAGGTCATGACATCGACGTCAAAGCCGGCACGCAGCTCAATGGAACGTTATGCAGAGGAAAAGGATCGTCCCTCCCACGCAGCTTCTCAAGACCCGAGGCAGGCAGAACATTCACCATAACAACAAACACTGAGGAGAGGTAAGCACTTTACAGTGCTCGCGCATTCCAGTGCTCGCGGGCTGTTCAAATGATTACTTACGAGGCAATGTCACATTGTTCCAGCAGCGAGGCAGATAATTAACTGAAAGACTCGCAATTCAAAATATGCGCTGCTTACAGTAGTGCAGGACAGATTCACCACCACACGTAGAACTCCCAAAATGACAATCGTACTCACGGCATGGGCAGAGTCTTGAATTTATTTCTGCCTACATAAGTGCACTGTTTACTGATGAAACAGTCCTTAGCCCAAGCAGATTCTTCAAACTATGTTACTGCAGGTCACCAGTTACCGAACGTTATCTCAGGGGTGCCATCGTACAATCACCACAATAACAATTGAGGCAGATTCAAAACACTGGGATAAATTTCAAATCAGCTGCTGGTTCAGCTCACAGTCCGATCTCCTTGGTATGCCAGTATCAGACCAGCCAGCACAAGTCCTTGTTGGTTCCAATGTAATTTTAGCTCAGCAGTGCCCGTTTAAAAGTCCTGGGCTGAGGCTGTCTGATGGAACAGACACCGGTGGGGCACCCAGGGACATTTCATCTAAGCAGGCTTCAAATAGGCTCTATTAAAAGTACACTTACTGTCTCTTGTTCTCATTTGTAGTAATGATGACTCCTGTTTAATTTCAGTAATGTCCTTTTGTCCCGAGTGAGTCCTTTTCCGCTCGTCGCCAGTGTGAAATGCAAGAAAAGAAGTAAGCTGAGATGTAGTGATATCCAAATAGTAGGTTTATTCTTAAGTTCAATCAGGACAGGAACACTTGAGGATAAGAAGGTTGTAGTAGTATTGAAAGTAGTATCAGGAGAATCAGCCCCACCGGGAGCAGCATCCCTGCTGCTCAGCCCACATACAGCAACTGACAATTCCCTCAAACATAAAACACAGGGCAGGGAACATTCTATGACATCACTTACACTGGCTGAGCAGCAGAGTACAGAACACAGAGAAAGGACTAGACAGAGAAAAGAGCAGGATACCACAGACAGTTTAACAAAAGGCCCCCGAGCACGTTTCCAGATGTTGTTTGTGACGCGTTATTGATGCAGAGCAATACGAGGACATCTCCACCAAATAAAGAAGCACTTACTTCATTTAGTGAAGAGGAAGTGCCCCAGTTTGGTGGAGATTCACCTCTTTGTATTCTCGTCATCTTTTTTTGACGAGGATTCACTTTATCATGGATTTATAGATGAAGACGCATGAGGAACAATCACATTATCGAAATTACTTCCACAGAAGGTCACTAGAGACATTACCCTGTGGTCCTTTAAGCAGTTGTAGTGCAGAATATGCATGAGACAATTACCCAACGAAGTACCACTTACAAATTAACCAGATTAAAGTGCTCCAGTTGGGTAGACGTTTTTGGCAAAACTGGGGACTCTTCTGGGAAAAAATGAGGTTCCAGTCTAGCCCTGGTGTGCATTTCAAAGAAATTAAACCTCAACTGGAAGCACTTACAAATATAAACATAGCAGGTGCCCCAGTTGAAGCTCCACTTCAGTAAAGCACAAACGTTCATAACTTCTTGGGCTTGGTGAAGGCAAATCAATTGTGTTTCCTCTTGTATTCCACATTGAAAAACAATCTGAAATCCTTAATGGGAGTGAATGCATTGTTGATCCAATGGAGCGCAATCTGATCTGTAGTGACTGTGATGAGTGCTTTTTTCCTTGTCATCTCCATGTTTCTCTCTTTTAAATACACTAAGGGGTCTATTCCGATTCGGGCCGGAAAAAGCACCGACCGAGTCGGAGCCGGAATTTATTCCGACAGACACGTACCTGTGGCACCCGACACGCCAAGTACGATGCAAAGCGTGCAAAATCCGACCGACACGTACCGAACCCAAGCCGAACGACCGAGCCGCACGGAAAACAGCAATCCGGCCGGAAAAACACGAACCGACCGACACGCACCCGGAACAAATCCGACCGAAACGTACACGCGAACTCCAAACCGCAAAGTACGATGCAAGGCGCGAAAACCACGACCGAGTCGGACGGAGGTCAAGCCGTACGACCGACACGCATACAAAACCGAGCCGAAGTAACACAAAACACCGCGACCGACGCGTACGCAGCATAGAAAACTGCACAAACACAGCGTGAACGAAACGGAGAACACCGTACGAGACAAATGCAGGGTCCGACTCGGTCACAAGAACGTTTCCAACATGCACAGACAGTACAAAGGAAAAATGACACAAAAAAAGGCCAAACAAGCAATTACAAAGCCAATAAATACTGTGGGGGGTGGGGACAGAGAACAAAGACACACCCATATAAAGGACACAAATCCCAACCATGATCCTTTGCAAATGCCATTCCACTGCCAGCACCCAACAGACAGCAACTACACACCCACAGCTCATCCCTCACACAAGCCACACACCATCAGCACACCAACAAATACCTACCTCACATACACCCAGCAAAACACACACTCACACACCCTCACCTGCACACCAACACACACATCACTCACCATCACCACCCATCACCATGCCCCCCAAGAAGAATCACAAGTTCCTAGATTGTGAATTGGAAGTCATGGTAGACGAGATCCTCAGGGTAGAGCCACAGCTGTTTGGCACACTGGTCCAACAGACCCCCATCTCCCAGAAAACCAAGATGTGGGAGAGGATCATCAACAGGGTGAACGCACAATCACCATGTCTGCGCACAAAGACCGACATCCAGAACAGGTGGTATGACGTGCGCAGGAGGGTCCGGGAGCTGCTCAAGAAAGACTACCTCCTGAGCCAATACACCGGCAGTGGCCCTCCTGCCAAGCCAGTATACCTCAGGCCCTGGGAGGAGAAGGTGCGGGCCATCCTTCCGCCAGTGAGCGTATATGGACTAGAGAACATCCCAGAGCCTGGTGAGTACACAACAAATGTACACAATATTCTGCCACAATACACACACACATCACTGTCAAGGGGAGAGTCAAACCATGCACTCATAGCAATTACACAGCAACCAGAACAGAATCATCCCAAAATGTGTATGTCAGTCAGAGAAACAGAACACATGCCATCTCAAAGTTACAGTCAACCGTGCCATCACATGTACAAACACAACTACAACTACAGCTAGGCAGTGGCACAAATAGAACTAACAAACACATCCAGACATGTAGCCACCACAACAACACCAACACACAGTGAAGACCACTGAAAGGAAGGAATTCTGTGTATGCTGGCCAAGTCAGTGTAGCCAATAGCATCATGGGAGTCGTAGTCACACATATTGCCCCCCACAACTGTCCCATCAACACCACCATGAACCATGCGCACATCACAGGGAGTGGAGAAGGACTCACAAGATGGCTGACACTGGCAACTGCTGTGGGGAGCACAAGGCCCTGCTGGCAACTGTGCACCAACAAACAGCAGGACACCACTGACTGACATCCTGAGAGACAACTTCCACTCCCTGCAATGGAAGCACGTTCCATGGTGGGATATCTGGCTGGCTGGGTGGGAAGGAGGACTCGCACCACTGACCATAGTCACAAGCACCTCCCCTCACACACACCCTCAACACATACTCCACATAACCCACCTGGGAGAATGCAATGCCACACATCCTAACTCAAGGTCCCACAAAGAACCTCCACCCTGGGTTATGTCGTGTGAAGCACAGGGACACTCATGGGACTTTCAGCCAAACAACTGCCAGGACAACACTCCCAGCCAACCTGTCAGCACAGGCAGCCCACCCCACAGGGAAGCAGAGTCAAAAGGAAGGAAGCATGGGCATGCTGGGAAGGGGGGTGGAGGCAATAGCATGATGGGAGTCGTAGTCACAGCTCTACATCCCCCACCACATGGCCCAGCAAGCTCACACTCACGCATGCACATCCCACAGAGAGTGGAAAGGCCCATCAAAGATGTCTGACACTGTTGCTGTGTCGTGGGGAGCACAAGGGCATGCTGGGAACTGCACACCAACCAACAGCAGGACACCACTGTCAGCCATCTTGCCATTGCTCTCACACCCACACACACTGAACTCCCCACAAAACCAAGTAAGTATGGGAATGCTGGGAAGTGGGGTGGAGGCAATAGCATGATGGGAGTGGTAGTCACAGATATTGGTCACCCCCACAACTGTCCCATCAACACCACCCTGAACCATGCGCACATCACAGGGAGTGGAAAACAACTGACAAGATGGCTGACACTGGCAACTGCTGTGGGGAGAACAAGGCCCTGCTGGCAACTGTGCACCAACAAACAGCAGGACACCACTGACTGACATCCTGAGAGACAACTTCCACTCCCTGCAATGCAAGCACGTTCCATGGTGGGATATCTGGCTGGCTGGGTGGGAAGGAGGACTTGCAGCACTGACCATAGTCACAAGCACCTCCCCTCACACCCCCTCAACACAAACTCCACAGAACCCACCTGGTAGAATGCAATGCCTCCCATCCTAACTCAAGATCCCACAAAGAACCACCACCCTGGGTTATGTTGTGTGAAGCACAGGGACACTCTTGGGACTTTTAGCCAAACAACTGCCAGGACAACACTCCCAGCCATCCTGTCAGCACAGCCAGCCCAGCCCACAGGGAAGCAGAGTCAAAAGAAAGGAAGCATGGGCATGCTGGGAAGGGGGGTGGAGGCAATAGCATGATGGGAGTGGTAGTCACAGATATTGCTCAGCCTCACAACTGGCCCATCAACACCACCCTGAACCATGCTCACATCACAGGGAGTGGATAAGGACACACAAGATGGCTGACACTGGCTACTGCTGTGGGGAGCACAAGGGCATGCTGGGAACTGCACACCAACCAACAGCAGGACACAACTGTCAGCCATCTTGCCATTGCCCTCACACCCACACACACTGAACTCCCCACAAAAGCAAGTAAGTATGGGAATGCTGGGAAGTGGGGTGGAGGCAATAGCATGATGGGAGTCACAGTCACAGACATAGCTCACCCCCACAACTGTCCCATTAACACCACCCTGAACCATGCTCACATCACAGGGAGTGGAGAAGGACTCACAAGATGGCTGACACTGGCTACTGCTGTGGGGAGCACAAGGCCCTGCTGGGAACTGTGCAACAACCAACAGCAGGACACCACTGTCTGACATCCTGAGAGACAACTTCCACTCCCTGCAATGCAAGCACAGTCCATGGTGGGATATCTGCCTGGCTGGGTGGGAAGGAGGGCTTGCAGCACTGACCATAGTCACAAGCACCTCCCCTCACCCCCCCCCCCTCAACACAAACTCCACAGAACCCACCTGGTAGAATGCAATGCCTCCCATCCTAACTCAAGATCCCACAAAGAACCACCACCCTGGGTTATGTTGTGTGAAGCACAGGGACAATCTTGGGACTTTTAGCCAAACAACTGCCAGGACAACACTCCCAGCCATCCTGTCAGCACAGCCAGCCCACCCCACAGGGAAGCAGAGTCAAAAGGAAGGAAGCATGGGCATTCTGGGAAGGGGGGTGGAGGCAATAGCATGATGGGAGTCGTAGTCACAGATATTGCTCAGCCTCACAACTGGCCCATCAACACCACCCTGAACCATGCTCACATCACAGGGAGTGGATAAGGACTCACAAGATGGCTGACACAGGCTACTGCTATGGGGAGCACAAGGCCCTGCTGGCAACTGTGCACCAACAAACAGCAGGACACCACTGACTGACATCCTGAGAGACAACTTCCACTCCCTGCAATGCAAGCACAGTCCATGGTGGGATAACTGACTGGCTGGGTGGGAAGGAGGGCCGGCTGTCAACCAAATACAACCAATGCAGACCATGTTCACACCCCAATAAATACATAGAAATGCCCAAATAATGCAGGTCAATGTGCCACACCAATATCAACCCCTGACTGTGACGACTTAGGACAATGCAATGTACAGGCCCGCACCCAGAGGCACAGTCACAACTGTCAGGTGTGTCAACCATTGATGCCTGCAGAAACATAACATACATTGTGTGTGTCTCCCAAAAACAGGTGATGATGGGGACACAGCAGCAGACGCTGAGGAGTCCCAGTCCCAGGCTCAAGAGGATGCGGAGCTCACTGGTGTCGTACAGCCTCTGCCCTCCTCGGACGAAGAAGACCAACCTGGCACATCCGGTGCAAGTCTACATGCAGCACCAGCAGGACCACCAGCTGCAGCACCAGCAGGACCACCAGCTGCACCCCCTGCACCCACCCCTCCAACGACTGTCACCACAAATACCATCCCTGCCGACATGGACAGAACAAGGAGCAACACCAGCACAGGGACCATGGACCAACCTGGGGCCATGGACACCACCACCACCACCAACCCCCAAGGTGGACCAGGGTCATCTGTGCGTGCCTCTGCACGCACTGCACATGTCAGCAGGGGTGGTGGGAGGGGTGGGAGACAGAGGTCGCTGCTTGCAGAGGTTGCTGGTGTGCATGATGACCCACAACTGGTACGCATAGCTGATGCGTACCAGTCCAGCACCGGAGATCTCAGCCAGGTAGTGGGGCTCCTCAGAGACATGAAACAGCAGCAGGCTGCCCATCATGCCCGCTTGGACTCTCACATGTCCCACGTGGAGTCACACATGTCCCGCGTGGACTCACACATGTCCCGTGTGGAGTCCAAGTGGGATGCACTGCATGAGATGACGGCGGTGCACAGGGACATTTTACAATGCCTCCGCCAGATGAACAGCAACCAGTCCACACCTCCCTGTGTGCCAACAACATCTGGTGCTGAACAAACTGCAACTGCCACAGGGAGGGAGGATGACTCTGGCGGAGAGTCCCCTGCACCGCAGCAGCCTGTACTTGAGGGGCCCCCCCCAAAGAAGAGGGGTCGTCCGAGGAGGGGCAAGTGAGAGGCCGATGGCCAAGCGCAACTCCCAGGAAGCCTGAACCTGTTCTGGATGTTCACCTTTGTGCACAGACTGTTCACCCTGTTGACGGCAACACTACTCCCACACATTGCATGGGGAGTACAAGTTGGACCAATGTCTCAGACAACTGTGGCCCCGATACTGGGGATTTTGTCTACCAGGACTTTCAATTCACCTAGGAACTTCTGATTGCAAGATTTATGTACAGCACTACCCATCCTATGCACTATTCACACAAATGTATCACAATAAACACACTAATACACCATACTTGCCTCTGTTGTGATTCCAACGTGGGTGCTGTTATGGGGATGATGAACTGCAAAATTACACTGTGTATGCGAACTGCAACAGCAAGTACAACACAGGCATGTGAGTAAAGGCAACGTGACACATATGAGGGAGACACACCACCAGGGCTACACAACACATACACACCTAGGCCATCTGACTCATTGCCTACACTGATGTTGCCAGGGAAGACGGTGCAATGCACAGACACCACACCCATTCCCAGTTGTAGTCAAGTAGCCCACAGGTGCAGTAAGCAAATGGCAGTCAAATGTGTGACCACAGACAACGCACATCACAAAGTGAAGCACAGGTTTATTACACAGTTGCAACATGTCGTAACCACTACAGATGCAAGGTAATCCCACCTGGCAGCGGGCACACAGTCAACAACTGTAGACGGAAGGAAGTCCATGGGTGTGGCGCACATCACCTGTAGGGACACAACAGCTACCACCCTGGAAGTGCAATCACGTCGTCGGTGGACACAGTTGACCAAACGAATCTGAAAGTACCCTGTGAAGGACAGAAATGACACACAGTCAAAAGCAATGGAGAACAGGACAGAACAGCAAAACTCATGCACAATACATGTTACAAGATACCCACCCAGAACCAAGTTAGCATGTCAACACTGTTGGGGAGTACAGCCCACCTGTAAGCACACATCGTAACACACATCCAGTCAAGTAGCCCATGGACACACTCCAACAGCACCAGAGCACCACCTACACATATCATGCCAACTCACATCATTGACATGACACCTCAGGATACTCACATTCAGCTAAAGAAGTTGGTGATGAGCTGTGTGCGGACATCACCCTCATCATCATCATCATCATCACTGGCATCGTGGTCCAGGCCAGGATCCTCCACAGGTGGCGGATGTTGGTCATTGTCATCCTGGATGAGAGGCAACTCCTTCCGCACTGCCAGGTTGTGGAGCATGCAGCAGACGATGATAATCTTGCACACTTTCGCAGGGGCATATGGGAGGGACCCTCCGGTCTTGTCCAGGGAGCGGAAGCGGCTCTTCAGGAGACCAAATGTCCGCTCAATCACTCTCCTGGTCCGACCATGTGCCTCATTGTAGCGCATCTGGGCTGGTGTCACAGGGTTCCTGAGGGGTGTCCGCAACCACGGTATGTTGGGGTATCCTGAGTCACCTACAGACAGACAAGTGCACATTAGCTGACTTGGAAAAGTGGGCGGAATACTACAGATCAGATCACACACAATGGCACAAAGTCAGTACACACCGACAAGCCAGGCACGCTGGTTCTGCATCTGTGCCATCATCCTGGGGATGCGACTACTCCTCATCACAAAGGCATTGTGTGCTGAACCAGGGAAATGGGCACACACGTGTGTGATGGTCATATCTGCAAGACACACCACCAGTGCATTGACCGAGTGGTAGTGCTTGCGGTTCCTGTAGGCCTGCTCCTGGGCCTGTGGTGGTACCAAAGCCACATGTGTCCCATCAATGGAGCCAATGACATGCGGCATCCTCCCCAGGGCATAGAAGTCACTCTTCACGTCAGTGAGTCGTCGCAGTCTAGGGAAATAGATGTACCGGTTCAGGAATAGCAACATTGCCGCCAAAACATTGCGGAGCACACGGCTCAACATGGTCTGTGACATCCCACCAGCAGTCGCCACAGTATGTTGGAAGGTACCGGTGGCAAAGAAGTGTAGGGCTGCCATCACCTTCACCTTGGGGGTCAGCGCTGTAGGATACGGCCGGCCAGGCTGCAAATGTGGGGCCAACTGCACTGCCAAATCCTCAATCAGCTGCCTGGTGAAGCGGTACCGTCGGATGCTGTCCCGTTCCACCATCGTTGCCAGGTCTGGGAATGGTCGATGGACAGCAGGAGCCCTGCAGTGCAGAGGAGAAGTAAGCAAGATTCTCAGTCAGCCCACATATGCGGCATTGAACACACTCAATATCCCAACATACATCATTATGAGGCACAACTACATGAAGTGTGCAGTTCCGTAAGGACATGTATGGTACATACATGGCCAACATCTGTCATCACGGTCCAACAAGTGGCATCAATAAGTCCCAGGTTGGCCCATTGGATATCATGAGGCCGTGTCACAGTTCCCATCTCCTGCTGCCGTGTCACAATCACCCCCCACAGTGACATGTGAGGACAGATGTGCCCCAGGCATCACAGCTCAACGACAGGTACATTCCCAGGGACCCTGTATTGCCACATGGACACTGGCATTACATGGAGTATCATGTATACACCACAGCAAAACAACTATGACCCCCACAGGTAGTGGTCCCACTTGCCACTGCAGGACAGACATGGACGTCTGTGACACACACACGCACAACATCAAAGTCCATGCACACACAACGTGGATGTGGAGACTGTCTCCCATTGTGCACATGAAATCAGAGACATTGTAAACACTACATGCACACAGACTGTGGAGGACCATCACTATTGTGCCACTGGGACACCCTGGCTCAAACATACCGTCCCACATGGGACTCACGGGGTATGTGACATGACATACACATACACCACCGTGAAATGTGACCATGGCACATGCACAGATATGAACAGTTGCACATCACAGTGGTCATGTACACATAACACCCAGGATCCTGTCCCCATGAACACGTGCACAGCCTGGGGGTGGCTGCCCCCAGGTGACACCCACAGGACAACATGTACACCAACATACACACAATAGGAAATGCAGCCTTACATGCCTCATCATACAGTTTGGACAGGCTGTTGTGTTGTAGGTGTGCCCCTCACTCCCTGGGAGCTATCTGTGGCTGGCATATGTCCATCTGAGACAGGCATGGTGACATATGCCAGTCACTTGTACAGGGATGCGTTGAACAGCAATGGACCGATCGGTGCACCCGGCCGGCCCATTGCATTCAATGTGTGCAGGTACGCGTTGTACCCCTGTATGCGTTGATCAGCAATGGACCGATCGGTGCCCCGGCCGGCCCATTGCATTCAATGTGTGCGGGTACGCGTTGTACCCCTGTATGCGTTGATCAGCAATGGACCGATCGGTGCCCCCGGCCGGCCCATTGCATTCAATGTGTGCGGGTACGCGTTGTACCCCTGTACGCGTTGTACCGCAATGGACCGATCAGTGCCCCCAGCCGGCCCATTGCATTCAATGTGTACAGGTACGCGTTGTACCCCTGTACGCGTTGATCAGCAATGGACCGATCGGTGCCCCGGCCGGCCCATTGCATTCAATGTGTGCGGGTGCAGCGTTGTACCCCTGTACGCGTTGTACCGCAATGGACCGATCGGTGCCCCCGGCCGGCCCATTGCATTCAATGTGTGCAGGTACGCGTTGTACCCTGTACGCGTTGATCAGCAATGGACCGATCGGTGCCCCCGGCTGGCCCATTGCATTCAATGTGTGCGGGTACGCGTTGTGCCCCTGTACGCGTTGTACCGCAATGGACCGATCGGTGCCCCCGGCCAGCCCATTGCATTCAATGTGTGCAGGTACGCGTTGTACCCCTGTACGCGTTGATCAGCAATGGACCGATCGGTGCCCCCGGCCGGCCCATTGCATTCAATGTGTGCGGGTACAGCGTTGTGCCCCTGTACGCGTTGTACCGCAATGGACCGATCGGTGCCCCGGCCGGCCCATTGCATTCAATGTGTGCGGGTGCAGCGTTGTGCCCCTGTACGCGTTGTACCGCAATGGACCGATCGGTGCCCCCGGCCGGCCCATTGCATTCAATGTGTGCAGGTACGTGTTGTACCCCTGTACGCGTTGATCAGCAATGGACCGATCGGTGCCCCCGGCCGGCCCATTGCATTCAATGTGTGCGGGTACGCGTTGTGCCCCTGTACGCGTTGTACCGCAATGGACCGATCGGTGCCCCCGGCTGGCCCATTGCATTCAATGTGTGCGGGTGCGCGTTGTGCCCCTGTACGCGTTGTACCGCAATGGACCGATCGGTGCCCCCGGCCGGCCCATTGCATTCAATGTGTGCGGGTACGCGTTGTACCCCTGTACGCGTTGTACCGCAATGGACCGATCGGTGCGCACCCATTGACAATGGCCTTGCCTGGCAACGGACGCGTTTTCGAAATTCGAACGAGTCGGTTGCTGGAAATTCAGTTGGTCACCCACAACAATGTTGCAAAATCATGTATGTCATGAAGTTGAAGATTTGAAGGATGCCGTGGGCGTGTATTGGTGCTGCTATTCCATGGATTGGCCAGATTCAGAAGATGCAAACGACTTGGACCTATCACTTTGGACACAAGGGACAGTATCTGCCTCTCCAGCACATATATATTGCTGGCTGTTCCCCTGAGAGCTCACTTGCCTGCACTACATGCTCCAGGACGACATCTGCCACTGCACTGCTGCTGTCTCTGCCCCTCTGGACCCTGCAATGGCACGTACTGTGGAGAGAGCCCCAGCCTTCAGCCTTGAGGAGAACCAGGCCCTGCTGGACAGCCTACTTCCACAGTACAGCAAGCTGTATGGGACACCAGGGGATCAGGTGAGTGTTCTGTGCAGTGCCTTTCTGAATGTGCATTTTGTCTGACTAGCAAGGCTGAAAGTCTGCAAGCCACTGGCTAGCAGGCTCACTGAGTAGTTGTCACATCCCCATAGTGTGTAGTGACATGCACTGGACAGGTATGGTGCAGTGACAGTGCATTTGAACAAGGTTTTACTTCCCATGCAATGATACCATGTAGTGACGTCTGGCAAACTGTCCATGGGCAGCGTTGCACTGCCTGTGTACATCATGTGCCCCTGTGAATGAGACATGTATATACAACTGTGTCATGCACGGATATGTTGCATGTGTAGTAATGGCCTTTTCACTTTGTCATCCTGACAGGTTAATGCCCATTGGAAGCAGGAGATCTGGAAGGACATCGTCCGAGGCTGTCCGGTCCGTGGGGGTCTACAAGCGCCGGATCCGCAACTGCCAGAAGAGGTGGCAGGACCTTCGGGGCTGGACCCGGAGGATTGCACGGGTCCAGCTGAAGCTGTCGCCTCCTCGCAGGAGGGGCGGAACACGGACCCTGACCCCCACATGCTCCAGATCCTGGTGGTGGTGTTTCCAGACCTGGATGGGCAGCTGAAGGCCAGACAGCAGCAAGGAGGGGGTGAGTCAAAGACTGCACTGTGAACTCTGTATTACATGCTTTGTACCCTCCTCTGGCCTGGTTCAAATGCCACAGTACAGCAGTCATGTTGTCCAGGAGCCATGTCCCTCTATTGTGCACTGCCCACTCCTCATCTGATACCCAGGTGTGGCCCTTACATTCAGGGAATTGTGTCACTTGGGACTGTGTCCTTGCAGTTTGCTTCACTCAAGGTGGGGGACAGCATCTGTTTCCCTAACTCTGTTGTGGGCATCATGGGTGGGTCCATTGTTCACACAACGCCTGTGTTCGGACATGTAATCTGCGTGTTGCTTTGATATGCGGTCCACTTGCTGAGCTGAGCCACCACATGTGCCTGGGGTATGTGGCACACGCCCATGCAGCGGGTGGGAACAATGTTTGGGCCCCAGGAGTGTGCAGATTATGTGTGTCACACATACATAGCCAGCTATCCACTGTCCAGGGCTCATCCCTCATTCATGTGGGGCAGGACAGTCATGCCTACTCCAGGCCATGCAATGCACTCTGTACTCCCACTCCCGTGTATCAGCTGACACATTGTGCGCAGTGATTTGACCCCTCAGGTGTCTGCCTCTCTGTCAGTGTGCTGTGGATTAGTTGCCAGGACTGCTGGGGTGTTTCTTGGTAGGGGCTCAGCATGCCACTGGAGATGTGACCATAGGAGACGATACTTGTGTGTCACATAGGTGTTTGATCAGCTGCCCGTGCAGACTGGGGTATGCGAATGTGAAGTTCAGGCAGCTGTTCCCCATTCACAGCAGATTGTGAGGGGCTCAGGTTCAGAGGGTAGTGTCACAGGTCTCCCATATGTCCAATCGGTATGACCTGGACAGATGAGGGTTAAGATGATGTGTTGTGTGGGGGATGTACATGTGCACTTGTGCAGCTCCAGGACTTGCATTCCCCATGACCTACTATTGTGACACAGTGCAGAGTGTTGTTGTCTGGCCTCCAAGTCATACATCACTGAGACAGTGATGTATGACTTAGCAGTCATGCCTCCGCCATGGCATGTGTCTACTTATTGGTGATCCTGCAGGGGAGTGACATGTGCTACATGCACACCATTGTGGCGATGGCTATCAGGACATGGGTGCATCATGGTGTCTGTCGCTGGTATGCATCACATGCATATCCTATTTGACTCTGGGCGTCCCTTTCATCCGGAAACCTGTACTGACTCAGTGGCAAGAGTTGTGATGTGTGCATGTCCACATGCTACACCGTGTCCTCTGCACTGTCCAACTACTGTGTAGTTGGTGCATGTGTCCACACTGGGGTGTTGCTATCCAACAGACACCAGACAGATGGGTGCAAGGCCATGTGGGATGTGAGTGCCATGGTTGGCATCAGACTGACAATTGGCTTCTCCTGTTCAGTTAGGGCACTTTTAGCAATGTACAACTAATGATGCCAGGGCTTGCTCTGTAATGTGCTGTGCTCACAGTGGTGTGTGCGTTTGGTGCAGGTGACTGATGTCTGTCTGTTTCCCCATTGTTTGCAGATACATCCACGGCCACGGAAGGGGACAGCTCCACGGACCAGGAGGAGCCGGAGAGCCAGACTGGGTCAGCAGCCGAGGAGTGGTCGGAGGGACCCAGTGGCACGGAGGGCAAGGGGAGCCACACCGAGGAGTCCTCAGCACCATCCACCTCAGCTGAGGACCAGAGCAACTCGGAAGATGACTCCCTTATGGAGGCGGGTGTCAGCAGCCTCCACACCCCAGCTAGTGTTGCTGTCCCCGCCACCACCAGCACCACCACCGCCCTCCCATCGGCTCCCATTCCCCAGGTCCGTGGAGGCTCCCATGTTCGGGAGCGTGTCTCCTTTGGGACACGCACCGCACCCCCCTGCCCCTGTGTCCCCTGCTGCCCTGAGTGAGGAGTCTGTGTACCTCCTTCGCCAGCTCCATGTAGGGCAGACAGCCATGCTGAGTGTCCTCCATGCGCACACCGCTCTGTTGACTCAGCTGGTGTCGTTCATGGAGGGCATCTCATCGGGCATGTCTGACCTACAGAGGGGCAATAGGTCCATGGATTCCTCCCTGACGGCAGCAGTGTCCCTCCTCAGACAGTCCCTCACCCCTCCTGCCTCTGCTCCATCCACACTCCCCAGCACCTTACCCGTCCCAAGCACACACACACCGGCACAGGCACACACCAGCACACACACATCCAGCACACAGACACACACGCCACAAACAAAACGCACACGCACGCACAGTCAGGGGACTGAAACCAGACTCACAGGGGATGGGGCCCTGGAACACACACACGCATCCACGAGCACTGCGCAGTCCTCAGTTGCCTCTCCCTCCAAAACACCCTCCCTTGCCTCACCTGCAACCCCAAAGACCCAGCGGCTCTTCCTCAGTGACCTCGGCCTCTTCCCCTCCGATCCAGCTGATACAGCATTCAGGAGGAAGAGGAAGCCCACCCACACGGAGCAGAGTGCCCCTCGCCCCCGGACACTCTCCCCCAGGCGCAGACAGACTGAGGCCCCCACCCGCAAGTCCCCCCGGAGTCGTAAGAGCAAGACCCCGCCGCCGCCCTGCAGCTCAGGCACCAGGTCTCCTTCCTCCATCCCTCAGGCCCCCACTCCACAGGTGCCCCCACCACACCCTGCCCCAGGTTCCCCCACCCACAGATATACCATCCCCAAGAGGATCCGGCCTTCTCCCCCTGCCACTTGCTCTCCCGGCACCACACCCCCGCTGCGCTTGTCTGTGCCACTGATGTGGTGAGGGTGTCCTCCCCCTCTGTCCAGCCCACCTTGCCTGTTCCCCATTCTCCTCCCCTGGTGGTAGGCACTGCAGTGGAGTCCACTACCACCCTGTCTGACTTGGGCACTGCAGTGGCGGACCTGTCCACTCCATCTGCAGGGTCCACTGCAGTCGTGCCGGCACCCACAACATCTGAGTCATGCCCCCCAGTTGTGCCGGCACACACCATGTCAGACACCTCCACTGCAGTTGTCAGTGGCTCTCCAGCACCCACCACCCCTTCCCTGCTTCCTCCTGGTGAGCCCTGATCCTGTCCCTGCGGTGCCTGGCCTGCCCCCCCCCGGTTGCCCCTCCTAGTGGATTGTGCCTGGTTTTGTGCAGGCATGCGTAGGGTGACATCTGCCACTGTCACCCAGTTTGGACTTTGACAATGGACTGGCCATTGGCCTTTGTGTTTTTTCTGGACTTTGTTTTCATTACACACATATGCTGAATAAAGCAACTTTTTGTTCTCTAGTGCTTATGCTTCTGATGTACATGTTGTTGATGATGCTAACCATGCCCTTGCTGCAGTGATGGTGATATTTGGTCTCATGATAATGAAGTGTTACTGTGCAGGAACCCATGTGGTCCAGGGGGAATGTGTCCTATCCTGTGGTGTATCCATGTCATCCATAGCAGCATCTGAGGGTGTCATGTGTTCAGTATTTGGCAATGGGATTTCCTACTTAGATTGGCTATTTCACATCTGTGGCTTCCACCCCTGCACATCTGTTGTGCCTGCCATTGTTCAATTCGTCTACTTCCCTGACCGTGTGGCCATCTCCACTGGACATGCAGGTTTGGGCATCAATGGGGAAGGACTCATCCGTGTTGTCAGTGCAACATTGCTATACAAGTGTGTTGGATCTGTGCTGATGATTACGTTGGCACTTCCATGACCAGGCTGATGTGACGGGAGCCCTCATTTGGTGCTAATTGTTGATTGTGTGACCAAGTGCTCAGCTGACATGATGGGGCACTACTGAGGCAACATATGGCACAGCTTTCCTCACACAGGAGTGGAGTCCCCTCATGGCAGTGTGTACTCCTGTGACATTGCCTGCGCCCAAGGTGTGTGTTGTATGTGCATGTCTGTGTGTTCACTTCCGTTTAGCTGTGCATGCTGTGATCCCTAGTGTTGTACCTGTTTGTGATGCTTGCTGAGTTGACCTATGTTCCCCCAAAGTCTTCTCCCTGGGTTCTCTGTGATGTGGGTGCATGGCACATTACTGGTCATCAGGGTGTCACCCATAGGTGTGTTTGCTGTCAGGGCAGATGTCAGAGTTTGTGTGCAGACGCAGATGGGTCACAGTCAGGTTTCCCCTTGGCACTTGTTGTTTGCCCCTGTCATGTGATTTCCAGTTTGTGTTATCTTTCAGTGATTGTGACACGTTGTGTGTGTGACTGCTGGCACTCCTCAGGGTCCGGGCTGCAATGTTGGTTGTTGTCTATGTGTGTTCTTTGTGGGTGACCTTGGCTTCTTCATTGGTGTGTGACTGTGGCTGGGATCCCATTGGTTGGTGTGGTATTGCCGTCATGTCCATGTACAGCGTAGTGTGCAGTGTGTCAGACATTCAGAAGTCTTGTTGAGTGGCCATGTGTGATGTGTTTCTGCACCTTGGTTCCCACCCACCACCCTGGAATAGTCATGGGTGCATGTGCAATGTCACCAGTGCATGTGTGCTTCACTGCTGCACATTGTTGGAGGTCGAGGGGTGTGGTGTTGAGTGTGTGCAGATGAGAGTTGTTGCCCGGCTAGGCCCCTGCCTCCATGTTGGCCTTGGCTTACTGGCCATGCTGATTGATTTGTGCTTGTGTAGGTGTGATGGTAGTTTGTTGCTCAGGACACATGACTGTGGTTCACAGTGTGAACGACATTTAGCTTTGTCATCACAGTGGGATTGTAATGCAGCCCAGGGTCACCACATTGTGGGGGCCCTGGGGGTAGTGCTGTGGTGTGTCTGTGTCTTGCTGTGTCAGTTGCTGTTCCTACGTGCCTGTGTGACATGTGTGATTTGTGCTCCCTCTCATCTGACAATGCCTGCTTGGCCACATAGGGGATTTGGATCCATGAGTTACCTTTGTGTGGCACTGTATGCACATCTGTATGATTGGTATTCAGGTCTCCTCATGTGTTGTGTGGTTGCCTGGGGACACTGGCACCCCCCTCACCTGTTGTGTATGATGTGCAGTGTGGGTCTGCCTGTTTGTGTTTGTGCATCTGCACCACTGCATTGGCATATCTTGGGTGTGCCATTGGCTGTATGTAGTTTGGTGGCTTTCCCCTGCTGTCCCTGGGACTCCTAGGTCATCGGTCAGCACAATGATCATGGTTTGTGTGTCCCATTGCTGCCATGGAATGGTATCTGTTCACCTCACATCTACAGTCGCCACAGGGTATCTGCATTTGTGTGCCCATTGGTGCAAATTTGTGGGTCTGCATTCTGATGGTCACTTCTTTCATTGTGTCATTGATGAATGTTGACAGTGTCAGCCCCCATGGGTGTTGTTTGTCTGCACATGGCCAAAGGTATGTCTTATTTGCACTGCAGTATTTGGCTCCCCCAATTTATGTTGCAATGGGACACATGCACTACTTTGCCACTGATGTGTTTTTTGTTCTGTGACCAGGAATCATCCATGCAGTTTGGCAGTTGCAGCTCTTTCTTTGTCATCACTTACCTTTTGGTCACTGTGATGATGGGGGTTTGGACCCCATTGCCACAATGTTCAAAATGTGCTTCAGCTATGGACCCCACACTTACCTTTTGGTCACTGTGGTGATGGGGCGTTAGACCCCATTGCCACAATGTTCAATGTGTGCTTCAGCTATGGACCCCACACTTACATTTTGGTCACTGTGGTGATGGGGCGTTAGACCCCATTGCCACAATGTTCAATATGTGCTTCAGCTATGGACCCCACACTTACATTTTGGTCACTGTGGTGATGGGGCGTTAGACCCCATTGCCACAATGTTCAATATGTGCTTCAGCTATGGACCCCACACTTACATTTTGGTCACTGTGGTGATGAGGCGTTAGACCCCATTGCCACAATGTTCAGAATGTGCTTCAGCTATGGACCCCACACTTACCTTTTGGTCACTGTGATGATGGGGGTTTGGACCCCATTGCCACAATGGTCATGGCCTGCTTGCATTGTGGGGGCCACACACATATATGTGTGGCACATGTGCTAGGGGGTCACATTGTATGTTCAAAGTCATGTTCAGTGTTGTAGGCATTTGACACAGTCTACACACGCTTGTCATGGTGTTGGGGGATGTCTTTTTCTTGCTTTCCCTAGGTTGTGGTGTGCTGGTTGTGTCATGCATTGTCCATCCTATTAGTGGGGGTGGTAGTGGTGGTAGGCATCCAGCCCCCCTGGGTGAGGGTGGTAGTAGTGGTAGGCATCCAGCCCCCCTGGGTGAGGGTGGTAGTAGTGGTAGGCATCCAGCCCCCCTGGCTAAGGGTGGTAGTAGTGGTAGGCATCCAGCCCCCCTGGGTGAGGGTGGTAGTAGTGGTAGGCATCCAGCCCCCCTGGGTGAGGGTGGTAGTAGTGGTAGGCATCTGGCACCCCCATGGCTAAGGGTGGTAGTAGTGGTAGGCATCCAGCCCCCCTGGGTGAGGGTGGTAGTAGTGGTAGGCATCCAGCCCCCTGGGTGAGGGTGGTAGTAGTGGTAGGCATCCAGCCCCCCTGGCTAAGGGTGGTAGTTGTGGTAGGCATCCAGCCCCCCTGGGTGAGGGTGGTAGTAGTGGTAGGCATCCAGCCCCCCCAGGGTGAGGGTGGTAGTAGTGGTAGGCATCCAACCCCCCTGGCTAAGGGTGGTAGTAGTGGTAGGCATCCAGCCCCCCTGGCTAAGGGTGGTAGTAGTGGTAGGCATCCAGCCCCCCTGGGTGAGGGTGGTAGTAGTGGTAGGCATCCAGCCCCCCCTGGGTGAGGGTGGTAGTAGTGGTAGGCATCTGGCACCCCCCTGGCTAAGGGTGGTAGTAGTGGTAGGCATCCAGCCCCCCCTGGGTAAGGGTGGTAGTAGTGGTAGGCATCCAGCCCCCCGTGGGTAAGGGTGGTTGTGGTGGTTGGCATCCGGCCCCCCCTGGGTAGGGGTGGTGGTGCGCATTCAGGCCCCTGTGTGCATATGTGGCATTGGTGATGGGCATCCCGCCCCTATGGTGCTGCTGTTGCTGGTGTGAGTATATTCTGCATCCCTCTGTGTGTGTGTGATGTGTCGTGTACGTGTTGTATGTGTTTTGTGGTTGGTGTCTGACTTACCTTCTGCGGCGTACGCGTCCGTGCCTGTTCCGGTAGTAAATGTAGAATATTGGTATGATCGGGACGAAGGGATTCATGGTTGGTTCGTGTCGTTCGTCCTTCTCGTTGCTTCGCGTCGTCCTCTTCGCTTCGCGTCGTCCTCGTCGCTGGCGTGTTCGTCTCGTAGCCGTGGATCGTGTTGTGGCGCGAATCGGAGCTTATGTGCGCCTCTCCCGGATGCTTTGACGTGCCGTGCGTAGCGACGGGTTCGGCGCGTACGGGAAGCGCATCGTACTTGTTCGGCCGGACGGAGCTGCATTTTCCCTTCCGTGTGACTCGATTCTGCGTTTCCGGATTCGCCTCGGTCGGAGAACAGGACCTGGATTGGGTGAGTACGGCTCGGCCGGATTCTGTGCTGTTGTGCGCATCGTACTTACTCGTTCGGTGTGCTGTACGGATCGGTCGGGAAACAGGCATTCGCATGGCTTTTTTCCCGACCGAATGGTATTGGGTGCGCCTCCGACCGAGATCGGAATCGGCCCCTAAGTATGCAAATACCCAAAATCCATAGCACTACTCACACATGTACTCACAGACACACACAGGTACTCACACACCCACTCAGACCCACACAGTCACTCACACACCTACTCACTGACCCATAGCGTCACTCACAAACCACTCACAGACCCACACAGACTCTCATACACTCACTCATAGACCCACACAGGCACTCACACACACACTAACAGACCCATAGTATTACTCTCACACCCACTCACAAACACACACAGAAACACACATAGCGACCCACAGACCCATACAGCCACTCACACACCCACTCATATACCCATAGCGCCACTCACAACCCCAGTCACAGAAACACACAGGCACTCAAACACCCACTCACAGACCCACACAGGCACTTACATACCCACTCACAGACCCACACAGGCACTTACACATCCACTCATAGACCCATAGCACCACTCACACACCCACTCATAGACACACACAGGCACTCACACACCCACTCACAGACCCTTAGTGCCACTCACAGACCCAGTCATAGACCCATAAAGGCACTCACACACCCACTCACAGACCCACACATGCACTCACACACCCACTCACAGACCCATACAGCCACTTGTATACCCACTTACAGACCCATACAGCCACTCATTCACCCACTTACCAACCTATGCAGCCACTCACACACCCATTCTCAAAGTTTACAAGTTACAGTTCAGAAACAAAATTTTAAAAAAATTAGAAATTAACTGACAAAAACAAAGGTTATAGGGACATTATAGTTAGGTAATAGAATTTAAAAAACCTTAGAAATTCACTGGAAAAAACAATGGTTACAGGGACGTTATAGTTAGGAAAAAGAATTTTAAAAACCATAGAAATTCACTGAAAAAAACAAAGGTTATAGGGACATTATAGTTAGGCTCAGATTTCACTAGTACAAAATGATAGAAATTCAGCGGTTATAGTTACCTTAGCTACCTATAACTTATGCCCCCGCAATGCACTGCTTATGACCTCACATATTACAGCACTCATGACATGGTCAGTGACATCACTGATGACATCTCAAATGACATCGCTGATAATATCATACACAGACCACTGAAACAACCACTCACATCCTCACAGAACATCTCATACACTCATTCCCACTCCCACACAACCACTCACAAACCCGTTCACAGACCCATAGAAGCACTCACACACATGCTCACTGATCCATAAAACCACTCACCCATACAGCCACTCATGCACCAACTCACTCACCCATGCACCCACTCACACACTGTCAGTCACCCATATAGCTACTCTCATACCTGCTCACTCAACAGTCACTCACACAGCCACTCACTCACCTATACAGTTACTCACACACCCACTCACTAACTCATACATATACTAACACAAGTACTCAATCACTGACACAAGTGCACACTCACCCATACAGCTGCTCTCACATTTACTCACTTACCCATACAGTCACTCACACACCCACTCACTCACCCACACAACACATATGTACCCACTCAGTCACCCATACAGCCACTCACACACCCACACAGCCACTCACACACCCACACAGCCACTCACACACCAATACAGCCACTCACTCGCCCATACCACTACTCACACACAAATAGAGCCACTCAGACTGTTACTCACACATGGATACACACAGTCACACATTCACTCACATAATATGTGTTACAAATAGTACCACTCATTAGTAGTACACAAAGTTTACTAATTTAAGATTTGTAGTATCTTACCATATATCTTTAACACCCATAAACCTTTTTAGAAAACTCTCAGAATCAAAGGATGATGTCATGAGTGATGTCATTTGAGATGTCATCAGTAATGCCATCCGTGATGTCACTGACTATGTCATGAGTGATGTAATATGTGAGGTCAAAAGCAGTGCATTGAGGGGGCGTAAGTTATAGTTAGCTCAGATAATTATAACTGATGAATTTTTGTGGTTTTGTGCGAGTGAAATCTGAGCCTAACTATAACGTCCCTATAACCTTTGGGTTTTTTCAGTGAATATCTATATTTTTTTAAATTCTACTTCTAATTATAACGTCACTCTAACCTTTGGTTTATATATATAAGGTCATTACATCATTATTTAAACACCAGACCAAGCCATGCTAATGCACATAGCAGAATGTTAATGAGTATGGTAGAATTCTGTCTTCACAACAATATCTTTTTATTCCAAAACATGTTTTACCAGCAATTGCGAGGAGTCGCGATGGGGGCCAGCTTCTCCCCCAGCTACGCGTGTTTACACATGGGCTGGTGGGAGGAGCTGGTACTCAAAAAACAATTTATAAAGGAATATAATGAGAATGTGAAATTATGGCTCCGTTTTATCGATGATCTTTTTATTGTATGGCAAGGGTCCCGTTCTAGTGCAGTGGATTTTGTAAATAAGATCAACACAAATGAGATCAATTTAAATTTTACAGCCAATATTAGTACTGAAGGGATGTTTTTTAGATGTGTAGGTATATGTGAAAGACAACATGTTGGAGACTAAGGCCTATAGAAAAGAAACAGCTGGTAACTCGATGCTTCATGCATCCAGTTCTCACCCTTACCATCTCATACAAAGCATACCATATGGTGAGATGCTGCGATTGAAAAGAATATGCAGCAATGAAGGAGAACTTAAAATAGCACAGCAGGCCAGTAAAGAGCGTTTTCTCCAAAGGGGCTATTCTATCAAATGTATCAATAGAGCGATAGAGAAAAGTAATTCAACAAACAGAATCAATCTACTAACTAAAACGAGAACAGTGGGGCAAACCACAACTATTGGCACAACAAAGGGAAAAGACGAGCCAAGTGATTTTAGAATGATCATACAATACAGTAGCCAAGAGATAGCTATAAGGAAAATACTTAAAAGAAATTGGCCCATAGTATTAGATGATCCCACAATTGGACACTTATTACCCAACAATCTGTCCATCACATACAGTAGGGCACGAGCCATGCGTGACAGTCTGATCAAGAACAATTTGGAAACACAGGCAGGCACTACGTGGCTCGCACAACGAAAGGGATTCTTCCATTGTAAAACGTGCAAGGCGTGCCAATATGGAATAAACAAGACAACATACAGTAGCCCTTTTAAGAACAAAGAGAAAACAATCACAAAATCACTAACATGCAAGACCGACTTTGTGGTCTATGTGCTGGAGTGTCCATGTGGCCTAAGATATGTAGGAAGTTCTAGACTCCAGGGCCACAAACGGATACTCCAGCACATCAGAGCCATCAAGAACAGAGATGTTACATACCCAGTCGCACGACACTTTGAAGAACTTCACAAATCTGACCCATCTAAATTAAAATACTTTTTAATAGACTCCATACTACCCAGTAAAAGGGGTGGGGACAGAGATAAGCAGCTATGCAAACTGGAAACAAGATATATCCTAGACCTCGATTCCAAACAACCGGGGGGTCTTAACGTAACGGAGGATTTATACACCTGTTTATAAAAATTGCCATAGTGAAGTGAATCAATGGTTGCCAGTAGGTATTAAAACCGGGATGAACTTGCATCAGACACGAACTATGCCGAGCACCCCCTCCAAAATAAATTTTTATCACAGTTTTTTAGGCACCATTAGTCACAGATTTTAACATAATATTTATCATTCTATCACTATTTTAGGTCAAGGGATACACAATTTTTTATTTTTAAGCACTTTGCACTTTTGAACAGTCATTAGGTTTACATCGCAATTGTTTACAGATAAGGACAGTGGTTTTGCACATCATGTAGGGCATAATTATGATCAGGGGAAAACGGAAGGATTAAAATAAGGAAATACATATTATGAATCCCGACCGTATTGCTGTTTTATGTTTTATGTATTTTAGGGCATTTATAATGTTATATTGTGTTATATAAATTTTAGTAATAGTATTTATACTATAATTTTAACTCAATCATTATATTGCGAAATGTGTAGAACAAATTAAGTAATTTCGGGTGCGTACAATCATGACGCAATATGAAAGTAGACAAACAAACAGCAAGAAAAATTTAAACAACTGATTCCCATATGTGTAAAAAGTATACTTTTGTTAGCTATGACTGAGAGAATCATATATATGCATGTGGCACTTTAAGGTAGCAATGGAAAAAAGACATAAAAACAATGGCAGCATTACTGTGGGCGCGTCTTGTGATCAAGGCCCTCCGGGGCTGAAACGCGTTGTGGCCGGCAACTGCCAAGGGAATCAATAAAGCACTTTTGCACGAAATCTGGTGTCCGTGCCTCTATCTCAGCGAGGGAAAAAGCCAGTGAGGTGTGGAGGAAGTTGGCGCATATATATATATATATAACAACAAGAAAAAGCTCCATTTTACCGGGGGTCCCCGACCCTGCAGGGCTGGCTCTGTGACAGGAACGGAGAATCCTGTTACTGCGGATTTGCCACGAAAAACATGCAGAGCCCAATTCCGACTTATATTCCAGCTGACCTTTATTCGTCAATTGCGTGGCAGACAATAAAAACACCCTTTCCAACCTTACGCGTTTCAGCGTTGCCGCCTTGATCACAGGTGAGTGTCCATTTATAATCCATGTGGTCACGTGGCCCATAGCACCCGACTACAGGCCCCAGGATGCACTGTATTAAAACTTTCACTACGTTCCATGGTGCAATATTTGTTTTGACTTAATAGCATATTTAAATCACCAAAGTCACGAAAATATATGCCATACTTGAAAGTGCAAACCGTTCAATTACAAGCTGCCAAGTGCATAGTTCTGTTGCCACGCTGTGATAGTTGTTGGAATGCGGAATCGCCAGAGAGAGGATTCCCTCTCTCATCTCCCTTTCTCACTTGCGTTACCACATAGCCTTGGAAATCCACTGGCTGGTACGTTCGTTGAGCGGGTCATGCCCCCTCCATCAAATGTTCAAGAAAAAGCTCCATTTTCCGGGGGCCCCCGACCCTGCAGGGCGGGCTCTGTGACAGGAACAGAGAATCCTGTTACTGCGGATTTGCCACGAAAAACATGCAGAGCCCAATTCCGACTTATATACATAATTATATATATATATTTAAAATGTAATATACTATGGATGAATGAATACGTGTGTTTAGGATGTTTTCTGGAGCAACTTCTCATTCTATCAAGAGTTTAATATGTGTATGTTTTAGGATATAACAGGAATATATGTTGTGTCATTTTCAAGAGCTTACTAGAAATGTAGTCTGGTTGTTATCAGGAGCAAAGTATGGAAAGTGAGCCTGGCTTTTAGAACAGTGTGCTTAGCAAATCTGGGAGTCGGAAGCAGACCTCTGAGTGAATCAGTGATATGCATCCCGATTTTCAATTGGATACACAGGGGCATATTTATAAGCCTCTTGCGCTGCCGGTTCGTCACTTTTTGTGATGCTCTGGTGGCGCAGAAGCCTGCTCCATATTTACCAGGCAGCACTAAGCCCCTTTTTTTGGCTTAATTCTGCCTTGTAAATATTGTTCCCTTTAACGCAGTTTTCTGCATTAAAGGGGCATGCAATGGCTGTTGCTGGGGGCGTTACCAGCAACATCCATGGCTTTTTGACACTGCTGCAGATTTACGAGCAATCGTAACTCTGAGGCAGCGTCAAAAGCGTACGCCTCCCCAGGGGAGGCGTAGGGGAGGCACAACGTGGAGAAATATATTTATTTCTCCTCGTTTTTCCTTTTTCCTTGTTTTTCCTTTTTCTATGTGTGCTGCATTCAGCAGCAGACATAGAAAGGGGAAAAGACTCTTGTGATTGTTTTTGTGCAGGAAGGTTTCCCTTCCTGCACAAAAATAATCAACCCCGCAACGCAGGCACCCTTGCACCATGGTGCAAAGGTGCTTCCGTTGGTGCACGGCAGCCCATTGTGCCCCAGCGCAGGGGAAAAGGACAAATGCCCTTTTGTTTTGCTGTAGGGCAGCGCAGCAGGAAGGCCTGCGGCGATGCCCTACGGCAAAAACTCATAAATGAGGCCCACAGTGTTTTGATGAGTTGCTTTAAGATCAATTTGTAAAAAAGACTACCATATCGGAATCTGAGGAAAGTGTTTATGCAGTGATTCCTTATTCAATGTGACTCTGAGTTGGATTTCTGGTTGATGTTTTTATAGTTTCCTCAGCATCAAGATGCTAATCTACTAGCAAATGTGTTCTGTATAAATGAGGATTCCACACTTCATCATATATATGTTTTGTGGGAAATTAGAATTTAAAATTCATCACTGCAGACCATTCTTTCAAAACGTTGGAGTGAGTGACAACAACAGGGTAGAAGTCACCATTCTTCCACTTAACGCTTTTGCCTATTTCTAGCCCTTCTTATTCAGTAACGCCCTAAAGGCGTAAAACCCTATGACTTTGGCCAGTGAAGTGATTGGCTGGACAGCACCCCGCATTGAAAATTGTTCCAGCATTCCTGACTAATGCAGAACTTAAGTTATAGATCGCTGCAGGGTACATACAATTCTCCTTTCAATAAAACTGCAGTAGAAAACCTTGCAATAGTTAATTCCTCCCTGCTCATCCCAAATTTGATGTGTACATCATTGAAATTGCTACTGGAAAAGACACCTAGTTACACTGAACTGCCAGAATGTACGCATCTTCAAAAGCAGGAGAGGCTGGCAGTATGCATAGAGTGTGAGCACCGCCTGGAAATGAGTGTTGCGTATCTGATGGACCCGTTGCACGGGACACATTAGTGCAGAAAAGGAAGACTATGTGCCTCATGAAGCTACAGGACTCTCAAAAGACGAGCAGATGGTGGGTTCCATCTTGAACTCTTAGGGCCTAATTACGAGTCTGGTGGTCCTCGGACCTCCAGATCATGGTGGGGCGGCTGTGGCAGTCTTCAGACCGCCACATTACGACCTTGGTGGTTGTTAGAAACGGGTAGCGTGGTGCAGAGCGGGCGGGCCAAACTCCGGAGGAAATGTGTAAAGCATCTGCGCAGCACACTCACAGGCGACACACCAGGCACACTACAAAAGGAGACCACACCAGGTTAGGTGGAAAAAACAGCATATGTATTATGCAGAACATGTTAGGATATTATCACAGGTGCAGATAACTGTGCCAACCGGCACCGGGTAGCAGTTCACAGGGGGGACTATTTACAAGGCAGGGCCAATCGGGCCGCTGCCAGAACCATCACCAGGACAAAGAAAGAATAAATGTAAAGTCCATCAGCATTCGGACACATTGGATCAGACCTGACAGGAAAACATGCTTGCAGGCCATGAGGCGTCACCTGAGGCATAAAGACGTCGTCCGGCATTGGGGAAAAAGCATTAACATTGAATGCAAAACCATCAGCAGTCAGCCTTAGGGGAAAAACATTATCAGTAACATAGAGCATTAGGCCGGAACAACCACAGTAGGCATAGACCTGTGAACATCACATTAAACATGCCCATTAGCATTGGCATAATCATAAGCATAGATGCAACATTAGGCAGGACTCCAACGATATAAGCCTGCGGGGGAAAACATTATCATTAGCATTAGGTATAAAAGCACACTAGGCACATCCTGAGCCTGGGGCATAAAACATGTGAACATAGGGCATAGAAACACATTTAGCATGTGGCTCCTCCTCCGCAGGAACCCAATAGGCCTACCATCAGCACTGCAAACCTGAGGGAAAAGCTTTAAGTAGCATCCTAGGTACAAATGCATTATGCAACCATATTATGCCATAAATCATATGGGGCAATAGCCTCCCCAGCATAACCGCAGTTCACCCCAGTCGGGGGCACAACACTGAGACTGGCCCCAGGCCAACTGGCCTCTCTCGGGGGCTCAAATGCCCTATGTCCCACACAGTCAGGGTTGGCTGCAAGGGCGGCAAAAACAAAGGTGCGCAAAGCGCTAGGGTAGGAGGGTCCCTCACTCCTCTCTCTTTCCCTTCTGGGTAATCCAATGCCCCCAATGCGTTGCAGCTGCCCCCTGTCCTGTGGGGTAGCTGGGTAAGCCCAACAAGCACTGGCGCCAACAATGCAGCGATGGGAGCCCCACTCCGGGCTCTAACAGGAATCTGCCCACAAGAACACTGGCACGGTGGAGCCCCTCTTCTGGGACTCTAGAATTTCCCAAAATGCCTCTGTCGTGCAGCTGAGGGAGGAAACAAGTACTGGGCACATTGGAGCCCCCCTCCTATGGGACTCTAAACACAACCAATGCCCTCCAAAGAATACTGGCACCGGGGGCGGGCACCGACAATGTGCCCGACATACCCCCCAACCACAGGATGACTGAGCCCCACTCACCGGCAGTAAGAGGACCCTCTGGATGTCTCTGCAGTCTCCAGGCACCGGCAATGTGCCCCGACAGGTCCCGCTTCTGGGACCTCTCCTGGCTTCACCCTCAGCAGAGCCTACTCCTCGTCAGCAGCGCAGAGGGGCAGGCACCGACAATGTGCCTCGGGCCCCCTCCGCCGCAGGACTCCTCCTTGGCAATTTACATATAGCGCTCACGAGGAGCTAGGCGGCAGGCAAGTTCTTGGGCTGAAATTAAGTTGTAGCGCCCACAAAGCGCTAGGTCCCACACCATAAAGTGGTAGCGCTGCCCTTCACTGGCAATGAAATATAGCACTCCCGAGGCGCTAGGGAGCAGGCAGGAAGGCACAGTCACCGGAAATATAGCGCTCTCGCAGCACAGCGCTGCAGATGTCAGCTCCTCACCTCCTGGGCAATAAGATAAAGTGCTCTTCTTCTCCATGCGCTAGCCAGCAGGCAGGGATGGTCAGTCACTTCAAATGTAGCACTCCTCTTCTGCTGGGCACAGTTATAGCGCTCTCGCAGCAAGCAGAGCACAGTCAATGCAAATATGGCACTCCGGCAGCCCAGCGCTGCAGGACCCACGCACCTTCTTCTCCTGGGCAGGGCTGGAGGAAGCGCTCTCCTGGTGCAGGAATAAGGTTGTAGCGCTAAGTCCCACAAAATAAAGTTGCAGTGCTCCTCTTCCCCTGTGGCACAGTTATAGCGCTTTAGCAGCACAGCGCTGCAGGCATCAGCTCCTCTCTTCTCCTGGGCAGACCACGTGCTCACTGGGTGCTAGGCAGCAGGCAGCTGGCAGTAAGATATAGTGCTCACCAGGTGCTGGGCTTAGGACGGCAGTAGAGCAGGCAGGCAATACTGGGCAAGATCAGCAGGCAGTGGGTACTCATCAGAACAGGACAGCAGCTCCTAGAAGCAGTCATCTCCCATAAAGTGGCACTCCTCCTGACACAGCAGTCTTCACTCCAGTAAAGGGCTCTCACTGGCCCTGTGGACAGCGGAGGGGTGCAGATGGGCACGGGGGCCAGCACACAGGCCCAATGTGGCGGTACCTCCTGGCAGAGTGTCCCCTCTCATTCAGGTCCACGCTCAGTCTGAGCACATGGAGGCACAGCCCCCTCACCCCACCTACCAGAAAGGGCTGGAAGCTTCTGGAAGGTTCCCTGGGAAACCGGTCCCAACTGGTTTAGGGGAGGTGTAGAGCACCCTGGGTGCCAGGCTTCCCTCCAAAAGCTGGGGGTGCTGGGAAACAAACGACTAGACTGGTAACCCACCTCTGGCAGGCAGGCACAAGCACACAGCCATGGCGTCCATTTTAAAAGTAACATTTTACAAAGGTGCATTTCTACAATGGTGGAAATAAAGGTGCGTACACCCTTGCACGGCATTTATTATTTTCAGTTCAGACACACCATGTCAGTAAAAAGGCTAGGGGGAAAAGCGAAAAATTTTAGGACAATAGGGGCCAAGTCCAACACAACCCCCTCCCAGCCAAAAGCCAGGGTAGACTGATCAATGCCTTGATGGGCTTCCCTGCTTGGGGCGAGAAAACATGGACGCGGGCCCGCAACTGCAGGGGCACCCGCAGGTTTTTCCGCCACTCTGGAACCCGGCGGTTCCCTCTCTCAAACCTCTCTGGACCAACTAAGCCACCCCACTGGTGCTCCCTAGTTGTGCACGGCCAGGACCAGGCACTAGGCCGTCCAGATGTCTCTGGCCCTTGCGGTCTCACAGAGCGGGGGCAGTAGCCCCAGGCCCGTAGTACGCGCCGGCCACCCTCCTTCTCCTCCGTGCAGTGCCAAACTGCCACTGGTCCTCCCACCTAGGGTCCGCACCCTCAGGTTGACCAGCAGTCCGGGGCGAGGCTCTCCTCCCCCTACCTCTCCTTCTGGGGTTCCGCCCTCTCCTCCCATTCGGGGCACCCTCAGACCACCACTCTCTCACTCGTCCAGGGCCGTGGCCCTGAAACCGATCCCCCAACCCAGGGTCTAAACCCTTAGGTTGAACCGGTGCCAGAGGCGAGCCCTCCCTCCCTCTGCACCCCCTCCCAGAGTTCTGCACCCTCCCAACTGGAGTAGCACCCCTGGAAGACAACTCCGGGGGGACACTGCTTTCAGGCGTCCCTCCCGCCAGGTCAGGCAATACCTGAACCGGGCCTCCCAACCCAGGATCGAAGCCCTGTGGTTGAGCCGGTGCCAGAGGCGAGTCCTTCCTCCCTCGGCACCCCCTTCCAGAGTTCCGCACCCTCCCACCTGGAGAAGTACCCCTGGAAGTCAAACCTGTAGGGACCCTGATGACAGGTGTCCCTCCCTCCAGGTCAGGCAGTCCCTGAACCTGGCATCCCAGCCCAGGATCTAAACCTTGTGACTGAGCAGACCCCAGAACCCCTGGAGCTCGGATTACCGACGCCCCGGGTTCTCCTGACACTAGGGGATCCCCTTCACTGGACGGCCTATCAGGACAGCCTAGGCTCCCTACCTGGGGCTCCCTTATGGAACTCTCCAGGCCCTGAGACTGTGGTTGGGGCACCTCGGGACACCTCCCCGTCTCATTCCTTCTTGTAGATAGGACGTGAGGCCCTACAACCCTCCCACTACACTGGGACCTAGCTGGGCTATTTTGCACCTCTCCCACCTCGCTGGGTTGGAATATCCCTGCACCATTCCCTTCAGGATCACTCCCCAATGCACTCTCAGACTCTCTGGCACTCACCCAGAGGTCTGCCTCCTGTGCAAGCTCCCTGGGGTCAGAGAACCCACACTGCAACAGGTGTTGGCGCAACCTTGGGAAACAATTCTTGAGCACGTGTTCTCTAACAATCAACTGGAACAGCCCTTCCCAATCATTTACCGCGCTACACACCATCCAATCCTCCAGTGCAGTCCAACACACCTCCACAAACTCCTCCCAGGACTGGTGAGACAGTTTTCCACTGCCCTTGAACTCCAACCTGTCCCCCTCTTCCTGGGAATCAGGCACCGTCTTCCGGGCTCTGGGAGTAGGACTCCCTACACTGGATTCACTCTCGCTGCCACCACTGGATCCCACCCTCACTGGTGAATCCAGACTCCTGAAACCACTCTCAGGGGACAACCTACCCTCCTGAACTAGTCTCTCCCTGGCGAAGGCCCTTTCAGCCTCAGCCATCCTTTCCTGCGCGAGGACCCTTTCGGTCTCTAGCATTTTCCAATGCACCCTCAGGTGCGCTAACTCCTTGGCGTGCTTTAACCTGAGCCTCTCCAAAGCCAGCTGATGCTCCCTTTCTTCCCTCCTATCTACCCACTCTTCTGGGGACAGGGAAAGGGATGGGGCAGTGCCCCTGACACTGGACCCAGCACGGGACTCCCTGTCTATGGGGTCCTCCCTACTTACTGGTGTCCCCGCCCTGTCATTTTGTACCTCCTGTTCAGGATCCTTAGGGCCACCCTCTCGGCCTGCGGCCAGGGCCCTCTCCTCCTCATAGTGCTCCCGGTCCCATTCATCCTCTTGTCATTGAATCAGGAATCCCTGAAGGCCTGGCTTGGTGTCTGACCCACTTACTATTATATCTCTCGCCTCACAGAACCCCCTCAACTCCAACACAATGTACTTGAACAGATGGTCAAAATCAAAGGCAGATTCCATTTTGGCAAGACACTAAGACGCAGTGCAAGACAAGGGACCTAGGTGCAAGGGCTGCTACGGGAGTGCGCAATTCAAAATGCCACTTTCAGGGCGCAACAAAATCAGGAACAATAATCCCCAAAACCTGTGATTACTCTATGTGTGGAATTTGTAGTGCCACCAGTTGTCGCAGTGTAACTGCGCAAACACAAGTCCTATCCCACCGCTGAGCACCAATGTTAGAAACGGGTAGCGTGGTGCAGAGCGGGCGGGCCAAACTCCGGAAGAAATGTGTAAAGCATCTGCGCAGCACACTCACAGGCGACACACCAGGCACACTACAAAAGGAGACCACACCAGGTTAGGTGGAAAAAACAGCATATGTATTATGCAGAAAATGTTAGGGTATTATCACAGGTGCAGATAACTGTGCCAACCGGCACCGGGTAGCAGTTCACAGGGGGGACTATTTACAAGGCAGGGCCAATCGGGCCACTGCCAGAACCATCACCAGGACAAAGAAAGAATAAATGTAAAGTCCATCAGCATTAGGACACATTGGCATCAGACCTGAAAGGAAAACATGCTTGCAGGCCATGAGGCGTCACCTGAGGCATAAAGACGTCGTCCGGCATTGGGGAAAAAGCATTAACATTGAATGCAAAACCATCAGCAGACAGCCTTAGGGGAAAAACATTATCAGTAACATAGAGAATTAGGCCGGAACAACCACAGTAGGCATACACCTGTGAACATCACATTAAACATGCCCATTAGCATTGGCATAATCATAAGCATAGATGCAACATTAGGCAGGACTCCAACGATATAAGCCTGCGGGGGAAAACATTATCATTAGCATTAGGTATAAAAGCACACTAGGCACATCCTGAGCCTGGGGCATAAAACATGTGAACATAGGGCATAGAAACACATTTAGCATGTGGCTCCTCCTCCGCAGGAACCCAATAGGCCTACCATCAGCACTGCAAACCTGAGGGAAAAGCTTTAAGTAGCATCCTAGGTACAAATGCATTATGCAACCATATTATGCCATAAATCATATGGGGCAATAGGCCTCGCCAGCATAACCGCAGTTCGCCCCAGTCGGGGGCACAACACTGAGACTGGCCCCAGGCCAACTGGCCTCTCTCGGGGGCTCAAATGCCCTATGTCCCACACAGTCAGGGTTGGCTGCAAGGGCGGCGAAAACAAAGGTGCGCAAAGCGCTAGGGTAGGAGGGTCCCTCACTCCTCTCTCTTTCCCTTCTGGGTAATCCAATGCCCCCAATGCGTGGCAGCTGCCCCCTGTCCTGCAGGGTAGCTGGGTAAACCCAACAAGCACTGGCGCCAACAATGCAGCGATGGGAGCCCCACTCCGGGCTCTAACAGGAATCTGCCCACAAGAACACTGGCACGGTGGAGCCCCTCTTCTGGGACTCTAGAATTTCCCAAAATGCCTCTGTCGTGCAGCTGAGGGAGGAAACAAGTACTGGGCATGTTGGAGCCCCCTCCTATGGGAGTCTAAACACAACCAATGCCCTCCAAAGAATACTGGCACCGGGGGCGGGCACCGACAATGTGCCCCGACATACCCCCCAACCACAGGATGACTGAGCCCCACTCACCGGCAGTCTGAGGCCCCTCTGGATGTCTCTGCAGTCTCCGGGCACCGGCAATGTGCCCCAACAGGTCCCGCTTCTGGGACCTCTCCTGGCTTCACCCTCAGCGGAGCCTTCTCCTCGTCAGCAGCACGGAGGGGCAGGCACCGACAATGTGCCTCGGGCCCCCTCCGCCACAGGACTCCTCCTTGGCAATTTACATATAGCGCTCACGAGGTGCTAGGCGGCAGGAAAGTTCTTGGGCTGAAATTAAGTTGTAGCCCCCACAAAGCGCTAGGTCCCACACCATAAAGTGGTAGCGCTCCCCTTCACTGGCAATGAAATATAGCCCTCCCAAGGAACTAGGGAGCAGGCAGGAAGGCACAGTCACTGGAAATATAGCGCTCTTGCAGCACAGCGCTGCAGATGTCAGCTCCTCACCTCCTGGGCAATAAGATAAAGGGCTCTTCTTCTCCAGGCGCTAGCCAGCAGGCAGGGATGGTCAGTCACTTCAAATGTAGCGCTCCTTTTCTGCTGGGCACAGTTATAGCGCTCTCTCAGCAAGCAGAGCACAGTCAATGCAAATATGGCACTCCGGCAGCCCAGCGCTGCAGGACCCACGCACCTTCTTCTCCTGGGCAGGGCTGGAGGCAGCGCTCTCCTGGTGCAGGAATAAGGTTGTAGCGCTAAGTCCCACAAAATAAAGTTGCAGCGCTCCTCTTCCCCTGTGGCACAGTTATAGCGCTTTAGCAGCACAGCGCTGCAGGCATCAGCTCCTCTCTTCTCCTGGGCAGACCACGTGCTCACAGGGTGCTAGGCAGCAGGCAGCTGGCAGTAAGATATAGTGCTCACCAGGTGCTGGGCTTAGGACGGCAGGAGAGCAGGCAGGCAATACTGGGCAAGATCAGCAGGCAGTGGGTACTCATCAGAACAGGACAGCAGCTCCTAGAAGCAGTCATCTCCCATAAAGTGGCACTCCTCCTGACACAGCAGTCTTCACTCCAGTAAAGGGCTCTCACTGGCCCTGTGGACAGCGGAGGGTGCAGATGGGCACAGGGGCCAGCACACAGGCCCAATGTGGCGGTACCTCCTGGCAGAGTGTCCCCTCTCATTCAGGTCCACGCTCCAGTCTGAGCACATGGAGGCACAGCCCCCTCACCCCACCTACCAGAAAGGGCTGGAAGCTTCTGGAAGGTTCCCTGGGAAACCGGTCCCAACTGGTTTAGGGGGAGGTGTAGAGCACCCTGGGTGCCAGGCTTCCCTCTAAAAGCTGGGGGTGCAGGGAAACAAACGACTAGACTGGTAACCCACCTCTGGCAGGCAGGCACAAGCACACAGCCATGGCGTCCATTTTAAAAGTAACATTTTACAAAGGTGCATTTCTACAATGGTGGAAATAAAGGTGCGTACACCCTTGCACGGCATTTATTATTTTCAGTTCAGACACACCATGTCAGTATAAAGGCTAGGGGGAAAAGCGAAAAAATTTAGGACAATAGGGGCCAAGTCCAACAGTGGTCGAGCCGCCCTGGGACCACCAACTCCGCCAGGGAACCTCCGTTCTCTGGCGGTGGTGAGTCAGTCAAGAGGCATCAATATGCTTGGTGGGACTGCTGCGGTCCCGCCAAGCATATTACGACTTTCTTTCCTACCACTGATTTCATGGAGGTCTTTCCTCCATGAAAACAGTGGCAGTGAGGAAAGAAAGGCCTCGCTCCATGTGGATGCATGTTGAGCCCCCCTGTGAACATGCACCCCCATGTCCAGCACAGCATGGACTTCACAGTCCATGCCTTGCTGGAACTTCCTGTGATGTTCCCATTGCGGTGCCTATTTTGTAGGCACCACCATGGGACCGCTAAAGAAAATCGCCTGCCAATTACTAAAAAAGTCATTAGACAGCGGGCAGTTCTCACATGGGTTTGGCGGTGCGGCAGCAGGGCAGTCAACTTGTAATCGGGACCTTAGAGTGGTGGGCTCTTATAAAATGAGTTTTATATGCCGTGGGTAAAGTGAAATTGCAAATTTCACTCCCCACATTGTGATAAAGTGATGCCCAAAATCGACTTTGGTGGTAGGAGTGATAACGCCGATTCTTATCTAATTATCTATAAGAACCTTCTGGTCGCCAAGATCTTTTTACCTGTTGAATAGTGTAAAGGAGAGAATCTCATCAGGTTAGACATCAGCATTCATTTTTATCTGAAAGGACCACTGACTCCGAATTCAAGTTTGAGAATTTATTATCGCCAAAAATAACTGAACGTGCAAGCACCTCAACACGAGGTTAAAGAAATAGATGGGCACTAATACAAATAATAATCTACGCAAGAATCTCATCCGACTCAGGATAAGGAGAATAGAAAGTTCTAGAAGGATCAACCAGACTATGATTGCTCCAATTTCTAAGTTGCTCTTCATTGGACTAAACAAGCTTACAATCAATTGCTGTCCCTACTCTAACACTAAGTGACATCCCTGCATAACGATTTTCCCAGACAAGAGTGAATAAAAGGTGTCAGCTGTGAAGACTTCCTAAGAAGTGCAATCACATATTACCTAAGCTCAGCTCTGTCCTTCTCTCAGGTCTCCCCTACCTCTTCTCTGGCCTCCTCCCTCAGGGCACTATCCCTAATACAAAACCCCAATACAATTGTACACGCCTTTGTCACGCCTCCTTGGCCAGGTCTTCTTTCTTGTGCTTTTCCACTGAAACGGTGACTTCATCCTGGACGGTTGCGTTGACCTTGAGTCCCAGGCACCTTCTCCGCTGAAAGTATCATCCCTACATTCCATCTAACTCCCCGTACCATGCCTCCCCTCTCTCTAGCTTTCGAAAACAAAGAGTTAGTCTTACTAACGAGACATGTGTCCTTGCACCTGCAACAAAAGATACTTTCAACAGAAACCTTCTACTGTGCAAATTAAATCTACCGTTTGTACCCAGAGAGCCTTACCAAGAGAATCTTTTCACTGCCTACAAAAATAAGCTAACATAAGAATAAACCAGGCCTTCCCTAAGCATAAATATAGTCAGGCCTTTACATATAACTTTTAAACACACATCTTATGTTTCCCTATAAGCATTTTCATTACACTTCATATGCAAACAATGAATTACATGTGCAACTTTAATATGGTGCACGTTTAAACTACTGCAATTACATTACATCCACAAACTAATTTCTCTATGCATTATGTTCACACAATTCAATAAGCATTACATTACATCATTATCCTAGCACCATTATACTGCCGAGTTCACTTTGTCTCAGTGAACTACTCATTCTTTACTAAACATGCATGGGTATACAATGGAATATAAACGAATATATGTCTGAATACATATGGGTGCGGCCTATCAGTGATTATGATGCACCCCTACAATTCACAAGAACATTTCGCTCTATCAGTTCCCCCTTTGATGACTCCTGTCATCACATCTCATTCTACTCCTCGGAGAAGGAACCGACCTAAACAGAACTTGTTCCCATCTTCCCTGATCTGAAGTTCTCCATGCTCTTGAGCCTTTGATACTGATTGTCCTGCAATCTTGCCAATCTCATGTCATTTTCCCTCAAAGCTCTCTTGACTCTGCCTGCTCGATACCACTTGTAGGCCTTGATCATAATCCACAAGCCAGCCACACAAACCACCAAAATAAGGAGTGGTCTCAGGAAGTACCCAAGGAATCCCTTTCCTAGGTTCGCAAACCAACCTCCCACTTGACCAAAACCCTTTCCGACCTTTTCCCAGGCCCCTTCTTCGGTCAAATCCGCTATCTTTGTGTGGATCATAGTGATGTTACTTATATATTTCTCCAGATCCTTGCTACGGTCTGGTATATAAGTGCAGCACTCTTGAACCTTCAGCATTTTACAGACTCCGCCCTCTTTTGCCAATAGGACATCTAAAGCAAGGCGATTCTGCAAAACCATTCCCCTTATCGACAACATCTCTCCTTCCACCAACACCAACGACTTTGCTGTGTTCATCGAAAATTCATCCACCACAGTCGCTAACCTCCGGATCTTCACATCATTCAAGACTACTCCTAGACTAGGTATCATAGCTCCAAAGATATCCCCCACAACGATTCCTGCACTTGCAGCTCTTCTCGTTCTTGAATGCTCTCCACCCTCCAGAAGATTTAAGTCTTCTGTATGGTAAATCTTTGGAAATATTATTGACAAATAACATGTTCCATACCAATTTGCAGGCAACCTCACATAAGCATTCTTCCCACATACGTAATACACCGTAGGTATCACTTGTACAGGACCTTGGAGAAAATCTTTTGCTACATCTGCCATGGTGAAAACGTGATCACAAGTACTCTGTCCCACTGGAACCTTTTCGTAGTAAGTCTGATAACGCCTTATACACAACTTACCCCTCTGCTCCTTATCTAACGCTATAGGACCATAGCTTCCCCTGGTCTTATGCAACCGTTCTTCCTCCGTCCAATCTGTCCTGTGATGCCCTAAATCTCGGGATTCAGTCAGCTTTCTATACCTATCTTCAACCTGATCTACAAACTTTCTCTCTACTTCCGACATCAAGCAAGTCAGATTGTGTCTGTGTGCAAATGCTGTATCCAATTCCAAACTCGGTATGAAGTACTTCCTCAGTCTGTCCTCGGTCTTATAATAGTCATACTTATTCAGATGCTTGTAAGCTGGGACTTCAGGAAGCACTGCGTCGAAATTGGAAAAGAAATACTCGAACTGCTCTCTCTCATAAAACAAACTAAACAAAAGACTACATGAAATACCATAAGTCAGTGGAAGATGATGATACCTAATACCCTCATCCACCGAAGTAGGCAACTGCATACACACATAACAATCTTTCGCATCCATCACGTCAACATACTCATACAACAACTTAGCATACGCATTAAGCTTAAAATCACCCTTAGACAAATCTACATGTAATCTACGACTTTCTTCTAATAACATAGCTCTATCAGCTGCCCTGTCTACCCCCTTCTGACTAGGTGTGATAGGTGTAGGTGTCCCTGTCACCTCCTCTACTTCTTGCTCAGGCGAACCAGTATATGAGACTATAACTACTATGATTATAGAAATTATCACACTACTTATAAGAATGCCTATAATCCACTTTGCTCTACGATTGGGATTTCCCGGCTCCATGATTTCGAAAGTTCTCAAAAGTCTTGGTTATCGCAAAGAACTCAGAAAAGTCTCTGTCCTTTATTTGTGACTTGCTTAACCAGCTCGAGCAACCATGAAATCTCCGGGCTTTCCCTTTCCGATCACAACTTATTTACACAGTCCAGAAAAAGACTTCCCTAGTTTTCCGTTCCTCTTCTTGTGGAAAGTCCCTAAGTTTATTCTTCTTCCACTCGGACCTAGGTTATCTTCTTCTTTTAGACCTTTATTTACAGTTCATAACTGATCCACAATGAGATCCTCATTGAGCAAGACCAGAACGTGATACAAAAGTTCAAGACGCAAAATCAGCACTTCATGTGAAAACGGCTCAACTCCAAAAGGCGGGAATTCGAGTCGATGCAAAAGCAAATTTCGGACTTCACTCAGAAGCGGGGGATTCGGAACCGTGAGTGTCAGTGTTCCCTCTATCTCGAGCCCTGGCATCCGCAGCACCACCTTCACCACCACATTCGGGCTCCGACAGACCACTTCTACTGACCTCAGTCTTCCCGTACTCACCACCCCCTGCATCAAACACAGTGTAAGTCCACTCAGGGGTAGAGTATCTGCGACAAGGCACTCTTGTTCTCTTTGACCTTCGCCGATTGTCTTGTGCTTGGTCTTCGTCACTTGCTTCTGTTTCAGATACTTCAGACACTGGAGCAAGGTCTCTCTCAGGTGCTAACCTCAAGTTCAGTCGCCTCTGTCTCTCAGGCCAACTTTCTGCACGTCTGTTCGTTTGTCTGCCTTCCCCTTCTATACCCAGTGCACTACTTCCTCTTTCGGCTGAATCTGACTCTTCTCCGCCCACTGCACCGTTTCTGTCCTCGGTGTCTGAGTCAGGGTTCGAATTGTGGAAACCCCCTTCAGCTTGCTCTAGTGCACCACCTTCTGTGTCAGCGACCCTTACAGCTTGACCTGTCCTCTCATGTGGCCCTGCCACATCCGCTGGGTTTTCATTTACGAGAGGAGCTGTTTCTTCCAAGGGTGCTGGAACTCTGCGGGTATGGGAAGCATGCACCCAGTTCGGCAATCCTCCACACTTTACTGCTGTGTTCGTGATCAGAATCACCTGATACGGGCCACGCCAACGGGCATCCAAACAACTCTTCCTCACGTGCTTCCGGACGAGCACCCAGTCACCGGGACACAAGTCGTGGCACAGATCACTCGAGGCTGGAACCACAGCTGCTTGCACCTGCTGGGATACAGAACGGACCACATCAGAGAGTCCTTTACAGTAATCGAGAATCAAATCATCAGTGATGCTTATCAAGGCTGTAGCTGGTACTGCTGGCAGTCTCATTGCCCTCCCCATTAATATTTCATGGGGGACAACCCGGTCTTTCTGTCTGGGACACTTCGCATGCTCATGAGCACCAGTGGCAAGGCGTCGGGCCATTTCAGGGATGTCGAAGAACACATTTTTGCCATCCGGGCTTTCAAAGTTCCATTAACTTGTTCCACCATCCCAGAAGCCTCCGGTCTGTAGCTACAGTGGAGTCTCTGGTCAATGTTCAATGCTGCACAAAGTAACTTCATGATTTCGCTATGGAAGTGCCCTCCTCTATCTGATTCCAAAGAGGTCGGGATCCCGAATCTAGGGATAAGCTCCCTCAACAATAATTTAGCCACTGTCAGCGTGTCACACCTGCGTGTGGGGTAAGCCTCCACCCACCGTGAGAATACACATACTATCACTAGAATGTACCTCAAGCCATTGCACCTAGGCATCTCCACGAAATCCAACTGTAGTCTATTGAAGGGCCCTCCTGACCTTCCAATATGACTCAATGTAACTACAGTTTTCTTTCCGGCATTCATCTGTTGACACGTAACACACCTCTGACATACCGTCTCAGCCATTGCTCGGAACCGTGGGTTATACCACGTCTGTCTGAACACTCTCATCATTGCGTCTCTACCAAGGTGTGCCTGTCCATGTATCAGTCTTGCCATCGGACTCAACAATTCCTCAGGCAACACGGCTCTCCCATCGTTTGATACCCACACATCCACGTCTCCTTTCTCACACCCAGCTTTGATCCATCCCTCTCTCTCCTGGTTAGAAACTTCATCCTGCAATCGCTTAAGCTCTTCCCAAGTGTCTGCCATGGTCAACATTATGCTGAGATCGGTTCCCTCTTGGCTCTCTTCTATCTCTCTTCCTGTGAATATGCATCCTTGCTCTGCGCAGAAGCGGGCTACCTCGTCCGCGTAGTTATTACCCAAGGATACAAAGTCCTCCCCCTTCCCATGGGCTGAACACTTTACAACAGCAATTTCCTTAGGATGCTGTAATGCTTCTAACAATTGTCTTACATATTCCCCATTACGAATGGGTGAGCCAGATGATGTCAAAAATCCCCTCTGAGACCATAACTGCCCGAAGTCATGCACCACGCCAAAGCCGTATTGGCTGTCTGTGTAAATCGTGATTCGAATTCGATCAGCGGCCAAACAGGCACGGGTCAAGGCAATGATCTCAGCTACCTGCGCGGAGCGTACTCCTTCTAGGCAAGCAGCGTCGACCACTCCTGAAATAGTACATACAGCAAACGCTGCTCTCAATTGCCCCACACTGTCTCTTAAGCATGAACCATCGACAAAGAAAATTTCATCTGGGTCAGCCAATGGCTCATCGACAATGTCAGGTCTCGGTTTGGTGCAAAGTTCGGTCACATCGAGACAATCATGGTCCGCACAATCTTCATCATCTGTATTCGGTGTAGGCATCAATGTTGCAGGGTTCAAGACAGAGCACCTTTTCAGAGTCACATTCTCTGCGGCAAGTATGACTTGCTCGTACCTTGTTAACCTATTGTTCGTTAGGTGCTGGGTCTTAGTCCTGGTCATTAACAACTCAACCGAATGTGGCACATGTACAGTCAATGGATGTCCCATTACAATGCTTTCACATCTTTCAATGCTGACACCTGTTGCAGCAACGGATCTTAGACATCCGGGCAACGCAGAAGCTACTGGATCTAAAGTAGCTGAAAAGTAGGCAACTGGTCTACGGACACCTCCATGGTTCTGAGCTAACACTGCTAATGCACATCCTTCCCTCTCGTAACAAAACAATGAAAAGGCCTTGTTGTAATCAGGCATTCCCAATGCCGGAGCTCTGCACAAATCCTCTCTCAGTTTCAGGAATGATATCAAGCACTCCTCGTCCCATGGTACCGGATCACTCACGTCCTTGTGCGTAAGCCTCTGCAGAGGCTTTGCTCTCAAGGAGAAACTAGGAATCCACTGTCGACAATAGCCAACCATTCCTAGAAACATCCTAACTTCTCTCTGTGTCGTGGGTACTGCCATGCTCATTATTGCCTCAATTCGATCTGGTGACACCTTCCTCTTGCCTTTTTCCAATCTGTGTCCCAAGTACTGTACTTCTTTCAAACAGTAATGCAGCTTGTTAGGGGACACCTTATGTCCTTTCTCTGCTAAGTGGTTCAACAATGCTACAGTGTCAATTCTGCAAGCATCTTCTGTTTCTGCGGCAATGAGCAAGTCATCTATGTATTGCACGAGAACTGAGTTCTGTGGCAACACAAGACTCTCAAGGTTCTTCTTCAGGATCTGGTTAAAGATCGATGGACTTTCTGTATACCCTTGAGGGATACGACACCATGTTAACACGCGATTTTCTAGCCTGAACGCAAAAAGAAATTGGCTTTCCTCGTGGAGCGGTATCGAAAAGAAGGCTTGACACAAATCGATAACCGTAAACCACTCGGCTTCACATGGGATCTGGAACAGTATTACTGAAGGATTCGGTACCACTGGACAACAAGGGACAACTATCGTGTTGACCTTTCGCAGGTCTTGCACGATCCTGTACTTCCCGCTTGGTTTCTGTAGTCCCATTATGGGCGAATTACAGGGACTACCTCTGATCTCTTTTAAAATACCCTTCTCAATGAAAGTCTCGATCACAGGTTTTATTCCTGCAATCGTTTCTGTCGACAAGTTGTATTGAGGTGTTCTTGGGAAATCAACATTCTGTTTCACCTCAATCCGCACTGGTTCAACCCCTCTGATTAGACCTATTTCATCGCCTGCGAAATCTCACACCACAGACGACACTGCGTCTCTCAGATCATGTGGAAGTTCTTCCACAGTCACCATTGGGTACAGATCTATACACAGAAGCTGATTGGCAATCTTAAAGTCAGCATCGTCATCTCTCGTCTGGACCTCTACTCCATTGGGCGTACAATAAATCGTGCAGTTCAACTTGCACAACAGATCTCTTCCCAAAAGACAAACTGGACTCGTATCACACACTACAAACTGATGTCTAGTTTGGAAAGAACCTATCTTTACTAGGATCGGTTCTGTCAATGGGCTGCTCATCTTCTTGTTCGCTACTCCAACAACCTGGATCGATTGTCCCGAGAGGGGTAGGTTAGGGACTACTGCAGATCTTACAGTAGACCGGGTAGCTCCAGTATCAACCAAAAGTGTTGCAGGATTGCCCTCAATCTCTGCCTCCACAAAGGTCCTCTCTGGCCTACCTCCAAGACCGCTCCAAGTGTGCAGTCTTCCTCCCCCTCAGGCACCGTCAGGATAAAGGGTCTGAGCTATCCTCATCATAACGTTCGAACAGGGGCATCTGTTGGTACGTTCGTGTTCCTTGTGAAATCCTTGGAGCTTGGGGAATCTGAGCGTGAGAATTGTAAACCCCCCTTTCATCGTTCTAGGCCTCGTTATTGTGTTAACTACCTCTTGCGCGGGTGCCTGAGCCCCCTCTTCCTCTTCCTGCAACTGATTAGCTGGGTTCAAAGGACACTCGCGTTTCCAATGTCCGACCTGGCGACAAAGATGACACGCAGTGGTCTTCTTTAGTGTGGCCACGTCCACTCCTGTCTTGGGGTCTACTGGTTTTCCCTTTCCCTGGACCTGCCCATTCTGGTTTCCCTGGAAATTTCCTTGCTTTCTTCCTAAGGTCCCTCCACTAGGCTGACTCTGTGCTGTCTGCATCTGGACAAGCATCAATTTGTCTTTCAGCTTTCGATGTTTTGATTCCACCTCATCACTACAGTATCTCGCATACCGCAAAATTTCATCTAGTGGCTTGTTCTGCCAGCAGATCAAATGGTGCTGTATCATGAGGCTGATTTCCCCTCTCAGACCCGTTACAAACTTTGAGACAAACTGTCCCATATCCTTAGGGTCCAAAACATCTAACCCACTATACTGTTTAAAAACTTGCAGAAGTCTTTCATAATATTCATGCACCGTTTCCTTGGGTTCCTGTACAGTCCGATCTATCTTAACCCAATCTATATCCTGAGGTGAAATCTTCGACTTCAACCATGTAATCACCTGCTCATACTTTTTCATGACATCAGGTGATGGACCATTTGTAACCGCCTCTCTTTTCGGTTCCGAAGTCGGCCACTCAATAGCGACTTTACATGCTGTCCACAAATCTCCTGGTACCACTATGTCAAACAAAGTGTTCAAATCAATCCACAATACTTTTGAAATCTTCACAAACCGCTCAACCTGCTTGTACCACTCCACCGGTTTTTCCCTCAGCCGAGGAAAATCATTTGTAAATGCAGCCAAATCACCTCTATTCCACGGCACATGCACGTACCCTCCATTCTGTACTTCCCGTAAAGGAAAATTTCCAACACCCGTCGCCCCCCTCCTGGCGGCGGCGTTTCCCCTTCTGCTCTCTTTACTGGTTTCTTTTTGGACCACCTTTCTTCCCATTTGTCCAACAAAATCCATATTCTCATTCCTATGATCAGGTCTCTGGTGTGCGTCTTTAATCCTGTGATTCTTTTCTCCTCCAACTCCTGATCACTGTAATGCAATCTATGTGGTCCCTGCAACGCTTTAGTTTTGTTCAGGTCCACCTCATATCTTTTGGCCAATTCCTTCAATCTATCATGTGCCATTCTAGCTTTTCGAGTCACATCTTTTGCTACAAACAGCAGCTCATCCGATCCATAAATTTCTATCCTTTCCAAAGGCAGACCCCCACTGATCATTTCGTCTACCTCTGCTTTCAGCCTCACTACGTCTAGCAACCTTGCCTGTACTGCACTCCTCAGTACATCTCGACAACCCGAGCCATCCCGCTCATCACAGTTGCTATTCTGTCCTTGCGATCTATTCCCTTCCATCATATTCCTGGAACTTGGTCTGTCTTCCGAGACGTTTTGTGCCCTATCTCTTTGCATCCTATCCTCTTGGTTCGTTACTGTTGGTGTCCACTCCCTCAAAGCTGACTTAGATTCCCGTAAAGACCTCGGTCTTTCCGGTCTCTCCTCTTCTCGCCCACATGAAGAGTCCGCAGTAGCCGGTAACGGCGTACTTGTCTCCATTGGTCTTGGGAAATGAACCACCCTTACTCCAAACCCATTCCCACTCTCACTGTTTCCTTCTTCCCTTCTCATCGGTACGGAGCTCCCTTCTCTCACTCGGTCTGGGTCATATACCGGTACTATAGGGCCAATGGTAACCGGTACTGTCAAGGAGTCCGGTAATCTTGTGTTCCCCGCAGGAGGCTGTGTTATCATAGACGCCGTTGCCCCTCCGTTCCTGTGGAAATTCTTCCCACTACTCTCATGCTAGTCTGGTTCTGGCTCTCATCAACTATTGCCACTGCTGGGGTCGTCTTTCCCTCTTCTGAATCTGGGTTAAATGGTGGTGGCCTCTCCGCCAACATCCTATCCAACAAACTGTCATCTAGATCACTGTCGTCTTCATCGATTCTTATTATTTTCCCATTTTGTACTAACAATGGGTACAACTTATCTCCTTCGATCGTGTCTGCTCTCCACCTTTTCTCCAAGGCATCCCACCTTGCATCTTGAAATGCCCTGACCGATTTCTTCACCCTTTCTTGGCATCTGTCCTTCTTCCTATCATACGCTGCCCTTATCCACGCATGTAGTGCCTCAAACTGTGTTGGTCTAGGTAGTGGTCGTAATGAAGCCATTACACTCTTGAGCTGGTACAGCACCTCTAACCTGAAAGTACCATATCGAGGGAACGACAATTCTCCTTCTGCTTCTGTCATTTTATGCCAATTCTCAAGCCAAATTATGGTATGCAATCCTACATTCTTTGCCATATAATGTGCTGGTGTATCCTCGGGAGGAGCTTCCTCTCCCTCCCGAACAACCACATGTCTATCACCTCTACAAAGTTCCCTTAAAGCTTTAAAACATTTCATGATGAATCAACTTTGTATTTGCACTCAAAATGTCCGCTTTTACTTCCTGATTTCAATCCACCAATCCCAGCGCGGCTCACACCAACCGGCCTATCGCAGCGCGGCTCTTGTCTGACGTCACTTTTCCTCCGCTCGCAGCAGTTCCCCTCCTTTCTAATTCACTTGTTCTCGCTCGCATCTGTCCCAATCATACTCTGAAATAATGTCCGTCCTACCGAACAATTACCTCTCTGACCGTCGGTCTTACTAGTGACCGATCAGCCTCTTGAGCTTGTTGACCTCAATCTGGCAATCGTCTGTCCGCAAAACGACCGGACAATCGCCTTTAGCACACTTGATAGGATTCAATCATTCGATGTTCTGCACACAATAACCTACGACCTGCGTTGGTTATTCACACACTCACTCATGTGTTCCCTATCTTCAGTGGGTCTGTCAATGACGTCTCGTGACCCCCACAACTCTGGTCAACGTTCTCAACTCTGGGTGTATTCTACACCACAATAAATCTCCCGGTCCCGCGCGCGCTCACGGTCCGTTTCTCAATCACACAACTCTCGTTCCAACTCCGCAAGACATCACACAACAATAAAACACCGCAATCTACCAAACATCACTCTTTTCATACTCACTCCACTACGAACTGCTACTTCCGCCGCACCGTCACTCTCCGTCAGTTTTCCACGACCTCCGACATCCTTCTCCCGCGGTCCTCTGGATCTGCGTCACTCGGGCTCTATGGGGCAACTTAGTCTCCTATCTTGCTCTAGATCTCCCCTTACCATCAAAGGTAACCATCCTCTGCTACCAACTGATAACGCCGATTCTTATCTAATTATCTATAAGAACCTTCTGGTCGCCAAGATCTTTTTACCTGTTGAATAGTGTAAAGGAGAGAATCTCATCAGGTTAGACATCAGCATTCATTTTTATCTGAAAGGACCACTGACTCCGAATTCAAGTTTGAGAATTTATTATCGCCAAAAATAACTGAACGTGCAAGCACCTCAACACGAGGTTAAAGAAATAGATGGGCACTAATACAAATAATAATCTACGCAAGAATCTCATCCGACTCAGGATAAGGAGAATAGAAAGTTCTAGAAGGATCAACCAGACTATGATTGCTCCAATTTCTAAGTTGCTCTTCATTGGACTAAACAAGCTTACAATCAATTGCTGTCCCTACTCTAACACTAAGTGACATCCCTGCATAACGATTTTCCCAGACAAGAGTGAATAAAAGGTGTCAGCTGTGAAGACTTCCTAAGAAGTGCAATCACATATTACCTAAGCTCAGTTCTGTCCTTCTCTCAGGTCTCCCCTACCTCTTCTCTGGCCTCCTCCCTCAGGGCACTATCCCTAATACAAAACCCCAATACAATTGTACACGCCTTTGTCACGCCTCCTTGGCCAGGTCTTCTTTCTTGTGCTTTTCCACTGAAACGGTGACTTCATCCTGGACGGTTGCGTTGACCTTGAGTCCCAGGCACCTTCTCCGCTGAAAGTATCATCCCTACATTCCATCTAACTCCCCGTACCATGCCTCCCTCTCTCTAGCTTTCGAAAACAAAGAGTTAGTCTTACTAACGAGACATGTGTCCTTGCACCTGCAACAAAAGATACTTTCAACAGAAACCTTCTACTGTGCAAATTAAATCTACCGTTTGTACCCAGAGAGCCTTACCAAGAGAATCTTTTCACTGCCTACAAAAATAAGCTAACATAAGAATAAACCAGGCCTTCCCTAAGCATATATATAGTCAGGCCTTTACATATAACTTTTAAACACACATCTTATGTTTCCCTATAAGCATTTTCATTACACTTCATATGCAAACAATGAATTACATGTGCAACTTTAATATGGTGCACGTTTAAACTACTGCAATTACATTACATCCACAAACTAATTTCTCTATGCATTATGTTCACACAATTCAATAAGCATTACATTACATCATTATCCTAGCACCCTTATACTGCCGAGTTCACTTTGTCTCAGTGAACTACTCATTCTTTACTAAACATGCATGGGTATACAATGGAATATAAACGAATATATGTCTGAATACATATGGGTGCGGCCTATCAGTGATTATGATGCACCCCTACAATTCACAAGAACATTTCGCTCTATCAGTTCCCCCTTTGATGACTCCTGTCATCACATCTCATTCTACTCCCTCGGAGAAGGAACCGACCTAAACAGAACTTGTTCCCATCTTCCCTGATCTGAAGTTCTCCATGCTCTTGAGCCTTTGATACTGATTGTCCTGCAATCTTGCCAATCTCATGTCATTTTCCCTCAAAGCTCTCTTGACTCTGCCTGCTCGATACCACTTGTAGGCCTTGATCATAATCCACAAGCCAGCCACACAAACCACCAAAATAAGGAGTGGTCTCAGGAAGTACCCAAGGAATCCCTTTCCTAGGTTCGCAAACCAACCTCCCACTTGACCAAAACCCTTTCCGACCTTTTCCCAGGCCCCTTCTTCGGTCAAATCCGCTATCTTTGTGTGGATCATAGTGATGTTACTTATATATTTCTCCAGATCCTTGCTACGGTCTGGTATATAAGTGCAGCACTCTTGAACCTTCAGCATTTTACAGACTCCGCCCTCTTTTGCCAATAGGACATCTAAAGCAAGGCGATTCTGCAAAACCATTCCCCTTATCGACAACATCTCTCCTTCCACCAACACCAACGACTTTGCTGTGTTCATCGAAAATTCATCCACCACAGTCGCTAACCTCCGGATCTTCACATCATTCAAGACTACTCCTAGACTAGGTATCATAGCTCCAAAGATATCCCCCACAACGATTCCTGCACTTGCAGCTCTTCTCGTTCTTGAATGCTCTCCACCCTCCAGAAGATTTAAGTCTTCTGTATGGTAAATCTTTGGAAATATTATTGACAAATAACATGTTCCATACCAATTTGCAGGCAACCTCACATAAGCATTCTTCCCACATACGTAATACACCGTAGGTATCACTTGTACAGGACCTTGGAGAAAATCTTTTGCTACATCTGCCATGGTGAAAACGTGATCACAAGTACTCTGTCCCACTGGAACCTTTTCGTAGTAAGTCTGATAACGCCTTATACACAACTTACCCCTCTGCTCCTTATCTAACGCTATAGGACCATAGCTTCCCCTGGTCTTATGCAACCGTTCTTCCTCCGTCCAATCTGTCCTGTGATGCCCTAAATCTCGGGATTCAGTCAGCTTTCTATACCTATCTTCAACCTGATCTACAAACTTTCTCTCTACATCCGACATCAAGCAAGTCAGATTGTGTCTGTGTGCAAATGCTGTATCCAATTCCAAACTCGGTATGAAGTACTTCCTCAGTCTGTCCTCGGTCTTATAATAGTCATACTTATTCAGATGCTTGTAAGCTGGGACTTCAGGAAGCACTGCGTCGAAATTGGAAAAGAAATACTCGAACTGCTCTCTCTCATAAAACAAACTAAACAAAAGACTACATGAAATACCATAAGTCAGTGGAAGATGATGATACCTAATACCCTCATCCACCGAAGTAGGCAACTGCATACACACATAACAATCTTTCGCATCCATCACGTCAACATACTCATACAACAACTTAGCATACGCATTAAGCTTAAAATCACCCTTAGACAAATCTACATGTAATCTACGACTTTCTTCTAATAACATAGCTCTTTCAGCTGCCCTGTCTACCCCCTGTGGAGGGAGGATCTGCAATATTTTTACATATTCAGAACCCCTAAAGTCTCCCCTAGGTGTTCCTGGGGTGGGGGTCTTGTAGATATATGTAGCGTACTTATAAAATATGTTTTTATAAGCCCTGGTGCTGGAAAAATGGCCCAAGTCACTTTCCCCATTGCAAATCCCTTGCCATAGGTTAACATTGGAAAAGGTTATTAGTTAATAACTGGAGAAAGAAAAGCCATAAAACTAGGATTAAAAGACTCAGTAGAATGGTAATGATAAATCCAACAATATGGTATTGTTGAATTTATTGTAAAATGTACAGACAAGAAGTTGTAAGACTTTTTTTTGTCTGTAAGCCAAAATTCAACCCTGTACTGCTCTGCCCTGATTGGTCAGAGATAAGTGGGTGAGCCTGGCTGCTTTGAAGAGGTGATAAATGACCCCTGGGGTTAGGAAGCCTCTCGGGGAGGAGAGGTTGCTGGGCATAGTAATGCCAGAGCAGAGGGAGGAGCCGTCAACCATGGACTTCAAGCGAAGGGGATGACCCCTGTTCACCTCCAGCCAGATGCTAGGTTTAAGGAAGGAATGAGCAGATGCAAGGGGGAGAGACTATGGAGATTAGCCATCCTAGGGGTGTGTTTAGCCAGCTCTTCTCTCCCTGCTGAAAATTCGGACATATTGAATTTTGGAAGAATAGTGGTGTCTGGGTTAGCATTTTGCCACACTCTGCAGGAAGTGGTCAGACCTTTGGGTGGAACCCTGCAGCTCATTGGACAGGGGTGCCCTCCTGCTTGACCCCAGAGAACACTGAATAAGTATCTGAGAGGGGCGGTGCCTCTCAGATCTGCTGCTTGAAACTTAAGAAAGCAAGACGGGCCATGCTGAAGAGTTTGATGTGCATTTCCAACGGCCTGGACTCTGAAGATTGCGCCTTTTTGCACCATTTGAAACTACAGCCCTGTGGATCAAACCTGCTTCAAAAGGACTAAAGAGTGGACTCCCTGCAAGCTACAGGTTAATAGTGCTCACCTGGACCATCACCACAAAGAATCCCCAGCCTGAAGTACTACCAGTGGATTTGTAAGGGTTTTGTCCAAGTGGATGGTGGGAATTGAAGTCTCACACTTTCAAGGACCCTCTTGGAGATTCCAGAACCTTGGATTGTGTGTTGGATACTTTAGGACCCGCAAGAAGAACTTCAGGAAGAAGTTCTAACTGGACCCAGCCTGCTAAAGGGGGCTGCACAAGACTGGTGAGAGATCCTCCAGAACAATTGCTAAAGGTGAATGTGTCCCTGTCAGAGGCAACGAAATGACTAAAAGGGGCACTGTTGGTTTCTAAGCACTAGAAAGTGACTAATCTTTTTTAAAAAAAATCATATCTCTGGTTCCCTACAGTGGATTTTTTTCGTTTTGGTGTCATTTAAAAGATAAAAAATATTGCCTATTTTTATAAATTGGTGTTGGATTTTTATTTTGTGTTGTGTCTTAATTATTTACTGAATTGGTGTTTTTAAATGCTTTACATACCTGTCTTTGAAGTTAAGCCTGCCTGCTCGCAGCCACGTTACCAAGGGTTGAGCATAGGAATAATTTTCTAAGACCTATTCTGAGACTTATACTGTGGTAGTGACCTTATTGTCAGTGGCAGACCTACATTTGCCCCTACCAATAATCCACTTTCCAACAGGCACATATGGCATTAAGGTATCGACATAACATGGGAAAGTCATTTGCTTGTTTTAGGTAAACTCTATAATACTAATGTGCATCTATTGTGTTGTACTTTATAGGCCTATCATGAATATAATTCAAATTAAAAAGCGTATACGTAGAACACTGAAGGTAGGAAACGCATAATAATTCACAGTACTCTTTGGTTGTATATTATAAAGATTATAATTGTTTCAGCTTTGGGAGGGCACAAAGTTTCATCAGACCATACAGAGTCATATATTTCTCTATATTACCATATAGAGTAATATAAAGAAATGCAAAGATTATTAAAATGGATATCATAAACCACATTAGGAATAAGCTCCTGAATCCAGACTGATAAAATTAATAAAATGGTAATGTCTTTAGACATCAATGCTCCAACAGTAAAGACCATGCCCAGCTGAATGAAAATATCCAGTCGCTCTTTTTCACTCTCTTTTCAATTCCGCTTAGCCCGGGTCTACTTCTAACCAACCTAATGTGTGTGGTTGGCAGTGTATCAGAGGATAGTGCAAGCATACATAAACTGTGAAGCAGGCAAATCAGACTGCCCATGGCCAACTAGTGAAGTCAATTGCCCATCACTTTCATAGTATCCCTTTCAACAACCAGAACAATTTAAAATGAAATTGAATGATACTATTTGGCTGGCTGTAGTTTGGGGAGGCAAATGCAAAAAGAACAATTGATGGACAGAATGCAGAACAATGTCATACATTCACCCCAGTACAGAGATCTGGGCCCAAATCCATCGTTTTTTTGCTCACTATGCCATTCCAGTTTGGACCCAGCCATATGCAAATCAGTCTTGACCCTATGCCCAATGGGAACAGTCCAGCCTGAACTGCCAGGCCAGGTCCTCCCTGGACTGGAAACAAGCATCCTAGGACCGGTTTCGGGGTTTCAGTCCTCTTCAGCCAGGATAGCTTGACTCCAGTGGCATGGAGAGCACGCGACCCACGATTGGGCATACCCGCCCCACTCGGAGTGACAAATGCAAATGAACAATTGATGGACAGAATGCAGAACAATGTCATACATTCACCCCAGTACAGCGATCTGGGCCTAAATCCACCGTTTTTTGCTCACCATACAATTCCAGTTTGGACCAAGCCATATGCAAATCAGTCTTGACCTAGGCCCAATGGGAACAGTCCAGCCCGAACTGCCAGGCCAGGTCCTCCCTAGACTGGAAACAAGCATCCTAGGACCGGTTCCGGGGTTTCACCCCACATCAGCCAGGATAGCTTGACTCTAGTGGCATGGAGAGCACGGGACCCACGTCTGGACATACCCGTCCCACTCGGGGTGATAAATGCAAAAAGAACAATTGATGGACAGAATGCAGAACAATGTCATAGATTCACCCCAGTATAGAGATCTGGGCCTAATTCCATCGTATTTTTTGCTCACCATGCCATTCCAGTTTGGACCCAGCCATATGCAAATCAGTCTTGACCCTGTGCCCAATGGGAACAGTGGAGCCCGAACTGCCAGGCCAGGTCCTCCCTGGACTAGGAACAAGCATCCTAGGACCGGTTTCAGGGTCTCACCCCTCATCAGTCAGGATAGCTTGACTCCAGTGGCATGGAGTGCACGGGACCAACGTCTGGGCATACCCGTCCCACTCAGGGTGACAAATGCAAAAAGAACAATTGATGGACAGAATGCAGAACAATGTCATACATTCACCCCAGTACAGAGATCTGGGCCAACATAGCAAAACCAAAGGGGATGATGGACGGAGTGTTGAACATAGCAAGCACTCACCCCCAGTCAACTGATCTGGGTTTAATCCATCATCATTCCTTAGCTCACTCCGCCACCCCAGTTCAGACATGGCCATATGCAAATCAGTCTGACCCTGTGCCTCATGGGAACAGTCCAGCCCGAACTGCCAAGCCATGTCTTCCCTGGACCGGAAACAAGCATCCTGGGACCGGTTTGCGGCTTACAGCCGTCATCAGCCAGGCTATCTTGAATCCAGTGGCAAAGTGAGCAAGGGACCCACGTCTGGGCATACCCTGCCAACTTAGGGCGAACATAGCAAAACCAAAGGGGATGATGGACGGAGTGTTGAACATAGCAAGCACTCACCCCCAGTCAACTGATCTGGGTTTAATCCATCATCATTCTTTAGCTCACTCCGCCACCCCAGTTCAGACATGGCCATATGCAAATCAGTCTGACCCTGTGCCTCATGGGAACAGTCCAGCCCGAACTGACAAGCCATGTCTTCCCTGGACCGGAAACAAGCATCCTGGGACCGGTTTCTGGCTTACAGCCGTCATCAGCCAGGCTATCTTGAATCCAGTGGCAAAGTGAGCAAGGGACCCATGTCTGGGCATACCCTGCCAACTTAGGGCGAACATAGCAAAACCAAAGGGGATGATGGACGGAGTGTTGAACATGGCAATCACTCACCCCCAGTCAACTGATCTGGGTTTAATCCATCATCATTCTTTAGCTCACTCCGCCACCCCAGTTCAGACATGGCCATATGCAAATCAGTCTGACCCTGTGCCTCATGGGAACAGTCCAGCCCGAACTGCCAAGCCATGTTTTCCCTGGAATGGAAACAAGCATCCTGGGACCGGTTTCTGGCTTACAGCTGTCATCAGCCAGGCTATCTTGAATCCAGTGGCAAAGTGAGCAAGGGACCCACGTCTGGGCATACCCTGCCAACTTAGGGCGAACATAGCAAAACCAAAGGGGATGATGGACGGAGTGTTGAACATAGCAAGCACTCACCCCCAGTCAACTGATCTGGGTTTAATCCATCATCATTCTTTAGCTCACTCCGCCACCCCAGTTCAGACATGGCCATATGCAAATCAGTCTGACCCTGTGCCTCATGGGAACAGTCCAGCCCGAACTGCCAAGCCATGTCTTCCCTGGACCGGAAACAAGCATCCTGGGACCGGTTTCTGGCTTACAGCCGTCATCAGCCAGGCTATCTTGAATCCAGTGGCAAAGTGAGCAAGGGACCCACGTCTGGGCATACCCTGCCAACTTAGGGCGAACATAGGAAAACCAAAGGGGATGATGGACGGAGTGTTGAACATAGCAAGCACTCACCCCCAGTCAACTGATCTGGGTTTAATCCATCATCATTCTTTAGCTCACTCCGCCACCCCAGTTCAGACATGGCCATATGCAAATCAGTCTGACCCTGTGCCTCATGGGAACAGTCCAGCCCGAACTGCCAAGCAATGTCTTCCCTGGACCGGAAACAAGCATCCTGGGCCTACATCCTAAGCCCTGAAACCGGTCCTAGGATGCTTGATTCCAGTCAAGGGAGGACCTGGCTTGGCAGTTCGGGCTGGACTGTTCCCACAAGGAACAGGGTCAAGACTAATTTGCATATGGCTGGGTCCAAACTGGGGTGGTGTGGTGAGCAAAAGAATGATGGATTAAACCCAGATCCTTGTGACTGGGGGTGAATGTTTGCATTGTCCAGCAATCCGTCCATCAATTTTTTCTTTTGCATATGTCGCCCTAAGTGGGAAGGGTATGCCCAGACGTGGGTCCCGTGCTCACTACACCACTGGATTCAAGCTAGCCTGGCTGATTAAGGGTGATGCCCTGAAACCGGTCCTAGGATGCTTGTTTCCGGTCCAGGGAGGACCTGGCTTGGCAGTTCGGGCTGGACTGTTCCCACAAGGAACAGGGTCAAGACTGATTTGCATATGGCTGGGTCCAAACTGGGGTGGTGTGGTGAGCAAAAGAATGATGGATTAAACCCAGATCCTTGTGACTGGGGGTGAATGTTTGCATTGTCCAGCATTCCGTCTATCAATTATTTCTTTTGCATATGTCGCCCTAAGTGGGAAGGGTATGCCCAGACGTGGGTCCCGTGCTCACTACACCACTCGATTCAAGCTAGCCTGGCTGATGAAGGGTGATGCCCTGAAACCGGTGCTAGGATGCTTGTTTCCGGTCCAGGAGGACCTGGCTTGGCAGTTCGGGCTGGACTGTTCCCACAAGAACAGGGTCAAGACTGATTTGCATATGGCTGGGTCCAAACTGGGGTGGTGTGGTGAGCAAAAGAATGATGGATTAAACCCAGATCCTTGTGACTGGGGGTGAATGTTTACATTGTCCAGCATTCCGTCCATCAATTGTTTCTTTTGCATATGTTGCCCTAAGTGGGAAGGGTATGCGCAGACGTGGGTCCCGTGCTCACTACACCACTCGATTCAAGCAGGCCTGGCTGATGAAGGGTGATGCCCTGAAACCGGTCCTAGGATGCTTGTTTCCGGTCCAGGGAGGACTTGGCTTGGCAGTTCGGGCTGGACTGTTCCCACAAGGAACAGGGTCAAGACTGATATGCATATGGCTGGGTCCAAACTGGGGTGGTGTGGTGAGCAAAAGAATGATGGATTAAACCCAGATCCTTGTCACTGGGGGTGAATGTTTCCATTGTCCAGCATTCCGTACATCAATTGTTTCTTTTGCATATGTCACCCTAAGTTGGAAGGGTATGCCCAGACGTGAGTCCCTTGCTCACTACACCACTGGATTCAAGCTAGCCTGGCTGATGAAGGGTGATGCCCTAAAACTGGTCCTAGGATGCTTGTTGCCAGTCCAGGGAGGACCTGGCTTGCCAGTTCGGGCTGGACTGTTCCCACAAGGAACAGGGTCAAGACTGATTTGCATATGGCTGGGTCCAAACTAGGGTGGTGTGGTGAGCAAAAGAATGATGGATTAAACCCAGATCCTTCTGACTGGGGGTTAATGTTTGCATTGTCTTGCATTCTGTCCATCAATTGTTTCTTTTGCATATGTCGCCCTAAGTGCGAAGGGTATGCCCAGACGTGGGTCCCGTGCTCACTACACCACTGGATTCAAGCTAGCCTAGCTGATGAAGGGAGATGCCCTGAAACCGGTCCTAGGATGCTTGTTTCCGGTCGAGGGAGGACCTGGCTTTGCAGTTCGGGCTGGACTGTTCCCACAAGGAACAGGGTCAAGACTGAATTGCATATGGCTGGGTCCAAACTGGGGTCGTGTGGTGAGCAAACGAATGATGGATTAAACCCAGATCCTTGTGACTGGCGGTGAATGTTTGCATTGTACAGCATTCCGTCCATCAATTGTTTCTTTTGCATATGTCGCCCTAAGTGGGAAGGGTATGCCCAGACGTGGGTCCCGTGCTCACTACAACGCTGCATTCAAGCTATCCTGGCTGAGAAAGGGTGATGCTCTGAAACCGGTCCTAGGATGCTTGTTTCCGGCCTAGGGAGGACCTGGCTTGGCAGTTCAGGCTGGACTGTTCCCACAAGGAACAGGGTCAAGACTGATTTGCATATGGCTGGCTCCAAACTAGGGTGGTGTGGTGAGCAAAAGAATGATGGATTAAACCCAGATTCTTCTGACTGGGGGTGAATGTTTGCATTGTCCAGCATTCTGTCCATCAATTGTTTCTTTTGCATATGTCGCCCTAAGTGCGAAGGGTATGCCCAGACGTGGGTCCCGTGCTCACTACACCACTGGATTCAAGCTAGCCTAGCTGATGAAGGGTGATGCCCTGAAACTGGTCCTAGGATGCTTGTTTCCGGTACAGGGAGGACCTGGCTTGGCAGTTCGGGCTGGACTGTTCCAACAAGGAACAGGGTCAAGACTGATTTGCATATGGCTGGGTCCAAACGGGGGTGGCGTGGTGAGCAAAAGAATGATGGATTAAACCCAGATCTTTGTGACTGGGGGTGAATGTTTGCATTGTCCAGCATTCCGTCCATCAATTGATTCTTTTGCATATGTCGCTAAGTGGGAAGGGTATGCCCAGACGTGGGTCCCGTGCCCACTACACCACTAGATTCAAGCTAGCCTGGCTGATAAAGGGTGATGCCCTGAAACCGGTCCTAGGATGCTTGTTTCCGGTCCAGGGAGGACCTGGCTTGGCAGTACTGGCTGGAATGTTCCCACAAGGAACAGGGTCAAGACTGATTTGCATATGGCTGGGTCCAAACTGGAGTGGTGTGGTGAGCAAAAGAATGATGGATTAAACCCAGATCCTTGTGACTGGGGGTGAATGTTTGCATTGTGCAGCATTCCGTCCATCAATTGTTTCTTTTGCATATGTTGCCCTAAGTGGGAAGGGTATGCCCAGATGTGGGTCCTGTGCTCACTATACCACTGGATTCAAGCTAGCCTGGCTGATGAAGGGTGATGCCCTGAAACTGGTCCTAGGATGCTTGTTTCCGATCCAGGGAGGACCTGGCTTGGCAGTTCGGGCTGGACTGTTCCCACAAGGAACAGGGTCAAGACTGATTTGCATATGGCTGGGTCCAAACTGGGGTGGTGTGGTGAGCAAAAGAATGATGGATTAAACCCAGATCCTTGTGACTGGGGGTGAATGTTTGCATTGTCCAGCATTCCGTCTGTTAGAAATGGGGGTTTCTAGTTGGCAATGGCTGGCACCACTGTCCAAATAGGGACCCTTCTTCCTAAGTCAGGGCGAGTGGGCTACCCCCTTTGATAACCTCTGCTCAACCCTGTGGTAACGTAGCATGAGCAGTTAGGCCTATCTCAGAGGCAGTGTGTGAAGCATTTATGACCATGCACAATAAGGCAGTAACGACACCACAAAAGGACACAACTCAAGTAGGTATAGAAAAAATAGTATCTTTATCTAAGGTTTAGTACGAGACTCTCAAAAGCGTTTTAACCAGTCACAATGCACGTAAATCAGTAGGGACTTAAAAAGGCAATACGTATTCACCAGAACGTTGCACGGACTGAGTTCAAGGCCTGGGTCTACGTGACCCGTTGCGCACCAGATACCTGCCGTTGGACTGGGACACAGCACGTAGCTTCTCGAAGAAGCGGAGACGGTGACAGGCAGACTCCCAGCGACCACAGTTCTCAATGGCAGTGGTCCGCAAAGTGCACTCACAATGATTCGGGCACTCGGGGACAGGCTGGCTCCCAGCGGCAGCAGCACACGGCTGCGGCGGCCCGGGCTGGTGGTGGCGATGACTCTCGTCGTGCAGCTCCGTGGTGGGCTCGCGGTGGCAGCAGCGCCCTCCTGGCTGCGGCGGCCCACGGGACGATTCACGATGGTGCAAGGTTGGCAAAGATGCGGGCACTCAGCGGCAGCAGCTCTCTCTTAGCTGTGGCGGCCCACATGACAAATCCCAATGATGCTTATTTAGCAAAGGTGAGAGCACTCAGCGGCGGCAGCCCTCTCTTGGCTGCGGCGGCTCACAGGACAAATCTTGGTGATGCAAAGTTAGCAAAGGTGCGAGCACTCCGTGGCAGCAACTCTCTCTTAGCTGCAGCGGCTCACAGGACAAATCACGATGAGGCAAAGTTAGCAAGGGTGCGAGCCCTCAGCGGTGGCAGCTCTCTTAGCTGCGGCGGCTCACAGGACAAATCACGATGATGCAAAGTTAGCAAGGGTGCGAGCCCTCAGTGGCGGCAGCTCTCTCTTAGCTGCGGTGGCTCACAGGACAAATCACGATGTTGCACAACTGACACAAGTGCGGGCATCCAGCGGCTGCAGCTCTCTTAGCTGTGGCGGCCCACAGGACAATTCACGATGTTGCACAGCTGACACAAGTGCGGGCATCCAGCGGCGGCAGCTCTCTTAGCTGCGGCGGCCCACAGGACAATTCACGATGTTGCACAGCTGACACAAGTGCGGGCATCCAGCGGCGGCAGCTCTCTTAGCTGCGGCCGCCCGCAGGACAATTCACGATGTTGCACAGCTGACACAAGTGCGGGCACTCAGCGGCAGCAGCTCTCTCTTAGCTACGGCGGCCCACACGGTTTCAGCGAAGGTTCTGAGGATTCAAAATAAGGCGGGCACTCAGAGGCGGCAGCTCTCTCTTAGCTGCGGCGGCCCATACAGTTTCAGCGAAGGTTCTGAAGATTCAAATTAAGGCGGGCACTCAGCGGCGGCAGCTCTCTCTTAGCTGTGGTGGCCCACACAGTTTCAGCGAAGGTTCTGAAGATTCAAATTAAGGCGGGTACTCAGCGGCGGCAGCTCTCTCTTAGCTGCGGCGGCCCACGCACAGAGTTCACAAGGGTTACCAGTCCGCGTTCCTCACAGTAGGACTAGAGGTTCCGGATTACTCGACGGAGGCCTCACCTGCAAGTAGAATTCCTAGCAAAGGAATTCGGGCGGCTGACGGGGTGAAGTCTAATGTCCCTGAGACTTCAGCAGGAGGCGCTCTCAATTCAGGCCCTTGGGTAGTTTCTTCAGCAAGCTTGGTGAAAGTTTCAAAGTCCTTTCCTCTGTCCGCTCGGACAGAGTTTCGTCTTGACATCCAGAAGGAACACCCCTGAAACAGGTTTCAGCGCAGCGTTTTATACTTAAAAAGTCTTTGTTCTCTGTAGTCACAAATCACTGCATCCAGCCAAAACCAGTTCGGTGGGGTCGGGGAGCACTTGGTTTACGAGGCGACATCCTGCCCTTTGAGAATCTGGGGGTCTGCTATCAGACGCCCAGTGGGAGGTGGAGCCATCATTCACCTTGCCAGGCACGGCCCTGCTCAGATCAAAGAGTCACCCCTCTCCATACTATAAATGCCGATCTCTCTCTCCAGCCAGGTCTGACCCAGCTGGCCCTGCTGCTCCAAACCCAGACGGCCAATACACACGCTAGCAAAGCCTACAGGAAAGCTGAGGCCAGAAAATACCTCGTTTCTAGCAGAGGTATTTTCGAACACGGGCTACGCAAATAATCCTCACCAAAAGATGTATCTCAACCTCCCGAGCTCAAACATATCAAATTTGACGTTCCTATCAGGTTCCTGGGGGCAGGTAGGATTAGGGCATGTCATACTCAGCCTGCCCATTCTGGCCCATGAGAACGGATAGCCTCACAATAGTAAACAGTGAAATGGAGGGTAACTCGCTATTAGAACATGCTACACAGACATACTTTAAAAGCTGCTTCGGTGTGTAGCGCAAATCAGCGCTGCCGGCCCACCAGCAGTATTTGGTCTACCAGCACTGGGCACACACAGTGCACTGATACTAGGGATTGACAGGTAAACCAAACGAGCCAATTATGATTATCCCAATTCATACAGTTATCTTTACACAGGGAGCATTCACGCTGTGTCACTGATTGGCAGTGGCACAGCGCCTAGAGCATCTAAATCCAGCCAACATAAAAGGTCAGAAGCGAAAAGAGGAGGGGAGACCCGCGCCAATGATGCCAGGTCTAACACACGTCCCCTCCAGCTGAAATGTGGGGAGAACTAACCATTCCCTTGGGAGTTCTCATCACTAAGGCGGAAAAATCTGGACAGACCATCAGCATTGGCGTGTTCTGTACCAGGGCGGTGTTCCACCGTGAAATCCATACCCTGTAGGGAAATGGACCACCTCAACAACTTGGGATTCTCACCCCTCATATGCATCAACCATCTAAGGGGCCTGTGGTCTGTCTGAACTCGGAAGTGAGCCCCAAACAGATATGGTCTCAGCTTCTTCAGCGCCCAGACCACAGCAAATGCCTCATGCTCAATTGCACTCCACCTCTGTTCCCGGGGAAGTAACCTCCTGCTTAGGAAGGCTACCGGTTGGTCTAGTCCCTCCTCATTGATCTGTGACAGAACGGCCCCTATACCATGCTCTGAGGCGTCTGTCTGGACAACAAATTCCTTTGAAAAGTCGGGCGCCTGAAGCACGGGTGCGGTGCACATGGCAGTCTTCAGGGCGTCAAAAGCGTTCTGACAGATGTCAGTCCAGTTTACCTTCTTTGGCTGCTTCTTAGAAGTCAGCTCAGTCAAGGGTGCAACAATGTTGCCATATCCCTTCACAAACCTCCTGTAGTACCCTGTGAGTCCTAAGAAGGCTCTCACCTGCGTCTGAGTCTTGGGGGGTTCCCACGCCAGGATAGTTTCAATTTTGGGCTGAAGGGGCACCACCTTGCCGCTCCGCATCTGGTGCCCCAAATACACTACAGAACCCTGCCCAATCTGGCTCTTACTGGCTTTGATTGTGAGGCCTGCTTTCCGCAGTGCCATCAATACCTCCCAGAGGTGGCGCAGGTGGTCCTCCCAAGAGGAGCTAAACACCGCAATGTCATCCAGGTAGGCGGCACTGAAGTCTTCCAGCCCAACCAACACCCTGTTGACCAGCCTCTGAAAGGTGGCAGGGGCATTCTTCATTCCAAAGGGCATCACCCGGAGCTTGTAGTGCCCATCGGGTGTAGAGAAGGCTGACCTCTCCTTTGCTCCCTCGGTCAAGGCGATCTGCCAATACCCAGACGTCAAATCAAATGTGCTGAGGTATTTTGCAGCCCTTAACCGATCTATGAGCTCATCAGCTCTGGGGATGGGGTGCGCGTCAGTCTTCGTGACGGAATTGAGGCCCCGATAGTCCACGCAGAACCGAAGTTCTGGGGTGGTACCAGGCGCTGCAGCTTTTGGTACCAGGACCACTGGGCTGGACCAAGGGCTGCTAGAGGACTCAATCACCCCAAGGGCAAACATTTTGGTAACCTCATCCTTACCCAGTCAGTCACTCGGTAAGCCTTGTGATTAATGGGAGGACTGTCCCCGGTGTCCACGTCATGGACACACCAATCAGTGACACTAGGTACCAGGGAGAACAGATCACTGAATTGCCCCAACAGTTGGCGACAATCACCCTGCTGCTCAGGGGTCAGTGTGGTGGAGAGGACCACACCCTCCACTGACCCATCTCGCTCCCCTGCACACAGGAGGTCAGGAAGGGGCTCGCTCTCCTCCTCCATCCCAGCATATGTGGCCAGAAGCATGCCCACTTCAGACCTCTCAAAGTGGGGCTTCAGGCGGTTAACATGCAGGACCCGCAAGGGGTCCCTGGGAGACTGCAAGTCCACCACGTAGGTAACAGGACTCTTGCGCTCCACCACCTCAAAGGGGCCGGTCCACTTATCCTGGAGCGCACAGGGCTCCACCGGGGCCATGACCCAAACCTTCTGTCCAGGCTGAAACTCAATCAGAGTGGCATTCTGATCGTGCCAGCGTTTCATCTCTTCCTGGCTGGCCTCCAGGTTTGCCTCAGCAAGTTTCCTGAAGCGCCGAGTCTGGTTCCTGAAGGCCAGCATGTAACTAAACACATCCTGGGGAGGTTTCCTGGGAGATTGCTCCCAGCCTTCCTTGACCAGACTCAGAGGCCCTCTTACCGGGTGACCATAGAGCAGCTCAAAGGGACTGGACCCTAAGGACTTCTGTGGCACCTCACGGTAAGCAAACAACAGGCATGGCAAGAGGACATCCCACTTACGCCTCATGGGCTCACCTAGGCCCATAATCATGCCCTTGAGGGTCCATTTGAATCTCTCAAACAGCCCATTACCCTGGGGGTGGTAAGGAGTGGTGAACTTATACGTTACCCCACACTCCTCCCACAGAGACTTCATGTACTTGGAGATGAAGTTAGTTCCCCTATCGGACACCACCTCTCTGGGGAATCCCACACAGGAGAAAATCCCCATCAGTGCCCGTCCCACCACGGGGGCCATCACTGTCCTGAGCGGAATGGCCTCAGGGTACTGGGTGGCATGGTCCACCAAGACCAGGATGAACATGTTGCCCATGGCTGTCTTGGGATCCAGAGGCCCCACAATATCAATGCCCACTCTCTCGAATGGGGTGCTCACCACGGGAAAGGGCTGTAGTGGGGCCTTAATCTTTCCCCCACTCTTCCCACTTGCCTGGCAAGTCTCACACGTCCTGCAGTGAGCATCTGAGCTCCTGCGCATCTGGGGCCAATAGAAGTGGGTGACCAGCCTCTCAAAGGTCTTGGTCTGCCCCAGATGTCCGGCCAGTGGCACATCATGAGCCAACCCCAGTAGGAAGGTCCTGAAGCGCTGGGCACCACCAGCACACGGGCTGACCCAGGCTCAGCAACCTTAGGCTCGCTGTAAAGGAGGTCGTTCTCCCAATCGATCCAATGTGACCCTGTCTGGTCACCTACTGCCTGGGCGGCGGCCTGTCGCCACACCCCCTCAAGAGAAGGGCAGGTTCTCTGCTGCTCGCAAAATTCCTCCCTGGAGGGCCCCCCTTCCTGCTGCCAATGGGTTAGCTCCGGTAGGTCCCCCAGTTCGGCCACTTGTTCCCCTGTAGGTTCCAGGGCATCTCCCTCAAGGTCTGCTCCCTCCGGGACCGTGGGAACTGCGGGGGCCGGTTTCCCGCGCCCCCTACCCCTTCTCTTTGAGGCAGGGACCTGGGCCACACTTCCAGGCTCCAGACCCTCTTGAACATCCTTCTGAGCTGTCATGGACCGAGTGGTCACACACGCCCACTCAGGCAAACCCAACATTTCCAAATGAGACTTTCTCTCCACCGTAGCCCACGGGGAGTTCTCCAGATCGTTGCCCAACAGACAGTCTACAGGCATGGCGGCCCTCACAGCCACTTGAAGAGTTCCTGTGACCCTCCCCCCCACTCGAAGGGAACCTGAGCCACTTCACACTGGCTCTCTGAGTTGTCTGCTGACACTACGGGGCAGAATGCATGGGGGACAACTTGCTCTTTGGACACCAACCGGGAGCTGACAACAGTCACACTAGCTCCGATGTCCCTGAGAGCCTCCACCCTATGGCCATTGGTGGTCACCCACTGCCGGTACTTCTGAGTGTTGGTCGGCAGTGTGGGGTTAGGGACCTTCTCGAAGTCCCCTAGCGAGACAAGGGTTAACTCTACGGGATCCCACCCACCTTGGACCTCCATTTCCTCCCCCCCCAGGGCTACACTGGCAATCTGGCGGGATGGTGCACGGCGTGGTGCACGAGGGGATACATTGGGATCCCTCTGGGGACACTGGGGATCATAATACCGGTGGCCCACTTGACCACACTTGAAACAAGTAAGGGGCCCCCTATGAACAGGCCTACCTGTCGGGGACACTGACTTCTTCTCAGGGGGAGGCTGGGACACCACTGCTTGGTTCCCTTGGGAATTACTTTGGGGCCCTCTCTGGAACTCCCTCTGTTTACCCTTGTCCCCCCCACTTTTCTGCTGGGGACCCTGCCCACCTCTGGCGAAGTCTCCCACAAAACCTTTGCGGACCCGGGTGCTCACCCAGCGGTCCGCTTCCTCAGCAAGCTTCCTAGGGTTAGTCAGCTTGCTATCAATCAGGTGCTGGCGAAGCTCTGGAAAACAGTTACTGGACAAATGCTCCCACACAAACAAATCATACAATTGCTCAAAAGTTTCCACTTTGCTACCTTTTACCCAGCGATCCATTGCTCTGCAGAAAAAAGACACATATTCAACCCACGTGGTACCCTCTAACTTCTTACAGGTCCTAAATCTCTGCCTGTACATTTCCGGGGTCAAACCATAACGGGTCATCAAAGCTTCTTTCATATGGGCATACACCATCCTGCTCTCCTCAGGCAGGTCCAACAGGGTATCCCTACCATCACTCACAAAGCGCCCCCACAATCCTGCTCCCCAATCCTGCTCAGGGACCCGGTGGGACACCATTGCTATCTCATAAGCAGCAAACCATTGCCCAATATCCTCACTCTTGTGAAAATCCTTAATGACATCCTTAGGAATATAAACTCTACTCTCAGGAGTTACTAAAGGTATGCTGCCACCAGAGGGGGAGACCGGGACACTCCTCGCCCTGATCTCTATCTCCCTCAACATTCTCTCATGTTCCATTCTCATTTTCTCAAGTTCAAATGACAATCGATTCTTCTCAATGTCTAACTTCTTACTCTGAAGGTCCTTCTGACCTTCCAATTTAGCCATCTCCAAACTATGCCTCCTATCTCTCTCCCTGTCCTCCAGCTCTTCTGGGGTCAGGCTCCTTTGGGATACACTAGTACCTGGATTGGAGGGCGTTCTATCTCCCCCCCTCTACTGCATCATCCTGCTGCCCTCCAGCATTCTCTTCCTCATCCCCAGCGGACTCTCTCGCTTCCCACCAGGCCTTCAGCGCCTTGTGGTACTCCTCCTTCCTAGAGAGACCTATCACGGGGACTGCGAATTGCCTACAAAAGGACTTCAGCTGTTTGGCAGTATAGGTATCTAATCTTTCCTCCTCAAAGGCGAGATCCTCCGAAGCATTGGATGTTGGCCTTCCCATATTAGCAGTACTCATGGCTGCGATCAACAATTCAATACTAAAACAACCAACTAAAAACAAATTCGGAGAGAAAAACAAAATCCGCGCGTGTCTGCGCTTTGGTCTGTACTCACTAGTGGTGTCTACCAGTTATTGTACGTGGATCATAAATGCAAGTCCTGATCCTCACCGCTGACCGCCAATGTTAGAAATGGGGGTCTCTTGTAGGCAATGGCTGGCACCACTGTCCAAATAGGGACCCTTCTTCCTAAGTCAGGGCGAGTGGGCTACCCCCTTTGATAACCCATGCTCAACCCTGTGGTAACGTAGCACGAGCAGTTAGGCCTATCTCAGAGGCAGTGTGTGAAGCATTTATGACCATGCACAATAAGGCAGTAACGACACCACAAAAGGACACAACTCAATTAGGTATAGAAAAAATAGTATCTTTATCTGAGGTTTAGTACGAGACTCTCAAAAGCGTTTTAACCAGTCACAATGCACGTAAATCAGTAGGGACTTAAAAAGGCAATACGTATTCACCAGAACGTGGCACGGACTGAGTTCAAGGCCTGGGTCTACGCGACCCGTTGCGCACCAGATACCTGCCGTTGGATGGGGACACAGCACGTAGCTTCTCGAAGAAGCGGAGACGGTGACAGGCGGACTCCCAGCGACCACAGTTCTCGATGGCAGTGGTCCGCAAAGTATACTCACAATGATTCAGGCACTCGGGGACAGGCGGGCTCCCAGCGGCAGCAGCACGCGGCGGCCCGGGCTGGTGGTGGCGATGACTCTCGTCATGCAGCTCCGTGGTGGGCTCACGGCGGCAGCAGCGCTCTCCTGGCTGCGGCAGCCCACGGGACGATTCACAATGGTGCAAGGTTGGCAAAGATGCGGGCACTCAGCGGCAGCAGCTCTCTCTTAGCTGCGGCGGCCCACAGGACAACTCCCAATGATGCAAATTTAGCAAAGGTGCGAGCACTCAGCGGCGGCAGCCCTCTCTTGGCTGCGGCGGCTCACAGGACAAATCTCGGTGATGCAAAGTTAGCAAAGGTGCGAGCACTCCGCGGCAGCAACTCTCTCTTAGCTGCGGCGGCTCACAGGACAATCCAAGATGAGGCAAAGTTAGCAAGGGTGCGAGCCCTCAGTGGCGGCAGCTCTCTCTTAGCTGCAGCGGCTCACAGGACAAATCACGATGATGCAAAGTTAGCAAGGGTGCGAGCCCTCAGCGGCGGCAGCTCTCTCTTAGCTGCGGCGGCTCCCAGGACAAATCACGATGTTGCACAACTGACACAAGTGCGGGCATCCAGCGGCGGCAGCTCTCTTAGCTGCGGCGGCCCACAGGACAATTCATGATGTTGCACAGCTGACACAAGTGCGGGCATCCAGCGTTGGCAGCTCTCTAAGCTGCGGCGGCCCGCAGGACAATTCACGATGTTGCACAGCTGACACAAGTGCGGGCACTCAGCGGCGGCAGCTCTCTCTTAGCTGTGGCGGCCCACACGGTTTCAGCGAAGGTTCTGAGGATTCAAAATAAGGCGGGCACTCAGCGGCAGCAGCTCTCTCTTAGCTGCGGCGGCCCACACAGTTTCAGCGAAGGTTCTGAAGATTCAAATTAAGGCGGGCACTCAGCGGCGGCAGCTCTCTCTTAGCTGCGGCGGCCCACACAGTTTCAGGGAAGGTTCTGAAGATTCAAATTAAGGTGGGCACTCAGCGGCGGCAGCTCTCTCTTAGCTGCGGCGGCCCACGCACAGAGTTCACAAGGGTTACCAGTCCGCGTTCCTCACAGTAGGACTAGAGGTTCCTGATTACTCGACGGAGGCCTCACCTGCAAGTAGAATTCCTAGCAAAGGAATTCGGGCGGCTGACGGGGTGAAGTCTAATGTCCCTGAGACTTCAGCAGGAGGCGCTCTCAATTCAGGCCCTTGGGTAGTTTCTTCAGCAAGCTTGGTGAAAGTTTCAAAGTCTTTTCCTCTGTCCGCTCGGACAGAGTTTCGTCTTGACATCCAGAAGGAACACCCCTGAAACAGGTTTCAGCGCAGCGTTTTATACCTAAAAAGTCTTTGTTCTCTGCAGTCACAAATCACTGCATCCAGCCAGAACCAGTTCGGTGGGGTCGGAGAGCACTTGGTTTACGAGGCGACATCCTGCCCTTTGAGAATCTGGGGGTCTGCTATCAGACGCCCAGTGGGAGGTGGAGCCATCATTCACCTTGCCAGGCACGGCCCTGCTCAGATCAAAGAGTCACCCCTCTCCATACTATAAATGCCGATCTCTCTCTCCAGCTAGGTCTGACCCAGCTGGCCCTGCTGCTCCAAAACCAGACGGCCAATACACACACTAGCAAAGCCTACAGGAAAGCTGAGGCCAGAAAATACCTCGTTTCTAGCAGAGGTATTTTCGAACACGGGCTACGCAAATAATACTCACCAAAAGATGTATCTCAACCTCCCGAGCTCAAACATATCAAATTCGATGTTCCTATCAGGTTCCTGGGGGAGGGTAGGATTAGGGCATGTCATACTCAGCCTGCCCATTCTGGCCCATGAGAACGGATAGCCTCACAATAGTAAACAGTGAAATGGAGGTTGACTCGCTATTAGGACATGCTACACAGACATACTTTAAAAGCTGCTTCGGTGGGTAGCGCAAATCAGCGCTGCCGGCCCACCAGCAGTATTTGGTCTACCAGCCCTGGGCACACACAGTGCACTGATAGTAGGGACTGACAGGTAAACCAAACGAGCCAATTATGATTATCCCAATTCATACAGTTATCTTTACACAGGGAGCATTCGCGCTGTGTCACTGATTGGCAGTGGCACAGCGCCCAGAGCATCTAAATCCAGCCAACATAAAAGGTCAGAAGCGAAAAGAGATGGGGAGACCCGCGCCAAAGATGCCAGGTCTAACACCGTCCATCAATTGTTTCTTTTGCATATGTCGCCCTAAGTGGGAAGGATATGCCCAGACGTGTGTCCCGTGCTCACTACACCACTGGATTCAAGCTAGCCTGGCTGATGAAGGGTGATGCCCTGAAACCGGTCCTAGGATGCTTGTTTCCGGTCCAGGGAGGACCTGGCTTGGCAGTTCAGGCTGGACTGTTCCCACAAGGAACAGGATCAAGACTAATTTGCATATGGGTGGGTCCAAACTGGGGTGGTGTGGTGAGCAAAAGAATGATGGATTAAACCCAGATCCTTGTGACTGGGGGTGAATGTTTGCATTGTACACCATTCCGTCCATCAATTGTTTCTTTTGCATATGTCGCCCTAAGTGGGAAGGGTATGCCCAGACGTGGGTCCCGTGCTAACTACACCACTGGATTCAAGCTAGCCTGGCTGTTGTAGGGTGATGCCCTGAAACCGGTCCTAGGAGGCTTGGTTCCGGTCCAGGGAGGACCTGGCTTGGCAGTTCAGGCTGGACTGTTCCCACAAGGAACAGGATCAAGACTAATTTGCATATGGGTGGGTCCAAACTGGGGTGGTGTGGTGAGCAAAAGAATGATGGATTAAACCCAGAGCCTTGTGACTGGGGGTGAATGTTTGCATTGTCCAGCATTCCGTCCATCAATTGTTTCTTTTGCATATGTCGCCCCAAGTGGGAAGGGTATGCCCAGGCGTGGGTCCCGTGCTCAATACACCATTGGATTCAAGCTAGCCTGGCTGATGAAGGGTGATGCCCTGAAACCGGTCCTAGGATGCTTGTTTCTGGTCCAGGGAGGACCTGGCTTGGCAGTTCGGGCTGGATTGTTCCCACAAGGAACAGGGTCAAGACTGATTTGCATATGGCTGGGTCCAAACTGGGGTGGTTTGGTGAGCAAAAGAATGATGGATTAAACCCAGATCCTTGTGACTGGGGGTGAATGTTTGCATTGTCCAGCATTCCGTCCATCAATTGTTTCTTTTGCATATGTTGCCCTACGTGGGAAGGATATGCCCAGACGTGGGTCCTGTGCTCACTATACCACTGGATTCAAGCAAGCCTGGCTGATGAAGGGTGATGCGCTGAAACCGGTCCTAGGATGCTTGTTTCCGGTCCAGGGAGGACCTCGCTTGGCAGTTCGGGCAGGACTGTTCCCACAAGGAACAGGGTCAAGACTGATTTGCATATGGCTGGGTCCAAACGGGGGTGGTGTGGTGAGCAAAAGAATGATGGATTAAACCGAGATCCTTGTGACTGGGGGTGAATGTTTGCATTGTCCAGCATTCCGTCCATCAATTGTTTCTTTTGCGTAGTTTGGGGATGGGCTGTTTAATCATATGCACGAGGAAGGGGACAAGGAGACCCTACTCACTAAGAAACCAGGGTAGTTAAATTATTATCAGAAACAATGGTTCCTGTGGAATAATAAGACCGTATATTGGTAATGGGATGCGCAATCGCAATAGGAAGGGTTAGAATAATGTCAGGGAGCGAAGAAACCACATACACCCTTGGTTTAGTTTGACACAGTTGTGTTTTATAATTCACATAAAGATATATAAAAAAAATGAAAACAAGGAGAATAATTGTGCGTAGTGTCCCCAGTGAAAACAGGAACCTAAAGTATTGGTGACATTTTTGTGACAAACTATAAATGATCTTAAAATAAAACTGCAAGGGGGCTAATTTCACTATGGCCCAACCGTATTACCTTACAATCTGGTTGGTATTGAAGTAGTTGCGCTGTACTTTATGTCGTAATGTCGTGGAATTTCTAAAAACAGGTTCTGGATTGCTGTAAGGTATAAAGTCCAAAGAGTCAATTAAGTATATACTCATAAGGACCATAGTTGATAAGTTAATATCGTCTCAATAAATACTTTGTTGTTATAAATGTCATCTTACAGAATGTTTCTAGTGTCTGTATTGACTATGAGAAAACGGCCGAAGTTGTCAGCTGTCTTAAAATAACATCGAACTCTGTACTACATAACCTAGAATTACTCAGTTGGGCATTGCCTTTGTAAAAGAAGTTTGAACCAACTCGGGAGACCGATTAGCATGGCTCGGGGAACGAAAGTCGTCTTTCACCTTATCAGTGTTAACAAAAGAGAAAAAGACGGAACACTGTTTATGTGAGACGATATCATCGGTTGCCTTAAAATGATTTACGTTGCTGCACTACATAGCAAGGATATACTCAATATGCAGCAGTTTATATAAGCACGACATTACCTTAGTCGAAAAGTATTAAACTTAATAACTACGTTTAAAGCAACTCGAGAGACAGGAAGCGTACTCAAGGCAAACACTCACCGTAACAAACGTTTAGACGGCCTCGCGGCTCTATCAGTGCTTCCGGTTCGGGGTGTACAGGACGTATGTTCTCACACTCTTTTTATTTAGTCCAGGCGAGTGGAAACTACGTGCAAAACCACTAAAATGCTGCCCCAACATGGAAAGCCGCCATATTATAGTCAGCTTTGACTTTGACAGTCCGACCTGAGTTCGAAGCTGGTATATGTGATACACTATATCGCGACTACTTAATAAGTGGATCACAATTGCTGAAAGTTGTTTTATGTAAGGCAGATATTAAGGAATATAGCTATGAATGGATTTAAATGAATTTACATCTCATACGGAATATAGCTACCTCGCCAATGCGGCGGCCATGATGAACGGGTGCACTAATTACAACGACTATCAATTAGCCACGTTGTCAGGGGACTTGCCCTCTTTTATAATACTACTTCTAAGTATCCTATTGGCCGGTTAGATGGATCCGAACTAAACTTCAGAGGCACTACCTGGAATTGTCAATCTAAAATACAGCTTGGTATTGTCTTTCAGTAATAGAAAGGAGTGTCAAGAAGAGGCAAGATTAAATCAACCTCTCCCACTCTTCTTTGCTGTTGAGTCCATTTTTATATGTGTTAAACTTCGACATGTAAAGTTGTTCTCGCTTTTTTCTCTTAATCATAGGGTCACCTCCTCGTATGTTTATTTAAATAGCTTCAACAATGCACCATTTTAAGTCATTTATTGAGTGGTTTCTATCTAGCCAGAGTTCCACTAACAGTGCATTTCTCTTTTTGGTTCGGATGGCTGATTTATGTTCAGTAATTCTTATTCTAATTTCTCTTGAGGTCTCGCCTATGTATCCCTTATTGCAGGGACACACTATTAGATAAACAACATTCTTAGTCCGGCAATTAACTAAATTTTTTACATTATGTGTGATCCCATTATGTACGATCACAGATCCTTTGACTATGTTCGCACAGTTATTACAGGAACTGCATGGAAAGTTCCCTTTGAGGACAATACCCTTGGTTATGCTCAGTTGTTAAATAAAAACAAAGTTTACCTTGATTGCTACACACTTGATTAGAAAACACAATTCAACTCACATATCACCAATCAGACACAAACCAGAAAGAAAGCATACGTAAAGCCCATATGATAGATACAAAAGATGTATGATCAGAAACAGAAATTCTCACAAAATTTGTTTTATTAAAAATATTTTTACATAGAAAAAATCTTTAAAATATATTTTGCTCATTAAAAAATATTTTGCACAAATATTGTACAACTCGAATTCATTCTGGGTTAAAAAATATCAAGAAATAGTGCAAGTGATACACATTAAACATGAACAAATGACCTAATATTAAGAGAGAACACAACAGACAAACTACTATGTCATTCAATAAACATATTCGTAAGAACCACTTTGTAACTAGGACCTGGTACAATACATCATATTCTAGTGTCTACAGATCCAGTCACTTCCACGAATTATGTAAAAGATGCGAAGACGCGTTTCGATGGTATTACTAAATATATCCCATCTTTTTCAAGACAAGTAATAAAGCTCTCTTATGTTGCACTGTATAGTTGCACCAGAAATGGATCCTGTATGTAAAACAGATACATATAAAAATATATATCAGCATTATTACACAATCAATAATCTACTATAAAACATATTTGTAATTACAACTCCCAAATTGAAAAACATTAAAAAAAGGAAAAAACGACATGTTTCAGACAAACATCAGCGAATGTATGACGACACAACGCATGCATTGACATCGCATGCCATTAGCTCGCGGTTTTTACAACGCAAGTCGTTACAACGACTTGCGTTGGAGGGCGCTGGACTTAGGAGTAGTTTAATTTACTATTCCAACTCCAGCATACGTACAGTAGGGAAGGTGTTGGATAGTAAATTACACTATTCCTTGTCCTATAGCGCCCTCCAGCGCAAGTCGTTGTAACGACTTGCGTAGTAAAAACCGCGATCTAAAGGCATGCGATGTAATGCATGCGTTGTAAAGGTTGTTTCCCACATCAGCCTACCATATGGGCTAAATATGCAGACAGAGAGAAACAGAGAACCCTATAAAAGTTACCCATATCTTAGTCTTCATTCTCATCTCATTCATCAGTCTCATCTAACCACATTCTTATTCTCTACAGTCACACAAGGACAACTTTTAATTACCACAGGGACCCGATTTAATTACAAGTTCCCTGTCTAATGTCTAGGGTCACAAAGACCTCCAATATAATCCGGTATACATTATTTAATCTGATCATTTCTAGTGGTTTTAAGAAGGCAAAGCTTATTCTTTCCCTTATTTCAAGCTGAACACATATATATGATAATGAACAGCTTCATTCGGTTGACACCATACAACCAAAACTCCTGAGAAAGAGCATCTATTCAACTTTCTTTTCACTTCCGAATATTCTCCTAAACAACTTCAAACTAAATAAAATATAATAAAAACCCATGCCTACCTTGTATACTCTTTAGATGGCACCATGAAATTTAGGCATAATAGGCCCACATGCCGTAGTTAAAAACGGAAACTCAATGCAATATCCTTAGTCTAGATTAAATCTATAGGAGAAATATGAACAAAGCCAATATGTAGTCACTCATGGATCTTGAATACAAACGAGAAATGTATTCAAGTGGTATTAACGTTCCATTTGTGGGGCTATCCTTACCTCCTAGTGTATTATTCTACTGCTCACAATTCCGTCGTTGTAGCCTTAGAGTCTGACATCTACTCTTGCCAATATGAGCATTAAAATCTGCTCAGTTGTTTACTTTCCAAATTGGTCCTATAGGTATGTACAAGACAATTTCTTATGGTGCGATTCCGTCTAATTGAAAACATGGGTCTTTGCAAAGTAATGGCATCCATTTTGTTAAGGAGGTGCCAGTTCCTATTAAGCACATTTTTTATTTTGTTGCTGATGTTGCTAAAGTTAGTAACAAATGTGATAGGTAATTTGCTCACATCTTTATTGTGAGTTTGAGGTTCAAATAGGGAATCCCTATTGCAATACTTGGCTCTTTTGTATGCTCTTTTGACAATTATTTTAGGATAACCCCTATCAGTGAATTTTTTGATCAACTTATTGGCATGGATTTCAAAATCTCTCAAGTTAGTACAATTACGTCATACTCTGAGAAATTGTCCGAACTGGATATTATCCTTTGGCTCAAAGGATGGTTGCTGTCGTAATGGAGCATCGTATTACGATCAGTCGGTTTTGTATACAATTCGACTTTCAACAAACCATCATCATTTTTAATTCTAATGTCCAAGAAGTCACAACTATTTTTGTTAATAGATGAAGTAAATCTAAGATTTTCATCACCTAAATTAAGCCAATCGATAAAAGCTTCTAAAGATTCTCTAGAACCTTGCCACTGAAAGAAAACATCATCAATATATCGAGACCAGTTTATTACGTATTCATAAAATGGAGCTAGTTCATTAAAAATATGCTTGTCCTCAAACGAAGAAACATAGAGGCAGGCTAGACTCGGAGCACAGGTAGCTCCCATGCTCGTCCCTTTCACCTGTATAAAAAAAATTCTGTGTTAAAAAGAAAAATATTGTTTTTTAAAATAATCTCCACACACTCTACAATAAATGTTGAGTGTGGAGATAAATCTCCATTTTCATTTAAAAAGAGGCCCTTTATCATCTGGATAGTATCCTCCTGTGGTATGTTTGTATAAAGGGCCTCTATGTCTAACGTCACCAGCCATTGTTTCTCTGCATCGAATGGAAAATTTTCCACTTTATGTATCATGGCTGTTGTGTCCTTAATGTAGGCTTTTTGTTGGATTACTAATGGTTGTAAGAACACATCTACATACTTACTTAAAGGTTCTGTAAGGGAATTTATACTTGATACAATAGCTCTCATGGGGGGATTTAGATTATCTTTATGGACTTTAGGAAGCCCATATAATGCAGGTATCATAGGGTTTTCATTCAATAAAAAATTATATTCATCGTGACAGATTATATTGTCTTCCTTAGCTAGTTTGAGTAAGTTACTTACTTGTTTAGTAAGAGTATTCCATTCTTCTCTACTGGGCTTCTGATAGTGTCATTCATTATTTAAAAGGATACACATTTTATTATTATAGTCACTTGTATCCATAATGACAATACTACCTCCTTTGTCGCCAGGTTTTATTGTAATTTCTTTGCATTGTTCCAAGTTGACGAGAGCCCTGCGTTGATGTGTGGTAAGATTATTATTGACCCAGATTTTCTTATCTAGAAGATCTTCAATGCCCTTCTCTACAACTTTTTCAAAAAGCTCTACTTCTTTGTTAACCATCTGCATCGATGGAGTCCAAGTAGATTTGGGTTTCAACCCAGATCTGTTATCAGAGTGCCCTCTTTCTTTTCCTTCGAAGAATCTATTTAGCCTCACTTTCCTAAAAAAGCTCTGTATATCTCTTTCTAGATTATATCTATCTATAGGGGCGGAGATAGCAAAACCTAGTCCCTTCTCTAAGGTCCCTATTTCATCCTTAGTCAAGATTCTCCCAGATAAAATGATAATTGGAGCTTTTTTATCTACTCCCAGTTCTTCTGGCTCCTCGTCTTCATGTATGTTCGTGTTTGTGTTTGATTTTGGGGGTAAAATCCCCCTCTCCCCCTTCCTCTGCCCCTGTTGTTTTGGCCAAAGTTCTTCTGGCGTTGTTCTAAAAAAGAAAAGGTATCCCTACTTGGACCAGGGGCCAGTTCTCTCTCTTTATTTCCTCGTGTCTCCTGAGGTGTATCATTATCTGAGTCTGAACTCATATATGAAGTGTCAAAAAAAGTAACTCTTTTCTTTGGGAAGGGTCTTTTATATTGTTGCCAATTATTTCTATTAGGGTAGTCGTCCCTTGGTTTACCGTAATAATCTTTTTGTAAATATGGATAAACATATTCTATATTATATTTGTTGACATCTTTCCTAAACTTATTAGATTTCTTATTAAGAAGATATTCTTTATAGCCATTTAGATCATCTTGTATTTCCTCTAATTTTTTCTTGGTGTCTTCTAGAGAGGTACTTTCCTTTAATTTTGTTTCTATATCTTCTATTTCTCTCTTCTCTATTACTAGTACTTCATGTGCTGTCTCAATTATAAGAAGCATCCAGTCACGGCTGCACTGATTGGCTATAAAAGTCCAATTTTCTATGAATTTTTCGTTTTTAATAAAAAAGGCCCGGTTCATTTTTAACTTGTAGGCCTTTTGGAATGATGCCTTTTTTGCAGTATTCTATTAAGAAATCTGTGTGTAAGTCTGTCCTAATCACTTTCTTTTTTAGATTCCATATGTTTCTCCATTGTTCCTCATCACTGTTACTCATTGTGATGTACTGATATTTTTGGAAGTTCCATTAATGATTTTATTAAATTGGTCTTCCGAAAAACCGTATGTCTTAAGGGAGTCCATCATCAATTAGACTACCTATATTATAGGGTGAATACTACCTTTTGAAGCGAAAGCTCCCCAGCTAACAAGCTGTACTCAGAAATGACCAAAGAAGGAGGGAGATATCCTGATTCTTAGAAAAGGGTCGGGTTGAAATATCAGAAAAACACAAAATCCATTTCCACAAGACTAAACTCTGGGAAAAACCCCAATATCTTCAAACATACTTTAGTATGGATCATGTGCTATAAGTCCTTTATGCCATAAAACTGACATCAAACGTTTATCTACTATGAGAAAAAAGTTATATAAAGACCATTTAATCTGCTATACAGTGTTATACAAAATAAAATTAATTACAACATATAGTATGCTATAAATTATTTATTTGTTTTTTAAAAAGGATTTTTTCTCTCCAGATGCATATACATTACAAAACATAACCATCAATTCCTTGATCAATAAAATACTCTTCTCGCAGAGAAGACCCAGTACTAATACACATTAAAAATAGTATTCCAAATAAAAAAAGACTTTTTTACGAATAACTGTCGACGCGGCGTTTCGGTGAACAATTACTATTTCTTCACCTTCTTCAGGACAAGGTTTTTCAGTTTAATCTAAATAGCAAAAAACATATATTATAAAAATATAAATAAACTATATGTTGATTATAACTAGGGCTCTCTGTTTTCCATTTTTACTGATTTTTACAGATAAATACAGACAGAAAACATTTATTTTCTTGTCTGTATTTATTTTTAAATGTGGATAAAAACGGAAAATAGGTTGCTTTTTCAGTAATTCTAAATACTGTCTGCCATGCCTGCCAGGCCAATAGCTGTATGGATTGATAGGTAAGAGGGTTAAAAAGAAAGGAATTTTGGTAATGAGGCTTTACCAGCAGGAGATATGCACAAGGTTGATACTGAACTTTGCAAATTTTCATATAAGGGCATTGATTTATCTTCTGTGGGTTTTCACAGCACTGAAACCTGGCAGGCATTCAAGCACGAGTGCATATTTATCAGTTAAATAAATGTGGAAATATTCTCATTTCCGCTTCATTTTTCCACGAAACCCAAAATAAATATGGATAAATACAGATAAAATTAGCAAAAAATAAATATGGATAAATACAGACGGAAATGTAAAAAAAAAATACCATAAAACCGGGAACCCTAATTATAACACAGCAGTAAACAGTTAATCCCAATACTTTTTAGTTGAATTAACAATAATTTTGAAGCAATTGCCATAAACATTGTCCCCTAATGGTGCAAATAACACATGATCCATTTAGTTACCTTGAAAAAAAATTTAGAGTACAAAACCTGTAAACCCACCTAAATCAAATAATGCGAGACCCCAACACAGGTCGTCTCGAGTTTACAGTAACTTCGAGCACCTCGATCAGAGGGGAGGATTCTCAGCTGGTGATGTCTGAGTAGAAAGTGTCTATCCAAAAGAGATTAATTTAAAAGTTTGATTCTACAATCGTTAACTATATTTATGAAAGTAACCATAACTTATTTTTATATCGTTGGGCCACACATACCTACGTAATAAAATCCAGTTAATTGTAAGAGAGCCACCGGCTTTATACTGTCCAATCCAATTTTACAAGCCAATTTCATGTGGGCACTGTTCTCTACAAAAAAGAAAAAACAAAGAAAAAACAATTCTAGGTATTTCGCCCAATAAATAATAATTTCCGTGAAAATAATTAAAATTGAAAATGTTTCAATTCTGGAAATGAGACGCAATTAAAATTAAGGAGGTGTGATGAAGAGGCTGTGGCCTTCGGAGTGCCTCGGAAATTCCTGTTCACCCTTTCACACCACTGCCTTCTGCAATCTTTCACTTTATTAGACACTTACATCCATTTTCTCCTCACATCTTTGTGATATCTTCCATCTGCATCTCTCTCATTTTCCCAGAATTACAACTGGCACATTTGCAATCATTTCTGTGTGAGCTCTGCAGAGAGTGGATGTGCATTGACGATAAACTGCTAGAGCGTGGAATTAGGGAAACTTGAGAGCCTTTTTGTTTAAATGTTCACATGGTTACGTTTCAGCTATCTTAGAGTTGCCACCTATACAAGAAAAATACTTGACATTTGTACATATTTAAAGATTCTGTAACTGTCCGTCCCTGTGAACATGGTTTCATCTTTTATGCTTCGACAAATGCTTGAAATTGAATTTACCCTAACATAACCGAAGGTGTACTGTCTTTCATATTGAACTGATGTTGCACCACAGCACATGATCGCTGTTAGTATTTCTCTGCTTTAACCTAATAAATTGCAAGCTTCACACTAGGAGAAGGTGAGCGTTTCCAGAGGCTTCTCACCAAACTGTACCTAACCAAGGACACCCCAACTGTCCCTGGCTAGCTTTTATACAATGTGTCAATTATTGTGCTTTAATAAACTGTGAGAACAACTGAACTCAATGCAATAGTATTATGAGAGAATCCTCAAATATTTTCGGAAGTAAAATGTTTCCTCTGGCTTGTTCCTCATTGGTGCATATCCTTAGCTTAGTAATGTATGAAATCCTTTGTCTGAAGTCCTATAAAAGTACGCACCTTTCCTCTGTAACCAGGTATCGCATTTTCCACTTTGTAAAACTAATCTATGCTGGATTTTGCAAGGAACTTTACTGAGTTCTTTGTACTTGTGATCTGTATTCTTTATTGCTAACCATGCTTATGAATGATTTCATTTAGTTTGCTAAATAATTCTTTAAATAAACTCCTTACGATCTTGACCCGTGTCTGTCATTCTCACTTAGAATGTCCCAACTTCTATTCTATGTCACGACCGGAGGCTCCGATTATGCTTCTCATTTCTTCAGTTTATTCACAGCAGCCAATAAAATAAAAGTGAACAAATACTACAATACCCATGAACACCTCAATGCCACATGACAACCATAGAGTACATCCCTATATAAACCCTGACTGAGGTAACAGCGTCCTCTTTCTTTGCTGCTCCGCAGCCAGTTAAGTGCCTTTCCTTTATGCTAACACTGCTTGTGTGATTAATTGTTTGGACTTATGCTAATACTGCTTGTGTGATTAATTGCTTTGACTTAAGTTGTTACCAATTGCATATTTATTGTTGACTCTACTGTTTGGGTAGCTTACTGACGACATTATAGCTGTGTTGCTCCAGGTTTTGGCTCCGACGCTTAGCGGATTTCCCATTCCTCGTTTTGCTTCGGTATTGCGGTCCCCAGTCGCGAGCGTAGGTTGGGAGCCCTCTGCCTCCCCTGCCGGGCGCCTCGCGCCCGTGTCAGTCACTCGGTGGAGAGGGAGTGAAGGGGAGCGAAGACGCGCGTCGGCCCGACGCGCAGTCCTCTTTCTGTTGTGACGAGCGGCCGTCATCGCGCATGCGTGGCTGCCATTTTGCCCGTGTTTGATCGCATTTCGGGCTTGAATTGAGCGCTATAGCAGCGTTTAACTGCTCATTATCCCACTTGGCTCATCCTCAGGCTCCCGGTGATGCCCTCATTAAATATCCTGCGCGGGTTGGATAATTTGTGCATAGGCTTTGCCTAGAGAGGTTTGGCAAGCCCTCCCTCCACCTCATAATTGTTTTTCTGTGATTGTTGGCTTGCCTGGGGTTGTATCTTTCCCCTTGGACTCATATTACTTATAAACCCTTGCTTGTGGGTTAACCCCTCGTATTGATCAATCTCTTGTGGGATATATATATATAGTTATCTCTACTGTATACTGTCATGTCTGAGTACTTTTATGAAGAGGAGTACTTCGAGGTGGAACCCTCTGGGTCTATGGAGCAGGACCTCGTGGAGGCACTGGATGCAGGGGTGCAACACTTAGTGAATAGAGCCCTGGTGAGAGCCATTGAGCCCTTGAAGAGCCACTTATGCGATTATGCCCGGCAGCAGGGCTGTGTCCCCGGCACTAGCTCGAGTCCCAAACCCAGTGGAAAAGGGGTCCACAACCCTCATGCTGCCGATTTTGCGAAGTTAGCCAAGGCTATGGCGAGTGACCATGATTATGTCATCCCAGATAAAGAGGCGGCTGTCACTGATTCGTATCAGGACGACGACGAGGACACCTCATCCGGGCATACCTCTGACCAGGAGGAGGCCCCTAGACCCTCCAAAAGATCTAAGAAAGAGCGTCACTTGGATACCCCGTCCCAGCCTAAGCTCCTCACATTTGAGCCAGTGGAAATAGTCCATCCTAATTCCACCGCGTGGCTCCCGCCGCAGGAGGTTGCTGATTACGTCCAATGGCACCTCCGGCAGGCCTTTGACAAGGACGTAAGAGCACGGTTGAGGTCGGAGTGCCCAAGACCGGAACTGGCAGGTAAAGTGGCGGAAACTCCGGAGGTGGACCCCTCCATGCTTACCTATATGAAGAAATATGCCAAAGACCCTAAAAAGGGCATAGACCGGGCATGGAAATCATGCCAGGACAAGTTATTGGACATGATGGGTCCCTTGACCAAGATTCTAGAGATGGGCTTTAGAGCCAAGGAGTCTGCGATGGCAATCGACCCAGACGAGTTAATTGGATGGGCGCAAAGGGCGGTGTGCCAGTTAGGTAACGCGAACTGCGCTATGTCAAGCGAGAGGAGACGCTCCATCCTTCTTAAGCTGGACCCCAAGCTGGCAGAACTATCCTCCTCGGAATCAGGGCCCCTGGTTCAGGGCCTCCTATTCGGCCAGCCCTTCCTCAAGGAGCTTACAAAATTTGTAGCCACTTTCAGTGGGTTGGATAAGGCGAGGGCTCCCTCAAGCGAGCTTTCCGGCCGGTTTTGGGCAGGGCCGGACGATACCGAGGGGTAAGTACCGCTGAATTTCGTTCAGACATGAAAGGTCAATTATTGATTGCATTGCAAAAGCCTTTTCGCCCAGTGACCCCAGCCACCTTGTCAAGATGAGTGCGTTGGCTCATGGGCGAAGAAGGCATTGATGTATCGAAATTTGGTGCTGTTAGAAATGGGATTTCTGGTTGACTAAGGCTTGCGCCGAAGCCAGGCAGAAACCACCACTCTAGTCAGGGCAAGGGAGTTACACACCCAAGATAACCCCTGCTCACCCCCTTGGTAGCTTGGCACGAGCAGTCAGGCCTATCCCGGAGGCAATGTGTAAAGCGTTTGCGCAACACACACATACAGCAGCAACACACTAGGCACACTACAAAAGGAACTCCACACAAGGTTATATAAAAAATAGCCTTTGTATTATCATAAACACATTAGAAACATAATCACATATTTACACTGTGCCAACTGGCACGGGCAATATTCACAGGGGAATTATATACAGGACCAGGCCAATCGGGCCATGGTCAGAACCATCAGATCAGGTAAGTAAATGCAAATATAAAACACAACCAGTAACTACTGGTACCATAATGACCTAAGCATTATCCTATTAGCATTAGACATAAACCCACATTAGGCCCAAACCTCATTAGCATAAACACATTACGCAATGGGCCTCACCTGCATAAACACATTATGCAATAACCTCCTAAGCATAAACACATTACGCAAATAGGCACTACCTCAAGACATCATAACATGACATTAGGCAATAAATCACATTAGGCCCAAACCTCATTAGCATAAACACATTACGCAATGGGCCTAAATCATTCTTGGCAACATTCAGAGTAGGCATAAATACATTACGCAATCCTGTAGAGCCTGGCGCTCTTCCAATGTCCCCAACCTGCCCCCAGGCCAACTGGCCTTCCACAGGGGCTCAAATGCCCAATGTCAGGGCGCGCTGCCAAGGCAGCGGAAAGTCAAGGGTGCGCACTCTGCGCAAACCTAAACGTTGCAGCTGGCACTAAGTGCTGCGCAGCTGTGAAGGAAGTAGAGGCCTGGGCACTCACTGTGCCCTGGGAACGAATGGGGCCCTAAAACACCCATCTGCCCAACACGTTGCAGCTGCCCTCTAGCATGCGGGGCAGCTGTGAAATGGCCAGGCTGGGGCAACACTGGCCCCTCAAGCAACAATATGTGCCCTTAGGCACTGACACTCGACAAACTGTGCCACTAAAACGCCCCCCAAGCCCCACTCTGGGACTTTGGAGACTGTGTGCCCAAGTTGGAGCGGCCTGCCCTCTGGCGGGTCCGCTCAGCTCACCCCAAAGCACCGACCATGTGCCTCGAAGGGCACCACAATAACCAGGCGGCTTCCACACTCACCGGGTCTGGGTCGGGACATTCACGTTGGCGCCGGGGCTCCCAAGCTCACGGGAGCCCCACTTCTCTCTACGCCGGTCTCGCACCCTTCCGTGCGGCGGGGCCAGCTGCGCACGGGGCTCTCCTCTCCACACGTGGAGGCTCCGTCTTCTTGTGGCTGGTCCTGCACTCCTCCGGGCGGACGACTCTGCCCTTCCTCACCCGGTCCCTCTCCTGGGGCCGGGACTTCTCTCGATAAGGCCAGCACTACGCGGGGCTTCCCTTACTCACGGGAGCCCCGCGCTGCCATCGGCCGCCTCTCTGGACTTCCTCCTCGCTTCACCCAGGCCCCCTCCTGGGACCCGGGACTCTCTCCACCGGCCGCGAGACTCTGCCCGGCTTCCCCCAGGCAGGGGAAAGCGGAAGTGAAGCCCGCGAGGCACCGGCTTGCGTCACCGGCCCCACCCACAACCAGGCGGCTGGCCGGACTTCTGTTTCCGTTGCTCCTCTTCCCCGGGCCGTGGCGGTGAATCACGATCTCGGCGGCAATTGCAGGGTGGGCACCCGCGATACAAATAAAAGCGGCCAAGTGGGGTGGGCACCCACGATCTAAATATAAGGGGTGGCCACCCGCCGATCGGCCTCACTGGGGAATCCCTGCCCTAGGGATTCCCCCTCACAGGGCTGCAGCGCCGCGCTGCGCAGCCCCCATGATCTGCTCCTCTTCTGGGGACATAAAAGGAAAGCAGGCACAGCGCTCCTAGGGCGAAAAATGTAGAACAAGCTTCTCCCAGGTCTTCTTAAGGTCCTGGATAAAAAGATTAGGTCCCAGCAAGGAAAGCCCTCCAGTCATCAAGGGGCAAGGCAGGGCCCAGGGAGGCAAGCCCTCATGGCAGCCACCCTGGGCCCCAACAGCAGCACGCCCTGCAGGAACAGAACAGGAACCCTGAACATTTTCATGGGGTCACAGCCCCTTCTTTTATACAGCATCTTCCCTTTGTGACACAGCACAGGGCTGGGGAAAAACCAGACGCAACTGGTTTGGGGGAGCTTTGGAGCACTTTGTTTTGCTCAGCTCCTCTCTCCTTTGTCAGGTGGGGGCTCAGTGCTTAGACGCACCACAGGGGGCGGAGCCAGCATTGTGGAGGGAAGGCACAGTCCTATTCAGGTCCCAGGTGCAACTCCTCCCTCCCATCTACATGCAGATCTCCCTATTCAGCCCTGCGCTGACTCACCCTGCCCCTCCTGGAGCCACACACACCTCCCAGCCCCTGTCACTCACAAGCCAGACATGCAATTCACATCAGGCAGGCAGACACAGCGCACACATAAATGCCAACTTCTAAAAGTGGCATTTCTACACCAGTCACAATAAATCTGCGCACACCATTGCGCAGCATTTATTCTCACAAATTCATACATACCAGACTTGACCACACTGCTCCTCTCATACCAGGAATTACAATGGACACACTTATCCCCCATGCATTCCTATGGGAGGGCAGGCCAATCTCACCACAAGCACCTAGAGAGCGCACGCACTTTCCACTGGACCACAGTGCGAAAGTGCTCAGAGGCCTAAAATCACCAACACCAGGTTACAGACAAGGCAAAACGTTTAGGGGTGAACCTGCCAAAAAGGGCCAAGTCCAACAGGTGCCCACTCAGCGTGAGGGGCTATGGCATCCAAGTCTTTCTCTTTAGGGGTCAGCCTCACGGACATAATGAATGCAGCTGACTGGTCAACTGAGACCACTTTTAAGTCATTCTACTATAAGCCTATTGTTGATGTAGCGTCGGTGGTGGTGGCTAAGCTTTGAACAAGAATAATCGGAGCCTCCGGTCCTGACATAGAATTAAAAAATTTGCAAACATTTGTGACAAGAATTTTCAATTCTATTAAGGACACGGAGGCGAGGATTATCCCACCCAGACTATATGTATTTGTACTTTACTATTTGCATTGTATTATAATACTGCATAAATGGTTCTGTTGTGTTTTCCGTCCCTTTTCTGACTGTGATGATTACGATATCAGATAGGGTGATCGTTATTACGGCTTATCCTTTATATTCCAGGCGCGGATAGCAAATAAAGCGTGAGGAAGATCAGTGCTGAGTTATTCTCAAGTCTCTGTCGAGGGCGAGCTATTGTCGTAGTTTTTCAAGGAGGCTATCGCATCTCGTTGGCTCGAGTCCCAGGTTCAGAAGTTGAGCCCCGTTGGGCTTAAAGTTGCCTCTTCACATGGAGGATTCTATATCACAAAGGATGGATCTACAGGACCAAGTTCTCAATTTACTGACCTAACTGTTGGATGATCATGCAAAGAAAGAGGACGCTGTTACCTCAGTCAGGGTTTATATAGGGATGTACTCTATGGTTGTCATGTGACATTGAGGTGTTCATGGGTATGGTAGTATTTGTTAACTTTTATTTTATTGGCTGCTGTGAATAAACAGTGAAGAAATGAGAAGCATAATCCTCGCCTCTGTGTCCTTAATAGAATTAAAAATTCTTGTCACGAATGTTTGAAAATTTTTAATTATTGATGTAAGATGGACTAGAAATAGAGACAGTTCCAATCAGAGATCACCAAAGTCTGTGTAAGGACTAAACCGCTCGGGTCCCAGCTGTTGGCATGCACTTGGTAAGATTATGAGAAACTGGTTTGCGCTCGGACATCCATACATGATCCTTAAATAGAACTTTATGTAAAATCGCCTGTATTAATTTTTAATATGGCTTTTCTGTCTGTTTCTTTTAATTATCAGCCAGGGATCATTATGGTAACTCTAGAACACATGTCAAAGTGCTTTCTAATTATAATTATTGTTTAAGTACATACTGATGAAGGAAAAAATAACAGATTCAGGTGATTTTGCAAGTTTTTTTGCAAGGGCTGGAACATAATGATAATGTAGGTATAAAAAGCGGCCAGGTGGCAACCTTATCATTTAAACCACGTAAATAAATATGAGGCATTTATGCGGTGTCTCATTTTGCTGTGGGCGTGAGAGGATTCTCGCAAAATTTCAACAGTATGTATCAAAAACGTAATAAAACGTAGGCAATGATGTCTTCAAATGCTAGGGAACAGCAGTTCAGGGTATGTGTAAACAGCAGTGTATGTAAATTAATGTAAATAACAGTGAAAAGGCTGCTCATGTGTAACACGAACGCACTCGGTAAGATCTGGCATCTGCTGCTTCTGTCTGTTCGCACGCGATGGGTGGAGCTTATTTTCCATAGACTAGACTGTCGTAGAGCTAGGGATGTTTAATCACACATTTCCGTCCACAATTACCTTTTTAACTACAATTGAATGGGTCATTTTACTCCAACTCAGGTATCGTGTGGGCATTTTTTCAGCGTTAACGGATTTCTTAGGAATGCGTGCTTCTAGGGTCGCCATTAATCCGCGTATGTCTCAATGATAAGGAATCCGGAGAGAAATCATGTCTTTCTTTCCTAAAGCCAAGTTCCGGGGAGAAGTGGAAGGCTATCTCAGAAATGTGTTTAAAAATCACGAGGTATGTACTGCTCTGGCACTTAACTATGAGTTTTAATACCTCTGCGTACTTGTATCGAAACCTATGCAGTGTTTGCAGCGTTTTCTACTTGTGAGTGCATCACGCTTCATTGAGGTGCATCGTTTTGCTTCAAGCTTGCTGTATGTTTTGTACAGTTCGTAGTTGTTTCCTGTTGTTTTATCGGTATACACCTAATGCCTTTTATTGATCAAACAGCCTTGTAAAGCAGTGCAGTATCCCTCTACCACCCTGCTTGGAAGAACTGCTCAGTACCTTTCTAGGAACCTTCCAACCTCAGAAACAAGCATTGATAAAGCCAATAGATTGACTTGAATTTTCCAACATATGCAACACCTAGGCCATTTATACCTGAGAGTTGCGAGCTATCCCGTTTTCTCAAGTTGGGGCCTGGCCTGGGTAATGTTGCAGAAACTGTTCCTCTTTATTTCACAAAGGTACGCAAGCAAGCCCTGTGCTGCAAAATGTCCCGGGATTTTGTTTTCAAAATGTTCGTAACTGTGGTATTCTGTGCTTCTTGTGCCGGTTTTATGAGTTTATTCCCCAAGGTTGGCATCAGAACTGCAAAAGAAGGAAGATTGATTAGATTTTGAAAACCTAAAAGTGGGATATTCTGCAAACATAAAATTAAGACTGCAGTTTTGCATCAACCGAGGGACACCAAATGACTTAAGGGACAGTGCTCGCCAGCATGGAAAACACAGACAAGAAAGCACTGAGAGAATTCCATGCAACATTTTCACACAATATCATCTGTGTTAACTAAAATTCTTTCTGTTAGAGGCTGCTAATTACCTCTACGTCCCTCGTCCTCGACCCAGTCATTACTAATGAGGTATATTCCACTGACAGGAAACAAAACAGGAAACGCTTTTAGGCTCCACCCACCCTCCTGCCAGGGGCTATAATTACATAGCCAATAGAAAGTGCTTCCTGTTTTGTTTCCTGTTGGTGGACATGACGGGGAATGCTGTGGTAGGTGCTGGGCACTTACCTTCTACGTGCTTATCCTGTTGTTTCCTCCTTTGCTGGGCTCTGGGGGTGCTTCTGGACCGTCGTGGGAGCTGCTGGAGTCGGGACACCTGGCCTCCCGGATTCAGACCGTACCTTCGTTTCCTGTGCTGCTGCACTGCACAGGTCCCTTGTGGTCCGTGTAGTTGCGGCTGCTTTCCTCATTTCCTGTTGAGTCTCTGCACCCTCCTCCTCACAGCTTCACAATGGAGTTGTTGCGGCCGTCGGTGCTTCCCGCCGTCTTTAGACGTCCCGGGGTGGTGGTGGTGGGGGGTTTGTTCCTGCTCCGCTGGTGTTCTTCCGGCCTTGCAGGAATGGTGCGGCTTCCCGGGGCCCTGCTTTATTCCTGCGGTGTTGGGTGCCCTCCCCAGCGGCCTCTGTGGTAATGAAGCAATACCCGGGGTTGGGCTCGGAGTGCTCTGCCGCTCGCTGGATGACAGTCCCGCAGGATAGGGCCTTGACTTTATTGCCCGCGGTAGCCTCGGTGGAAGTGACACCCGGGTTGGGCTGCGGGTACTCCGTGCAGCACTCGGAGTGGGGACTTTGACTCCTCCTCCTGTGTTTGGCCTACGGCGGCCGGGAATGGACGGGTTTTGTGCCTCCGGCTGGCCACGCCCCCAACATCGTTGCCTGCATTTGTTTCAGCTGTTCCAGCTTGCCGGTTCCCTTTGAGGTATGCTGTTTCCGGTTTCTGGCTTTAAATGTGAGAGGGGGTCCTGCTTCATTTCTGTTTTGCCTGCACCAGTGCATGCTGTACTGTTTACTCCTGGTGGTTGTGCTGTGATTATGGGGAGACATCAGTGTAAGCACAGACATGTGTCTCCTGTCTCCTCTTCCTCGGCGGACAGTGGGGATTTTGCCCCTCCTGTAAAGCAGGCCAGGTTGGATGACAGCCGGTTGAAGCGCCGGATTTTGGGGACTTTGTCCGATTTGAAATCCTCCAAGAAGTTAATGTTAACGAGATTTGTAAAGCGCACGAATACCCGGAGGCGTCTTGGCGTCTTGGCGCTGAGGACACAGTACGCCCGCTGTAACGTCTAATTCATGAACAGCCAGGTTTTTAGTTCCTTCCTGAAGGTGGAAAGGGAGCTCGCAGCTCTGAGCTCATTCGGAAGTCAGTTGGTGGTCATTCTGGTGGGGGTCTTGACCTCTATTCGGACATTTCCAGTTCTGACTCTTCCGATGGTTCCTCCGTCGGTGCGGTGTACCTGAAGGGCAAATATATCTCTAAGGATTTGTTGCCTGACATCCTCTCTCATGTCAGGGGGAACATGGGTTTTCCGGATAAGGTTGTGGCCAGCACTTCGCAGGATGCGGTCTTGCCGCAATTTCAGAAGCCAGCTACTAAATCGCTGCCTATACATCCCTTTGTGATGGACGTCCTTTTGAAGAAGTGGAAGGACCCTGATCACATCATGATGCCTCGCTTTATGTCGAAGCTCTACCCTTAACAAGACATGGAGGATACGATTCCTGAGTCTGTGCATGTGGATTCCATTGTGGCCAGTTTGGTGGGTCGTTCTTCTATGGCATAGTATAATATCCTTTGTGATGGGGTGGATAAGAAAATTGACTCTGCTTTGAAGAAGTCGTATGCGGGGTCCCACCTTGCTATCCGTTCAGGTGTTTATGGGGCTTATGTCGCTCAGTCCTTGTTGGCCGACTTTAAGACTTTATTTTCCACGATGCAGGAGGGTGGCAGTTGTCCGGACCTGCTGGAATCCATGGAGCGTCAGGCCGAATTCCTCTCGGATATTGCCTTTGATTCTGTGCGCGCTTCTGCCTTGTCCTGTGGTTCGTCAGTTGCTGCTCGGCGGAATTTGTTGCTGAAGGGGTGGAATACTGATGCGGCTCAGAGATCCATGGCATTGCGGTTGCCATTTACTGGCCCTTGTCTTTTTGAGGACGCACTTGAGGATAAACTACACAAGGTATTCAAAGAACGGAAGCATTCTTTGTCCTTCCGGCATCAGCCTCACCGTAAGGAGTCATTCTTCTCTAATGCCAAGTCCTTCGGTCAGCCTTCGAGGTTTCAGAAGTCTTCCTTTCGGGGCCAGAAAGGGGCTGGTAAAGGTTTCCAGCGCAGGTTTCAGAAGAAACCCCCTCCGGATGATGGATAGGGTATTCAGCATTCCTGACTATGCCCCCCCCCCCGGGAAGGTCCTTCTGGGGGTCCGCCAGTGGTTGGTGGGAGACTGCGGTTGTTCCTTCCTGCTTGGCGTCTGACAACGACCGACCAGTGGGTTCTGGATGTCCTCTGCCATGGGTATCGGATCGAGTTTCTTTCCCCTACACCGTCTTCAGGCAGGGTGCGGACTCCGATTCCCTTGGGCCTGGCTCGTCGTCAGTCTCTGTTGGACGGCGTTCATTCCCTATTCCTGAAGAAGGCGATTGTGCCTGTTCCCCGGTCGGAATGGGGTCTGGGGACCTATTCGATCATTTTTCTCGTTCTGAAAGTCACAGGGGGGTTTCGGATTGTGATCAATCTCCGTCCTCACTCACGCACAGCGTTGAAATAACGGCGGAACGATTCCGTAACTGTCTTACTGGAGTAATGGCCTGGATGAACACCAATTTCTTAAAACTTAACACCGAGAAAACGGAGGTGGTTGAGTTTGGCCAAAAACCCTCCATCTGGAATGATCTATGGTGGCCCCCAGAAGCGGGCACCTGTCCAATCCCTGTGCCTAAGGCAAGGAACCTTGGCTTTCTGATAGATAAAGATCTATCGTATGGTCCCCAAATCAACCAAGTTACCTCAAATTGCTTCTTTATGATCAAGGTTCTGAGGAAAATACTCCCGTTCATACCTTTCTCCTTAAGGAAGACGGTTGTAGTAGCCTTGATCCTATCCAGAGTAGACTATTGCAACGCACTGTACCTGGGAGCTGGTGCGAGACAATTCTCCAAACTCCAATACTGCCGCAAGGGTACTGTGTGATCTTCCCAAGCACCATCCGACATCCGAGGCCATTCGGGACCTACACTGGCTACCAGTTCGACGAAGCGTAGACTTCAAGGCCCTGTGTTTAGTACACAAAGCCTTTTATGGAGGAGGAGCAATTGATATTGGACCCCTCTTTACTCGATACGTGCCAACACGTGCACTCAGGTCCGGCAACTTAGGGTTGGTATGTCTCCCCAGGACGAAAAGAGTCAGATGGGGAGGAAAGGGATTCTCATTCCAAGCCGCTAAGCTTTGGAACTCCCTTCCTATCCAGATGCGACAGCAACCCAACAGGATTCTGTTTAGGAAGGCTTTAAAAACCTGGCTATTTGATAAATCCTAGAATGGTATGGCCTTCCCACCCCATCCACGCCCCAGCGCCAAGACGCCTCGGCAATAGTGCGCTTAACAAATAATCCAGTCAGTCAGTCAATCCAGTCAGTCAGTCCTTTGAACCAGTTTGTCCGGAAGATTCCGTTCAAGATGGAGACCCTGCAACGTGTGATCCCTTTGATTCAGGAGAGTTGGGTGTTGTCTACACTGGATTTCCAGGACGCGCATCTTCATGTGCCAGTGGCTCTGGAGGATCAGAAGTTTCTGCGGTTTTGCCTGGGAGGTCATCATTGGCCGTTCTGTGTCCTTCCGTTTGGTCTCCGGTCCGCTCCCAGGGTGTTCACCAAGGTGGTGGCTCCCCTGGTGGCCCTTCTTCACCTCCTGGGAGTGTCTGTGTTTCCTTATCTGGACAATTGGCTTCTCCAGGCCCCTTCGACCATGGTCATGTCTCAGCACCTGTCTTTGACCATTCATACGCTAGAGCGCCATGGATTTCTGCTGAACATTCCGAAGTGCCACCTGCTACCCGGAGGTCCTTCATTGGGGCGGACTTCGATTCTGTTCTGGGCAAGGTGTTCCTTCCTGCTTCCCAGCTTACGCGCCTTCAGTCCCTGTTGGCGGTGTTGTTGTCTCAGGCTTCGGCTCCCCTGCTTCAATGGCTCGAAGTGCAGGGTCATATGGCTGCAACTGTCTTCGCGGTTCCATGGGCCAGGTTCCATCTTCGGCCTTTGCTGTGGCATCTTCACCATTGGGTGCCTTTCCCGGTTCAGGACTATGCAGTGTCGGTGCCGGTGTTTCTGGAGATTGTGTCCGCTCTCCAGTGGTGGCTGGATTCTTCGATTCTCTCCAAGGGGATGTGGCTTCACCCGCCGCTTCTGGTGGTGTTGACGACGGATGCAAGTGCGTCCGGTTGGGGGGCTACTCTGGGTCAGTGGTCTGTCCAGGCTCGTTGGCTGAGGTCAGAGTCCCGCCGGTCCTCCAACTGGAAGGAACTGTCGGCTTTGGAGCGTGCTCTTTGTTTCTTCCAGGATCGACTGCTGGGGTTCAATGTTCTGGTGCGGACCGACAACACGTTCACTGTGGCTTACATCATTCACCAGGGCAGTACTCGCAGTCCTTCCTTGAATCTGGTGGCCTGTGCGATTGCAGGTTGGCCGTCTCTGCTCAACATATGGGCATCCGACAATGTGGTGGCGGATGCCTTGAGTCGCAGGTTTCCGTCTTATCTGACCTTGTGCCTCTCTCCCAGGATTTTCCGGTTGATCTGCCAGAGGTTCGGGACTCCCAGCCTGGACTTGTTTGCTTCCAGGAACAATGCTCTGCTTCCCCTCTTTTGTTCCCGGACCCCGGAGATGGGTGCTTGGGGGGTGGAGGCCTGGTCTCTCCTGTGGCCCCCTTGGTTACTGTATGCCTTCCCTCCCTTTCCTCTGATTCCGGCGTTTCTGCTGAAGGTGCAGAGGGTGGGGGCTCAGGTGGTGGCTTCCTTACCTCACTGGCCTCGGAGGTCCTGGTTCCCATTGTTGCTGAGTCTGGCAGTGTATCCTCCTTGGATTCTGCCTCGCTGCCCGTCTCCCCTGAGGTCGACCTCTCCCTCCCTCCTGGTCCCTCTCACCTTGGCGGTCTGGAGGTTGAACGGCTGTCTCTTGGGGTCAGGCCTGGCCACCTTATTACGGTGATGCAGGCCTCCTGTAGGACATCTACTTTGTCCTCCTACTCTAAGCATTGGGCTTCCTTCTCCTCCTGGTGTTGTGGGCTTGGCCTGTCTCCTACCTCTTACCCTGTCGCTTCTATCCTTCAGTTTTTTCTGGATGGGTTTCAGAGGAACTATGCTTTGTCTACCCTGAGGGGCCAATGGGCTGCTATTTGGGGTTTCCCGGATCCGGTTTCGCTCCCATCTTCGGATGGGTTGTTGGTTTCTCGATTGTTCAGGAGTTTCTCTCTCTCCTCTCCTTCTGCTCTTTTTCCTGTTCCTCCTTGGGATCTTTCTTTGCTCCTGGGTGCTCTCCAGTACTCTCCCTTTGAGCCTTTGGAGTCGGTTGACCTCAAATTCCTCTTCTTAAAGGTGGCCTTTCTGGTGGCCGTTACTTCTGCTCGGAGGTTGGGTGAGCTCACTGCTTTGCGTTGTTCTCCTTTTTTACGGTTCATGGATGTCGTGGTGGTCCTCTGTTTGGATCCTGGGTTTGTTCCTAAGATTCGTTCTAGGTTTCATTCTTCTCAGGAATTGATCCTCCCTTCCTTCTGCCCTTCTCCTTCCTCTCCTGCTGAGCTGTTGTTGCACACTCTTGATGTGAAGCGTGCCTTATCTATCTATGTTGAGCGGTCTGCGGTGTTTCGTTCTTCTGACTCTCTCTTTGTGACTTTTGGTCTGGCTGGTCGGGGAAAGGTTGCTTCCCGCCTTACGCTGGGTCGCTGGATCAAGTCTGTTATTTCTCTGGCTTATCAGGGCTCTGGTGTGCCTTGCCCTTCTGGGGTTCAAGCCCGATCCACTAGGGGTGTCTCTGCTTCCTGGGCTGCTTTTCATGGGGTTTCCCTTGATGAGTTCTGTCAGGCTGGGGCTTGGGCTACTGATTCTACTTTTGTGAAGCATTATCGTTTGAATTGTGCTCTGTCTGTCCGTATGAATTTTGGTTGTGGTGTGTTGCGTGCTGTGGGGCGTGTTCTCCCCACCTGATTCTGTGTATTTATTAAACATGTTTTCACTTGCTGCACTCCACTTTTGTGTTCGGTCTGTGTGTGGTGTGCCAAAGGCCTTCCTGTGTTGTTGCTTTGGTATGCCTCATTAGTAATGACTGGTTTGAGGACGAGGGACGTAGCGGTAATGCTCTGATTACTTACCTGTAATCTTCATTACTCTTAGTCCTACTCGTCCTCGACCCAGTCATGCTTCCCACCCACCCTCCTGGTTCAGGCCTTTGTTGCTTGGTATGTCAGGAAGTGCTTTCTGTTGGCTATGTAATTATAGCCCCTGGCAGGAGTGTGGGTGGAGCCTAAAAGCGTTTCCTGTTTTGTTTCCTGTCAGTGGAATATACCTCATTAGTAATGACTGGGTCGAGGACGAGTGGGACTAAGAGTAATGAGGATTACGGGTAAGTAATCAGAGCATTAATCCTCCACTGAAACACATGCAAAAGTGCCTTCCACAGTGATGATTTAACCGACTTTAAAAACAGGAACTTATTAGAAAAATGTAGTGATGTTTGTTGAGACATGGTGAAAAACCGAGATTGGCCTAACAAATATAGGGTCAACAGTTCACCCTTAGCTTAAGGAGTAAAATACATCACGTTTAGGTGCAAAGTCACTCGGTGCAGGATTAAAAATTATGTAGAGGATGTCACATTTGGGGTAAGAGTTGTGCATTAGTATAGCATCTTATTTGCTTGACCTCACCTTTTTAAGGTGCAAAAGTTTAACGTGGAGCAAAATAAGCATTGTTGTGGTTTGACATTTTGAGGGAAAGTCTCTTATGTGCAGAGTCACATTAATGTGAAAGATCACACTTGTTGCAACATCAGCAGTAGTGTGGAAACACTGTTAGGAGAACAAATCACATTTTGGTGCAAAAGCACCTTTAAGTGAAAAGTCATCATTGCCGTTAGTTTAACAGCAGCTTTTGGTTTGCTTCACTGTAAATGCTCTGCCGTGGGAATAAACACACCAAAGGCTGAAATATGCCTCTGGCCTGATTCAAAATGTGACTTATACTTGCCTTCTGAAAGTTTAGACATAAAGGAAATATCTGGTCTCCATCTGAGTAGGAGATTTCGTCCACATTTTAGTCAGTTTGTAAGGGTGCAGTAGTATATATGGTCACCAGCAATTGGCAACAATATCTAACAGCGATAACGGTGCCACTCTTTAGCAAGGTTATCTATGCCCATATGTTTAAAATACATTATTTCCCCCTAAATTTTAGTCGCCCCTTATCCCCTTTTGAGATACCTGAATGCAGTCTTTAGTAAAATTGATGTTTAATTTGTTTGAAGTATTCTGAAAAAAGATGACCTTAATAAATCGTACGTCTGATTTCTGAACTACTTTGTAGCAGTTGATTCTTTTAATCTTTGATTGCAAGCAAAGAGGATGTCCTACTCTCACGTATCATTTTTGATAAATAAAAAGTATTTGATTCGGCAGAGTGTGGCTTTTAGTGAACTAAAATGGCAAGGTTTTGGTTTGATAAGAAATGAATTTGAGTGATACAACACCATGCCCAGTACTCGACCACTCCTGATTAAGACAATTACTTTGGCCTTTCAGATACATTGGAGAACCAGGCTGAAGTATCCCAGGGCATTTTCTGTTATAATCTTATAGTGAAAGGATGAGGTACGCCAGACACAGAAGGGCTTTCTGTGGACCTCAATGACTCTAACCTGGTAGTTCTGTGGAAAACATGGCGTCCAGCCTTTAAGCAATTTTTTGTACACAGATATAATGCTATCCCTACTTGAGAATTTTTACCTCTTATAGCACAATGTGTTATTTTGAAAGCTATAACCCCAGAAGAGGTCATAGCACCGAAAGAGCCCTGATAAAATCCACAGAACGAGATCTCTGTGATAGTGGATGGCAAGGGAAGCGCAGCTTTGGTGCTCCTTGATTTATCAGCAGCCTTTGACATGGTCGATCACAATATACTGATCGAACGTCTCCAGGCTGTCTGTATCAATGACTCTGCCCTTAAACTTATAGGATCCTTCCTCTCTGGCAGGAAACAGGTGGTGGCTCTGGATTCCTTGGTATCCGATCCTTTTTGCCTGCCTTGCGGTGTCGCACAGGGGTCCACCCTCAGCCCCACCTTGTTTAACGTTTACGGTAACCCCTGGCAGCTTTAATTAGATCCTTTGGTCTTGATCTGTCTTCCTACACCGATGACACCCAAATCATGCTAGCCATGTCCTCTGCTAAAAATCTTTTAGATTTCAATAATTGCCTGTCAGCCATTGGTCACTGGATGAGTCAAAACTGTCGTAAACTTAACTTGGGGAGAATGGAAGTCATCCTGTTTTGACTAATCCGTCCCTTTGGACCTTGACTTAGTGGCTTCAGGAAATGGATGCTGTGAGAAGTTGGCCTGGTATATGCTGTTCACTAATTAAAGTGGACAGCTTGCACCAGTACAATTCGACTCTTATGGTAGATAGGTTTAAGACAACCTTTATAGAAAGCTATCCTAGTGGTAGCTGTGGAGAGCAGCCTTCAGGCTAAGTCTTGAAGGAATGTAAAGCAGCTTGTTTTACCACACAATCTCTTGAATCACCAAATGAAAAGACACCACACAGGTATATATATCAAATATATATGTATTTATTACTAAACAACTCTCTACTAATCTTTTTATGAGATTAGAAGTCAGGAACATGTGCACAAATCAACGTTTCACAATAAATTAAGCAGAAATATGGCTGGGGCCCTAGGGGCGTACCAGACCATATACTAAGAAAGAGACTTAGAAACAACGACTTGCAAAGGGACAAGGCCTAGGGCCTTCAGAAGAGCTGGGGCCTCACGAAACCACCCAAGGCAGGTAAGTAAAGGACCCACGGGGGACGCGTGCAGTGTGGATACACAGGCGCGGATCGCCGTTGACTTCAATGGGGCAAGTCGCGGTTGGAAATTAAGAGTTTTAGGGTACTTCGGGAGAACCTACAAGCAAGTCACTTACAGGGTAAGTAGTTCTAGGGCCAACACCCACAGGAGCACCGTAGTGCTGGAGTTACCTCACCCAGGGAAGCCGGGTGCATAGGTGTCCTTTGGTGTTGGGTCGCGGCGTCGTTTTCAATGGGAGCCAATGAAGACTTGCTGCTTGTGAAGTCCGAAGAAGTGTCCGATGGAATTCAAGCCTGGATTCAGAAGATAGAAGACCTGAAAGCAGAGGGGAAAGTGTTCAAAGTCACTTGGCAGTGACTCGGGGCCAGGAAGATGTAGGCCCACCGTCGTCGCAAGGTTCAGGTCGGTCACGGGTGTCTTGACTCTTCAGCCACGAGGTCCAGGAGGCGTCGACAATGACCAGGAGCTGGATTCAGCGTGTCCCACGATATCTGCAGCTTACTGCGGTGTCGGCGACTCGATTGGAGCCAACAAGCCTTGGTAACAGCAAGTCTCGGGGAAAGAGTGAAAAGGCAATGGTGCAGACCAGCAAGGTCTGGGGGACTCACCCAGCGAGGGTAAGTCAGGGCAGGCCTGGAGCAACCAGGGGAGCCCTTTAGTTTTGTAGAAAAGTCTTCAGGGGACCCACAAGCCGGCTGGCAAGGGATCGCGAAGACGCCTCGGAAGGATTCGCTCAACAGGGGCCCACGGTCACTCTGGACGGGGTAGGCCTCTGATCTTCGGAGGGATTCCTGCTGGAGGCTGGGACCACACGTGGTCCAAAGTACAAGTTCGTAGAACGTCGTGAAGGGGTTGCACTCGACAATAGTGCACGGTACCCAGGGGTCGCGGTTCCTCGTCACTCGTGGGGTCCACTGGCCTCAGCTTCGCTGGGGACTCACGATGGCCTTAGAGAAGTCAGGAAATCCTCTTCCTGGGCTGCAGGAACTTCGGACTCCGGCGGGAGCGGCGTAGTTTGCGACCGTCGTTTGTAGTTTTTGGTGCCTGCCAAGCAGGGGAGTCACTCCTTGACTCCAAGGGAGATTCTTCAGTCTTCCAGAGGTAATGGAACGTCGAAGGTCCAGGATTCTTCTTCAGAGCGTCGTCCAGGGATATCTAACTTTCAAGTTCAAGGGTTCCCTATCTTATACTGTAAAGAAGGGAGGGACTAGCTCTATGACCCCACCTATGGGAGGGTCAGGGGAGTGGGTGGCTACACCCACTTCCCTTTGTCCAGTTTCGCGCCAGAGCAGGGGCAGGTAGCCCCTGAGCCGGTTTGAACTGGCATATGCACAGAGGAGCCTACTGCTCCCCCAGTGCAGGACTTCAAAGCACTCTAAGAGTGCACCCACCCAGCCCCAATACACTAAACCCTGTCTGGGAGGTGGTTACACCTCCCTGTGACAGGATCCCTATTGTTGGGCTTCCTCCACTGCGAGTTTCGGTCATCAGCAGGAGGGCAGCCCAGTGTCTGTGACTGGTGGCATCCATTTTGTGATGCCAGGGCTCTTCAGGATTCTACCGCGTTTCCACAGTAGGTACATGTTTATCCCTCTAGAAGGGTGGAATACTACCCCCGCCGCCAGAACTGGCGGGGGGGGTAGTATTCCAAGATGTTTGACACCAAACATGACATGTTTTGATGCAGCCATTCCAAAGTTAGCATTTTACCGCGAGGATATAATGCACTTAAAAGTATATGGTTTAACCGCATCCACAAACCGCACCAGAGAATGGACTCTGAGAGCTGCAGAGGGGCCCTGCTCAGGCAGAGGCACCCTCTCACATAGGAACCAAGCACCCTGCCCTCAGGATTGATAGGGCCTGCCATAGGGGTGACTGATAGGTTTAAATGTGTGTGCAGGAGAGATATAGGGAACCCATATCTCAGTGAGGAGTGCTAGCACCACCTCACCCAGGCTGCAGTAGCAGGCCTGTGGTGTCAGATTTAGTCTGCTTCCCAGGGGTGGCATAATACATGCTGCAGCCCCTGGTAGGCCTGTGCAGTACCTAAGCCCTTGGTACCTAAGGTACCATATACTAGGGACTCAGAAGGTACCACAGTATCCAATCACTAGTGCACCTAGAGGGCACTCCAAGTCATTTAGAGAGAACAGAGAGGCTGGGGCCCTGATTGGCAGGGACCCAGCCAGACTATAGCCAGAAACCAGTTTAAACATAAAAAAAAAGTGGGGGCAACATAAGAGGCAGATCCTACTCTCCTACACAACCCCCCCCAAACGCAGGGACACTAAACTAGCCTTGACCAGTTGAGTCTTCGTGTTCTAAGTGGAAATACCTTGAGAGTCCATCTGCATTGGCATGTTGGGTCCCAGGTCTATGTTCCACTGTATAGTCCATCCCATGTAGGGAAATGGACCACCTCAAAAGTTTTGGGTTTTCACCTTTCATCTGTTTAAGCCATAGGAGGGGCTTGTGGTCAGTCTGAACTATGAAGTGAGTGCCAAACAAGTATGGCCTCAGCTTCTTCAGGGCCCATACCACAGCAAAGGCCTCCCTCTCTATAGCTGACCAACGTTTCTCTCTAGGGGTCAGCCTTCTGCTAATGAAAGCTACTGGCTGGTCTTGACCTTCATCATTCAGTTGAGACAGTACAGCTCCCACACCCAGCTCAGAAGCATGTTTGGACAATGAACTTTTTGGTGTAGTCTGGACTCTGTAAGATGGGGGCAGTGCACATGGCCTGCTTTAGGTCTTCAAATGCCTTCTGACAGCTAGCTGTCCACTGAACCGTTTTTGGCATTTTCTTTGAGGTCAGATCATTCAAGGGGGTCACTATAGATCCATATCCCTTGACAAACCTCCTATAGTACCCAGTCAGGCCTAAGAAGGCTCTCACCTGTGTCTGGGTGGTTGGAGCAACCCATTCCATTATGGTTTGGATTTTGCTCTGTAAAGGTTGAACCTGGCCTCCACCCACAAGGTGGCCCAGGTACACAACCTGACTCTGCCCTATCTGGCACTTGGTGGCCTTGATAGTGAGGCCTGCTTTCTGCAGAGCCTCCAAAACATTTCTGAGGTGGACCAGGTGATCCTGCCAGGAGGAACTAAAGACAGCAATATCATCTAGATAAGCTGAGCAATAAGTTTCCATTCCTGCCAGAACTTTGTTCACCAACCTCTGAAAAGTGGCAGGTGCATTTTTCAATCCAAAGGGCATCACCACAAAGTGGTAGTGCCCACTAGGGGTCGAAAATGCTGTTTTGGCTTTTGCATCCTCAGCTAATCTGATTTGCCAGTAGCCAGCTGTTAGGTCAAATGTACTAAGATACTTGGCTGAGGCCAAAGTATCAATCAGCTCATCTGCCCTTGGTATGGGATAGGCATCAGTCCTAGTGACTGCATTGAGGCCTCTGTAGTCTACACAAAACCTCATTTCTTTCTTACCACCCTGGGTATGAGGCTTGGGTACCAGGACTACTCGGCTAGCCCAAGGGCTATCTGAAGGCTCAATTACACCTAGCTCCAACATTTTCTGGACGTCAGTCCTGATACAGTCCCTGACATGGTCAGGTTGCCTGTAGATTTTACTCTTGACAGGCAGACTGTCTCCAGTGTCCACCTCATGGGTGCACCAGGTAGTCTGACTAGGGGTCAGGCTAAACATATGTCTGTACTGTTGCAGAACTTGTCTGCACTCAGTTTGCTGATGGTCAGTGAGGCTGCTTGCCAAAGCAACACCATCTACTGACCCATCATCAGGGTGGGTTCTGAGAGAGCAGGTCAGGGAGAGGGTCACTCTCCTCCTCCTGGTCCTCATCAGTTGCCATGAGCAAGCCCATGTCAGCCCTGTCAACATATGGCTTTAATCTGTTGACATGGAGCACCCTCAGGGGGCTCCTGGGAGTTCCAAGATTCACCAGATAGGTGACTTCTCCCTTCTGTTCAACTATTGTATGGGGGCCACTCCATTTGTCCTGGAGGGCTGCTGGGGCCACAGGCTCCAACACCCACACTTTCTGTCCTGGCTGGTACACAGTCAGCACAGCCTTTTGGTCATGCCAAGCTTTTTGTAATTCTTGGCTGGCCTCCAGGTTTTTGGTTGCCTTTTTCATGTATTCGGCCATCCGGGAGCGGAGACCAAGTACATAGTCCATCACATCTTGTTTGGGGGGCTTGAGAGGTAACTCCCAGCCCTCTTTCATCAAACATAATGGACCCCTTACAGGATGCCCAAACAGAAGCTCAAATGGGCTGCAGCCAACCCCCTTCTGTGGAACTTCTCTGTATGCAAACAACAGGCAAGGAAGAAGAAGGTCCCATTTCTGCCTAAGCTTCTCTGGGAGTCCTTTAATCATTCCCTTCAGGGTTTTGTTGAAACGTTCAACCAACCCATTGCATTGTGGGTGATAGGGGGTGGTGAACTTATAAGTTACCCCAAACTCCTTCCACATTGCTTTCAAATATCCTGACATGAAGTTGGTACCTCTGTCAGAGATGACCTCCTTTGGGAAACCCACTCTGGAGAAAACTCCAATGAGGGCTCTTGCCACCACAGGGGCTGTGGTGGTCCTCAGGGGAATTGCCTCTGGGTACCTGGTGGCATGATCCACTACCACCAGGATAAACCTGTGCCCAGATGCAGTTTGAGGGTCAAGGGGACCAACAATGTCAATCCCTACCCTTTCAAAGGGTACCCCCACCACAGGTAGTGGTATCAGGGGGGCCTTTGTTGTGCCACCTGCCTTACCACTGTCTTGGCATGTGACACTGGAGCGACAAAACTCCTTTGTGTCCTCTGACATATGTGGCCAATGAAAATGTGGAACAAGCCTGTCCCAGGTCTTGTTTTGGCCCAAGTGACCTGCTAAAGGGATGTCATGTGCTAAGGTCAAGAGGAACCCCCTAAACTTCTGAGGTATTACCAACCTCCTGGTGGCTCCAGGGGCTGGGTCTCTACCCTCAGAATATAGGAGTCCCTCATCCCAATAAACTTTATGGGACCCACTAGCACTCCCAGCAGCCTCAGCAGCAGCCTGCTGTCTGAGGGGTTCAAGAGAGGGTGTGAGAAGTTGGCCTGGTATATGCTGTCCACTAATTATAGTGGGCACCTTGCACCAGTCCAAACAACCCCTTATTGGAGATAGGTTAAAGACAACCTTATTGAAAGCTATCCTAGTGGTAGCTATGGAGAGCAGCCTTCAGGCTAAGTCTTGAAGGAATGTAAAGCAGCTTGTTTTACCAGTCTATAATCTCTTGAGTGACCAAATGAAAGAGCACCACACCAGGTATATATTCAAAATATATGTATTTATTGCTAAACACACCCCTCTAGTCTCTTTATGAGGCTAGAGTTCAAGTACATAAGTTAGAAGTTATTTAAACACAGTAATAGCACAAATACACGTTTGGGCCCTAGGGGCGTACCAAACCATATACCAATAAAGTGGTATAAGAACCACGACTGAACTAGACACTAGGCCTAGAGCCTCTAGAAGTGCTTGGACCACAAGGAACCACCCAAGGTAGTGACACAGGGGACCCACGGGAGACGCGTGCAGTGTAAATACACAACCGCGATACGCCGTTGACTTCTATGGAGAAAGTCGTGATCGGGAAATTAGAGAAAAGGGACACTTAAAAGAGGACTTGGACCAAACCCTTTGAGATCTAGGACTTTGAAGAGTCTCTACCCACGGGAGCACCGGAGTACTCAGGTTACCTCACCCAGGGAAGCCGGGTGCATAGGTGCCTTTCGGGGTCGGGTTTCGTCGTCTATTTGAATGGCGATCTGCTGCAAAGTGCTGCTGGCGACCAAGAGAAAAGTGTCTGGGTGGATCCAAGAGTGGATCGGAGTTCTGAAGAACCTGAAAGCAGAGGGGACAGAGTCTGGGTCACTAGCCAGTGACCAGGAAGGCGATGGACAGATGTCCACCGATGTCGAGTGCTTCAGGTGCGTTGACGGTCGTCTTGACTCTTCAGCCACGAAGTCCAGGAGGCGTTGTCGGCGACCAGGAGCAGGATTCGGGCTGGTACACGATGTCTGTCGAGTGCTGAGGTGTCGGCGACCGGATTGGACCCAACAAGCCTTGGCAACGGCAAGTCTCGGTGAAGATGTAGATCGTCGATGGTGCAGACCAGCAAGGTCTGTGGAACTCACCCAGCGAGGGTAAGTGAGGGCAGGCCTGGAGCAACCAGGATGCCAAGTTAGAAAAGGATTGGCCTTCGTTAAGGGCTACTAGCCAACGGGCTAGCGACCGCGAAGGAGCCTCGTGACGCCGCACGTGGGTCTGGCTTACAGGACACTCGTGGAGTGGGGGCCAGTGATCTTCGGTGCGGGTGGTGCTGGAGGCTAGGGCTACTCGGAGCCCAAAGCACGACTTCTTGGGAGACCCAGAAGAGGATGCACTTGCAAATGTGCTCGGTGTCCAGGGGTCACGGTCTCAAGTCACCCACGATAGCCACGGGCCTCAGCTTTGCTGGGGACTCAGGGTAGCCTTGGGGAAGTCTGAGAATCCACCTCTGGTGATGCGATGACTTCGGCGTCCGACAGGAGCTTCAGAAATGCGAACCGGACAGATGCTTCTTTGGTGCCTGCCAAGCAGGGGAGTCACTCCTTGACCCCAAGGGAGATTCTTCTGTTCTCTAATCGTGAGTAGAGCGTCGAAGGTCCAGGATTCAGTTTCAGAGTTTCGTCCAGGGATAATCTAAAGTCCTAAGGACTGGGTTCCTATACTTATACTAAGGATAGGGTTGGACTACTCTGGCCCCACCTATGGGTGGGTCAGGGCAGAGGGGTGGCTACACCCCTTTCCCTTTGTCCAGTTCGCGCCAAAGCAGGGGCTGCAAGCCCCTGATCCGGTTTGAACTGGGGTATGCACAGGGACACCAAGTGTGCCCCCAGTGCAGGACCTCAAAGCACCAGAAAGTGCTCCCGCCCAGCCCCAATACACATTATCCTGTCTGGGGAGGTGGTCACACCTCCCTGGGACAGGAAACCTATTGTCCAGGCCTCCCCTGCCGGAGTTTCGTCCAGCAGCAGGAGGCCAGACTCGTGTCTGTGGCAGCAGCATCCATTTTGTGATGCCAGGGCTTTGGAAAGAAGTTACCTGGCTAGCCAGGGTTAACATGTCTCTCCCTCTAGAAGGGTGGAATGCTACCCCCCCGCCAGAATTGGCGGGAGGTGGTATTCCAAGATGTTTGACACCAAACACGACATGTTTAGGTGCAGCCATTCCAAAGTTAGCATTTAACGCGAGGTTATAATGCGCTTAAGAGTATATGGTCAGGCTGCACTACAAACAGCATCAGAGAAGGGTCTCCGAACGCTGCAGAGGGGCCCTGCTCATGCAGGGGCACCCCTCACATAGGAACCACGCACTCTGCCTTCAGGATTGATAAGGTCTGCCATAGGAGTGACTTATAGGTTTATATGTGTGTATGTATGTAGTGATATAGGTAACCTATATCACAGTAAGGGGTGCATGCACCACCTTACCCAGGCTGCAGTAGCAGACCTGTGGTGTCAGTTTGGATGGCCTTCCAGGGGTGGCACAATACATGCTGCAGCCCCTGGTAGGCCTCTGAGGTACCTATGCCCTTGGTACATAGTATACCATATACTAGGGACTTATAAGGGCACTCCAGATTCCAATCAGAGATGTGCCTAAGGCACATGGAAACCTTTTACAGAGAAAGCAGATAGACTGGGGCCCTGAATAGCAGGATCCCAGTCCAACTAAGTCATAAACCAGCAAAACACCATAAAAAAAGTGGGGGCAACCATATAGTCAGATTCCACCTTCCTACAAGGGGCAGCACTGCTGCTCCTTACTCAGATCTTCCCTAGAAGGGCCCCCTGCCCCCAAGAACTCAACCTGATCAGGCTCAAGTCCCTCTGGGGCAGTTCCTTCTTCAGGATCTGCTTCACCTCCCTCAAGAGGTGAATCTGTGATCTGAGACAGAGGGGAAGGCACTGCCTTAACCCTACTGCTCCTCTTCTTGGGAAGCATCTGGTCCATTGTTCCAGGATCCAGAGCTGGTTCAGTGTTATGCATTCTGGCCTGTGACCTGGTCACAGCAAATACCTCTGCAGGGATGCCCAACATCTCAGCATGAGTCCATAACTCTACTTCAGACCAGGCTGAAGTTTCTAGATCATTGCCCAGTAGACATTCTACAGGGAGGTCTGCACTGACTACAACCTTCTTGAGGTCAGTTACCCCTCCCCAGGAGAAATTCACAACTGCCAGACTATGGTTGGTCCTGACATTGCTTGCATTGGTCACCTGGTACATTTCGCCCAGGATGATCTGTCCAGGGTCCACAAGATCCTCTGCCACCATGGTGACACTAGCACCTGTGTCCCTAAATGCCAAAGCCTGTTTGCCATTTATTACAGGCTGCTGTTTGTATTTGCCCAGATTACTGGGGCTCACTAGGAAGGACATATCAGTGTCTCCATCACAAATCAGCAATGCCTGAGTGGGTACTCTGACTAGGCCAGAGTCCACTTCAGAACCCAGGGTCAACCCTACTACACCCTTATTCTGAGTACTACCTCCACCAGTAGCTGAGCTAGGGGGAACAGTTGCCTTAGGGGCAGGAGTGGTGGAGGTTTGGTCTTTGGACTTGTTACAATCAGAAGTCCAGTGCCCTTTCTGTTTACAGAATTTGCACCAGGGCTTCTTTGGCCTTTTCCCTTGTTGGATTGTGACTCCCCACCAGATGCAGATTTTTGGGGCCCTTGTGAAGACTTCTGGTCTTTTGACTTATCCCCACCTTTCTCAGAGCCCTTAGAATCCTGCTGCTTTGTGTCACCCCCTTGGTTCTGGGTTTTCTGCCTCACCCTGGTTCTGACCCACTTGTCTGCCTTCTTTCCCAATTCTTGGGGAGAGGTCAGATCTGAGTCCACCAGGTATTGATGCAACAACTGGTTCTGGCAATTATTAAGGATCTGTTCTCTCATCATTAGATTATACAATCCCTTGAAATCAGTAACCCTACTGCCAACCAGCCAACCCTCTAGAGCCTTGGTTGCACAATCAACAAAGTCAGTCCAGTCCTGAGTCTGTGCCTTCTGGGTATCTCTGAACTTCAACCTGTACTGCTAGGTGGTTAAGCCAAACCCATCTATCAGTGCACTCTTCAGGACTTCATAATCATCAGCATCCTCTTCTCTAACAGTGAGGAGCTTGTCTCTACCTTTATCTGAAAAGGAGAGCCACAAGATTGCTTCCCACTGCTTTTGGGGGACCTGTTGTACTCTACAGGCCCTTTCCATAGCAGTTATCCACTTATGGATATCATCCCCACTCTGGTAGGGAGGAACAACCTTGCTCAGGTTCCTATGGTCTGGAATATATTCTCTGCCTCTAGCGACACTGTTGTTGCCACCAAGGGGTTCTAACCCTCTCTTCTAGAAGCTCTCTGGAGCTCCAGGGCTTCTCTATCTAATGCCAACTGCTTGGTTTTGAGGGCAACTCTTGCTTCCTCATACTGCAGCAGTTTGTACATTCTGTCAGAGGAGGTCTCTCTTATGGGAAAGTATGAGTTCCTCTGCTGGACAAATTCTCTGCCAGAGTGATAAGAGTGGTCAGATTCCCTGGAAGGGGACCTAGGCCTCTCATCCACTCTGTCAGTTCTCTTAGGGAGAATTCCTCTGTCCTTTTTAGGCTCCTTGGAACCTTGCCCTTCAACCACAGAGTCCTGGTCATCCTGATTTTCATCATCTGACCCAGACACTGTAATTGACCCACTCACTGATTCAGACCCATTAGCTCCTAGAGCTAATCTAAGATCATCTGCTGTCAGCAGATCTATCAGGTGTAGTGTGGAGGGACTCTGGCCTAGCTTCAGGTGTCTTTCAACACACATGGCCCCCAAGTCAGACAAAGCCATGTCCTTATACTGAGGCTGAGTGGATCCACTGGGTCCACCCTTTAAGGACATTCTAGTGTTGTTCAGTGTTGTACTACCTACACTAGTTTGTGGCCTACTGATACTAGCTTGAGCTGTAGAAAGGGTGTGCTATCCCTTGGCACACAGTTCTAAGTTCAGTAGAACTTATTGATACTAAGCTTGACTTTATATGTACCTTAAGTACCTATAGTGGTTTTCAGTTAGTAATTCAAATAGAGATTTTCTGGTAAAACAATAGCAAGCTGGAATCCCACCGCTGCCACCAATGTGAGAAGTTGGCCTGGTAAATGCTGTTCACTAATTAAAGTGGACACCTTGCACCAGTACAATTCGACTCTTATGGTAGATAGGTTTAAGACAACCTTTATAGAAAGCTATCCTAGTGGTAGCTGTGGAGAGCAGCATTCAGGCTAAGTCTTGAAGGAATGTAAAGCAGCTTGTTTTACCACACAATCTCTTGAATCACCAAATGAAAAGACACCACACAGGTATGTATATCAAATATATATGTATTTATTACTAAACAACTCTCTACTAATCTCTTTATGAGATTAGAAGTCAGGAACATGTGCACAAATCAACGTTTCACAATACATTATGCACAAATATGGCTGGGGCCCTAGGGCGTACCAGACCATATACTAAGAAAGAGACTTAGAAACAACGACTTGCAAAGGGACAAGGCCTAGGGCCTTCAGAAGAGCTGGGGCCTCACGAAACCACCCAAGGCAGGTAAGTAAAGGACCCACGGGGACGCGTGCAGTGTGGATACACAGGCGCGGATCGCCGTTGACTTCAATGGGGCAAGTCGCGGTTGGAAATTAAGAGTTTTAGGGTACTTCGGGAGAACCTACAAGCAAGTCACTTACAGGGTAAGTAGTTCTAGGGCCAACACCCACAGGAGCACCGTAGTGCTGGAGTTACCTCACCCAGGGAAGCCGGGTGCATAGGTGTCCTTTGGTGTTGGGTCGCGGCGTCGTTTTCAATGGGAGCCAATGAAGACTTGCTGCTTGTGAAGTCCGAAGAAGTGTCCGATGGAATCCAAGCCTGGATTCAGAAGATAGAAGACCTGAAAGCAGAGGGGACAGTGTTCAAAGTCACTTGGCAGTGACTCGGGGCCAGGAAGATGTAGGCCCACCGTCGTCGCAAGGTTCAGGTCGGTCACGGGTGTCTTGACTCTTCAGCCACGAGGTCCAGGAGGCGTCGACGACGACCAGGAGCTGGATTCAGCGTGTCCCACGATGTCTGCAGCTTGCTGCGGTGTCGGCGACTCGATTGGAGCCAACAAGCCTTGGTAACAGCAAGTTTCGGGGAAAGAGTGAAAAGGCAATGGTGCAGACCAGCAAGGTCTGGCGGACTCACCCAGCGAGGGTAAGTCGGGGCAGGCCTGGAGCAACCAGGGGAGCCCTTTGCTTTTGTAGAAAAGTCTTCAGGGGACCCACAAGCCGGCTGGCAAGGGATCGCGAAGACGCCTCGGGAGGATTCGCTCAACAGGGGCCCACGGTCACTCGGGACGGGGTAGGCCTCTGATCTTCGGAGGGATTCCTGCTGGAGGCTGGGACCACACGTGGTCCAAAGCACAAGTTCGTAGAACGTCGTGATGGGGTTGCACTCGACAATAGTGCACGGTACCCAGGGGTCGCGGTTCCTCGTCACTCGTGGGGTCCACTGGCCTCAGCTTCGCTGGGGACTCACGATGGCCTTAGAGAAGTCAGGAAATCCTCTTCCTGGGCTGCAGGGACTTCGGACTCCGGTGGGAGCGGCGTAGTTTGCGACCGTCGTTTGTAGTTTTTGGTGCCTGCCAAGCAGGGGAGTCACTCCTTGACTCCAAGGGAGATTCTTCAGTCTTCCAGAGGTAATGGAACGTCGAAGGTCCAGGATTCTTCTTCAGAGCGTCGTCCAGGGATATCTAACTTTCAAGTTCAAGGGTTCCCTATCTTATACTGTAAAGAAGGGAGGGACTAGCTCTATGACCCCACCTATGGGAGGGTCAGGGAGTGGGTGGCTACACCCACTTCCCTTTGTCCAGTTTCGCGCCAGAGCAGGGGCAGGTAGCCCCTGAGCCGGTTTGAACTGGCATATGCACAGAGGAGCCTACTGCTCCCCCAGTGCAGGACTTCAAAGCACTCTAAGAGTGCACCCACCCAGCCCCAATACACTAAACCCTGTCTGGGAGGTGGTTACACCTCCCTGTGACAGGATGCCTATTGTTGGGCTTCCTCCACTGCGAGTTTCGGTCATCAGCAGGAGGGCAGCCCAGTGTCTGTGACTGGTGGCATCCATTTTGTGATGCCAGGGCTCTTCAGGATTCTACCGCGTTTCCACAGTAGGTACATGTCTATCCCTCTAGAAGGGTGGAATGCTACCCCCGCCGCCAGAACTGGTGGGGGGGTAGTATTCCAAGATGTTTGACACCAAACATGACATGTTTTGATGCAGCCATTCCAAAGTTAGCATTTTACCGCGAGGATATAATGCACTTAAGAGTATATGGTTTAACCGCATCCACAAACAGCACCAGAGAATGGACTCTGAGAGCTGCAGAGGGGCCCTGCTCAGGCAGAGGCACCCTCTCACATAGGAACCAAGCACCCTGCCCTCAGGATTGATAGGGCCTGCCATAGGGGTGACTGATAGGTTTAAATGTGTGTGCAGGCGAGATATAGGGAACCCATATCTCAGTGAGGAATGCTAGCACCACCTCACCCAGACTGCAGTAGCAGGCCTGTGGTGTCAGATTTAGTCTGCTTCCCAGGGGTGGCATAATACATGCTGCAGCCCCTGGTAGGCCTGTGAAGTACCTATGCCCTTGGTACCTAAGGTACCATATACTAGGGACTCAGAAGGTACCACAGTATCCAATCACTAGTGCACCTAGAGGGCACTCCAAGTCATTTAGAGAGAACAGAGAGGCTGGGGCCCTGATTGGCAGGGACCCAGCCAGACTATAGCCAGAAACCAGTGTAAACATCAAAAAAAAAGTGGGGGCAACATAAGAGGCAGATCCTACTCTCCTACAGATGCCCTTCCCATCTCAGCAGATAAAGTAAAAAACCTAGGTGTGATACTGGACACCAAACTGACCCTCTGTTCTCAGGTCAAAGCAGTCACTTCCTCTGCTTTCTTTGTTCTCTGCATGTTAAAAAAACCTCTTTACCTTCATCCCGGTTGGCGCCCAAAAAAACAGTCATCTCTGCCCTAGTTTTGGCTAAAATTGATTACTGCAACGCGCTCTACCTTAACATGCAGGAACAGCACCTCAATAAGCTTCTGGTACTACAAAACACGTCAGCCAGGGCATTGACTAGGATCCCTAAACTTACGTTGCCTCAGCCATCAGACAGCTTCAGTGGCTACCTGTCAGGCAGAGAATCACATTTAAAGCCCTCTGCCTAGTACATAAGGCACTTCATGGTGATGGCCCAGATTACTTGAAAAAGGCCTTCCAGTGGTACCTTCCAGGTAGGAACCTAAGGTCCACTGGTTCTGGACTACTGGTGGTCCAGCGGTTCAAAAGGTCCACCTGGGGTGGCAGAAGTTTCACTAATACAACTGCTAAGGTATGGAACAGTCTTCCAACCGATATCAGATCCATCTCCAACTTGCTCAGTTTCTGGAAAGCCTTAAAAACCTGGCTTTTCCCGAAATAAATTGTCCTCCTGGGTATTTTTTTTCTGTTTTTCTTTTTTCCACAGTGTTTAGCGCCTTGACACCTTTGGGTAACTGTTTGCACTTTATAATTCTGCTAACATAGCATAAAATAAAATATACAGCGTGTTACTTCATTCAGCCATATCGCTGACAGCACTGATTTATGATTTATGGAAAGCTCCAACTGTGAGAGATAGTGGTCCACAAATGCACAATTTCCTAACTTGGTAAATAAAATTGAAGGAACAGAAGACATGCTCCCCCAACTACGAGTGACTAACATATTGAATAGAAAAATGTTCCTTTGTGCAGGCTGATAGAAGCCGAGAAGGCATGCTCTCAAACACACACATAAGAATACTATTATTACTTCAGTTGCATATAAAAAATTGATGCTTTGTTTGGAGGAGGGCCTGGCAGCAGACTGACCATTGACTAAAATTTGCACATACATTCACGTCCAGTAGGTGAGGTGCAGTTTGCCTGCTTAACCGGTATAACTCCAGCGAACGTTTACTTTTGTGATTCCACACTGCAACCTTTAAATATATCTGAAAAAATGTTACTTGAAATAAAACAAAAATAATATGTATTAAAAGCAGCACATAACAATTTCTAAGAAAGTTTACCTGTGCTTGATTAGCACTGGTGATGTATCGCCAAAACCCATGTTCAGAGTCAGAATCATTACTAGCACTCTGCTTTGAAAACTAATTAAAAAGTAATGAACAATTTAATACTAACAATGGTTACCAGAGAAATTAAGAATCTTTGCCATTATGCAATGTTCCGTTTTCTCAACATTACTCCTGGTATCTTCTACTTGATTATTTAACTGACCACTTTGTTGATCAACCAAGATCTTCAGGGCGACATAGCACTGAAAAATATGAAATTTTATCTAGACTTTCTAGTTTGTCTGTTACTGCTCTAGATTGAGGTATGTCTCATTCCCTTCTGTAAAGTACCCTATACCTCTAGTTCCAGCTTTAAAGACCCTCACGGAACATCGCCTTATTAATAAAAATCTGTCACTTAGCATTTTGTTAAAAAGTGCAATTGCAAAAAAACTTCACCAATCCCCCCGAAAACATGTCCAGGTAAAAACAAAATATTTTAGTGGAAGGGTGTCGCTCTTGAGTTCATTCACACAGTGCTAATTAATATTATGGGTTTCACATCATTACTGCTTGTATTCCACTGTTCAAAATGGAGACTATGTTTTCTTTCCATTGCAAGTGTTTTATGTTTGCAATTTTTCTATGAACATCTCAGTTGCATGCCTGCTGTTCTATGCTGCTCATGAATGGCAGTCTGCAACTTCAGATCTGTTGACAGAAAGGCTCAGGTCATTAAGCATTTTGGCGGGGAAAAAACATATTTGCCAATAGTGAGCACAACCAGTATATGCTGTAATGTTTTCAATGAGTAACACTTTCAATATGCCTACTGTCAAAGATAAAAACATTGATATACTGCTCCACCTTTATTTTCCCATTGCTTTGGTATGGCTGAATATTCGGAGAGTAACCATAGGTAATTTTAATTCCTTTTAGAAAACATGATGATTAATTGTGGTTCATACTGTAACGTTGAGGGTTAACTAAAGAGAATGGTAAGCCTAACTTTTAGGAACAAAATGCACAAAAAATGAAAGTATACTTTTATATATGTTTTTAAGTATTTTATACAGTATGGATACATAAGTGAAATTTCCATTTTTAATATTTGTCACAGGTTCCTATATTTTCTGCTTGACCTTTATAAAGGAAACTCACGTTAATTGTCCATGGGGTTGATAGTGCTTTAAATACCTCTGCCTTATATGATTTTAACAAAGTTGACCTTTTTTTCAGGTTAGCAATAAACTACACTGATCTTGTTCTCCTAGTGCGATTATGTAATTTTAAGATCCGTTTTATAAGCATTTCTTACTTATCTATTTTTGCAATTTTAGCTAGTGACTGCAATTGGTGCCATAGAAGCAGAAAGAAGATTTGATGACCTACTGCTTCATTTGTCACATCCTCCAGCATTCACTACTGTCCGTGTGAACACACGTTTGGTTTCAGTGGAACATGTGAAGCAGATGTTGAATGACGAAATTGTAAAGGTGTGTATGTCTGTATTTTGCATCATTTTTGGCCTTGTCTCACTGCACTGCTCAGTCAGGAAATAGGTTAATTCAAGGACATTGTTAGAAATTGGGTTACCTGATGACTGGGGTGTGAGCACTGGTCAAGCAGCAACCAAAATCCTAGTCTGAGTAAGGCACAAGCAAACCCCAAATTAACCTATACTCAACCCCCTTGTAGCTTGGCACAGATCATTCAGGCTTAACTTAGAAGCAATGTGTAAAATATTTGTGCAACACTTCAAACATTAAAACAGTGAAAACATCATACAAAAAGTATCCCAAACCAACAAGATCCTTTCAGTAGAATCAGAGTTATGAATTTTTAAAGAATAAACTGCAGTATAGTGCCTAAAAGCATAAAGAGCCTAGCACGGCTATCTGGTCGCGCTGGATCGGGTCAAAGTCAAAAGTTCAAGTCGACCTTGATGGAGCACAAGTTGGATACAATCCCAGATTAGCGCTGCTGAATGTTTACCTTCTCAAGTTTTGGGCAAGAGTCCTGTTCGCATTGGAGGGGGGCCTTGAGAAGCAACAAGATCGTTGCAGGAGGTGATCGGCGTGGTGAAAGGGGCAGGCTGGGTGTCGCGGATGGGCAGGCTGGTGCTTCACAATTGCGGTCCCACTCGAGCGGTCAATGCTGCTGTGTGAAGTGACGGGCTGACGGTGGCTCACGCTGATTTTCAGTGTGAGCGGCATGGTTCCAGGGCAAACGGGTTTGTTCGTGGTTGCAAAGAGCCCAAAAGCTTGAATTAAGAACCCGCTGAACCACACCAAGTGTCCAAGACCTGAGCGGCACTTCTTGGGAGTTAGGAACTCGTTGAAGACATGTCCAAGAGCTGTTGGGAGCCTGTTATGTGCCTGAGTCTCAGATCAGGAGGCCAGCAGACTAGCCCTTTGAGTCACTCTGGGGTCCTGGGTTCAAGATGGGTTCTAGGTCCAGTGCTTCCTCGCTAGGCATAAGCGCAGCAGGTCAGCACAGCAACGCAGCAGCTCCTTCAGAGTAGCAGTCCAGCACACTGGCAGTCTTTGTAGCTGCACAGCAGTCCTTCTTCCTGGCAGTGTATCCACAGGTCCAGAAGTAGAAGTGTACTGAAGTGGTTGTGTCTGAGGTCCTTTTTTATACACTGGTGCCCTGGTCCTGGAAAGTGGGAGAAGCTTCTAGATAGTCTTGGAAGTGCATGTAATCCTCTGCCTTCTCTGGCTCCAAGCTGGATGAAGTGACAATGCAGGGTCTTTAAACTCTCTGTGTGGAGACAGGGCCTAGCATATTCTGGTGTAAGTGACGCTGGGCCTAGCTCCTCCCTCCCATCCTGCCAGTGACGGCCCCTCCAGTCACACCTAAGATTCCATTGTGTGTGGAATGGTCTGTCTAGGAGGAATACACAAAGCCCAATTGCCATCTACATCCAGTCTTGTGACCAGAGACAGGCTGCAGACACCAAAAAGATAAGGCAAGAAAATGCCAACTTTCTAAAAGTGACATTTTCAGAATTGTAATTTAAAATCCTACTTCACCTTGTTAGGATTTTTAATTAGGATTTATGGGGCACCAAATATGAACCAGGTATTGCGTCCTATTTGGAAATTACACTTATAAAATGTAATAAGGAAACTCCAATGTTACCCTATGGGAGAGAAAGGAGTTCCAGTAGTGAAAATGAAATTTAAGGGTTTTACACTACCACGACATGTAAAAATTAAAAGTGCATGCCCAACATTTTAAATACACTGCACCCTGCTCTTGTGTTGTCTAGGGCCTACCTTAGGGGTAACTTATATGTATTTAACCCCTTCCACGCGGGGCTAATTCCCCCGCGGTGCGGGGGGGGAGGGGCCGCGCGCGGCGCCGCTGTGCTCGTGATGAGCCCAGCTCGTCATGCTGCACAGTGGAGCTGTGCTCATGACGAGCTGGGCTCGTCACAGCTCCGCCCACTCAGTGGAACGCCCAGCACAGCAGGGTAATTAGCCCCGCACAGGCGTTCCGCGGCAGTTATGACGAGCTCAGCTCGTCATGAGCACAGCTCCACTGTGCCTCATGACGAGCTGAGCTCGTCATAAGCGTCGAAGAGGTTAAAAAGGAAGTTTTGGGCCTGGCAAAAGGTAATTTTGCCAAGTCAAAATGGCAGTTTAAACTGCGCACACAGGCTTTAGCACTGGTCAACCGAGATAAAATGGCAGATTCAAAAGGCCAGCAAAAACAAAATTAGCAAAAAATAGGAGGTCTGAAGGTGAAAACTTAGTGGAAAACCACGCCAAGGATGCCAGGTATAACAGATATATGTCTGTTTTTTAAAGATCTAGGCAGCTATGTTTTGAACCAACATATTTATCTTCATTGACAATAACAAAACAAATATGTTACTAATTGCATTATTTTAGCGCTTTTGGTTACACAGATATAGTAGCATTAGCATTGGTGAGCTAATCGTCCTGATTTTTGTAGAAAAGTAGAGAGATATAAAGTGTGGAATGGGTGAAATAAGATTTTTTTGTACAATTTTATGAGCACATTAACAAATATTTGAAGTAAGGAATACAAAAGTAAACTGATTAAAGAGTAAGAACACTTTTTCCACATATGTTTTTATGTATAATTTCTTGCTTCACTTCAGTGGTGTGTTCTAGAGGTTGCTTGCTTAGGATAGTCCAAATCTGTGTCAGCATTGACTACATTTATTGTAAGGTCCCAATACATTGAGAAAGGACGGACGTGTTCTGCATGTCACTGAAAATGTTTCGGAAGGCAAAATGAGATCTATATATATTACTGATGTGGTCATAGTCTTTTCTATCCTGTGTAGGCACCAAAAACCTCCCTTCGGGAAGGACCAGCTGCTTATTTTCTTTTTAGAAAATTGCAATGGGAAAGCATAGCGGCTCAGAGCACCAACGGCCGTATTATAGAATGTGCCTGGGGTTGCAACTGGCATTTGATCCCTCTTATTGCACCCTCGGCGCACTTTGGTTTTATAGAAGGTGCTTCAGATGCTTGTGCGACTGTTCTATAATCTCATACCTCCAGCACACATTTTGCACCAGCCCCATTCCATTGGGGGTATTCCCTAATTTTTATAGGCTTGTAGCCCTAACCAAATGAGAGAACACTTTACTTTTGTATCTGGGTGAGGCTGCTAGGAAGCTGTCATGAGGCACACTGACTGAATGCCACATAGAAGTGGTGCATATTAAGAGTGCCCTTTCAGGAATTCACAATAATTTACAGAAGTAGGCCTGAAAACTACAACAGTTCCAGGCATACTCCTAAAAAACGTTTGTGCATTCTATTTTCACTGGAACCAAAATACAAGCATATGTTTGCTGAAAAAATCTGCCCTGCAAGTGCAAATTCACGTTTAAACTTGCAAATTTTTTTCTTCTGGGGAAAAATATTTTCCAACACACCATTGATAAAGTCCTTTCTCTACAGCCCTATGTTTTGTGGGATGCCCCTACCAATCCAGGTAAAGGTTTTACTTCTGCCCATGTTAAGGTTATGATTCTGACCTTTCCCAGAGTGAGAAAAGGTTGTAGAGGATTTGGAGAATACCATTAAACAAGTAAGTTTGTTGGTGTGCACATATTGACATGCCATTCTAGCCCTGAATCTACCACTTCTGGCCTTCTTCCAGCCCCTGCGAGGTTTGCTGACAATCTGCATGTGAGTAAATCCTTTCATAAGTGCAAAATCAGCTTCTCTGTATGCTGACCAAATTTATATACGTATATAGGCCATAACATTTTGACTCTGGAAAGACTTTTCAGTTTACCATTAGTGAAATAAATGTTCAGTAAAATATAAATATATATAGTGCTTGATGTATGCTCACAATTATTTAAAACAAAAGGACTGCAGAAGAGTGAGATGATCTTCCCAAGAAGTGTACAACGCAGTCAAGTTAATATTTTAAGGCAGGTGTGCCATCTTATGATCCAACCAATTTTGAGTTATAGAGTACATTTTAATAAATAAAATCATACCTGAACAACAAAGATCGAATCACTAGAACAGAAGATATTCAATTTTACAGTTTTTAAGGAAAATAGCTCCTGAAAGCACAAAATGCCACTCGCGGTCAGCTGGTCGCACTAGACCAGAGGAAAGTCACAAGTTCAGGCCGACTGCGATGGCTCGTGGGTCATTTACAGGAACCAGGTTAGTCCCACTGAAGTATTACCTTCCGTCACAAAAAAATTCCGTTCGCGTTGGAGGAGGCTGTAAGAAGCAGGTAGAGTGTCGCAGATTGTCATCGCTGTAGCGTGAAGAGCATGTCGGAAGTCACAGACAGTCGTTGCTGGAGCTTCACATTGGCAGTCACCAGAGGCTGTAGTTACTGTAGCTCAAAGTGCAGTTTGTGCATTGGCGATCGCCGCTGGCGTTTGCTGTAGCACAAAGAGCGGGTCTAACCGGAGCTCTGGGTTGGTGGTTGTTGTCTTTTTGCAAACAGGCCCATTTGCAGTTGTGATAAGCCCAAACTTCAGGATTTCTTATTTTCATCTTTAGAGGACCTCAAACCAATGCCAGCTAGGGGTCCAGGACCTGAGCAGCACCGCTTGGGGATCAAAAACTCACTATAGCAGAGCCCAGCAGGGCTTAGGCAGGTCCAGTTGCAGGTTCAGTTGCGGCAGGTCAGCTGGGCAGTTGTAGGGAGGCCTCTGGTTCTCTTTGTGTCCCTGTAGCTCTCACAGAAGGTCAGCCAAGGGACCATTGGAGTCACTCTGGGTTAGCCTGAAATGAAGGTAAGCAGGACCAGTCTTCCTTCTCAGACAGCAAAGCAGTTCCAAGACAGCAGGGCAGTCCTCTGGCAGCAGGGCAGTCCTTCTTCTGCAACTTCCACAGGTCAAGGTGTGTTCTAGTTAGTGGTTCTGGAGGGCCAATAGTTATATTTGATGCCAGCCTTTGCGTGCAAAGAACTCCCTGCCCCACCACCACATCTGGTTCTGGAAAGTTTTTCTCCATCCCCGGCCAAGGCTCCAAACTGGGGTACAATAGCAAGGGCAGGCTTGGTGTCATATTCCTTTGTGTGTGCAGGAGGCAAAGCCCTTTGAAGTGTAATCGGGACTGGGTGCACCTCCTGCCACAATCATACACCAGGATGGCCCATCCTATCCACACATCAGCCACCTTTGTGCTACTGTCTGGAAGCACTACACAAACCCAAACAGCAGAGCCATTCACTGTCATGTGACCCAGGACACTAGCAGAACGCACAAATGGTTAGGACAAGAAAATGTCAACTTTCTTAAAGTGGAACAAACATATTAGAGGATGCACTCCTTCCCTTGATGAGACACCATAATATTTACATCTTCATTTAAGGTGCGTGCGATCAGTACTGTGGATCGCCTCCATTTTTCCACAGGAAATACTATTGTATTAAAAAAAGAGACACACTTCTTGCGCTCAAACTGTCGCACTGCGAAATTCGGGAACAAGTCCCACCAGATTATCCAATTCATCCAGGTATTCCATGGTACACACTTATTCCAATGTTTTCACCGTCCATATTTTATGGTTAACTTTTGTACTCTTCATCACAGCGGAGACAGTATGCTTCAATCTGTAATCTTTATTAGACTTTACTGATACCAACTGTATGCCATCCTGGGCTTCGTACACCGGTACGTACAGATTGATCTCAAAATTAAATTAAAAAATGGCACGACGTATGTAATATCCCAATGCATTTCAAGCCCCTAAGGCTCTTCGTCAGGGATTCTAAAACAAAACAAAATATACAGCTTAACCAACTGATCAATTATACTGCGTGCATATTACCAGAAATAAACAATAATTGTGTCAACACAACCCCACTCGGTGTCCCAAGTCCTATTCCAGAGTCATATAAACCATGATACTCAATGCCACGCCCTCCTCTTCACCAACTAAGCTCCTACTGCCCGACTCTACAACGAATCAAACTTGACCATTTAAACTAAAAAGCTCGTGCTCACCCTATCAAACACTAAGTTTTCTCACCTCTCCTAATGCCCTTCTCTCCCGCTTAATCCTCCCTCACTCTGACCATATCCCCGTAACGTTCTCTGCAGCCAAACCACCTATAACAATCACAAACCTCCCACCTTGCTCCATCCACTCCCCCTCTACCGCTCTCACAGTGCTTTCCCACTGCCAGAAACCACCTACAGCAATCTCACCTCATCGTGCTACTCTCCATTAGCTCATCGCTCCCTCGTTCTTCCTAACTCTCGATCCCTGTAAGCAAAAGGGTGTTTATGGTTGAGTGGGTAGATAAACCCTATCCTTTAGGGGGAAGTAAGTTGCATTGTGGGAGTTTGAGTTCTTTGTAATTATAGAGTACAGCTAGTGGGGAAAGCAGGCATGCGGTGGTAATTAAGATCACGCCTGTAAGGTATTTAAGAGCACGTGAGTGAGAGCAGCTGCTTACAGGGATCGAGAGTTAGGAAGAATGAGGGAGCGATGAGCTAATGGAGAGTAGCACGATGAGGTGAGATTGCTGTATGTGGTTTCTGGCAGTGGGAAAGCACTGTGAGAGCGGTAGAGGGGGAGTGGATGGAGCAAGGTGGGAGGTTTGTGATTGTTATAGGTGGTTTGGCTGCAGAGAACGTTACGGGGGATATGGTCAGAGTGAGGGAGGGGATTAAGCGGGAGAGAAGGGCATTAGGAGAGGTGAGAAAACTTAGTGTTTGATAGGGTGAGCACGAGCTTTTTTAGTTTAAATGGTCAAGTTTGATTCGTTGTAGAGTCGGGCAGTAGGAGCTTAGTTGGTGAAGAGGAGGGCGTGGCATTGAGTATCATGGTTTATATGACTCTGGAATAGGACTTGGGACACCGAGTGGGGTTGTGTTGACACAATTATTGTTTATTTCTGGTAATATGCACGCAGTATAATTGATCAGTTGGTTAAGCTGTATATTTTGTTTTGTTTTAGAATCCCCTGACGAAGAGCCTTAGGGGCTTGAAATGCATTGGGATATTACATACGTCGTGCCATTTTTTTAATTTAATTTTGAGATCAATCTGTACGTACCGGTGTACGAAGCCCAGGATGGCATACAGTTGGTATCAGTAAAGTCTAATAAAGATTACAGATTGAAGCATACTGTCTCCGCTGTGATGAAGAGTACAAAAGTTAACCATAAAATATGGACGGTGAAAACATTGGAATAAGTGTGTACCATGGAATACCTGGATGAATTGGATAATCTGGTGGGACTTGTTCCCGAATTTCGCAGTGCGACAGTTTGAGCGCAAGAAGTGTGTCTCTTTTTTTAATACAATAACTTTCTTAAAGTGGCATTTTCAGAATTGTGACTTAAAATCCAACTTTACCATTCAAGAGGATTTTAAAATAAAATGTATTTGAGTGTATACAGCATAAATCTATCTGCTCCCAATCCAAAGTTATAACTTATTAGATGTAATAGGTAATTCAGTGTTAGTCAATCGGAGAGATAGGCCTTACAACAGTGAAAAAAGACTTTAGGACTTTTTCACTATTAGAGCATGTAAAACTTGAGCACACATGTCCTACTTTTTAAATACAGTGCACCCTGCGTTTAGGGTCTACCTTAGGAGTAGCTTATATGTATTCAAAAGGAAGCGTTAGCCAGGGAAAAAGTTTATTTTGCCAGGTCAAAATGGCAGTTTAAAAATGCACTACAGGCTGCAGTGGCAGGCCTGAGATACGTTTTAAAAGGCTGAGTGGCACAGTGAGTGCTGCAGGCCCACTAGTAGCATTTAATTTACAGGCCCTGGGCACAGGGTCCCTTTACTAGGGGCTTACAAGTAAATAATGAAATGTGCCAATTGGATATAGTCTACGTTTACAATGTTTGAAGGAGAGGGCACAAGCACTTTAGCTCTGGTTAGCAGTGGTAATCTGCACAGGGTCCTAATGCCAACAAAAATGAAATCAGCAAGACAGGAGGAGTGAAGGGAAAACGCTTGGGGAATACCATTCCAAGGATGCCAGGTCTAACAACTCTTCAGGACAAAAACACACACAACCATATAAAAGAAAAAAACCTAGGCAAGGTACTTCACCCACATTTCCACTCAGGCCAACATTAGTCCTCAAATTGTAACAGACAGCAGCAACATGCAAAGCACCGTTCCATGAACAGTTAGTGTTCACGATCCTCCATGTCCCACATAATATCAGCTGCTTCACTACACTTTTTAGAAGGAAAAATGACACCAATAAAATGAGGCCATATTCAAATATTTATTCACTGAATTAATTTATGTCAGCCGTAACCTTGCATATTAAGTTCCTCTTAGCCATTGGCAATTTCATCATGATGGACCATATCATTGCAGATCACTGGTAGCAAGAGCCTATCTACTCCTCGAATATTTCTAATTTAAAAAAGCCACAATCTAAAACATCGTGTTAATTTATTTATAATAGAAGGAATCATAATGCGGTAGCAATATTAAAGAAGTCACCCAAACCATCAGAGAGACTTCTTTGCTTTCCAGTGTATCTGGGATAATAATTTGTATTTAGTCATACACTATTTTGGGTTGCCATTTGTCTTCCACGGTCTTCTGATGTAGTGTAAACAAGTTGTTTCTGCTTCAGTCATTTGGGTGTAAATCTGATGGAGTTTAGATTTTTCTGATTGTGTCATGCCTCCTGATTCCTGTGACATATGGAGGTGAGACATGACGCACCAGTGGTATTGTGATTGTGTCGTCACTCATTTGCATTTTCTGTTTGCATTGCCATGTATAGCTTCCTCAGGATATTAAGTGTGGACAAAGATAAGGTCCACCTGTCATCACTGACTCAACACTATTTTACCACTGGGATACAGTAATGAGACATGGGGCTCAGGTGAAGTTGGTTGAGTAAGTGCAAACCGGGACCTATGGCCACTAGACTAACTCCGCAACCTGAAGGGGGCTGTAGTGCTTGGTGTAGACCTATGTCTTTGCACAATAGTAATGCAATATTGTGCAGCACGCATCAGGGAAAGATGACTGTGCACAATGATTTAGGTGAGCACAGAACCCTCCCCAGATCCCACACTATTTAAATCTTCATTTTAAGCATAGATTGACAGTTGTGTGCTCTGTTAGACCTCTGGGTCAGTTTGTGGGTGCTCTCTTCTACCTTTGTCGAAGTAGGTAATGGGGTGAGGAGATGAAGAGGCTTTATGCACAATCTCCTCCAACGAAAGACATGGCTTTTAAGTTTAAGAAGGGTTTCTGTTCACAATTTCTAATTCTGCAAATAAACATGTAGTCCAGATGTGCGTTTGCTATGCTCACGTAGCAACCACATGCCACCCTAATCCCTGGCAAAAAGCTGACTAGCAGTTGATGGCTGACGAAAGCTGGAACTGTCATCTGTTGCACATGGGAAGGCAGCATACTTATGTGTGAAACAGAGTTTGCACGTTGACGGTACGCCAGCAGTGACAATTGCTATAATGTGATCTCTACTTGGTTGTCTAGACTTCCATGTGTGCAGTCGATGGTTCCTAGTACTCGGGGAAATCAAGAAATGGCCTCCTTTTGTCTGTTGCAGTGACTATTGCATGGTCATTATCTGTGGAACTCAACCGGTAATGCACCTCATACCTGGTGCAAGCACCAGGAATTGCCTACATGTGAGATGGCAGCTTTGGCCCCTTGGGTACAGAGGGAAACAACACCTCTCCGTGCGTCTCCTTTCTCCTCCTGAAGTGGTTGTTCCTCAGGGTAAGGGCAGTGCAACAAACACAGAGGCCGCCTTGGTGGAAAAGTAGTTGTGCCTGGAGCTGGCATTGTCATGCTGCTGCTGATCTAAATGTAGTTCGTTGCTTGATTTTGCGCAGCTTGTGAGTGATGTAGTGCAAGTGTTGTCAGTAAGGCCCCATCCCCTTGGATTGGTGGATTTGTGCAGATCTCAAAATATCCCTTTTCAGATGTATTTTTTTTAAATTTGTGTTTATTTAACGGAGTTGCAATGTTCGTGGTTGTGATCTGCTTCTTTTGTGTTCATTTGAGCAAAAGTGTGTTTATTTTTGATTGCTGATCCATGTTCCCAGTCACAGCATTATTGTTTTTCTTTTTTCAGTTTTCTGTATTTATGTTGTACTATTTTGCGAGTACATTTTATATTTTTTTTTGTATGTTTATTGTCGTTTCCCAAATGATGAATTACTTAAGCAGTTACCTTTTCTGGTCAATAGGGATACACGAGTTTTAATGTGAACTTTTGCTGTCAGGCAGGTACTGTCTCTACAGAAAGCCGTTTAGCTCGCTCAGCTGTTGCATGTAAGCCCCTTACTTTTCCCTTTTTGTCTGGTTTAAAACTTCTTCATCTACCGACGATCTGTCTAAGATTGCTCGTTATTCACAATCGTTTTCGGTTTTGTTATCCCTCAGACTATGATCTCCGTTTTGTTCCCTCCAGCAGGTTTATTGATGTTTAAGCCAGAGAGCATGTATTCTGACACCGCGGATTTCACTGCAAAGCTTTACGGCCCTTGAAGGCGCTCCACGTCTACTTGCCTTTGCTGATTTACATTTTTTTTTTTTTACAGCAATTTAGAGGCCTTACTGTTCCAGTCCTTCAGCACTCTGTTATCTCGGATGTTTTGCTAGTCCCAGTCATTGGTCCAAGGTTTGTCATCTTTACAGTTTGTTATAATTAACATTCAGCGAGTAATTACTTTTTCTGAACGTATTGAAATTATCTAGGGGATGCAGGGAAAGATTTCACAAACTGTGTGGCTTGATGGTTACTTTCAGAACCTGACCCCCCAAAAGTGCCTTAAAGCTAAAGCTCGTTACACACCCTGCCTGCAGACACAGTGAAACATGTCTTTATATACTGTAAGGATTCCGATGGTATGCAATTCCAACTTTAATGCAGGGGCGATAATCTCCCTACCAAAACTTTGTGGTTCTTTTTCTGTTACTAGCATGTTTCTACTTGACGCACCTATAACAAGAACAAGCATTGCCAATTGCAATGCGTCTGGCTTTAATGTGGGAAACTATGAAACATTTGTGCATGCTCTTGTTTGTAAATTAAAGCTACAAAGGGCACTAGTCAGAAAATAAAAATCCCAGCCCACTTGAAACACTCCTCTAATCTCACCGAGTGCGGAAAGCGAGCAAGCCCGTCCTTCCATCCATGCTTGCTTTCACCCTTTGATCTATTAATCTATTTGCCATTGCTTCACATTTCTATCAGCCCACCCTCTGCCCCATCCAACCTTTTTCATTCTTCCCTCCATTCATCCTTTCATATATATCCTCTCATTCACTGTTTCCCATCTGTCCATTCTTCTATCCTTCCACCTATTCACGTTTTCACCTGGCGAACTTTTCACACTTCAATCCAGTTTGCTTTCAACTATCCATGCTTTCACTATCTAGTCATTCGTTTATCCTTCCTGTCCCTTTTTTTCCTTCCACCGTCCATTCTTTCCCCTGTGTATTTACCCATCTTTTTTCTTATCTCTACTTTCCTTAACCTTCTCACAAACTCATCATTTTTCTGTGTTACTCTCTGTGTTTTCCCCTAGTTTAGTTATTTTATTTCTGTGTTTCCTTCACTGTACATTCCAGCCCACAACTCATGTAAATGGCATGTCCTAACAGCGTTAATTATAGCAGTCTGCAAATGGAAGCAACCCTTGAATAGCCAATGAACGTTTTGGTAGGTCCCAGTTCACCACACCATCAGCAGCCCCGACCTAAGCTGCTAGAGTGGGTTGTTCCTTAGGACTGCAATCCGCTCCCATTGGGCCTCGTCAGTGTTCATCAGTGAATATGGAGCTCATTAAAAAACATGCTGCAGCGATGTCATGTATGACATAAAGAATTTAATATGTGATGATTCCTTGCACTATTAAGAAGTAAAATAGTTCCTCATGCAGAATGATGCACCAAACAGCCAATAGCAAAAGATACCTCAGACCTAAAAATGGATCACTAGTCACGTGCAATTATTACAAATGACTAGTGATGCCTCTGACTGACCTCTTGAACTGAGGCTGAGAGAGAACGAATGACGCTGACATAGAGCTCCAGCAGCAGTCTGTGCTCACTGGCCCCCCCCCGCCGCCCCATATTCCTGGAAGGAGAAAGGACGACGAAGTGCGTGAGACCTGTCACGCGCTGCTCTCATTTCCTGCCCGTCACGCGCTGCTCTCATTCCCTGCTCATCACAAGTTTGGACTTCATTGCTGCTGGGCACTGAGAGCAGTAGGAAACAGGCCTTAGACTGTGTGGGGTGCATTTTCTCAACCACTCCCTATCCAGGTGTTACAGAAGGCCTACTGGAACAGGCCGAAGCTATTGCAAGGCCTCTTGTGCTTCCACACCCTCTTCAAAAGATGTGACCGAGAGCAGGAAATGTGGCTTGCATAGACAAACTCGCTCTTCCTCATGTTGAGTCTGTGTGCATGTCACAGGGAGCACAGGGCCTGAAATGGAGCAGTGCTGGCACCATCAGGCTTCTCAAGCTGTACAGGTTACCTTGGGAGCAGCTCATCCAGTTCCTTTTTAGGTCTCGGCCTCACCAGCGCTTGCGCTGGTCTGGCCGAGAGTTTTAGTAAGCGGGTTTTGGAAGTGCAAACCCACTGGCTTTCGGCTGGCGACCAGCTTGCGTTCACGATAGCGTGCACGCGCGCAGCTGCCATCTGGGTTTCCTATCTCTTCCTCATTTCCTCGTCATGGCTCATTAACTCTCTGGACTCTGATGTTTCAATCGCAGCAGCAGCTCACATTACCAACTGACGGCCCTGGACTACAGTCACATGAAAAACAAGCATTGGCATAGCCAATAGGTCTCGCTTCTGGCACCTTATAAGTATTTAGTTATGCAGCACAAAATCCTTGGTGCAAGAACATGAACTGTTGCATGGCTAAGCACTTATAAGGTCCCAAAGGCGAGACCTATTGGCTATGCCAATGCTTGTTTGTTGTAGAGGTGGAATGTGGGGACCTCCCCAAACCCCACAGGCCCCCATTTTGAGTGCTTGCTCTGCTCGCTCTGAGAATCTGATTTTTCTTCCTCTCCCTCTGATGTTCTTAAGGTTTATGTTGCAGACAAGCCACCAGAAAAGCACTACTTCTCTCTGCACCAAACAAACCACCATAACATCAGGAGTCTGTTTCTCACTATAGACACCCTCTCTGTAGACATACCAAGCACCAATCTGATTACAGTAACTAAGAAGTGCAGATTTCTAGGGTGCCTGCTCCCTGTACTCTCTAACCCCACCCTCCCATACCCCCCCCCACCCCCGTCCCGCCAGACACCATCCCGCTTCCCCCTGTGCAGACTGTGGTCAGTTAAGGATCTATACTAAATCTACCTGCTGATGATTCAGTGGGAGCTCATTAAAATTCCCCCTCGCTCTGCCAGTTTCATACTTGAGATCTAGAAGGGCGAGGAGCCTCACGGAAAGGGTACAGCAGCAGCCAAATCCGGGTAGACTAGGAGAACTGTTTCAGACACACGTTGAACTGAAGCAAATACAGAACCTCAGCTTTCCAAACAATACTAGGCCCCTTATGCAAATTCATAAAGTTAAATAAGATTTTTGATGTAAGCTCATGTGTAAGGAGGACTGGGTTCGCTCCAGTAGACCTTTTAATTTGTATTAATTCACTGATCAGCCAGAGGCCGAGCCTTGAGTGAGTCACACAACTAATCCCTGCTGAGAGACGTAAATGTGAATAAAGTGAGCGAAATTGTTGATTGTCCAAGGATGATTAAACCCAGTAATAACGAAGTTTGATGTTACTGTTGTCAGTTATGGGCAGGATTACAGTCGCAAAGATGGTGTTCCTGCCTAGATGCCGCTACATCTTTCAAAATATACAATGCCCAATAGGCCGACAAACGTTTAAAAGCCTGGACAGCTTCTTATTTACACTCATATGGGCCGGGAACTGCAGCAGAGTCAGACTGAAAGTGCTGACGCTAGAAAGGAAGAAGGAGGGCTCGGCTTACCAAATATGGAACTATAATATATAGCAGCGCAGCTACAGCACGCTGCTAAATGGTGTGTGGATGGGCCCAATAGGGAGAAACTGTTTTTGGCAGCAACACAGGACACATTAAATGTACCTAAATGGCTCATTGAAGGTGCCCCTATGAACGAGCACTGCCCCTATGTGGTGAGGCAGGTGTGTGCTCTGCAAACTGTTACGCCGAAGTTGTTCTATGTATAGTTTCATAATAAAATTGAAAATATATATTTTTTTAAAATAAAGTTTGATGTGAGTTTGTTTTCGACTGGGTTCAAGCCATTGGACCTTGTTATATTTCTTCATTTACTGCACAGCCAGTTGGTAGCCGCCCCACAATCAATTACATTTGAAAGTTCCCAGTCTTATGTGCGTACTTTGTCTATGCCACCTGGTTCTACATTTTGATGGAAAAGGCAAATGTATTACTACTTTATAACAAGATTATTCTTTGTTGTCCTTTAATTCTCGGCAATGCCCAGCCTCCATGCCCACCACAAACCCATGAAAAGGTGTCACTTTTAATATTGACCAAAAAATATCGTATTTACGATGGCGTCGACCACAATGTCGTCAAGGTCAATATATATGTATAGAGAGCAGTATAGATTTTTAATTCTTTATTCCGAAAGGACACCACGCCACAGGTGGTGACAGCACGAAGGTCCGCAGGAAAGAGGTGCTGCTACAGGTGGCCTTTGTTTTATAAACATGAGGTGCACGCGGCCCAGCCCGTGCTGTGCACGTGCGTGCCATTGCATAAAATGCTAAAAGTGGCAGTACTGTAAACGGCACAGCGCGCCCTGCAGTCCGAGAGCTGGCACCGTCGCTTTTTTTTTCCCTTCCTGGCTTCAGCTGTTATGCCTTTTTGAGTTTAAAAAAAGACCCGAAAGAGCTCACTCCTGCCTGCGGAGAGCCCGGGAGCGGGAGAGCGGCGCGCAGCGGGCTCGAGGCTGTCTGGGGTCGCCTCCTGGGAGTCCTCGAGTGGCGCACTTCGGAAGCGGGTGGAAGGGATGATTCGATCCGGAGCCTGGGCACGACGACGCGCTTTCAGTTTCAGTGGAAGAGGGGAGGGCGAGGGCGACATTTTAAATCTCCTCCCCGACACTCCACAGATTTGGAAGACCCCGTCTGTTTTTTTAAAGATTTATGGGCTGGAGAGGCGCGCGTGAAGGCTTTTTTTAAGCTCTTCGGCTCCTGTTTGCCGAATCCTCTATCCACATTCGTGCCTTCGCTCCCGTTGGTGAAGTACACAGTCATGCCTCGTTGCAAAACACAAGCCTAGAAGGGAATAGGTGAGTAATCGGATTCAGTGTTTTAACTTTGCCTCTTTATTTGGCCTCTTCCTAAACTGTTTTCATTTCTTTATTAGCTCTTTTAAGAACTTGCGAGGTACTTCGAGATGCACAGTGGCACCTCCATGAAACCCTCTTATTTTACCTAAGGATACAACTAAATGTATTATAGTTTGACCAAAATGTTTGTGTTGGGTTGCAACATTTTTATTGCCCCTTGCTGCGCCTATGTGGGGGCACTGAATCGCGTGCCGAATTCGACAGCATGCTACGCTGTGTAGGGTGCTTGGTTGGAAGAGGTCAAACTTTCGAAACTTTGATAAATGCATGCTTCTTTCTATTTTATGGCCAGGCATTGTAACGTTTTAAATAATGCTATCTAATGCAATTCAAACATTAAATTCAGAAAATAACCAAGAAACAGTTTAATGCGAATGTAATTCCTTACTTCAAATGTTTTTATTGTTATCCGTATTTGGTGATGACTAATTTGCCCTGCTCGGCTTCAGATACGTAAACATTGCATTATTTGAAGCTAGCATTCAGTAGCCTAGCAAGTGTCTCGTGGGTCCAAGTGCTAGCCAGGACAAGCGCGCGCGCTTCGCACGGCAGCAGGGGGAGAGGAGGGAGCCTGCGCGATTCACTTGCAGGAGCGAGCGGCGCCAGGAGCGATAATTGCTACCATATGGCGCCAGCTGCTCGCTCCCGCAAGTGAATCGCCAAACGTGCATGCGTTGCCATTGAAGGCAATGGAACGCGTGCACGTTTTTGGCTGAAAAGCCGAATCGATTACAAAAGGTCTTTTTTCCTATGCAGCGCATGCGCGCCGCGTAGGCGAGACCTAACAACAGCGATTAGCATTGAAATGCAAGCTTTTTTTGTCTAGTTAGAAATATTGCTTCGGTGGGTTGATTTCACCTTATATCGCTATTTGTTTTATATTGGGAGTCACAGCCTAATTACCAGTATTTTTGTCTCACTCTGTTTTTTTTTTATATTTATTCCATAAAGCACAAAGCTATATTTAAGGTTACTTTTTCCGCGTCACTTCTTCACTCTATTTAAACTCCACACCCCCACTCTTATTGTCTCTCTCCTTCTCTCTCTCTCCCTCTCTAATTCTCTCTCTACTTAATTAACTCTCCCTCTCTATCTTTTTTAGCCTTTCATTCTCTCTCACCCCTTTATCTGTTTCTCTTTCAAACTCCTTCATTCACTCTCTCTCCCCTTCTTTCTCTCTCTCTATCCCGCTCCACTCTTTATTCTATGTACACCCTTTCTCTCTCTTTCTCTCTCACCACCCTCTCTAATTGGGCATTATATCTTCACTCTATCTCTCACTCGGCAACACCACAGCATCACTCAGCGCAACCACAGCATCAATCAGAGCCATCACAGCATCACTCAACGCCATCACAGCATCACTCAGTGCAACCACAGCATCACTCAGTGCAACCACAGCATCACTCAGCAAAACCACAGCATCACTCAGCACAACCACAGCATCACTTAGGGCCAACACTGCATCACTCAGCACCACCACAGGATGACTCGGCACCACCACAGGATGACTCGGCACCACCACAGGATGACTCGGCACCACCACAGCATCGCTCAGCACCACCACAGCATCGCTCAGCACCACCACAGCATCGCTCAGCGCCACCACAGCATCGCTCAGCGCCACCACAGCATCGCTCAGCGCCACCACAGCATCGCTCAGCGCCACAACAGCATCGTTCAGCGTCACCACAGCATCGTTCAGCACCACCACAGCATCACTCAGAACTACCACAGCATCACCACAGCATCACTCAGCACCACCACAGCATCACTCGGCGCCACCACAGCATCACTCGGCGCCACCACAGCATCACTCGGCGCCGCCACAGCATCACTCGGCGCCGCCACAGCATCCCTCGGCGCCGCCACAGCATCCCTCGGCGCCGCCACAGCATCCCTCGGCGTCGCCACAGCATCACTCAGCGTCGCCACAGCATCACTCGGCACTGCCACAGCATCACTCAGGGCCACCACAGCATCATTCAGGGCCACCACAGCATCGCTCAGCACCACCACAGCATCGCTCAGCACCACCACAGCATCGTTCAGCACCACCACAGCATCGTTCAGCACCACCACAGCATCACTCGGGGCCACCACAGCATCACTCGGGGCCACCACAGCATCACTCGGGGCCACCACAGCATCACTCGGGGCCACCACAGCATCACTCGGGGCCACCACAGCATCACTCGGGGCCACCACAGCATCACTCGGGGCCACCACAGCATCACTCGGGGCTACAACAGCATCACTCGGGGCCACCACAGCATCACTCGGGGCCACCACAGCATCACTCGGGGCCACCACAGCATCACTCGGGGCCACCACAGCATCACTCGGGGCCACCACAGCATCACTCGGGGCCACCACAGCATCACTCGGGGCCACCACAGCATCACTCGGGTCACCACAGCATCACTCGGGTCACCACAGCATCACTCGGGCCTCCACAGCATCACTCGGGCCTCCACAGCATCACTCGGGGCCTCCACAGCATCACTCGGGGCCTCCACAGCATCACTCGGGGCCTCCACAGCATCACTCGGGGCCTCCACAGCATCACTCGGGGCCTCCACAGCATCACTCGGGGCCTCCACAGCATCACTCGGGGCCTCCACAGCATCACTCGGGGCCTCCACAGCATCACTCGGGGCCTCCACAGCATCACTCGGGGCCTCCACAGCATCACTCGGGGCCTCCACAGCATCACTCAGCGCCAAGACAATATCACTTAGCACCACCACAGCATCACTCAGCGCCAAGACAATATCACTCAGCACTACCACAGCATCACTCAGCGCCAAGACAATATCACTCAGCACCACCACAGCATCACTCAGCACCACAGCAGTATCACTCAGCAAGACCTGAGTATCATTCAGCATCACCTCAGCATCGTCTCCGCAACAGTCACCACCACCACCACTACCACCTCAGCATCACTCAGCACCACCTCAGCCTGCTCTCGGAATCTGGCATCTGTTGATTCTCCCTAGCGTCTGGCCGCTGCTAGTGTTATAATACAGGTACTAGTTCCCAACCTTCACCCTCCGATTGTTTATGCCCCCTCAAAAAAAAAGCTTTAACAAAAAACCATTGCAATAGGCAGAAACAAGTTGCCAGCATTGCAAGAACAAAAGAAAACTGAGGAAATTTTTTATTGTAAATACTTTTTTAATATGGTCGTTCAGTTTTACATAATGCCTTCTTGGTCATATATAAAGTAACAAAAAGGCTTCTGACACTTTTTTATTATAACTTTTCAGCATGCTGCACAGCAGCCACACTTCTCTACAGCACAGCTTGAAGACATTGGCAAAGTCAATAGCTCTGGCTAAACAATTATAAGGCTCCAAAGGCGAGACCTATTGGCTATGCCAATGCTTGTTTTCTTTGCATTCTGCGAATTGTCGTCCTGTTTTAACACTGTGTAATATCAGGACTACGAGTATACGAAGAAAAACGATGAACTGGGTTAACTACTCTTACGTGGATAAGGGAAACATGAGCACTTTACGCCAGCACACTGGCTGAAGCACCCTCTCTAGTCCCTGGCTCTCGTTCCCTGTTTTTTCCAGGATTCACGATGCCCGCCTAAATCCACCAATTATACTTACTTAGGGCTCTCGGTTTTATGTATTTGTTTTTTGACATTTGCTTTTATCTGTATTTATCCATAATTATTTCGTGATTATTGTAAAAAGTGAAGCTGCAATATATTTCCACGTTTTTTTAACCAACAAATATTTACTCATGTTTGAATGTCCAATTAGTCATCTGAAGTCATTTTCATTATAGAACAGCATAAACAGCTGTTCTGCTGCAGCTATTTAAGGTTAATTAGGATTTTTTTCTTCTTTTTTTAACTCCCCTACCAGTCAGTCTGCACAGCTAATGATGTAGCTTGCATGATTGACTGTAGTGTGAATTGTCCAGAAGAATACACAGAAAATGCGTTTTTTGTATTTCAAAATAAATTCAGACAGGAAGATAGATTGCTTTCTGTCTGTATTTATCTGCAATAATCAGTAAACACTACGAGCCTTCATAATAAAGAATCAAAAGCTCTGGCTGTACATACAAATATTATTACAAGTGCCCTCGGCATTCTGTACTCGTATAAAGTTACTCAGCCTTGTGCCTGTAGATAACAACGAAACACACCAGTGAAAAGCAGTAACCTTACAAAGTACACTCATGGGCTCTCTCTCCCATGCATAATACATGGGGGAGCCTACTCTGTATATAATTAAGAAAGGAAGTGGCCGTCCACAAATGGGATGTGCGCATCTTTGATTTTTGCAGCCCTTCATCCTTTTTAGTATTTGTATTTTTTATATCTCTAATGAAAAAGCAAGTAAACAGCCATCCCTAATCCTGATAACAAAGGAAGAGAGAAAATCATACTATTGTTTCCTCTGCTCTTGTAGAGCCCACTGTTGCTTTGTAGCTAGGCTCACTTTTAGATTCATAATACATACATACAGCATTAATAAGAGGACAATCAGTGTATAAAAAATTACTTGTAAAGAATTCCTAAATCCTCTGTATGTTTATAGGCCAACCCAATTGATATACTCCTCTGTAACCCACCATATCCTTGTTACCTATAGATGGATGCTGATTAAAAGAAAAATCATGCACATCTAGTGACTGACGAAAGCGCACTTCCTAAATTAAGGACAGTTAATTTGCCTTTTGGCCATGATTCTAGGTGGCAAGTAAGATACTTCTGCCTTTGTGCAATCCCAGAATTCTGCCATACTGGCTTGAGAGGTACTTGCTTGTGGCTGCTAGTACTGCACATTCCATTGTGGATGTTGAACGCACTCCACTTTCTTTTAACAGTACCAGTGTTGTATGCACATCACTTACTTCTGGATGTTACAAAGGCAAATGCCATTCGTGCATATCCAGCAGCCCTGTATAGGATTCCATACAGTGGTATCTCCACACAGTGGTACAGTCTCACCACTGTAGTCAACACCATTTTCAAGATGGCTGAGATTCTTTTTATGTAATTATTATTTAGAGTATTTGTGTGATATGTAGGGCTATTGCATACAACACACACTGCTTTTTTTGCAATAAGATTACTCATTGCATATAAATGTGTTGCCTGAAAGAAAATGTCAGTAAATCCTAGTAAACCCCCACGACAATTAAAAGGCTGCTATGCATTTTTTTGATTTTAGACAATTGGAAACTATTCCATTAACACTGAGTGCTTTTTCTTGGTGTGGCTAAAGTTGCATTTGGTTCTGCAGAACGTGTGATCATCCCTGTGGCTTCGACTGATATTGGATTTCTCGCCTGGGTTTCTAATTTCAGGAGGACCTTAGAACAGCATCCTTTGCAGGTTATTGTTGGAGCCCAGTGTGGGAATGCGGTGCTAAGAGGAGCCCATGTATATGTCCCAGGGATTGTGGCAACCTCCAAATGTAAGTAATCTATGATGACACAAGTTTACATATGATTTCTATGTACATTAGAGTTGATGCAGTGGTCTACAATCATTTATGCACCAGCTATATGGGTGTTGGGAGGGATGGGTGTCTCTTTAGCTTGGGGGAAGGTTAAAAGGATGCAGGTGGCATTGTTGGGGACTATCATGAAGTGAATGAAAGAGCAGAGAGGGTGACCCTGGAGGAGTGAGTCTCTTGCAGTGTTCCTGTCAAGAGATTATCAAGGTACTGATGCGTGTTTTAGTTGCATCAAAAGGACTGAGATTAGATCGATGTGGCACATGAGGTGATGAAGTAGCAGAGCCTACATATGCTTTCTTCCATCTGGTTTACTATATAATATGCCCTCCCTGTTTCCACTGCTAAGCAATCCCTCCGTGGTCCCTGGACAATAAATCATCTACTGTACAATTTCAGATACTCTGAGGCAATTTCCTGTAGGAGTTTTGATGAGATTGTTGTGCAGATCGAGAGTGTATACTTCACAGCACAGTCCTTATTGTTATAGACTCAAGTAAGTAAATGCTCTCATTTTACTATCTCTATAGTACACTTCTGACATTTTCACCGTAGGCCTCTGGAAAAAAAAGACGCTGATTGGGAACCATGTTTCCATATCCTGCCTAGAACAGGGTGTTCTTTTTTTTCTTTTGGAATTTTATTGTCCGTATGATCCAAGCCCACATATAGCAAGGCAATTAAAATACATAGAAAGGTTACCAATACCTGCACATTAGTGGAATGTGAGAGGCTATTTAATGAATTCATTGGAAATCCAGGACACAATCTCCTGAGACTTTATAGTAGCCAAATAAAGTGTCCTGGAAGGCGATAATGCTTTTACTGCAACAGCCTCAAGGATCATCCTTTTAGGTTTAACCCAGTAATCTGTGTTGCATCACCTCTGCACTTTCTGGATGGTAATGCAGTGCTGCGTTCATGTTTCACAGCCAGTGTTACTTCATAGGTGCAAGGAGAATGTCCAGCTAGCTAGATCCCTCAATCATGGCAAGCATGGTTCCATGCTCCATTGGCAATGCTCAATCTCGAATTCCTATGTCCGTGTTCCTATTGTTTGGACAATTCCATATAAAGGGATCTTTTTGATTATGAATATAGACAACAGCATGTCAGGGATCCCACATTTGTCACCCATTGTACTTCTTACTGTTGACCCACGAGACGTGCTGCCTTTACCCCAGTATCTACTCTCTCTATTAAACGTTGCTCAGACTGGAAAACAGGACTAGCTTCCAAACCCAGCTATAGCAGCTAGATCGCCCGTTTCTGTAGCTGCACCAGTTAACATGGTACAGCCGCAATACTAGTACGTTTTGGACTATCCACGATTTCCTACGGACTGAAAGGATGCATAGTGATACTTTACTTGTTTACTGCAAGGCATGGAATAATCTCTATGTATACTTCAGCCTGGTCTGCACAATGAGCACATTGTTTTATTCTCCTACTGGACTTTGTCGTTTTCTTCCTTCTTTCCTCCAGCTCCTGATCTTACTTCTCTCCACGCTTTCTGGCTATTTTAAAGCAGGCAGTTGATTGGGCTTCAGCTGTGTTCTCCATTTTTACGTCTCTGAGGAACATGGAGATAGATCCTGCATTTGCCAAGAGGACTGCTCCTCTTCACCCATGCCCAAGCACTCTTGAGGAAATGGCTTTGAGTAATAGGTGCTTTAAACTTGCCATGGCGTTGGGTGGAGGAGTGGGTAAGGGAAGGGAGCAGAAAACTAGGGAACAGGAGACAAACAAGAGAGGGGACTAGAAGGTTGAAAGAGAAGAGGAGGGGAGGATGAAAATGTGTGGTGGTGTTGATGCAAAGTGGGAAGAAGGAAAGTCAACAAGGGGATGTAGAGTGGATCAAAATGGAGGGATGAGGTAAATATGTACACTGGGAAACAAGAGAAGTATGTAAAGAGGGAGAGGATGAAAAGTCACAGCAGAAAAAAGTATTAAATGAGGGAGATGGGGGACAAGAATACCACATTAGTGTGCTAGAGCTGAGGGCTGCCCATCTTTCCCTACAGTCTTTCATGCAAGTATGCTCCTTCGACTATGTTTTAAAATATACTCTCAAGAAGACTATAAATCTATGACAACAAAGAGGACCAAGGCCCAGAGTGCCGGAGAAAGAGCTAAGAACCGACCACAATGGCAACTCTCTGCTGGGGCCCTGCATCGGCGCCGGCCCTACCCGGCTCCACCACCATGAACAGTGCTAGAGGGTGCCCATCCCTTGCCGCTATGTGAGGAGCATCAGCCTCACCTCCGTAACAGCGGATGCGGTGGCTGAGGCCTAACCCCAGAGCCAGGAAGACACCCATTACACAGTAAAATGCGAAGGACAACGGCCCTTCTGGGAGGTGCGGACCACATTGAAGACTTAGGGGCCGATTCCGATCTCGGTCGGAGGCGCACCCAATACCATTCGGTCGGGAAAAAAGCCATGCGAAAGCCTGTTTCCCGACCGATCCGTACAGCACACCGAACGAGTAAGTACGATGCGCACAACAGCACAGAATCCGGCCGAGCCGTACTCACCCAAACCAGGTCCTGTTCTCCGACCGAGGCGAATACGGAAACGCTGAATCGAGTCGCACAAAAGGGAAAATGCAGCTCCGTCCGGCCGAACAAGTACGATGCGCTTCCCGTACGCGCCGAACCCGTCGCTACGCACGGCACGTCAAAGCATCCGGGAGAGGCGCACATAAGCTCCGATTCGCGCCACAACACGATCCACGGCTACGAGACGAACACGCTAGCGACGAGGACGACGCGAAGCGACGAGGACGACGCGAAGCAACGAGAAGGACGAACGACACGAACCAACCATGAATCCCTTCGTCCCGATCATACCAATATTCTACATTTACTACCGGAACAGGCACGGACGCGTACGGCGCAGAAGGTAAGTCAGACACCAACCACAAAACACATACAACACGTACACGACACATCACACACACACAGAGGGATGCAGAATATACTTACACCAGCAACAGCAGCACCATAGGGGCGGGATGCCCATCACCAATGCCACATATGCACACAGGGGCCTGAATGCGCACCACCACCCCTACCCAGGGGGGCAGGATGCCTACCACTACTACCACCCTCACCCAGGGGGCTGGATGCCTACCACCACTACCACCCTCACCCAGGGGGCTGGATGCCTACCACCACTACCACCCTGAGCCAGGGGGGCTGGATGCCTACCACTACTACCACCCTTAGCCAGGGGGGCTGGATGCCTACCACTACTACCACCCTTAGCCAGGGGGCTGGATGCCTACCACTACTACCACCCTGAGCCAGGGGGGCTGGATGCCTACCACTACTACCACCCTTAGCCAGGGGGCTGGATGCCTACCACTACTACCACCCTTAGCCAGGGGGGCTGGATGCCCACCACCACCCTTAGCCAGGGGGGCTGGATGCCTACCACCACCCTTAGCCAGGGGGGCTGGATGCCTACCACTACTACCACCCTGAGCCAGGGGGCTGGATGCCTACCACTACTACCACCCTTAGCCAGGGGGCTGGATGCCTACCACTACTACCACCCTGAGCCAGGGGGGCTGGATGCCTACCACTACTACCACCCTTAGCCAGGGGGGCTGGATGCCTACCACTACTACCACCCTGAGCCAGGGGGGCTGGATGCCTACCACCACCCTTACCCAGGGGGGGCTGGATGCCTACCACCACTCTTAGCCAGGGGGGGCTGGATGCCTACCACTACTACCACCCTGAGCCAGGGGGGCTGGATGCCTACCACTACTACCACCCTTAGCCAGGGGGCTGGATGCCTACCACTACTACCACCCTGAGCCAGGGGGGCTGGATGCCTACCACCACCCTTAGCCAGGGGGCTGGATGCCTACCACTACTACCACCCTGAGCCAGGGGGGCTGGATGCCTACCACTACTACCACCCTTAGCCAGGGGGCTGGATGCCTACCACTACTACCACCCTTAGCCAGGGGGGCTGGATGCCTACCACTACTACCACCCTGAGCCAGGGGGCTGGATGCCTACCACCACCCTTAGCCAGGGAGGGCTGGATGCCTACCACTACTACCACCCTGAGCCAGGGGGCTGGATGCCTACCACTACTACCACCCTTAGCCAGGGGGCTGGATGCCCACCACCACCCTTAGCCAGGGGGGCTGGATGCCTATCACCACCCTTAGCCAGGGGGCTGGATGCCTACCACTACTACCACCCTGAGCCAGGGGGGCTGGATGCCTACCACTACTACCACCCTTACCCAGGGGGGCTGGATGCCTACCACTACTAGCACCCTGAGCCAGGGGGGCTGGATGCCTACCACTACTACCACCCTGAGCCAGGGGGCTGGATGCCTACCACTACTACCACCCTTAGCCAGGGGGGCTGGATGCCTACCACTACTACCACCCTGAGCCAGGGGGGCTGGATGCCTACCACTACTACCACCCTTAGCCAGGGGGCTGGATGCCTACCACCACTACTACCACCCTGAGCCAGGGGGCTGGATGCCTACCACTACTACCACCCTCACCCAGGGGGCTGGATGCCTACCACTACTACCACCCTTAGCCAGGGGGCTGGATGCCTACCACTACTACCACCCTGAGCCAGGGGGCTGGATGCCTACCACTACTACCACCCTTAGCCAGGGGGGCTGGATGCCTACCACTACTACCACCCTTAGCCAGGGGGCCTGGATGCCTACCACTACTACCTCCCTGAGCCAGAGGGGCTGGATGCCTACCACCACCCTTAGCCAGGGGGGGCTGGATGCCTACCACTACTACCACCCTGAGCCAGGGGGGGCTGGATGCCTACCACTACTACCACCCTTAGCCAGGGGGGGCTGGATGCCCACCACCACCCTTAGCCAGGGGGGCTGGATGCCTACCACCACCCTTAGCCAGGGGGCTGGATGCCTACCACTACTACCACCCTGAGCCAGGGGGGCTGGATGCCTACCACTACTACCACCCTGAGCCAGGGGGGCTGGATGCCTACCACTACTACCACCCTTAGCCAGGGGGCTGGATGCCTACCACTACTACCACCCTGAGCCAGGGGGGCTGGATGCCTACCACTACTACCACCCTTAGCCAGGGGGGCTGGATGCCTACCACTACTACCACCCTGAGCCAGGGGGGCTGGATGCCTACCACTACTACCACCCTTAGCCAGGGGGCTGGATGCCTACCACTACTACCACCCTGAGCCAGGGGGGGCTGGATGCCTACCACTACTACCACCCTTAGCCAGGGGGGCTGGATGCCTACCACTACTACCACCCTGAGCCAGGAGGGGCTGGATGCCTACCACTACTACCACCCTTAGCCAGGGGGGGCTGGATGCCCACCACCACCCTTAGCCAGGGGGGCTGGATGCCTACCACTACTACCACCCTTAGCCAGGGGGGCTGGATGCCTACCACCACCCTTAGCCAGGGGGCTGGATGCCTACCACTACTACCACCCTTAGCCAGGGGGGCTGGATGCCTACCACTACTACCACCCTGAGCTAGGGGGCTGGATGCCTACCACTACTACCACCCTGAGCCAGGGGGCTGGATGCCTACCACTACTACCACCCTGAGCCAGGGGGCTGGATGCCTACCACTACTACCACCCCCACTCATAGGATGGACAATGCATGACACAACCAGCACACCACAACCTAGGGAATGCAAGAAAAAGACATCCCCCCCAACACCATGACAAGCGTGTGTAGACTGTGTCAAATGCCTACAACACCGAACATAACTTTGAACATACAATGTGACCCCCTAGCACATGTGCCACACATATATGTGTGTGGCACCCACAATGCAAGCAGGCCATGACCATTGTGGCAATGGGGTCCAAACCCCCATCATCACAGTGAGCAAAATGTAAGTGTGGGGTCCATAGCTGAAGCACATTTTGAACATTGTGGCAATGGGGTCTAAACCCCCATCATCACAGTGAGCAAAATGTAAGTGTGGGGTCCATAGCTGAAGCACATTTTGAACATTGTGGCAATGGGGTCTAAACCCCCATCATCACAGTGAGCAAAATGTAAGTGTGGGGTCCATAGCTGAAGCACATTTTGAACATTGTGGCAATGGGGTCTAAACCCCCATCATCACAGTGACCAAAAGGTAAGTGTTGACAAAGGAAGAGCTGCAACTGCCAAACTGCATGGATGATTCCTGGTCACAGAACAAAAAACACATCAGTGGCAAAGTAGTGTATGTGTCCCATTGCAACATAAATTGGGTGAGCCAAATACTGCAGTGCAAATAAGACATACCTTTGGCCATGTGCAGACAAACAACACCCATGGGGGCTGACACTGTCAACATTCATCAATGACACAATGACAGAAGTGACCATCAGAATGCAGACCCACATATTTGCAACAATGGGCACACAAATGCAGATACCCTGTGGAGACTGCAGATGTGAGGTGAACAGATACCATACCATGGCAGCAATGGGACACACAAACCATGATCATTGTGCTGACCGATGACCTAGGAGTCCCAGGGACAGCAGGGGAAACCCACCAAACTACATACAGCCAATGGCACACCCAAGATATGCCAATGCAGTGATGCAGATGCACAAACACAAACAGGCAGACCCACACTGCACATCATACACAACAGGTGAGGGGGGTGCCAGTGTCCCCAGGCACCCACACAACACATGAGGAGACCTGAATACCAATCATACAGATGTGCATACAGTGCCACACAAAGGTAACTCATGGATCCAAATCCCCTATGTGGGCAAGCAGGCATTGTCAGATGAGAGGGAGCACAAATCACACATGTCACACAGGCACGTAGGAACAGCAACTGACACAGCAAGACACAGACACACCACAGCACCACCCCCAGGGCCCCCACAATGTGGTGACCCTGGGCTGCATTACAATCCCACTGTGATGACAAAGCTAAATGTGGTTCACACTGTGAACCACAGTCATGTGTCCTGAGCAACAAACTACCATCACACCTACACAAGCACAAATCAATCAGCATGGCCAGTAAGCCAAGGCCAACATGGAGGCAGGGGCCTAGCCGGGCAACAACTCTCATCTGCACACACTCAACACCACACCCCTCGACCTCCAACAATGTGCAGCAGTGAAGTACACATGCACTGGTGACATTGCACATGCACCCATGACTATTCCAGGGTGGTGGGTGGGAACCAAGGTGCAGAAACACATGACACATGGCCACTCAACAAGACTCCTGAATGTCTGACACATTGCACACTACGCTGTACATGGACATGACGGCAATACCACACCAACCAATGGGATCCCAGCCACAGTCACACACCAATGAAGAAGCCAAGGTCACCCACAAAGAACACACATAGACAACAACCAACATTGCAGCCCGGACCCTGAGGAGTGCCAGCAGTCACACACACAACGTGTCACAATCACTGAAAGATAACACAAACTGGAAATCACATGACAGGGGCAAACAACAAGTGCCAAGGGAAACCTGACTGTGACCCATCTGCGTCTGCACACAAACTCAGCCCTGACAGCAAACACACCTATGGGTGACACCCTGATGACCAGTAATGTGCCATGCACCCACATCACAGAGAACCCAGGGAGAAGACTTTGGGGGAACATAGGTCAACTCAGCAAGCATCACAAACAGGTACAACACTAGGGATCACAGCATGCACAGCTAAACGGAAGTGAACACACAGACATGCACATACAACACACACCTTGGGCGCAGGCAATGTCACAGGTGTACACACTGCCATGAGGGGACTCCACTCCTGTGTGAGGAAAGCTGTGCCATGTGTTGCCTCAGTAGGGTCCCATCATGTCAGCTGAGCACTTGGTCACACAATCAACAATTAGCACCAAATGAGGGCTCCCGTCACATCAGCCTGGTCATGGAAGTGCCAACGGAATCATCAGCACAGATCCAACACACTTGTATAGCAATGTTGCACTGACTACACGGATGAGTCCTTCCCCATTGATGCCCAAACCTGCATGTCCAGTGGAGATGGCCACACGGTCAGGGAAGTAGACGAATTGAACAATGGCAGGCACAACAGATGTGCAGGGGTGGAAGCCACAGATGTGAAATAGCTAATCTAAGTAGGAAATCCCATTGCCAAATACTGAACACATGACACCCTCAGATGCTGCTATGGATGACATGGATACACCACAGGATAGGACACATTCCCCTGGACCACATGGGTTCCTGCACAGTAACACTTCATTATCATGAGACCAAATATCACCATCACTGCAGCAAGGGCATGGTTAGCATCATCAACAACATGTACATCAGAAGCATAAGCACTAGAGAACAGAAAGTTGCTTTATTCAGCATATGTGTGGAATGAAAACAAAGTCCAGAAAAAACACAAAGGCCAATGGCCAGTCCATTGTCAAAGTCCAAACTGGGTGACAGTGGCAGATGTCACCCTACGCATGCCTGCACAAAACCAGGGACAATCCACTAGGAGGGGCAACCGGGGGGCAGGCCAGGCACCGCAGGGACAGGATCAGGGCTCACCAGGAGGAAGCAGGGAAGGGGTGGTGGGTGCTGGAGAGCCACTGACAACTGCAGTGGAGGTGTCTGACATGGTGTGTGCCGGCACAACTGGGGGCATGACTCAGATGTTGTGGGTGCCGGCACGACTGCAGTGGACCCTGCAGATGGAGTGGACAGGTCCGCCACTGCAGTGCCCAAGTCAGACAGGGTGGTAGTGGACTCCACTGCAGTGCCTACCACCAGGGGAGGAGAATGGGGAACAGGCAAGGTGGGCTGGACAGAGGGGAGGACACCCTCACCACATCAGTGGCACAGACAAGCGCAGCGGGGGTGTGGTGCCGGGAGAGCAAGTGCCAGGGGAGAAGGCCGGATCCTCTTGGGGATGGTATATCTGTGGGTGGGGGAACCTGGGGCAGGGTGTGGTGGGGGCACCTGTGGAGTGGGGGCCTGAGGGATGGAGGAAGGAGACCTGGTGCCTGAGCTGCAGGGCGGCGGCGGGGTCTTGCTCTTACGACTCCGGGGGGACTTGCGGGTGGGGGCCTCAGTCTGTCTGCGCCTGGGGGAGGGTGTCCGGGGGCGAGGTGCACTCTGCTCCGTGTGGGTGGGCTTCCTCTTCCCCCTGGATGCTGGAGCAGCTGGATCGGAGGGGAAGAGGCCGAGGTCACTGAGGAAGAGGCGCTGGGTCTTTGGGGTTGCAGGTGAGGCAAGGGAGGGTGTTTTGGAGGGAGAGGCAACTGAGGACTGCGCAGTGCTCGTGGATGCGTGTGTGTGTACCAGGGCCCCATCCCCTGTGAGTCTGGTTTCAGTCCCCTGACTGTGCGTGCGTGTGCGTTTTGTTTGTGGCGTGTGTGTCTGTGTGCTGGATGTGTGTGTGCTGGTGTGTGCCTGTGCCGGTGTGTGTGTGCTTGGGACGGGTAAGGTGCTGGGGAGTGTGGATGGAGCAGAGGCAGGAGGGGTGAGGGACTGTCTGAGGAGGGACACTGCTGCCGTCAGGGAGGAGTCCATGGACCTATTGCCCCTCTGTAGGTCAGACATGCCCGATGAGATGCCCTCCATGAACGACACCAGCTGAGTCAACAGAGCGGTGTGCGCATGGAGGACACTCAGCATGGCTGTCTGCCCTACATGGAGCTGGCGAAGGAGGTACACAGACTCCTCACTCAGGGCAGCAGGGGAGACAGGGGCAGGGGGTGCGGTGCCTGGCCCAAAGGAGACACGCTCCCGAACATGGGAGCCTCCACGGACCTGGGGAATGGGAGCCGATGGGAGGCGGTGGTGGTGCTGGTGGTGGCGGGGACAGCAACACTAGCTGGGGTGTGGTGGCTGCTGACACCCGCCTCCATAAGGGAGTCATCCTCCGAGTTGCTCTGGTCCTCAGCTGAGGTGGATGGTGCTGAGGACTCCTCGGTGTGGCTCCCCTCGCCCTCCGTGCCACTGGGTCCCTCCGACCACTCCTCGGCTGCTGACCCAGTCTGGCTCTCCGGCTCCTCCTGGTCCGTGGAGCTGTCCCCTTCCGTGGCCGTGGATGTATCTGCAAACAATGGGGAAACAGACAGACATCAGTCACCTGCACCAAACGCACACACCACTGTGAGCACAGCACATTACAGAGCAAGCCCTGGCATCATTAGTTGTACATTGCTAAAAGTGCCCTAACTGAACAGGAGCAGCCAATTGTCAGTCTGATGCCAACCATGGCACTCACATCCCACATGGCCTTGCACCCATCTGTCTGGTGTCTGTTGGATTGCAACACCCCAGTGTGGACACATGCACCAACTACACAGTAGTTGGACAGTGCAGAGGACACGGTGTAGCATGTGGACATGCACACATCACAGCTCTTGCCACTGAGTCAGTACAGGTTTCCGGATGAAAGGGATGCCCAGAGTCAAATAGGAAATGCATGTGATGCGTACCAGCGACAGACACCATGATGCACCCATGTCCTGATAGCCATCGCCACAATGGTGTGCATGTAGCACATGTCACTCCCCTGCAGGATCACCAATAAGTAGACACATGCCATGGCGGAGGCATGACTGCTAAGTCATACATCACCGTCTCAGTGATGTATGACTTGGCAGCCAGACAACAACACTCTGCACTGTGTCACAATAGTAGGTCATGGGGAATGCAAGTCCTGGAGCTGCACAAGTGCACATGTACATCCCCCCACAACACATCATCTTAACCCTCATCTGTCCAGGTCATACCTATTGGACATATGGGAGACCTGTGACACTACCCTCTGAACCTGAGCCCCTCACAATCTGCTGTGAATGGGGAACAGCTGCCTGAACTTCACATTCGCATACCCCAGTCTGCACGGGCAGCTGATCAAATACCTATGTGACACACAAGTATCGTCTCCTATGGTCACAACTCCAGTGGCATGCTGAGCCCCTACCAAGAAACACCCCAGCAGTCCTGGCAACTAATCCACAGCACACTGACACAGAGGCAGACACCTGAGGGGTCAAATCACTGCGCACAATGTGTCAGCTGATACACGGGAGTGGGAGTACAGAGTGCATTGCATGGCCTGGAGTAGGCATGACTGTCCTGCCCCACATGAATGAGGGATGAGCCCTGGACAGTGGATAGCTAGCTATGTATGTGTGACACACGTAATCTGCACACTCCTGGGGCCCAAACATTGTTCCCACCCGCTGCATGGGCGTGTGCCACATACCCCAGGCACATGTGGTGGCTCAGCTCAGCAAGTGGACCGCATATCAAAGCAACACGCAGATTACATGTCCGAACACAGGCGTTGTGTGAACAATGGACCCACCCATGATGCCCACAACAGAGTTAGGGAAACAGATGCTGTCCCCCACCTTTAGTGAAGCAAACTGCAAGGACACAGTCCCAAGTGACACAATTCCCTGAATGTAAGGGCCACACCTGGGTATCAGATGAGGAGTGGGCAGTGCACAATAGAGGGACATGGCTCCTGGACAACATGACTGCTGCACTGTGGCAGTTGAACCAGGCCAGAGGAGGGCACAAAGCATGTAATACAGAGTTCACAGTGCAGTCTTTGACTCACCCCCTCCTTGCTGCTGTCTGGCCTTCAGCTGCCCATCCAGGTCTGGAAACACCACCGCCAGGATCTGGAGCATGTGGGGGTCAGGGTCCGTGTTCCGCCCCTCCTGCGAGGAGGCGACAGCTTCAGCTGGACCCGTGCAATCCTCCGGGTCCAGCCCCGAAGGTCCTGCCACCTCTTCTGGCAGTTGCGGATCCGGCGCTTGTAGACCCCCACGGACCGGACAGCCCGGACGATGTCCTTCCAGATCTCCTGCTTCCGATGGGCATTAACCTGTCAGGATGACAAAGTGAAAAGGCCATTACTACACATGCAACATATCCGTGCATGACACAGTTGTATATACATGTCTCAATCACAGGGGCACATGATGTACACAGGCAGTGCAAAGCTGCCCATGGACAGTTTGCCAGACGTCACTACATGGTATCATTGCATGGGAAGTAAAACCTTGTTCAAATGCACTGTCACTGCACCATACCTGTCCAGTGCATGTCACTACACACAATGGGGGGTGACAACTACTCAGTGAGCCTGCTAGCCAGTGGGGTGCAGACTTTCAGCCTTGCTAGTCAGACAATATGCACATTCAGAAAGGCAGTGCACAGAACACTCACCTGCTCCCCTGGTGTCCCATACAGCTTGCTGTACTGTGGAAGTAGGCTGTCCAGCAGGGCCTGGTTCTCCTCAAGGCTGAAGGCTGGGGCTTTCTCCACAGTACGTGCCATTGCAGGGTCCAGAGGGGCAGAGACAGCAGCAGTGCAGTGGCAGATGTCGTCCTGGAGCATGTAGTGCAGGCAAGTGAGCTCTCAGGGGAACAGCCAGCAATATATATGTGCTGGAGAGGCAGATACTGTCCCTTGTGTCCAAAGTGATAGGTCCAAGTCGTTTGCATCTTCTGAATCTGGCCAATCCATGGAATAGCAGCACCAATACACGCCCACAGCATCCTTCAAATCTTCAACTTCATGACATACACGATTTTGCAACATTGTTGTGGGTGACCAACTGAATTTCCAGCAACCGACTCGTTCGAAATTGAAACGCGTCCGTTGCCAGGCAAGGCCATTGTCAATGGGTGCGCACCGATCGGTCCATTGCGGTACAACGCGTACAGGGGTAGAACGCGTACCCGCACACATTGAATGCAATGGGCCGGCCGGGGGCACCGATCGGTCCATTGCTGATCAACGCGTACAGGGGTACAACGCGTACCCGCACACATTGAAAGCAATGGGCCGGCCGGGGCACCGATCGGTCCATTGCAGTACAACGCGTACAGGGGTACAACGCGTACCCGCACACATTGAATGCAATGGGCCGGCCGGGGCACCGATCGGTCCATTGCTGATCAACGCGTACAGGGGTACAACGCGTACCCGCACACATTGAATGCAATGGGCCGGCCGGGGGCACCGATCGGTCCATTGCAGTACAACGCGTACAGGGGTACAACGCGTACCCGCACACATTGAATGCAATGGGCCGGCCGGGGCACCGATCGGTCCATTGCAGTACAACGCGTACAGGGGTACAACGCGTACCCGCACACATTGAATGCAATGGGCCGGCCGGGGGCACCGATCGGTCCATTGCTGATCAACGCGTACAGGGGTACAACGCGTGCCCGCACACATTGAATGCAATGGGCCGGCCGGGGGAACTGATCGGTCCATTGCAGTACAACGCGTACAGGGGTACAACGCGTACCCGCACCCATTCAATGCAATGGGCCGGCCGGGGCACCGATCGGTCCATTGCAGTACAACGCGTTCAGGGGTACAACGCGTACCCGCACACATTGAATGCAATGGGCCGGCCGGGGGCACCGATCGGTCCATTGCAGTACAACGCGTTCAGGGGTACAACGCGTACCCGCACACATTGAATGCAATGGGCAGGCCAGGGGCACCGATCGGTCCATTGCTGTTCAACGCATCACTGTACAAGTGACTGGCATATGTCACCATGCCTGTCTCAGATGGACATATGCCAGCCACAGATAGCTCCCAGGGAGTGAGGGGCACACCTACATCACGACAGCCTGTCCAAACTTTATCATAAGGCATGTAAGGCTGCATTTCCTATTGTGTGTATGTTGGTGTACATGTTGTCCTGTGGGTGTCACCTGTGGGCAGCCACCCCCAGGCTGTGCACGTGTTCAGGGGGACAGGATCCTGGGTGTTACGTGTACATGACCACTGTGATGTGCAACTGTTCATATCTGTGCATGTGCCATGGTCACATTTCACGGTGGTGTATGTGTATGTCATGTCACATACCCCGTGAGTCCCATGTGGGACGGTATGTTTGAGCCAGGGTGTCCCAGTGGCACAATAGTGATGGTCCTCCACAGTCTGTGTGCATGTAGTGTTTACAATGTCTCTGATTTCATGTGCACAATGGGAGACAGTCTCCACATCCACGTTGTGTGTGCATGGACTTTGATGTTGTGCGTGTGTGTGTCACAGACGTCCATGTCTGTCCTGCCGTGGCAAGTGGGACCACTACCTGTGGGGGTCATGGTTGTTTTGCTGTGGTGTATACATGATACTCCATGTAATGCCAGTGTCCATGTGGCAATACAGGGTCCCTGGGAATGTACCTGTCGTTGAGCTGTGGTGCCTGGGGCACATCTGTCCTCACATGTCACTGTGGGGAGTGATTGTGACACGGCAGCAGGAGATGGGAACTGTGACACGGCCTCATGATATCCAGTGGGCCAACCTGGGACTAATTGATGCCACTTGTTGGACCGTGTTGACAGATGTTGGCCATGTATGTACCATACATGTCCTTACGGAACTGCACACTTCATGTAGTTGTGCCTCATAATGATGTATGTTGGGATATTGAGTGTGTTCAATGCCGCATATGTGGGGTGACTGACAATCTTGCTTACTTCTCCTCTGCACTGCAGAGGCTCCTGCTGTCCATCGACCATTCCCAGACCTGGCAACGATGGTGGAACGGGACAGCATCCGGCGGTACCGCTTCACCAGGCAGCTGATTGAGGATTTGGCAGTGCAGTTGTCCCCACATTTGCAGCCTGGCCGGCCGTATCCTACAGCGCTGACCCCCAAGGTGAAGGTGATGGCAGCCCTACACTTCTTTGCCACCGGTACCTTCCAACATACTGTGGCGACTGCTGGTGGGATGTCACAGACCATGTTGAGCCGTGTGCTCCGCGATGTTTTGGCGGCAATGTTGCTATTCCTGAACCGGTACATCTATTTCCCTAGACTGCGACGACTCACTGACGTGAAGAGTGACTTTTATGCCCTGGGGAGGATGCCGCATGTCATTGGCTCCATTGATGGGACACATGTGGCTTTGGTACCACCACAGGCCCAGGAGCAGGCCTACAGGAACCGCAAGCACTACCACTCGGTCAATGCACTGGTGGTGTGTCTTGCAGACATGACCATCACACACGTGTGTGCCCGTTTCCCTGGTTCAGCACACGATGCCTTTGTGATGAGGAGTAGTCGCATCCCCAGGATGATGGCACAGATGCAGAACCAGCGTGCCTGGCTTGTCGGTGTGTACTGACTTTGTGCCATTGTGTGTGATCTGATCTGTAGTATTCCGCCCACTTTTCCAAGTCAGCTAATGTGCACTTGTCTGTCCGTAGGTGACTCGGGATACCCCAACATGCCGTGGTTGCTGACACCCCTCAGGAACCCTGTGACACCAGCCCAGATGCGCTACAATGAGGCACATGGTCGGACCAGGAGAGTGATTGAGCGGACATTTGGTCTCCTGAAGAGCCGCTTCCGCTGCCTGGACAAGACCGGAGGGTCCCTCCCATATGCCCCTGCGAAAGTGTGCAAGATTATCATCGTCTGCTGCATGCTCCACAACCTGGCTGTGCGGAAGGAGTTGCCTCTCATCCAGGATGACAATGACCAACATCCGCCACCTGTGGAGGATCCTGGCCTGGACCACGATGCCAGTGACGATGATGATGAGGGTGATGTCCGCACACAGCTCATCACCAACTTCTTTAGCTGAATGTGAGTATCCTGAGGTGTCATGTCAATGATGTGAGTTGGCATGATATGTGTAGGTGGTGCTCTGGTGCTGTTGGAGTGTGTCCATGGGCTACTTGACTGGATGTGTGTTGCGATGTGTGCTTACAGGTGGGCTGTACTCCCCAACAGTGTTGACATGCTAACTTGGTTCTGGGTGGGTATCTTGTAACATGTATTGTGCATGAGTTTTGCTGTTCTGTCCTGTACTCCATTGCTTTTGACTGTGTGTCATTTCTGTCCTTCACAGGGTACTTTCAGATTCGTTTGGTCAACTGTGTCCACCGACGACGTGATTGCACTTCCAGGGTGGTAGCTGTTGTGTCCCTACAGGTGATGTGCGCCACACCCATGGACTTCCTTCCATCTACAGTTGTTGACTGTGTGCCCACTGCCAGGTGGGATTACCTTGCATCTGTAGTGGTTACGACATGTTGCAACTGTGTAATAAACCTGTGCTTCACTTTGTGATGTGCGTTGTCTGTGGTCACACATTTGACTGCCATTTGCTTACTGCTCCTGTGGGCTACTTGACTACAACTGGGAATGGGTGTGGTGTCTGTGCATTGCACCGTCTTCCCTGGCAACATCAGTGTAGGCAATGAGTCAGATGGCCTAGGTGTGTATGTGTTGTGTAGCCCTGGTGGTGTGTCTCCCTCATATGTGTCACGTTGCCTTTACTCACATGCCTGTGTTGTACTTGCTGTTGCAGTTCGCATACACAGTGTAATTTTGCAGTTCATCATCCCCATAACAGCACCCACGTTGGAATCACAACAGAGGCAAGTATGGTGTATTAGTGTGTTTATTGTGATACATTTGTGTGAATAGTGCATAGGATGGGTAGTGCTGTACATAAATCTTGCAATAAGAAGTTCCTAGGTGAATTGAAAGTCCTGGTAGACAAAATCCCCAGTATCGGGGCCACAGTTGTCTGAGACATTGGTCCAACTTGTACTCCCCATGCAATGTGTGGGAGTAGTGTTGCCGTCAACAGGGTGAACAGTCTGTGCACAAAGGTGAACATCCAGAACAGGTTCAGGCTTCCTGGGAGTTGCGCTTGGCCATCGGCCTCTCACTTGCCCCTCTTCGGACGACCCCTCTTCTTGGGGGGGCCTCAAGTACAGGCTGCTGCGGTGCAGGGGACTCTCCGCCAGAGTCATCCTCCCTCCCTGTGGCAGTTGCAGTTTGGGCAGCACCAGATGTTGTTGGCACACAGGGAGGTGTGGACTCGTTGCTGTTCATCTGGCGGAGGCATTGTAAAATGTCCCTGTGCACCGCCGTCATCTCATGCAGTGCATCCCACTTGGACTCCACGCGGGACATGTGTGAGTCCACGTGGGACATGTGTGACTCCACGTGGGACATGTGAGAGTCCAAGCGGGCATGATGGGCAGCCGGCTGCTGTTTCATGTCTCTGAGGAGCCCCACTACCTGGCTGAGGTCTCCGGTGCTGGACTGGTACGCATCAGCTATGCGTACCAGTTGTGGGTCATCATGCACACCAGCAACCTCTGCAAGCAGCGACCTCTGTCTCCCACCCTCCCACCACCCCTGCTGACATGTGCAGTGCGTGCAGTGGCACGCACAGATGACCCTGGTCCACCTTGGAGGTTGGTGGTGGTGGTGGTGTCCATGGCCCCAGGTTGGTCCAGGGTCCCTGTGCTGGTGTTGCTCCTTGTTCTGTCCATGTCGGCAGGGATGGTATTTGTGTTGACAGTCGTTGGAGGGGTGGGTGCAGGGGTGCAGCTGGTGGTCCTGCTGGTGCTGCAGCTGGTGGTCCTGCTGGTGCTGCATGTAGACTTGCACCGGATGTGCCAGGTTGGTCTTCTTCGTCCGAGGAGGGCAGAGGCTGTACGACACCAGTGAGCTCCGCATCCTCTTGAGCCTGGGACTGGGACTCCTCAGCGTCTGCTGCTGTGTCCCCATCATCACCTGTTTTTGGAGACACACACAATGTATGTTATGTTTCTGCAGGCATCAATGGTTGACACACCTGACAGTTGTGACTGTGCCTCTGGGTGCGGGCCTGTACATTGCATTGTCCTAAGTCGTCACAGTCAGGGGTTGATATTGGTGTGGCACATTGTCCTGCATTATTTGGGCATTTCTATGTATTTGTTGGGGTGTGAACATGGTCTGCATTGGTTGTGTTTGGTTGACAGCCGGCCCTCCTTCCCACCCACCCAGCAAGTCAGTTATCCCACCATGGACTGTGCTTGCATTGCAGGGAGTGGAAGTTGTCTCTCAGGATGTCAGTCAGTGGTGTCCTGCTGTTTGTTGGTGCACAGTTGCCAGCAGGGCCTTGTGCTCCCCACAGCAGTACCCAGTGTCAGCCATCTTGTGAGTCCTTCTCCACTCCCTGTGATGTGAGCATGGTTCAGGAGTGGTGTTGATGGGCCAGTTGTGAGGGTGACCAATATCTGTGACTGCCACTCCCATCATGCTATTGCCTCCACCCCCTTCCCAGCATGCCCATGCTTCCTTCCTTTTGACTCTGCTTCCCTGTGGGGTGGGCTGGCTGTGCTGACAGGATGGCTGGGAGTGTTGTCCTGGCAGTTGTTTGGCTAAAAGTCCCAAGAGTGTCCCTGTGCTTCACACAACATAACCCAGGGTGGTGGTTCTTTGTGGGATCTTGAGTTAGGATGGGATGCATTGCATTCTACCAGGTGGGTTCTGTGGAGTTTGTGTTGAGGGGGGGTGTGAGGGGAGGTGCTTATGACTATGGTCAGTGCTGCAAGTCCTCCTTCCCACCCAGCCAGCCAGATATCCCACCATGGAACGTGCTTGCATTGCAGGGAGTGGAAGTTGTCTCTCAGGATGTCAGTCAGTGGTGTCCTGCTGTTGTTGGTGCACAGTTGCCAGCAGGGCCTTGTGCTCCCCACAGCAGTAGCCAGTGTCAGCCATCTTGTGAGTCCTTCTCCACTCCCTGTGATGTGAGCATGGTTCAGGGTGGTGTTGATGGGCCAGTTGTGAGGGTGACCAATATCTGTGACTGCCACTCCCTTCATGCTATTGCCTCCACCCCACTTGCCAGCATTCCCAAACTTACTTGCTTTTGTGGGGAGTTCAGTGTGTGTGGGTGTGTGAGCAATGGCAAGATGGCTGACAGTGGTGTCCTGCTGTTGGTTGGTGTGCAGTTCCCAGCATGCCCTTGTGCTCCCACGACACAGCAACAGTGTCAGACATCTTTGATGGGCCTTTCCACTCTCTGTGGGATGTGCATGCGTGAGTGTGAGCTTGCTGGGCCATGTGGTGGGGGATGTAGAGCTGTGACTACGACTCCCATCATGCTATTGCCTCCACCCCCTTCCCAGCATGCCCATGCTTCCTTCCTTTTGACTCTGCTTCCCTGTGGGGTGGGCTGGCTGTGCTGACAGGATGGCTGGGAGTGTTGTCCTGGCAGTTGTTTGGCTAAAAGTCCCAAGAGTGTCCCTGTGCTTCACACAACATTACCCAGGGTGGTGGTTCTTTGTGGGATATTGAGTTAGGATGGGAGGCATTGCATTCTACCAGGTGGGTTCTGTGGAGTTTGTGTTGAGGGGGGGTGTGAGGGGAGGTGCTTGTGACTATGGTCAGTGCTGCAAGTCCTCCTTCCCACCCAGCCAGCCAGATATCCCACCATGGAACGTGCTTGCATTGCAGGGAGTGGAAGTTGTCTCTCAGGATGTCAGTCAGTGGTGTCCTGCTGTTTGTTGGTGCACAGTTGCCAGCAGGGCCTTGTGCTCCCCACAGCAGTTGCCAGTGTCAGCCATCTTGTGAGTCCTTCTCCACTCCCTGTGATGTGCGCATGGTTCATGGTGGTGTTGATGGGAAAGTTGTGGGGGGCAATATGTGTGACTGCGACTCCCATGATGCTATTGGCTACACTGACTTGGCCAGCATACACAGAATTCCTTCCTTTGAGTGGTCTTCACTGTGTGTTGGTGTTGTTGTGGTGGCTACATGTCTGGATGTGTTTGTTAGTTCTATTTGTGCCACTGCCTAGCTGTAGTTGTAGTTGTGTTTGTACATGTGATGGCACAGTTGGATGTAACTTTTTTGATGGCATGTGTTGTGTTTATCTGACTGACATACACTTTTTGGGATGATTCTGTTCTGGTTGCTGTGTAATTGCTATGAGTGCATGGTTTGACTCTCCCCTTGACAGTGATGTGTGTGTGTTTTGTGGCAGAATATTGTGTACATTTGTTGTGTACTCACCAGGCTCTGGGATGTTCTCTAGTCCATATACGCTCACTGGCGGAAGGATGGCCCGCACCTTCTCCTCCCAGGGCCTGAGGTATATATTGGCTTGGCAGGAGGGCCACTGCCGGTGTATTGGCTGATGATGTAGTCTTTCTTGAGCAGGTCCCGTACCCTCCTGCGCACGTCATACCACCTGTTCTGGATGTCGCTCTTTGTGCGCAGACATGGTGATTGTGCGTTCACCCTGTTGATGATCCTCTCCCACATCTTGGTTTTCTGGGAGATGGGGGTCTGTTGGACCAGTGTGCCAAACAGCTGTGGCTCTACCCTGAGGATCTCGTCTACCATGACTTCCAATTCACAATCTAGGAACTTGTGATTCTTCTTGGGGGGCATGGTGATGGGTGGTGATGGTGAGTGATGTGTGTGTTGGTGTGCAGGTGAGGGTGTGTGAGTGTGTGTTTTGCTGGGTGTATGTGAGGTAGGTATTTGTTGGTGTGCTGATGGTGTGTGGCTTGTGTGAGGGATGAGCTGTGGGTGTGTGGTTGCTGTCTCTTGGGTGCTGGCAGTGGAATGGCATTTGCAAAGGATCATGGTTGTGATTTGTGTCCTTTATATGGGTGGAGTTGTGGGTGTGTCTTTGTTCTCTGTCCCCACCCCCAGTATTTATTGGCTTTGTAATTGCTTGTTTGGCCTTTTTTTGTGTGATTTTTCCTTTGTACTGTCTGTGCATGTTGGAAACGTTCTTGTGACCGAGTCGGACCCTGCATTTGTCTCGTACGGTGTTCTCCGTTTGGTTTACGCTGTGTTTGTGCAGTTTCCTATGCTGCGTACGCGTCGGTCGCAGTGTTTTGTGTTGCTTCGGCTCGGTTTTGTATGCGTGTCGGTCGTACGGCTTGTCCTCCGTCCGACTCGGTCGTGGTGTTCGCGCCTTGCATCGTACTTTGCGGTTTGGAGTTTGCGTGTACGTTTCGGTCGGATTTGTTCCGGGTGCGTGTCGGTCGGTTCGATTCGCGTGTTTTTCCGGCCGGATTGCTGTTTTCTGTGCGGCTCGGTCGTTCGGCTTGGGTTCGGTACGTGTCGGTCGGATTTTGCACGCCTTGCATCGTACTTGGCGTGTCGGGCGCCACAGGTACGTGTCGGTCGGTATAATTTCCGGCTCCGAGTCGGTCGGTGCTTTTTCCGGCCCGAATCGGAATCGACCCCTTAGTGTGAGCTCTACCTTCATGGCAGACTCAGCACAGACACCTCTGTCTGCCCCTAGAGGATCTAAGAGAATGCTTTGGCCGCACCAGTATGGGGGCAGGACCTGCACACATGGATGCTGAATACGACAATGTAGCAGAGCCCCGCCGTGGGCCTTTGTGACACATTCACAGGGACTGATCTCCAGTAGACTGCACCACTGTGCCTAGACAGCAGACTCAATCAATGTTTCCCTGCACCTGCCTTCTGATCGGTGCCCAGCAGGGGGACTGCGCCCCCGTGGCACGACCCTGTGAACTTGGGCCTAGAGGATGTTGCGATCTGTCTGCTCAATAGCTAGCACTAGAGGCCCATTTGCGTCGACAATTGCCCCCAAACCCGACCTACCTGAATGTCCTAAGGAGTGGCAGAGACCGAGGCATATGGTGCCTGCATGGTTGGGCAGGGTGTAGGGATGCAGACTCCGATGATGGGACATAGGAGGTACATTACCGACGACTCCCTGTATGGTCAATGCAAGGAGCTGCCATCTGCTAACCTTCACTAGGAGCCAGCCATGGACATGGCTAGATGGCAGTAACCTACCCATTGGCTACGTGAGGATGCCCTGGCCTTAGCCTTAGGACGCACACCTGCAATAGAGAAAAGGATAAGGAGATAATGTTCTAGGTCTCCTTGGGTGGGATATACCCCTCACGCTCAGCAGAAGTTTCACCATGATAATTTTCTGTATGCACCCTTGTCTTTGCGGATGACCACAGCTAACCTTTAGCCTGCCCGGGTTGGAGAGATATCTGCCTGCAGGACCATCTCCTCTCTGGCGTTGAACTGCATCGAGAGGTCCACCCGTGGGCTATACTACCAAACACTATTTTGGAAGAGTAAAGGAGCTGTATCTCCCCCCTCCCCACCATGAATGGGCTCCCTCCCCGTACTGGACATGGATGATAAAGCAGGGGCCACCTTGGTGAAGCCACAGAGAACAATGCCTCGATCGGTGTAGTCAGTGCAACTAACTCAGTACCACATGTCACATCACAAATCTTCGGCCTGCCACCTCCTTTTTAGGTCTCGCCTGAGCCAGCGCATGCGCTGCTCTGGCGAGAGTTTTAGTAAGCAGGTTTTGGAAGTGCAAACAGCAGTTTGCTGGCGACCAGCTTGCGTTCACGCGAGCGTGCACCCGCGATCAGGCGCCATATGGCTTCGCTCGCGATTACTTTTACTTTCGTGGCCGTGTCAGTTTCACGGCCGCGCGACCATTGCTTGTTACCATGTACAGTCGAAATGCCATTGAATCAGTTGCCGGTGGCTTGTGAAGTGTCTCATGGGTGCAGTTGATCACATATGGAATTGTTTACCCAAAGACCTGCTATTAAGAAAGTTTAATTGGTACAAGTTGCTTTTTGTAACTAGTATCTATGTTTATTATAATGCCTTTCAGTTACATTAGGTGTTTTGTTTTTTAGCCAGTAGAGTGTATATTGTTTATTGTGCTGAGCATATAGCTTATTATAATAATAAAAACATAAAAATACTTCAGAATGTGGTTGTAATGAGTTGTATAGTTTTAGCAATTACATTTGTTGAAAGTAGGGTCACCAGACGTCCCAGGTTTACTCCGACCGTTCAACTTCCAGACAGTTTTTTAATTACACCTGATAAATATCCTTATTCCCTGGCAATTTTAATCTTGGGTTCTTAAGTCAAGATTGAAAACAAAAGTGGACATTTGTAGTTTTTAGTGCTCCTGCGTCTATTGGTGTACATGTTAAGGCTGATAGTGTCTGCCCATACATGTCAAACAGCCTTCATCAGGACCAAGATCACTATTGTCTCTCCTTCCTTCTTTATTTATTTAAGAAATCTGCTCGTGGTTCTAATATATGCATAGATTATCTACTTCATTCATGCATACAAACTGCAGTAGTTTTAGCAATTGGAACTGCCAGAGCCTGAACTAGATTCACAACGATATTGGTATTGATCTGCTAACCATACCCCTGTGCATTTCTGTATTCGTGTCAGTGTGTGTCAGTATTAGGACGTTTCTCCTCTAGGACATCTCTAATCTCTGTGTTTTTTGTTCTCGGGGAATACCACTGGGGTTTAACCTCACCCATTCAAACTGCGAGTTCCTAGTCAGTGGGTTCTGTGGTCTCTATGCTGTGTTCTTGGAGCCCTAAACATTAGTTGCAGTGTATAGTTCTCGATTAAAAGATGCATTGTCATTACATTAGATTATTAATTTTGTTAGCACTTGGCTCACCTTTTCTTGTCAATAATACAAAAAGACCATGGTTCCCTTGGAGGAAGTATAAGCTTAGACTTCCTTGGCTAATCAGATGCTTTGAGAATCTACAGTTAAATGTATTCCTTTCTCTTCATTTTTCAAGGGCTAAATCATAGTCGCCATGGTATTCGGCAAGTGGTTGCTCTCGATATCCCCATTTAGGGTGGATCACTTTTGTGTTTTATGCAGCTTTCTAAAGGCCCAATCTTTCTTGATTCAACTTTACAGTGTCCTGCGTTGGGGGACCTATATTGAAATCATAACAGATACTAATTAATTGTTCATAACTGTAATCCTGTTTTGAGATATTTGCGCACATTGTACTGAGAGAAATGCTAATGAGTTTGGAATGCTCTCTCTTTATATGTTGCTACCACTCTTTGGTCCTGATGATGACCATGATTAAATTTGTTTTAGTAGGGTAGAAGCATCAACAACTGCACTAGTACACTGATATTAATTATGTCAGTATAAACACTGCTCTTATTCTGAGTCGTGTTGTTAAAATATACATTATCAGCCCCATGTATTATACATATGCTTGTATATAGCACCAGAGCACATTCTCTCACTCGTGTCACTATTCATTCTCACTGCGCCATTTTGTTGGAGCACCTTTATTATAATGCAATGTGTTATCATACCAGTGAAATGACTATACAGTGAATACATTGTACTGTATTTTCTCAAAGCATTTGGAATCCTTATTTGCTTAGTCAAGAAAATAAAAATGCCATTGCTCAGGCTGTGAACAAACATGGAGAGAGATACTCTCTTTCCTATAATGACCTGTAGCGTGTAAAACGATAAACAAGTTGCCATCAATATCTTTTTTCAGCTGTTCACTGTTCATTTTAGAAAAGCAGATCAGAAACCAGTTCCCTTTTTCATTCTACTAAGACTCTGCAAAAGAAAGCAAAATTTAAACAAGCATTGGCATAGCCAATAGGTCTCGCCTTTGGGACCTTATAAGTGTTTAGCTTTCAACAGTTGATGTTGCACCAAGGATATTGTGCTGCATAATTAAATACTTATAAGGTCCCAAAGGCGAGACCTATTGGCTATGCCAATGCTTGTTTTTTAGGTGGTCAGCTGTACCAAACCGCCCTTAACTTCACCTACCCTGCCATTAACAGACCACACCATGGAGGCTCCCCTTAAAGAAATATCAGCCATTGGGCCACCCTCACCACAATGGACGCAAAATAGCCAAACTCGCACCTGAAGTGAACTCTATGAGCCCGGGGGTATCCACTGTTCGCACTTGCTTGGATAAAGTGGGCCAGCTACTCAATGGGGTGGTAACCCGATACGATTGCCTGCCGAACTGGGGACGGGACATAGAGCTCCTCTGACATAAAGTCACTAACCTCGAATACCGGGTGAGAATAGATAACTTTAGCATCTATGGAGTCACGGAGGGAGTAGAACAAGACAATATGCTTGACTGTCTCACATCGATGCCCCCAAAACTCCTCAACCTACAACTTCCAGAACTGCTAGAGTTCCATCCAGCCCCCTGGTTCGATCTTAATGTGCAGCACACTCAAATGTGCCCCTGCCGATCATAGCATGTGTGCTTCGTCACCAACACTTCCTGGCCGTCCTACTGGCAGCACGGAGGGCGACTGAACCATTACATCTAGATGGTCACAGCAGACTACTCTGCGACCACTAATAGTAAGCCAAGGAGATTCCTTGCTCTTTGCCCTAGACTAACACATTAGAACCCCAAGTATGGTCACCTCAATCCTGCATGCATGCTGGTGAATGAACTGCAAGACAAAAATTGGAGACTTGGAGATGTTCCTTGATAGCCTGTAGGACTGCACCATAGACAGCACAACCCCCAAAGCCACTGCGTCCTCCTCCCAGGCTGATCCCATCCCACAGTAGAAATTACCTGGATACCCACCAAGATATTAGAGACTAGAGTGTGCAAAACAGCGCGAATAGAATTGCATGGGCTTGCACTATGTGGTGGAGGCCCTCCACAAGGAGCGACGGGGATAAATCATGTTCGTCTCTGAAGCAAGAATCGGGGGTATGAGACGACAGAGCAGAGAACTAACCATGCCTGCCTACTGACCTCCTGCTGTGCTGTCTTTGTGTACCATGGTGGTCCCTTACCTGCCCCCCTTCTCCTCCCCAAGCTAGTTGCTCTTTATCACTGCACCGCATGCATATACGCCTTCATTCTCACTTTTGGGTTTGCTTCAGTGCCGGCCAGGATGGTCAGCACATGCACTGCTCCTCATTATAAATCGAGCAGGCAGCCAGTTGCTCTACCACTATCCCAGTTGCCAGATGACCTTCGGAGATGCTGCATGCAGAGGGGTTGGCTGGGGGGGTCTGGACTTTGGGAGAGGGTTGGTGCTTCTCCTGGTTCCCAGCATTGCCCCCCATTATGGTTAATATGTATTTTAATCAAATTAATCAATTTTGGTTTGATTGACTGGTATTGGTCCCACTGGAAGCACAAGAGGGCCAAACTGCTGCCACATGACCTCTGCCTGAAATGTAGTGCCGGTAATTGTAACCTGTATCACTTACATTGGTCCAGCCCAGCTTTGGCCGGCTATTGGTCGGATGTTCTGGCAGGGACGATATTTGCAGAGATTGCATGTGGCATCCTACCAGGTGCACAGTTTCTGCGGAGTATCTGATTGTATGGAAGCTCAGGTGCACAGGGTGAATGGGTCCCATTAGCTTTCTGGGCTGGTAGGCGAGAGAGGACTACAGCCAAACATTGGGTGTACATACATTGTAGTAGGAATTTCAAGTATATGCTCTGCTGCCTTCGTGGAGGGGGGAAGGGAAGTACTGTTACTGCACAGAGGCACTGGAGCTGAAACTCGAATAATATTTGGGACGCAACTAGTAAGTGCAGTTTAGAGATGTGGATTAACTAGTGGGGTACATCTTTGGCGGCTGTTAAGAGGATGTGGTCTCACGGCTAGACTGCCGACCTTGGAGCTGGGCAGCCAAGGTCCGAGCCTCGGGGTCGACTCCACATCCTGTGATTCTGGGCAAATCACTTAATCTCCCCGTGCCTACCAAAAAAAAAAATGTATATATGAATGTGTCCTTGTTTAACGTAACTGGAGCTCATGTAAAGCGCTCCAATACCTTCGGGTCGAGTTCGCGCTATATAAATCTGTAAAAAAAAAAAAACAACAAAAACGATGTATTGCCACACGATATGGACATCAATTAGTGGTGTACCTCTGAGATTCAGACAATACAATTGAAAGGTTTTGGAGGTAGTTTCTGTCACAGAGTCCAATCCAAAGTCGTTTTATAAGTTGCAAAATGTAGTTCTCATTATATCCGTTAGACAATTTGTTGTCCACTCTTAGAGTTCATCCGCAGTGTTACATTTCACAGGATTACACGCAGCACGTGTTTCTCATAAGTAGAGTTTCATCAAGGGTAAAAGATTGTTTCCATGATGAATGAATCAAGCAAGAAGTCGAGATAGCAACTGCTATTTGGAACCATCTCCCGTAAAAGTACTGGCATCAGATGGAGTCTTTCGACAGCACCTCTGCTCGAGAATAGCATTGAGACCTCGTTCGGATTGTGTACTCTCTATTGCTGCAAAGATAAAAACGTTTCCTCCGTTCATGCGTCTGCAGCGAGAATGGTTTATTCTCTGTAAATGCATTAACGCTGTTAGTGAATTACGAGGATTTAAGCTTTTGGGTTTGCATGTTTCACAGTTGCAAAATAGTTATCTACTGCCGATTGTGGCATTGAAATACAGGATGGGCATACTTTTTTTGTCTCAACCTGGTGTTGATTTAACTTGCACGTGTGGCTGGCATTATAAAAAGTGCTAAAGAGAACTCTTTGGTTTTGGGATTACGTATGATAGATGTGTATTGATTGTGCATGGTGTTGTGTTGCGATGTGCTTATTCTATTGCTGTAAATGGAAGGTAGCTATCTTGCTGTGAATTACATATTTTGTAATTTAGGTAAAGTGTGCGACTACCCTGTTTCTCAACTATGTCCAATTTTGTGACTGGACCATTGTAGTACCCTTGTTTGTTTATTAGATGCTGGTAGGTTTTGTTTGGGTTTGTGCACTCCCACAGTTACAGCCTGTTTTTGTGTTTCGCCTATGTGTGTTATCTGCCATAGTGTACAAATGGAAGGCAGGGCTTGTGTTACTAGAGCCGGTGTCCATTGGCAATGGTGTTGCTTTGTTACGTGTTTTGCTTACATGTGCTCGGGACCAGTTTTTATTGCGTATGAATGAGAGGATTTGGAAGGTCGGTTGTACTGGACCCAATGTACATTGGTATTTGTTTTGTGTCTGAATGCCAGAGCTGGTGTTTATGGGAACAAGTCAGTGTTGCACACAAGTGTTCGTGTCGAACAGGCGTGTGTTGATGATATCAGAGCTTGTAAGGCGTAGTATGACGGTGCTCCCTTGCATTGCCACCTTAATGACGTTGGTTGTGTTTTTTGACATGGACTGGGGATGGAAACGGAAGCGTTGGACTGCACCTGTGTTTGGATGTCTTCTTTTCCATAGTTCCAGTCCGCGTGTATTGGGGACTGTTATCGCGTGCTCACTGTTTCATTGGGAATGTTGCCCAAGACATTGGCAGTGGCGCAGATTAATGCAAACATTGCATGCATCCCTTTTTTTTGTAGTTCAAAGTCTATCCGGCAGCACTGTTTTAGCATGAATCCAGAGATGGTGCCATAACCTTGTGTAGGCTCCAGTGGAAGTCCTGCTAAGGAATCTTTGCAGCCCGAATAATGCTTTCAGCACAAGGATGCCCCCACTGACCGCCTAACCAGTCTTTCCTGCTGTTGGATGCTCTTGTCATTCCTTTTGTTGGTTGTTCTGTTGCATATATAATGAAGCTGACACTTCTCCAGTGTCTGATGGCTGCAGGAAAGTGTTGAAGAGGATTCTATGGCCTTGAATTTGGTTTGCAGAGTCTTTGCGGCAGTGAAACGCTCCAACCAGCACCTAAGGTCAGCAGTATCCGAGAAGTCTGCACTGTTCAGCACATCATTTCAAGGGCTTGTTGGGGACATGTTCCAGAAGACTTCTGCTGAGTTGGAACTCAGTACTGTATGTTAAGCATGTATTGTGTGCCACAAACTAGCAGCAGAAATGTAGTTGAACCACCAAGTAGGATGTCTCTTCATCATAGCCACCTCATAACCAAGCAAACAATGGAGAACGTGACTTCTGTCAAAGTTATGCAAAGTTTAGCTCATGCGCTGCCTTCTTGGGGTACCATCTCAGATTTGCTTGCCCATCTAACTCGTTTGAGCCCACAGGATTCCTTAGCTACCAGACACACCACCCTAGCTTTAAGAGACTTGTGGCACCTACCAGGATGGCAAGCAAAGCAGCAGATGGTAATAAGTTTCCTTACTTTGCCTGTGAATACACCGAACATTTGTTTCTACTTCTATCCTAAAATGGCTCCTGCCTCCACGTTTGGTATATTAACCAATCTTTCCTGGTCAGATAGATACTTCCTGTAAAGTATGCAGAGTGGCCCTTTGTTGTGCTAGTGCAGATCCACGTGGAATTTCGGTACAAATTATCAAAAAAGACAATAGCATTTTAGAGATTTCAAACCAATAGCAACATGCCCCGCAGAAATGGAGAACTTTTGCATTGTTGCCATAAAGCTGATAAATCATAGTTTTATTTCATTAGACGATGAACAAAGCCAAGTGGAATTCTACAAGTGGAGGATTTTGACAACACATATGTAGAATAAGGCAATTGGGGGAAAATGCCTCACGTTTCCATAATACTATTTTAAAATCTGTAAAATGGCAGACAGAGTAACCTGTCAAAAATGCGCCTTTAGTCACTGGATGGACTTCCAGTTGTTCAGCTGTGTCTGCAACTAGTACGCCCAGAAGAGGATGTAGGCTTTGGTAAGATAAAACTGAGACCAGGTCCTTTAGTGCATTTTGTCAGCAAGCATTCATTTTTTTCACCATCCTTCGTTTAGAGAGGAGAAGGAGTTCTAGAATAAAGCTACACTCTTAGTTATTTGGACTATGTTGTGTGTATTTTTGGGGGCTTCTAATAGGTTTATTTCGGTGTGTAACATGTCTGTGTATTGCTTCGTTTGTTCGTGTCTAACTTGTTTTTCCTGTGAAGTCTTTTGTGCGGTGGTTTGGGTGTGTGTTCTATGATGGCGTTGCTGTGTTTTTGTCTTCTGTGAAGGAAATGGGATATTTAATGCTATGGTTTTCCAGAGATTAAGGAATATTTTATACTTGTTGCAATTTACTGATGTCATGTTGCAGTCCTCAAATGGTAGAAATTACTGCAGATTGTCTGGCCATGTCATACTGATGGCTGGCTTGGTTGTCCTTGCTTATATGCCATCTAATACATCATCTGTGCCCCAAGATTTGATGATGCAGCAGAAGTCAGTCAGAACCTGCCTCAATGTTTTATAGGTTGAGCTTCGTCTACCACTTGACTGGAACTGAAATTTCTCATAAGGGCTTAGCGGGATGGCATAGCCTCTAAAAGATTTTTATTGCCTAATTCTCTGAAATCCAGTGGAACAGTAGCAGTTTTGTCTCAAATTAAGATCTATTTTGATTCTTGTTTTGCATTTTTTGTAATTATTTTCCTGGGCTAGATTTCGCTACTCTGAAAATAATGCAGGAGTGATCATATGAATGAATTCTGTTGAGCTGGGCAACTCCCATCTCAGGTTGGACTATGGGAGTTGCACTCACTGTAAACTGTTTGTGCGATAGATAAACTGATTACTATGTTTCTTCTTTTACCTAAGGGATGAAAGCTGGTGATATGGTCTCAGTGTACTCCGATATTGAAGGGAAGTGTAAGCGGGGAGCCCTTGAGTTTCTTGATAGCTGCAAGGTGTTCATCGGAAACGGAATTTCTGAGTTAAGCCGGAAGGATATCTTCAATTCAAGCAGCCCACTAAAGTAAGTACTGTTGGTATGTTTAAGATTGCACATGAATTACTTGATCTTTTTATCCGTGTTTCTTTTTCATAGCAGAGTAAGTTTTTTGCTTTTTAATGAACAGGACTATTCACCTTAGATCTAAATTGAACATATTCGCAACTAAAGCGTAAAAACAAATGATCCATAGGCAATAAAACAACTTGGACCATTGGTCCTATTTTTTTCAAATCAAATGTGTTTTCCAACATTTTGCATTCTACTTAGTCTTTTATAGCTAGTGTTCCCTACAACAGTCCTGTGTCTATGGACTGGCATCTCAAGCCCAGGTCATGTGACCAAATTTATGTTCCCTTCCCCAACCCTCTATTTTTCTAGCAGTTAGCTCGCCTCATTCTTCACCTGAAGAGTATGTAACAAAGAAAACATATAGCTAGCTACATTAGAATTACACAGAAAGCACTCATACGCATTTCATATGGAGCTAAAAGAAAGGATTGAGGTTTGAAGAAGAGACACCTTATTAGTGCAGACTTTTAAAGATTTTTTAGTCTTGTAGTCGAATATGATAAAAACTTAACTAAATGATGTAGATGTCATCTTTTGAACCTGTTGTAACAACAGAGGTTCAGTCCTTGTCACTATGTCTTACGTGCTTGCACCAGTAATGTCCTCAATGTGTCCTTCTACCCTGACTAGTAGCCGGTACAAGTCAAGGGCTGTCCCATGTTGGAATGATGTCCTCATGCCCCTGGTGCGCTGAAGCCAAAAATCCAGAACTGGGGCACTGATGCAGCTGGCACCAAAAATCATGTAGTGCAGCACAGTAACAACTTTACAAGGCAGGACTCTGCTCGCAGGAAACATAAATAGACAGGGGAGGCAGAATTTGAAATGAGATCCTTGCTTGCTAACAACGGCGGCTTTGCTGAAAGAAGTCCTATTCCGGAATCATGTTTGAACCGTAAGCAGGAATCCACAGCACTGGCTAGAAAAGGTGGGAGCCCCGCTGAGCGCATGGGCTGACTCCCGCTAATCCACTAGCACAAACACCCTCTCCCCTCCCTCTAAGGCAACTCGAAAAAAGTTACCCTCCAATCTGACTTCCAGGGAGGCAAAATTGAATAGAGGCCAAGGAATGTAAATCTGTGTACAGCCTATGCACTCCCCTGGTGGGGACAGGCACCATGGAGTTGGAATGATGGAGTGCTGTTCCTGGTACTGGAGCTGAATCCTGCTACCATAGCCTTTTTCCCTACCATATACTAGGGCAGTGCTTCCTAAACTCTTTAGAATCACAACCCAATTTTTAGAACGACAAACTTTGGTGACCCCACTAACTTTAACAAACATGAGGCGGGCAATTCTTTTTAATTTAATTAAACCATTGTGTGGTAGCGCACTGTCATTTACAAACAGCACATTTTCCATTGAAATGGCCGCTAACCTTGCACAGACAAACAGTTTTCCTGATAAAGAATATTGCACACAAATGATAGTGTGTGGAAATTGGGTTTGAGTTAATATTTATCATTTGTGCACCACCCAGTAAAGTCAATCAATCAATCAGTACTTGTAGAGCGCAGCTTATAACCCGTGAGCGTATCCAGGCGCTGGGTTGTTGGGCTTAGTCAAAAAGCCAGGTCTTGAGTCTCTTCCTGAAGTCAGTCAGCGAGGGTGATGTTCATAGGTGGAGAGGGAGGACGTTCCAGGACTTGGCGGTGAGGTGGGAGAAGGAGTGCATCTGCTGTGGCTATGGTGGATGCACAGTGTCTGTGCGAGAGAGCCGAATGAAGGTTTCTGGATGGTTGATGAAAGTTCAGGCGGTTGTTCATGTATGCTGATCCATGGTCGTGGAGGGCTTTGTAGGCGTGTGTCAGTAACTTGAATTGGCATCTTTTCTATACTGGGAGTGTTGGAAAGTGGATTATTAGTAGTGGTAAATATGCATCTACCATTGGTAATACGGCCACTAACACAGTATAGGGCACAGAATAGGTCTCAGAAAATTATTCCCATTCCATGCTCAACCTTTGGTAGCTTGGCTGCGAGCAGGCAGGCTTAACTTCAGAGACCGGTATGTAAAGCATTTAAAAACACCAATTCAGTAAATAATTAAGACACAACACACAATAAAAATCCAACACCAATTTATGAAAATAGGAAATATTTTTATCTGTAAAATGACACCAAAACGAAAAAAAATCCAATGTAGGGAACCAGAGATATGAATTTTCAAAGATTTAGCACTATATAGCACATAGAAGCCTATAGCGCCAATTGGGACATCAGGTCGCGCTAGACCGAGACAAAGTCCAAGTTTCAGGCCAACCGCGATGGATCCCTGCGCAGCTACGTCTCACGATAGGCCACTGTCACAGTTTTTATCTTCTGACTTAAAAATGTTCCTGGAGTTTTTTCTGCTGGGGTTCCTCGATGCTCTCCACTAGTCTGGGTTCAGTGAGGGCTTACGGGCTTGCCTTTCCACGAGCTCCCGGTCAAACTATAGAAGTCGGACCTTTAGAGCCTTCCAGCGGGACGAACCAGGGATCTAGGCCAGCTCGCGGTTGTAGGTGGGTGACTTGGCTCTTGCAGTTGGAGCCGGTTAAGTCTTTTACCTTCGGACTTAGAAACGTTTATGAAGCTTTTTCTCCTGGGGTCCCTCAATGCTCTTCAGCAGGCTGGGTCCACTTGGACAAAACCCTCACAAATCCACTGGGTGTGCTCCAGGCTGGGGATTCTTGGTGGTGATGGTCCAGGTGTGCTCTGTTAACCTGTCGCTTGCAGGGAGTCCACTCTTTGTTCCTCTTGAATCAAGTTAGGTCCACAGGGCTGTAGTTCCAGATTGTGCAGTAGGCGCAGTCAGTAAGAGTGCAGGGCCTGGTTGGTGCAAATCAAACTTTCAACATGGACCATTCTTCTTCTCTTGTTTCATGCAGCAGATCCGAGAGGCTCTGCCCCTCTCAGATACTTATTCAGTGTTCTCTGGGGTCAAGCAGGAAGGCACTCCCGTCCAATGAGGTGCAGGGCAACACCCCAGAGCATGACCATTTTCTCCAAAGTGAGGCACAATGGTCTCCAAGAATGCACTAGTCTTCCAAAATTCAATATGGCTGAAGTCTCAACAGAGAAGCAAGAGCTAACTAAACCAACCTCCAGGATGGCTCATTTCCTTAGCTCCCCTCTCTCCTACATCTGCAAATTCCTTCCTTAAGCCTACCATCTGGCTGGTTCAGAGTGGAAGGGGGTAAAGGGACCTGGCTTTAACTGCCTGTCCCCTTCTACCTTTGAAGCTGATGCTTTATGACCCCTCCCCCATGCTTTTTTTATTCCAGCAGAGCAGGGTCCTCTTACAAGAGATAGCCTTTCTCCCTAGGTGCCACATATCACTTCACCAAAGCAGCCTGGTTAATCCACTTAACTCTGATCAATCAGGACAGACCACTGGAAAGCTGAATTTTGGCTTACAGATAAGAAAGTCTAATAACTTATTTTCTGTACATTTTAGGATAAATTCAACAACATCATATTGTTGGATTTAGCAATACCATTCTCCTAAGTCCTTGAATGATATTTTTCGGTTGTCCCTTGCGGTAGTTCTGAATTCATAAACTATTGCAATGTTAACCTATGTGGCTGGGGATCTACAATGGGGAAAATGAAATGCCCAATTTCTCCACCACCAGGGCCTACAAACTGTTTTTATAAGGGCCCCTGCCTATAACTACTTGAGCCCCCACCCCTGGGACACCACGGAGAGACTTTAGGGGTCCTGAATATACAAAAATATTGTAGATTCTCACTCCACAGTTCTCCTAGCACAAAAGCCGATTTTGGGAATCACTTTACAACAATGAGGGAAGTGAAATGTGCAATTTCTCTATCTCCAAGGCATATAAAACCTCTTTTATAAGGGTAACTGACCCCCCACCCCTGGGACACCTAGGGGACACCCTGGGGTTACCTAATATGCCACAATACTGTGGTTTATAAATTTGTAAGTACCCCTAGCACCAAAGTTGAGTTTGGGCACAATTTACATTCAAAAGCAGTTCTGCAACACAGAGCTGCTTTTTAAAATGACCTCAGTCTATCAGCAGTGCACACATGCAAGTGCATAAAGGCTGCTGGCCTCTAAACTGCCATGCCCTATTATATACTAGGGACTTAAAGGTTGTTTTAATCCCCCTGCCCTATTATGTTCTTAGGCCTTATAGGGGAGGTCAAGCAAATCATAGGGGTACCCTAACCCATAGTGTACCCGTCAGTGTAGATGTTTTCACTCTATTCTAAGTGTTTTCAGCGTAGCCCTGGGCCTGGTTAGGCAGAGCCCAGGTACAGTCAGAGTCCATTACCACCAGTACCATTCAGCAGAAAATGGCGGTGCCCAGGGCACAGGATGACTTTGCAAAAGTGAGCCAGTGGAGGTTCCTCAGGTGTTGGGTGATATGGGTCAGTTTGGGCAGGTTGACGATCAGTCTGGCTGCTGAATTCTCTATTGTCTGGAGCCTTTTCATGAGTTTGTGATGGTTCCTGCTTACAGTGCGTTGCCGTAGTTCAGTCGGCTGGTGCTTAGGGCTTTCTCCTGCTTATGGGGAGCCCTGTGTCTTGATTTGTTCTGATCCCATTAAAATCTTTGTTTCCATCACACTTCAGAATTACCAAAAATGTGCTTAATTTTTTATTTTGTATCTGCTGAATGTGTACAGTTCATTTACAGGCATGCGCATTTTGATGTGTGTTGCTAAAAAATGACATCCTCTACAGCCTTTCCTTTCACACTTGCTGTACCCCAGCAAGATTGTCACATAATTTACTTTACTTTTCTTTTTCTGACTGCAAAATGAGAGGTGCGTGTAAACACGAATCCCTGCATTAAAATAGCATGAATTTGCCCGAAGACATAGCCTGACATTTGACCTCTGTCCTTGAAGAGCAACAAATGTGACCATATAAATGCAGAATTTAAATGCGTCTTTTTTTTGTTTGGACTTTTGTGACCCACCAAAAACTGGCTCATCACTCACCAGAGGGTACACAACACAGTTTGGGAAACACTGTTCTAGGGACTTGTAGGTAAGTCAAATATGCCTATTGGCAGTATAGCCACTTTCAACATATTTTAGGGGTCAAAGCTCATCCATTGGGGCCTGGGTAGAAGCATCCCCATGCACAGTCAAAAAATATAGCTGCATCAGTCCAAAACAAATTTGGTCAGAAGGTGTTAAGACTATGTTAGTAGTGACACACTGGTTCCCAAACAACTATTTTGTAGCTCCAACGTGAGCTGACTTTCCCTAGCCATTACAGACATCAAGCAGACTCTACCATCTTTTTTGAGTTTTAATGGGGGTTTTATCCAACCTTCTCGATCTCCATGTCATCTCCTAGAAATGGTGAGAATCCACTTCGCCTGAGGTTTTTTTTTAATTTTAAATACACAAACAGCATATTGCACCAGAATCTGGCACCTTTGCCATGAATTTAAACTATCCATTTTCCTACAGTTCCCCAAACTAAACAATTTCTAATTTGGAGTTCACTTCAGGAGGAAAAACCTGAGCACAAATCAATGCGAAAGGCCACCATGAAGATATTTCCAGTGATGACTTCAGTACAGGCCATGTCTCCCCATCACAAGCTGCTTTTAAGCTTTCTTTGTAGAGGCACCTGAAAATCATTTTAAACTCTACTGAGTTTTAATTTTTTAACAAACAAAAAATAGAAACAAAGTGGTAGCCTGCCTGTTATAAGAAGCTCTCAGATCTTCACTTACTACTAAAAATACACTATTTATGTGCTGTAAAAAACTGCCCAATGCCTAACCATCCTGGCTTCCTTCACTTAACTCGGTCAAAAACGATACCCTACAGGGGTCATGGGTCTGCTAGCGGTTAGAAAAAGTTGAAAATTGAATGATATCATTTGATTTGTAAAGGACATAAGCATAGGCTTGATTTATAAAAAAAAAATGTATTTCAGATCAAGGGTATTCTTAAGTACTGACCACCTCACACTGTTCGCATTCAGATATGTCTGTGTGGAGCATCTGACCTGGGTTGCCATGAACTTGAACTTTTAGCACATTTATTAGTTCAACGTCCTGTGGAGTTTCTGCTGTTTGGTTCAGGAGACAGTGCACCCACCGAGATGAGAAATTCTAATTGTAAACTAGAGGCATTTTATTAATTTTCTTGTTTTCTCGGTGCTGCCGATCCCCCAGCATATCAGTCTGAGATGGCAGACTCCCTGGCGCAGGGTCAAGTTTGACCCATAGATGTCCAGAGCCATTTGTGCCCTGTTCCCTGTCAGAAATTAAGAGTATGAGCACGGAATCTCGGCAAAGACTGACAACGTTGCTGTGAAGCTGGATGTCCTGCAGACATTACTAGATTTGTGAACGGACGGTATGTCGGGTTGGGAATGGTTCATTGGAGCTGTGTAGGGCAGGTGGAAACATTAGAGCCCCTGAAAGTTCAGGAGGGACATGCCACATGCTGCAATTTTAGATTCTTGAGGTCTTCTCGAAGCCCTAGGTGGAGTCGCTGGTGTGCAAATTTCTGGCACATACTGGGCTTTACGATGTATTTATTATTGAATGGGTGTATCTCTCCCACACCCTGATGCTGCCCTTATCCCCACAGCACAATACTAAGCCAAAGCCCATGGTGCCACTATCTTAAACTACAACGATCATGATGCAGTGCTTCATGACCCTAGAAACATTCTAGGTGAAATGCTTGAGAACCGTTGATTGAGCTTTTATCCATACTTCACACTTGTTGAACAGCTTACTGGAAAATGCTTCGAGTTGGTGAAGGCATCACTCTAGCAACATTACACGAAGCATGCAGTGCTAAACGGAAGATCACGACTTGGGAGAAACCGGTCTGCTTGACACATCTGAGCATATCATGAGTTAGGTGGTGACATCTCTGCAGCTGCCTTCCGGCTCTCCTGCATGAGCAACTCTGGCAACAGCTAGGACACCACTACTAGTGTGTTGAAGTTATTGTGATGGGCCCCTGCAGTTATGTAGGCTTTCACTAGCTCAAGCGTTGTACGCAACAGTACTTTGCTATATGTCAGTGATGAAATATGGACTTCAAAGCCATGCTGTAGTTTGACTGTGATGTGTCAAGGGAAATAAATAATGGTTAGTTCTCCTCCCCCAAGGGTGCTTAGAAGACCTTGGCCATGGGGGAAAGACAGAAAGGAAAACAAGGTCGAAAGATTAAAAACCCATGTATCGTACCTGCTCATAAAGCCCATCTCGTAGAATAAAGCCAGTCTCAATTACTAGCAAGCTGTCCAAGTGCTGTTGATATCAATAACAAAATAAGTTGATTCATAGAAAGGACCTCATTGCAACACTAGTTGTGCGCTTTATCAAAAAAGACCTATTTGGTAGTTAGGCGAACATCACTTCCTCTAAATATTGTATCTACCTCCCTATAGATCTGTCGGACAGTGTGAAGATATGTTTTTTTCCCTAAATCGTCATATTCAATCAGCCATTCAATACCTAATGCTCTCACGTGCCCAAGTGTGCAGTTAGAATACTGTTAATATAATCTAGTGTTTGGATTGCACAGGGGAGTTGGATGCTAAAATGTGAGACTAGGAGCAAGATCAAGAGGTTGCCTTTTGTAGAGTGATTGAAAGTTTGAGAAGGGGGTTTTGATTTGTCAGTGGTGCTTCATCAGATATCTTTTGTACATCCAGATAACCTGCTGCTTTTTAGACTTTCTATACAAAAGCATAGACTGGTTCATATCACATGTTTTTACCCACATCATAGAGTATTTGTAGGAAAGTAGGATCTTTCTGACATAGTTACCCCCACTTTTTGCCTGGTGTCAGTGTGTTTTGACTGTAGTTCACTGGGATCCTGCTAACCAGGACCTCAGTGGCAGTGCTCTCTCCTCTAAATTCAATGGTAAGTACTTTGTATACACCACAGTTGTCACACTGTGGTAACATTATAAGTCCCTAGTATATGGTACTGAGGTACCCAGGGCATTGGTACAGCAGGGGTCTCCCATGGGCTGCAGCATGTATTATGCCACTGATGGGAGCCCATGCAAACTGGGTCTGCAGAGATGCCATTGCAGTCTGCGTGAAATGGTGCTTGCACCTTTCACTTTGGATATAAGGTTTCCCTTATATCCAGGTTATTCCACTTTCAACCTTTAAGTCATCCCTAAGGTAGGCCCTTCAGTCCAAGTGCAGGGTGCATGGTTCTAAGTGGGTGGGTACCTCTGCATGAACAGAGGTACCCCTACAAACTCTGGGCCCCATTCGCTGGGCTTTGTAAGTGCGTGGCAGCCATTATAAGGTGTAAGGCTGAAAGATCCTTTGTACATCCAGTACCTTATTCTGATTCTTTACTCTCCTCGAGGTCTTCAATTGTTGATGGTTATCCTCCCTGAACACTCATTTGCCAGTACCCCTCTCAACCCCTTCTATAATTCAAAATGGATCTCTCAATGAGATAGTCACTACTCCAACCCAGGGTTTGCATTATGCTTTGTACTGCCCCTTAATTGGCCCCACAGAGGCCATCATCAAATTTCTCCCTATCTCATCTAACGTCACCGGCTGACATTCCACCCTTGAATGTCGAAACTTACATGCTTTCATGGAACATCGCTGGGATTCGTGATAAAATCTTGGACCTTGTTTGGGACACCTTTTTGGATTCTTTTCATATAATCCTGATCCAGGAATCCTGAGCTCTCTCTCTCTTCTTTACAGACTAGGGTACATCTCTTTTTGTATTAATGCAACCCCCTCACCCAAACGGCAGACCATCAGGCGGTTTGCTGTTCTGGCTTAAAATACCTCTTTATTGCCGACTGGACGTTACTTCTTCTAATATTCTAGGCTTAAACTTAGCACCTGTAAAAGAAGTTCAATTAACATCTTGAATACCTATAACCGCTCGGTCCTTAAAAATAAAGAGTCCCAGAATTAGCTATGTCTGTCCTCGTGTACTAGCTCTGAGCTTACGATTCTTGTAGGCAATTTTAACACCACCTATGAACCTATAGAGCTTCTTACAACCCTAACCCATAGTGAAGATGAAGTGCTTGGTATCCCATCACTGGAGGCAGACTCTTTAAAAGCCTGGTCTGCTGCAGCTCTACAGCTTGCTTCATTAACATTCACCTTTGGTCTCGGGGCTTGTAACAGGAGAACTGAGTCAGACAAATTTAGAGCTTTTACGTTTAAATGGGGGTCTTAAGAAGTCACGCATCGACTATTGTATCATGGATACCACACTTTGGAACAACTTACAGGATTTCAAGATCCTTGATAGAGATCATAGTGACCACAACGCTCTAGAAATAACCTTATCAGGAGACTTCCTTTGCGACTTATCTGCTTCACACATTCAGCCCAGATTTATGCTATCTGTTTCCAAGAGTAGAAGGGGCATTAAGTGGCCATCCATAGCAAATAATCCCGATTTGCTGGCCGAAATTTACTCTCTGTTTCTGGAACGTTGCCTTTTGTCTTTATGAAGGGTTAGAAATTAACACCCAAAAGACCAAACATATGGCCTTCAGACCCCATAAAAATTGTAAGTCCCGGTTCACCCTAGGCAATACTCCTCTGCAGCTGGTGCAAACGTTTGATTATCTAGGGGTACAAATTGCAAACTCCCTCTCCTGGTCGCCCCAAATTCTCAAAAGCAGTCTGATTATCCCTCACACCTTGGCTGGTATCCTAAAAATGCACAAAGGCATCCAACAGCAGGCTATTTCACCAGCTTTGAAGGTATACAGGGCCAAAACCCAAACAGCAGCACTTTATGGTGCCGAGCAATGAGGAAGTACCAACCATAACCCATTAAAGGTGAAGGAGTTCAAGTTCCTCAAATCACTGCTTAAACTGCCCCACTCCACCCCTTCTTTACCCAGAACCATCGATACTGCCCACAAGCGCACTGAATATCTTTCAGTCCTACAACCCCTTCTTTATTGGGCCAGACTTTGGTCCATCCGAGATCTGGATCTGGATCGACGGGACCTTTTAGAAATTAAAAATCTAGACTAAGGCAATAAAATCAAGCTGCTTATGCGCTACAGCAAAGGTTCACAAAATTATGCCTTTTATCGTTTTACAGCTCTCCTGAGTGTATCAATCTAAATTTTAAGGCTATTCTAAAAAAAAAAAAAACTATTTGGATTGTTTAGTTGGTCAGTGGCAACAGTTCACCAATCTGGGATCTTTATCTATTCAGATCTTGTCATACAAACCATTCCCCAAATTTGAGGATTTCCTCGATGAGATTACCACTGCTCTTGCAAAAAGTTTATAAAATTCCTTTTGGTATCCTACCACTCAGGGCTTTCCCTAGCAAATAGTCTTCAGGTTCCCTTTCAATGCAAGAGTGTAAACTGTGTGTGTATAACATTAAGGTCTCTACCCACTTTTTGTTTTTCGGTCCATATTACACTGGCCCTAGATGCAAATGGATCCACCCCCTATGCCTTAAACTGGGAATAAACAAAAATATCATGAGGGGGAGTGAAGAGGAGAAAGGTAGAATCGTCCTCCTCTCAGTATCGCAATTCAACAAAGAGATTCTACTACAAAAACATATAAACGCACGTAAGTGTGTGCTTAATCTTACTTGCGGTGTTTTTAAAAAACGGTGGTGATTAGAAAAAAGGAATACCTTCTCATGTTTGTAGGAAGGACAGTGTTCAAAAAGTTGTAAAATACCCCTCGTGCGTGGGATCGTGAAATATAAATATATGTGATGGTTTACAAATTCCCTGGCTAGTGTTCCCGGAGAGCCACAAGAAGGTATTCCTAGGTGTTCTAGCAGCCGGCAGCATTGTCTGTATGAAGGCGCCCCTATACCCCTCGTGACATCTCATGGAGAGGACACATTAATATACGAATGATATACTAATGATATAATTTTCAAATGCGCAATTGGGGCGCAGAGAAGAGTACTTGTGATCAGTAGGCCTATGTACATTTATACAGCCCAGTGAGGCGTTATAGGGATCGTTTCGGTCCTGAAGAAGAAAGCCTAGGGGATGGCTTCTGAAACATGTCGACCTTGTAGAAAGTGACCCATTATAGTACACCATCTACTTTTTTTCCCCCCTTTTTTTTACCATTCTCAGCTAGGGAAGCTAATAAACTGTATTCTTTTCCACTAGCCAGGGAATTTTTAAACCATCACATATATTTATATTTCACGATCCCCGCACTACACATATACACTAATCACTAAAGTAAGTGCTCCGGCGTCCACGTAGCTTGTAGCACGCCCCGTCCCGTAGAGGGGCGGGAAGACCCCAATGATGAAGCATGACACTGAATCAGGTTTCAGTGTGTGAGGGGTATTTTACAACTTTTTGAACACTGTCCTTCCTACAAACATGAGAAGGTATTCCTTTTTTCTAATCACCACCGTTATTTAAAAACACCGCAAGTAAGATTAAGCACACACTTACGTGCGTTTATATGTTTTTGTAGAAGAATCTCTTTGTTAAACTGGGAATAGACAGATTTATGACTGTCTATAGGATTCTATTCCTAACCCCTCTAGGACTGTAGCTTTCTCAACCAGTAGATACCTGTTTGCGGCTTGGATTATACGCTCTAGATCTCTTCCAGTCGTGACATAGTACCGCCGTTAAAATCCTAATCAATCATACCAGTAAGAATGTCGTTTAGCATTAGCTCAATGTTTAAGTATCATACGCGATATGTGCTTCCTCTTTATGCACTTCATTTGTTACTAATACTTTATGGGTATTACACTGTGCCATGATGGCTTATTTCCTTGCATTATGCTTGAATGTTACTTGATGCGCGACACTTATGTATTTATACGCGCATTTTTGTGGGATCTGATTCTGTGGCTGTTGCTCGCCCTTTTAACCGTTGCTAACAATGTACATTTGTCAATTGATTCGCGACACAAATGCACTTTATATGCACACTTTGTCATATTTGATTGTCTAGCCATAGCACGCCCTTTTAACTGCTGCTAAGATGGTACATTTGTTTTTATATAGCACTTTTATGGTCTTTGGGACAAAATAAAGGGTTACTACTACTACATAAGGCAACATGTGTTCATAAATGAAAATATGCACTCACCAAAATGAATTTATGAAATGCATTTGGGGAACATAAGCTGAAAAACGTCACAGTCAGAAAAAAGCAGATGATACCAGAAGTCGGTGGCCCATTGGTGGTCTCACATATTACATGCCTTCTAACTTGCACAGCTTTTTTATATCTTTGTTAAACAGTGCGACTTTCACCTTGCAGGTTGGGGATATATAGAATAAATGTATTGCTTATGATTTTTTAGGTTTGGCTAATTTCTCTGCATTATTTTCAAAACTGCAAAATGCAATCTTTTTTGTCATTTTATTCTAATGAGATTTTTGTTTTTCCAGAGGCATAGGTGTAAGAATGATAGAACCAGTTTACCTCAGTCCATCATTCGACAATCTTCTTCCATCCTATTTGTTTCTACAGGTAATCATTCCACTTCTTGTTTATTTTATACAGAAAGAAGTAATTATGCAGGAAAATAAAACATTATAAATTTAATAAATGGCTTAAAACCTCTCCATTAATGATTCCAGTCTGAAATCTATGGGCCTAACGCCAGCCTCTAAATTGATACTAGGACCTAAGTGAGAAGGTAAAAGGTGCAGATATTACCTGGATAACCGCGTTCTGCACAGCTTTTAGGTTAGCAAATGTGATTTTTATAGAAGCTTTTTAAGAGGTCTTCCATAGTCCGCACTAGACAACCGACTAAACAGAATTATGATTGAGGAATGTACATCTTTTTTTTCCGGCAGACCATAGATGATGATGAAATTATCTTGCTACATTTCTGTTCTGAAGTTTGCTGTCCAACATAAACCTGAAGATTAAGCATTGAGAAAAGGTGTTAGAATCTTGCTCTGATATATATTACCATATTCAAACTTGGGTTCTCTGTCAACTTCTCCCAAAGGAGAGACCTCTGGTCTATGGAGGAAGAGAGAGTGCTGCACCCCTACCTATCTTGGTTTGAGTGCATGACTCCTGAAAGGATAGCAGGTCTTTTGTCTGAGAACCTGGACATCCTGGGAGTTGCTAAGAAATCCTCCACCAGCGAGTAGAACAGAAGCAAATATCTGAGATGCTGTCTCGGGAACCTGTCAAGCGGTAAATCTGCTGATTGTTTATTGGATGATGTTTTTCTTGTTATCTGGCTTGTAGCGACACGTTGACACCCGAGAGACTTCTGCATTGGTCATTGGAACCTATCTGATCAAGCCTTAGGATTAATTCTTCACAGCGTATGAAGTTGTCAGAAGACACCTCTTGTACCCGATTCACATCTTTTAACTAAGTAGTCACCCCTGCTTTCTTTTGGCCTCAACTGGTCTTTGTTGTCAGACTGATGCATAACCTTGTTTACTGCTGATCACCAGTAACTCAGAGACTTTTTTGGCAGTCTTAATAGGAGTGAATGTGGACCAAGAGCTTCTGCCTCAGAACCATTTTCTATTATCCATTTGGTACTCATGGCCCCCAAGGACTCACCAAATCCTTGTCTCAGAAAAAATTTCAGCATTCCATATGAAGAAATAGATCGTCTTCCTGACATTATTCTACATCCATGTGTGATCCTGACTGAAGAAAAAACTGCAAATCGTGGGCATCAGGTTTGCATTGCTTTATGGCAGTCAATATTTTGTGAAGTTTCTGACGGTGTTGCCAGCGAAGTGGTGCTAAGGCTGTTATTTCAGTAGCACTCATTGCATCACTATACATGGAGAACTGTCAGCAAGTATCAGAGAACATTTCACTAGAGCCAAGGAAGCTTCAGTGACATTCTCCAGCCATATTCTTGTGAAAAACGTATGTTGGCTGAGGAGACCATTCTTGCACATTGGGACATGCTCTTACTTCCCCTCACCCCAGCTAATACCCTCAAAGATGTAGTTCTCTTTATTAAGGAGACTGGTGAGGATGCACATAAAAAATGAATAGGTGGGGACGACTACCTATGATGCATGGATGCATGTGCAGTACTGGCACGTTAAGGTCTGATTTAACAACCTTTATTTGTAACCCAGTAAATGCTTAACTAATTCAATGGAATCTGGAAATTCAAAATGTCTGCAGTTATTCAGTTAAACTAATCAATTACTGCATTTTGATATAGATATAGTTTCACCTGCAAAGTTTTGAAAACATGTCAAACTTTGCAAATCTCTATAAAATTAGATATTTATCATGGTTGAAAAAGTATGCCTGCTGCCAAAATATCCTTCAAAACTAAGAATTTGCATGAGATTTCTACCATGAAAACTTTTCTTTTAAATGGTATTCTGCAAATAATTACTTTTCCCTACGAACCTTTTTTTGCGAAACTTTTTAATAAAACTTGGCAGACTTCGTCAAATTGTTGAAGTTTTCTTTTTAGAACGAGCATACTTACTTTGCCACACAGTGTTTAAAATCATTCATGTTTTGTTCACAATAGCTCTTGTGGTCTGTTAGACTTTAAATTAACTCTGCACACTCGTGACAATGTGAACCGTAACTGTATTTTTCTTTTCTGAAATTCTCTAAGCCAGAACTTGCCCTCTGTTGTCGTGAGCCATGTTTTGAATCCTCAACCTGGGGATAGGGTACTAGACATGTGTGCTGCCCCTGGAGGAAAGACCACGCATATTGCTACATTAATGGATGATCAGGTAGGATCAGTCAGTGGCTTGGCATGTGTTTTTCTGTTGTGTGTGTTAAACAATGATGGTCTACTGTTATTAAGCTGAACTCCTATGTCCATGTGACTTTAAAGGGTAAAAATGTATACATATCACAGAAGAGAGAACACACTGAAATAGGACCATTTCTTTTGCTCATTCTTGACCTGTTTGGGCAACCCTTAAGGTTTTTCACGCACTATTTCGTTTTTAGTGGCATGCTTCGTTATGAAGTCTTCAACTAGATAAAGTCTGTATCCAGGCGGGCTCAACCTTGATAGTCAAGGTAGCTCTTTGGCTCAGGAGAGGGATCTATGATTAAAATCGATTAGATGTACCCTACTTTGTCATATGAAACTTTGTCTGGATATTAGGGCATGATTAAAAACAGAATGCAATGCTGTTGGAGGAGGTTATTAGCTCCAGCACCTGGTGTCTACATGTTTCAGCCACAACTTATGCCTACTGGTCAATTGGCTTTGGTCAGGTCCAAAGTTTAGAACCCTACTTTATTCTCTATTTGGGTTTAGATTGTATTAAACACTCACAAGTACTTCTACATTCTTACTAATCATACTCGTACAACCATGACACTCCTAAAAACCCTCCTGAGTGACTTCCTCAGTTAAGGTATTTAGAGGTGTAACTGCTGGGCCCCGTATAGTATAGGTTGTAGGCCAGCCTAGTAGTCACACATTCATCAAAGGTCCTGGCCATTTGGTACCTAGTACATTCCTCCTATCTCTGCATGCATATAGACTGCAGCTGCTGGAACTAATTAAGTCCTTGCAGAGGAGCTGATTCGGCGGTTGATCCTGATGCACCAGAATTCCCAGTGCTGACTGTGACATCTCAACAGACTGAGGCTTTCAGAGAAGACATTTTTAGACTATTTGGCACCCTTCTGAATCCCTGTGGCCTCACAGATCCGTGAAGGCCTCCAGTCTGATTACCACAGACAGATCCTTCCTCGATGACATCTGTTCCTCCCGAGCCCATTTCTGGTTCAGCTTCGTCTCCAGAGCCAATTTTAAATCCGCCACTGGTGGATCCAAGACGGTTTCTGCCTTGTTGACCCCTGTCCCAATGGTGGAGGAGGACACTTGTCTTGTTTGGCTCCAAACTAAATTTCTCTTGACTGTAATTGAGGTAGTGTCTTGGAATAGTTCCATCACACCCTGTCCCACCTTATTCTGACAAAACATTGCCTTTATCTAAGAGCCGCCTTCCTGAGCTCCAGAAACATTTTGGATCAGATGCTGACCAAAGTGAACCAGCTTTCGGTGAAGATGGGGATGAATTACCCCCACACTATGATGATGACAATTTCTACAAGGACCTCCAAGAGGCTAGTGGGTTGGACACTTCCTCCTGATACTGGGTTGGGTTCTCCGCCTGGTTCCTTAACTGAAGAGACAGCCTTTTTTGCTGTGGACCTCAGATGCACAGCTGAAGTCCTGGACATACGAATACCTACTGTTGAGGTAAAAAACAGTGTCTTTATGGAAGTTTTGCAACCTAGGCAGGCTTCGTCCAAGCCCTTTCAGCAAATCCCTGACTGACACTCTAATGGGTACCTGGGCTAAGCCTTGCTCTTACCTACCTGTGAATAGACATGTGGCCGGAAGCTACAGGACTGCCCCTGGTAATCCTGCTTTCCTGACACAGCACTCTACATCTGAGAGCCTGGTAGTTCAGACATCTACCAACAGAGTTAATCACGATTCCCCTGATAAGGAGCCAAAAAGAATTGAGACATTCGGAATACAAATGTTCTCCTCGGCCAGTCTGACCCTTTGATCGATCAGTGCCAGCTGTTTGCTTGCTAGGTATTACCATACATTATGGGACATGGTTGGCAACACCTTGCCATTAGTCACAGAGTAATTCCCTGCCAAACTGTTGCAAATTATTCAAGATGGCCAGGGTGCAGCAAAATATGTCATCAGAACTGGACACTGCTGACTGCTTAGGCAGAGTAGTTGGGACTATCGGTTGCACTAGTGCCACATGTAGATGAGATCCACTTGCTTCTCTGGTGCCATTCAAGTGTCACTTATGGATATGTCTTTTGATTGGCATTGCTTGTTTGGCGAGATGACCAATTCCACATTGGAGTGCTTCAAAAGAAAGCAGACTCATAGCACGCTCCTTTGCCCTCTGTACACCCAGGAAACAGTATCCCCAACAGTATTGCCCCTTTCGAGGCCTCTCCAGGAGTATGGCCTACAGGCAGTACTAAGGCCACCTGCCCCACCAAACAAGCACAACAGTTCTTTTGGAGTTGAGGACTCGGCGGGCAACCTCCAAGCCCTCAGGGACAGCGAACTTCCCAGTGCCCCACCCCTCCAGCATCTGCCAGCAAGCTATGTTAGTTTGCCCTTAGTGGTACACTATCGCCCACAGGGACTGTATGTTACTTCTGCTATTACCTACTGCTGAAAAAGGACAGAGGCCTTTGTCCTGTTTTAGATCTTAGACTGCTCATCTTCCTGCGGAAGTACAAATTTAAGATGTTCACGCTGGCCCAGGCTGTGTCTGCCCTGAATCCAAGTGACTCAATGGGGGCTTTGGATCTGCAGGACGCCTACTTCCATGTGCCCATATTGGAGACCCACATCCTCTTCTTGTGGCTCAAGGTGGACCAGGAGCATTTTCTGTTTGCCTTGCTCCCTTTCGGTCTCACCAGTGCCCTCCGGTTGTACACAAAAGTGATGGTGGTGGTTCCAGCACACAGTCAGAGGTTTGGGGTTCCAGTTTTCGCCTACCTTGATGACTGGCTGTTGAAGGCGGGCTCACCTCTGTCAGTCGTAGACCACCTCCAGACTACAGCGAACAAGACCTCCCTCCGACTCTCCACCTCCAGCACGAGCGACCCCTCTCCAACACAGAGCACCTCCACATCAAGACCAGCCGCAGAACCACGCTGCGCGGGACCCTCGCCTACAGACCCCCTGGGCCTCGCGCCTCTTCCACCACCACCATCACTGACCTCGTCACACCCCACGCCATCACCTCCACGGACTACATTCTCATCGGAGACCTGAACTTCCACCTCGACAACCGCAACGACCCTGACTCCACCCTCCTGGATAAGCTCAGACTAAAGCAGCTCGTCACCACCCCTACTCACAAGGCCGGGCACATCCTCGACCCCAGTTTCGCAGGAGGGACAAACATCCACTTCAGCCACACCTCGCAACCCCTCTGGACAGACCACCACTGTGTACACTTCACCTTCGACACTACCACCGCACCCAAGCCCGCCCGCGCCTGCCACGAAGGAACTGGAGCCAGGTCACAGAGGAACAACTCAACACCACCCTCTGCCACGACCCCCCGCCCCCGCCAAGACTGACCCCAACTCTGCAGCCAAAGATCTACACCGCTGGATCACCAGCTGCGCAGACAAGCTCGCACCCCTTCGCCACCCCTCCAGACAACGCCCCCTGAAGACAGCCTGGTTCGCAATCCGACCTCCAAGAAGCCAGACGCTCCTGCAGACGCCTGGAGAAACTCTGGAAAAACAGGAAAACCACCGAAGACCAGAACACCTACAGGAACGCCATGACTGAATACCACCAGCGCATAAGAGACACCAAGAGGACTTTTATCCGGAACAAAATCCACACCAACGCCAGTTACGCAAAGGAACTCTTCAGCGTCATACAGCAGTTCACCAAACCCCCCAGCAAAGCCACGGACGTCACACCTTCCCAGGACCTCTGCAACAAACTCAGCTCCTACTTGATTGATTGTTGGGTTCACTATCAACAGGCCGAAGTCGCAGCTGACTCCTTCACAGTGGCTCCAATCATTTGAAGCCATCCTGGATACAGTGCAGTTTGTGGGCCCTGCCTCCAACACAACTAATTCAGGACATTTGGGCTCTGATCCTGATGTTTCAACCTTGTTCCTGGTTACCCAGAACATCTGGGTATGAGCACTTGCTCATGTGATTAGGCTATCGCTTTGGTAGGATCTCCTGCTGCAGGGCAGGGTTCTGCAACCAGGCCTGTGCAATCTGCACCTCAATGTGTAGTAACTGAGCAGTGGCTGCTGACTACGTTCGATTCTCCTGAAGTTGTCATCCAAGCTAACAGGCGTCCTTCTACTAAGTCTGTCAACTCCGGGCGCTAACAAGACAAGTGTGTGGCCTAGTGTAAGACCTGCAATATCAACCTGTTGCAGGTCAGTTTGCCAGATGTCTTTTATTTGTTTTATCCCTAACCCAGCCAGGAGTTGCAGTGAACACCGTTAAAGGTTACTTGTCCGCCCTTTTGGCCTTTTTACATTTACTGGACCAACCTCCCTTATTCAAATCACCTGTTTAGAAGAGGTTTCTAAAAGGTTTGACTCATTTGTTTCCTTCCAAAACCTTTGTGATGCCACATTTGGATCTTAATGTTTTCTCATTTTCCTCATGCGCCCTCCATTTGAACATATGCACAGCTATTCACTATCTCTCCTGACTCCGAAGACTGTGTTTTTGGTCGAGGTGACTTCAGTTCGTCGAATGCATGAACTCCAAGCTCTTTCGGTGCAGCCAGCTTACACCTCCTTTTTTCCAGCTAGAATGGTGTTGAGGACCAGCTGCCCTTTTTGCCAAAGGTTGTGACTGCTTGTGACATTGGGCAATCACTCTCCCAGTGTTCTTTGCTTTGCCTCACCCCTCAAAGGAAGAAGAGCGACTCCATTGGTCAGACCCCAGAAGAGCTTTGAACTTTTACATCGATCGCACCAAATAACATCAAGTTGACAATCAGCTTAATGTGGTGTCCGCAGGGGCAAAGAAAGGCTAGGCAGTACGGAAAATGACTCTGTCAACATGGATAGGTCTCTGCATTAACATCTGTTACGCATGAAGAAGCCTCCGGAAAGATTAAGAGCTCACTCCACCAGGGTCTAGGCTGCTGCCACTGTATTGCCACATGGAGTTCCGGTCCTTGATTTTTGCCAGGCTAGAACGTGGGCATCCTTGTACACATTCAAGAAGCTCACATCCATGATGCACTACTGACTGCCTTGACAGTCAGGTCCAGTTTAATGGGTGTTTCAGACGTTACATTCAGGAATGCTGTACTTTTTAGTCTAAGTCATTCCACAGATCCACCACCTGTATCTATTCCTAAAACTGAGGAATCTGCAGTTATAAGTAACCATCAGAGAAATAAGTTACTTGCCTTCTGTAATGCTTTTTCTGGTGGATACTCTAACAGCAGATTCCTTACCGCTCTCCCACCCCCTGGTTCTGTAGCAAGGTCTCTTTACCCATCTAAAAAGGTCCCAAATCTAGAAATCTGCTAGCTGATACCTCTGATTGTTTAGATCCATATCTGAGGGTACGGACAGAATTAAGAAAGACACAGATGTCGTCACACAGCAGTGGTGCTTATATGCAGCTCAATTGTCACTTAAGTGGTGGAACAAGGTTGACGTGGAACACCACGACGCTATGTACCAGCTCCTGGGAGCAATGCTGTGTAACTCTTCCTAATCCAGTATGGTGCCTGTGGATATTCTAAAGGTGATGAATCTGTAGTTAGATAAATAATCCACCAGAAAGAGGGTTACCGAAGGTAAGTTACTTGGTTAAGTCTGAGTCACAAAATAGAGGACAAAAAGTCAAAAATTTGATTGTGCATATTTACTTCTGTGCTTGGAGAAAATACTCACAGAAAGGAGTGCTCCAGAACTGACCGCTTTAGTTTTCTAGCACTACTCTCATTCATATGTAACATGTTTTCATCTTAAATTTACACCAGATGGATGAATTCACATTTCTAAATTTCATTTTATGTGCATTTGCACTTTTATGTTTTGTTCGGCAAAGGGAATATGTTTTTGCAGTGGAGAAACCATGTATCAATTTTCAAGTGTTCCTAGGATAAAGAATCTACTTGCAACACCTAAGTGAATAAACAGAAACATATAAATTATGGATATTTTCATATCTTTTGAACGAGGGACCTCCCGAGGAATAGCCACACATCTTCCTACAAATCTACATTTGCAATGGGAAAAATCCACTAATGCTGATTTTGTGAATGAGAAATGGTATAATGTTCTTGAAAATGTATGTATTTGCCTATTACATAGAGTGCTCAGGTGCACAAATAGCTTTGTGAATCGTGGAGTGACCTTTTGTTAAACACTGGCGCAAGGATTTAGGAGATGTCTCACATTGCAAGATATTGTGAGTTAGCCCTCCAGTCGAACAGATGAAACTTAGATAGCTTCAGCGAGAACTGTGTGGTATCTATTTTCAAATATTGTTTTGTTCTCCATACTTTCTTCATTGCTGTTTAGTTTATTAGTTCATTTAGTCAGTTTTAATTCCCACCAATCCGGTTTTGTGCTTCTCCATTTGTGCCAGCATCATTTGGAAACAAACTGAATCAATTTGGAGTTTATTACATGTTCTGTGATAATATTCTCAACAGTCTACAAAGTTCCCAACAGTCTTCAGAAATCTCAGGGCCAGATTGACTAGACTTTTGCTGTTTAGTGCACATTCCCTGCAATATATAGGTAATCTGTTTACCTTCTTTACCAATGAGCTGCAACTCCCAAAGAATTGGTTGCAATTTTACTACCCTGCGCCATGTCAATGTGGTAGCTGTCCATTTCAGAAGCACCTTATAGTACTGAATCCAGTTAATCCCAGGCTCTGGGCAGGAGTTGATGATTTCTTGAGACTCTCTTCGGCTCCAGACTTTCTCTTAGATGCTAGGTCTGACCACTATCCGCTCTGTAAGTGATTACCCTATACGCTAGCTCCTTGGTAATAGAGGTAGGGAAAGTTCTGGTGACAGGAGTCTTGTGGAAATAGACTTGAAACATTGATTGCCAATTTCTCTGCAGGCTTCATCCACACTTGAAAGAAATCAAGAATAAGAACTTGTTAACAATTCCGATAATGAGAAATCTGGACCATAGAATCAGGGTTTCGACTCTGTCACAGAAAAATTAGAATTCAGCAGCTCATCTTAACTTAGAACTAGATGGGGGTCCACCACCGAGTTGCACTAAAGACGTTGCTCCCTCTCCACTCCAATTCTTCCCAGAGAAACTTAAATGTAATGGGGAGTACTCAACCAACCACAACAATTATATCTTCCCTTCATTGAGTACCATCAGCACAGTATTTGGATGAACTTATATATGTAATACATTCCAGTCCAGGGGTAGCTTTTGTCAGAGGACTGAGCCCACCTAACTAGGCTGAATCCAAGTGTGAAGTTTGCCTGGCTCTGAATGTCGCAGATAAGGATTATTTTACAGAGTATATTGGCGTAAACGGCTTCTGGTAATAGCCTTATTGTTATTAGAATTTCCTTTTCTCTGGCATCATCTTTTTAATAACTGAATCCGGTTTTAATTGACTTAGACTCCATCTTATGTTGCTGATCATCTACTGATCCTTGATTTCTTCCTCATAGTTGACTATATCCATGTGTTGTTGAAACTAGAGTTTAAGCATGTACGCTCTCTCCTTCCTAACGAGCCAAAGGTTTCATTGCAGCTACATTGCTCCAATGGTGTAAGGTGAAGGTTACTTTAAAATACAGCAACATTTACTGAGTTCAAACTCTGTGAAATAGGAGTTAGCTTGTTAATCAGATTTCATTGTTTAGTGTATCTTTTCTGTGCTTCATATTTATTTTATTCAGCTTCATTTTTTTAATTAGGATTTCATTATGATGCTTAAAGTGCTTTCTCTTCTGTACCAGTTGCTGCTCGTGCATTACTTTATACTAAGTTAATGACATATGATCGTGCGTTTTGGATAGAAAATTGGAAGCTTTTAATTTTGCTATGAGATTTTCTATCTTTCTATTATTATAACACCACTCAATGAAAAATTCCCTAGGCATAATACTAATAGCTGCCTTACAACAAACCTTCCCTCTCTGAGTAAAGTGTTAACATTGCAGTTCTAATTGATTTAATGGCTGTGACTTAATGGCTTCGGCTCACCTACCACTCAAGTTTTTTTGCCCAGTTGCATCAGCAACATGAAAACCATGGAGATCTTTCGTTATGTTCTCCTTGTTCTGGTATATGGGTTTGCTTGTTTGCTGCCTGGTGTCATTTGATACCTTATATCTATGGTATGTTTAGCTAATTGTTTGGGTGTTCTACTGGATTTCTACAGTTAAACATTCTGATTCTCAAATTTTATTTTTAATTAAGTTCAATTTTTCTACACAGCGAACGTGGTCTTAAGATAGAGCGCTTTAGTTGACCAATGAGGTTCTTACACAGTAATACAGTCTGAGGTGGCAAAGGAAACCTATGCAAGAGAGAAGGGTACAATAACCTATATACAGTCCAGTATGACTAAAAAGAGAGATGTTAAGACAGTAGAATTGGCATGCATTGTTTAAGTCATTAGGTCTGTTATGATGTCACTCACATTTTTCCTCCACCCACTACAGCACATAGCATAGGGCAGTAAGTCAGCCCACTTCAGCCATTGGCTAAATTCACTGTGAGTAATGTCATTCTGCCCTTTCACAAGGACCACACAAAATAGTCCCCTTAATTGTCAGGGTTTACCGTGGCAAATATCTGTTTTTGAGACCCAAAAAATATTTTTGCTTTAAGCCAATTTTTTTTGTTTAGTTCTGCAGCAATAATGTTTTACAGAAACCATGCCAAAACATTAAAACAGTATGTGCTAATGGTTGGTTCTGTCGAATAAGGCAGAATTACTTTTGCACTTTTATTTTGTCCTGACCACTAGGAGAAACCAATCAATGATATATAGTTCACATTGTATACCATACAGACACAAAAACACTGAGACTGACACTATAGGCTCAAAAAAGTGAACAATATATTATCAGTCATATATTGTGTAGCACGCTACATATACAAATATATAAAAGCACAAGACAATTCAACACCATATATCATTACATACATAGATATGTGCCATGTAGTCAACATAAACCAACATTTAACATTTACAATACACATTGAAAAGGAAAGAATATTTTTCATTAGGCATCCGTAATAACTTGGCATATAAATTAACACATATAGCCTTGTTATTGAGCACCAATATGTGAAGTGCTAGTACAGAATGTCTGATCTGTATGTCAACGTTTCGACCCCTATTCAAAGAGTGTAAGTGAAAAACAACTCCTCGGGTCGTCTTCAGGACTAAGGATATATTTCAAGACACCATGTATGGTAAAGGGATGGGGAAGGGGGTATCAATATTGAGTATCAAAAATATCAACAAGGTGAGGCAGGAGAGATATTCATACACCTCCACCTGTGTGGCGGCCTTTGATTTACTAAGGGTAGTGGATGGCTCATAAAAGATTCGGTAAATCCTCCAAAGGTATCTGTGTCGCAATCCAGAATGGGTCAAACTTTCCTGTAGAGCCTCTTCTGAGGGTAACTGGAAAGATGAATGTGTATATGTAGAAGGGGATGGAATCAGTTCTACATACCCCATCCACCGTGGGTTAAAAGAAGTGAAAACATCTTGTAAAGTGATCAGTTGAACAAGACCACAACCTTATACTTTACTGAATATTAAAGTGTTTAAAAAATCCTCTTAATGTATCTGCAGAGAGCATACAGGAGGAAATTCCCTGTGAAAAGGCCAAATCACGATATGTCACCCAGCCTGCACAAGACAAAGATTAATACCTTCGGTAGTCAGCGATTCTTTGTCTCACTCGAAATGTTAGGAAAAAATGCGCGGAAAATGTTCCAGGCGACCTTTTATTTCTACTGAGGGCATAAGAAGAAGGAATTACCTATGGTTAAACAAAATTAGTAAGGGCAAATGCCAAGCGTCAATACCAGCTGGGAAAGGTCACTTCAATTACCTTCAAGAGATGGCGCATCCGTCTGCTCCTGCTGCCTGATTCCAGTATAATGGGAGGACGCGGGCTCGCCGAGACCAAAGTTAAAATGGGTTGCCCCCGCGTAAGCGTGCACGTCCAACCCAGCGTCAGTCCTCCTGTCAGTGGTTGTCATGGCAACTTGGCAGAGGAATGTACGTGAGGGCCGCGCTCAAGAGGGAACGTTGTCTGCACACGGCTCACATATTATCCAACTACTTTACTTAATGGTTGAAAATCGTAACATAAATGTAAGGAATGCAATATTCAATTGGACCGGCATAAAAAACGGGTATGGTGCAAGGACTGGGATACTAGATCTGAACCCGATATATTTGAAATAAAGTGTATGTCGTGTCCTTGGTGAATCTGGAGCGGTAAATGTCATGAACCGAGTACCTTGGCCGTCATGGCTCCGCATGTGGGTATAGGATAAACTAGCCATCAAACAGAATTGCAGTGAGATATAGAGCTATTGCAGTTATGCGCAAACCCACATATTGAATATTACCAATCACACTCCGATTTTCACATTAGATAAAGTAACATCATTGTGCACATCAGAAACATTGATTCAACAAGAAGCCTAAAGCTGTAACAGACATGTTAAGGTAAGTGATTATGGTCAGTCACAGTTGTGTACAAGCTTGCATGGTAAAAAGTCCAGTGACTAAACATGATCATAACATTAGTCATCTTGTCAATATACAGTTGTTTCCCAGGATCACATTTCATAGGTTTACCTTTCATAATGAACGGTGGGACATGCCAGCGTCATTTGTGTTGGTAGAATACATTGTAAATGATGCAGTAAAATATAAGCGCAACAGTGTAAAATGCATGTTAGAATCGATGATTTAACCCACAGTGGATGGAGTTTGTAGAACTAATTCCATCCCCTTCTACACATATACATTCTTCTTTCCAGTTAGCCTCAGTAGAGGCTCTATAGGAAAGTTTGACCTATTCTGGATTTCCACACAGGTACCTATGGAGGATTTACCAAATCCTTTGAGCCATCCACTACCTTTAGTAAATACAAGGCCGCCACACAGGTGAGAGATGTATGAATATCTCTCCTGCCTCACCTTGTTGATATTTTTGATACTCAATATTGATACTCCCTTCCCCTGTCTCTCTACCAAACAGGCTGTCTTGAAATATATCCTTAGTCCTGAAGAAGACCCGTGGAGATGTTTTTCACTTGCACTCTTTAAATAGGGATTGAAACGTCGACGTACAGATCAGATATTCCGTACTAGCACTTCACATCTTAATAAGAATCACAAACTATAAGTGTGGGGAATTCTGGATCCGTATGTTCTAGCACAAGTAACAAAGCTTTTATTTCAGCTGTGTGTGCGAGCTTTTTGTGGTTGGAATCTTCCGTCCAACATCACAACAAGAATAATGGTGCATACCGCTGAATATTGGTGTTTGGTACCTATAGCAAGTTGGGCAGAACCATCAGTATAAATAATGAATTGATATTGTTCAAGAGGAAAAAGATTGCTGGGCATGGGATAAACAAGCTCATTGTAAAGGCGGGTCAAAGATGTAGTCTACATTAATAGCTGTCAAGGATGTTACCCATTGTATCCTTCTAGGATGGAGGGCTTTAGCGTGAGGAGCAGTAGCTTTTGTGACGGCTTCTAAGGCTGGAACGGGACTAACAAAAATAATGCATTTCACTTGTGCTGTTCTTTAAGTATAGCCATCTGCACCTCAGTCAGTATTTTTTCAGTGGATGTAAAACGCATTTTCGCACTGGAATATAAATGCAATTTATATGCAGTCAGCTCTGTCTCACCTTCGTTAAAGGTGACATAGGTAAAGCCAGTGGCACATTTATTGATACGGTCGACCAGGTTTGTTGTGTTAACACGTGATTTCAAGCAACTTTTTGCATGTATGACTTAAAGTGTCTGTAGTCGAAGACTATGCGATATGAATGATCCGGTTTCAAAACAAGAAAAGAGGATTATTTGAGAGACACAGAGTTCAATTACTCCCTGATACTACAACTGGGAGAGTATTTCTCTGACAGGTGCCTTAGCATCCCGTTTTATTGGGTATTGTGGTTGCACTTGTGAGCTGGATCATATAGGTATTATATGATAAGAGTCCTTATCCCAGCCGTCATGATTGTGATATAAAGCTGGGGCTAGTGCAAGAGCACAATGTGCTGCATAGGCTTGTTTGACTTCGTCAGGGACAAGCGCTGAAAAAGCTGGAAGTATCATATCCTTGAGGGGCTATCTGAACAAACTGCGAGGGCCAAACGACCTATGCTAAAAGAATGTTGCATGATAAAGTTACATTTTCCCAGAATATTACTTTAATAGAGCGTGGTATGTTACCCTCATTTGTATATCCAAATTATCTGCCTGGAGGGGCTATGCTCCTGTCTGAGGTTTCAACTGTATCAAAGATATCAGTTGTTGTCACTGACAGAAACTCCTGGAGATTCCGGCACACTGTAGTGACCTCTGCCGTGCTGTCGAGGAGAGTCACTGCCTACCTCCTGTTCAGGAGGAGAGTTCTCAGTGTTTGTGGCATATTTTGCAGTGATAGCTGCAAATTTCTTCATTTCTTTTTCTGAAATTGGAGCTTAAATTGAGGAGGTTTTTCCACCTTCTTAACCTTCACTTCAGGCGGTGAGCATTGTGAGTTCCTCTTCAGTTTCACGTACTCTTCCTGTCTGTGGTTAGAATGCCCTCCTCTCTCGTATTACTTGTCTATTGAGTCCTGAAAGGAATGAGTAGGACGAGTATCTGAAAGCTGATACCGATCTGGTGGCTTTGTTTGTGTGCGATCATGCAAATTATAGCATCTGTCATAGGACTCCGGAGGCGGAAATCCCCCTCGAGATCTAGCTTTCACTTTAGGTTTTGGTTTATCCCATCGTTTTTTAACAAACTCTAGGTTCAGCTTTGCAGTCTCCTTGTCAGAACTAGGTTTGCCAAGTTGTGGTTTGCTGGGTCTGGTTCCCAAAATATTGCGTCCTAAAGAAGTATAGACACCTGCAATAAATTTAGGTAGCTCATGATACCAGTCGATTGGTGCAACCTGCGTGAGCTGCTGGTGTATACCCAGCAAAGCCGCTTCACCTTTAATGTTGGATAGATTTGTTGCGGAAACTAAGGGAAAGTTACCCATCAGTTTCATCCCCAAATCCAGGGCAGCTGCCCTGTGTTTTTTTTGTATTTGTTCTAATACTTCCGGCAAGACTGACATAGATGGAGTACCATGTTTTGGTATAGTCTCCGACAGACTGTGCCCCAAGAGGCATGGGAACCATCCCATGGGCAGGTGGTCCCTGCGTTACTAAGGGGACCCGTGCGTATTGGTGCAAGTACATGTATTAGGGCACCCCGGAACCAATTTTGATGTTCCTAATGTGAAAGTGGAATTTTCAAGAGCACGTATGCTCTGTATTGTTGAGGTGGATTAACATTAGTGTATTCATGAAATGTGTTTGTATTAGCATCCACTGCCGGAAAATTGACACAAGAATAAAAGACTTCTAAGCGATAGCCATTGTGGGCTTCAACTACGAAGATAAAGTAATCGCCTGCAGCGCCAAGGCCATGCAAAGTTACATGTGCGAGGACAGCAGGTCTGCAATTGTCAGGAATAGGGACAGGTTGTGGCTGCGCCATTATTAAAACGGTAATGGGAACAAAATGCAAACACAAAATGGGTAATCCTTTTAAAGGCCGATATAGCCCCAACACCATGGACGTCTCCGGTGGTAGGTGTGAGGGTACTATGGGCACACACAAGCACTACTTAGAAGACCCACTGAATCAGTACCAGACCTTCGTTGGTGGTGCCATGTTGCAGGGATTCTATTTGGAAACAGAGCTGTGCCTTGGGAGAACAGGACGTCAGAATGTAGCCAATGAGTCTCTCTACCATGTCAATATCTGTAGGCCCAAATCTGACTAGCTCACAGTGCCACACCTGCACTCCTAACCTTTCCAAAGTAACAGGTAATTTCGGCGAACCTAGAATATGAACCTCTAGTCCCCAAGGGAACCATGGAAACCGATTATCACCTTTGGTTCTGACTCATGCATGTCCATAGTAAATAGAAGAAAGACATGAAGGAAGTTTACAATATATTTTTTGAAACTATTCTATTTTGAAGCAGGTTTGCTGCGATTAGTAAACAGATATGACTAAGCAAAGTCTTCAACATTACTAGCAGGCTGTAAACAATGAACAACCTGACCATGACAACTAATATATCTAACTAAGCCTACCCTCACTATGTGAGCACATGGATATATTAGTGATCTCTGGGATTAGCACCGGACGCCATGCCTGGTGTGTGTTGTTAGTGGTCCGCATGATAGGTGTAAAGTCAGTTTACGCAAGGCTGCTTGCTGCCTCCGTTCCAAGACTGATCTGCTGGAATTCTCCCCTCTGCTCTCCAAGTGGCTGAGACACAGTTTGTGATAATAACTATTGTGTTAGAAACTGCAGCTTTGCTACTGTGTTGTCTAAAAGCATTAGGAGATGTTGCTGACCGGGCACAAGAAAACAGTACACAATGTTGTTTGACCGTGTACGAAATGTTCAGATGAATCCCAAGAAAAGTCACTAAATAACAAATAATATGCACAGCAAATTTCTAAAATAATATCATGTCACAAAACAAATGTGTTATGTGTGGCTAAGGAAGCCTAAAGCTGCTTGTACGAGCAACCAAGGGAGAACCGAAGTAGGCCCATAAGGGGAAATACTACAAGATGGCTGCTGTGCCCATACATGATTACTTACTGCTATCTGGGGGGAATCAAGCCTTTAGCAAATCCAATGCGTGGGTTCCCAGCATTAAAGATGACGAATCTTCGCTTAACCAAAGCCTGTTTTGTGAATTGTATCAGTTTTATCTGCCAAGATGGCTCACCACCATCTGCTGTAATCAAGAAGTCAGAGTTCAAATCCCAGCAAGACTGAGTAAACCTTGCCTAATTCTATGATCCGGAAAAGTTGTAGCATTAAATAGGGCAATAATAATGATACCTATTACTTACAGTGATGCAACTTGAAACACTATAAACAAATTCTAATTTTTAATGACACCATTTCTTTCCAGATTTGTACGGAGGATATTTTCATGATGTATTCTGATACTTGCTAATTTTATTTGGTGATTTTGTTTGGTTTTACTTTTTTATCACTCTTTTGCGCTTGGTTTGTGTTGCATAGAAAGCTAGCATAAATTAGAACTCTCATTTAAATTTAATTTTGCAACTATTCTCATGACGCCATTGGAAGCATATGTGTCATTTACAGAAGTTGGAGAATACATTTAACTGTGCTATATCTTTATATTTCCAGGGAGAAATAATCGCCATGGATAAAATTGCAAACAAAGTCGACAAAATTAAGCACAATGCTGCAATATTAAAATTAAAATCAATTAAAGCATTCTGCTACAATGGGACGAAGGCACTTGCATCAGAGAATTTGAGCGACTCTACAGGTAATGTAAATGCATTTCTTTGTGGGAAATGCTCCATGGGACGCATGTCCCAGATACTGTGATAAAATCAGATATCTTGGGGCATTATGTTTGTACTATGCATTCAGTAAAAGTGGTTGCAGTTTGCCCACTGACTTTTACCAAATGCATTGGTTTTTTGCAACCCAACATCTATTCAAATGTTTTGGTTTGCAAGAGTCGAATTGGTAGAGGGCTCAATTTGACCTTTCTCGCTGATATTCATGAGGCAAGTCGTAAATTGCAACTCACTAACAATAACTGCTGCCATAGAGATGGTGGCCTGCTGAGGTGAGCAGACCACTATGTCTGTGAATGCCTGTTTGTTTGCGTTTTTTTTTTAATGCTGCCTGTTTTGCTTAAAAGAAAACGGGATGCGTTTTTATTTTTATATATAAAGAAAAGTTGCCAAAACTCCCATAGACCGCTGCTTACTCCTAAAAATGTTTTTACAACAATTTCAAAGGGTAGTGGGTCCGAGCCACCTTTGAAGTGTTGGTCACCTATCAATGATTAACCGTTGATACATACCAATTGAAATTGGAATGTCCTAAACACGCCCCTTTCAATTTGCGATTCGGTATGTAGTCGCAAACGTATTTTATGATTTGTTAACAAATTGGAGACTTTGCGACCTCCAACCAGCTTTCAACGTAAGGCCCTAAAAGCATTTTCTGTCGGTTTCTGCTTTTGTTCACCTGATTATCATTTTACTTGCAATTCCAATTTTATTTACTATTTGCTAGAATGACAGATCAGTGAATCAAATGTTTGCCACTTATTTCTGCAGTGGCCAGCAAAAAACAGACTCTAATTCCTGCAAAGCTAACTCGGATTGAGTATCATTAATTGTAATAATAGCACATTTTATTTAGAATGCTTAGAGACATCAATAAAGTTGTATGAAAATGTTTGTTTGGAGCACCTACTTGTGGTACTGTTAATATATGTGTATATATAGATATATGTACAAGCATTAAACAACTGGTTTTCAGAATCACTAACCAGATTGCATTCTACTGTGGTCTAGGAAGCATAGGCTTTGAGCTTCCTCCGAGAGTGCCAGTGTTCAATGTAAAACATATATACCCAGGTTCCTAGAGATACCGGTTGTCCAGTGTTGTGTTTTTGATACAATTTCAGGCTGATACCCCATTTATGGTAAGAAGCCAACTGTAATTGAAATTTCAGATTCCAATACACATCTTATGTGGGATCAATATAAACGGAAAGTTCTTGTGACCTTGACACCTTTTACTGTAAAAGTGACCGACTGGCTATCGAAATAAAGGCTACGAAGATATTCTTGATAAAACAGGCTTACCTGCAAAAATGGATGTGTGGATCATTTGTAACTACTATGCATGCTTTTTGGTGATTGAGGCTGTCTCTTTTGGCTGGAGTTGGAAGTGCCAACCTCTATTTGTGATGCTAGTCTGTCTAGTTGTTAGGCATCAAGATTTTACAAACCAAGCATGGACCACTTTGGAAGTCACTTATAAAGCAGGACCCTAAGCCATATGTTTAGCTGATTAAATGTTGACCAAGAAATATATAGTAGCACCTGAAGAAATCAATAAATGTCATTGCTAGGACAACTGAAGTTCAGGACTATGTTAGTTTGGTAGAATAGTGTTTATTCTAAGTGCTCGATGAACTCTGACTCTGGGACTCAGCACCTTGTATTTTTTCGTGTGGTTAAGGCAGTGATCTTTTGTGGTAGCTTGTAATAACTGAACAACAAGATTTCCTCAAAAAACTTGTATTTTAACTACTATACACACACACACTTTTCCTTTAGAACTAATTAAACCCCAGTGTCCCTCACTTGATACTTGATGCCTGCATTCATAGGCCATGAAATTCAGAATGCATGTAACCACTGATCAGGAAAGAAAACTCAATCCATTCGGAAAAACGTGAATATATATGCAAGCAGACTTAATTATCACATTGCAGTGAACAATGACATGGTCATTTAAGTGTGAAACATGTACCTAAATAAACAGCATATATAATTTGAGAGGGGGAAACCTTGAAGAGACAATATACAATAATTATAACAGTTCTGATCAAGTATGAAGATTTCTGTTCACTAGTTGTAGTTTCCAACTCTAGACAGTATATTTACTGTTTCTGCTTGTTTTGAGTCATGCTCGTCTCTCCAGAAAAGATATATTCCACAGTGAAGTCTCCTTTCCTTGTTTCTTGGCCTTTGTCACAGTTGGAATCGAGCCATCAATTAACTTTAAATGGTGTCGCTGGCATATTGCAAAATGTTTCCTTTTAGAAGTGTGTTTGATGTAGGCTGCAGGTCAAAATCACCCTTCTAGGAAATATTTTAACTGAAAATATTGATAAATATTCCAAACACATGGTTGGAGCACTTCCTGCATGTTTATAAGAACATGTTGTTCAGAATATCACTTCTTTCAGCAGCAACAAATATTGCATGAAGCTCTTTTGTCAAGGATCTTCACAGATATTTAGCGTGAGACTCGAGGCTGTCAGTCTATCACAACACATGCTGTTTAGTACGTACAGAATGCCAGCGATAACCACTGAAGGTAGCACCTGAGTACTGATAAATGTACAGGAGGATAAGGCTCCTCGAGTTAGTAGATGTGCAAATCAAACCGTGCACCTTCAGGGTGAAGAGACAGGTGAGAGGACAAAGCGATAGCATGAGCTGGAAGAGGGAATACTGGTGAGTGCCCTCACTCAAATCTGCTTCATAATATTCCACTCCACCACCCATTATATTCAAGTTCATGACTGTAAGCGTTCTCCCTTATTAAGTTATGCACATGTTGTAATTGAAGTAGTCCTAGGCAAGCACAGGTACTAGTTTCAGTAAACAGAAAGCCTTATCTTTGTACTTTTGCTACATATTTGGAGACAGGCACCTGACAATCCAGTTTCAAAAGATGCAGGAACACATATCTGATAGAGACATCTAGCTGAAGATTCCTTACCTTAGACTATTCCACTAGGTGTTAGACTGAAGCCGGGAAATCTTGAGCAGTACCTCTGTGTGCCGGTATGTAGCTTTGTTCGGCTCTGCGTCATCCCCACTGAAAGTGACGTGCGCGGTGCCTATATAGGTGATCCAGCGCGATATCAGCAAACAACATTCATACACCAGATACTCACTTGGGCCCATACATTCACACTACGCTAATACTTACGCTGGGTTTTATCAGTTGTTACTCTCTATCAAAATCCCTGCTACCAATTACCTTCTGATTTGAAGAGTAATGACTTACCAATGAATCCTTTGCTAATTGGGAAGTTTAAAATGAGTGACATTCATTATAGTACATAATCCTGAAATAACCACTGAGTCAGGAAGTTTTAAAATGTTTATCTAAAGATTTAGCAGAGTAAAATACAGAACCACATGGTACTTAATCGCAATACCCAAGATTAAGCATAGAAATGATTATTGCTAATCAATGACAGTGTTTAAAGAAAAGGAGAAGATGGAGACAGCAGCGCAACTAAAGGTTGCATTATAATTACCTAAGTGCGAGAACCAAACCCCTTAGCCAAGGAGTTGAAAGGATAGGACCCTGGAAGGATGAAGAGCAAAGACTTCCTCCAGGATCAGGACAGGACCGGTGACCTCTCTACAACGACGCCTGCGTCGTTCCCTCTCTGATACTCGGCTTCTCCTCGATTCTCCCGTGCCTTTCTTCTAATGGACTCTGCCGCCCCCTCCTCAGGACCTCTTCTGGACAGGGACTCGGTCTGCAATCGGTCAGCTTGGCGGTCTGGAGCTAAGCGCGCTCTGGCAGCATGGACGCCTGTTCTTCATGAACGCATGCTCTCATGGAATCTTGCTCTGACTAATTAACTAATGCTATATTCTATTATACCCTTCTACGCCCATGTACCTCCCCTTAATGTTGCTAAAATATGGGGCCACTACTTCTGATTGGACAGGGACAGGAGGTGGATTCTCGCACCATGTTGATTTGGCCTAAATTGTAAAGCCTATTGTCTTTACGTTCCCACCCCTCCAAATTAATACATTTGCTTTATTTCCCACCCGTCTCATGACAAATGTAAACCAATTTTCATAGACATTGTATCAATGTGTGACAGGAAAGCACTAGTACAACATCTTCGGCCATCAGGTTACGGCCTTGGACTTCGTCCAGGTTGACTTCATTTGGCAGGCACACAAGACACATGCGCAGAACCATTTGCCTCTCGAGTTTCAGGTCACCAACCCAGGCCCAAAATTACGAACTAATAAAAGTGCAAGAAGAAAATATTTGAATCACAAATAAAATGTTTCACTGTATACCCACTATTTCTATTCTATTCCCAATTGAATATATATACTATCCCGCGTTAGTAGCGTTAGGAAACGACAATTTAGTAATGACATGAGAGCAAGCAGAAGCATGTGAAAACATCAAGCAGCCATTTTAATGCACACTGCGCAGAAGCAGAAGTTTCCCACCAAGCAAAGAAAGACGTCACACCATGTGATATGGTTGCGACATGCGCATTGAGCTTTCCCGCGCATAGCGGCCATTTTGGATTACAGACGAGCGTTATTCATTAGTAAAACACATAGGCAAGCATCTTTTTCTTTTGTGTCGTGAATGCAAAGGTTAGTATTAACAATACAAGTTTAATAAATTAATACTGTGAGGAGGATTGAATAGAAGCAAGTTTCATTTATGAAACCTTGCTCCATCAATCCCCTCTCTGATGGCGTTTCTGAGCCATCAAAAACATTACCCTCAATCAGATGCCAACTTCTAGCAAATTACTTCATTCTCGTCTTTATTCTTTCTATTTTTACAATCTCCTTTTAATTTCTTATATAATTCACTTCTCCATTCTTCAAGTTCGATTTCATCTACCTTTCGTTTCTTTCCTCTTCCTGTCACCTTATACGTTCCATTCTTTTTACAGCATTTGCACCATATTGTTATTGCCAAAATTATTATTGTTATCCCTGCTAAGGGTACTAATATTTGACCTACAAGTCCTTTCCCTATATTAGCAAACCAGGTTCCAATTGACGAGATACTATATGTCAATCTTTCCCATACACTATCAACTTCCAGTGGTTTAAGTTCTTTCTCAAGTTTAGTTATATTCTGTATATACGTTCCAATTTCTGCACTCTTATCAGGAATATAAGTGCAATAATGTTTCGTCTTCAATAATTTACAGACTCTGCCCTCTTTTGCCAATATAATATCAAGAGCAAGTCGATTTTGCATCACCATAGATCTAATCGCAACCATTTCCGCATTAATCATTAGAAAACCTCCTGCAGTATCTGTTGATAAACGATCAACTACTGTAGACAATTTACATATTTTCCTTGAGTTCAGAATTATTCCCACTGAAAGTATCAATGCACCAAATATATCACCTACAATTTCTGAAAAACTAGCTCTTTTACTACGTATTAATTCGCTATTGTTTTCATTGCTCTCAGTGTTTCTTTTTACGTGGTATATCTTTGGAAATACTATTCCAAAATAACAACTTCCATACCACCGTGCAGGAAGCCTAAAGTAAGCCTTATTCCCACACACATAATAGATTCCAGGAAAAACTGGATCTGTTCCTCCTTAGAGTCCCCAACCTCCAAGAATTAAAAAATTGTGATTCACATTCACTGGTACCGATGAAAACATTGTTATAATCAGTCTTTAACCTATGAAGACAAATTTTCCCTGTCTTTACGAAATCCAGAGCCATAGCAGCTTGAGCCTTGCCAGGTGTGTAACTCCCTTCTTTCTCAGCCCAAGGTGGTAAATGAGCCTTATGCTCAGAAGCTTTCTTTTGAAAATCTTGTCTTATATCTTCTACTAAATTTAAAAATATCTTTTCTTCTTCAAGTAAAGAACATGTTAGATTGTGTCTATGTGCATGTGTTATGTCTATTGATTTCATTGTTAAGAAAAATTCTCCCATAAACTGTGCGTCTTGACTACTAAGCACTGGGTTCATACTCTTGCGAATCGGAACCTCAGAAAATATCACATCTAAGTTTGAATAATAATACTGAAGTCTCCCTGTTCTATAAAATAAACTAGACAAAACACTACATGATATGCCATATGTCAGTGGTAAGTGATGGTATGTTAATCCTTCTGCTACTGATTCAGGTAACTTCATACAGACATAACAATTACTAACTTCCATTGTGTCTACATATTGAAACAATAACTTTGTGAAAACGTTTAAACTAGTGTCGTTGTCAGCTACTTCATGATGATTTTCTGGTTCACTTTCTGCCATTAGTTCTACTCTATTGCCCTTTATGTTTGCTGTCCTCTCCTTAGTTTCATTATTAATCTGTTTATCTATTATCATCAGGTAAGGAATTGCTGCAATCAGGACTAACCATACTATAAGCACCATTACTAGACTACATATGCATATTGCACAGCATCTTCTACAACATTTCTGTTTTGGTCTCCCAGTAACTCTATCGTCAGGCATTTTTCCACAAGGAAGATTGCTCTTCTTATCTTTTCTTCTTTTCTTTAGCTTATTCTTTTGCTTAGTCAGGGTGGTCTTGTTTCTTCTTCGTACGTCAATTCTGCACTTGTTCCTTCGCCACCACTGTCACTTGATTCTGAGCTTTCAAAATCTTCAAGGATGATGTAAGTCCAGTCAGGACCCTTGAATTTGTTATTCACAAGTTTCAGTCTTTTACTTCTTCTTTTCGCAGTTTTATGTTCTTGTTCAGTTTGACTTGTCACTTCATTCACTTGATCTTCACTTCTGGTTGTTATGTGGTACTTCACTCTTTTAATGACACTCGGCCAATGATCTCCTTTTCTTGTTTTCTTTGTTGGCACTGTTTCTTTGTTTTCGTCTTCAGCGATCTCGTTAATTTCACTGCTTAGTACTGCTTTGTTTTCTTTGATCACTTTTTCTTCGGTTTTGTCTTTTTCAGGTCTGATTGGTTTCTCTGTAACAGCTCCGCTGTGAGTTTCCAATAATTGACCTTGTTCTTTGTTTATTTCTTCAAGTTCATGTTTTTCAAGGTTTTCTTCTTCTGTGTACTCTTCTTGATCTAACTTGTTCTGATCAGGGCTTATTGCACTGTGAACTTCTGCAGCCTGACCGGATTCTTCTAAACCTGTCTGTCCCTGATCAAAGTCCATTAGGTCTTCACTGTTTTGAGTCCAGTTTTCTTTCCCTATCTGACCTTGTTCAGGATTTCTTAATGTCTTTTCTTCTTGTTCCTGAACTGCTTCTTCTTCACCTATCTGATCTTCTTCAATTTCTTTCAATTTCACTTGACTTCTTGTTCTGTGGTATACTTCAGGAACTTCTACCACTGGTATCCAATCCTGACTTGTGCTCGGTTGTTCTTCTTCAGCTTCCCCGGAATCTCGAACTTGAGATCCTACAGCTGGGCAACCTTCAGCCTCATCAGTGATTGGCGTTGTCTGAGGATTCTCTTCCTCGGGATCTGGTACTCTCTTGGTGTGACTTACATGGATCCAATTAGGAAATCCGGCACACTTCACTGCTGTATTCGTTGTCAGTATGACTTGACACGGTCTGCCCCATCTAGGTGATAGACACGTTTCTCTGGTGTGATTCTTCACTACCACCCAGTCACCAGGTTTCAGATCATGTTCTTGCTCGGGCTGCCTGGAAACTGCGTCTTCTCCAACCTGATGAGAGACAGAACGCACTAGGTCAGCCAATCCTTTGCAATAGTCCAGAACCATATCATCAGATATATTCACCAGTTTGTTTGTGGGAACATGTGTTTGTCTCATTGCTCTTCCCATCATTATTTCGTGGGGGCTCAATCCTGTGTTTCTGTCAGGTATACTTCTGAGTCCCATTAAAACAAGTGGTAATGCATCTGGCCACTCTAATGATGTTGATGCACACATTTTTCCCAGTCTTGACTTTATAGTGCCATTCAATTGTTCAACCACTCCAGAAGCTTCTGGACGATATGCACAGTGCAGTTTCTGTTTTATTTGAAATGCTTCACAGATTATTTGAATCACTTTGCTGTTAAAATGTTTTCCTCTATCTGATTCCAAAGTTACTGGAAAACCAAACCTAGGAATGAGCTCTCGTAGCAACAGTTTTGCAACTGTAATGCTGTCATTTCTCCTAGTAGGGTAAGCCTCCACCCACTTTGAAAACAGACACACTATGACTAGTACATATTTCAGCCCTCTACATGGTGGTAACTGTATGAAATCAAACTGAAGTCTCATAAATGGACCTTCTGCCTTTCCAATTTTTCCAAATCCAATTACTGTCTTCCTCCCCGGATTATGCATCTGGCAAGTTAGACATCTCTGGCAAAGACTCTCTGCAACAGCTCTGAATTTGGGATTGTACCAATTTTGTCTGAACAGCCTAATCATTGCATCTCTCCCTATGTGTGTGTCTCCATGATGCATTCTAGCCATTTGTGAGAGCAAACAGTCTGGCATGACTGGTCTGCCATCCGCACTGATCCATACTTCATCATCTCCTCTTTGCGAACAACCCACTTTGATCCACAAATTCTTCTCACTTTCATCAACCTCATCTTGCAATTTTTTCACCTCATTCCAAGTTTCAGGTGGCATATACAGCATAAGTTGGCAGCTGATTCCCATTCTTTCCACCCTCTTATTGACTGACATTCTGGTTTTGGCACAATGTTGAGCCACCAGATCTGCATATCTGTTGCCGACTACCACCCAGTCATCTCCTGACTGGTGTGCGGCACATTTCTCCACAGCCAATTCTTTTGGTGATTGTATTGCTTCTAGCAATTCCCTTACAAATTGTCCATTTTTAATGGGGGATCCTGAAGAAGTCATGAAATCCCTCTGCATCCATAGTTGGCCAAAATCGTGCACAACCCCGTAACCATATTGGCTATCTGTAAATATGGTCACTTTCTGATTCCTCCCAATTTTGCATGCTTTTATCAAAGCAATCAATTCAGCTACTTGTGCAGATTTGACTCCTGGTAAATAGGATGCTTTAACTATTCCAGTTAATTCACATACCGCATAGGCAGCAGTTAGTTTACCATCTTCATGTCTTTGACATGAACCATCAACAAATAGCTCCCTGTCTGGCTTTTTAAGAGGCTGTTCCTCTATATCTGGGCGTGGTTTTGTGCATAATTCTGTGATTTGTATACAATCATGTTCATCGTCTTCATCATCTTTAATTCTCTCATGACGTGGGTCTGGTAGTAAGGTTGCTGGATTTATTATAGTACACCTTACCATGTTCACATTTTCAGCACCCATTATTATTCTTTCATATTTAGTCAGCCGACTAGGAGTAAGATGCTGAGTTCGGGTTCTTGTCAACAGAATGACAACTGCATGTGGAACATACACTTTTACAGGGTGTCCCATCACAATTGACTCACTTTGTTCAATGCTCAAACAAGTAGCCGCCACTGCTTTTAGGCATCCTGGCAATGCGGCTGCTACTGGATCCAATGTAGCAGAAAAATATGCTATAGGACGTCTTTCTAGTCCATGTCTTTGAGTTAGGACAGAAAGTGCACAATTTTCTCTCTCATGACAGAACAATGCAAATTCTCTTTTATAATCAGGCATGCCTAAGGCAGGTGCTGAACATAGGGCATTTCTCAATTTTACAAAAGCTTCTACACTTTCATCCTCCCACTCCACAGGGTCTTTTGCTTTCGTTTTTGTCATGTTAATTAAGGGCTTAGCTAACATGGAAAATCCTGGTATCCATTGTCGACAGTAACCTACTATTCCTAGGAACATTCTCACTTGTCTTTGTATTACAGGCATTTGCATTTTCTTTATTAAAGCTACTCTTTCAGCTGTTACTCTTCTTTTTCCTCTCTCAATTTGGTGTCCCAGATATTTAACAGCTGTTGTACAGAATTGCAATTTTTCAGGTGAGACCTTATGCCCTTCTTCTGCCAAAAGATTTAATAATGCTATGGAATCAACAACACAGTCCTCTCTGGTGTTCGATGCCACCAATAAGTCGTCGATATATTGGACTAAGACTGAGCTTCCTGGCATCACTAGTTTTTCAAGGCACTTTTTCAGTATCTGGTTAAAAATAGAAGCACTTTCTGTGTACCCCTGAGGAACACGATTCCACACATAAACTTTGTTCTCAAATTTAAATGAGAAAAGATACTGGCTGTCTGGATGTAATGGTATTGAAAAGAATGCTTGACACAAATCAATTACTGTGAACCATCCTGCACTCCACGGAATCTGGTATAGAATTACTGCAGGATTTGGTACTATGGGACAACATGGTTCTACAATCTTATTTATTTTCCTCAGGTCCTGAACAATCCTATATTTTCTACTAGGTTTCTTTAATCCCATTATTGGTGAATTACATGGGCTACTCATTACTTCTTTTAGTATGTTTTGTTCTACCATTCGATTTATTTCTTCAATGACTCCTGCTTTTACTTCTGCACTCATTTTGTACTGTCTGGTATTTGGGAAAATTGCACCTTCCTTTACAGTAATTTTAACTGGATCTATTTTAGCCATAAGTCCTACTTCCTTTCCGGTGAAATCCCATACTATGGGGTTGACTGTACCTTTTAATTCTTCTGGCAACTCATCTTTTGTTATTAACGAAAACATCTCGTCTACTTCTGTACCTTGTTTTGCAATCATAATTTTATATACATGATCTTCATCTGGTGTCTGAACTGCCACACCATCCGGTGTGCAGAAAATGGTACAATTCATTTTGCACAATAAATCCCTACCTAATAAGTTTACTGGACTGGAATCACATACTACAAATTGATGCATTTCTCTGAAGTTTCCAATTTTAACTTCCATGGGTTCGGTAAGAGGTGTTCTAATCCGCTGATTAGCTACCCCCACTACTTGGATATTTTCACCAGAGAGAGAAAGGTCTGGAATGTCTGCTGTTCTCACAGTAGACCGGGTAGCACCAGTGTCCAAAAGGAAAGTAATATCATTACCTTTCACATTCCCTTCAACATATGGACCAGACTGATCTACCTGTAAGGATGCGCCAAGTATGCACTCCTTCTTCCCCTCTCCTAGGCACCGTCATGGACTGAATTGACAGAAATCGTCCTGCAAAAGAAATTGTGATGTCATATAATCATTCTTACCACTTCCTCCTGGATATCCGATGTCTGTACCATGCTTTGCTCTGCTTACATTACCCTGAATAGGTGCAGGTGGCAACTGACTCTGAGGATTTGCACCCTGCTGTGAGTCATTCTGCGTCTGTGGATTTAAATTTTGATTTGGGCCATTATTATTCCGACTCTTTTTACATTCATCCTTCCTATGCCCCAATTTTCCGCATCCATGACAAGGAAATTTCTTTTTAGCTTCTTCTCTACTCATTCGTCCTCTAAATTTTCCACCATTCCCAGTATCACCATTCGCTCCAGAATCTTTTCCTGGATTTTCACTCGGATTTTCCAAATTAATTCCCCGTTTCTCAGCCATTTTCACCTGTGCCCACATCACTTTTTCCTGCAATTTCTTATGTCTATCCTCAATATCGTCTCCACAATATTTCGCATACTTCAGAATCTCATCTATGGGCTTTCCCTGCCAACACAGCATATGCTGTTTAATCATCTGACAAATTTCTGGCTTTAAACCATAAACAAATCGATACACAAACTGACTCATGTTTTTGTCTCCAATGTCCTCAAATCCACTATACTGTTTAAATACCTGCAATAGATGCTCATAGTAGGAATGTACTGATTCATTAGCTTCTTGGGTAGTTCGATCTATTTTTACCCAATCTGTTTCTTTCGGTGGTATTTTCCCTTTCAGGTAAGTTATCACCTGCTGATACTTTTTCATCACATCATTTGACGGGGCACCTGTCTTCGGATCTCTAGGATATTCATCACTAGGCCAATCAACTGTAATTTTACAATCTGTCCACAAATCGGCAGGTACCACTATGTCAAACAAACCATCTAAGTCCTTCAACAATACCTTTGACACCTTCACAAACCTTTCAACCTGCTTGTACCATTCAATTGGTTTTTCTCTCAATTTTGGAAAATCATTCGTAAATGACAAAATATCCTGTCTGCTCCATGGGACATGTACATATCCTCCTCCCGCAACTTCTCGCATGGGATACATTTGATCTGGTTTCCCTGTTTCCTTCATCACATATTCTGATGCTGTTCTACTTGTTCGTGCTTCTTCCTTTTTCTTGGCCCACCTAGTTTTCCATTTATCTAGGTCTCCCCATTTTTGCAAAACTAACATTAATTCTCTTATTTGTAATCTTCTTCCAGAGGCATTCATATTTTCTAAATCTTTGTCTGAAAATTCTGCTCTATATGGTTTCTGTAGTACCTTTGATCTCCCTATTTCTATTCCCATCTGTAGTGCTAAATTGGATAATTTTTCATGAAATAACCTTACATTTCTGGTGATACTCCTGCATAGGAACAATAATTCTTCATCATAGGTATTTAAGCGTTCTAGTCCTACATTTCCTGCTATTATTTCTTCTAATTCGACTTTTAATTTATGAATGTCCATTATTTTCGGAGGTGTGCACTGTTTAACTGACCCTTGCACCCATCTTTCTAGATCTTCAGGTGTTACTATGGTAGCACTTTTTGCTTCCGATGAAGTTACTAAACTTACATCTTTTGAACCTCCAGGTACATCTTTTCTTGGATTACTATTTACGGAACCTCGAATAGGCAAGTCCATAAGTGATATTGTGGATTCACAGTCACTAAATTGATCCTCAATTATAACTGGAGCTTCAGGTTTTGGATTATTCGCAGGAGTAGGTGTAAGTATTGGTGGAGGACAGCTTCCCTGAGTACCATATAATGGAACTACTGGACCAATTGTTACAGGTATGGTCAAAGAATCAGGGTGTACTTTTATCTGAGTTATTTTCTGTATTAATTCTGCTCTGGTCTTTTCTAGGGCTTCTTTTTCTTTGTCATGAAGTATTCTACTCGTGGTGAATTCATGCATTACCTGTGGCACTAATGGAGTTTTTGGTGGTGCACTTGGGGTGCATCCACTTGTTCCTTCCTGATATGGTGGGGGATTTCTTAACATTTCCTCCATAAATTCGTCTTCAGACTCCTCATTTCTCATTAAATGTTTTGTCTTTTCTGTGCACTTACTTCCTAATTTCTCCTCTGCTGAGAACAATGGATATAATCCTTCTGTAATCATTGCCCTTCTCCATTGTTTCATCTGACTGTCACTAGACTCACATAGATATCTGGGAAAAAATCCTGGATAACTCCTATTACTTCTAGATCTATCCCGCTCAAATGCCTCTGTTTCCCATTCTTCTAGAGCTTCGTACTGAGTTAATCTAGGTCTGGGTTCTAAGTCATTCATCCTCCATCTCAAATTTGGTAGAATTCGCCCATTGAACGTGCCATTCTCGGGAAATGCTAATATTCCATCATTTTTGGTATATTCTATCCAATTCTCCATCCATACACAAGTATGATAACCTCTCTCCATCATCATAAATGAAGCGGGCGTTTTAGCTGGTGGAATAATAATTCCTTCTCTAGTTTTGAGTGGTTTATCCTTTTTAAAATAGTTCTTAATCTTTTGCAGAAAGGACATTTTTCTCTTCTCTCCGTACATTCTATCTAATCTTCGGTGTACAAAATTATATTCTGCAAAACCTAGGAATCTCCTATCCGGATGAGTTCCTATTAAAGTCGGATCGCGTTTTAACATGCAATCTTTATCCACTAAGATTTTAGCTTCTAAAATATCAACCAATCAATTCTCTGCTAACTTTTATTTCTGAACCAATCCTTGCGCGGCCTTTTGGTGACGTTTATCTGTCAACCCCTCCTTTACAATCTGCTCTTTTCTGTCCTTGCTGGTTTAACCAATCCCAGCGCGGCACCTGTGACGTCAGTACTACTCCTGACTACTGACCCCTCCTTTACAAGGGTTTTCCACACCCGCTGATTCAACCAATCTCAGCGCGGCGTTTTGTGACGTCAGCTCCCTCTCCGGCAACTGACCCTCCCTTTACAAATTCGTACGCAAACTTATTTTCTCTATAATTCTTAATTAAATTTAAGTAACAACATAAAACATTTGCTATCGTGCCAGTTTCTCTAATTTAGAAAAGATAGTTTTCTCTCATACTTAGTAAAACCTTTCCGTTTACTAAACATACACTACGAGTAAAACACTTCCGTCTACTCTTCACACAAGCTCCAGAAGTACCTGTTACTTCTCCAATGTTACCCTTTCTAGGTGATATAACATCAAATTTTTACCAGCGTACTCTTTTGCTATTACTCACACGCATAGAATCCCTAACGAGTACTGAAAGTCCTGCTAAACTTTTCAGTCATAATTCTGCCTGACAGATAACCTCACTGCAGTATGGCTTCCACTTACCATCCGCTATTCCTTTTACCCTGGGGTATTCTGGACAACATAAAACAAAACTCAAAATTTAAGCGGATGTTAGTTCATAAAAATACAAATAAAATTCTCATTACCCAATTAACAAAGAGTAACCATCCTCTGATTACCAGAAAACTGATCCAGCGCGATATCAGCAAACAACATTCATACACCAGATACTCACTTGGGCCCATACATTCACACTACGCTAATACTTACGCTGGGTTTTATCAGTTGTTACTCTCTATCAAAATCCCTGCTACCAATGACCTTCTGATTGAAGAGTAATGACTTACCAATGAATCCTTTGCTAATTGGGAAGTTTAAAATGAGTGACATTCATTATAGTACATAATCCTGAAATAACCACTGAGTCAGGAAGTTTTAAAATGTTTATCTAAAGATTTAGCAGAGTAAAATACAGAACCACATGGTACTTAATCGCAATACCCAAGATAAGCATAGAAATGATTATTGCTAATCAATGACGGTGTTTTAAAGAAAAGAAGAAGATAGAGACAGCAGCGCAACTAAAGGTTGCATTATAATTACCTAAGTGCGAGAACCAAACCCCTTAGCCAAGGAGTTGAAAGGATAGGACCCTGGAAGGATGAAGAGCAAAGACTTCCTCCAGGATCAGGACAGGACCGGTGACCTCTCTACAACGACGCCTGCGTCGTTCCCCTCTCTGATACTCGGCTTCTCCTCGATTCTCCCGTGCCTTTCTTCTAATGGACTCTGCCGCCCCCTCCTCAGGACCTCTTCTGGACAGGGACTCTGTCTGCAATCGGTCAGCTTGGCGGTCTGGAGCTAAGCGCGCTCTGGCAGCATGGACGCCTGTTCTTCATGAACGCATGCTCTCATGGAATCTTGCTCTGACTAATTAACTAATGCTATATTCTATTATACCCTTCTACGCCCATGTACCTCCCCTTAATGTTGCTAAAATATGGGGCCACTACTTCTGATTGGACAGGGACAGGAGGTGGATTCTCGCACCATGTTGATTTGGCCTAAATTGTAAAGCCTATTGTTTTTACGTTCCCACCCCTTCAAATTAATACATTCGCTTTATTTCCCACCCGTCTCATGACAAATGTAAACCAATTTTCATAGACATTGTATCAATGTGTGACAGGAAAGCACTAGTACAACATCTTCGGCCATCAGGTTACGGCCTTGGACTTCGTCCAGGTTGACTTCATTTGGCAGGCACACAAGACACATGCGCAGAACCGTTTGCCTCTCGAGTTTCAGGTCACCAACCCAGGCTCAAATTTACGAACTAATAAAAGTGCAAGAAGAAAATATTAGAATCACAAATAAAATGTTTCACTGTATACCCACTATTTCTATTCTATTCCCAATTGAATATATATACTATCCCGCGTTAGTAGCGTTAGGAAACGACAATTTAGTAATGACATGAGAGCAAGCAGAAGCATGTGAAAACATCAAGCAGCCATTTTAATGCACACTGCGCAGAAGCAGAAGTTTCCCACCAAGCAAAGAAAGACGTCACACCATGTGATATGGTTGCGACATGCGCATTGAGCTTTCCCGCGCATAGCAGCCATTTTGGATTACAGACGAGCGTTATTCATTAGTAAAACACATAGGCAAGCTTCTTTTTCTTTTGTGTCGTGAATGCAAAGGTTAGTATTAACAATACAAGTTTAATAAATTAATACTGTGAGGAGGATTGAATACAAGCAAGTTTCATTTATGAAACCTTGCTCCATCATAGGCGCCACCTCAGCTTGCTGACATCAGTTCTTTTCTTTCTCCACCACCAGCGCAGATCTGGAAACAGCTAGCTCAGTCCATTTTTTTGGACTATTTTTCTCGAACTTTTGTTGAAATTGTTTTGAGCTTAAGCTCCCAGTGTGCAATAGGGATGTCCCCTAAAAAACCTTTGGGGTTTAAACACTGTGGATCCTGTCAAAGGCAGATGTCTTTGACAGACTACCACCTGGTTTACCTCTGGTGCCTGTATCCAGCCACGACTCCAAGGCCTACCCCGACTATTGAGTGATGAACGCAAAGGCGGTTCAGGACACTCCATGAAGCTCATGGTCGCCCAACGTCAACTCTGCAATGCTCCAGCTCTCAGTCGCGAAGAAGGTCCTGTACCCACTCGCTGAGCCATACCCAAATGTCATGATCACACTCACAGTCGTCAGGTAATTCTCACAAAAAATCCAAAAAGTCCAAGTTGTTGAAATCGCTCTTTAACTTTGCCATGCCGATCCAAATCTTTAGACAAGGCACGGAAACAATACCACAAATCCAGCCCCGCTCCCATGCACCAGCTATGGAGGCAGAGTCTAGGTCCTCTGAACACAACCCAGAATTGGCCAGAGCGACCCCAGCTTTGATGAGGCCATGTCACTCCTATTTAGGAGGGCCAACCCCTCTGGAGCGCAGTCGGGTCCTACAGGTTTGGCAGGTGCCCCCTCGAATTTGCTCCACAACCACCTCTGGAGCCCATCCCAGTGCCACCATTCCCGGGGCTGTCAGCACCCCTGACCCCCAACTGATAGGCCCTGTAGGAAAAAATACAATTGGTGTGGATCTGAGGATCCTTATGGTTATTCAGACTACATGGAAGAGCCCGAGGATAGCTGGTATGAGGAACTGGCGGATGGCAGTGGTCTGGACACCTCTTCAGACAGTGGCCTAGTCTCTCCTAGTGTGGCTATGGAGGAATTGGCTTAATTTGCCATGGTGGTGAGGAGGGTGGCTGAGGGGCTGTACCTTACTCTGCCCTCGGTGGAGGTCACGACAAACATCTTAACAGAGGTCCTTTAGCCAGGAGTTGCCCCCACAGATCCTTTTCTTCCTTTTAATGAAACCCTCACATATGTCCTGCTCTGGGCATCGGCCAAACCCTGCATAGGCGCTCCTATGCACAGGACAATTGCCACCACCATTGCCCTGCTCCTGGGGACCCAGCTATTCTCACCCAGCACCCCACCGCGGAGAGCCTATTCATCCAGGCCTCCAGGTCCAAGTTCAACCCTGGAGTATTCCCTAACACATCACCAGATAGGGAATTTAAGATGCTGGATACCTTTGGCAAGAGGATGTTCTCTTCCACCAGCCTTGCACTGTGGTCAGTAAACACTGTGTGCCTCTTGTGCAACCAAGTCTCAAACTGTGTGGGAATACCGACCCAAGAGCTGCCCAGGGTCTTGGAGGAGACCTGAGCCATCCTGTCCCAGGCTATCACCGATGGAAGGGGTTCAGCAAAGTTCATTATCTGCTGCAGACTGCATAAAACTGACTCAGTATGTAGAGCAATTGCTTCATCAGTGGCCCTCTGTCACCACGCCTGGTTGAAGTCTACTGGCTTTTTGGGGTTTGTCCAGGCATCCCTTATGGACATGCACTTCGATAGCACTTACCTGTTTGGTGATAAGGCTGATTCAAGCACTTTAAGGACAGCAGGGCCACTGCTCAGTCACGGGAACTCTCCATGGCCCTGCATCAGCCCCACTCTGCCTTTCGCCCCTTTCAGTGTCTACCAACTGTGTCCATTTCTGTCCAGCCCACACGGCCAACAGGCTCCCCAATCCTTTTGTGTCCATGGACGTGGTTCCCACAAGCCCCAAGGGACCCAAGGCCAGAGACCTGCCCAGTCTGCCAACTCCCATGTAGCCGCAGCCTCCAAACCCCTCTCTCCATCATAGGAAACTGGTCAGTGGCAGGATCCAGCACCATCTGCCACAATGGCAGCCTGTAACCTTGTACAAATGGGCGCTTCAAATAGTCCAGCGGGACTACACCCTCCTTTTCACAGAAACCCCGATGTCCATGGCACCATTCTCTGACCGGCAGATGGAGGGAGGACTACCTCTCCCTGCTGCGTCAGGAAGTGCAGTCACTATTGACCAAATAGGGTCCAAGCTTCAGAAGTAGGTTGCGGTTGCAGTTTCCGCTACTTTCTGGTGCCAAAGAAGGATGGAGGCCTACCCCCTATACTAGAGCTAAGAAGTTCAAAATGCTCACGTTGGCTCAGGTCCTGTCTGCCTTGGACCGTGGAAACTGGATGGTAGCATTGGACTTGTAGGATGCTTATTTCCATGTATCCATCCTGCTGGCCCCCAGACACTGCCTACAGTTCACGGTGGGGCATGAGCACTTTCAGTTCGCTGTGCTTCGCTTTGGCCTTACCAGCGCCTCTTAGGTGTTCACAAACGTCAAGGCGGTGGTTGCAGTCCATCTGCAAAAGTCAGGGGTTCCAGTCATAGCCTACTTCAATGACTGGCTGTTGTAGGCGGGACTGCCCCAGGCAGTTGTCAACCCCCTCCAGACTACGGCGGACCTCCAGCATTTGCTGGGGTTCACTATCAACGTGCCGAAGTCACACCTGACTCTTTCTTAGACGCTCCCTTTCATTGGAGCTATTTTAGACACAGCGCAGTTTTGGGCCTATCCTCTGGAGTGGAGAGTCCAAGATAATAAGGCTATGATTCCAATCTTTCAACCTCTATCGTGGATTTGAGTGAGACTGACTCTGAAGCTGCTGGGCTACCTGCATCCTGCTAGTACAACATGCCCGCTAACATATGCACACTCTGCAGTGGGACCTGAAATCCTAGTGGGCACAGCATCAGGGGAATCTCTCAGACCTGGTCCAGATATTGGCAGAAACTGCAAAAGATCTGCAATGGCAACTGAAGAGCTGCAATTTGGTCAGCAGTAGGCTGCTCTCCCTTCCCCACCAAGATCGGACTATGGTGACAGATGCGTCACTACTGGGTCGAGACAGCCATCTGGCAGAGGTGGCGATCATAGGACGTTGGTCTCTGACAGACTCTCACCTCTACATAAACCTGTTGGAGTTGAGAGCGATTTGCCTGGCATTGAAAGCCTTTCTTCCTTCCATCAAAGCAAGGCTGATTCAAGTGTTCATAGACAACACCACTGCCAGGTGGTATTGCAATAAGCGGGGCGCTGTGGGGTCGTGGATCCGATGTCAAGAAGCCATGTGTCTCTGGACATGGCTGGAACATGAGTACATACTCCTGTTCATAAAACATCTGGTGGGCTTTGAATGTCAGAGCGGATGAACTTAGCCGCTGATGCTTTGTGGATCGTGAATGGTGTCTCCATCCAGAGGTGGTGCAAGGTCTCTTAAGTGACTGGGGAGAACCTTGGTTAGATCTGTGCGCCACCACAGAGAATGCGCAATACCAGAGACCTGCGCCTGAGCCTGCTCACGCTCTGCCTTCATGCATGGAGATTGAATGGCAGCAGCTGACAGTCTTAGACCTTACTGCAGAAGCCTACAAAGTCATCGTGGCAGCCAGGCATCCCTCAACTAAGACTTTAAATGTCTGCCTTCGGAACAGGTTTGTGGCCTGGTACACTACCAAACATGATGATCCTCTCTCTGCACCTTTGTCAGAAATGTTGTTGTTTGTTTTATCGTTGGCTCAGCAAGGCTTTGCTTTGGGCACATTTAAAGGTTACCTTTCGGCTATTTCGACTTTCCTGCGGTTTCCGGTTCAGCGCTCTCTGTTCAAGTCACCTGTTGTCACTTGTTTCCTGGAAGGACTTCAACACGTTTCTTCCAACACCCTTCATTCTACCCCAATATGAACTCAATTTGGTTTTAACATTTTTGATGTGCTCGAGCCTGTGCATAGTTGCCCTATATGTCTCCTAACCATCAAAAGACAGAACTACAAATGTCAGTGCCGATGATCAACTTTAGAACCCGTTAAACAAGCACTGATCAGCACCTCTCATTGAGGAAGACTTGGTGACAGCAAAGAGATGATTTTCGTTCTGGAAAACAGTGTTGAATGTTTGGAACATCTCACCATGAGCTTCGAAGTACTTTAAGCAATGAACACGACGATGGTAAAACAAAGCAGGTGGAGCCAAGTTTTGTTTGTCGGTGTTTACTAATCAATAGCATGGTGAAGATATTTAGAGGCACCACCACAACCATAATTCTGCCAATCCCTTCGTTCATGCTTGAGCTTTGCACAGTTGCTGTGTAGAGCTTAGGAATTAAGATGCGTCATACCAATGAAACCCAATAAGGCTGAAACCGGTCTGGGCTTGGCTATTTTCCTCTCTGGAGGAGAACCTACTTGGCAGTTCAGGCTGGATAGTTCCTACAGGAGCTGGAACATGACTGCTTTGCTTTTAACTTGTCTCTATTTATAGTGGCGTAGTGAACAAAAAATAAATGCACTGAAATTCGGCCCAAGCGATCAACAATGGCAGAGGTTTATTTAACCATTACTTTACTGTATGTTGAGCTTCAGCAGATGTCTCATGTGCCTATAAGGATTTACATTTGCGAATTTCTCCTTGCATGATACACCAGCGCTGCTTAGGGTATCATCATTACAGATATGTAATTGCTGCTTTGTGAATAAAGGCAATCAGAAATCAGAAGTAGATGTCTTGTGGGAGTGTGGACTATCAGTGTATTGTCAAATAGTAACAGTAAGACTAGCATATATCATATTTCTCTTTATGTAATGTCAATGCCCTTTTATTTTCATTTAGTATATGCCATGTTATTAGAAAAACTTAATAGAATAATGTGGATTATAAAAGTAATTGTGCTCTTGGCCAAATACTATTCTTAAACGCATTTGCTGAGGAGTAGTCTACCAAGATGGTCGGTTTAATATGGATCGGTAAGCCATTCCTCAGAGATATGCAAGAGTTCACACTGGAAGTTGTCATTTGTAGATTTCTTCAGTATTTAGCAAAAATGCATGTTCTTTGAACACCAGGGCGTCGTATGTATATTTGTGGCTGTACTAGAAGTGCATTACTTCATGTGTTTGTCTAAGAGCCTCCTGTTTTATACGTGTCGTGTGTATAGGCACAAACTAAAGGACAGCTCTTTCATGTCATTTACTTTAAAGATAAAGGACACACAATTGATGGACGGAATGCAGAACAAATCAAAACATTCACCCCCAGTCAAGAGATCTGGGTTAAATCCATCATTCTTTTGCTCACCATGCCACCCCAGTTTAGACCTGGCCATATGCAAATCAGTCTTGACCCTGTGCCTCATGGGAACAGTCCAGCCCGAAGTGCCAAGACAGGTCCTCCCTCTACCGGAAACAAGCATCCAAGGACCGGTTTCGGGGTTCCACCCCTCTTCAGCCAGGATAGCTTGATTCCAGTGGCACAGTGAGCCCAGGACCCACGTCTGGGCATACCTGGCGCACTTGGGGCGAGAAAGCAAAAGACACACAATTGATGGACGGAATGCAGAACAAATCAAAACATTCACCCCCAGTCAAGAGATCTGGGTTAATACCATCATTCTTTTGCTCACCATGCCACCCCAGTTTAGACCTGGCCATATGCAAATCAGTCTTGACCCTGTGCCTCATGGGAACAGTCCAGCCCGAACTGCCAAGCCAGGTCCTCCCTGGACCGGAAGCAAGCATCCTAGGACCGGTTTCGGAGTTTCACCCCTCTTCAGCCAGGATAGCTTGATTCCAGTGGCACAGTGAGCCCAGGACCCACGTCTGGGCATACCTGGCGCTCTTAGGGCGAGAAAGCAAAAGACACACAATTGATGGACGGAATGCAGAACAAATCAAAACATTCACCCCCCCAGTCAAGAGATCTGGGTTAAATCCATCATTCTTTTCCTCACCATGCCACCCCAGTTTAGACCTGGCCATATGCAAATCAGTCTTGACCCTGTGCATCATGGGAACAGTCCAGCCCGAACTGCCATCAATTGTTTTTGCATTTGTCACCCCGAGTGGGACGGGTATGCCCAGACGTGGGCCCCGTGCTCTCCATGCCACTGGAGTCAAGCTATCCTGGCTGATGAGGGCTGAAAGCCCGAAACCGGTCCTATGATGCTTGTTTCCAGTCCAGGGAGGACCTGGCCTGGCAGTTCGGGCTGGACTGTTCCCATTGGGCGCAGGGTCAAGACTGATTTGCAAATGGCTGGGTCCAAACTGGAATGGCATGGTGAGCAAAAAAACGATGGATTTAGGCCCAGATCTCTGTACTGGGGTGAATGTACGACATTGTTCTGCATTCTGTCCATCAATTGTTGTTTTTGCATTTACTTTAAAGATGGCACTAGTTATTCTAGTAGTGGAATATACAAACTATTTGCTTTTCAGTTAAAAAATAGAACATTTGACAACTTACTATAGTTGAATATTTTTAAGTGACTCTTTAGTAATACTGTTAAGATACTATGATATGTTGTTAATTCATTTTTGAATAATTTACCCACAATCTGTTTAGGGGCACCCCCATTCCCACCAGAATCTTTTGATCGAATTCTTCTTGATGCTCCTTGCAGTGGTCTAGGACAAAGACCAAACATGACTTGTGCATGGACACTAAGGGAAGTTACATCATATCCACCGTTACAGCGCAAACTTTTTACTGTGGTATGTATTTTGTCAAATGAAATCAATTACCAGGATATAATGTGCTATGCACAAACTCTCTTGCTTCTTATCAGAGGGGAACGTTTTGAGCAATGTGCAAATAAATTATAGTCCTCATAGTCTTCAATTAGTTGTAGAGGATGAATACGATGATGAAGATGATAAAGTTTGGTAAAGGTGGAGCCCCACAACATCTTAGACATAGGTGTTTTAGGAAAATTATCTGACAAGTAATCTGCAAGCTGCTGTTCTTTCACATACCATACAAAAACTATGATATGTTCTGTTTGGAAGGTAATGTCCCTTGCATTCTATACAGTCATGTTCACCTGCCCTGAGTTTTCGGCTTCATATACCTGTTACACTGGTTTTTGATTTAGGACCATTGCACGTTAATTTAGTGTGCTCACAGAGTACTAGGCCAGACCGTTGACAAGAATGAAGCCTGGGTTTGTTCTGTGGCCTGGAGATGTACACTAAGCGTCCCCTCATTTTCAGGCAGTGGGCTACTGTTCTTATTGTGGGTTTAGCACATAGATAGGATGTCCTGTTTTTATTTTTTGTGGATTTCAGTGATGTGTTTTCTCTGTGTTTTTCAGACCTTTTCAAAATAGTGTTTAATCACTTGCCTAACCTCCAAAATAGACATAAACTGTGTTTTTCCAGTGTTTAGAAAGCAATGCAGGAAGTACTAAAGTAATAATATTAATAATAATAATACAGACACTTGTAAAGCGCAACAGCTACCTCAAACAGAGGTGTCCCGGCCCTAAAGCGATCGGCAGTATGCAGATGGAAAACCAAAAAGCGAGGCCCGGACCCATTATTCTGCCCTAAAGAGCCAGGTCTTAACTAGTTTCCTAAAAAGAGGCTCTACCTCTATGTTGCGTAATTCACTTGGCAGGGAGTTCCATAACTTAGCCACCCCCACCGTGAAGGATCTGCCCCCCAGGCGGGCCTTGTTGAAGCGGGGCGTGCAGAGCAGTTTTTGTGAGTTGGACCTTCGAGATCTTGTCTGCTTGTAGCCACGTAGTCTTTGTTTCAAGTAGCTGGGGCAGTTACCATGAGTGGCTCGGAATGCCAGCGTCAGAACCTTGAACTCGATCCTTCTGGCCACGGGTAACCAGTGGAGCTCTTTTAAATGCGGAGAGACATGATGTCGGAAAGGGACACGCCGAATCAGTCTCGCAGCCGCATTTTGTACCATCTGAAGGTGTCTAATTAGGTACTTTGGCAGGCCTAAGTAAAGGCTATTAGCATAGTCCAGCCTGGATGTCACCATGGCATGGACTATGATTTTCCGGCATGCCTTTGGCAGTAAATGCAGAAATCTCCGCAGATTTCTTAGTTTACTGAAACAGGTGGCTGTCACCTGCCGTATCTGAGCCGAGAATGACAAATCAGACTCCCACTTCACACCAAGGTTTTTAATAATATCTGCAGGGGACGGGGGAGGGCCCATTTCCCTCGGCCACCAAAGATCCGGTGCAGGAGGTGACTCTTTCCCAAAGAACATCACCTCCGTCTTTCCTGCGTTGAGTTTCAGCTTGTTGTTATTCATCCACTACGCGATATCTCTCAGGCAGCCTTTGAAGCTCCTAAAGGAGTCCTCGGACTGCTCTTTGAAAGAGAAGACCAGCTGGGTATCATCAGCGTATGAAATCGCTTTTACCCCCCAACTGGCTATCAGAGAGAACAGCGGAGCCAGGTATAGGTTAAACAAGAGAGGACTTAACGCTGACCCCTGAGGGACTCCACACCAGAGCTGTTTCGGTTTAGACACAAAAGGTTGCAGTGAGACCTTCTGTGAGCGATTACTTAAGTAGGAGTTCAGCCAGGCCAATACCGTGCCACCTAAGCCCATCTCTTGCAGTCTCTGAGACAGCAAGGTATGGTCAACAGTGTCAAATGCTGCCGATAGATCCAGGAGCACCAACATAGCGGATGCCCCTGAGTCCACCGCCAACGTCACCGACTCAGCCACCTCCAAGAGTGCTGTCTCGGTACTGAAGCCTGACCTAAAGCCAGATTGGGTATTGTATAAGATGCCCATACTCTCAATGAAGTTGGTCAATTGGTGCTGCACCAGTTTTTCCAGCATCTTTCCTGGCGCAGACAACAGAGAGATAGGCCTGTAGTTGTTCAAATCCCCCGGGTCCCCATTTGTTTTTTTCCGCAAGGGGAGAAGCGTAGCCTGTTTCCATATGTCAGGAAAAATGCCGGACGCAAGGGATGAATTCCAACTGTGCGACAGCACATGCTTCAGAGAATGTGCCATCACTATCCAAAGTTTAGGGGGGCAGGGGTCATCTGGTGCCCCTGACTTACATCCATGAATTTCCGCCAACACTTCCTGCAGTGAAATAAGGCTAAAATTCGTAAGTGAGGGCTCTTGTGCGCATCCCGCCCTACTATCAGATTTCTCGGTTTCACGTATCGCAGAGAAAGACTTGTAGACCTCCTGGATTTTGTTATCAAAGAAGTCGCAGATACTTTCGCACAGAGAGAGGGAGGGTGGTACACTGGTCTCTAATGCTTTAGGCTTGAGAAAAGAGTTGACCACCTTGAATACCTCTTTGGAAGAGTTGTCAGCTTTATATATGCAGCTAGCTATGTGATCCCTCCTGGCTACTCTGATTAATTTATGCAATTCCTTCAGTGCGTATTTATAGGTAGTTTTGGCCGCCTCACAATAGTTTGCCCTCCACTGCCACTCCAGTCGTTTGCAACTGCTCTTGGCCGCTCTAAGTGAGTCCGAGAACCAAGGGGCAGAGGAGGAGAGCCTCAATGACCTAGCGGATCTAGCCGGGGCCGTGGATTCAACAGCTGTCGAAATCCATTGATTTAGAGCCCGGGAATCCGTATTTGGATCGGACGAAAGTGTAGGCTGGCTAGTCTGTAAGATAGGGTCCAAGGACGCTGCTGTCAGGTTTTTCCAACTTCTTTTGATAAAAGCTTGGTTACCCCTACTCTGACAGGGTTTAACCATGCTAAAGAAGAAAGGAATCAGATAGTGGTCAGACCAAACCAGTTTGATGGGGGCCTCTGTACGTAGTGACTCCAAGTTAGAGAACACAAGGTCAAGGGTGTGTCCTGCCTTATGGGTGGGGGAGAAGACATGTTGTGTTAGATTGGCCCCAGCGAGGGACAGCACCAGCTGAGTTGCCTGCAAGCAGGATGGGTCATTCGCATGTAGGTTGAAATCACCTAGTACAGTGAAATTAGAATACAGTAGCGATTTCTGGGTAATGCAGTAGTGTCTTCAAATTGGTCGAATGGACTTATGTTAGACTTATTACCTCTTGCACTCACTCTGTCAGTACGATTTCTTACTGGACTATCAATGGAATTAAAAAGTTAGAGTGCTATATTCAAATGCTTTAATAAACAAATTCTGGGGCACGGTCATCTACTCCTTACTCTGCATTATTACCTCATGGGGTTGACCAACCTAGACAACAGCATATTATCTTGCGAAACCTCTAACATTTTGAATTATACCAGACTGTTTTGTAGCCGTGCGCTTTAAGGCACCTGAAGTGATATGCCTTAAGCATACTTGCCACTGCTTTTCTGCACTTTGTCTGACTGCATGAAGGAGGTTACGTAGTTGTGCAGACATTCATAGCTGCCAAGTGTCCCCATGAGAAATGTTTCACTTTAAGTCAGGCATGACCTTTTAGCAGACATTGCATTGTCTTCTGGGATGTGAAATTTTGCAGTTAGCATTATATGTATATGCTCAAAAACACCCAGCAGTAAAGTGAAATTGGGTAAACAGTCATTGTAAGTAAAAAGCCTCTTTTTGTATGGTCACCCTCGGGTATTTTGACTGAGCCTGCTGGTTTTTCGACTCTTAGAGTGCACTGAGGCCTGCTAATCAGACCTCAGTGCCGGTGCCCTGACCCTAAAGTGTATGATGATTTGGCTGCACCTACTTGGAAATGGCTAGCTTACTTATAAGTCCCTAGTATATGGTCCCTGGTGCACAGGGTATGTAAGTTAGAGGGGCAGCCCAGGGGTGCAGCACTGGTTGTGCCACCCTGGAGGTCCCCCAAGTAAAATGAGTCCCCCCTTTTCAGAATTACTCATAATTTGAGGTTTACTAGGTCTGGCTCCCAAATTATCTCTACCCACTGTTGCTTACGTTTCTTTGATAATTTTTGCTAATTCGCGATCCTGCTGTCCCGGAGCCAAATTATTGACTTGCTTGTGTATAGCCAACTCTGTTGCTTCCCCTTTAATGTTACTTAACATAATGGCAGACACTGCCGCAAAATTGCCAATCAGTTTCATCCCCAAATGGAGGGCAGAGGCTGCCCCGTACTCATTTTGGATCTGTTTAAGCACCTCTGACAAAACAGCTAATGAGGGTGTTCCATGAGTTCTGGTATATACTGCAGGAAAGACTGTTCCCCAAGTGGCGCAGTCTTCCACAGGGAGAGCCATCCCCATTGGCAAGCATATGGGAAGAATTCTATGTTTTTCCTGGGGTCCCATATGGGGAAACACTGCTTCAAGCTGACTTGTTTTTTTGTGCAATCCAGAACGCAATCTCCTCGTGTCTGATGGGAATTTTACCCATGACAGCATTGATAGTCTATGGACTAATGCCTGGTGTAGACAATTGTGATGTGCAGCTTGAGCTGTCCTCTCAGGATTAACTGTCATTGTGCGCATGACAAACTGGGTCAGACATCCATATATGTCAACTAGACCCGCATATAGTCTTCGTAACTTTGCTGCTGTCATATTAGCTACTTTTGGGTGCACTGTGTAACTGGCTGAGACTGGCCATGTTGCTCCCTCATTGCTAAGGGCACCTAGTCTAACTTCTTCTGTAATTTGTGGTAGGGCTCCTACAAACCAATTTCTGTGTTTGTTAATGTATTTCTAGTGCTTCGTAAGCTGTATAGTTATTTGGAACATCAGCTGGAATGTAAGTGTGAAACAACTTTGTTCAGTCATCTGCTGCTGGGAATGTAACCCATGAATAGACTCTCTGTCCTAAATGCTTCGTGAGCCTCAACCACGAAGGTAACATCCCCACCTGTAAGTGTGAGATCATGTTGTAGCAGCTTCTGAGTAACCGTATATCTGCAGTTCTCAGATATGTTAATGTGCTGCTGGGTCAGCCATAAGAATATGTGGAATTCAGAGAGGGTACCACTATGGGTTATCCTTTAAAACGTTCACCTTTGAACTACCTACAGCCAATACATGGGGTTTACTTACTTAGCTGAGGAGGATATGTTCCCTAACACCAAGGACATCGCCTGTTAGTAGATGAATAGGGGTCTTTGGGTATACAAAAGAATCCTACTCAGGCAATCCATTAAATAAGAGCCCAACCTTGAAAGTTGGCGGCGCCATGTCATATGGCTTGCACCTTTCCAGTAAAGCTGTGCGTTTGTTGGACAACATAGACGTCAGGATTGTGCCAGACTGATTCCGTGCACATCCTCAGGATATGTTGGTCTATAGTCCTGCTAGCCCACCATGAATCATCTGCACCCCTAACCTTACAGGGCAACAAATGTGTGTTCAACCTTAGAACATAATAACCCTGATCCCCTAAGGAAATCGCGGTAACAGATCTAGAACCTGTTTGTTTGGACTCTCATGCATACCAAAAGAAATACTCAAGAAATAGTCAGCAAGGCATTTTTTATATTTATTGAAGCATTGTGATTCTTGTATAAAATAAGTGTGCTGTGATAATCAGTAGAATGAAACAAAGTAGTGTAATTAGCATTATGAGAATAGTGAAAAAGAAGAACAATTCCACCATTGTGCTAACACAGTAGATCAAGTGGCTTGTAAAGCGCGACTACTCGCCCGTGAGGATCTCAAGGCACTGGGGGGGAGGGGGGGGGGGTTATATATGCTGTGTATATATGCAGTGAATATATGCTGGCATATGAATAATGTGTATAGTGTACTCCTACCTAGTGCTCCCTAATTTAGTCTTGTCTAGGGTGGGTGATCAGCCAAATCCCTGCCGGGTGATCTAACTCCCCATTACCTGCGGGAAAGTGTCATCAGGCTTCCGGCTTGGTGTAGAGCTGGACATCCCTTGTGTTAGTAAACAGGAATCAGCTGACCTGGAATTCCGGCATGCAGTGACCTCACAGTGTCAGCTGAGTGCTCCTCTATCTTAAACAAGGAAGTGGTTCTGTGTATATATAATAAACAGCACCCATTTGGCCATGTCGAAACCCCAGTCAGGCCGCAATTGTTTATTCTAGTTTGATAGCTTCATCGCCTACCGGACAATAACAATGACATTTGCCCAGTGAACTTTATCCCATGTACTTAATGTTCAAGGTGTCATGATAGTATGTCTACAAAATGGAAATGTAAGCAATGCTGATTCAGAGAATGCTCTCCTGCATTGTCAGGCACGCAAATGTATGTTGAAAAGTCATTGTGTGTAAAGAGAAGGCGAATTAAGAAACATGAGCATGTTAATGGTGGTGTTCCTTATCAAGCCTATTCTGACGACGTGACACCACCTTGCTGCTTTAATACTCAGGGCCTCTCAGGCACACATGAAGCCTGTTACACGAGACAGCTTTCTGCCCTCCTGGAAAGACATGCCAACAACTCTCAGGAAGGAGAAAAATGATGGATTGCAGACCAAGGAGGTGTTACCTCCCTCCTGCAGGAAGCCACTTGGGTGTTAGCCCCAAAAGGCAGTCTACAAAGGAGAAGCCGCCTATGAATGGCAGATGTGTCACACTAGGGAGGAGGGCTGCCCCATTGTTTACGCAGACAGGCTGGCATGGGGAGCAGAATGGGGAAACCTGTTGCCAAACGGGTTTCCCCATGGGCATGTAGCCCTGAGGTAGCCACACCCCAGGAGTGGGCTAGTGAGATCTGAACACTGACAGGAGGGGTCTCACCATCTTGGGAGTTGGCAGAATGGCGCATCCTGGTATAGCCAGATGCCACTGCCACACTGCACAAGAAGTGGTCACCAGGTAGGAGGGAACCTGGTAGCCCATTGGCTACTGACCACATTTCCCAAGCATAAAAGGGGCACCTCTGGCACCAAGACCTCAGACCTCTACGACTGGAAGGACCGAAGGAAGCACCAAGAGACCAGCAAAGAGAGGCTGCATAAAAGGCGGCTGCACCTGCTACACCTGGTGGTTAGTGAAGGAAGGGACTGTGCCTGCCGTGTCCTGCTCAAGGAGAAGCCGTTTCCAAAACCCAGCAAAGCCAAAAGACTCCAAGGGTCAGCTAGCTGGCCTCCTGCTTGCAGGCCAGGGACAGCCCAAAGACTTCAAACCACTACAACCGCTGCTTTGTAGAACCAAGGACCACGATCCAATGCACAGTGTTGCACCCGAGTTCGCTGTGCCCAGCAGTGCTGTCTGATTATTGCAGGGACCCTCAGAAGACTAGGAAGGATTGGCCTCTGACTGCAACTTTGAGTGACTGTCCAGGGGCGACTAGGCTTTGGCCTGACCAGAGAAGACGTTGTGGGGCATCGACCCAGCACCCAGGAGTTCTGCACTATTTTTGTAGACCGAGGAGCACCTGCAGGAAGACCCCTTTGACCGTGTCGCATCCACAGCATCCTAAGAGCATCTTTAGCGTCCTTCATCCCGTGCATCAGGACCACTCCATAGAAATCTATTGCAACTTGAATAAAGTGCACAAAAACGATCCCACAGCAAGTTAGAAATATAGAACTTTCTTTAATAAATAGAACAAGATCAAAACGACAAAAATCCAATTAGTAGAACCAGAGCTATTCAATTTTAAAGATTTTAGTGAAGATAGCGCCAAAAAGCGCAAAGGGCTAACTGTGGTTATCTGGTCGCTCTGGACAACGACAAAGTCACAAATTCAGGCCGACTGTGATGGAGTGCGGGCCGGCCACAGGGGCCCAGTTAGGCCTGCTGAACAGAGTACCTTAAATCCTGTTTTTTGGAGTGTTGTGATGATTTGCATTGAAGATGCGTTGCGCAGCCAAAACGATGCATTGGTTCGGTTCCAAGATGCTATGAGGATGCGATGCAAGGGCCTGCGTATTTGTAGAGGACCTCGTCGATGGAGCTTGTGATGGGAAGTCCGGCGAAGACGATGCGGCATGCAGTCGGTGCGATGCGTTGGTTCCGCTGGATCCACAGAGGCTGGCAGAGCACCTTAAGCCCAAGGGACCAGGACAGGGGTGGCACCCCTTGGCAGGGTAGACTCACAGATAGCAGAGTCCAGGTGCAGATGCAAGGTTGTTGGAAACCTTTACATCCTTGAGGCTTCAGATAAAGAGGACAGGCAACTAGCACTTGGAGTCTAATGGGTTCTAGGTTCAAGAGATGCAGGTTCAGTCCTTCTCACCCAGGCAAGAGAGCAGCAGGTCAGCACAGCTGGGCAGCAGTACCTTCAGAGCAGCACATCAGTTGAGTGCCAGTCCTTTCAGCAGCACAGCAGTCCTTCTTCCTGGCAGGGTATCCACAGGTCCAAACGTGCACTGAAGTGGTGGTGTCAGACGCCCAATATTTATAGCCAGTTGTGCCTTTGAAGTGGGGAGAAGCTTCTAGAGGCCTTTGAAGTACCTTCCTGGTCCTGTCTCTAGACTAACTACAGCGGGTATGCAGCCCTTAGTGTGGGGACAGGACACAGCTCATTCAAGTGTAAGTAGGGCTGGGCCCAGCTCCTCCCTCTCATCCTGCCAGTGTTGGCCCATCCAGTCACATCCAAGCTCTCCATTGTGTGTGGCTGTCTAGGAGGAATACACAAAGCCCAACTGTCACCACGCCCAGTCATGTGACCCAGAGACAGGCTGCAGGCACCAAATGGCAAGAAAATGACAAATTTCTAAAAGTGGCATTATCAGAATTGTAATTTAAAATCTGACTTCACCATAAGTTAGGATTTTAAATTGCGATTCCAGAGACACCATGAATGGGTTGCCTGTTCCTATTTGGAAATTACACTTCTAAAATGTAATAAGGTAACTCCAATGTTATCCTATGGAAGCGGGAGGACTTGCAGTAGTGAAAAATGTATTTGAGTGTTTCACTACCAGGACATGTAAAACTTAAAAGTCCATGTCCAACTTTTTAAATATGTAGTACCCTGCCCTCTGGGTTGTGCAGGGCCTATCCTAGGGGTGAGTTCTATGTATTAAAAAGAAAGGTTTTGGGCCTGACAGAGGGTTTTCTTTGCCAGGTCGAAATGGCAGCTTAAAACTGCACACACAGGCTCTGGAATGGCAAGACTGAGACATGGTTAGAGTGTTACTTAAAGTAGGTGGCACAGCCAGTGCTGCAGGCCCACTAGTAGTATTTAATTTACAAGCCCTGGGCACCAGTAGTGCCACTTTACTAAGGGCTAACAAGCAAATTAAATATACCAATTGGGTATAAACCAATGTTACCATGTTTTAGGGAAGGAGCACAAGCAATTTAGCACTGGTTAGCAGTGGTAAAATGCGCAGAATCCTAAGGCCAGCAAAAGCAAAGTCGGTGAAAACAGGAGGTCTGAAGGCAAAAAGTTAGGGCGAAACCACATCAAGGATGCTAGGTCTAACAGAGCTGGTTAAATGCTTTTCGCTTGTTCCTCTATGTAAGCCTTGCTGCTCAGTGCCACAGCAACCCCAGATTGAGCTGAGGGTTTGACAGACAAAACCTACTGGTCCTGAAGGGATTGGTGAGTGTTTTACACAGTGACGTTGCACAACCACACCATATAATGCACCCCATTTCCTCGCTGCCAGGAATAGCTGAAGGTATATCACATAGCAAATGGAAAACTTGCAGGTATGAATGATTGGGCTGTGTGGAAAGTCTTGTTATGCTTTCACCACTATCCCACAGTTCATAGCAACAACACTCTTTTCACAGGTACCTGTCACTACACCTTGCATTGAATATTTAAAGCCTGTGGTGTTTGGCAGTTGACCTGCTAATAATACTGACTTGTTAGAAAAGGCGGCTGATGTATCAAAGGGTTTTACCTATTCTGTCTCTGTGGGTAAATGTAATAGTACATATTAGCCACAATCCCTAATGAGCCGGCACTCCATCAATCAGAGAAAGCATTAAACACTTCCAGAAGATCAAGTATGAATTTTATATTCATAGATTCTCTACAGTGTACAAAATAATTAGATCAGACCTAAAACATGTTTCTAAACGATACACCATTATTCCAAGCACACAAATCTGGAAGAAACAAAAGGAAGAAGAAATAATATTTTAGTGCCATCCCTAAAGAACAAAACTCAGGCAAAATAATCCTAGGCCAGTCTTTATTATTGTATAACAAAAACACATTAAGCCCTATTTGCAAAGGCAATCTGAGACAAACTTTAACTTTACGATTTTTGGTATTCACAGAAGTCATTTACGGGTCTTATCTTTATGTCCGTACCCGAGGCGGAATCTCCGGTTCGGGCCGGATGAAGTGTAATCAATGGCCTGGATTGCAATTTTTACAAAAAGGAACATTAGGAACCTGAGCTAAATGGTAGAGGAGGTCATGAAAATCAGTTTGGGCAGGGAAAAGGGTCAGGCCAGACACTACATCACATCCCAGAAACGTTTGTTCCTTTGCATCATGGTACATTCAGTCCACAATTTGCGCTCCCCTCAGTGTTGACTGTAGTGTTACTCCAAACTTTGGTGTTTGGCTTTCAACGGCAAGCGGATGGCCCTCAGCTCCATAATGTTGATATGGAGCCAGGCCTCCGTCGGAGACCAGAGGCCTCTGCTCTCCACCTTCCCCAGATGGCCATTCCAACACAGAAGTGATGCACTGGTCACCACTGTCAGCTTTGGGTGGGGAAGGGAGAGGGGTCTGCTGCTGACACACCACCAAATGTGGTTGGAGATGTCCCCTTAATGTTGGGCCCACCGAGACTTCCAATCCTGCTGCAAGAACGCACATATGCCACCTGGCATGTTGGACCAGCAGGATGCAGAAGGCCATCAGTCCCAGCAGCCTCAGAGTCAAACTCCCTGAAATTCAGGACCAATGCTGAAAGATTAGAACCACAGCCTGAATGTCCTGGACTCTCTTTCCCTCGGGAAAGGCACAAAACTAAACTGTGTCCTGAATGGATCCATTGAAGAGGAGCTTAGGGAAGAGAGTCAGGTGTGCCATCTGCACATTGATAGTGAACCCTAAAGATGACAGGAGGTTCAGCATCATCGGGAGATGGTTGATAACTGCCAGCAGCGAGATTCATTAGATCCTGCCTCCCATCAGGTGGAGTCTGCAACTGCATTAGCACATGGAGTTCCTGTCCTGGACATTTGCCAGGCGGCTACGTGGGTGTCTCAACATACGTTCACAAGTTCACGTTCATGCCTTAATCAAACCTTTATGTGGGAGCGTTGCTCCTGTCTCCTCAACAACCGCAGAGGATCACTAGGGACTGTGACAAAGCAGAAGCAGTGCATCTGTGTCTGCCTGGCAGAGATTCTAGTCTACGTTGCCGGTAGCACACCACCTCCCAAAAAATGGAGAATTATCAGTGCTCTGAGAGGGAAGCCAAGTGGCTGCCTGAAGGACTAATCCACCGCTTGTGGCAAGAAAGTGTAAACATTGAACTGTGAAAGACTGAGCTAAACCATGTTAGAGGGAAGATTTACACCTGAGCCATAATCACGCTTATACCATATAACGAAGTGGGGAGGTTCCTCCTAGGCTAAAAGGACGGACCAGGGTGACATAGAGGATAGCGGCGCAGTCTTGCATACGATCGCCTAGGATACTAAATTGTGTTGTGATTATATTAGTGTGTGGTATTCTGTTGTAGTGTGCATTAAAGTACTTTTCTTTCTTGAAATTCAAGCACTGAGTTGGACATTTTGTTTACTGCACTGCTGTGTGACTGTTGAGCTCTGAGCTCAAGCATCCCCGAGAACCTTGTGACTTCTTGCCATAGCTACCACTCAGAGTCCAGTGCAGAAGGGGTTGTAATTGCCCCAGTTTGCTGATCCATAGTAGGATCGACCCCCAGGACATCAGAGCCATTCCACCCCCTTTGGTTGATGCCCATTTTCCACTGCTTGCCCCATGGGCATTCGGATGGAATCCGACATGTTCGTGGAAAACAAAATCCAATGCTGGAGCTCCCACCAAACATCACACTCAGAATTACCAATGTCTCAAGTAGCAAGATGTCATCGGAAGGTATCATTAGAACAAGGATCGTGAATATGCCTGCCTTACCCCGGTGTGAAATCATCTCATGCTCCGATGTGAATGTCTATCAGGGATGACACAAATTAAGCTAACACACACCCACGTCCACACTCAACCACGACTTCGCCAGAAGGTTTTGCCACCGCCGCAATCAGTCTGATCCAGTTGCATGATTTGCAGATTGTCCAGGCAACATTTCAGAGCATCTTACTTTGATCCTTTGGACGAGATTGCTTTGTAGTGTGTTCTAGATGGCAACATAACTAAACTAAATAAAGGTCAAATACAAGAGAAGTAATTTACTTAACAGTAGTGTTGTTTCTGTAACCATGATACATTCCTTATATTCACATTAACCTTTTTCTGCCCCTGCTGGTCGTGATCTGTAATCTGTTCAAGAAAGAGTCTAAGATTGCTCCATTAAGAGATGACTTTCAGAATCTCCAATTGTGTCATATTGAGTAGTTCAAAGGAAACAAGATAAGACTGATAACTTGTGTGTAGAACTAACATTTTACTCATGTGGGCTGTTCTGAGATTTTCAGTCCCTGTTTTTTAATACAGTTATGTCTTACAAGTTAACAATGATAAGCTGTTACTGAGAACATTTGCAGATAATTACTACTATTTATGACTGTCCAATTTTTAGCTTTTCAGTCACTGTGTTTTCATACATTGGCGTCTTAGCCTTGGTCCAAGCTATTAACAATTTTAACATTTGTCAAAATAAATGTATTCAGTTCTAGTTTAGATAGCATTTCGAATATGGTTATTAAAAAGGAAATTAAAGTGGTATCATGTTTTAAAGTATGTTATTGTATATTTACAACAGTTTCTTCTTTTAGGCAGTGAAGTTGTTGAAGCCAGGTGGTACATTGGTGTACAGCACATGCACTATAACACTTGCTGAAAATGAGGACCAAGTTGCCTGGGCCCTTTCTAATTTTCCATGCCTCCAACTTCAGTCGCAGGTGAGAACAGAGGGTAGAATGATGGTACCTCTACAGCTTGTTTAACCCTGTTACTTTTAGAGTTTTAGAGTTCACCTTTTGAAAAGCCTTCTGAAGGATTAACATAGTTGTTGGCCTTCTAATAGGTTTTAATTACTGCTTTTTAGGGGAGAGTGTTTTACACAGGGATGTAATTTGAAATGGATTCTTGTTGAAAATGCAGCGTGTGCCTTGTCATTATGTTTTTTGCAATTTGGTGGCACCTAGTCTACTGCTGGGAATTTTCAGTTGGGTTTTGGAAGATGAGCAAGTTATTATTAAGGAAGCCAAAATAGGTTTGTATGCACCAGTGTGTCAAATGTTAATATTTAGTAGGAGACACAATGATATCTTAGTTACATAAGGCACCCACAGCGAGAGGTAACTGGTATTTTCCAAGAGGTGCAAGAAAGAGAGCAAGAAAATTCCCAGTACATAGTAACTTTTAGAAAGCAATATGTGTGCATTTACAGAACATTGAGACCCACATGCCCTTGAAACTGAGCCCCATTTAACCCAATCCCTCCGTTCTATTGTACCCTCAGGAACTGACTGAAAGCTAGTAAGCCATAGTCCAATGAGGGAAACAAATGTCTAAAATCCTAACTCGAAGAAAACTTCACACTAAAAGTCCTCTTATGTGGAAAACTCATCAGCGCATACAAAACTGCCTAGTATTTATTCCATCACCTAAGTCATGAACAAGAAGCAGAGCCCACTCCAATGACTTAGACCGTTAGATCTACTCTATCACCAACCTTTCCCCCATCTCACCCCTCCAGCAAAGGTAACAACACGAATCAAGTCTTGACTGAGACAACTAAATCATGCAGTGTATCAGTAAGACGAAACAGACGACCACTGTCACTCATGGATCATCACACAACATGGCAAAATAAATACACTCAATTCTCTGCACTTTGATGTGTCTAATGTGCTGAAATTGTTGAAAGCCAGAACCTTTGGATATATCTTCCTTCCCTCTAGAGTGGTGTCGTTCTTCTGAAAATCGCTCACATCCATTTTCAATATTGTCAATGTCTTATTCACACAAGTTATCTTCTCTGTGCAATCGTCAAGGACAACAGCAACACCTGCCTCCTTTTAGAACAGTCTCAAGCCTTCAGCAATTGTCAGCCACTGTTAAATTTCCTCTCAGTGCACATTGTCAACAGTGTTGTAATAATTTGCCTGCTAGCAGCAAGCATCAACTCGTCTAGGTGGAAAGCTCCACAGCCCAGTAGTTACAATGATAAGTGCAGTACCCACTAAGGATTCTTTCTGTCTCCTTAAATCTTCAGGTTCTACATTGAGTCTCTGTGACAACTCCTGAACATCTGTGGCATAAAAATGTACCAACACACAGATGAAATGTAACTGCACCTGAAAATCTTTAGAACCAGCTATAGACGACACAGACTGTGCTTCAACTTTGTATGGGTTTACATCAGGTGCCCTTATGAAACCGAGCCACATCAAGAAAGAATTCATACTCCTTGCCAGTGAGGCAAGTGAAAACAAATCTAGGTCCATGAACAGTTACCCCATATATGACCCTGGATAGATTTCTGTCTCCAATTATGCCAAAAGCTGAGTTCATCATTGACTTCATCTAAGTCAAGGCCTACTTCATTTATCCAGACTTGCCTATCCAGTGTCTGTCTTAAACTGAATCCTACCAAGAATTCATTCTCATCACTAACCTGGCCAAGCAAGTCCAGATCAATCACTGTCATCATAATAGGATGTTTCTCTATCCAACTAGCCCCAGAGCAAAATCACTAGGCTTTACCAAGGACCTGTCCCCCAAGATCCACATCACCAAGAAAACACAGACTGCCTTATAACGACCATCATTCATCTGAAAAAATAAACCATATCTCTGCAAGCATCTCCAATACCCACCTAATGACTAGTGTCATGTTTTCTGCCACTTGACACTCCTCAAAAGCCGATTGACATAGCATCATTTCACCCCGACTTTGCAGAAGTTTTAAAGAACACTCCTACCAACCAGCATCAGCTTCAAACCCCGCTGAATCACCTATTAGGTAATAAGAACCAATACTCATCCTTTCTGGCTCAGAAACTCAATATCTAAGAATCCCAACACAATACGGAAAGCCAAAGCATCATCAGACTAGAAGTACAAACAAAATAATAAGAAACAAGTTCAATGCAAATTCCCTCTTACACCACGCTTGCTGCATCCCTTTTCTATTTTAGAAAGGAATTGGAAACGCATCTCCTTCTCTATCAGTAAATACCGTCTGGTTATCTGGAGCCATCAAGAAGTGCGCCACCACACAGATGTACACAATGCAGAATGATCCCTTCCCCTCTAATTTTTACATCACCTTGTTGTTCGAAGTCCCTGATTGCTGCTTACTACTCTGCTAAACATTGCATCTCCTTGGCACTTAGTAGTGTGGAACAGCGTAATGTAAGAAATCCCACCTTTCCCATGAGTACCACTAACGTTTCACTTTGGATAGTCTAGTTTTTGACCCCTCTGTGGTGTGGGGTCTACACTGACCTCAGCCCTACATGTTCTCTAAAATATTATTTACATCTCTCCTAGTGGTGCTCTTGTCAAAACTGGTCTGAAACCTTGACCAGTCACTAAGCTTATAATGGAATATTAACATTTCACTAGCCAACTCCACTGTAATCTGGCAGTAGGATTGTACCAGGCCCCTGTGTGATTTTATCTGTATTTGGATTATGACGATGGGTAGAAAATAGCTTGGGACTGGAAGGATTTCAGCTTCTCTGAGCTCCTCTACTGATGAAACGTCAATTAGTCATTGATAGCAGACATTAAAATACCTTTCTAAAGGCATTTACGTTTGAATGTTGAACCTCCATATGTAAAAAATGATTTGATTCTCATAATCAAAAGTGAAGTTAGGAGAGGATCATGTTGTATACATTTATATAGTCGATGCTTAAATAAAGTTTAAATGCAAAACTCAGATTGAGGGGAAGAAAACACTGCATGTGTAAGAGAACTCCAGGGATCAGGACTTTTCGTTGATGTCAATAGAATTCCATCAGCACAAGTAGACATTTCTGGTCTCTCCCGGGACATGACAGAAATATGCCTATTAGCCACTGATATTTGCGTGTAATAGGAGACTGCTGGACGTTGTGGATCGAGGGGTGTTCCTGTCAACTCCCTCCTAGGGGGATTTGCAGTGCATTTGTTCTGCACATCATTTGGTTTATGGTTCAGGGATAATGCTTGCTCTGCAAGTTAGATCTCTACGATCTTAGTATAAAGAGAATATGGCTTATGAGGTTTTGTTGATGAAAAGTGAAATCTTGCAGGATTTTGATTGGCGCACTGAAATGTAAACCTGCATGTGGGACACATCAGGGACATCTTCAAAAGCATATTTCAATTCTGTTTTAACCTCTCCTATTGTCACGGGCAATATGGCCCTGCACACCTTAAACCTTAAGGAGAGGGAAGAACCTCATGAGGAGCAAAATCGAGAGCTATCTTGATGCATCCCTGAATCATCTCTGCCTGACAGAGGACTTTGGACTGGGGGTAATAAAGAAGGCATCCTGACTCTCATGTTCAGTGGAGTCTCAGGCAGTGCTTAATTTGTAAAAAATGAAGTACAGGTGCTCAAATGTTTGTCAAATGCCACACCCACTTTCCTCGGCTCCACCCGCTTCCCCACTGGCTCCACCCACTTCCTCTGGGCCACTGGAGTTTAGTGTCAAGGAAGGGCTAGATTATGCGGCAGGGTTGAGTAAATTATGCAGGAAGAAAAGGCAAATTATGCATCATAATGAGGGACATTTTATGATACTTCATTATTTTGTCAATTTTACACTTGTTAACATTTCCTGGGCATTGACTGCACCTTATTAGTACCAGTTTAACACAGAAATATAGCAATAAGCAAAAGAAAGGAGGCCAGTCAACCTTTGCAATGCGCCTTTAACTGCTCAGCAACATGTGTTGCTTGCGTGTTTAATAACTTTTTAGCCAATTGAGCTAGGAACATTTTTTTTTGTTGAAATAGGCAAACAATGAAGCAGATAATGCATTATGTGGCAAATCTATACTTATGTGAAAAACGCTGCTGCCGCACAATTGCATAATTCCAGTGGCCCTGCCTGCAGGTAGGTTATCATGTACTAAACAGTGCTGTAATTGGAAGGCTATCTAAAGTCAACCTAGGAAACTGTTATTATATCTCAATTTAAAGCACAGCATAACCTTTTGGAAGGTGCCTAGTAGACGCTCTTGTCCATGATAAATACAGAAAATAAGATAAGGAGCAAAATATTAGCAAGAAGTCTATATCCATTGTTGCCGACTTCGTTACACTTGTTACACCAACATCAGAACGGTTTTAATCACTCAGTGCACCTCAGACACTGCTTCTGGGTTCTTAAAGGAACAATGCAAATGCATCTGCACCGGGAGGCCCTGGACGAGTCAGTAGACCAACCGAAAGAATTTGATCCTCTCAATTTGCCATATATGCTTGCAATATTCCGGCACATGGGAATCGGTGAGGGGCTATGTCATCGATCTCCCTATTTAATGCTGTAACATCTGCAAGAGTTAAGAGCGGTAAAATAATATTATCACCTTTGCAGTGTCCCGTGGCACTCCACAGGTATGCCAGCTATCAACCTTGCTAATCGCACTCTTGTCTGCAACCCCCTGTCAACATGCTGAGAAACAAAAGGGCAGTGAGAGGGTTACAATACTGAGAGGGTTACACAGATCACCTGCTTTATTTTAGGAGACAAGTGCGAGCAGGCTTAGCCTTAGTCTCAATGTTTGACTCTTTGTGGAACAGTCCTGCCTCTTTGTCTATAGGAAGAAACGAGAAAACATGCATTCTCCAATCCACCCAGCTGTTGATGATTATGAACCACTGAGGCACTAACTGTGAAAAACTGACATTTAGGTATCTGTGTGCATGTACGCATTTACCATAACATCGAGCGAAGAGTACTAACCGTGAATCTGGGAGCAACACTGCACTCGCTGAAAGACTGTAGAGTGCTGGAACAAAACAAAAGGGTGACGTGACATTCACACCTTCCGGAGCGCTTTGCCAGAACGAACATATGATTTAGATGACTTGCTAGCATATCTGAACGAGGGAGCGGGAAGACATCGAATCTCACTTAATAAACTGACATTTATGGTCATGCAAGGGCCTAGAGGATTTATTCATCAAGATTTTGTAGACTTTTATGCAGCAGCACTGTAACATTGGCCGGCTGATTTTGTTACTGTGGGCCTATTTTGGTTAAAAAAAAAAAAAAAGAAACTAGGCCCCAGTTACAAAACCAGCCTCTTTCAAAACCAGCCCAGCTCCCGCCCTCCAGGCTCCCAACGTTGGTTACTACTTACTCGGTTTTGTAACGTTACTGCAATTACAGACTGATCACTGCCTTATTAGGAGGCCTGCTCCTCTGCTGCACACTGCATACTACACAACGACACGCTGCTTCAAATAATAGTGCATTCGCTCCGAACTGCAGTGTGCTCATGATGATAAGGCGGGTGGGGGGTGGCGTGGATTCTAGAAAGGTTACGTTTGGTTACGGCTTTACGCACGCTGTCACCGCAGCCCCAGAGGACCAAGTCCACCAAAATCAGTGTCCCGCCTACCGGAAACGCTACTGAAGGCATGGATTTCATTTGTTATTGGCGAAGCACACTTCACAGGGGAGACAGAGTGTGAGTGAACAACAGTTAATTATATTTGTGTGTCACAGTGATACACGTGCAGTCAGTCAGTCGTTGATGTGAGTTGGCAGTGGCAGGCACTCAGATCTAGACCCGGCCCTGATAAATAAGTGCCGGTGCTAAGCACCGGAAAGCCCCGGCACAAATTAAGCACTGGTCTCAGGTCTGTAGTGATGTCCACAGCCTGCTGTCGGGGCCCACCATCTAAGTACTGAATGTGCCAGAAAGCTGCTAGAATCATACAGCCTACAGGAAAAGAATTACATTTTCTCCATTGATGGAACACTGAAAGCAGGTCTTCAAGAGTTATTAGAAACGCGCAATGAAGTACTGATTCTACCAATGTGTTACTGCTGTTTTTACCACTAGCAGGAAAACCTGATCATTTTGCAGCCTAAGTTCGGTGGACTGTGGTGATGACCTACCCAAGAAATATGCAAATTGCTCGAGTATGGAAATGCCTTGTCCCTCTGGTAGAAAATGCATCTATAATAGCATGGATAAGAACCGATTCTACAATCCCATGTTATATAAAGCCTCCTAGTTTAGTTCTGCTGGACTAGGTCAACTGCCTGCTTAACTTTTCAGCTGGCCTTTTACATTTTTTATTAGATGGTATGCATTTGCAGGTCAGCCAAACTTAGACAGTCGCTCCCACTAAGAGTGATTTTTTTTTTTTAAATTCACAATCCGCATGTTCACTTGGAGACCATCATGACTTCAAAATAAAATGGTAGCTGATAGAAATTCAAGCAGAAGGCAACCGGAATCAGTTCACAAAACTGAGATCTGTGGAAAATTATAAAAGATGAAGGGTTCTGAGTTTTGCATAGTTTAAAGTGTAAGTTGTTCCATAACGTATCTGCTACATGTCTGATTGACCTTACCCCAGCACAAGCTATCCTCACCCGAAGGACATATAAAAGTAAAGCAGAGAAAGGATCTTCCGGAAGAATGTTTAGCAAATCTTGCGTTCAGAAAGGAGTCGTGATAGGCATATCATGTTTTCTACATAGTCGTCAGCCTTAAAATGCACATGCTGTTTCACTGGAAGCCAGTATCTTGCTAGGGACACATTATCAGATTTTCTCAAATTGGCCCTTTCCTGATGGCAAAGTTTTGAATTTGCTGGAATTTGACCTGGGTGCTTTCAGGAAGGCCCAGGTAAATGTAGCTACAAGAGGCTTTCTTCAAGATTCCGCCGTCGAGATGACTTTGGCGTGCCTAAATTTAGATATGAATTTAGATATGATTTTCCCAGCTAGTACAGAGTATGAAAGCACAAGGAGGAGACCCCATTGACCTTCATCTTGAAATTCTTGAAAAAGAGATCATCCTCCAGTAAAATACCAGTGGATCTAACCTTACAGGGGATGTAAAGGAGTCCCCTTGAAATGCTGGCAGATGTCTCTTTTTACCAATGAGTAGCAGCTTGGATTTGCTGCCATTCAGTTTTAAAAAATATACACTCACCCATTTTGAATGGCACAAAGACATTCTTGGAGGTTGGAAAGAGATTACGGGCCATTTTAATCAGGATGCACAACCAGCTTGGTGCCATCTTCATAAAACATAGAAGAACACCATTAGTTCTAATGAATAGTGCTAGAGGTATCATGCATTCTTTTGAACAGTATTAGAGAAATTAAGGATCCCTTAGTGACCCTGAAATGTACTGCAAGGGTCTGTTAAAAATAGAACACAACACCTAGGGAAGCCCTCCATTCTAGTATGCGATTAATAGAAAAACAGGAAGCAGCACAGCAAATAATCAAAAGATAATTGTGATTTCAACTGAGTAGAGAGCTCACTAGAAAAGGGTAAGTTGGAGCCGAATGCTAAAATAGAAGAAATGTAGTACAGTTCATATCCGTTCTTTCTCAGTACAAGTCTGTGGAACCTAATAATGTGAGATAAATGTGTTACTTTTCAGCAAAAACATAATAATTATGTGGCAGGATCTTCTCCTGGAGGAAGTGCAAAACGTAGTTGAGAAGAAGGTATCATTAATAAATACAATAGTGAGTTCATTATTTAAATCCTGCTTGTAGTTGCCAACACTGAAAACAATGTTGCACATTGCAAAAATGTGCAAATGTACTTCCCTAAATAAAATGGCTTCTTGGCCTACTAGAGCCATGGAACTAACCAAGCATCTAAGATATGGAACTCTCTGCCACCGGATGTTCGCCTGATTTCATCTACCGCTTCCTTCAAAAAAGAAGCAAAATCATTTCTGATGAACAAGTTTTTACCCTAAGCTATCACCTCTGTGTTTATTGATTGTAACCATACCTGTGACTCCTTTTATGATGCCTGACCTTTCCTTTGCTGACTACCTTTGAGAACAAGCGTAGTAATTTGTGTATTCTCAAGGCTCTTTACTTCATTCATATATGTGATCATGTTAGTTAGTTCAATTATACCCTACCTTCCCTTCATGTCCAGCGCTACGATACCCACTAGGGTCATGTTCGCGCTATACAAAACTTTATAAATAAGCATAACTGGAGCTAAAGGACACTTCAGATCAATAAGAAACACCCATATTTCATTATAAAATATATTAGATCACATATTGATATGCAGATTTATTTATATAAAAAAGATACCATTTAAGTACATAAGATATGATTGTGATTTTACTGGTGGCTGACCAAAGCGGTGGTAAAATCGAAGATTGTCAGTGTTTTCCTCCAGGGAGGAAAGACACTGGCAACCACACCCACAGTAATCACCTGCTTAAGCGTTGTTGATAGGACAATGTGATATACTGTGTCAAGCATGGTGGGAAAACCAGCAGGATCACACCCCCCTACACTCCCTTATCAAGTATGTTTCAAACAAAACATCCATGGCCACAGCCAACACAGTCTCCGTATATCATACAGGACAAAACCACGCTGCCTAGAATCCAGGAGTTTAGAGTCCTTCTGGTAGGAGGAGAGCTGCCTGGCTAAAGTTCTTTCCGGGAATTTGCATAGGAAAGGGAAGAGAGTGGTGGGACAGCAAATGCACAGGACTGAAATATTTAGTGTTTTCTTTCTTAGATGGGGCTTCATCGTGCCCATCTTTGTGGGGGCGGGGATTGGTCAGGGGGCAATTAAAATTGTCAGTGATATAAACATAGTGGCATAGTGGGCAAAAGAACGATGGATTTAACCCAGATCTTTAGACTGGGGGAGAATGTTTGCATTGTCAGCATTCCGTCCATCATTTGTTTGCTGTAACACTTTTTGCCCTAAGTGGAATGGGTATGCCCAGACGTGGGTCCCTTGCTCACTGTGCCACTGGATTCAAGCTAGCCTGGCTGAAGAAGGGTGACATACCCTGAAACCGGTCCTAGGATGCTTGTTTCCGGTCCAGGGAGGACCTGGCCTGGCAGTTCGGTCTGGACTGTTCCCATGGGGCACAGGGTCAAGACTGATTTGCATATGGCTGGGTCCAAACTGGGGTGGCGTAGTGGGCAAATGAACGAAGGATTTAACCCAGATCTTTTGACTGGGGGAGAATGTTTGTATTGTCAGCATTCCGTCCATCATTTGTTTGCTGTAACACAGTGATATAAACATCTTCACATGTTTCAGCAACTAAAAGATTGACACTAGAGAGATGTGATCTGGAGACACCCAACTTCACTTTGTGCATTGTTCTGTTACCTCCTGCAGGGAGGATGCAGAGAAATAAGGCAACATGTAGCCAGAAAGTATGTGGTAATCTAGAATGGACAACATGACATATGCTGTTTGGGACTCTGATAGTAATGATTTTATTGGATTCTAAAAGTTATAAACTTTGCCAGCTCATGACAAAAGTCAGGTGATAGTGATTTCTTTTACAGCTAGATGACTGCAGGAAGTCTTTATTTAACCACCGAGAACAGCTGACCAGAACAATCATCAGTTACAGTCATAGAAGTGCTGGGGTGATCTAATTTAGCACAAAAAAAGATTTTTTTTAAGCTTGTAGGCATTGCTTGTATCGATACATTCCTCAATGGAGTAGGAAGTGACTTTTTCAGCGGATTAGTAAACACTGCATTATGAGGCTAAGTGTGTTTGGCCCCACTCTGCACTGTATGTTTTTCAGGATTTGTAGCATTTCCTGATGACTTCTAATAAGCAACTTCTCTAAGTTTTAGTGGGGTTGACCAAAGTTCTGATAATACAAATTGGACCATTTATCCAAACAATTATTTTAAATGTTGTAGAATTGAATTCAAGTAGTTATTACTTTCTTTATAGAGGATTGGGTTGGAACCGCTATTTTCTTTTTTTCAAGACTATATTGATGTTTGAAGTGTGGTTACGTGAGACGGGCAGTGCGTATCCCTGAACTGTATCCTTTCAAACTGGGCCGTTTTAATTAAGAGAACGACTGACTACCCTTATGTCTTGGCCCAGGGGTGTTGGGGGCCAGCACATATTGGCCCCATTTATTTATTTATTTCCTCCCTGTTGTCTAGTGGGCCTTCTACTCCTGGTGAGTTGTTCATATGGGTAGATTGGGGGTTCACACCCTAATTCTTAGACTGTCTGGGACTTGGGGTGGTACGGTAACCCTGATGCAGGATTTGCCTGCCCCACCCTATTCCTTTTTTAAAAATAAATCTTTCCCTGGGCCCAAAGCAGGCTTTTATTCTCCCCACCCCTTCCCAAATTGGGCCGATTGGGTATAACCCCCCCAAGTCTGCCCTCGGCTGGGGTCATGGGACAGTGGGAGCCTGATGCACGGACAGACCCAATCCTTGCTCATTCTCTTGCTCTTATTTTTTCCTTCCTCCCTTTCTGTGTCTGACCTGCTCACAGGAGCTGTTTATTTTGCCGATAGATAACCACTTACAGCTCCAGGTGCTTCCATGCTCTGTCATAAAAAAAAGCTTTAGGGTGCAGGTAAAGGTTTTACCTTAAAACACATCATAGGGAAATCCATATGGTATGAGCATCGCTGTTTGCTTTAATGTGACCTCCTTGTCCAATGGGTTGTGATGTGCCAGATGGGCTGCACTGTGTGCGGGGAAGTCACGCCCATAGCATCCAAGGGTTTTTTTTTAGTTTTTTTTTTTTACAGAGTTGTATATAGCGCGAACTTGACCCGAATCGGGTATCAGAGCGCTTTTACATAGCACCAGTTGCGTTACATGAGGACACATTCATTTTTGTTAGGCACGGGGAGATTAAGTGATTTGCCCAGAATCACAGGATGTTCTGCGTCATTGCCGAGACTCGAACCCAGTTCCCCAGATTCGAGGTCGACCGCCCTAGCCATTAGGCCAACTCCTCTCCCCAAGGGTTAAATCATTGATTCTCATGTCTAATGTATAGATTCACAATCCACTGTGATGGCTCACACAAAAAAAGACTTGCAGCCTTAATGATACTTTTTGGTATAAATATTGAAATCTAGGACTCATTTTATTTTACAGTCTTATTTATTGCAGCTGCTCCCAGTACATTACTTTACTCTTTAACAACTAAGCGGAGAAAATATTTTTATGGTCTAACAATGGCATGCCAGAGGATAGAACTTGGGGAAAGGAATGGAGGAGAGGAGATGAAGGTGACGAGAAAAGCAGCTTTTCAGCAGACCAGTATTTACGAAGTGTTGTATTTAACTGTTCGGTGAAAAGGAGAGTGTTCAAGCTGTCTCGGAAGGGGAGTCTGTCCGGCAGTTGTCTTAGATTTGTTTTTGGAGAGGTCCATAAGCTTGTTGCCGCTGCTGTGAAAGTTACGTTTTGTGCCCTTCTTGTGTTGAATCTGGAAAGTTGTAGTAAAAGGCAATTCTTTCTTCTAGAAATTCTGAATTCTCCATAGTTTGAGGATGTTCGAGCAGTTGGCCTAGTCTGACCTATGGCTTTGGATGTGATAGATCGTATTTGGAATTATATTCTGACTGGTGGGAGCAACTTGAGGTCGTGTAGAACTGGCATAATATGACCAAATGTATTTGTTTCAATGACTAGTCTTGCTGGCTCTTGAAAAACTGGGTACATGGTGGCCAGTGGAAGCCCCCGGCTAGGATTGCGTTGTCTCAGTCAATTCTGAAGATGATCATAGCATGTGTTACTGTTTTTAGGTCTCGCCTAGCGATGCAGCGCAAAGCGCTGCTCGCTATGCGAGATCTATTGTTGCCGACTTTTGCTCCGATGCGGGACAGGACAGGTGCACGCGTACGGCAAGTCCTGGACAGGAGATGTGCACGCGTATGGTGTGAGCAGAAGTTGTAATAATGCCGCAAGCCGTACGCGTGCACATAGACTGTCTGTGCTCAAGCTTAACAGACAGGAGATGTGCACGCGTACGGCTCGCGTCTTTTTACAACTCCTGCTCGCAGCGTGCACATGTCCTGTCCAGGCGCGGCGTCCAGCATGCCTCCCGCTCAACCCCACTCACCGGCTCTTGTGGGGACTCGGCGCTGAATCTTGCTCCGGCCGCACCATGCGGCATTCACGAAGGCGGGGTGGGCTCCCGCCGGACTTCCCTCTGCGGGGTGGGCTCCCGCCGGACTTCCCTCTGCGGGGTGGGCTCCCGCCTCACTTCTCCAACACACGGGGCTCCCTCAGCTCACGGGAGCCCCGGACACCTCTGGCCGCGCGCTCCATGCGCCGCCCAAGCGCCACGCAACTGACGTCGCTCAAACGATTTCAGCTGCCCGGACAGCCGATGTGCACGCGCACGGCGTCTCTTGCTCACGGCGCACTTGACAGGGCTTGTTAATTTGGCTCGGTGTCTGTTGTAGTGTTTCTGCCTCTGTTCACTTTATTTCCTCTAAGCATTCACTCTACTGGAGTTCATTTGGAGGCATTCAGTATTTCTCACACCGTTTATGGATGCTGGGCTAAGTGCGATTAACTTGCCTCGGTAAAAGCATTCATACGCTCTGGCTCGAGCGTGCACTCAGTAGTCCCCCCCGGGGCACAAGCAGGCATCCACTTCTGTGCTTCCTCGTTGCTTTATCGGGCTCGAGCGTGCACTCAGTAGTCCCCCCGGGGCACAAGCAGGCATCCACTTCTGTGCTTCCTCGTTGCTTTATCTTGCAGCTGACAGGGAGCACCCCTGCTGCCATTCTCTTTGGCCAAATTCAGCAGTACAGCATTGGAGGTGCCGCAGGGAGCTCTGGAAGGTGAATATTATGCTCAGGCTACTTGTTCGCTGTGGGCGAGGGTTTTTACATGTTCCACTGTCTCCCTGAGACAGGAAGCACGTGTGCGTGGAGAGAAAGGATGGGGGCCACTTAGTACCTGTAAAGCCTCATGTGCCCCCACTCCCCCGCGCCCCTGCTGAATAGCCCCCAGAGCTGCTTCGTGTCACCCGCCCCCCGAGGCAGCCCCGGTTTCCGGTGATTCACGGCTCCGTCTGCCAGCGACTCGTCCTCACGGCCAGGTCTGTCACCGGAGTTCACATCAGCATAAGGACTGCTGCTGCACGCTCAAAAGCCCTCGCCCGCCTTTTTAAATGACAAGCCAAGTTTATAATTACCCATGCTTTTATCCAGGGAAGTCTGTGCCGTGTGTGAAGGCAGACATGCCGTGTGTGTGGGAATGTAAAAGGGACTCAGTATTTTCATCATTGTAGATAAAGAGTATATATATCCCGCCAAAACATATATCGGTGTTTTCCTGCATTCTGAAGAACAATAGATTTGAGTGAAACGGTTTAGACGCTTTAAGACGCGCTGATGGTATTTGAACATGTCCTGCAACACGTTTCCCTCTTCGGCTGCGATGTCGTGCACGCCGTGTACTCTGACAGTAGTGAGTGCACACGTGGCTGGTGGATGTCTGATGCCTGATGTATGATGATTGATGTCTGATGCCTGATGTCTGTGGATGTCTGATGCTTGTGGATGTCTGATGCCTGTTGCTTGTGGATGCCTGATGCCTGATGCTTGTGGATGCCTGATGCTTGTGGATGTCTGATGTCTGATGCTTGTGGATGTCTGATGTCTGATGATTGTGGATGTCTGATGTCTGATGATTGTGGATGTCTGATGCCTGATGATTGTGGATGTCTGATGCCTGATGTCTGATATCTGATGTATGATGCTTGTGGATGTCTGATGCCTGTCTGATGCCTGATGATTGTGGATGTCTGATGCCTGATGCTTGTGGATGTCTGATGCCTGATGTCTGATGCTTGTGGGTGCCTGATGCTTGTGGATGCCTGATGCTTGTGGATGCCTGATGTCTGATGCCTGATGCTTGTGGATGTCTGACGCCTGATGCTTGTGGATGTCTGATGGATGTCTGATGCTTGTGGATGTCTGATGCTTGTGGATGTCTGATGCCTGATGTCTGATGTTTGTGGATGTCTGATGCCTGATGTCTGATGCTTGTGGATGTCTGATGCCTGATGTCTGATGATTGTGGATGTCTGATGCCTGATGCTTGTGGATGCCTGATCTCTGATGCTTGTGGATGTCTGATGCCTCATGTCTGATGCCTCATGTCTGATGCCTGATGGATGTCTGATGCCTGATGGATGTCTGATGCCTGATGGATGTCTGATGCCTGTGGATGTCTGATGCCTGTGGATGTCTGATGCCTGTGGATGTCTGATGTCTGATGCTTGTGGATGTCTGATGTCTGATGCTTGTGGATGTCTGATGTCTGATGCTTGTGGATGTCTGATGCTTGTGGATGTCTGATGCTTGTGGATGTCTGATGCCTGATGTCTGATGCTGGTGGATGCCTGATGCTGGTGGATGTATGATGTCTGATGCCTGATGCTGGTAAATGTATGATGTCTGATGGCTGATGCTTGTGGATGTATGATGCCTGATGTCTGATGCTTGTGGATGTCTGATGCTTGTGGATGTCTGATGCCTCATGTCTGATGCCTCATGTCTGATGCCTGATGGATGTCTGATGCCTGATGGATGTCTGATGCCTGATGGATGTCTGATGCCTGTGGATGTCTGATGCCTGTGGATGTCTGATGCCTGTGGATGTCTGATGTCTGATGCTTGTGGATGTCTGATGTCTGATGCTTGTGGATGTCTGATGTCTGATGCTTGTGGATGTCTGATGCTTGTGGATGTCTGATGCTTGTGGATGTCTGATGCCTGATGTCTGATGCTGGTGGATGCCTGATGCTGGTGGATGTATGATGTCTGATGCCTGATGCTGGTAAATGTATGATGTCTGATGGCTGATGCTTGTGGATGTATGATGCCTGATGTCTGATGCTTGTGGATGTCTGATGCTTGTGGATGTCTGATGCCTGATGCTTGTGGATGCCTGATGTCTGATGCTTGTAGATGTCTGATGCCTGTGGATGTCTGATGCCTGTGGATGTCTGATGCCTGTGGATGTCTGATGCCTGTGGATGTCTGATGCCTGTGGATGTCTGATGCCTGTGGATGTCTGATGCCTGTGGATGTCTGATGCCTGTGGATGTCTGATAATTGTGGATGCCTGATAATTGTGGATGCCTGATGCCTGTGGATGCCTGATGCCTGTGGATGCCTGATGCCTCTGGATGCCTGTGGATGCCTGATGCCTGTGGATGTCTGATAATTGTGGATGTCTGATAATTGTGGATGTCTGATGCCTGTGGATGTCTGATGCTTGTGGATGTCTGATGCTTGTGGATGTCTGATGCCTGTGGATGTCTGATGCGTGTGGATGTCTGATGCCTGTGGATGTCTGATGCTTGTGGATGTCTGATGCTTGTGGATGTCTGATGCTTGTGGATGTCTGATGCGTGTGGATGTCTGATGCCTGATGTCTGATGCTGGTGGATGTCTGATGCTGGTGGATGTATGATGTCTGATGCTGGATGATGTAAGATGTCTGATGCCTGATGCTTATGGATGTATGATGCCTGATGTCTGATGCTTGTGGATGTATGATGCCTGATGTCTGATGCTTGTGGATGTATGATGCCTGATGTCTGATGCTTGTGGATGTATGATGCCTGATGCTTGTGGATGTCTGATGCCTGATGCTTGTGGATGTCTGATGCCTGATGCTTGTGGATGCCTGATGCTTGTGGATGCCTGATGCCTGATTCTTGTGGATGTCTGATGTCTGATGCCTGTGGATGTCTGATGCCTGTGGATGCCTGTGGATGCCTGATGCCTGTGGATGTCTGATGCCTGTGGATGTCTGATGCCTGTGGATGTCTGATACCTGTGGATGTCTGATGTCTGATGCCTGTGGATGCCTGATGCCTGTGGATGCCTGATGCCTGTGGATGCCTGATGCCTGTGGATGCCTGATGCCTGTGGATGTCTGATAATTGTGGATGCCTGATAATTGTGGATGCCTGATAATTGTGGATGCCTGATAATTGTGGATGCCTGATAATTGTGGATGTCTGATGCCTGTGGATGTCTGATGCCTGTGGATGTCTGATGCCTGTGGATGTCTGATAATTGTGGATGTCTGATGCCTGTGGATGTCTGATGCCTGTGGATGTCTGATGCCTGATGCTGGTGGATGTCTGATGTCTGATGCCTGATGCTGGTGGATGTCTGATGCCTGATGTCTGTTGCCTGATGCTGGTAGATGTCTGATGTCTGATGCCTGATGCTGGTGGATGTCTGATGCCTGATGATTGTGGATGTCTGATGCCTGATGTCTGATGATTGTGGATGTCTGATGCCTCATGCTGGTGGATGCCTGATGTCTGATGCTGGTGGATGTCTGATGCTTGATGTCTGATGCCTGATGCTGGTAGATGTCTGATGCCTGATGTCTGATGCCTGATGTCTGATGCTGGTGGATGACTGATGCCTGATGTCTGATGCTTGTGGGTGTCTGATGCCTGTGGATGTCTGATACCTGTGGATGTCTGATGTCTGATGCCTGATGCTGGTGGATGTCTGATGTCTGATGCCTGTGGATGTCTGATGCCTGTGGATGTCTGATGCCTGTGGATGCCTGATGCCTGTGGATGTCTGATGCCTGTGGATGTCTGATGCCTGCGGATGTCTGATGCCTGCGGATGTCTGATAATTGTGGATGTCTGATGTCTAATGCCTGTGGATGTCTGATGCCTGTGGATGTCTGATGCCTGATGTCTGATGCTGGTGGATGTCTGATGCCTGATGCTGGTGGATGTCTGATGCCTGATGTCTGATGCCTGATGCTGGTAGATGTCTGATGTATGATGCCTGATGTCTGATGATTGTGGATGTCTGATGCCTGATGTCTGATGCCTGATGCTGGTAGATGTCTGTCTGATGCCTGATGCTGGTGGATGTCTGATGCCTGATGTCTGATGATTGTGGATGTCTGATGCCTGATGTCTGATGATTGTGGATGTCTGATGCCTCATGCTGGTGGATGCCTGATGTCTGATGCTGGTGGATGTCTGATGTCTGATGCCTGATGTCTGATGCCTGATGCTGGTAGATGTCTGATGTCTGATGCCTGATGTCTGATGATTGTGGATGTCTGATGCCTGATGTCTGATGCCTGATGCTGGTAGATGTCTGTCTGATGCCTGATGCTGGTGGATGTCTGATGCCTGATGTCTGATGATTGTGGATGTCTGATGCCTGATGTCTGATGATTGTGGATGTCTGATGCCTCATGCTGGTGGATGCCTGATGTCTGATGCTGGTGGATGTCTGATGCCTGATGTCTGATGCCTGATGTTGGTGGATGTCTGATGCCTGATGTCTGATGCTGGTAGATGTCTGATGCCTGATGTCTGATGCTGGTGGATGTCTGATGCCTCATGCTGATGGATGCCTGATGTCTGATGCTGGTGGATGTCTGATGCTTGATGTCTGATGCCTGATGCTGGTAGATGTCTGATGCCTGATGCTGGTGGATGCCTGATGCCTGATGTCTGATGCTGGTGGATGTCTGATGCCTGATGTCTGATGCCTGTGGATGTCTGATGCCTGTGGATGTCTGATGATTGTGGATGTCTGATGATGTCTGATGCTGGTGGATGTCTGATGCCTGATGCCTGTGGATGTCTGATGCCTGATGTCTGATGCCTGATGCTGGTAGATGTCTGATGCCTGATGCTGGTGGATGTCTGATGCCTGATGTCTGATGATTGTGGATGTCTGATGCCTGATGCTGGTGGATGTCTGATGCCTGATGTCTGATGCTGGTGGATGTCTGATGTCTGATGCTGGTAGATGTCTGTTGCCTGATGTCTGATGCTGGTGGATGTCTGATGCCTGATGTCTGATGCTTGTGGATGTCTGATGCCTGATGCTTGTGGATGTCTGATGCTTGATGTCTGATGCTTGTGGATGTCTGATTCCTGATGCCTGTGGATGCCTGATGCTTGTGGATGTCTGATGCCTGATGCTTGTGGATGTCTGATGCCTGATGCTTGTGGATGTCTGATGCTTGTAGATAACTGTGTGAGTGTGTGATGTGTGTGCCTGTGGCAGTTTTTGATCCTTATACACATATAATGACTCCTGAAGCACAGATGATTTATAAGGGCGATATATCACATTCATAAAATGTGCTTAAGGTGTTACATGTGCACTGTTGGAACACCGTACAAGTGTCAAGTTGGTGCATTATATTTGCTTATTGCTTTACAATACAAGGGACTTTTTTATTATTAAGTGTCACCACTTTGCCAACTGCTCCTCACTGAAACTCTCCAATTCAGGGTGTCTTATACTTCAGGGTTAAATGTGAGTTTAAATGTCTAGGAATAAGTCAGTAACAAAAACTACCAGTGGGATGTACTACACCCAGACTTCTCAAGTCACTATGTGTTCTGACACACCATCACCAAGTGGGGGAGCGAGCTTAGAGTGCTCTTCCTAGGCTCCCTGCCCTACCTCCCTGGCTAGAAGAATCTGGAAGGGGGTGGCTTCCATTGCAGGAGGTACAGCTCCCGCCTCCTGGCACATCCTCTCCTGGTACATCAGCTGGTCTCTCCATTCAGGAACACTCAGTAGCTGCCCCCACAAGGTGCACTCTGGGGCAGTAATACTCCCTGCATTTTATCGGGGCTCACAGGCTCTGCTGGCCCCCCAGATAACTTCAGAATGTCAAACTCCTCAGCGAGGGATGTCTAACATAGACCCAGGAGGGCCCCACCCAGTGCTTAATTTGAGGCAGTAGTTTACGGTGCTCGACACCAGCAATTAATTGTCAACATCGGCACTTATCACAGTCTGCCACATGGTGGCGCTGTTTGTGTGATTTAGAGATAAGCAGAACAATAGTTTTATTATTTCATTATACATTAAAAACAACAGATACCTGCAGCCCAAACCATTCTTATAGCTGTGGAGGCCTCTAACAGTCTGAATTGTCACACTGGTAGCAGTCTGATGATTAATAGTTGTGCAGGTAATGTAATGGCAATTTTGACAGGGGCAATGTGTAGTGCAAGCTGCAGTGGCCTCCTGGCGAGAGCCCTGGCAATTATTTCTTTACAAATTGAGCACTGGCCCACCCCTGTCACATTTTGGGGATAGCTACATAAGATAAATGTACACACAGTAAGTTAAAGTGCATTTATGGGATCAGCACTTACAGAGAAAATCTTGCAAAGATGCTACCCCTCCTGGACATACCTAGTACCCCTCTCAAACCCACCAGTCACTGTGACAATGTTGCACCTTTGCAAGCACTTTTTGGACAGGAAGCGAACAATGCTTCACAGTTGGGAGGGTGCGAATAAAACGTCAGGAGTGCATGTGGGAGCGGGACAACAAACTGGCACAGTGAAGAAACGAAACAGGATTTGGGGGCCTGCGAGGAGGAATCCTCCTGAAACAAGCATTTGCAAAGCAATAGGTCTCGCATTTACGCAAGTTTAAACTATTGGCATTGTAAATGACAATGCCTTTTATTTATGTTTTGGTTTGTACAACATAAATTAAAGGCATTGTCATTTACAATACCATTTACAATACCAATAGCTCCAAAACTCGCAGTTGCGAGACCTATTGCATTGCAAATGCTTGTTAGCTGATTGTGTGAGAAAATGTTCTAGTTGCCCATATGAAATAAACAGACTTGTGTGACATTGCAGTATTAGGTTTAGACATCATGTAACACTGATCACGTTTGCATGCTGTTTTTTTTTGTTGGTCTTTACCAACAATGTTCTGTACTCTTCTGTTCTGAACAGGAGCCACATATCGGAGGAGAAGGCATGAAAGGGGCTGGATTGTCAGAGGACCAGTTGCAGCTGCTACAAAGGTTTCGCCCATCAAGTGCATCTTTACAAGACGCAGAGAGCCATTCTCTCATTTCTTCCACCACAGTCACAGCGGACTTGGATTGCTTAGTGAACAGGGACAGTATAGGATTTTTTATTGCCAAATTTATTAAAAGGTGAGGACTGTCGTCATTCTTTTGCAAGATTAGAATAGTCACCTCTGTGAAGGAAGTTCGGAATCTTCCAAGTCTTGGTAATTGCTGTCGTGGAGTTGTCAAGACAACAGAACAACGACACGGTTGTCATAGCAGCAGACAATCTGCCAGTTGTTTAACTTATATCAAGAGACCACAGGTTAAGGAACATCATGATCAGGTGTGGTGTCTTGGTTGATGAAACTCGCTTTTTTGCAGAGCATATAAATAAAACAATAATTTAGTCCTTGGTTTCAGAGCCCGGAAATAAACATGTGACTGTGTTCTTGCTCCATTGCATTTAAACGTTTCTTCTCACTTTCTTCACATTTAACACACATTTTATGCTTCAGCGTTTTACTTTTGCATAATTCCAGTAAAGTTATTCTTGTGATTTAAAAAAAAATATTAATTTCAAGCAGCAAAAATGTGATTTTACCTTCTTAATGCTGGCCTGCGTACAAATATTTTTCCAGTGTCCTGGCATCTGCTGCCACAGTCTTTCTCGTACAGAGATATCTGAACTACCAACCAACAGAAAGCACATCTTACAATTATGGCGTCTTTTTCCATTATTATCAAATTCCTTCTACTTTTTAACACCACCACCAGTGGGACATATCTGTAATTAATGCCGTGCGGTTTGGGGATGGTAAGCATTGCTGCTCGTTTAACAGGATTGGGCCACTTGCAGCCTACTGTTTGTGGAGCTTAGAGGCGGCCTGCTATGATAGTGACACTCTCAGCAGCAGATGATGAATAGGGCTCCATTCCACAGTCCGCACAAGAGCAGGTCTGGCAGGGCTCTTTGCCCCAGCTCAACCCCTCCGAGCGCAGTCTGACACCTGCTGCTACTTCAATCCAAACGTCCATTCTAAGGGGCATGTACGAACAATCTAGAGAGAAGACAAACCAACACACACAGATACAACACGCGGACAACGAGGCAGACGTATAGAGACAGAGAAACAGGTAAAGAACGAGAGAGAGAGGAGGACAAGGAAATGAGGCTGGTAGAGAGCGAGGCAGAGAAGGAAAAGGAGAATTTCAGAGTTGAACAGCAAGTGGGAGAAAGTGAGAAACTAAGAGTGAGGGAAACAGTTTTGTTGTTGGACCTGTGGAGGCTGTCATCAGCTGGTAATGTGAATGGGGGCGTCGTTTTTACCAGTTGCTGTATATATGTAGGATTCCATTACAAGTTTTGTTGTGATCACCTGGGCATGTGTAGACAGGTTATACGTATTACTGAATGGCAGCACTCACTATCTGGCTGGGTCTCCTGGCGCTGATCTTAAAACATTCTAGCCAAGCAGGTTAGTGGTCAGCTTTTTCTTGAAGACAGCCAATGAGAAAAGGAGACGGATATTCACAGGTAGTGAACAAATTCCAGATGACACGATATGCTCGACATGTGGGCGATATTGCTGGGAATGTGGAGGGTTTCTGTACCTTACTTGGTATGTCAAAGCTAGCCATGCCTATTACTGGACAGGTCGATGTGCATGGTGGCTGAACATTGATATCTGAAAGAGACACGTTAGTGACAGATTCCTTACCTTAGAATATCCCCAGGCGTCAGGCTGGATCCGGAAAGTTTTTTGCGTAGCAGTACCCTTGCGCGTCGGTAGGCGGCGTCGTGCGGCTCCGCGTCCGTCGTCGGCATCGTGATCGCCGGGATGACGTCGCGGGCAGTACTTAGGCGCCGCCCCTGCGCGCTGACGTCAGTTCTTCTTTTTCCGCGCCAGCAAGCGCAGATCCGGGAAGAGCAGTGCCCTGGTCATTTTTTTACCATACTTTTTGATGAATTTTTCACTGTTTTTCTCAATCGACTTCAAGGTGTCGTAGGGATGCCCGGGTTTAAACGTAGCGGCGCCTGTGCTCGGATGATGTCCGTCACAGACCCGCATTGGGAGTGTCTCTTCTGCCTCGGCCGAGTCCACGACACGGAGTCTTGTACCGACTGCCAGGCCCTCAACCCGAAAGCTTTGCGAGAGCGGTCTCGAAAGCTCCTCGAGGCCCGGCATTCGGCTCCGCGGAAGCCCCGGTCGCGTGAGAGGTCCAGGGGTCGATCGCGGAGTCCACACCGGTCGTCGGCATCGAAGTCTTCTTCGTCCGGTAAGTCGAAACACAAAAAGTCCAAAAAGCATCATCGCTCTAGGACTTCGCCTCGCCGGTCTCGCGACTCGGCTGAGGCCCCTCCCGGCACCGTCCCCGCCCCCGCGGCCCCGGACATGCCTGTGGAGTCGCCCCCGCAATACCCGTCCTTCCCGGGTTCGGGGCGGATCCGGCCCAAGTGCAGGAATTCCTGTCGGCCATGGCCCGCCTCTTCGGGCCTCCAGGTCCCTCCGGTGCGCCTTCGGGCCCCGCGGGCCCTGATGGGGTTGCTCCGGCGTCGCCGACGGCTCCGGCCCCGGCGTCGCACGTGCCTCCAGCCTCGATCCCGGCTCCGGCTTCGGCCCAAGCCTCGATCCCGGCTCCGCAACCCCCATCGACGCCGGTCGACCTAACGACACCTCCGCCGGCGCCGATGTCTCCGGTGCCGTTCTCGACGCCGCCTGGGGCTCCGGGCGGCGTCGTTCCCCAGTTCCTTCCGGCTCCGGACATGGACCCGGACCGACGTCGCTCGACGCCGGTTCCGGCGCCGATGAGACCTTGGGTCCCAAATGTCCCTCCTCCCCCTTATTTTGAACCTGAGGAGGACCAGGAGGACTGGGAGGGGTCTGATGACCCTCTGACACAACAGACCAGTACGATGAGGACTGGACAGAGGGTCTAGGGGATGCCAGTGGTCTAGATACTTACCCTGACACTGGCATGCTGTCTCCTCCCGTGGCTACGGAGGAGGGAGCCAATTTTGCAACAGTGTTGCGTAGGGCGGCTGGAGCCTTACATCTCCAACTCCCTGCTGTGGCGGTCAAGGTTAATCTCTTGACAGAGGTGCTTCAGCCGGCAGCCTCCTCTACGGAGACTGTGCTGCCGTTTAACGACGCCCTCACTGACGTTCTTTTGGGCGCCTGGTCCAAGCCCAACACAGGGGCTCCTGTGGATAGGAACGTGTCCCGACGCCATCGCCCAGCTCCGGGCGACCCCCTGTTTCTCTCTGTCCACCCCACCCCTGAGAGCTTGGTTGTCCAAGCCTCCGCTTCCCAAACCGCCTTCCCTACCGCCCCTCCGGATAGGGAATCCAAACGCCTGGATCAATTTGGGAAGAAGGGTTTTTCTTCCTCCAGTGCTGGCTTGCGGTCCATCAACACCGCTTGCCTTTTGGGCCGATATACCCACTCCTTGTGGGATTCGGTGGCGAATGTTTTGCCCCAGTGTTCTGAGGAGGTCCAGACACTGCTTTCCCGCGCCATTGCGGAAGGAAGGGATGCGGCCAAATACACAATCCGATGTGGCCTTGATACCGCCGACTCGCTGGGCAGGTCTATTGCAACGACGGTGGCGCTACGACGCCACGCCTGGCTGAGAACCACTGGTTTTTCAGGGGATGTCCAGAATACTCTCATGGACATGCCCTTTGATGGAGTCGGTCTTTTTGGGTCCAAAGCAGACCATGCGTTGGAGCGCTTTAAGGACTCACGGGCTACTGCAAAGTCCCTGGGCCTTTCTGCTACACACCCTCCGCTGACTTCTGCTTTTCGCCCCTATCGTGGCCACGGTAGGGGCGCCCCTTCACGTCAGCAGCCCAGCCACCGGCCCGCGCAGCAGGCGTCTTCGCGTGGCCGAGGACGTGGATTCCGCCGTGGCGGATCGGGCAACCAGCGTGCGGGTCAGGCCACCACCTCCAACCCGTCCGCGGCCTCCAAACCCTCCTAGTCCCTCCCTTTCAGGTGCACAGTACGCCGGTAGGGGGCAGGGTCCGCCATCACCTTCCCCACTGGCGTACCATCACCTCGGACAGGTGGGTCTTGGACATTGTCCGAAGGGGCTACTCCCTCCCCTTCGAGTCCACCCCCCAGCCATGCCACCTCAATTCCACCGCATGTCAGGGGATCACTTGGTACTTCTGCAGAAGGAAGTCACGGCCCTCTTGGCCAAGAGGGCCATCGAGCATGTTCCGACCCCAGAAGTAGGGCGTGGTTGCTACTCCCACTACTTCCTGGTGCCCAAAAAGGACAAGGAGGACATGCGTCCTATCTTGGACCTCCGGAACGTCAATCGCTTCCTCCGGAAGGAGAAGTTCAAGATGCTCACCCTAGCTCAGGTCTTGACTGCCCTCGACCCTGGAGACTGGTTGGTAGCGTTGGACTTGCAGGACGCATATTTCCACATCCCCGTCCTGCCGGCCCACCGGCGTTACCTTCGGTTCACGGTAGGCCCCGAGCATTTTCAGTTCACCGTGCTCCCCTTTGGCCTTACCAGTGCCCCTCGGGTGTTCACGAAAGTGTTGGCGGTGGTCGCAGCTCATCTGCGCCGGGCAGGGGTTTCAGTCTTCCCCTACCTCGACGACTGGCTGCTGAAGGCGGGCTCGTCCCAGGCAGTCGTCTCCCACCTCCAGACTACGGCCGAACTCCTGCACTCGCTGGGGTTCTCCATCAATGTGCCGAAGTCGCATCTGATTCCCTCTCCACAGCTCCTTTTCATCGGAGCGGTTCTGGACACGACGCAGTTTCGGGCCTATCCTCCCGAACGGCGAGTCCGGGATATTCAGGCTATGATTCCGATCTTTCAGCCTTTATCCTGGGTTTCGGTACGGATGACCCTGAGGCTGCTGGGCCTCATGGCCTCCTGCATCCTGCTGGTCAATCATGCCAGATGGCATATGCGGGCTCTGCAGTGGGACCTGAAGTTCCAGTGGGCGCAGCACCAGGGCAACCTGTCCGATCACGTCCAGATCTCGGAGGGGACTGCAAAACAGTTGCAGTGGTGGCTCTCGAACCGGCAATGGGTCATGGGCAAATACCTCTCCCTTCCCCAGCCAGAGCACACAGTTGTGACGGACGCGTCCCTTCTGGGATGGGGCGGTCACATGGGAGAGGCGGAGATCAGAGGCCTCTGGTCTCCGGCGGAGTCCCGGCTCCATATCAACCTTCTGGAGCTCCGGGCGATCCGACTTGCACTCAAGGCATTCCTTCCCTCTGTCAAAGGGAAGGTGGTGCAGGTGTTCACAGACAACACCACCGCCATGTGGTACTGCAACAAACAGGGCGGGGTGGGGTCGTGGACCCTTTGTCAGGAGGCTCTGCGCCTCTGGACATGGCTGGAACATCAGGGCATGTTCCTGATGGTTCAACACCTGGCAGGTTCCCTGAACGCCAGGGCGGACGAACTCAGCCGCAGGTGCATGATGGATCACGAATGGCGTCTTCACTCGGAAGTGGCGCAAGGACTCTTTCTACATTGGGGAGAGCCTTGGTTAGATCTATTCGCCACCGAAGAGAACGCGCAATGTCATCAGTTCTGCGCGTTGGAATTTCCAAGGCGGCACTCGCTCGGCGACGCTTTTCGTCACGAGTGGAGTTGCGGTCTATTGTACGCCTTTCCGCCTATACCACTTCTACCCAGAGTGTTGAAGAAGATTCGGCACGACCGGGCCCAAGTCATTCTTGTGGCTCCGGACTGGGCTCGAAGAGTTTGGTATCCCGAGCTACTCAATATGAGCGTAGATCCCCCGATCCGTCTGCCTCTTCGGGAGGATCTTCTGTCGCAGCAGCAGGGGACGGTCCTCCACCCGAACCTGTCCAGCCTCCACCTGCTTGCGTGGAGATTGAGCGGCGGCAGTTGATTCCTTTCGACTTGCCTCCCGAAGTTTGTGATGTGATTCTGGCAGCCAGGCGTCCCTCCACTAAGGTGGTATACGCCTGCAGGTGGAACAAATTTGTGGCATGGTGCACAGCAAAGGCTGTGAATCCCCTTTCTGCCCCTCTTTCTGAGGTCCTTCTGTTCCTTCTCTCTCTGGCCCAACAGGGTTCTGCCCTGGGTACCATCAAGGGTTATCTTTGTGCTATCTCGGCCTTCCTCAGGCTCCCTGATCAGCCCTCCCTTTTCAAGTCCCCTGTTGTTAACAGGTTCTTAAAAGGCATTACACACCTCTTCCCTCCTGTTCCGTTTGTGATGCCTCAGTGGGACTTGAACTTGGTTCTTACCTTTTTAATGTGCGCTCCCTTTGAGCCTCTACATAACTGTCCTCTTCGTCTTCTGACTCTGAAGACAGCCTTTCTGGTGGCCATCACCTCCGCTCGGCGGGTGAGTGAGCTCCAGGCTCTATCTTGTAAACCCCCCTTTCTGTCTGTTCATCCAGACAAGGTTGTTCTTCGGACGCGTCCGTCCTTCTTGCCAAAGGTGGTTACTGCTTTCCACATTGGGCAGACCATCACTTTGCCCACCTTCTTTCCGCCTCCGCATCCTTCCAGAGAGGAAGAGAGGCTCCACCGTCTGGACCCAAAACGTGCGCTCTCCTTCTATATCGACCGCACAAAACACTTCCGGGTGGATGACCAGCTCTTTGTTGGCTACGTGGGCGCCAAAAAAGGTCGGGCGGTGCACAAACGAACTATCTCCCGCTGGGTTACTTTGTGCATCAAGACCTGCTATTCTTTGGCTAAAAAGGAGCCTCCTGTTGGGCTGCGTGCCCATTCCACCAGGGCAACGGCTGCTACAACGGCCTTGGGCCGCGGTGTTCCGCTGCCGGTTATCTGTCAGGCAGCTACGTGGGCCTCGCTGCACACGTTTACAAAGCATTACTGCCTTGACAGTCAGGTCCGGAGGGACGGCTTCTTTGGCCGTTCTGTCCTCCAGGACTTCCTTGTCTGATCTTTGTTCGCAGACCCACCACCGGGGTTGGTATTGCTGGGGTATCTATTCTAAGGTAAGGAATCTGTCACTAACGTGTCTCTTTCAGATGCACAAGTTACTAACTTGTGTAACGATATATCTGTAAGAGACAGTAGTTAGTGACAGATTCCTTACCGCCCCACCCATCCTCCCCGTTCTGCGAACTGATTTCTAGGGTTAAGGACATCCCTTTCAGGGCCCTAGTATTTTTCAGACACCTATGTCCGCTTCTTGCATGGCTCTGCGTTCCTGGCGCGGAAAGTCGTGTACAGAACTGACGTCAGCGCGCAGGGGCGGCGCCTGAGTACTGCCCGCGACGTCATCCCGGCGATCACGACGCCGACGACGGACGCGGAGCCGCACGACGCTGCCTACCGACGCGCAAGGGTACTGCTACGCAAAAAACTTTCCGGATCCAGCCTGACGCCTGGGGATATTCTAAGGTAAGGAATCTGTCACTAACTACTGTCTCTTACAGATATATCGTTACACAAGTTAGTAACTTGTGCGTTGTGCAGCATGAATCCTTTTCTGGATTCACAACTGTTCAACACCAGAAGCCACAAGCGATGACAAATGTTGAGAAGAGGAGCCTTCTCAGTACCGATGGGGACCCGTCAAGCCAGGAACACGTGTCTGGAGAATGCACGTGGGTGAGGCAGCAGGGGAGATGGAGTATACCCCCTTCATTAGTTGAGCACCAGCAGTGTGGGCCATTGAATGTCGCACTAGTGTATAATAGTGTTATAATGTATTTTGCCAATGCTCTACTTATCGTGACCCCACTGCTATGAGGTCACAGAAAATTCAGAATCAGCACAAATGACAAGGAGCATATAATTATATAATCAATTTTGCTCTATTTACAGCAGTATAACCCATTTAAAAGAAATATTCTATCATTAAATGTTGAGGATTAAATATCCAATCATATTCATCAGGAGTCTTGTGCGTAAGTTTCAATCCACTTTATTGAAGTTTTATTCATTGTAACAATACCACCTCAGCCAACGCGTTTCGTCTTTGCGGACTTCATAAGGGTTGGGTTGTTAGTGGAAAACTAATGTAGTACCAAAAATGAAGAAATGTCCGATGAGCACCATATCCAGTAATGTTTCAAAATAGTAAGTTGTAAGGTGGTGTAAATTCCTTTGTTCATTCAAGTCACCTTCCCATAATGAGAATAAGAGCGCCTGTGTATATACCCCCTTCAAATTCTGCTTCCACAAACCTGCCACAAGAAGTGTGCACAGAAGGATCCGTATGAGTTTGAAATCTGAGCCTTCCAAAGGTCCATAGTGCCGAGGCCTACACAAAATCTCGGCACAAATCCCTCTAGGTGCGGCAGAGACAATACCTAGGAGACAACGCCATGGCCCACACATGGAAAAAGCAACCTTTCCTGAATGAGTTGGGTCTGTCCAGCGAAAAGGAAGAGCAAAGCATAGAGGGCAGTGAACTGGCATAGGGAGGAGTGTCTGACGTCAAAGAAAACGTGATTGATGCCAAGACAATGAAGGCCGTGAGGAAAGTTGTGAAGTAATCTGAACGTAGGAAGTGGCAAAAGATAACAAAGCATCTTAAAGGCTCGGACTCAAAACCCTTGAAGACCACCTTAACGTTGAAACAGTCGAAGGATAGCAGAAACAGTGAGAAACACAAGGGATAACAATGGGGGCAGGCCTTCGAAACACTCCAACACTGGCAGGCACGCAAGAGAGGGTGAAGGATAAGGAGTGAAGGCCTGTAGGGAGCTGGCTCTCTATATAGTGCACCAAAATGAATTACATTGTGCAGTGATTCCAGGCAAACCCCCAAAGCAATTGCAGAGGCACAAATGGGTAAGTACTTTTCGAGTTATCAATTTTTACAGTTTTCAGAAATGGACACTTGATGCATTTTCTGGACCAGCAATGGAGGAAAAACATGTATTGCATTCGGGCACTTGTCAGCGCTGGCAGCACTCCTGCAGATGAAGAAGTACTGATGAGTCCCTAAAGGGGTTTCGCATACCATCAAAACCCTGGGAGCCAAAAGCGAGAGAAGATGAACAACTGGAGATCGAACCTCCCAGATGCTGTAGCCCCGCAAGGAAGAGCAGGACTTTGGTTATGAGGACAAAGACTCAAATATTCTTGTGGGACAGGAACATCAGGAGGACATGTGGCAAGACCTCAACTCCAATTCAACCAAGGAAGATGTCAACAGTTATCCCTTGAGGCCCTCTTCACTGGATGGCTTCTCCATGTACAATGCACTCATCAGGAGGGCGTCCGACAACTACGGAGTGCAAATAGAGGAGGGAAAAGAGGATTCCTGTTTCCTCCTTGAAATGCTGATACCATTGCAAAACAGGAAATTGTACCTTCCAATGCTGCTGAGCATCCTTGGCCAAATAAAGAAGGCCTTCGGAGAACCAGCGACAACCAAGGCTATAAAACCCATGAGTCAAGAAAAAATACAAGCTCTCCTTGCAGGACCCCATCTACATCAAGGCGAATGTGGCAGCATACTCCATCATGATAGCAACAGCAAGAAAGATAGGTAATTCCTGCACATCAGAGGAGCCATTACCAGACGTAGCCCAAGAGGATGTACCTGGTGGGAAGAAAGATAGCAAGAGAAACAGCAACGCTGTGGAGGATGGCGAACTGCAACACTCTCCTCAATCGCTACGGCTCCAGCTCTGGATGAGATAGAGGTCCTCAAGAAACATCTCCCTGAGGTGTACAAGAAGGGGGCCTAGACAGTGATACAAGAGGGCAAAAACATAGCCAACTTCTTTCCCAAATCAGCCCTTGGAGCAGCAGACACAGCCCCAGGCAAATGTGTACCAGGACAATCCTCCGGAGGCACGCGTGGTCGAGAGTATCGAGACTCAAGATGCAGGTGCAAACGTCTTCCATCAACATGCCCCTCACAGGCAATGCTCTATTTGGCCTGGCAGTGGATAAGTACTGCAGTAGACAATGAAACAGCGAAGGAAATTGGAGCATTGCTGATCCGTGGGTCCTTGAAGCGGGAAAGCGGGCCATATAGAAGACCAGCAAGCAGAGGAGGCTGCAGCACAACACAGCCCCTCAGCAACAGGGATTCGCTCAGCCAACTACAACACAAACAGAACGCCGACAAGGGCAGTGTCTGTCATTTCGCAGGAGAGCAAGAGGGAGAGACAGCCAAGCAGGTGATTCACTTGGACTGCACCCCCAGCACAAAACACTTGTGGGGCGGAAGAATAGGGAAATTCCTCCAGGAGTGGTGGTGGAGGACAATCACCTCAAGCAAATGTATTCTGAATATAATAAAACAGGGCTGCTGTATAGAACTCACCAACTGGCCTCCCCGCTACTACCAAAGAAAAGGCCTCCTACAAAGGAGGAGCTCATACAACTACATCAGGAGTTGAAAGCGCACATCAGAAAACAAGCGTCACAAAAGGCTGCAGGGAAAGCCATCTACTCATCATATTTCCTAGTGCCAAATCAAGGTCTGACATTAAGACCAATCGTAGACCACAGGTACCTAAACATGTCCATGTGAACACAACGCTTCAGAATGACATCTCTGCAAGCAGTCATCCTACGTTTAAGCAAAGCACGCTATAGGACCACAATAGATCTAAAGTACTTACACAGCCCAATAAATTAAAGTCAGATAGTATCTCGGATGCATCCTAGACAAAGTACACTTCCAGTTCAAAGTGCTACTCTTTGGCATAAAATCCACACCAAGGATATTGAAACAAAGTGCCTAGCGGCAGAAGCCGCACATCTCAGTAGACATGGACGCCTGGCAAGTAAAGGCAGACTCAAAGCACAAATGTCAACCGCACATAGAAATGCTGACCCGGACACTGCCCAAACTAGGGTTCTTATAAACCAGGAAAAGTCATACCGCCCCAGAACCAACAGATCAAGCTTTCCTGTACCTGAAGGGTCAGTCTCTGAAAGCAAGGAAAGTAATGAAACTAAATGGTTTGATGGTATCATGCATCCTACTCATACCACATTCCAAATTCCAGACTACACTTGTGGCCAATCCAGTAGTAGCTGAACCACTGTGATCACAATCGACAGAGTTGTGAGAATCGACTGGTTCTCACAGGAAGGATACAGAATGAGATAAGCTGGTTTCCACCACTACAGACACATTCCACACAGGTTTGGGAACACACATGGGCAACCTAAAGATCAGGAGCCTCTTGAGCCCAAGGGAGGTGGCGAACACATAAACCTGTTGGAACTCAAGACAGTGTTCCTAGTATGTAGTAACCTGTATTACATTTAACTTGTTACTTTCTCCCTAGCTGCTCAGCCAGTGTGAATGTGATGCATGGAATGTTGGTGTGATGGTCTTGAATGGAATGTTTGGGTGCCTGGATGCTTGAGTCTGACAGTTGGAGTTTGGGCTGAGCAGCAGGCAGACTGCTCCTGGTGGGGCTGCATCACAAGAACTCAACTACTTGTAACTGTAACTAATAAATCTACACGAAACTACATCTTGGCTACCGACCTCATCACTACAGATTTTTGGCGACGATCTGGAAACATACCCATGCGTACTACTAGATTTACAGAAGCTGTCATGGACTGGACATTGGAAAACTAAAGAAACCTACAAAAACTTAGGAAAAAAGAATCAACACTGAAGCACCAGGCCTGCCAGCCCCACCAGTGTCCTTGTCAGTGGACAGCCCGGCCTGGACATGCTTCATTGGTCTACTAAATTTGATTTTAATGCAAGTGGATAACTGCTGTGAGCACGTCCACTTCTCATCTAGTAATCTCAACATCGGTCGGCTCTAGGGAGAGCATGTGTCTGTTCACATCGTCATATTTTATTGGTCATAGTACAATGTTTGACTGGCCGAGTCGTGTTCTATGTCCGCACAGGAGGAAAAGTCTTCCCAGGAAGTTACTACAACGCTGTAATTCAGCATGAGGAAAAGTCTTCCCAGCAAGTCACTACAACGCTCTATTTCAGCCTCTATCTACAGCATTCATTCTTGGTGAGTTCTCTCCATGGTATTATACGTATCTCAGCCTGCTAACTGAAAGGGGAGATGAGCCGCTACTCAGAAGCCATACAAATGCGTATTTATATGCTTGCACGCAAGCGGTTAACTGCTATGTCCCTGTCACGGTTTTGTCTTCACTCATCGTAAGGACGTGAGGGGTCACTCGTGTGTTTATTTTAAGGCTACTAGTCAGCAAGGCTGTTTTCCATTTATTTTCAAGGCACCATTAACTTGACTGTTTGGCACAACGATTGCTGGGATTTGTAATACCGCGTGCATGCCTATTGTCATGTGTGCTCGTGGCAGACGTTCAAGCAGTTTAAAATGACTTGTTATCCCAGCACGAGACTTACCTCTTCCTTTTGGCTTGGGGCACACCATGCTTTGACTGTGGATACACGGTGTGAGCTCGTCATAATCCAGCGAGTCTTCAGAAACGCTTCACTCCAGGTATGCGTGCTACGTGTGCAATCTTTGGTGCACACACGCGCCTGGAGCCTCCCGGCGCTCTTCCTACGTGCATGCCGCCATCTTTGCTTGCCATTGCTGTTTCCTCTTGTCCTATCTGTGCTGCGCAGCGGCGCAATGTTTCTTCATCCTTCCATTATGCACGAATATATCTTCAGGACGACACCGTGGATGCCTCAAATTCACCTTTCGGGGTGAGCAGTTGTTTAGCATTTCAACCATCTGTGGGGGTAAACTTGAGGTAGTGGTGCTCCGTTCAGTGCTCACTCGTTGATGGTTGTGGAGGAAGTTTTATGCCTGAGTTGTTATTCTGCATGCAGTCATGAGCACAGTGCCACGGTAGTGGGTGCAGCCTTCTGCTCCAGTTTCTTTTTTCCAAAAAAGGGAGCAACGTCTAGTTTATAATTCCATGGCCAGCCTGGGTTGGAGAAGTTCCTCTGAACATTTGCAAGGGTGAGAAGTCACTCACCGAAGTAGTTGTTGTACACTCATTTGTTTAAGTGTCTAGTTAGAACATGCATTTCTGCTATGTATTCTAGCCTCTGGATGTGTAGAATGTATCATTTCATATTCTTGTGTGTTATTTTGATTGACATGCATGCATTATGGTACACATTTTTTTAAAGTTTACTTTTTACATGTCATTCGACCCTTATATTCTGGGCAGGGAATGTGTTGTAGTCCCATTTCTATTAGTTCACATTTTTACCTCATAGGGGTGTCTAATGGGTATTAGTCCCATATTGGCAAATTGTTTTGTTCGCACTACCAACCTCTACACAGGGGTGTCTAATGGGTGTGAGTCCCATGTATGTACATTGTGTGTCCACACTACCAACCTCTGCACAGGGGTGTCTAATGGGTACCAGTCCCATACTATTGTTTTGCTCACGCTACTAACCTCCACATAGTGGTTCTAATGGGTGTGAGTCCCATGTATTCTATTGTCTTGTTTACGCTACTAACCTCCATGGGGTTTCTAATGGGTACGAGTCCCATGTGTTCTGTTATTCTGTTCACGCTTCTAACCTCCACATAGGGGTTCTAATGGGTATGAGTCCCATGTGTTCTATTGTTCTGTTCACGCTACTAACCCCACGTTGGGTTCTAATGGGTTTTAGTCCCATGTGTGCCATTGTTTTGTTCACGCTACTAACCTTTTCTTACGGTTTCAAGTTTATGGTGTAAGTCACCCTGTGCTACGTGTACGCATTTATTTGCAAACGGTGTGTAAGTCGTTTGTGCTGCACGTTTGTTGTACGGTGCATTTCTTCACCATTTGCCACACTCGTGGTTGTCTGCCCCTAGGTCATTGTGGCTGTTTGGACAGCAGTCAACCTTCTTTTTTTTCCTTTACCCTACTTTTATATATAGGTTGTTGTTGGGTGTGGGTGTTCCACGTTGTTTCTGGTCCATCCTTTCACCTGTGTTGTTGGGAAAGGTCTTTTGGGTGTCCTTCATCTATTTTTACTGTTCTTATTTAAATTTTACATTCAAGGAGGATGGGAGGGTGATATATATTATGTATTTGTCTACGCATCTCCTCTATATTGTTTCTATTCTTCTTGTACATATCATGTATATTTTCTCTTTGCATTTTCTCTCTCTTGTACTTACGTTTGCATAGCTCCTGAGTATTTGCTTTCATGTTCACGCTGGTTTTTCTTGGTATCTATGCTTTGATCCTTTCACGTTTGGGTTTACTTTCTTCTTGCTTTTTCTCTACTGTTGCACTTTTCTATTTCTTAGGTTCTCCTTGTTTAAACCCTTTCTTATTTGCGGTTTCTATTTTTGTGTTGTGGAAGAAGGGAGGATGTGTAGTAACCTGTCTTACATTTATCTTGTTACTTTCTCCCTAGCTGCTCAGCCAGTGTGAATGTGGTGCATGGAATGTTGGTGTGATGGTCTTGAATGGAATGTTTGGGTGCCTGGATGCTTGAGTGTGACAGTTGGAGTATGGGCTGAGCATCAGGCAGACTGCTCCTGGTGGGGCTGCATCACAAGAACTCAACTATTTGTAACTGTAACTGTAACTAATAAATCTACATGAAACTACATCTTGGCTACGGACCTCATCACTACATAGTGTTGAAGTTCTTCCTGGCGCACTTAAAAGGAAAGACCGTGTTGATCCAGGCAGACAACATGTTCTATCTCAACAAATGGGGGGAAAGGATCTTTCCAACTGTTGCAACTAGCACAGGACCTATGAATATGGGTAATTCAAAGACCCACAACCCTGGTGGTGATACTCCTACCAGGCTGTCGAAAGATCAAAGCAGACAGCCTAAGAAGGCAAGCAAACACATCCTATGAAAGGGAACTAAAGGAAGAAACACTGGCAAACATTTTCAAGAAGCAGGCTCCCAAATCTTAGATCTGGTCAAAAACACAAAATGGCAAGATTTCACTTCCAGGTACCCACACCCTTGGTCCAGGGCGAATGCTCTGTCGAACTGGTCAGGGACATTTGTGTATGCCTTTCCACTGATTCCTCCGCGGTAATACTGGAGCTTTCCCTCGATAGTAGCCCAACCCCCTCTAGATGGACTCTTGATAGGTTACTACTAGGGGAGCAGGAGATTATAAAGTTTTTTAAACGAAACGCCGTAGAATACTTTGAATTAAATAATGACTCTGCCCCCATACACATTAAATGGGATGCTTATAAAGCTTTTTCTCAGAGGAGCGGCACTTAGAAGGGAAGAGAACAATAACAAAGTGAAGGAGTTAGAGTGGAAAATTGGAGAAATTCACAAGGCACTGACTAGCTGTAACGACCCCTGTAAAAAAAATAAAATTACAAAATCAGATTAAAGAGGCTAAGGGATCCTTAACAGAATATCTGGAAGGAGTGGTGCAAAAAAAGTGGAATGCTAGCAAGTCAGAACACTATGAATATGGTGAGGGCTGTGGGAAGCTACTGGCTTGGAAGGCAAGGGTAGACAATATCAGAAATGTAATCAACGCAATAGAAATTAATAAAACCAGTGAACACTGTCTAGAAGACTCTGACACTTGGAGGGCCTTTGTTAACTTCTTCAAGATCTATATACTAATGATTCAACAGCTACAGAAGAACAAATAGATAATTGGTTAAAGGAGGCTACTCTTCCTATATTAGATCAGAATAAACAGCAGTATCTTAATCCAGAAATTAGTACAGCAGAAGTATACAAAATTGTCAGAGGGCTAAAAAAGGGGAAGGACCAGGCCCGACTGTATACCAAATGAGCTATATAAGGTTTTGAAAGATTAACTTACTCCCATTTTAACCGTTCTAATAAATGTAATATACGTAGACTACCTCCCCGCCCCACCATCATGGAATGAAGCTACAATAACAAAAAATGTAAAGCCTAATAAAAACCTAAAAAGGTGTGAATCATATAGGCCCATATCTTTACTTAACAATGATTACAAGATTTACACACAAATATTAGCTAAACGACTAGATAAAGTGATTGGAGGGCTTGTTCATGAAAATCAAAAAGGCTCCATGAAATATAGAAAACTTTACAAACTGACTCATCGTTTGTGAGTGCGATAGACGTGGCTATAGAAATAAACTCCCCTCTAACCATCATAACTGTTGACGCAGCAAAGGCCTTTGATAAGTGAGTTGGCAATTTCTATACGCAGTCATTAAGCAAAGCGGTTTAGGTAACACTTTCCTTAAGGTATTAAGAACCATTTACAAAAAACTGACTACCAGGATATTAATCAATGGTTCTCTCACACCACAATTTCAAATAGGAAGATGCACTCATCAAAGGTGCCCACTATCTCCTTTATTGTTCAATTTATACATTGAACCACTCGCTAGAAGGATCAGGAGTGAACAGAAGATCATGCCTTTCCAATATCACCCGTGGGTTAAAAAAGAGGCCCTCTACGTGGATGACCTGATGATTTATACGCAATAGTTTAAGGGCTCCTTTCCCATAATTGTAAATATTTTATATGACTTTGGGAGAGTTTCGGGTTATCTAGTAAATGAAGACAAAATGGAAATTATGACCTTGAATGGTGTCACTGATAATCCATTAAAAAAAAAAAAGAAATCGGGTATCTAGGAGTACGAGTGGTGAAAGATCTGGATAGCATGGCACAAATAAACGTTAATAGACTTATGTTGGAAACCATGAAACTCCTGCATCTGTGGGCCTACCTTGCCCTCTCTATTTTAGGGAAAACTTACCTAATTACAATGATGATCCTTCCAAAATGTACTTTTATTTTCAATGCATTACCCTTACACTTCAGGGCAGAGTGGTTTACAAAACTAAAGGGGAAACTGAGTAGCTTCATCTTGGCTAACAAAAGTGTGAGAATTGCCTGGAAAAAAATTAAGCAAAAAGAAAACAGATGGAGGCATAGCATTCCCAGACTTTGTTATACTGTTGGGCTTTCCAACTGAAGAATTTTAGGCTCCTACTGACAAACAGCTATCAACAGGTATCCCCAAGTTACCGTGCACTAACAAAAGATCTCCCCGATGAAGGCTATTATTTTATCTTTAATTTTGGTCGCCCTAAAGTTTTTTTAAAGATTAGATTTAAAGAGGTAAGTGCGGCATGCAAACTATGGATCCAAGTCAGAAGGATCCTAGGAATCCCATACTATAGTGACATGGCTCCAATATGGAAGTCTCCCGGAACCCCAGTGTCTACAAGATGTAATTGCCATCCCACTTATTGATGTGGGAATATTAGATGGGGTCAGTTGTTTGAGGAGGGTACCTTGAGCTCATGGGAGTCTCTAGCAAGGTTTGCAAACAATAGGCTCTCTAGATTTAAGTATTACCAAATAGTGAGTTGGTCCCAGGAACAATCTAAAACGGGGGAAAGAACAGAATGGGAGGAGGAACTACAAAGTGCCCAGACACAGATAAAAGAGGTATCTAAATGGTACTGGATATTGGTACAAGCTGAAGATGCCCCCACCCACAATACCAGAGGAGATTTGGAAAGCAGACCCATTTGTTTACCATGTACAGGGCCTACTGTTCTCCTTCAAAGCTCTTGAAACTGGGATGGCAGAAGACGAGGTATTGCCTGAAATTAGCCCTTGAGAATGCAGACGATGTCCATTTACATTGCAAGTGTCCAGATATCCAACTCTTCGGGCTAGAAGTGGTTAATATTTTAACAGAAATAATGAAAAGAGAAACCGAGGTAAGCCTGACTGATTATTTATTGGGATTCTAGAAGGTAAAGGGCCAAAAGGAAAACTGGTGAAATCACAGTCCCACTTACTGTTTATTCTAATAATAATTGCATGCAGGGAAATCTGTAATAAATGGATATCCAACTTCTATCTACCTGCACGGATTGGGTTAACTCAGTGAAGAGTATTGGCAGGATGGATCGTATAAATGGTTCAGTAAAGAGGGTCGAGATATGGGAACCCTTCCTCTCTCTTTCATCAAGTTAGTATTTTTGGTGGGAAGGGAGAAAATATCACGAGGCTGGTCAATGAACTCTAGAAGTCCAAGGATTAAAGACAAACCTCAACATAGGAAGAGTTGAGCGGTGGCTCCCGCAAACCTTACATTAAATGTTTGAAGGAGGCTCGATTTAGGAGGTCATAACCCTCAGAGGTTTGGGTAATGTTTGGCTCTTGGAATGTACCTCCCTCCTATTGTCGCATATGAGGACTAAAAATAACTAAATAAGAGAAAATGCTGCAAAAGGCAGCCGATGGACTGTGGAAAAACAGGTGGGATTTTGTGGTACAATTTCTTCAATGATTGGTTGGTACACAGGATAAATCTTGCACCGCAACAACCACATTCTCAGAACACTTTTTTTTAAATCTAGGAAGGCTCAATCTGAAGGAAAAAACCTCCTGACTTCTTTTCGAAGACAAAGACTCACTCAAGGACTACTGAATCCTGCCGCCACTCACGGACTGGAATTGCTCTCCAAGAATCACCACCTGTTTGGCCACCTGTTTGCCTGCTTTAGGGATACAAAAAGCAGAAGAAGACCTGATTCCAAGTGGACCCAGCTGATCACAGGTAACTTGACCCTGGAAAGAAACCTGGTGCCTATAAGTCTGCCAGAGCAGCAAGGGGCTGCAGGACTGACCAGAAGGAACCTTTATAGCACTTGGCAAAAATTGGGACTTAATAATTTTTCCACTCCGGAGAACTGATACAAGGTGCTGAGGCTGGCTTAGGGAGGTCGAAGCCAAAGCTGGCGAGAAAACCAGTGGGCATATTCTCAAGGACTTATCGCCGAGTTAGCGGCACTTTATCGCAGCCAAAGTGGTGATAATTTCATCGCACCATTCACAAGCTGGTGCTAACAGCCGATATCACCAGTTTTCTTGCGATAGCAGCTGCAAAAAACATCGCCACGGATGACACCGGCAACTAACGCTAATGATATGCAGAGTAGGCGTTCCCGTGCAAAAAGCTGCAGAAACACCACTTCGCAACATTCTCAACGACCATCCAGATCAGCGATAAGAATCAAAAACATGCGATAAGGCACGTTAGCAGCAGGGAATTAACACCTGCTCCTACCTGGTGTTAAGTCAGACGACAACCTGCACCTTGAAAGGGAGCCCAGCCCAGAGCCACACCTGAAGAAGAACAGATGCCATGGAGAAACTGATCATGCAGCTCGGAGCCCCAAGAGGGCCACAACACCCACCGCGACCACACCCAGGCACCCCACCCCTGCGGGGCCATACCCCGGGCCCCCCCCGGACAAAGATATTCCACATCTACCTTACAAATTCATGAACACAACAAGTCGCCTGATGTCGCACAAGTACAACAATTAACATTCATGTGCAGTCAGAAAAAGGAAAAACATTCATACATCTCAGAATTTCAAAAATAATCATTTTATTCAAATTTAACTCAACACTAATAATTGGAAGAGTCATGGCGGGTCTTCTCTGGACAATCTGCAAGTCAAAGCCTGCAAGACAAAATTGAAGATAAGAAGGTGCGTCATGCGCTCAACAAAGGAGAGAGAGAGAAAGAGAGAGAGAAAGAAATGGAAAGAGAGAGAGAGAGTGAAAGAGAGGGAGAGAGAGAAAGGGGGAGAGAGGGAGAAGGAGAGAGAGAGCAACAGAGGGAGAGAGAGAGTGAAAGAAAGAGGGAGAGTGAGAGAGAGAAAGATAGATAGAGAAAGAGAGGGAGAGAGAGAGACAGTGAAAGAAAGAGAGGGAGAGCGAGAGAGAGAAAGAGGGACAGGGAGAGACGGTGCCGACACTGCGCACCCAGGCCTCACAGCTCACCTGCTGCCACTGGTGTGTCTCCAACCACGTGCCGGTATACACTGCAGTCCAGCAGGTCCCTCATCTGAAACAGAGTCCACAGCTAATGATGGCAGAGTACATATCATTGCACACGGCAACATCGCTTGGCCGCCCCTGCGCACACAGGCTGCTGCACCCCAGTCCCTCCCTCCTCCCAGCGGGGATTGCCCTCCTGCGCACCCAGGCCTCACTGCTCACCTTCCGCCACTGGCGTGTCTCCAAGAGAGCCCACCACGTGCCGGTGCAAGCTCCAAGCCCGGGGCCCACGACCTTGGCAGCCTCCACATCATGCAGCCCGCACCGCGGTCCACCAGGTCGCACACTTGATTCTGGGTCTTGATTTTGCAATGGCAGAGATCATATCAGTGCACACGGCATCATCGCAGGCTGCACACCCGCTCAGCTCTATAGGTGCCGCTAACTCTGTGAACCGCGAGGCAACGCCACGTGGCGGTAGGCCCGCGCTGCCCGCTGGCTCAGGCCAACACTGCGGTCCACCAGGTCGCACACTTGATTCTGGGTCTTGATATTGCAATGGCAGAGACCATATCAGTGCACACGGTATCATCGCAGGCTGCACACCCGCTCAGCACTTTAGGTGCCCCTACCTCAGTGCACAGAAAATCACCGTCCTGTGGCGGTAGGCCCGTGCCGGCCACAGTGTAACCGGTGCCACCGACTCCGTGCAACGCAAGTTATGGACCCTAAATGATTGAGTCTCGTCATAGGCCAGGCGGACGCAGCCATGTCACCTCAGGCAGTGGGGAAGAACTGGGACACGTAGCGTCATCGTCCCCCCTTTATACGTAAGCCGAGTGGGCTGGCTCGGCGTACGCCAGGCCAGCGTAGGGGTGTGAACAATTCTCCCCGGCCTCTGGGCGTGGTTCATATCTGGGCTGCACAGGAAACCAACTGATGCGTGTGTCTCGGTTGCTGTGTCTGCGCCACACGGCCCGCAATCGACAATGTTGCAATGTTGCATGCAGCCGGAGGGCGTCCGCGCACGAAGGGATTGTACAAGGAGCGCAAGGCCGCTCGGGGTCTTGGTTCATACATGCCAACTGTTGTGTGTGTTCATCGCTTTTGGTGCACCATAAGCCCAAGGCCTAGCCTCAATTGCAGCGCGAAAGCCACATCACATTCCCAGGATACAAGCAGTAGTCTGACTAACATTAGGGATGAAAGCCCCTTTGTCTCAATACAGAAGGTGGAAGGACATCTGCACCTCTGACCTTGGAATTGCATGCGGCAGGCACCCCCTGAGAGAGATACCATGGCAGATGATGACGACTCCCACACTACACACAGCGCTAATGAAAGATCAACATATCCACACCCCACACACAGAAGTCCTTGCTCGAGGTACTCCTGCAGGACAACCCATACGTCCAAACTTTGCACACTCATGCGACTCATTGCTCCGAGCTGTGGCATATCATCCACATAACAGCCGCTGGTCAGAAGAGTGCCGGTTCTACGAGAGCGAACAACGCAATGTCAGAACATCCCGGGCACATGCACAACCCCTGTCACGTGGAACTGTACCGTGACCGAATGCTGCATTTGTTGGGGGCACTGCCACTGGCAGTGTTGCCATCAGTTACCGTCTGAGCTGCCATCTTGCGTACGCTACCTGCGTCCAGCCCTGGTTCCACTGTCGATCATGCATATTCGAGTGGCCCATGGATGTCTGCCTATCCAACACAACGGTAGATGAACTGGATTATGACATGTGTGTGCGCCCCCTGTTGGACCACGACCAGGAGTGTAACCGTGATACCCGTTCATGGGATGCCTTGGTATTTGGCGTATGTGCTGGCAGTTGGGCATGTGAGATTGCACAATTCCTCATGTGCAGTGACCACATTGAAGCGCTCCCCTGTTGGGCTGTGTTGCGGATTGGTGAAACGGAGCACATCTGTCTGGACCAGCTAATGGATTGGCTCGCCCCCGTGTTCGTTGAAGTCGACAACGACGTACTCTTAGAACTGATTGCCCATGAAGCTGCGCTCGCTTTCATGGACGAGTAACCACGTTCCTGCAGCCACAAAAGATTGTGACCCATAGCACAGGTCCCAACACCCTTTTGCATCTTGGAGAAATGGACACATATCCCACCATAACAGTGGACATGGCTGCATTCGCCTGGACTCAGAATCCATGTGCGTGCAACACTGCGGGTTGACACACACCTGTGCAAGGTGAGTGGAAAGCGGCGCCTGGCAACGTTCCTCAACCTGACACACCGCTGGAGGGAGAGTACACTCATGGCAATGTAGTACTACATATGACCTTGTTGGACTCCTACACCTGCTCACTGTCAGCAGAGCAGACAGTCAGCACAGTCCGGTGGTACAGGACTATGCAGATCCCATGGGCTGTGAGTGGTGTCCCCTGACACGGTGCAATAAGCATTCGCCAAACACCACATGACTCGTCCAGCAAGGCAAGGGGGGCTGAGACCGTTGGCATCCGTAATGATTGGTGTTCATTTGTGCCTTCCCATGTCTTGCACCTCTACATGTTCCTTTGCTGCCTGTTAGCCTATGATGCATTGGTCTGCATGTTGTGGCCCTTGTCTTGCCCGTACTGACACGCACATGCTAATAAAGTGTACGCAACTTCACTAGTGTTCAACTGTGATGAGTGTTGATTAGCATGCCAAATCGTGTGCCTCAATGAGCATTGTCCGTACACAGGGAGGGACTGACTGATGCATTTCACTTAGGGGTGAGTCCCTATTGCCAGCTCCACCTCTGTGAGCCAGACATTGTGGTTGGGAGAGTTGCTGGTAGACCTGTGCGCTTACGTGTCTTCAGCAATGTGAGTATGGTGTCCTACTTCTTGCCATGTGGATCCTATTTGAAACATGGACGTGGGGCTATGTTGGGGGGGTTGTGAGATTGTTGTTCATGATCAACGAGGCCACAGCTAGTTCACACCTTCACAGTCATCTTATTGGCCATGTGTGTCACGGTCAAACATGCGCATTGATGTCATTTCCCAGGGTGTACCTTTTTGTGCACTCAATGTCCCTACAGTCATCCATACTGTTATACTTGATTGAACATAGACATGACACATCTGTGTGATTAGGAATGTTTTATTCACATCCTGTGGAGTGTCGGAGCTGGAGCAGTACATGGCCATGCACACCCCACATTACATGCTTGCCCAGTGGAGGGCCAAACAGAGTCCTTTAGGGAATGACAAGTTCATCGGTAGAGGAAGGGTTGAGTCTGCAGCCTGTTTGCTCTGTCATTGGTAACCAGAGCAGATATGGCAGTCCATGTCGGGGTCCAGGTGAATGTCGCAGAGTGTTTCGGGGGACAGTGGAAGGTGTTGTACCAGGGCATGATGCAGAGGGCTGTACCAAGCAGAAACAGGCCATATGGCGGGGGATGAATGCTACAACCTCCTTTTTGACACAGTCATTACCATCCAGATCTTCGTCCTCTGATATGTCTTCTGTGTCAGGTGTGCCAGGTGTGTGGTGGTGTTATGGCTGCATCACTGTATGCCACTAACACATCAGGGGGCGGAGGTGGTATGGCTGCATCACTGTGTGCCACTGACACATCAGGGGGCGGAGGTGGTATGGCTGCATCACTGTGTGCCACTGACACATCAGGGGGCAGAGATGTGTGTGTCGAAGTTACTGCAGCAGTCATCTGGGACAGGCTCTGTGGCAGCAATGGCAAGATGAGGATCTGCAGGGCATGGAAGATCCCAGCTACATCTCGCTGGTGTTCAGCCGTGGCAGCCATCCTTCCTGCCTGCATCCGCTCCATGTTCTCCATTGTCATCCGCATCTGTGCCAACTCTGTGCTGTCGTCGCTGGAGCCTGTCTGACTAGACAGTTCTTGGATCCGAGTAATGGCTCCAGCGAGGTCAGCCAAGGATTGTTGTAGGGCATGGAGCGGACTGTGGGTGTCCGTTAGGGACTGTAAGTGGTCCCTGATGGGACTAAGACACCCACGTATGCATCTAGTTTGGCTGCCATGAGGTCGAAACCCACCCGCACCTGTTCAGCCAGCCCCCTCTGGCAGTCTGACACACGGCGTTGGAATGCCATATGTTCTTCGTTGAGGTGCTGGGAGCCAGCCGTGGTGGTGGGTGCTTCCTGCTGTGTGGTCTGTGCAGGGGGTGGGATCACCTCGATGCAGCTGGGCTGCCCTGCTCCTGGAGGTGGGGTGCGGAGGCTGTCCATGAGCCGTTGGAGGGTGTCGGAGCAGATGGCCAGGGGGTCCTCCTCCTCATCATCACTGAAGAGATGTCTGGTCTGCTCTGCAGGAGGTGTTGATTGTCCCTCTGCAATGTGAAGGGGAGATGCAGGTTAACAGTGTGTTCCATGTATGTTCACGCATTGTACATGTTTACATACAGACTGCGTGACAATGTACATTGTGACTGTTTTGGAGGAGCTGGGTATTTGATGGGAGACAGTGGATATTTCGACTACATGACGGATGTGAGGTTGTACTCGTACATTATCATCTGACTGTTTCCTGCTATGCCTGATGTGATTGGCCAGTTTCTACGCACATGCGGCACCAGTTGTGTCCTCTGTTCTGTGGTGTAAGTGTGGCACTTTGTACAACATTGTCGTCAATGTTGATGTGCTGTGATTGCTATGTGTGTGTTCTGCATTGTGGGAGAGTCGCCCCTGCAGCTCTGATTTAGCGGCCCCTTATCCCTTTGAGGCGGTGTGCCTTTGACTTGTGTGCTTTTACGGTGCTGAGATGTTGGCGACTTGGGTCATTTGTGCTCTTGGACGGTTTTTGTACTCTTGTGCATTGTTTGTCTGCAGATGTGTTGTTGACATCAGGGGTTGTATGTGCATGTGGATGTGTCAGAGTGTGACCTGCTCCTTTGAGGATGTTATCCACACTGGGCCACCTCAGTGTTGTGTCGTGCACCATGTCATGTATTTTGACTGCAGCCATGCTATTGGTCATGCAGTGTCACTTGCATTGTCAGTGTGGCTCACAGAGCCGCTGCTTTGCTGCGTTCAGCACATGTGCATGGGTAGGTTGTGAGATTGGTGATGGAGGGGGCATTTGTGCACATGGTGGACGGGGGCCTACTTGGTGTTTCTATGTGTGCTGCAGTGTGCCAAGGCCATCAGGGACATGTTCCACAGTCATTGTGGGTGTGCAGTGTGCTACACATAATTGTGCATGTGTGCCATTGTGCCCATCTCCCCCCGTCCCCCCAGTCCCTGGTCGTTACTCACCCTGTTGCTGTCATATCGAGCAGTGTCCGGACCCCCAACTCCTTGCACCGTCTCCGCACTGATGACTGTGGCCACCATTTCCTCCAGCTCATCCAACTCCTCCTGTGGCGCAGGACTCCCACCTCCAGTCGCCGTTGCTGCGTTCCGGTTGGCAGCGAGTTTCTGCTTGGTTTGGCTTTTCACATCATGCCAGCGCCTCTTGACCTCCTCCATTGACCTCCTCAACACTCCGACTGCATTCACGTTGTTCACGATGGACTGCCATATTTCCGTTTGTGTTGCCGATGAGACAGTGGAGGTGACGAACAGTTGTTGGTAGTGTTCTGTCACCTCCGTGACGATGATCCGGTTTTCCTGCGGACTGAACCCAGTCTTCTTCTTCCTCTTCTCCTTGCCCTTCCCCGGCCCCGGGGTTCCTGGCTGGTCGTCTGTGGGGCTTGTGGGGTTCGCGTTGTCCTCTGCACTCGGTCCGGGTGCGTCCATGGTGCTACGCAGTTACATTTTTTTATCTTTTTTTTTCATCTGCTTTTATAGTGCATTCTCACGCATGACGCGTGGGAATCGCAGGCCTGTTGCTGGTTATTCCTGATTTTTGTATCGCCATTGGGGACATCGCCACTTTTTTCGCGTTCGTGTTTCGCATTTTTTCGGCTTTGCGTAGATTTTTACGCGGGTATTTGGCGCGTTATCGTGAGACTATCGCATGGTGCCGCCTGGTTGAGAATGCTGCGTTAACACGGTGTTATTTTCCCGCGATAGACTGCGATGTGAGAAGTTGCGTTAAGCGAATTTGGTGATAGTTAACACACGTTCTTGAGAATATCGACCCAGGTTTTTTGCTGTGTTGAAAACTGGTTGAACTAGACCTAGCAGTGAAGGCATCTGGCCATCTGGAGCCCTACCCAGCTACAGCTTCCAGGCTAAATTCCATGAGAAAATCATGGACGGGCAAGGTAGCAAATGTCTCCGACCAGTGAAGCAACCTTGGCAACTACGAAATCCACGTTTGTCCCGAACTTTTGCTACGAAAAACAATCACTTCAGAAGGAGCTCATCAACGATGCATCCAGCTTTGAGGTACCCTCGCCATCCATAGCCTTGGACCTTGCCTCGCTGGAAGATTTTGACTTCAATGTCTGAGACTGTGGGCCTATTTATGAACCAGTTTGTGTCTCTGTTTCACCATGCAACATGGTGCAAAAGCGACGCAAACCTTACATGTGATTTATGAACGCCACACATTGCCACTTTGCGTGGCCCTGAGTTGCTCCATAAATCTGGAGAAAGGCAAAGCAGCTCAAATCGCTGCATTGGCTCCCTCTGCGCTGGAAAGGCATTCCTTGGGCGTAGCGTGTGGTTTTCACACGCAACTCCCATGGTTTTTGACACATTCCTATATTTACCAGAACTGGTAGACCTGGGAATGCACCAAAAAGATACGCCTTCTCAGGTGAGGCAAAATGAGGAGAAATATCCTTATTTCTCCTCGCTACTTCTTCTTTCTGTCTGCTGCAGCACACATAGAAAGAGGAATATGCCTCTCGGGATTGTTTTGTGCAGGCTCTAGGCTGCCCAAAAGGCATCAGCACAGGAGAAAAGGCAGGAATGTGTTGTATTGCCTTAAATATGGTGCATTCCTGCCCTTTCCTTATCATGCAGTGCAGCTCAGCAAGGTTACTTGCTGCGCTGCACTGCGTGACTTTATTGTAAATAAGCCCCTAAGTCTCAAAGGGAAAACTTTCACCTGGACATCCAGCTTGTTGTAATTGAATCCCGCTCCATTACGGTCAGCCTGAAATTGTGCCTAAGTTCTGGTCAAATGGAAACAGTGTTTTTGGATTGGCGCTCTACTTTTTCTTTGTGCTTTAAAATTTAAAAATGCATTGGATGTGGCTTGGCACCCATGAACAACTGCGGCTCCCGTGTGAGCTCTAGCAGACCCTCTCTAAAGGAGTCATCTATAAGCACATGTACACTGGATCACTCGCTCTAGTGGATGATGTTTGTTCAGTGATTTCCGTGAATTTCAGTGGCTCAGCGGAATTCTGTCTGAGGTGCCATTCGAAGAACCGATGGATGCCTCCGACATGATGAGTGGCCATGCCTGAACCAAAATCTAGCCTCCCGTTTGCATTCAGTAAACCTATGCTGTGGCTATCGCTAAGTTAGTGCAACCACTAGAGACAATTGAGCAGGTACTGCGGCATTCACCAGGTGCTCCCAGTGCCCTCAGGATACACACTGAAAAAAGATAAGACAGAAGTTCTACCATTAAACCGGCTACATCTCTCAGACTGTATTGCCCTCTCAGGCCTTCACTGGCAACACAAATTTATTAAATACTTCGGTATATGGTTCACCAATGATCTATTAGAATTATTTGGATACAACAAACAGAAAACCATGGCAAAAATTAAAGATCTTCTGTACTCATGGTCTCCAAAATACTGGTAGAGAGGATTTGAAACAGTAAAAATTATGGTTACCCTTATTATTAATTTCACATCTAGCAAATAACTTTTTTTATTTCAACTATAGATAATTTCATAGCCTCATTCCAATGGAAATTGAAAAACCCTAAACTACGGTTCGATCAATCCCAAGGTCGAAGTAATTTTCCAAATTGGTTTAATTCTCAAACTGCTTCCCTGGCTAGTCAAGGCATTCGGTGGTTCTCTGAAATGTCCAACTTTCAGCCAAACTGGTTTGAAATTGAATGGGAAATATCCTGACCATACCGTATTACTGCTGTGCTATCTTTTCAGGTGTTGAACACTCTAAAGTAATTTAAAAGAAAAACCAGACGACAGTAAAGTAAAGAGCAGAGCGTCTTTTTTTCGTTTTTTTTAAACTTTATTTACCATTTTTCATGTTAAGTTTACAACCATATGTAACCATTACTCAATGTAGCAGCATAGAAACATCACCGCTGAGTAAAAAGCACAAAATATAATTTGCCAGGGGGCGACATGTTTACGAAACACCTTGATCCCAATAACGGGCACATTTTGCAAGTTTACATACTCATTCCATCAATGTGTGACATATATCAATACATTGCGTGGAAACTGTGGGTCAACCTACCCCGGTGGGAACTATCCCAGCAGGGAGCTGCGATGATGGGGCCGACTCAGGCTCCAGCAAATAGCTCTTCAAAGGGCTCCAGATGTCCTTGGGTCTTGATGTTAATGGTAAGGTTGTTGCAAACAGCTCACAATTTGTGTTACAATAAAAAAGGCTATTGAGCCAAGCTTTTGATGTAGGGGTGAATTTGTTGCCACAGTGCAGCGCTATCTCCCGTTTGGCTAGTAATAAAGCAATGGAAACAAATCTGCGTAATTGCTTAGGGAGGTTGCGCACATATCCCAGCAGAGCTACCTCAGGCATAGGGTTAATATCAAGGTGTGTCATACGCAATAGGATTGCTTAAACAGCTCTCCAGTACCCCCCCCAATCTTCACACAGTTCCAGGTCATGTGAGTGAAGTCTGCCCGCTGTGCTCCACACTTAGGGCAATTGTGTGGCCGCGAGGGATCTATGGAGTTGAGTTTTGCTGGGGACATGTATTTGAAGTGAATTCGTTTATGTCTACTATTCAAGGAGACTTCTTTGGTCTGGGTGCAGCAAAAGGCCCAGTGGGTGTCTTCTATCGGGTGTCCAAGGTCTCTCGTATCTTGGTGTCTCTGCTGGGGATTAAAGCCATGCAGGCCCTGTATAATTTAGAGATGAGGTGATCCCCCCCTTTGTTTGTGATCAGCAGGGTCAGTTGTGTAAAGGACACAGGTTCCAGGGGGAACTCAGTGATCCATGCTCTCAGTGCACTGCGGATCCTGCTGAAAATGAAATGGTCCCTAAAGGATGCCTCACTAAACCTCGCTTCCTCGGAGCTAGAAAAGACATGTCCTCCTGGGAATAGATCCCCAATAGTGTCTAATGAGTATGTACTAAGTGTACGTTGTACTAGCTTTTCTTCTGTAATGGGCAGCCATGGGTTATTAATTACCGGTATGGCCGAGGAGTATAATGTATGACCTCCAGTCACACGTGCTAGTTTCTTCCAGGCCCAGCTGGTGGTGGACACAGTCTGGATATCACGAGGATCTCTGGGAAATCCCTTCGGTAATATCGTTCTAAGTGGGGCAGGAAGCACTAGGTCAGCCTCAGGTTTAGAGTAAGGTATTGAAAAACAAGGAGAAGGGCTCCCCTATTCCAAAAGGACAGAGCACCAATTGACTGAAAAGTCAAAAAATCAATATTCCCTTTGGAGATACTTCAAACGATACATACACAATCTGATATTTGCAGCAATCATCCACAATCAACCACACCTCGTCAGGTTAATACTCCACTCAGGATGTTAAGGCACTTATAAAAATATTTAATAAAAATCCCACAATAAAAAGCATATAGTTAAACAAGTTCAAAAATACATTAAAAATACTTTAAAAACATTGTGCATCACAATTTTTCAACTTCGTCACAATTCCAACAACCCCCTGGAAAGGAATATAACAAGACACTCAAATGTGTCTTATAGGTGTTAATTTAAAATAATAGACAGCACCCCGCAGGGGAATTAATTCCCTGTCTTTGTGTTTTTACTGTCTTTGACAAATTTAACAAGACTTCCAGCGTCGACGCGTTTCGGTGGAATAAAATCAATCAAGCCACCTTCATCAGGACAAACAAATAATTCATTCTTCTCCTTTCCGTTACGTAAACAAACAAGTATTTTTCTTTCCTTATAAAACCGTTGCCAACGCTCTCAGTAAAATGCTGAATTAAATAGATGCCAGATTAACAGAATAGCAGTAAGGGAACAGTATACTGGACCGTGCAGACACCGTTAGATTTGAAAGCTACGGATACGCGTGCCGGGTATACATGAGAATTCAAGGTTTAGTGAATGACCTCAATGGAGAAGTGGGCGACCTGAGGTGGATTGCTGACTCAGAATTGGAGTATCCCTTTTAGCAAAATTCGGCAGGGATATAGTGGTGTCATATAGATACATAGAACCACCCGTGAACCATTGGCATCTATTTAATTCAGCATTTTACTGAGTGCGTTGGCACTGGTTTTATAAGGAAAGAAAAATGCTTGTTTGTTTACATAACGGAAAGGAGAAGAATGAATTATTTGTTTGTCCTGATGAAGATGGCTTGATTTTTATTCCACCGAAACGTGTCGACGCTGGAAGTCTTGTCAAATTTGTAAAAGACAGTAAAAACACAAAGACAAGGAATTAATTCCCTGCGGGGTGCTGTCTATTATTTTAAATTAACACCTATAAGACAAATTTGAGGGTCTTGTTATATTCCTTTCCAGGGGTTGTTGGAATTGTGACGAGTTGAAAAATTGTGATACACAATGTTTTTAAAGTATTTTGAATGTATTTTTGAACTTGATTAACTATATGCTTTTTATTGTGGGATTTTTAATAAATATTTTTATAAGTGCCTTAACATCCTGAGTGGAGTATTAACCTGACGAGGTGTGGATGATTGTGTATGATTGCTGCAAATACCAGATTGTGTATGTATCGTTTGAAGTATCTCCAAAGGGAATATTGATTTTTTTACTTTAGAGTAAGGTATGCGTGCGTCCGGGTAATACCAGGAATGCGCAAAACTGCATTGCGCAACTAAATAATAAATCTGGAAGTTGGGGACCCCAAGACCTCCCCTCTCATATGGCAGGGTCAACGTGTCCCAGCTAACCCTGGCTCTGCCGCTACCCCCAAACCAATCTGATCAGATGGGATCGAAGCATTCTAAAGAATCTGTTGGGCAGTGGAATGGGGATATTTTGAAACAAATATGAGAATTTAGGGAGCACTACCATTTTGATGATCGCTGCTCTACCGGCCAACGAGAGGGGAGGTTTTATCCAACGTTCAACCTGCTGCTCCAGCGTGTGCAGTGCTGGACCATAGTTCAGTAAGATAATTTGTTCGACCTCCTAATGAATTTGTATTCCCAAATATCTAGTGGATTCGTCACACCACGTCAAGGGGAATTCACATTCCCACCTAGTAGTGCAAGGTGTCAACTGGAAGATTTCTGATTTTCCCCAATTTATGCCCAGCCCTGAGAATCCACCAAATCGGATGACCTCTCTAATGAGTGGATCTAAGTTCTCTTGAGGATGGCGAACATACAGTACAATGTCGTCAGCAGAAAGTGAGAAAAGTAGAGGGCCCATGTTAAATTGGAGCCCCCTATGTAAGTGCTGTTCCTGTAGTTACCTGACCAGGGGGTCTAGCTCTATGATAAAAAGTAACGGAGACAGTGGACAGCCCTGCTTGGTGCTGTGAGAAAGTTCAAATTGGGAAGATAATGTGCCATTTAGTCTGAGTCTAGCAATGGGTGAGGCATAGAGCAATGCAGTGAGGTCAATGAACCACTTCGGCATGCCCATCCTCCGCATGACAGCTAGGAAAAAGGGCCACTTCAAGGAGTCAAAGGCCTTTTCTGCGAGAGTAGCACGGCTGCTGCCGGAACTTCCGGGGCTATCCTATGAATAACAGCAAAAAGCGTACGGAGGTTCAGTGCGTTGACCTGTGTGGAACGAAGCCCGACTGAGCAGACGAAATAATCCTATCCAGCAGCAGAGCCAGTCTCAGCGCTATCATTTTTGCCAGAATCTTGTAATCAAGATTTAACAAGGACAGCGGCCGATATGACCTACAAAGGAGTGGGTCTTTTCTGGGCTTGGGAAGCAAAATGATCACAGCTTCCCGTAGCGTGGGGGGGGAGTTCCTGCCGTTCAAGAGCTTCGTTGTAAAATTCAAAAAGGTAAGGAGCTAGCAGTTCTTTGTAGGCCTTATAAAAATTTCCAGTATAGCTGTCAAGACCTGGGGTGGTCGAGCAATTCACGGCATCTATGGCGCTGATGATTTCCTCGGTGGAGAAGGGCTCTGCTAAAAACTGCTGCATAACTTTATCAAGCCATACTAGTGCAATTTCTTCTAGGTATGCTGTGCAGTCATCATCGCTATGTGTTACCCTCATCGAGTACAGATTAGTATAGTAGCCTAAGAGTTCATCACATATATCAGGGGTGCCAGTCAAAGTCTGCCCTTGTGAGGAGCGGAGACAGGCAATGTATGACCATCCCGCAGGGGGCTTCAGGAGCCGCGCTAATGTGCGACCAGGCCTCTCTCCCTCTCCATATCGTCGTGCAATAACATATTTGCTTAAAAAGTGTGGCTCACGTTCCGCAGCTTCCTTAAACTCAGTTAAAAGCACCAGGCGGCGACTATGTTGGGTCTGAACGGGTCGTCTGGCCTGCTGCTGATCAAGCAAGCCTAGCTGCTGCTCAATGTTTGTTAGTGTGCGGCTCAGGTCTCTCAACACACCAGTGTGCTTGGAGATACAGACCCCCGCAAATATGCCTTAAATGCCTCCCAGAGTGTGGCCCAGGATTTTACCGACCCTTAATTTAGTTCAAAATATTCAATAATGGCTTCATGTATCTCAGAACGGAAGACTTCATCCAGCAGGGCCTGGCTAGGGAACCTCCACTGCCTTTCGCTTCCCTCTGGTCGCAGGATTCTAAGTGTCAATGTAACTGGGGAATGATGAGAGAGTGTTCTGGGCAAATGCTGGGATGTTCTATACCAAGCAGCCAAGTTGTGGGATGCAAGCCAGAAGTCCAATCGTGTCCAAGTGTTGTACTGTGCAGAGTAATGGGTATATACAGTATCCCTAGGCCGGCAGTGTCGCCACACATCCAAAAGTCTGAGTGTATCGCACAGATCTAATAGAGAGTGGCGTGCGTGAGGTTTTGTGACAGGGGAGTCGGATGTGCTGTCTCGTGTAGATTCTAGCAGGCGGTTAAAGTCCTCGCCCATGCAGACAAAGTCTGCATCTAACTTCAGAATCTGTGTGTGTAAATCATGAAAGAATTCCGGGTCATCTACGTTAGACGCATATACACATATAAATGCTATCAGTCGGCCCATGAGATGCCCCACCACCATGGTGTACCGGCCCGCACTGTTGGAGCGAACACTGGAGAATTGAAAAGGCAAACGCTTATGTATAAGAATGGCCGTTCCTCTAGCATACGAACTGTAATTCGTAAAATATCTGTGGGGGCCCCATGCCGTAGCAAAATGAGTCGCCGTTGTTTTGGGCAGGTGTGTTTCTTGACGAAACTCCACACCAACCTGGTGTCTCTGCAAGTAATTCAAAAACTGTTTCCCCTTTCTGGCATTATTTAAGCCCCTAACGTTCTAGGTGATCAGTGTTAGGTCTGAGAAGGTAGACAATTTACCACATGCAGTCATTAACTTGGCTTAGAAATAAGACTACTCGGGCATAAATTAATACAGTATACCAGCTACACTGAGTGAAGGAAATGCAAGTAATGGTGTACAATATAAACAAACAATCCCCCCTCCACCCCCCACCCATCCCTGCACCCCCAACCACAGCGAAATCCACAGTTGCTTAATACACAGAATGCACCATGAGAACCCCCATACATAATGAGGAAGTGGAGAGAACATCATACATTCTAGATAGGATAGTCCAATCTAATGTGATACACACTTGGGGTGAGGCAACGCCTCAACACCTTACCCAACTTTGAAAGGATTGGTTAAAAATGCAACTGATACAGACAAACATTTGCCCTTCAAGAACAAGATTAGGACCTCAGGGCAGTTCTAACAAGGTATTCTGGGGGACAGCAGTTCTGTTCATTCCAAGGAGAATAGCTCCACACTGGCCACCGATCCGCTATGTGGGGGGGAGACTCTAGAAGGATCTTTTCCCTTGGAGCCACCAGTTCCCCTGTAGGTACGACAAAACTCCTGGATTTCTGAAGGGGTATCAAATACTGAGATCTCCCTGCAACATCCACTTGTAGACGGGCTGGATAAATCATGCCGTACTTAAGGCCTAGATTTCAGAGCGTAGCTTTCACGCCAGTGTATTTTCTCCTCACCTCCTGGACCATGGCCATGAAGTCTGGAAACAGCGTGATCGTGGATCCCTGCCAGGATAGAGTACCATTTTCCTGTGCCAGCCGCAGTGCTGTATCTCTGTCACGAAAGATCAGCAGGCGGGCCAAAATTGGTCTCAGCGGGGCTCCTGGATTGTGGTGAGGTCCGAGCGTGCAGTGCGCCCGCTCTATCAGGAAGGTGGAGGTGAAGGGTTCCATGCCAAATGAATCCGTGAGCAGGGTTTCCACAAAAGTCTCCATGCGGCCAGTATTTGTGGACTCCGGCACCCCAAGAATGCGCACATTGTTTGGCCTACTTCTTGCTTCTAAGTCTTCATTTTTCATGGCAACACTCTTCAAGAGTTTCTCCACATGGTCCAGGCGTTTGGTGGATTGCGCAGCCCCGTCCTCCAGATCGGACACCCTACCTTCAACTGTTTCCAAGCGACGCTCGGGCATATCTAATTTAGCCCCCATGGTGTCCAGACGCTTCTCCAGGGAATCAAAGCGACCATCCAGGGCCTTGAATCCTGCCCGCAGTTCCTGCATCAGGGCATCTGGGCCAGTAGGAGTGTTCTCCGGCAGGGTTACCTCTACGCCCTCCTCTGCCATGTCTGTACCAGGCTCTGCTTGTGACCCACTTGCCTTGTTGAATTGCAATACCCTTTGCTTAGGCTCTTTCCGCACCACGACGTGGTCCGCACCCCTGCGGTGTTAATGGCAGCCCCAGATGATGTAGCACTGTGTCGCGAGGAGAGGCGCAATCAGCGCGTGGCCTGGACCCACCACCAGCCCGGGTAGTTTGTGTAGGCCGAGGCGCAGCACATCTGCTCGTCCCAGGGCCCCAGCCTCTCCGCCCAGCTCAAGCGGCCGTGTGGTGCCTTCAGGGCACTCTAGGCGAATACACCCGATCAGACGAGTGATGTGGCGCAATCAATGGAGGCTTAGGTAAGTGTTCGCCCGGCCAGAGCTCAAGTCCAGGGATCGTCAATGCGCTGCACGGCCTAGGCCAAAATTTCCATCTATGCAGTATCGTGGTGCTCAGGTAATCTAAGAGACCCCCGTTGCCTCGCTAGGGCCCACAATCTTCTACACTCCCAGCCTCAACAAACCGGCCCTGCCAGTCGGGTAACTGGCCCCCAGGCTCACCTGCGGCCCCTCTTGCCGCGGGGCCTCCAGGAACTATGCAGGCCGGCTTACCTGTGGGCTTAGGAGTCAACAGCCAAATGCGGGAGCTCCTTTCCGGGCCGCTTACGATCGTCGCGCCTCAGTCCTTCGAGCTGCACCCTTCCTCTAGGCCGCGAGGCAGGTCTTCGTTGAGTCGCTGGCATGCGCGCGCCGGCCTCCAGCACAGGATCATGCCAAATATGCCTCCGGCCGTGTCGCGCCAAGCGCAGCTCACTCTATCTCGGGCTCTGCGACTTCCACAGACGTCGGGGTGCACCGGGTCTCAAGGGGGCACTCTACTGCGTCCGATTCCGTTGTCCTTGGAAAGGATGGCTTAATATTTTACATGGATGGGGCAAGGATGTCGGGTCGGATGGCGGAGCTACAGCGCTACGCGGCCATCTTGGTCGGTAGCCTGGCCACGCCCCCGAGCAGAGCATCTTTAATGTCAGTCATCCACTCTCCTCAACCAGAATAACCGTCACCTTCAACATTCTAAGGTGAGCTTCAGAGGGAACGTTCCAAGGGCAGGAGGGGGTATGAGGGGATATACCAATGAGAGGTTAAACGGTTAAAAGAAAAGTAGGGGTTGTAAAAGAAAGATTACAACACATCTCCCAACAACATACAATAAAACAAGAAGGTTAACTTTGGTTCACATCAACTTTAACGATATTGTCACCGCTCCATATCTGACCATTGTCAGTTTGAACTACATTTTTGTTGATTCTGGTCAACTGGTGTGGCGGGTAAAATTTGCTGTGATCCATTTTACCTCTTATCGGTATTTTGACTAGCACAGAGTCACCAATTTCCCATTTATGTTCCTTGACACCATATTTTTTGTCATACCAATTCTTGTACTGGAGTTGGTGTTGTTGTACCCTTCTTCTAGTTTCATGTGTATTGGTTGTAACCAGTTTTCCCCACCCAACCATTGAGGGTTTATTGTTGTGCTAGGCTCCCTCCCTCTGATACAAACGAATGGAGATACCCCAGTCACTAGGTTAGGTGAAGTGTGGTACGACCAAATACAGTCTCGTAAGGATTTGTCCACATCATGTCCATTAACCATGGCCAGTTGAATGTGTTCTTTAATCATTCGATTTGTCCTTTCAACTAAGCCATTAGCTTTTGGGCAGTACAGAGCTGTCTTCATTTGTTTGATGCCCAGTTCTTGAAGGAATTCTTTCATTTCCATAGATGTAAACCGGACTCCGTTGTCTGTAAACTACGTTTCAGGAATCCCTTCAGTGCTGAATATATCCTTCAAAAATTCAATGTGAATATGTGTGGTTGTGCGTGGTACAAATTTAAACTTTATCCAATGGGATGTGTAGTCGATAAGAACAATCAAAAACCTCTTTTAAACCCCCATATACTCCATAGGACCAATTATGTCCATGGCTAATTTACTCCATGGTATAGTTGGTACATCAACAGGGGATAAAGGTACTTTACGTAAGATTTTAGTCTTGTCACTCCTTGCACAGTTAATACAACCCTTAACCTTCTGTTCAACCATAGAACCCATATTGGGAAACCAATAACTGTTCCTTATTCTACTCTTTGTGATGCTCCTGCCAAAATGCCCTTCATGTGCCAAGTCGACAATTTTGTCTCTAAGGTCAACAGGTGGTACAATTTTCCCATTACGACAAATTTTGTCATTCAGAACAGATAACTCATGCCTTACCTCCCAGAACCCCTTGAGTTCTTCAGCTACATCCTTGTATTTTTCTGGACAACCATTGATAATCATGTCTTTGAGTATGCTCCAATTGCTATCCTTGCACGCGCTTTCCTCCCATTCATTTTTGGTTACGGCTGGCAAATGTACCGCTATTATAGGAACATCCAGAGGATCATCCAAAACATCAGTATCTAAGGGTGCCCTGGAAAGGTAGTCTGCAATTATGTTTTCCTCACCTGGTAGATATTCTATTTTAAAACAGTTACCTTCCAATCCTAGTATCCATTTGGATACACAGGGGAACCACAGTGCGTTTTCTTGACAGAGAACATGAAAGTGAGAGGTTTATGGTCTGTGCGAATGGTGAACTTTATGCCCCAAAGATAAAACTTGAAATGATGGACAGCCCAGAAACAGGTGAGGGCCTCCCTCTCAAATACTGAATAGTTAAGTTCAGCTGCAGTTAAACAGCGTGACCAAAAGCTATGATAGTCTCGCCATACTCCCCTCTTTGTGATAAGGGGGCACCCAAACCACTATTATAAGCATCAGTAGTAAGAATAGTTTTTTTCATAGGGTCAAATGAACCAAGTGCTGGTGAATGTATGATTTCCTCTTTCAACTTGTTTACAATATCATTATGCTCTGTCTGCCAAACAAACTCTCTGTTCTTTCTCAGAAGGTCACGAAAACACTTAGGGGCATATTCACAAGGACTTATCGCCGAGTTATCGCCACCTTATCGCATCAAAAGCGGAGATAGATTCAACACCCCATTCACAAGCGGGTGCAAACTGCAGACATCGCCAGTATTCCCGCGATAACTGCCCCAAAATTTAACACCACGGTGGACACCACCAACTAACCCTAATGAGATGCAGAGTAGGCGTTCCCGTGCAAAAACACACGAAAACACCACTACATCACTTTCACAACGAACTGCCAGAACTGCGATGCGAGTCAAAACCACGCGATAAGCCGCGGTAGCAGCAGGTATTTAACACCTGCCTTCAGCTGGTGTAAAGCCGGACGACTACCTGCAGTAGGCAATGGAGCCCCGCACACAGCCAAACCCGAAGAACAAACGACGCCATGGAGCTACTCATCATGCAGCTCGGAGCCCCAACAGGGCCACAACACCCACCGCCACCACCCCCAGGACCCGGACCCGCACCCCCCCCGGACCACCACAGAGGCAGCGCAGAGTAAGACAGCGGACCTACCGAAAACGCACCAGTCTCACAGACCTAACGCCCGATGAAGTCTTCGCCCACTAAAGGCTCAAAAGGACAACCATCATCCGCATCATGACCCACATCGCCCACAGGTTGACAGCCCCAACCCAGCGGAGAACCAACATCCCTCTGCAGACGAAGCTGCTGGCTGTGCTGCACCTGTTGGCCTCTGGTACCTTCCAACCAACAACTGCCAGAGTCGGAGGAGTCTCACAGCCAGCCCTATCAAAGTTCATCACACCTGTCCTGGATGCCATCATCAGCTTCATACTCCAGTACCTTCACTTCCCCCACACTGCGCAGGAACAGCTGGAGACAAAGCAAGGCTTCTACGCCTTTGCTAGCTTCCCACACGTGTTGGGGGCCATTGACTGCACACATGTCCCACTTGTGCCCCCTGCGGATACTGCACACCACTACCGCAACAGAAAGCACACGCATTCCATCAATGTGCAGGCAATAGTCGACCACCGGGGAATGTTCACCAATGTCGTCGCAAACTACCCAGGCAGTGTGCACGATTCATACATCTTCCGACAGTCCATCATCAACCAGCGCTTCCAGGATGGCATCTATGGAACTGGACTGCTCGTTGGTAAGTGCGAAATCAATACACAACACACCTCAAAGCCACCAACTCACAACGCACGACTGTGGGAATGCACACGTGACCAAACCACATACAACATGTCAATCAACATGCCCACCTACCGTACACTACAGCACAACTCCATGGGGATCCTGGGCTTCCCTGCACACAATACAGCTTTATCATGGCACCACATCCACACAACAGCTGAACGTGTGGAGATGCGGAATGCAGCCATGTGCGAAGGATGCAAGTGACCCGTGAATGGGAATGTACACAACGACAAGTGAGGCGTGGATGTGCCGGACAGACATGGGTATGCAAACCACAGATATGTCCATGCAGACATCAACTGCTGGTGACTGGAGAGTAGTGAACAGTGGACGCAACCATGTCACCACAGGCCGTGGGTCAGATTGCGGAAATGCCGCTCGCTGCATCCCCCCCTGTGTGCGTGAGCGTAGTGGGTGGGCCCGGAGTACGCCAGGCCTGCGCAGGGGTGTGGACAAAAACCCCATGGCGCAGAGCGTGGTTCACTCCCAGAAAGGCCAACGTCACTGCCAGGGCGGTGCCTCGCAGTCCGCCACGAGGCCGACGACGTGAGCAGCGGGGCCTGTGCGCTTGCTGAACCCCAGGACGCTGATGCCCAGACCAGGCCTGCCCGCACCAGCGCTCCAAGGCCGCACTGCTCACCTGCCGACACCGTCGTGTGTCAAAGAGGGCCCACCACGTGCCCGTGCTAGCTCCAAGACCCATGCCCGCGACCTTGGCGGCCTCCTCAGCCCATCGCTGTCCTCCGTGACACAGGCCCCCAGGGGTCCCCATTTGTTGACATACCCCACCGCTGCAGCCCGGCTACACTGCAGTCCAGCATGTCCCACATCGTGGACTGAGTCATCATTGATCAATGGCCGGGTCCATGCCAGTGTACGCAGGGGGAGGTCTGAGAGGGGGATGCGTCACAGTCCGGTGGTAACACGGATCACGGTTACGGAGGAGGTCAACCAGTAGCAAGGACTGACCTGGTGCCACTAACCCTGTGCGCCATGAGTGACCGTCAGCCTCCGGCGGAACATTGATGGTGTCTGAGCCTGTGGCCTGGGGGTTGTCATCAGCAACGGGCAGGTACGGACTTTGTGTCTGGCATGAGTCTGTGGCATTCATATCCGCCATGTTGCCGGTCACAGCTGGCATGTGCCCTCTGCATCATGCCCTGGGGGTACACCTCCCATTCTCCCCTGAGACACTCCGCGGAAGGCACCTCTGAGACATTGGAGACCCTGCTCTGCCCTCATGACCCTACCCCAGTCTCCCGCAGGTCAGCGTCCCGTGGCGGTAGGCCCGTGTCGGCTGCTGTGCATCCGGGGCCACTAACCCTGTGCGACTCAAGTCATGCTCCCTTGTTGTTCTGACATTGCATTTCTGAGTGCCTGATGACTGTTGGAGTTGTTGCCAGCACCAGCTACTCCCTGAGGGCTGGCTGGCACTCACCCCACACACAGCCAGCACAGGCGTCACTGGATCAGTGGGCCTGCCATCACATCATGCCGAACCAAGTATTGACTCTTTTCTCTCTGCACTGTCCCAGGTGATCAAGGATATGCACTCTGCCCTTGGATGATGACACCCCTCCGAGACCCGAACACACCCGCCCAGAGGCAGTACAATCCGGCCCACATACGCACCAGGGGCATCGTTGAACACACATTTGGTGTGTTGAAGTCACGTTTCAGGTGCCTGGACGGCACAGGTGGAAAGCTTCTGTACAGCCTGGACATCGTGTGCAAGATGATCGTTGCATGTTGTGTGTTGCACAACATCTGTGTACGCACCAATGCCCCATGGATCCCAGTTCCAGAAGTACCGGACGATGATGGGGAAGATGGGGCAGGTGGCCCACATCCCACTGCTGCTGCGGCAGGATTGGCCCGTAGGAACACCATCATTAACAATTTCTTCTCATGAGAACGTCACATTGTGGCCGTCCCTGGCAATCACGGGACAGTACAAAATGTCCACAAGCACAGCATGTGTGAATAAAACATATTTGCAGGTTACAGGTTGTACTTGTACATTGTCATGTCACTGTTTCCTGCTGTGCCAGATGTGATTTTCCATGTTGTGCACATTTGCGGCACCAGTTGTGCCCTGTGTTCTGTTGTGGAGGTGTTGCTGTTTGTACCGGGATGTTGTCAATGTCGAGGTGCACTTATACTCATGTGCGTATGCTGCACGGTGGGTAATTCGCTCCTGCGGCTCTGATTTGTCTGCCACTGATCCCTTTCATTCGGTGTGCCTGTCAGTTCTGTGCTTCCAGGGTGCTGAGATGTTGCAGACTTGGGTAACTTGTGCTCTTTGTCGAGTTGTGACTCTTGGGCCTGATTTGTCCGCAGATGCGTCGTTGACGTCAGGGGTTGTTTGTGCAGGTAGTTGTGTCCGAGTGTGACCTGCTCCTTTTCGGGTGTTGTCCGCACTCAGCCACCTCAGTGTCGTGCCGTGTACATTGCCATGTTGTTCGGACTGCAGCCAAGCTACTGGTCATGTGGTGTCTCTTGCATTGTCAGTGTGGCTGACGTATGTGCATGTTCGCACGTGGGCATGTGTTGGTTGTGTGACTGTTGATGTGTTGGGTGGGTGCCCCTTTGGGCACAGGCTGTTCGTGGGACTACTTGGTGCTTGTGTGTGTGCTGGAGTGTTCCCTTGGGATCAGGGACATGGACCAGGGTCATTTTTGGTGTGCAGTGTGCCCTTCTTTATTGTGCATGTGTGCCATTGTGCCCATCTCCACCAGTCCCCCCACTCCCAGGTCGCTACGCACCATGTTGATGTGATGTAGGGTCATGTTGGGCAGTGTCCAGATCACCAACTCATGTCACCGTCTCCAGACTGGTGAATGTGGCCACCATCTTCTCCATGTCATTCAGCTCCTGGTGTTCTGCTGGCCCCCCTCCTCTGGGGTGCGTTGCTGCTTTCGTGTTGGCAGCGGGTTTCTGCTTGGTTTTGCCATTCACATCAGTCCAGCGTCTCTTGTGCTCTTCATTTGTCCTCCTCTGCCATGCGGCGGCATGCACATGGTCCGAGGTGGTGTGCCATCTTTGCCTCTTTGTTGCCAATGACACGTTGGAGGTGACGTACAGTTGGTGGTGGTGTTCTGTCTCATCCGTGTTGGTCATGTGGTTTTCCTGTAGACTGTACCCCGTCTTCCTCTTCCCATTCCCCTGCCACGTGCCCTGTATTCCTGGGTGTTCCTCCGTGGGGATTGTGGAGTTCATGTTGTCCTCTGCAGTCGGTCTGGGTGCGTCCGTGGTACTCCACAGTTGATTTGGTTTGTGGTAGCATGTTCCGTATGCTGTTCTTGTGCTTTTTCCCACATTACGCGTGGGTTTTGCTGGCCTGTCGCTGCTTATTGCTGATTTCCTCATCGCGCTTTGGCCCATCGCATGTTTTTTCGCGTTGAGGTTTGTGGTTTTATCACGCTTGAGGTGATTGTATCGCGGACATTGACTGCATTTTCGGGGACTATCGCATGGTACCGCCGTGTTGTGAATTCCACGTTAACACAGGGTTATTTTCCCGTGATCGGCTGCGATGTGTGAAGTTGCGTTAACATTTTTTGGTGATATTTAGCACACGTTCTTGTGAATATCCCCCTTACACTTTTCAGAGAAATTTAAACATATTTGGCCATGTATTCAATCAAACCTAAAAAGGATTTAAGTTTTTCTTTGTTCTTTGGGTAAGGTGCATCCCTAACTGCTTGGATTAAGCTACCTTTGGGCCTGAATCCTTCTTGCAAAATGGTGTGACCAAGATAATCCACAGAACTGACTCTAATCTTGCACTTGTTTAATTTAACAGTTAAACCAAACTCCATCAATCTTTTTAAAACAAGTCTCAAAATACGATCATGATCCTCTACAGATGACCCATAAACTAAAATATCATCTTGGAAGAAAAAGGTATTCTCTATGCAATTTAAAATTTGATGCATTATTTTTGGGAAAACTGCTGCAGCAGAAGCGAGGCCACAAGGCATCCTCATGAACATGTATGCCCCAAAGGGAGTGGTAAATGCTGTGAGTGGTCTAGACTAAGAATGGAGCTCAACCTGATGATATGCCATCGATATGTCGATTACAGAGAAAACCTTTGCATCACCCATAGTACTTAACATCTCATTTATATTTGGAAGGGAAATCTCTCTACCCATATGTTATCATTTAGGCTGCGTAAATCCCCACACAAACTGATACCCTCCCCGCTAGCCTTGGCAGTTAGGACAATGGGGGCCAACCATTCAAACGCCTCTATGGGTTGCATAATACCCAAATCACACAATTTGCTCAATTCTTTTGTAAAGGCTCCCTCAACATACGGGGAGCTGGGTGAGGTTTGTGTACAATAGGTTTTGCACCATGTCTTACTTTTATCTTGTGTTGAAAATTCTTCAACAATCCAATCTTTTCGAAGAACAAATGTGGGTATTCTTCGCAAAAATCACATGCCCCATTTACACAATCAAGAAGAAGGACTTGTTCTTTGTTATTGGGGTCTAGTATAATGCCTAGTTCCTTCTGATGATGTCAACCTAGTAAGTTGCTTCCCCTTTCCAGAACATACACCTTGCCAACAGTGGATCTGCCCTTGAAGTCTATAAGCATTCTTACCATTCCTACCAAAGGTATAGCTTCCATGGTATATCCCTCTGGAGAGATGTCAGGTTTCAACAGATCAAGATTCAAAACACCAAAAATGTTCACTAAATCTTCTTGGTTAATTAGAGTGAACGGGGAACAAGAATCAGCAAACATGACTACAGGCTTATTGTTAAGGTAGTACATTTAGGATATTTAGAACTGAACTCACACTCTTTATCCTTCAATTGGAATACATATGTAGGTAATTGTTCGACCTCGCTACAAATAACTTTTACTTGACTATTATCTCTATCTCTGCAAACCCTGGCAAAGTGCCCTCTTCTATTGCATTTCTTACGTTACATTATGAGCAGTGCAATGAACGTTGTTGGCTAAATGATTACTACTGCCACGCCTGAAACATTTCAAGTTACTACTTTCCTTAGTGGGCTTAGCAACTCTTATATCCCCGGACTTAACTTTGAGCACTTTGTTCTCTGTTAGATTTTCCTGTGCACCAATTGTGTCCTGAATGCTGGCAACTACCTCATTGGACGATTTCATTTCCTTAATGCATTTAGCTGTGTCCTCAATAGATTGTGCTATGTTAATCGCTTCCCTTAATGTAGGATTTTTTGCTAATAGTTTCTCTTGGATGTGACTATTATTTGTGCATCTAACCAATTGATCTCTCATCAAGGAATCATTGAGGTCCCCAAAATCACACAGTTTAGTTAGACCCCTTAGAGCCGCCACATAATTTGTGACTGACTCCTGTTTGCCTTGAATGCGACAAAAAAATGTATGTCGTCTCCAAAATGAATTTTCAATTTCAAGAGGGTAACACTGAAAACATCCTGTTCCTCATCTTCCAACTCTGGCTCTGGCAATGTCTCGTAAATTTTTCTGCCTTGAACACTTAGATTTCCTTTTTGACACAGTCATTACCATCCAGATCTTCGTCCTCTGATATGTCTTCTGTGTCAGGTGTGTGTGGTGGTGTTATGGCTGCATCACTGTATGCCACTGACACATCAGGGGGCAGAGGTGGTATGGCTGCATCACTGTGTGCCACTGACACATCAGGGGGCGGAGGTGGTATGGCTTCATCACTGGGTGCCACTGACACATCAGGGGGCAGAGATGTGTGTGTTGAAGTTACTGCAGCAGTCATCTGGGACAGGCTCTGTCCGTAAACAAACAAGTATTTTTCTTTCCTTATAAAACCGGTGCCAACGCTCTCAGTAAAATGCTGAATTAAATAGATGCCAGATTAACAGAATAGCAGTAAGGGAACAGTATACTGGACCGTGCAGACACCGTTAGATTTGAAAGCTACGGATACGCGTGCCGGGTATACATGAGAATTCAAGGTTTAGTGAATGACCTCAATGGAGAAGTGGGCGACCTGAGGTGGATTGCTGACTCAGAATTGGAGTATCCCTTTTAGCAAAATTCGGCAGGGATATAGTGGTGTCATATAGATACATAGAACCACCCGTGAACCATTGGCATCTATTTAATTCAGCATTTTACTGAGTGCGTTGGCATTGGTTTTATAAGGAAAGAAAAATGCTTGTTTGTTTACATAACGGAAAGGAGAAGAATGAATTATTTGTTTGTCCTGATGAAGGTGGCTTGATTTTTATTCCACCGAAACGTGTCGACGCTGGAAGTCTTGTCAAATTTGTAAAAGACAGTAAAAACACAAAGACAAGGAATTAATTCCCCTGCGGGGTGCTGTCTATTATTTTAAATTAACACCTATAAGACAAATTTGAGTGTCTTGTTATATTCCTTTCCAGGGGGTTGTTGGAATTGTGACGAAGTTGAAAAATTGTGATACACAATGTTTTTAAAGTATTTTGAATGTATTTTTGAACTTGTTTAATTATATGCTTTTTATTGTGGGATTTTTAATAAATATTTTTATAAGTGCCTTAACATCCTGAGTGGAGTATTAACCTGACGAGGTGTGGATGATTGTGTATGATTGCTGCAAATACCAGATTGTGTATGTATCGTTTGAAGTATCTCCAAAGGGAATGTTGATTTTTTACTTTAGAGTAAGGTATGCGTGCGTCCGGGTAATACCAAGAATGCGCAAAACTGCATTGCGCAACTAAATAATAAATCTGGAAGTTGGGGACCCCAAGACCTCCCCTCTCATATGGCAGGGTCAACGTGTCCCAGCTAACCCTGGCTCTGCCGCTACCCCCAAACCAATCTGATCAGATGGGATCGAAGCATTCTAAAGAATCTGTTGGGCAGTGGAATGGGGATATTTTGAAACAAATATGAGAATTTAGGGAGCACTACCATTTTGATGATCGCTGCTCTACCGGCCAACGAGAGGGGAGGTTTTATCCAACGTTCAACCTGCTGCTCCAGCGTGTGCAGTGCTGGACCATAGTTCAGTAAGATAATCTGTTCGACCTCCTAATGAATTTGTATTCCCAAATATCTAGTGGATTCGTCACACCACGTCAAGGGGAATTCACATTCCCACCTAGTAGTGCAAGGTGTCAACTGGAAGATTTCTGATTTTCCCCAATTTATGCCCAGCCCTGAGAATCCACCAAATCGGATGACCTCTCTAATGAGTGGATCTAAGTTCTCTTGAGGATGGCGAACATACAGTACAATGTCGTCAGCAGAAAGTGAGAAAAGTAGAGGGCCCATGTTAAATTGGTGCCCCCTATGTAAGTGCCGTTCCTGTAGTTGCCTGACCAGGGGGTCTAGCGCTATGATAAAATGTAACGGAGACAGTGGACAGCCCTGCTTGGTGCTGTGAGAAAGTTCAAATTGGGAAGATAATGTGCCATTTAGTCTGAGTCTAGCAATGGGTGAGGCATAGAGCAATGCAGTGAGGTCAATGAACCACTTCGGCATGCCCATCCTCCGCATGACAGCTAGGAAAAAGGGCCACTTCAAGGAGTCAAAGGCCTTTTCTGCGTCGAGTAGCACGGCTGCTGCCGGAACTTCCGGGGCTATCCTATGAATAACAGCAAAAAGCGTACGGAGGTTCAGTGCCGTTGACCTGTGTGGAACGAAGCCCGACTGAGCAGACGAAATAATCCTATCCAGCAGCAGAGCCAGTCTCAGCGCTATCATTTTTGCCAGAATCTTGTAATCAAGATTTAACAAGGACAGCGGCCGATATGACCTACAAAGGAGTGGGTCTTTTCTGGGCTTGGGAAGCAAAATGATCACAGCTTCACGTAGCGTGGGGGGGGAGTTCCTGCCGTTCAAGAGCTTCGTTGTAAAATTCAAGAAGGTAAGGAGCTAGCAGTTCTTTGTAGGCCTTATAAAAATTTCCAGTATAGCTGTCAAGACCTGGGGTGGTCGAGCAATTCACGGCATCTATGGCGCTGATGATTTCCTCGGTGGAGAAGGGCTCTGCTAAAAACTGCTGCATAACTTTATCAAGCCATACTAGTGCAATTTCTTCTAGGTATGCTGTGCAGTCTTCATCGCTATGTGTTACCCTCATCGAGTACAGATTAGTATAGTAGCCTAAGAGTTCATCACATATATCAGGGGTGCCAGTCAAAGTCTGCCCTTGTGAGGAGCGGAGACAGGCAATGTATGACCATCCCGCAGGGGCTTCAGGAGCCGCGCTAATGTGCGACCAGGCCTCTCTCCCTCTCCATATCGTCGTGCAATAACATATTTGCTTAAAAAGTGTGCCTCACGTTCCGCAGCTTCCTTAAACTCAGTTAAAAGCACCAGGCGGCGACTATGTTGGGTCTGAACAGGTCGTCCGGCCTGCTGCTGATCAAGCAAGCCTAGCTGCTGCTCAATGTTTGTTAGTGTGCGGCTCAGGTCTCTCAACACACCAGTGTGCTTGGAGATACAGACCCCCGCAAATATGCCTTAAATGCCTCCCAGAGTGTGGCCCAGGATTTTACCGACCCTTAATTTAGTTCAAAATATTCAATAATGGCTTCATGTATCTCAGAACGGAAGACTTCATCCAGCAGGGCCTGGCTAGGGAACCTCCACTGCCTTTCGCTTCCCTCTGGTCGCAGGATTCTAAGTGTCAATGTAACTGGGGAATGATGAGAGAGTGTTCTGGGCAAATGCTGGGATGTTCTATACCAAGCAGCCAAGTTGTGGGATGCAAGCCAGAAGTCCAATCGTGTCCAAGTGTTGTACTGTGCAGAGTAATGGGTATATACAGTATCCCTAGGCCGACAGTGTCGCCACACATCCAAAAGTCTGAGTGTATTGCACAGATCTAATAGAGAGTGGCGTGCATGAGGTTTTGTGACAGGGGAGTTGGATGTGCTGTCTCGTGTAGATTCTAGCAGGAGGTTAAAGTCCCCGCGCATGCAGACAAAGTCTGCATCTAACTTCAGAATCTGTGTGTGTAAATCATGAAAGAATTCCGGGTCATCTACGTTAGACGCATATACACATATAAATGCTATCAGTCGGCCCATGAGATGCCCCACCACCATGGTGTACCGGCCCGCACTGTTGGAGCGAACACTGGAGAATTGAAAAGGCAAACGCTTATGTATAAGAATGGCCTTTCCTCTAGCATACGAACTGTAATTCGTAAAATATCTGTGGGGGCCCCATGCCGTAGCAAAATGAGTCGCCGTTGTTTTGGGCAGGTGTGTTTCTTGACGAAACTCCACACCAACCTGGTGTCTCTGCAAGTAATTCAAAAACTGTTTCCCCTTTCTGGCATTATTTAAGCCCCTAACGTTCTAGGTGATCAGTGTTAGGTCTGAGAAGGTAGACAATTTACCACATGCAGTCATTAACTTGGCTTAGAAATAAGACTACTCGGGCATCAATTAAAACAGTATACCAGCTACACTGAGTGAAGGAAATGCAAGTAATGGTGTACAATATAAACAAACAATCCCCCCTCCACCCCCCACCCATCCCTGCACCCCCAACCACAGCGAAATCCACAGTTGCTTAATACACAGAATGCACCATGAGAACCCCCATACATAATGAGGAAGTGGAGAGAACATCATACGTTCTAGATAGGATAGTCCAATCTAATGTGATACACACTTGGGGTGAGGCAACGCCTCAACACCTTACCCAACTTTGAAAGGATTGGTTAAAAATGCAACTGATACAGACAAACATTTGCCCTTCAAGAACAAGATTAGGACCTCAGGGCAGTTCTAACAAGGTATTCTGGGGGACAGCAGTTCTGTTCATTCCAAGGAGAATAGCTCCACACTGGCCACCGATCCGCTATGTGGGGGAGACTCTAGAAGGATCTTTTCCCTTGGAGCCACCAGTTCCCCTGTAGGTACGACAAAACTCCTGGATTTCTGAAAGGGTATCAAATACTGAGATCTCCCTGCAACATCCACTTGTAGACGGGCTGGATAAATCATGCCGTACTTAAGGCCTAGATTTCAGAGCGTAGCTTTCACGCCAGTGTATTTTCTCCTCACCTCCTGGACCATGGCCATGAAGTCTGGAAACAGCGTGATCGTGGATCCCTGCCAGGACAGAGTACCATTTTCCTGTGCCAGCCGCAGTGCTGTATCTCTGTCACGAAAGATCAGCAGGCGGGCCAAAATTGGTCTCGGCGGGGTTCCTGGATTGTGGTGAGGTCCGAGCGTGCAGTGCGCCCGCTCTATCAGGAAGGTGGAGGTGAAGGGTTCCATGCCAAATGAATCCGTGAGCAGGGTTTCCACAAAAGTCTCCATGCGGCCAGTATTTGTGGACTCCGGCACCCCAAGAATGCGCACATTGTTTGGCCTACTTCTTGCTTCTAAGTCTTCATTTTTCATGGCAACACTCTTCAAGAGTTTCTCCACATGGTCCAGGCGTTTGGTGGATTGCGCAGCCCCATCCTCAAGATCGGACACCCTACCTTCAACTGTTTCCAAGCGACGCTCGGGCATATCTAATTTAGCCCCCATGGTGTCCAGACGCTTCTCCAGGGAATCAAAGCGACCATCCAGGGCCTTGAATCCTGCCCGCAGTTCCTGCATCAGGGCATCTGGGCCAGTAGGAGTGTTCTCCGGCAGGGTTACCTCTACGCCCTCCTCTGCCATGTCTGTACCAGGCTCTGCTTGTGACCCACTTGCCTTGTTGAATTGCAATACCCTTTGCTTAGGCTCTTTCCGCACCACGAAGTGGTCCGCACCCCTGCGGTGTTAATGGCAGCCCCAGATGATGTAGCACTGTGTCGCGAGGAGAGGCGCAATCAGCGCGTGGCCTGGACCCACCACCAGCCCGGGTAGTTTGTGTAGGCCGAGGCGCAGCACATCTGCTCGTCCCAGGGCCCCAGCCTCTCCGCCCAGCTCAAGCGGCCGTGTGGTGCCATCAGGGCACTCTAGGCGAATACACCCGATCAGACGAGTGATGTGGCGCAATCAATGGAGGTTTAGATAAGTGTTCGCCCGGCCAGAGCTCAAGTCCAGGGATCGTCAATGCGCTGCACGGCCTAGGCCAAAATTTCCATCTATGCAGTATCGTGGTGCTCAGGTAATCTAAGAGACCCCCGTTGCCTCGCTAGGGCCCACAATCTTCTACACTCCCAGCCTCAACAAACCGGCCCTGCCAGTCGGGTAACTGGCCCCCAGGCTCACCTGCGGCCCCTCTTGCCGCGGGGCCTCCAGGAACTATGCAGGCCGGCTTACCTGTGGGCTTAGGAGTCAACAGCCAAATGCGGGAGCTCCTTTCCGGGCCACTTACGATCGTCGCGCCTCAGTCCTTTGAGCTGCACCCTTCCTCTAGGCCGCGAGGCAGGTCTTCGTTGAGTCGCTGGCATGCGCGCGCCGGCCTCCAGCACAGGATCATGCCAAATATGCCTCCGGCTGTGTCGCGCCAAGCGCAGCTCGCTCTATCTCGGGCTCTGCGACTTCCACAGACGTCGGGGTGCACCGGGTCTCAAGGGGGCACTCTACTGCGTCCGATTCCGTCGTCCTTGGAAAGGATGGCTTAATATTTTACATGGATGGGGCAAGGATGTCGGGTCGGATGGCGGAGCTACAGCGCTACGCGGCCATCTTGGTCGGTAGCCTGGCCACGCCCCGAGCAGAGCATCTTTAATGTCAGTCATCCACTCTCCTCAACCAGAATAACCGTCACCTTCAACATTCTAAGGTGAGCTTCAGAGGGAACGTTCCAAGGGCAGGAGGGGGTATGAGGGGATATACCAATGAGAGGTTAAACGGTTAAAAGAAAAGTAGGGGTTGTAAAAGAAAGATTACAACACATCTCCCAACAACATACAATAAAACAAGAAGGTTAACTTTGGTTCACATCAACTTTAACGATATTGTCACCGCTCCATATCTGACCATTGTCAGTTTGAACTACATTTTTGTTGATTCTGGTCAACTGGTGTGGCGGGTAAAATTTGCTGTGATCCATTTTACCTCTTATCGGTATTTTGACTAGCACAGAGTCACCAATTTCCCATTTATGTTCCTTGACACCATATTTTTTGTCATACCAATTCTTGTACTGGAGCTGGTGTTGTTGTACCCTTCTTCTAGTTTCATGTGTATTGGTTGTAACCAGTTTTCCCCACCCAACCATTGAGGGTTTATTGTTGTGCTAGGCTCCCTCCCTCTGATACAAACGAATGGAGATACCCCAGTCACTAGGTTAGGTGAAGTGTGGTACGACCAAATACAGTCTCGTAAGGATTTGTCCACATCATGTCCATTAACCATGGCCAGTTGAATGTGTTCTTTAATCATTCGATTTGTCCTTTCAACTAAGCCATTAGCTTTTGGGCAGTACAGAGCTGTCTTCATTTGTTTGATGCCCAGTTCTTGAAGGAATTCTTTCATTTCCATAGATGTAAACCGGACTCCGTTGTCTGTAAACTACGTTTCAGGAATCCCTTCAGTGCTGAATATATCCTTCAAAAATTCAATGTGAATATGTGTGGTTGTGCGTGGTACAAATTTAAACTTTATCCAATGGGATGTGTAGTCGATAAGAACAATCATAAACCTCTTTTAAACCCCCATATACTCCATAGGACCAATTATGTCCATGGCTAATTTACTCCATGGTATATTTGGTACATCAACAGGGGATAAAGGTACTTTACGTAAGATTTTAGTCTTGTCACTCCTTGCACAGTTAATACAACCCTTAACCTTCTGTTCAACCATAGAACCCATATTGGGAAACCAATAACTGTTCCTTATTCTACTCTTTGTGATGCTCCTGCCAAAATGCCCTTCATGTGCCAAGTCGACAATTTTGTCTCTAAGGTCAACAGGTGGTACAATTTTCCCATTACGACAAATTTTGTCATTCAGAACAGATAACTCATGCCTTACCTCCCAGAACCCCTTGAGTTCTTCAGCTACATCCTTGTATTTTTCTGGACAACCATTGATAATCATGTCTTTGAGTATGCTCCAATTGCTATCCTTGCACGCGCTTTCCTCCCATTCATTTTTGGTTACGGCTGGCAAATGTACCGCTATTATAGGAACATCCAGAGGATCATCCAAAACATCAGTATCTAAGGGTGCCCTGGAAAGGTAGTCTGCAATTATGTTTTCCTCACCTGGTAGATATTCTATTTTAAAACAGTTACCTTCCAATCCTAGTATCCATTTGGATACACAGGGGAACCACAGTGCGTTTTCTTGACAGAGAACATGAAAGTGAGAGGTTTATGGTCTGTGCGAATGGTGAACTTTATGCCCCAAAGATAAAACTTGAAATGATGGACAGCCCAGAAACAGGTGAGGGCCTCCCTCTCAAATACTGAATAGTTAAGTTCAGCTGCAGTTAAACAGCGTGACCAAAAGCTATGATAGTCTCGCCATACTCCCCTCTTTGTGATAAGGGGGCACCCAAACCACTATTATAAGCATCAGTAGTAAGAATAGTTTTTTTCATAGGGTCAAATGAACCAAGTGCTGGTGAATGTATGATTTCCTCTTTCAACTTGTTTACAATATCATTATGCTCTGTCTGCCAAACAAACTCTCTGTTCTTTCTCAGAAGGTCACGAAAACACTTAGGGGCATATTCACAAGGACTTATCGCCGAGTTATCGCCACCTTATCGCATCAAAAGTGGAGATAGATTCAACACCCCATTCACAAGCGGGTGCAAACTGCAGACATCGCCAGTATTCCCGCGATAACTGCCCCAAAATTTAACACCATGGTGGACACCACCAACTAACCCTAATGAGATGCAGAGTAGGCGTTCCCGTGCAAAAACACACGAAAACACCACTACATCACTTTCACAACGAACTGCCAGAACTGCGATGCGAGTCAAAACCACGCGATAAGCCGCGGTAGCAGCAGGTATTTAACACCTGCCTTCAGCTGGTGTAAAGCCGGACGACTACCTGCAGTAGGCAACGGAGCCCCGCACACAGCCAAACCCGAAGAACAAACGACGCCATGGAGCTACTCATCATGCAGCTCGGAGCCCCAACAGGGCCACAACACCCACCTCCACCACCCCCAGGACCGCCACCCCCCCAGGACCCGGACCCGCACCCCCCCCCCCGGACCACCACAGAGGCAGCGCAGAGTAAGACAGCGGACCTACCGAAAACGCACCAGTCTCACAGACCTAACGCCCGAGGAAGTCATCGCCCACTAAAGGCTCAAAAGGACAACCATCATCCGCATCATGACCCACATCGCCCACAGGTTGACAGCCCCAACCCAGCGGAGAACCAACATCCCTCCGCAGACGAAGCTGCTGGCTGTGTTGCACCTGTTGGCCTCTGGTACCTTCCAACCAACAACTGCCAGAGTCGGAGGAGTCTCACAGCCAGCCCTATCAAAGTTCATCACACCTGTCCTGGATGCCATCATCAGCTTCATACCCCAGTACCTTCACTTCCCCCACACTGCGCAGGAACAGCTGGAGACAAAGCAAGGCTTCTACGCCTTTGCTAGCTTCCCACACGTGTTGGGGGCCATTGACTGCACACATGTCCCACTTGTGCCCCCTGCGGATACTGCACACCACTACCGCAACAGAAAGCACACGCATTCCATCAATGTGCAGGCAATAGTCGACCACCGGGGAATGTTCACCAATGTCGTCGCAAACTACCCAGGCAGTGTGCACGATTCATACATCTTCCGACAGTCCATCATCAACCAGCGCTTCCAGGATGGCATCTATGGAACTGGACTGCTCGTTGGTAAGTGCAAAATCAATACACAACACACCTCAAAGCCACCAACTCACAACGCACGACTGTGGGAATGCACACGTGACCAAACCACATACAACATGTCAATCAACATGCCCACCTACCGTACACTACAGCACAACTCCATGGGGATCCTGGGCTTCCCCTGCACACAATACAGCTTTATCATGGCACCACATCCACACAACAGCTGAACGTGTGGAGATGCGGAATGCAGCCATGTGCGAAGGATGCAAGTGACCCGTGAATGGGAATGTACACAACGACAAGTGAGGCGTGGATGTGCCGGACAGACATGGGTATGCAAACCACAGATATGTCCATGCAGACATCAACTGCTGGTGACTGGAGAGTAGTGAACAGTGGACGCAACCATGTCACCCCAGGCCGTGGGTCAGATTGCGGAAATGTCGCTTGCTGCATCACCCCCTGTGTGCGTGAGCGTAGTGGGTGGGCCCGGAGTACGCCAGGCCTGCGCAGGGGTGTGGACAAAAACCCCATGGCGCAGAGCGTGGTTCACTCCCAGAAAGGCCAACGTCACTGCCAGGGCGGTGCCTTGCAGTCCGCCACAAGGCCGACGACGTGAGCAGCTGGGCCTGCGAGCCTGTGCGCCTGCTGAACCCCAGGACGCTGATGCCCAGACCAGGCCTGCCCGCACCAGCGCTCCAAGGCCGCACTGCTCACCTGCCGACACCGTTGTGTGTCAAAGAGGGCCCACCACGTGCCCGTGCTAGCTCCAAGACCCATGCCCGCGACCTTGGCGGCCTCCTCAGCCCATCGCTGTCCTCCGTGACACAGGCCCCCAGGGGTCCCCATTTGTTGACATACCCCACTGCTGCAGCCCGGCTACACTGCAGTCCAGCATGTCCCACATCGTGGACTGAGTCATCATTGATCAATGGCCGGGTCCATGCCAGTGTACGCAGGGGGAGGACTGAGAGGGAGATGCGTCACAGTCCGGTGGTAACACGGATCACGGTTACGGAGGAGGTCAACCAGTAGCAAGGACTGACCTGGTGCCACTAACCCTGTGCGCCATGAGTGACCGTCAGCCTCCGGCGGAACATTGATGGTGTCTGAGCCTGTGGCCTGGGGGTTGTCATCAGCAACGGGCAGGTACGGACTTTGTGTCTGGCATGAGTCTGTGGCATTCATATCCGCCATGTTGCCGGTCACAGCTGGCATGTGCCCTCTGCATCATGCCCTGGGGGTACACCTCCCATTCTCCCCTGAGACACTCCGCGGAAGGCACCTCTGAGACATTGGAGACCCTGCTCTGCCCTCATGACCCTACCCCAGTCTCCCGCAGGTCAGCGTCCCGTGGCGGTAGGCCCGTGTCGGCCGCTGTGCATCCGGGGCCACTAACCCTGTGCGACTCAAGTCATGCTCCCTTGTTGTTCTGACATTGCATTTCTGAGTGCCTGATGACTGTTGGAGTTGTTGCCAGCACCAGCTACTCCCTGAGGGCTGGCTTGCACTCACCCCACACACAGCCAGCACAGGCGTCACTGGATCAGTGGGCCTGCCATCACATCATGCCGAACCAAGTATTGACTCTTTTCTCTCTGCACTGTTCCAGGTGATCAAGGATATGCACTCTGCCCTTGGATGATGACACCCTCCGAGACCCGAACACACCCGCCCAGAGGCAGTACAATCCGGCCCACATACGCACCAGGGGCATCGTTGAACACACATTTGGTGTGTTGAAGTCACGTTTCAGGTGCCTGGACGGCACAGGTGGAAACCTTCGTTACAGCCCGGACATCGTGTGCAAGATGATCGTTGCATGTTGTGTGTTGCACAACATCTGTGTACGCACCAATGCCCCATGGATCCCAGTTCCAGAAGTACAGGACGATGATGGGGAAGATGGGGCAGGTGGCCCACATCCCACTGCTGCTGCGGCAGGATTGGCCCATAGGAACACCATCATTAACAATTTCTTCTCATGAGAACGTCACATTGTGGCCGTCCCTGGCAATCACGGGACAGTACAAAATGTCCACAAGCACAGCATGTGTGAATAAAACATATTTGCAGGTTACAGGTTGTACTTGTACATTGTCATGTCACTGTTTCCTGCTGTGCCAGATGTGATTTTCCATGTTTTGCACATTTGCTGCACCAGTTGTGCCCTGTGTTCTGTTGTGGAGGTGTTGCTGTTTGTACCGGGATGTTGTCAATGTCGAGGTGCACTTATACTCATGTGCGTATGCTGCACAGTGGGTAATTCGCTCCTGCGGCTCTGATTTGTCTGCCACTGATCCCTTTCAAGCGGTGTGCCTGTCAGTTCTGTGCTTCCAGGGTGCTGAGATGTTGCAGACTTGGGTAACTTGTGCTCTTTGTCGAGTTGTGACTCTTGGGCCTGATTTGTCCGCAGATGCGTCATTGACGTCAGGGGTTGTTTGTGCAGGTAGTTGTGTCCGAGTGTGACCTGCTCCTTTTCGGGTGTTGTCCGCACTCAGCCACCTCAGTGTCGTGCCGTGTACATTGCCATGTTGTTCGGACTGCAGCCAAGCTACTGGTCATGTGGTGTCTCTTGCATTGTCAGTGTGGCTGACGTATGTGCATGTTCGCACGTGGGCATGTGTTGGTTGTGTGACTGTTGATGTGTTGGGTGGGTGCCCCTTTGGGCACAGGCTGTTCGTGGGACTACTTGGTGCTTGTGTGTGTGCTGGAGTGTTCCCTTGGGATCAGGGACATGGACCAGGGTCATTTTGGGTGTGCAGTGTGCCCTGCTTGATTGTGCATGTGTGCCATTGTGCCCATCTCCACCAATACCCCCACTCCCAGGTCGCTACGCACCATGTTGATGCGATGTAGGGTCATGTTGGGCAGTGTCCAGATCACCAACTCATGTCACCGTCTCCAGACTGGTGAATGTGGCCACCATCTTCTCCATGTCATTCAGCTCCTGGTGTTCTGCTGGCCCCCCTCCTCTGGGGTGCGTTGCTGCTTTCGTGTTGGCAGCGGGTTTCTGCTTGGTTTTGCCATTCACATCAGTCCAGCGTCTCTTGTGCTCTTCATTTGTCCTCCTCTGCCATGCGGCGGCATGCACATGGTCCGAGGTGGTGTGCCATCTTTGCCTCTTAGTTGCCAATGACACGTTGGAGGTGACGTACAGTTGGTGGTGGTGTTCTGTCTCATCCGTGGTGGTCATGTGGTTTTCCTGTAGACTGTACCCCGTCTTCCTCTTCCCATTCCCCTGCCACGTGCCCTGTATTCCTGGGTGTTCCTCCGTGGGGATTGTGGAGTTCATGTTGTCCTCTGCAGTCGGTCTGGGTGCGTCCGTGGTACTCCACAGTTGATTTGGTTTGTGGTAGCATGTTCCGTATGCTGTTCTTGTGCTTTTTCCCACATTACGCGTGGGTTTTGCTGGCCTGTCGCTGCTTATTGCTGATTTCCTCATCGCGCTTTGGCCCATCGCATGTTTTTTCGCGTTGAGGTTTGTGGTTTTATCACGCTTGAGGTGATTGTATCGCGGACATTGACTGCATTTTCGGGGGACTATCGCATGGTACCGCCGTGTTGTGAATTCCACGTTAACACAGGGTTATTTTCCCGTGATCGGCTGCGATGTGTGAAGTTGCGTTAACATTTTTTGGTGCTATTTAGCACACGTTCTTGTGAATATCCCCCTTACACTTTTCAGAGAAATTTTAACATATTTGGCCATGTATTCAATCAAACCTAAAAAGGATTTAAGTTTTTCTTTGTTCTTTGGGTAAGGTGCATCCCTAACTGCTTGGATTAAGCTACCTTTGGGCCTGAATCCTTCTTGCAAAATGGTGTGACCAAGATAATCCACAGAACTGACTCTAATCTTGCACTTGTTTAATTTAACAGTTAAACCAAACTCCATCAATCTTTTTAAAACTAGTCTCAAAATACGATCATGATCCTCTACAGATGACCCATAAACTAAAATATCATCTTGGAAGAAAAAGGTATTCTCTATGCAATTTAAAATTTGATGCATTATTTTTGGGAAAACTGCTGCAGCAGAAGCGAGGCCACAAGGCATCCTCATGAACATGTATGCCCCAAAGGGAGTGGTAAATGCTGTGAGTGGTCTAGACTAAGAATGGAGCTCAACCTGATGATATGCCATCGATATGTCGATTACAGAGAAAACCTTTGCATCACCCATAGTACTTAACATCTCATTTATATTTGGAAGGGGAAATCTCTCTACCCATATGTTATCATTTAGGCTGCGTAAATCCCCACACAAACTGATACCCTCCCCGCTAGCCTTGGCAGTTAGGACAATGGGGGCCAACCATTCAAACGCCTCTATGGGTTGCATAATCAGACCCTCCAGGATTTCGCGATTTCGCGGTTTGCCGCCTAATCGGCACTTTTGTAAAAATGCCGCGATTTTTACAAAAGTGCCCGTGAAATCGGCACTTTTGTAAAAATGCCTCAATTTTTACAAAAGTGCCCGCGAAATCGGCAATGCGCACAATTAGACAGTAACTGCTGGTGACTAAGTTTCATGGGGAGACGCTTCTTTCCCATTTTAAGAGGGTGCCTTTATCATAGCAAACTCGGGCAGAAAGAGGACATCTTGGGAGCTAAACCCAGTGAAGGAACTGGTATGGTAATGGCAACATGACAAATGTAGGTGGCAGGCGAGAGAAGGGCAGGCGGCAAGCTTCCTGGTAACAGAGTTGGCACAAGTAAGGGCCAGGCGGACGAAAGGTGTCGGGCATCATGGCGCAAAAGGCAGCACAAGAAGATGAGATGAGGACAAAGGCAGGAAGGAGTGGGATGGCAGCGAGCACCTTAGGGCAGAACCTGGCGCGGGTAGAAATCAAGAGAGAGGAGGACATTTTCCAGAAGGTGATGGGTACCATGGAGACAAGGGGCCAGAACAGGACACTTAGCGGGCAGGCAGTGAACCCAATGGGGCAGATCAGGTGAAAAGAAGTCACACTCTGGAAACTGTCAGGCGGCAAGGAAGTGGTGGAGAGAGGACAGAGCAGCAGCAAAATCCATCCATACATGGCCTGTGTAAATGTCTGTCACCCTAGCAGAATAGTAAAAACAAGCATTTGCAATGCAATCGGTCTCGCATTTACGCAAGTTTGAGCTATTGGCATTGTAAATGACAATGCCTTTATTTATGTTTTGGTTTTTAAAACATAAATAAATGGCATTGTCATTTACAATGACAATAGCTTGAACGCGCGTAAATGCGAGTCCTATTACATTGCAAATGTTATAACGTTGTGCCCCCCGCCCCCTTCACCCGTGAAAACATAAACGGTCGGAGCCCTAGCCAGACCCTCCAGGATTTCGCGATTTGCCTTGAAGTATTGCACGGTTGTATAGTTCCTTTATTATGAGTTTCTCCTCTGCTGCTCCTAAGTGGATTCCACAGGTCATATACTGTGACTGGTTGCATAATTTCAATTTCTTTGGGTATCTCCCTGTCCCTCCAATCTGGACCCCCAGAGCATACACTAAGGTAGGTTCTAGAATGCCATTTCCTATGGGATGCTACCAGGCCATCTTTGATGGGCTTCTCAGAACCTATACTAAAGCAAATGGAGGATTGCATTTCCAAGGGATAACAGCCTTCACCTGTGGGCTGCTTCCTCTGTTCCATATCCCAGGTTGCCTATTCAAAGTGGAATACTCTGCTAAAACAGTTTCCATTGATTTAAGGCTGAAAATGAATGATTATGAGTAAAATAAAGTGCCGCAAAAATGCAGCTAAATTTCCATATTTGTGCCGCTAAATTTCCATATTTGTGCCGCTAAATTTGCTAATCCATGCCGCAATATCCTGGGGGGTCTGCATAATACCCAAATCACACAATTTGCTCAATTCTTTTTGTAAAGGCTCCCTCAACATACGGGGAGCTGGGTGAGGTTTGTGTACAATAGGTTTTGCACCATGTCTTACTTTTATCTTGTGTTGAAAATTCTTCAACAATCCAATCTTTTCGAAGAACAAATGTGGGTATTCTTCGCAAAAATCACATGCCCCATTTACACAATCAAGAAGAAGGACTTGTTCTTTGTTATTGGGGTCTAGTATAATGCCTAGTTCCTTCTGATGATGTCAACCTAGTAAGTTGCTTCCCCTTTCCAGAACATACACCTTGCCAACAGTGGATCTGCCCTTGAAGTCTATAAGCATTCTTACCATTCCTACCAAAGGTATAGCTTCCATGGTATATCCCTCTGGAGAGATGTCAGGTTTCAACAGATCAAGATTCAAAACACCAAAAATGTTCACTAAATCTTCTTGGTTAATTAGAGTGAACGGGGAACAAGAATCAGCAAACATGACTACAGGCTTATTGTTAAGGTAGTACATTTAGGATATTTAGAACTGAACTCACACTCTTTATCCTTCAATTGGAATACATATGTAGGTAATTGTTCGTCCTCGCTACAAATAACTTTTACTTGACTATTATCTCTATCTCTGCAAACCCTGGCAAAGTGCCCTCTTCTATTGCATTTCTTACGTTACATTATGAGCAGTGCAATGAACGTTGTTGGCTAGATGATTACTACTGCCACGCCTGAAACATTTCAAGTTACTACTTTCCTTAGTGGGCTTAGCAACTCTTATATCCCTGGACTTAACTTTGAGCACTTTGTTCTCTGTTAGATTTTCCTGTGCACCAATTGTGTCCTGAATGCTGGCAACTACCTCATTGGACGATTTCATTTCCTTAATGCATTTAGCTGTGTCCTCAATAGATTGTGCTATGTTAATCGCTTCCCTTAATGTAGGATTTTTTGCTAATAGTTTCTCTTGGATGTGACTATTATTTGTGCATCTAACCAATTGATCTCTCATCAAGGAATCATTGAGGTCCCCAAAATCACACAGTTTAGTTAGACCCCTTAGAGCCGCCACATAATTTGTGACTGACTCCTGTTTGCCTTGAATGCGACAAAAAATGTATGTCGTCTCCAAAATGAATTTTCAATTTCAAGAGGGTAACACTGAAAACATCCTGTTCCTCATCTTCCAACTCTGGCTCTGGCAATGTCTCGTAAATTTTTCTGCCTTGAACACTTAGATTTCCTTTTTGACACAGTCATTACCATCCAGATCTTCGTCCTCTGATATGTCTTCTGTGTCAGGTGTGCCAGGTGTGTGTGGTGGTGTTATGGCTGAATCACTGTATGCCACTGACACATCAGGGGGCGGAGGTGGTATGGCTGCATCACTGTGTGCCACTGACACATCAGGGGGCAGAGATGTGTGTGTCGAAGTTACTGCAGCAGTCATCTGGGACAGGCTCTGTCCGTAAACAAACAAGTATTTTTCTTTCCTTATAAAACCGGTGCCAACGCTCTCAGTAAAATGCTGAATTAAATAGATGCCAGATTAACAGAATAGCAGTAAGGGAACAGTATACTGGACCGTGCAGACACCGTTAGATTTGAAAGCTACGGATACGCGTACCGGGAATACATGAGAATTCAAGGTTTAGTGAATGACCTCAATGTAGAAGTGGGCGACCTGAGGTGGATTGCTGACTCAGAATTGGAGTATCCCTTTTAGCAAAATTCGGCAGGGATATAGTGGTGTCATATAGATACATAGAACCACCCGTGAACCATTGGCATCTATTTAATTCAGCATTTTACTGAGTGCGTTGGCACTGGTTTTATAAGGAAAGAAAAATGCTTGTTTGTTTACATAACGGAAAGGAGAAGAATGAATTATTTGTTTGTCCTGATGAAGGTGGCTTGATTTTTATTCCACCGAAACGTGTCGACGCTGGAAGTCTTGTCAAATTTGTAAAAGACAGTAAAAACACAAAGACAAGGAATTAATTCGCCTGCGGGGTGCTGTCTATTATTTTAAATTAACACCTATAAGACAAATTTGAGTGTCTTGTTATATTCCTTTCCAGGGGTTGTTGGAATTGTGACGAAGTTGAAAAATTGTGATACACAATGTTTTTAAAGTATTTTGAATGTATTTTTGAACTTGTTTAATTATATGCTTTTTATTGTGGGATTTTTAATAAATATTTTTATAAGTGCCTTAACATCCTGAGTGGAGTATTAACCTGACGAGGTGTGGATGATTGTGTATGATTGCTGCAAATACCAGATTGTGTATGTATCGTTTGAAGTATCTCCAAAAGGAATATTGATTTTTTGACTTTAGAGTAAGGTATGCGTGCGTCCGGGTAATACCAGGAATGCGCAAAACTGCATTGCGCAACTAAATAATAAATCTGGAAGTTGGGGACCCCAAGACCTCCCCTCTCATATGGCAGGGTCAACGTGTCCCAGCTAACCCTGGCTCTGCCGCTACCCCCAAACCAATCTGATCAGATGGGATCGAAGCATTCTAAAGAATCTGTTGGGCAGTGGAATGGGGATATTTTGAAACAAATATGAGAATTTAGGGAGCACTACCATTTTGATGATCGCTGCTCTACCGGCCAACGAGAGGGGAGGTTTTATCCAACGTTCAACCTGCTGCTCCAGCGTGTGCAGTGCTGGACCATAGTTCAGTAAGATAATCTGTTCGACCTCCTAATGAATTTGTATTCCCAAATATCTAGTGGATTCGTCACACCACGTCAAGGGGAATTCACATTCCCACCTAGTAGTGCAAGGTGTCAACTGGAAGATTTCTGATTTTCCCCAATTTATGCCCAGCCCTGAGAATCCACCAAATCGGATGACCTCTCTAATGAGTGGATCTAAGTTCTCTTGAGGATGGCGAACATACAGTACAATGTCGGCAGCAGAAAGTGAGAAAAGTAGAGGGCCCATGTTAAATTGGAGCCCCCTATGTAAGTGCCGTTCCTGTAGTTGCCTGACCAGGGGGTCTAGCGCTATGATAAAAAGAAACGGAGACAGTGGACAGCCCTGCTTGGTGCTGTGAGAAAGTTCAAATTGGGAAGATAATGTGCCATTTAGTCTGAGTCTAGCAATGGGTGAGGCATAGAGCAATGCAGTGAGGTCAATGAACCACTTCGGCATGCCCATCCTCCGCATGACAGCTAGGAAAAAGGGCCACTTCAAGGAGTCAAAGGCCTTTTCTGCGTCGAGTAGCACGGCTGCTGCCGGAACTTCCGGGGCTATCCTATGAATAACAGCAAAAAGCGTACGGAGGTTCAGTGCCGTTGACCTGTGTGGAACGAAGCCCGACTGAGCAGACAAAATAATCCTATCCAGCAGCAGAGCCAGTCTCAGCGCTATCCTTTTTGCCAGAATCTTGTAATCAAGATTTAACAAGGACAGCGGCCGATATGACCTACAAAGGAGTGGGTCTTTTCTGGGCTTGGGAAGCAAAATGATCACAGCTTCCCGTAGCGTGGGGGGGGAGTTCCTGCCGTTCAAGAGCTTCGTTGTAAAATTCAAGAAGGTAAGGAGCTAGCAGTTCTTTGTAGGCCTTATAAAAATTTCCAGTATAGCTGTCAAGACCTGGGGTGGTCGAGCAATTCACGGCATCTATGGCGCTGATGATTTCCTCGTTGGAGAAGGGCTCTGCTAAAAACTGCTGCATAACTTTATCAAGCCATACTAGTGCAATTTCTTCTAGGTATGCTGTGCAGTCTTCATCGCTATGTGTTACCCTCATCGAGTACAGATTAGTATAGTAGCCTAAGAGTTCATTACATATATCAGGGGTGCCAGTCAAAGTCTGCCCTTGTGAGGAGCGGAGACAGGCAATGTATGACCATCCCGCAGGGGGCTTCAGGAGCCGCGCTAATGTGCGACCAGGCCTCTCTCCCTCTCCATATCGTCGTGCAATAACATATTTGCTTAAAAAGTGTGCCTCACGTTCCGCAGCTTCCTTAAACTCAGTTAAAAGCACCAGGCGGCGACTATGTTGGGTCTGAACGGGTCGTCCGGCCTGGTGCTGATCAAGCAAGCCTAGCTGCTGCTCAATGTTTGTTAGTGTGCGGCTCAGGTCTCTCAACACACCAGTGTGCTTGGAGATACAGACCCCCGCAAATATGCCTTAAATGCCTCCCAGAGTGTGGCCCAGGATTTTACCGACCCTTAATTTAGTTCAAAATATTCAATAATGGCTTCATGTATCTCAGAACGGAAGACTTCATCCAGCAGGGCCTGGCTAGGGAACCTCCACTGCCTTTCGCTTCCCTCTGGTCGCAGGATTCTAAGTGTCAATGTAACTGGGGAATGATGAGAGAGTGTTCTGGGCAAATGCTGGGATGTTCTATACCAAGCAGCCAAGTTGTGGGATGCAAGCCAGAAGTCCAATCGTGTCCAAGTGTTGTACTGTGCAGAGTAATGGGTATATACAGTATCCCTAGGCCGGCAGTGTCGCCACACATCCAAAAGTCTGAGTGTATCGCACAGATCTAATAGAGAGTGGCGTGCGTGAGGTTTTGTGACAGGGGAGTCGGATGTGCTGTCTCGTGTAGATTCTAGCAGGAGGTTAAAGTCCCCGCCCATGCAGACAAAGTCTGCATCTAACTTCAGAATCTGTGTGTGTAAATCATGAAAGAATTCCGGGTCATCTACGTTAGACGCATATACACATATAAATGCTATCAGTTGGCCCATGAGATGCCCCACCACCATGGTGTACCGGCCCGCACTGTTGGAGCGAACACTGGAGAATTGAAAAGGCAAACGCTTATGTATAAGAATGGCCGTTCCTCTAGCATACGAACTGTAATTCGTAAAATATCTGTGGGGGCCCCATGCCGTAGCAAAATGAGTCGCTGTTGTTTTGGGCAGGTGTGTTTCTTGACGAAACTCCACACCAACCTGGTGTCTCTGCAAGTAATTCAAAAACTGTTTCCCCTTTCTGGCATTATTTAAGCCCCTAACGTTCTAGGTGATCAGTGTTAGGTCTGAGAAGGTAGACAATTTACCACATGCAGTCATTAACTTGGCTTAGAAATAAGACTACTCGGGCATCAATTAAAACAGTATACCAGCTACACTGAGTGAAGGAAATGCAAGTAATGGTGTACAATATAAACAAACAATCCCCCTCCACCCCCCACCCATCCCTGCACCCCCAACCACAGCGAAATCCACAGTTGCTTAATACACAGAATGCACCATGAGAACCCCCATACATAATGAGGAAGTGGAGAGAACATCATACATTCTAGATAGGATAGTCCAATCTAATGTGATACACACTTGGGGTGAGGCAACGCCTCAACACCTTACCCAACTTTGAAAGGATTGGTTAAAAATGCAACTGATACAGACAAACATTTGCCCTTCAAGAACAAGATTAGGACCTCAGGACAGTTCTAACAAGGTATTCTGGGGGACAGCAGTTCTGTCCATTCCAAGGAGAATAGCTCCACACTGGCCACCGATCCGCTATGTGGGGGGGAGACTCCAGAAGGATCTTTTCCCTTGGAGCCACCAGTTCCCCTGTAGGTACGACAAAACTCCTGGATTTCTGAAGGGGTATCAAATACTGAGATCTCCCTGCAACATCCACTTGTAGACGGGCTGGATAAATCATGCCGTACTTAAGGCCTAGATTTCAGAGCGTAGCTTTCACGCCAGTGTATTTTCTCCTCACCTCCTGGACCATGGCCATGAAGTCTGGAAACAGCGTGATCGTGGATCCCTGCCAGGACAGAGTACCATTTTCCTGTGCCAGCCGCAGTGCTGTATCTCTGTCACGAAAGATCAGCAGGCGGGCCAAAATTGGTCTCGGCGGGGCTCCTGGATTGTGGTGAGGTCCGAGCATGCAGTGCGCCCGCTCTATCAGGAAGGTGGAGGTGAAGGGTTCCATGCCAAATGAATCCGTGAGCAGGGTTTCCACAAAAGTCTCCATGCGGCCAGTATTTGTGGACTCCGGCACCCCAAGAATGCGCACATTGTTTGGCCTACTTCTTGCTTCTAAGTCTTCATTTTTCATGGCAACACTCTTCAAGAGTTTCTCCACATGGTCCAGGCGTTTGGTGGATTGCGCAGCCCCGTCCTCCAGATCGGACACCCTACCTTCAACTGTTTCCAAGCGACGCTCGGGCATATCTAATTTAGCCCCCATGGTGTCCAGACGCTTCTCCAGGGAATCAAAGCGACCATCCAGGGCCTTGAATCCTGCCCGCAGTTCCTGCATCAGGGCATCTGGGCCAGTAGGAGTATTCTCCGGCAGGGTTACCTCTACGCCCTCCTCTGCCATGTCTGTACCAGGCTCTGCTTGTGACCCACTTGCCTTGTTGAATTGCAGTACCCTTTGCTTAGGCTCTTTCCGCACCACGACGTGGTCCGCACCCCTGCGGTGTTAATGGCAGCCCCAGATGATGTAGCACTGTGTCGCGAGGAGAGGCGCAATCAGCGCGTGGCCTGGACCCACCACCAGCCGGGTAGTTTGTGTAGGCCGAGGCGCAGCACATCTGCTCGTCCCAGGGCCCCAGCCTCTCCGCCCAGCTCCCAGCGGCCGTGTGGTGCCTACAGGGCACTCTAGGCAAATACACCCGATCAGACGAGTGATGTGGCGCAATCAATGGAGGCTTAGATAAGTGTTCGCCCGGCCAGAGCTCAAGTCCAGGGATCGTCAATGCGCTGCACGGCCTAGGCCAAAATTTCCATCTATGCAGTATCGTGGTGCTCAGGTAATCTAAGAGACCCCCGTTGCCTCGCTAGGGCCCACAATCTTCTACACTCCCAGCCTCAACAAACCGGCCCTGCCAGTCGGGTAACTGGCCCCCAGGCTCACCTGCAGCCCCTCTTGCCGCGGGGCCTCCAGGAACTATGCAGGCCGGCTTACCTGTGGGCTTAGGAGTCAACAGCCAAATGCGGGAGCTCCTTTCCGGGCCGCTTACGATCGTCGCGCCTCAGTCCTTCGAGCTGCACCCTTCCTCTAGGCCGCGAGGCAGGTCTTCGTTGAGTCGCTGGCATGCGCGCGCCGGCCTCCAGCACAGGATCATGCCAAATATGCCTCCGGCCGTGTCGCGCCAAGCGCAGCTCGCTCTATCTCGGGCTCTGCGACTTCCACAGACGTCGGGGTGCACCGGGTCTCAAGGGGGCACTCTACTGCGTCCGATTCCGTCGTCCTTGGAAAGGATGGCTTAATATTTTACATGGATGGGGCAAGGATGTCGGGTCGGATGGCGGAGCTACAGCGCTACGCGGCCATCTTGGTCGGTAGCCTGGCCACACCCCCGAGCAGAGCATCTTTAATGTCAGTCATCCACTCTCCTCAACCAGAATAACCGTCACCTTCAACATTCTAAGGTGCGCTTCAGAGGGAACATTCCAAGGGCAGGAGGGGGTATGAGGGGATATACCAATGAGAGGTTAAACGGTTAAAAGAAAAGTAGGAGTTGTAAAAGAAAGATTACAACACATCTCCCAACAACATACAATAAAACAAGAAGGTTAACTTTGGTTCACATCAACTTTAACGATATTGTCACCGCTCCATATCTGACCATTGTCAATTTGAACTACATTTTTGTTGATTCTGGTCAACTGGTGTGGCGGGTAAAATTTGCTGTGATCCATTTTACCTCTTATCGGTATTTTGACTAGCACAGAGTCACCAATTTCCCATTTATGTTCCTTGACACCATATTTTTTGTCATACCAATTCTTGTACTGGAGCTGGTGTTGTTGTACCCTTCTTCTAGTTTCATGTGTATTGGTTGTAACCAGTTTTCCCCCACCCAACCATTGAGGGTTTATTGTTGTGCTAGGCTCCCTCCCTCTGATACAAACGAATGGAGATACCCCAGTCACTAGGTTAGGTGAAGTGTGGTACGACCAAATACAGTCTCGTAAGGATTTGTCCACATCATGTCCATTAACCATGGCCAGTTGAATGTGTTCTTTAATCATTCGATTTGTCCTTTCAACTAAGCCATTAGCTTTTGGGCAGTACAGAGCTGTCTTCATTTGTTTGATGCCCAGTTCTTGAAGGAATTCTTTCATTTCCATAGATGTAAACCGGACTCCGTTGTCTGTAAACTACGTTTCAGGAATCCCTTCAGTGCTGAATATATCCTTCAAAAATTCAATGTGAATATGTGTGGTTGTGCGTGGTACAAATTTAAACTTTATCCAATGGGATGTGTAGTCGATAAGAACAATCATAAACCTCTTTTAAACCCCCATATACTCCATAGGACCAATTATGTCCATGGCTAATTTACTCCATGGTATAGTTGGTACATCAACAGGGGATAAAGGTACTTTACGTAAGATTTTAGTCTTGTCACTCCTTGCACAGTTAATACAACCCTTAACCTTCTGTTCAACCATAGAACCCATATTGGGAAACCAATAACTGTTCCTTATTCTACTCTTTGTGATGCTCCTGCCAAAATGCCCTTCATGTGCCAAGTCGACAATTTTGTCTCTAAGGTCAACAGGTAGTACAATTTTCCCATTACGACAAATTTTGTCATTCAGAACAGATAACTCATGCCTTACCTCCCAGAACCCCTTGAGTTCTTCAGCTACATCCTTGTATTTTTCTGGACAACCATTGATAATCATGTCTTTGAGTATGCTCCAATTGCTATCCTTGCACGCGCTTTCCTCCCATTCATTTTTGGTTACGGCTGGCAAATGTACCGCTATTATAGGAACATCCAGAGGATCATCCAAAACATCAGTATCTAAGGGTGCCCTGGAAAGGTAGTCTGCAATTATGTTTTCCTCACCTGGTAGATATTCTATTTTAAAACAGTTACCTTCCAATCCTAGTATCCATTTGGATACACAGGGGAACCACAGTGCGTTTTCTTGACAGAGAACATGAAAGTGAGAGGTTTATGGTCTGTGCGAATGGTGAACTTTATGCCCCAAAGATAAAACTTGAAATGATGGACAGCCCAGAAACAGGTGAGGGCCTCCCTCTCAAATACTGAATAGTTAAGTTCAGCTGCAGTTAAACAGCGTGACCAAAAGCTATGATAGTCTCGCCATACTCCCCTCTTTGTGATAAGGGGGCACCCAAACCACTATTATAAGCATCAGTAGTAAGAATAGTTTTTTTCATAGGGTCAAATGAACCAAGTGCTGGTGAATGTATGATTTCCTCTTTCAACTTGTTTACAATATCATTATGCTCTGTCTGCCAAACAAACTCTCTGTTCTTTCTCAGAAGGTCACGAAAACACTTAGGGGCATATTTACAAGGACTTATCGCCGAGTTATCGCCACCTTATCGCATCAAAAGTGGAGATAGATTCAACACCCCATTCACAAGCGGGTGCAAACTGCAGACATCGCCAGTATTCCCGCGATAACTGCCCCAAAATTTAACACCACGGTGGACACCACCAACTAACCCTAATGAGATGCAGAGTAGGCGTTCCCGTGCAAAAACACACGAAAACACCACTACATCACTTTCACAACGAACTGCCAGAACTGCGATGCGAGTCAAAACCACGCGATAAGCCGCGGTAGCAGCAGGTATTTAACACCTGCCTTCAGCTGGTGTAAAGCCGGACGACTACCTGCAGTAGGCAACGGAGCCCCGCACACAGCCAAACCCGAAGAACAAACGACGCCATGGAGCTACTCATCATGCAGCTCGGAGCCCCAACAGGGCCACAACACCCACCGCCACCACCCCCAGGACCGCCACCCCCCCCAGGACCCGGACCCGCACCCCCCCCGGACCACCACAGAGGCAGCGCAGAGTAAGACAGCGGACCTACCGAAAACGCACCAGTCTCACAGACCTAACGCCCGAGGAAGTCATCGCCCACTAAAGGCTCAAAAGGACAACCATCATCCGCATCATGACCCACATCGCCCACAGGTTTACAGCCCCAACCCAGCGGAGAACCAACATCCCTCCGCAGACGAAGCTGCTGGCTGTGCTGCACCTGTTGGCCTCTGGTACCTTCCAACCAACAACTGCCAGAGTCGGAGGAGTCTCACAGCCAGCCCTATCAAAGTTCATCACACCTGTCCTGGATGCCATCATCAGCTTCATACCCCAGTACCTTCACTTCCCCCACACTGCGCAGGAACAGCTGGAGACAAAGCAAGGCTTCTACGCCTTTGCTAGCTTCCCACACGTGTTGGGGGCCATTGACTGCACACATGTCCCACTTGTGCCCCCTGCGGATACTGCACACCACTACCGCAACAGAAAGCACACGCATTCCATCAATGTGCAGGCAATAGTCGACCACCGGGGAATGTTCACCAATGTCGTCGCAAACTACCCAGGCAGTGTGCACGATTCATACATCTTCCGACAGTCCATCATCAACCAGCGCTTCCAGGATGGCATCTATGGAACTGGACTGCTCGTTGGTAAGTGCGAAATCAATACACAACACACCTCAAAGCCACCAACTCACAACGCACAACTGTGGGAATGCACACGTGACCAAACCACATACAACATGTCAATCAACATGCCCACCTACCGTACACTACAGCACAACTCCATGGGGTTCCTGGGCTTCCCCTGCACACAATACAGCTTTATCATGGCACCACATCCACACAACAGCTGAACGTGTGGAGATGCGGAATGCAGCCATGTGCGAAGGATGCAAGTGACCCGTGAATGGGAATGTACACAACGACAAGTGAGGCGTGGATGTGCCGGACAGACATGGGTATGCAAACCACAGATATGTCCATGCAGACATCAACTGCTGGTGACTGGAGAGTAGTGAACAGTGGACGCAACCATGTCACCCCAGGCCGCGGGTCAGATTGCGGAAATGTCGCTCGCTGCATCCCCCCCTGTGTGCGTGAGCGTAGTGGGTGGGCCCGGAGTACGCCAGGCCTGCGCAGGGGTGTGGACAAAAACCCCATGGCGCAGAGCGTGGTTCACTCCCAGAAAGGCCAACGTCACTGCCAGGGCGGTGCCTCGCAGTCCGCCACAAGGCCGACGACGTGAGCAGCGGGACCTGCGAGCCTGTGCGCCTGCTGAACCCCAGGACGCTGATGCCCAGACCAGGCCTGCCCGCACCAGCGCTCCAAGGCCGCACTGCTCACCTGCCGACACCGTCGTGTGTCAAAGAGGGCCCACCACGTGCCCGTGCTAGCTCCAAGACCCATGCCCGCGACCTTGGCGGCCTCCTCAGCCCATCGCTGTCCTCCGTGACACAGGCCCCCAGGGGTCCCATTTGTTGACATACCCCACCGCTGCAGCCCGGCTACACTGCAGTCCAGCATGTCCCACATCGTGGACTGAGTCATCATTGATCAATGGCCGGGTCCATGCCAGTGTACGCAGGGGGAGGACTGAGAGGGAGATGCGTCACAGTCCGGTGGTAACACGGATCACGGTTACGGAGGAGGTCAACCAGTAGCAAGGACTGACCTGGTGCCACTAACCCTGTGCGCCATGAGTGACCGTCAGCCTCCGGCGGAACATTGATGGTGTCTGAGCCTGTGGCCTGGGGGTTGTCATCAGCAACGGGCAGGTACGGACTTTGTGTCTGGCATGAGTCTGTGGCATTCATATCCGCCATGTTGCCGGTCACAGCTGGCATGTGCCCTCTGCATCATGCCCTGGGGGTACACCTCCCATTCTCCCCCGAGACACTCAGCGGAAGGCACCTCTGAGACATTGGAGACCCTGCTCTGCCCTCATGACCCTACCCCAGTCTCCCGCAGGTCAGCGTCCCGTGGCGGTAGGCCCGTGTCGGCCGCTGTGCATCCGGGGCCACTAACCCTGTGCGACTCAAGTCATGCTCCCTTGTTGTTCTGACATTGCATTTCTGAGTGCCTGATGACTGTTGGAGTTGTTGCCAGCACCAGCTACTCCCTGAGGGCTGGCTTGCACTCACCCCACACACAGCCAGCACAGGCGTCACTGGATCAGTGGGCCTGCCATCACATCATGCTGAACCAAGTATTGACTCTTTTCTCTCTGCACTGTCCCAGGTGATCAAGGATATGCACTCTGCCCTTGGATGATGACACCCCTCCGAGACCCGAACACACCCGCCCAGAGGCAGTACAATCCGGCCCACATACGCACCAGGGGCATCGTTGAACACACATTTGGTGTGTTGAAGTCACGTTTCAGGTGCCTGGACGGCACAGGTGGAAAGCTTCTGTACAGCCCGGACATCGTGTGCAAGATGATCGTTGCATGTTGTGTGTTGCACAACATCTGTGTACGCACCAATGCCCCATGGATCCCAGTTCCAGAAGTACCGGACGATGATGGGGAAGATGGGGCAGGTGGCCCACATCCCACTGCTGCTGCGGCAGGATTGGCCCGTAGGAACACCATCATTAACAATTTCTTCTCATGAGAACGTCACATTGTGGCCGTCCCTGGCAATCACGGGACAGTACAAAATGTCCACAAGCACAGCATGTGTGAATAAAACATATTTGCAGGTTACAGGTTGTACTTGTACATTGTCATGTCACTGTTTCCTGCTGGGCCAGATGTGATTTTCCATGTTGTGCACATTTGCGCCACCAGTTGTGCCCTGTGTTCTGTTGTGGAGGTGTTGCTGTTTGTACCGGGATGTTGTCAATGTCGAGGTGCACTTATACTCATGTGCGTATGCTGCACGGTGGGTAATTCGCTCCTGCGGCTCTGATTTGTCTGCCACTGATCCCTTTCATGCGGTGTGCCTGTCAGTTCTGTGCTTCCAGGGTGCTGAGATGTTGCAGACTTGGGTAACTTGTGCTCTTTGTCGAGTTGTGACTCTTGGGCCTGATTTGTCCGCAGATGCGTCGTTGACGTCAGGGGTTGTTTGTGCAGGTAGTTGTGTCCGAGTGTGACCTGCTCCTTTTCGGGTGTTGTCCGCACTCAGCCACCTCAGTGTCGTGCCGTGTACATTGCCATGTTGTTCGGACTGCAGCCAAGCTACTGGTCATGTGGTGTCTCTTGCATTGTCAGTGTGGCTGACGTATGTGCATGTTCGCACGTGGGCATGTGTTGGTTGTGTGACTGTTGATGTGTTGGGTGGGTGCCCCTTTGGGCACAGGCTGTTCGTGGGACTACTTGGTGCTTGTGTGTGTGCTGGAGTGTTCCCGTGGGATCAGGGACATGGACCAGGGTCATTTTGGGTGTGCAGTGTGCCCTGCTTGATTGTGCATGTGTGCCATTGTGCCCATCTCCACCAGTCCCCCCACTCCCAGGTCGCTACGCACCATGTTGATGTGATGTAGGGTCATGTTGGGCAGTGTCCAGATCACCAGCTCATGTCACCGTCACCAGACTGGTGAATGTGGCCACCATCTTCTCCATGTCATTCAGCTCCTGGTGTTCTGCTGGCCCCCCTCCTCCGGGGTGCGTTGCTGCTTTCGTGTTGGCAGCGGGTTTCTGCTTGGTTTTGCCATTCACATCAGTCCAGCGTCTCTTGTGCTCTTCATTTGTCCTCCTCTGCCATGCGGCGGCATGCACATGGTCCGAGGTGGTGTGCCATCTTTGCCTCTTTGTTGCCAATGACACGTTGGAGGTGACGTACAGTTGGTGGTGGTGGTGTTCTGTCTCATCCGTGGTGGTCATGTGGTTTTCCTGTAGACTGTACCCCGGTTCCTCTTCCCATTGCCCTGCCACGTGCCCTGTATTCCTGGGTGTTCCTCCGTGGAGATTGTGGAGTTCATGTTGTCCTCTGCAGTCGGTCTGGGTGCGTCCGTGGTACTCCACAGTTGATTTGGTTTGTGGTAGCATGTTCCGTATGCTGTTCTTGTGCTTTTTCCCACATTACGCGTGGGTTTTGCTGGCCTGTCGCTGCTTATTGCTGATTTCCTCATCGCGCTTTGGCCCATCGCATGTTTTTTCGCGTTGAGGTTTGTGGTTTTATCACGCTTGAGGTGATTGTATCGCGGACATTGACTGCATTTTCGGGGGACTATCGCATGGTACCGCCGTGTTGTGAATTCCACGTTAACACAGGGTTATTTTCCCGTGATCGGCTGCGATGTGTGAAGTTGCGTTAACATTTTTTGGTGATATTTAGCACACGTTCTTGTGAATATCCCCCTTACACTTTTCAGAGAAATTTTAACATATTTGGCCATGTATTCAATCAAACCTAAAAAGGATTTAAGTTTTTCTTTGTTCTTTGGGTAAGGTGCATCCCTAACTGCTTGGATTAAGCTACCTTTGGGCCTGAATCCTTCTTGCAAAATGGTGTGACCAAGATAATCCACAGAACTGACTCTAATCTTGCACTTGTTTAATTTAACAGTTAAACCAAACTCCATCAATCTTTTTAAAACTAGTCTCAAAATACGATCATGATCCTCTACAGATGACCCATAAACTAAAATATCATCTTGGAAGAAAAAGGTATTCTCTATGCAATTTAAAATTTGATGCATTATTTTTGGGAAAACTGCTGCAGCAGAAGCGAGGCCACAAGGCATCCTCATGAACATGTATGCCCCAAAGGGAGTGGTAAATGCTGTGAGTGGTCTAGACTAAGAATGGAGCTCAACCTGATGATATGCCATCGATATGTCGATTACAGAGAAAACCTTTGCATCACCCATAGTACTTAACATCTCATTTATATTTGGAAGGGGAAATCTCTCTACCCATATGTTATCATTTAGGCTGCGTAAATCCCCACACAAACTGATACCCTCCCCGCTAGCCTTGGCAGTTAGGACAATGGGGGCCAACCATTCAAACGCCTCTATGGGTTGCATAATACCCAAATCACACAATTTGCTCAATTCTTTTTGTAAAGGCTCCCTCAACATACGGGGAGCTGGGTGAGGTTTGTGTACAATAGGTTTTGCACCATGTCTTACTTTTATCTTGTGTTGAAAATTCTTCAACAATCCAATCTTTTCGAAGAACAAATGTGGGTATTCTTCGCAAAAATCACATGCCCCATTTACACAATCAAGAAGAAGGACTTGTTCTTTGTTATTGGGGTCTAGTATAATGCCTAGTTCCTTCTGATGATGTCAACCTAGTAAGTTGCTTCCCCTTTCCAGAACATACACCTTGCCAACAGTGGATCTGCCCTTGAAGTCTATAAGCATTCTTACCATTCCTACCAAAGGTATAGCTTCCATGGTATATCCCTCTGGAGAGATGTCAGGTTTCAACAGATCAAGATTCAAAACACCAAAAATGTTCACTAAATCTTCTTGGTTAATTAGAGTGAACGGGGAACAAGAATCAGCAAACATGACTACAGGCTTATTGTTAAGGTAGTACATTTAGGATATTTAGAACTGAACTCACACTCTTTATCCTTCAATTGGAATACATATGTAGGTAATTGTTCGTCCTCGCTACAAATAACTTTTACTTGACTATTATCTCTATCTCTGCAAACCCTGGCAAAGTGCCCTCTTCTATTGCATTTCTTACGTTACATTATGAGCAGTGCAATGAACGTTGTTGGCTAGATGATTACTACTGCCACGCCTGAAACATTTCAAGTTACTACTTTCCTTAGTGGGCTTAGCAACTCTTATATCCCTGGACTTAACTTTGAGCACTTTGTTCTCTGTTAGAATTTCCTGTGCACCAATTGTGTCCTGAATGCTGGCAACTACCTCATTGGACGATTTCATTTCCTTAATGCATTTAGCTGTGTCCTCAATAGATTGTGCTATGTTAATCGCTTCCCTTAATGTAGGATTTTTTGCTAATAGTTTCTCTTGGATGTGACTATTATTTGTGCATCTAACCAATTGATCTCTCATCAAGGAATCATTGAGGCCCCAAAATCACACAGTTTAGTTAGACCCCTTAGAGCCGCCACATAATTTGTGACTGACTCCTGTTTGCCTTGAATGCGACAAAAAAATGTATGTCGTCTCCAAAATGAATTTTCAATTTCAAGAGGGTAACACTGAAAACATCCTGTTCCTCATCTTCCAACTCTGGCTCTGGCAATGTCTCGTAAATGTTTCTGCCTTGAACACTTAGATTGTGTAGTAATATATGCTGTTTATGCATAGCAGAAAATCTTTCTCCACCTATGGCAATCAGATATGACTCAAACTATTTTATCCAGTCCTTCCAATGGATTTCTGGTTCCCCAATCTCATTTAAGAAAGAAGGTGGTTGACGCATAGCAGGTACAGCCATAGCGATAAGGTGAACAATGCAGCACTAGTAAAGTGTGAGTAATAATAATTGAAGGAAAAAATTAAAATTGAAAATATCAATCACTAAGCACTCTAAAGAAATTATTTCTAAATATTATGCTGTGTTACGCAGGGCTGACAGGAATAATAGGGTATCAATCTTTTCCTTTTTAAATTAATTGGCAGAGAACCAAGAATTTTGTCACTCAGTGAAGGTGTGCGTGTCACCGTGTAAAAATCACAGGTACACACAATAAAGGTGAGTGTGTCACCGTGAAACTCTTTTCCAGGGATATGGTGTGTGTATCACCGTGAAAATTGAAATAAATTTCTATTCATACCTGAATTGTCCATCGTGTATTACACAGTCTTCCTGCAGAAAACAGTCGTAGCATTTGTAACACTGGAACGAGTGTGGCAGGAGCAGTATTTTCTTCACAACAGAAACGAGTGACGACAATAAATACTTGTGGTCGCACAGACGTGCTCCCGCAATCTGCAGGACTCTGTAGCTGTTTGCCGTAGATTTCCTGGAAGTGTGCCTCCCTCACGCGATCCCCGGAGAGCTTGCAGTCCTGTTGGACGAAAACACCAAGTCTCCGCCTCTGTCTCTGTTTCCTGAGGGAGGCGCTCCTCCCACCTCAAGGTAAACGAGGGCTTTTCCACTGCGCTTATCTCTTTAGATGGCGATTTTTCAGTGTCCTCCGGCGGTACAAACTTCTGCGCCGGATAGAAGAATGACACTCAGTAACTAACCGTGCTACGAAGGATCGAGCACTGAAAGGGGAGATGACTGCTCAGTCCCCTGCACCAAATAGTCACCAGTAAAGTAATTTAAAAGAAAAACCAGACGCCAGTAAAGTAGAAGAGCAGAGTATCTTTAATGTCAGTCACCCACTCTACTCAACCAGAATAACCGTCACCTTCAACATTCTAAGGTGAGCTTCTGTGGGAACGTTCCAAAGGGCAGGAGGGGGGAAGAGGGGATATACCAATGAGAGGTTACACGGTTAAAAGAAAAGTAGGGGTGGTAAAATAAAGATCACAACACACTCCCTACTCGAAACAAATATTGCTAAACTCAGTTAGAGCCATTCTGTTATTAGACAATAAACCAGATAACAAGATAGCAAAGTCGAACATGCTATTGCTATAGTACAGTATCTCCCATATCTGCTACCATTGTTCCCCAAATTCCCTATATTCTTTTGCTGAACTACAGTGTTTATACTCCCCATCTGACCTGGACTGCTATAATTTACTTAAGCGTAAAGCCAGGATCTCTAAACTTGGCCCTTTAAAAAATCCCAACATCCTGTCATTCATTGGAAAACTGAACAAAGCTGGTCATGCGATTTCCAAACTTTAAAAACTGATTAACACCACGCCTATAAAATCACTAACCCAACTCCAAAAGAAGTGGGTCCGTGACTTCACATCTACTGGTAAACCCCTTCCAAATAAAGAGACATGGTTTAAGCTATGCAAGGAAGCAACATTGCATAAAGTTATCCGTACTCTCTTTTAAAGAAAATTATTCACTATACATAAGCTGTTCTGCACCCCAGAGAAATTAGCAACTGAGTGACTATAATACATGCTGGAATTGCAAAAATGGGGTTGGTAATAATTTTTATTTTATTAATTGTGAGTTTATAAAGCCATATTGGGAGCAAATATCCACTCGTCTCACCAGAATTTTTAAATTCCCGGTTATGTTAGATATACCAACAGTAATATCCTTTGATGGCCAACCCATCTGTGTTTCTGTCCTCTGATGACATACACCTATTTGATCTTCTGGTAACTATTGCGACTAAACTGATTTAATGTGAATGGAAATCAGCCAACAATATCTCATTTCAGATATGATGGTTGTGGGTCATATACATATGCAGTACCATTGATCACATATGAATCACTCAGAAACGCTGAGCCATGACCCACCCATCCAAAGTATGGAAATTACTTGATGTCTATATTGCAGACAAACCACCTACATAACTTTCACCTCAACTGTCTACCCAATCTTCTGAAATTACTCCCTGCAACATTAATGGGGTGTAAAAGGTTCTTATTCTACACATGTCCTCTGCCCTGTTGTTCCCCTTTCTCCTATCATATTGTTTTCTCTTTGGTTTTTTCTACACAGGATATTTCCCTAGATGAGCAATCAACCCTTACTTATCTCTCCGGAGCCAACCTCCTCCTCGCTGTTGTTAGTTTTTACTTCTGAATCTGTTACATATTGGATATACTTATGGTTTGTGTTAACGCGTTATCCATGTGGACTCACTCATACATCACCCGTTGCAAGGTCTCGCAGCTGTAGATGTGGATCAGCCTGCTATTTTTTTTATAACTCATATAACCTGATACCCAAATAATTGTCTCACTCCTTTAGTGTGCTCCTCAAAGGATCTTAAGGTGATATATTTGGATCTACCACATTCCTGTGCATCTTGTTATCCCTTTACTAAAAACTCAATAATACGATTTGAAATATGAAATTTAAAACTGCTTATCTCCATTTCCCATTCGCTTATTTTAATGATTTTAGTGATATTTAATCATTAATTTTGTCTCCATTGTTCTAAATTGGATTCGAAATGTTATTGTGTGGTGTTCTTTACTTTGAGATTGTTGGTACTGCTTGAACTTAACACGCACTTTTCTGAGGATTGCTTGCTGATTGCACAATAGCTGCAAGGGGTTGAGCAGAATTCTATGAGAACTGTAATTTGACCTAACCAGTGCCAGTGCATTGTGTCGCTATGAGGAACCCCTCCCCCCTCCAAATTAATAACCCTGTTCCTGACCTTTAGGATATACATTTTCAGCAGATTAGTGTTCTCCGCATGTATCACATATGTAGCTCTACTTGTGGTGCAGACTGCTATCCTTTGACTTTGATGTTTAGTGTTCAAAAAGAGTGGATATAATAATTTCCTGTAATGCACAGAAATGCAAATATAAAAGCAATCCAGTTTGGGAGCCTTATGTGCATTTATCCAGCTGCACGTTTCCCGTGTTCTGTGAAGTACATGAGATGTAACACGTGTATGTGAGAGGAGATACCCTCATGGAAGACAACAGTACATCTCTTTCCACAAGATGACACCCATATCGTGAGCTGTGTAATCTCTCCTGTGTGTATAAATGTTTTCTGTATACTTTTGTATAGGCATATTTGACCTAATTTCGCATGCATATCAAGCCCTGAAACATAAGCCATGTTTTTTCAGCACAACATAAATTCTTAGATTTGTCTTATGTTCGTGGTGAGCCACCAATTGATAAAAGGGTGAAGATAGTAATACACTGGGGTGGTGACACCAGGGAATTTGGAAGTGTAGCCACCACGTCTAACAGGGCCATATTGCAATGGAAAGGCAAGGAAGATAAATTCCATGCACTGAACTATATAATGTGGCGCATACCTCCTTCAGATGAGATTTTGCCCAGTGTTCAATTCCTCACTCATGGTAGCAGTGATCTGCAAGCCACCAGGATACAAGACACTCCTAGATCACATCACTGGACAACAGTCACACCTGCAGGCCTTAGGAAAAAAGGAAACTTGTAAGGAGTGACTTAAATCTGTGAGTGGACACAATGACTACAACCTAGCAATAAAATTTGTACATAATGTCCGTCATTAGGGCATCCAGAGAACAAAGGAAGAAATTGTGCAGCGTGGACCTTGCCAAACTGAAGACAGGCAGCAGTGTCACAAGGAACGCTGTTGGCTTGACACAGTATGGTCCATGCATCAAGGTCTAAGTTAAACGCAACATTTATAACGAGATGATTTAAGCGTATAGATAGATTTACCTTAAACACACATGATTTGGAATGTCTGTTTATTTTTAGAACATGGATTTTGTTTCTCTTCTCTGGTATAACTGAATCTCTTAGATTGAAGATAACTTTAATTAGTGTTTGCTAATAACCAAGCTGTGAGGTCTGTCAGTGGTAGATATCCTTGCCGGGACAAAATGAAGGGAGAGAGGGAAAACTGACAAGAGAGTAACTTGTTCCTGTCAAGAACCTGTTTAAGTGTCTTTTCACAGAGACACCATTTCCTGTCTGTTGGTTTCAAAGTGAGGCGGGGAATACATTTGTTCTCCCAGAGGGCTGATTGGCCACAGTAGGAGGTTTAAAGGATAAAGTTTGGGCTTGGATAGGGTTTACTGCTACTTTTTTTAAATTTACCCAGGTTAGATTTCTCTTTTGTCATGGAGTCTGCTGTTATAAACTATTGAACCACTGTCGGATCTAGATAGGAATTGGGAGAGAAAGAAAGACCTGGCTGTGAAGAATTTCTATGTACATACAGATAATGTATTCAAACCTCCTGTTTCAAACCCTGCTCCAAAGACTTAGTTCAAACAGGGGAAGCAATTTTTTGCACTTAATCTGTAAACTGTTGCAGCCCAAATCTGCAGTGGGTAGCCTGCTTTGTTTGCTGGAAGGTCTAAGGGCCAGATGTATCAAGCGTTTTACCATTCGCAAACGGGCCAATTTGCGAACGGTAAAAAGCCTTTTGGGATGTATCATCTCAAAAGGCATTTGCAAAATAGGGAATCTCAATTTTTGCGATACCTATTTTGCAAATGCATTTAGGGAATCGCAGTTTGCGATTCCTTAAATGCAATGCTGGAAGCAAAAAAATATTGCGACCTGGCTTTAAGGAATCGCAAATTACCACCAACTTCAAGTTGGTGGTAATTTGCAAATTCCGAGAAAAATGCACTTTTTTGCATTTTTCTTGGTGCCATGTGGCGTACATACATGCCCTTAGGGCATGCATATTTCAGGGGTGCAACAGGGTGTCCTTTTGGCCCCCTTGCACCCTTGAAATTGCATGCGCAATTTGCGAGTACCTATTGGGTACTCGCAAATTGCGCATGCAATTCCCATTCATTCCTATGGGCCTCTAGGCCCATAGAAATGAATGGGAAGCCATTCTTTATTTGCGACTCGCAATTTGCGAGTCACAAATAAGGAATGCGTAGGAATCGCAATTTTATTTGCGAAACCTACATACATTGCATTTTGCGAGTCCATAATAGCGAATCGGTAAAATTCGCTATTAAGGACTCGGAAAATACAATGTTGATACATCTGGCCCGTAGCTCCTGGAAGTTGCTTATAGAAAGTGCAGTGTTTTTACAGTAAGCTGTTGGCCTGTGGTGGATGACCAAAAAACTGGAAGTATTGGGGATATTGGGTAGACTGGTTATAATTGTATATGGGAGAACTCACTACTGTGCTCTGCTATGGGGTTTGGACTTCTTGGAACAAGTGAAGCTCCTTCAAAATAGGACGTCACTGGTAAGGATCCCAGTTTATTTGTGTGCTGGTAGTACCTGGTTTAATGAGTGAACCATCCAAATAACTTTCAATCTAACACCTGGGTCACTGTAGATTTATGACGTTTTTGTGAAGATTTGCGCTTAAATTTCACTTTATCTTTCCGAATTTTGTAACCAGGAACATCTTTGAACTGGGAGTGGTGTGACAGTGAGGAAGTTATTTCTGCACCCAGCTACAGCCACTTAATGTACCATAGCCAGCTTTTAAATTTTGTAGATTGCCAAAAAGTGTTGCCCGAGGTGACTCATGAAGGCTACCCTAGGCCGCAGCAAGGAGCCAGAGCCTAAGCTGGCACACAGGCACACTTGTCTGTACCCTTAGAAAGACACAGATAGTGGATGATTTTTTATTAACCCTTTACAGACTCAAAAGAGTGTTCAGCTCTTTGCTGGGGCAGAGGTATATAGGAGTGTGCACCATCAAGGAGAACACCCGCATACCCGTGCTGACAGGCTAAAGCTAGCTGCGCTGACCAGTGAATGTTATGAAGCTTTGGCCAGTGAAGGTCATGGAAGGTACAGAAGGAAGTGGTGGTGAGCGGTAGGATGCTAGGTCTTTCTTTTAATTTTCATTTAGGCGGGGGAAGGTTATATGCCAATGATGGTGGTATTTGGCGACAGGAGACAAGGCATTGTTTTTTCAATCTGTGAGCATATGCTGAGGATGTTAGGTTTGGATGGGAGGAGGCCACAAACGTTTTGTAATACTTCGGCTGAGGAGTAAGGCACAGGTTAACAAGAGGGTGTATAGTAGCAGGTCAACAGGTTTAAAAAAAAATTTGGATAAAGGAGGAGAGAAAATGTAGAGTGAGTGGCAGGAGGCCAAGTGTTTTAATCTGTGAAGGGGAGGCCACGTTATGTATTGCTCCCTCAGTACTCCTCTGCCCGGTGTCGATGTTGAAAGTAGGGCAGATGTTGTGGGGGTCATATATAACATAAAATTAAAGATAGGTGAAAAGCGAAAAACAGGAATGTTCTTCACCTTCAAGGTTAACTCTTGTATATTTGATGTTACTTAGAACCCCTTGGTGAAAAACATCCCCCTTATTCACTATTATCTCTCTATTCTGGATTATTCTTAATGTCAGGTAATTCGAAAGAAGCCAAAAAGTATGCAGACAGGATCCCTTTAGATGGAGAACCTAAACAGGATGTAATTTGGTGGCTGAAGCACTTACGCACATGGAGCCGTAGAACTTTTTTCAATACCATCTCCAATCTGCTATTAGAATCAAAGGCAAGTTCGCCTGCGTGGGCAGGTTATTGTGGCATGTTCTTGCCTGGCGGCATATAGTCTCAGAAGTCCACCATGCACATAAACTAATTAGAGCTTCATGCAGAGTCGTTTGCGAGTCAAAAGTTCACGAAAAAATCCACACTCACTATTTTGTTCTACTGAGAATGTACAATCTCATGGCAGTAAAATATATATTGTGAGTGACACACTCCGTATCTTTCTTGTTCAATTCAGAGTTCAAGGGATAATTTATCAAGATTTTGGGTGCTACGCAGCACCGGGTAGCTGCCAGTCTCCCTTGTTTCATGTAAATAATGTGCATCAAGTAATAATGTACCTGAATGCCTGTGTGCACTAAGATAAGTATTTAACATTCCATTTCTCAAACACAATACAAAAACAACTTACACAAATTTGTTCAAACACAAATTTTCATTGATTTAAATCAAACATCATCCATGATTCAATGTGCAATGTTCAAGTGATTGCTGCTTAAATTTGCAGCATCAAATTTTATCAACACACATATAATCATAAGAAACGATTCTTCATTTGTGGATTCCATAATGTTCTTATATCGCCCTATGCATTTCGGGACAATGGTCCCTTCCTTAGTGGCCTAATAAGAAACAATCCAGAACTTTTATAATCAGAGAACGAAACCAACCAGTTTTTCTTAGTGAATCAATGAAGCGACCACACATGCCTTCAAACTGGAAAGCCAATTTACAGTCCGTATCTCCACGATGTCTCTCATACTTTGCCCAGTGTACGCGTCAGTAACATACAATGAAAATTTGTGTTTGAAGAAATTTGTGGAAGTTGTTTTTGAATTGTGTTTTAGAAATTGAATGTTAAATACTTATTGCAGTGCACATAGGCATTCAGGTACATTATTACTTGAGACATATTTAGTAAAATATATCAACCATCTAGGCGTTAGCAGATCAAAAATTGTCTCCAACACCACTTTTTGGTGACTGCAGTGTATCGCCCATGCCACTTCAATCACTTGCAGAATGATTCTCTCGTCATCTAAGAGATTGCAGCAACTAGCAACTTTATATCCCCAAGTTCCAACAAATACAGAACAGGTAGTGGTCCTCTGTCTGTCTGTGGATCTGTTTGGTTCCAGAATCAACACTCTGAATTTTTAGTTGGAGTTAGCAGTGGTGACAGATGGGTTTCACCATTTATGGAGTCAGGACATGCTGTATGCCTTTGGCCTTGGAGCCCACATGGCAAGGTGCATGATACTTAAAAGTAGGGCACGCAGAAATTTAAAGTTAACGTCCTTACTGTGACTAGCACTCCAAAGCTGTTTTCGCTGTTGAAAAGCTGGCTGGCCCATAGTTAGACACTGGGAAGAGATATTAAATATTAATTCTGCTATCTCTGGATGGAGACCAGCTAGAAATATGATTAAACCACACTTTGGAATATTTATTAAAAGCCTAACTTAATGGAGAACTCAGATGTTTAATAAATATTTGGGGAAAGTAATGTTTAGAAAGTTACCTTTTCCTTGCCTGCATCTCTTGGAAGTTAATTTGCATTAATTCTTCAGCAGTCACCTAGTGAGTGTGCTGTTCTTATGAGGTGTGAAAACTGCTCCCAGAGCATAGACAAGGTTTTGGTGAGGGACGGTGTTTTCTCTTCCCCTGACAGGAAATCCAGTTGGAGACTACCCAGGAACTTTATTTTCTTCAAAGGGGCCTTCCCTGTCACAGTAAATGTTAGGTGAAACCTGGAAAGGCCACATATTTTGTCCTCTCAGGCACCAAACTCAGTGGGGGAGGGGAGTGGGGGGGGGTGAAGAACTGCTCCCAAAAGGTTTGAAGTGACCAAGGAGGTGAGCAGTGCACATTATCTTGTCCACCTCTCTTGGTGGACACGGAGGCTCTGCACAAGGTGAGAAGGGTTTCCCCATCTTGGATTTTAGGAGTGAGAAGCACTGTGGGTTTGTTTGAAGTTGGTCAAACAGGAACTGTTGCAAAAGTGGGTAGAGCTACCCATGGGAACTTTTTTCCCATTGGTTAGGGAGGGGCAAGATATCACCACCACCCACTATCTAGTGCTAGGCATAAATGTGTCATCCCAAGGCACTCTTCAAAACACTATCTGGACCTGTGGAAGAACATAAGCATACTGCACCTGCTGTCTGTGACCTAAAAGGAGTGCTGAAAGGACATTACCTGCTCCCTCTTGTACCCAGGACAAAGACATGGACTTCAAGGGTCAGTTGGCCGACCTCCTGTGTGGCTACAGGTCTACCAATATCTGCATGAGACATTGATGGAGCCTAGATTTCACCTAGATTAGGCATTGCTCTGTTTTAAGTTTCAGACAGACTGCATTTCAAAAATGGCACGCAGATTATGGTGCATGCAAAGTGAAAAAAATGAAATGAGGCCTGGTCAAACGAAATCATGTAAAACCATGCTTAATTAATTAATCATGGATGTTTAATTGTGATTATTTTTGATTTAACCTCACTATAGAATGTACATTTAATTTTAAAAAGAAATGTGTTTTGAACTTTCAAAGAGCATATAATTGTGCTGAATTAACACGCATTTTACGGTATAGAAAAGGCTGAAATACACAGCTCAGTGGCAGGCCCACTGCGGCCTTTAGCCTTGGAGATAACAAAGGAATGTTTTCCTCCCTGCTCTGTTTCCTCCCGTCTCCCATGAGAAGACACGTCTTCAATGAAAGACATTGTTAAAATGTATGCCTCTGTTCCCATCTCAAGAGACCTTGCCTTTGTTGTATATTTAGACAATGCATATTCAGTTCATAACACATCTTTCTTATAATATGTATTAATTAATCAACCATGCACCAACACTACACGTGGGGCAAACGCATTTTGCATGAAAAGCTATCTAAAACATTAGAGCATGTTGCTATGAGCATGTATTAGCTGTTTGCGCTTTGAAAATTTGCACTGGTGCATGTTTATGCTATGTTGTACATTGCACATTTTGCATGTTGTGCACGAATATTAGAAAAGCTGCTTTAAATTAATAGCTTTCGCTAGGTAATAATTAATACAGGGTATTAGAATGGAGGGAGGTGAACATAATGGGCTTCACTTCATAAATTAATATTCTTTTGTGTTTGTTTTGCTTTATTATACATTTGGGCCCACAATAATATGGCTGCCTAGGAAACCAGCATGGCTGAGAATTGTTAGCAGTGTGCTGAATGGGAGACGCATGCGCAAAAGAATGTGCCAGCTGCATGAACTGCCAAGTGCCTCAAGTGAAGACACATAGGTCAAGGCCACAATGATCTGCACACTCCTGTCACCGTGCCAACGTACTAGTGTTTGTGGGAGAGTGTCATCCCTGTGTGCGATGTGAAAGCGAAAAAGAATTAGATTGATACATTTTGTCGCTTAAGATGTTGAAAGAGATGTTCTTATTGATACATCTTATGTATATTGTTCTTAGCATTAAGCCCCTATTGTTAGAACCGGTATGGGGTGGACTTGCGATGAGAACAGGATGATGAGACCCCTATGTCACCTGTGCCAACCAATCACAGTGCGAGTTTCTACTGAAACTGCAATATTGTTAGTGTAGTCAGCCAAGAATTAGGGTATAATTAAGGACCCCTTGGGGGCGTGTCAGAGCAGATCTGACCAGACATCATTCTGGTTAGGTACGTGAACGTCGCGGGTGCAGACTGGGTGGAGATTGCGTCCGAGGAGACACAGAGAGAGGGGGGGGCTATGCCCAGCTTCTGTGTCAGACAGGGAGAGCAGCTGAGAGGATCATAACAGGTTTAGATTTAGATGCTAAAACTTTAAATTTCATGCATTGACTAACTGGCTTTGAAAAGATTTATTTGTCTTATGCATCTATTTCTCTTTATGGGAGATTTTTTGCCAATTATTAATTATTGATTAGTCTTGCAAAACTCACTCTTGAATTATATTTTCCTGAAACTCTTTAAAGAGGTCTGACTGACATTTTATGCCTCATTCCCTTTCCTTTATGAAGTGCTTTGTATGCAACCTATAATATGTTCTGTATTAATTCTATTTTTCCTATTTTTCAATTCTGTCCCCTGATTGATATTTGACTAATGAATAAAAGTCAGAGAAACTTAACTTTTAACTAGAAAATAAAACCCTTTAAAACTACTCACAACTCTCATTATTGCCTTAAATATTATTTGCAATTGAATTTTCATGTTTATGTAAAGTCTCCTGATGATGATACACGGTGGCAAAGGTCCATTCCCTTTAAGCGGTAAACTAGAGGTAATGAGGTTTTGCATTGAGAAATTACCGTGAAATTACCGCTGGATCAGTTTCTGGTAGCAGAGGATGGTTATTATTGATTAGTTTGGTGATTTATTGATTATATGTTTAACATTCTATGTAAAGTGAGTTAGTGTCGCGTTTCTATGTAGTCTTTGGAACACAGGTACAGAAGGGTATCTGGGAAGCCGGCAGAGTAAAAGTTAGCCTGAAATAAGGCAGAAGAAAAGTGTGAGAAGTGAAATCACACGGAATTAGGTGCATTGTCTGTTTAGGTTATTTTAGGGACTATTCAGTGTGTATGTGATAGCGAAGGGTCCACCTGTGAAACTTTGGCCTTATCCCCAGAAGAGTAGCAAGACCTCCTTTCCAACAAAAGTTCCTCTTGTGAAATTTTGGCCTTATCCCTAAAGAAGTAACAGGCCCTCCCTAGCTTGGATGAAGGGAAGAATAGCGGAATTGTTATACTTGCCCATATTGAAAGAAATATCCTTTGAAAAGTGAAAACTATCTCTTTATTTAGTGGATCAGACAAGGTAGCATTGTTTTATGTTGTAACTAACAAGTTATTATAAAGAAAAAGGACTTAGAAATTTGCAGTGAATTTTATAAGTAAAACTGACCCTCCCTTGGAGATCCCTTGGTCAGGAGCGGGAGGAGCTCCCTTGGTCAGTAGTAGGAGTTAAACTGACTGAAATTGTCAACTGTGACAGGATTGGAGAAAATAAATTGCATTAAAATATTGCAGAAATGAAATTGTTTGAAGGTTTTAAGAAATTGTTGGGAGGTAAAGTGGAAAATTCGTTTTTAATTGGTGATGTTCCTGAGGGAACACCTGTGCATTTTATGTCTACCAATTTGGGACAAAATTCATGTATGTGGGTTCACCAATGGTGCAAGATTACTGAAAAAGAGGGTCCTTTGAGGTTTCCAAAAGATGGCACTTTTGAATTGCAAATTAATGACAAATTAAGGGAAGTGTTATGTGAAATAAAAACACCATCTAGAGCTGCACAATTTGAAGCTTTAAGCATGTGGGAAAAGGCAGCAAGAGACAAAGCAAGTGAAGATAAAAAGGTAAAGCACCAGACACAGGAGAAGGGAATTAAAGATGACAAAAAGCTTCAAATAAATAATGATTCAGGGGATGAAATAATGGATGCATTGTTAACTGAGTGTCCACCACTTTATGTGATCCCCACTAAAAATACTGATAATAGTGTACCAGCAAGTACTACAGTGGCTACTGCTTCTGTTGAACAGAGAGAAATACAGATTGAGAGAAAGGTGCAGATATTTCAGATTGACCCACTACCTGTTGATTCAGCACTGACAGTGATATCTCCAGGTGTTACTGCTTCAATTGTGACTGATTCAGTACAAAAACTACAAACTGCAGATGCACAGGCAGTGCCTAGACAAATTGTGACTGTCACAATTAATATGGTCCCTACTCAAAAAGTTCAAAGGGCTGCAGAAGGAGTAATTATGTCAGGGTTTATTTCAGAAACTCAGAATACACAGATTATTGAACAGAAACTACCCCAGAAAGTCCAAGCATTGAAAGGTGAGGGAAAAATGGTCTTTACAACAGCCACAGTCCAGGATAAAATGAATATATTTGAAGATGGGATTTTTCAAACCTGCTTTGAAGAAGCAGCAGTGATTAAATAGATAGAGAGCATGGGGAACAAATTAACCCAGACCCTGAAAAAGAAAGAAAGCTTTGGGTTTTAAATTCAACATTTGAACATGAAGAAATTAACAGTCCCTGCTGTTTAAATCATAAAAATGTGAACCAGTGTCAGGAAAAGAATTAATTTCCCTGAATAAGGAAACAACTACATGTGCAGTAACTACACATGATAGACTGACTGATATGGCTCAAAAATATGAAATTGATGTTTCAGGAAGTTTTCCATTTCAGAAAAGTTTCAGGGTACATATGAATGATGAAGCAAATGAGACAATGTGTTCTTCAGGAATGCAATTGCACATTGCAGAAATAATGAAATATATTTTCAAATGCAATGGGTTTGAGAAATTAGGAGACAAGTGGGCAAGAAAACATGAGAAGAAAGAGAAACCACCAGACCTAGCAAGGAAACTGGATAAGAAAAAGAAACCACCAGATCTAGTTGAGGAAAATAATAAACAGGATGAGGGAGAAGCTTTTGCTTACTCATTGAGAGAAAAGATGGGAGAAGTGCATGTTCATGTGCCACGGAACAAAAGTGAACTTGCAGCATTTCTGAACACATTCCCAGAATTGAGAGACAAACATATGCTGTGGTACCCACAAATTGATGGATTTGTTGAAATTCTAAAGGAGTTGTGTATTAATTTGAAATTATTCTTTGACATTGCCACGCAGACTGAATTATGGTTTGAATCTAAAGTTGCTCTGCAAAGGCCAGGTGAGGAGACAATGAAAAAGGTTTACATGAATGCACCATCATTTTCTGTTGTTATGGAGAAAAAAGTAGCAGTGATTACTTTCCTGAAGGGCAGAGTGCCAGCAAAGGATGTTAATTGGGTACAGATTAAAAGAACACAGGATGGAAGAAAAGGTGCTTTGCTTTGTGCAAATTCAGGTATGGCTGTTGCACTGCTGGAAAAAGTATCCTTTTGCCATCTTTGTAACAGATTTGAGCATTGGAAGAAGAAATGTAAATTTAAACCTGATGCAGCAAATGGAAATGCACAAACACAGAGAGAAATGCAGGTGCAAAATGTGCCAGTTCAGCAAATGCAAATGTCAGTTCAGAAACAGGTACCAATGGCAGGAGTTTTTCAAGCTCAGATGCTCTCACAAAATATGGAAAATGCTAAAATTAGTTTAAATAAGTTGTCCAGAAACAAAATCAGAACCCATTTCAACAGGTTGCTGTATTTGAAAATGAGAGTTTTAACCCTAACAATTCTGACATTACCAAGTCCATTGTGAAAACAGTAGAAGGTCCAGACTTAGTTGTAGGAGTTTTAAACAGAGAAATTACAAACCCAGTTTTAGAAAAGGTTGCAGCAAAAATTGGCCCATTTGATAAAAGTTGCCAAGTTGTTGTTTGTGACTCAGGCCTGACAGGAAAACAATTGTTTTTCAAATTAAACAGCACAGATTACTGTACACCAGATGATGTTAATTATCAGATTCCTGATGAGGATGTACATTTTAAAATGGCCCAACAAGAGACAGCTGTAGCAGAAATGACAGTTGAAAAATCACCTTCTGATTTGAAAGAAATAATAAACACAGAAATAAGGGAGTTCACAGAGAAGGATGTCAGATTAATAAAATGTGCAGAACATGTCTTATTAAAATTAGAACCAGATGACATGTATTCAAGAACACCATCAGTTGCAGAAATTTTACCCATAATTGGAGATAAACTGAGTAAAGGATTTTTGAGGGAATTGATTGGAAGTTTATGTAACTTTCTGATCACAGATTTACAGAAAATAAATGAAAAGAACAGATTAGTGCAGGAGATTAATAGCATAACTGTTCTATGTTGTCCTGTGGTACCGAATCCAGCCAATATATTTTTTCACATCTCATGTGCTGAAGAATGGCTTACTGTTATTGTTTTTTGTCAAGTTCATGTCACAGTGCCATTGCATGAGAATAGTCAGGAGTACTGTCAAAAAGAAAATGAATGTCTGGGACACATAATTGGAAAGGGAGCTAGAAAGGTGTCACCAGCGAGAGTGGAAATAATTCACCAGATGAATCTACCTCAAATTCAGAAAGCAGTCAGGATGTTTTTGGGAATGGTTGGCTGCTGTAGAGAGCGGTTACCAAACCTTTCCCTAATGGCTAAGCCTTTACTGGGGCTGACACACAAGGATGTGTCTGATCCGCTTCCATTGGACAACAATTGCACAAAAGCATTCCTAGAGTTGAAAGAGAAAAAGTGTTGCACCCCGGCACTAGTGATGCAAGTTTATTTAAAAGAAAATACACCAATGTGCAGTGAGAGGGAGGGCTGCGCTCTCTTAGTGCCTGTTCAAAAACATGAATGTGTTCAAAGGTCTGTGACATATTTCCCAATGACCCTTGACCCCAATGTCACAGAAATACCCAGCTGCCTTAATTTAGTAGCTGTGGTAGATGTCAGTCATAAAAAGAGTGAGAATATAATGATGGAATTTCCAATTACTGAAATGGTTCCTTCCTTTGTGGAGTTGTTTTGGGAAAATACTGTGACCAAGAAATGTCTAAATTCAAATGTATTTAGCTTATTGCCAGCAAATGGATTTGTTTGTGATGAAACTGAACCTAAATGTCTAGGTGTCATGAATTTATGCATGAAACCAAAGTTAGACTTTAAGGATGAACGTCTGATTGAGCCCAACAATGTTCATTTTGTAGATGGCCCATGTTTGAAAGGTAACAATGACACATTAGGAGCAGCACATGCTGTGCTTCTTATACATTATGTTGTCAAAGCTTCATGGCTTTCAGTAGTTACCTCAGCCCAAAATTCTAAATTGTTTGCCCTTACCATAACAAGCAGTATAGCTGCTCAAATGGGAATCACTATTGTCATGGGAGAGAGAAATGCTAATTCAGTTGCACAATATTGTGTCCTATTAGCCTATGCATTCAATGGAATTTTCACAGGTGAATCTGAAAAGGATACTGTTTATCTAATGCGAATGATAATGACTTACACTTGTAAAGAACAAAAAGCGGTACAAGAAAATGTTTTAGAAAAAGAACAAGGATGTATCAGAACAGATTTTGAGAAAAATGACAACTGTATAGTAGCAAATATGTTATTGCAAAAACTGATGCCCAGGTATATATTGCCAGTTTCTCTGAAATCAGATCATAATGAGGTCTCAAAGACGATGTGTGCAGAACAACAGATTGGACAAAGATTGGATTGTAGCTATCTGCCTGAAGTTTCAAGCATAATAAAGCAACACAAAGACAGTACAGAGTTACACTTTGCAAAAGGCTGTGTTTCAGCATCACTGAAGTGGCTTGAATTTGTACATGCAAATGCACTTGTGAAAACCATAGATGAAAAGACTAGTCATTGCTGTGAAGGTCTGGCTGATGTGGAGCGTGTAGTTTCTCACCAGATTGCAGCTGCTACACAAGATCTGCATAATGGATGGTGCCAAAACTTTGATCTGAGAGATGCTGTGAAATGGAAAGGCCTGTTCCAAATGATCCTGGCAAAGACTGTTGTGAAATGTGGTGGCCTTCCAAATTGGGCGCATGCCTCTCTCACACACGTATGGTCCTGTGTAGGGGTGGGCAATGAACTCCGCTCCGCTAGCAGAGTTTGTGGAAAATTGTTAACTACGCATTCCATTAAAAACACGGAATTCAAGCAAAAACTTTCCCTCCGCGTAGTGGAATCAGCTACTAAACTGCACCCTCAAATGCTTTGATAAAGCAACTTTACATGCTACAAAGCATATAACCAATTCACAGAACTGAACTTTGAGAGAGGTGATGATTTTGGGATCCCCACTAACCTAGGGGGAGGACCAAGCAGATGCCTTGAACACAAAGAGCACATCATGCTGAATGATTCAATGGTGGTCCCATCCTGTTAGGACCACCCCAAGCACAGTTATGGGCAAAAATACAATCCCAACCAAAGGCCCTGCAAAGCATTATGGGATGAGATTAGCAGTGGGCAGTGAATATTATAGTATCCAATATCAAAATAATTCTACAAAGAGCTGCAGTTCAACTCGTCGTTACTAGGTGTCCCTCACGAGTCAAATGCAAAAGCATTGAAACCCTTTCATGAAGTTGCAGTTCCACTAGTCGTTACTAGGTGTCCCTCACGAGTCAAATGCAAAAGCATTGAAACCCTGAGCTGAGAGCTAATACTATAAATTCTACAAAGAGCTGAACTGCAGCTTCATGAAAGGGTTTCAATGCTTTTGCATTTGACTCGTGAGGGACATCTAGTAACGACTAGTGGAACTGCAGCTTGATGTAATAATTTCAATGCTTTTGCATTTGACTCGTGAGGGACACCTAGTAACGACGAGTTGAACTGCAGCTCTTTGTAGAATTATTTTGATATTGGATACTATAATATTCACTGCCCACTGCTAATCTCGTCCCATAATGCTTTGCAGGGCCTTTGGTTGGGATTGTATTTTTGCCCATAACTGTGCTTGGGGTGGTCCTAAGAGGATGGGACCACCACCGAATCGTTCAGCAAGATATGCTCTTTGTGTTCAAGGCATCTGCTTGGTCCTCCCCCTAGGTTAGAGGGGGACCCCAAAATCATCACCTCTCTCATTGGCTAATATTTTCATTGTCAAAGCTCTTTGTTTTCAAGTCATCTGCTTGGTTTTATCCCTAGGTTAGGGAGGATCTCAAAATCATCACCTCTCTCACTGCTTGCTAAATTTTTATTTTCACTTTTGTGAAATGACTATATGCATTTTAGCATGTAAAGACAGAGGGGCATATTATCAAGAAACGGCGTTAAAATTATCGCCGCTTTAACGGCAGAAAACTGCCGCTTAAGCGGCGATAATGGGCTTGATAATATGCCCTTGAGAATTCCAATAGAAGCCCATGTTCTGGTGTCAACATGGGCTTCTATTGGAATTCTCAAGGGCATATTATCAAGCCCATTATCGCCGCTTTAGCGGCAGTTTTCTGCCGCTAAAGCGGCGATAACTTTAACGCCGTTCTTGATAATATGCCCCAGAGATTCTTGTTATTTATCAAAAGTATATGAGGTCTCTGTTTTATTAAATGGGTAGCGAGAGAAGTTGCGGAATTCTGCGCACCCTTAGTTCTGTGTCCCCCTGATAAAACAGCTCCTCTTCAAGAAAAGATGCCATATGTGGTCAAAAGCCTACAGAAGAGGGTCAGTCAAGCTGTAAGGGAACACACAGAGCGTGAAGCAGCATTAGAGAAAACTGAATTGGCACTGGAAAAGCAAAAAGTGGAAACTGACTCAGATGAAAGCGGTGTCAAAAGGGTGAATGAGTCAGGTGCAGCATCTGAAGAAGAAATTAGTGCTGTGGGCCTACGAGTGGAGGTAGAAAAAAGCTGGCTGAAAGGGTATCCAAAACGTCTGCAGTGGTCCCTTAAAAAATCATTTGCACCCATAGCTGAAAAGTCTGAATATGAACAAAGTGAAAATAAAAGTGAAAAGCTTGGATTGAAAAAGTGCAAAGAATTGATGGTGCTCTGTCAGAGTTTCTCAGCACCTGAGTGGTCAAAATGCATGGAACAAGTACAGAAAGCCACATTGAATGAACTGTGTAATGCAAGGCTTGAACTGTATGAGCCACCCTGATGGCAAGCTGGTGACAAAGAGCCAAGAAATGCTGAAACAAATAACTGAGAACTGTCAAGAGCTGAAGAGAAAAGAATCTTTGAATGATGAAAGAAAAAAAAGAAGAAAAGATGAAGAAAATAAATAGAAAAAAAATAACTGTTCTGTTGAATTTTCCTTTTATTATTTTAGTTACTTATGTCAAAGAAAACTAACAGTTCCAAGAAGCAACTTACAGAACTCTGCACTAAACTTTTTGAGCTTGGCAATATATGATCTGATTACAGACAAAACTTGTGTTGCCTTAGAAATAGAGGTAACATTGTTATATGCTCAGCTTTTGTAATAATAACTAAATTTAGTAAGAGTTTTTCCTTATATACCTGTGTGAAATAAGTGTGCTAATGAAATTACCATGTCTACCTACAGTAAAGATGAGTAGTAATATTTTAGGTAGAGAAAATATATTAGACTGAACTAATAATGAGTGTGCTATTTGATCAAATGTCACCTGTGAAATTAAATAAGTGTGATGATTTACAAATCATTTGAGGTATCATGATTTGCTATCATCAAAGGGCGGATTAATGGAGCCTAGATTTCACCTAGATTAGGCATTGCTCTGTTTTAAGTTTCAGACAGACTGCATTTCAAAAATGGCACGCAGATTATGGTGCATGCAAAGTGAGAAACATCAATCAATCAATCAGAACATTTGTAGAGCACGCTACTCACCCATGAGGGTCTCAAGGCGCTGGGGGGGTGGGGGAAGCAGCTACTGGTCGAACAGCCAGGTCTTGAGAAGTCTCCTGAAGGTCAGCAGGTCCTGGGTCTGACGCAGGAGGGCGGGGAGGGTGTTCCATGTCTTGGCGGCGAGGTGGGAGAATGATCTGCCACCGGTGGTCGTTCGGCGGATGCGTGGGACGGTGGCGAGGGCGAGGTCGGCGGAGCGAAGCTGGCGGTTCGGGGTGTAGAAGGACAGTTGTTCGTTGAGGTATGCTGGTCCGGCGTTGTGGAGTGCTTTGTGAGCGTGGGTGAGGAGCTTGAAGGTGATCCTCTTGTTGACCGGGAGCCAATGCAGGTCTCTCAGGTGGGTGGTGATGTGGCTGTGGCGAGGGAGCCTGAGGATGAGGCGAGCGGAGGCGTTTTGTATGTGTTGGAGTCTCTTCTGGAGTGTGGCTGTGGTTCCTGTGTAGAGGGCGTTGCCATAGTCCAGCCTGCTGCTGACGAGTGCTTGGGTGACCGTCATTCTGGTTTCGGTGGGGATCCATCTGTAGATCTTGCGGAGCATGCGGAGGGTGTTGAAGCAGGAGGAGGAAACAGCATTAACTTGCTGGGTCATAGAGAGCGTTGAGTCCAGAATGAACCCCAGGTTGCGTGCGTGGTTGGTGGGTGTCGGGGCATCTCCCAGCGTGGTCGGCCACCAGGAGTCGTCCCATGCGGAGGGGGTGGAGCCGAGGATGAGGACCTCCGTTTTGTCCGAGTTCAGTTTCAGCCGGCTAGTCTTCATCCAGTCTGCGACGGCCTTCATTCCCTCTTGGAGGTTGGATTTGGTGGTGGCCGGGTCCTTGGTGAGGGAGAGGATCAGCTGGGTGTTGTCGGCATACGAGATGATGTTGAGGTGGTGTGCTCGGACGATGTTGGCGAGCGGTGCCATGTAGATGTTGAAAATGGTCGGGCTGAGGGATGATCCTTGGGGTACACCGCAGGGGATTGAGGTGGCTTCGGATCGGAACGGGGGGAGGCGGACTCTCTGGGTTCTGCCGGTGAGGAAGGTCCAGGGCTTTGTCTCGGATCCCTGCGTCGCGGAGGCGTGTGCGCAGGGTGTGGTGGCAGACGGTGGCGAAGGCGGCCGAGAGGTCCAGGAGGATGAGGGCCGCGGTTTCGCCGTTGTCCAGTAGGGTCCTGATGTCGTCAGTGGCGGTGATGAGGGCGGTTTTGGTGCTGTGGTTGCTGCAGAAGCCGGATTGGGAATAGTCCAGGACGTTGTTCTCCTCCAGGAAGTGGGTCAGTTGTCTGTTGGCGGTCTTCTCAATGACTTACGCCGGGAACGGGAGCAGGGAGACGGGTCGAAAGTTCTTGAGGTCCTTTGGGTCCGCCTTGGGTTTCTTGAGTAGGGCGTTGATCTCGGCGTGTTTCCAGCTCTCCGGGAAGGTGGCGGTCTCGAAGGAGCTGTTGATGATCTTTCGGAGTTGGGGTGCGATGATGGAGCTTGCCATATTGAAGATGTGGTGGGGGCAGGGGTTGGATGGTGAGCCAGAGTGGATGGTGTTCATGATTTGGATGGTGTCTTCGTCGTTGACATGGTTCCAGGAGAGCAGGAGGTGGGTGTGTTTGGGGGGTGTTGAGTCGGGGATGTCGGCGTCTATTGTCGGTGTCTGGGTGTCGAAGCTGTTGTGGATGTCTGCAATCTTGCGGTGGAAGAAGCTAGCCAGGGAGTCGCAGAGTTCTTGTGACGACGGGACGTCATTGGAGCTGGAGCTGGGGGTGGCGAGTTCTTTCACGATGTTGAAGAGCTCTTTGCTGTTGTGTGCGTTGATGTCGATGCGTTCCTTGAAGGAGGTTCTTTTGACGGATCGGATGAGTTGGTGGTGTTTGCGTCTGGCGTTCATGAGGGCTGCGTGGTTGTCTGGTGTCTGGTCATTGCGCCACTGCTTCTCGAGTCTTCTGCATGTGTGCTTGGAGTTCTGGAGGTCGGCGTTGAACCAGATGGCTCTCGTGTCGGTGTTGGAGGGTTTCCTGATCGGGGCGAGGGTGTTGGCGCAGTTGTCGATCCATTGTCTGAAGTTGTGGGCTGCTGTGTCGGTCTCTGAGGGCTCGGGTGGAGGATCTCGGGCGAGTGTGGTGATGAGCTGGTCTTCGGTGACTTTTTTCCAGCTGCGGTGTGGGATACGTTGTGGTTGGTTGTGCGTGGTGTGTTTCTCAAAGGAGAAGTGGATGCAGTGGTGGTCGGTCCAGTGGAGTTCGGTGGTGTGGCTGAAGGTGACGTGGTCGCTGGCGGAGAAGATGGGATCGAGTGTGTGTCCGGCGGAGTGGGTGGGTGTCGTGACGAGCTGTTTGAGTCTGAGGTTGGCGAGGTTGTCGATCAGGGTTGTGGAGTTACTGTCGTTGGCGTTCTCGAGGTGGAAGTTCAGGTCTCTGAGGAGGATGTAGTCTGTGGAGGCGAGGGCGTGCTGATGAGGTCGGCGATGGATTCGCTGAACTGTGGTCGGGGTCCCGGGGGTCGGTAGGCGAGGGTTCCTCGGAGGGTGGTGTTGTGATCGACGTGGATATGGAAGTGTAGGTATTCGGCCATGCTGAGGGAGTCTTCGGTGATGGTTGAGATTCTGATGGTGTTCCTGTGGACGATGGCGATTCCTCCTCCTGGTTTGTTGGTGCGGTACCTGCGGGTGATCTTGTAGCCGTCCGGGATGGCTATGGCTATGTCGGGCGCCGAGGAGGCGTTCATCCAGGTCTCCGTCAGGAAGGCGACGTCCGGGGCGGAGGAGTCGAGCAGGTCCCAGAGTTCGATGGCGTGCTTGTGGACTGAGCAGGTGTTGAGAAGTATGCAGCTGAGATAGTTGTGGTCTGCAGTTTTGGGATGGGTAGAGCGTGCGGGAGTGCGCTGGCTGGTGTAGCTGTAGTTCCGGCAGGTGAAGGGTCCGTGGGTGAGCTTCGGAGTGGCCTGGAAGCAGGTGGAATTTCGGCCGGCATTGAGTGCGTGGAGGGTGTTGGCGTCGTAGCTGCGTCGTGTGTTGTGGTGGTCGCGGGGGCCAGGGGGTCTGGCGCTGAGCGCGATCCAGGCACAGAAACATGAAATGAGGCCTGATCAAATGAAATCATGTAAAACCATGCTTAATTAATTAATCATGGATGTTTAATTGTGTTTATTTTTGATTTAATCTCACTATAGAATGTACATTTAATTTTAAAAAGAAATGTGTTTTGAACTTTCAAAGAGCATCTAATTGTGCTGAATTAACACGCATTTTACGGTGCAGAAAAGGCTGAAATACACAGCTCAGTGGCAGGCCCACTGCAGCCTTTAGCCTTGGAGATAACAAAGGAATGTTTTCCTCCCTGCTCTGTTTCCTCCCGTCTCCCATGAGAAGACACGTCTTCAATGAAAGACATTGTTAAAATGTATGCCTCTGTTCCCGTCTCAAGAGACCTTGGCTTTGTTGCATATTTAGACAGTGCATATTCAGTTCATAACACATCTCTCTTATAATATGTATTAATTAATCAACCATGCACCAACACTACACGTGGGGCAAACGCATTTTGCATGAAAAGCTATCTAAAACATTAGAGCATGTTGCTATGAGCATGTATTAACTGTTTGCGCTTTGAAAATTTGCACTGGTGCATGTTTATGCTAGGTTGTACATTGCACATTTTGCATGTTGTGCACGAATAATAGAAAAGCTGCTTTAAATTAATAGCTTTCGCTAGGTAATAATTAATACAGGGTAAAAGAATGGAGGGAGGTGAACATAATGGGCTTTACTTCATAAATTAATATTCTTTTGTGTTTGTTTTGCTTTAGTATACATTTGGGCCCACAATAATATGGCTGCCTAAGAATCCAGCATGGCTGAGAATTGTCAGCAGTGTGCTGAATGGGAGACGCATGCGCAAAAGAATGTGCCAGCTGCATGAACTGACAAGTGCCTCAAGTGAAGACACATAGGTCAGGCCCCAATGATCTGCACACTCCTGTCACCGTGCCAACGTACCAGTGTTTGTGGGAGATTGTCATCCCTGTGTGCGATGTGAAAGCGAAAAAGAATTAGATTGATACATTTTGTCGCTTAAGATGTTGCAAGAGATGTTCTTATTGATACATGTTATGTATATTGTTCTTAGCATTAAGCCCCTATTGTTAGAACCGGTATGGGGAGGACTTGCGATGAGAACAGGATGATGAGACCCCTATGTCACCTGTGCCAACCAATCGCAGTGCGAGTTTCTACTGAAACTGCAATATTGTTAGTGTAGTCAGCCAAGAATTAGGGTATAATTAATGACCCCTTGGGGGCGTGTCAGAGCAGATCTGACCAGACATCATTCGGGTTAGGTACGTGAACGTCGCGGGTGCAGACTGGGTGGAGATTGCGTCCGAGGAGACACAGAGAGAGGGGGGGGGGCTATGCCCAGCTTCTGTGTCAGACACAGAGAGCAGCTGAGAGGATCAGAACAGGTTTAGATTTACATGCTAAAACTTTAAATTTCATGCATTGACTAACTGGCTTTGAAAAGATTTATTTGTCTTGTGCATTTATTTCTCTTTATGGGAGATTTTTTGCTAATTATTAATTATTGATTAGTCTTGCAAAACTCACTCTTGAATTATATTTTCCTGAAACTCTTTAAAGAGTTCTGACTGACATTTTATGCCTCATTCCCTTTCCTTTATGAAGTGCTTTGTATGCAACCTATAATATGTTCTGTATTAATTCTATTTTTCCTATTTTTCAATTCTGTAACCTGATTGATATTTGACTAATGAATAAAAGTCAGAGAAACTTAACTTTTGACTAGAAAATAAAACCCTTTAAAACTACTCACAACTCTCATTATTGCCTTAAATATTATTTGCAATTGATTTTTCATGTTTATGTAAAGTCTCCTGATGATGATACACGGTGGCAAAGGTCCATTCCCTTTAAGCGGTATACTAGAGGTAATGAGGTTTTGCATTGAGAAATTACCGTGAAATTACTGCTGGATCATCCTCAAGTTCCAACAGGATCTGCTGGTGGGCTCTACTCAAGTGAGTCTTGACCCTCAAGAGCTGTTCTTGAGGTCCTGGGACCCTATCTGTGTCTAACTGAACTTCTCCTACCACCCATGAAAACCTGGATTATCACAACTACCGAGGACTGTGCAAACTACCACAACCTATCTGACCAGGGCATGACCTCACTGGGCTAAGAAATCAGGTTTGACACATGTAGAGCTTCTCTGCAGCAGCAAATCTGATTCAATGGACCTTTGGTGAAAAGTATCCTGCCTTGTGGTACTCAGAGTTGAATACAGCCGCCGCCCTGCCAGGTTGAAGGTTTCCAAGGTCCCAAAAAAAGACTTTGGCCCAGATTTACTAACATTTTGCGTCGTGGTGTCGTCACTTTTTTGGTGCAGCCATGACGCGAAATGTAAGTCAGGAAGTACAAAGCCACACAAATCTTGATTTGTGTGGCTTTATGTCACATTTTCCCTTCATTGTGTTACCTTGCATCAGGGAGGCGATAAATGGGTGGAGCATTGGAGTTCCTGTGCATCCACCCATGTATTTTGATGCAAACCCAGATTTACTAAGGTAAGTAAATGTGGGCTTGCACCAAAATGGTGCGCCTACCTAAGGTTGGCACAACGAGGAGAAATAATAGTATTTCTCCTATGTACTTTTATTTGCATGTGCGCTGTATTCTGCAGCACACAAAGAAGAATTTTTGTGTGGAGGAAGATATCCCTTCTTGCACAAAAACAATCCTGACCACAATGCAGGCACCCTTGCATCATGGCGCAAGGGTGCCTGTGTTGATGCTAGGTTGTCATAAATGCACCAGTGCAAGGGGAGAGCAGAAGTGCACCATATCTTAACAAGCTTTGGCAAAGCCAATAGGTCTAGCTTTTTCGAGAATTAGAGCTATTGGCACTGTAAATGACAATGTCTTTTACCCATGTGTTATGAAGTGGAGTGGATGTATGTAGTGTGGAGTGGAATTATGTGGGTTGGATTGGAATGGTTAGCTGTGCTGCAATTGTGTGGTGTGGAATTGTGTGGTGTGAAGTGGATTAGTGTAGTGGAATTATGTGGCATGGTGTGCAGTGGGATTATGTGGATATTAATTATGTGGTAATGTGTGTACTTGAATTATGTGGAGTGGGATTGTGTGTTATGGAATGTAATTATGTGGAATTGCATTTTGAGTTGTGGAGTGGTATGCGATGGAGTTTAATTATGTGGTGGGCTGTTCAATCTTGTGGCATGATGTGTAATTCTGTGGTAGGGATTGGATGTGTGTTGTGTAATTGTGTTGCTGTGTTGAAGTATGTGGTTTGGTGTCGAATTATGTGGTATGGAATGGGAAACACAGACCAGTAGGCGATCTACAGGAGAGTGGCAGGAGAAGGGCTATCTCCACAGATTTGCTTTACTGAGGCATGCCATTGGTCCACTATAGCTAAGTTGGGTGATAGAAGCACACACTGAGTAAAAAGGATGGATGCCAGGACCCTCCCACAAGAAACCTTACAGATTGGTTGGACAAACACATACCTTCACATGCAAGCTACCTGAGAGATAGGAGAGCAAGGCACCCCAGAATGCGTGCCATATGGGAACTCCCCTGCAGCTGGTGCACTGGACAGAGTTGTGGGATAGATGGATAATTGATTGGCTCTTTGGAGGGGTTGGCACTAGAAGAAGATCAGCAAGCACAGCTGAGATTAGCTGGAGGGAAGACTTTCCCACATGGGCACGCACTAGAGTGGTAGGAGGACTAAGCCACTGCCCCCAGTATACTGCAGAGAAGCAGGAAAAAAAAGCCACTATATCTATCAAACAACAGGCTGGCTGAAGGGCAGAAGCAGTAGGAGGCCTTGCGCATCCCCTTCGGGCGCTATAGAGGGGTAGGAAGGCAGACTCACCACTGCATGGCCTGCTGAACGGAGAGGGCTACCGCAGAAGTCATTATTCTCATGCTCGGCCAGAAGCTGCCAGATCTGGCCATATTGCTTTGCAGCAGCAGCAGGAAGGCCTGGGTGAGGCGGCAGGTTGCCATGTCTAACGATGGATGGGCCTCACACGGGCGCTTATCCAGTTACAATGGAAGGGCTGAGGGCTGGCATCCAAGATCTGCCTGCTGCAGAGACTGGAGAATTCCGTGGTGCAGGGACACAAAGCGCGAATGCCGTGTTTTCAAAGTGATCAACAATATGGACCGTATTAATGGAAAACTTTACATACAGAACGCACCGTCAGAAGAAACACGTTTGCTTCAAAACATGTGAAAATCACATCAGCTTAAGTGCAGTTGGTTCACCACCATGAAAACACATCTTTCTAAAACTCAGTAAAAAAAAAATGGCCTTGAGTTTTGTAAGCTTCGAGTTACCACAATATAAAACCGCAAAACTGGAAAATTGAAGGGTAATAAGGATAGGCACATGCAGAACAGTAAGAAATTTATGATGTATGTGTAATGCACAGTAAATTACTAATTATACAGAAAAAAATATTAGCAACAATAGTTGGTGCAAGATATTAAGCCTCAGGCTGTGCTTTGGAATAAGAGGCAAACTCTACAGGGGGGACACTGGAATTATGCGGCAATGAAGGACCAAATTGTGCGGCTGTTTTGTTTGAATGATGTGGCAAGAAAAGGCAAATTATGCAACCTAATGTGGTACATTTTGTGATAATATTACTTCATAATGTTGCCATTTTTTCACGTGTTAACACTGTCTGGCCAAACTTTTTATCTTATTAGTACCAATGTAACATCCAAATACAGTAATAAGCAAATGACAGATGACTAGACAACCTTTGCATAAGGCCTTCAATTGCACAGCAAAACAGGTCGCAGTAATTTTAGTAAAATTTGATCTGTTTGAGCTAGAAATTATTTTTGTTAAAATCTGCAGATTATGCAGAAGGTGAAGAATTAAGTGGCAAATGCGGCAAACCCAAAATTATGCAGAAAACGCCACAGCTGGAGAATCGCATTAATCCAAAGGCCCTGCTCCACAGTAACCAGTATCCTGAGCCCACCTTGGATCCCTATCCAAGCGGACATTGCAGTTGCAAATGGTGTCCCCTGAAGCCAGCTGGAAATCGTTTTTTTAACATCTGCTAAATTGCTCTGAAGGATAAGCATTGTTTAAGCGAGTGTAACTATGTCTGTTTAGTTCAGTGGTAGTTCTTCCTGGGCTATAATATTTTATTTTATTTTCACTCGCTGGATATTACCCAGGTAGAGAAGCATCGGAGACTTGGGGGTCGATTCCGATCTCGGCCGGAAGCGCACCTAACAGTATTCGTCCGGAAAAAATACAAGCTGAACGCGTGTTTCCCGACCAATTCGAACACTCGTCCGAACGAACAAGTACGATGCGCACAACAGCCCAGATTCCGAGCGAGCCGTACTTACCCATTTTAGCTCCTGTTCCCCGCCCGAGCCGGATCCGTAAACGCAGATTCGAGTCGCACGGAAGCAAATACATAGCACCTTCCGGCCGGACTAGTACGATGCGCCTTCCGTACGCGCCAAACCCGTCGCTACGTCCGGCACGTTTGAGCATCCGGGAGAACTGTACATAAGCTCCGATTCGCGCCACAAGACGATCCACGGCGACGAGACGAACAAGCCAGCGACGAGTACGAGTCGAAGCCACGAGAAACCCGAACGAGACGACCCAACCATGAATCACATCGCGCAGGTCCTACCAATACTCTACATCTATTACCGGGACCGGTACGGACGCGTACGGCGCAGACGATAAGTCAAACACCCACAACACAAACAAACAACACGTACCCGAAATATGTCACACACACATAGGGATGCACAAATGACGTACACCAGCAGAACCATAGGGGTGGGATGGCTATCACCAATGCCATACACACCCATAGGGGGATGGATGCCTACCACTAATACCATCCCCACTCATAGGGGGATGGATGCCTGCCACTAATACCATCCCCACTCATAGGGGAATGGATGCCTACCACTACCACCACCCCTACTCAGGGGGGCCTGAATGCCTACCACTACCACCACCCCTACTCATGGGGGCCTGGATGTCTGTCACTACTACCATCCCCACTCATAGGGGGATGGATGCCTACCACTACCACCACCCCTACTCATGGGGGCCTGGATGCCTGTCACTACTACCATCCCCACTCATAGGGGATGGATGCCTACCACTACCACCACCCCTACTCATGGGGGCCTGGGTGCCTGTCACTACTACCATCCCCACTCATAGGGGATGGATGCCTACCACTACCACCACCCCTACTCATGGGGGCCTGGTGCCTGTCACTACTACCATCCCCACTCATAGGGGGATGGATGCCTACCACTACCACCACCCCTACTCATGGAGGCCTGTATGCCTGTCACTACTACCATCCCCACTCATAGGGGGATGGATGCCTACCACTACCACCACCCCTACTCATGGGGGCCTGGATGCCTGTCACTACTACCATCCCCACTCATAGGGGGATGGATGCCTACCACTACCACCACCCCTACTCAGGGGGCCTGGATGCCTGTCACTACTACCATCCCCACTCATAGGGGGATGGATGCCTACCACTACCACCACCCCTACTCAGGGGGCCTGGATGCCTACCACTACCACCACCCCTACTCATGGGGGCCTGGATGCCTGTCACTACTACCATCCCCACTCATAGGGGGATGGATGCCTACCACTACCACCACCCCTACTCAGGGGGCCTGGATGCCTACCACTACCATCACCCCTACTCATGGGGGCCTGGATGCCTGTCACTACTACCATCCCCACTCATAGGGGGATGGATGCCTACCACTACCACCACCCCTACTCAGGGGGCCTGGATGCCTACCACTAACACCACCCCTACTCATGGGGGCCTGGATGCCTGTCACTACTACCATCCCCACTCATAGGGGGATGGATGCCTACCACTACCACCACCCCTACTCAGGGGGCCTGGATGCCTACCACTAACACCACCCCTACTCGTGGGGGCCTGGATGCCTGTCACTACTACCATCCCCACTCATAGGGGGATGGATGCCTACCACTACCACCACCCCTACTCATGGGGGCCTGGATGCCTGTCACTACTACCATCCCCACTCATAGGGGATCGATGCCTACCACTACCACCACCCCTACTCATGGGGGCCTGGATGCCTGTCACTACTACCATCCCCACTCATAGGGGGGATGGATGCCTACCACTACCACCACCCCTACTCAGGGGGCCTGGATGCCTACCACTACCACCACCCCTACTCATGGGGGCCTGGATGCCTGTCACTACTACCATCCCCACTCATAGGGGGATGGATGCCTACCACTACCACCACCCCTACTCATGAGGGCCTGGATGCCTGTCACTACTACCATCCCCAATCATAGGGGGATGGATACCTACCACTACCACCACCCCTACTCATGGGGGCCTGGATGCCTGTCACTACTACCAACCCCACTCATAGGGGATGGATGCCTACCACTACCACCACCCCTACTCAGGGGGCCTGGATGCCTGTCACTACTACCATCCCCACTCATAGGGGATGGATGCCTACCACTACCACCACCCCTACTCAGGGGCCTGGATGCCTACCACTACCACCACCCCTACTCATGGGGGCCTGGATGCCTGTCACTACTACCATCCCCACTCATAGGGGATGGATGCCTACCACTACCACCACCCCTACTCAGGGGGCCTGGATGCCTCCCACTACCACCACCCCTACTCATGGGGGCCTGGATGCCTGTCACTACTACCATCCCCACTCATAGGGGGATGGATGCCTACCACTACCACCACCCCTACTCAGGGGGCCTGGATGCCTACCACTACCACCACCCCTACTCAGGGGGCCTGGATGCCTACCACTACCACCACCCCTACTCATGGGGGCCTGGATGCCTGTCACTACTACCATCCCCACTCATAGGGGATGGATGCCTACCACTACCACCACCCCTACTCAGGGGGCCTGGATGCCTACCACTACCACCACCCCTACTCATGGGGGCCTGGATGCCTGTCACTACTACCATCCCCACTCATAGGGGGATGGATGCCTACCACTACCACCACCCCTACTCAGGGGGCCTGGATGCCTACCACTACCACCACTCCTACTCATGGGGGCCTGGATGCCTGTCACTACTACCATCTCCACTCATAGGGGGATGGATGCCTACCACTACCACCACCCCTACTCATGGGGGCCTGGATGCTTGTCACTACTACCATCCCCACTCATAGGGGGATGGATGCCTACCACTACCACCACCCCTACTCATGGGGGCCTGGATGCCTGTCACTACTACCATCCCCACTCATAGGGGATGGATGCCTACCACTACCACCACCCCTACTCAGGGGGCCTGGATGCCTACCACTACCACCACCCCTACTCATGGGGGCCTGGATGCCTGTCACTACTACCATCCCCACTCATAGGGGGATGGATGCCTACCACTACCACCACGCCTACTCATGGGGGCCTGGATGCCTGTCACTACTACCATCCCCACTCATAGGGGGATGGATGCCTACCACTACCACCACGCCTACTCATGGGGGCCTGGATGCCTGTCACTACTACCATCCCCACTCATAGGGGATGGATGCCTACCACTACCACCACCCCTACTCAGGGGGCCTGGATGCCTACCACTACCACCACCCCTACTCATGGGGGCCTGGATGCCTGTCACTACTACCATCCCCACTCATAGGGGGATGGATGCCTACCACTACCACCACCCCTACTCATGGGGGCCTGGATGCCTGTCACTACTACCATCCCCACTCATAGGGGATGGATGCCTACCACTACCACCACCCCTACTCAGGGGGCCTGGATGCCTACCACTACCACCACCCCTACTCATGGGGGCCTGGATACCTGTCACTACTACCATCCCCACTCATAGGGGATGGATGCCTACCACTACCACCACCTCTACTCAGGGGGCCTGGATGCCTACCACTACCACCACCCCTACTCATGGGGGCCTGGATGCCTACCACCCACACAACCCCTACTCATAGGACGGGTAATGCATGACACAACCAGCATACTCCAACATAAGGAATGTCTGAAATATACATCCCCCCAACACCATGACAAGCGTGTGTAGTCTGTGTCAAATGCCTACAACACTGAACATGACATTGAACATACAATGTGACCCCCTATCACATGTGTCACACATAAATGTGTGTGGCCTCCACAATGCAAGCAGACCATGACCACTGTGGCAATGGGGTCTAAAGCCCCATCACCACAGTGACCAAAAGGTAAGTGTGGGGTCCATAGCTGAAGCACATTTTGAACATTGTGGCAATGGGGTCTAACACCCCATCACCACAGTGACCAAAAGGTAAGTGTGGGGTCCATAGCTGAAGCACATTTTGAACATTGTGGCAATGGGGTCTAACACCCCATCACCACAGTGACCAAAATGTAAGTGTGGGGTCCATAGCTGAAGCACATTTTGAACATTGTTGCAATGGGGTCCAACACCCCATCATCACAGTGACCAAAATGTAAGTGTGGGGTCCATACCTGAAGCACATTTTGAACATTGTGGCAATGGGGTCTAAAGCCCCATCACCACAGTGACCAAAATGTAAGTGTTGTCATGTGAAAAGCTGCAAATGCCAAACTGCATGGATGATTCCTGGTCACACAATAACAAACACATCAGTGGCATAGTAGTGCTTGTGTCCCAGAGCAACATAGATTGGGTGAGGCAAACAGTGCAGTGCCAATGAAATATCGCTTTGGCCATGTGCAGACAAACCTCACCCATGGGGGCTCACATTGTCAACATTCACGAATTACACGACAGAAGTGACCATCATAATGCAGACCCACACATCAGCACCAATGGACACACAAATGTAGATATCCTGTGGAGACTGTAGATGTCAGGTGAACAAATACCATTCCATGGCAGCAATAGGACATACAAACCATGATCATTGTGCTGACTGATGACCTAGGAGTCCCAGGGACAGCAGGGGAAAGCCACCAAACAACATACAGCCAATGGCACACTAAAGAAATGCCAATGCAGTGGTGCAAATGCACAAACAGGCAGACTCACACTGCATATCAAACACAACAGGTGATGGGGGTGTGCCAGTGTCCCCAGGCAACCACACAACACATGAGGAGGCCTGAATCCCTATTACACAGATGTGTATACAGTGCCACACAAAAGTAACTCATGGATCGGATTCCCCTATGTGGGCAATCGGGCATTGTCAGATGAGAGGGAACACAAATTACAAATGTCACACAAGCTTGTAGGAACAGCAACTAACACAGCAAGAGACAGACCCACCACAGCACTACCCCCAGGGACCCCACATTGTGGTGACACTGGCCTGCATGATAATCCCACTGTGATGACAAAGGTAGATGTCGTACACACAGTGAACCACAGTCATGTTTCCTGAGCAACTAACTACCATCACACCTACACAAGCACAAATCAATCAGCACGGCCTGTCAGCCAAGGCCAACATGGAGGTAGGGGTCTAGCCGTGCAACAACTCTCATTTGCACACACTCAACACCACACACCTTGACCTCCACCAATGTGCAGCAGTGAAGCTCACATGGACTGGTGACATTGCACATGCACCCATGACAATCCCAGGGGGGGTGGTGGGAACTAAGGTGGAGATACCCATCACACATGGCCAGTCAACAAGACTTGTGAATGTCTGACACACTGCACAGTACGCTGTACATGGGCATGACGTCAAATCCACACCAACCAATGGGATCCCGGCCACAGTCACACACCAATGAAGAAGCCAAGGTCACCCACCAAGAACACACATAGACAACTTCCAACATTGCAGCTCTGACCCTGAGGAGTGGCAGCAGTCACACACACAACGTGTCACAATCACTGAAAGGTAACACAAAATGTAAATTACATGACTTGTGTAACCAACAAGTGCCAAGGGGAATCCTGACTGTGTCTCATCTGCGTTTGCCCACAAACTCAGCCCTGACAGCAAACTCACCTATGGATGACACCCTGATGACCAGTAATGTGCCATGCACCCACATCACAGAGAACCCAGGGCGAATCACAAACAGGAACATCACTAGGGATCCCAGCCTGTGTTGCAAAATGGAAGTGAACACACACAGACATGCTCACACAACACACACCTTGGGCTCAGGCAATGTCACCGAATTACACACTGCCATGAGGGGACTCCACTCCTGTGTAAGGAAAGCTGTGCCATACGTTGTCTCTGCAGGGCTCTATCATGTCAGCAGTACACTTGGTCACTCAGTCAACAATTAGCACAAAATGAAGGCTCTCGTCACATCAGCCTGGTCATGGGAGTGTCACCGAAATCATCTGCACAGATCCAACACACATGTATAGCAAGTTGCACTGATAACACATATGAGTCCTTGCCCATTGATGCCCAAACTTGCATGTCCAGTGGAGATGGTCACACAGTCAGGGAAACAGACAAATTGAACAATGGCAAGCACAACTGATGTGCAGGGGTGTAAGCCACAGATGTGATATTGCAAAGAAATGTAGGAAATCCCATTGGCAAATATTGAAAACATGACACCCTCATATTGCTGCAAAGGATGACATGGCTACACACCAGGATAGGACACATTCCCCCTGGACCACATGGGGTCCTGCACAGTAACACTTCATTTTCATGATACCAAATATCACCTTCACTGCAGCAAGGGCATGGTTAGCATCATCAACATCAAGTACATCTGAAGCAAAACCACCAGAGAACAGAAAGGAGCTTTTTCAGCATATGTGTCTGAAAAAGAAAGTCCTGCAAAAATACAAAGGCCAGTGGCCAGTCCAACAGTTCAGTCCGAACAGGGTGACAGTGGCAGATGTCACCCTCTGCTTGCCTGCACTGATATGGAGCAGGGACATTCCCCTCGGAGGGGTATACGGGGGGCAGGCCAGGCACCGCAGGGACAGGATCAGGGCTCACCAGAAGGAGGCAGGGAAGGGGTGGCTGGTGCTGGAGAGTCACTGACAACTGCAGTGGAGGTGTCTGACATGGTGTGTGCCGGCACAACTGGGGGCATGAATCAGATGGTGTGGGTGCCGGCACGACTGCAGTGGTCCGGCCAGATGGAGTGGACAGGTTCCCCACTGCAGTGCCCAAGTCAGACGGGGTGGTAGTGGACTCCACTGCAGTGCCCATCTCCGGGGAGTAGAATGGGGTTCAGGTAAGGTGGGCAGGACAGAGGGGGAGGACACGGTCTCCACACCAGTTGCACAAACATGTGCAGCGGGGGGTGTGGGGCTGGAAGAGCAAGTGGTAGGAGGAGAAGGCCACATCATTTTGGGGATGGTGTATCTGTGGGTGGGGGAACCTGGGACAGGGTGTGGTGGGGGAACCTGTGTTGTGGGTGACTGAGGGATGGAGTAAGGAGACTGTGTGGTAGAGCTGCAGGGCGGTGGCGGGGTCTTGCTCTTCCGGGACCGGGGGGACTTGCGGGTGGGGGCCTCAGGCTGTCTGCGCCTGGGGGAGGGTGTCCGGGGATGAGGGGCACTCCCCTCTGTGTGGGTGGACTTCCTCTTCCCCCTGTATGCTGGATCAGCGGGATCGGAGGGGAAGAGGCCGAGGTCACAGAGGAAGAGCTGCTTTGTAGGTGGGGTTGCAGGTGAGGCAAGGGAAGGGGTCTTGGAGGGAGAGGATTTTGAGGACTGCGGAGTGAGTGTGGATGCCTGTGTGTGTGTCTGTTCCCCATCCCCTGTAGGTGTGGTATCAGTCCCCTGAGGATGCTTGTGTGCACGTTTTGCCCTTGTTCTGTGTGTTTCTGTGCTGCTCGTGTCTGTGTGTTTGGGTGATTGTGCAGGTGTGCATGTGCTTGGGACAGATAGGGTTCCAGGAAGTGTGGATGGGGCAGAGGTAGGAGGGGTGATGGACTGTTGGAGGAGGGACACTGCTGCCGTCAGGGAGGAGTCCATGGACCTATTGCTCCTCTGTAGGGCAGACATGCCCGTCGAGATGCCCTCCATGAACGACACCAGCTGTGTCAACAGAGTGGTGTGTGCATGGAGGACACTCAGCATTGCTGTCTGCCCTACATGGAGCTGCCGAAGTAGGTACACAGACTCCTCACTCAGGGCAGCAGGGGACACAGGGGCAGGGGGTGCGGTGCCTGGCACGAAGGAGACACGCTCCCGGGAGCCTCCACAGACCTCTGGAATGGGAGCCAATGGGAGGGCGGTGGTGGTGGTGGTGGCGGGGCCTGACATACTAGCTGGGGTGTGGTGGCTGCTGACACCCGCCTCCACAAGGGAGTCATCCTCCGAGCTGCTGTGGTCCTCAGCTGAGGTGGATGGTGCTGAGGACTCCTCGGTGTGGCTCCCCTCGCCCTCCGTGCCACTGGGTCCCTCCGACCACTCATCGCCTGCTGACCCAGTCTGGCTCTGCAGCTCCTCCTGGTCCGTGGAGCTGTCCCCTCCTGTGGCCGTGGATGTATCTGCAAACAATTAGGGAAACAGACAAACATCAGTCACCTGCACTGACCGCACACACCACAGTAAGTACAGCACATTACAGAGCAAGCCCTGGCATCCTCAGTTGAACATTGCCAAAAGTCCTCACACAGATTAGGAGAAGCCAATTGTCAGTCTGATGGTCAACCATGGCACTCACACACCTCCTGCCCTTACACCCATCGGTCTGGTGCCTGTTGGATGGTAATACCCCAGTGTGGACACAAGCACCACGTACACAGTTGTTGGACATTGCAGAGATCACGGTGAAGTATGTGAACATGCACACATCACATCTCTTGCCACTGAGTTCGTACAGGTGTCCGGGTAAAGGGATGGCCAGAGTCTAATTAGAAATGCATGTGATGCATACCAGCACCAGACACCATGATGCACCCATGTCCGGATAGTCAATGCCACAATGGGTGCATGTTGCACATGTAACTCCCCTGCAGGATCACTCTTAGGCAGTTAAATGCCATGGCACAGGCATGCCTGCAAAGTCATACATCACTGTCTCCAGTCACATGGGCATGGCAGCCAGCCAACAACAGTCTGCACTGTGTCAGAGTCCTAGGAAATGGGGAATGCAAGTTATGTAGCTGACAAGTGCACATGTCCATCCCCACACACCACATCATCTGAACTCTTATTTGGCCACGTCATGCCAATTGGACATATGGGAGACATGAAACACAACTCTATGAACCTGAGCACCTCACAGTCTGCTGTGAATGTAAAACAGCTGCCTGAAGTTCACATTCGCATACACCTGTGTGCACAGTCAAGTGATCAAACACCTATGAGTCACAGAAGTATCGTCTCTCATGGTCACATCTCAGATGGCATGCTGAGCCCTAAACGATAAACATCCCAGTAGTCCTGACAACGAAGCCACGGCACAATGACACAGAGGCAGACACCTGAGGGAACATTTCACTGATCACAACATGTCAGCTGATACACGGGAGTGGGAGTACAGAGTGTATTGTATGCCCTGGAGTAGGCATGACTGTCCTGCTCCACCTGAAAGAGGGATGAGCCCTGGACAGTAGGCAGGTGGCTAAGCATGTGTGACACACTTGATATACATACTCCTGAGGCCCAAACATTGTTCCCACCCGCAGCATGGGGGTGTGCCAAATACCCCAGGGACATGTGGTGATTCAGATCAGCAAGTGGACCACATATCAAAGTTACACCCAGATTACATGTCAGAACTTAGGCATTGTGTAAGCAATTGACCCACCCATGAATCCCACAACATAGTCACGGGAACAAATGCTGTCCCCCACCTTGAGCAAAGCAAAATGCAATGACACAGTACCCAAGTGACACAATTTCCTGACTGTAAGGGCCACACATATGCGTATCAGATGAGGAGTGGGCATGTCACAATTGAGGGACATGGGTCCTGGACCACAAGACTGATGTACTGTGGAAGTTTAACCAGGCCAGAGGAGGGCACATAGCATGTCAGACAAAGTGCACAGTGCAGTCATGGACTCACCCCCTCCTTGCTGCTGTCTGGCCTTCAGCTGCCCATCCAGGTCAGGGAAGACCACCGCCAGGATCCTGAGCATGTGGGGGGTCAGGGTCCGGTGTCCGCCCCTCCTGCGAGGAGGCGTCACATGCTTCAGCTGGACCCTTGCGATCCTCCGAGTCCAGCCCCGAAGGTCCTGCCACCTCTTCTGGCAGTTGCGGATCCGGCGCTTGTAGACCCCCACGGATCTTACTGCCCGGGCGATGGTCAGCCAGATTTCCTGCTTCTGGTGGGCATCAACCTGTGAGGATGACAAAGTGAAAATGCCATTACTACACATGCAACATATACGTGCATCACACAGTTGTATATACATGTCTCAATCACAGGGGCATATGATGTACAACGATGGCTATGAACAGTTTGCCAGCAGTTACTACATGGTATCATTGCATGGGAAGTAAACCTTGTTGGAATGCACTGTTACTGCACTGTACCTGTTCAGTGCATGTAACTACACACTTTGGGGGTGAAAACTACTCAGTGAGCATGCTAGCCAGTGGTGTGCACACTGTAAGTCTTGCTAGTCAGACAACATGCACAATTAGTAAGGCAGTGGACAGCACACTCACCTGCTCCCTGGTTTCCCATACAGCTTGCTGTACTGTGGAAGGAGGCTGTCCAGCAGGGCCTGGTTCTCCTCAAGGCTGAAGGCTGGGGCTCTCTCCACAGTACGTGCCATTGCAGTAGCCAGAGGATGCAGAGACAGCAGCAGTGTTGGTGGCAGATGTCGTCCTGGAGCATGTAGTGCAGGCAAGTGAGCTCTCAGGGGAACAGCCAGCATTATATGTGTGCTGCAGAGGCAGATACTTCCCATGTGTCCAAAGTGATAGGTCCAAGTCGTTTGCATCTTCTGAATCTGGCCAATCCATGGAATTGCACCACTTATACACGCCCACAGCATCCTTCAAAAGTTAAACTTCATGACACCCATGTTTTTGCAACATTGTTGTGGCTGGCCAACTGAATTCACTGCATCAGACTCGTTACAGCTTCGAAAACGCGTCCGTTGCCATGCCAGGCCCTAGACAATGCATGCGCACCGTCCGGACCATTGCTGTACAACGCGTATTTCAAAAGACAACGCGTACACGCTCACATCAAATGCAATGGCCAGTGCGTGCACACCGATCGGTCCATTGCTGTACAACGCGTACCCGCTCACAACAGATGCAATGGCCAGTGCGTGCACACCGATCGGTCCATTGCTGTACAACGCGTACCCACTCACAACAGATTCAATGGCCAGTGCGTGCACACCGATCGGTCCATTGCTGTACAACGCGTATTCCAGGAAACAACGCGTACCCGCTCACAACAGATGCAATGGCCAGTGCGTGCACACCGATCGGTCCATTGCTGTACAACGCGTCCCTGTACAGGTCACTCGCATATGTCACCATGCTTGTCACTGGTGAGCGTATGCCAGCCACATATACTTGCCAGCGACTCAGGGGCACACCTACAACACCACACCCAGTCCACACTGTATACTAAGGCATGTAAGGCTGCATTACCTTTTCTGTGTATGGGGGTAAACATGTGGTTTTTGGGGTGGCACTTGGGGGCAGCCACTCCCAGGCTGTGCACGTGTTCATGGGGACAGGATCCTTTGTGTGTTGTGCACATGACCACTGTGAAGTGCAACTGTTCATTTCGGAGCATGTGGCATGGTCACATTTCCAGGTTGTGTATGTGTATGACATGTCACATACCCCCAGAGTCCCATGTGGGAAGGCATGTACGTCACAGGGTGACCCATTGCCACAATAGTGATGGCCCTCCACAGTCTGTGTGCATGTTGTGTTTCCGATGTCTCTGATTCCATGTGCACAATGGGAGACAGTCTCCATATCAACGTTGTTTGTGCATGGACTTTGATGTTGTGCGTGTGTGTGTCACAGACGTCCATGTCTGTCCTGCGGAGGCAACAGGGGCCACTACCTGTGGGAGTCATGTTTGTTTTTCTGACGTGTACATGATACGCCATGTCATGCCAGTGTCCATGTGGCAAGACAGGGTCACTGGGAATCTACCTGTCAATGAGCTGTGATGCCTGTGGCACATCTGTCCAGACATGTCACTGTGGTGTGTGTGTGGAACGTGACAGCAGTAAATGGGTACTGTGACACAGCCTAATGGTTTCCCATAGCACAACCTGGAACCTGTTGTCAACACATGTTGAACTGAGATGTTAGATGATGTCCATGTAGGTGCCATATATGTCCATACAGAACGGCAAACACATCAAGTACTTGTGTCTCGTAATGATGTATCATGTGAAATTGAGTATGGTGAATGGTGGAACGTGACAGCATCCGACGGTACCGCTTCACCAGGCAGCTGATTGAGGATTTGGCAGTGCACTTGGCCCCACATTTGCAACCTGGCCGGCCGTACCCTACAGCGCTGACCCCCAAGGTGAAGGTGATGGCAGCCCTACACTTCTTTGCCACCGGTACCTTTCAACACACTGTGGCGACTGCTGGTGGGATGTCACAGACTATGTTCAGCCGTGTGCTATGCGATGTTTTGGAGGCAATGTTGAGATGCCTGAACCAGTACATCTATTTCCCTACACGTCAACAACTCACTGACGTCAAGAGTGACTTCTATGCCCTGGGGAGGATGCCACATGTCATTGGCTCCATTGATGGGACACATGTGGCTTTGGTACCACCACAGGCACATGAGCAGGCATACAGGAACAGGAAACATTATCATTCGATCATTGCTCTGGTGGTATGTTTTGCAGATATGATCATCTCACATGTGTGTGCCCGTTTCCCTGGTTCTGCACACGATGCCTACGTGATGAGGAGTAGTCGCATCCCGAGGATGATGTCACAGATGCAGAACCAGCGTGCCTGGCTTGTCAGTGTGTACTGACTTTGTACCATTGTGTGTGTTCTGCTATGTTGTATTCCGCCCTCTTTTCCAACTCTGCTAATGTGCAATTGTCTGTCTGTCGGTGACTCCGGATACCCCAACATGCCGTGGTTGCTGACACCCTCAGGAACCCTGTGACACCAGCCCAGATGCGCTACAATGAGGCACATGGTCGGACCAGGAGAGTGATCGAGCGGACATTTGGTCTCCTGAAGAGCCGCTTCCACTGCCTGGACAAGACAGGAGGGGCCCTCCCATATGCCCCAGCAAAGGTGTGCAAGATTGTCATCGTCTGCTGCATGCTACACAACCTGGCAGTGCGGAAGGAGTTGCCTCTCATCCTGGATGACGATGACCAACATCCGCCACCTGTGGAGGATCCTGGCCTGGGCCACGATGCCAGTGATGATGATGATGGTGATGTCCGCACACAGCTCATCACCAACTTCTTCAGCTGAATGCGAGTATCCAGAGATGTCATGTCAATGATGTGTGTTTGTGTGATATGTGTTGGTGGTGCTCTGGTGCTGTTTGAGTGTGGCCATGTGCTACTTGACTGGAAGCGTGCAGCGATGTGTCCTTACAGGTAGTCTGTACTCCCCAACAGTGTTGACATGCTAACTTGGTTTTCTGTGAGTATCTTGTGACATGTATTGACCATGAGTATTGCAGTTCTGTCCTGTTCTTCCGTGCTTTTGACTGTGTGTCATGTCTGTCCTTCACAGGGTACTTTCAGAGTTGTTTGGTGAACTGTGATCCCCCGACACCATGATTCAACTTCCAGGGTGGAAGCAGTCGTTTCCCTACAGGTGATGTGCCACACACCCCTGGACTTTATTTCTTCTACACTTGTTGACTGTGTGGCCACTGCCACGTAGGATTACCTTGCATCTGTAGTGGAAACAACATGTTGCAAATGTGTAATAAACCTATGCTTCACTTTGGGTTGTGCGTTGTCTGTGGTCACACATCTGACTGACGTGCTTACTGCACCTGTGGGCTAGTTAACACAGACTCTGAATAGGTGTGGTGTCTGTGCATTCCACTGTATTTCCTGGCAACATCAGTGTAGGCGATGAGTCTGATGGCCCTGGTGTGTATGTGTTGTGTAGCCCTAGTGGTGTGTCTCCCTCATATGTGTCACGTCGCCATGACTCACATGACGGTGTTGAACTTGCTGTAGCAGTTAGCATGCACAGTGTCATTTAGCAGATCACCATCTACATGACAAAAACCACGTTGGAATCACAACAGAGGCAAGTATGGTGTATTAGTGAGTTTATTTACATACATGTGTGAGGACAGTTCACAGGATGGTGGGTGCTGTACATTGGGATTGGAATCCAAAGTTCCCAGATGAGTTCGAAGGCTTGGTAGCAGAACTGTCCTGAGTAAAGTCCACAGTCATCTGATACATTGGGCCAACTTAAGCTCCCCATGTCATGTGGGAGAGTTGTGTTGCATTCGACAGGGTAAACAGTTTGCACACAAAGGAGATTTTCCAGAACAGGTGTTGGGTTCCTGGGGGATGTACATGGCCATCGGCCTCTCAGTTTTCCTTCCTCGGACGACCCCTCTTCTTCCGGGGGGACCCTCACGTGCAGGCTGCTGCAGTGCAGAGGACTCTCCGCCAGAGTCCTCCTCCCTCCCTGTGGCAGTTGCAGTTGTTGCAGCACCAGATGTTGTGGGCACACAGGGAGGTGTGGCCATGTTGGTGCTAATCTGGTGGAGGCATGTCAATATGTCCCTATGCACCGCTGTCAGTTCTTCCAATGTCTCCCACTTGGACTCCATGCCAGACATGTGTGTCTCCACACGGGACATGTGTGTCTCCACACGGGACATGTGTGAGTCCAAGCGGGCATGATGGGCAGCCTGCTGCTGTTGAATGTCCTTGAGGATCCCCACTACCTGGCTGACCTCTCCGGTGCTATTCTGGTACGCCTCAGCAATGCGTGCCAGTTGTGGGTCATCATGCAGTCCAGGCCCCTCTGCAAACAGCGACCTATGTCTACCACCCCTCCCACCACCCCTGGCGACACGTGCGGGACCTGTGGTGGCACGCACAGGTGACCGTAGGCCCACTTGGGGGTTGTTACTGGGGTCGTTGTCCGTTGCTCCACTTTGGGCCGGGGTCCCTGTGCTGTTGTCATCAGTGGTCCTTGGTCTGTCCGTGTTGGCGGGGGTGGTCTGTGTGTTGGCAGTTGTTGGAGGGGTGGGTGCAGGGGGTGCAGATGTTGGTCCTGCTGGTGCTGCATGATGACTCGCACCGGAGGGGCCAGGTAGGTCTTCGCCATCCGAGGAGTGCAGAGGCTGTTCCACACCAGTGAGCTCAGTGTCCCCCGGAGCCTGGGACAGGGACTCCTCATCGTCTGCTGCTGTGTCCCCATCATCACCTGTTTTTGGAAGTGACACACAATGTATGTTATGTTTCTACGGGCATCAATGGTTCACACACCTGACAGTTGTGACTGTACCTCTGGATGCGGGCCTGTACATTGCATTGTCCTAAGTTGTCACAGTCAGAGGTTGATATTGGTGTAGCACATTGTCCTGCCAACCTGAAGCTTTTCTATGTGAATGTTGAGGTGTGTGCATGGCCAGCATTGGTGGTATTTGGTGGACATCCGGCCCTCCTTCTCCCCCCAGCCCAGTTATCCCACCATGGAAGGTGCTTCCATTGCAGGGAGTGCAAGTTGGCTTTCAGGATGTCAGTCAGTGGTGTCCTGCTGTTGGTTGGTGCCCAGTTCCCAGCAGGGGCTTGTGCTCCCCACAGCAGTACCCAGTGTCAGCCATCTTGTCAGTTGTTTTCCACTCCCTGTGATGTGAGCATGGTTCAGAGTGGTGTTGATGGGCCAATTGTGAGGGTGACCAATATCTGTGACTACAACTCCCATCATGCTATTGCCTACACCCCCTTCCCAGCATGCCCATACTTCCTTCCTTTTGAGTGGAGTTCACAGTGTGTGAGTGTGACAGCAATGGCAAGATGGCTGACAGTGGTGTCCTGCTGTTTGTTGGTGCACAGGTCCCAGCAGGGCCTTGTGCTCCCCACAGCTGAGGCCAGTGTCAGACATCTTTGAAGTGGCTTTTCACTGGCTGTGAGGTGTGCATGCTTCAGTGTGAGCTTGCTGGGCCATGTGGGTGGGGGATGTTGAGCTGTGACTACCACTCCCATCATGCTATTGCCTACACCCCCCGTCCCAGCATGCCCATACTTCCTTCCTTTTGAGTGGACTTCACTGTGTGTGAGTGTGACAGCAATGGCAAGATGGCTGACAGTGGTGTCCTGCTGTTGGTTGGTACACAGTTCCCAGCAGGGCCTTGTGCTCCCCACAGCAGTACCCAGTGTCAGCCATCTTGTCAGTTGTTTTCCACTCCCTGTGATGTGAGCATGGTTCAGAGTGGTGTTGATGGGCCAATTGTGAGTGTGACCAATATCTGTGACTACAACTCCCATCATGCTATCGGCTACACTGACTTCACCAGCATACACAGAATTCTTTCCTTTGAGTGAGCTTCCCTGTGAGGTGGTTTCCTAGTGGTGGCAAAATGTCTAACTGTGTTTGTTGGTTGCATTCGTGCCACTGCCTTGCTGTATTTGTAGTTATGTTTGTACATATCTTGACACAGTTACATGTCACTATGAGATGGCATGTATTGTGTTTATCTGACTGACAGACAAATCTTGGGGTGATTATCTTTTGATTGCAGTGTATTTGCTAAGGGTGCATGGTTTGACTATCCCCATGACAGTGATGTGTGTGTATTGTCACACAATATTGTGTATATTTGTTGTGTACTCACCAGGCTCTGGGATGTTTGATAGTCCATATACGCTCACTGGTGGTAGGATGGCCCGCACCTTCTCCTCCCAGGGCCTGAGGTATAGTGGTTTGGCAGGAGGGCCACTGCCGGTGTGCTGACTCACGATGTAATCCTTCTTTAGTAGGTCCCTGACCTCCTGCGCACATCATACCACCTGTTCTGGATGTCTTCCTTTGTGCGCAAACATGGTGATTGTGCGTTGACCCTGTCGACGATCCTCTGCCACATCTTGGTTTTCTGCGACATGGGGGTCTGTTGTACCAATGTACCAAACAACTGTGGCTCTACCCTGAGGATCTCATCTACCAGGACTTCCAATTCACTGTCTAGGAACTTTGGATTCTTCTTTGGGGGCATGGTGATGGGTGGTGGTGGGGATTGATGTGTGTGTGTGTGTGTGTGCAGGTGAGGGTGTGTGAGTATGTTTTGCTGGGTGTATGTGAGGGTGCTATTTGTTGAGGTGCTAATGGTGTGTGGCTTGTGTGATGGATGAGCTGTGAGTGTGTCTGTGGTTGCTGTGTGATGGTGTTCTGTGCTGGCAGGTGTGTTGAATTTGCAAAGGATCATGGTAGGGATTTGTGGCCTTTATATAGGTGGAGTTGGGGGTGTGTCCTTGTTCCATGTTTTTTTTCCCTGTATTTATTGCCTTTGTCATTGCTTGTTTGGCCCTTTTTTTGTTTTTTTCCTTAGTATTTTTGGTGCATGTAGGAGACGTTCTTCTGACCGAGTAGGACGCTGCAGCTGTCTCGTGCGAGCTTCTCCGAGTCGTCCACGCTGTGTTTCTGCAGGGTTTCTTGTGCGGCGTACGCGTCGGTCACCGAGTATTGGCTTTCTTCGGCTGGCTTTTGTATGTGTGTCGTTCGTTCGGCTTGCGCTCCGTGCGACTCGGTCTGTTTTTCCACGCATTGCATCGTACTGCGCGGGTCGGAGTTCGCGGGTACGTTTCGTTCGGGTTGATTCCTGGTGCGTGTCGGTCGGTTCTATTCGCGTGGTTTCCCTGCCGGATAGCTTGTTTCCGTCCGGTCGTTCGGCTTGAGTTCCGTACGAGTCGGTCGTGATTCACATGCATTTCACCGTACTTCCCAGGTCGGGCAACGCCGGTACGTGTCGGTCGGACTATATTCCCGTACTGAGTCGGTCGGTATGTTTTCCGGCCCGAATCGGCCCCTTGGTGTATGTACATCTGCACCCTAATGATGGTGTTAGTGACAATAGAAAGTGTTTTTCACCGTGCACACTTCTTTTCCATGAAATATGTCACAATGAAAACTTTCCAGTGTTCAGATACTAATGCTGGTAGATTTGTTTGTTTTATTTCGTGTACTGAATACGAGGTCAAGCAGGGCACACGTCCTGAAATTAATGCATTTTTTCTGTGGAAATGGCGATTTTCTCACTGAGGAAAATGTAAAGAAAACTTAACAGTTTCATTAATAATGGTTAATAATGGACTAGAGTGGCTTGTTCGCCTCCCCGGGGCCTCTCTTTCACTTTTTGCAAACGTTTAATGAAAAGACTCCTGTTGGGGAGAAGGCCTAGGATGTTTGGGGTTATTTTCGTTTTAAATAAATAAATAAAAGCTACCAGCTGTTAGTGTTTTGTGTTCGAAGTGCAGAGGGCTGGGTCTCCCAAACGGTGGATACTGAAATGACAGCTGAGCAGAGGCCTTTTTATAGTAAAAATACCAAAGGAGTGCCAAAGCACTGCAGCCTGAGGACAGGGTGTTATGTATTATTTTTGGGGAGTTAGATGTTATGAGTCATAAAATATATCTAATGGTTTCTCTAAAAATACTAGCTTGTCTTAGAGTAATATGCCAAAACCTGGGAGGTGAAGACAAGAAAAATCAGTCTAGCTTTGAGCTGATGGACTGGGTTAAGGCCTGAGTACCAAATCAATTAGATAGCTCAGTGGATTAATGCATATGCTGCGAAATTGTGAGCACTTTGCAGTGAACATATTTTATTATTTCTGAGGTAAATAAAATGAGTACCACTGAGTTAGTCAATTGTCCAAATTATATCTCTCTGAATTAGTCTGTGTGGATAATATTAGTCTGCGAAATTAGCACTTCGCGATCCTACTGCATTGCGGGACACATTCAAAGCAATTTCAAGGGGCAATTTGTTGCATCAAATTTCCTATTAATCTTTCGCCTGCATTTTAATGGCCACGTTGTAATGCAGGAAGATGGGTCGAAGCAGAAATGACCCAGGCAAGGTGAAACACGAGATGCAGCAACTGTAGGAAAAATATTGCCAATTAGAAAACTGATTCAGAGGAATCATACTTAAAAAAAAAAAATACAGACATCGCGGGAAGACTGAGGCATGGCAGCAGGAGACAGTGGAAGGTTTTGAGAGAAGCAGACAGGGAAGGGCATGGAGAAGGGCATGCAATGAAGGTCGCCACGAAGGGTACCGGTGCAGCGAGGATGGCAGTGGAACCCCGGATTCCTGTGCAGCCTTCCTAGTCATGCAGTGTGCGGAGGTCCGTGAGTGCTTCGTGTGCCTCAGACAGGGAGAAGGAGCTGTAGCCGGAGCAGAGGTCGGAGACACTGAAAGTGTTGGACCGCTTGAAAATCAAAACTCATGGCGAGACACCGGCACTAGAAGACGGTCTTCTAAGTGAGCAGGAGGAGGGAAGGAAAGGTGTACAACGAGCGGTGGCCATATTAAACAGTAGATTGAGTGTTGGACATGCATTCTTTCACATTACGCAGCAGCGTTGCTGTCTCCAGTTACATACCTGTCTGCAGCAGTCTTTACTATTTAGTTTAACTTGTGTAAGTGGGATGTCCTAGATGGTGCCATCAATCTGCCTGACCAGGGAGATGCTCCCTTGACATCTGAATAATATCCCTGGAGCAGTAGAGGGAAGTTGCGCCCCTCATGCATGTTGTCCTTTTGACCTTTAGCACAGTCACGGCATTCCTCGGTATGTAACATGAGCTCTTGGACTCTCGGCCTCTTCTTGAGTCATATCCAGAGCGTTTCACTTCAAAAGATTTATGGGATTTATTAGGTTCGAGCCTAGCGCAGCGCGCATGCACTGCTCTAGGAGAGGGCCTCTAGGAATCACTCCAGACTTTCGCTAAACTCGTGCGTGTGGCTTTTTATTTTCCACACATTCTGTTGGCCTTTGCGTTTGGCTTTCAAAAATGAAAGCACACAATTGGCCAAAGGTGGGTGCATGTCCCACCTTTTCTGTAAATGTTCACTGCCACGGCCTCCAGCTGTCGGGAGCGAGCAGCGGCGCGCAGGGTGCCATCTGTTGTGGATCATGTTACTTTCGCTCGGACATGTCGCTTTCACTTTCGCGGCCGCGCATATCTTCACTCAAGCAAAAAACACAAGGTCGTATGTTAGCGGAGGTCTCTGTAACAAAGCAGGCATTGAAGGCCAGCTTTAGTCACTAGGTTTATTTATAAAATGATGAGTTCTTAAGCGCCACACGCCAATCACACTCCATTTTAGAGTTATGTAAAAACCGTAAAACATGTCTTGCTACTCTCTTGTCACAGTGGGACGCGGCTCCTGAAGTGCAGCGATGCGTTAACGGGGGGTGCACCAACAGCTGGCCCTCGCCTACATCTGAAGTAACAGAAAGGGGGCACTTATCGCCACAAGAAAGAATTAGCGCCCCAGTGATGGAAGGGAACCGCGCTAACAATGCATCAACGTGCTTCCTGCATGAGGCTTAAGACGTCTGCTGTGGCGCGAGAGACTGAAGCCTGGTCCTTATTTCACGCCCTGCTTCCCTAGTGAGATGATTGTGAAGCATTAACAAAACGTGATGTGTGAAAGGTCTGCCATAATCGGGTGTGAAGGGGAATTTACACTCCTTAGGGTGGGGGGCTGTCACAATGAAAGATCATTCAAGCCACTGGGACAGGTGTTAGCAACACTCCATAGTTGCAAAGGGCTGGAAGAGACCTGGAAAAGAGAAAGCGACCGGGACTTCGGTCTTAGGGCGCTATAGCGCTGTGTTTATTAAAACACGTCACAATATATAAGAATTTAGAATAGTGCAGTTTTCATGCCGCAGCATCACAGAAGGAGGGTGTAAAAGGTCTGCTTTGCTGGCATGAACCCCGCACCAACATGTAATGGGTGTTGCAGTGTTTTTCACAAAAAGCGGGCACAGAAGTGGCAAAGGGCGTGACTGTAGCCTCATAGGTCACCACTTTCCGCCCTCAGAACAAGAATGTTGGCACTGTCCTCACTGAAATGCCTGACGTCCCAACACACGCAGTTATCTCCTTTACGTAAATGCACCGACGCTAGCGCTGCTAGGGCGACAGCGAAATAATATACTGTCATTGTCGAGTATAATTACTGCCCATATGTAGCATCTTCTGCCCGTGAAATCACACTTAAAATGTGTGCATCTACCAGATGGTGGTTGACTTTCTTTCCGGTCTGCTGTAAGGATATCCTTGACCAACCATCTGAGAGCCCAGCACATTGCTTGCAATTTCCATTAAAGTCTTAGCTAGTCTCAATATGTTTAGTCTCGAAAGGCTCAGTGGTACCTCTGAGCCAAGTTTTCAGTGTAGAACGTGTTTCTCATTTTATTTTCTTCAAGTTGGTCTCTAATAACAGATGCAAATTTTGCTAAAAGAAATGTGTTGTACCACACAGTGGCAGTTCCTTAGAAAAGCAATTGTTTCTGGTTCAGCTGACTGCTGTATGCCTGTGTTAAACTGGTACTGATAAGGTGAACATGTTCAAACTGTATCAGTGTGTTCAAATGTCAAAATGGCTAAATAATGTCATCGTGAAACGCACTGCATAGTTTGGTCCTCTTTTCCTGCCTAATTCCAGTGGCTCTGATAACCCGTTGCCTTCCAGCTCTAAAATGAAATTCACTACGTCCACTATTGAAGCACTTTAAAAATGCGTTGGCTGAGTGCACAGCTTGAGAGTTGCAAAGGTTGTTTATGTAAAGGAACTGGTGCTCAGCAGATATTGTAGCATCCAGGATAATGTGCTGCATGGCTAAATACTCATAAGGTCCCAAAGGCGAGACCTATTGGCTATGCCAATGCTTGTACTTGGTCTTTCAATGCTCTGCAAAGTGACCAGATAAGATTTACAGGCCTGTTTACAAGCAAGAATACTCTGCAAATGAAACAGGAATCAAATACAAGCGCTGAAGCTGAACACACACCCACAGTGTAACACGGGCAGGAAAGAAATAGAAAAATAGCCCCCCAAAGAATACATAAAGAACCAAAACATAATTATACAGTACACTAGTCCCTGATCTCTGGGACGAACGAAAATGAAAAAGGAGGGACAAAGAGGCAGGACGGACCACTAGCGAGCAAGGATTTTTAAAGGACACTGAAACAAACAAATGCAAAGGCTTTAACCCCATAAGGGAAGTTACTAAAGTATATAGAAGAGGTCTCGAATGCTCAACCTAATACAAATGGCACATTTCTGCTATCTCCCTTTCTCCCCAATGCAGTGCAGCAAGTTCCCTTGCTCTGCTGCCTTGCATTAAAGATAAGTAAATCTGGGCCTAAATTCGAAGGTATAAATCTTGACTGGGTGAAGGCGCCAAAAGTAGCCAAACGGGGAAAGTACTTCCCTGGGCATGAAACTTGAATTTCTCCGCCTGAGCTTTTCCCAACAAAACCAATAGAGGTACCTCGCCCGATGCCTTTCTGACTATGTGAATACTTCCTCAGACACAGAGTGCTGACTTGCCCTATTGAAGGATTTTGACTTCCAGAAAACAAAGTCTCAAAGTAAAACATCAGACTAGGTTTAAGCGTGTTGGTGTATCTGACTCACGCTCCATTGCAATTGGCCTGAAATTGCACCTAGGTCCTGGTCTAACACGACCATTAACTACCATTGTCCCTTTGTGACATTTGGCGCTATTTTTCCTTAAATCAATAAAAATTTATATCTGATTCCCCTTATCAGATTTTTGGGATTTGGTGTGATTTTATTCATAAACGTTCACTCTATGTTTATAAATTTGAATGTGATTTTTATTGTGTTGTGTTTTTGACTTTATAACAGATTTGGTACTACTAAATGCTTTACACATTTTCTCTTTAAGCCTGTCTTTTCTGTGCCATAGCTGCCAAAGGCTGAGCTAAGGTTTAAAATACTGAAACCTTTAACTAGACCTAACAAGATAGTACCTTTAGTACTTTTGGTGGGCATCACTCCACCCCAAATAATAAACCATATTCTTATACTGTTATGTTATGTTAAAATCACTTATTAAGCGCACGTACACCAAACGGTTTCATGGCGCTAGAGTCGTATGCCTGGAAAAAAACAGCCAGGTCTTAAGCAGTTTTCTGAACTGTGCAAAAGAAGTCAAGGACCTCATCTCCACAGGGAGGGAGTTCCAGAATTGTGGGGCCAAAACTGCAAACCTTAGACCACCATGCTTCTTACGTTTGAAGGAGGGGGTTGCCAACAGGTTCAGATGGGAAGACCTCAGGTCTCGAGATGGAATGTAGTGTTGAAGCCTAGACGAGATAAAAGCTGGACTACTGACATAAAGAGCTTTAAAAATAGTACATCCCAACTTGAAAGCACAGCGCTTGTCCACTGGGAGCCAATGGAGGCTTTTCATAAGTGGCTTAACGTGATGCCACTTGGGTTGGTGAAAAATCAGCCTGGCAGCTTGGTTCTGAACCAATTGAAGGCGTCTCAGTTGGTACGCAGGGATGCCTACATACGAGTTGGCATAGTCCAGTCGGGAGATTACCAAGGCTAGAATGACTAGGGTCAGAGCTTCCCTACTCAAGAATCTGCTAATCTTCTTTACTCTCCGCAGTTGGAAGAAGCCGGCAGAGACAACTGAACTGATCTGGGCTTTCATGGACAGGTCATTACTGATTACTATACCCAAACGTTTGGTAGAACCTGCCGGCACGGGGGAGTTGCCCAGTAAGGGAGGCCAGAAGTTGGAGTGCCATGGATTGGTGGACCCACCCGTGAGGATCAGCTCAGTTTTATCCAGGTTCAGCTTCAATTGGTTTTTGTTCATCCAATCACTTATAAAAATCATAGTGGCTTGGAAGTTGGACACTGATGATACTGATGAATTAATGTCGAACACCAGTTGAAGATCATCGGCATAGTTAAAGGTTCCAGCCTTTCTTTCTCTCAGGGAGCAAATTAAAGGAAGTAGGTACAGGTTAAAAAGAAGCGGAGAGAGAGAGAGGAGCCCTGGGGAACCCCACAGGTCATTTCCCTCTTATTAGAAGAGAAGTTAGCGAGACGCACCGCTTGAAGCCGGTTGCTAAGAAAGGAGGAGAGCCACTTCAACGCCAGACCCTGGATTCCGGCATTGCTGACACGGTCAATCAAGATGTCATGATCGACCGTGTCAAATGCTGCTGACAGATCCAGGAGAACCAGGGCCTGGGGATGCCCTTATCAGCCCCCCCCTCTAAGTTCGTCCAAGACAGTAAGAATAACAGACTCCGTGGAATGTGCGGGTCTAAAAACCAGCCTGGTGGACATCCAGAACCTGGGAATGTTCAATGAAGGAACTGAGGCAGTTTGCTACATGAGCCTCTAGAACTTTACCCAGGTAGGGCAGCAAGGAAATGGGGCGATAGTCACTGAGGACCGACGGGTCCGCGCCGGGTTTCTTCAGGATTGGAACAATTTCTGCCCTTTTAAATGAATCAGGGACGATACTGAGCTTAAGCGAGTTGTTAAGGAATGAAAGGGGAGGGTCCGGACAAGTGGTGAAGGCTTCTCGAAGTATGTGAGGGGGACAGCAATCAGTGGGGGAGCCAGAACCAACCTTTTTAAGTAGATCAAAAAAGATCTCCTTAGAGATCGGGGGAATTTGATCGAGCCGATGTGGGTTCTTACCAATGTTCGAATCCTGTATGGGAGAGGCAGGGGGAAGGATACTAGCCTTAATGGCGACAATTTTCTCAATGAAATATGAATTGAGGGAGTCACATAAGGACTGTGAAGGGGCAGGTTTCATCATCTGGTTTAGAGAGCTCGTCGACCATCGAGAAGATCTCTTTAGACTTATTTGTCGAGTTAATGATTTTTTGGGAGAAGTAGTTTACCTTAGTTTGAAGGATCATATTTTTATATTCTTTCAACAGGGTTAAGTATGTGTCCCTTTTATCTGAGAGGTAATGGCGTCGCCATCGGCTTTCAGCTTGTCTTAATGAGAGTTTCTTAGTTTTTAGGTCGTCAGAGAACCACCGTTGGGCATCGTGGGGTCTCATGATCTTTGTTTTCTTAAAAGGAGCAACACAGTCACTGGCTGATTTAAGTCATATCTTAATGCTCTCTGCCTGAGTCTGAAACGACTCCTGTACAGACGGAGCCGTGCCAGTTAGAAGTGAGCAGAAGTGGTCGATGTCCGCGCGTCTCCAATTTCTGGTCATTTGGTTCTCTATTCGTTGTCGTTCTACTCTCAAAAGCCATAAAAGAATTGAACCAATTAGTGACAGCTACTCCTTTCTGCCCTTCGCAAATATGTTTTTTTGATCTCTTGCAAATAATGATTGATAGAACACTTCTTCCCAACTTCAGACACTTACTCCACAATCTCTTGTATTAGTTCTTACGTCTCTTTCTTTCAGGCAATCTCCAACTCATGCCTTGGAAAATATAAGTGCAAAACACACGTGGGTCCCTTGCTCACTTTGCCACTGGATTCAAGATAGCCTGGCTGATGACGGCTGTAAGCCAGAAACCGGTCCCAGGATGCTTGTTTCCGGTCCAGGGAAGACATGGCTTGGCAGTTCGGGCTGGACTGTTCCCATGAGGCACAGGGTCAGACTGATTTGCATATGGCCATGTCTGAACTGGGGTGGCGGAGTGAGCTAAAGAATGATGATGGATTAAACCCAGATCAGTGACTGGGGGTGAGTGCTTGCAATGTTCAAAACTCCGTCCATCATCCCCTTTGGTTTTGCCTTGGAAAATATAAGGCCATTCTGGTCTGTCCAGGGCCTTTCATCAAAGACTCGTAAATTCATCGAGAATGCTTGGGCTGTAGGAAAATCAAAACTCTTTGGATACTCATAGGTTAGCCATATCCCACAACCATTGTTACATCACAGGAAAACTAGTTGAATACCAGTTGATCTACAGATTCCTCAAATGTAAAAGGATGAGTGTTCCTCCTTGTGCCAAATATACTGCATTATGGGATGTGAATATGGTTCTGAACCCGTTTAATTCTTGGCCTGATAACCAATTTCTTACCTTTAAAGTCTTATCAGCTAAACTGACAATGATATTATATAATTGTGTTTGGTATCTTTTTGATCAACAATCTTTTTTTTTTAATTTTTCAAAAGCATATCATACATAGTGCCATTTCCGTCCCTTCGTTCTCTTCACACACTGATAAGCTATAGGATAATACAGTTGCTATGTTTCAAAGAAGAGATATGCAAATAACTTTAAGGAAGACAGTACAATAGCACTATGAATCTTTCTCATACATTAATCAGTAAACATTAGAAACCCTCTTATCTCTCCCCTCCAACTCCCCCCCCCCCTTTGAGGGTGCACAGAGATTTACTGAGGTGCGTGTGGACGCATGGAGTGCCTGGCCTAGTCACCCAGTCCCCTGAAAGCGACTTACCCAGGTCACCTTCCGCTGTTCCCCACTTGCCCCCCCTATTTCCTAGAATTGGAAGAGATGGAGCACCCGTGTCCGTGTGGGGCACGCAAACAAAGGGAGTCCCTTCGATAAAAACTCTACTAGGGGTCCCCAGGTGTATTCGAAGTTTTTGAAGGGGTCCGCCAGTACACTCGCCATTCTCTCCATAGTGAGGGCCTGCCAAAGTCGGGCATGCCATTGTGTCATTGACGGGGCCTCCCTCTGCTTCCACGCTGCCGCCAGTGACATTTTGGCTGCTCCCAAACATAGCCAAAGGATGGACCTGTCACTGACCGTTTGTCGTTTGAGTGCATCAGCTCTAAGACTCAGTAGGATTGACCGTAGCTCGAAGGGAATGGGGTAATCCGGTATATCCTTGATCTGTGCCAGGATCCCGGACCAGAATGGTCGGATCAATGGGCAGTCCCACCAAATATGCCGAAAATCCCGTTGAAGCCCACAACCTCTCCAGCATAAATCAGAAGTCTTGGGAAATATCAATTTGAGTTTCGCGGGGTGCATGTACCAGTTGTTAAGTACTTTATAGTGAGCTTCCCGCATTCCCATGGAGCGGTTGAAATTATGTATGTCTGTATATAATTTGTCCCATTGTTTGTCTGTGATGTTTTCCGATTTACATCTGCTCCCAAAGTATCTTGTGTCTGGGTTGCTCCATATGCAGTGTGGACTGTAGTATCTTATAGAGATGTGAGATCGTTCCTTTTGTGCCCTTCTCTAATTTCGTTAGTTTCTCTTTGGGCGTGAGTTCCCTAGTTGCGGCCTCTCGAATCCCCCAGTGAGTACCCAATGTCTAAATTGAGTGTAGTGATAGTGCTCGTTGGACGTGAGTTTTAACTCCCTCTAGCAATGTTCAAATGTAAGGATATCCCAGTTGTGAAACAGATCAGAAATCGTACGGCATCCTCCTTCTTTCCATGCATCGAAAGGTCCCGGTGCCTATGCAGGGGGAAATGCTGGGTTATAGTGTATGGGCGTGACTGGTGATGGGAATGTGGTCAAGGCAGTTACCCTGTGTATATCGTCCCAGACCTTATGGGTGGTTTTGGTAGGTGTACTCAGGTAAACGTTAGGTGGACGCGCCACTCTGGATTTCCACAGTAGGTCCCATATACTCCTGGCCGCCACTGCCCTGTCCATATGTAACCAATGTTTATCGGATACCCGGGATGACCATTCTGTAATCACTCGGAGTTGGGCGGCTTTGTAGTAGAGATTTATGTCGGGTAATGCCAAAACCCCCCTGCATTTGGGAAGCCGAAGTTGTCGAAATGCCAATCATGCTCTGTTCCCTCCCAAGATAAAACAGATGATCAATGATTTTAATGTAGCGAAGAACCATTGTTCTATCTCAATCGGGAGGCCTTGAAAAAGAAACAAGACTCTAGGCAGTATCATCTTGATCATCTGAATGCGACCCAGCCATGAGACATACATGGGCGCCCATCTGCAGAGGTCTGCTTTCACTTGTTGGAGAAGTGGGGGGGTAATTTGCCTTATAAAGGTCTTGCATCCTAGGGGTTATTTTAATTCCCAAGTATGTGATTTCCTTTTTCACGCATTTGAAGGGCGTGGCATCGACCAATGCTACCATCTCCCCTGTGCCAGTGTGAGGTTCAACAAGTAAGATTAGTAAGGTTAACTCGTAACCCAGCTACCATTTCAAAGTGCCTCAACTCCTCCATTACTCCTATTAATGAGGTTTTCGGGCTGTGAGTGATAAGAGCATGTCGTCCGCGTACAAAGAAATCTTATGTTCATCTCCCCCAAATGTAATACTCTGTATCTCTGGCGACAGGTGAATTTTGGCAGCCAGGGGTTCTATGCTTAGGGCAAAAAGAAGTGGGGAGAGGGGACATCCCTGGAGAGTCCCCCTCGTCAGTGAAAACACCGCTGAGCTCACCCCAGTAACCAGAACCCTAACACTGGGGCATGTATAGTTTGCTCTTATCATAGCAATAAACCTGTCACAGAACCCGTACTTCCTCAAGGCACGAAAAAGAAAGGGCCAGTCCACATGATCAAAGGCCTTCTCAGCATTGAGCGCCAGAAGAACCGCTGGATCTGATTTTTTGTTCGCCTTTTCCACAAAATGAAAGACCCTTCATAGATTGTCATGAGTTTGCCTGCTTTGAATGAACCCAGACTGGTCTGGGTGGATCAGTTCTGGCATTAGTGATTCTAGCCTACTGGCCAGTATCTTTGTGTATATTTTGGCGTCCAGGTTGAGGAGCGCTATTAAGCGGTAGGAGCTGCATAGTTGAGGATCCTTCCCGGGCTTGGGCAGGACCGAGATAAAGGTCTCCCCCATAGATGTCGTCACCCCCGACTCCACAAAGGAGTTATATAAATTTACCAATTGTGGGATTACCTACGACCCGAAAGTTATTTAGAACTGGGCCGTGAAGCCGTCCAGGCCCGGCGATTTATGTGGTTTTAAGTTAGCTATCGCACTGCTCACTTCATCTGGGGTTATAGGTGCTCCCAGTTCCTCGCTCTGTAAGGCTGACACATTCGGTAGCTCCACCTCCCCCAAATATCGTTCCTGGTCATTCAACTCTTTGCCTGATACAGATTTTGGTAGAATTGGCCAAAAGCGAAGGCCTTGTCAGGCTCCGCAGTAGCAATACCTCCCCTCCCCCCCGGTGACCGTATGTCTCCTATATAATCTCTCTCACTTTTCATCCTCAACTGTCTGGCCAAGTGTGTCCCCACCTTATTGCCTTTCTCGTAGGTAGTGCTTTTGAGACGCAATAGAGTTAACTTTGCCCTATTGTTGTGGATAGTGCTCAGTTTACCCCTAAGGGCTGTTACTTTCCTTTGCAGGGTCAACTTAGGCTGCCTATTGTGTTCCCTTTCCACTTCTTTCAATTCTGTTTCCAGCGCTAATCTTTCTTGTGCCCGGCGCTTGGTCAATTCTGTGTTAAGCGTGATGCATTGGCCTCTAAAGATTGCCTTGTAGGCATCCCAATTCGTAGCTTGCGAGGTATCCTTGGGGTCATTTCTAAGGAAATATTCCTTGATGGTTTTACGCAATTCGTTGCACAGTAATCGATCCCTTGTGAGGGCCAGCGGGAAAAACCATCTCTTGTATTTTGGGGGAGGACCATCCCAGGCCAGTGTCAGTGTGCATGGGGCATGGTCCAAGATAGTAATCAGGTGTATGGGAGTGGCCTGCTGTGCTGGGATTAACGTCTTGCTTGTAAAGATGTAGTCTATCCTAGAGTAGGACCTATGTGTATGAGAATAGAAAGTGTAGTCCCTATGTAGTGGATTCATTATGCGCCATGTATCTACTAAGCCCAACGCAGAAACATCTTTTTTCAAGACTTTGGTAAAGGTGCTCGAGACTGCCCTTTGTCCAAGCCAATGTCCCATGTTAAATTGAAACCCCCTAATAGGAAAATGTCGCCCTCAGCAAACCCCCCCCAGCCATAATAGGACCTTGGATATGAATGCAGTTTGATTGGTATTAGGCGCATAGATAGAGGCAAATGTGCAAAGTTGCCACTGCAGCTTCCCCCTAACCATCACTATCCTGCCCTCCTTGTCCATTTTGCTTCCTTCCAGCTGGAACTTTAGGGCTCTATGAAAGAGGAGCGCGACCCCATTGTGCTTGGTCGTGGTTGAAGAACGATAGATAATGGGATATGTCCTGTGTCTTAATCGATGTTCCTCCACCCTTTTCATGTGTGTTTCCTGCAGTGCAAAGACATCATGCCTCTGGTCTTGGAGATACTTCCACATTTTCTGGCGTTTGCCAGGGGAGTTAAGCCCCTTCACATTCCAAGTTAACAAAGTAAGAACCAGTTATAGTCAGTGTTTGGCGAACTACGCCATCCTATATTCTGTGGATTAAGCCTTTTATTGGGGTCTCTCTCCCCCTTTGCCTCCCTCCTAGTGATCTCCACTGCTGGTCCATGGTCCCCGCCCCACCTGCTTCTAGTGAATGAAAAACCGTTTGTGCCCCCCCCCTCTCCCCCTGTAATAACAAAAAAATTCTAAGTCTGAACTTTTGGGGTCAACTTGACCCAACTCCCCAAAGTAAACATTGATAAAATACATTAATTGTGCGTTTAACGTGGACGTAATGGTCCATGTCTGTGTTTGGCTAGCTGTGAACTGTGACAATCTAGTCACCTGTTTTTAGGTAGCGTCAGCATAGGTAGTAAACAGGTGCGTCTAAGGCAAGCCCGTCTGCGTCCCGGAAGCGGCCAGGGTCGGTTACTCCGTCCGTTGGGCTACCGGTTCCCTGGAGAGCGTGTGCTATTCCAGGGAGGCATTATGGGCTCTCTGCTTGCCAGCATGTCACTCTCATTCTCAGTTTGACTTGCGCCTGAGCCAGGACAATATCTGTGATATGTGCGGCTTCAGTATACGTTCTGACTTAATTTCATCCCCACAAACCGCTGGCTCTTTGTCTAGGCCCTCTAAACTGTGGCCGATCCTAGCGGCTCTAATTAATGTGCGCTCCTTAAAAAAACACCATGCCGATGTGTTTGAACTCCTCTCTGACAGACCAGTCGACTTACTGTTTATCACAGAAACGTGGCTGGATAATGCATCTGACCCGTATGTCGCCCTGGCCACCCCTAAGGGCTTTAAAATCGCCAGGGCGGATCGCCTGGCGGGGAGGGGGGGTGGAGTGGCGATCATGTATAGGGACAAATGGGACCTTGTTTGGGGCGACATTCACGCTTGGGGTGACTGTGAGGCCCTGGACTTCAGTATCAGGTTTTCCCCCCATTTCTTGATGGGAGGTTCTCTGATCTATCGTCCCCCGGGCCCTGCTAGGTCCTTTTTGCAATCATGGGGCGATGCAGTGACCTCCAGGGCTCTCCGATTTCCACAATACCTGGTATTGGGCGATTTGAATATTCACCTTGACCAGGCTGATTCGAAAGACTCGCTTGCTTTTGGGGACACCCTCCAGCTCGCCCAATTGTCTCAATGGGTCACCCGCCCTACTCATCAAGGCGGTCACATCCTTGACCCTATCTGTTCCAATTTCACTATTGCGGCTGATGATCCTCTGCCAGTCGCTTGGTCAGACCACTCTCTTACCTACTTTTCCTGGGAGCTAGCCTCGGCCGGCCCTGCGGGCCACGGCTACCGGAAACCAGCCTTTAAAAAATTGATCCTTCTAAACTTGCTACGGTTCTGATGGATTCTAGACCCATTCTTACTCTGGATCTAGACGAGAGTCTTGCAGGCTTTACCAATTGGTTATCCAATTCTCTGTCCTTGCTGGCCATACCAACCTCGTCTAGGTTCTCCAGGGAATCCCCCTCCAAACCCTGGTTCACTCCGGGCTTGAGCGTGCTTAAACAGGAATGTAAAAAACTTGAACGGGCCTGGCGTCTCAGTGAGTACTGTCCCCTGGCTAAGGCCACTCTCAGGGGCAGGCAAAAATTCTACTATGCAGCTATAATAATGGCTAAAAAGCAGTATTTCACAACCCGCATTGAGCAGGCTCATAACAATTCCAAGGAGATTTTCTCTATAGTTCAGAGTTTCACGTCCCCTGCAGCACAAGCATGCTCTCTTCCAGCCTCTGAGGGTTGGTGCAACACTCTTTCCGATTTTTTCATGGACAAAATACGCACGATTCAGGCGGCCTTCACTGCCTGCCCCGGTCCTTCTTTTGCTCTTGCTGTACCGCCTGTTGCTCCCAGGCACGTTCTACGAGCCTTATCTCCCGTGGATTTGTCCAGTTCTCTTAAAATCCTGAAGGCTTTGAAATCAGGGTCACCGGCGGACCCCTGTGCTGCGAGATTGCTTGCTGCAGTCGCGGAGACTATTAACCCTGAAGTCAATTTAATCATAAATGCCTCCCTTCGTGAGGCTCGGGTACCGAAGGATTGGAAACAGGCAAAAATCCTTCCCCTTTTAAAGAAGCCTACTCTTGACCCTATGTCCCCAGGGAACTATCGCCCTATCTCCCTTCTCCCCAGTTTAGCTAAAGTCTGTGAGAAGGTGGTGACCAGGCAACTGACGGAGTTTGTGGAAGAGTTCGATGTTTTGCATCCAGCGCAGTCTGGGTTTCGCTCCTCCTACAGCACTGAGACTGCGTTAGTGGAGGTTTCTGAAGCCATCCGCGACTGCTTAGATGCTGGTGGGAGAGCAGCATTGGTAATGCTCGACCTGTCAGCAGCATTTGATACGGTCCCGCACTCTCTGCTGCTCGCCCGACTCACTGAGATTGGTGTCTCTGGCACTGCCTGGGACTGGTTGAGGTCCTTCCTTGAAGGGCGGACTCAACAGGTTTGGCTGCCTCCAGCCTCCTCTACCCCGATGCCGGTCTCTACTGGCGTCCCACAGGGGTCCTCCCTCAGCCCCCTTCTTTTCAACATCTACGTTACTCCTCTGGTCTACTTAGCCGAGGATTTGGGGGCTAAGGTGATAGCCTATGCTGATGACACCCAGCTTCTTTTCACGTGGGGAAAGGATGAGGATTCTATTTCTTTTGTACAGCACTGCTTGTCTTCGGTTTTTGAGTGGCTTGCGGCGGCCCAACTCAAATGCAACGAAGACAAGTCAGAGATTCTTCTCTATGGTAATTTCCCCCCTGGCTTTAGAGACTCGATCTGGCCTCCTGGGTTTCCGCTACCAACCTCCAATGGGAAATCCGCAAAAAACCTTGGTGTGTGGTTTGAGGATAACCTCTCCTTTTCTACTCAGGTGAAAAAGCTCTCTGGTAGCTGTTTTGGCCTTCTCAAAACACTCAGGAGCTTTTTGCCTCTCCTTCCCAGGCCGGCCAAAGAGACGGTTATCCGTGCCCTGATCCTCTCTCGATTGGATTACGCTAATGCGTTGTACATCGGCATCCCTGGTTACTCTCTGAATAGACTTCAGGTCATTCAGAATGCGGCTGCTAGGCTGCTCCTGGGAATTGCGAAGAGGAGCAGTGTGCGTGAACATCTTCGCGCTCTCCACTGGCTTCCCGTGGCGGACCGAGTCAAATTTAAATCTCTGGTCATTGCCCACCAAGCCCTTTACGGTCGTGGGCCCGCCTATCTACAGAAACGGTTTACCTTTTATGTCCCTCTGAGACAATTGCGTTCCTCAGCCCTCCTTCTTGCTAGGGTCCCCCGCTTCTTCCGCCACAGGCTGGGTGGCTGCTCTCTGGCTGTCAAGGCTGCCCAGGCTTGGAATGCCCTTCCGTTTCTAATACGCAATACTCAAGACCCGCTAGCCTTCAAGAAACTTTTAAAAACTCATCTATTTCCATAGTTATTAGTGGTGTAGTTAAGGGACTCCTCTTGGATCCGCGCCGGGACACTCTTCGGAGTAGCTGTTGCGCGTTATAAGAGCACTTAACATAACATAACATGTTACCCTTTCCATTTCTCTTCCTCCTCTTGAGCCATCTCGACCCCCTCCCTTGTTTATCAATATACATAGATGTCCAGACCCCTCAAAGCCCCAACAACTATGGGTTGTCATCAGTGATAGCCCTGAAATGGTCCGGACCCTCATCAACATAGCAAGGCCAGGAGAAGGCATATCCCCTCCCCCCACACCAGGGTGCTGTTTCACCTCTCGCCCCTGTCCCTTAAAGTCAGAAATAATTATCGGTGCTCTCGCCCCCCCTGAGTAGCTCCAAACCTCCAGTGTCAGAAGTCAGCCCTTTCCGCCTCTCTGTCGAACTCTATTCCCCCCTTCGGGGTTATTTTCCTTTTAGGGATTTCGACCTTTTCTGCCGCTGCCATTGTCCATCACCATTTTCCTCCACCGCCTTTCTCCCTGGGTTGCTTTCTGAGGATCCGTGTCCCCGATGTTCAGGATTCGCTAGGCCCAACAGCTCCGCCGCTTCAACATAGGAGGTACAGTGGTGTTGCTTATTATGTTGTGAAAAAGCAATTTCGAAGGGATAGGTACATCTATATTTTATGTGATCTCGCCGTAACCTGTCCGTGACTGGTCGCATTTGTTGCCGGCGCGCCAGTGTCGCTGGAGCCACATCCTGGAATTGTTCAAACTTAAATCCTTGGAAGGATATCTCCTCTTTCAATCTTGCTGCCTGAAGGATCACCTCCCTCATCTTGTGAGAGTGTAGTTTAGCCAGGATGTCCCAAGGTCGCTTATTCCCTCCGGAGAGTGGCGGGCCCACCCTATGAACCCTGTCTATTTTTATCTTTGTGCCTACCGATCCGAGAACTTCTCCAATTACCCCTAAGACAAAGGCTTCCAGGTCTGCCCCTTCCGCTCCCTCCTCCAGGTTCTTCGAGCTCTATTCTCGAGATCCTCACATTTTAGGATATTGACTAGAAGCTGTTCCTGGAGCCCTTTCGTCGTGTTTTCCATCTCCTCCATTTTATGCTCCATTTCTTGCACTTTAGATTCTACTTCCAATGTGCGACTGTCGACCGAGTCAAAATCTTGCTGCAGGGATGCTAGCTTGCCCTGGATGTCAGAACGGAGGGCCTCCAATGAGCCCTCTAGATCCGCCTTAAGTTCTAAGTTCTTTCTTGAAGTCTATTAGGGAGGGTAGCAGGTCTTCTTCAGTGAGCGCCATCTCTCACTCCTGTCTGCCTCCTGTTGGTTGCCCTCTCGTCTCCGTAGGAGTAAATTAGCTGGAGACTCTATTTGACTGTGTCTTTTTGGGTGGCATAGAGTCTGTAGTATCAACTGTGGTATAGCCCCGTAGCCCGTTGCCTCCTCTTGTGGGCAGTATCCTCCACGCCGGGATTTTCCTGTCAAGCAGTGACCTTTATTGGATCGCAAGCCTATAAGCGCTATGGGGGAGTCATCACCCCTGGGTGTCTATTTGATTGATCACCATAGATCCATCTCATGTAGGTGTCCCCATAACTTCGGAGGGCAGTCCGCATTTAGAGGGGATTCCTTCCGCCGCTAGCATTGGAGGGGGTCGCACTGGATCTCTCTCTTTTTGCTGGCCCGCCTGCCAGGTTGGCCTCTGTAAGCTGTGACCGCCTTCTTCAAGATCTCCTCCTCCCTCGGGTCTAACCTTGTGGGGGTCCTAGGTTCCTTCAGCTCCGTGTGGGTCCCTGCGTCGTGTAGGTTCCCTGCTTGTGTAGCTATATTTCCCCCATGGGTGCCAGCAATCGTAGGTAGGTTTCAGCCTGTTTCATGCCCCTGGTGCGGTGGCCATGGTGAGGTCAGGCACCTAGATGCACGGATATCCCTCTTGTGATGCCCCCAGATACCTCTATCAACCAGGGTGAGTTGTTCACTAAGCCTCTATTTGCCCCTGCAGACTCCGCTAGCCCCGCCGGTACTTGCTTTGATGGAGATCGTTCGTAACTCGGACAGCCGCCATGTTGGAATCAGGCATCGGCCTCCAAGTGTTTCCCCGCGGCTTCACACTGTACTGGAGGTGATCCTCCACTCTTCCTGCAAGGCTTCAGCTGCCCGTTCGGTAGTCGATCAGGCTATGTTTCAATTTCGGGTCAGCAGGATCCGCGAGGCTCGGAACCTCGCAGTCCAACTCTCCCCTCCTAGGGAGGCAGCGCTCTCGTTGTTTCTCCCTGAAGGGGGGGGGGAGCCGGACCGTTGGCGGCTCACACTATATCTTGCCGCTTCCCACTGTGCAGTCCAGCTCGCGATGTGGCGCCATGACGTTCCGCCGATTTATCCCCTCCTCAGGGCCTTCCACTGCGCCGTAGGCCTCTGTGTCCTTCCGCCGCCCTGACGATTCCGGTTCCTCTCCAGCAGCGATCCGGTGAGTTTTCAGCCCCACCTTACTCTGCGACTTTTCTGGGCTATTGCTATGTCAGGGAGTCACCTCTGTACGCGTTAGGTGACTTTTCTCATTTGCTTGCCACGGAGCCTCAGCGGTTCAGGTCCACTCGGCCATCTTGCCTGGCCACGCCCCCCCTGAGGTGTTTGGTATCTATTAAGAGTGTCTCTGACGTCAGAGCCTTGGCTCTGTCAGCTAGCCAGTTAACTCTTCCTGAGTCTTTTTCTCCACCTCTAGGAGGACTTAGATGTTTTCTTACTGTGTGAAGTACCCTGCTTTTCCCAATCATCAAAAATGATGCAGTTATTTGCTTTAAGGAATATGAACTACGAATTCTGCACTACTCCTATGTCATTCCTTAAACTCCATTCTCTTGTTTCTTCTACCACTTTGGCCACGTGGGTCAAATGGGTTTTGCCTGAAGCTGAAAATGATGTTTCGACTTTTGGGGCTCATTTCTTACAGAAGAGCCACAGCTTCTAAAATGTTCTGGTCCGGAGAGGAGTTCATTTAGAAAGCTACTGACTGGTCTTCATCTTCTACTCTTATGCACTGTTTTCAGTGGTTAATCTATCTTAAAAAATCCAGTCTTCACATAAATTCCATTTTTTCCAAGTGTTTACTGTAGGAAAGTTCTATTATTAAAGACAGTGGCTAGTATAATCCCACCTCTATATTGGTATTGGATTAAACATTACCAAACTTTTCAGTGTCCTCGCTTGTTTTTTTATGTTTCACCCGCTGGTTCTTTCTCTCTTTTCAGGTTCACCATCTACAGTACCTCAATCTACCTACTTATTCTTCGTGGGAGAAGGTGTGGATCGCTGTGATTCTGCCCTTCGTCTTTTGTAAGCGCTTCATTATGTTCATATTCATAAACAAACGAAAGTTACTTTTGTGGCATCAAGAAAGGGGGAGGAATCTGGAAAGGGACCATATTTACAGGGATCTCATAGAACACTTGAAGCACAAGTTACTACTTGTGTAACAATATATCTGTAAGAGACATTAGTTAGTGATAGATTCCTTACCTTAGAATATCCCCAGGCGTCAGACTGGATCCGGAAAATTCTTCGCTAGCAGTACCCCTGCGCGTCAGTAGGTGGCGTCGTGCGGTTTTGCATCCGTCACTGGCGTCGTAAGCGCCGAGATGACGTCACAGAAACTACTTAGGCGCCACCCATGCGCGCTGACGTCAGTTCTGTACACGACTTTCCGCGCCAGGAACGCAGAGCCATGCAAGAAACTGACCAGTGGTGCCATGAAACTAGGGACCTGAAAGGGATGACCCTAACCCTAGAATCAGTTCGCAGAACGGGGAGGATGGGTGGGGCGGTAAGGAATCTATCACTAACTAATGTCTCTTACAGATATATTGTTACACAAGTAGTAACTTGTGCATCTGAAAGAGACACGTTAGTGATAGATTCCTTACCTTAGAATAGATACCCCAGCAATACCAACCCCGGTGGTGGGTCTGCGAATAGATTACACCAGAAAGTCACGGAGAACAGAACGGCCAAAGAAGCCGTCTCTCCGGACTTGGTTGTCAAGGCAGTAATGCTTGGTAACCGTGTGCAGCTAGGCCCACGTAGCTGCCTGACAAATATCCTGCAAGGGAACGCCGCGTCCCAAGGCAGTAGTGGCTGCCGTCGCCCTGGTTGAATGGGCACGCAGCCCCACAGGAGGCTCCTTCTTAGCCAAGGAGTAACATGCTTTGATGCACAAAATGACCCACCGAGAAATGGTGCGTTTGTGCACGGCCCAACCTTTTTTGGCGCCCACGTAGGCAACAAAGAGCTGGTCATCCACCCAGAACTGTTGTGTGCGCGTCAGATAGAAGGAGAGCGCACGTTTTGGGTAGACGATGGAGCCTCTCTTCCTCTTTTGAAGGATGCGGAGGCGGAAAGAAGGTGGGCAAAGTGATGGTCTGCCGATGTGGAAGGGCGTGACAACCTTTGGCAAGAAAGGACGGGTCCGTAAAACCACCTTGTCCGGATGAACAGAAAGGAAAGGAGGTTTAGAAGAAAGAGCCTGGAGCTCACTCACTCTTCTGGCAGAGGTGATAGCTACCAGGAAAGCCGTCTCGAGAGTAAGAAGACGTAAAGGACAGTTATGAAGGGGCTCAAAGGGAGCGCACATCAGATAGGTCAAGACAAGATTTAAGTCCCATTGAGGCATTATGAAAGGCATGGGGGAAACGTGTGTGTAATGCCTTTGAGGAAATGGCTAACAACCAGGGACTTAAAGAGAGAAGGCTGATCTGGAAGCCGAAGAAAGGCGGAGATAGCCGAAAGATAACCTTTGACAGTGCCGAGAGCAGAGCCCTGCTGGGCCAAAGATAGGAGGAACAGAAGGACCTCAGAAAGAGGGGCAGAAAGGGGATCCACAGACTTGGCTGTGCACCATGCCACAAATTTGTTCCACCGGCAGGCGTATACCGATTTAGTGGAGGGACGCCTGGCTGCCAGAATGACATCACAGACTTCAGGAGGCAAGTCAAATGGAATCAGCTGTCGCCGCTCAATCTCCACGCATGGAGGTGGAGGCTGGCCAGGTTCGGGTTTAGGACCGCCCCCTGCTGCTGCGACAGAAGATCCTCCCGAAGAGGCAGTGGGATCGGGGGATCGATCGCCATGTTGAGTAGCTCGGGATACCAGTATCTTCGTGCCCAATCCGGAGCCACAAGGATGACTTGGGCCCGGTCGCGTCGAATCTTCTTCAGCACTCTGGGCAGAAGTGGTATAGGCGGAAAGGCGTACAACAGACCGCAGCTCCACTCGCGACGAAAAGCGTCGCCGAGCGAGTGCCGCCTTGGGAATTCCAACGCGCAGAACTGATGACATTGCGCGTTCTCTTCGGTGGCGAATAGATCTAACCAAGGCTCTCCCCACTGCAGAAAGAGACCTTACGCCACGTCCAAGTTCAGATGCCATTCGTGATCCATCAAGCACCGGCGGCTGAGTTTGTCGGCCCTGGCGTTCAAAGAACCTGCCAGGTGTTGAACCACCAAGGTAATGTCTTGATGTTCCAGCCATGTCCAGAGGCGCAGAGCCTCCTGACATAGGGTCCAGGACCCCACCCCGCCCTGTTTGTTGCAATACCACATGGCGGTGGTGTTGTCCGTGAACACCTGCACCACACTTCCCCGGACAGAGGGAAGGAATGCCTTCAGTGCAAGCCGGATCGCCCGAATCTCCAAAAGATTGATATGGAGGCGGGACTCCGCCGGAGACCAGAGGCCTCTGATCTCCGCCTCTCCCAAGTGGCCACCCCATCCCAGGAGGGACGCATCCGTCACCACTGTGTGCTCCGGTTGGGGAAGGGAGAGGGATCTGCCATTGACCCAATCGCGATTCGTGAGCCACCACTGCAAATGTCTTGCAGTGCCCTCTGAGATTTGGACATGATCGGAAAGGTTGCCCTGATGCTGTGCCCACTGGAACTTCAGGTCCCACTGCAGAGCCTGCATATGCCATCTGGCATGTTGCACCAGCAGGATGCAGGAAGCCATCAGGCCCAGGAGCCGAAGGGTCATCCTGACTGAGATCCAGGATAGCGGCTGAAAGATCGGAATCATAGCCTGAATATCCCAGACCCGCTGCTCGGGAGGATAAACCCGAAACAGCGTCGAATCCAGAACAGCTCCGATGAAGGGGAGCTTCTGAGAGGGACTCTGTTGCGACTTCGGCACATTGATGGAGAACCCCAGCAAATGCAGGAGGTCGGCCGTAGTCTGAAGGTGGGTGACAACTGCCTGGGGCGAGCCCGCCGTCATCACCTTCGTGAACACCCGAGGGGCGCTTGTAAGGCCGAAGGGGAGCACGGCAAACTGAAAATGCTCCTGGCCTACCGTGAACCGCAGGTAACGCCGGTGGGCCGGCAGGACGGGAATGTGAAAATATGCATCCTGCAAGTCCAACGCTACCATCCAGTCTCCAGGGCAGCCAAGACCTGAGCTAAAGTCAACATCTTGAACTTCTCCTTCCGGAGGAAGCGATTGACGTTCCTGAGGTCCATGATGGGGCGCAATCCCCCCTTGTCCTTCTTGGGGACCAGAAAGTAGTGGGAATAACAACCGCTCCCTACTTCCGGTCCAGGAACACACTTGATGGCCCCCTTGGCCAAGAGGGCCGTGACTTCCTGCAGGAGAAGTGCCAAGTGATCCCCCGACACGCGGTGGAACTGAGGCGGCATGGCTGGAGGGGTGGACTGAAAAGGAAGGGCGTAACCCCTGCGGATGATCTGCAACACCCACTTGTCCGATGTGATAGCGTGCCAGTGGGAGAGATGATGGCGGACCCTGCCACCCACTGGCGTGGGGTGCCCCACAAAGCTCAGATTAGGAAGGTTTGGAAGTAGAAGCGGCGGGGGCGGAGGTGGACTGACCCCCACGCTGACTCCCAGACCCGCCCCTGTGAAAACCACGTCCGCGGCCCCGCTGAGGCTGGTGCTGCACAGGCTTGGTGAAGGAATGTGCCTGGGCGCCCCGGCCTTGGCCACGAAAGGAACGAAAACCAGGAGTGGCCGGACTTCTCGTGGAAAGACCTAAGGACTTGGCCGTGGCCCGCGAGTCCTTGAAACGCTCCAGCGCACTGTCGGCCTTATCGCCAAACAGGCGAGTGCCATCAAAGGGCATGTCCATGAGTGAGTTTTGGACGTCTGGCGAGAACCCGGTAGATCTGAGCCAGGCGTGGCGGCGAAGCGCCACAGTGGTAGAAATCGCTCTACCCAAGGAGTCCGCGGTGTCTAAACCACACCGAATGGCGAACTTAGCCGCATCCTTACCTTCTGCAATGGCTTGGGACAATACAGCTTGGGTTTCCTCAGGACACTGAGGTAACACCTGCGCAACTGTGTCCCACACCGCGTGGGAATAGCGGCCCAATAGACAGGCGGTATTCATTGACCGCAGACCCAAGCTGGCCGAAGAGAACAAACGTTTGCCGAACTGTTCCAGCTTCTTAGAGTCCTTATCCGGCGGAGCCGTGGGAAAGGCACTCTGCGACGTCGAAGCTTGGATGACCAGACTCTCGGGCGTAGGATGAGTGGTCAAAAAGGCGGGGTCACCCGGCGCCGGGCGATGACGCCTTGCAACGTTCTTATCCACAGCATCCCCTGTGGTGGGCCGCGACCAAGTGCCCAGCAAGACGTCAGTGAGGGCGTCATTAAATGGCAGCAGGGGCTCCGACGCAGTGGACGCCGTCTGGAGCACCTCAGTTAGGAGGTTAGTTTTGAGGGCCACCGTAGGGAGGTCAAGGTGGAGAACCTCAGCTGCCCGATGAAGCACCACCGTGTAGGAGGCGCCCTCCTCCATGGTAGGTGGGGGAGAGGCAAACCCCGGGTCCGACGAGACGTCGAGGTCGCCGGCGTCCCCCAAATCGTCCGCCGAGTCCTGCTCAGAGTCACACTGACGAGCAAGAGGGTCCTCAGACCCCTCCCAGCCGTCCTCCACCTCCGCCGCCTGTGGCACCGACCGTGGCGGCAGGGCAGGAGCGGGGGAAGGGACAAACGGCGTTGGGAACGGCGCCGAGAACGGCGCCGGCCGGGGCCGGACAGGCGCCGTGTCCCAATGCGGATCCCAGGTAGGAGCAAAATGGTCCTGGAAGCTGGGCAAGGCCGAGACAAATGGTACCCACTGCGGCGCCGGAGGCGGAGCCGAGGGTGGCGCTGGGGCCGGAGCAGGCAGCGATGGACCTTGTGGCGCAGGGGCCGGAGCCGACGGCGCAGGATCCTGTGGCGCCGAAGCTGGATCCGCCGGCGGCACCGACGGTCCAATAGGATCCTGACACGGGACCGCGGGGCCCGAGGGCGCGCCGGCGGGAGCCCGAGGCCTAAAAAGGCGGTCCATGGTAGCAAGAAACTCTTGCACCTGTGCGGGAGTCGCCGACGGACCCGGGTAAGGTGGGTAGGCCGCGGGACTCCCGGGCTCCAGAGGAGCCACAGGGGCAAAGCCCCTGTCCCCCTCGTCCGCATCCGGGGACCGACGGGGGGACGTCGGAGAGCGAACAGGCTTCTTCGACTTCTTTTTGTGTCGTCTCTTACCCGAATCCGAGGGTGAAGACTTTGAGCCCGAGGAGCGATGGCTGTGGCCCCGCGAGCGTTCTCTGGAACTGCCCCTAGACCGGGAACGGCGCTGGGACGAGTGCCGGACCTCCAGCAGCTTCCGGTGCCGCTCCCTCAAGGCCTTCGGGGCCATGGCCCGACAGTCCCGACAGGACCGGGAGTTGTGGTCGGTATCCAGGCAGTAGAGGCAAACATCGTGGGGGTCCGCCACCGACATATTGCGACGGCAGGCCCCACAAGACTTAAATCCAGGCATCCCTACGTGCACCAAGGAAACCAACAGGAGACAAAAGTCTCAAAAAAGGTAGTCAAAAAGTGACTAAGGTACGTGCTCTAACCGGATCTGCGCTTACTGGCGCGGAAAAAGAAAGAACTGACGTCAGCGCGCATGGGTGGCGCCTAAGTAGTTTCCGTGACGTCATCTCGGCGCTTACGACGCCAGTGACGGACGCGGAACTGCACGACGCCACCTACTGACGCGCAGGGGTACTGCTAGCGAAGAATTTTCCAGATCCAGTCTGACGCCTGGGGATATTCTAAGGTAAGGAATCTATCACTAACGTGTCTCTTTCAGATGGCATAGGTAGTTTGTTGACGACTGGACTACTGGCTATTGTAGTATGTCTTCAAAGGTTATGTTACTCTTTGTAGTTGCTGGCAAATTATGGACAATAAACATCACAAAGTGATGCATACTACTTTCCTACGTGTCTTTAAAAACATTAGGGCTTTCCTACATGAAACACTTGGAAAATCTGCATTTTCTCAGAAGTTCTGCACCCAAGTTATCACCTGCGGGCACTAGGAACCCATAGAAACCCAAAGCACACCTGGTACCCTCAAGCTCAGGAGACCCAAAGGAGCAAAGCTGGGGGCAATCCTTAGCAAAAATGGATTGGTGGGAACTGCCATGTTTTGGAAAAATAAATATTATAAATGTCACTTTCATTGTGTTCTACCAGCCGGACAGTCAGGGCAAGCGGTGTCTGGTTTGTGCCAGTGGAGTGCTTGCATCATAGGGAATTTGAAAATATATAGGTTTTATGCTTGACATATAGCTGTGAGTTTGACATTGTCATCAAATTAACTGTGCTCCATAAATAGTGATACTTCCACGATTTAGCAACCTTTGCTATTACATAGCTCATTGTGCAGACTACATTTCCTAAGGAAACCCATACATATTTTTTAATAACGGACTCCAGATATTCAAGGCAACATTTGCTTGGATAATGTTCTGGGATGTATGTTTGTACATTTGAGAAATGCAACAAAATATTGAGCACATTTGTTAAAAATATGAAAATATCTCCTTATTTTTCATTATGTATCCAGGCTGCAATGAGGTATTGATGCAGGGTTTGCACCAAGATATAGTCCTTAATGAGCCACAAAACATATAGGGGCATATTTACCAAGGGCATTGCACCACCGAAACGTCACATTTAACGATGTTCCCATGGCGCTATGCCCTGCTCCATATTTGCAAAGTGGCGGTAAGCCACTTTTTGTGGCTGAACACTGCTTTGTAAATATGGTACACTTTCAGGCAGGTATCTGCGTGAAAGGGGCGTGCAATGAGTGTTGCTATGGGCGATCCACTGCAACACCCATTCGTTTTTGACGTCCCACAGATTTACAAAGATCTGTAGATCTGTAAATCTGAGGCAGTGCTAAAAACAAATGCCATGCAACAGCAGGTATTAGAAAGGCGAAACGAGGAGAAATACTTTTATTTCTCCTCGTTCTTGCTTTTTCCATAACATCACTAATCTATAAGCACATCACAAGGCTGATTTCGGTTATAAAAGATGAGCATACCAATAGATTAGGAAAGGAGGCACTTCAGCTGATACCGATGGTCCCTGCATGCTGAGACTTCACCACGCAGCAGTCTGACATCTCATGAGGGGTGTCCAGTTCGTGACCAAGACGGGGCTCTTCATTCTCTCCCATCAGGTAATGGGGTTGGAATGTCCCTTGGGGGGATTCTTGGCTTTACACCTACACACACTCTGGGTACACTTATGAGTAGGGTTCGCATCGTAGGAGTACGCTCAATTACTTCCTTGTGTTATATGCCTGCATATATACACTGTTTTAGCACCTTGGTAGAACTAGATCTACTGTTTATGCTTTTAGTGCTTGTAATCACGCTTATCAGCTCTGTCTATTAATCATTGCAGCTCACGTATTTTATACAAGAATAACGGTTCAATAAACTTATAGAAGACGTCCCACTGTGTATTCTCTGTATACTTTTCTGAGAATCAGTGAGCACGAGTGACTGAGCGAAAGGTTCTGTACTGTTTCACGATCCCTGAGGGGTCAGGGTTGTCATGTTCAGTGCTTGCCAGTAACCATTCACTCCCTGGTAGGTGAGGGGGGGCTTACAGTGGGACTGTGAGCCAGCTGGTCTATCGGCCGACATATCCTGCGGGGGTGTCTGGAATCAGTCTAGACACCAGGAACCTAGTTTATGTTGTCCAACAAATACGCAGAGCCTACAGATTAGTAGGAACTACACAACACAACATGTCCTTGTACATATGCCCCATAGTTTGTATGGGTACACAAAGACAGCAAAGAGAAACCTGGGTTTAAAGGGCAGAGGTGGAGTCATAAATGCAAGATGGAGGATTACGAGAAAGTTCTCAGCACCCTGAAGAGGCATGTCAAGGACAGATCATCCCTGCAGGAGAATGAAGATGAGGTTGAAGAGGCAGCAGAGCAGAGGGATGATCTGCCTCAAACAGCATCTTTGCTTACCTTTTCCAGAGCTGGGGGCAGCGTGTCCTCTCACAGTATGTCTCCATCAAAACTCTAGGCTCGCAGATTGGTACATGAGAACAAGAAGACTAAGAGGGACTTCAAGTCCATTTGGTTGCCCTTGTCCCAAAAATAAATACGGGTGTTCAAGCTCTAGAAGAATAAAAGGCAGCGGCTGCTATGGCTGCAGAGAAAAAGAAGCCAGACCTGTCTCTGGAAGAGAAAAAGGTGGCATTTGCCCTTCAGTAATTGAGATTGAGGCTGGCAGTTGAGGAGAAGAAGGCAATTGCAGTCCAAGCTGCTGAGGAGATGCAACGAACAGCCAAAATATCTGCCATTCAGAAAATGTATGAACACAATATTATTCAGCAAGACATTCTGCATCTAAACTCTGGAACACCCTCCCTATATCGATCTCCTGTCTCGAGTCACTCCTTCTCTTCTGTAAATCTTTAAAGACCCGGCTCTTTGCCCTTTAATTTTCTTAGAGGGTTAACACTTCCATTACTCTGACCGTGGTACCGTTTCAGCGCCTTGACTCCTTTGGGCATTTGTTTGCGTTTTACAAGTTGGTCAATCATTCATTCAAATAACTAAAATTAAATGAAGATCAACTTATGATAGACCTCTCTCACCAATCCATGAAATATTACATGCAAAATCCATGCTAACTACTCTCCCCCCCCACCCCTGCAGTGACTACTAGGAGACAGACTAGCCTTCTGCAATTGAAGAAGGCAAAGCAGAATCTTAGCCACTGACTTCCAAACCTCTGCTAGCAATGGCCAGTTTTGGCAATCGTCATACTCTTCCAAGCCAGCTATTACCCACCCTCATGCCAATTAAGTTTTGCACCTTGAAATAGAATCGATAAACACACCAAAACTGACGTTTCCCTACATCAGGACCAGCACATTCTGCTCATCTTTGTGAACATCCTGTGGAGAATGAGTCACCTATGACGTGCTCTGAAGTGGAAGGAAGGTGACATCGTGGAGCATCACAAACCTCCTGTAATATGCAAAGTGAGGCCCAAATGGACATGAGCGACCCCATTTGTAGTAAACATGAAATAAATAAATCAGTGTACGAGTGCAACAGGTCTAGTTACCATAATTTATCTACAAAGGCAGTCATGACATATGTACAAATGCTTACAAATCTGAGACAGGAATAAAAGATACATTTCACATATGTACATATATAGATTCCAACAAATATATTCTTTAACACCGCTTGTAAAAAAAATATGACCAGAGTGTTAAAATAAATGCAATATTTTGAACCCTGCAATGGAAGCATACAACTAGTGCTCAAAGTCATATCACTCATAACTTTAAAATCAGTAGTGAACGTGTTGGTGTAAAGTGCTTAGTGTCTGGAATTCATACTATATATTGCTTTGCCAGAAGATATCACTGAAATTTTACCATATGTACTTCTACCACCCATCTTTTGTTATGTAGGTGTAAATAAATAGCTTTTTGTTATAATCTTTGGGTGAATTCTGGCTTTATAAGGACCCTGAAACAAATGAGAACCCTGTCTCTCCACTGTATGCAGTATACCCCCACAATAAAGCATGTGTTATATTACGATATGTTTTCCAGTACATCGACGTAACTACTACATCGTAAGGAAAGTCTAGGTGATGTAGTGGGAGGCAATGTAGTGTAAGCAGAATTATCGTAGGTGTATATATTCAATCTTGATTTAGTGTCACAGAATCTGGTATGTTAATGTATAAGCAGCAACCCCCTACCTGGCTCCCGGGGGGCACATTTGGATTCCTGGGATCTTTTGCATGACTTTTAGCAGTCTACTGTAGTCCCTTTGGTATAGATAGAGTATGATTTAGGATGGGAGAGGCTTCCCCCTGAACTTAACTGCACATGATGCAGAAAAACCTTACATTGTGCCCTCTTTTTGACTGAAAGTAGTGTTTTGACATACTCACTTTATACACTTCATTCATTACCTTGGCAGGAATGTTTAGTAATACACGATTCTCTTGGCATTGCTGGAATGCTTACTAATTCACAAAGGATTACTTTCACGATTCTGATCAAGCATGTAATTTAAGCAGAGTTGTCTACTTTAAGTCCCAAGTTGCAGAAAAACTTATGCCTAACAGTATATTATTTGTCTATGTGCATTGTTTTTCAAACATTGCATGTGTGTATAGCATGTGTTCTACTATTTATTCCGCTTTTAGTCTTTTTTACATGCTGTTGAGCATGGAATATGGGTCTGGCCCATTTTATTTACCTAGTTTTTATAGGGTTATTTATCCCCTCCTCCCTTTTATGCATCCAATTCTTCCAGTGGAGACATGTTTGTTGCTTGTTAATCACGTATTGTTTTGCACATTTCACTTTATGTATTATCTAATGTATCTGATGAAACTTTATCTGCTGTGATGCAATGACTCTATATAGATAGTTTTTGTGCTGTGCACTCTTTTCTGGTTTTATAAGCCGAATAAAGAATTCACTTGATTGTGTATTGCATGAAATATAGAAGAGGCATGTTCGTAGGGTAAGGGCGCTTTGGGAAATTTACTTTTGATTGCATTTTACTACTTTATGAAAAAATATTTGTATTTCAAATGTCTGTCCTTCCTGCACCTCACATTAAAACTGTTAATACAAATGCATGTTCCCATGATTTCTGGACCACCTGCTCCTCAACGTTTTTGTTGTAGTGGCGATGAACACATAAATGGGGTACATACACCGCAGCATATCCCTAATCGCTCGTCTGACACTCTATAGAAACACCCATAGGTAGATAGCGTTGCATAGACGCAAAACAATACCATGTATTTATCTGGCCTGTGGGAGCAATGCCACACAACTTGTAGTAAATCCAGGCCTGATTCTGTGCTTTATGTGCACATAGGTAACACTTGAAAGTACCCATGTGTGAAGCACAACTTTCAGAAGAAAGTTGGACTTGAGCATTTCTAATGCTTTGTTAAGCTGCCCTATGTTTAAATACCATATCAAAATCACCATTCGTATCCCCCTATTAGGAAAGTTTAATAAAAACGTTATGGCTGGGGTCTAAAAATAAGTGTATGTTTTAAAAGGTGTATTAATGGATGTTGACTGACAAAATGCCAGGACATGCAGAAGTGACACTGCGCCTCCTTGCACATAAATGAGGTAAACTTTTTCTCACCTGTAGGCTTTCAATACATTCCTATTTGCTGCTCAGAGGGCATGGGAGGGCCAAGAGTGTAAAACTACTTCATGTAAACATCCCCTGTTACTTTCTACTGCTGCCGCTGAGACTAGGGGTAGCAAGAGTAGTACCGGGGAAATCAGCTCTTCGCGTGATGTGATTGAAGTAAGGCTACATGCAGTGCTTAATTTGTCCAAAAAAAAAAAAAAAAGTGTCAGAGCCCTCATCAGGAGGCCTTCACAGCTTGCACCACCCTTTGCCACAGGCAGCGTTACCAATGACAGTAACTACACAACTACTAACCGCACACTGCTACAAGTGACAATTCAGACTTTTTCAGGCCCCCAAAGCTGTAAAAATGGCCTGGGCGGCAGGTATTACTTGTTTTAAATGTATACTGAATTAATAAACAATTGCTATTCTCCTCATCTCTAAATTATACAAACAGCACCACCATGTGGCAGTTATCATAAGTGCAGGTGTTGACAACTAAGTGGTGGTGCTGAGCACTGGAAACCACAGGCTCAAATTAAGTACTGCCTACATGTTTTGAAAGGGTAGATTAAAATGCATCCTTGGTGCCAGGCCAAGCCACATGCTGAACAAGTTCTCACCGGGAGCACTTGGTTTCTTTCTGTTGACTTGTTTTTCAGTAGTATGATGACGAGAAGCTGGTGCAGGGGGTGGGGGTCTCTGGTCCTCAGCTTAGCTTGATGCAGGTGTATTTAGTTTTGCATTATAAGAATTGTTTGATAGAGATTCTCTGGCTTTAATCTGTGTAAAATGAAACAAATGTAATATTTGCTACATATATCCCGAATACCATTTAAGCCTTCACCAGAGTTTCACGTAAATCTTCTGGCTTTGCATTAGACTACGAAAACAGTGTTGTCAGACACAGTCGCAAGAACATGTGTGTTGTGATAACATTTACAAACTCTTTATACAGTACACAGTACCAGTACATAAAAATAGGTTTTGACATGTTAATCCCTTGTTTGTAAGGCAAAAATGAATTCTGTCCCCAAACCTATTCAACTAGAGGTATACGAAGCAGGTAGTAGTCCTTCAATAAATCTTTACATCGGGTACATGCTCATTAAAAGTCAAAATAACCTAATATTTCTTTGTGTGCACAGACCCTGACTTGCTGAATACACTGGAAGTTAGTAGACATGGATTATATTTCTGTTCTCAAAACACTGACAACACCTTGATGGCAACAGATATTGTTCAAATGGCAGCTACCAAAACAGCTCAATAAAGCACAGTACAAAACCAGATCTGCAGGTGTACCATGCCAGCCAGTATATAACTGAAACACAGATGAGGAACAAAGCCAGTACACAGTAGGTGTTTGCTATTAAGGTTGCTATGCCAGCTATAGCAATACATAACAGCTCACTGAAGGATGATGTGTTTTCCAACACTGAACTTAAACATTTGTGATGGGGCATACTTGTGTACAAGACTTCCTTAAATTGGAAACATCAGAGGCAGAGAGTTACTGGCGGATATAAACCTCCTTGCTCAATTCTCCAGCATCGTTACGCTTTTTGGAAACCACATCTCCGTCCCTGTCACAATTCCGGTCCCTAGATTTATGGCGACTGCGTTGTTTGTTGCTCTCGTTGTGGTCCTGCTCTCGGTCTTGGTCTTTTGACCTATGCCGTGATTCCTTATGTCTGCGATCGCTGGTGCCGTGTGTCTCTTCTCTGTGATTGTGTTCCCTGTGGGATTCATGGTGGTCACCTTGATCCTCCTTTGCCTCTAGGTACACTGAGTCTCTGTTGTCCTCTGTATCAGAGTCAAATGTTTCTTGCCTGGACAGGCCTCTGGTAATGCCAATCCGATGATTGTGGTGCTGCGCTGAGGAGGATGAGCGATGCTGCGACCTCTTTGTAGGCTCAGGATGTGTATCCTCTTCCTGGGAGGCGGTTCGTTCTAGAGCTGCATGATCATTCTTCTGATCTCCTCCTTGGGATCCCTGTTTAGATGAGAAATTCACAGTACATTAGTGTTACTTCAACTTTAAAGACTCAAATATAAATAGCGTATGTATATATATATATATATATATATACACACACACACACACACACACACACACACACACACACATACATATATAACTATATATGCTATAAGTAGCATATATATACATATATATGTACATGCTATTTAGATTTGGATATATACATACACACACTTACTGAGAGCGGCTAAGCAACAGAACAACAGAAATGGACTGCAGTAAAGCATTTTTCAACATGATTACTCTGTGAATCATTTAAAAGGATTTTAATTTTGAGCAATATAATCCTAGTTAAAAGGTCCATACCAACCCCTAAACAGTAATAACTTAAGCCATTTAACAGTGCTTGCCATTTCAAAGCACTGTAAATAGCAGGAGTTACCCTTACCCGAATTAATGATAATCCATCAACCTCAGAAGAATGAAAGGCTGAGTGTGCTTTGCTGGGATTGAAACTCGCGACCTGCTGATCACCCACACATGGCAGCCGTAAATATCTAACTCACTGTGGCATGCGCCATTTATGGGTTGGTAAACCTTTACAGAGTTTCCTACCTGGCAATACTAGTATGAGGCATTACCAATAGTCATATCTATGATATCCAACTGGTGATGCAGTTGGAAAATGTGTGAACCTAAAAGGTATGCTTGTCCCCTGAAAGGGCGAGTACTCTTTTTACATGGGAATATTTGTCATAAGGAACCAAGGGCCAGATGTACTAAGAATGGATACGGTAAAGACTTTTACCAAATGCATTCATATTTTGCAAATGAACTATGTACTAATAGGTCAGTTAACAAAATACTGAATTGTAGTGGGTCACAATTCAACCTACCTCATGAATGGTACGGAGGTAGGTCATAAATTGCAGCCTATTACCATTCGCTGCCATCACATGGTGGGGGGTCAGCAGACCGCCATATCTGGGATTCCCTTTAAGTGAAGCTATCATTTTTTTAATGCAGGTCAATTACCTTGAAGGAAAACGATGCGTTTTAAAAAAAAAATGAAATGTTTACTATATTATTTTCAGGAGTACGGGAAGGAGTCGATTGGGTACCCCGTCCAGTTTGCACATGCATTACCACATCCTTTAAAGTATTGGTAAAATATTAATATTTTGCAACTGGATGTCGCAGAACATTAATACATTCCATAAGGAATTGGTATTTGGATGGGACGTCCTAAACCACCCCCCTCCAAATACAGATTCGATGTGGTTTCCTAAACCTATATAATGATTCAGAAAACCTTTTTCATATCATTAAATGGGCCCCCTAATACATTTGAAACTGGGTTCTAGCTTTTGCAAACCCTCTGATTTATCGAATGAGAAGGTTTGCAAATGCTAAAACCTTTTGGACATCTAGTTATACAAGTAAGACTTTCCACAAGCTCATGGAAATGCCTAGTGTTAATTAGTTCCACATTCAGTGCATGGGGTAAGTGATAGGGCTGTGAATGATCATTAAGTCAAGTACTGTCCTTTGGGTACATTTTGCTTTTTCCTAGAGTGAATCCCATTCCTGCCTATCCTTCCAGAATTTGGGAAAGCTGCTTTAGGATTTCACGATGACACATATGGGATCTCAGAGAACCGTTAGGTTGACACGTGCACTTCTACTTCCCTGGGCCACATCAAATCTCCTCTGGCTACTATGCTGGTGCTGGTGATGGATGGCAGTGCAAGATTTTTTTTGTTAAACCATTTTATTTGGGTTCAAGTAATGAGAGAAGCATTACATATACACACAAATCAGAAGTGTAGACATAACGTGCTGGTTACATGTCTGATGTTGAGACAACATTGCGCGCAATGAGCGAAGAATCAAGTTCACAAATGTCTATGGAGCGCCTTACGGGGGTGAACCGATCCCAGAGTAATTGCGTCTGCTGGTGTGCAAACAAAGAAATAATGTTAGAGGAAGAACTAAATACTAACGTAGGGCACCAAACCAGGTTTTGTGGCTGGGGAAGGAGGATGGGGGAGCAGGTGTGTAGCTATGTGCAGTGAGTGGCAGGTACTGCAGGCCTAGGCAGGTGGGAGCACCTGGTGAGTCCGCACGGGTGTTCCGGCTGTGGGGTGTTTGTGCACAGTGAGGGGGGGTTTCAGGAAGGCAGTATGTCTGCGGCATCGGGGGAGACCGTTCAGAGAGACACCGCAGAGGGACCTTCTGACTGTGGGGCACAGTGTCATGATCAACAGTTTATTCAATTATCAAGGAGAGAGAGAGGAAAATGGTTAAAAATGTGTTGCACGCGCTAAGGTGCGGATCTCTACGGAGATCCGCGACAGCACAGCAGGTTTCCAAAGGGTCCTGACCCACAAAGTCGTTCAGAACCTCTGCCGGATATCTCTACAGTGTCATGATCAACAGTTTATTCAATTATCAAGGAGAGAGAGAGGAAAATGGTTAAAAATGTGTTGCACGCGCTAAGGTGCGGATCTCTACGGAGATCCGCGACAGCACAACAGGTTTCCAAAGGGTCCTGACCCACAAAGTCATTCAGAACCTCTGCCGGATATCTCTACAGGGGCATATGCTGCAAAACATTAGCTAATGCTTGGAGAGGGAATCTCCCTCCCACACATAGGGCACCTTAGCGCGTGCAACACATTTTTAACCACACACTCACTATAAGTGTAGAACGCACTTACACATACCTTTCGGTCCTGAGGAAAGCCAGTTTTAACAGAAAGGCCTGGCTGAAACATGTAGAACACACACCGGATGTAGGAGTTCTTAACACTTGCTCCACCCACATCCATTGTCTTGCTTTTAATGCTAACAGAGGCCCAGATATTAAAAGTTAACCCCCTTGGGTACTGGGACCACTGTATAGTTTTTAAACTTTCACATTCACGTCACCCTACATCGCACACTGAGCAATATACCAGCTCCGCTGCAACACAGGCGTTGAAGCACACCCGGGACACATTTGGTGTCACTGGGTGGGCCCGATGATGAAGCATGCCACCAACTAGGTTGGTGGGTGAGGGCTTTACAAAAAAAACTAAATAGTTTTCCCCATCCCCATACAGTCCTGAGTCCTGTATCAGTCACTAATAGGCTAGTCTTTTTTGATTACATATGATCAACAGTTTAGCAGAAGCGCAGGAGTAGCATGGCCTATTCAGGGGAGATGGAGTGGCGACGGACTCTGTGCACCTCCTCATATCGAAACGCGTCTTCTTCTGCAGCGCCCCACTCATGTACCACCCCTATCCAGGCCGCCAGAGGGGGTCCCTCAGGTGCACACCAGTGCATTGTGATGTGTGATGCCACGCTTGGTCAGCAGAAGGGCTAAAATTACAAAACGCAATTGGACCTTGTAGTGTTTTTATCATTTGAATATTCCCAACAAGCAGACTTCCCAGGAAGAAATATCGGGGAGCTCCGTGACCTCGTGCAATGTGGCGTGAGGTGTTCCAGTAGTGCTGCAGGCAGGGCAATCCCAGAAAATGTGATGGAAGGTTATGCTAGGGGTCTGGCAGCGGGGGCAAGCAAACTGTGACTCAGAGTACTGGCGCTGAAGCTGCTCTGGCATCAGGTATGCCCGGTGCAATATAAAGAATTATATTTTTGAAATGGGAGTTCTGGGACACCCTCTTCGGGAATTCCAGGGCCCGCCTCCACTTCTTGTCGTGTTGTAGCCTCTCAAATTCCTCTTCCCATTTATGACACAGCTGAGCAAGCGGGGCAGGGGTCAGTTCCCGGATGGCCTTGTATATCCAGGTGATAAGATGTCAGCCAGGGCCCATGGTTAATACTGTGTGGAGCACTGGATGGGTCACGGGCTTCCCCCCAGCCAGGTCACAGATGCGTCGACAGTCAAGTATGATTTGCCTATGGAGCAGGAACTGCCCCGGGGAGAGCCTGCCCTCCCCCGCCAGCTGGTCGAAGGGAAGTAGTTGGCCCTCGTAGAATAAGGAAGCCATCTCCAGAAGCGAGTGATCCATCCAGATCTGTAACTCCCGTGTGGTGTAATAACCCCCACTCCGGGGCAGCCGGGCTATCGGCAACAGCAGGGTGTATAGTGGGGCTCCTCGAGACAGACTATGAATGCGGAGCATGCAGGTCTTCGCTGTAGTCACTTGTATTGAATAGGTCGAGGCAGGCCGGGCTACCGGTAGGAGCAAACTGCGCATTGCTGGCAGCGGCAAAGGTCCACTGTCAGAGCAGACCTCCCTAGATATCGCCCAGCTGTCCAGCGAGATACCCACTGGAGCTGCGCAACCAGGAAGTATGCCTCAAACTATGGGGCTCCCAGGCCCCCCTGGTTCACCAGCAGCTGCAGCTTGACCAAAGCAACTTGCTGCCTGCCATTTCCCCAGATAAGGGAGCAAAGCAGTGTGTCTATCTCCCTGAAGAAAGAGCGTGATGGGATGACCGGAAGATTGGCGAAATAGTAGAGGAGGCGAGGAAGGATGATCATTTTTGCCAATGCAATTTTTCCTATAGGAGCCTGGGGAAGAGTTCTCCAGAAGCCCAATGAGCGTATGCACAACGTCTTGAGGTGGTTACCCTGATAGAGATCCTGGGGGGTATGGAACAGGCGGACTCCCAGATAGCGAGGCGCCCGCTTGTGTCAGGCGAGGCTGGAGTCGCAAATGCGCACCTCCTGCGGGGTGAGGTCAAGGCTGAGAAGGTAGACCAACGATTTTGCTCAATTAACTTTCAGCCCGGCTGCGTCCGCGAAGTCTGACAACGTGGCCCAAAGCGGTCCGAAGTCGACCGCAATGTGCCGCAGATAAAGAAGTAGGTCACCTGCGTACAAGGACCACTCTGAGTCTCTTCAATAAGGGGTTGCCCCATTCTCTTCCCTCGTCCTGTAGATGCACCGTCAGGGGTTCCATCACCAGGGCAAAGAGCAGGGGGGTAGCGGGCACCCTTGACGTGTGCCCCGAGTCACAGGGAAGGGGGCCCAGATGTGATGAGCTATGCATACCCGCAAGGTGGAATTCGAGGACAGTAGCTTGATGTAGGCTAAGAGTTTGGGTCCCACTCCCAAGTGACGAAGCACCGTGAACAGGTAAGGCCAGGACAGGGTATTGAACGCCTTCTCCAAATCCAGGATCAGGCAGGCAGCATGGGGGAAAAGGCCCTTCACCCTTTCCTGAACATGGAACAGACAGGGTTTTATTACGGGCCAGGTCTAGGATCACCTATTTCACATCAGCAGATGTGATCTCTGCGTCCATGGAGGCCTTCATCTGAGAGGGAATCTGGGGCTGAGTAAGAGGGGCGAGGAACTGGTTTATAAACCATGAAGGATGTGGTGGGGCATGATGGGGTGGAAAGCGCGCTTGTAGCTTTGCCCGGAGGACAACAGCCCCCAGAGTATAGTGGCACTCGCCCGCCATGGTGCTGGAAGGAAAAGGGGGGAGGGGCAAGGAAGTAGGGAAATAACTGGGGAGGGACATATTCCCAACACTGGGGACCTACTGCAACTAGCAGTACGTCCAAATAAAGCATGGCGCAAGTACTTTAATGTATCAAGGGGGGGAGCCGATTGTGCGCCCAGAGCAAGCGTTGCGTGTGGCCCATATGGATTCAATAGAGTTAAGAATGTGGGGAAGCTGGGGGCAGTGAAGAGTAGGGGACCAGTGCTACTCTGGTTCTCAAATCCTGGTACTGTCAGTTGTGAAAGAGAGGTAGGAAGCTGCACAGGAGCATTTAAATGAGAGTATCAGCTGTTTGGGGTGTAACAATGGGTGGCGCCCAAATCGCTGTGATCTTCATCGCAGGTGAAGATGTGGGGGCCCCTCTCATCGGAAGCCACAGAGGTAGGGCCCCCATCCTCTTGCGGCACATAATCTGGGGTCCGCGAGTCCACAGCTTGACATGCTTGTCTTCTACTCGGAGGGGCCCACTTTGTCTCGAGGCATGAAGTACCACGTCTCTGTCCTTGACATGGAAGAATTTTGCTAGTAATGGGAGGGGAGGGGAGCCCTGAGGCTGACGAACGCGCTGGAACCCGCTGCGCCCTCTCGAGGGAGAAGGCTGGGGCGAAGGACTTAACCAGGTCTCTAGATAAGCGATGGAGTCCGATCCCTCAGCTCCCTCTGGCAGACTCAGTATACAAATGTTGCTCCTCCGGAACCTACCCTCCAAATCATCCACCCGGTTCTCCAGTTGTGCTACACGACTCTGGAGGTCACGCAGGGCTCCCCAGTGGTCGCTTGCAAGCAAGAGCTGAAAGGGATTTCTCTCCATCAGTAACCCTATCTGCAAGCTTTTGGTGGTCGTCCCTGAGAAGATTAAGGTCAGTGGTTAGGGCTCCAAATGTGTCCTCCATGGTGACCCTAAAGTGTTCTATAGCAGCCAGCACATTGTCCAATTTCTCAGACATGTTAAGGGCAGCAATGGTGTCCTCCTCCTTGATGGCAGGCAGGCTAAGAAAGCCGTGCTCGCTCACTGTCTGCTGCCTTGTCTGTGACTCTCCTCCATCTGCTGGTGAGTAATCAGGCAAGATTTTGCAACTCCCTGCACCGCAACTGTGACGGGGGGGGGGAAGAGGGGGGCTCAACGCCTCGGGTTTGCCGGGCAGCACCTGTCCAGTCATGGCAGGCACCTCACATCGTCAGGTGCGGGGGGCAGGCCCCAGAGCAAGGCCCCAGTCCGGGGGGTGACGCGACAGTGCCTCTCCCCCGGTAGTCACGGCACTTAAATCCAATCTGGTGCTGGGGGAGGGTTGTCCGGCGTGGCAGCGTGAGGCAAGGCTGCAGTTTTAACAGGCACGAGGAGCACGGTAGGAGAGCTGAGGCAGCCGCGCTCACTCACCGCTCTTGGCGTCGGCCTTCCTCGCACCCCGACGAAGGTGCCAAAGTCGTGGCCTGCAGCTGGGCTCTGGGCCAGTTTGTCGTGGGGGACTCTGGTGTCCCCTCGCCTTCGCAGGCTCTCTCTCTGTAGATGACAGCCACCATCAAATGGCCCGAGGACCAGAATGCACAGGGCATGGCGCCCCCCGGCTCGGGGGGAGGAGGTGCTCAGTTGGTCAGTGAGGTAGCCTCTGCCGCCCGACCGCAGAGGCATTTCTGTCCTCTCGCTGTGCCTTGCCGTGGGTGCCGGGGCCTGCAGCCAGGTACCACGCAGACCACCCATGCAGAGCAGGTGCCGCACCATCCACATGTATTCTCCCTCAGCGCCAGGCCCTGCAGCTCACCACTGCAGGCAGTCTTAAAGGCCGGGAGGCTGCATCAAGGCAAGGGCGGCCCGTCGGTTCAGGCACCCCACCAGAGGGATCCAGACCAGCAGGCATGAAGCCCATGCTCCATCGCCCTCTCCACTACAAAGTCCAGCAGGGGCCAAGCACCGCCATTTTGGAGACAGCCCAGTGCACTCGGATCGGCGGTCTCTGAGTCCGTGAAGCTCTCGAATTTCAGGTCCCAGCGGGCACGGGGCTCAGGTCAGCAAGTCCCTCTGCAGCTTTCCATGGTTTTCCACTGCCCCGCCAGCCCAGATGTGCGCCGATGTCGGACCAGCTTGCAGAGCTCCAGGCTGACACGTCCGCCATCTTGGCTGGCTCGGCCACGCCCCAAAGGCAGTGCAAGATAGTGTTAAATTGCACTCACTCCAGCTACAGAGGTATTCCCAGCATAAGCAAATACCATTCCTTATCAAGAATTTGTCTTGTTGATGATAGAGACTAAGCAGACCTAAGCCCTAATGGGCAAGCTTTTCAGAAAGAAGGAAGCCAAACCCTTTCTAAGGACAGAAAGTTCTCATCTGCGCTGACCATCATGAGTGAATGGGAGCTGTTTCTAAATACTGTGAAAAATATTCTTATAACCCTACACTGAACTTTCAGGAATAATAGCATAGAAACCTTATCAGCAGTCTTCTGTTTATGGCCATTTGCAGCTAAAGTCATCCATGCTTCCTTTGGGTCAGGTTTACAGTCCAAGCACAATGTTGTACAATCAACTTTTGGAATTTACTTTGGCTCTGGATCCCATAAAATACATGTGCACTGATACTGTGCTTTCTGCGGATTACTCATTTATTTATTATTATTTTTTTTATTTTATTTCAAATACTTTATTAGATTTTCCATAATAAAACAAAATAAAACATGTTTGGTAAAATATACCAACCGCACTCTTGGCACAATGTTACATTTGAACAAAGCATAAAATTAACGATATTCCACAAAAATTATTATTCCAAACACTATATAAACAAAAAATGTGAGAGAAAAACACAAAAGAGAAAAGAAAAGAAAGAAAAAGAGAGAGAAAGAGAGAAAGAAGAAAAATACCTAATAAAGAGAAAGAACCTATGGTAAGTAACTAACATGGTTAATATAAAACAATAAAACAATTGAGAGGCCTACTACAATATCTGGATAATAATGACCAAATACATCAACCAATAAGTATGCATCTTCAAAAAGGACTTATACTGTGAATGGAAGGAGAACTAAAACGGACCATTACGTAATATTACCCATCATCTATATATCTATGAGTAATCACGGGGGTTTGTGTGTATTGAAATAAATGTCTAGCAAATTCCACATATCTTTGGTCGGGGATTTCCATGGAGAATTCTGGAGAGCAATGTTATCTGCACCCCTGAGATGGATAACCCAGTTCATCCACCCTTTAAATGAGGTCTTATGCGTATCCTTCCAGTTGTTTAGTATCATCTTTATAGCTGACGTGATTAAAAGATCTAATAGGGCTTTATCTGCATCATTACATGAGTCAATCGTTAAAAAACAAGTTGTTAAAGTAGAAAATTCTCTTTTTAACTCACATTTAAATAATTTTGAAAGAAAATCAAAAACGTTGTTCCAAAAGGTCAACACGGCCTTACAATGTAGAATAAGATGGGCTAAGTCTCCAGTTTCTTCTTTACAATTCCAACAAAGTGGATCATCACGGATATGTAAAGAGTGCAATCTAGCTGGCGTCCAAAATGCCTTGTGCAGTAGCCAAAATTTAGTTTGAGACAATACTGGGGATATTTTGTTACGGGTTGTAGAGCTCCACACTTGGGGCCAAAAAGAATCGGGTAGTGGGTCAGAAGAATGCAACTCCCAAAAAGTTACCAGCTTATTGTTGATAGTGGAGGTTTGGGGACGAAGCAGTTTGTAGATGTGTGAAACTTGGTGGCCTAGTTTGTTAATCTGTGACACAAACATTGGAAGGGATGGCGGCGAGCTATGTAATTTGGCTTTAGTTATTGGCGCTCTAACTTTTAAGAAGTTGTAAAATTCAATGTTGTCTAATTGGTATCTGGTTTGAAGTTCCGCAAATGTAATGGGATATAAGGAATGTTCCAACTGATAGGGAAAAAATATACCTTTATTGATCGAAGTATCAAAATTTAAACTTTTCCCTTTGTATAAAATTTTACGATTATGCCATATAGATTCCATCTTAGATCTCTTAATACTCGACTTGAGTTTCTTGTCCACCTGTAGTAGCGCCAATTTCGTGTTTTTAAATATAGATTTAGACCTAATCGGATAAAGTTGATTAGAAGTAAGCAGGACCAAAGGATTAAGATCATCAAGAATAGAGTTTTTCAACTTCTAACCACACCGGAGTATAATGGGCAGGGGGCGAAATCCAATAAGAACTCTGCTTTGCTAAGAATGCTGATTGAAAAAGTCTAAAATCGGCTAAATTAACTCCACCTAAGGATTTGTCAAGCCTCAGTTTTTTTATTCCAATTCGAGCCTTCTTGCCTTGCCATAAAAATTTTGTGAGGAGGATATCTAGTTTATGGTGAAAGTCATCTGTCAGGATAAGTGGGATAATGCTGATAAGATAATTAATCAAGGGCGTAATCATCATCTTTATTGTTTCTATTCTCCCCCACCATGTGATAAATTTTGGTGACCAAGAATCAAGAAGTTTCGTGACCTTTTCCAATGTTTTCTTCTCATTGTGGTGGAGGGTGTCAATTATATTGCTACCAAATTCGATAGCTAAATATTGTATATAACCCGATTGCCGCGCCAAGCCTGAGTTACCTAAAATTTCTTTGGTACAGTGAACATTCAGGGGTTTTACCTCCGATTTATCTCTATTAAGTTTGTATCTTGAGTGTACAGAGTATTCTCCTATCGTAAGCATCAAAGCCTTAATTGAAGGACCCGGATTTTCAGTCATTATTAAAATATCATCCGCATAGGCGGCTAGCTTAACTTGAATATTAGTGAACCCTACACCCTTTATATCTGTGTTCATCTTAATGTCTTGAATTAAAGGTTCCAATGCTAAAAGGAAAAGAGATGGAGACAGGGGGCAACCCTGTCTGGTGCCTTGTTGCAGGGTAAAAGACTCCGGGAGAGATCCATTGATTGCAATGCGAGCCGAGGGTGCTAGGTAAAGGGCCATGACCATGTTTATATATGATTCCCCCAAGTTAAACGAATAAATACATTGTTTTAAAAAAGACCATGAGACCCTGTCAAAGGCCTTTTCTGCGTCCAGTGTAATCGCTATTGCTGGATCTTGTTTATTCGCTGCATTTTCTAAAACATGACATAACAAACGAGTGTTGTCATTAGACATGCGACTTTTAAGAAAACCGATTTGAGAATTACTTATTAAATGTGGGAGAACAGTATTACGTCTAGTGGCTACAATTTTTGCATAAATTGTACAATCAACATTGATGAGAGATATTGGCCTATAGTTCTTTGGCAGTAAGGAATCCTTCCCTTCTTTAGGTATAACAATTATGTTAGCTTCTGTCATGGAATCAGTCGTACGCCCTTTATTAGCTATATAGTCAAATACTTTCAACAGAGTTGGTTGCAATTGGTCTGAGAAAGTTTTATAGAAAGTGGCAGTAAAACCGTCAGGACCCGGAGCCTTATCTTTCAAGGCTTTAATCGAATTCGCCACTTCCAATGTGCTGATTGGTTTTCCTAAAGCTAGTTTGTCTGTTTCGTTTAATTGGGGCAGGTTCAATCTGTTCAAGTAATGAGTACAATCATCTAAACTAAATTCCTGATCATTTTTATATAAGTCCTCATAAAAGGCTTTGAAGGTGTTTAAGATATCTTTTTGTTTTGTGTGCGTTTGATTATTGACATCTTTGAAGGACGAGATAACATTTTGGTTCTGTTTATGCTTAAGATATGAAGTCAGTAATTTACCCGCTTTATTGGCTTAGCAGAGATTAAGTGCTTTAAATTTATTCACCCATACCCCCGCACGTTCACTCAGAATTTTATTGTATTCATATTTCTTTTTCGTTAGGAGGTTAAGGATAGAAGTATCTTTCAACGAAGTGGCATGGGAGGACTCCAGGGTTTTAATTTCATGTTCTAGCTTGGTGTTATTTGCACAGTTGCTCTTCCTTAGGGAATTTTTTTTATTTGTTATTCGTCATTTCACTTGACTCTCCCCGGTCCACCGCAGCTTCTATAGCTGATTGTGTGGAGGGAGAAACTCTTGCCTGGAACACTCACTTCCGGGGGGCCACTAGACTGCCGCCATTTTGGAGAGTAGACAGTCTAGTGTTTAACCTCGGCACCTCCCTGGTCGGGATTTAAGACCGGGATGGCGCCGACGCGCAGCGGACGCACGCCGCTGGCGTGCCGAAGGCAAGCCCGTCTGCACCCGTCCAGGACCAGGAACCCTGTCCAAACTGCCCTGGCTCCTGCCAAATTGAATAAATATGCAAAAAAGGAGCTTGAAGCCCTAAAGGGAGTAGTTCACCCCTCCTGCCTGCACTCACTGGTCGCCAACGATCCCCTGAGCTGCCATATCTGCGGCTTTGCATCAGGGACCTTGGCCCAGCAAGGAAGTCGAAAAGGGATGGGGAAAGACTACACAAAACACTGGAAGATGGGGCTAATCAATTGTAGATCCCTTCCAAAACACTCAACCGAGATCAGGTTACTGATAGAGGAGGAAGACCTGGAGGTACTGTTCCTCACGGAAACCTGGCTTCGAGAAAGCTCCATCCCTGAGATTGTAAGTACCCTCCCCCAGGGTTTTGAGATATACCGACTCGATAGAGTGGGTAAAACAGGAGGTGGTATTGCCATCATTTGCAAATCGCATCTGGCCTGTGCCATCACCCCCCTCAATATTGTCGATTGTCTTATCTATAGGCCCCCAGGGACTTGTACGCCTTTTTTAGAGGCTATCCCGGACATCTTGGCCAGCATGATTATAGGGAAAAGCGCCTTTACGGCAATAGGCGACTTTAATATTCATATGGACGATCATAACAATCCATCGACCAAGAGATGCTTAGCTGACCTTGAGGCCCTACAACTAACACAACTGATGCATCAGGCCACTCATGAAAAGGGCCATACTTTGGACCCTATTTTTTCCAATGACCCTAGACTGGAGGTGCTCGCCCCCATCCGGATGCCCTGGTCAGATCACTTTTTTATTCCAATTCGGTATCAAAATCCCCTTACAGTTAAGTCCAAAGGTGGCTGCTCAGTGCTAGGACGCAAATGGCCAAGGCTGGCCCCTGAAGCTTGGCTTACAGACCTTGAGGCGACCTCCCCACAAAAAACAAGCGATCTAGAACAAGCCCCAAAAAATTGGTCAACCTGGATGAATGGATCCGTGGATAGGAACTTTAGGAAACCAGGTCCAATAAAGCCCAAAAATTCCAACAGGTCTTCCTGGTTCAACCCTCAGCTGGTCGCCCAAAAGAAAAGCTGTAAAAAGCTAGAAAGGAGTTGGAGGAAAACGTATGCCCTTGAGCTCAAAATAGCATATAAAGCAGCTATCCAGCAATACCACAAGAACATTAGAAAAGCGCAAGCAGCCTCTTTTGAAGAAAAAATAGAGAAGTCCTCTAATTCTTCAAAGGAGCTTTTTAAGATTGTAAAGTCTCTTACAACAGTTGAATCAGGCACCCACCTTTCTCAATACTCAAAAGAGAGATGTAATGGGTTAGCCACGTTTTTCAAGAGTAAGGTGGAAAATATTTACAACTCCCTTCATTCAAACATAAGCCAGGTGTCAGCGACAACCAGTCACTCGGAGCACTCCGGAACTCCCCATTATGACAGAGCAGTTAGTAACCTCACCCCCCCCCCGGCTCTGTTTACATATCCTAAACTAAGTGAAGAACAGGCTGGTTCCCTTTTACGGAACATTAAATCAGGGTCCCCTTTAGACTCCGCTCCGCCTTACATCCTCGCTCAAGGGGGGAACTGCGTCTTAACCCAACTTACTAGCCTCATCTCCCTATCTCTCGAAAAAGGTATAGTACCTATAGAGTGGAAGCATGCCATTGTAAAACCGCTGTTGAAAAAACCCCAACTGGACCCCGCCTCCATGGCAAACTATCATCCAATCTCATTGCTGCCCATTCTGGGAAAGATTGCGAAGAAACACGTGAACAGTGCTATCTCACATTTTCTGGAAGATAATGGCATCTTACACCAGACCCAGATGGGTTTCCGACCGGAACATAGTACGGAGTCAGCACTACTTATTGTCACCGAAAAATTAAAAAGCATACTAGATCAGGGAAGAGCCGCTGCTATTGTGCTATTAGATCTAAGTGTGGCCTTCGACACGGTAGATCACGAAATCCTTAAGAGGCTCAAAGATATTGGGATTAGAGGTACAGCCAATCAATGAGTGGCCTCGTTCCTGAGCGATAGATCCTTTCAGTGTATGGAGGCCGGCATTTTGTCAAACACCTTTTCAGCCCCTTGGGGAGTACCTCAGGGATCCTCCCTGAGCCCAACCCTTTTTAATATTTATATGAGCCCATTGGCTCATATAGTACAGGAGTTTGGACTCTCCATTGTGTCATATGCCGATGACACCCAACGAGTGGTTTCGATTGCCGATACCCTTAATTCCAACCATAGGCAACTAATCCCTTGCCTGGAAAAAATAGGAACATGGATGGCCGACTGTAGTCTTAAGCTGATCGGGGATAAAACCGAGCTTATGATTTTGGGCAGCAGTTTTAGCCCACGCTCAGAGATCCCCTGGCCAGTAAAGTGGGGTCCCTCCCCGCCTCCTACCCCTAAAACCTCCATAAAAAATGTGGGTATGTGGCTCGACCAGAATTTAACCATGGAGACGCAAGCCAAAAAACTGGCGAGTACCTGCTTCTGTATCCTCCGGATGATTAGGAAAATTCTGAGTCTACTCCCAGAGAGAACTCAAGAAGGACAGTGGTGCAAGCCTTGGTAGTTTCGAGACTCGATTATGGCAACTCGTTATACCTTGGCTCCCCCAAATATGTCACCGATAGGTTACAGGTAGTACAGAATGCGGCAGCTAGACTGCTTCTCAAGATACCCAGACACCGGTCAGTAAGAGCGTCCTTGAGGGAGCTACATTGGCTTCCTGTTCAGGCCAGGATTAAATTCAAGTCCCTCTCTGCCTGGCACACAGAGCCATGTATGGTAGAGGCCCCGCCATGTTACGAACTTTGATCTCCCACTATTCCCCCCAACGTTGTCTCAGATCAGGGTCGAATTTTTTGATGAACATTTCTAGAATCAAGAGATCAAGGTGGGGTGGAAGATCGTTCTCACACCTGGTGCCCAAACTCTGGAACAGTATGGACCCAGAGTTGCGATTGATTGAAAATGAACAGTCTTTTAAAAAGAAACTTAAAACATGGCTGTTCCCCTAATTCTCACACCAGATAGTTTCCCTTACCTGTTATTGCGCTGGGATGCCTGTGGGTAGCCATGCGCTCTATAAATCCCTAAACCTAAACTAATTCAGCATTAAGGTTTTTATTGATTTTGTTTTAATTTCAATAATTATCCCGATAGTGGCCTTCAGTGCGTCCCAGAGGGTGTTTACGTTAGTTTCGGCATTATCATTATGCTTAAGATAGTCTGTAATTGCTTCTTCAATTTTCTTTTTGTCCTCAGGGTCCGATAGGACATCATTATTAAAGCTCCATCTTTTGGGTGAAGGTTCATGATGACTGCCAGCCAATTTAACGCTGATACATGAATGATCAGACACTAACTTGGGCAATATATCTGAGTGTTCAATAAAATGTGTGAATGAACCGGAGATAAGAATGTAATCTATTCTAGTATATGAATTGTGTGGGGCAGAATAAAATGTATAATCTCTGGAATCTGGGTGTTGAAGACGCCAGGTATCTTTGAGGTTAAATTTAGAACATATGTTATGAACTATGCCGTGCGATCTTGTGGCGTGATATTTGCATGTAGATTGTCGATCGATTATCGGATCTAACGGAATATTGAAATCGCCGCCGACTATGATGAGATCATCCTGGGGGAGATTTTCTATAGTGTTCGAGATACCCTCCCAAAAGTCTGGATCATCTATGTTGGGGCCGTATATATTCACAACATGTATGAGATCCTCTCCTTTCTTTAGATGCGTGACCAGTAATCTACCATCACTATCATGAGATTGTGATTCCAGGGAAATATTGGCTTTTCTCGCTATTAAAGTAATCACTCCCTTCTTTTTATGATCCGCTGGTGACCAAGCAACTTGTGAAATCCAGTTATGTTTAATAAAAGCAGCATCTTCTCCAGATAACTTTGTTTCTTGTAATAATATGATGTCCCCCTTAGTTTTGGCTAAATAATCAAAAACATTTCGGCGTTTAATCGGGTGATTAAGGCCTTTGACATTTAAGGATACTATGTTGAGATCTTCTGCAATATTAGATGACCTAGCTTGAGCCATCACATATACATTTGAAGGCAAGATGATCTAGACATAAGCATTATATACAGAATATTGAACACCAACATCACCAATAAATCAATTCCAGTAAACACATTAGATGTATAAGGAAAACTTGTATTGACAATGACCATTCTGGAGATGTTAACAGCATTTATGAAGGAAGTAGCACGTAGGCACTCTTGTTTAAGAAAATCGAAATACAACCAAAACGATAATAAGAATAGAACAGAAGACAGAAAGAAAGGAAAGAAAGAGAGAAACAAAAAACAACTGAGAGTACCCAAGGCACAAACATCACATTCAATGTCCTTCCGCAACCCCTGGGAAAGAGACCCCACAATGTATTAAGATCTGACTTCAAACCACACAATACTCACATGGTAAAGGAAAAAGGGAAAATAACCAACGATTACGGGAGCATTTAGCGCAGCATCCTGTGAAAGAACACCATAACAAACAAATCTTATGAACAAAGATAAATTGAGACACGTGAACATCATGACTTCCTCTTATTGGAAGAGGACTGAGTAAAGTCCATGTCCTGAGTAGGTGGGCCTTCTAAAAAATTCGATAAGTCGTTAGGGTCCGTGAAGTAGTGATGCCGACCATTGACTATGACTCTGAATTTCGTCGGCCCAACAAAGGAAAACTGAATATTTTTATCTCTTAGTTTGTCCCGTAGGATGAGAAAGCCCTTCCTGGTGTCCACTGTAGGTTTAGAGTAGTCCTGCGTGAAAATTATTTTGTGTCGGTTCCAAATAAGCTAACAACTTTTACGAGCAAAGTTGAGGATAGCTTCAGTATGTTGAAATCTCAGTGGTCTACAAATGATAGGACGGGTTGTTTGCCGTGAAGAAGAGTTAAAAGTCGGAATTCTGTGTGCCCAGTCCAGCTCTAAAGGATTTGAAAATGTTATGCCAGTGAACTGAGAAATCCAATCTTCCAAGAAGGCTTAGCATGATCCCGCGGAATCTTCTGAACCTTCCGGAACACCCAGAATTCTAATGTTGCCTCTCTCCTGTTTCTATCTTCAAGCTCGGCTGTTTGTTTTTTTAGATTGGTTGTCAGATCCCTAAGAGATTTCAACTCTTTGCTAGCCTGAAAAGAAACATCCTCAACGTCAATAATTCTTTGTTCTGCGGATGCAAGTTTAGAATTGATTGTATCCATGTCCGCCCGGATGGCGGTTAGTTCTAGCTGCATAGCGTCCGTATTTTGTTTGGTGGATTTAGCCAAGTCATGAACATCCGCTAATTTTTTGAGAATCATGTCCATTGTACTATTAATGTCCACTTTGGCCTTGATGGGAGAGTCAGAAGGAGAGGGATCACCTTTGTTTCTCTTGAATTGGAGTTTGGACTCGTTTTCTGCCATTGTAGCAAACTTGTAAGGACAGGGTGTAGATATTCTCGTACTGAACCTACCAACACTAATGGGATATAGGCTTTAAATGTCACGAAGCACCAGCTTATAGCTGAAACCCAGCTAACATGGACCGAAACAGAGAGTGACTGGCGATAGACGACCTGAAGCAGATACACACACTGAGATAAGGCGTAGATTATATATTGTGGCAAGAGCGCAAGCAAATTATATAACCTTGACTGTGTAAGTTGGCCCCTGCTATGGATCAAAGATAGGTGACCATCTGTAAAGACCACTTCTCCTTGGGTGACTGCACTAAATGCTCAGTATAAAGGTAAGATCTACGAACAATTGGGATCTTATTTCTTAGATCCGCTGGAAGGACCATCAAGTTTGGCTAGTGAAGCCCTTACCGGTACAACAGAGATGAAGTAATGGCAGGGTAAGAAAATGGCATCAAGTAATACTGTACTCCACATTGATTAACGATGGCTCTTTCAAATGCAGAGTGAATGATGAAAGCCTGATGGTAAAAATAATAATGATGTGCCCCCTAATTTGGGATGACAGAAAAGGAGGAAGTCAGGCACAGTCTTACTGACTAATAAAACGAGAGGTCAAGGATACAAGGGTGCTGTAATTCTAGGAACCACTTGTGCTGAGAGACCATCTGTAGGGGCATGTTTTGGCCACAAGGGCAATCGTACTGCAAAGCGCTTTCAAACAAAAGCAGTACCGGGAGCACAAGTACTGATCAGACGCTTGATAAGCCTCACTCGGCATCCCCAGTGACCGATTCACGTCGTCTTCACACGGCCGCCATAACAGGGTCAGCCATCGATCAGCTAGAGAACACCAGCAAGCTGATAGTGGCCCGCTCCATATTACTTCATTCATCCGCCCGCACATCAGCCAAATCAGGTGTAATGTATCCACGCCTGCTCAATTTCTCCCAGCACAACATCCACAAGATCAGCAAAACGGACTTCGTAGGGCATTTGGAGCCGCCATTTTAGGGTCAGGCTACAGTATCGAAAGTACGCCGCACATCGTTAATTTCGGCTGAAAAAGGTATAAATACCTTACCGGAGAATGTACTCGGTAAACAGTTCATGGATCCGATGTTGAAAGGGAATCCTGGGTCATAGATGGCCTTTAGTAAGCTTCAAATGCAGGTCGCACGAAAGGCGCCATTTAGCGTCCTCGGTTTGCCGATCCCAGCAAAACCATCGACAGTGTTTTCTCTACAATCCGCAGCCTTTATTCATCGGAAACGGCATCCGCAGTAACAGCGCTCAATCAGGAACAGAAACCGATTCCATTGAGGCGCCGACGATTCCAAAAACCTCTGGAATTCAGTCGTTCCGTCTCCGTGCACGACAGAGCGACGGGATCAGGCAGCCATTGGCTCTGCCGTCCAAGCCACGCCCCCGGATTACTCATTTATTAAGGTTGAATAAAGCCACCACAATGCATCCTCTCCTCATCATAATGGAGAGGTGATGGGCGGTGCAAAATAGTGCACTAGACTGTTGAGAGCATAAAAAGCCATCCAAATGGCAGACTTGCTGTATAAATGCCCCTCCATGCCATAGCATGCCAGGTACGGTGCATATGAAATTGCTGGGTGTAGCATGGATCACATATATTAATTGGCTTCCAATTTGTGAAATTTCATTAGAACTGTAGGCACTGATCATCGGCATCATTCCTCTCTGCATCAGAAGAGGCCATGCTTGGTAATCTTGGTAAAGGGCCTGAGCCCACCCACAGGGAGTGTCCCAAGGATTGTACAAAACAGCGACCACACATTCCCTGGCTGTAACAGCAGCAGGTACACCAACACCAAAAAATAGGACAGTGGGCTCCTTCAGTGTTCTTTATGTGTGCGCGCCAGGGCACCCCCATGTATACCCTTGACAGGAAACACGTGACCTTGGGTGGTCTATAAAAGAGTGATCTTTGTTTTACCTAAAAAAAAAAAATTAAAACAAGGCAATGCATTTCGCAGGAAGATAGCCCATCACTCTCAAAACTCAAATCTGATGCAAGCAATACCCTTCAGTTTCAACAAAAAATTCTGCAGCGCACCTTCAGCCAAAGAGTCAGACAGGCCGCTCATTGTTTGCAGTATTATTTTTTTATATGTTTACCAAATAGTGATGACTCCGGTTTGAAGAATATTTAGCATCACTTATGATGACACTTAGCTATGTGCATGGCCATTGGATCATGCCGAAATGTAGAAGAAAATTAGCCATCAGGACTGGCTCAAATATATGGCAAGGGAAGGCAAGTTCTGTGACATTATGCGTATTGTTGCATTCAGCAGAAAACATGCTTACAACTACACCTCCATGTAATACAGTGAGCATCTATTTTATTTTACGCATCCTAGTTTTATTTTAAAACTGGTCCTCAGTCTTAGGTTTTCCTTGTGCTCAAAATAGATGGCCTATGGAAGCACCTATTTCTTTTAGAGTACAATGTCTTGAGAGTGCAATATTAGTCAGCATTGTGTGATTTATGTGGTAAAAAAGGCTAATCCATATTTTTTCTAGAAAACTCCACAGCTGGATAATCATGTAATTCCAATTACCCCGGCAATATCTCATGGTCAGGAGGTCTGACAGAGTGGAAATAAATATGTTGTTTGCCAGTGTTTTAACATCAAATGACTGCTTAATTATTTATTTATTTGGAGTCTTATCAAGGAACCAAAACCCACTTTTCAGCCGCTGCAGAGCAATAGATCATTCACAGCTTGTTCAGAGTATGAAAAAGTAGGACAGTTATATCAAACGAAATTGATGAATGACCACTATCTGACTTTCCTTGATTACTGTCCTTTGAAGACCAGTCCACATAGTTTTCCTTTTAAAAATCATCTGAAACAAATGTTACTAATTTCTCCCCACATCAGCCTTTTCAAGGTGATCCATAGTGTGGGACCCTGGGCAATGGCACACCCTGTATTCTTTCAGCTTAAAGGTTTGTTGGGGAATGAATTGAAAGGCTGGTCTCTCATGGGTTCCTGGCCGGAGTGTAGAGGGTCCAGTTCATGTAGATTTCCAAGGCCTTTGCTCTGGGAGGCTTTTCACATGAAGCATATAGGATTTTGATCTTGGGTCTGGGAGCCTGTGACGTACTTTCATGGTTTCTTTTCACAAGTACCAACTCTGCAGATACTTACACAATATTGATGCCTAGTTCTGTACTCTTTGGGGCTTTTGAGATAGCCTTGTAAAGATATTACAGTAGTAAAAACATATCATGAACAAGCATCTAATTAGCTCAACTCAATAACATTTGAGCGTTTGGAGAATTCTGTAAAGCATGAACGCTGATGATTGACTCCCTTGGCCACAGAATCCGTTTGAAACAAATCTAATGCTTATGGATTTGTGGATGATAATTGGTGGGATTCTGGTGCTGATTGGTAAATCACATGCAAGAGACACAAGAGTGGCACTTCCTTTCCATAATACCAGTGGTAGACCTGCCAGCCTTAGGGGGTCTTCCCCCAAAATCTTTGTCTTACTCCTCCATTTTTGCTGATCTCATTTTTGTTTGCCTTCGGACACGGTGCACTTTTTACCATTGCGAACCAGGCTAAAATGCTTGCACTCTCTCCTCAAAACATGGTGAAATTAGCAGACACCCAAATAGCACAATAACTGTACTTGTAAGTACCTAGATAAGTGGTACTACATGTACCCAGGACCTGTAAATTAAATGCTACTGCAGCACTGATTGTGTCACTCACTTAGCCTTTAAATATATCTCAGGCCTGCCATTGCAGCCTGTAGGTACAGTTTTACACTGCCATTTCGACCTTGCAAAACAAACCTTTTACTTGGCCTAAACCTTCTTTTATTATATATCATTCCTAGGACAGGCCTTAAATAGTCCATAGGGTAGGGTGCAGTGTATTTAAAAAGTTGGACATGCACTTTTTACTTTTACATGTCATGGTAGTGAAAAACCCTTACATTTGTTTTTCACTACTGCAAGGCCTGCCTCTTCCATGGGATAACAGTGAGTTAACTTATTACATTTAATAATTGATAACTTTAAATTGGGAGCAGGTCGAAATATTGAGTTTGGTGTTTAAATAGTTATAATTTAAAGCCCTGTTTAATGGTAAAGTTGGATTTTACATTCTGGAAATGACACTTTTAGAAAGTTATTTTCTTGTCCCAACCATTTGGTGCCTGCAGCCTGTATCCTGGGTCACATGTCTGGGTGTAGCTGGCAATTGTTCTTTTTGTATTCCTCCTAGACAGTGAGACAAAGGGGGAATATGTGTTGGCAGGATGGGCCATCCCTGACTTGATGAGGGGGCTGAGCTGTCACCGCTCATACTTGCACATCACAAAGGCACTGCCTGAGCACACTCACAAAGGGTTTGACACTAGTCTTTTGTGACACCAGACAAGCTGGGGACAGGGAACGGAGGCAGGAAATTCCAAGTACCTTTGTAAGTGGAAACCACCAGAACCTTTTCCTACTTCAAAGTGGGCACCAGGTATAAACAATGGACCCTCATACCCAACTCTTCAGTACACCTCTAGACCTGTGGAAGACTCAGAAGGACTTCTGTGCTTCGTTGCATGAAGGACTACTAGTCTGCTGCCTAGGGGCATAGCTTGGTCAGTAAGATTGAAGGGCTGTGAGCTTCAGATTTCCCAACACGCTGGTTAAAATACATTTTTTGAGGAGCAGGGCAGGAGGAGGACTTAAGGAGCAGTAGGAAGGCAGAGGAGTGTGGATTGTGAGGGGTACTTAAAACTCGATATTTTGTAAAAATAACCGTTTTTTAAGACTTTTAAAACAGAGATGAGTGTGTGTTTTTGTCTGCATGTGTATGTAAAAATCCCAAGTAAAATCTGACAAACACCTCACCATACTAGACTTAAATCACCTGTACCCAAATAGTTACTACAGAATACATTTATTTGGTGGGTGTAACACCCCCCCTTACACCCGCCCACCCCCCGAAGCTACGCCCCTGCTGCTGCCCTGATGCTTGACAACAAAGGACTGGACCTGCATCTTGAACCCAGGACCACCAGAGTGACTCCAAGGGCTAGTTGGTTCGCCTCCTGATCAAAGCATCAGGGACAGAAAAGCCTCCAACCACTTTGAAACCAGCACCTGGACTCTAGCTGCATGTGGTGCCACCCCAGTCGTGGACCCTTGGAAATGGGTCTGAAGGTGCTCTGCCAGCCCTTCTGTTGTCCTTTGAGCAGCACCGGCGCAGCAGGATGCATCTCCTAATAGCCACTAACTGCTGCTGCGATACGCATCACTGACGCTGGACCTCGCATTACAGCTTCCTCAGAACTGTAGCTGAGCAAAGCATCCTCAACACAGACCTGCGCATTGCAAGCCCCTTGCGGACTGCATCCTCGACAACAATGCAGGACTTCGCATTGCAGCCCCGCAGATTCCTCGGAACTGCCACTGTGCGACCCGTCCTCAACACAGGACTTCGCATTGCAAGCCTCTCACCATCAACATCCTCGATGACAACGCATGAATTGGCACCGGAGCTTCCTCAGAACCACCGCTGCACGACGCATCCTCGATGCGGGATCTCACAACGCTCCGCAAACCAGAGGGCCTAACTTGGTCCCTGTATCCGGCTCACGCTCCATTGCGGTCGGCCTGGCCTCGTGACTTTGTCCCAGTCTGGCCCGGCCAGATAACCAAAGTTAGTGCTATGTGCTTCGAAGCACAATTGCATATCTCCATTTATACTGATTGGATTTTAGTAGCTTTGGTCTCAAATAATTAATTTCATTTTTCTCAGTTTTTCTAAATTGTGTGGAATGTTTCTTGTGTTTTCACTTTATTACTGTTTGAAGTGTTGCATAACTACTTAACTCTTTGCTTCTAAGTTAAACCTGACTGCGTTTGTGCCAAGCTACCAGAGGGTTAAGCACAGGTTAATTTGGGGGTTGCTTGTGACTTAATCCCGACAGGGAATGTGGTTTCTGCTTGAGTAGGGTTTCACCCCCTTCAAGCAGTTACCCAATTTCCTACATTACCACTATCTCAATTTTAACACTTTCCAAGCAGAATGAGATCCAACTGAACAAATGATCTAGGTGTTTATTTGACATTGGCCTTCTTCTCGACTATGTCTTCATGTGTAATGGCGCATATGTTTAAAAGCATACCCAGTACTGCCTTAACACTTCTAAGAGGCACAATGGGTGCTGGATTTCAGAAGAGACTGTCTGGATTTCTATGTGCATGACAATCTTTGTGTCATCAATTCCCAAAGAACAACGTGGGTTTCTTGCTCTAAATAAAGCTGAAAGAATGTACCAAGGTACAGGGCACACGGAACACTCCCGCTAAAGCTTCTAGTCTCCTCAGTAGGATGTCATGGTCAACACTATTATAAGCTGCAGAAAGCTTTATTACAGTGACTGTATTTTGGTGGCCTTGTTCTTCAAAATCGATGAGGAGCCCCTTTGTAATGTTTGCCAACATGCTAATGCTCCTCTTGTGAATATTAAGCACTGTTGTGCTGCATAGGTAGATTTGGATAGATTTGGAGTGGGGTACAATTTATGGAAATGATGGGCCCGATTCAGAAAGGTAAAATTAGACATTTGGTCTAAACTTAGACCAAACATCTAAATTTAGACCAAAAGTATAAGTTTACCTTTGTGAATAGTCCCTAAGATGTTTCAGCATTATCTGAGGTTCATTTATGGATTTTAGAAATACTGGAATTGGACTACAAGAGAATAATATGAAGATGGTTTATGTAGGTGAGCTGTACAGGATGATTCAAGTCAGAGTATAAACAGATCCCTATGAATAGAACAAAAGTACTTCAATCAATGTACCACATACCTCCACGCAGATATGTACGAACAGTATATTGTTGGGTTGGGTGTTTGAGTTATTCTATAGGACATAGCAGATGTACTACACCTGGCGATCCAAGGCAATGAGGGGTCTCAGGACAAAGAGCAAACTGTTGGGTGTTATTAGAGTTCAGTTGATTATAGTTAAAATCTGTATATTGAGGCGCTATACCAATCAATGTCATTTTGGGTCTGTTTATGCGCAATAATGCTCAGATTGTCTATTGTATTGACTGCATTGATATTATCAAACTACAGTGTAATTTAAATGGACTTCCGGAAAATGTCAAATATACTGTAATTCAAAAACCAGAAGGCACGCATTTATATATTGGGATTGTGTGCTGCTCTATAGGCTGGGGCATGGAAGATCAATCTATCATCACTGATGAGTTAACGTCAAATGTAGTGCAGCCAATATCGTTCAGGATTATTCGGTATATTGTGATGAATTCTCAGCTCAGGAACCAGAAGATTAGCCAGAAAGACTGAGTCAGTCCTGTGAAAGGCCCGATGCCCCAAGCAAACATGTCTTGAACTCAACACTTTACTTCACTAACTGACGGTGAAGAGAGTGAGCAGCCTGATGATAAATGGTCAGAACGGGGAAGCCCCCACACTTGCCAAACTGGCATGGTCTGTTGTGACTGAAGCTTCTTAAGCACACTGGCTGGAAGTGACCGATAAATGTTGCTGTAGTAATCACTGGGAAGCAAATCACTACCTTACATATTAATCTAAGCTGTAGAGAGCCAGTGATCAAGAGATTCTTCCCCTGGACAGCAAAGTTGAGATCTTGGTCAAGGACTATTGCAAGATTTTTAACTGAGGCCACCATGACTATCAGTAGCACAGCTTTATTGCCTCTGAGCTTCAGGAATATTTACCTAGGGAGTGAGATACAGTAGGCACGCATTTATGTATTGGGATTGTGTGCTGCTCTATAGGCTGGGGCATGGAAGATCAATCTATAATCACTGATGAGTTAACGTCAAATGTAGTGCAGCCAATATCGTTCAGGATTATTCGGTATATTGTGATGAATTCTCAGCTCATTCTTCATAGACCCGAGAAACAATTTATATGGGACCACATTTTCGGATATTTTTAGTGCAATTTCTTCAGATTTCTTAAGCTTATAGGATGCGGAGAGGTCAACTATCGAATTTAAAGTTTCTGAGGAATTCTTTCACATATTCTCAAAGTTCTAAATGATAGCGCAAGATGGAATTATCATCCAACACAATTTTAATTTAAGTCTTACTTAATATCTCTTGGAACTTCGAGAAAGAAGATCATGACTGTGAACAGTGTTGCCTATAACTTAAAGGGCACAACATACTGTGAGGAGCATGATTAGGAACACGCACAAAAGACGGACTGTATTATCAGTGGGAATTGCCCTCCAATGATCTAATGAAGCCATGCAAAGAGCTCACAACTCCAGACAATATAAAAACATGTAGCCACAGCCCCATGTGGAACTGAGTGAAACCATGAACCAAAACGCTTGACTGGAGCGATGGCCAGTGATGATAATATGTGAAGAACATAGCGATACCTTACCTGGGCATGGGTAATTGGAATATGGCAGGGATATGTGGTCATGAGCCCTTACTGTTCAACATCTATATTAGCAACTTAGCAAGCTGGTGGACGGAACAGGTAGGTTCCCCACAAAACTGGACGGTGACCACATCAGAGTTGCAGCATGGTAATAATCAGTTAAACACCTATACCTTATCCAATACTCTGGTTTTGGGGAAAACGTAAATAATGTGTTTGGCTATTTGTCATCTTTGTATAATTAGTACCTTGACAACCACAAGCATTCCCATTTAGAATTATGTTTGCCTATTGTTTAATGAACAGTTGCTATGGTAACCTGAGTTGAAGTCCAACATATGGATGCCAACTATAATAATGGGGTGCCTCAAAAGTTTAAATAAAATATATGGAGGCCTCTCCATCTTAGCCTTGAGAAAGGCATATCCGGCAAAGACTTTTCCACCTATAACACATGGCGCTCATGCCCAGTTCTTGGATTGTAAATACAACTTGGGAAAACTGTTAGGGCCACTGTGGAAGCCTGCCTTTAAAGTAAGAGTTGTACATAAGAGTTGATGAGGCTTGAGATGTCCCTCAAATCAGCACATGGAACATACCTATTAAAGTACATAACTTGCCAATTTCAAGTTGAATGGGTTCAACCTACAATTCCACTGGCTCTAATTAGAAAAAAATACAAACAATGCAGCTTAGCTACATCTAGAGTTGTCCCGGGCTTGAGGACATATTAGATGATCTAGCTTTGAAGTTGGGCATACAACTGTACTTTCACAAAAGCCAATTCCCTTGCACATAGAGAAATTACGTGCTATTCAGATGAATGGTTCTACTTTTCATGGATGAAATCGAGGCTGTCTATAATGCATCCAGGCAACACAGGAAATGTTGAATAATTCCCAACCATGTTCAAAGTCATTTACATATTTTATTTGACTATTCAGTTGTAGCTGTATTCAGATCATTGATTAATATCATCATTGGATCTGAATTCGGAATTGACAAACAAGTTACTGATCTTCAGTAACGCTCTTTGTGGTGGATACTCTATTTCAACATTGATTCCTCACTTTTAGAACCACAGGTACCAGACTGGATCTGGAAGTTTTTACAGCAGTGCTCCCACAAGGGCTCCACATCAGCCTTATTCTGCCCCAGAAGTGACAGAGGAGAGCTGCATACTGGTGCCACCCCTGCACACTGATATCAGTTTCTTGATTGATTCTTTCCACGCACAATTTTTTGTATCAGTGTGTTCATCACTAATTTGGAGGCTTTTTTCCGATGTTAAAAGGAAATCACTCTGCAAAATGGAGAAATGGGGGGGAAGTGAGAAATATGCAGTTAGACAGAGTATCCAACAGCAAAGGTAAGTAACTTCTCCTGATGGATGTTTCTAACTGCACATTCCTTGCCTTTAGAATAGATACGAAAGCAATACCTCCCCAGAGTGCAGGGTGTGTGAAGAGGACTCAGACTAAAAAGTCCTGCAGGATGAAACGGGCGAAATGCCCACCCCGTTGGACCTGACTGTCAAGGCAGAAGTGCTTTGTGAACATGTGCACTGATGCCCACATCACGGCCTGGTGGATGTCAAGAACAGGCACACTACAAGCCAAAGCAGTGGATAACAGCCATGACCATGGTCAAACATGCCTTCAGTCCTTATGGAGGGAGCTTCTTAACCAATGGGTATGAGATCTTAATGCAGAGGTCTATTCACCTTCCTCTTATCTGCACCTCCTTACTTTTCTTTGCCTCAGAAAACCCCACAAAAACCAATCATCTAGATCATAGTCTTTGGTGTGATCAATGTAAAAGCTGATGGAGTCTCTCCTCCTCTTTCAAGGCGTAAGGCTGGGCAAAGAACCTTAAGCAAAAAGGCTGCCCTGATTCCCAACACCAGTTTGTCTGGAAAAAAGGTGGTGTAGGGCAGCTGCACTGACAGAGCTTGGAACTCACTCACGCGATGATCTGAAGTTATTGTAATGAGGATAATAGTTTTAAAAGTCAGAGGAAGCAACGAGTATCTATGCATTGGCTCACAGGGGGAACACATGAGGAATGTCAGGAACAAATTAAGATCCCACTGTGGCATCCTGCATGGTTTGGGAGAGAATACAAAACATTTTGTAGAAGGATGCCCGGCTGCGAAAATTACATCCACAACCTCAGAAGGTAGAGTGAACGTAGTCCAGTACTGCTGCTTCATCTTCATGCATGGTGGTGTAGATTATAAAGTTTTGGATGCAGAACATTGCTCTGATGCTGCAACAGAAGATCCCCCCCAAAGTGGCACCTTGATTGGATGAAAAAAGCTCATGCCCAGAGGTTTGGGGTACTAAAGTCTCCTGGCCCAATCCGGAGCCACTAGGATGACTTGGGTCCGGTCATTCCTATCTTCCTAATAACCTGGGGTAGGAGAGGCAGCAGTGTAAAGGTGTAAAGGAGGTCAACGCTAGCCTGAGTGCTACTCCTAGAGAGAGCTTTCTTGGGAACTCCAAAGCACAGACGTTTGACACTGCACGTTCTTCACTATGACACAACGATCTAGCTAGGGCTCTCCCTTCTGTCAAAAGACATCTTGCTCCATCTCGGAATGCAACTGCCATTCGTGAACTGCCAGGAGTCGTCAGTTAAGCGCCACTTGCACTGGCATGTAAAGATGCCGCCAGGTGGTTCACAATCGGGGAGATGCCCTGATGCTCGAGTCAACTCCAGAAGCACAGTGCCTCTTGGCACAGGACCCCCCCTCTTCCCTGCTTGCTGCATTAAAATATGGCACTGGTGTTGTCCTTGAAAACTTGTATGAGCATTCCCTTGTTGTATGGCAGGTAGGCCTTCAAGGACAAGAAAATGGCTCACAACTCCAACAGATTAATGAAGAGTCAGGTTTCGACCAGAGTCCTCTGATCTCTACCTCTCCCGGATTACCTCCTAGCCCACCAGAGATGCATCCATCAGCAACGCCAGCTCTGGATGGAGAATGAGGAGGGGTCTGTAGTAGCCCGGCTGTGATCGCGCAGCCACCTCTGCAAGTCTTGTGCAGTCTTCTCTAGGTTTCCTTGGTGCTGGACCCACAGACTTCAAATCCCCCTGCAGAGTCGGCATATGCGACCTGGCGAAGTGAACAAGCAAGATGCATGAGGCCAGCAGGCCAAGAGACTTCAGAGCTGTCCTCACCAAGATCAAACATCAGTATCATAGCCCGAATGTCCTGGACTCATTGTGAGGGAGTAAAGCCCTAGAACTGCACTTGGTCCAGAAAAGCTCTGATAAAAGAAAGCCTCTGTAAAAAGAGTCAGATGTTACTTTGGCTCATTGATTGGGAACCCTAAAGATGTCTTAGGGTCTGCTGTTGTCTGGACATTGTCTATGACTGACTGCGGCATGCCCACCTTCAATAGCCAGTGATCGAGGTAAGGCAAAACTGGTATACCCAATCTCGAAGATTGGCAGTAGCCACTTCCAACACTTTTGTAAACTCCAGAGGGGAGCTAGTAAGGCAGAATGGGAGCACAGCACACTGAAAACACTCCTTGTCTGTCTTGAACTGCTGGTAACGCCTGTGGGACTGCAGGATGGACTCACAAAAGTATGTGTCGTGCACTTCCAAGGCAACCATCCAGCCTCCCGGATCCAGGGTAGAGTGAACTTCGGTAAGTATGCGCATTCTGAAATTGTCATTTTGAAGGAAGGCATTCAGAGGGTAAAGATCTAAAATAGAATGAAAACCTCCATCTTTCTGCAACACGACAAAATAGCATCCCTGCTTCCAAGGCTGGCACCCTCTCATTGGCCTATTTGGTCAGTAGAGCTTGCATCTCTTGCAGCAATATGGATAGGTGCTCCTCTGAATGACGATCTGATGTGGAAGGAAGGTTAGGTGGGTCGAAAACGAAGCTGGACAACCTGAAGGAGCCATCTGTCAGATGTATTGAACTGCCACCCTGGAGGATAATGTATGATCCTTCCTTTCATAGAGTAGCTGTGCATTGCTGAGGCAAGACAAAAGCAGTTTGATGGATGATGTCCCATGGGCGAAGGACTGTTTGGAGCAGTGTATCTGGTGACCAGCATGATGTCTGCTTGATCCCCATCCTCAGGCAGGAAAGGACTGGCTTGACTGCTGAGGTGGTGGCAGGGCCAGGATGTGTCTATTCGCAGCTCTTTGAAGTAACCTCAGAAGGATCGGGCTGGTGAGAGCTCTGATTTCTTTCTTTAAATCGTTCGAAACAGAATCAGCCTTTTCACCATCCACGTATGGCAGCGGAGACCCACACTAGTGCCCACCACATTCAGTTTTATCCAAGCAAGACATATTTAGTTGTACCATGGCCATCTTGATGTTTTAAGCTAAAGAGGCCTGAAACTCCTCTGAGGATGCCAGCAAGATCTCGATGTCCATATCACGAAGGATGTGTGTATAAAAGTCTAAGAGGAGGACCGCATTTACTGACCTCAACACCAAGCTTGCAGAAAAGAACCTCTGCTTCCTGAATGTTTCAATCCTTTTCAATTCCTTGTCTCGAAGGGATGTAGGGGACACCTTAGGGTTGACTTTGCGCGTGGTAGCTTGGACCACCAAACTCTCAGGAGTTCTGCGTTGTGTGCGTTGGTGCTGATCTGTGTTGCCTGGCCACCTGCCTGTTCACTGGTGGGTAAGAGGAAGGCTTTCCGCTCGAGTATCCATAAGGGTGTCAGTCAGGGCTTCTTTAAATGGAAGCAAAGGCTGGCCCAGGGTGCAAACACTCAGTGGGGAAATTTTTTAGGTCTTCAATTGAAGGCAGCTGTGAGTCTAGAACCTCAACTGCACATCCAATCACCACGGAAAATGATGCACTCTCCTCCTTTGAGGGTCCTTGGGACAACACTAACCTTGTTCAGGGAAGGAATTCAGCCCATTGACCTCCTTCAAATCCATATAGAAATCACTGTCATCATAATATGGGGGTAAATCCTCCTGGTCATCACCACTGTCATTATCAGGCACCTGGGCAACTAGCCTGCCACTTGTCTGAGGCCTCAAGTTCCTGCTTGTTCCATCCTGATTCAGTTGCCGCCTTTTGACCAAGTGACGCCGCCGCTGCCCGGGCTTTTCCCAAGTGGTTTCTCCTGCTCACCGTTCTTCCCCCCCAACAGAAGCACCGCCCACCCCACGACCTACTTAATTCACGCTATAATGTGACAGTACTAGTAGGCACCTGGGCATCAAGCCTGCCACTTGGGTGTGGCCACCAGTTGCTGCTTGTTCCAGCCTGGTCCAGTTGCTGCCTTTTGACCAGGTGACACCACCGCTACCTGGGTTTTCCTGCTCACCGTTCTTCCTGCCAACAGAAGCCCCGCTCACCCCAGGACCTACTTAATGCTGGCCGTAGCATGACTGCGCAGCGAATGTGTGCAGTGAGTGCACCAAAGGCAAGCCTGTCTGCGCCCATCCGCGCCTAGACCATGCCCTGTGCCAGGAACCCTGGCCCCACGACCATCCAACAAAACACCACAACCGCAGCTGCCACCGGAGCCAACAAATGCTGCCACTACTCTTCCGCCATCCTCTGCGACCTCAACAACACACACCAGCAAACACGATGCTGCTGCGCATCCCCCAACACCACGGTGGGACATTTCTCCTGCACCCATTGTGAGGACACCTGCGACACCTCAAGAAGCAGACAACTGATGCACGCCACCACCATCACCACCCCACTTCAACTGTCTTCCTTGCTCCTTAACGTCTGATCCCTCTGGAAACACTCCACCAAAATCTGTGGCTTCCTCAACAGCAACACACATGCCCTTCTCTTCCTGACCAAAACATGGCTCAACCCAGCCTCCAACTCAAACATTGCTACAGCCATCCCACCGCCTACAAAATCATACACCAGGAACGAACCCACATACCGGGTGGAGGGCTTGCAATCATCTACAAAAGCATGATCGACTGCACCACCTCCAAGTCTCGGACACCAACCTCATGGAACACCTCCACTTCAAAATACGAACAGACTACAGCGTCACTCTTAAGGGAACCCTAGCCTACCATCCCACTGTCCCCCAAACAGAATTCTGCAACCACATCGCAGACTTATTCGTTCCCCTCTCCATTAGATTAACCACCTACATCCTCCTTGGGGACCTCAATTTCCACCTGGAAGAAACCACAGACCCAAACTCTAATGCCACCCTAAACAGGTGCAGCAACCTGGGACTTACCCAGCTCATCCAAGGACCAACACACATAACCTGCCACACTCTCAATCCTATTTTTTCCTCCAACAACAGGATCACCACCACCCACATGACCCCACTCACATGGTCTGACCACTCCATCATACATTTCAAGATACCCCACCAGAAAACCCCAAAGCACCATGAAGACAATATGGCAAAATATCCAAAGAAAACTGGACCAAGACCCTAGAGGAACGCCCACCCAACCACACTGGGAACCTTGATGTCGACACCAAACTCTTCCATAAATGGCTCACTGACTGTGCCAACCGCACCGCTCTCCCCAGAAATAATACCTCCAAAAACAAAAAAACAACCCAGCTGGCACACGAACGAACTCAGGGAGTCCAAGTGCCACTGCAAACAACTTGACAGAAACTGGAGACTTGACAAAAACACCACTACAAGACTCACTTACAAAGCTGCCCGCAACCTCTGCCAACATCAACTATGAGACGCAAAGAAAAAGCCTTAACTCTCTGACTCAAAGCAAGCCCCAACAAAGGAAAATAACTTTTCACCATTGTCAAGGAGTGCACCAACCCTGCAGCTATCAACAACATCATCCCAAGTACTCTGCAACTACCTCTCAAAATTCTTCAGACAGAAGATTGCCAAGATCTAGAACACATTCAACCCACTGTCTACAGATATGCACCCCCAGCAGAACACCTCCCTCATTGCCAAACAGCAGCTAAGCAACTGGAAGACCCTTTTGAATGAAGACACCACCGCCCTGATGAATACCATCCCTCCAGACCCATGTCCCCACTTCACAGATACACTTGGAAGAACACTCATCTCCCACACGCTCACCGCTATCATGAAATCCTTTATAACCACCTTCCCATATTGCTGGAAAAATACAGAAATCAACGCCCTAATGAAGAAACCAAAAGACACACAATTGATGGACAGAATGCAGAACAAATCAAAACATTCCCCCCCAGTCAAGAGATCTGGGTTAAATCCATCATTCTTTTGCTCACAATGCCACCCCAGTTTAGACCTGGCCATATGCAAATCAGTCTTGACCCTGTGCCTAATGGGAACAGTCAGACCGAACTGCCAAGCCAGGTCCTCCCTGGACCGGAAACAAGCATCCTAGGACCGGTTTCGGGGTTTCACCCCTCTTCAGCCAGGATAGCTTGATTCCAGTGGCACAGTGAACCCGGGACCCACGTCTGGGCATACCCGGCGCACTTAGGGCGAGGAAGCAAAAGACACACAATTGATGGACAGAATGCAGAACAAATCAAAACATTCACCCCCAGTCAAGAGATCTGGGTTAAATCCATCATTCTTTTGCTCACCATGCCACCCCAGTTTAGACCTGGCCATATGCAAATCAGTCTTCACCCTGTGCCTCATGGGAACAGTCCAGATCGAACTGCCAAGCCAGGTCCTCCCTGGACCGGAAACAAGCATCCTAGGAACAGTTTCGGGGTTTCACCTCTCTTCAGCCAGGATAGCTTGATTCCAGTGGCACAGTGAACCCGGGACCCACGTCTGGGCATACCCGGCGCACTTAGGGCGAGGAAGCAAAAGACACACAATTGATGGACGGAATGCAGAACAAGTCAAAACATTCACCCCCAGTCAAGAGATCTGGGTTAAATCCATCTTTCTTTTGCTCACCATGCCACCCCAGTTTAGACCTGGCCATATGCAAATCAGTCTTGACCCTGTGCTTCTTGGGAACAGTCCAGACCGAACTGCCAAGCAAGGTCCTCCCTGGACCGGAAACAAGCATCCTAGGACCTGTTTCGGGGACCTGGCCTGGCAGTTCAGTCTGGACTGTTGCAATGGGGCACAGGGTCAAGACTGATTTGCATATGGCTGGGTCCAAACTGGGGTGGGGTAGTGGGCAAAAGAACAATGGATTTAACCCAGATCTTTTGACTGGGGGAGAATGTTTGCATTGTCAGCATTCCGTCCATCATTTGTTTGCTGTAACACTTTTCGCCCTAAGTGGGATGGGTATGCCCAGACGTGGGTCCCTTACTCACTGTGCCACTGGATTCAAGCTAGCCTGGCTGAAGAAGGGTGACATACCCTGAAACCGGCCCCAGGATGCTTGTTTCCGGTCCAGGGAGGACCTGGCCTGGCAGTTCGGTCTGGACTGTTCCCATGGGGCACAGGGTCAAGACTGATTTGCATATGGCTGGGTCCACACTGCGGTGGCGTAGCGGGCAAAAGAACGATGGATTTAACCCAGATCTTTTGACTGGGGGAGAATGTTTGCATTGTCAGCATTCCGTCCATCATTTGTTTGCTATAACACTTTTCGCCCTAAGTGGGATGGGTATGCCCAGACGTGGGTCCCTTGCTCACTGTGCCACTGGATTCAAGCTAGCCTGGCTGAAGAAGGGTGTCATACCCTGAAACCGGTCCCAGGATGCTTGTTTCCGGTCCAGAGAGGACCTGGCCTGGCAGTTCGGTCTGGACTGTTCTCATGGGGCACAGGGTCAATACTGATTTGCATATGGCTGGGTCCAAACTGGGGTGGCGTAGTGGGCAAAAGAACAATGGATTTAACCCAGATCTTTTGACTGGGGGAGAATGTTTGCATTGTCAGCATTCCGTCCATCATTTGTTTGCTGTAACTCTTTTCGCCATAAGTGGGATGGGTATGCCCAGACGTGGGTCCCTTGCTCACTGTGCCACTGGATTCAAGCTAGCCTGGCTGAAGAAGGGTGACATACCCTGAAACCGGTCCCAGGATGCTTGTTTCCGGTCCAGGGAGGACCTGGCCTGGCAGTTCGGTCTGGACTGTTCCCATGGGGCACAGGGTCAAGACTGATTTGCATATGGCTGGGTCCAAACTGGGGTGGCGTAGTGGGCAAAAGAACGAAGGATTTAACCCAGATCTTTTGACTGGGGGAGAATGTTTGCATTGTCAGCATTCCGTCCATCATTTGTTTGCTGTAACACTAATGAAGAAACCAACATCAGACCCCAACACACTAAGTAGCTACAGACCCATCTCGCTGCTGCTTTTTCCAGCTAAAGACATGGAGAAAGCCATCAATACTCAACTTGCAGACCACTTAGAACTCCATCAACTCGTAGACAGCTCTCAACCTGGCTTTTGGACTAACCACAGCACAGAAACTGCCCTCATTACGGCCACCAATGACATCAGAAGCATTCTCAACTGAGGAGAAAAGCCTACACTTATCCTCCTCGACCTCTTCCCAACTTTTGATATGCTCTCCCACAACTCACTCATCAGAAAGCTTCAGCACTTGGGTGTCTGCGGAACGCCCTCTAAGTGGATATCCTCCTTCCTCACAGGCAGAACTCAATGAGCTAGGCTTCCTCCCTGCACCTCAGTACACAGGAAACTCATCTGCGGAGTCCCTCAAGGATCGTTGCTCAGCCCAGCACTCTTCAATGTCTATATGACTTCCCTCGCGGACATCGTCAGAGCCTATGGCATCAACATAGTATTCTACGCCGATGACACACAGCTCATTCTCACCCTTACTGACTCAACCAGGACCGCCAAAGCAAACTTCGCCAACTGCATGAACAACGTCACTGCTTGGATGTAAAACAACTGCCTCCATCTCAACACAGACAAAACTGAAGTTCTAATCTGTGGCCCTTCGAACTTGGCCCCCCACCCACCTCTGCGGAGAATGCCAAGAAACTCAGGATCATCCTGGATACCAACCTCTCCATGAGCAAACAGATCAATGCCATCGCCTCATTATGCTTTATGCTTCCACATCCTGCGAATGATACACAAGATTTTCAAGTGGATGCAACCAGACGAACAGTCCCCCAGGCTCTTATCACAATTATACTTGACCACGGAAACGCCTTCTACATCACAATCCCAGCCCATGTCCTACGCCAACCCCAAACCACCCAGAACGCTGCTGCAGCCAGACTCATCCTGAACATCTCACGAAAAAGCCACGTCACTCCACAACTCAACAATCTCCACTGGCTCCCAGTCCAGGAAAGATGTAAGTTCAAGCTACTCATCCACACCTACAAAGCTCTCCACAACACTGATCCAGCTTACCTCAACCACTGCCTCAACTTCTACCAACACACCAGACACCTTCGATCTGTGTCACATGCAAAAGCACACCTCCCTCACATCAAGAAGACCAGAAGAGGAGGACGCACCTTCTCATACCTCACAGTCAAGACTTTGAACAACCTCCCGCAATACCTCAGAACCTCCCTCTACTTCATGGACTTTCGAAGGAACCTCAAGACATGGCTCTTCCAGACGAAACTGGCATGATCTCTTCCCCTCTTAGGCCTACCCTACTCAACGCCTGGATACCCTCACGGGTGATTAACCACACTCTACAAATCCACATAACATCTAGTTAAGCAGTATATGAGCCAAAATGGTATTGAAGCCTCCCGACTTGTCTAGACGGTGAGTGGTGGGATGTGGTTAAGTCTTGCTCGGACTTCTTATGCTTCCTCCTAGATTTCAATTTGGACTTACCTGACGACCTCAACAGTGGAAAGGATTTATCAAGGGAGCGGCCTCAAGAGCAGGAACGAGTCCGCACCCTCGACTTGGAGTGGGAGTAGGAGGTACGCGAGGTCCGTGACTTTATTTGGTGTTTGCCGACATACAGCTTTGCTTCGTAGTCCGGATCACCATTGGGTGCATGAGGGCACATTCTTCGCATTACTTGGAGTCGTGCCCCGTGCCCAAACACCAGAGGCAAACCTCATGTGGGTCAGTCAATGACATCTGTTTCTGGCACTCACAGCAAGGTTTGAACCCTGCAGTTTTTGGTGAGACCATTGTTCCCTTGCACACCGGAAAAGATTTCTGAAAGGATTTCATCAGCTGATGCAAAGGGACCATAGCATTAGATTCACATTTGAAGGTGCAGAAAGAAAGGAACTGTCATCAGCGCACAAGGTGGAACGAGGTCAACACAGAGCCTAGCTATGCCTCCTAGTGGCATGCAAGAGCGCTGCTGTAAAAACTTACAGATCCAGTCTGGCACCTGGGGAATATTCTGTGAGGAATCTGTGGTTACAATGATCCTTCAGAAAAGAAACAACATATTGATTTCCCTGATGAATTCTGAAGTGCATAGTGACTATATTTGGGAGTAAGTATTTAGAAAAAAACTCTTGCACTTTGCAATTACGAAACTGAATTCTGAGGGGTGATAATTTCCTTTTGAAGCATTCATGTAGCGGAGATATAATTGTGATGTTTGTCATTTTATACAATCTAGTGGACTAGATAAATTGTTGTAAATTCTTTAATGCATGACAGTCATGTTTTTTTTAAAGAACTAATAAATTCGCAACAGTAAAAGACTAGTGTCAAAGGCTTAACAGCACTGACTGTTCATGAAGACTTAAGAGACAACAACAAAAAAACACTGGGAGTAAGCACTGCTGTGTACTGCACATACCTCAAGGCCCTGACTTAGGCGGACTGGAACAGGCGTGTCAACAATGTGCAAATCTACCATCTGATTCTGAATTTTATTGAGGTCCTGATTTATAAATGTTTTCTGACATGACCCATTGAAGCCTGTTTAATTGAACATTCCTTAAGGCATGTATTCAAAAACACTAAACTGAATCAAGCCTTGTTTTGACAAGCTCAAATTTCTTGATCAAGGTCTGCTTGATCCAACTACATGATTTGTAGAGGGGCCATTTACAATTTGGAGGATGTGGGGCTTCTGACAAAAACATTGTTTGCCTTTTCCACTAAACTCACTGTCCTCTTGTCTCTTATAGAAGTAGGAGAAATGCCAGTGTACCTCTATTGGAGCTGCATCTGTCTCTGTTACTGGAAACCTTAGGCTTACTGCCTTACCACCACACTGCCACCAGGGAGTGTACATCAACAGCACCACCCTACCTAAGGTCATCTTTCGTTTTTCTTGTTAGAGATCAGCAAGCTTCTTTCGCGGTCTGAAACAGAAAAACAGAAAACTCCCAGCACACCAGGGCCATTTTTTTTCAATAACAAGCTCTCTCTTTTGGAGTTTGTCAGTACATAACACATTTGCCAACTGAATGCACAAATATGGCTTTGCTCAACAAGGAATCTCAGCCTCCATTGAAGCCTCCGCAGATGTGGCTCTAATGAAGACACAGAGAACCCTCCAAGCTGGCAGAATCAAAATCTGGTGGGCAGTCCCCTGCCAATGGAGCAGAGGTCATAGCCTCCAGTGATCTGGCAAACCATCAATTTATTCAAAACATTCCTAGAGATTTGTCATGTGGCTGCAATAGACTAATTCCAAGTTAGTATGGTGTGAGAGGAAGAACACTAAAGTATCTCCAGATTTTTTGCAATCACATGGAAAAGTGAAATGGGGGAAATTAGGCCATTTTCATAATGTATTTGTAACCTAAAAAAGATTCTGATCACTGGTTGTTTAAAACCACTTAAGGAATATGGCTCACTTTGAAGGAAAATACTGGATTCTCATGCTTTCAGAATAAGCTGTGCTCACTTCTGACCAGAGGTCTGAATGCAAGTTTGGATTTAAGTCAAAGAACAAAGTTAAAGGAAACACATTTCAGCACATATAAAATTAAGTACAAAACAAGACATAATTATGTTTCCTCATTCAGTCCTTTCTGAGGTGGACAGAAAAATAATTGGAGTGAAAGACCTGAATGTTATTAGTTAAACAGTGCTATAAAAATCTTATGAAAGAGTGGGTCTAATGTAGTGCAAAATTGGTCTTTGTCAAAAAACTAAATATTTGCAAGGCATTGCTAAATGTATTCAAATGTATAATAGTTTATTTAATAGAGGATTGATGCTAGGGCACAGTCCAGCTGTGACTATTTAAAGAAAACAAATGTGTAAATTATAGCTTTAATAGCGGGTCAGGCCCCACAATACTTCACACATATAGTGATATCGAAGCAAATTCAAGGGTAGGATAATGAAGTTAGTTTTGTGATATTGTTCACCCCTTCAAAACTGCATGGCCTATATAGCTGAAATCTAAATTTTACAGCCAAGATTTCATCCACATCAAAATTATTCAAAGCAAATCAAATGTTCTATGATTGTTTGAGCTCACAATTGGTACAATTTGATCACGCAAACAGCCTTACCTGCAAGATACTTAAAATAATCAAATATACAGAATAATTAGAAAATAAATAGAACAAGCACCTGTAAATTGGTAGCTGGAGAAGAAATGCTAGGAATCGTTGCTGTTGCAATCGTATTTGGATGATGTGGATTAGAAGGGTTGCTGCTGGGAGGATGGGTCGACTTCCAGTATGCTTCCATATAGTCCGCAAGATGTTCACATGCATCTTCCAGCTGGTTTTCATCCAGAATAACATCGAACATTTCCTGTTACGGAAGACATTTTACAATAAAATGCATCATGCTGTTTCTATGATTACAAAATACAGGCATCCTGATAAACAACAGGATTCTATATAATAAGAACTCAGTAAATCATTTTAGATTGTTTTGTTGTGGACTGTGTTTAAACAAACTGCATTAACTACAAAAAACAAGCTAAGCAATTTTGTTACATCTATTATACACATCCACTAACTCGCTAAAGCCCTGCAGGTGAGCCATTCAGCTGGTGCAACTGGGCCAATTTACAGTAACCTTAATCTGATGCCAGTGAATTGATGTTCCACTTCTGTCTCCTTGCAGGAGATGGTCCTGCTAAGTTCAGTTGACGTGGCACATTATGGTGGAACCTGCAGGTTAGTGGCCCAAATCTGTGGATCTTGCAGTCTGTATGCAGCCGGATATGGACATTTATCCAAATAGAGGTGAGCACCGTGGCTGCCGTCCACCCTGGGCTGGGAGTTGGTTTTGCAGTATAATGCCTTCATGCATGTTGGTTTGAGAGGGGCACAAGGTGACAAAAGCTTGACAGTTCTTTCCCAGGGCCAAGCTAACATGCAGCAATCTATTTCAAGCTGCCGCTCTGTACGCAATTCCCTGCAGACATCTTTGAACGGCGGAAGTTTGGCTGCTAACTTGGTAGAGCAGCCCCTTGGAGACATAAAGGCAGTGCTGGTCTCTAGAATTACCTTGATGCCTACCCACCAGGCAATGCGGTTCTGATGACATATTGATTATGTGATACAAAAGGGGATGATGGACGGAACGTTTGAGCCAATCAAACACTCACCCCCAGTCAACTGATCTGGGTTTAATCCATCATCATTCTTTAGCTCACTCCACCACCCCAGTTCATCCCCTTTGGTATCGCTTTGTTTGCCCTAAGTTGGCAGGGTATGCCCAGACGTGGGTCCCTTGCTCACTTTGCCACTGGATTCAAGATAGCCTGGCTGATGAGGGTTTTGAACCCGAAACCGGTCCCAGGATGCTTGTTTCCGGTCCAGGGAAGACATGGCTTGGCAGTTCGGGCTGGACTGTTCCCATGAGGCACAGGGTCAGACTGATTTGCATATGGCCATGTCTGAACTGGGGTGGTGGAGTGAGCTAAAGAATGATGATGGATTAAACCCAGATCAGTTGACTGGGGGTGAGTGTTTGATTTGCTCTAACGCTCCGTCCATCATCCCCTTTGGTATCGCTTTGTTCGCCCTAAGTTGGCAGGGTATGCCCAGACGTGGGTCCCTTGCTCACTTTGCCACTGGATTCAAGATAGCCTGGCTGATGAGGGTTTTGAACCCGAAACCGGTCCCAGGATGCTTGTTTCCGGTCCAGGGAAGACATGGCTTGGCAGTTCGGGCTGGACTGTTCCCATGAGGCACAGGGTCAGACTGATTTGCATATGGCCATGTCTGAACTGGGGTGGTGGAGTGAGCTAAAGATTGATGATGGATTAAACCCAGATCAGTTGACTGGGGGTGAGTGTTTGATTTGCTCTAACGCTCCGTCCATCATCCCCTTTGGTATCGCTTTGTTCGCCCTAAGTTGGCAGGGTATGCCCAGACGTGGGTCCCTTGCTCACTTTGCCACTGGATTCAAGATAGCCTGGCTGATGAGGGTTTTGAACCCGAAACCGGTCCCAGGATGCTTGTTTCCGGTCCAGGGAAGACATGGCTTGGCAGTTCGGGCTGGACTGTTCCCATGAGGCACAGGGTCAGACTGATTTGCATATGGCCATGTCTGAACTGGGGTGGTGGAGTGAGCTAAAGAATGATGATGGATTAAACCCAGATCAGTTGACTGGGGGTGAGTGTTTGATTTGCTCTAACGCTCCGTCCATCATCCCCTTTGGTATCGCTTTGTTCGCCCTAAGTTGGCAGGGTATGCCCAGACGTGGGTCCCTTGCTCACTTTGCCACTGGATTCAAGATAGCCTGGCTGATGAGGGTTTTGAACCCGAAACCGGTCCCAGGATGCTTGTTTCCGGTCCAGGGAAGACATGGCTTGGCAGTTCGGGCTGGACTGTTCCCATGAGGCACAGGGTCAGACTGATTTGCATATGGCCATGTCTGAACTGGGGTGGTGGAGTGAGCTAAAGAATGATGATGGATTAAACCCAGATCAGTTGACTGGGGGTGAGTGTTTGATTTGCTCTAACGCTCCGTCCATCATCCCCTTTGGTATCGCTTTGTTCGCCCTAAGTTGGCAGGGTATGCCCAGACGTGGGTCCCTTGCTCACTTTGCCACTGGATTCAAGATAGCCTGGCTGATGAGGGTTTTGAACCCGAAACCGGTCCCAGGATGCTTGTTTCCGGTCCAGGGAAGACATGGCTTGGCAGTTCGGGCTGGACTGTTCCCATGAGGCACAGGGTCAGACTGATTTGCATATGGCCATGTCTGAACTGGGGTGGTGGAGTGAGCTAAAGAATGATGATGGATTAAACCCAGATCAGTTGACTGGGGGTGAGTGTTTGATTTGCTCTAACGCTCCGTCCATCATCCCCTTTGGTATCGCTTTGTTCGCCCTAAGTTGGCAGGGTATGCCCAGACGTGGGTCCCTTGCTCACTTTGCCACTGGATTCAAGATAGCCTGGCTGATGAGGGTTTTGAACCCGAAACCGGTCCCAGGATGCTTGTTTCCGGTCCAGGGAAGACATGGCTTGGCAGTTCGGGCTGGACTGTTCCCATGAGGCACAGGGTCAGACTGATTTGCATATGGCCATGTCTGAACTGGGGTGGTGGAGTGAGCTAAAGAATGATGATGGATTAAACCCAGATCAGTTGACGGGGGGTGAGTGTTTGATTTGCTCTAACGCTCCGTCCATCATCCCCTTTGGTATCGCTTTGTTCGCCCTAAGTTGGCAGGGTATGCCCAGACGTGGGTCCCTTGCTCACTTTGCCACTGGATTCAAGATAGCCTGGCTGATGAGGGTTTTGAACCCGAAACCGGTCCCAGGATGCTTGTTTCCGGTCCAGGGAAGACATGGCTTGGCAGTTCGGGCTGGACTGTTCCCATGAGGCACAGGGTCAGACTGATTTGCATATGGCCATGTCTGAACTGGGGTGGTGGAGTGAGCTAAAGATTGATGATGGATTAAACCCAGATCAGTTGACTGGGGGTGAGTGTTTGATTTGCTCTAACGCTCCGTCCATCATCCCCTTTGGTATCGCTTTGTTCGCCCTAAGTTGGCAGGGTATGCCCAGACGTGGGTCCCTTGCTCACTTTGCCACTGGATTCAAGATAGCCTGGCTGATGAGGGTTTTGAACCCGAAACCGGTCCCAGGATGCTTGTTTCCGGTCCAGGGAAGACATGGCTTGGCAGTTCGGGCTGGACTGTTCCCATGAGGCACAGGGTCAGACTGATTTGCATATGGCCATGTCTGAACTGGGGTGGTGGAGTGAGCTAAAGAATGATGATGGATTAAACCCAGATCAGTTGACTGGGGGTGAGTGTTTGATTTGCTCTAACGCTCCGTCCATCATCCCCTTTGGTATCGCTTTGTTCGCCCTAAGTTGGCAGGGTATGCCCAGACGTGGGTCCCTTGCTCACTTTGCCACTGGATTCAAGATAGCCTGGCTGATGAGGGTTTTGAACCCGAAACCGGTCCCAGGATGCTTGTTTCCGGTCCAGGGAAGACATGGCTTGGCAGTTCGGGCTGGACTGTTCCCATGAGGCACAGGGTCAGACTGATTTGCATATGGCCATGTCTGAACTGGGGTGGTGGAGTGAGCTAAAGAATGATGATGGATTAAACCCAGATCAGTTGACTGGGGGTGAGTGTTTGATTTGCTCTAACGCTCCGTCCATCATCCCCTTTGGTATCGCTTTGTTCGCCCTAAGTTGGCAGGGTATGCCCAGACGTGGGTCCCTTGCTCACTTTGCCACTGGATTCAAGATAGCCTGGCTGATGAGGGTTTTGAACCCGAAACCGGTCCCAGGATGCTTGTTTCCGGTCCAGGGAAGACATGGCTTGGCAGTTCGGGCTGGACTGTTCCCATGAGGCACAGGGTCAGACTGATTTGCATATGGCCATGTCTGAACTGGGGTGGTGGAGTGAGCTAAAGATTGATGATGGATTAAACCCAGATCAGTTGACTGGGGGTGAGTGTTTGATTTGCTCTAACGCTCCGTCCATCATCCCCTTTGGTATCGCTTTGTTCGCCCTAAGTTGGCAGGGTATGCCCAGACGTGGGTCCCTTGCTCACTTTGCCACTGGATTCAAGATAGCCTGGCTGATGAGGGTTTTGAACCCGAAACCGGTCCCAGGATGCTTGTTTCCGGTCCAGGGAAGACATGGCTTGGCAGTTCGGGCTGGACTGTTCCCATGAGGCACAGGGTCAGACTGATTTGCATATGGCCATGTCTGAACTGGGGTGGTGGAGTGAGCTAAAGAATGATGATGGATTAAACCCAGATCAGTTGACTGGGGGTGAGTGTTTGATTTGCTCTAACGCTCCGTCCATCATCCCCTTTGGTATCGCTTTGTTCGCCCTAAGTTGGCAGGGTATGCCCAGACGTGGGTCCCTTGCTCACTTTGCCACTGGATTCAAGATAGCCTGGCTGATGAGGGTTTTGAACCCGAAACCGGTCCCAGGATGCTTGTTTCCGGTCCAGGGAAGACATGGCTTGGCAGTTCGGGCTGGACTGTTCCCATGAGGCACAGGGTCAGACTGATTTGCATATGGCCATGTCTGAACTGGGGTGGTGGAGTGAGCTAAAGAATGATGATGGATTAAACCCAGATCAGTTGACTGGGGGTGAGTGTTTGATTTGCTCTAACGCTCCGTCCATCATCCCCTTTGGTATCGCTTTGTTCGCCCTAAGTTGGCAGGGTATGCCCAGACGTGGGTCCCTTGCTCACTTTGCCACTGGATTCAAGATAGCCTGGCTGATGAGGGTTTTGAACCCGAAACCGGTCCCAGGATGCTTGTTTCCGGTCCAGGGAAGACATGGCTTGGCAGTTCGGGCTGGACTGTTCCCATGAGGCACAGGGTCAGACTGATTTGCATATGGCCATGTCTGAACTGGGGTGGTGGAGTGAGCTAAAGAATGATGATGGATTAAACCCAGATCAGTTGACTGGGGGTGAGTGTTTGATTTGCTCTAACGCTCCGTCCATCATCCCCTTTGGTATCGCTTTGTTCGCCCTAAGTTGGCAGGGTATGCCCAGACGTGGGTCCCTTGCTCACTTTGCCACTGGATTCAAGATAGCCTGGCTGATGAGGGTTTTGAACCCGAAACCGGTCCCAGGATGCTTGTTTCCGGTCCAGGGAAGACATGGCTTGGCAGTTCGGGCTGGACTGTTCCCATGAGGCACAGGGTCAGACTGATTTGCATATGGCCATGTCTGAACTGGGGTGGTGGAGTGAGCTAAAGAATGATGATGGATTAAACCCAGATCAGTTGACGGGGGTGAGTGTTTGATTTGCTCTAACGCTCCGTCCATCATCCCCTTTGGTATCGCTTTGTTCGCCCTAAGTTGGCAGGGTATGCCCAGACGTGGGTCCCTTGCTCACTTTGCCACTGGATTCAAGATAGCCTGGCTGATGAGGGTTTTGAACCCGAAACCGGTCCCAGGATGCTTGTTTCCGGTCCAGGGAAGACATGGCTTGGCAGTTCGGGCTGGACTGTTCCCATGAGGCACAGGGTCAGACTGATTTGCATATGGCCATGTCTGAACTGGGGTGGTGGAGTGAGCTAAAGATTGATGATGGATTAAACCCAGATCAGTTGACTGGGGGTGAGTGTTTGATTTGCTCTAACGCTCCGTCCATCATCCCCTTTGGTATCGCTTTGTTCGCCCTAAGTTGGCAGGGTATGCCCAGACGTGGGTCCCTTGCTCACTTTGCCACTGGATTCAAGATAGCCTGGCTGATGAGGGTTTTGAACCCGAAACCGGTCCCAGGATGCTTGTTTCCGGTCCAGGGAAGACATGGCTTGGCAGTTCGGGCTGGACTGTTCCCATGAGGCACAGGGTCAGACTGATTTGCATATGGCCATGTCTGAACTGGGGTGGTGGAGTGAGCTAAAGAATGATGATGGATTAAACCCAGATCAGTTGACTGGGGGTGAGTGTTTGATTTGCTCTAACGCTCCGTCCATCATCCCCTTTGGTATCGCTTTGTTCGCCCTAAGTTGGCAGGGTATGCCCAGACGTGGGTCCCTTGCTCACTTTGCCACTGGATTCAAGATAGCCTGGCTGATGAGGGTTTTGAACCCGAAACCGGTCCCAGGATGCTTGTTTCCGGTCCAGGGAAGACATGGCTTGGCAGTTCGGGCTGGACTGTTCCCATGAGGCACAGGGTCAGACTGATTTGCATATGGCCATGTCTGAACTGGGGTGGTGGAGTGAGCTAAAGAATGATGATGGATTAAACCCAGATCAGTTGACTGGGGGTGAGTGTTTGATTTGCTCTAACGCTCCGTCCATCATCCCCTTTGGTATCGCTTTGTTCGCCCTAAGTTGGCAGGGTATGCCCAGACGTGGGTCCCTTGCTCACTTTGCCACTGGATTCAAGATAGCCTGGCTGATGAGGGTTTTGAACCCGAAACCGGTCCCAGGATGCTTGTTTCCGGTCCAGGGAAGACATGGCTTGGCAGTTCGGGCTGGACTGTTCCCATGAGGCACAGGGTCAGACTGATTTGCATATGGCCATGTCTGAACTGGGGTGGTGGAGTGAGCTAAAGAATGATGATGGATTAAACCCAGATCAGTTGACTGGGGGTGAGTGTTTGATTTGCTCTAACGCTCCGTCCATCATCCCCTTTGGTATCGCTTTGTTCGCCCTAAGTTGGCAGGGTATGCCCAGACGTGGGTCCCTTGCTCACTTTGCCACTGGATTCAAGATAGCCTGGCTGATGAGGGTTTTGAACCCGAAACCGGTCCCAGGATGCTTGTTTCCGGTCCAGGGAAGACATGGCTTGGCAGTTCGGGCTGGACTGTTCCCATGAGGCACAGGGTCAGACTGATTTGCATATGGCCATGTCTGAACTGGGGTGGTGGAGTGAGCTAAAGAATGATGATGGATTAAACCCAGATCAGTTGACTGGGGGTGAGTGTTTGATTTGCTCTAACGCTCCGTCCATCATCCCCTTTGGTATCGCTTTGTTCGCCCTAAGTTGGCAGGGTATGCCCAGACGTGGGTCCCTTGCTCACTTTGCCACTGGATTCAAGATAGCCTGGCTGATGAGGGTTTTGAACCCGAAACCGGTCCCAGGATGCTTGTTTCCGGTCCAGGGAAGACATGGCTTGGCAGTTCGGGCTGGACTGTTCCCATGAGGCACAGGGTCAGACTGATTTGCATATGGCCATGTCTGAACTGGGGTGGTGGAGTGAGCTAAAGAATGATGATGGATTAAACCCAGATCAGTTGACTGGGGGTGAGTGTTTGATTTGCTCTAACGCTCCGTCCATCATCCCCTTTGGTATCGCTTTGTTCGCCCTAAGTTGGCAGGGTATGCCCAGACGTGGGTCCCTTGCTCACTTTGCCACTGGATTCAAGATAGCCTGGCTGATGAGGGTTTTGAACCCGAAACCGGTCCCAGGATGCTTGTTTCCGGTCCAGGGAAGACATGGCTTGGCAGTTCGGGCTGGACTGTTCCCATGAGGCACAGGGTCAGACTGATTTGCATATGGCCATGTCTGAACTGGGGTGGTGGAGTGAGCTAAAGAATGATGATGGATTAAACCCAGATCAGTTGACTGGGGGTGAGTGTTTGATTTGCTCTAACGCTCCGTCCATCATCCCCTTTGGTATCGCTTTGTTCGCAATAAGTTGGCAGGGTATGCCCAGACGTGGGTCCCTTGCTCACTTTGCCACTGGATTCAAGATAGCCTGGCTGATGAGGGTTTTGAACCCGAAACCGGTCCCAGGATGCTTGTTTCCGGTGCAGGGAAGACATGGCTTGGCAGTTCGGGCTGGACTGTTCCCATGAGGCACAGGGTCAGACTGATTTGCATTTGGCCATGTCTGAACTGGGGTGGTGGAGTGAGCTAAAGAATGATGATGGATTAAACCCAGATCAGTTGACTGGGGGTGAGTGTTTGATTTGCTCTAACGCTCCGTCCATCATCCCCTTTGGTATCGCTTTGTTCGCCCTAAGTTGGCAGGGTATGCCCAGACGTGGGTCCCTTGCTCACTTTGCCACTGGATTCAAGATAGCCTGGCTGATGAGGGTTTTGAACCCGAAACCGGTCCCAGGATGCGTGTTTCCGGTCCAGGGAAGACATGGCTTGGCAGTTCGGGCTGGACTCTTCCCATGAGGCACAGGGTCAGACTGATTTGCATATGGCCATGTCTGAACTGGGGTGGTGGAGTGAGCTAAAGAATGATGATGGATTAAACCCAGATCAGTTGACTGGGGGTGAGTGTTTGATTTGCTCTAACGCTCCGTCCATCATCCCCTTTGGTATCGCTTTGTTCGCCCTAAGTTGGCAGGGTATGCCCAGACGTGGGTCCCTTGCTCACTTTGCCACTGGATTCAAGATAGCCTGGCTGATGAGGGTTTTGAACCCGAAACCGGTCCCAGGATGCTTGTTTCCGGTCCAGGGAAGACATGGCTTGGCAGTTCGGGCTGGACTGTTCCCATGAGGCACAGGGTCAGACTGATTTGCATATGGCCATGTCTGAACTGGGGTGGTGGAGTGAGCTAAAGAATGATGATGGATTAAACCCAGATCAGTTGACTGGGGGTGAGTGTTTGATTTGCTCTAACGCTCCGTCCATCATCCCCTTTGGTATCGCTTTGTTCGCCCTAAGTTGGCAGGGTATGCCCAGACGTGGGTCCCTTGCTCACTTTGCCACTGGATTCAAGATAGCCTGGCTGATGAGGGTTTTGAACCCGAAACCGGTCCCAGGATGCTTGTTTCCGGTCCAGGGAAGACATGGCTTGGCAGTTCGGGCTGGACTGTTCCCATGAGGCACAGGGTCAGACTGATTTGCATATGGCCATGTCTGAACTGGGGTGGTGGAGTGAGCTAAAGAATGATGATGGATTAAACCCAGATCAGTTGACTGGGGGTGAGTGTTTGATTTGCTCTAACGCTCCGTCCATCATCCCCTTTGGTATCGCTTTGTTCGCCCTAAGTTGGCAGGGTATGCCCAGACGTGGGTCCCTTGCTCACTTTGCCACTGGATTCAAGATAGCCTGGCTGATGAGGGTTTTGAACCCGAAACCGGTCCCAGGATGCTTGTTTCCGGTCCAGGGAAGACATGGCTTGGCAGTTCGGGCTGGACTGTTCCCATGAGGCACAGGGTCAGACTGATTTGCATATGGCCATGTCTGAACTGGGGTGGTGGAGTGAGCTAAAGAATGATGATGGATTAAACCCAGATCAGTTGACTGGGGGTGAGTGTTTGATTTGCTCTAACGCTCCGTCCATCATCCCCTTTGGTATCGCTTTGTTCGCCCTAAGTTGGCAGGGTATGCCCAGACGTGGGTCCCTTGCTCACTTTGCCACTGGATTCAAGATAGCCTGGCTGATGAGGGTTTTGAACCCGAAACCGGTCCCAGGATGCTTGTTTCCGGTCCAGGGAAGACATGGCTTGGCAGTTCGGGCTGGACTGTTCCCATGAGGCACAGGGTCAGACTGATTTGCATATGGCCATGTCTGAACTGGGGTGGTGGAGTGAGCTAAAGAATGATGATGGATTAAACCCAGATCAGTTGACTGGGGGTGAGTGTTTGATTTGCTCTAACGCTCCGTCCATCATCCCCTTTGGTATCGCTTTGTTCGCCCTAAGTTGGCAGGGTATGCCCAGACGTGGGTCCCTTGCTCACTTTGCCACTGGATTCAAGATAGTCTGGCTGATGAGGGTTTGGAACCCGAAACCGGTCCCAGGATGCTTGTTTCCGGTCCAGGGAAGACATGGCTTGGCAGTTCGGGCTGGACTGTTCCCATGAGGCACAGGGTCAGACTGATTTGCATATGGCCATGTCTGAACTGGGGTGGTGGAGTGAGCTAAAGAATGATGATGGATTAAACCCAGATCAGTTGACTGGGGGTGAGTGTTTGATTTGCTCTAACGCTCCGTCCATCATCCCCTTTGGTATCGCTTTGTTCGCCCTAAGTTGGCAGGGTATGCCCAGACGTGGGTCCCTTGCTCACTTTGCCACTGGATTCAAGATAGCCTGGCTGATGAGGGTTTTGAACCCGAAACCGGTCCCAGGATGCTTGTTTCCGGTCCAGGGAAGACATGGCTTGGCAGTTCGGGCTGGACTGTTCCCATGAGGCACAGGGTCAGACTGATTTGCATATGGCCATGTCTGAACTGGGGTGGTGGAGTGAGCTAAAGAATGATGATGGATTAAACCCAGATCAGTTGACTGGGGGTGAGTGTTTGATTTGCTCTAACGCTCCGTCCATCATCCCCTTTGGTATCGCTTTGTTCGCCCTAAGTTGGCAGGGTATGCCCAGACGTGGGTCCCTTGCTCACTTTGCCACTGGATTCAAGATAGCCTGGCTGATGAGGGTTTTGAACCCGAAACCGGTCCCAGGATGCTTGTTTCCGGTCCAGGGAAGACATGGCTTGGCAGTTCGGGCTGGACTGTTCCCATGAGGCACAGGGTCAGACTGATTTGCATATGGCCATGTCTGAACTGGGGTGGTGGAGTGAGCTAAAGAATGATGATGGATTAAACCCAGATCAGTTGACTGGGGGTGAGTGTTTGATTTGCTCTAACGCTCCGTCCATCATCCCCTTTGGTATCGCTTTGTTCGCCCTAAGTTGGCAGGGTATGCCCAGACGTGGGTCCCTTGCTCACTTTGCCACTGGATTCAAGATAGCCTGGCTGATGAGGGTTTTGAACCCGAAACCGGTCCCAGGATGCTTGTTTCCGGTCCAGGGAAGACATGGCTTGGCAGTTCGGGCTGGACTGTTCCCATGAGGCACAGGGTCAGACTGATTTGCATATGGCCATGTCTGAACTGGGGTGGTGGAGTGAGCTAAAGAATGATGATGGATTAAACCCAGATCAGTTGACTGGGGGTGAGTGTTTGATTTGCTCTAACGCTCCGTCCATCATCCCCTTTGGTATCGCTTTGTTCGCCCTAAGTTGGCAGGGTATGCCCAGACGTGGGTCCCTTGCTCACTTTGCCACTGGATTCAAGATAGCCTGGCTGATGAGGGTTTTGAACCCGAAACCGGTCCCAGGATGCTTGTTTCCGGTCCAGGGAAGACATGGCTTGGCAGTTCGGGCTGGACTGTTCCCATGAGGCACAGGGTCAGACTGATTTGCATATGGCCATGTCTGAACTGGGGTGGTGGAGTGAGCTAAAGAATGATGATGGATTAAACCCAGATCAGTTGACTGGGGGTGAGTGTTTGATTTGCTCTAACGCTCCGTCCATCATCCCCTTTGGTATCGCTTTGTTCGCCCTAAGTTGGCAGGGTATGCCCAGACGTGGGTCCCTTGCTCACTTTGCCACTGGATTCAAGATAGCCTGGCTGATGAGGGTTTTGAACCTGAAACCGGTCCCAGGATGCTTGTTTCCGGTCCAGGGAAGACATGGCTTGGCAGTTCGGGCTGGACTGTTCCCATGAGGCACAGGGTCAGACTGATTTGCATATGGCCATGTCTGAACTGGGGTGGTGGAGTGAGCTAAAGAATGATGATGGATTAAACCCAGATCAGTTGACTGGGGGTGAGTGTTTGATTTGCTCTAACGCTCCGTCCATCATCCCCTTTGGTATCGTTTTGTTCTCCCTAAGTTGGCAGGGTATGCCCAGACGTGGGTCCCTTGCTCACTTTGCCACTGGATTCAAGATAGCCTGGCTGATGAGGGTTTTGAACCCGAAACCGGTCCCAGGATGCTTGTTTCCGGTCCAGGGAAGACATGGCTTGGCAGTTCGGGCTGGACTGTTCCCATGAGGCACAGGGTCAGACTGATTTGCATATGGCCATGTCTGAACTGGGGTGGTGGAGTGAGCTAAAGAATGATGATGGATTAAACCCAGATCAGTTGACTGGGGGTGAGTGTTTGATTTGCTCTAACGCTCCGTCCATCATCCCCTTTGGTATCGCTTTGTTCGCCCTAAGTTGGCAGGGTATGCCCAGACGTGGGTCCCTTGCTCACTTTGCCACTGGATTCAAGATAGCCTGGCTGATGAGGGTTTTGAACCCGAAACCGGTCCCAGGATGCTTGTTTCCGGTCCAGGGAAGACATGGCTTGGCAGTTCGGGCTGGACTGTTCCCATGAGGCACAGGGTCAGACTGATTTGCATATGGCCATGTCTGAACTGGGGTGGTGGAGTGAGCTAAAGAATGATGATGGATTAAACCCAGATCAGTTGACTGGGGGTGAGTGTTTGATTTGCTCTAACGCTCCGTCCATCATCCCCTTTGGTATCGCTTTGTTCGCCCTAAGTTGGCAGGGTATGCCCAGACGTGGGTCCCTTGCTCACTTTGCCACTGGATTCAAGATAGCCTGGCTGATGAGGGTTTTGAACCCGAAACCGGTCCCAGGATGCTTGTTTCCGGTCCAGGGAAGACATGGCTTGGCAGTTCGGGCTGGACTGTTCCCATGAGGCACAGGGTCAGACTGATTTGCATATGGCCATGTCTGAACTGGGGTGGTGGAGTGAGCTAAAGAATGATGATGGATTAAACCCAGATCAGTTGACTGGGGGTGAGTGTTTGATTTGCTCTAACGCTCCGTCCATCATCCCCTTTGGTATCGATATTGATTATGTGGCATTCTTACTGCTGCCTATGTTTAAACTGTGGTAATAATGGATTGGTAAACAGTGAAATTTGGGATTTAAGAGGAGAGTGACTTTACTGACCATCTTTTGAATTAAATATTTGTTTCTGCTCCCCATCAGACTAATTCCTAAATCTGCACATTTTTTTAAATAACGTAGAAGCTTTCAGACAGACGCTGTGGCATATTTAATTATAGATGTCTAACAGTGAAATACAGGAAGCTTTTTCACCGATATTACACAGACAACGAGACTGAAGTTAGAGTTGTCACCCATCTATAATTTTATGTTATGTATGGCCTTCAAAATCATTTGCACTTGCTTTCAACGGCTACACAGGGGCAGAAGAGTTATGTGTGAGCCATACATAACATAGCCTCTCTTCCATGCCAAAAATGTAAAAAACAAAATACATGGTATCCTGCTAACAACCCTCACCCCTCTCTGTGCCCACTCCTCAAGCAGCTGCACTACAAGGTATCCAGCACTGCCCTGAAAAGCTCTTGGAGATTCCAGCCAGAGCAGCCTGAAATGCCTTTATGATGTAGCAACAGAGGGTAACAGCTTTTGTTAACAACTGTTGCTACGTCATAGCAGTGAGTTTCTGGATTTGAATCCAGTTATTCACGCTAGCAGCTCTCTACCAGAGCCATATATAACTTAATAATCCCAGTCATATGCAGGGCGGTTATCTTGAAAATCCAACCTAGTAAATTGACATGGCCAAGCTGGTGAGCATAAATTCAGGTGAAAATGAAATGAATGAAAAAAAACTCAAAAGACATTAGGGCTGATGTGAGAAAATAAAATCTGATGCAATATTCTTAGAATACCTAAAAATGTAAGAACTAGAAGCAGACCCAAACTGGAAGCAGAATAGAAGCTAGTGAGATACAATGATTGCAGTAGTATGATTATATATATTGCAACCAGCAAGGAAGGTGAAACTGAAAGAAGATGGAAGGAAACAGGAAGAAAATGATAACGAGAAGTGTGAGAAAATGATCTCAGAGCAGAAACAATGGGACGAAAACAGGTGATTCAGTAGACGAAGAACACATGGAACATAATGCAGAGAAGAGGGGATGAGGAGGTGGGAGGAAGAATAAAGAGGCTAGGGATGAAGGGCAGTGGACAAGAAAAGGCAAAAAGTCTGCTTGGGGGTTTTACCTCTAGTCAGGTATAATAAACTTAGCCAAAGAGTTTTCAACATAAAATGCATCCATCAAGTTGGATTCATGAATTTAGATTTGTCAAACTGATGAATGCCATTCATTCAGCTAATTCTGGTGAAAACTGATCATTATAACTGGTGCTACATAACATGTTTCAAGTATTTTCCCCCTCCAAGATCATATATTCCTTTCCCTCATATGCAGTGTTTAATAACTATTCATTTTGAAAGTACAAAGGGTCATGTATCCGTGCTGCATTTAGTGCTACAGCACAATGATGTATACTTGAATTCTATTAAAATACAGTCCGATCCAAATAAAGTGATTCATAGACACCAAGGTACAGCTGTCCAGTTTTGGATAATGAAACATTGCCCAACTGCTGCATCCTACACCTATCTCGGAACCCTCAAAACACTTACCATACCTGAACTACCAAGAAACATCACCACTTCTAGACCCCACCTATCCCTGACCCCTAAGACCCCTTTCTACCCCCAAACCTCACCCATAACTGTACCCTAAAAAACCCACAACACACCTAAACTAACCAAACCCTGACCCCTAAACTCCCCCTTCCCTGTACCCTAAAAGTCCTCTTTTCCCCTAAACCCCACCCATCCCTGAACCCTAAAAAACCCTCACCATACCTAAACTACCAAAACACCTCTCCACTCTCAAATGCCACCCATCCCTGACACCTAAAAACACCTCGCCACCCCTAAACTCCACCCATCCCTGAACCCTAAAAACCCTTTCTACAGCTAAACTCCTAACATCTCTGAACCCTTAAAACCTTTCACCACCCTAACATCCACCCAGTTCTGAACCCTAAACTCTTTCTGCCCATAAACTCCAACCATCCCTGACCCCTAAAACTCTTCACCACCCCTAAGCTCTTACCATCCCTGAACTATGAAAACCCTAACTAGCCCTAAACTCCTCCCTTCCCTGAAGCCTAAAAACCTGTTGTAAGCTTGAACTCCACTCATTTCCAACCCCTAGATTCCCCCGTCACCTCTAAACATCCTCCATCCCTGAACCCCAAATCCTCTCACTACCTCTAAACTCCACCCAAATTTAATGCAATTTTGGATCCAGGTTCTCCCTTAATGGCTCAAGGTATACATTAAAGGCAGCAATAAATCTTTTGAGCAAGGGCACTCAAGCGGGGTCATCAAAAGCAGCTGGGAGATAAAAGGTACAAGGGCTGTTGTTGCATGCGTCATTGGCTCTGGAAGTTACATGCCTTGTCTTTCGCTTGCGTTTAGCAGCTGGGATGCAGGGAAGCATCTGCTGATCCAGACAATCCAAACAAGAGCTGAGGGCACAAACATTAGGCAGTGCCTCCTCTGGGACCAGAGGCTCTGCAGGTGCCCCCAAAACCACAGGTGCAAAAAGAACAATTGATGGACAGAATGCAGAACAATGTCATACATTCACCCCAGTACGGAGATCTGGGCCTAAATCCATTGTTTTTTTGCTCACCATGCCATTCCAGTTTGAACCCAGCCATATGCAAATCAGTCTTGACCCGGTTCCCGATAGGGGACAGTCCAGCCCGAACTGCCAGGCCAGGTCCTCCCTAGACTGGAACCAAGCATCCTAGAACCGGTTTCGGGGTTTCACCCCTCATCTGCCAGGATAGCTTGACTCCAGTGTCATGGAGAGCACGGGACCCACGTCTGGGCATATCCGTCCCACTTGGGGTGACAAATGCAAAAAGAACAATTGATGGACAGAATGCAGAACAATGTCATACATTCACCCCAGTAGAGAGATCTGGGCCTAAATCCATCGTTTTTTTGCTCACCATGCCATTCCAGTTTTAACCCAGCCATATGCAAATCAGTCTTGACCCTGTTCCCAATGGGGGACTGTCCAGCCCGAACTGCCAGGCCAGGTCCTCCCTTGACTTGAACCAAGCATCCTAGGAGCAGTTTCGGGGTTTCACCACTCATCAGCCAGGATTGCTTGACTCCAGTGGCATGGAGAGCACGGGACCCACGTCTGGGCATACCCGTCCCACTCGGGGTGACAAATGCAAATAGAACAATTGATGGACAGAATGCAGAACAATGTCGTACATTCACCCAGTACAGAAATCTGGGCCTAAATCCATCGTTTTTTGCTCACCAGGCCATTTCAGTTTGAACCCAGCCATATGCAAATCAGTCTTGACCCTTTTCCCAATGGGGGACAGTCCTGCCCGAACTGCCAGGCCAGGTCCTCCCTGGACTGGAACCAAGCATCCTAGGACCGGTTTCGGGGTTTCACCCCTCATCAGCCAGGATAGCTTGACTCCAGTGGCATGGAGAGCACGGGACCCACGTCTGGGCATACCCCTCCCACTCGGGGTGACAAATGCAAAAAGAACAATTGATGGACAGAATGCAGAACAAAGTCATACATTCACCCCAGTACGGAGATCTGGGCCTAAATCCATCGTTCTTTTGCTCATCGTGCCATTCCAGTCCCATGAGGCACAGGGTCAAGACTGATTTGCATATAGCTGTGTCTGAACTGGGGTGGCGAAGTGAGCTAAAGAACGATGATGGATTCAACCCAGATCTGTGACTGGGGGTGAGTGCCTGAAAAGTTGCAGCGCTCCGTCCATCATCTTGTGTTTGCTTTGTTCGTCCTAAGTTGGCAGGGTATGCCCAGACGTGGGTCCCTTGCTCACTTTGCCTCTGGATTCAAGATAGCCTGGCTGATGAGGGTTTTGAACCCGAAACCGGTCCCAGGATGCTTGTTTCCGGTCCAGGGAAGACATGGCTTGGCAGTTCGGGCTGGACTGTTCCCATGAGGCACAGGGTCAAGACTGATTTGCATAAAGCTGTGTCTGAACTGGGGTGGCGAAGTGAGCTAAAGAACGAGGATGGATTCAACCCAGATCTGTGACTGGGGGTGAGTGTCTGAAAAGTTTCAGCGCTCCGCCCATCATCTCCTTGTGTTTGCTTTGTTCGCCCAAAGTTGGCAGGGTATGCCCAGACGTGGGTCCCTTGCTCACTTTCTGATTTGCATATAGCTGTGTCTGAACTGGGGTGGCGATGTGAGCTAAAGAACGATGATGGATTCAACCCAGATCTGTGACTGGGGGTGAGTGTCTGAAAAGTTGCAGCGCTCCGTCCATCATCTCCTTGTGTTTGCTTTGTTCGCCCAAAACCACAGGGCCAACATCTGTGGTTATAAAAATGGTGGCTGAGCCAGGAAGATCTAAGGACAAACGTCTTTCTGCTATGTAAATTTCCTTTCACCAACAAACCCACAACCGCCAGAACCAACTTCCACAGCAGAATGAAGGCCGTCGCCACCTGGATGAAAGACAGCTGCCTCAAGCTCAACTCGGACAAGAATGAAGTACTCATCCTGGGTCGCACCCCTTCAGCCTGGGATGACTCCTGGTGGACAGCCGCTCTGGGACCCCCTCCCACCCCTACGGACTATGACGCAACCATGGCATAATACTGGACTCATCGCTCACAATGAACCGCCAAATCAATGCAGTTTCCTAAGCCTGCTTCTACACACTCCGCTTGCTTTGAAATACATTCAGATAGATCCCCACAGAATCCAGAAAGACTGTCATCCACACACTGATCACAAGCAGACTCGACTACGGCAATGCACTCTATGCCGGTGTCACCCAGAACGTTCAAAACGCCGCTGCCAGACTGGTCCTCGACATCCCTGCCGCAGCCACATCATGCAACACTTCTGACAACTCTACTGGCTCCCGGTCAACAAGAAAATAACACCTTCAAGCTCCTCACACATGCCTAGAAAGCTCCACAATGTAGGACCAGCATACCTGAACCGCCTTGTTGCATTCCACATACCCGCCGGATAACTCCGCTCCGCCCAATGTGCCCTAGCCTCCATCCCCAGGATCCACAAGACCAGAACCGTGGGAAATTCATTCACCTTCTTCGCCGCCAATGCCTTGAACACCCTGCCCCTCCATCTCAGGCAATCGGCGACGCTGATCTAATTCAGGAAGGGCCTCAAGAACTGGCTCTTCAAATGATCCTCCACACCAAGAGGGATCAGCAGACCCCCCCTCTACCCACCCCCCAGCGCCATGAGACCCTCACGGTTGAGTAGTCACGCTTTACAACCCCATGGTCGATTGATTTGATTGATTGCTTGGTAGTAACAGCCCCTGGCTCTAGCCAGGAAAGTATCTATGGTCATGCTGTTTGAGCCCAGGGTAGGGTTGGGATTCGGGTCCTTCCTTTTTCCCATAACGAAGGAACAAGGAACCCACAATGCTAGGGCCGCACACTTAGGCGTAACTGGTAGGCGAAAATGACCAATCACAACTGAGTTAAAAGAGGCAAGAGCAACTTACATCCATATGTTCATAGCAAACAGCGATCCAACTCTGTCCCCAACCAGAAAGTAAAGGTGCCAAAAGAAAGGACCCTGCCCAGCCTCGTCCGGCAGCGGACGGGCTCGCTCTGAGTCCCACATTCGTCCCACACCATGGGGAGAGGGTACACCAGAAATAGGCGCCCAACTGGCACGATGACGAGCTACCCCGCCTTTGACAGAGTTAATCACAGCAAATTATGGGCAAATCTGCTGGAGTTAGGGCTAGATGAGAATTTGGTAGCCTTTTTGAAGCTTCGCACTGTGGGGTGAATGCTACCGTAAGGTATGGGCCAGGAGGAGAATGCACAGATACTTTCAATCTACAGCGTGGTGTTTGCCAGGGCTATGTCCTGGCACCCATCTTGTTTCTCCTTTATTTAACTGGGTTAAATGCCACCCTACAGACTTCCGGGAATGACTTACCAAACGAGTAGGCAATAAGACTATTAAGTAGCTTTTAGAGGTATATATGCGGACGTCCCTACCTGTTTTATCATATGGCTCTGGAATTTGGGGGGGGGGGAAATCGGGCAACCTCTAAGGTTCAGGTGTAAGAGAACAGATTTTGCAGGTGTTTGCTTGGCCTGCCCCCCCACCCCCACCCCTTCTTGACACTGCACTTTTCTTTACACAAGGAACTGGGGTTGGACTATGTATCTTGCTCAATCAAGGTTTCACTTTTAATTCTCCGAGTCTCTGTTTGATCTAACAGTCATAAAATCCTTAATCGAGAAATCATCTTAGATTGAATGAGTTGTGAGAAGGGCATTTCCATTCCCTGGCTTAAATATGTGCAATCTACCTCTAAAGCCATAGGCTGGAATGAATTCTTTACTTCTCCTCATTCTTTGACCAATGCGTACATTTCCAGAGTTAAAACATTATTTGCTAAACATAAGGTGACATCTAGGGAAGTAGAGGAACTGAAGAAACCTTTGTTGCATGACTATGTCATGGTCCAAACTTCATCTTAGCTTGAACCTTATTTGACCTGGGTTTCAAGCCCCTATGAAAGAGCTCTTTAAGGCCAAATTTCGGCTGGGAACAATTACATCGCTGCTCTGTTTCCCCTTGGGTCAGTACGATAAAGCTTCCAACTTAAGTGTGCCCGTGTGAGGAGATCACGGTACAAACTTTGGACCATTTTATCTTTTTTTGTAAATATTATGAATTCCAAACTAAAATGTTTTCAAAACCTGTTCTTAAGTTATATGGGTTTCTCCAGTATAGGCCTGCTTTAATTTGCTTGCGCTTGCTGGCGAATCGCTTGGTCTGTTCTCATGTTGGATGTTTCCTGAAATGAGCTATACCCAAATGCAACTTAATGACTGGTTGAAATTTCCCCCTTCCTTTTGTTGAGTATTTTTAAAGTATTATGTATTTGTTTATTTATGATATGATGCTTTTGAAGATTTTATGATAGTTTTTAAATAATTGTACATAGCATGCATTGAATTGATCTGAAAATTTGCCATGGGTCCGCAGCGGGTGCAGGTAAGAGCGGTGGAGCAGTGGGTGGGAATTTTGGACAATGACGAGGGAAAATTATTTATTTATTTAATTTTCCCTCGTCATGGTCTGTCAAAATCCCCCCACCCCCTCCCCACCTGGCCTCACCGCTCTAACCTGCACGAGCCGCGGCTGTGTGTCCGTGCAATTTAATGGTCTATTTTTTCTGAGATCTTTGTTTCCATGACCGTTAATGCCTTTGTATTTTGCTGATGTTATGGTCTCCACCTCATGATGGCTTTTGTATTTTTGTTTTTAATGCTATTCATAGTATTTTTATCTGTTTGCACTGTATCTTTTATGATCATTCTTTTAGTGATCGAATAAAGATTATTGATTGATTGATAATTTTGGATTTTTCCTAAAATTATCTTTCCTATAAAATGGTTCCTTTAATTTTTGATTTGCTTGAATTGTTTTAAAATTGTCTTTTAATAAATTTAGTTTTCCAAGATTTGGTTTCCTTCAATGTGGTTTCTCAGATTTCGTTTTTCATTAATTCACACACATCAGTTAAAACAACATGGACAGCAGGCAAAAGTCTACATATAGGGGTTTTCCATTGGCACAGTTAAGGACATAGATCTTTTGAAGACGTCTATTATGTTTTGGAAGGTCAAAATTGTTTCTGGCTTATTTTCAAGGGGAGTTGTGCTTGTTTCATACTTCCAGGCTGGATACTTTATGTCCAATCTCGTGAGCAATCTCTGATCAAACAGCAGCCGCCCCATAATTGCATTCGCAAACATTCTATCACCTCTTGTCTTTGTCACTGATAACAACTGATCTCCTTCAGTAGAGACGCAACTGCTTTCTCCTGGCTCTAGATAGATACACCAGCCGTACGTGACCACATGGCCAGCAGGCACACAATCCATGGATTCCTTTGGCAGCAGCAATGTTTGGACCCAGATTTATTTTGGGTTACTTTTGAAAAGTATTTGTCACTGAATTTCTGGTTCTTTGTTTTTCTGCTGCCCTCTGGCCATGGGGTTCCTCTTCTGAGAAGTAAAGCAGAGAAAATAAAAGTAGCAGAAGCTTCATGTCCAGCCTTACGCTTTAGAAATAATGGTTACCCCATCTGTCTGTGCGGTTATCTGTATTTTTGATGTTCACATTTACATGCCGCATAACTGGCTCGAAGCAAAGACTCATGCATAACTGAACATATTCCCACTCAAGTCGGAAATTGTCAAGTCTCTTCTCTTACATTGATGTCAAGGTCAAAACTACATTTCTATTGATTATTTTATATACCAATATCGTCCTTTCACATCTACTACACTGGAATAGTCTATCTACTGACATTGATGGGGTCCAGTGAAAGATACTTTGAAACCAAAGCTCTTGGGTGCCTCCGTGAAGCGGAAAATATACTGGCACTTTGAACTGGGGTCCAGTCTTTAGAGGAGTTACATTCATGCCCAGTCTTTTGCTTCTCTACAGATTCTGCTAACAAAATTGCAGTAAAATACTACAGTCATTTAAATACTCACCCCCTTCACTTCCCCGCAATATACACTGCCCATTCTTCCACAGTGCTTCCCCGACATGGGCTTTCCACACTTCATCCACTTATGTAATCGCCAAATAATTCAGTCATCCATCAAAGGCTCATACGCTCATCAATCAAACCTTCCCTGTATGCACTCATGCAATCATGCACTCACTCATCTCTCTATTCATCTGCATTCACCAAAGAAATGTAAAATCTTTTGGCTTTGGCAATGCTTGTTCTAATAGCGATTATGTTATATTATATGTCTTTCCTCATTTAAGAATTAAGCTCAGCAGCCTACTGACGAGGGCCACAACAGTTGCTAAAAGCCCGGAGCCTGATTTGTAGGCCACAGGCGAGGGTCTAAGAAGAGGGACTTTAATAACCAATATAGCCTGAGGCAGAAGAGATGCAAAGCTATTAGAAAATGTCACCCACTGATGGTAGAATGCTCAAAAATGAACAAGAAATAAAAAAAAAGATAAGCACTGTAATGCAGGAGTAGATGTTCTACTATAGATAACCGACCTAATTGTTCTACATTGATATGTACATTGGTCAAATCAATCAATGGCACACAAATGGGTTTTAAGGCAGTATGTGTTTCATACACAGTTGATCCTTCTCTTAGTATGTATGAAGTATCTACCATGTAGTCTGCCCAATGAAAAATATATATCACTTGTATATTCAAAGGAACCACATTATTTTCTCTTATTAGAATAAAACTGATCCACATTTATTTGGAATGTGACTTGTGTTTGATAGTTTTACAGCATAAATATCTGTGTCTTTTTGTTCTCTTCTGCATTTATTAAGTCTGTTTCCATAATATTGTCAAGATAGTGTAATAAGAATTATAATAAAATCTTGCAGGAATGAAATCTTATCTAGCTTGGAAAAACCCTCTTGTGACGACCATGTTCCTTGTACAATTGGGGTAGGGCATCTTAGATGACCAGGGTTTAGCCCCTCTGTACTGACTGATATGTTTTAGTTGACAGAGAAAGCAGACATGGGGCCGTATTACACATTATCACTGTTTGCGCCCGGCGCACCTTTCAAAAGCTGAACCGGGCGCAAACAGTGATAATGAGCCCCATTATGGTGTAAGCGCTGTCCCCAGGGGAGCCATGAACTCGCGCTGCCCACTGGGCAGCGCATTATTGTGAAAACACAGAGCAGCTGCTCCGTGTTTTCATAGTGCAGGCGGCACCCGCCTGCACTTTCAAAGGGGTTTAGAGATCCCCTTGCAGGCGGGTGCAGTCAGTGACTGCACCCGCCTGCAAGGGGATGTCTGGGGGATCCATGAGACCTCCTTTACCCCCTGCAGAGGGCTGCTGTCAGGAGTGCGCCACCTTTTAAATGGCGCACTGTCTGTGCGCCTCCTCAGGGCTTCTTTGACTCTGCGCCCGCGTCTGTAATATGGCACAGGCGCAAAGTCAAAGGAATCCCCTCATTTGCATAGGGATCGCCCCAATGCAAATGAGGGAACACCCTCTGTTGATAACGCTGGCGCTTTAAGTGCACCAGTGCTATCGGTATTATAGAAAGGGACGCACAAGCGTCTGCGTCCCCTTCTATAATACCAAAGTGCACCGGGGCGCGCAAAGCGGCCGCAAACGCCCGTTGCGCGCTCGAGGCACCATCTGTAATACGGCCCATGATGTTGGTTGGATTATACATAGAGGAGGGATCCAATGGGCTAACTCGTTATGAAAGTGGATCTTTGGTGAATACAAGAAGCATTTATTCTTAAAGCATTTAGAAGTTGTCCCTTGGAGACGTTCATTGAGTAGGACTGAGGTGCTTAACCAATCAAGACAGATGGTGCAAACATCAGCAACAGGGCAAAGACCTTAGACAACAAAACATTTCTGAAGCAATGGGATCAAAGTGGATGTAGGAAATTGAAATTAAGGGCAAATGAAAAGGCACATCCCAGTGAGGAAAAGAGGAATGCATTTCCATGAACTAGTTAATGGAAAGATCTTGGGAGAGGATGTAGCCTTACGGCTAGAGCGGCTGACCTCGAAGCTGGGAAACCGGGTTCGAGTCTCAGCAACGCTCAGCATCCTGTGATTCTGGGCAAATCACTTAATCTCCCCGTGCCTAACAAAAAAAAAATGAATGTGTCCATCTGTAACAAAACTGGTGCTCAAGTAAAGAGCTCTGATACCCGATGTCTCGGGTCTAGTTCACACTACATAAAACTCTAAAAAAAAAAAAAAAAAAGTAGTCAGAAGTCAACAGTCTAAATGGGATAATTAAATCTCCACTAGCACACGAAACAAAGAAATGGCAACAAAGCCCAGCTTTGCGAATTAGAACCGAACCACATACATGAAAGTGTACGTGTATCTGTAGACATCCCAGATTTTACAAAACTACTGCTGGAAAATCAGCTTTTTAAAAATGTATTCCAATTGCATTTTCAAAGAAATTGTTGTCTTTGGAGTAGCTATTTTGATTAATATAAGCAAATATATGAAAAACAGACATTTTAACAGACTGTTTTTGAAAGGAGGGGTTATTACTCAATCCTTCCCATGTGATGCTTTAGATAATACATGGAGAAACACGGACAGGTTGTGACAGCTACAACAGTCAAACATGCAGTTTATTTCGACATCAACTAAGCAGTGTACAGCAACATCGCTCACCGGAGGACACTGAGCCAGTTTGTCAGCTGCCACCATCTGAACATTGAGGTGCTTTGCTTGAGATTTTCCTCTGGATTTTATGAGCCTCTGTAAAACCTTTTGAAAAATACACAAAGAAATAATACAAAAATAATAAAAATGAAAAACGGCGAACGTAAAGTAGATATATAGTTGAGTGCAGTGACATTATTGAAAATAAAATATGAATTGACTGTTGAAATACAAGTGACAATTGCTTTAGCAGCTTTTAAGAGTAATCATATTTTGCTAGGTTTATGATTCCGTCAATTAGTATAGCAGTGAAGACTTACATATTGTTTTCATTTGAGAATTTACACCACTAAACCTACACATGAGAGAATAATAGAACAGTAGAAGAAATAGATTTTTCAGGGCCTCCACATGCACTTTTCTGCAGCCGAAAAACATTGCAATCAACAGCTGTATGGGTAGCAAAAAAGGCCAGCTTTTTTGATGCCCAATACTACCTGTATTCCTTACACACTGGAAGCTGATTATTCTCAATAGCTTTATCTTAGTGAATTGTTACTGACTCTGCTTAGCAGTCAGTAATCATTAAATGCTTTGCAAATGCAGTCTGAAAGCCTTTAAACATTTGATTTCGCATTGCAAGGACAGGGTGTAATGCCTCTTTGCCGCCGCCGCCCTTCAGTGTGCAACTTGCAAGCACTCGCACTGAAGACACTGCAAATCGCACAGCTGTATTCAAATAGAAATGTCATAGGAAGGAGTCCCACTTTTGTTCTCTCGTGATGTTGGGCTCTCAGAATTCCTATGCATTCAACTTATATATGTGCCTATTTTCGTCACATTCCCCTACAATGAAAATCAAACACATTAATAAGATATCCCCCTAGCCAGCTACACTCATGACATTGTCAAAACCAGTGTCAAAGAAACAGTCCAATCTTGAGAAAAAACCATGAGCCCCTCAATGAAAAGTGTGCTGCGCATCAGTGGAGCATGCCTTTGGCCATGCTTTCTTCAGACCCACTGTATTTACAAATCTTGTCAGCCCCATTATGAGTGACCGGAGCTTACCACACATAGGTGACATGTCTCTGCCAGTACCTAATAAAATCCCCACCTATCACATAATTGCCTGGGGTTTCAGTCCACTAATATCCTACTTTTACCATCACTTCTCCATGGAACCTGGGCGGGGCCTAGTCAGATACGATAGTCATATCTAAGTGACTTCAGGGACCTGTGATCAGGGCATTGCAGTGAGTATTTTCCCCTTGCCAACAACCTAGAAGGCAATTCTCTTGGAATAAGGCCAGGATGCACTTGTTTCTTTGCAGAAACTGACTAACAATACTTCTCTCGATATTCTCTTGCATCCCATTCATGTTCCAGGACAGGGAACCCAATTTTGCAGAATTTTATGCATGCTTTTACCTCAAAAATATTTTCCTCAAAGATTAAGAAAGGGCATTCCACAGGGAATCCCATTTCCCAGGTATGGAATTCTGAGCCACAGGAAACTCTGAACAGGTGAATAGAACTTTGGATAGAAAGTAACATGACTGTCTCAGGCCCTAAAAGTAAGCCGGGAAATGTACTGCGGTCCATCTTTCCAGGCTTACACTTGGTAATGTTTAGGAATTCAAGAAAGTTGGAAAATTAGATATGAGTGGAGGTGGACATCTATCCCTGCATTTTTTCAAATTGTCTTTGTGAATCAGGCCTATTTGTTTTCTCCACAGGGAAAACATATTTCCCCATGGAGAAACCCGTTCCCTTACACTCCTACTAAGTCTGTGAATGATCCATTCCCCTTTGCATCCAGTAAAGGATTAACACCAGCCCTTGGCAACTCTTTCAAAGGTGGAAAGAGGGAATTACAGGAGTTTTGTGAACATCTACAAAGATACATGTTTGTGGGAGTTCACTAACTTCTAAGGCTAACCAGGCCTTTGAATGCCTATTTCCCCACCCCTTAAGTGGGATTTACGGGTGTGGAGAACTCCACACTCTTGGTGGAGATTTCCATATGTGCATGGTCTTACACCTGTTGGAATCCCTTTCTGAATTGTTCAATTGTAAACTGATGGAATTTATTTTTCTGAATTTGAATCATTTTGCTGAATTTTAGACTAACGATCCATCTTACAATTATTTTAGGAAATCGCAATCTCTTAATTTCTTATAACTTCACCCCCAGTAGAAAACAACTAATCTTCTCGGGTTTGAATTGTACACTGAAAAGCAGTCAGCGATGATGTGAAAATGTATTGATGGTAAAAGAAAGGACATACTATTAGTTCATGAAGTAATTGAGTGGTAAGTTCTTGCCATGATGTAGAAAGAGCAGAGAGTCACCGTTCTGAACAACCCAAACAAAAATTGCTCACAAAAAACTGAGTTCCATAAAGCATAATATTTACCTTTGGTGAAGAAATCTTTACATATACTATGATGGGAGCCAGAGAAGTTTTACTAAGTTGTGTTGGGTGATTAATGGTATCAGCATCAAGTACTACCAACTGCAATGTTCGTGCTAATTCAAAGATCCGCTCAATTTCACTCTGAACTTCAGCTGTAAAGGAAAACAAGGGAAAATGTGTATGTTTGTTTCTTAATACCAACATTTAGTAATTTGAATAATAGAGTTATCATATGCAGAGAATTTTACATATCACAAATCTTAACATCAACCCCTTAGAGGCTCACAATACAGTTTCTCCAATCTTGACACCAGGAATCTAATATTCACTTTGGCACTTTATCAAAAGGTATGTGATTCTGGGTAAAACCATTTATATCCGCATGACTGTATAGTACTTAATTATGTAAGACTCATAAATATGGTTGACGTGAAAAACAAAAAAATTACATGATTCTCTTCAGTGCTCCCTATCCCTGTCATCACCTCCTGGATTTAATCAGGTCCATAAACACTATTATATGGTGAAGTCTCTGTAAAGCAAATCAAAGCTTTGTCAAGCTGTATGCACACTATATCAGGGACCAAATAAAATACCCGAATCACTGGTGGGAATAGAGAATTCAAAAGGTCTGAGGAAGGGGATGCTTGAATTAAGATAAGCCACTGGAAAATACTTGGGGCTGCATTCCAGTCCATCGTTTTTTTTGCTTACCATGCCACCTCAGAATAGATCCAACCATATACAAATTAGCTTAGTCCTAAATCCAACAGAACAGTCCCTCCGAAATTGCCAAACCTGGTCTTTTCTGAACCGGAACACGTGGAACCCGAGGCCATTGGAACGATTGAGTGGAATGTAGCCCAGGGAAGTTACCAGTGGCACTCTTGTGTACCTCAGTGCGACACCATATATGCAACGGTTATGCCTAGACATTGGCGCTGTGCTCACTGTGAGATAGTATTCAAGCCACACCCGAATGAAGAGGCGCGATCAGGCCGAAACTGGTATTGCTTTACCTCCTGTTCAGAGGGAGCCTAGCCTGGCAGTTTCGGGCTGGACTGTTCCAATTGGAGCAGGATGAAGACAGATTTGCAGATGGCTGGTTCTTGTCTGAGGTGGCATGATTAGAAAAGAACAATGGAATGAATGCAGCTCAGAGTAATTTCCAATGGCTGGGATTAATTCCACCTATCACTTTTTTGTGTTCCCCAGTATCATAGGTTGGCAAATTGTAGGCGCATGTGTCGGAAAGTGGCTTCATTCCTGTGAGTCACCACCCCCAAGTTTTTTAATTTTTTAACATCTGGCTTTTTTACGTCTTCTGTGAATAAGCCTCACAAAAGGAATTTTACTCACATAAAAAGTCCTGGTAAAATGGATTTGAGCTGCAGCTGTCAGTGCCAACCTTTAAAGAAATGTAATCTACTGTGTACCTCTGGCATAAGGGTCTCTCAACAGATTCCACATGACACATTTTCATGTGCACTTTAGTGCATGCTGAGTGGGAAAGTCAGTCTGCCTCATTCTTGTACCTGCTCATAGGTGACACTGTTGCAAATGATACCGAGACTAAACAGGTCTCAGTCTGCAAACCTTGGTTGAAAAGAAGATGTGCTCCAGTTCGGCACTAAGCGGCTGGATTTTTCCAAGAATGCTGTGCAAAGGGGTTGCAAATCCAGTGGACTGATTCATGGATGTGTCAGTTAAGCAAGGAGGTGTGATGTGGCATCAATGTACTGGGAAGGCAATTCCTATGTTACAGAATCATCCACTTCCATTTTATACCACTGCACAGGAAAGGACAGCTGAGGGAACAGGGGAGAGCATGCAGAATAAAGTAAACTTAACTCAGCAGGCACATCAAAAATAAAAACGAAGCAAAAAGTAAATATTTTTCAGGCAGACCATGGATGCATCAAAAGTTTGGAAGAAAATGGCTCGGGAGAATGGGCACTCCTTTAGTGGCTGTAATTTTGCTCCCTGAGGAATAGGATCACCTGAATAGCTTCTCTTGTGTTATGAAGGGTTGCTTGGAGCAGTGGTTGGCCCACACAAGACCCTGTTGAGGGACAGAAAGTGCAGCCTCTGAGGGGGATGAATCAGTCTTCGACCAAAAGGTGGAGCTTTCATCAAGTCACTTCCAGGGCAGAGCTTTTAAGTTTACCTGGAAGTTTGTTTTGGGTGCTAATTGGTTGCTTGGCAACATAGTGTAAAAGAAGAAATATGCATTTGGACTAAAATGTTTCTGGTTCTTTTTTGTTCAAATGTTATTAATGCCAATAGGTTTGGCTGAGTCATTGTGAACTGGAAATGTTATGAAGTCTTGTTTAAACCCATAGGTAGGTGTTTTTTATTAACGTAATGGTGATTGCCAAATGCCTAATGTCTTTATCATGAAAAGTATGTCAAAGCTATAGACTCGCTCCTTGATAGTGAAAGGAACACATTTAATTTTGCTTGGTAAAATCATATGATATTGGTAATGGATTTTGCATAAAATGTGTTGCTAAACCCAGCAGGCCTGGTTTCATCATAATGCAGGTCGGACTTTCAATAACGTCATAACTTGTCGTACAGATTGCTAGAGGTACATATAGGACAATCATAGTTTTAGGGTGAGGGTCTGCTGGCGTACAAATGAGGCTAGGTGCCTTGGAACAACAGTGTATAGTCTAAGTTTAGCACTGGGTTTAGATGTATTGCAGAATAAATATTCAGTGCATGCTGTGCTTACTTGATGTAAAGGTTGAACATTAATGTAATCTAACCATCTGATCTTTCCAATATGGAGGTGAGTAATTAGCTTGTAGTCAGCTTTTTACTATTTGTCCTCTACGTTTTCATCCAAAGGATTACCAACATCAGGTGCTACTTTATCATTATTGTGACCCTTTCCCAATCTTTAATGTATGTTATCGTTTGTTGTAGATTCAGACACATTGTTCTCAGGACATGTGTAAACCGATGGTGTTGGAACCTGTAGTGACAGTCAGGTGGAAGAGCTGCTCAGTCTCGAAATGAACTGTGGGTGAACTACAAAGTTAAATACATTTGGAAAAAAGGCTACTGTAGAAATACTTGGCTTACCCTTGGTAGCTTGGCACAAGTGACTTTCCTTATTTTGTTTTTTACTTAAGGGTATTAATAAAGGCCTATTCTAGTCTCGTGAAGGAGTGGAGTGCTAGGAACAAGACACATATCCTGGATGATAGGAGAAGTCTGAATTAAGATGAAAGCAATACATATCAGAGTGAATAAGAAAAGGGATGGGATACCAGTTAGGAAGACATCAAAATAGAGAAGATGCTTAAACATTCTGCAGTTGATGATTAATTGGGCCACGGCAGGAAAACAAACTGCTCTAATTGGTGTCAGTGAAGACTCTAGGAGGCAATCAGTCGGAACATTAGACCCTTCCGTGTGTGACAGAACGGGGGACTGGATTGTGGCTAGAAGTTCACAGCTGGGAGAAGGGGCTTCATTTTGTACACCAATGAACCTTAGAACCAAGCTGGCTCTGTGGCTGTTCTTGATGTGATCTGTTAAGGACAGAGATTATTCAGTGAGGAAGGGCAATGATTTGGTAGAAAAAAATGAGGAGGGGAAAACAAATATTGTTGAGTTACTCCAAGCTGAGAGGAAGGATCATTTATTCCTCTGGCAGACTCGGTCTTTGATGAGCTACATTTCACATAAACTGCAGTCATCCAGGTTTCAATAAATTTCAGATAGTATGTGAGTTTATGAATGTCTTTATTACTACAAGCAAATATAAAATGGGATGTCATCAGTGAATTGATAGATGACAATGTCATGTTGACTAAGGAGTATTCCCAACAACTCCAGGTAGGATTTGAACTACTTGGGAGCAAGAATTGACGGAGATTTGGAGGATTCCACCAGCACAAATTCTTTTCTATTGAAAATTTGTGCAGTGAACCCATTTAAAACAGAATTGGAGATGTCCATGAATGATGCGGGAATCTTAAGTGATTCCAGGCAGTCAATAATATCAAAGGTTAATTGATTCTCATTTTCAGTGGAAGAAAAGGCCTGTAATTGGGCATCTGCGGCAGATCTCCTCTGGATCAAGCTGTTTATTTAGTAAGAGGGTGGATTTCATTAGCCTTGAAGGACATGAGAGGAAGTAAGGATTTGATGAGAAATGGTGTAATAAGGTCATCAACAGAGGCAGTCGATTTTAGTGAATGCAGGATTCTAATTGGGGATTGTACTTTTAATAGTTTTAGGAAAGGTCAGGGATTATGTAGATGGGGTATGTGAGGTTTACATTTGATGAGGTGAAATTGTTAGCATTGTGTCCGATTATTTTGATTTTCATAACAAAATATTATTTGATATTAGAGGAGTTCTGCTCTGAATGCAAAATAGGTATTACCGGAAGAGGGTTGCAACTGTGTTTGACTGCTATTAGTAATGAATAGCTTTCACTGTAAGCCTTAAGGATGGTATCTGGGTAATAACGTAGCTTTGGTGGTTGCAGAGATTATTTGTATGTCCTGTGTGCTATTCTCAGTGTGACAAGAATTCCTAGGGATTTGGATTTTTCAAGTTTGCTGATGTGACTTTTATTAGCAGTCAGTTACTATGGGTACTAATGTGCACAGTGCTTTGGCTTGCCTCTTCTCATATGTAATGGGACATATATGTCTTAACATCTCATTATTGATAGATGTGTGCCAGGGTCAGTGTAGCGGGTAGAAGGGAATGAAATTACAAGTTCCAAAGAGTCTTGAACAAAAAAATTCTTATATGATTCTGTGGTAAATACATATAGATTTGGTTGCCCCCATTAGGTGGGTGCCTTGGAGGTTCAAAATGAAAAGTATTTGCCATTCTAGAGGAAGCAGCCAATACTTGAAAAACACAAAAAGGCAGAGATAACCAGGCTAAGGTTTTTACCCTTAGAATGAGTAAGAATGGAGACCTGGTATGTTATTTGGAGTAATTTAATACTAACAAGAATGTAATCTTACATGCCTTTAATGTTGTGGTCCGCTGGGAGGTTGAAGTTACGAAGGTAAATGATATTGGGTGAAATATTGTTTTTGAAGAGATGAAGTCCAAGAAGGCAGAAATGAAATGTTCGTGGTATCCAGAAGGGGAGAGATAAGATGGACTGTGGCGCAGAAGGCAGGACTGCTAACCCTTTTTTGGGGTAATTCCACGCTATATAAAACTCAATTCATCAAATCAGTTGATGTATAAGACATGATTTCAAAAGAGGAAAGAAAGGATGGTAAAACAAAGCATTATCTGGATGGTGATTCCATGTATAATAGCAAAGTTGCACTAGTTTTGCATGGGAGTAGTTGTGGTTGAAAGTATAATTGTCTGGTAAGAGTTTGTCAAAGACAATAGCTGTAGTACGGCAGAGAATAGCTTGGTTGTTGAGGGAGATTAGGCCAGCAATATCAGATGCATGACTGTACAGCAGGTGCTAATGAGTGTGAGGGGAAAGGGAAGGAGCAAAGGTGGGATGTATGTATAGTGTGCTATGATGTAGATTCGATTTTTATGATAAGTTGAGGGGATGTTGTGATGTTTGCTAGAGTGAGATTGGTGAGTTGAGTGTGGGGTGTTGGGAAGCCCTCGTACTGTGTACCATTACTTCTGTGGGTGAAGAATTTCAAAGTCCCTACTTCACAAAAAGCTGTATATCCTTCTCCTGCTTGCTCCCACAGTTCCCAACCTTTCAGTACAGATCCATAGAAGGCAGAAAGAGGGACAGTCTTTTCAACCATTTCATTCAGCCAGGGCACCACCCACTGCCAAGTCCCACCTGGCACTGATGGTTCTTCTTGCAGGACCTTGAGTCCTATTCTCTCTGTGAACTTCTGCTTCCAGGACCGTTAAGAATTCCTTTTAGTTATGGCAATTCAAGTGGAAGCAGGTGTCCCTCAGTCCTTCAAATGAACCAAGATTATGTTTTTGCAGTCTCTTCTGGTCATTTTTAGGTTCCAGAAGCATTCTGATTACCCACTTGTGGGAGTCCTGATTTATAAGGCTAACCACCGAATTACTGAAGAATTTCCACACTGTTCCACCTCTATTTTTCAGCATATTGCACATTTTGTGGAGTAGGCTACCCCAGGGATCATCATTTCTAGCTTTTCCCAAATGGTGGAAGAGCAGCTCAGGCCAGCTGCCGTGTTTGGGGTCTGCACCTCGGTTCACCATTCTAATCAGACACATCATTCTCCCCTCAAAGAGGAACTCCCTCAAACTGGTCACCCTAATAGTGCGGTGCCAATATCTGTATGGGAAAGCTGTCTTGAGAGGCCCATTGCTACCAGAACAAGATTAACAAAATTTTGTCTGCCTTAGTGTTGGACAGTCACGCACAACTTCACTTATCCCCTCGCAACCCCTGCTAAGTATAGGTTTGGGTGTCCATAGCAGGGACCTTTGAGCAAAACGCCACTGTCTCCAGACAAATTAATAACTATACAAGTATTCCACACCTTTTTATAGGGCTTTGGGCTGAGATTTCCACTGATTAATAAAATGTTACAAGAATGAAAATTCAATTATGGTCCTTGCTCAATAGCTTTGAACAGGATTCTTAAAAACAGATCATCGCTGCCAGGTATATGCTCCTATGGTCTACATTATAACAGCACTTTGGTGCCCTTGTTATTACTGAAACGGGAAATTTAGGTTACTACTGAAACATGGCCACTGGCATAAATTACATGTATCACTTCTGATGATTACACAATTGAGCCTTTTGAGCTTCAGTTTGCACTATACGGTTGACCTATTAATTACACATGCTGGTCTTAACATGTTAAAATTGTTTAGTCTGACATGCTAATACGGAGGTCGTATCTGCCACACAGCTCTTTATCAATCCTGTTGCCATGGGTTTTATTATCTTGCATGTGATGACAGAGAGCCACTCTGCAACCCACACTTTCATGCAACTTGTACGATGTTGCTTGCTTTAATATGGACGTATCTAAAAGCCAAATACGGCCACTGGTACTGTAGTGTGGTTTGTGGCCTCATTGTCTACATTGCGAAGGTAGCTTAGGCCTGGCTGCCATGATGCCTTTTTTTTGCACACGTTACTCTGTGACTTTGTTTTTATAGACTCTGCTTGTGCCCGGCTATATTAGAACTGTCTGCCTTTTTGCCTTTCACCTTTTCTCATGTTCTTTGTGGGTTTCGTCTGCACACCATGTACAAGGTCGAAAAACAACGTCCCTTGTTATTGCTGATCTGGTCAGCCCCTCGCACTTAGACATAACACGAAATACAGCTGCACTGGAGAAATTCATGTGCTTTTAATATTGTGATCTCCCTGTTGGTGGCACTTGGAGAAAAACCTTTCCAGGGAGAAGAGCTGTGCTTGTCTGATGATGTAAACCTTGCATCTAGATATTGAGGTATGGGGGTCCGCCTGACAAAGCCCAGAGGTCTTCTATTTTTTATAATAAACTAGTTACTAGCACGGGGAGGGTGGTAAGGCAATTTAGCCCTAGATCCACAGTCTTTATAAAATGCTGTCCCCGTTTGTATTCTATGGAATTGTAACCATGCTTATTATTTTATCGTTATGCATTATGCTGATAGTACTGGCACGTGTACTTTATCTTAGAGCACGATAGTTGAAATAAACATTTTAAACTATACAGTGTCTCTTATTACGCACGTTGTGGACAAGTATGAGTGAGTAATGAAAGAGTGTTCTTTCTCCCGCGATTCCTGAAAGAGTCCGTGTTCTGGGATGTCTAATCATTGGTAGCTTCGCTGTAGTACGGAGAACGAATGAGATGCTAAAGCTAGTCGGATTGGGATTGTGGGTACTAAGGTGCATGGTTGGTACACCACTATACACAGAGGTCCTATTTTCCTGTGCATAGCTCTGTATATGTGCAGAATCCCCGCAACAGTACATTCCAATCAGTTGTCATGCTTTTGAAAGCAGGGCACGCGTAGTGGTAGGGTCACATATAATGAAAGTTATTCAGCACAGTCTTACTGCCCACAGGTCTGTATCTGTAAATGCCAGATACTTAACCAAAAAGATGAGGAACCCACACAAAAGATGGATTTTCCTACTGATCGCTTCATGCCAGACTGGGGGCTTCAATTTCCAAGGTGTCAACATTACAAACGTTGAAAGCAGTTCTATAGATCGCCCTCCCATTCTAGGATGACAGGACTGGGCACCCATTTAGGACGCTTCAATGTGCATGTTTGTGGAGCCAACATTAAATGTGAGTACATTCTAATACCCAGGTAGTTTAAAACCTCCATCATTTCAATTGGTCCCAGGTTCGGAGTGATACAGCTTCTATTTTAAAGGACATTTTTTGTCATAAGCCCCATCTGTCATGAAGTGGAGCACTGGAGTACCTTAATCCCGTCTAACTGGGCATGTTTATAACTACATATATTAATATATACAATAAAAATGAGGCAAGTCTACATTCTTGCTATACTCCTTTCTCAATAAGGAGAACCTAAGCTATGTGGGATGTTTCCCTGTTGCACTGTAATTATTGTATAATGGCATTACACAGTTCAGCAGGATATATATAGGTCATAACTAATCTTGTCCGTATGCTACACACTTATTTTCTAGTTACTGCCGAACATGCTGTTTTTAGTGCATTAAGGCCGAAACAGCCCTTTGCATTCTTAAGAAATCACAAATGTTCACAACAAAGCACGGATGTGAAACATTGATTCGTCTTATTCATTTCCGACATAAAAAAATTAATATACTCTTTGTTCATGATGTAAGTGAGGAGAAATAAACTTGAAGCAGTTCATTAAAAGTCAAAGACAGCCCAATGAGAAGAAACTTTGACTGACATCAATGCACATCTAGCGGTCATGTATATGTATTAAACTGAACATGAAAGGTGTGCTTTAGTCTGAATTCCTACAGATAACATTGAAACTTTGTTTAATTTGGAAAACAAATGTTAGTTGTAAAAACATGTAATTTCAGTCTATTAAGGAGGCGGTCAATATGAAGAATGAGCAGTTAATGCTACACCTGCTTGAGAGTTATTGCTGAAACCATGTAATTTTTAACAAAGATATAATGTCAAACACGTTTCTTTCTATAAAAAAAAAATGCATTTTAACGATTAAGAATTTAAGTACAAAAGAAGAAAACTGGGGACTTTCTAAACACATAATATTGTACTACCAGGTTTCTACATAACATTCTTCAAAATGATATTTTGTAAACCTCAAGTGATAGATATTTCGGGTACTTACCTAAACTTGACCTTGTGTTAGATCTTTCTATTATTGCATGTTTACTAGGATTGTTTAATACTGAACGTTTGGCAAGTGAGATGTCCGCTGTAACCCGTGTAATCGATATCCTATTGGAAGACAAAGAGAGAGCATTTCACGTAAAACTTTGCATAATGTAAATTATAACAAACCAGTGACCACTCTGTATTCCAAACTATGGTAGTACTACATGGCTATCATTTAGTGAGAGTTTAAGGCAGAAAGAGAGAAGTCCTGTTTATAGGGGACTAGGGTACTTTGCGAGATTTAAGCGTTTGAAATGCTCAATTCAATTCTGTTAGTGCGTGCATTTGAGCTTGCCCTTGCTGCAAATAATTCCTACCTTGTGTATGGTTGAAGCAGAAGAAGTAATAGAGATAGAACAAACATGTTTAGATTGAGTTTTAAATCCACTGTTTAAGACTTGAAAAGTGGTCTGCCTTATTTCTCTTTCTGTTTCCCTTATTATCTCAGCGGCTTCTCTTGCTGAGTCAGCCCTACTTTCTTGTATGGCTGCAAAATTAAGGTGGCAATGAATGTTTTTCTCTTGAAGTATTTGGCCTGGAACTAAATTATACAAATCCATTTTACCACATATTTTCAACATAAGTTTTATTTTTAACAGAACCAGGACTCAATTGTGACAGCCACCGATGGTACAGCTTGCCTATTATATGTGTAAAAACCAGCCACATGATGCTTTGTTTTTGAGAGGTCAATCAACACCTTCCGGCTCTTCTTTGGTTTAGGAAGTGGTGGCAAGATTATGGTGAGAGTACCTTCCACGGCAAAAACTGTGATCTGGAAGACAATCCAAATGGCACTTTCTCAAGAATCTGTTCCTGGACTAGTTCTCCCACTTTTGGGAGCTACCCATCGAAGGCAACTATATTTTAGTCGCAGACAAGTCTTATTTGCAAGTTTCTCTTGCAAATCTTTGATGCTCTGCAATAGATGGATATGTGAGATGAGATCAGATGAATCAATCAGTGACTCTGCATTCAAGAGAACTCTATGTCGAGCAGGTATCCTGAAAAGTATTTCATATGGTGTGCAGCCAATTAGTACACCCATACCGAAACTGAGTGCCCACTGCGCCTGATATAGGTTATGCTACTACAACAATTCTGTATTGAATACCCTAGCAGTCAAGGCTTTTTAAGCGTCCTATTGGCTGGCTCATCAATTGTGTTTGGTTCGGGATGGAGGGGGTGCAAGAATAACAGAGGTACTTCTAGAGTAGACATAGCATCAGTAAATGCCTTAGTGGCAAACGTTGAGTCGTTTTCTAAATGACATGTATGAACTTATCCCATTACAACTAGGCACAGCAAGTCTTTTATTACCACTCAGTGGTAGTTTTTTTGGCCAAACCCACATAAATCATGCTCATAGATCAACCACCATCAAAATATATTTGTAATGAGTTACACTTGGCAATAGGGAAATGTGGTCGAGGTACACGACACCAAAGGGATTATTGGATATCGTAAGAAAAATAGGCACAAATCTTATAGCAGGAGTGGGTTTCAACTGGTGACAAATGTTATATTGCTATATGCATCTTTTAGCATTTTCCAATAAATTTGGCTACTAATGTCTTTGTTGTAGCATTGATGTTGTAGCACTGATAAAAGCATGAGCCAACGCTTAACCATCATGAGCTTCTTTGATAAGATATAATCAAAGTTTTTCATTAGGAATATGTCTATTCTCTATCACTGGTATAAAAACACATGAACATTATCTTTGGAGAGGCTATAGAAATATTTATAGGGGATACCTTTAAGGGGCTTTTCCCCTCACATTGTTGCCTGTGTTGTCGCCATATCTGCATCGATTATCATTTTAGATTGTGTCACAGCAGCAACCTTACAAGTGTGCGCCTCTGCCTTTGCCATCAAATCAGGTGCAAGTACTTTTTTGGTTTAACTTTTTTTAATTAAGTAATGGTCTTAACACATATCATCACCTACAACCCAAAGGCAGGCGAGGTTAAGCAGTTCATCAGAAGTCATTGGCAGGACTACGTTATCAACAATTAAACTTTAACATGCCCACCCCGATGCTGTACATGGGTGTAGTAGTGTTCCTATGTTGGGAATAGCATGGCGAAGTAATCTAGGTTTTAAGTTGGCTAAGACGTGCTACTTATGTGGAGAGAGGAGACACGTCCATCCACTCGAGATAAGACACAGTTCTTTTAGATATTTGGGGCACGTTACTTCTCGGAAATCCCAAGATTGGATGCGTATGATGGGGTCGGGATGGATTGCTGGGTAACCATCTTCAACTTTTCCATTGCCATGGTTTTCCAAAGGCGGCTCATCCAGTAGTGAAGTGTGGGTACCATGTTCGTTCCTCATAGTTCCAGTATGCTCTGAATAGCTGTAACTAAAGTCATGGCTATCCGTTTCCCACTTATTGAGTTTGGGGATCATTTAAGTGGGTATGGTTTGGCCATGCACTTTACTTTTTTTTAGCAAGCATTCCTTCACTTTTATTGGCCATTGCATACTGTATGTTTACCAAGGTAGCATGTCCTATAAAGCAGGCACCTTTCCCTAAAATTGTTACCCTTTATCTATTTCCCCTTGGAATCTCTGAATCGATTCATGCGCTAATGTGGTAGGTCTCCATTGTAACCTTGTACACACAGTAGGAATCTGGTGCCAATCCTTTGCCTTCACAGAATACATATCCTAAGAAGTTTATGTTAATGATACAATCTTTGATTCGTGAAAATGTATTTTATATCTGTATCGAGATAAAAAGGTCACTATTCTATCCACATTTTCTAGATGCTACTTTAAATCATCATCAGTAATATATATGTCATCGATTTACAACACTTCAGAATCATCTTGTACGATCTCATTTATTCTAGCTGCAAATAGACCAGGGCTATTGTTATACCCCTGTGGGAGCCTGTATAACCATTATCAAGACCACCAAAATGTAAAGACAGTTAAATATTGCAATTCACACACTTTCCTTTGGCTACAGAAATCATTAGCAAAGTAGTTTTCTACGTTTTCCTAAATAAATTAGTCATCAGTCCAGTATTGTGAATGTGTGGCACCACATGTGTGCATGTATGCAAGTTCTAATTTGTACAATCCAGTACAACTGTATACGACTTGTCCAATTTTAACATCAGAAAATAGAGAAGTGTACATGGTAAATTGGCAAGACACTATCATACTCTAATACTGTGATCCAGGATGGCCTTTAAATCACACGTTTCCTCTGGTATTAATGTACATTGACCCTATACCTGTAGTTCACAATAAAGGGGAACCATATGTGGCACAGAATCTCTATTCCCCCCTGATTTCTATACAACACCAGAGCTTGCTTCAAAGCCCAATCATATGCATATTTATCATCTGAAATCCCCAGACACCAAAGAGGAAAATGCTTCAAGTATTACCCCCTCTGCATGAGGTTTATCTCTTATAAAGAGTGGAGGCCAATCCTCCTTAACTAGAATGATGTTATAGGCGCCCGATAAATATGATCAGAATGCTGCTTTTATTGTGTGCAATAGATCATTCTCTATGTGCATTTCTACACTATAAACTCTATACGTGTTTTTATCAGAATACATTGATCATCTGGAGTTGTAACCAGATACGCTTTGAGAATCCAGCGAACTATAGTTACTAGCACTGCACTGTCCAGAAGGGCTTCTGTCCATGTCCCATTCTGCAGATGTACTCACATTGTCTGTGGCATGCTTCTTTTTTGGCAAACCAGCAACTTTCTTCATCTCACAATTACTTTTCAATCAAACCTTTCTCTTCTTTCTTTACTTTATGCTAAATATCACGATTGTCCTTTCTCGCTCTTCTATTTTGTATACTTGTCTTTTATACAACACTCAGATCGTCTGCTCCTTTCATCTTTTTCTGAACATCTACTGTCTCCAGAGTCCTGGGAATAATGGGTAGAAGTATACTTATATGCATCTGGCTTTCTAATTTTTTCATGGTCACTCAAATTATAACCACCCCCACTGGATTCCTGCTGTGAAGAATATCTGGTGCTGCTTTTTCTCCTACCTTTTTCTTGGTTCCTGGAGCTTTCTCCTTTGCTGTCCACTCAGTCACAGTTTTAGACTTGAGCTGCAGCTTTACAGAATGAGTATCCTGGGTGTTTTGGCAGATTAATTTATACATTTCTACAGTAAATTATTAGACCTGGCATCCTTGGCGTGGTCCCCCTCCCTTGTTTTGCCTTCAACCCTCCTGTTTTGCTGATATTGTTTTTGCTGGGTTTAGAACTCTACACACCTTACCCCTGCTAACCAGTGCTAAAGTGCTTGTGCTCTCTCCTTAAAAGATGGTAGAATTGGCTTATACCCAATTGCCATATTTAATTTATTTGTAAGTCCCTAGTAAAGTGGCACTACCTGTGCCCCGGTCCTGTAAATGAAATGCTACAAGTAGGCCTGCAGCACTGATTGTGCCACCCACTTAATAGCACTTTAAACATGTATCAGATCTGCCATTGCAGCCTGTGTGTGCAGTTTTAAACTGTTACGTCGACCTGGAAAAATAAACCTTTTGCCAATGCCCAAATCTTCCTTTTTAATACATGTAAATCAGCCCTGGGGGTAGGCCATGGGCAGCCCAGAAGGCAGGGTGCAGTGTATTTAAAAAGTGGGACATGTACTTTAGTTTTACATGTCCTGGTAGTGAAAAACTCCTAAAGTTGTTTTCACTACTGCATGGTCTACCTGCCCTATAAGATAACATTGGAGCTACCTTATTACATATATTTAGCTGTAATTTCCAAATGGGAACAGGTAACCAGTACATGCCTGGTGTCTCTGCAATTGTTATAAAAAATCCTCTGTCATGGTAAGGTTGAACTTTAAATTACAATTTTGAAAATGCCACTTTTAGAAAGTTGGCACTTTCCAGAAAAAGTTTCACAACAAATATTTGTGCTCCTCTTTAATCACCTTTGCTCTCTATCTACATTTTAGCCAACTAGCCCCCTTATTCTGCCCTCAGAATTCTCTCTGTTTCCACCTCACCTCTGTTTTATATCCAATGTGCCAATGACAATTGGAGAATTGGAGAAAAATGTCCACAACCTTTTTTTTTTAAAGTTTCTTTAAGTTTGCAGCAACAAACCCACACAATACCACGTTCATCTTGATATTTGGCAAGATGTGAAATATCCCAACCTCGGAGTCATTTCGCCCAGCTTCTCATACATCCGGTCTTCGCTCCCCTTCCCCTCTGCCGTTCATGTCCAGCCCAAATAGTACCACTTACCCCCCTCCCCCTTCTTATAGGCTTACAGTATGTTCCGGTATTGCTGCTATGGTCCCCAGATCTTTTCCCACTTTGTGGGGTTTCCCTTCCTTTACAGACCTGTTTCTCTGCAAGTATACACCACTCAATGTCTTCTTTCAATACGTTTACCCTGGGAGGGGTACTTGCTTCTTACCTCCACACCATGTTTCTCTTCGCTATGGTGAATCGCACCATCACCAATGTTTTGAAGGGTTTTGGCATGTCCAAATCATCCCAGATGTTAAGAACCAGTGTTTTAACCTCTCCCCTTATTAATTTCCTTGTGGCTTTCTGTAAATCCCAGTACCGTTGTAGATGAGCACAAATCCAAACAATATAAATGAAATCTCCCACTTCACCACATCCCCTTACACAACTGTCCATTTTGGCATGTCCCATCTTGTACAGCGTACTACTGGTGTTGCATAAGCGATGCACTATTCGTAGTTGTATCAGCTGAAACCCTGCTCTAATTGCCACGTCCCTGGAAGCCATGAGTGCCTCCTCCCAGTCCCTGTCCTCCAGCATGCTCAAATCTCTCTCCCAGTCATACATTAGTTTAGACATTCCATCTGTGGAGTTGTAGATTAAGTTTTATGTATCAAAGAGATTTAATTTTTTGGCAAAGGTGCACTCAGCACCCTGTCTTCCAATGGTGAGGCCTCCTCAATTATTGTGCCTTTAGGAGTGTGTCTGAGTTTCAGGTATTGGAAGACTTTTGTATATGCCAGTTGGTGTTCCCTCGTAAGTTTGGGCAGGGACATCAGTCCATCTTTGCTGCAGACGTACTCTAACGTGGCAATGTTTACCAAGTCCCATATGGCAAATTCCTCCAGGGGACCCACCTCTCTAAGGGCATCGCTATTCCTGAGCAAAGTATGTAATGACAGTTTACTGTCCCATTTCAGATTTCTAGTTGCTGGTCTACAAACCCTCGCTGCAGTGAGGGTATGTCTTGGCAACTTTATGTAGGGTCTATTACTATATGGTACGGCCAGGTAACAAAATGGCTTCTTACCAGTAGGAGTAGTTTTGCAGCTTGAAGTGTTTTCTGGATTCACATGTTGGGATTGTCCTTTTTTTTGGGGGGGGTGGGGGGGGTGGGAGAGGGGTGTCATCGACTACCATTTGTTGGTATGCCCATCCTGTGTGACGTCACATCAGACGGTGCACCGGATGTTACTTTATCTTCAGATTCTTTTTTTCTTTCTTTCTGGGTATGCTTCCTCTTTGTTCCTGTATCTTCCCCACCTGTTTACGTTATCTCCCATTTCCGGGGAGGTGGGTTGGTCACATGCGAATCCAGAACTCTTCAACCTGCAAAACTACTCCTACTGGTAAGTAAACATTTCATTTTGCAGCATCACTCTTTTTCTGGATTCACATGCTGTGCATTAGATTAAGTAGCAGTATCACCTCATGGATTCATTGGAATCAAATGAGAAAGTGTTTAGCAAACAGCTGTTGTGGTACTTTTTGTCCCACCTGTACTTCTTTGTTAATTTGGATGTCCACATAATAATGTTTTGCAAAGGTGTGTGGCGATGGGCATGTTGCTGCTGCACAGATTGCATCTATCAGTATTTTTGCTAGGGAACGACAGTGTTGAGTGGGCTCTTGGGAATGTGGGCAGTGTCATCCCTGCCCTAGAAAGCCAGTCTGCATTGTTTCTACAATCCATCTTGAGATTGTCCCCTTGGTCACTGGGGAGCCCTTGGTTGCCTTGGCAAAGGAGACAAACTGGTTTCCTTTACAAAACCTTTCAGTTTTTTCAAGATAGTACATTAAAGCCCTTCTTACATCCAACATGTGTAGGGCTCTCTCGGTCTGTGTTTTATGTTCTTTGAAGAAATCTGGAAGCTGTATAATTTGGTTCCTGTCTTGTTAGTGCCTGTAGTTTGCCTACTCTTTGTAGCGATGTGATTGCGATTAGAAATACTGTCTTGAGCGTTAGTGATTTTAGAACTGTTCTGTGCATAGGTTCAAAGGACTTTGTCATTAACTGCGTTAGCACAGTATTTAAGTTCCACAATGGTGCTGGAACTGATCTTGGCGAAGCAATTCTTTTAGCTCCTTCTAGGAATCTCTTCGCCTTTGGGGACCTGAAGAAGCGGATACATGACGTGTCCCTGGTGTAGGCTACTATTGCTGCCAGGTGTACCTTTAAGGATGAATAGGTTAGCCTGGTATCTAGCAGATGAGTGAGATACTTTAACACAGTTTCTTGTTTGTGCATCAGTGAATGTATCTTTTCCATTTTGCACAGCATTTTAATGTAGTAGTCTTTCTTGCTTCCTTAAGGATTTCCATTGTTCTGGGCATCAGTTGGAGGTGTCCAGTTCTAAATATTCAGGAGCTATGCTGCTAGGCTAGAGTTTTGATTGCTTTGGGTAGAACACTCTCCCCACCTGCATTGTTAGCAGATCCTGTTCTGCTCCGATTGTTATCATTTCTCCCCTGGACATCTCTAGTAGGTCTGAGTACCAGGTTTGTCTGGCAATTGTGATGCTATGAGAATGAGATGCGTTCCTGGCTGTCTGGCTTTCTCTAGTACTTCGGTATTAGGGGAATTGGAGGAAAGGCATAAGGAAATCTCCCTGACCAGTTTATTGACAGGGCATTCCCCTCTGATTGGTGGTGTTGAAACCTGGAGGTGAAATGTTGGCATTGTGTGTTTTTTGCTGTTGCAAACAGGTTTATTTCTGGTCTCTCCGAGTCTTTGAATATTTTCTCCAGTGTCTGTTGCTTTAGTTCCCATTCGTGGGAGCTGCTTTCTTGTCTGCTTAGTCTGGCCACCTCTATGTTATCTTTTCCTGGTAGGTGTACTGTTTGCAGTGTGATCTTTCTTGGTGTTGCCCATTCGTAGATCTCTTGTACTAGCTTGATCAGTGTGAATGATTTTGTTCCTCAAATTTGTTGAGATAAAACATTGTTGTTGTGTTGTCTGTTTGCATCAGTACAGTTGACCGGTGATGTGTGTTTGGAATGCCTTCAGGGCTAGGAAAACTGTTTTCATCTCCACGTAGTTGATGTGCTTCAGCGCATCTGTGTTGTTCCATTATCCCTGTTCCTTCAGGTTGCCTGTGTGTGCTTCCCAACCATTGTGGGATGCATCTGTTTTGATGGTCACTGTTGGTGTTGGTGTCTTGAATGGTCTCCCTACTGTCACGTTTTTGGATTTCCACCATTATGCTTCCTTTTTTACCTTTGCTGTGATAACCACTAGATCTTCCCAACTCCCGGTGGCTTGTGACCATTTGTTGCTTATCCATTCTTGGAAGGTCGCATGTGCAGTCTTTCATGCATTGTAAGCGGTATGCATGATGCCATCATGCCCATTAGTTTCATGACTGTCCTCACTGTCAAAGGCTGCCCCTTCTGGTATAGGTGAACTTGCCCTGTGATCGCCTTTGCCCTCTTCGGGACAGGGTATGCTCGGGCTGTCCTTAAGTTTAGGGTCGCTCCCAGAAACAAGTTTTCCTGTTCTGTGGTGATGACTTTTTGTGGTTTATTGAGGAACCCAGACGTTCTAATGTGGTGATTACTGTTTGAATGTCCTTTTGGCATTTCTGTTTTGATTTCGCCTTTAATAGCTAGTCTAAGTATGGGTATACATGAATACCTTTTCTTCTTCGGTGTGATGCAACTGCAGCAAGGCACTTTGTGAAGACGTCTGGCGCTGATTTTATGCTGAATGGCAGCACTGTGAACTGGTAGTTCACCTTGTCTAATACAAATCAGAGTTACTTTTTCTATTTTCGATTCATTGGGATGTGTAGATCGGCGTCCTTTAGATCTAAGGTGGCCATATAATCCCCTTTTCTTAGAAGTGGTGTAACTCCTTGGAGTGTTGTCATCCTGAAGTGTTGAGTACAAATTAATTTGTTTAAGACTCTGAGGTCTAGGATTGGTCTCGGGGTCAGATCCTGTTTTGAGACCAGGAAATAAGGAGAATAGTTTCCTTTGATTATTTCCCTTATTGGCATACTTTCGATGACTTTCTTTTGTAAGAGTTCTCTCACCTCTTTCTTTAGTAGTATGATATCTTCCCATTAAAATGTTTTCATTTTGGGGGAATTTGAGGTGGTTCCTTGATTAGTTCTATGCAGTAACTGTGACTTATCATGTTCATAATCCGTTTGTCTGAGGTGATGTTTTCCCACTCCTGTGGGTAATTTCCTATTCTGCCTCCCACTGGTGTTATCTGGGGGCAGGGATTGTTGGGCAAGATGTTGCTTGCTGCTCCTCCCTGAGGAGTTTGTCCCATTCCCCTTCCTTTTGCACAAAAGGGCTGCCTAGTTGGATGTTGCCACTGTTAGTGCGTGGTCTGCTGTGTGGCTTGGTGTGAGCTGCCTTGTGATTGCTTCTGTTGTTGCCCCGGTGTGAAAGGTGCTCTGCAAGTGGGCCTTCGGGCTGTGTTTCCTCCCTTTCTAAATGAGCCTTTGTATTGTGCAGCCCCCATTGCTTTGGCAGTTTTGTTGTCCTTTTTTAGTTGTTGTAAGGACTCATTGACCGCCTGGCCATAGAGGACGTCTCCTATAAAGGGCATATTGATTATGACGACTGGTACCGCTGGCTTGAACCCAGACACTCGGAGCCAGGCATGTCTCCTTAGTGTTGTGCCTGTGCAGATCTGCCTGCTGGCAGTGTCTGCAGCATCCAAGGCTGATTTCAGGTATATGTTGGCTGTGTTTCGCCACTCTTGCACAATTGACTTAGCCCCCTTTTTGTACTCGTCTGGGTGGTGTTGCATGAGGGACTCAATCTCGTCCCATTGTTGGTGACCGTACCTGTTTAACTGTGCATTAGAGTTGGCAATCTACCACTGGGTTGCAGCCTCTCTCTCTCCATCTTCCTCCCCACCATGTCAAGCCTCTTGCTCTCCTTTCCAGGTGGTGGGCCTATGGAGGTTCGTTTTCTTGCCGTTTTTACAATAATCGAGTCAGCAGGAGCGTTTCCCGTACGTATTTCGGGTCTTGAGTAGATGGCTTGTACATTTTTTCTACTCTGGGAGTAACCGCCTTTGCATTGGCAGATTCCCGAAATGCCTCCTTCCCTTGATCCAATATGCTGGGTAGCATTGGAAGGTATAGGTTCCCCTTGTGGCTGGCATTAGGGTCTTGAGGAGAAAAGAAGAATTTCCCTTTTCTTCCTCCAGCTGGACTCCATATGTTTCAGCAGCCCTTTTTATGAGTTTGTTGTACACGTAGAGGATGTCTGGTGGGGATAGTCTCAAAAAGTAGTTGTTCACTCCTTTGGGAGATTCAACGTCGAGAACGTGCCACGACTCTTCGTCGAACACTGTTGCCTCTTCGGTCTTCTCGAGTTCGTAGAATTCCTCTTATTCTTCTTCATGGGGCTCTGGTGTTGCTGAAGCCTTCAAGGCAGAGTGGTCGTCCTTGATGCCGAAGTACATTGATGGCTTGGGTGGGATCTGAAAATCCTCTAAGGAGTCATCAAACTCCTTCTTTTCTCTCTCTTCACCTCAAGCATCTTCACTTCTGCTTCGAGCATCAGCCTCTTCTTCAGCGTCAATGGTTCTGTCATCTATGAAGCCTTGGTCTTTTCTCTTGCTCCCTCCGAAGCAGATGGAATCATTGAGGGCTTCAATACAGTCTTGCCTGCATCAGTATCCCTCGCTTGAGATCCATCTAGCCTCTTTGTTTTCGGCTGACCTTCGCCGGTTTCTTCACTGCCTGTTTCTTCTCGGCGTCGGTCATGTATGCTTCGACGTCTGATCCTTTGCCATGAACTGTCTCGGCTTCCTCGACGTTGTCGTTATCGTTGCTAGACAGGGCGATATCCTTTGGTGGAACCTGCGTCCTCTGAGTGCTGGACATGGTGGTGTAGTGTTCCAGTCTCTGTCTTTGGCCTACCTAAAGGGTCTGTGGTACGAACGCAGCACAGGCCTCGCAGTCCTCCTCTCCATGGTCCTTTGGGAGACGGAGGTTGCAGATCTCGTGGGGGTCTCTTTGCGCAAATTTGTGGTGCCAGCTCGGGGCAGAATTTAAAGGAGATATTTTCCATGTCCCCTACCTGCCCTCATTCCTTGACCACGTGGCTGGTACCTGCGGGGTCCTCCGTCGGAAGCAAGCAAGAAGGGTCCCCTTCTCTCTCGTCATCTCTTTTTGCAGTCTTCGGCGAATCATTCAATTTTCTTCCCAAAAACTCTAATTTTCGAAACAACATATGCAGCTCCTTTGTTGCATCCAGACCCAATGGTGGTAAAAAGAATCTGAAGATAGCGACTATGCACAGGAAGATCCGGGGCGCCGTCTGACATCACACAGGGGACGGGCATACCACCAAATGGTGGTCAACCATGCCCAAAAAGGAAAAAAAAGAAAAAAGAAAGGACAATTCCGGACTCAACCACTAGATGACGGAAAAATGCACAGCATGTGAATCCAGAAAAGGATTCATGCTGCAAAACCTCTGCCCCCCTATTGCCAGAAAATTTCACCCAGTGGTTTGATTACCACATTACATACAAAACCCACGGACAAAAATAATGCCCTACACTACAGAAGCTACCATCCCAGAAACCTTAAGAACAATTTGCCATTTGGGCAATTTTTACGCATAAGACGTAACTGTTCGAGAAGGGAAGACTATGAGTTACATGCAGAAGCACTCGTCAACAAACTCTTGGAAAGGGGATATCCCAAGAAACTGTTAAAACATTCTCTCAAAAGGGCATGGTTCACCCCCAGGGAACATTTGTTAACTAAGAAAAGCAGACCACCGACTGACCGCATTGTTTGTGTTTCCACGTTTGGGCCCTACACACAACCTGTGAAGAAATTTATACGTAACAACTGGCATTTGATTGAAGGAACCATTCCCAACATCGGGCCACCACTCTTCACTCTTAAAAAAAACAGGAGTATCGGTCAACAAGTTGCGAACACAGCAGGCCAACAAAGAAAACCAGCGACGCTTTGCACTATGTTAAATCTTCCACCTGTGCAAGGGCATCATAAATGTGGAACATGTTCAGTTTGTAATTCAACCGCAGAAGGATGCACCTTCACTGACGGCCAAAGACACTGGCGGCACAATGAATTTACAAATTGCAAATCCAAAAATGTGGTCTACGCTGTGACATGTCCGTGTAAAAAGATATATATTGGAAAAACATCCCAAGAAGTGCGAAATCGTATTGTGCAACATCGTTCACGATTGAAAAATAAGATCCTCACTGCCCCAATGGTTGAACATTTTACAACTCTAAACCACAGATTTGATGATTTTACATGGACTGTATTATCATTGATAATTAAGAACAACCAAAGAGGCGGCGATCCGGAAGTATTACTGGCACAGAGGGAGGCATTCTTAATTATGAAATTCAACACGGCACTGCACGGCCTCAACGAGTTGTCTGAAGTCACAAAACTCTAAAAGGCAACAGTCCGAACACACATGGACTTCATGTCCCACAATGCCCGGAGGCGCCTGACCTCTCGGTTCCCCTTCCAGGCTGTATTAAAGGAACCAGTGTTGCAATGGCCTCATTGCTGCCGGTTTGGAAGCAGAGTAGCATGTTGGATTGATATTTCCCTCAGTATAGAGAAAAAATTTCAGGCAAGTGACACGCTGCCACTGGGGGAGGAATAATTGCACACATTTATTCAGGATCTTACCGAAATTATGTTTCCCTTTTATAGGAAACAGATATGATTTGGGAGCAGCTGCTGTTTAAAAGCATCAATTATGGCTTTTTTCGATTTTAAAATAACAGTGCAGCTGAGTTAGTTTTGCATTGTCACGCAGCACCATGCACGCACTGAATTATTTTCTCATAGAGCGCTCACAGTCATTCCATTCATTGTTTGTAGGTAATGGACTGACACCACTGAGTAGTCCCACACGTCACATACATTTGAAGGTACGATCTATTCCCTTTGGTCCTCTGTTGCACGAAGAGCTGTCCCATTCAGTACATTTAATTGCTAATGACCTAATGTTTAACCCTTTGTAGCTTCGATCACAATATAAGATTTGAAGCAACGTTTCTGGACATCAGTTCCTGTGGAACAACTCCACACCACAATTAAGGTACCTAAAATATTTCCTGTCCGTAAAGTAATGGTGGTACACGGGGGAGTCAGAATGAAAACCAACAATATTTCTTTTAATTTTGCAGAGCCAAAATACCAAGTCCAAGTCCTGAAGAGAATCCCAGATTTGTTAGGGATTCTAAACGCGTTGGCTTTGAGTATGGGGGACTGTTGATGGGGTGTGTCATGAGGAATGTTAAATAATATTTCCCTCAGCAGCTTCTGACAACACCCACCAGTAGGTTAGGTATCCCCATCCTCTCACAGGCAGGACAGGAAACATGTGTTGCGAAATGAGTAACTGTCCGTCTGGTGTTCATATGAATGTAGGACTGGTTTAATTTCAGGCTGGCACACATGAGCTATTGATGTTTTTCTTGTGATTATTGATTTGTTGTTATTATTTGTTTGCAAAAACATTCCACATATAATTTTTTCTCACAAATTTTTTTTTGCACTATGTAAATGTTGTATATAGTTCTATTTCAAACGTTTTTGAATTGTGCGATTTACTAATGTGGTGTTTCTTTGAAAAGACATGCTCTATTGATTTATGAATGTCTTTGTTGAAATATCAAAAATAAGCGAAATAAAGCTTGAAAACTTTGGAATTAATGGTCTAAGGTTTATCACAACTCTAATCAAAATAACCCCCCCAGACATCCTGTTTGCTTATTTCAATATTGAGGTGGTCCAGTCTGGGGAGTTATGGACCCAAGCCTTGCTTGATCACACTTTTAGAAAGTGGGCATTTTTTTACTTCACCATTCTGTGTGCCTTTGCCTGTTTGTGTATTCAGCGTCTGGTATGTGAGTAACAGGAGCTGAGATGTGCATTCACTCTAGACAGTCACTGCGGGATTTGAGGTGTGCCCTGCCTTGCCTGGGTGACTGATTGCAGGCCTGAATAGACCTGGTCTGCATTTAAATTGGTGGGAGGATTTGTGATTACACCTGAATAGGCTGTGTCTCCTTTTGCAGAATGCTGTCTCCGCCCCGTGTGGTCATGCTGCACCAGTGAGGGCAGAACTGGTTTGAACTGGGTTCAGAGACCCTTGCCACAAAGAGAACAAAGACATTTTGGGGTATAAGTATTAGACCTAAAACACCAGAACTTTAGATTACTTCAAGGAACAAGAGGACCCTACCAAGAAGAAGAGTTGAAGAGCTGTAAGGAGGAGCTCTGCCCCTTTGCTGTGTGGGGTTGGCATGTAGTTGCTGCTTCTGACAATGGTGGAGGAAAAGGACTGACTCCTTTTGCCCTGCTGTGGTATCCTGCTTGTGAAGAATCTCCAAGGGCTTGTGTGTGCTGGCCTCCTGTTAAACGTCTCAGGGATACAAAAGACTTGCAGAAGGACTGGACTGTTCTTCACCTTGTTCTTTCTTCCAATTAGAAGCCTGTAGAAGCGCTGGATCTGTATCCCCAGCTGAGGAAGTCCTGAAGGAATTAACTTGCGTGTGATGAGCGCTTTATTTTGCTGAAATCTACTTGAGAGCGTTGTTAGAGAGCACCTTTTGTATGGAGAAGCAGGAGGGGAGAGCTGGTTGAGGATGTGCTCTCCTCCTCCCATTCTGGCAGCCGGTGCGTGTCTGCACCCACGGAGACACGCAGTAAAAGAGCATGGTGAGAGCTTTTGAGTTATTGTAGTCGGAGCCCTAGGCGTGGGCCTCCATTTCCAATGTGGCAGGCGCAGAGCGCTGTATCCAGGAGCCGCAGCAGTGCAAGGAACTTGACCACTGCCCCCTGTAGGTTGCCGTAGCAAGGAGGGAGCCACTAGGGCAGCTATCCCCGCCCTCATATTACCGGAGTAGGGCGGCCGCCCTACAAACAGCCAAGGAGAAGTGGGCCCCACTGCCGAGGCCCGCCAGCCTTCCTGCACAGAGCTTCCCTGGGGCCAAGAGAGTCACCAAGGCGCCTGGGGAAGCCGCCTCCTACGTCCTTCCGAAGTATGCCCCTTGTTGGGAACATCGAAGCCAGTAAGCCGAGCAGGGAAAGGAACCCTCGATGGAAGTCCCGCTTGGCCCCCTTTGCCCCAGCGCAGTTGCGCTTAAGGCAGTATGCGGGCCAGCGGCCAATCAGCCTTCCGTCGCAGGCTGCCCTTGACGATATCGCCAAGGAGGTCACCGGGTGAGTGTGCCTGTCCACTTTACCCCACCTACGTGGGGGCACGTATTCAAGCTCTGGCACATCGGAGTGAATCCTCCACGGAGGTCCCAACTGCGAGCTGGTTTCAGGGAAACCCCTGGGATTACCATATTCCATGTAGGAGGGGAGCAGATGCTTCTGCGCCCACGTGGGGGAAGCGAAGTACCATAGCAAGAGTAGTAGGAGTGCAGGGACACTGCACCCTATGCATTTATGGTACTATATGGTTCTTCATATACAATGAAATATGGTGATCTGCGCTGCATCTAACTACTGTATTTTCAGGCCCTAATGTTATCATGTAGGCCTTTTTCTGGCCAGGACCCCAAGTATTATGTGCAGGAACTGCCTATTATGCAGGACTGATGTCTTCATACTGTTGGCATGACGTGTGCAACTTACAGGTATTGTCTTAGTGCACTACATGTATTATGACTATGGCCTTATGGCAAAGTGATGACAGTTTATGATTTATGCATTCTTATGACCAGTGCCTAGTGGCACAGTAATTCATGTAAATATGGTCTTATGTGATTTATATGCATCTTTTTGACAAGCGCCTAGTGGCGCAATGATTTGTGTGATGTTGTCCAATGTGCTTTACATGTTACAAAGTGATTTATGGTCTAATTTGTTTTTTATGTACAATACAAAGGATAGTTTTGATATAACCTTGTGTGGAGTCTCTTTTTGTGGTGTGCGCAGTGTGTCACTGAGGTGTGTGTGTGTGTTGTGCAAATGCTTTACACATTGCCTCTGGGAAAAACCTGACTGCTCTGCCAAGCTACCAAGGGGGTGAGCAGGGGTTATCTTGGGTGTGTAACTCCCTTACCCTGACTAGAGTGGTGGGTTCTGCCTGGCTTAGGTGCATACCCAGCCAACCAGAAACCCCATTTCTAACAGGGTGTTTTGCAGCGCTCACCACAACTTCGGAATTGTGATTATTTTACGCATTGCTGCTCAACCTATCAATGACAGGGGCAAAGCCTGCCAGTGCTTAACGTCTATTTTGAACTTATCTAGGAGTGTGTATAAATTCTCTTTCTAAAACGTCTCCACATTTCTAGTGACGTGAATTCCTAGATAGCGGAATCCCTCCTCAGAGATTTTCACTTTGAAGTTTCGTGGAACAGATGGGACATTTCCCAGTTATGTGGTACCCCGAGTATGTACCAAATATTTTGAATGCAGAAGTCAAGGGATCATTGTCTCTGGTTGGGCGAAGTATAACAGCACGTCGTCTACGTACAGTGATCCACTCGTCCCTCTCTGTATCCCATAACTGTTGATCACATATTCATCATTGCTTCATATATTGTTTGGATTAAGTTGATTATAGCTTTGGGATGTTGCCCCTCACATGGCTTCACCTATGCTGCTCCTGGGTGTATCCAATTGAACGTATGATAGAATCAGTTATAACCTACTGGGTCATGCCTAAGCTTCCCTGAATTAACTCCACAGACTAGGTATATCAGTTGTAACATCCTAAGAGCTGTGCCTCTATGTACCACACCTGCATTGTTTCAGGGTGATTCCCTGAGATTTTTGTAATGTATTAATAAATTATAACATCTCATAGATTGAGTACACCAGTATTAAACTGTTGTGAGCTTTGGTTCCCATGGTCACATTTATACTGCTCCTGGCTGGACTCATGGATAGGTTGGGCTGCAAATGACTGGAATAAATAACGCTTCATCATATGTGATCGGATCCTGTAATTTGAATTTTATTTTCAGGTTTAAACCAATTTCTCAACTTCCATTCCAGAAAGCGTTATTATATGGAATTCGCCATGAGTTGGTTCTATTCCAACGTACCCATCAAAGGTATTACAATTTACGAATCATCCCCATACTTGTAGAACAGTAACCAAGGGTCACTCAGTAGTGCATGTAGTGGTTGCACACATGTTAAATATAAAACATGGTTATATAGTTGTGGTTGCACATATGTGTTTACAAAACAGGTGACCAATTTCATGAAAATGCCACAGCTGCTATGTAGTTTTTCCTTCCTTATTCCTTACATTCTCAGAAATACCAAAGCCAATTCCCATACCCATTCCTCTCTCCCTCCATTCTTTTCCCTCCTGCCATATGTTTCCACCAGCTTCCTGGTCCTCAACCCCAGATTTCATCATAGTCCTCCACTCGCTAAAGTAAATATAGAAGAGGTAAAAAGTGTGGCTGAACACAGGCATTATTTTCAAACATCGTGACATGTACGACTGTCTCTCAAGGTACCAAACAAACCGCTTTCATGCCTCCTTACGTACCTAGGTGCACAATATTGCCTTGTTGAGTGAAATCAAAGTGATTGTTCTGGTCAGTAGAATGAATTACTATATGTTACAAACCTACATTTTGGAATATGCTGGACTGTTGCATACACAAAAGTATAGATTTTAATCACACAATAAACAATTTACCATTAACTATTTGTTTTTCCAGTACACACTATGATGTACTGTATATGAAATATATTCAACATATAGTAAACAACTGAGAATTTAAATAAAACACATTGGTACTAATAATTTTGCTAATAATCGTGCAAGCATATATTAAATTGCAATTTTCTTTTTTATGTTTAGCTTCGTACACATTCTAATGATCATCTCTTTACTAACATACATAGAACTAGAGGCTAGCTATGTTGGAATGTGATAGAACATGTGTTTTAGAAACCCCCTTTTTACTGAATAATATATAAAAATGTTAACAGTGAACAGGAAGGAATGCATTTCAGGAATAAATCAGAATATGTGAATTAAACTATACTTACCGCCCCTCAAATCTATGTTTCAAAAAATCAAACAATGCTTTCTGCATCATATCTGTTACCTAAAGAGAATAAAAAACCAGGACATTTGTTAATAAGAAAATACACAGGACTGACAAACGTTATTGCTGGCATGCATTTCAAAGCTTAACATTGAACCAGTCATGATATCCTACAAAGTGCATATCTCATTACACTTAAGTAGACCGCCACTAACCAACTGTGCACCTATTGCCTTTTAATTGCCCTGTATGTGAACCAGGAATACCAATCATAAAAACATGTGTGTTTCCATTGCATGATATATTGATGAAGTCGTATGTAAATATTAACCCCAGGCGGAGACCTCCGCTCCGCCCGCGGAGTGTGCGGAGATTTGCCTCCTTCTCATTCCGCGGAGAAGGCAAATCTCTGCACACTCCGCAGCAGAGCGGAGTTGGCCAGCCACCGCCTCCTCCTCCCCTATATTATCAAGTAAATCTATATTATGTAATAGTAAATTAAAACCACTTACCTGGCATGGGGCGTCCCCGCCCGCGCATGCGCAGTTTTCTCAAGGATTACCGATACTGCGAGGAAGAGGAGGGCAGCCCGGGACGCCGCATGCCAGGTAAGTTGTTTTAATTTACTATTACGTAATGTAGAATTACTTGATAATATGGGGGGGTGGAGGCGGAGCGGAGTTCCACAGAGTTTGTTTGAAACTCCGTGGACCTCCGTGTAGCCCCGCTACGCCCACTACGCCCGGGGTTAGTATGTATTATAGGCCTGAATTCCTAAAGCTTATCTCTCCCATGAGACAGTCATAAGTCTGGGAGCAGGGGCTGGATTGTCAAAGATTCTCATACTGTTTTTTTTTTTTTAAATTAGCTTATGCCAGAAATGATAGTCTTAACATTGATTTAAGCCAAGACATAACTGTTTACCTATTAGAACCATCTTTCCTAGCATAAGACTGTCTGTTCTGTAGATCACCTTCTGACAAGAAAATTGGAAAACAAAAAACAAAAATGGTGCAGTCTCACACAAAGCCACGTGAGGAGCTTCAAATAATAGGAGAAATGTGCTAGACATCCTTAAGTATTAAATGGAAGAGATTGTGCTGTCACTGAAGCAACACATTTTTTATATAAAAATTTAAACATGCATGGAAATGCCTCTCAGACGGCTACATTTTAAATATCTGCACAGAGAAAATTGATTAATGGGGCATAAGGGACTTAAAGTAAACAAAACAGTAACTAGCTGTTATGTCCCATATAGAGGCCCTAATGTAGACCCGTTCATACATGCCCTAAAATGGATGTATTCATATTTGCCCTAATATGGTCATATTTGTACTTGCCCTATTATGGTCATAGCCGCATATGCCCTATTATGGTCATAACTGTACATGTCCTATTATAGTCATGATTCCTTATATAGGCATGATCTTTCACCTACATTGGTCCTTGCTAGTACACAACGTGCTCTGAGGGCTGAACGTTATCTATCCTGTGGTTTTGAATACAGCAGGGTTTTTCCCAAACACAGGCCCAAACTGTACTCATCAATTATGCATGGCTCTCTAGGAATACACCACCTGCATAATATGTATGTACAAAGTTCACCCCTGACGTCTTCCTAATGTCTAACGACAGACCAATACAAAACATACTGAGGACCGAGACTCCTTAGGGTATAAATACACCACATCTTGCCCCGGTAAGACAGAGGGAACCGAGACTTCCATGCTGACACACTGACCAGAGACGCTGAGGCTCCTGCATGCAGTCGCTCCAGCTGACTTGCGGGGTGTCCAACTCGAGACCAGGACGGGGTCCCACACTCTCTCTATTCAGGTATGGGGGTTCGACTAAATCCTAGAGGAATTCTTGGCTCTTAGGCTTTAGACCTACACATATGCTAGGTACACTCAGGTACATCTAGTTAGGCATTGTAGGAGTACGCGCACTTTTCATAATGCTTTTTATATTCATGTGTATTCATGATTATTGCAATATGGTAGAACTGTTCTATCCCTTTGCTTTTATCGTACTGCTGATAATATATCTCTGCTATTGTCTGCTGATTACTGCAGCAAATATATTTTACACTAGAATAACAACTGTTCAATAAATACTTATTGAAACGCCCGACTGTTTATTCTGTGTAACTCTCTGAGACAAACCGAATAAGTAAGCACGAGTGACTGAGCGAAAGGTAGTACATTGTTTCCATGATTCTGAGGAATTTGGGTTGTCATGATCTAAGGTTGCCAGAAACTAATCTCTCCCCGAGAAGAGGAGATTCTAGTGGCACTGTGAGCTAGCTAATGCAAACCAGGCTAACATATACGGTGGGCGTGCTCAGAGTTAGTCTACCACCAAGCCCACAGTATATGTTATCCAAACGCGCAGGTCCTGCAGGGGTACTATAGGAACTACACGACATGGCGCCGCCAACGTTGGTTGGGTACTTATTTAACAGTAGAATCTGAGTAGTTCAGTCGTGCTATTCTCAGAGAACCTACTCACAAAACCCCAGAGACGTCTGGAGTGGGTGGGCACAAAATCCGCCACAGCGGAGTAGTACGAGAATACTATTTTTTGGCTGTTGGTTAATCAAGCTTGAAGGATATTTAGTTCCTAAATTGTGCATAACACCTCATCTTAGATCCCTCTGAACACTTCTTTCTCTAAACATGCCTGATACCGAGGAGGGGGACCAGAGAGTTGATCTCTTCCTTTTAGACAGAGAAGGAGATCCTGAAGATGCAATACAGATTGCACAGAACTTCAGAAGGACAGTCACCATAAGACTATTAGAACATGGTCTGACACCTAGGGGTGGCAAAATAGTTTTCGTGATTGAGGCACACGAATCAAACAAAACAGAGGTGTTCTATTCATGGGTTACATTCCCAGCAGCAAATGCTATTACAAATACATTTCACTACTATACAGAGGGAGATGCACCAGCAGAATATGCTTCGTTCGAGGACATAGAGGTTCCGCTCACTTACCAGGAACATTTTTACTGGTTTAAAGGTGCCCTACCCCACGTACGACAAAGAGTAAGATTAGGCCCGCTCAGAGGAGATGGGGCCAAATGGCCAATACTAGCGGCTTACACACCGCATCCTAACATTGGAACAATGCCACAGCCAGACTTACTCGTACAACACAGAGATTTAATTAAAATCTACAGAAACCTGACACAATTCGTCATGAGGACTTTAACAATCCAACCTGCACCAGGTGCAGCAAATAGTACTCCAGCTCAGGGTACAGGAAATAAAATTACTCCACAAACATTACACGCGGTAATGGGCAAAATGCCAGCAAAACGCGAACAAATCCCATTCTGGAGAGCTCAGAAAATAACTCAGCTTGAGGCAGTATTTCCGAATACTACCACCTATGAAAAACACAGAATTCTAACAATCTGCTTGCCCATGGGGATCACACCACAAGTAGAGGACTGCACCTCTTGGGGTTCAGTCTTTGCTGCCATATATACCAGAACACATGGTATCCCGTCCTTAGCAGTAGTGCCAGACGTATTGAGACCGATACAAAATGAGTACGGAGCAGAGCCTGCCCTAAACTTAGGGATGAAGTTACTAAACAACTTTGATCAGGTATCAGCCATAATACTAGCTAACATTAAGGGGGAAGCAGCTTCAGTGGCGATCCGCCAACGCCTAAGGGAGTTCGGTCCAGTAGATCAACAACACGAACTACCCAAAATAATTGAAACTGCATATGCAGAACTAGGCAGAGACAGTCTAGGTGGGAAGGCAGTAAAACCACAACTAGTGGGCAGTCCTGAAAAGGACACTACAAAGCAGACGCCTACTTCTTCAAAAAAGAAGTGGGAAAATAAAAACCAACAAAAGTCTAAAGACCGCAGATCTCAATCCAGAGGTAGGTCTCCTTAACAGGAGCCCTCCGAAAGGAGGTATAACTTCAGGAATAGGGATAATATTAAAACACCTGACAGGTATCAGGATACTGATACCCGTTCCTCTCGTTCCTTTCAGGGTTCGTCAAGAAACTTCGAGAGGGAAGGACGGTCAGAACACAGACAAGAGGAGCGTACAAAGTCCAGAGACACGCAACGCGATGCGGACTACGCACCTAAAAAAGAAGATAAACAAAAACAAAAACCTCAGTTCAAAAAGAAGAAGGTAGCAGGTCTCAAGATCAGACATGCCCAGAATTCTGAGGACACAGCTTCTGAACGGGGAATGGGCTCTGACGATGCTAGACAGCGCGGCAGAAGTAACGATAGCTCGCCAGAACCGTAAGGAATTTCTGGTGACAGCGGAGTTGAGTGAGTATATCACGGTGGAAACACCAGATACTCGGGTAAGCGTCCCACATAAGTTACATGAGATAACACTCCGGATGGAGGGGGACAAGCCCAGAAAAGTTAAAGGTCTATTTTGGGAAATTTTGTCATCTGGATATGACATCCTATTAGCAGAGCAAGACTGGCCGCCATCATTCGTCATGGAATGCCCAAAGGGAGAAAAGGTAATTTTTCCAGCATTTTCCGACCTCGTTCCCATACATCTTAAACATGCATATGCGCAGGAGTGGGCGGTTGCCCTAGCTCCGGCATTCTACAAAAATGATGTTGGTTGGGATGAGGATTCAACCCACCACGTGATCCCGTTAAAAGTTTCCCCAAATGCTCAAAGGCAATACCCTATAAAGCAGGAAGCTAAAAAACAGTCAGGGAGATCCTAGATCAACTTGAATACCAGGGGGTGATAGAAAATTGCACCTCACCAATGAACAATCCTTTGTTCCCCGTATCAAAACCTGACAACACGTATCGTCTAGTTTTAGATTACAGACATTTAAACACTTGCACAAAGACATTTGCAGCTCAAAATGCACACAGTGCCGCATTAATGAATAACATTGTGCGACAAAAATACAAAACAACACTTGATATCTCAAATGGATTTTTCTGCCAAAATATAGCGCCTGACAGCAGGTATCTGACCGCATTCAGTGCGTTAGGGTCCCAACGGCAATTTTGCCGACTCCCCAAGGGTATAAGAATAGCCCGGGGTTGTTTTCAGCAAGGGTAACAGTTACTCCAAAATTTGGATGAAGAAGCATTGTCCTATGTGGATGATATTTATCTGACGGACGATGACTTGCCGAGGCACTTGACCAGGGTGAGCACCATTATTATGGGATTCGCCTCTGAAGGCTATAAATTTAACTTAAAAAAAATCAAAAATTGCCCACCTCAGTGTCCTATTTTTGGGATACGAGCTGTCAAGTGAGGGAAAAAGCCTGGCAGCTAACTTCCTGGAAAAGCGTGCGCTGCTCCAACCTCCAAACTCATTAAAGAATTTACAATAAATTCTGTGATTCCTAAATTTTGGTCGAACATACATTTTGGATTACGCAGAAAGAGTAAAACCTTTCTACGACTTAATAAAACCTGATTTTTCAGTCAGACAATGGACACAGGAACATACAAATATCCTACGTTCACTACAGGAAGATATGATAGCTTCTAAACATTTACAGACACGCGTAAACGCACAGAACTTAGTGATCCGAGTAATAGCGGGTCAATGCGGGTACACTTATTTAACTTTTAATGAAGGTGAATCGGTACCAATTGCATACAAATCACACCTATACACAAACGCAGAAATGCGTTTCACTTCAACAGAAAAAATCCTGACAGCAGTGCAGACCGCTGTAGCAAGAGAAAGCGCTCTGGCTCAGGGTAAACGCATAATTGTCGTGACCCCAGTACCAGCTTTAGAAGCTGTTACAAAAGCTAGCATTCCAAATGCGAAAACCTTACATCCCAGATGGATACAATGGGCTAATTCTCTTACTGCAACGGATGTTGAATACAGATTCAATCCAAGTTTAAAAACACAGGTATTCCTGCAATACGAACAAGAATATCCTCTACCAAATGAAATTTTGCCTCTAGATCTGTATAAATACATTATTTACACTGACGGGTCTGCTCAACCAGCCATAGGGAGTAAGCAAGCTTACAGCGCGGCATGTGCGATTGTTAAAGGTCGCATGCATGATGGAAAGTTCCATCCGAGTTGCACTAAAACGCAATCTCTAGGAGACTGCATGGCTCAGTTGGCAGAACTCAAAGCACTGATACTGGCACTTATAAATACGGATCACGAATTCCCCACACTGATTGTGTGTGATTCCTTTTACTGTGTACAGTCGTACAATGAATATCTACATCATTGGGAACAAAACGGGTTCAAAGATGCAAGAGATGGCACAATTAAGCATAAAATGCTATGGGAACAGGTAGTGGAGTTGAGAAACGAACTACCGAGGGCTCACGTGATACACACACGGAGTCATCAGCGTGATGACGTTCACGTTGAAGGGAATTAATTGGCTGATGAAGCCGGAAAGGGGGCTGTACGCACAGCGTCCGTAGCTGCAATCACTCATTCAAGAACGAAAATAGACGGCGAGATAATGGTAGCTGTCAATGCTTTGCGCAAAGGCAGCACAGCAGTACCAAAGAAATTTCCACTCAAGTACTCCTACAAGTTAGATGCACAAAACATTCCATATGCTCAGATTCCTGGAGTGGGGGATAGAGTAATACCAAATATGGATCGTAGGCGAGGCTTAATTGTGGCAGCACACGAAAGGGAAGGTTCTGTACATAAGGGACTTAGGGAGACTGTTTCTTTGTTGAAAGAACGCTACTGGTGGCCCGTGATGAGAAGGCAGATTAGAGACTATGTCTGGAACTGCGACATCTGCAAGCAGATGGGAGGGTCCACCACAACACGTCCAGTACAGATACCATTATTAGACAGCATTAGGTTGTCTGTTCGTGTAACGTCCAGCTCAAGTTTCCTCAAGATCCGGCCTCAGCGCTCGGCTGACGCTCGAACTGTTATAAAAGATTTGCAAGTCTTTATCGGCACATACGCAGTTGGCACGTTACATTCTGACCGTGGTCCGGCGTTTAGCTCTCGGGCTTACAAAGAGGCAATGGAAGGAATGGGCGTAGCATTGCGGTGCTCCTCTCCGTACCATCCCGAGGGAAATTCTGTTGTGGAGAGGAAAAACCGAGACTTAAAGCAATCTTTAACAGCCAGGGTATTAGGCAAGGGCGGTAGATGGGTCGATCACCTTTATGGGGTCCAGCGAGGAATCAATAACCAGCCAAGAAGCTCTCTAGGGGGTGTCACTCCTTACGAGGTCCTATTTGGGACAAGAATGTGGGTACCTGATCTTGCTTGTGAAGGCACAGTGGCAGATGAAAAACCATTTGATATCCATGATCGTTTGGCTGTTTTACAGGATCTAAATGAATCCAGAACACAACAAAGTAATGTGCTCCAGAAACAGACCGCCACTGAGGAAGTCAAGGCAGTAACGGCAAGACCTGTCTGGATCCCAAAAGTCGGGGATCTGGTCAGAGAGAAGATTGCTGACAAGAAAGAATTTGGGCCGTCCTACAGAAAGCCTGTACCGGTCTTAGCAATCCAAGGCACAAGAACTGTACTTCTGCCACCTCTTGCCGGGAAAAAGGAGAAAAGATTTGCCTCAATTGACTTAATCAAACCACACTATGTGGCCTATACTAAACAGTAGGCCTCGTGGACTCCACAGTAGCAGACGCCCTCCTCTTGCTACAATCCAAGAAGTTCAAACAGAAAGACTCATCACGCTTGAAGAGCCACCTGTACGGAATGAAGGACTAAGCAACAATGCTATGGAACTAGTTCCACTTCAACAAGAAGAAAATCAACTTAACAACCAAGTTGCAATCAGACAGACTACAGACATTTACGTCAACATGCCTCGTCAAGAGCAAAATCAGATTTCAACAAATCCCGATGCAATTCCAATAATTGATCGAACTGCTTCTGGCTATTTCATGAACTTTGATACGTTTTCACTGGATCCAGGCGAGCCGGAAACGACGCCAGCCAAAAAATCACTCACACAGAAACTCAATGACTTTTTGAACTTTTTTAGAAAGACTTACCTGGTGTCACTTTGGATAGAACTATGGTAGATCACTGGGATTTTCTTTTTTCTTTTCTGGGTAGGCTTAATAATAACTTTTAGTATGCTTATCAATGGACGATACCTCCAGCAAAGCTCTACAGCCCAAAGAGTCAATTTGATTTTAAAACCACACCAGTCTTCACATCGTGAACCAAGAGACTTGTCTTCAGTGAACATCACAGCAGTTCCTATACCGGACGGTATAGTATGGGACAATATTGATTATGATATATTCGGTCCGACTGAACTTTTAAAGCTTAACCGCTTCGCCGCGATCGGAATTCCGCCCAGGTGCTGGACATTCCGATCGCGGGTGTGGTCGTGACGAGCTCAGCTCGTCATGCGCACAGCGCGACCGCGCAGCATGACGAGCTGAGCTCGTCATGAGCATCGAAGGGGTTAAACATGTATTTAAAATTTCTTTAAGTGATATCATTACCTCCAGTACATTTTCTGATGATTGGGACACTGATACTGTAAACAATTTAATGTCTGATTTAGAAAAAAACTGCAGCATTTCCGAACAATGAAATGTTAGAAGGTACTTCAGACTATGATACATTGTACTGTTACCAACATTATGGTCATCATTTCTTGCACAAATCTATAACACCTAGAAATGTATTTGAATACCACCAGTGGGAACACTGCCCAACTCCTCCAAAAGGTAGTTCGCAAACTTTTGCACAGAAATTCACATACTTTTCAGGGTTCAACACATCTGACCCAAAGTCATTTTATTACAAAGTGGCAACAACATCAGCACAGAAAATTATGTTGACTAACACCAAACAGATTTACTCTGCTTCCTTTATGGCCCAGTTGTCTAGACAGGGTTTCGACCTATGGAAGGACACACTATAGATTCAAAATCAATCTGGGGTTCTAGGGACTGGCAAGTCCAGGGAACAGAAGCGCTATTTAGAGCATGCCTCATTCCACAGCAGATCATATTTCTGAATGAAACTGTGCAACAGACATCCTGTCTTGGACTAGCCAAGAATAAGGAGCTGAACTCACCCGGGTTTCCAACATCATCACAGATGGGTGGGGGGCAGAATTCAACTACACAAGGGGTAGGATTAGATGACATTCTCCAGTACAACAGATCAGATCCTGATTGGACGAAATGGCTGATTTGGCCCATTGACACCAACATCTGTCAACAGAGATTTATGAATACAACCGAAGGATTTAGTATCCATAGGCCAGATACACGCTATGTACAGAGACAACACCCAGGGGTAGTGACATCCTATAGTGTTGGGAAGTTGTGCCTTGATTGGTAGAGACCTCAACACTCACAGAAGTAAAACATCACTTGACCTTACTCACACCTGATGTAGATCTTAGGGATTTCTTGTTAGGCCCAAGGAAAACACGTCAGAAACGTTTCATATATGCAGGCCTTTATGCCTACTATAATGAAAACTGGAAAATATCCCAACAAGAGGCCGCAGAAAGAATACGGGAAATAGACCTTATCAACTTAGAAAAGGCATTAGCTGTAGTGGATAATGGGTTAACTACTTTGACCTCCAGGATTTACTCCTTAGGCAACATTGTGTCTTCGGCAATCAACATATTAGAACAAGATCTGGCCTTGTTACAACACGGGCAATCTCAGCTACGTTCTATTATGATGTTAAGCTGGACGCTGCAATCTTTGCGTGCAGGCTATGTGCCCTGGCGTTTTATAAACACCACATCTCTGTTTTCAGAATACAATCTAACTGATAAACAGACAGAAATGGCACAAAGGGGAGCCAAATATACAATGCTGCGTATTGAGAAACTGGAAAGGTTACCATTCACTGTAGCCGAATCACCATCAACCGAATGGCTAATTCATGGCCAAATCACTCTGCCGGTCACTACGTTTCAGTTTCAATATTGCCTTGAGCAGAGGCAGGCAGGCAAATATGAAACAAGCATTTGCAATGCAATAGGTCTCGCATTTTAGAAACTTTGACCTATTGTACTGTAAATGGCAATGCCTTTTATTATTGCAGGTTTTTTAAACGCATAAATAAAAGGTATTGTCATTTACAACGCCAATAGCTCAAAATCTCGCAATTGCGAGACCTATTGTGAGTTTCAGAACACGGAGAGAAAGTAATAGCTGCTGTCCGCGCTTATCTCCCCGCTCCACCATCGCCATCAACAAGGCAGGCTCCCTGGAGCCCAAGCGATGCCGCAGCGAGTGGGCACGAAGGAGTCGCCTTGATTCCCCCCGCCTCACCCCACAATCATTTTATTGCACAAATCGTAGCTCTCCGGCTCCGGGAGGCTGTCAGTCCCGCAAGGCAGGAAAGCAGCCGCCGTGACCGTCTGACTTCAAGATGCAGGCCATCACCATCAGCTCCCGCCGGGTGTGCAAGACCAGCCTAATTGAGTGCTTCACCGACGACACCTTCTGCGAGGCCTGCAAGTCCACCCTGGGTAAGAGCAGCTCCCAGCCTCGCTCAGCACAGTGTGCTGCTTAAACACCGCCAGAAGTTTCGCGCGGGTAAGATCATTCAGGGTAGCGGACAGTCTCATGTGGAAATCCATACACTTCCGTTCATCCCCGAACCAGCCTTAGTCGCCTTCAAGAACATAATTTAAAGGCTGTTGGTGAAACAGATCTCACCCTCTGGGGCCCGTTTTGGACTGACTCCTCTCTTCTCCTGCAGATTACAGCTGAAAGACATTCCCGTTTGTTACAGTTTATCCTCAGAGTGTCTTGGGTGATAACACCTCGATTTATCTGTATTTATTTTTGAATGCCAGTAATTCTTGGTAAAGTGTACTTTGTCATTTGCCGTCCATGTGGTTAAATAGATGGGTGGTAACGTGAGAGGTGACAGGTGGGGCGATGCACTGCCAAACTAGTGTATAGAAATATTTCATGTAGCAAAATAATGTACATTTCACTCAATTGTATTGGACTGCTTAGAATTGGAGATTTGGCGCCTGGAATCAGAAGTGAACACGGCCTGCAAAGTGGCTTTGGGTGAGGTGCGCTGTTCAAAGCTCACCAGGCGATGAATGATGTCCAGGGAGGGCTCTCACTGATGGTTTAGAGGGGGCGATGTAACCTTCGTGAGGGCACCCTGTGCCAGTGTTGATATGATATATACTTATGGCCATTCTATGGAAGGCTTGGTGATGGTGTGTGGCCAGTGTGCGCTGTCAGTGGCGTGTGGGCCTCTAGCTGTTGTACTGATTCATCTGGCAGCTGTTACCATGGAGTAATTTATAAACCGGCCTGCCTGCTTGTATCACCCTCTTCAGACAGTGGTGAAGCTTTGCAAGCACGCACACTCTCCGGGTATCTTTGTGATCGTAATGTGCTGTTCCAAAACTCACCCTGCCCCCAGCACGTGCACAGCTCTACCCCTCCAGATTCGGACTAGTTAGGATGCAAGTTACAAAATAATAGGCCGCACTCCACAGATACACACACTGAGCTCTCTGATGCTGTATTTGGGAACTTCAGCCCGCATCCAGACTTACACACAGCTCTACCCTTCGGCCTCAGACTTGTGAAACTTAAAGGTTCTTAAAATTCACGCACCACCCCAGCCACTCGCGCCCCCCACACTCAGTTTTGACAGGCTGTAGTAGTGTCCTCTAACTCCAGCCCTATCCGCATGCATCCATATGGCTCTCCCCCTGCACGCTCAAATATGTGGTGCTGCAATGTTCTTGAACCCCAGCCCCATGTGCAGGCATCCACAGTGCTCTCTCCTTGCACACTCGCTTGTGTGATGCTGTAGTGTTCTTGAGGTCCAGTCAGTCCCATGTGCAGGCAGCCGCAGTGACAGCTGGGCAATTACATTGCATAGTTCTGGGATGGGACTATGAGGGCCTTGCCAACGGGCCTCCCTCAATTTACAAAGCCTTACCAACGGGTTTCCCTCTATTTACTCAGACACGCGAATATTCCTCCCTCTATTTAGACAATGCAAGCATACCGTCCTCTAGTCTTTCTACAACCGTTATGTGCCTTGCTTTCTTATTATTCACATAAGCCTCCTGTAGATGTTTCAACACCCAGGCTAATGTGCTGCATAGCTAAATAAATATAAGGTCCCAAGGGCGAGACCGATTGCATTGCAAATGCTTGTTTAATATGCTGTTCTCGTACTGTTGCCAAATCGAAAAACAAATTCAAGCTCCAGGCATTGTGGCTGTTTACAAAAACACAGTTGATTTAGTGTGAGTGTGAAGCTTTATTAGACCTGTAGAACCATGCTTTGCTGCTCATGTTTGCTCAGATTGTTTAAGTATACATTTAGGTTGAAATAATGTACTTGGTATACCTCCAATAAGTACAGCGATGTGAGTAATCTGGTGGTTTCTGTTCCCTAACTTTTAGAGGAATGGAACCAGAAACCTTTGAACAGATAAAAAACATTAGGGAGGGGAGGGGCTTGTTGTCAAAAAAATCTCTAATGAAACTCCGGTGATGAGAACAGTGTATGTTACTACTAGGTAGTGGGGGGTATGTTAGGAGCCACAGAGAATAAAAAGCTACATACTTGAATGTCCGCACATCAAAGGGCTTTTTAAAAAAGTGAGTTTACAACAGATTCTACTGCAAGAATACAAAGTAGCTTGGGCAGGAGTACCATCTGAATAGAGAAACTTCACACGCTTTCAACTACAAGTACAATCTTGAACGTGTTGTGTTTTTTGGGGAAATGATTGTCCCATTTATGACCTGAATAGCATTTCTTCTTGCTGTTACTTTCTATGTGGCGGTGTTTGTTAAAATAGTGCATATGTAGTGGCAGACCATGGTTAGACTGCCACAGGCTCTCCCCTCTCGACTTTACCCTTCTTAGCGGTGCTGCAAACTCTACCCAAAATTTGAGGTTTCTGCAATAAATGCTTTTTCCACTTCCAGCAGTGCCTAAAGCATACAATTGTAAAAACATATTTTGAATTGAGTTTTAAACATATATACCACAACAAAATTACAGAAGGCTGCCGTTACATGTCATGAATTCAATAAGTTGTGTACATTTATGCCGTACATTACCATAGATGCGGGTGCAGACATTATAAACATGATATATCATAGCATATATGCCTGTTATGTATCTGCAGTTCTGGACAGTAAATATGCTGTAAGCGGGCCCCATATATCCTTAGGCCTTGATGTTTGAGGCAGTTCCTCTGCACATAAAGTGAGTTCTTCCTGACAATATGCCATGTCTTTAAGCCATGTAATCAGTCTTAGGAGCAGACTTCTTCCCCCAGTGCATTGCCACTCCTCTTGCCCAGAAGGAGGGCAACTGCTACCAATTTACAGTTTACCGGTTGTAATGACTTGACCAGTCCTATCAAACACATTCGAGGGGTGCACTCTACATTCTCCAGTACCATTTCAGTTAGAGCATGTACAACCTGTGCCCAAAAGTTATGAACATGCGCACACTGCCAAGCGAGATGCATAAAATTTGCCCCCTCAGCACTACATCGCACACACCTGGGGTCCTCACGTAGTCCATATTTGCGTAAACTTGCAGGGGTATAATACATTTGTTGCAAGTATTTCAAATGAATTATTCTCAAATTGCAATTAGGACTAAGCATGCCTGTTAATCTGCAACAAAATTCCCATTCTTCCAGGCTTAACGGTGTGTCCGGCTCAGCATTCCGTTTCTCCAAGATTGCTGGAACTGCCCCTCGCTTTTCCCTCTGTGAAGCGCTATATAGCCGCGTAACAAGCTTCTCACGCGAGGTGCTAGTCAATAGCATCTGCAGCGCGTTCAAAGCAGCGGTTTCAGCAGGGCATTGAGGATAGAGTTCTCTCATGGCGGTGCGGAGATGGTGGAAGGGGAATGTGAATAGAAGCGTCGAAGCCGAAAGGCTGTGTCCCGGTATGTGTACTAGTTCTACAAACACCCCCTCAATATGAACATCACCCATAGTCCTTAGCCCTCGTTTTCCTAATGCCGTTAGGGCTCCTTTCTCGTGGGTGACTGAGATGTGAGGGTGATATAACAGCGGGAGCGCTGGGGCGTACAACAGGAGTTTACCAGCTCTGGTGCCCAAGCCATTCTCAAACCTAAAGCTGCCTCGCGATTGCAAAAAACAAGCCTCGATCTCTTGTCTTTATGGGGCCATGTGTTTCTAATTAGAAACACATGGCCCCATAAAGATAAGAAAGTGCTTTGCGACAGCAGCAAATCAGGCCACCAAGCCCGGATCGGAGGCCAAAGGGCGTGAACCAAAAACCCTCATTTCCAATGGCAGGCCACCGTTTAGCATAAACGGTGACGCCAGCCAATGGAAATGAGGGGCGGGGCTTAAAGCCCTCTTCTGAAAGTCCTTGTTAACAATAAATCTCGCCGAGCGAACAGCACATGCGCTGCAACGCTAGGCGAGACCTAAAAATGGGTAAGGGATACATCAAGGAAACTTGGGAGTTACCCTATAGATATTGATGCCGGAATGGGGATCGAGAAGTGTATCTGAGTGGTACAAACTGCAAGAATGCTTTAAGCGGTTCTCTCATGTGTCAAGATATTTCTCTGCACGGAGCCTGAAGCGGTTCAGTAGCGAACTTATCTTGTCACATGTCAGGGACCCCAGCGGCCAAGATCACGCCGGTTTTCCAGCTGCTCTCGAATGGGAGTTACTTAATGTTAAATGATCAAGGTTGCTGTGGGATGCTTCCTGGCGTCGCCTATCTGGTCACTGTTAACTCCAGGGTTACTTGCTGTATGCAAGTATTGTTTCCACTACTGAACACAGTCAGGGAGGCGCCATTATGGCCTTCACTGAACGTTTCTTTCATACAATTTGATACTCTGAGCAGATTGAAAGCCATGCTTTTACAGCAACACGTGCCCTTAACCTCCGCTCGAGAAACCTATGAACTTCAAGTTGCAAGGACCTCGACTGAGATACAGGCACTTATACGTACAAACTGCCCCTTTCATTTCGTAGAAATGGTGGGACGTATCTTCAATATGTCTGATACGAGCGGTATTGTACACCTATTTAAGACCATAGGGTCAGGACTGTTAAGCACCTTTCAGACAGTCCTCGGAGTAATCCCAAATTTTATACACTCCGTATTGGAAAGCGTATTTGGGGGATTCCCGCTCATCCTATTGCTGGTTGCAGGGGTCCTATTCATAATACTACTGCTACGCAATGGACGGCCCAATTCCCGAGGGAATGGCGAACACGCTCCTGGAGCGGACGTACCGTGAACGCATGGTACAACTTCTGGGCATTCCTTGCCTGCGAGAACTCAATGCCTCCTGGTTTCTATCATTTAGACCAGTCTGGGTAGACTGCATCTTACCTGTTTATCGATGCCTGTTCTGCAGAGAAGAATGCACGTTGGATCTCGGTCTAACGTTTCCATCAGATGCGCCTCCGGACACGGATGCAATGCTTGCCATAAAGGCCCACGCTCTGCGTTGTCCTCATCGGCTTCCGATTCTGATGAATGCATTCCTCGGGAATTCACAGGTGCCGTTTGCTCCTGCTGGGTTAGGTGACTCCTACACAGGCACCCAGATAATAACTGCCGCACAAGCTGCCGCAGCACCGACTGTTGGCAGTGCTACATTCCATCTATGTGCGATTGACGTTCTCTGTGAGGCATTGGATTTGTCGTCTGCAGCAGCTAACACCAATAATATTGTGCTTCCCAGCCAGGACGCTTAATCTTGAATTGGCTCATCGTGTCCTGGGAAAGAATTCGGCTTATTCACTCGTTTCAAAACAAACGAACTAAATTTGGAACATTTCCTAAATTTACACTTTCACTTGAGAAAAGCATGGCCTTCTCCTGCTTGTAGTAAAGCAACTTTTGTAGAGAAACAATATGGACTTTTTCAAGTGGCGACTAGAAATAGCTGAATTTCAACATTTTCTTTTAAAACACCTTTTTACCGATTTTTTAAAACCATGTTTTTACTTGCTTTTAAAAATATTTTTAAAATTGTCCAGATTTTAAGTATGGTCATTGTTATCCAATTCGGAAGAGGAGTGGGTGTTATGTCCCGTATAGAGGCCCTAATGTAGACCCGCTCATACATGCCCTAAAATGGACGTATTCATATTTGCCTTAATATGGTCATATTCGTACTTGCCCTATTATGGTCATAGCCGCATATGCCTACTATGGTCATAACTGTACATGTCCTATTATAGTCATGATTCCTTATATAGGCATGATCTTTCACCTACATTGGTCCTTCCTAGTACACAACGTGCTCTGAGGGCTGAACGTTATCTATCCTGTGGTTTTGAATACAGCAGGGTTATTCCCAAACACAGGCCCACACTGTATTCATCAATTATGCATGGCTCTCTAGGAATACACCACCTGCATAATATGTATGTACAAAGTTCACCCCTGACGTCTTCCTCATGTCTAAAGACAGACCAATACAAACCATACTGAGGACCGAGACTCATTACGGTATAAATACACCACATCTTGCCCCGGTAAGACAGAGGGAACCGAGACTTCCATGCTGACACATTGACCAGAGACGCTGAGGCTCCTGCATGTAGTCGCTCCAGCTGACAGCGGTCTGACACAGCCCTTGCGGGGTGTCCAACTCGAGACCAGGACGGTGTCCCACACTCTCTCTATTCAGGTATGGGGGTTCGACTAAATCCTAGAGGGATTCTTGGCTCTTAGGCTTTAGACCTACACATATGCTAGGTACACTCAGGTACATCTAGTTAGGCATTGTAGGAGTACGCGCACTTTTCATAATGCTTTTTATATTCATGTAAGTATCCATGATTATTGCAATATGGTAGAACTGTTCTATCCCTTTGCTTTTATCGTACTGCTGATAATATATCTCTGCTATTGTCTGCTGATTACTGCAGCACATATATTTTACACTAGAATAACAACTGTTCAATAAATACTTATTTAAACGCCCAACTGTTTATTCTGTGTAACTCTTCGAGACAAACCGAATAAGTAAGCACGAGTGACTGAGCGAAAGGTAGTACATTGTTTCCACGATTCTGAGGAATTTGGGTTGTCATGATCTAAGGTTGCCAGAAACTAATCTCTCCCCGAGAAGAGGAGATTCTAGTGGCACTGTGAGCTAGCTAATGCAAACCAGGCTAACATATACGGTGGAGGTGCTCAGAGTTAGTCTACCACCAAGCCCACAGTATATGTTATCCAAACGCGCAGGTCCTGCAGGGGTACTATAGGAACTACACGACATAGCGTTTTGTGGTACATCAGTTAGGTAAAAAAACATCAAAATAAATTTCTGGCATTGACATTTTTCTCTATGTCATTTAATATGAATTGGTTTCTACTACAATTCAGAGCTGTGTGCCAACGCAAAAACATTTGTGAACAATTTTAACTTGATTGGCTGCTTAGCATCTTAGATGGAAGTCTTTGACCTCAATAATCTACTGGTGTTTATTATAGCTCTCTATTTGCAGCAGATAAAGTAAAACAATATCTGTGTAAGAGTTCAAGAAACAGAAACACTGCCATAAAGCTCAGTCATTACAGTTTCATCATGGAGATAATGACATATCCAGCTTTTTACTGACTGCACACTCCTGATTCTCTCCTATAAAGGCCCCATTGGTACTTTGAAGGATTTTTTTTTTATAAGAGGTGAACAATCACACATTTTGTATAGCTCTGTTCATGGTAAACTCATGATAGCAAAATAGGACAAACATTTTCAACATTCACTTCAAACCAAGCTTAGAAGACAATTACATTTGCGACCCGAACTAATCTTGGTTGAACGCGCATCAAGACTGCCTTGTCCATTATAGCAGACAACAGCTTCCAAGTCACATATGACAAGTATAGAATTCTTATGGACAACTGAGTCTCTATCTTGAGTTGCTATAGCTGATCTTGCAGGCTACTGAGAGGTCTCCTTTGTATTAGAACATTCTTATAGTGATAGTAAAACTCAAGTGTGTTGTCAGAATATCATCCGATATACATATATATTCTACAAAAATATTGCCCATTAGGGTTAATAACAGAAATTCTACACCAAAAGGTAAACATTTTTGTATGTGATATTTAGGACAAGACTTTTCTGTCAAACAGTTTTATTGTATATGATATCCTGACTTACCATAAGTTCTCATACAGCTCCCACTAGAACTTTCTTTCTGAGTTTGGGGGTGGCTCCTAGCTACTGCCAGGAAAATGGGTTGTCGCATAGCTTGAAAATGATATCTTGGAATGTAAATGGACTTGGAGGTCAGATAAAAGTCGAAAGTATAAAACAACTAGCCCAGTGTGCCGAGATCATTTGTTTGCAGGAAACATGGCTATGCGACAACACCCCCATAATTGTAGGCTTTGCCCAACTTCACAGGCCAGCTAGGAAAAAATGGTTTGGTCATCCCTCCTGGGGGATTAGGACATTTACTTCGACCGGGATTGCGAAAAAAGTGATGTTAATAAATGTAACATGTAAATGGTTGCTGGTCTGCAAGGTATCCCTATTGGTTACAGAAATAAAGCGTGACTACCTGATACTTGTGAATGTTTACATACAATGGGGTTCCCAGGAGGAGTATGAGGTGGAAATGGGGCATTTCAAGGATGACGGATGTTTTGTGTGAAAAGTATGAGAATGATCTGATTATTGTAATGGGAGATTTAAATCAAACTGAATCCAAAAAAACTACATCCCTGGTTCAAAGAAATATTGTGCTCATATAATATTGTGCCAGCCAACTTCCCCAATTGTATTCCTACTAGACAAGATGTATCACTAGGGAAGTATTTGGGGTCAAAGGGGTTATTTAGTTTAAATGGCAGGATAGAATCTGACCGCCCAGCCAAATAGGTACGATAGGTACTCAAAACTGCCCCATTGACTATGTGTTTATCCATGCTTGGAATTTCACAATTGTAAAAGGGTTCCAGGTAACCCAGTGTAAAGGCAGCGATCATAATGCCCTGTACTGTGAATTATTAAGAGGGCCAATAAGCCACCGTGAAATAGTTCTTCCCCAACAAATGGAGTACCCTAAACGCCAAAATTAACAGATGAATTTGTAGAGAAACTGGCAAGCTTCCAACAGAAATTAAATACAGAATGTGCAAAGGATCAGAAAGTGGCCTGGTTTGTGGAAACTATAGAACAGGTTGTACAATGCCTCAGAGTAGAACTAAGAAGTATGGAATTTGGCCCAATCGACAAGCAATCTATACAAGGAAGACAATCAAGGTGGTTCAATCTGGAGTGTAAGAACAAGAAAAGGCTAATAATGAGAGAAGAGACAAGTCTGAGGATAAGGTACGACCAGGGTAGACTGTCTAACCTGATTAAATTGAGAAAGGAATATAAAACGCCAGTTAGGAATCAGAGGAGGATCTTTAAAGAAAAATGTTGGGAAAACCTGCTGGAAACAATCGAAGCAAAAAATACAAGAGGGTTTTGGAAGCTGATACAGGAAGCCTCTGGACGGACCCCCGGGGCTTTGAGCTGCATAGTGGAAGAAGCAGCTTGGGAGGAGTACTTAGGTGAATTGGATGGGACAAGTGAAGTGCCCGTAGTAAGCAAAAAAAACTCACTGGGGAGGGGCTGTCGAAGATCTAAAAACATCCTTTACAGTAGAAAAAGTAAAGGATACTATAGGGAAGCTAAATTAAACACGTGCAGCAGGGCCCGGCAATAAAGACACAGCTAAACTGGTGGGCCGAATTCCTATCCCATATGTTCTTAGCCATATTAGACTCTGGTCATATCCCCAAAACTTGGAAGGGGACAGTAATTAGACCAATACATAAGAAAGGTGATAGGAAGGCCTGAAGAATTACAGATTGATCAATCTGCTGGATGTCGGTGAGAAGGTCTTAACCAAAATAATCCTGGGCAGATTGAAGGATTGGGTGGAGCAGTGGTCGATTGTGCTGGTGGAACAAGGAGGCTTTATGGAGGGACACTCTATGATTGACCACTGTTTCGCCCTATGGGCGGTGGCACGGAAGTCTATGGAGCAGCGAGGTAAGCTGTATTGCTGCTTTGAAGACTTCTGCACGGCTTTTGACCTGGTGGATAGGAAATGCCTTTGGAAGTCCCTGAAAAAATATGATATTCCAGAAGGTCTCCTAGTTGTAATTCAGGAGCTACTTAGGCAGAACTGGGCCCAAGTTATTAAGGATACGGCTGGGGCTTTGACACCGGAAATATTGATTAATAATGACCTAAGACAGGGCTGTGTATTGGCCTGCTACTTTTCGCCATATTCTTGGCAGATCTGCCAACTATCCTGGCGGCAGATAGAAGTGCTAGCCCAAAAATGAATGGGAAACAATTATCCTGTTTACTGTATGCCGATGACTTAGTAATCCCCGACCAGACAGAGATGGGCCTACAGAGGAAGCTAAATGCATTTAGCATATACTTTGCGGCAAAACAATTAACGGTAAATATGGATAAAACCAAAATCCTGTGTTTTGGGAAGAGAGATCAGAGGTTTAATTGGTACTTGGGCCCAACCAAACTGGAGATTGTGAATGAGTATAAATATCTTGGGGTATGGTTTGACAAGTCTCTAAAGTGGTGCACGCATCTGGAGGCACAGAAAGCCAAAGCCCATACATCCGTATGTGGGCTGAAAAAATGTAATCGCAGCTGTGGGGATATGTCCCATAGACCACTGATAAAGGCCTATAACGCTATGACACCCCGCAACAACAGTATGGAGCAGAAATTCTCTGCTTAAGTGGTAAAAGCAGCTGGGATATCGAGGAAGGGAAATGCATAAAACCTCTAATGTCATTGCCGGGCTCATCTATGATCCAGGCAATTAGGTTAGAGTTGGGCATGACTTCATGGAATGTACAGGTGCAAGTGGGCCTATTACGATTCTGGAAAAGATTAGGGACAGGAGAAGCCACTCAAGTGTCACAATGGTGTAAGAATGAGATTCAGCATAGTGACCTAAAATGGGCCAAAGTGGTCAGAAAGAAACCGTATACTGTCTGTGAAAATTTAAATATGAGAATTGATAAGCAGACTCTTCAAACAGAAGTATCAAAGAGTGTACTCAGAACACTAGGGAAGGAATTGTCTAGGATGGTAGACATGGAATATCTGAGAAAGAAAGAATCTGTGAAATTTATGAGAAATAGCTGGGTGAAAGAAATCTGGCACCCCTAGCTGGATATATTACCTAATCAATGGCTTAGATTGGAAGTACTAAGATTGAGAATTGGCATTAATCTCGCTATGTCTAATGGTAGAATATAAACAGAATTGATGCGATCTGATGGTAAATGTACATGCAATTGGGCACAAAATGCGATAATATACATATCTTAATGGACTGCCTAAAATTGTTAGCTCCGTGGAAACAGTTTCTACGTCCTATCTTTTTAAAATACGGAACTAGTTTGCGTGCACAAGCTATTGAACTTCTTACAGATATGCCAAATCTTGAAATTTCAATAACTGTTGCGAAGTATATGAAGGCTGTAAAAAGGTTTTTTATGGAATAGGAAATGGTTGGCTGTAAGTTAGGATAGATGCTATGATGGATAGGGATTTTAGAAAACGTTTACTGGATATATACCTTTTAAAAATATTTTAGAACAGGAATTTTACCATTCTTAAAACTATTTATGTTTATATATAGGTGTGTTTATGACTTATGTGGGGAGTATTATGTAAATTTGAGAGGAAGTATATGGAAATCGAACTACTACAATGGCGTTGGTTGATGAATTTGTAATGATTTTAGAATATTTACATAAAATGTTATGTTTTTATGCTGTTTAAAGACCAACGGTCTAAATAAACGCTACTTTCGACTTGACTTGACTACTGCCAGGTAAATAGCATGTATAACCTTTAAAAAGGGACTGCTAGGAGAGGAGAAATCATCCTTAATTTTTACAATTTAGGTCCCAATTATGATGTTCGTCGGAGTTGCCTCCGACCGACACCGTTCCTGTGTGAGAACCGACCGACCGACCGACCATAGGTCGGCGGTTCCGCACACCTCATTATAATGCGATCGCACATGGTGCAGTCGCAAACTCCTATTTCTCTATGGGAGCTTGATCGGCAGGCAGAAACCTCCCGCAACACAAGCTCCCATTGAGAAATAGGAGTTTGTGTAAATCCCTGGGGTGCCTGCCACACGGTGCAGGGATTTACACATCCCTCTGTGGCCTATGGTCATGGCCCTGCGGGGCACCTATGGTGCCCTCCTGTAAATCCCTGCACCGTGTGGCAGGCACCCTATGGGCCATGACCATAGGCCACAGAGGGATGGGGTCCCTGCTAGGGGCCCCCAAAGTTCCTTTCTGACAGCCTTTCCATGTCAGAAAGGCCGGCATGGAAAGGCTGCTGGAAACCGACATAATCCCAACGGCAGAAACACCGTCCTTCAGGGATTATGAGCAGTTTACAACTGGCCAACGGGCTCCTTGAGCCCATCGGAACAGAGTCAGATTAACCAGTCGGTTTACACTCCGACTGCTGACATTGTAATTCGGCGGTCGGAATGTAAACCTACCATGATTGTCTGTAAGCCTCCGATGAGGGGTAGGAGGCTTACCAACCGACATCGTAATTAGGCCCTTAGTGTAGTTTTTCTTTTTTCAATTTTTTTACACATGGCTGCTGGATCATGTGTTTTTTGATGTGAGCTAGTTTGCAAATGCATAACATTGCACCAGTTTTTGATTATACATTCCTTGGTACCGTACGTCACAATATTCAGATAGGTGGTAGTTTGTGCAGATACCTTTATCATCACTTATTAGCTTACCTCATATCCCTTCAAGGAAGGCCCCACGAGGACTACAGGTCGCATTGAAGGCACTACATCATAGGGAGGGACATGCTCTGTCTATTCAAAGAGAAATTACACTCAGATTTATGCACAAATGTATAAGTATCTTTTTCTAAGCAGTTCATCTCATTCTTTTGTTTTAATAAACGAACAAACACTAGAAAATGTTTATACTTACTTTTGTCTCTACATATGTTAAGAAGCTTAAATGATGTCTGATTATTACTTGGTAAATATTTTAGCATTAGCTAAGATTTTGAAAAACAATGAAGACTTGTCAATATTTACTACCTATGTAACAAGTAACAATGTGGGCTAAAGTAAATTATTGAGTTTCTTCTTTAATAAGCCATTAAAACTTTGATTAATTACGGTTTAGAGAACTGCAAACTGTAAATCCCTTTTTCACGGCAAGACTGTTTTACCTTTAAGCTGCAAATCTCGTAATGCTTAGGAGTTTCCCAATGGCACATTAGCTGCTTTATATTAAGGGCTTAAAGGATAGGTTTCATAGAAGCTTCAGAACTTATGATTACATATATGTGATACAAATACATTTTCTGCATATATTTATTTCCCATAGTCCTGAATTCTTACATTGTGGAGATACTGTATCACAGGATTAGGAAACTCAATATATCAAATACCATTCTAACAATTAGCAGAGGACAATTCTATGTTCAAACCTGTGATGTTTTTGCCTTTGTAAATCACTAATCTGCATCCAGAGATGTATGGCTTTTTCATGCATAGGTTACTCTAACACATGAAAAAGCTTTGTGGGATTAGGCCTCATAAATGAATCTTTGACATGGTCTGACCCTGCTCTCCCTTTCAAAGTATGGTTGTCAAAGCCAAGGAAAGGTCATGATAAAATACTACCCATACTACCCATGTGTATATTTCTGAAGAGTCTTCTGCTGTAAAATGGTAATGATCTCTTGGCAGATTCCCCTGGATATATTTTTAATGCCACTCTGTCATCTGCCATGGAAATAATGAATTCTCCTTTTCAGTTCAATGTTTGCCAGAGGGAGACCTCTGTAACCTCATGATGAAATATTAAAGAGCAAAACGTGGTACCCAACAGGATCATCTATAACTGCAGAAGAGTCCAATGCATTGTTCTCTTGTTTAAGGAAACATTCAAATTCCTTTATTGGTCCTACGCAGACTATCAGTCTCAAAGTATGTTATTCAGTTCCTTTTTGCTGTTCACCTTACAGTTTAATTATTGCAACCCACCTGCCATCACCATTTTGAAATCATATTACATATATTTTGGGAATTCTGTGCCTGGTCTAGAAGTGTGAAATAATGGATGGCCTGACTATCTGTAATCCCTCACTAGAGGGACTTATTGTTTGACAGGACATACAATAAACCGACTCCCTGCTCAGCTGAAATGCCTGCAGAGATCAGGTTTACTCGGCTAACCCTAAAGTGGTATGTAGAGCAATGTACAATGTTGGCTATAGGAGAAGGGGCATTTTGATGTTTATATACCTGACGTTGGGAACACATTTAATGCTTCTACCAACAATCTGGCACCCTCTGCTATCGACTCTCAAGGACAGCACCTCTCAAATATGGAATGTAGCACCAGTCCTGATGCCTTTAAGATGCTGTGCACTAGATGGGTAGCACAATACACTGGCAACTTTATGCTATGCAGTATCTAAAATAATAAGTGCACCTACATAGCACACTAAACATACTAATTTGTCTCTAGGAGCTGTTAACATGCATTTTGATCCTACTCTTACTAAATTGATTGACTGCATAAGGATGAGGATTTACATGCCCCAGATGGGATGCAAACCTATAATTTTCAAGCAATTGCCAATCTCTTCTGTAGCTAAATTACCTCACTGCAAAAAGCTACATTGATTACTTAGTATTTCTATTTTGTACACACATTTCTTATCAAAACATGCATTACTATATATAATAGCTACAAAACAATATGTCATGAATAAATAAAGAGTGTGTAAATATTAATAATTACTTCTGGATCAAATGCAAACTTAACCTCAGCAATTGCTGCCAATAACATTCATGTCGATGTTAATTGTTTTCCCAGGCCTAATTATAACAAACACAACAAATACAACAAAAACAAAGTGGGACACACAGATGCAAGACATGTGTATAATGATAGCTCAAAATGGCACAAGAAGCAAACAAAAGCATCCTAGACCACTCAAAGAAATGTGTGTCAGTCCCTTCGCTGGGCTGCTACTTAATCTTACACAATAAATTATTGAAAACTATTGGCCAAGACATCATTAGCATGTGAAGCAAACTCAATGTTTATACAGTGAAAGGACATAGCTGCTAATGTGTTAAAGCCCGACATTGGAAATGATGATGCATGTCGATGGCTTGTACAGATATTTTTTTGCGTCATTATTGAACATTCTATTGCTGGGGTTTCAATATAGATTTCAGATTCTGATACATGAGCTGCTTAGTCATAGGTGGCTGACACTAAACTGGACTCCAGACATTAATCAACAGCGTAGAAGAGACCCTAAGACAGATAGCGGTGTTACTTGATAGAATAGGTTATTGTCCTCTACCAAGCAGGTCTGCAAGAGTTGCCCGTAGTTTTTGTATTTCAGGAAGAAACATTTAAGACACAAGTTGAAGGTGACCTTGGATGTTACCAAGAGGTCCTCTTCCTGAGTCCAGCATTAATCCCGAGTGAGGTGCAAATGTGAGTTGACACCCAAATTGGGGTTACGTCTAGTGCACAAATGTTGCGTGTTTTCCTCACACACATTTTGCCAATTAAAGCCTGATGGAATTTATGCATAAAAGTATAATATTATTCTGAGTTTGCCAGCTAAGAACAAGTGGAAAATTCTCCATTAACTCATCATCCTAGTCAGAGTTGTGAAACTGTGATCGGGGAGTTAATATCGCACCTTGTGAGTACTGCACCCAGCGGTGTTTACTGGGTGTTTTTCTACCTGCCAAGAAATGGGAAATTGGAAATGAGGTCCATGGTGTGTCTTAAACGGGAAACGACCTATCAGTGACTCCCTGGCATTAATTTATGAGCTATAATATACAAGTATTGTAGCGCCTATATCACTATTTTTAGTATAATAGTATTGTAGTAGAATCTTGATCGGTAGAACATATGGCTGCTTGTGAAAATTATAAATATGCTTTGCAATGTTAAAGACAGCAGATATATCTGCAGCACTATAATACGTTGTCAAGGTGATCTAAATTCGAATGCACCTGCTAGTCAAGGAAACTGTGTCCATGGGCCTGTTATTTCATGTGCGCTGGATCACTCGTCTATTATCCGATATTATATACATTTGAATATTTATGTTGTGTATGGCCCATTAATATTCATTTGTACATAATGTGTCATAGGCTTTAAGAAGTCTTGCACCCTTAAGAAATTTGTATCTAGTAAATAAAATATTAGTTGAGGAAAACACAAAGTGATCGGTAGAATGCCTGAACGAATCTCAGCTAATGGTGATTACTGGGGCCACATTCCAGGCCATCGTTTCTCATCCGCTGTGCCACTGTAGACAGACCAGCCATATGCAAATCAGCCTTGGTCCTTCCCCACCTGAAACAGTCTAGCTTGACCTCCCAGACCAGGCTCCCTCCAGATGGAAACACAAGCATCCCCTGACCAAGTCTCGCCTGCTAAGGCTGCATCAGTGAGTTTAAAGTCGATTTCAATGCACAGCGAGCATGGGGCCACGTCTGGTCGGTGCCTTGACTGCCACATTGGGCAAACAACGATGGGCTGGAACACGGCTCCAACTACCAGTGCCTGAGATCATTTCAAGCATTCCACCCATCACCTTTTTGTTTATTAAACGAGCACCACTCCTCCTGTCCTCATTATGATTACACCAAAGCACTACTTGACATACAAGGCATTCAGATGTGCTAGCCAGGCAACATGGACTCATTTTGACTGCCATGGTACTGATCGTATATTTTTAGGCCGAGCATTCAAGACCTTTTGTATATACTTTAGTATATACTTATATGTGTATGTACTTTGTGGGCTCTGGAGATCAGCCCTAGGACTTGTCTGCTTCCGCTTAGGGACTTTTTTTCTGTTCAACTGCCTCTATTTAACTGTCTTGAAAGAAAACGACCAGTAGAGGTCAGTAAAATACCAGAATTGCTTTCTGCTGAGGGACTTTATTTTTTTTATTTTTTTGGTAACTGCCTCTATTTAACTTTCTTGATAGATAATGACCAGCAGAGGTCAGTAAAATACCAGAATCACTTTAGCATTCTCTAGATTCCAGTCCATAGAAATTGTCTTCCACGAGCACTCGTAGACAATAATATTTTTTTCAAATCTTGTATTTTCAGTGATATGATCACCGAAGGCCCTGATTTTATATTAAAAACAGAGCTTTGGACTATACCATTTCCCGCTGAAAGGCAATATTTCTCTCCATGTGTTCCCATACCTGGCGTGTCACGCAGTTTGGTGCTCACTTTCCCTCCATGTTAAAGAACAGTAGATGTTTCAGCACCCAGGCTAATGTGCTGCATAGCTAAATACATATAAGGTCCCAAAGGCGAGACCGATTGCATTGCAAATGCTTGTTTAAGATTAACAACTGCCTATGTTAGTTGTTCAATTCCCTTCTGGGTACCGCTATCGACATTGCCAGTTGATGAAACTAAATGACAGGCTGGACGTTTTAATATCAATATTTGTAATACTAATCTATAAGAAGCATGCATGGCATCCTTGCACTTAGCAAGTGCACTTAAGGTATGGCTTGGTAGTGTCTGACATCAGTAACTGTGTAAAGGAATGTACACTCCATCAAATCGCAGATAAACTGCCCTGACATTTTAGAGTCAAACCCATCGAAACTCTTGGTTTTAGCAGAAACAAATTGAGATTTGTCCTCCCATTCCAGAAATGGCTGCAAGAATTGTATAAACAATGGATGCCACATGCTAAAGATGCCAGCAGCCGCCGCATAAACACAAGTCTCCTCCATGTAAACTTACCGATTTCTGTTTCTGCTTAGCTACAGCAGCATGGAAAAGAAACAAAGAATAACAAAGCATGCATGTTATTGACTTGCCAAAGGACACAGACACTTAACAGGCGGCGCACGGGGATGCGGTGCACGTCATCAGGTGGACAGATGGCACGGCGGAAGCTGCGGTTACCTTCTTAAAGAAGGGCATTCGTTTCTCTTTGGAGAGGGGCGACGTTACATTGTTTGCACAAGTTTTGGGGGAGCGATGGTTTGCCGGCATATCATTTTCTTCTGCATCTAAGCCGGCGGCATCTAAGTCTAAAGCTATACAGACAAATAATTCACAATTACAAGGTGAGGAGAGGAGAGGAGGAGCAGACATAAAAGAGGGAACTAGAAATTAAAAGAAAATCGCAGCAACAGGGATATAAAAGCATAACATATCAGTCACAGGAATAGATCATGATGCAAAACTGCTGGAGGAAATATTAAACCGGTAAAATAGGAAGTTGAAACATATACACAGTATAACAACAACAAAAGAATTCTAATTTACCTCGATCGCCTACAGGAAAGACTTGCATGGATTTGTTTGTATGACACAGCCAGGGCCGCTGGAATTATGCAATATCGCAGCTGCAATACCTTCATATAATCTAACATCTGCTACATGATTGGTAGATTTCAACAAAAATATTGTCAAGCTTAAACGGATCAAAAGTTATTAAGTAAAAACCACGCAGGCTGCTGCACAGGGGCACACACTCTGGTATTCTTTCAATTACTGGTTGCTCTGTTTAGGTGTTAAACTGTTACTACTTCGTTGAAGTTTGGACCCAGACAGTATTAATGTGTTAAAAAGGCAAAATACCGGAATAAAACTGCCAGAAAATGTGCCACAATAAGCTGCATAAATTGCCTTTTTGCCACATAACTTAGTCAACCCTGCCGCATAATTTGGTCCTTCACTGCCACATAATTCCAGTAGCCCTGCAAATAGCATTAATCATTCTATTTCTGTAAACCCTCCCTGACATAAACGGAACTAATAATGATATTTTCACAATATCTAATAAAATATTGGTGACTTGTGCATAAAACAGATATTGTCAGTGTGATCTTAGGCAAGTCATTTAGATGATTCTCTACAGGTTTTGGCACTTTTATTTCACAAAATGCAGAACCATAAAGACCATATTGCATTTTTCCTGGACATGACCTGGGTCAGCCTCTGCACAGCTTCACCATTGATTAATTAGTTACCTCTTCAGGGCAGAATTAACAAAATCAGAACATTCACATTGCATTCACGCCCCCTGTTAGGTGAACTTTGCAGGAAAAGCCTAAAAAATCTTTGAGTTTAGCTATTGCGTATTGTTTAATCTGCAGTTCGTTCATGAAAGTACAAATAAAAATAGATACGTTTTCCCATTTTAGCTCACATAGGAGATTTTGCACACAGCTACAGGAAAAGCTGCTGACCAAATATTTTGCCAAACGTGGAATGCAAATAGAATTTCATCAAAAAACAGTGCGTTTGTTGGATTGGACTACATTTGTTCGACAGGTTTTGAGTTGTTCCCCTGTAAAAAGATTGCAGGGTGGATATGAAAGGGTTATAGTTTTGTATACCTTGGCTGTTTGTATCACAATTTTGAAATTGGGATTTTGGTGAATCTTATTTGATTTTTTTGACAAAGGTGATTGGCTGATGAAGGGATTATGTCCTAAGCAGTGCATGGCAGGTGCGACTTATGGTTCGTTTACCTAACCATAACTGGCAAATTTCAGTGTTCTTTATGTTTTCATTCAAAATATTTTAAACTTTCCCCAACTAATGTAGGAGTAGTATTAGAATTATAAATGAGCCTCCTGGACTATTTTGGGGAAGTTGTACTTAGCCCAAATATTGTAGCACTTGAACTACGATAGTAAATTGGCCTCTCAGTGTCCAAAACAACTCTGCTGCTCTGAGTGTGCAACTGGTTGTGGGAAATGGCAGCAAAACAGTACACAGTACTCCTGAGTAATGCTACATTTTTGTGAGATAACATTACACAGGAGTAAATGCGCACTTGATTGGTAGTCATGTTTTGCGAGTGACAAGAAGTTGTGTATCTTGTTATTTAGAGTCATAAAACTACATTACCAGCACAAACTGGTTTGTAAATTGGGCTCTCTGTGTCTCATGCATGTACTACTCAGAGCACCACAACATATATTGCGACAAATTACTGAGTAAGATGGTACCTTCTGCTGAAAACAAATGTTGCCATTCTTGGATAACACGAGGCACTGGTTAAGATGGAGGGTTTATGAACAAGGCCAAAGTCAGATGCTGACTTAGAAAATGTATGTTTTAAAAAAACATTCTGTGAGTTGGTCAAGAAGTGCTTTACCATCAACACTTTCCATAACTGGTTTGAATATATGTCCTGCTCCTATTCTGGGGGAGAGAGCGGGTGTAAATGCCATCTGGGAATTACTGCGAGGTAGAAAAAATTCTGCAGATCACCAGGAAATGTCACCAGTAGTAATGAGCACTGCCAGCAAATGTAAACAAATGCATTCACAAATGCTGTTTACATGCCCTTGAGCACATATTTATCACTTAAAACTCTGCCAAAACACCTGAAAGCCTTTGCCAATGTTTTGAAAAAAGTAGCAAAAAGGATTCATATTTGTATACAATGCTTTTATGAGATAAGAGCATGAATACGACAAACAGCGTGATGGTTGAGTGTACTTCACAGAATGTAACATAGACCCTTGTGCATTCCAACTGAAGCACTTCCTAGAAGGCAGAAAGATGCAGCTAATAGCTTATAGCATGAGGTAATGAAAGAATGCTCCACTAGGTGGAGCCAAAGCTACCTGAATGAATGTTTCAAACAACTGGTAACAATAGGTCCTGCAGACAGCTGAACAGCCAAACCAGACCTTATAAATGGAGTCCATGTTTGAAGAGTCAGACTGTGTTGTGAAGAGCAAAGGGATGATACTTCTGCAACACCATACCTCATAGGAGGCTGAGAGGGGAACACTGCTGATGAGACATGGGGCACCTGGGCAGTGCGGATGACAGTGAGAGCTCGTGCTTCTCCGATGCAACAAGGACTTGGCACATTTTCATTCCATTTAAATGCTGTAGTGTTTAAATATGAACCTGTACTCTGCCTAGGTTGATATTTTTGCACGTATTTACATAAGTGGAACTGATGCCACGAGCAACCGAGGGGTGATGTAAACTCGCTAACTGCGGAGACTTTGAAGGAGAGTTGAGAAATTCGATTCGACACATTTCAAGAAAATGTTATCCTAGTTTTTAAGGCACCTGAGTAAAGTGACAACTACTAATGGAAAAGTGCAGATTCCGCTGATTTTCAGATTAATTCAATTTCCATTTTGAAAAGCTTTCTTGTAGGAGAAAGAAGTCTGTAGCTTCCAAGCACAGGTGCAAGTGAAGGTTCTCCTCTTGCTTCGCTACAGATGAGCTTGTACTCACCTGCATGAGAGAAATAGGAGCAGATTTACTAAAGCTCTGAGCAGGTGCAAAATAACACAATGACATAAAATCTTAAAGGGGTATTTACTATCTAGCGCAAAAGGTGGAAAGGTGTCCTTTTCGCAGCACGCCGTTCCCTTTACACACTGCTTTGCATTGATTTGCGTCAAAGGGGCATTACATGGGCGGATCAGCACAAATACCCAGAGGTTTTAACATAAAGCACAATCTACGACAATAGCCACACCAGGTATTGCGTCAAAATCTAACACTGTTGTAAAGCAAATGATAAACAGAAATATGTTTATTTATTGAATGCGTGCTGCACTGCATAGTCCACATCCAATGCATGGAATTCCTTTGAGTTTTTCTAGGCATTGAAATTTATACTGGAAGAGTATGTATGCCTCAAGTACAAATCCTACGTTAGAAATCGCACACTCACCTTTGCACTATGGTCTAAGGCTGCCCGGCGAGCAAGGCATGCGTGTGTGCACCAGTGGAGGGGGTAACACCAGCAGTTTGCAAATCTTAGGAGATACGGCCCTGCACGGTGTTTTCCCTCTTGGGCAAATGCAGTGCAGCAGACCTGACTGCTGCCCTGTATTGCAAAATGAAACAGAATACATCTGGCCCGTTCAGGCATAAAGCGGGGACAACTACAAGCAGATACTCACCAGATGTTGGAGGAGTGGATCTTCTGGAACTAGGCACAATATCACCCAAACTAGAAGACGAGTTTGCTCCAGATTTACTAAAGGAGAGAAATAGAAAGCTATGTTATCAGTTGATGTAAACTATTTCTTATGGCAAGAACTAATGCCAGCAACAATGCTGCCTGTGAAATAATGATGCATGTGATCCAGCGCGATATTAGCAAACAGCAATCATACACAAAACACTCACTTGGGCCCATACATTCATACTACGCTAATACTTACGCTGGGGTGTCAGTTATACTCTTTATCAAAATATCCCTGCTACCAATTACCTTCTGATTGAAGAGTAATGACTTACCAATGAATCCTTTGCTAATTGGGAAGTTTAAAATGAGTGACATTCATTATAGTACATAATCCTGAAATAACCACTGAGTCAGAAAGTTTTAAAAATGTTTATCTAAAGATTTAGCAGAGTAAAATACAGAACCACACGGTACTTAATCGCATACCCAAGATGAAGCATAGAATAACTATTGCTAATCAATGACGGTCCCTCAGAAAAGGAGAGGATAGAGACAGCAGCGCAACTAAAGGTTGCATTATATTTACCTAAGTGCGAGAAACAAACCCCTTGGCCTAGGAGTTGGGAAGAATAGGACCCAGGAAGGATGAAGAGCAAAGACTTCCTCCAGGATCAGGACAGGACCGGTGACCTCTCTACAACGACGCCTGCGTCGTTTTCCCTCTCTGATACTCGACTTCTCCTCGATTCGCCCGTGTCTTCCTTCTAATGGACTCTGCCGCCCCCTCCTCAGGACCTCTTCTGGACAGGGATTCAGTCTGCAATCGATCAGCTTGGCGGTCTGGAGCTCTTCTGCCTGACAGCATGAACGCCTGTTCGGACTAATTAACTAATGCTATATTCTATTATACCCTTCTACACCCATGTACCTCCCCTTAATGTTGCTAAAATATGGGACCACTACTTCTGATTGGACAGGGACAGGGGGTGGATTCTCACACCATATTGATTTGTCTTGAATTCTGAAGCCTATTGTTTTTAAACTACCGCCCATTCAATTTAATACATTTGCTTTATTTCCCACCCTTCTCATGACAAAATATACAATTTATTCATATAAAATGTTTCTTTTCGACGAGAACATCTTGGTATGTAGTGGTGTCGGCCAGCAGGTCATGGCCTTGGGTGATGTCCAAGTTGACTTCATCTTTTTCTTTCTGGTCTGCCACTGCAGGGCGCATGTGCGGAATCTTTGTCACACGAGCTTTCAGTTCACCAAACCCAGGCCCAAGTTTACGAACTAATAAAAGTCAAAGAAGAAAACATAAAAATCACAAATAAAATGTTTCACTGTATGCCCACTCTTTCTACTCTATTCCCATTTAATTATAAATTCTATCCCGCATTAGTAGTGTTAGAGAAACAACAGTTTAATAATGACAAGAGAGCAAGCTGAAGCATGTGAAAACATCAAGCAGCCATTTTAATGCACACTGCGCAGAAGCAGAAATTTCCCACCAAGCAAGAAGAGACGTCACAACACGTCATGTGGTTGGGACATGCGCGGTAAGTTTCCCGCGTTTTAGCGGCCATTTTGGATTATGGACAAGCGTTATTCATTAATAAAACACATAGGCAAGCATCCTTACTATTCGTGTAGTGTATGCAAGGATTAGTAGAGACAATACAAATTTAATAAATTAATACTGTGAGGAGATTGCATTCGAGCAAGTCTCATTTGTGAGTCCTTGTCCATCAATCCCCTCTCTGATGGCGTTTCTGAGCCATCAAAATACTACCCACAATCAGATGCCAACTTCTAGCAAATAGTTTCATTCTCATTTTTACATTTTCTATTTTTACCATCCCCTTTCAATTTCTTGTACAATTCACTTCTCCATTCTTCAAGTTCTATTTCATCTAATTTTCTCTTCTTTCCTTTTCCTGTCACATTATATGTTCCATTCTTTCTACAACATTTGCACCATATTATTATTGTCAGTGCTATTATTGCTATTCCTGCTAAGGGTACTAATATTTGACCTATAAGTCCTTTTCCTATATTAGCAAACCAGGTACCAATTGACGCAATACTACTTGTCAATCTTTCCCATACACTATCAACTTCCAGTGGTTTTAGTTCCTTCTCAAGTTTAGTTATATTCTGTATATACGTTCCAATTTCTGCACTCTTATCAGGAATATAAGTGCAACAGTGTTTTGTATTCAATAATTTACAGACTCCGCCCTCTTTTGCCAATATAATATCAAGAGCAAGTCGATTTTGCATCACCATAGATCTAATCGCAACCATCTCCGCATTAATCATTAGAAAACCTCCAGCAGTATCCGTTGATAAACGATCAACCACCGTAGACAATTTACATATTTTCCTTGAGTTCAGAATTATTCCCACTGAAGGCATCAATGCACCAAATATATCACCTACAATTTCAGAAAAACTAGCTCTTTTACTACGTATTAATTCACTATTGTTTTCATTGCTCCCAGTGTTTCTTTTTACGTGGTATATTTTTGGAAATACTATTCCAAAATAACAACTTCCATACCACCGTGCAGGAAGCCTAAAGTAAGCCATATTCCCGCACACATAATAGATTCCAGGAAAAACTGAATCTGTTCCTCCTTTTATTCCCCGACCTCCAAGAATTAAGAAATTGTGTTCACATTCACTGGTACCGATGAAAACATTGTTATAATCAGTCTTTAATCTATGTAGACAAATTTGCCCTGTCTTTACAAAATCCAGAGCCATAGCAGCTTGAGCCTTGCCAGGTGTGTAACTCCCTTCTTTCTCAGCCCAAGGTGGCAAATAAGCACTGGGTTCATACTCTTTCGAATCGGAACCTCAGAAAATATCACATCTATGTTTGAATAATAATACTGAAGTCTCCCTGTTCTATAAAATAAACTAGACAAAACACTACATGATATGCCATATGTCAGTGGTAAGTGATGATATGTTAATCCTTCTGCTACTGATTCAGGTAACTTCATACAGACATAACAATTATTAACTTCCATGGTATCTACATATTGAAACAATAATTTTGTAAAAACGTTTAAACTAGTGTCATTATCAGCTATTTCATGATGAAATTCAGGTTCATTTTCTGCCATTAGTTCTACTCTATTGCCCTTCATGTTTGCTGTCCTCTCCTTAGTTTCATTATTAATTCTGCTACTAACCATACTATAAGCACCATTACTAGACTACATATTCATATTGCACAGCATCTTCTACAACATTTCTGTTTTGGTCTCCCGGCATCTCTATCGTCAGGCATTTTCGACAAGGAAGATCGCTCTTCTTATCTATTTCCTCTTTTCTTTATATGACTCTTTTGCTTAGTCAAGGTGGTCTTGTTTCTTTCTCGTACGTTAGTTCTGCACTTGTTCCTTCGTCACCACTTTCACTTGACTCTGAACTTTCGTAATCTTCAAGAATGATGTAAGTCCAATCAGGACCCTTGAATTTGTTATTCACAAGTTTCAGTCTTTTACTTCTTCTTTTCTCAGTTTTATTCTCTTGTTCAGTTTGGCTTGTCACTTCATTTACTTGATCTGGATCTTCACTTCTGGTTGTTATGTGGTATTTTACTCTTTTAATGACACTAGGCCAATGATCACCTTTTCTTGTTTTCTTTGTTTGCACTGTTTCTTTATTTTTGTCTTCAGCAATCTCTTTATTTTCACTTTCTGACACTTTTTCGTTTTCTGCAATTACTGTTTTTCTTTCTTGCTCTTTTTCAGGTCTGATTTGTTTTTCTTCAGCAGTTCCACTGTGAGTTTCCAATAATTGACCTTGTGCTTGATTTATTTCTTCATGTTCATTTTTCTTGAGATCTTTTTCTTCTGTGTGATTTTCCTGATCTAACTGGTTCTGATCAGGGCTTATTGCACTTTGTACTTCTGCAGCCTGACCGGATTCTTCTAAACCTGTCTGTTCCTGCTCAAAACGTGTTGGTTCTTCGTTATTTTGAGCCCAGTTTTCTTTCCCTATCTGGTCCTGCTCAGGTTCTTTTATTGTATGTTCTTCGTTTTCCTGAGCTGCTTCTTCTTCACCTATCTGATCGTCTTCGATTTCCTCCAATCTTGTTTGACTTCTTGTTCTGTGGTAAACTTCAGGAATTTCTACCACCGGTATCTAGTCCTGACTTGTGCTCGGTTGTTCTTCTTCAGCTTCTCTTGAATCTCGAGCCTGAGATTCTTCAGCTGGGCAACCTTCAGCTCCCTCAGTGATTGATGCTGTCTGAGGATTTTCTTCTTCAGGATCTGGTACTCTTTTAGTGTGGCTTACGTGAATCCAATTAGGAAATCCTGCACACTTCACTGCTGTATTTGTGGTCAGTATTACTTGACAAGGACTGCCCCATCTAGGTGATAGACACGTTTCTCTGGTGTGATTCTTCACTACCACCCAGTCACCAGGATTCAGATCATGTTCCTGTTCAGGCTGCCTGGAAACTGCGTCTTCTCCAACCTGGTGAGAGACAGAACGCACTAGGTCAGCCAGTCCTTTCCAATAGTCCAGAACCATATCATCAGATATATTCAGTAGTTTGTTTGTGGGAACATGTGTTTGTCTCATTGCTCTTCCCATCATTATCTCGTGTGGGCTCAATCCCGTATTTCTGTCAGGTATGCTTCTGAGTCCCATTAAAACAAGTGGCAATGCATCTGGCCATTCTAATGATGTTGATGCACACATTTTTCCCAATCTTGACTTTATAGTGCCATTCAATTGTTCAACCACTCCAGAAGCTTCTGGACGATATGCACAGTGTAGTTTCTGTTTAATTTGGAATGCTTCACAGATTATTTGGATCACTTCACTGTTAAAATGTTTTCCTCTATATGATTCCAAAGTTACTGGGAAACCAAACCTAGGAATGAGCTCTCGTAGCAACAGTTTTGCGACTGTAATGCTGTCATTTCTCCTGGTAGGGTAAGCCTCCACCCACTTTGAAAACAGACACACTATGACTAGTACATATTTCAGCCCTCTGCATGGTGGTAACTGTATGAAATCGAACTGGAGTCTTATAAAAGGACCCTCTGCCTTTCCAATTTTTCCAAACCCAATTATTGTCTTCCGCCGTGGATTATGCATCTGGCAAGTTAAACATCTCTGGCAAAGACTCTCTGCAACAGCCCTGAACTTCGTATTGTACCAGTTTTGTCTAAAAAGCCTAATCATTGCATCTCTCCCTATGTGTGTGTCTCCATGATACATTCTGGCCATTTGTGAGAGTAAACAGTCTGGCATGACTGGTCTGCCATCAGCACTGATCCACACTTCATCATCTCCTCTTTGGGAACAACCCACTTTGATCCACAAATTCTTTTCATTTTCATCAACATCATCTTGTAATCTCTTTACATCATTCCAAGTTTCAGGTGGCATATACAGCATAAGTTGGCAGCTGATTCCCATTCTTTCCACCCTCTTATTGACTGACAATCTATTTTTGGCACAATGTTGAGCCACCAGATCTGCATATCTGTTGCCGACTACCACCCAGTCATCTCCTGACGTGTGCGGCACACTTCACCACAGCCAATTCTTTTGGTGATTGTATTGCTTCCAGCAATTCCCTTACAAACTGTCCATTTTTAATGGGGGATCCTGAAGAAGTCATGAAATCCCTCTGCATCCATAGTTGGCCAAAATCATGCACAACCCCGTAACCATATTGGCTATCTGTAAATATAGTTACTTTTTGATTCCTCCCAATTTTGCAGGCTTTTATCAATGCAATCAATTCAGCTACTTGTGCAGATTTGACTCCTGGTAAATAGGATGCTTCGACTATTCCAGTTAATTCACATACCGCATAGGCAGCAGTTAATTTACCATCTTCATGTCTTTGACATGAACCATCAACAAATAGCTCCCTGTCTGGCTTTCTGAGGGGCTGTTCTTCAATATCAGGGCGAGGTTTCGTACATAACTCTGTAATCTGTAAACAATCATGTTCATTTTCTTCGTCATCTTTAATTCTCTCATGATATGGGTCTGGTAGTAAGGTTGCTGGATTTATTATAGTACACCTTACCATGGTCACATTTTCAGCACCCATTATTATTCTTTCATATTTAGTCAGCCGACTAGGAGTAAGATGTTGCGTTCTGGTTCTTGTCAATAGAATCACAACAGCATGTGGAACAAACACGTTTACAGGATGTCCCATCACAATTGACTCACTTTGTTCAATGCTCAAACAAGTAGCTGCCACTGCTTTTAAGCATCCTGGCAACGCGGCTGGCACTGGGTCCAATGTAGCAGAAAAATATGCTATAGGACGTCTGTCTAAACCGTGTCTCTGGGTTAGGACAGAAAGTGCACAATTTTCTCTTTCATGACAAAATAATGCGAATTCTCTTTTATAATCAGGCATGCCTAAGGCGGGTGCTGAACATAGTGCATTCCTCAATTTTACAAAAGCTCCTACACTTTCATCATCCCACTCAACAGGATCCTTTGCTTTCTTTTTCGTCATGTTAAGGACTTAGCTAGTATAGAAAATCCTGGTATCCATTGCCGACAGTAACCTACTATTCCTAGGAACATTCTTACTTGTCTTTGGGTTACAGGCATTTGCATTTTCTTTATTAATTTTATTCTTTCAGAGGTTACTCTTCTTTTTCCCCTCTCAATTTGGTGTCCCAGATATTTAAAAGCTGTTGTACAAAACTGCAACTTTTCAGGTGAGACTTTATGCCCTTCTCCGGCCAAAAGATTTAATAGTGCTATGGAATCAACAACACAGTCCTCTCTGGTGTTCGATGCCACCAATAAGTCGTCGATATATTGCACTAGGACTGAGTTTCCTGGCATCACTAGCTTCTCAAGGCACTTTTTCAATATCTGATTGAAAATAGAAGGACTTTCCGTGTACCCCTGAGGAACACGATTCCACACATAAACTTTGTTCTCAAATTTAAATGAGAAAAGATACTGGCTATCCGGATGCAATGGTATTGAAAAGAACGCTTTACATAAATCAATTACTGTGAACCATCCTGCACTCCAAGGAATTTGGTATAGAATTACTGCAGGATTTGGCACTATAGGACAACATGGTTCCACTATTTTATTTATTTTTCGCAGGTCCTGAACAATCCTATATTTTCCACTAGGTTTCTTTAGTCCCATGATTGGTGAGTTACATGGGCTACTCATTACTTCTTTTAGTATGTTTTGTTCAACCATTCGATTAATTTCTTCAATGACTCCTGCTTTTACTTCTGCACTCATTTTGTCCTGTCTGGTATTTGGGAAAATCGCACCTTCTTTTACAGTAATTTTAACTGGGTCTATTTTAGCCATAAGTCCTACTTCTTTTCCTGTGAAATCCCATACTATGGGGTTTACTGTACCTTTTAATTCTTCTGGCAACTCGTCTTTTGTTAATACCGAAAACATCTCATCCACTTCTGTACCCTGTTTTGCAATCATAATTTTATATACATGGTCTTCATCTGGTGTCTGAACTGCCACACCATTCGGTGTGCAAAAAATTGTGCAGTTCATTTTGCACAACAAATCCCTGCCTAATAAGTTTACTGGGCTAGAATCGCATACTACAAATTGATGCATTTCTCTGAAGTTTCCGATTTTAACTTCCATTGGTTTGGTAAGAGGTGTTCTAATCCTTTGATTAGCTACCCCCACTACTTGGATATCTTCACCAGAGAGAGGGAGGTCTGGAATGTCTGCTGTTCTTACAGTAGACAGGGTAGCACCAGTATCCAAAAGAAAAGCAATATCATTACCTTTCACATTTCCTTCAACATATGGACCTGACTGATCTACCGGTAAGGATGCGCCAAGTACGCACTCCTTCTCCCCCTCTCTTAGGCACCATCATGAACTGTATTGACAGAAATCGTCCTGTAAAAGAAACTGTGAGGTTATATAATTATTCTTACCACTTCCTCCTTGATATCCGATGTCTGTACTGTGCTTTGCTCTGCTTACATTACCCTGAATAGGTGCAGGTGGCAACTGACTCTGAGGATTTACACCCTGCTGTGAGTCATTCTGCGTCTGTGGATTTAAATTTTGATTTGGGCCATTATTATTCCGGATCTTTTTACATTCATCCTTCCAATGCCCCAATTTTCCGCATCCATGACAAGGAAATTTCTTTTTAGCTTCTTCTCTACTCATTCGTCCTCTCACTTTTCCACCATTCCCAGTATCACCACTCGTTCCAGAATCCTTCCCCTGATTTTCACTCGGATTTTCCAAATTAATTCCCTGTTTCTCGGCCATTTTCACCTGTGCCCACATTACCTTCTCCTGTAATTTCTTATGCCTATCCTCAATATCATCTCCACAATATTTTGCATATTTCAAAATCTCGTCAATAGGTTTCCCTTGCCAACACAGCATGTGTTGTTTAATCATCTGACAAATCTCCGGCTTCAAACCGTAAACAAATCGATACACAAACTGACATGTTCTTGTCTCCAATGTCCTCAAATCCACTATACTGTTTAAATACCTGCAATAAACACTCATAGTAGGAATGTACCGATTCATTAGCTTCTTGTGTAGTTCGGTCTATTTTCACCCAATCGGTTTCTTTCGGTGGTATTTTCCCTTTCAGGTAAGTTATCACCTGCTGATACTTTTTCATCACATCATTTGACGGGGCACCTGTCTTTGGGTCTCTAGGGTATTCTTCGCTTGGCCAATCCACTGTGATTTTACAATCCGTCCATAAATCAGCAGGTACCACTATGTCAAACAAACCATCCAAATCCTTCAACAATACCTTTGACACCTTCACAAACCTTTCAACCTGCTTGTACCATTCAATTGGTTTTTCTCTCAACTTTGGAAAATCATTCGTAAATGACAAAATATCCTGTCTGCTCCATGGGACATGTACATATCCTCCTCCCGCAACTTCTCGCATTGGGTACATTTGGTCAGCTTTCCCTGTCTCTTTCATCACATATTCCGATGCTGATCTACTTGATCGTGCTTCTTCCTTTTTCTTGGCCCATATAGTTCTCCATTTATCTAGGTCTCCCCATTTTTGTAAAACTATCATTAATTCCCTTACTTGTAATTTTCTTCCAGAGGCATTCATGTTTTCTAAATCTTTTTCTGAAAAATCTGCTCTATAGGGTTTCTGCAACACCTTTGATCTCCCTATTTCTATTCCCATCTGTAGTGCTAAATTGGATAATTTTTCATGGAATAATCTTACATTTCTTGTGATACTCCTGCACATAAATAATAATTCTTCATCATCATATGTATTTAAGCGATCTAGTCCTATATTTCCTGCTATTATTTCTTCTAATTCGACTTTCAATTTATGAATGTCTATTATTTTTGGAGGTGTGCACTGTTTATCTGATTCTTGTGCCCACCTTTCTAAATCTTCAGGGGTGACTATTGTGGCACTTTTCGCTCCTGATGAAGTTACTAGACTTATATCTTTAGAACACCCAGGTGTAGTTCTCTTGGGAGTAATATTGACAGAATCTCGAATGGGTAAATCCATCAATGATATTGTGGATTCGCTGTCACTAAAGTGATCTTCAACCATTACTACTGCTTCAGGTTTTGTAGCGTTTACAGGAGTAGGTGCAAGTATCGGTGGAGGACAGTTTCCCTGAGTACCATATAATGGAACTACTGGACCAATTGTTACAGGTATGGTCAATGGATCAGGATGTACTTTTATCTATGTTATTTTCTGTATTAATTCTGCTCTGGTCTTCTCTAGGGCTTTCTTTGTCATGAAGTATTCTACTAGGGGTGAATTCATGCATTACCTGTGGTACTAATGGGGTTTTTAACGGTGGTGCACTTGGGGTGCATCCACTTGTCCCTTCCTGATATGGTGGGGGTTCCTTAACATTTCTTCCATAAATTCGTCTTCAGAATCGTCACTTCTCATTAAGTGTTTTGTCTTTTCTGTGCATTTACTTCCTAATTTTTCCTCTGCTGTTAACAATGGATATAGTCCTTCTGTAATCATTGCCCTTCTCCATTGTTTCATCTGACTGTCCCTAGACTCATGTTGGTTCCTGGGAAAGAATCCTCGATAACCCGTTACTTCTGAATCGGTCACGCTCAAATGCTTCGGTTTCCCATTCCTCTAAAGCTTCATATTGAGTTAATCTAGGTCTGGGTTCTAAGTCATTCATCCTTAATCTCAAGTTTTGCAGAATTCGTCCATTGAACGTGCCATTCTCGGGAAATGCTAGTATTCCATCATTTTTGGTATATTCTATCCAATTCTCTATCCATACACAAGTATGATAACCTCTCTCCATCATCATAAATGAAGCGGGCGTTTTAGCTGGTGGAATGATAATTCCTTCTCTAGTTTTGATTGGTTTGTCCTTTTTAAAATAGTTCTTAATCTTTTGCAGAAAGGACATTTTTCTCTTCTCTCCGTACATTCTATCTAATCTTTGGTGTATAAAATTATATTCTGCAAAACCTAGGAATCTCCTATCCGGACGAGTTCCTGTTAAAGTCGGATCGCGTTTTAACATGCAATCTCTATCCACTAAGAATTTAGCTTCTAGAATATCAACCAATCAAGTGTCTGCTATCTTTTATTCCCGAGCCAATCCTTGCGCGGCCTTTTTGTTGACATTTGTCTGTCAACCCCTCCTTTACAATCTGCGCTTCCCTGTCCCTCGCTGTTTCAACAAATCCCAGCGCTGCACTTGTGACGTCAGTACTGCTCCTGACTACTGACCCCTTCTTTACAAGAGTCGTTCCACACCCGCTGATTCAACCAATCCCAGCGCGGCGTTTTGTGACGTCAGCTCCCTCTCCGGCAACTGACCCTCCCTTTACAAATTCGTACGCAAACTTATTTTCTCTACAATTCTTAATTGAATTTCAGTAACAACATAAAACATTCGCTATCGTGCCAGTTTCTCTAAATTCGAAAAAGATAGTTTCTCTCACACTTAGTAAAACTTTTCCGTTTACTAAACATAGACTACGAGTAAAACCCTTCCGTTTACTCTTCACACAAGCTCCAGAAGTACCTGTTACTTCTTCAATGTTACCCTTTCTAGGTGATATAACATCAAATTTTCACCAGCGTACTCTTTTGCTATTACTCACACGCATAGATTCCCTAACCAGTACTGATAGTCCTGCTTAACTTTTCAGCACTATTTCTGCCTGACAGATAACCTCACTGCAGTATGGCTTCCACTTACCATCTGCTATTCAATTTTCCCCGGGGAATTCTGGACAACACAAAACAAACTTTGAATACACGGTTGTTAGTTCATAAAAATAAAATTCTCATTACCCAATTAACAAAGTACAACCATCCTCTGATTACCAGAAAACGGATCCAGCGCGATATTAGCAAACCGCAATCATACACAAAACATTCACTTGGGCCCATACATTCATACTACGCTAATACTTACGCTGGGGTGTCAGTTATACTCTTTATCAAAATATCCCTGCTACCAATTACCTTCTGATTGAAGAGTAATGACTTACCAATGAATCCTTTGCTAATTGGGAAGTTTAAAATGAGTGACATTCATTATAGTACATAATCCTGAAATAACCACTGAGTCAGAAAGTTTTAAAAATGTTTATCTAAAGATTTAGCAGAGTAAAATACAGAACCACACGGTACTTAATCGCATACCCAAGATGAAGCATAGAATAACTATTGCTAATCAATGACGGTCCCTCAGAAAAGGAGAGGATAGAGACAGCAGCGCAACTAAAGGTTGCATTATATTTACCTAAGTGCGAGAAACAAACCCCTTGGCCAAGGAGTTGGGAAGAATAGGACCCAGGAAGGATGAAGAGCAAAGACTTCCTCCAGGATCAGGACAGGACCGGTGACCTCTCTACAATGACGCCTGCGTCGTTTTCCCTCTCCGATACTCGACTTCTCCTCAATTCGCCCGTGTCTTCCTTCTAATGGACTCCGCCGCCCCCTCCTCAGGACCTCTTCTGGACAGGGATTCAGTCTGCAATCGATCAGCTTGGCGGTCTGGAGCTCTTCTGCCTGACAGCATGAACGCCTGTTATGACTAATTAACTAATGCTATATTCTATTATACCCTTCTACACCCATGTACCTCCCCTTAATGTTGCTAAAATATGGGACCACGACTTCTGATTGGACAGGGACAGGGGGTGGATTCTCACACCATATTGATTTGTCTTGAATTCTGAAGCCTATTGTTTTTAAACTACCGCCCATTCAATTTAATACATTTGCTTTATTTCCCACCCGTCTCATGACAAAATATACAATTTATTCATATAAAATGTTTCTTTTCGACGAGAACATCTTGGTATGTAGTGGTGTCGGCTAGCAGGTCATGGCCTTGGGTGATGTCCAAGTTGACTTCATCTTTTTCTTTCTGGTCTGCCACTGCAGGGCGCATGTGCGGAATCTTTGTCACACGAGCTTTCAGTTCACCAAACCCAGGCCCAAGTTTACGAACTAATAAAAGTCAAAGAAGAAAACATTAAAATCACAAATAAAATGTTTCACTGTATGCCCACTCTTTCTACTCTATTCCCATTTAATTATAAATTCTATCCCGCATTAGTAGCGTTAGAGAAACGACAGTTTAATAATGACATGAGAGCAAGCTGAAGCATGTGAAAACATCAAGCAGCCATTTTAATGCACACTGCGCAGAAGCAGAAATTTCCCACCAAGCAAGAAGAGACGTCACAACACGTCATGTGGTTGGGACATGCGCGGTAAGTTTCCCGCGTTTTAGCGGCCATTTTGGATTACGGACAAGCGTTATTCATTAATAAAACACATAGGCAAGCATCCTTACTATTCGTGTAGTGTATGCAAGGATTAGTAGAGACAATACAAATTTAATAAATTAATACTGTGAGGAGATTGCATTCGAGCAAGTCTCATTTGTGAGTCCTTGCTCCATCACATGTACAAATAGACCCCACCAAAATGTGTACTCGGCAAGCGTAATCTGCATAAATTCCAATTACAGGGTTGTGCTTATGCAGCATTTTTTTTTTATAGTTCTTACTCTTTCTCACATGAATTGCTCCAGAGGGAGAATCCTTAAAGCAGGAAATGTCTAGCAAGAACTGGGAAACAGATATGTGCTGCAAGACACCTTCTGCTCAAGCAAGTCTCACACTGGAGTCTCGCGTGACTTTGACGCAAGCTATGCCCGAGCGTTCATGGTTCATGTGAGATAGAGGTCAAGTGCTATGGGCATAACACACATACTTTTCATCAGTTTCATGAAATTGCGCACATTAAACTAGGAAATCCCATCGTGCATATAAGGCTAGAAGGATTTTGTTTCCTTGCAAAAAAAATCGACTAACAGGATAACAATAATTCAATCATTAAAATGCATAGGGCAGGACAGGGAACCAAAGCCAGCCCTGGCAAATATGTTCCAGCCAGCCCCAATACCTTCTTCCCCACTTTCTAGTATCCATTTTTCACTCGCACTCCTCGTCTCTCTCTGATTTCTCCCCATCCTCTCTCTTTGTTTACGTCCATCCTGCGCCTGCTGGAATAAAGAGTCAGAGGAGCCAGCAGTGGCGCAGGGACTTAAAAAACCGGCCTCCAAAGACCCCAATCTACAGGCGAAATGTCCGATGGGATATAATGCCAGTCCGGCCATGATAATGCACACGTGTTTTAAGATATAGGCGATAATACCAAGCACACTGCTCAAAATGTACAGCTCCACAAATACATTCCATATGTGCAGGATTTTTCCTTCATGACTGCTACGAGCTAAATGAAATTACTCCAATGTATAGTGAAAGCAGTTTACATACAGTGTAATTTACTTCACACCAAATAAGTGTATGTCTTCATGCAAAAAGAAAAAATGTGGTTCTAAAAGTGCAATGAATGCTAAAATTAAAAGGGGGTTTATATTACCCCAGACAAAGATCGTAGCTTGGAACGGAACCTTCGGAGGGTACTAGCGCAATTCCATGTGGACTCAGATCGCTGGAAGGCACTACAGCTAACATTAACGGGCAGAGCAGCCATGTTTAAAATGATAACACTACCACATTTCTTTCTATATGTTCTCCAACTCAACTATCATAGGTTCCCAGATGAGATTTTCACTATAATAGAGGAGGAGGTATGTAAACTGTTATAGAATGAGTGGCATCCCAGGGTGACGCGGAAGACGCGCAATCAGTACAATGGCGGTATCGCCCTCCCAGCTTACTACTAGGCGGCTCACTTCAATATCATTAACGATTGGGGATATGTGACTGGAGACCATTCCACATATACGCTAGAAAGAACCCAGTTCCCATCCAGGTCATATTTACATTAACTTTAAATGGGAAAGAAGCGAAGTGTCTGTTGCCGGCAACCAAGGTGACACTTGAGGCTTGGTCCAAAGTGAGAAAAGGTATGGGATGGGCAGCTAGAAACACCCAAGAGACCCTGTTGTGGATGGGAGCGAGGCTTTAGCAAATTGGGAATTTGAGAGGATTTGGGGCCTGGGACCTCTTAGGGATATCTAGATTTGGTGCTCTCCTGGAGGATGGCGGTTTTATACCCACCAGCTCCCTTCAGCGTGATTACCAACTCAGTGACACGCAGTATTTTAAATACATGCATCTTAGACACACATGGAAGGCAGAAGGTCTGGACGCTCAGGAACTACCCGAATATGCACCACGGGAGGGTAGGATGCTCCTGGGTGAGATAGAAGGATAGGCCGTCTTCTATACCTACAAAATGATAAATAATAACATGCCTGATGAAATTGAGGGCAAAGTGGGAAAGCGAACTGGGAGACTTGGATGATACGGATTGGGAGGCGGCCTTAATGCACCCAAGAGAGATGGCAATCAAATCACGGCTGAGGCTCATACAATTTAATATTCTACACTGGGTCTACTTTGATTGAGCCCGATTATACAGGTCTCGGAGAGCTGACTCTCCTGAATGACTGAGATGTAGGGAAGATAGGGGATCCTTCCTGCATACACTTTAGAATTTCCTTCTTGTACAACAATACTGGCGCGCAATACTGGCAGAATTAGGAAAGCTCATGGGAGCATCCTTTCCGGTAGAGCCTAAATATATTAACCTGGCTATACCCACGGACATGTATGTACCACGTACCAAGCTTCTTTTCTGTAACTTGGGCCTGTTGGTGACAAAGAGAGACATGGCCAAACATTGGTGGGTCCCCAAAGTCCCATCTCTTCCAGAGTGGAGGGCTGGAATGGATCTATACATTGCGGCTGAGAAGGTCACCTACAAGACTAGACGGCGTCTGAGAAAACTTTATAAGGTCTGGGGTCCCTGGATTAAGCATTATAATTTGGAATTGATGGAAGATGGAGGGGAGACCCTACCAGTCCAGGTTTAGTGGGTCTAGATTCACAATTGCTGCCTCTGTTTGGCTGTGGCTATTTATCTGGCTGTCTCGATGTACCGGTTTGTGAAATTTGTAATTGCTAAAATTATGCTGCAACTCCTCTGCACTAATGTTTGTATTGATGTGGGTGCGAGTACGTACCCTTTTTGTAGTTTGTTTATAAAACAAAATAAAAATATTTTGAAAAAAATAAACTAAAAAGGGTGGCCCAGAGTGAATGATTTTCTCTGGACATGTTAGGTGCAGAATGGTTTATCCATATTTACTAAGGGCAAGGAATAGAGTTTCATGCAGACTGACATCTCTATTCACCCAGTCCAGGAGATTCTTCGAGGGAGAAGGCAGACTGGACAGGCATGGAGATTGACCTGTAGAGTGACCAACACTCATCATTCCAGGGAGGCCAAGAATTGAATGCGCGATGAAGCTGACCATCAGTGTTGCTTACAAAGATGCTAAATGAACTGGCCTACAACCTGACACTTCACCCACATGAAACAATGTCAGATAGATCATTGCCTCAATGGGCAGGCAAGGGCTGCACTACAGTGCTATACTATAGAGGCCAAACACAGAAGAGCATATTCACAAACACATTTTGTAGTGTGTACAGTAGTATGTACTTCTTTACCATATATACTTGTCTATGTGAACTGACGACACAACATCTAAATAGGAATACACCTGGAATGTTCAGGGGATGGTGATATACAGTTAGTACAAACTGAAAGGACTGTGCCCTCTTTGCATTTGTAATCATAGGGAGTAGGACACTTCAGGGCTGATTCTCAAAAGCATTCAAAAGTACAGAAAAGAGTACTCCGGTATCAAAACTTCCATACTCATAAATGGTTTTGGGAATCAGCCCCTAAATGTCAAGCAGACTACACAGAAGTGTTAATATGTGTTGATAGCATCGAAGAGATCTTGGGCTGATTCGCATGCAGCAACAGAATTGTACCACTACATCTATGTGGTTATGCCAGAGGCTAAGCATTGAATAGGCATACATATTTCACTGCATTCTTCTGACGTTATCAGAGTTTTATTGCACCTTCTCACCTCACAGTTTCATCTGAGTTCACCAGGGTCTGACATATATTTGTTTAATAAAGACCATCAGCAGAGTTGTGTTTTCAAGCATATGTTTGGATGAGTGCGCGTTGGAATGTGCTTGGACTGTGCAGTCAGAAGTCTTTACCAGTTCGGCTACATCCCATCAGGGAGGATTGGTACTGGTACTTACTGCTCGGCTTGAAGTACGTGTCTGAGGTAATAGGGAGCATGGCTACCACAGGTAGGTGATCATTATAAATAAACTAAAAGTTGATTGAGCACAGAGAGTGCACTCTTCTGCTTCTGGTGGTAAGTACAAGTGTTTCAAGCAAGATTTGACATATTATGTGAAGTTTTCAATCACGAGCTAAAGTAGGCATTGACACACAACTCATCTTTCAACATCAAAGGATATTTCTCCACAAGGCGGTCAAATATTTAGGGACCATGAGACTGGCTTCTCCCTAGCTTGAATTATGCATTGACATTTGCAGAGAGATCGCACCTGTTCCTCGGTGCATAAGTTAGCAAACCTCCAGAGATTAGCCCTCATCCATTAAAGGACAATTTGTATTCCTTCTTCAAGAGGGCAACTGTTATCGCTAGGCTGGGAACTAATATATCCTATTTTACATATATGGATCGAATTATTTTTAGATTTGGTGGCGTGCCAACTCACTAAAGTCTAAAAAAAAAGTAACAAGAGACAGCATGCTCAAGCACATGTGGATTGTAAGATTACATTTCTTGTGGGTCAGAAAATACAAAAGGAAAAGTTCGGGCTTTCTTTAGTTGCGAGAGGTGAAAGTACAGAAAAATGGGTTTCCTATCTGGAAATATCTTTTTTCATTGTGGCTTAGTGGGATCTGGCAGTACAAGATGTATGTCTCATGATGGGCTGAAAGGTGCACAGTAAATATTTGTGAGAGATGTGCATTACTGCCCCCCTTCACAGAAGGCTTTATGCATACTGGCAAGTGCTTAGAGTTTGCATCTTGGTTTACTTGTATCTAGTCTAGCGTTTTTAGGTTTTGAAATATGAGGAGTTATTTTTCTTTGTCTGAGAACAGAGAGAAGGGAGGTGATTGTGGTCTGAAAGTCAGGATTTGTGAGAATTATGTTTAGCCTATTATGTCAAAGAGACTGTGCTGCCTGCTTTGTTGCAGAACTTACCTGGTGCTCTTTAGTGTTCTCAGCTCTTTAGCTTCTTGAGGTTTGTACTTTCTTGAGGATGTGAGGGTCACCACTGTGAGGACTCTGTTCCTCTCACAAAGAATGGTAATGTCATTAGTTTGCTCTTAACAGCTTTCCTTCACAGAACCACATATATCTGGTAGAATCCGTGTATGGATTGGAGGCGTCTCCAACCATTTGATTGTACCAGTAGCTGGTTGACACGTTCAGAGTAGCTCACAGCCTTAAGTTATTTTTTAAATAAGCACAGGACCACATTTTCCTTTTAAAGTTAAGGGAAGGCTGTGTTTATTTTACATTATTATCTTCAGGCTGCAGACAGCAGGGCCTGATCATGAGCAATGCTGGAGTCAGATTTATGACCCAGAGCACAGAGGTGAAGAACAGAAGCACTAAGGTATTTAACTATTAAATAAGTCCAAGTCAACTCAATATTGGACTATGAGAACAAAATAATGTTTATATGAATGCTTTAATTTGGTAGAAAATTAAAATGAAACGTTACCTTAATGATTAAGTTAACTCTTTATTTTAAATTTCTCTCATTTCGAAGAGTCACATTTACAAACAGCAGGCCTCTTGCTTCCAGTAGCCAGTAGCTACTGTGCAATATTTATAACTGAAAAATGCATTCCTCTTTTTTAAATGGGAGAAAATTAAAGTGCAGAAAAATGTTCCATATCATTAACATTTTTGCAGAAAGTTTTCTGCAATTTAAATTTCTCCTTTAAAAAAAAATGGTTATATATTTGTATTAACATGTAACTGTGTCACATATGACAAAAAGTATTCCAGTACGTCCAAGCTTTAGAATACTCTTCCACCAGATCTTAAGAAAATGCCAGAACTGCTAGCCTTTAGGAAAGGTCTGAAACCATGGCTTTTTAATCTATAGTCTGCACTTATTCATATTTTTTGTATAGTTCTGGGTTACCTCCTCTATCAGCTAGCGCCAAGACGCCCCGGGGCAATAACACACTTTATAAATCTGTATTTCATTTCATTGCCACAAGTACATATGACAAAGGCTCTCAGTCACACATACACATTTATCCAATTCATACGCATACATATTCGAACATCCCCAAAGACCGCAGTCTCACTGGCACACATGGTAGTAATTTCATAGTGCCCCTAGTCAAAGTATTTTGTTCAAACCATAGTATCTGGTTCTATGGCCATTAGGCTTACAGTCAATGGAGCTGAGCAAGAGGGTGTCTGGTAACAAGGCGAGAGTTGTTTAGCTTTCAGTAGCTCACAATGATTTTCCTTGATCAGAAGTACCTCTCACTACAGAAAAGGTTGGAAACTCCTGGATTATATACTACTGCTAACGTTTGTACATTTTTTCACATCGGTGCCATGTAGAGATTGAAGAAAATGGTGGAAATGGCTGAGGCATGCCACAGGTAACAGGGACAGGGGAGCTGCTTCTTCTAAGGAGACACCGAATGAGTACTTGGAAAGAAATGAGATAACATATGATTGCCGGCTTTTTGTTTTTGCAGTTTTATATAGCGCAGATTTGGACTAAAGGCACTGGAGATCTTTACATGAGAATCAAACATTACACATTTTATTTAGGCAAGGGGGGATTGAGGAGCAAAGGATGTTGCGTCCAGGGTGGGATTTGAACCTTATTCCCTAGTTCCAAAGTTGGCAGCTCTAGGCGTAAGGCCACATCTCCTCCCGTCTTATTCTCTGACTCTTTACTGTGTCCTCTGCATCAGAATTTGTACACACAGGGCATAATTTGCCAATGTTAACTCAGAAGGATCAGTAGGTTGCAGTTCCCCCTTGGAATTTGTTTGTTGATGCAACTAGTGATTGCTAACACAGAAAATTCTGTTGTTTGCAGGGTGGAGCCTTGATTGTGAAATATCTAGCATTTGTTCTTGGTCGAGGTGCTGCTCTAGTTGTAAGCATACTACTGGTTCCAGAAGGCTGGAGTTGGTTTTGAATATGCCGACTGATTGAGAGTTAGCAGATTCTTTTTGCTCTGGGGTGGGCATTTTAAGAAGAGTGGTCACTAAGGAATCTTTTTGGTGGTGGAAGATGACACCAATTTGTGGTAGTTATAGAGTTTAGTGAGGATTGGGGTTAGGCTAGAACAATTTTCATTCATAAAGGTGTATGGCGAGGGTCTGGAGTTCAGCCTTATTTGTTGGATTTGTAAAGAATTGAAAGCATCTGAAGGAGAGCAAAGTGAGGTTATTTGGTAGGTCTCCCACCCGGGGCATGAGATGGGGGATTTAGCATTGGGTTATTATTTTAAGGTGTCTATCCATTTTGACATTAAAAGGAGGGTCAAATGCAGGTGTGGATTCGACTGAGTTATTAAAGGAATTTGTCAGAGATCTGCATTCTTTTTAAAAAAAATAAAAATAATAATTTGGTTGGTTATTTTTTAAAATTCACTCTGTTTGTTATCTTAGTCTGGCTCTGATGGCAGCTTCCTTTCCTTATAAATAGACTTCTAGTAAACGATTTGCTTCTCTCTGTATTGCGTTCCAAAGGGGAGGATTTGTCGTCAGGCCAAGTTTCTGCAGCACGGACAATTCAATATTGAGACAGGTAGTTTGTTTTTACATTCATTTTTTTTGTACTACCGGAGTATGTCATCTGCAAAAGCTGAATATTTTACACAGCAGTGCTATTAAGATGGACAGCAATATATTTTAAAGTGACTGAATGCAAAAGGGCAATTACTGCCCGGAGTTTCCGAGCTCTGTGGTCCAATAAAGCTGCATTAACTCGGAGACATAACATGTTAATGTATGCCCTCAAGATGTCCAAAAAAAAAAGCGCACAGAGCCCTTTTGCACGTACCCTGCGCAGAAATCAGTACCATGATACTGACCAGGGTATTTAGATTCTGGTGACACTGCAATAATTGGTTGCTTTTCACTAGTGCCTGTTCAAGCTAAGAGCAAATTCTGCTTGCTAGCATGTTTCACTGAATTTTAATTGCGGAGGTAAAAATATTACATAACAGCAAGATGACATGCAAAATGGGATGAGGAACAGTTGAGGTAATGTGCAACTGAAAGACCAAATTAAGGAAGTTTAACACCTCTTATGCCTTAAAGTACACGTACATCTAAGGCAATATTGCTCAGCACCGCATGCTTCTCAATGACCACCCACTATCTACGCCCAGCAATATGATATATGAACTGATAACAGATTAAGACTTGGAGCTAAATCACTACTAGAGGACGTACGTGTCCATAGTGGTCTATTCACCTTCTAAAATGATACACATGGATTCTAGTTCTAAAAGATCCCTGGGGATATTATCAAATCAGCAAAATCAAAAATCAACATTGCTTCAACTACCACTTTGTTATGACCGACAGTGCCCATGTATCAAACTCATTTCATCATTCTGAGTGACCCGAGATGATTTTTTTTTAAAGAAGCAGGCCTGCGCCATCTTGCACTTTCAGTGTCCTGTCACGTGTTCTACAGGATTTTGGTATGCTACTCACGAAAAGAGTGATATTCTGTTTAGTGAAAAGGGTACTCCCAAAATGTTACTCTGTGTTACATGACCACTGTAGGAACTTGGGTTACTGGTTGAGGGGCGTGAAACCCTACTCATGCAGCAACCACAATCCTTGTGAGGATGAAGTCACAAGCAAACCCCAAACTGACCTTTCCTCAACCCTCGGGTAGGTTGGCACAGAGCAGTTAGGCTTAACTTAGAGGGAATGTAAAGTATTTACGCAGCTCTTCAAACAGTAATAAAACAACGTAAGAAAAATCCCACAGCAGTTTAGAAAAATAGAGTAATTCTTTATACATACCAAAACAACAAAGATCCAATTAGTAGAACCAAAGATACGCAATTTTAAAGAATTCAGAGAAAATCTGGTCGCGCTGGACCAGGAGAAAGTTTCAAGTTCAGGCTAACCACGATGGAGCACAGGCCGGCTACAGGGACCCAGTTAAGCCTGCTGAACAACAGTACCTTAAATCGGACTCGGGCAGCACCACTTGGAAAAGCAGGACTCCCATATGGCAGAGTCCAGGTGCTGGGTTGAAGGTAATTGGAAGCCTGTTATGTTCCTGAGGCTTCTGATCAGAAGGCCAGCAAACTAGCCCTTTGAGTCCCACTGGGGTCCTGCGTTTAGAGAAGCAACTCCAGTCCTTCTCACCCATGCGAGAGGGCAACAGGTCAGCACAGCAGGGCAGCAGTCCAGCAGAGTGGCAGTCCTTTCAGCAGTACAGCCTTTCTTCTTCCTGGTAGAGTCCACAGGTTCAGAAATGTGCTCAAGAGTTGGTTCTAGGGGTGCATAATTATATCTGGTGCCCACTTTGAAGTGAAGGAAGGTTCTAGGGGTTTCCACCCCCTTGAGGTGTTAGGGATCCCCTTCCTCCGTGTCCCGACCCCAGCTTGTCTAGGGTCAGAAAAGACCAGTGTCACAACCTTTGTGAGAGTGCTCAGACAGAGCCTATGTGATCTGCAAGTATGATAGCTGACCGCTCCTCCCCCTCGTTAAATCCGAGTGGCTCAAACTGCCAACACCCATCTTCTCTTTGTCTCACTGTCTGGGAGCAATACCCATAGATCACGGCCAGCTACACCTAGTCATGTGACCAAGGATCAGGCTGCAGGCACCAAATGGTTAGGGCAAGAAAATGCCACCTTGCTAATAGTCTCAAACAACACCACAGTTGCCAATACTGACACACATTCACAAACTCACTTATCTCCATGATCACACAAATGAATCACTATGATCACCAATTGTTTTATGATTATTTGTTGACTCCGTTAAACATAATGTGAAACAATTAGCTCATATTTAGAAGTATACAGAAGAAACACACAATCAATACAATCCATACAAAACAAAAACAAATATGCGAATCACACAAAAATATATTACACAGAAAATTGTGCCCAGGTTCTGACTTTTTTGCCATTTAGGAGCTTGATTTGTTTTGGTCTCCATTCATTGCTCATATGGGCTATACAACCAAACAGTGCCCAAAGAAGACTCAGGGAGTATTTATTGCTTCTATAACATTATACCCAGTTGCATCACAGGGCTCCAATAGTCATTATATACAAATAGCGCTTTTATCCAGGGCTAAAAGAAATAAAAACATTGGAAAAGGTGAGTTTATCCCCTCTTGCACTTATGTTATCCTCTCCCTGTCCATTTTCTTGCCTCTGTTTTCTTTTCTTTCACATTCTCACCTCTTACCCTCGACCACAACCCGAACCCTTCCCATATCATGAGCATTAGTTGTTCCCCGCTCTTTGCTTGTTGACACGAGCGCCACTGCCTTGTGTCCCGTGGGACGCACCAGGTGGGAGACATGGGACACCTCCCATCTCTCACCTCAATCCTTCTCCCTCACTACTTCACTCACTCCACTCCCCCATACAGAGCACACACTTTCTCCTTGTTGAAGGTTTGAACATGGTATTTTTCCCAATGGAGGCGCCGGACCGCCAGTCCCTAGCTTCGGAAGATGTACAATTTGTGGTTGTTGTCAGCACTGCAAGTCCATGTTCCACCCTCCCCTTTTGCTGCATTGTGTACATTGAACTGTATTGTACATCTACAACATGATTTTGTTTTCAATAAAGAATTTAACACAAAAAAAGAAAAGGTGAGTTTAAAAGTCAGTGGAATTACATAGTTATTCAGTAACACTTTAGGGCCTGGATTGCCAATGGTAAACAAGCATTTGCAATGCAATAGGTCTCGCATTTATGCGAGTTTGAGCTATTGGCATTGTAAATGACAATGCCTTTTATTTATGTTTTGGTTTTAAAACATAAAGAAGAGACATTGTCATTTACAATGCCAATATCTTAAACTCGCGTAAATGCGAGACCTATTGCATTGCAAATGCTTGTTTTCCTGTTATAGTCTTGTTTTACTTCCACTGAACTAATTACACCCAGATCAGTTGACTAGGGGTGAGTGTTTGATTTGCTCAAACGCTCCGTCCATCATCCCCTTTGGTATCGCTTTGTTCGCCCTAAGTTGGCAGGGTATGCCCAGACGTGGGTCCCTTGCTCACTTTGCCACTGGATTCAAGCTAGCCTGGCTGATGACGGCTGAATAGCCAGAAACCGGTCCCAGGATGCTTGTTTCCGGTCCAGGGAAGACATGGCTTGGCAGTTCGGGCTGGACTGTTCCCATGAGGCACAGGGTCAGACTGATTTCCATATGGCCATGTCTGAACTGGGGTGGTGGAGTGAGCTAAAGAATGATGATGGATTAAACCCAGATCAGTTGACTGGGGGTGAGTGTTTGATTTGCTCAAACGCTCCGTCCATCATCCCCTTTGGTATCGCTTTGTTCGCCCTAATTACACTATCACCAATGAAATCAATGATTAGTAGGTGAAAAGTTCAGTTTTGGAGTGCGTGTCCAGAAGGGCCAGGAGTGAAGGGGCACACTAAAAAGCGTGTCTTTTTAGCCGATAAGAGTTGGAAAATATGCCTGTAAGTTACAATTCATAAAATAAAAGTTCTTAGACTATTGTTCCTCGTAATATTCACTTAGAAATGATACCTTGCTCCCTCTGCTTACCTCAGCGTGCTGCTGTGCACACAGCAATGAACGTGTGCACACAAACATTGCATTTCAGCGCACAGAAGAAAAATATGAGAGGGAACATTGCACGTAAGTACCTTTGTGAATCGGGCCCTTATAGTGCAGTATACACTGGTCGCCTCTTAGGCGCTGGCTGTAGTAGCTCTTTGCCGTATTTAATTCACAAGGTTAAGCTTGTTACTACCACAGAACGGTGAACCTGCCACATAACACTCACTCTTGGTTTTCTGTAAAAATGTAATCCTTGGCGGTCATACACGTTTCTTGTGGTAGCAATCCTTTTTGCCATGGAAAGGTGCCTAGCAATGAGCAGAAGAACACATTAATTGACGTTTTAATAACTGTGTATACTGGTTAGTAATCTGTACATGCAAGATTGAGATCGTAAGCATTTACAAACCCCTGCCTTGTTAGAAGCTCCCGGGTAGTTCATTGCCTCGGTTACCGCAGTTTCCCAGAAGTGTGCACCGGTTGGGGAACCGGGTGAGCGGAGGGGTTTGCTGCTGCTTGGTTTGAGTAAAAGGGCGTCGGCTCATCTCAGCTCATGAAGGGGACATGCTGGACGAGAGGGAGTTCGGCAGGCAGAGGAAAAACAGCTTGGCAGCCTTTGCTCCTCAGAATACGCTTTCATTAAGTATGCTGACACACATGCCCGCTTACACACCCTTTTACACGCCCTACAGAAGGCAAATATGGAGCAGTAGTGGTGGGGTCAAAGCAAAGCAGACGCTGCTTGCTGACAGAAAGAGAAAACTGTGATATTTTTGTTGTTGCAGTTTTATATAGCGCAAGCTCGACCCGACAGTATCAGAGCGCTTTACATGAGCACCAGTTGCAACACAGACGGACACATTCATTTATTTTTTATTTTTTAGGCATGAGGAGATTAAGTAATTTGCCCAGAATCACAGGATGCTTGAGCGTCCCTGCTGAGGCTCGAACCTGTTTCCCCAGCTTCAAAGTCGGCTGCGCTAGCCTTGAATGGTAGACCATGTGCTGGCGTCCTGAAGTCAAGACACAGTGATGCAAACACCACTGCCCAGAGTGCAGTCCTACAACTTATGACAACTAGTTTAATATAAGAGCGGGAAAATTAAAATACTGACCAAGATGATTATATTCAGGTATAAAACGGGTCCCGCTTTTTGCAACATAACTGAGCTGCTGGGGCGCGCAGATGGAGTTTGTCAGTCCTTTGAAATGTAAGAAGTTTGAAAAGGGAATGGAGGGCTCATCTGGAAATACTTTATTGTTTGGAAGTCCAGAGAGAGGATGGGATGAGGAAGTGCACCCGTTCTTTCAAAGGGAAAGTTATCAATCTCTGATTTAATCAGGATTGCTTACTTGAGCACTCTGGGTACAGGGAGCTGATGTCAGTAGGGCATGAGGGTGTCAAGCAGGCTGAAATGTATTTATTTATATGTGGTTATCTCTATGCGCTGTACTTTTATCTTCTCTTCCCTCTCCCAACACTCCGGCTCAGAGACCATGGCAAAGGTACAGACTTGTTAATATGTAACAACAAGCTGTCGCCATTGCACAAAGTCAGCCGCTTGTTTATATTTGCATCGCGCTTTCACTTTAACAATAGCTGCCGCCCCACACAGCACTCGCTGGGTTGGCCGGCAGCTATTGTTAAAGTGAAAGCGCGATGCAAAAATAAACAAGCTGTCGCCATTGCGCAAAGACAGCCGCTTGTTTATATTTGCATCGCGCTTTCACTTTAACAATACCTGCCGCCCCACACTGAACTCGCGGGATTGGCCGGCAGCTATTGTTAAAGTGAAAGCGGGATGCAAAAATAAACACGCGGCCGCCCTTGCCAAAGCAGAATGAAAAAAATAGTGCTTACCGACTAATGAAGGAGAAAGTGTAACGCTGCAAGTAAAAGATCCAGTCCTGATGGGCGGTCACAAAAGAAGACAGGGCGGTAACAAGGAGGGACTAAGAAGCCTCATTATCAATCGGAAGCCAGCATTTACCATAGACAATAACACCAGCCAATGAAAAATATGGGAGGAGACTTCCACAGCACTTCTACAGCATACCCTACTACAGCATGCCTTGCAGAGCGAGCAGCGCATGTGCTGCAATGCTAGGCTCGACCTAAAAAGCGATATGAAGGGGCCACGCTGTTCGCTCCATAGGGCTTTTTTTAATCATTCCATTTTCCATCCTCTACCCGCCCTCCCGTTACCCACCCGCACCCGATTTTCAAAACCAAGAACTTGGCCATAGGCGAGACCTATTGGCTTTGCCAATGATTGTTAAAGTTAGACATTTCACAAAACGTGCTAGGTAAAATTTTTACAGCAAACAGCACAACTTACTGCTGATTTTTCAACATTTCTTTGCATGAATATTTCAAGTGAGCAAACGGCTGATGTTGGTTATGTAATAAAAAGCATCGTCTCAACATGGATATTTGATGCAGAGTAGTAAGGCAGCCAACCATGGGGAATCAAAGATTTTCAACTTATTCTGCCAAGCGCCACACTGCCGTGACATAAAAGTGTCAAGTGACAAGGGCCAAACCCTAAGTGGACGTATTGGTAACCCTCAGATTGTACTGTCTCAGGACAGAGTAAGCATCAAACTGTAACGTATTGTACCTTACAAACATCACTTAAACCAGTAGGGCAGCTTAGTGAGTTCATGCACTTACTGCAGAGTTCTATGGCAACTTCCAGGTTTTGGACAAGTCCCAGCAGGGCTGACACAGTCTTAAGCCATATGAAGTTATTAACGCAAGGATCAGATCTACTGAACACTAGAAGTTGCATCTATCTTTTGTAAAGCGCCTAGGTGCCGTTCATGGGAGTATTGTGCGCTACTTCATTATTATTACCACTCAGGTAAGAGCCTAAAATAAAATGATATCACCTCCCCCGCCGCCCACCCCCATGCAGAACGTAGTGAGGGGCCCCTGAGACACCTGTATCTCAGTGGTGCTCATAGTCTTTAGGCTGAATAGGATCCCCCCTGAAGCCCTCGCCGCAGGGGCTGTAGGGGCCCCGTGTTACGCCCCTGCATTTAGGTTTGGCGCCCTCGTGCAATTGAAGGCAGAAGCAGCATCAGTGTTTCCCTGCCTCCAAGGACAACATTTCTGTAGAAGTTGTTGCGCACGATCGAGCGCTGCCGAGGGTGGAAATATATTGATATTGATCCGCATTGATTTTATGTTCGATGAGATTTGGCCAATTAGCACATCGTCCTAATTCCCGAAGATCAGGTGAATGGAAAAGCTGCAGCAGCGTTAAATCTTTACAGAGAATAAAAAAAAAAAAAAAAACGGCTGACAGAACACCTTCAACGGTTTGAAAGGGGCACGATGGATAAAACGCACTAATAAAGGAATCCATATTGTTCTGTATTGGGGGAATTGTAACCGGGGCACTTTCAAGTGAACAAAAGCAAACACAATTATACAATTAGCCGTGGAAAAAGGAAACAAACTCACCGCCGGGATCGAAGCTTGGATGATGGCCCATCACAGAGGGATGATTGAAACATCAAGATGTGTATGCGAGTAGCTTGCATCGCGCTTTCACTTTAGCAATAGCTGCCGCCACACACAGCACCCACGGGGTTGGCCGGCAGCTATTGTTAAAGTGAAAGCGCGATGCAAAAATAAACATGCGGCCGCCAAAACATAGTGCTTACCGACTAATAAAGGAGACAGTGTAATGCCGCAAGTAAAAGATCCAGTCCTGATGGGCGGCCACAAAAGGAGACAGGGTGGTAACAAGGAGGGACTAAGAAGCCTCATTATCAATCGGAAGTCAGCATTTACCATGGACAATGACACCCGCCAATGAAAAGTATGGGCGGGGCTTCCACTCCACTTCTAAAACATACCCTACTACCGCATGCCTCGCAGAGCGAGCAGCGTATGCGCTGCAACACTAGGCTCGACCTAACAACAGTAGCCATCTGTCACTTAGTCCCAGTGTCCCAAAAGCGACTCCTGGTGACTCTGTGTTGCAGCACTAGCATGTAACAGGCAGGACGGTGTGTGTTTTTCTGCTTCAGCTGGTGAGGGACTGAAATAAAGTGCCCCAATGGCCCTGGTCAAAGTCTGTTTTTTTTGGCTTTGAAAGGGACCTGCTCCGGCATTCCCGTGCCCACTTAGAGGATTATAACATTTCATATTTCGGATGTGCAGACAGGCCCGGCTGAACGGTGCCCGTTTATAGTCTTTGATTACTTCTCAAATTTTGTTCTGAACTTTGTCCAGTAGAGGGCAATAATAATGCATTATTTCTTCTCCACGGATAAGATTTTTCGGTTTAATCACATTTTCATCATGCAGGCCCTGCTTTGTAAACGTTATTGCCCTTCTCAGTGTTTTCCAGAAGCGCAAAGCATGCATTTACGTTAGTAAATGCCAGTCCATGATTTAAAGATTTAGGAGTACATTAATTTAATGAATTCACATTAAATTTAAACATCTTTGACTACTGTAGGTTTTTGGTAAGGGACCTGGGGTCGCATCATTGCGTGCTGCGCTGCCTCAGTGCAGAGCCGGGCGACTGATTTTTTGCTCATGTGGGGTCAGATTTATCAACATTTTGCACCACTGCAAATTCACAAAAAGTGATGCAAAGCAGCACAATGTGTTGGTAGACTTTTAATTTCTGCTAACTTTTCAAACTTTGCATATCTGCTACACATATACATCACACATCCAAAGTGTTAAAGTTGTTTAAAATGTGTCTAGGCTTAGAATTTTGTTCTGGAAGGGTACCCTTCTGGTACAAAACCTATGCAAGACATGACACATTCACCTTTACACTATGGTGCAAAGTGCGTGCCATGTGCTAAGAAGCCAAATTTTGTTCTAGTGATGGAGGAAAAAGAAGCAGGGCCACATTGTAATAGCTATGGCTTTGGAATGCTCTCTTTCTCTAGCACAATGCAGTGAAGTGAGACCTTGGTTGCTGTGCTGAGTTGCGCTAGAAATTAGGGAATGTACTTCAAGGGGTTTAAAAGTAAAATAAATAAAACTCAGAATTTCTGTTGTGGCTGGTGATCTTCTAAAGTGGTAGGGGGTAATACGTTTCCTAAAATGTTACCTTGGTAGTTCCCAAAATGTTAAGAATCAACTTCACTGTGCCAATGGCGGTATTTTGTTATGGGCACCACCTTACAGCAAGAATGACATACAATATTCCAATACATTGACACTGCCCATATACCATGGGTTAACTGTATGTCAAAAATGGCCTCCAGTATTTCAAAGCCAGCATTTTATCATGGTTTGATTCTTCCAATCAGACCCTCAGCACCAATATGCCATGGATGTCCTCTCCGAGGCAAAGAATTACCTCCAATATGTCAGCACTAGCATTTTGCTATAGGTGTCCTCTGTTTAAGTATTACTTTGAGTATTGCAGGATCTGCATTTTGTCTTGGTTGCCACCCTTATGCCAAGAATTACCTCCAATGTCCCAGTGCCAGAATTTTGCCACAGGTGCCCACAAGCCAAGAATCTCCTCCAGTATGCAATCACCAGAATTTTTCCACAGGGGCTGCTATACCCAGAATTACTTATAGTATGTAAAGGCCTGTATTTTGCCATGTGTGCCCCATCCTTATGCCACAAATTATTTCAATTTGCAAGCTGTAGCATGTTACCTTGGGTGCACCATAAGAACAGAATTATATTCCACGACCAGTGGATTAGTCTCACATTCATACAACATGCAAACAAACACACTCTTACTCACTCCCACTCATATTCACTCCCTCTCGTTCACTCTCTTTCACCCCACACCCTCCAACTACCTCATTCTCACTTATACTCACTTCCAATCACTGTCACTCGTACATAAACTTACTCAAATTTAATGGGTCTCACTCTCACTTACAAACACACAAACACCCTTTCACACTCATTAACACTAGGCCGTGGTGCAGCTGTGACTGCTACAACATTGATAACTGCACCCCTAACTCTTTTCCACTCCCTCTCACAATCTATAATTACTCACTCCTTCTAACACACACACACACACTCCTTCACTCACTCCCTCGCACTCACTTTCATTTCTTTATATACTCTTTCAAACTCAGATTCCCACTCACTTTCACTCTCATTGGCACTTCAATCACACTCACACTCTTAGTCAATCTCAATCACTCACAAGCACACAAAGAAATACACAGAGATCCAAAAACATGCCCGGAGAAACATTTTTTTACTTAACTTGCTTTTTTTGCTGGCACCTCAGGGGCACCAAGGCAGCAGCAGAGGAGGAATCTTGCACTGGAAATTGGAATCAGCGAGCCAAGATACCCAACAAGGAGCTAGGCAGAGCAGCAAGACCAGGTTTGAAAAAGGAAAGACCCACCTCAATACCTCTCCCAGGTTCATGAAAGGACAGGAAGCACAGCCCTATAAGAAGCTGGGGCAGTGCTGGGGATCTTGCCGCTGCTGCTCTGTGTGGCTTCTCATTGTCCTCAGGGATGCACTGATGTGCACTCAGAGAGCCCCATTTTAGCAGATTTATTGTGCTGCCTGAGGCATGCATAGTATGTCTGCTAAATAAAATGGATTGTGCCAGTGGGAGGGGATCGTAGTTGAACTACGCCCCTCAGACATGCTCAAATCAGACAACGACCTACAGAGTGCGGTCTTTAAAAACAGCACTCTGTAGCTGGATAGTCGTTCAGCCCACTCCTCTTCCTCCTGTCAACAGGACCCAAGAGACAAGGCCAAGAGGGTTACCCTGTGCACTGGCAGGGTTCATGAAAACACTAATGTTGTATTACATGAACATAGTTCAGTTAAATAATTATCAGTTGTGCTAGGGAAATAAGAGGCACCTCACCCAGGCAGGACAGCGCCCTAAAGCACAGATAAAAGGAGATGCCAAAGTGGAATTTCTCTATATTAAAGAATGAAATGCAGACAGCATAAGTCAGAAACAGTGAGCAGGGATTGCCTCTTTCTTTTTCCAAATTTACTGTCTAGAGTTCATGCAATAACTTAGAGAATTCCTCAGGGACAATCTCCCAGTAGGACAGTTTATCTATCAACATAATTGTACCAGTATTGAGACCTACATTTACCAAGCCAGAGAATTACAAACAAAATTGACCCATACCTGAGGAGAACAATGCAGCAAGCCTAAAAATGGATGCTCAATACCCAACAAGAAGCATTATGGAAACAACCCCTAACAAACAAATTGGAACACATCACAGTAGTATTTACTTATGATGCCCTATCCACTCAAAACCGTATTATAATAAGGAAATATTAGCACATACTCAATATTGGGCACAGCAAAATATTGCCACCTCGTTTTTCATTCAAGTGAAGACCCAACCTGAAGAATAGCCTGGTAGACCCCACCCCAGGAGTAAATGTATTGTGACACAGTGGAATTTGCTGCCAGACAGAGGGCATAATCCCCAGGGCCGGACTGGCTACCGGGCGTTTTGGTCAGCTGCCAAGCTGGGGCCCGATTTTACTGCCGTGGGGGCTGATTTATGGTGATGGGGACCTGCATTTGCTTCTAAGTAAAGAAAGCAAAACAAATGGTTTTAAAGCATACTTTAAAACCATTTGGTTTTCCATTCTTTACTTAGAAATGCCCGGTAGCCAGTCCGGCCCTGATAATCCCTGTGGTTCATGCAATGTATATCATCTTACTAAAGCCACAAAAAGGATTACATGGAGGGTTGGCACATATGGCATCACAATAAATTCACAAGCTGTAATAACACTTTTACAATATACAGATTGGAATGCTCTTGCAACCTACACGATATTGGGCTCATGACAAGAAAACTCAAGATTCACATCTTAGCATGATTATAAACCAGCATATCAACACCAAATTGGTTACACACTTCACACAACAGAAACGTGAACCCACAACATGACAACACGAGGACCGGTAGGGACCGGCTTGCCTCCACAGTAAAAGTGGCAATGTGTAGAGACTTCCTCTCATTGTGGCTGACCTATACTGGACACAGGGGGATGCCCACGATATACCGTTCAGATTTGTTCCCTGCAGAGGTTTACAGTGTTAACCTAGCAAGGGCTAACTATGTGTGAAATGAACAATTTCCTCTTTTTAATATATACTTATTGGAACTGGGGAATTGGATTAGTCCTCCCCAAAGGCACTGGCTCATTCTGAACAAACGTATGTGCATCAGGGGAGCCCTTTATATTAATTCACATCTATACTAGTAAAGACACACTATATGTAGCGCACTATGTTTTCAGTCAACTACTCCGCAGTCCTTACAGTTGACACATCTAAGAGTCTTTCTGAAATGCTCCAATATGGTAGTTGATTCATATGCCTGCCAAACGGGCCCAGTGCATCTTTGCACCGTCTTTGCTTAATAGGCTAAGCTGATACTGCGAAAGGTCTGTCAGGGATATTGTTACACCCTCAATATGACAGCCATAAGTTAACAGCCAAGTTTATATTGTGCACAAAATCACTTTATAGGCAGAGGGGTTACTGGCTCATGCTTGACCGGAATATTGTTACCTCCCAATAGGGCAGCCGTCAGTAAGCACCCTAGTGTATATACCATACATAACACTGTGCCCAAACTACAATTTATTTTAAATTCAGCACTGCATCCTTCACCCTGGGGCAGACACATTCACAGTTTTGAAGCTCCACCGACTGGGGATCAATTCAGAAGCAGCTCCACTTCTCGACCAGGATTTGGCACTATAGCACTGCTGTGAGTTCGTGCAGTAATACGTAAGGTACAAGTGAGAGGAGGACAGTTCTTTTAGATATTTTGTAAGCTGTCCCACCTTTTAAGGCTCTCTTAGTCTTCTGCCATTAGAGAGCCTAAATCTCTATCCTATGCTCAATTAGCTATCCCTCCAGACAGGCACATAGCAGAAATTGATTCACTCATACCACAACTCACTAATATGCCCCACTTGGTGGGTGTAAAATATTGGATTATTATTTGGAGTGGGTGACTATCCACCTCGAGGACTAATTACAACCCTTGTCAGGGTGAACCCTCAAAGTCTGAGATCACCCCCTGGCTTAACTTAGGGCAATGTGTAAAGTATTTATGCTGTACTAAAACAGTCATATAGGCAAAAGGCAAACCAATAAAAATCCCAAACTAAATAAGAATAATTGAGTAAAATTTAATAAACAGTTTTACACTAAAATGACAAAAATCGAATAAGCAGAACTGGAGATATACATTTTTTACATTTTCTAAGTAAGAATAGCGCCAAGAAGTATAAAGTGCCAATCATAGCCAATGGTTGCCGCAGACCGGAACCTCTGCCCAATTTGACGCTGACTGCGATGGAGCATGTGTTGGATGCACCAACCAGGTTTGTTCTGGTCAAAGATTTTACCTTCGGACTACAGTACTTTAAGTCCGAATCTCCCACAGGAGCACACTTCTAAAGCCCCCAGGCCATCAATGGAGGCACCTTGAGACTCACAGGGTGTTGTTGTATAAGCCAAACAACAGAATCCATTCCAGGTTCTGTTGCTACTGGTCAGCTGGGTAGTTGCAGGAAAAGACCTCTTGTAGCTTGTTGTGTCCCTGTACCTTTAACAGGTAAGCCTTATGATCCTATGACTCAACTTCTTTGTCCTGGGTACAAGAGAGAGCAGGTCCGGTCATTCAAGGCTCTTTCCAGGTCACAGACACTGACTCCACCCATTTCTGATCTTCCTCAGGTCCAGGAGTGTTCTGAAGTGGGTGACTGGAGATGCTACATTTATGCCTGATGAGAACTGGTGGGTAAGAATGATTCCTGGGCACACCCTAACCAATAGGGTAAAAGTTACCGGGCCATTTCTACCCACTTTGTGCATTTTCACGCTGGCAGCCGTCTTCAGCCACACTTAACTTTGGCTCTGAGGGCTGGAACTGGTTGTGGGGAATGCACTATGGTTATCCTAGTATCCTCCCACATCTAACACTAAATGGCCCCTAAGTCCAGAGTTAAAATCTATCGCTATTTTTAGCTTTACCACTTTGAAAGTTTTGTACACATTCCTCTCTGGACATACGTTGTATATCTTTACATTGCCTCTCTTTATATCCATATGGCTACTGTTTAATGTGTGCTAAACCCATTGTACATACTGGCTCTACTTTCTGTTAATATTTCACTCACTGGCCATTATTTGGTCTGGTGCAGCCAAAGAGCTTATGTCATAAACAAGGAAGACAGTTGGGCTTTGAGTCAGCCCCCATCAGTGGATGGTTTCATCAGCCCCTTTCAGCTTCAGCTTGAATTAAGAGTCCTTTACATCTAGATCACCGACAGGAGAATGGAAAAGGTTTATTTATTTTGAAGAGGTACCTGGCATAAAAGTAGCCAAGCTCTTTGGTAGCAGCTGCTCTTTATAGGCGAGGCTCATGGCAGTGTGAATCGGGTAGTAGTGTAGAGTTCCCTCTGCTCCCTGTGGCATGTGTAAAAGGATCTACCCTGCTCCCAGTCCAAAATCTGTTCTGCAACAAAACAAATGAAAAAGCAGCACTGCAGTGCACAGAGCGGCTGTGATTGCATAAGGATAAGTTGCGTAGCCAGTGCAAAAGGTCTTGCACGGTTTTTGGATGAAAGCCATTTTGAATCAAATTGTCATCTGCACCAAGAAATATGAGATTCCTCCGAGGGCTTAAGAAAGGCGCCATTTTGGATTTTTGGAATGGGGCACCACCACCCAATGTAAGATCTTTAAGATCAATAGGGTAGTGTGGATTTTTAAATTGTATGTTCTCCGTTGTCCTTCGAAATCCAACGCTGCAGTTTCTGTGCATGGGCCAGACCTAGTGCTGCACTTTTTTTTTACCACTTTTAAGCAGTATAATGTCAGCATCTGGCTGTCTGGTCCAGCCTGCTGTACTGTCCTGTAGCACACTGCTATTGGAGATTGTATCCAGCTGATTTATGTGTGGAAAACATAGGCATCTTGTTAGAAGGTGGTTCTGACCATCTGAGCCGCCCGGATTTTTCACTTTTTGTACACCTAATTGTTGAGCTTTTACTGTGGGAGAGCCTCATAAGTTGGGACTCACCCACAGTGAACTCATGATGAAAGAGACTGCATGTGGATTTTACATGTGTCCCCCTTGTGAGAGTAGGCCTCTGCGCTGCAGCCGGAGTAAGGGGCACCGGGCTGGTTACATGCAGACGTGTGTACATGCGTGTGCACACGTGTAGGGGCTGCGCAGGGGAAGATTCCTAGCGTGTGCAGCCCAGGAGCAGGTACAGCTAGAATGGTGTGGCAGGAATTTTGCAGAGTTGGGTGGTGACATGGAATAGGCTTTATACTATGGGAAGACACATGTAAGGGAAAGTCAGTGTGCTTTACTGTTTTCACTGAAGGAACACTCCATTATTCTCCTATGAAGATGGGGACCACATGGGGTAGTTTCACTTCCCTAGGGCCTACAAATTCCAGACACGCACCAAAGTACACTGTAAGTGGGGTGAGAGGAGGTATTCTGCTGAGTCCAAAGCCATATCTGTACTGCTTATGGGTCATCCAGAAATGTCATATTCCTCTGACTCAGCTCATAACCAGAGCCTGGCTGGGTGTGACCCTGCCAGGCTGGATTAATGACCTTCCTCCCCAAGCTGTAGCATTCCAAGGGCGAAGGTCTCTTCTCCAAGAGGGAGAGAAGGTGGGTGGAGCTGCAGGTTATCCATTAGCAGCTGTCACCTGGTGCCAGGCACCAAGCTGCTCTGGAGAGAAGGCAGCAAGGGGGGAAGGGGGCTTTTCAGAGACCATGTGGCATGAGACCCCTGGACGACGCCATTTTGAACTATCCCAGAGGCCTGTGCAGGAAGGAGGGAGCAGGGGCAGAGGGGTGATGTGTTGCTGCAGGATAGGGTAGCAGAGCCTTCCTGCCCGCCCCCTCCAAATTCTTTTAAAAGGTCTTGCACAGGAAGATGAGCTCTCTGGGGTGCGGTCTGCTGAGGAAGACTGGTGCTGGAGCCTGGCGCAATGGGCAGTTGGAAGGAAGAACCCCCTGACTGTCCCAGGGCCCTGAATTGCGCCAAAAGGGGAGTCCAGGACCAGTGCGCAGAAGCCTGGGCCTGTGTGCAAGGAGAAGAGAGGCCTAGGAGGAGAGCCAGGAGAAAGGCTGGCGCAGGGAGCCAGTGAAGACAGCTCCCTGCTGAGTTCACCCTCCTTGAGACCAGGAGGGCGAAGAAAAGTACCCCCAGTGGCTGGGGCGCGCCACCAGGAGCAAGAAGAGGCCAAAATGGTGCAAAACGGCCACCTGGGGGCCGAGATACAACCCCCAGAAGGTAGGCGACCTTTGACCTCTGAGAGGACCAACGACGAAGCGTGTGGGGCTCTGCCGCCGGTCCAAGATGTGCCCCCGGGGTGGGTCAGGTCTCGGGGGCTGCCCCAAAAGAAAGGGAATGTCGGGGAGCGCCATCGAGCTCCCTGTGAATGAGTCCCAGGGGTCCAGGAGCCTACCCTGGCCCCCGACGAACCGAAAGCTGGGGAGCGCCGTCGCGCTCCCCGTGAAGGTGCCCAGGGTGTACCAGGAGCCTACCCTGGCCCCCAAAGGAAGAAGCAGAAGTCGGGGAGCGCCGTCGCGCTCCCCGTGAAGAGAGCTCCAGGAGGCCCAGGACCCCCAACTCCGGGCCCCGAAGTTGAAGCCGCCCCGTGAAGAATTCTGGGGCCCGGGATCCCCAACTCCGGGCCCCCGGTGGCTGCATAGTGGAGGGGGGAGTGCCGACACACTCCCCAGTGGCGAGTCAGGCCGAAGCCAGGGAACGCAGTGGCGCCACCGTAAAGACCTCCTGGAGGGGGCCCGGGACCCTCAACCCCGGGCCCCAGTGAAGCCCAGAGGAGGGGGAGTGCCGCCGCACTCCCCCGTGGAAGGCTGGGGGAGTGCCGTCGCACTCCCCCAAAGACCCGCCACCAAGGAGCCGTCTCCGGGTCTGCCCGCAGGAGGGGGCAGACCAGAAGTGAAACGCTGGCTACCGTGGCCGCACATGAGGGTGCAGGGCGGGTGGGGAGCCAGCCGGAGCAGCCGGGGGTGGCCTACTCGAGCTGCGATGAGCTCTCCCAAAAGATCCAGAGATGCAGGGGGGCCCGCAGGGGACAGGACCCCGGAAAAGAGGAGAGAAGCGGCGGGAGTGGCCGGCGCAGAACTCACCTGCCAGAAGGGGTACGGGTGGGACCGGGCCCCCAACGGGATGAAGAAGCGGCGTGAGGCCACCAATGCCGAAAGAGCGGCTCCCCCGAGCAGCGGGGGAGCCGCTACTATGTTATGCAAGGGCATGAAGAGAAGCGCCCCATAATGCTTTGGACAGGCCTGCTTGAAAACATGCCTGTATTTCGGCTTGTGGTGGCCCCAGGAGGACGGGGTCACCGCTAAATGCCTACAAAGGCGCAGGGGGAGCTGCAGGAGCAACGCAGACTCCCCCAGCACGAAGATGTGAAGTCCCTCCCTAAGTCTCTGGGGGACTTGAAAGAAATAACCCCTCAAGGGCTCAGCCAGGCGTCAACAGCAGCCTGTGGCTGGAACTTTTGTTCTTCAGCTGGGGGTGTGTTTGGGACTACACCACGGTAAGAAAGGCTGAGCTGGGCTGGGGATGTCTAGAGGAGGGCATCCCCTGGAGGTGGAAATGAAAGGATAAGCTGGGGATGTCTAGGGAAGGGCATCCCCTGGAAGTGGAGAGGTGCAATTGCACGAGAAGTGCATTTACCTAATGTTATTTCTTTTGAGGGACTGAAAGTCACATGTGTAATGTGAAGTCATAAGCAAAGTGGGGTTATGTTGCTGGACATTCCTGCTAGGGTGTCTGGCTGTATATGCTTAATCCTGTGATTATAAATGTGATGCCTTTTAGGGGCTTTTATTGCAATGCATTATAATGGTTATCAGCTATAAGTACTGTCATTTTAAGTGATGCTTAAACATGTATTCTTGCTGCTGCGTTAGGTGAAGAACAACCCAGGCTGTTGGCCCCCAAGATGTAGAGGCGTATACTGTATGGTCAGTATGAGATGCTCAGTCAGGGTTATGTGTCATGTGCCCACTTTAAATGCTTGTTGAGATAAAGGGGGTGAGTCGCCACTGGGATGGTGCCAGTGGGCCAGGCCCTCGCTCCAGGTTATGGTCAACCTACTGCATTGGGGGCAAGATGATGTGCATACATGGGAGTGGTGGTACTAGCCGCCCCCCCCCACCCCCTGCGGGAGGGGTGGGAATGTTATGCAATGTCACAAAGTAATTAATGTATATTTGTAACTTGTTGCATAGTATTGAGTAGTGTGTGTGTTTAATAAATGTACTCTTCCTTTTATAAAGCAAAGTATAGACTGGACAATCAATTATTGCGTGTTATTTCTGCGTACTGGTAAATGGCGATTACTAGCCCACACCACCTCCCTTGAGTAAGCCTTAGACTGTTCTGCAACGATACCCTCTGAGAGTCGAGCGCTACAATGGGGTGTTTGGTTCCCAGTGAAGGACAAATGTAGTCATGTTATTTGTGCAGGCCTCACAGATCCTGCCTCGTTTTCCAACACACCTATAGTAGGAGGAGCTGGCAGGTAGCAGAAGTATGTAGTAATCTAGGAGTAACAGATGCCGTGCTTGCTGCTCTATGCTGCCCATAAGACATTCTTCTTCCCTAGATTTCTTATGGTTATTTTACCTCTTCTTTGTGTGAAGATGCCTACAGGATTTTACATCCTCACTTCTCTTTCCCTTTAGTTGTTCTTTTGTGACTGTCTCTGCACCAGGTCCTTACATTCCACATGATCTACTTCTGGGGGCATGCTTCTGTACCTGTGTGTCTGTTCGACAACCTCAGTTATTGTGTCAAGTGTTCAGTGAGTTCATCATTCACATCAGGTCATTCTTTTTCAAATGGATGCTGGTCGCTGCTGTGGGGCAGACACTGAGACTGACTGGTCAAAAAATATTGCAGGTATACTCAGGTACAGCAATTACAATGTAAAACAAGAAAATGCTCTAACTAGGTCTTTGGATTTCTACCTGTTTAAAAAACATAGGTGGAAGTGATTGTTAAATGGCAGGCAATGTTTGGTGTGTTTGGGGTTATATGGATGGGCATGTCACTGAAAGCACTTTGAATAATAACAAACGACACATGGTGATTTTGCCAATGATGTTTCTTTTTTCATGCATCCTCGTTCTTGTTTGCTCTTTATGGCAGTGATACAATAGATCTATGTTAAGCCTTCTGTCGGCCGAGTGCCTTGAACTCGTTTTACAAAACACCTTCCATAATAATGAAATAATAATAATAAATATAACATAAGAATATACATATCGGTACCGTGTTCAAACATTTCCTGTGGTTTCATTTACATTGACTGTATGTTCAAGTTAATATAGGATTTGTGACTTTTTGCCTTTTATTGCTGAACATCCTTATTCAATGGCACAGTGGTGTGGGCATATTCTACAACATTTTACATATGAGCTCTCATTCACTCATGGCAATTAAATATTTGTTTGCTTTTTTCATTAGCATGTATGCTTTACCTTGAGTAGAACTTTCCTTGTTTTGTCTTCTGCTCATGTTGTAACCTCATATTTTCTAGTTTGACTGGACTTGGAATGAATCCTATTTCACAGCCTTCTTTCACCAATCGGCCTATCCACCAGTCATTATTAAATTTCTGCAGGAGGCAAAACACAAAATATAAAACCTACTGAAGAAAGCATTACAAGTTTCTGAATGCTATCTTATCATACTGCTTTGCAGTTTAAATTTTACTAAAAAAAAAGTCATGTTAATATGAAATAAAACATTATGTGAAGTAATACAATTCTAGTGGATGAGTAAATTATTTATTACCAGTATATACACGAGGTGGCCGACATTTTATATTAAATGACTGCTGTCTATAAGCAACCGTATTTTGACACACATTGTCCGACAGAGATAAAATGATATTTTAAAAACATACTCATGTGCACATATATTGTATTTGCATTTATATAGCGCTTACTAGCCCTGACGAGGCGTCAAAGTGCTTTTTTGGCGAGTAGCATGCTACTCTGGGAACCAAAGAGGATTAGTGGTGAATTAGTATAGAAGATATGAAATTAATTTGAGCTGTGATCATGTGAGTTTGTTATTTGGATTGAAAAAGGATAGTGGAGGGATAGAAGAGGGAAGGGTTTGCATTAATATAACGCTTGCTACCCCTGATGAGGTGTTGAATCGCTTTTCCGTGGGTAGCATGCTACTCCGGAACTCAAACAGGATTAGTGGGGAATTAGTATAGGAAATATGAAATTAATGTACTAATTAATGTATTTAATTAATTTAATATATGTGAAAATCCTTTTTAACACATCACATTTGGAAGATGTCAAAGACATATTTCTTGAACAAACACGACTCTACAATATCATTTGGGCTTACAAGTATCTCATTTATAATAAAAAAACGCATCAACCTGAACACTGGGAGATCTAATACTGCATTTTTTAAATCCATAAACATATGTGATATTCTACTTCACATTTCTCGTTGATTCACCGCACTCATTAGTACTCTGTCATTGTTAGTTAGACATCTTTCATTGTAATAATATAGGAGATCATGGGCCACATGTATAAAACCATTTGGCATTCGCAAATGGTGGGAGTCGCTAAATTCGACAGCTTACGGATGCAAAATAGCCTTTCAAGAAGTATGAAAAGCTTTGTAGTCGCAATTTTAGGTAATCGCAATTTTTTGCGAGTATCTAAAATTGCGAATGCAAATAGAGAATCGCAATTTGCGATTCTGTAAGCACATGTACCAAGTACTTTCTAAATGCAAACAGTGCATTTAGGAAATGCTATTACCATCGACTCCAAGTCGAAGGTAACCATGTGCAATTTTTGAAAAATGAACAAAAATGCGTTTTTCAAAGTGCCACGTAGAGCACACATGTCCCTAGGGCTTGTGTGCGCTTTACATGTGCACATTTTTTGTTTGGGGTGCTTCAGGGGGGCTTAGGCCCCTGGGTACCCTTGGGTTTGTATTACCTAATTTGCGATTACCAATTAGGCAATCGCAAATTAAGTAATGCAAAGCCATTCGCACCTATGGGCCTTTAGGCCCTTAGAAACGAATGGAACAGTATCAACTAATAGTGATAACCTAATTGCGATTGTGAATCTTTAGGAATCACTTTTAGGTAACCGCTATTTTCTTACATACTATTTTGCATTCCTTAAATAGAGATTAACGAAAATTCGCTCTTTAAAGAACACAAAATGGATTTTTGATACGTGTCCCCATATCTCTGACCCAACGCAGTGACAGAATGGCTCACTGTAACCCAATATATCCATTCAATATTGTGATTCAATGAAGGTTACCCAAAATCCCTGGACCCATGGGTGTATCAGAAACCTTCTAACTTCAGGATCTGCCTCTCATCCATTTCATTCTCATAAGGATTGGCACCCGCCTTACTTCATGGTATACTGTCTGAGGGGTCCCTAATCTTTGGGTCTACATAAATAGAGCACTGGATTTGATAGTTTCACTAACCATCATTGCCTTTCAAATATTCTGAAGAATGACAGAACTTCCATGTCTCGATGAATGTTTCTCAACTCATGCATACTGGTAGAACATTCCAGCTCCCGAAGCATATCATCAGTTCAATGATCATCTGGGGTTGAAATTGTTGTCTGAGATCCTATAACCATATCTTTTGTTCTCTTTCAATCATCTAAAAAAAAATCTGGAACCCAGGAATAAGAAACCACCAATAATTTACTGCTCCCTCTCCGTTACTGAAGCATTGGAGGGTCTCATAAGCTGTGCTCCCTTTAGGCTGCACGCATGCGCGCGCAACTTGAGTTTACCCAGCGCCCAGGACCTCACTGGAAGCACGCATGCTGCCACTCTGAGAGACTTCAACCAGCACCACTTTGATTTCAAGACAAGCTGCTTTTCTGCACATTGCATTATTTTCTTATTCATCTGGATTCAGAATTAAAGCTTGAACTCTTCCAGTTTTTCAGCACTGTGATACATTTGCTCATGCGTGCTGTAGACAGTGACCTCCATTCGCAACAATAGTTTTAAAACATGGTCTTTGACTTCCCTCTAAAGTCCCTGATGACACACTAGCCCTCTATTATTATCTTCGAATCATGCACTTGGGAGGCAGTTTTTAAAGTGTCATCACTGCCACCCCAATGCAGCACGAGTTGCCTAATTCACAGTCATGGGATACTGAGGTCAGAGTTTAAGAACAACGCAAAATGGCAAAGATGATAATGGGAGCCTTTATTTCAAGGGCAGGTAGCCAGAAGTAGCAACTGCTACCCCCGAGAGAGTGGTTGCTACCACCATTAAGTAGCTTGCAATTTCTAGCTGCCAACCAATCATGTTCTAGGCGTTGATGAACTTCAAATTACGCCACCATAATTTGCGTAATTTGGGGAATTTTGCATTACACTTCTAACGCAAAATGTATGAAATTATGCCATCATGCCACATCACGTAATTATGCACTGTTTGCAGCAAAAATATACCATGAGTGCAGAGGAAAAATGCAAATTTCCAAAACACTAGCGGCTCAAAATGTGTCCTCACAACAAAAATTGATGCACAGACACATTTTATCCTACAGTATGGTGCTATGCAACAGATTCGCATTTCGCGTAAATTCGCGAAAGCAAACTATGTGAATTTGGCACACTCCTAGATATAGCTTTAAGGCACTTAAAGAGTCGTGGCTTTGCTGATTATTTTATTTCTGCATGAGAAGTACACTAGAATTGCGGTTTCTTTAAACCTGGTATTTTATCTCTTCATGGTGTTTTCTTCCCATCTTACCTCTACAGGACACAGGAGGATGATAAAAGCCAAGAAATCTTACCATTTGAACTTTACCATAATGGTCATGATGATCCACAAACAGTATAGAGAAAACATGATAGCATAGCCTGAGTCAGGCTCAAACGTTCTGCATTTACTCACATCAGTATAAGGCCTGCTATGGCACACTCTACGATGTTCATTCCATGCTGCCTGATAATACATTTCAGGTCTTGGCAGTCACTGAAGCATGGTTAAAGGACCACTTTGGGGCTGGTGTTCAGACTTAATTGTCAAATAACCTCTCAATTTTTTTTGTGAAGCTGGTAGGATATCAGGGTGCATAGAGCTCCTCGTGCCCTGGCACTGTGGTGGTGCGATTGTCTCGGTCTCTACAACTGTAAGCATTTATTTGTATTTTATTGTTTTTATTTGTTGCTGTTGTGATTTTCTCCATGCTGGTATGTGGATGGTCTACACATGTGCTGAAAGTCCTCTGCCCTGGCTCTACACACAGGACAATGCTGTGCATGGTCCACAGAAGCTGAGTCACTTAATTTCACAAAGGATAATAGTGCTCCACTGGGACCCGGATCAAGGTTCAGAAGTACTCAGCTCAGAGCTGGGTAAGAGCACTGATTTAGTGAGATAGTGTGCAGCATAAATGGGGAGATATATAAATACAATAGTGGATAAATGGGCAGGGAGTCTATGGTAGTAGATTGAAGAGGCATGAGGTGCATTTAAGACTACGTAGCCTTGTTATTCCGTCCACTGGCATTTAATTGCACTGGCCGCAGGCTTCTGAGCAGAGCTCTCGGCACCTCTATTCATTCTTTTACAAATTAAGCACTGGGGACAGACAAGAGTTCGTCAGAAGTGACAGAGGATGAGAACAACAAGAGATAAGAAATCGAAAAACAACAAAAGCAACCAAACAAGGAACAGACTGCAGCTCAAGACACAAGGTGGAAGAAAGTGTAAGGTGAAAGCAAAAAAATGAGGAAGAGACAAAAGAGCTAAGCGAAAAAGGAGAGAGGCAAACACTAGAAGCACTGGTTTCATATGTGACTCTGAAGTGTTGTCCGCTTTGAACTTTTATCAGAACTACATGGTTTCAGCTCATTTCTAAAGATGCTTGCTTTGTGTCCCAGAATAGCAAGGAACTTATGCAACAAAGCAGGCAGCACTACTTACTACTCTGTCATTTCAAAAGTTACTACTCTTTAATTTCCTTGGTATGTACCCACACCTTTCATAACCATTAAGACTTGCTTTTTATACTAAGATTAAGTTCTATAAATTCTGCAATCTTGTCAGTGTTTTGCAGACATGTCCACCGTCCTGATTTAGGCGAGAGACTCCAAATTTGTAAGACAGACAACAGCTTTAAAAACAGCTTTCATTTAGCTATCATGTGCCCAGTCAGTCCTACACTTCATGCAATTAAATATGGAAATTAATTTCTTCCACTTTTGTTCTCTCCACTGTATTCCCAAAAGTTTCCATGTATGATGTGGATGGAGCCTGGTTCCACGTTCTAGACTTACTTTGGAACCCCTGGCCGATGGTCTTTGCTGCCTGCTTTGCAAGTGTGGAGGGGAGGAAAATCATTAGCCAATTATACTTTACCATTTCCCATGACCCCAAAGGAACATAGACTCCTAATCCGAATTTGTGTATATTTATTATAAAGACAAGAACAGATGGACATATAAACACCTCAAAAAGAGAGTGTAAAGATACATAGGCACTGATACAAAATCAAACTGCGAATAAAATTTAAGCAGTGCAACATGCACAGAATAACCAATTCCAAAATCAAGACACAAATGATTATAGAAACTACATCCAGAGCCTTCTTCATTGGTGGGTAATAAGCAAGAGCATTATCTGTCTCTGCTCTACTTCTATCATGACATCCCTACTTAGCATTCCCCAGGCAGGCTCCCAAAAAGGTGTCAGCACGTGAAGACTTCCTGAGAAGCTCACAAACGTTGAATGGGTTGAGTAGCGTAAGCTACAGAGTTCGTTCTAAGATTCTCTCCCCTCTCCAGGTAAGGCAGAAGTCTCCTGGGCCCTATCCCTAACCCCAATACAAAAGTTGAAAATCACACCCCCAATTACATCACTTGACTGCCTCGTCCAGTTGAGCACCGCCTAATAGGTAACTTTCCATGAAGTAACAATACAGCGAAACTCTTGCTCGATGACCTTGGTTCCCAGGCCTTTCCAGACACGGAAGACATCCTCCTTCATTACCAGCTCTGCTTGTTCAAAGGCAACCTCTCCTTCCTATGTCTAACTAACTCCTGAAACAAAGACATTATTCTAACTAATGTGGACAAATTCTTGCACCTGCAACTGAGACGTGAAAAGGAAAAGAAAAAAATATATATTCCGCAGACACATAAACCCTAATTAACAGTTTCAATTTAAGAGCGAACAGGGAGAAACGAAAGTTAGGCCTATCAAATTCGGCTAACATAAGAACCAAGCACATAATTAAAATACAAGCGCATATGAGTCATTAATATACACACATTATATGAGCCTTTTATATGAAAAGTTCATTAGTCATGAATACACTTCACATGTATAGGATTCATCTAAACACGTACACCTACTACGTTAATTCTTTGATTACATGAAGAAAATATCTAGCACTTTACTTACACGTTATTACAATTTATGTTCTAATACCCTAATGTTAATATGACAACAGATTATATGTGGATGCAGACTAACCATGATTATAATGCACCCCTACAAATAAAAGAGCAACGTTGCACAATGTTCTAAAGTGGATTATAACATTTAGTTATATATGTATATTGCACAGTTATATGAAACATATAACACATGTTAAATGTAGGTGTGTAAAGACCTTTTTTCAAAAATAAACTCACATTTGTTTCTCAAAAAATGTGAATATACACTTTCTGCTTGTTTGCACATATATCTAACTTTACACGCTGACTCTTTCAGGAGGTCACTATCGACATCACGCTGTCCAAGTACATTTTCATAAAAGTACAAACTTTTTAGTCCTCTCATTTCTGTATCTGTGGGGTGCGGGTACTACTGGAGTACATTAGGCATGCAATCATTCGCATGTGATGTAACCATGTTAGTCTATGATATGATTATATTACAACTGTCTCAAAATTTTCCACTACAACATGCAACACTGAATCAAAATGCACCAATTTGCACTAATTTTGAAACAACTATTTGTTTAAGTTAGTTGGTGCTGCACTCTCTTTCAGCGCAATTTGTTGTGTGTCTTCAATGCACGTAGGCCATAGAGACCCTTCACTGCCGCACACAGACATAAATAATTACAGGGAACATTGCTCATAAGGATTGTGCTATTCATGTCGGAGTACCCCGCACAGTTGTTGCCATCACATTGATCAATTTGCATTACCTGGATTTTTGTTATACCTTTTTTTTTTTAAACTCAGCAACATTAAGGTTACAATGCAAAGTTTAAAAAACACGGACATTCACGAGTTACGATAAGCTGTGCAAACCATAAGCAATCCACATGCCATATGCGCCTCATTACCACACGTCATCACAGATATGATTTCAAATGACACCATCAATGACATTACTTTTGAGATCATATATATAGCGTCACCATCAACTGATGTATGGGAGGAATAGATGCTAGCTTCAGGATGTGGACAAAAAAATCACATCCTACTTCCTGTCCCCACTGTGCACTGCCAAAGAAGGTGTGTAGTCGTGCCTAGTTCGGCCAACTTTTGTGTTTGCTGTCTGTGTTAGGCATTTATAACCTTTTGCATTGATTGCAGTGTATGAAGTGTAGCATTCAAAGATTTAAATGTCCATACCCAGAGTCAGTCTTGCCCTACTCCCCCAAATACCAGGCAAAATATTTGACGGAGGACCTGGCTCGCTACAATTTTGTTCAGCGAAGTGTAATGCACAAAATAGGGTGAAGACGTAAGCTTTAAACACTAATGTCATTGTGCTTCACTTGGATATATTCCTGTAAATATTGTGTCCTATGTGATAATCAAAATAGAAGAGGCTATGAGGCAAGGATTAAAAATGTAGAGGTCATACCTAAGCTAGTACAGAGACTCCTAAAAGGTTCTCATTTAAATTCCTAACCAATGCTTTTTAGGTTGGTTCATCCACTTTGGGAATCCCAAGTGTTGCATTGAGAGTCATCTGAGGTACATCATTTGTTTCTATGACTTAGACCCCTACTCAAATCATGTTATCATATTCTGTTGTGAAAGTTGAATTCAGTCAGCGCAATGTAGTAATATATCGGCTCTTAATTATCAAAGTTAAAAATTAGATATGTTAAGCTGAGGAAAATCAAGAGACAAACACTAATAACTTTATAGCTAACTAAAGCAATACATTTTTCAAAGCAAAGCATACGAAGATTGTTTTTCTTACTTCTTTGACATGGAGAAAATCTTTAGCTTCAAACGAAATCGCCATCCCTGGTACAGGGACATCATCATCATGAGCTGCGCTGTAGCCGACATTAGTTCGAACGGCAAATGCAACAGGTTTAACCTAAAGAAGAAAATGAAGTCCATTTAGTTTGTATTCTATGTACTTTTTCTTGCTAGTCACATCATTTTTTGCACGCGATATTTAAACATCACATACTGTACTAAACATCATATGCTACAGAAAAAGTAAAAGGAACATTTTTCAACAATTCTGCTACACAACCGCCTCCTTAGCTGCACAAGAAGCCATTTAACAGGATCTATTGCATTACATTAAAGAACGCAGGATGGTGCTTTTAGACAGAAGCAATGATACTGATTGCCGAACAAGACTGCCATCTTCTCTGCCCATTTAAATTGTATTACAGAAGTGGAAATTGTGACTCGGTGATTATGGTTTAGGCTATTAGTCCATAGGAATATCACGTATCTGATTGCCAAAAAAGTTGATCTCATTCCACAAACTTGCACAAATCTATTAAAGCATCAAGCTCATCAGTCAAAGGGGGCAACGTTTATTGGGGAGATCCCAAAAATGTATGCTTCACTTCAAATATTTTCTCAACTACAGAGCTAAAAGTAGTACAAATGATAAAGGAAAAGGATTGAGATAAGCGCTGCTGTCCTGGAATCACCAAATGGTGGATACAAAAAATTCTGAGTGTGTGGGTGGGCGGGGGAGTGAGAAACACCCTCCAATTTCCCACAAGGGGTACATCTCGTACCACTATTGCCATTATCACCAACAACACAAGTCACAAACACTCAGTTTTTTCAACATCTGTTTAATAAAAGTGGAAATGCAGACTGGTTTTTTTAAAAGTATGTGTTGCGAGCAAATCTGTATTCAGAAAGTTCTACAATTATTATATTTCAGCAAATGTATTCCAAGTGACTCGAAGGGCAGCAGTTCTTATTGGCTGTTTGCAGAGATGACAGCCATAATTGACAACATCACTTATAACCTCGGCTATCAACTTACCACTGACTTCATCAAGGATATTACAATAATTGCTCTCATCTATAAATCCTAGTCCACATACCTTCAAGAGTCTTGCTTCACTATGTAGGCAAGGTTTTCTAGCTGCTAAAAACAGTACTTGACATTTACCAATTAAATCAGTGATGTCATTGATGATGTAAATGGTGATATATGGTCATCAGTGATGTACTCTATGATATGCTATGAGATGTCCCTGAAATATCATGCATGAGAACATAAGAAGTGCACTGGGAGAACGTTGGTTGCATCACTTACATGCTCGATACTTTTAAAAAGTGGTATATGTGCATCCACAAAACCTTCAAAGGATATTTTAGACGATTTGAGGAACTTCCCACATTTTTCTGCAACCTGAAACGGTCATAATCTCCTCCCAAATCATGAATCCCAAAGGGAAGTTCTTTAGGTTACAATAAGGGAGACAAGTGTCGGAATAGGGGAGGCTCAGATGATAAGTAGGGCTTATCCAATTGTTATTGTAACAACTTGCAGCAGAGATCTGTGTCACAGTTTTGAATGCAGGCACGAACAACAAAGCATTTCATAATTTTAAAGTTTACAAAATAATTATCACTGCAGTAGACAGTGGTTTGATTTAATCAGCAATATACCAGGACTGCATTTCTCACAGTCCTATGCATGTGAAGCAAACATGATGTAGCCTTTCATTCTTCTTAGACTGTTAAAATAAATATTGAGAAACGATGTAATATTACAATGAATGCTGGACCCAGCTATATGCAAATTAGTCTTGATCCTGCCACAATAGCAACAGTCCAGCCTGGCTGATGAGCCCATAACAAGGGCGAAACCGGTCCTGGGTTGCTTGTTTTCCAGTTCAGGGAGGACCTGGCCTGGCCGTTTGGGCCAGACTGTTCCTATTGGAGTAGGGTCTAAGCTGATTTGCATATGGCTGGGTCCAAACTGAAGTTGCATGGTGGGCGAAAAACGATGGATTGGGATGCGGCCCCGAGCGACTGCCGGTGGCTGAGATTAATTCAAGCATTCTATCCATCCCCTTGTTGTTGTTGCACTTTTAGGAAGTTGGCATTTTTCTGCCCTAAGCCAAATGTGTCTTTTTGCCTGTGTCCAGGGTCAGATGAAAATGAATGTCTCTCCTGTGGTGCTCTGTGTATTGCTTTCAGACATAAAAAAGAGACCTAGGTGTGGAGTGAGAGGGTCTTCCTGACAGGAAGGCTAGGGAGGTGTTGCGCCCTGCCCTGATTACACTTCAAGGTACCCTGCTTGCAGCACACACAAAAGAACCTGACACCAGGCCTGCCTTTACCTTTTTCACTCTAGATAGTATGGAGCCAAACCCAGGGTAATTGTTCCAACCTGCAACGGCCCAGGTAGCGAGTACCAACTGGACCTGCCTTGACCTACCTGAGCAATGCTAGACCTGAGCCTACCTGGAATCTACTGGAGTGAGTCCTGATCCCAAAAAGGTGTCCACAGGTCCTGAACCCTTGGCTGGTATCAGAGGGTTTTCCTCCTATAGAAAAGGTAAAGATACAGAAGTTGTGTTCTACTCACAACCGTGAAGGGACCTCTCTGTGCCGAGAAACAACAGTCTGCGATGACCACCACCACGAAGCACCAGCAAGACCTGAACTTCACGCCAACAACAGCTGGCATTGACCGCCAACGCAAATCTTTAGTGTTGACTGGCTCTTTGTGCTGCAGCAGCGACAGTCCATGATACTGGCCCTGCTCCTCACAAGACAATAACCTCCTCGCAGCCACTGCCAACACGGATGCCACTCTTTGCATTGGCTTGCAAAGGTAACTCTTCAGCTGCATAAAACTGGTCCCTGTAGCCGACCCGTGTTCGATCGTGGCCATCCTGAACTTGTGACTTCCCCGGGTCCAGCGTGACCATGAGTGACACTTTGTACTTTCTTGGTGCTATTTTCACCTAGAACTTTAGTAACTCATATTTATAATTGTAGTAATTAGATTTTGTCATTTTATTTATTAAATTTTACTCTATTTTTCTAAATTGGTTTGGGAATTTTCTTGAGTTTTGTTTTCACTTTATTACTGTTTGAGTGCTGCATAAATTCTTTACACATTGCTCTAAGCTAAGCCAGACTGCTTTGTGACAAGCTACCAGAGGGTTAAAGACAGGTTTATTAAGTGAGGTTTGTTGTTCATCCTGACAAGGCCTATGTTTATTATTTGTGTGGGGCTTTCACCCTTTTCTACTAATAACCCAATTACACTCAATGTTGAAATTAAGATGAAAATTACCCCCTAGTTACCCATACTTGTTCTAAACATGATGACATGGGCACACTCTGATTCCATGGAATTGACCATATACCAGTTGATCCCCGAGAAGGCAATCAAGATTTAACGCTATGGCAAATTGAAGAATGATGGATCTTCCATCATTTGTAGGATGACAGAGGATTGAATAAGGATCTCAAATTACACTATATTTCATGAGCCTTCACCAGAGGAGGATAACCACTTCTTGGACTAAATTTATTAGTTTGGGGTCACTATTTTTGGGGGGGAAATCTATATTTTGGTTATCTCTCAGGCAGTTTGTGCCCAATTTATCTCTTTATGCAGGCAACATGCTATTTTGGTTGGTATCGCTTTTTAAGGTCAGTTACTTAATAGAACATATTCTTGTGTGGCATCTAGGGACATACCATTTTGCGCATTCTATAAATGAGATCACAATATAAAAAACTCTTGAACCTTTAGGGTGCATCATTATGTTTATCAATAAATGTTAATATGAATCTTTCAATTTCTTGCATTTTAGGAGGGCAAATATTTGTTTTCGCCATTTTACCCTGTATTTCATGAGGTGCATGTTTGTGTCCGTGGATATATATTTTGCAATATTATACATCCATTTTATATTTTGCAATTTTTTGATTGTTACCTTATTTTATGTTTTTTCATATCACTTTCTCTGTTTTTTCCCACTTTCATAATGTTGTTACCTTCTAAATGTATGCTTCTCTTTTTCAACATGGTGACCAACAACAGATGCTGTTATGTACCTATGCTATGTCACATTCTAATTACATTCTATTTGTAAGACTCAAGTCAAAGTATTGTTTTTTCCATTTCTAGATGTAAGATTAAACTCCCAGGGATTCATTGTCTCCTCTCTGAAGTTGGTGTTTGCTTAGCATGTTGGCACACCATGTTGTCACACAACACATAGTTCAAGTTTTCTCCCTTTTTCCTTTTTCTTTTCTGTTTAAGCTTTTTCAAAGTTTTTTAAAAACTGGCAAAGTACTTGACACGTTTCCAAAGGTTGCCTTTACTATAATTCCTAAATTGTGACTTTCATGCAACTGAAGGGGTTGACCACCACCTCTAATGCATTGATAGTTGTTACTGGTTTGTGACCTTGTTACAAATAAATGTTCTTACTTTTATCATCATCCTAATTCTTAGAAATGAGAGATTTGTTCCTTAATGATCTTATTTGATATGAGGTTTTTATGGTTTCCTCTGAAAATAGCTCCTTGTACCTCTCTGCAGACATCAATAAAGGAGCTTAGCTATAAAACTTATGGAACCTTACTATTTGTTCAGTAATTTTGAGTTTTCGGACTATCTGACCGAGCCTAATTGTGTTTTACTTTATATAGCTATTAACTATACGGATCAAAATTACTTTTCATTAGATTTGCCCATCAAAAAGTGTTAGAAATTTCAGCTAACTATGCCCCTTGCTTACTTGGAGATGTGATAATCTTATTATAATGTTATTAACATATAATATTTTGTATACCTGTGTTGGAAGGTTATAGTTTCAAAACATGATTTACAGACTTAAACAAACCATTTGCATGTTTCAGGGACTACACTTACTAGCAGAACTTAAATGTGATGACTCAGTTATTATTAGGTAGACAGTAGACATTTTTCCAGATTGAGTTTTAATCTAAGTAAATATTTTTAATTCCTTCTTGTTTTCAGATTAATAATTAGTATCTATAGTGCCAGAAAACAAAATTATTGTAATGTTCGCTCTAATGGTAGTAAAAACTTGGATATTGAATAGGTAAATATTGACTTTTTGGAGATCGTATCAGTATTGATTTTTTTTAAATGATGTTGACATATGCCTTTTTTGACATATTTCATGGCAATTTTATATTTTGAACACTCAGCAAGCCAAAAGTATCCCCTCTGGAACCATGATGGTTCCTAAAGTAGAGGTAAAGTGCAAAAAGATAAGGGGCAAGCAGGGGAGCAGGGCACACAGTAGATTGAGGGAATGGTTCAGGACCTTTGATGAATGTTTGACTATAAGGCCTTCCTTTCATGCCCTCGTTGGAAGCAGGTGCCCTGTTAATGTGGGGTAGTTCCTCTTGGAAACAGTGGCAAGTACATTCCTTGTTCTAATTAATTTCTTTCACATGTATGTTGCATGCTCACGTCATTCATGTCTTCGGGGGAAGTGACTTCATCGCTAACCACCCTGACGAAAGCCCAAGACCTCATATAGGCCTTTAGGAAGGGCTGAAACATGTTGATGTTCTTGGGTCATAGGACCATCACATCCTCTAGCCCTACATTTGTTTTTAACCTTCCCTCCCACACCGCTAATAAAGGATACTTTAGAAGTGGTAGAGGAATTTTATCTTTAAAGTTACGCCCCCATACACACAGTCTTCATAAGTGCTCCCTGAAACATGGTTGAGCCCACCCCGACCTTTAGGAGTTGGGGTGAACCCGATGATGAAGCATGTCACTACTAGAGTGAGTGAGTATTATATTAAGAAAAGGGTCTCTTTCCCTTCCCACCCACAATAGTGGGTCAGCTATCAACTGGCGTACTGTCCAACCCCCCTCTTTTTTGCACTTTATCTCTTCTTTAGGAACCATCTTGGTTCCAGAGGGGAAACGTTTTGGTTTGTTGAGTAAACGATAGGGAGGACGTATCCCTTCCATCCTCTTCAGTGAGGATCTCTCTACCCTCTTAGGGCCCCTACCCGGGATCCCTAATTCTGTTGAATAAAATTTTGTACAATGATTTAATTTAAAAGTATAATGACCAAGATGTAAGAATGTATGTTTTTTAATATATGAATGAGGTTTTAATTATTATGTATTATTCTGCTTTACAGCAGTAAAGACGTTCCTACTGGAGAAACAAAATGCATGGTCTGTGTTTGGATGTTTGTTTATACAGTAATATACCTGAAGAATTTAATAAATACTTATTCATATATTTGAGAAAATCAATTGAATGAATTCAGAGGATCTCTTGATACTAAAGCCACTTTGCGCAACATGTAAATAGCTCGTCACATCAGCCAAAGCAAAGTGCTATACCATCACCATCACTAAAGCCACCAACAGAAGCTGTCGCTGTTCAAGACAATCAAGCACTGGGTCAACCCTCTGCCAGACTCGCTTATTTTTGCACTCCACAGAGAAGTGCAATGCCATCAACCTCTTCTTCAGTGAAAAAAAAAAAAGAACAGGCAACAGCACATGGACAATACCAAGCCTGCTTTATCTTACAAACCCACCCCTTCCCGCAGAATCCCACAATAGTCATCTTTCAATGTCCCATCTCTTCAAGATCTGACTGACATACTAAAGTCCCTGACAGCCACTTCTTATGAAGATGATGTCTTACCATCTTACTTCATCAAAGCTCTCTCTGGGGATGCTATATTACCTAAGTGCTCCCGCAACCAGGGCACCATCAGAATTCAGGCTAAAATGTGTAAAAAAGAAAAAAACAAGACAGCAGGACTTTTGGATCTCTGTACACATGATCTGGAACAACATTCCTGTATCCACCAGAACCACCACAGTGCTGCTCCAATTTAGGAAAGAGTTGAAGACAGCTATTTAAAGACACTAGATCACAATGCCATAAAAGCCCACATCTCAGCTTTCTCTGCTAGTACTCGCTGACTTTATGCTTGCCTGTGACCATGTGCAGCACTACAGTGCCTTTTGGCAAGGTGTGCACTATAGAAATTGTAATATATATATATATATATATATTTATATATACACACACACACACACATACAGAGTACTTGACCAAAGTGTTGCTTATGAAAACTTTCATGCAATATCAAATATTTGTGATAACTTATTGTGTGTGAGGTTTTCTCCCCTGCATCTGGTGTAAAATAAAAACCAAGAGGAAGTAATGTCAAACTAAATTATGTAAATAAACATATTTTAAGTTATAAAAAATATAACAAAATGTAATTTCATTTTAAAAATTATATTTATATATACTTAAAAATTGATTTACTTTAAAATACGTTAGTAACCTTTTTAAATGTAAACATTATTGTAATTGTAAAGTTTAAAAAATAATTAAATCCATTTAAATTAATTCTATAAATAAATTTAAATAATTGTTCCTACATAATAAGTAAGCATACATTTCGAAATTTAGGTGAGACTTTTATTTAAATCACAATAATATTTTTATATTTCATTTAATGTATTCAAATAAAAAATATTTAATTTAAAATTATGTTACTAATCCTCTAGAATTTCTTATTTTGTTCTACATTTAAAATAAATATTTTCAAATCGTTTAGATTAATATTAAACATTAAGAAAAAATCCTCATTTATTGTTAAGTTTAATAAACTTTTAAATATGTCTCTACAGTTTGCCACAAGCAGATCTGAGCCCTGTAGTGGAGACCTCCACTTACATGTGAAAACTTACCAGCAGTAGTTTTACACTCGTAAATTAGGCTCCACCCCCTGAATTGAGGGCTTGGGAGTATGAAAGTTTACATTTTCAGTAATTACACTTGTAAATGGCAAATAGCCAACCAAAAGTAGCAAAGTTACTCAAAAGTGTAAGAGTAAACTTTCACATGTAGATTTACTAATGTCTAAGGTCACCTTTGTGAATAGCCCCCAAATGTTTACCCCAAATGAGGCATTAAGCAGTGCTCTTCTGGATGGCTTGCAGAATACTGAAAATTCAAGAGCACTTTTTGCATCACTTCTGCTCCATAACCTTGTGCAGCTAATGATATGCTTAAGAGGTAGCAAGGCAGCTATTTAAGGGTAGGATATAAATAGATCCGAAACCCTGAGTTAATGCCTGCATTAATGTAGCTAAAGAGAATGAGCCCAAATCATTACATGCCTGGACTTTCTTCACTAGAGCTATTTGTGTGCCACTAGCTGAGTATAAATGAGATCACAGCAGATTATGGCTGCTAAGCATTTGTTAGAGTACTACAAAACAAAAATGTGTTTCAGGGAGTTGGGTTTCAGTGTCAGAAAGAACACAATACAGGCACATAATGTTAATGTAGTAAATATTACAGCATTTTGTTCTTACAGCAAGGATTCAGAAATACATCAGTGGCTTTATAGCCCTATAAAACATTCAACTAAACAGTACTAAACTAAACAGTGCGTATTTAGGAAGAATCAATGACAAACTCATTTGGTGCTGTGTTGTAATGGCTGAAATGCACTGCTCCTGTCTTACCTCACTTTTCTAGCAGTAGCACCAAACTATGAAAATGTGGCAATGCCACAACAAAACACAAATTAAATACTCATTAAGAAATTGCCAGTAAGATGAAAGGGGTAATGTTTGTTATTCGAGTTACTGCACATCAACACAGTGCTAGAAATCACAGAGGAAATAATAAGTATATACTGTAGTAATCATGTTGCTCCACGTTATTCACTATATTTTCATTTATAAACCAATTGATTACTGCTCCTAAACTTTGCACTGCATGCATTAGCCTCTTCTAAACCAGAGAAGTAAAGTGGAAAAATATGTGGTAACATTGCTACCGTATGTTATACCCCATTCATATCCACAAAAGGTAGTTTGGAGCAGCAACATTATTGCTATCACTACGCTGCATTACATGTAGAATGAGTAAGGTACATAGCATAACGTTTCCTTCTTTTTAATTTAGAGGGAACCATTTCTCTGCCTCTCTCACTCTTTAACCTCTTACACGACATTTAGCTGTTCATATCTTCCATGCTTACACATTTTACTTGTTTTTTCTCAACTTTGGTTTATTGTCTTTCACTCTGCTGGCTTTTTGAAATTATATTTTACCGCACCAATTTCTCGAATCTTAAAATTGATCTCCTGTGTGATATTTTAATTTTAAACCTCTCCATATGAGCTCACTGTTGTTTGACACAGAGCCTTTGAACACTGTTCTCCGTTTCTGGCCACCTTAATGTAAAGGAATAGCATTTAATGAGAATCGAGACATTTTACTCTTTGCCTCGCACGCGTACGTATGGAAAAGGTAAGGGGTTTATTACAAACAAAGTCTCTGCTGCAGAGATGTCAAATTTGCAAGTGACACTGTATGGTCAGCAACCACAAGTAACTTACTATCAGCACCACTCAGAGTAAAACAAACCTGGTGGTTGATAATAAATGTAATGTCACTACCATTGTGATTCTGTCAGACAGTGTAAGACAATCTGCTACTTGCCCACCTCTCATAATAGATCATCAGCAAGCCACTAGTGCAAAGGTACTGCATCAATCTGTGTTCAGAACTGCTCAAGTACATATGTCAGCGTTGTGGTGAAGGGAAGCTCCAGTTCATTGCATCTGGGGCAGCACTGGAAATCCTTATTGGTGAGCAACGTGAAGGATGGGCGAGTTCCCAAACCAGAAGAGGGGAAAGTGCTAATGACCTCCATGCCAACTTCACGTTCCACACCTCCCAAAATTGTCAAAGAATATTTTCATGATGATTCTGACCAAATTGTTAATAATCGTATTGAACTCTCATTACAAGAAGGCTACAAGGAGGTCTCCTGAGATGATCCACAGTGTAGGTTTGCAGAAGTCTTCTCAGCTTGTCTAATTTTCAACTGGAGTGTTACAAGTACTTCGGGTCCATCGGCTCCTGTATGTCCAGGTCCGGACACATATTGCAGTAGAAGTCCAAATGCCACTACTGCTGGACTCTAGCAGTTTATGTCAATACTGACATTAACGGTTAATTGCTGAGTTTTGGAAATTGTTCTTTTAAAGGACTTATAAAAAATGCCTGCATTAGGTACACTCTGGTTAGCTATTACTAATATGTACTCTTTGAAAGCACTTGTTTTATCTTATACAAGGCCACTGGAATTATGCGATTCTGCGGCCGTGGCATTTTTTGCATGATTATGGATTTGCCGCATTTGACACATTTTCCACCACCTGAAGTATAATCTGCAGATTTTAACAAAAACAATTTTGTTTCTAGCTGAAACGGATTAAAAGTTACTAAAATGTGGTGACATGTTTGCGTGCAGTGGAAGCCCTTCGCAAAGGGTAACTGGTCATCTTTCTGTTGCTTATTTCTGTATTTGCTTATTAAATTGGTACTAATGAGGTGAAATCTTATGTGAAGAAATGTAAAAAAAATTAAGTAATACTAGCAAAGAAATGTGCCGCATTATACTGAGAAATTTGCCTTTTTTTGCGACATAATTTACAAAACCCTGCCGCATAATTTGGTGCTCCCCTGCTGCATATTTCCAGTGGCCCTGACCTCACACACAAAATCAATATGTGGCAGGCTATATTATACAGTGTTTAATCTAATTTTAGAATAATGCCTTACATATTCACATTGCTTTCTGGTGCATGCTGGGACCGTATAGCACGATAAATACACAAGTCACTATTATGCACTGCACCAACCAGGATTCAATTCTGTGACTCTCTGGCTTCACATACAGACATTTGCAGTGATCACATTAGCCAAGTTTCACAATGTGAACAATTGCATCTCCCATCAATTAGTTTAATGTGAATTTATTTTACACCTTATTTTACACTTTTGGGAGTGTACATTAATTTAAATGCAGTTGCTATGAACGTGAAAATACAACAAATTACTTCAACAGTATTTTGTTGTTTTTAGCCAAGCCGTTGACCCCGCCACCACAGGGCTCAGGATCAGAGCTGCTTTACTTTTTTATGCACTTCAACTGTTATGTAAAAGAAGAGGAGCTGGAAACACAAAAAATAAACAATGTTATGCTTTCAGGCCATCTTCATTCACAAGTATTTACTGAGGCATTTGCGCCCCCATTGGAACGCCGCTACTGACCTCAAGGGGGCGCCCCCCCCCAGTTGAAGACCTCTGCCTGTTGATATTAACCTGTATACCAATAATAATGGTAGACTCTGACGTAACCAGTGGCGGCTCCTCCTAAGGCGGAGGAGCATCGCCCCACTGCTCAAAAGGAAAAATAGAATGATAATAATGTATTGTTATTATCATTTTAGTTTTCCTATTGTAGTCAGTGGCTCTCGGGCAGGGTGGGGCTGGCCAGAACAGGGGGAGGAGTGGTTTACACTCGCTAAGTGCGCACGACTTCTTGGCTGGCCTTCTTGGGCCAGCCAAACAGACATGCACACTTTGCATCTTCCCCACCAGGCTGTAATGCACAGCCTGGTGAGGAACATGGCCAACCTCCCATTCCCAGTCTGAGCGCCAAACCACGGCACTCAGACCAATCACAATGCTGCATTGCAGCGTTATTATTGGCTAAGGGGAGCCTTGGAGCCAGGTGTTTCCTGTTGCTTCATGCTGCCAGACCGGAGACAGGAAGAAGAGGACGGAGAAGTGGCGGCAAACCTCCCTTCCCCTCCCCCACATGGGTCCAGTATTCGCTGCTACTGGTAGTAACATGTTCCTGTTCTACTCCTGCCAATTTAACATAACACAGTTTCTGCAGGTGAATATGTAACAGTGACATGTGGACCCTGAACTAAGAGCTAACAATACCTTATCTTTGATGGCTCCTACACAGCAGAAACAAAACAGGTTCTGAAATCACACGAAAAGGGATTGCGTCAGTGGCATCTGCCACAGAAACCACATTGTTCCTCTTGTTTTTACCATCATCTCATAATGTCTCAGGGAACATTTGCATCTGACTAACATTTCAAAGGCTAGTGCTGTTAGCAACCAAAGTTATACATGAACTGAGTAAAGTTGTATCAACACACTTCTGTGCCAGCCCTGTATCACTGAGGCTCCATAAATTTCACAGGAAACATGACATACTACTGTTCCTCAAGGCTATTAGATAAACGTATGGGAAGTGAACATTTCGGCACAGACCTACATTTGATGTGATGAAAAGTGTGGTGGGTCAATGAGAAACTCTAAATTGTGGTGATTTAGCTCACAAGGGAGTACTTAACTTGCACAAAAGAGTTGGTATTGCCTCTGTAATTTGGAGACATTAATGACTATAAAATTACCCTCGGTCATATTCCACGCTACTGGTATGTCAACTGGAATTTCATGTTTAGAAGAAATGGCAGCAGAAGGAGCATGCTGTTTATCACCCGAATGGTTTGTGCAAGCAACGTTTTAGCAGCAGGAGGTGACACGCAGGAGAACGTGGAGTAGGTGGTGGTAATATGTGATTCCTGTCATAAAAGTTGGGAATATGCACACGTCCTTAACGTTTAGGTGAAGCAGTTACAGAATGAATGAAAATCAGTGTGTATAATGTCTGAAAAATGTGCAGTGACCCACACAATTTCTTCCCATTTCAGCCATTCAAACAGGGCATGAAGTATATTCTGGGAGTTTACCACTGAAATGAGTGTATAGGTTTACAGGCGCTCGTATGGATATCACAACCAATTATCAAACATCAAATTTAGTTTCTAGCGGTGCCTTCAGAATAGGGAGATACACCCTACTTCCCCCAATTATAAATCCAAGATTGAAATAAACAATTTACCCTATTCGAAGCACACGCTCCTCATATCAAATTACAGTATGATACACTATATAAAAGTATCATGACACAACACAAGGACGTCTGTATCTTCTCATGCGCTTTTTAATTCCATCCACTTCTTTTAGCCAACGCGTTTTGTCGCAATGGGGTAATACCCCTACGACTTCCTCAGGGCTAAAAGTAATACAAATACCAATGTTGTAATACACATACGGTATATACTATCAGTACATAAAGTACCTACCCTGTGCAAAATTAAAATAAAATAATGAGGTGTTGTTGAGTAACCAGTGAAGTGGAAGACACCATTGCAAGCTCTAAATAAATTAGTTATAATCCAAAGCATCTTATTCATGCAATTGTTCAAATAATCAAGTATCAGCCAACCATATTATAAAAGCAACAAGGTGACAAGCCTTGTGACACGGAGATACTATGGCAGGCAGGAAAAGAACCTTCCCCTGTGCCGTAAGGGCAGAGAGGAAATCTCTGGTGGGAGTATGCCCTCCCGTGTTAGACACCTTTCCACATTAAGGGGTCGATTCCGATCTCGCCGGTAGGGCACCGAATCGGATTCGGCTTAACCGGATCCGATTCGAGCCCTATTTCCCGACCGATTCGTACGTGTGTCCGGGCGAGCGAGTACGATGCGTGCGTTCGCGAAATCGCCGACCGACTCGTTCGCAGGACCCGACCGCTCCGACCGACTCGCATGGGGACGACTCGCACCGCGCAATGGAGACGTTCCCCGGCCGGGTAAGTACGATGCGCACCTCGACCGCTCCGACCGACTCGCGCTGTCCGGCTCCAAGGAGCTGTCGGAGCCGCACTTTGGGGGTCCGTGTCGGACCCCCCTGGAAGCGTAGGCACGCGAGTCGCACACAGGGGGGACCCATGGGTCCCCCCTACACATGCATGTACGGCGCGACCCGCATCGACGCGAACACGCTGTAGGGGGCGCCCTTGTTCGCGTCGTGCCCATTGAGTCAATGGGAGCCCGTGTACGCGTCGTACGACTGGCTCCCATTGACTTCAATGGGAGTCCGACCGAATCGAGTCCGATAGCATACGTGCGCATCGTACTCATTCGGTCGGGCTGCTAGGGTCCGATTCGGTCGGAAATCTCTCCGGGTCCGGCTCGGTCGGGGAGATTTCCGGCCTGAATCGGAATCGGCCCCTAAGTATCCCACGATCTCGTAAACTATGTTCACAAGTTCCTGAAACTAACCCTGGTAAGTTAGATATGGAAAGATCCTACTTGAAGCAAAAAGTTATTACCCACTAGAGTGTGGGGAAGGAAACAATTCATTTTGTTTATATTACCCTCACACACCCTAGTGGTGTCATGCTTCATCATCGGGTCACCCCGACTCCTAAAGGTGAGGGTGGGCTCGACCGTATTCCAGGGAGCTCTTGATGAGATATGGCCAGGGGGAGTTAAAGATTAAAAATCCACAGACAGATCCCAGTATCCCTTTATTCGTGGACCTGTCTGTCTGTATTGGACCGACTACTGTGTTTTTTTAAATGATATGACTTTTCCACTCCTGCTATTATCAATGCTACTATCCCCTTATTAAGCAGTGTTCCCCATAGGATTAGGGATTTTTTTGGATAGACCTATGATTGCTCTTCATTGTTTTGCATGATAAGGTAAAGCCTTGGCGTCCATTATTGCACGCTTCTTTTCGTCAAGTCAGCATTTCAGTAGACTTTACCTTGGCCTTGTGTTATTATTATATGTATTATATAATCTTTATGGTTATATGCATAGCCACCTCTCTGTATTACATTATCTAACTTGATGTCAAGAAATTAGACACGAGCAGCTACCCATGGGATATAGCCTCACTCTCATTATATTATGTTTTACCATTTTAGATTCTGTCACTTATGCCTCACTCGAATGCTGTTTACGCGATATTGATGTGGACATTGATTTGTCTTTTGACATTACCAGATGTCCCTTTATACTTGTTTAGGTAAGATTTACTATGTTTATATAATTAAAATATTACATGGTCCCTTTTGTTGAGTAATCGGGCCTAATACCTATGTAGCTTAATTGAATTAAATATTATATGGTCCCTTTTGTTGAGTAACCGGGCTTAATACCTATGTAGCCTATTTGAATGCTTGGTTGGTTCGCATCCGGGGATTGTCCCCCCTTTATTCTTGAATCCCTTCTGGAGATGTACAATATAAGATTTGGTGTGTTAATGCTTTTTTTTTTTTTTTGTGTATTTACAACGATGGCAATTAGTTATGTTTTTTCTTCAAATTTTAGATTGGAATATATCTCAATTTTGATCTCACTCGAGAGCCACATAAGGCGATCTAATACTCTTATGATTGCCTAGGGGTGCTCTATTCTACCTTGAACTAGGTGAATTTTTATCCTTCTTTTATACAATATTTTAATATAAGTCCTCTCGCTCCCTACTGCCTATTTTCCCTCGCCCTCCTTCTTTATCTTTGAATGTTAAATAATCACCATCTTCCACTGTGGTGTGGTATTATTCTGTTTCAACGACTTTTCTTTTATATTGTCTTTTTCCCACCTTTCATCATCTCCTCCACTTTTTAGTTTAATATATGTGTCCTTAAAATGTATATGTGGAGTGCATTCATTGGCGTCTTATTGTCACTATTTGATTTTCTTTTTTAATATTGTCTGTCTTAATTTTTGCAACACTTTGGGTCATCTTTGGTGCATATTATGTTATCTTAGCATAATTGGCTTTTTCTTTTAACTTTTAACATACTCTCGTCTTTTAGTCTTGTGTTGTTAATGTAAATTTTTATTTGTTCAAATATGTATTTTGTATTTGTTGTGGATTACTTGTATATGTATATTTATGTTAGTTATGTTATGTTTGTTACAGCCCTGACAAAGTTCCCCTGGCACAAGGGAACGAAACGCGTTGGCTGTGTGCCTGTTTCATAGTTGAATCAACATTAATAAAAAGAAGATTTTTTTGAACTACAGATGTCCTTTGAGTGACGTTGAGCAGAGGGCGCCTTCCTTTCTATGAACTCTAGCTCTTGATGAGATATGGCCAGGGGGAGTTAAAGATTAAAAATCCACAGACAGATCCCAGTATCCCTTTATTCGTGGACCTGTCTGGGATATTAAAATACAAAACTAAAGGGGTCACTGGGAGTTTTATGGTCCTATGACCCTAGTGCCGACATGTTTCAGTCCTTCATTGGCCAAAGCGGTCCTGGACTTTCTTCAGGGCAAGAAAGGGGTATCCTCCCTGGTTATAGCGGACAGGAAAGTCTTGCGCCCGGGGACTCATACCGACTAGGTAGCACTGCGGGGCAGGCCCCTTGATGGCTTTCTGACTAAAGGGCTACCCCTCAAAAAACTTGGAGTCCTCAGAAATGTACATTCTCTCCCAAAGAGGGATGGAGTAAAGAAATAACTTAAGATAAAATATCGGTTTCTCAAAGGAGCAGCTATCTGCCCTTATGACATAAAAGTAGGATAGGGACTTTCCTGTCCGCTATATACGGTCGAGCCCACCCTGACCTTTAGGAGTCGGGGTGACCCGATGATGATGAAGCATGACACCACTAGGGTGTGTGAGGGTAATATAAACAAAAGGAATTGTTTCCTTCCCCACACTCTAGTGGGTAATAACTTTTTGCTTCAAGTAGGATCTTTCCAAGCCTTGTGACACACCTAGAAGTTCTAGGTAAACAAAAAATGACAAATATATATAATGTATAATGTGATGCCCCTATTCAGAAGTGATTCTTAAGTCTAACCATATCCTGTGATCAATGCAGTATTAATTCCATAATTCATGGATATACACCTCCTTACAAACAGTAAAACAAGGAGGCATGCTGTACCTTTTAAATTTCAATAAGATTCAGCAATTTGTACCTGTGAGAGCCAGAAAAGACACCAGACATAAAATAAGAACCACATTTTGGACAAGAATTGCAATATTGAAAAAATATAAATGATTACCTGTATAGGTCTTACCTCCTAAAATCGAGTTTGATTTTGGAGGTCAATTCCAAACATCCTTTATAAAATTATTGTCTCCGTTTTGGCCATGGACTTCAAAGTATTAGACCTGAATATAAAGTTTAAATTAGAGCCTGTTCTCATAGGAGTTCAGAGCTATGAAAACGATTAAAGGAAAAGCAATTGGGAACTTACCCAATGTAATGAATTGTTTGTCTCACAATTTATAGCTTGTATACCCAAGCCGAGTTGCTCTATATTCAGGTCCCAAATCGGGGTAAAACATTAGATATGTTTTGTTGCTTTCCTTTTCAAGCCCCTATTATCGATGGTTCTAACTTAAATCATTGCATTAGAGTTCTTTACTTGACTGACCTAAAGCAATTGATTTAGGAATGCCTCAGGTAATATGGTGGTAGGCATTCGGATCAATAGCATACTGATAATGGTACCAAACTTTAGGTGTTTACCCTTCCAAGATGGTGCTCCTACTTAGTGAGTCCTACCTTGGTTTAGGTAACTTCTGTCATAACATTATGGCAGTATTTCACCTTTGTTATTGTAGAACTCTCTATACGATCAATAATAATACAACATTGGGATTTTATTTTGTAACACCTCGTTTTTAATCTGGAGGGCACTAATAACAGCATTTGATCACGAGTAACATTATTTACGAGCCTTTTACTTCTCCAAGATGGCGCTCATTCAGAACACGCGTACAGCGAGACCTACCTCGCTTTTGGTTGTCCATCGTTATAGTTAGCTGAGAGCCGGCGTGTACGTTACCTGTATTCGGGGCAACGGTGCAACACGAATGCCAGCAGCCACACAGAAAAGGTAAGGCTGTTTTAACATCTGATGGATACTTGTTTTCTAGCATGGTCATAGGCAGTCCAGTCAAACAATTGTGGCACTCGTTTCTTTAAATCTTAGGTAACCCCGATTTGGGAGCTGACTATAGAGCAACTCGGCTTGGGTATACAAGCTATAAATTGTGAGACAAACAATTCATTACATTGGGTAAGTTCCCAATTGCTTTTCCTTTAATCGTTTTCATAGCTCTGAACTCCTATGAGAACAGGCTCTAATTTAAACTTTATATTCAGGTCTAATACTTTGAAGTCCATGGCCAAAACGGAGACAATAATTTTATAAAGGATGTTTGGAATTGACCTCCAAAATCAAACTCGATTTTACAGGGAATCATTTATATTTTTTCAATATTGCAATTCTTGACCAAAATGAGGTTCTTATTTTATGTCTTGTGTCTTTTCTGGATCTCACAGGTACAAATTGCTGAATCTTATTGAAATTTAAAAAGGTACAGAATGCCTCCTTGTTCTACTGTTTGTAATGAGGTGTATATCCATGAATTATGGAATTAATACTGCATTGATCACAGGATATGGTTAGACTTAAGAATCACTTCTGAATAGGGGCATCACATTATACATTATATATATATTTGTCATTTTTTTGTTTACCTAGAACTTCTAGGTGTGTCACAAGGCTTGTCACCAGTTGCTTTTATAATATGGTTGGCTGATACTAGATTACTTGAACAATTGCATGAATAAGATGCTTTGGATTATAACTAATTTCTTTAGAGCTTGCAATGGTGTCTTCCACTTCACTGGTTACTCAACAACACCTCATTATTTTAATTTTGCACAGGGTATGTGTACTTTATGTACTGATACTATATACCTTATGTGTATTACAACATTGGTATTTGTATTACTTTTAGCCCTGAGGAAGTCATAGAGGTATTACCCCATTGCCACGAAATGCGTTGGCTAAAAGAAGTGGCGAAAAGAAGTGGATGGAATAAAAAGCGCATGAGAAGATACAGACGTCCTTGTGTTGTGTCATGATACTTTAATATAGTGTATCATACTGTAATTTGATTTGATTTGAGGAGCATGTGCTTTGAATCGTGTAAATTATTATATTCTGGGAGTATCTCAACTACCACACCACCACCCGAATATGTCAGTGCCACATTAATTACACATTCAACAAGCTGGTTTACCTCCAAGAGAAATGCAATGATGTACGTGTTGACAACAACATGTACAGCCAAGCAATGGAGACTGCTTTGTTGACACTGACTCAGTGGCCTATGAACATTGGGTGATGTGATCTACCACCATTATAGGACACCACCATATTCCCAAGAGAACTATGAGAATTATTACACTTGCTAGACATGAAATCTGTTAAACTGGTGAGATGAACTAGATAATTTGTTCATACAAACAAGCACACCAGGAGTATTGCTGCTGCTGCCTGACCTTTCAGCAGATATATGCTTAATGAATCCTTGGGACAAAGGCTACTTTTTTTGCAGTGTGAGCAACGGCTCCTTTGTGGCAGAGGTGGCTGAAACTCTGACAGGGTGTGCAGGTGTTGCCGGACATCCCTGCTGGCTGTCTCTTCACTTCAACTTCGGTACTCCCCTGCTTTTACCAGTACTTTTCCATGGCATCAATGGTGACTACCATCTTGTTGTGCCATGCATGAGATTGTGCTCCATAAATATCCAGGTAGTTGCCTACTTACCCTACTTTTTCTCCTCCTTCCTCTTCCTGATTCTGCTGTTTGTCATGCTGGGCATACTTCAACCATGGTGTGCAGTGGCGACACTCATTTGGAACAAATTCTGAATTATTGATTAACATTTAGGACTGCTGTACACTGTTGACTTCTAGACTGACTTTTGATCATCCTGTTCAAGATATATATCACGTTCCATCTACACATATTTACTCAAGTGTGAAACCTTAAAATCTGAATCTCTTGTTTTCTCATTCAGCTGTGCTTCATCTATGCTCACCTTTGACCTGTTTTCAGCCTGACTCTATCCTTGACATCACATCTGCATAAACACTAGGTCACGAATCTAAAGTTGAGACATTGTAGGCTGCGTAAACATGCAAAGTCAGCACAAAAGAACAGCTGATGTCTGCACTGTGGGTTTCGTGTGTGTTTTAAACAATGGTAAAGACTTAGATAAAGTTTGTTCAGATAAGCCTATCTTGTTGTGCAGCCTCAAAACGCGACAGTTACACAAGGCTCCAAGGTTGTTGATTCTTACCGATTGTCTCATTTGTGTGTTCTTCCCAAAGCTCTATTTACCTCTGGGCGTTCCTAGTCTGTGATTTCCCCTATATAAACCCATGTAACCATCGTTCAGTGTGCTTTTATCCTTGGGTATCTTGATGGTACTTGTCGGATGGAGACCCATTCATGAATGATTGAATAAACTATCCATGATTTGCCTTCGCTCCAGTGTCGAGTCCTCCTCAATTTGATAAGAACCCGTGGCGAAGTGGTGATCCCTGCACCAGCAGGTTATTAATTAATCTGCTCCACAAATTGGCGCCCGAACGCGGGGCCCCATCAAAGGCTTGCAGTTGGACCAGGAGAGGAGATCGGGTCGGTAAGATGATCTTCACTGAGGGGCGCCCCACCTGAAGAGACTAGTGTTGCTCATGGTCCAAGGTGATTTTTCAGCTCTCCGACTCTGATCTTCCTGGCGGCTGCTGGCCTAGACTGGGGTCGTCGGTCGGTGATTTTCTTTGGATCAGGGAGGATCGACAGGTGGGAGTCGAAGACTACGCATGAGGTAAATCTGTATTGAACCGGTTCATTTGTTCCTTTGGTTAGGATCTGTTTGATTTTTGCTTGACTTGGTTTTTGTCTTGACTTGGTATTTGATTGGTAATCTGGTCGGAATTTGGTAATCCGTTCAGACTCTGTTTTGAATTTTGAAACCTAGGCTTTGTTTTGAGACTTGCTATTTGTTTTGACTAACATTTTTTCTTACAGGTAATGTGAGAATATTTTTATTTCTCTCGGTTTATACGTTTTTTTATCTTATATAACATGCCTGTGTTTAGCACCCTTTGGAAGTTTTGTTGTTGCTGCTGCGATAAGCAGAGCATGTTGGAAGCAAGTCAGCCGGCGCCACCAGAAGGTACACCGAATTTTGAGATGTACATCAAATATGGCATTTGTCCCATCATGTATAATGCATTATGGAACAAATATACAAAAGGGGATCCCCAGTTACAATGGCCATTAGAGGGCAGTAGCGGTCCGTGCAGGGCGTGCTTGCCGGGCGGTGACGTGGGGCGGGGGAGGGGCAGGGTGGGGGGTAGTAAACACCGGAATACGGATGAATGCAGGTAAGTAGACAAATTACTAAAACGAATTTCGTTGCGCGCGCTGCATCGCATTTGGCGATGCAGCGCGCGCAACAAATTCGTTCGTAATTTAATTGTCTACTTACCTGCATTCATCCGTATTCCTGTGTTTACTACCCCCCGCCCTGCCCCTCCCCCGCCCCACGTCACCGCCCGGCAAGCACGCCCTGCACGGACCGCTACTGTTAGAGGGAGCTATGGATCCTCACAAACTCGAGGATCTAGAGAAACGATTGTTTTTAAAGAAAGTTAGGCCGGCTATGTTTGACAGTTTGCATATGTGGAGGAAAGAAGTGAAGGAGCGGCAGCTCAAGGCAGAAAAGATACAAAGGTAACAGGAAAAGAAGACAGAGTATCAAAAGTATAAGGAATTGAAGGATAAGGAAGTTCAGGAGAAAAAGGAATGCTTAGATAGAGAGCATAGATTATTAACATCTAAGGAATATATAGTTAGACCAACTGTAGCAGTTCAGGTCCACCAAGAAGATGTGGATTCAGATATTGATGGGTTGTTGATAGAACGACCCCCACCCCCAAATGTACCTTTAACACCTCTTCCCCCAGGACCACCGAATGTTGTTCCCTCTGTACCCCCGGTTCCACCTCCTTTGCCCGCGGTTGTCCAGCTCCCTATTTTCCAACCAGTACCGGTACATTTCTTACCCCCTCCAACCCAGGCCACTGCACCCCCACCCCAAGCCTCTGCGCCTCCACCTCAGTCCACTGTATTTGAAATGTCTAATGATTCTGTGCTTCCTGCATCTGTCCTGACTCCTCGAGTTCTTCGCTCTACTGTATCTCAATCACGTCAGGATGCGATAAGATTAATGGTATTAAATTGGTTGAGTGATTTAGAAATGGAGGTAGGAGAAATGATAGATCAGATACAAGATTTCTCTGGGGGCGAGCTTCTTTGTCTTATAAATAAGCTTTCTCATCAACTTATGGTTCAATGGGAGATGATTACAGGACGAAATGGCCCAGATGATGTTAGAGCTATTAATAGACAGTGTCAGATAGGAACCTTCCCTGTAAGCAGAATTAACACTGCCATAGTAACAATAATTGGATATCATGATGAACTCTCTTCCTCTCCCCGAATAAGACCTATGAGGGAAGCTGCGCCACAGTTCATTCCTGGAAGAGGGAATGCAGACAATGATGACCCAAATAGTGCTGATGCTAGAGCCCATTTTTTGTATAATTTGATATATACGCCCTGGAAAAGGACGGATGTACTCACTTTAAAAGCCTCCTTACCAGACATACGGAAAAATCCTAGAGGATTTTATGATGATGTACAGGCAGCCATTGATTCTTGTATTATGACCTTAGCAGATATTGATATGTTTTTTGGTATGATCCTGCCCCCAGATATGTGGCGACTTACCCGGAAACAGGATCATGCCATTGATTGGGGAGGAGATTGGACTGCCATAATAGCAGCTGATAGGGATAGGAAACCTGGTCAGAAACCTAGTCAGCTCATATTGGATCTGCCTGGTAACATACTTACTTATATAAAAACGATGGTTCCAGCTAGGAAAATAGACTGCGCACTCCTTACTGCTTGTAAACAAAAACAGGGAGAGGCCATCCCTGATTTCTTTACTCGCTTTGAGGAAGTATTCCATGATTTTAGTGGACAAGATACATCTACACCTACGGGTGCACATATATTTGTAGACCGATTCGTAGGGAATTTACTCCCAGAAATATCTGTTCGCTTAAAGAATTCAGAGAGCACATGGGTTTCAGTAACCCCGAAAGCTATATTAGATATGGCTCAGTATTATCAGAATCAGGTGACCGCTGAGCAAGAACGAAAAGAAGGAAAATTAAAAGAATTGAAACCTAAGGTAATTATGGTTCAGGCCTATGGACCTCAAGGTAGGGGCCGTGGTCAAAATTATGGTCAGAATTATAGACAACCACCTCCAGGAGGGCCACCGCATAGACAAACTCCACTAGGGCTAGATCAATGTGCTTATTGCAAGGAGAAGGGACATTGGCGTTCTGAATGTCCTGTTTTAGCTGCTGGTGGAAAAGGAAGGGGACAGGTGAACAGTAATCAAGGGACTTTAGCTCCCCGACAACAGCCACAGCAGGTTCAAGCTCCAGAGAGGAATAGGTCAGGAAATTATTTCGATCAAAGAAATAATCAATATTCTATGGAAGATTGGGAATCAGAAGAAACTGTGGGAACACATTTTGCGTAGGACAAGGAGGACCAGTTGAGATACCTGTAGATCAGTCAGGGCCCTATGTAACAGCAACCATACTTGGGCAGGAACAAAAGTTTTTAGTGGATACAGGGGCAACACGTAGTGCGATATCTCAGAAACTGGTCCCTGGGACACCCTTGTCTGGCCAAGTGATCACATCGATAGGGTTTGATGGAACACCAACTCCTAGCCCTGTGTCCCAAAAACTACCTTTGCAGGTTGAGAATTTCATCACTACAGCCCCCTTTTTACTTCCCCCACATGCTCCAGATAATCTGATGGGACTTGATCTTTTGAAATATTTCCATGCGACTATACATTGTTCCCATCTGGAGTACGTGTCATTTTTGGGAAAAAGATATTGCCTAAACAATATAATTTTTCTTTATGTTCGGATCTTGATTCTGTCCCTGCATGTGTTTGGGCTACTGCTGACACAGATGTGGGAAGAATGGACATTTCCCCAGAATACATACAGGTTCGGGAGGGTGCTTCCTTACCAAGGGTCCCGCAATATAAAATATTAAAAGAAGGTGAAGATGCATTGATTTCTATCATTGAAGACATGCTACGTACAGGAGTTGTTGAGGAAGTTTCCTCTAATGTATGTAATAGTCCCATTCTCCCCATTCTAAAATGGGGTGATGGAACAGGGGATAAGATTTACAGATTTGTGATTGACTTGAGAGAAGTCAATAAAATAGTTATCCCTCAATATCCTGTCGTCTCAGATATTACGACTTTGTTGACATTAATTCCATCTACAGCTACTGTATTCTCTGTCATTGACCTTAAGAATGCCTTCTTCTCTATTCCTATACATGAGGAGAGCCGATATCTTTTTGGTTTCTCATTACGGGGCCGCTCATTCAGATTTTGTAGAGCTCCACAAGGCTATACAGAAAGTCCTAGCATTTATAGTCAGGCACTTAAATGACAGTTGGATGAACTTCTTTTGCCACCAGGAGTTACACTTGTGCAATATGTCGATGACATTCTGCTAGCCGCAGACACAGTTGAGCATTGTAAAGAAGCCACTCTCTCTCTATTGCATCATCTTGCTGTTAAGGGACATAAGGTCTCTAAGAATAAGCTACAATAATGTCAGTCTGAGGTCACTTATCTAGGTCACCTCTTGTCTAAGGAAGGCCGCACTCTGACCAAAGACAGGATTCAAACTATCCTAAAAATTCCTATTCCAAGTACTCAAAAAGAAGTCAGGGCACTTATTGGTATTACTTCCTACTGTAGACAGTGGATCCCCAACTTCTCACTAATTATCAAACCTCTTTTGTCCCTTGTTACTAAAGACACTCCCTCTCCTCTACCACGGACATTCGAATGTCAGGAAGCATATCAGCAGCTCCGTGCATCCCTTTGCTTTGCTCCAGTGTTAGGCACTCCGGACTATACAAAGCCTTTCATACTATATGTACACGAGAGAGAAGGATGTGCATTGTCAGTTTTGACACAACCATATGGTAATAAGCATCGTCCATGTGCTTATTTCTCAGCTGTATTAGACCCAGTAGCCAGAGGACTCCCAGGTTGTCTAAGAGCGGTTGCCGCCACAGCAATTTCTATACGCCAATCTGAGGGAATAGTGTTGAGTAATAAGCTTATGGTCATGGTACCACATTCCGTGGATGCACTTCTGAATCAGACTAAGACACAACACTTGACTAGCGCTAGACTCACAGGATATGAACGTACACTTTTGGCACCTCATATCACACTCAAGAGATGTTTGACATTGAACCCAGCTACATTAGTACCTTTGCCAGCTGAACAAGTGCATGATTTGCATGATTGCATTTTTCTAACAGAAGAACAGACTAAGGGAAAAATAGATCTAAAGGATACACCTTTATTAGACCCTGAGGGAGAACTGTGGGTGGATGGATCTTGTTTAAGACTGCCTGATGGCACCACCTCTGCATCTTATGCCATTACCACCCTGCAGACTGTGGTAGAAACAGCCCGCATCCCACAAAAATCTGCCCAAGCAGCTGAACTCATTGCGCTTTTGAGGGCTTGTGAACTTAGTGAAGGATTAAGAGTGAATATTTATACAGATAGTCAGTATGCATTTGGTGTGGCACACAACTTTGGCAAGCTCTGGAAGGAACGAGGATTCCTAACCTCCCATGGCTCTAAAATACAACATGGTGAATTGGTAAATAGTCTTCTTACTGCTTTGACATTGCCGAAGAGTGTAGCCATTATCAAATGTAGTGCCCACAAGAAAGTTACAGACAAGGTGGGACAAGGAAATGCTTTTGTTGACGAAGTTGCACGAGAGACCGCAAGTGCACTCGCAAGTAAAATGTATGTGTTACGATCCCAAGCTGAAAGATGGGAGAACCTGTATGCAGAAGTTAAGGACATACAGCAGTCAGCCACTGAACAGGAAAGGGCAGAATGGCAAAAGGAAGGAGAATTAGATGATGAGGGATGTTGGAGATCAAAAGACATGTTGAAATGGAAATTGCCCTATGCTTATGTATTACCTTTTGTGACTATGCTCATGAACCTGCTCACGTTGGTGCCAAAAACATCATTTCCCAATTGAATCCAGTCTGGGATAGTCCGCTCATTCCGAAAACGGCTGAGCATGTAGTTAAAAATTGTATGATTTGCTTACAGCACAATCCTGGGAAGGGAATATCAACCCCTACTGGTGGATTTTCTCCGCCTCAAGTGCCCTTTGAAGCACTCCAGATGGACTACATCCAATTGGAGCGCTGTAACAACCTAAAATACGTACTAGTTGTGGTTTGTTCCTTTAGTAGGAGACTCATGGGAAGTCTTCGTATTAGTCCCTTTTACTGAACCCAGATAAAGAAATTTGCTAGTCAAGGTAGTTACAAGGTTAGAGGCATGTATCGAGTATCTAGAGACAGGATGTCTAAGGTACATAATTGCCACTCTCGCTCTTTGTTAGGTGATGAGCAACTTTCCCGACTGGACTCTCTCAAGGTGGTTGTCTCTGACCGGAGACCAAACTTTAATATGAAGGCTATGCAGAAAGAGAGTAAGAGTGGAATAAATATTTTAATCACATTTCATCTCAAACTAGCGATCTGGTGGAAGGGTTCATATTGAAACAGATAACAGATTGGGAGTACCCGATGAAACTGAAGTGGAGTGTGTGCCCAACATATCTCCAGAGACAGGACACATAAATGGGTGCTTGTAAATTGATATTTGAAACAAAACCTGTGAGAGGTTCATTGCATCTTGTGATTTAGGGCCGGAAGGGAACCAATGACACTAATTCACAACATTTGGACTTAAGAACAAATGAGAGCTGAATATAACTTAATGTAACTGTCAACTTTTAAACCCAGTTTAGGAGACAAAGATTACATTGATCACATCTCAGAAGGAAGAGGGAAAGCCTTACATAATCAGAAAGAAAATCAATAAAAAAAGAAAGAAAATTAGTAAAATACCTCGCTGGCTTGGAAATAATAATGCAGCACCAGATGATTTTTCATTTGAATCAATTAGTCACATAATATCATCTAATGTGATAAGTCCTTTCTCAGCTTGATGAAAAAGGAAAACATTCTCAGGCCCCTCAGGCATACTTTTTGGGGAACATACGAGTAACATGAATACTCTGAAAAGGATTAGGCCTTAAATTGTGGACATTCATTTAACTTCTCAAACATATCACCATTTCCAGAAGCAGTTTAGAAGCATGAAGTTGTATATAAAAAAGGTTCCTATTTGTGTATTTTGACTTTCAGTATTTAGCTAGGACCATACATGATAGATCAGACCAGAACCATGGCAGTGCTCATCAACTCTAATGCTCATTTTTGATCAAATGATTTACAGGGATATTTCACATAGCCAAATGTAGCAAGGCTCTCTATGAAGCCCACATTCCCTTGTAACTCATCTAGAATACTTATTTTTTTTTTTTATGTTTTATCTGATGTGAAGGACCTAAGCCCCTTTATCCACATAGCAATGCATGTACTCTCACTATATGGGTCACGTTTTATACCATATATATTTAAACTACTGCAATTATAGCCGAACACTTTCTTAATAGTGGGCCTGGTTGACAAAGGTATTTGCGGATCCGAGTTAAGTTTTAGTTAAAAAATAAATCTATATTTGAGGGCAAAATCCCGATCCTGATTCATAGAATCAGTATTCACCAAATACAACCCTTGCAAATATCATTAGCAAATCTGTATATCCAGGCAGTGCTAATATCATACCATTTCTACATTTTGGCAAATTTGTGGCCATTCTTGGGTGATCCTACCTACAAGCGAACAATGATACGCGCATATTGGTGAGTATTTACATACCACATGTAAATATGTAAATATCTCTGTTCCATTCCATGGCTAAGAACATGTTTCTATGGTTAAAACATTTCTATGCTAAGCTGATGTTCTGTATATAGAGTACAACTTTGAGTGTCATTCATTAGTTCTAGTTAAGTAATAGGATCTGGGAAAGCCAAATCATATCAACAAGAGTTTCCTATCAGGAGAAACACCTTTGATAAGCACTGAACAATTGATCAATAAACAAGACCTTAAGGCAGCCTAAAAGGAAGCAAGAATGAGTTAAATAATTATGGAACACAAGAAACAGCATGAACAACTTAAAACAGTTTCAAAATATAAAAGGTGTAATGTTCAGACAAAATTAAATTGCCAATAATAAGAATGTGTTAACAAGAATGCCACCAATGCCCAAACAGCAGTAACTCCCTAAATATGAGAAAATCGTGTTTGGCCTGTAGTACGTTTCTGCAGATCTGGTGATTAAAGCATAAAACAGTAGGGGGGCATGGCTAGCGCCCAACGGAGATGGCGGCGTTCCCGTGACTCGCTCGGAGACGGCAGGGATGACAAGGGATTCTGCGACGCTTCGCCAAGGAATTTTTCGGCGAAAATGAGCGGACAGCTGTGGGAACCACGGAGGTAGACGGCGGCGATATTTTTATCGCATGTGACTTGCGCTTCCTTGTTGTCTCTGACTTTTCATTCCGGTGAGATATGTCGTCCGCCATTTTGAAAATACCCGCGAACTGAGAGGAATTTCTTTTCCTCAGTGGTCCTCCCTTTCTATGCCTGCATTCTTCAAAGGGCTCATCTTTTACTACAGTGAGTAGTCTGGAAGTAAAGCTACAATTGTGTAACGGTTGGCTTGCACCAGAGTGGCTCGTTTCATGTTGGAAGTTTCGTAAGGGCTTCTTTGTTTTCGGCACGGATGACAGCGGCCATTTTGCTGCATCATTAGTCTCCAAGTGGATCTGTTCTACAAGGCACTGTGGGATTTTTACAAACTTGAGAGATGTCTTTTTTCGGCGGTTTGGCTTATGCATTTTTGCTGCTTTCACTGAAAATGACTCTAAACAAGTTCTAGTTACTGTGGCCTTATCTGCTTCTCGAATCTTCTTCTCCAGAGGTGAGACTGGCTTGCAGAATGCTGAAATCTTTACCTCACTGCTTTTCCTTAGCCGTCTAATGTCTATATCACATGCTGGCTGACTTCGTGGCGTTTGTGTCGGGCCAACAACACTCCGTATCTAGCCACTGATAATATTTTTGGTGAGTTTGGGGCACCTGTTGTCACTTGTGTTAACGGTCCCAACTACTTACCTGACATTTCAAGAAGATATTGGATTGGATCATCCTATTTATGGGCAGACTGAAAACGGTGGGGTCATTGGCGGTATCCACAAGTCGCTCTTCTGTAGCTCGTTCACACCTCTACAACCGCCTTGCCACAATTGATGATTCCTTAAATTCTTCCTCTAATAGTGCCTCTACTTCTTCTTCTGTAGTCACCAAGGTGTCGACTAAGCGGCTGAAAAAGGATCCACCTTCTCCGCCAAAACAACCCACATCAGTCTCAATGGATCTACTACTGGAGGAGATACGTGCACTGCGCCCATTTGAGGAGGAAACAAATTCCAAAATACAAGTTCTAACTGACGGATGGGCAAAGATGGAGGAGAGGATCACTGCAGTTGAGCAAAACGCGGATTCCCTGGGATCGGCTTGCGCTCAGGTTGCAGTCCTTCAGTCTCAGGTTGCATCCTTCCAGAGGCAGATTGAGAACCTTGAAAACAGAAATAGGCGGAATAACCTTCGTATATATGGTCTGCCAGAGGGTTCAGAAGGCTCTGATCCTATAGCCTACTTCAAAACATTTTTACCAACGGTTCTCAACCTTCCAGTAACCACCTCTCTGAACATTCAACGCGCCCACAGATTGGGTCCTCTTCACTTATCGCCCTCCACCATGCGAAAACCAAGAGGAGTCATACTTTATTTTCTTGAATACACGGATCTTCTTATGGTATTGTCTGCAGTCAGATCCTTGAAGAAAATTTCATCATCTGGCAATCAGCTTTACTTTTCACAGGACTATGCAAAACCTACGCAAAAAGAACAATTGATGGTCAGAATGCAGAACAATGTCATACATTCACCCCAGTACAGAGATCTGGGCCTAAATCCATCGTTTTTTTGCTCACCATGCCATTCCAGTTTGGACCCAGCCATATGCAAATGAGTCTTGACCCTGCACCCATTGGGAACAGTCCAGCCCGAACCGCCAGGCCAGGTCCTCCCTGGACTGGAAACAAGCCTCCTAGGACCGGTTTCGGGCTTTCAGCCCTCATCAGCCAGGATAGCTTGACTCCAGTGGCATGGAGAGCACGGGACCCACGTCTGGGCACAGGGTCAAGACTGATTTGCATATGGCCAGGTCTAAACTGGGGTGGCATGGTGAGCAAAAGAATGATGGATTTAACCCAGATCTCTTGACTGGGGGTGAATGTTTTGATTTGTTCTGCATTCCGTCCATCAATTGTATGTCTTTTGCTTCCTATGCAAAACCTACAGCGGACAGACGAATATAGTTTTTGGCCATGAGACCGGCATTGCGCTCTATTGGGGCACGATTTGGCTTATTCCACCCATGCTTGTTCAAAGTGACCTTCAATAATAATACCGTCACTTACGATGATCCAATCAAGCTTAAAAGTTTCCTCAATTAGCAATGCCCGAAAAAGATGGATTTTTCTAACTCACGCCCTAGATGACTCTTCTTGTGTAGTACTTTTGAATTACAGCCTTATATATTCAATTTGTTGATCTTCTTGTAAAATTAATCGACTGTTTCCGTTCTTATCGGCCTGTTTTTCTCTTATTGAAATTTTACTATTCAGTTTTGTAATTTTGCCTCCTTATTCTCTAGAAAGATAAGCAAATTGTTCTCGTTTTAACAATGCTTTAATTGCTCTAACCATTTTTTCTTTCCTTACAGGTTCCTTCTCCATAATGTCTGACTTATATGTCTTGTTGTCGCTTATCCTGAAGCCTTCCCCACCCTACCTCGTGGAGTCTGGACGTGTCATCGTTCCATGTGACCTCATCCCCCCCACCTTCTATATGTTTTGGATTTTTTCTAGGTACAGTTTTCTTTCTTTTACTATTTTCAATAGCAATTTCCTTCTTTTTCACTTCTCTTCTGCCTTTTACTTCTAATTTATTCCTGCACATGATTTCACTCTACATTTTGCATTTCTTTCCTCTTACCCAATTCTTTCACTTATTCCTCCCTTATCTACTCTTATCTTATTCTTCTCTTTTATATCTTCCGTATAATGTCTCTTCTTCCCTTACAGTACAATTGTCACATGTAAACTTGTATCTTTACTTTTATCTTTTTCTCTTTCCAGCTAATTTGTTCTGTTTTGTAGATAGTTGGTCTGTTGTTTGGTATATTTCTTGTTGTCTATATTTTTACATCTATTGGTATCTTATAATCATTCTTTTATTTGCTTTATGTCGTTGAATCTTGTTTCTTGGAATGTCAGGGGTTTGCACTCGCTTATTAAAAGGCAAAGGGTTTTAACTCATTTAGCAAAATTAGGAGCAGATATAGCTTGTTTACAGGAATCCCATTTAACAGCAGAAGAATCAGCAAAATTAAAGAGAGGTTGGGGAGGTTTTTTATTCACCGGGAGATGGCAAGCGTAATGGGGTCCTAACTCTATGTCGTAAATCCCTTACTGTTAAATTACTTTCACAATGTTCTGATGAAGACGGTAGATGGTTGTTCACTAAACTTCTCATTGGAAATGCTCCGGGTTCTTTATTAAACGTGTACGCCCCTACTGCTGGTGACTCCTCCTTTTGGATTTCCTTAGCTTAGCAAATTGCAAATTGTATTGACGATAATTTCATTCTTACTGGTAATTGTAATCAAGTTTTTGACCCCTTTTTAGACCGCAATTCAATGGTCTCTTTTGTCCCTCATAAGGCTCATAAGCTTTTTATACAAACTATTAAACAATATAAGCTTATAGATGCCTGGAGACTTTGCAATCCTACCACCAAAGAGTACACTTTTTATTCTCCAGTTCACCATACTCAATCACGATTGGATTATTTTTTCATTTCACATAATGTATCCCAATCATTAATGGCTGCAGATATTGGTTCCATTCTAATATCTGATCATGCTCCTATTATCATGAGGCTAGATATTTTACAGAAACCTCACATTCCCCGTAAATGGCGTTTTAATAACGCCCTCCTCTTAGATCCAGTATTCACTTCCTCTTTTGATGAGTACTTTTTGTTTAATCAGACTGATTCTTTACCCTTTTATGTGGTGTGGGATGCTTTTAAAGCATCAGCTAGAGATTTTATTATTAGTTATGTCTCCAAAAAGCGCAAAAAAATCAAAAAAAAAATCGAAGGATTTCACCACATCCCTCCTGGCCAAGATAAGAAGCTGGAGCATTCTTACTATTCCTCAAGATCAAAAGATTGTTTAACTGAACTTATTAATGTTAAATTCCAGTTCAACAAGGAATCGACAAATGATGCTTCCACATATTTATTAAAATCGAGTGCGAAGTTTTACGGGGGACAGAATAAGGCTGGCAAGGTATTAGCCAATTATTTGAAGGTTAAACATAATAAGCTCAATATAGATTCCATTATAGACGAGCAACAGTCATTGAAATTTAAAGACGATGAGATCTTAAATGAATTTCTTCAATTTTACAAAACACTTTATACGTCAGAAGTCCCTCTCACAGAGCATCACATTTCTCAGTTTTTATCCGGTATCCAGCGACCACCTAGTGCCCAGCCAGATCTTTCTATCTTAGAATCTGACCTATTGTCAAAAGAACTGTCCATCGCATTACAAGCACTTAAAAAAGATAATGCCCCTGGCCCAGATGGCTTCACTGTTGAGTTTTTACACATTTTGTTTCCCTTTTAATTCCCAAATTGCATAATTTACTAAACTCCTTTTTAATCTCAGGTAAATCCCCAGGCTCTTTTTCAGAAGCTCTTATTTGTCTTATCCCTAAAGACGGGAAAGATTTAAGATACTGTAAAAACTTTTGGCCCATATCTTTAGTTAACGTTGATTACAAGATTTTTTCAAAATCTCTGGTCATGCGCTTGGAATTCCATCTGCCCGACTTATTGGGAATAGAACAGTCTGGATTTGTTAAAGGTCGCCTTCTCACAGACAACACTCGCTTATTTTTTGACGTGTTGTCTAAGTCCTCCCATGTCTCACATTCCTTGGCAGCAATAGCACTGGACGCAGAGAAGGCGTTTGACAGAGTAGAATGGGCGTACCTTTTTCAAACTCTCAAGTGGTTTGGTTTTGGACCCAAAATTATTTCCTTAATATCAATTTTATATTCAAACCCAAGAGTGGCTGTATGTGCGAATGGTACTATATCTTCCTATTTTAGCTTGGGTAGAGGTGTTCGTCAGGGTTGCCCATTATCCCCGTTTCTTTTTAACCTAGCCTTGGAACCTTTTTTATCGCGAATACGTCAAAATAAAGATATACATGGGTCTAATTTTAACGACACTTCAATTAAACTAGCAGCATATGCTGATGATATATTACTATTTATTTCGAAACCTCAATCTTCTCTCCCTGCATTTCTACATGAAGTGGACTCCTTTGCAATCGTTTCTGGGTATAAATTAAATGAAGATAAATGTGAAATACTACCTTTAACAAAATATACTTTTAAGGACGATTTCATACTCTCAGGTTTCACATGGAGTTCCCAGTACATTAAATATTTGTTTACATTTTACTCCCTCTATCCCTCACACAGTTTCACGTTGTATGGATAATTGTACACAAAGGATAACTTCTTTGACTGCTAAGTGGCATCCTCTGTACTTATCCTGGTGGGGTCATCTTGATACCATAAAGATGATGCTATCCCCTATAGTTCTTTATACAATTTCCAATATCCCAATATCCATTCCTTTAAAATTTTTCAAGAAAAGAAATTCTCTGTTATCCTCTTTTTTATGGAATAACAAGAAATCTCGCATGTCCTTATCAAAATTAATTCGTCCTAAGTCAGAAGGGGGTGTTAATTTCCCTAATTTTCCTATATATCAAAAATCTTTTTTGCTTCGTCCAACCCCTCTGAGTATTGCCCTTTGTGGGCTAAACTTGAGCTTTCTTTTCTTTCTCCTTTTTCATTCCGAGAATATCTCTTTCTCCCGTAAACCACAACACCTTTCGACTCCCATAATTAGGTACACATCCAAAATTTTAAACTCCAATTCCCCATTGAATCCTATGAATTGGATCTCCCTCTCCAACTCCACGATATGGCATAATACTATGGTATTGATACATGGCAAGCCTTTTTACTGGAAATCTTGGAGGCAAAGAGGATTAATTTGGATACACCAATTATATATACAGGATCAGATTATGTCTTTTGCGCAGGTTAAAGAAATCTTTGACCTACATAGGTCTTTCCAACCTAAATATACCCTTTTGAAACAAGCTATTCTGCCAGCTCACACCTGTTGCATACATCCAAATCCTTCCATTGTTCCTACACCCTCCTCTACTGATAAACTGCATTCTCTTCTACAGGTTAACCCTAAGGCATCTGTTATTTATAATTATTTACAAATCTCATGCATTACACGAGAAAAGACTAAGGTGGAACATTCTTGGGTACAAGACTTAGGAGTTAGTTGGTCCACAAACATATGGAATAAAATTAGAAAATCTTCAAGAGCAGCCAGTACTACTCAGACACTTGTTTTCGTATATAACAGGTTTCTGTTATCCCTGGTCACTTTAAATAAGAGATATACGGATCTTCCGGATGCTTGTTGGACATGCTCCTCCCCACATGCAGACTTGTATCATCTTTTTGTTTGCCCACCTGTCTGTAATTTCTGGGAAAGGGTGTCGTCTCAAATTAATTCAATTTTTCATTCCAAATGTCCTTTCTCTGTTTCTAGTGTGTTTTTGGGAAGCTTATCCTCAGTTTGGACAGATTGCAATCCTAACACAAAAATAATAGATTTATTGTTGGCAACTGCCTTCCAGCAGATAACTAAAAATTGGAAAGACTTTACTAAATTATCTTATCAAGCTTGGTGGTATGCCGTGTGTTACAATCACAGATTAGATACGACTCTTGTGCATCCCATCCCCATGGCAACAAAACGTTTGTATCTATGGCTACCTGTACACTGTTCATTGAAGCTAGTGCTAGACGCTCTTCCACCCTAACTCCCGTACAACAAGAGGTTTCCAAACCCCCATGATTTTCCTTTCATTGTAATCTTATGTAGAAGACCATTTTAGATCCTGTATTGCAATTCCCTGTTTCACTATATTTGTAATCTCTCTGTATCTATACTAAGTGCCTTACATATTTTTATTAATCATCTTTCTTCTAGGTAGGCCAACTTCATCTGTACATCCAATTATTTTACTGCTAAGTTTAGCATTAGACTCATGTGACTGTGTATTGTTCTATTGTATTTTGTATTGTGACTTACATTATCTTTAATAAATTTACTTCTGAACTGAAAAGCATAAAACAGTAGGAAAATATTCAAGACAGCATCCAAGTGCTGTTCGGACATGTTTCAATGGGACAAGGAACAGAGCTAGTCTGAGAGTGGAGGTGTTCTGACAGGCATGCACCTGGCAGCACTCCTTATAAGTATAGATACCTTTACACATGGACCTGTAAATAGAGAGCAGTTCTCTCACACACGGGCAAAGTACAGATTGTGTCCATTGACATGCGGATATCCACTGATTGTTTTCAAGGTGCTTGCGCTGAAGAGGTTTTTGCTTTTTTTAAAAACCTCTTCTAAGTGAGAGTAGTCATTGCCAAAGGCTAAAGCAGGATGTAAACTTCTTTTTGGTTTGATGCAGCAGTTGGTTCTCATCAGTTGCTCTGTGAGTGCTGTGGAGGGTCCTGGGAGCCGAACTGTTGCTAAGATCGTGGTGTCCTTGGCTGGACTTCATGTTGTGCTCTTAGTTCTTGCTGAGGCTAGTGTTTTATACTTACAGTCTCATTTAGGGTTGGCAGTAATGGGGCTTCAGTCAAAATCCAACGTGTCCTGTCTACCAATCCTGCTGTTCCCCTGCCTCATTTAGAGGTGGGAAATTACTTACTTTCCAATTACAGAGCCGGAGCGAGCTCTGCCATCAGAAGCCTTTTGTGGTTGACCCTCCATAACACCATCCACACCTTGGCCACTGGTGTTTCAGTGCTGGGGGGCCTGCCATATTCAGGTAGGCATTCTGATGCAGATTTTTCATATTTGCGACCGCCGTGAAAAAGCAGAAATGTATCCACTACACAGGAAGGAAACTCCAGGCACATTAGGGCTAATTCATTGTTTTACAGAAGCAAACTCGCTTTTTCAGAAACAACCCTGATTTAGGGATCTTTTTCTGAAAAAAAAAAATGAAAGAAAATGCCCATTAGGCTACTATGACACAGCAGTCAATCCCACATTTACATAAAGTCTTCCATCATGCCCGTGGCATGTTTTTCTGTAGATATTCCTGAACTCTTAGGTTTGGCAGGCAAGCCAGTTAGACGTTTACACAGGCAGGGCCGGCTTGACTGCCTATTCACTGAACTCATGATGAGGCCCTCTGTCTCCAAATTAATTGTAGCCTTGCACCTAGGAGGTACCAATGAAGGTTGCTGTTGCCTTGTGCACGTATTTCCTTTAGGTCCTGTGGCCATGGCTTAAAAGAGCATTGCAAATGGTTTAGATCTGATTCATGACTTTTTTGTAATCTGCACAACCTATTAAGAACAGAGGTTTAAGCGACTTCAGATCTGCTGTTCAAGCCCTTGTACTCTCACATCTGTATGGTAGCAATGCCCTACTACATGTCCTCCTGGACTCCCCTTAGGGGCATCCAACAAACCTCAGCATGTCTCACTCAGGCCCTTAAGACATATATTCGCATCACTGCCCATACTGATGGATCTTCAATGGCTCCTCTCGCCAGCCCGCATCATCTTCAAAACCAGCTGCATCATTTACAAAGCCATCACAACCAGCACCCCGCTTACCTTGCAGATACTCTCACCAACTCTGGGGGTTCTGTGCACACTCACAGACAGGGCACCATCAGCTTGCAGACTAAGAAGTGTAAAAAAGAAAAAGCAAGATAGCAGGCCTTTTAACGTATGCACCCAGAATCCATCTGGACAGCTCTGTGCTGCTCCATTTGAAGAAAGGGTTGAAGATGCATCCCTTTAAAGAACACTACCTCACCATGCATTAACGCTCCACAACTCAGCTTCCTCTCCTATTACTCGTTGACCTGCCTTTGACCAGGTACAGTGCTCTGCTGCCTTTTGGCTAGGTTTATGCGATAGAAATACCACATACATAAATACATACATACATACATACATACATACAAGATTGTGTATGCTTACAAACTTTCAAAGTTAGTAAAAATCTAAAACTCCTCAAAGTTAGTAAAAATCTGAAACTCATCACCTTGTGATGGGGTTTTCTTCTGATTTCTTCGTCCTTTGGGGGGACATCTGCAGCAGTAAAACCATTTATGCTCGTCAAGAATCCAGCGAATTTCAGACAAAAATGCCATCAATAAAAAAGCGTCTACAGTCAAAAATGACTTTGTGAAACAGGCACAAAATGTGTAAAGCGTGAGCCAGCATAGCATTTTCAAGTGAAAAGTACATTGAAAAATACAATGCCACTACATAAAATGTAACCACATCTCTAGGAGGAGAACCAGCAAACGACCCGTGAAGATACTCGTTCCCTAAGACATACTTCGATGCTACGGTTACTGCTTGTGCTCTTCTGTGTGCACACTGAGCCGAAACCTGTCCTTCCTCATCCTTGGAAATTACATTTGAATACATACTTGTCCAGTGCCAGTTTACATTCAGCTCAGACAGCGGCCAGGCCAGAAATAGCTCTCGTGACGCATACGAGGCGTTCTCAGACGAGCAGGATCTGTTTTTATCATGCTTTAATGCCATCCGCCAATACTCATCCGCCGCTCTTGATGCACTGGGAAGGTGAGTTTTCACAAACCAGGCGCTTTGGGAATTAAAAGGGACCTTTGGAAACAACTTCGGCGGCGGTAGAAACTTCTTGCAACCCATTTCTAAAATAAAGTCTGCTTATTTTGGAAGCACACTCTAAAGCAAGCGAAGGCAAGAAAAGACCGGGAAACCACAGGGAATTCAAGGTCACTGCACAATGTCACGAACCAATGGCCTTTCTGCCTTGGAGACTGTTTCTTTATGTGTTCCATCAAGTTTGCAAAGGCATAAGTTCATGCACAGTGAAAATAATGTTTTCTTTTCGCTTGTTTAAGAGGAAGTCATGTTCTAAACTAGGGTACACAAGTCAAACAGTGCAGAGACATGGAAGAGGTTGTCCTTCTCAATGGTGCCTCCACAGTCCCAGAGAGCGCTGCAGCAGAAGCAAGGAACTTGTCAGCTGACCCGTCTGTGCTAAATGAATGTTGAAATGCTGATTCTGAAGAAGAGAAAATAAGCGACCAGCAAAGCATGGTGAAACCAGACCTAGAATAAATACATTGGGCCCGATTCACAAATCATTTGCACAGGTAAGTTCAGTTTACTTGGGCAAATGTATTTAATTATGAGAGCAATAATTCACATATGGTAAACTAACTTTCACTCATAAATCTAAACAGCCGTCTGTTATTACCCCAAGATGGTGCAATATTGCACATTGGGTTGGGTTTCCAGGTGGAGATTCCCTGGAAAGTCTAAGAACAAACACATATGGAGGGCGTTTATCGATAATCACAAACATTATTCCAACCCATTTCCACCCTGGACACCGCAGGGGTTCGATCCTGTCAATAGCATGCATGGCTAAACCCTTTTCCAGGGAGGGAATGAAAAGAGAATACCATCAAAATTATGGCGGGCTATCTGGTGAGCACTTTCGCCACAGAGAAGATAATTTGGCCATGGAGATTAACAGAAGTACAATTGTACAAATGTTGATGGCATTTCCAAATGCAATATAGTAGACTCTGTGCGATTGCATAGACAGAATTGGGATTCCTCAAAACGTTTCTGGCAACATTTGTGGAAACCTGTGCTTGTTGCATGTGTCTTGTGATTTAAAATGATTCTGAATTTCAGCTATTTTTGAATCTGCATATCTGTAAGAGGGTAAACCTGCAGGTGCACATTTAAAAATATCATGAGCTGAGAGATCTATTATTGTCAAATATGTTCTACTGAAGTAAAAGAGGAAAAGCTGGCAAAAAGGGCGATCTTTTAGGAAATACACAAAGTTTATTTTAATTAAAATAACGGGTAATGTGAGTTGGTGATAGTATGACATTTTTAATGCACTTTAAAGAGGAAATGGGAAAATTAACATACATTTTAGGTGCCCACTTCTTTGGATTTGACATTTTGGAAAACGTTTTATGTGCCAAATATTAATTGATATATGGTGTGGTTGTGCGACCTCACCATGTAATACACTAACCAACCCCTTTAGGACCAGTAGTTTTCCTTTGTCAAACCTTTAGCTCTACCCTGGGTAGCTGTGGCTCTGAGAAGCAAGGCTTACACAAAAGAACGGGTGTAAAGCATGTAGACAGCACCAAAACACCAAACACCAAAACACGAGTCACTCAAGAAATTCGACACCAATTTATAAAAATAGACTATATTTCATGTATTTTTAGACACCACATTGAAAATGATCCATCCACCAGTGGGTTCCAGATATATAGATTTTACAAGGTATAGTAAATATGCACTTTTTACTCAACCACAAACAAGCACTGGAAAATTCACATAAAAACTTTATGAGCAAGAACGTTTGCCTAGTAGTATTGCGGTTGGTTACAGTTACTTTGGGCGACCAACTTCGACAGGAAGCAGGTCAGGGGGACCAGCACATTTCACAGAAACAGCTACCTCAAAAGTTGGAGCTGATTTCAGTGAGTTCCAGGCCCTTTTATTCTTTGTTGTAGGTTCCCATGGAGATGGTCCTAATGAAAGGGATACAGGATGCTGAAGATGCTCAAGGATGGTGCAGATGCGATGGGGTCGACGGCGGGCTTCCTGTGGCTACTCCTCAGTCCATGCCCTCAGGAGTCAATGTCCCTCAAAGTTCTCTCTGTTTTGGCAGAAGTCCAGGTCCCACTGGGCTACCAGTCAACTGGTACTGTGGTCACAAAAGAATCCTTCCACAGATGATACCTCGCCTTCTGGGCGACGAAGGTGTACTCTGACCACTCTCCCAGGCTTAGCGAACTCAGGTGCAAATTTAAGGGTGGAGTCCTGGTCTACGGTGCTGCTTGAATATGTGCGTTACCAACTCACCCCAGCAGGCTTCTTCAGCTGTTGCAGCCCTGTGCTACAAACATGAGGTAAGCCAATTGCCCCTTGGAGCCTCTTGCTTCTGATGGGCTCCTGAGACAACTCATTGAGCAGGACACAGCAGGCACATTCCTTCTCCTTTGCTAGCCACCAGGTTCAGTCCATTCCATTGCAGCTTCTCTTTGCCGGGTTCCACATACTAGGGACGTACAAGTAAGCTGGGTTCTGTCAACAGGGGACAAGCCAATTAAACATACACCATTTTGAGAGTCAGAGCACATGTACTGAATCAGGTTTAACAGGGCTCAGAGCATTTCAGAGCCCTAACACTAGTACCTAGTCAGGGGTGTGGAATTTAATAAATATCTACTTGTCCATGGGGCAGGTTGCGTCATAAATCTACTTGTCCTGGAACAAAACCCACTTGCCTCTTTGGTGCCTTGTAGTGCAGTGACAAATTATGGCAGCATTCTCATTAGAAAAGAGCTCTGATATAGCCTCTCTGATTATGCCAGGGCTCCTTCCACAGTAGTGTTTGAATACTTGCAATCCCCTTATGTTGCCACGTTTCCGCAGATCTACATACTGGGACTGAAGGTAGTGGTAAGCAATAGTTCCAGGGTTAGAATGCACTTTTGAGTCTGTGCAAACCTACTAACTTGCATGTTTAAGGGTTTTCAGCAACTCTTCTCTAATCTTTTCCCATACTGAGAAATGTTGGAAATTTACTCCTGACAACGGCAGACGTAAACCTTCTTCCAGAGTTGGGAAAACAGTGGTTGGAGGGAAAGTGAACTTGCAAACACTCAGATTTTCGCATGAGCAAATCTACACATGCATATTTGCTCATGTTAAAATGCAGTTCACAAATATTTTCTAGGAGTACTAGTTCTTGTCCTACTTCTGTAAATTCTTGGGAATTCACGACAGCCGTATAGCTGCACTTAATGCACGGACAAATACCATGGGTGCACTTTTGAGACTTTCTTTAATAATTGGGCCTCTACTTTGGTCTGGCGTTGACCGTGACCCTTTGTGTTTATTAAAATTCTGTCTCTCTCACTCTGTATCGGCTGGCTTCACTGTGAGTGACAGCATTCTGCTCTTTCACAAGGAGCATATCGGCACACAAAGTAGTTTTTTTCAGTGCCAGCAACTACTGTGGCAGTGTGTGCTTTTTGAGACCAAAAAACAATTTTTGCTTTTGCCAATGTTTGTTATAATGGTGAGGGCCTGGCAGCTCCCACACCAATAAGGTTTTACAAAAAACATGCCAAAACTAGCCACACATTGACAAAGCTAAAAAGCTGACCACCAATTTCAGACCTACTGGCTTTGCCAGTGCTTGTTTATTTTTGTTTCCCATAATCTTAATGAAACTAATTAGACTGATTTTCCATTATGAATATTTTTGGGAAATACTAGCATGCATCAACACGTTACTAAATGATGCTGCAAAGAAATGGTACCTGAAATTTTACAGTAGTTAAGCAAAATGTTTTTTTTCCTGCTTTCATTTTTTATGAACATTTTATTTCGAAAGCAAAGAATCATCAATCTTGCTTTCAAGCTTCTGCAAATATTTGCATCAAATCAGAGAGCATTCTGGGAGCATTATATATAGCATCATTTGGCTAAACTTTGAAAACGTGTGTACACATTTTTATACTGAACCACTGTCAGTAGTGCAGTTGGAGCTTACAAATTTTACTTAGAGTGCTCACCCTAATAATAAAGGCTTTCAATTAATGAACCATAAATACAATTATGAACAGCATTAAAAATGTTACCTTAACTACAAACAGTGCCCTTCCCTGATCCATAATGTGGTACTGCAAACTGGCAGCCAGGGGGTTGGGCCTACTTGTCCTAAGAACAAAATGCACATGAAAACTTGTTGTCCTTGACCCCAAACAATATGTCCTGGGCGTTGGGATAGGAATTCCCCATCCCTGCTAGTAGTCAAAATGGGGGCAAAAAGCCTGTTAATTTACAGCTCTACATTCACATCTCACTGCACTTCAGCAGGGACATCATTACACACACCTCCTCCAACCACAAACCAAAATAGATATGTTCCCACAACATGCAACTGAGCAGCCACTGTACCACATCTAAAAACTGCCCCTATTCCCCAAAACCCTAAATATCTGGTCAGCAGACCGCAACTCACGATATACCAGTTCCGCTAAGACTTCAGCCTACCAGCCTTCAGAGAACAGCCCAGGGACTCACCTGTTCCACGAAGAACCGTACACCGAATCGGACAGCATTGGGCAGCCATCATTTGCTAGGTTGCCTCTGTGGGGGTTGTACACTGAATTTAACAAAATATTACAGCATCACTTATAACATCCTGTTCAACCCCAGCCCTCCTGTGCTCTCCTCAAACAAAAGAGCTGTGTTGCCAGATGGTCAGAGGTGTGGAAAATGAAAAAATTATGGACATTACAGTGACCTACGGAAATAAGTCTGCCTTGGGCAATGGGCTGTTAAAAATATTTTTGAAAAATCTACGACCACTATATAGCCACAAGACATTACAGCAGCAAAAAAAAAAAAGAATATAGTGTTGCTCGAATGTGAATTTACCTTGAAAAAACAAAAGACTAGAGACATTTGGCAAATCAGGAACAGTTGGTTTAATTTAACACTTCGGCCGTGAGCACAGTTACAGAAGCAGGTCTGAGGACTGTCTCGAAGTACAATCAATCTGAACAGAGTTTTATACATTTCTTTGGTTATCATAAAGTACTTCAGTCGATCCTTTTTTGGTAAAAGAGTGTGGGCCTAGTCTGTGGAGTCATAAATAAGGCCACTGATAAAACATACAGGTGGGCCTTGACCTTCCATGGACATAATGGGTGCCAGTGGGTAATGTGTCCAGATGTCCGGCATGAGGGGTGTGTGATCACTGCGTGGACTGTGTGTGCTGTGTCCTGATTGGCTGTGTGTTCCTAACTTCATGTGGCATCTGACTTTATGGTTTTGGGAATGACCGCACCCCTTTGGCCATGTGTGCTTTATTGGGACCAATCTCCCTGGACCATTGTGGTGTCGCTGCGCTTATCTTGGGGATTGACCTGAATTTCCTATTTGCGTGTTTGTCTGCCGGCTGCGTGCCACCCCACCTGTGACCTGTCAATCAGTAACCTCGGGCCTAGGTCACACAGCCTGCCTGACAACATATTTCTGACCCAGGTTGATGGAGAGTTCATGACAGGTGAATTTGCTAATAGTGATGCGATTTCGTTCTTATGTGCGAGTGTATCATAAACATTGGCATAGATTTTATCAATATTAACACTAGCATAATTATAACAAAGCCATTTTTACTGGATAAGGCTAAAAAGTGTAGGAGTTGCTTAGTAAGATGGAATGTTTGAAGAATTACTGCAGCATAAGAGGCGAAACATGATGTAATAGAGGAATCAAGATTGGCAGGAAGAAGTGAAATCACTAATAGGCATGGGGTGTTTGCAATCCAAATAGTTATTCTTTGAAGCAGACTCCACACGTGTATGATGAATGTATCTTTGTGAATGTGGTCTCAACTGCTTGCTTCCAACACTTGCAAATACATGTTTTTATTCATTCAATTCTATTCACTATTTAGACCATGCATCTGAGGACACAATACGAATTTAGCACTGGGGTCCTCTGAGGATGACTAAGGTGGGCAGTTTGAGGAAAGTGCACTATGGGCATGTGAGACGGCACATATGAGGGACAGTACGGTACCTGTTCAGCCGGAATGCCAGGTTCAAAACACTCCGCGATCCACACGAAGCCTGTCAACAATAACCCCGCCCCCTTGTCATGTGTCCTTACAGGAACCAACCCCGAGGCGGGAGTCGGCGGAACTGACCCCGGAAACAGAAACCCAGGGCCGGTAAATAGAGCACGAACAAGAAGGGAAGGCGGTGCATCTACAGGAGACGAAGAGGACGAGCAGGAGAACCCGAAAGAAGAAGAGACGGAGAAGACCGCGAGTCGAGTGGACGAAACCGAAGGACCAGAAGAAGAGTGGAGCGAGGAGTGGTGGAGCCCACCGGAGGACGCTGGAGAGCGGCCGCAACTCAGGAGAGTTGCGGCAGAGCCGGTGAGTCACAGAGAGAGAGAGGGGTAGCGGGAGCAGGGGAGGTGGGTGGTGGACGAATACCGGGGGTGGGATAGGGAGGGTCCGGGTGTATAGCACGTAAGACGCACCAACCCTGAAACAGCCTAAACCTCACGTCCCAGCATAGGCACCATAGTCCCCCTCCTTTCCATAACGTTCCGTGCCCTGTACCTTGTAGTTTTTATATCACGCATTCCCCTTATCTGCACTTCCCGCCATCCAACACTGTGTTCACCCTCATATCACCGATTGGGTGTGGTGACGGATAACCTTAGACACAGAATTAAAGACAGGACAACAGCTGACGGCTCACTTTTGTTTCTCCCCTCTGTATGAGCCTCCGGAGACCCACCCCGTTGTCAGGAGCCACCTCGGGAGAAGACCAATCAACCGAAGAGGCCACAGGAAGCGAACCAGAGAGAGAAGAAACACCTGAGGAGAAAGAGGACTCTTTTCCATCTAGACCACCAAGACAGCCTGTTGTTATTAATAAACCAACTAAGATTGCACACTACATCCAGCCTCCGCGTCTGTGTATCCGGCCCGCATTCCCCCCACGCTCACAGGGCAGTATGAGAAGCTTGATGGGATGGGCACGGTGAGGTGTCATTTGTGTGCAGCATAAGACTCTGAGACCAGAGGGTAATAAAATAAAAGGACATGTGAGAAGCAAGAAATGGACTTTTGTGCAGTGACAGAAGATTGCATTGGCGGTGGACTAGAGAGGGTGTACTGTTAGGCTGCGTGAGCACTTGACTGTCGGGCAGTGTGAGGGATTCATCCATAAGTTTTCACTAGTCCTAAATCCTGACAATAAATCAACCCACGCACCTAACTGTGATTGGATTCACAATTCGCAAAATACTCTGCCATCCAGTCTACACAATGGTAGCAGTGCAGATCACTTTTTCTTTCTGTGACCCTTACCCATTATATATCGGTGAGCTGCTTTCACTCTCTCTATCTCGCTCTCCACTCTCACTTTCTTTGTTACTCTCTCTTACCTTTTCTGTAGCTCTATCTTTCTCTATAGCACTCTTTTGCTCTCTCTGTTATGATCTCCTCCAGTGTTTCGCTCACTGCCACTATCTCTCTCTGTCTCTTTCCTTCTCTCTCAACGGCTCTGTCTCTAGCTCTCTCTCTATGTTTCTGGGGCACTTTTATCCTTTCCTAACCTGGCTCCTTTTCCACCAGTGCTCTCTCGCAGGGCCCTCTTCCGGGACTCTGATTTGCTTCTTCTATTCACCTTACCTCCCTTTCTCTCTCCTTCTCTCTCTCTCTTTCTCGTTGTATCTCGCTTCTCTCTTTCTCCATTGCCATCACTTTAACACTCGCTGTTGCTCTCGGTCAATCTTTCTCTCACTGTGACTCTCTCTATGGCTCTTTCACCCTTTGTTGATCTCTCTATTTACATCTCTCTTTCCCTTGTGCATTTTCAGCCTTTCTCAACATGGGCATTTCCTTCACAATTACTCTCTTGTCCCTTTCCTCTGTTTCTACTGGACACTCTGATATACACAGTCTCTCGAGGGCTGTTGTTGACCCCCTATCTTACTGTCTTTCACTCACTCTCATCTATTTTGACCTGTGACTCAATTGCACAACTGAGGTTAGCTTCCTAGTAACAACTTTCTTTCTTTTGTTTAATGTCTCTACCTGATACCACGGTATTGTGGTCCAACGGCCTGCATTGGTTCTTCTGCTCTTAAAGCCTGGTTTTAAGCATATTACACATGTCTAACCTCGTGTGGACATGTCACCTGCCCTGCCTATGAGGACTATATCCACTAGATGTTAGGAATTATTTTCTCTGCACAAAACTCGCACTCCCTCAGGTGCCTGGCCTGGGAGTCATAAAACCTCACAAATATATTAATAAACACTCTTCTGTATCTGTAAGACTCATTTTCATTTTCATCTCTCTCTCTCACACCATCTCACCTTCGGCCCTCATGAGGCTAATTTACAATTTCCCTTTCTCTAGTATAGTCTTTCAAACCTTTCCTATTCTCACCAGGTTATAATTTTTTTCAGACACATTTCTATTACGACTGCACCGAGGATACGAAGGCACATACAACAAGTCATTCTAAGCATCTTGCCCATTTGGGAGGTCTGATGGTAGAGTCTAGATACATTCCACAAACCAAAATTATGGGGAAATAATCAAATGCCTGGAAGAAAGTTTAACGTTTAGAAAGTATAAGATTAGGGAAGAAATTCAAAATCCGCCTATGTCTGTTTTAAAAAAAAGTGATAGACAAATAGTTACATTTGAGAAGATTAGTGGTTCAAGCCAGCAAATCAAAAGAATCCAGGGACAAAAAAGTTTGCAGGAACCTTCATATGTGGTTGGGCTTCAAACCAGGTCAAGACTGTTATGAAGCTACAAAGAAAGAGTAAATAATGTTCAATCATTTATTGACCAATACATTAATGTCAAATGATCAATTATACTTACGAGCAAAGAGATATCTCATGCATTCTTTTTTTTAAAACAAGAGAATTAAATTTTTTAAGCATGTTGCATTTCTCCAGTGCCTAGCGATGCTCATATTAGATATGAAGTTCTGAGTTGCAGCTCAGCTGCTCACTCCTTGGAGAACCTAGACTATCAAACCAGACGTTGATGGATGCCAATGAGATATAAAAACGTGCGCTATTGGAGGCTGTGAATAGTTTTAATATCACAGCACATGGCAATTCCTTTTTAAGGTAATAATCTCTCAAACCTACTTTTCCATAGGTAGTCATTTCGGTACTATCAAAGAAACTTAAAATGATAGGAAAAAATTGCCAGCTGGTAGGAAGGTTCTTCACAACACTGCAGCTGAACCACCTGTGCCACTAAAAAGAATCAACAAACTAACTGCTGTAGTTTGCCTTTTTCCACTATGAAAATGTTTGAAATCAAATTTTTGGAAACATGCCCTCGAGTTATTTGGAATTGCTTTCCAAAGATAAGGCGAATCTTCCACTTGATTTACAAGTCCCTGTAGAAAGTACTGCATGTTTATTTAAAACGTTTTCTGACTCATTTTTTCGTGGTTTGATAGCTGTGTATAATCATCTATATCCAATGAAGAAGAGACTCCAAATTTGTAGGGTCTGGGTGTCAAAAGAATAATTTCCTCCATGGAGGTAAATGGAATATACATTTTAAGAACACGAAAACATCAAGTACGTGGTGAATCAACACAACAAAAGTTTATTGGATTAAATGATAAAATAAAATACTTTATTTTTTAAATACAGACGAGAAAAAGAAACATTATTAATGAAAGATCAAATTGAAATAGGCCTTTTTAAAGAAGTGGTGGCCAGACTTGCCAGACATCTAAACATAATCTAGAAATTAATATGAAATGCCACTAACCATAGGATTCGGTGTGGTAGTACGCATCAATAGTACTATCTTCACAGACATCAGCTTCAATAAAATAAGTTGATACATTTAGTTCAATTATTGATGAGAGCTCATTATAGAACTCCGTGTACTACCCTGTAGTTATGAGAACCACGAGTCTCCTACCTTGTGCTACAATAAGGGTATCTAGCCCCTTTCTATGAACCCATCAGGACTAATCTGGTTATTTTCTTGCAGAAGACAACGTGCAGCTCCCTCTTCTTAAGGAAAGTGCTGTACTTCCAAATGAGAAGGTAGACAAGTAAGTAGTACACACAGGAATGGAACTCATCGCCCGTAACATTCGTAATTCATAGAAGTATTACCCATGGCAGACCATGTTTAGCTTAGCACATCAGACTGTAAATTGTAAATTCCATATTGTCTCGAATGTGCTGCTGATGGTTTCAGTCCTTCCTGCTGCTGCATGACAAGTAATAGTGAAAATTAAAAGCTTTCATATCTGGCTTCCCAGTAGGCCCTTTCTGCTTGCCAGAACACAACAAGGCCCTATGCAATGATATCCTCACAGAAAACAACTGCTTTTATTTTTTACATTTCTACCTTTGACAGTTCTGTCTGACAGAGAATTAAGGAAAACAATTCCTCAAATTCATGATGCTTATGACACTTCCATGAAGCCTCCTTCCATGTACTTTTTTAAAATGGTCTTACAATAGGAGCCTGCATTATACGTAGAAAATACCTTTCACAGTTTTTTTATTACTGTCTAGATTTGACATCAGCTGTCACCTATAATAAGAAAATGGGTTAGCTACTGAACTGTAAAAGGTTATTATAATTTAGCTATGTGGAAACAATATGTTTGCCAGAGCCAAAAACTAAAATAGCTATTTGAACAAAGAGAGGGATAGTGATCTCCATTGACAGCTTTAATTGTCTGGAAGACTTCATGTCATCAGTTCTTCAAAAAAGTACATTATGAATTACAGAGAAAGAGTGCAGGCTTTCAGCCATGAGCTTTCATGTGATTTACTTGATTTCCCGTTGCTTGAATGCGTTAGCCACAAATGCCCTGGTATTTTGTGGATGCATTGTCCTATTTGAGGTCCCATTAGGTTTCGGTGATTAGGGATCGTGTGGTTCTTTTATTAGACTTCAGATATGACGTGATGTGTTGCTGGTACTTGAAAGCACAAGTTTGTTCTATGATATATTTACATTGCGGGCATGTCTGCATTGTAATCATTACTTCATTGTCATTTTGTTTAGAAGTGGGTGCTATTGGATACCTTAACCTGTCCTAAAGACACTGTATTGTTCACTTTATCACCCTTACATGTACATTTGTTTTAATGTTCTTTATAATAACCTATTGATTAAATTACATGTTTTGTCATGCATACGTACACAAATGGAACAAAAACACTTCCCTTTAGTCTATGTTTCCGGGCTAGTGCCACACACCAATATAATTTCCTAATAACAAATCTGTTTGTGATGCACTCTTCTACACCAACAATTTTATAGCAAGTCTGCAATCTTACAAAATGCCAGTAATACATTTTCTGTAGAGAAGTATGAGGGGTGGAGGCCTTGCAACTCACCTGCCAATTTTGCTTGCATACAATTTCTCTTTGTTAGATGTTTTTTCCTACTTGCCATCTATAACCAGCAAAACCATTCACTGCTTGGCCACGTACTGCTTTGTTAAAGTTTTATTTCCAAAGTACAAAAAACACTTGGGGCGCACAGTGGTGAACATAAAGTCAACATGTCTGCAGTAGTATTAGTACCAGACAAAGAGCGATAGTAAGGACTCTACCCTGAACTAATCTCCAGCGTCCTGCCCATAGAAATGTATCACATTATTATATTCGCTGGGTTTGGGTACCAAATTTTGGACATCCAAAATTACTTCCATTGATAGAACACATTCTCACTGATGGGGCCGTAATAAAACAAATGTATCTACTATACAATAGATTTCCATGTACCACCGCTTACAGTGCAAACTTCATCTTTTGACTTCTTTTCATAACATTCTTCTATGAGGCAACAACTTACCTCTCCTAATGCACTCTGTTCAGGAGAGAGGCACTACCCTTAGCTTCTGTGTTTTAATGGCCCACATTTCCTCTCCTAATGCATTATGTTTAGGATAGAGGTTGTACCCCATCTTCCGTTTTGTTATAGCCCAAAATGTTGCTTTATTATGGGATTTCTTTCTAGGCCAGTTGGGCTACAACATACATATACACTCAAGTATTACCAAACATTTCCTTTAACAAAAAAGCTACACCTATTGTTTTTGCTGTTGTTTGTTTTCTGAATACTTGTTCCCCCGAAATATAAAGGCCTGAGGTAGACAAGGAAACATTTTTTATTGCAAAGTTAATTTATGCACTGCCTGATTTCATTGCACAGAAGAAGGACACTCTACGTATTAGAAAAGTTTCTGATCTGCAGCCAGGTTTGAAAGCAACTTGCATCATACACTAAAATGTGTTTTTGCAAACATTTACCAGCTGCATCAAGGCATGTTTATTTTCACAGTGCATTCTTAGCACTCAATTTACATTTAAAACATCAATACTATTGCTTTAATAGGAGAAAGCAAAAAAAATCATTCTATAAGAGTTCTGGGAAAGAATGACCATGCACTTAACCTGGAATTATGTGATTCTGTGGACCAGCATTTTCCACATAATTACGGATTTACCGGATATCCCACAAAATTCACCAACTGCTACATAACTGACGATCTCACTGAAAAATTGTTTCTAGCTCAAATGGATGAAGAGCTACTAAAAGAGCACCCCACCTTATTTCCATGCAGTGACGATGTTTGCAAAGGTTAATTAGTCGCCATTCATTTGTTGATTGCTGTATTGAGGTGTTAAACCAGTACTAAAGAGACACAACGTAGCCCACTCAGTACCAATAGGTGTTCAAATGACAAAATAATGAAATAATATGCTACACTTCGTTTCACAATATGCTGCGTAGGTTGCCTTTTCAGGCTGCATCATTTTGTCAACGTTACCACATAATTTGGTCCTCCACTGCTGCATAGTTCCCATGGCCCGGACTCTAAGGAATACAATTCCCTCTCCTGTACTTTACAAGGATATTGGTAGTCAATTTGAGGTTCTGTGACCTTATCAAACAACTTGGCCTCGTTCCATTTTTTTTCTGTATGATCACAGAACTCCTCGGTGATAAGTCAAATTCTTATAATGTGCGTTAGAGGGGATTTTATTTAATACAGTATTGATAAAATGTGAACTCCACATCAGAGTGTGTCCAAATAGCTGGAAAGTACAAAATACATTGAAAATTACTAAACATATTTAAACACTGTAAAGTCAGAATTAAAAATAAAGTACATGAGCAAAAAAATTAAATCAAGTTATAAACATCAGGAGCAATCATAGAAGCATCAACAGCGGCTCCTTGTGATGTATGATGAAGTGTAACATTTATACAATCAAATTGTAATTGCACAGAAATTAGACTGAAAAAATTTGGGAAGCCAGAAAAACAGTTAAAAGTAACTTCAAATTAACAATGCAAAAAAATTCAAAAGACAACCATTGTCTTCCAAGTGGCCCTGTTACCATCTAGCCCACCAAGCACTACATAGCATTCATTTGACCCTAAATTATGCCTTAAATAATGCAGACAGTGGTTTGAAATACACTGTGTACCATTCCTTTTGGTAACAGAAGCACCTATTATCCTCAGTTCTATGAAACAGCCGACTCTGCAGTAGCAAGCGCCTCTAGAAATGCTAGATATTCTATCATTACTTTATATACCTACACAGTGTCGTTCCTATCACCATGTAAAATAATTGCAAATGTCCTCAACATATGAAAGCCTAGATTTTCTAAGAGTTCTACAGGTGCTCACACGGCGCTGCACAATTTTGCAATGTTTCCGGGCTCTTATAGAGGTTAGTAAATCAACGCAATGCTTTGTGTTGCTATGTGCCACGTCTGTATCTGTGCAAATGTTAAGTCAATAACCCCTGTAGTGATGCATCCAGCTACTGAAAGTTGGGTTCTCGTATAAGACTCTGATCATTTGTACTCTCATATACACTGGTGTCTTTTTTCAGACACTTGTCTTAGTAGAGTAAATCTGTCTGCTGTTGCAGTGAAGTACATCTGATAATGCCTTCGCTGACAAACCACACACTGGCTTGGGTTGTATCCTGCCTAGCAGCTGGAGATGCACAGCCTAAATGCACCTGTGCCACTAGTCAGTAACATGTACTGCCAAAACCCATTGCAATAAGAGATTCTCCTTTGCTTCCTTACTAAGGAGACAAAAGGTGTATCAAAGCATACTGTACTGATGCTCCATGTCATCCGACGCACAATGAGGCACTGTTCTGATTAATGTTTAGAAGGAGGTAAAGGTCTTTTATAACGGCTTTGCCCTGGCACAGGCATTTGTATAGTGCAATGTGCTTCTGCAGGTCAAATCAAGGCAAGTTAAAGTATTCCTAAAATAAGAGGTGGAATCAATTCAACACAAAGGAAATTAGTATCTGCAGTACAGAATGGTTACCTCGAGCTCTGTTCTATTTGCATTACATCCTAAATCTAGTACTCAATATAAGATGGATGGTACCTTCAAACAGTTGTATTTTTTTAAACAAGCAGTGGCATAGCCAATAGTTCTCGCTTTGTGCACCTATTAGCTTTGCCAGTGCTGTTTGCCTATGATGCCGCATTGGCCGAAAACAAAGAAAATAAGTTATGGCATGCCTACTGCTCACGTTATTTTGTAGTCATGCACGGTGAAGAATGTGTGTGCATGCATCATCATGCCAGCATGAGCATGAACCAACTTACATGCATGCCCTTAAAAATAGTACAGGTGGCATTTTTTTTTAAATGTACTCATCCAAGATGGAAGGGTTTATTGGAAAAAAATTTGACTAGCGCAAAACCGCTTTTGTAAAGTGGAGGGGTCGCCAGCTATTTGCTGCCACAGCACTCAAAAAATCTGAAATAAAAAAAGGACCGCAGAGGTGGAGGAGCAGATGGGGTGTAGGTGAGGAGGAAGCAAAATGGAGTCAAAGAGGGGAGGAGGAGAAAAGCAGCACACAAGGGAGAAAGCATGGGGAGGCAGGAAGTTGTGTGGGTGAAGCAAATGAGAGAGCGTGAGCATCACACAATAGAGAGAGGGCAACTCAGGGTGGGGCGAACCACATAAAGGAGAGAGTAACACAGAGAGTGGGGTAAGAGAGCAAGCAGCACACGAGGGAAAGAGCATCAAGGAGCACAGGGGTTGGGTATTTGGCAGGGGGAGAAACAAATGAGGGAGAGAGCTGGAAAACACATGATCTCATTGAGTGCATCACCAAAAATAAAAATCAGTTTGCCAAAAGTGAGAACTGGAAGGATACAAGTAAGCCAATCAAAAGGGTGATAAAGAGGCTATCCTCCAGGGGAGGAATAAACACAAGAAGGAGATAGCAAGCCGTCAAGTAAGAAGCAAATGAGAATGACAATAAAGTCAACCAGCGGTAAGCAATGGGTGGGTTGTAAGTCAACTGTACGTTTTTGGGTGGACCTACAAAATGTTTTTCACAGCTAGACTGCTTGAGTGACCTAAAAAGCAGAACACTGCATGTAGACTCATTTGTAAAGCCACACTAAATAAAGGGGAAAACAAAATTGAAGGTCCCAGAGGTAGACTTCTACTGTTCGCTAAAATGTCAGCAAAGTCTCATGGAGACTTACAGGACAAGGGTTCACTTGCAAGCTATTCATGGGGCACAGCCTGGATTCAAACCTGTACCCGGCTTTAGCATCTGATGTCCACATGTTTAGCAGAGATATCAACTGTGTCTTTGACTGAGACTACAGGACAAAAAGCTTGTGGCCTGATTAACATTGGTATGTGCACACCTTAACTGCGCAAATGGCTTGAGCACAGACTTACTAACACTTTGCACCAGGTTTGCATCACGTTTGTAATGCATACCCAGTGCAAAGTGGATTGGTGGTATTTAATTTCAAGACAGAAAGTTGGCCAAGGTAACGCACAGTAGGGCTTTGCACTATTTTGCTTCAAGGGGGTGTTTCATGGGTGGTACTTTGGCGTTCCCATAAACCACCCATGGGTTTTGATGCAAGACCGTAGCTACTAACCAGTGGTGGCTGGCAAGTACAGCGATTGGAGGGGCAGGCAAATGGACGGGTGCATAAAATAAATGCATAACAAATAAAAGAAGTACATAAATGAAATAATTAAAAAGTTACTTACCTTGCTTGCTGCAGCATGTCCTCCTCGCTCTGGTCCTCCTCTTCTCGCCACTTCCAGGGCCCCATCTAAATCCTTTAACCGATCCTGGTGCTGCTCTCATTCAACCAGCATGAGATAAGCGCCAGGATTGGAGGGAGCAGACTCTCTCTCGGTGCTCCCGAAGACACTAGAGGCCTGTGCAGGCTCTCAACCCAGTTGAGAGGTTTATAGTGCGCATGTTAGGTTGGCCGTCGCAAGACGGGCCAGCCAAAGTGACATGGGCACTATAAACTAGTGCACAGGCAGTCCACCAATGCTGCCACTCAGCAGGCCCCGCCCCGTCCTGACACTCGGTTCAGGACGGATTGACAAAAAATGAAATGGTAATGAATTAACTTCATTACCATTCTTTTTTTTGTCTCTGGGGCTTTTCTGGGCATTTAAGTGGGGCAACGCTCTTCCACTCCAATAGAAAAATCGCCCCTAATACTAACAAGTGTAGACTGGGATTACAGCCAAAATCTTATGCCTCCTCAAGGCAGGCATAACAGAGAAGAAATGGTTTAATTTCTCCATACTTTTCAAACTTTGTATGTATGCTGCACAGTACAGCACACATACAAAACTTGAAAAGTATGAAAGTATAGTCTGGGTACTTTCTGGAAGGCTCCCTTTCCAGTACACATAGAGTACTCTAAAGGAGGCCCTTTAAGTCTAAATAGGAGTGCAAACACTTTTTCTTTGATATTTTCTGTAAACATACCACTAAAGTGGGAAATGCTAGGCCCTCACTTTAAAGAAAGTTGATGCTGGGATTCCATTGGTTGTATAACACAGTCATGCATGCCTAAAATACGCATGCCTTAACCATGCGGTCTTTACAACAACCGCGTCTTTACCACGCATGCCTTTACACAGAATTTCATTGTAAAGGCATGATTAGTAATGGTATACGTGTGGTAAAGATCCCACCCCAGCCCCCTTGCCCTGAGCCCTAAGATCCAGCCATCCTGCATTGTAATCTACCTGCCCCAGCCCTATTAACTACCCGACACACTAACCTGAGCCCTAAAACTGCCCCATCCCCAAAAAACTACCCCAAATCCAGCACTCCCGCTCTGGGCCCTGAAAACTGCCCACCAGACCTGAAAACTGCCCCTTCCCCCCCTGAGTCCTAAAATTTGGCCCACTGCCCTAAAAACCACCCCGACCACAACACCCCCCCCGAGCCCTGTAAACTGCCCCAGCCCTAAAAACTGCCACAGCCCTGAAAACTGCCCCTTCCACCCTGCCCTGAGCCCTAAAATTTGTCACACTGCCCTAAAAACTATCCCCAGTCCGAGCCCTGAACACTGCCTCTACCCATAAAACTTACCCCCACCTCTCCCCAGGCCCAACCCAACTTACCAAGCTGCGTCCTCGTCCTTCTTACTGCCACGATCCCTCCGGATCCTCTCTCCGCCCATCCGCTCACACAACTAGAACACCAACTGCCTTAACCACGCGTATGCGTGGTTAAGGCAAGTATTGTTCAGCTTGAGGGGAAATTGTATGAGTGCTTAGGGCCGCGTTGTAAAGCATGTTTACTGATTCCATTAGGTCAAACGACATTATAACTTTCAATAGAAGCATTGCAAGCATGTGGGAATATTGAGTTTTGTTTTTTCTGTGGGCCTTCTTTTACACCAAGGTAACCAATGGTAACTTAACAACCTTTCCCAAAATCAAAAGCAAGAAAAATGATTTTGCAGTTTATTTGCTTTTTTATATTCCAGATTAAATGACCTTTAGGAAAACTGTCTGCCCGGGAACATTAAGTGCTGTAGAGAGGAGTGAGTTAGAATGAAAATTAATGAAGTAATTAATGGAAAGTGCAAATAGGAGTTAATATTTTTACATTCACGGACGACTCATTATACTGATAAAATAAGCAAAATTAACAATGCAGGTAACAATGGTGGCCCGGTTAATGTTTAATTTTCGTTAAATAATACTCAGGTGCAGCCGGGACTCGTTAAGTTCAATTACTAGGTCAGGAGATAAGAGATTTGTTGTCCATAATTCTCATGCTGATATGGCTGATGCTATTCTATGGGCGTGTTAGTCTAGCCTGTTCCAGCCTTTCTCTTTACTGCAGAAAACTCCATGGCAACATGTTATTTTTATCATCAGTACGGAGTGATTCCTTGATCCAGACTGTACAGCATCATCTGCAGTAGTCTGCATTCTAATGTTTGTTGGTATTAAACATCTCCTATTTTTTGTGACAATGGACTGTGGCGGTGAATACACCTGCAGACGTTGTAGGGCTGTTCAGGTCAAAGGAACCATGATATGTCTGAAACGTGTTTTCTATAAACTTACACGATTTTGTCTTAACCATTCGTTCCTCCTTTTTATTCAACATTGAGACAATATTTTAATTGTGAGATAAAACTTAAAAGTACAACATAAATGTGTAGAAGAAAGAGAAAGTCATGAAAATATATAAAAATAAGCACTGGCAAAGCCAATAGGTCTTGCCAACGAGAGCTATTGTATTTCTCAATGTCTTTTAGTAATGTTGTGCAGCAGCGTGGCTGCAATTAAGCATGGATGAAGGTTTGGAAAAAAAGTGCTATGATGCGGCCAGAGCTGGTGGGCGGGAGACAACAGGACTCGATGGTGGTAAGGGGTCAGCAACAGGGAGGGATGTGGGTGGTCAAGCAACAATAACAGGGTACGGGATGATGGGAGGAGGTCAAGCAGCAACAAAGTGGGATGGCAGAGGGATGGGATGGTGGGTGTGGGTCAAACAACAACGAGGTACAGGTTGGAGGGGGTCAAGCAACAACAAAAAAGGACGGGAGGGTGAGAGGTGGTGAAGTGAAACCAATAATAAGGGACGGGAGGGTGGTGAAGTGAAAAAAACAACAAGGAACCGGAAGGTGAAAGGGGGTTCAGGCAACAACAACGAGAGACGGGACGATGGGAGTGGGTCAAGCAACAACGATGGACTGGATGCTGGGAGGGGGTCAAGCAACAACAAGGAATAGGAAGTTGGGAGGGGGTCAAGAACTAACAACACAGAGCAGGGATGGGAGTGTTGGATAGGTTCAAGGAGCAAAACACGGAGCAGGATGGTGGGGGCGGACAAACATCAAATATGTGCAGACAGTACACCCATTTTGGCTGTAAGCACCAAGCAATTATATTCACCGGCAAGTTATTGTAACAGAGACTCTAGTCTTCAAAGAAAAGCAAATACAAGCGTGGAAAAGGGTACTCCTACTGTAAGTCGGTGCTTTAAGGTTCATTCTATTTTTGTGACACTGTAGTTCATGTTTAAAAAGTTGTGAATTCCAGCGCTGTGAGCTCTGGGGAGGGGTGCAGTGCCAGGTGGAGATGCAGAGGCTGGCACACCCTGGAGGACCACCACCCCATACGAAGGGCTGGGTGCAGATTGGAATGTATGTTGTATGTTTCGGATTTGAGAACATTACCTAACATTTTATTTCCATCGATTCAACATGCACATGAATACATCTCAGTAGCTTTGCATATAGCAATTTGTCATTTGTAGGCTTTGTAAATGACAATTGTTAATCACCAGATTCTTTACCACCCTGCCTCCAATATAAATATCAAAGTGCTGCAAAGATCACCACATATAATAAAAAACCCACTAAGTATATACATAACAAAATAATAATAAGTTTTGTAAATCAAAGTTTGAAAACCCAGATGTCGTGTCGCCATGCCTGACCCTGTCTCTGACTTCCGAGTCAGGCATGGCAGGAAGCGGATGGGAGGGGCGAGGCGAGGGAGCGCCAGTCGGAGCAAGGAGGTAAAGAATAAAGAAGTGTGTAACTCCAGCTCGTGTCTGAGTGTTATTTCAGTGCGAGACACGAAACCTGGCGACGAGGGTGGGATGCGAGGACACCCCCCTGAACCACACGAGAAGAAAACGCTGCCCGAGGGCTGTTGCAGCTGCCAAGCAGAGCGCGTCATCGTCAAAGTGAGCGCGCATGGCAATTCAGCTCACATTCCTGCCCACGACGAGAGCGCCCTGTGAAGTAAACCCCTGGAGCTCCAACCGAATGAACAGTGCACAGAATTGGGGTAAGAACATTGGTTCCCCACTATTAAAGCAGGCATATAGAGGTCCCATTCGGAGGCCATTTTGAAGTCAGGCACACCTCATAAGGAAGCATTGCCACCAGCCCGGCGGCCATTTTAAAGTCAGGCAAAGAACAAAAACAACCCTGGGCACGCAAAAAAAACAACAACAAAAAAAACAGATTTTGAAGCCTCATCATGACCACTCAGCCGGATTCCTCACAAAATGCACTGCCAGGTCCAGCCCAAGCTATGCCACACGGACCCATATTAATGGGGGTATCGTTCCTGCGGCCCCCGAGCCTCTGCTGCTGACCTTTGGAAATAGCATGGGTCCCAAGTGGAAGAGCTGGATAGAAGACTTTGAAGACTTCATGAAGGGCTCACAAGTCAGTGACCCGGACCATCAACTTATAGGACTACGGAACCTGGTGGGCAAAGATATCGGACAGATCATCAAAGAACTACCTCCAGCAAGTGCCGCGTCATAAACGGACGTGAGAGAAGCCTTAAACAGGAAATTCCTTCACAAGCGCAACCTGGACTATGAATGCTACACCTTCAACCTCGCGTCTCAAGAACGAGACGAGTCCATGAGTGATTTTATTTCGCGCCTAAAGCGTCTAGCACGATACTGCAAGTTCGATAATTTCAACACCGAAGATGCGCTTCGCCTACGAATTATTGAAGGGTGCCAATCAGAGTCCCTACGACGTCGGCTACTAAAGAAACATTACTCACTCGACGACATCGAGGAGCTCACACGAATAAATGACCAAGCGGAAGAGCACGCAAAAAAGATGGAAGCTAGCAAAACAGAGAAGCGAGGACAAGCGTTCCGAATACAATCTCAAGCAGAAGCAAGACGTCGACCGGATCATCTGAAACCTGGAAAGTCCTCAAGTTCGTCCCATGGCAGAACCAGAAGCAGTAACACCCGGAAACAAATGCCGCAATGTTATCGCTGTGGCCTGGACTACCCTCACACGGGTCCCTGCCCAGCCATGGGACAACAATGTCACCGATGCGGGAGGGACAACCACTTTGAAGCAATGTGCCAAACCCGTCGTAAAGAAGCCGGATCAATCAAACGAAGTACTGAATCACGTCACCACGCGAGGGCAGTGCAAGGAAGAAGAGACCGCTCAACAAGCTCGTCTCGATCCAGCACTCAATCACAGATGTCATATCAATCCAGACGATCAACGTCAGAGAATCATCCGCCCTCACTTCCATATCACAAGCATATGCGGGCATCTCGCAGCATATCACAGCCGCAGGGCTATTCTGTTTTTAATCACTCCTGTTCTATTTCTCACTGTGTGTGACATTGCTTTTAAACTGCGCCGCAATATCTTCTGGTTTTACATACCTGATTACTGCCTCGGTCCCCGGTCCACCACGGCATGTGCCGATTGTGTGGAGGGACGGAAGTAGGTATTCCTCCATCTCGACCGGAAATAGGGTCAGCGCTTTAGCTGCTTACTCGCTCTGGGATATTTAAGGCGAGTCTTAGCGCGACGCGCGCAGCGGGCATCTCGCAGCATATCACAGTCGCAGGGCTATTCTGTTTTTAATCACTCCTGTTCTATTTCTCACTGTGTGTGACATTGCTTTTAAACTGCGCCGCAATATCTTCTGTTTTTACATACCTGATTACTGCCTCAGTCCCCGGTCCACCACGGCGTGTGCCGATTGTGTGGCGGGACGGAAGTAGGGGATATTTAAGGCGAGTCTTAGCGCGACGCGCGCAGCGGCACACCGGCGGCGCGCCAAAGGCAAGCCCGTCTGCGCCCGTCCGCGCCAGTTCGTGTCAGTTGACAGGACCGTATGTTCTTCTCGCCTTTCCTCAGGGTTACATCTGTTTTATGGGTGAGTGTGCAAAATAAAGGAAAATAAATATAAAACAATATTCTAGTCGCGAGTTAAGTAACCTTAACCGTGATCATTTGGAGCAACCAGTAATCCCAGGAGACATTAAATATATATGCCGGCAGTCAAATGTAAGTTCTTTCATGCATGCGTCCCCTACCACTTCACAAGTCTCGCATAATATCCATAATACAAAATCTTTAAAGACTTTAAAAGGAATATACCTGAATGCCCGCTCTATACCAAAACATATAGTTGAAATATGGGACCTTTTGGATGCAGAATCTCCTGATATCTGCTTTATAACAGAATCCTGGCTACATGAATATGCCTCTCCAGATGTGGCAATTGCCTTTCCACCAACATACGAGATAATTAGAGTTGATAGAAAGGGAAAGAGAGGAGGGGGCCTACTTATTGCCACTGGTCCAGGCATAAAAATTACTTCTTTGGACTCAATAAGTACCAAACAGATTGAATTATGCATTTTTAGAATCAATGGCTTATTTCAAGGCCCATGGAGAGGAGCTCTTGTATATAGACCCCTGGCCCAAAGAAAGATTTCACACACATGCTGTGTGAACAGATAGCCCCACATGTACTTGCTACTGACCAATTCTTTTAGTAGGGGATTTTAATTACCATGCTGAAATCATGACTGACTCAGATACCAACCAGCTTACCACTGACATGGATTCTCTGGGGCTAGTTCAAATGGTGACAGGTCCAACTCACACTGCTGGACATACCCTTGATCTACTATTTACTAATTCCCGGGGTGTCACAGTCGAACCCTCCCTCCCACTACTGTGGTCAGATCACCATCTTTTAAAATTTTCGATCCCAGCTTTTTTAGAAAAGATAGAGCACAAAAATTAATTAATTTGGCGCAGGTCCTGGCGAAAGGTTACGGCCAGCTCTTTTTCAGCTTTTTTTAGGCCATTCTCAAAAGATCAGGCCGAAAATGTCGACAGGATGGCAACTACCTTCGAAGATGAAATCACTCGCACCTTAGATAAGATTGCCCCGTTTACTAAGGTGAAAATCAAATCTAGATCTGCTCCCTGGTTCACGGAGCAACTAAAAATAATAAAACATTCCTGTAGAGTGATTGAACGTAAGTGGAGAAGGAGTAAAGATCCTATGGACCACAGAAAGTATAAACATGTTCATCGTAATTACATGGAGAGCATCAGACAGGCTAAGAAACTGTTTTTGCTAAATCGCATCGAAAAAGCGGCGAACTCTAATAAGGAGCTTTACAGGGTCCTAAAGGAGTTTACGTCCCCCCAACTAAAGACAGGGATCGCTCCTTCGCAGGATTGGATAGATTCCCTCTCCAAGTTCTTCGATGATAAAATTAATGTAATACACAACTCCTTCCCACCTCAAGAAGCTCCAATTAAAAACTTGGAAACTAACCCGGTCTTACAAATATGTCAGTCCCCTGTCCTGGAGGAATTCTCCCAATTTGAATCCACTGAAGTGACAGATGCCATGTTAAAAATAAAATCTGGCTCACCAGTTGACCCTGTCCCACCACGCTTCTTATTAATGATAGCCCCCATTCTCCTTGAAAGCGTCACCGACTTATTCAACTATTCATTAGTCCAGGAAACAGTTCCCAAAATATGGAAAACCGCTAGAGTCAGACCCATCCTGAAGAAACCTAGTGCAGACCCTAATCTCCTGGTCAACTACCGTCCGATCTCATTGCTCCCATACTTTGGGAAAGTACTCGAATCCATGGTCAACAGACAACTTGTTCATCATCTTGAGAGTAACCATCTATTGGACCCCTCACAGTCTGGTTTCAGGGCCGCCCATAGCACTGAGACAGCGCTGGTAGAGGTAGTAGACAATATCAGACTATCATTGGATAGAGGACAATCCTCTATTCTCATTCTACTAGACCTATCAGCAGCTTTCGACAGCATCTCCCACAGCATTTTAATAAAACGGCTAGGGGAAATCGGTGTCAGAGGAAAGGCCCTGGGATGGTTTAAGAGCTATCTGATGGATCGAGTTACCACTGTCCAAGTTGGCGACATCAGTTCCTGTAGTAGGCTAGTCACGATGGGAGTACCACAGGGCTCTATTTTGAGCCCAACACTTTTCAATCTCTACGTAACAACACTGGCCAGGGTGATTAGATTGTACGACTTTGACGTAATGTCATATGCTGACGACACGCAAATTCTAGTCACCCTTGGTCAAAACCCCATAGACACCAAGGCCCGCTTCAGGGACTGTATGATCCACGTTAACAGGTGGATGAACGAAAACCATCTACAACTAAACAGTGATAAAACTGACATAGTATTCTTCGGGAACGCACAAAAACACTGGACTAATGATTGGTGGCCGGCTACCCTGGGTCCTAGTCCAATACCCAAACAATCGGCTCGAAATCTAGGGGTCCAAATCGATAATAACTTATCGATGAAAAACCAGGTGAACCACATAATTAGGTCCTGTTTTGGTATTATGCGCAATTTGCGTAAAGTTTTTAAATGGATCCCCATGGAAGCAAGGAAACCATTGGTCCAGGGATTGATCATCAATCGCATGGACTACGGTAATGCCCTACTATCAGCTATAAATGAGGATTTTTTATCTAGGCTGCAGGTTCTGCAAAACACTGCAGATAGGTTGGTCTTAAATCTTCCGTCAGGTTCTCCCTCGGCCCCAAACCTGAGACGGCTTCACTGGCTGCCTGTGAGAAAGAGAACGCGTTTTAAGATTCTCTGTTTGGCACACAAAAACATGTATGGCAGTGGCCCTTGCTACTGGAAAAAGAAGTTGAACTGGCATCAACCAAGCCGGCCCCTCAGATCCAGCAATCAGCACCTTCTTGCCTCCATCAGAATTCGCATAACTCGTAATGGTGGAAGATCTTTTTCATTCTTAGCCCCCACTTTTTGGAATAAATTGCCACCACACCTCCGCGCTATGGCTGATTACCACCGTTTTCGTAGGGAACTAAAAACATGGTCTTTTGACAACTGACCACCCTGTTTTCCTTTGTCAGCTGTTTTAGTTGGAGATGCCTGTAAGCGCCATGAGACCTTCGGGTGATATGAGCGCTTTACAAATGTCCCATGATTTGATTTGATTTGACAAGGCAGTGACGAATATGTGTGCATGGTAGCAGACCCGGACCAGTTAAAAATATATCCCCGATTACAAATCCGAATAGGAAATCACTCCGCCAAGTTCGTGTTGGACACTGGAGCATCGCTCAACTACATCTGCACGACCGAATATAAGAGGATGTGCCCGAAGCCGAAGTTGGAACAGGCCGCAGTGCACGTCTACACGTGGATGTCCAAGGAACCGCTGCCGTGACTAGGACGATTTCACACATCACTGACCTACAAAGACAGAACAATCCAGGCTCAAATCCACGTAATAGAAGGCCCTGAAGCTGCTGACTGCCTTCTCAGCTTACCTACAGCAGAGCGCCTGAAGCTTGTAGAAATCCTATTCAAAGTTGACAACTCGCCCGACATAATCAACAAGTTTCCGAAATTATTCTCGGGCCTAGGAAAATTGGCCCATGTCAAAATCAAACTCCACATCAATGAACAAGTGACACCTGTGGCTCAGCATCAGAGGAAAGTACCATTCCATCTCCAACAAGCAGTAGATGATGAACTCCAAGACCTGCTGAGAGCGGACATCATAGAAAGGTCATCCGGACCTACTCCGTGGGTGTCACCAGTATTAGTCGTACCCAAACGAGGACATGAGAACAAAGTGCGCCTGTGTGTGGACATGCGAGCCCCGAACACAGCCATCGAACGGGAGAGGCATCCAGGACCTCATATCAGTGACATGATCACCCGTCCAAACGGAGCGACAGTCTTCTCGAAACTAGACCTTAACAAGGGGTCGAAACTAGACCTTAACAAGGGGTATCACCAGCTTGAACTCCATGAAAAATCCAGATACATCACCACGTTTACCACACACCAAGGACTTTTCAGATACAAGCGCCTCAATTTTGGTGTTTCCTCAGCGGCGGAGATCTTTCAAGAGGCAGTTCGGCGAGTGATCCACCACATCCCGAACTCGTTCAACTACAGTGACGACATCCTCGTGTTTGGTGCAACATGCGAGGACCATGACAAAGCACTGGATCGTGTGTGCCATGCCCTTCTCAATGCCAACCTCACACTCAACCGAGCCAAATGTGAATTCCATAAATCAACCCGCAAGTTCTATGGTCACATTTTCTCTGAAGACGGCATGAAACCTGATCCCGAAAAAGTCTCAGCGCTGGCTGACACTCCGCAACCCCATGACGTCAGTGACGTTCGATCCTTCCTGGGCATGGCAAGTTACTGTGCCCGATATATCAAAGACTATGCGACCATCAGCTACCCGCTGCGAGAACTCACGAGACAAGGCCAAAGTTTCCACTGGTCTAACGCATGCGAACATGCTTTCAATAGATCAAGAATGCTGTGAGCTCTGCCATACACCTGGCGTACTTCAATCCTCGAAGGAAGACCGAGATTACGGTAGATGCCAGCCCCGTCGGACTCGGCGCTATCCTAGGTCAGTATGATGACGAGAGAGACCAACGTCACATTGTAGCTTATGCCAGACGCAGTCTCACTGACACAGAGAAAGCATACTCGCAGCCTGAAAAGGAAAGTCTGGCGGTTGTGTGGGCATGCGAGCATTTCCATCTGTTTGTGTATGGGAAACACTTCAAGCTCATTACTGACCATCAAGCCCTAATCACCATATTCGGCAACCCTCGAGCAAAGATGCCTCCACGGATTGAGAGGTGGGGGATCCGCCTACAAGACTACACGTACACCATCATTCACAAACCGGGGAAGGCAGAGAATCCGGCGGATTACATATCACGACATCCCCAAGCGCTGACGCAGACACGCGACTCGTTAGCCGAAGAATACCTTCATTTCGTCATTGACCAAGCACACCCACCTGCCGTCCCACTGGAAGCCATTATGGAGGCCACCGCCAAAGACGCCACACTTCAGGATGTCATGTGACACATCCGCACAAATTCCTGGATGCATCTGGAAGACCCGCAACTCAATGCTGTCATCAACACTCAAGAACTTTCATCCTTTAGACATGTCAAGGATGATCTCACGATCAGTGCGGACGGACTACTGCTGAGAGACAGACGAATTGTTATTCCTCACCAATTAAGACAAGGGACCGTTAATCTAGCGCACGAAGGCCACAGAGGCGTGGTGGCCACGAAGAAAGCGCTGCGAGAGCGAGTCTGGTTCCCGTCCCTCGACCAGATGGTAGAAGCCACACTTCAAGACTGCCCACAATGTCAACTAGTGGGACGAGAAGACCCACACGCCCCACTGCAGATGTCTGACCTCCCAGACAGCGTGTGGCAGCAAGTAGCAGTCGACTTTTTCGGCCCTCTAAAATCCGGAAAGTACGTCAACGTTATCATGGATGAATATTCCCGATTCCCCATTGCACAACAAATCCCATCTACAAAAGCGTCAGCCGTCATACCTGTCATCGACGAAGCATTCGCAGCATGGGGAATCCCCAAGATAGTGAAGACAGACAACGGCCCACCCTTCAACGGACATGAGTTCACAGAATTCGCAAATCACCTAAACTTTAAACACAGAAAAATCACTTCCTTGTGGCCCCAAGCCAATGGGATGGTTGAGCGTTTCATGTCTACAATAAAGAAAACAATACAGCAAGCTGAACTGACAACGTGACATTCAACCAGCGCTAAATGAAGTATTGCGAGCATACAGGACCACACCGCAAAGTACCACCAACAGATGTCCAGCCACCCTGATGCTGGGAAGGACCCCGCGCACCAGGATACCGACCTCAGACGCAGTCATGTGGTCCAAATCCCCAACCTCTGACCATGAGACTCTGGTAAATCTTGACAAGGCAAAAAAAGCAAAGATAAAAGAATATGCGGACAACCGCCGACATGCCAAGGTGTCTGACATCCGAGAAGGGGATTGGGTACTGGTGAGGCAAGAGCGGAAAACCAAAGCCGACAGTCACTACTATTCCCACCCGCTCCGAGTAATGAAGAAAAAAGGAACTATGATCACAGCTGCCTCTGGAGCCAAAAGGACCACGAGAAACTTGTTGCACTTCAAGAAGTGCAATCCGGCGGTATATGCGCGAGCAGAAGAACCTGACTGGGACACAGACATATCAAGCCCGGGAACGGACGATCAAGAAGAACATCGTGGTGTGGTTGGTACGAACGAAGCGAGAGAGAGATGTCCCCCTCGCCGACCACAGAGAATCATCCGGAGACCCGCTAGACTCATCAAAGAACTCTGAGAGACCGTGGGACAGTTGACAAATCAAAAAGGGGGGAGATGTCGTGTCGCCATGCCTGACCCCGTCTCCGACTTCCGAGTCAGGCATGGCAGGAAGCGGAAGGGAGGGGCGAGGCGAGGGAGTGCCAGTCGGAGCAAGGAGGTAAAGAATAAAGAAGTGTGTAACTCCAGCTCGTGTCCGAGTGTTATTTCAGTGCGAGACACGAAACCAGGTAGCCCAGCTGTGAAGATAAATCTTTGTTTGGATGAAAATGATTTGTTACTTGCGCATGTGGTATCTGGATCTGTGACATGATACGGTTCTGTTGCCATGTGATGATGTGCTGGCCTATATCCAGCACATCATCACTGGAATGTATGGGGGTTCTACGAGTAGCAGTTGAAGGTGAAAGCTGGGAGCTGGGTCTTTCGCTGTGGCCTCTGTCCCTGGATACCTAATAAAGAAGTTGAAACAGTTCTTCTGGAGTTTTGGCACTTTTAAGTGACCTACGCATGAGGTGAAGCTGACATATCTTGTGCTGAAAACACAACCCAATGAACAAAAGGAACATATGAGGACAGAGGACCCAAAGCAGTACCAGTATAGCGTGTGTAGGCATTAGTGGACGGAATTCAATATGGGACTTACAGTGGCAAGGTACTGTTTTGTTTGACCTTTTATCTCTTGGTAAAAATGCACCTTGCTCGAGCGGGCTCACGTGTCTCAGGCGGTTGCTGGCACGTTTATCCGGACTGCGTACATCGCGTGGTGACACGAGACCCATCTCCATCGCTCACTTTAACTCTATGACGACAGCATCCTTCCCCACAGTGTGACGCTACTTCGCCTCGCCTGACCCAGCCTGCCTGCTGTATGTCACTTTGTGCACCCCAGCACGCTGAGGATCAGCGTGAGGAGGCCATCTTGGATCGGGCCTATTTACCTTGCATAGCAGTGCATTTTGAGCACAAGGTGAGATTCAGCGCTGGGCATGTTTCAGAGACACACACACCTGTTATTCTGAAAACCATTGTGTTAATTACACACCACGTTTGCAAGGTGCGGTGAAGTTTACTTACGTGTGCCTTGGCGACACCCACACCTTTTCATTGGTCTTCTGCTTGTTTGGAGATCTCGTGTCACTCCAGCCTGACGCGTGTCTCAGTGACATGCACACCTGTTCTTCTGAAATCCCTGGTGATAACTACGCACCACGTTTGTAAGGTGTGGTGAAGTATTCTGGGCTTGATGCGTGTCTTGGTGACATGCACACCAATTCCTCTCATCAGCCTTTATTAATAATCAGGCACACAAGTTGACATTTGTTGCTTAAAAGCCATAATTGTACAACAGAAAGAGGCTGTTGGAAATTTGGGGTGTGGCTTTAGAAACCTGGTTGGGGGCACTCTAACAAATTAAGGTTGTGAGCCTACAAATGTTGCATGTTGTGTGTATAAAGTCATTTGGGCTAACAAGTACAGTACTGTCTTGCTGGTGTTAAATGTACAGCTGGTGTTGAGTTGGGTCTGTCTTTGACCTTCTTTAACCAAAACCATTTACACGGGCACCCATAGGGTGTACTTGTCTTCGCAAGTAACTTTTGTCAGCGTACTGTTGTCATGCAGAATGTCACTGTACCACAATTTTATTTTTCCTGGCGTCACCTGGGGAACCTCCCATACAGTGGATTAAGTGGAAGAAAGTTTTCGCTCACTACGCAAGGGTGTGTGGGGCTTTCTTGAGAGCTTAAAGGAGGACCTCTTTATTGTTCCACTGTCTGGGTCTCGAAGAGCAAGAAGTCTTTGAGCATCTTCCGGAGTTGTCAGGTGACGAAGTTGCTGATCTGAATGAATATGAGATTTGGTTAAGAAAACTTGACTTGCATTATCTTCCCAAGCTTAGTACAGTCCTTGAGCCCTATCACTTTGGAAAGAGAATGCAATGACAAGGAGAGACTGTAGAGCAACATATAACTGACTTACGCAGATTAGCCTCCACATGTGGGTTTGGAAGTTCTAACGAAGAGGTTTAAGGGTGCATGTTGGAAAAGGCCAAAGAAACCATGTGGCAAAAAGATAATTAATCTCTGCATGAAGTCTTGACAATAGCTATAACTCACGAACACTCGAAGGCTTGTTTGGAAATTATTCGTAGGGATGAGTCGCACACTAACAAGGAAAATGACATCATTTCTGTTAAGATTGTGCGGGAAAAATCAGTAGGTGAGAAGTCCAACATGAGAAAAACAACTCAAGACAAAGCAGATGCAAGTAGCAAAAATGTCAGAACCTTTTCTAGGAAATCTTCAGTGTTGTTAAGTGGAAGCAAGTAGGTGCATCCTCTGAAGTTGAGAGGAAGATTGGTGGGGAGTGCCCATGCCAGCCACATGGGCATCTCAAGGACCTAAGAGAGAATCAGAGAAAGTTATCGGTGGCCGGCAATGGACTTAATGGTAGAGAGAGATGTAAGAGACTGTGTTGAATGCATGCAGGATGACAAAGTATTGAAATGGAGAACTCAGCCCATGGTAATAAGGGAACATGCTTCTGGACGGTGGAATGATATTGCCTTGGATATCCCTGGGCCTTTTAGAGTCAAGTCATGTGATAGGTATGTCCTGGTATGCGTGAATATGTACTCTTGGTGGCCGGAAATTAAGGTGGTGAAGTCTACTGAGTCAAAGTATGTTATTTCTTTTCTTGAGGAGTTGTTTGAGAGAGAAAGCTTTGAGGATAGCATACTAACAGACAAAGTAGTGCAACTTACCTCTGGGGTAATTGAAGATCTTTTGAGGATGGCAGGGATTAAGCATAAGAAAACTGCACTTTATCATCCCAAATTCAAAAGAGTAGTGGACGCTTTATTAAAGTATTGAAAGAAAGCTTGCAACAGCCTTTGGTGAGTGGTGTGAATTAGAAGGAAGGAATGAAAAAAAAAGTAAGAGGCTACATTCTGCCATGGTAGTGTCACCTCTTTGTTTGTTTAGAGGAGGAGTGCCCGCTTGTGGAACAGCTCCTACTTGGGTGAATGAGAAAAGGAGGGAGGTAGACATGAATGCAGGAGAGATAGGAAAATGGAGAGAGGGAGAGAAAGGAAAGAAATTGGAATCCAAAGAACTCCATGACAAAAAGAAAGCTGTAATGGAAACTTTTGTATGAATGGGAGACTGGATTCAAATAAAATCTCCAAGATAGGAGGGAAGAGTGTTGAAGTTCAGTCAACCGATCAGAATGAAAAAATTGTTTAAAATGTGGTAAAGACTGAGGATAATAAAATTTGGAATCTCGGCAGGGTGGCTAAGTATGGCTCTGCAGTGTGTGACACTTTCCTTTCACAGGACAAAGATGCAATTGCGGATCTCAAGCACAAACCACAACGTGTGAAGAGGAGACCGACTCGCCTATAGGACTATGTCTAACTTGGTTCAAGTCTCTGGTGATGTCATGTCTCTTGTACCTTTTCTTTGAGTTTAGTCCTATGTTTACTTAATTTATTTCTTAGTTTCATTTGGTAATTCAATCTTTGGGTATAGATATATTTTGTTTTCTTTGTTTTGTTAATATGTAAAATGAGGGAGGTGATGTGGTATCTGGATATATGACCTGATAAAGGTTCTGTTGCCATGTGATGATGCGCTGGGCTGTATCCAGCACATCATCACTATAATGTATGGGGGTTCTACGAGCAACAGTTGAGGGCAAAAGCTGGGAGCTGGGTGCCTCTTGCTGTGGCTGGGATCTCATTCCCTGGATACCTAATAAAGAAGTTGAAACGGTTCTTCTGGATGTTGGAGTACTTTTAATAGTGCACTCTGGTGATTTCTCTGACACTGAGCCCGACAAGTTTCATTGGCGCCAACCAAGCAGCTAAAGCCGGTAACACACATTTCTTAGGTGCTAAAAAGAACTATTCACACAAGACATATCCCCAGTGCAAAACGTGGAGCAACAGTGGCTCCGAATGTGTAGTGCGTTCTCTGAAGTCAAATGGGGTTCATGCTCCAGTTTTCTGTGACTGCAACTCACATACACATCTACGCTGTTGGCACAGTGACCTTCAGTGTTCTTTGCTCGAGTTTGAGGCCTACCGTTTACAAGGAAGTTATATGAGCAGAACTCAACTTCTGAGAGAGCATCCATTTAAGTAAATGAAACATAATTTCATCTGAAACTACATTTTATGGACAAATGTTGGAGGGTGTAAAGAAAAAAACAAAATGGAGTGGATGAGAGGTAGAGAGGGGGTCAAGCAACAACAATATGGAGTGGGATGGGAGAGTGGCGGGGGTCAAGGAACAAAAACATGGAGAGGAACAGGAAGGTAGTGAGGGCATCAAGCAACAATAACATGGAGCTGGATGGCAGGGTGGAAGAGTGTCAAGCAACAACACAGAGCAGGGTGGGAGGGTTGATGGGGGTCAAGCAACAACACGAAGCAGGACAGGGCAAGCATTATACAAAGTGGGATGAGAAGGCAAGCAACAAACAACTTGGGATGGCAGGGCAAGCAACAAGCAATGGGAGATGGGGCAAGGAATAGATAACATGGGATGGGGCAAGGAATAGATAACATGGGATGGGTGCAAGCAACAACGTGGGACCAGGGGGCAAGCACAAAACAACGTGGGAGATGGGGCAAGGAATAGATAACATGGGATGGGGCAAGGAATAGATAACATGGGATGGGAAGCAAGAAACAACGTGGGACCAGGGGGCAAGCACAAAACAACGTGGGACCAGGGGGCAATCAACAACACGGGATGGAAAGCTGGGTGGGGCAAGCAACAAACTGGGATTGGAGGGTGGGTGGGGCAAGCAACAGGGAGCACAACAGAAGGTGGGTGGTGGCAAGCACCAACACAGAGAACAACTGAGGGTGGGCGGGAGAAAGCAACAACACGGAGCATAATTATGTCATTTTAGTATAGGTGAATTTAGGTGTTTTTTTAATTTTCTAAACCTTCATTTTTTTATTATTAGTATAACTCCACCTTAACCTTTGTTTTTTTAGCGACTTTCTAAGTCAGTAAGGTAGTAAATTTTAATCTGACTATCTTACTTATGTATAACTCCCCTTTAACTTTTGTTTTTTTCAGATTTAACAAGCTATGGAAATGCTAAATGTTGGGCCTATAACTGAAAGTGACTATTCAGTCACTGGTGAGTTAAGACACTCAATAACTCATCGTACCTGCAATCGATCACTCATCCTTGCACTCATGCATCCATTCATCCATCCCTTGCCTCTTTCTATTGTGCACACACTCACCCATTCAAAATAAAGCACATGCACCAACTCAACAAGTGTATTCAAAATAAATTTAAAGAACAAAAGTAGAAAGAAGCAAAAATACATAAATGTGTTAGGCATGTGCTCGCAATAAACAATAACTAAGCTATGAAACACAAGAGCTGATAGTCATTGTGGAATGGTATTGTGCATAGTGTATCACTGTTTTAAAGTTCCATCATGGCCACCATGTTTAGAAGCAACCTGTGGGCCATCTTGGAACAGTAAAACAATGATACACTATACCATTCAGTAAACATTGCACGGGGAGACCATTACAGAAAAGTAATGTGCACAAGTTATTATTGTATTGTATTGAAGTTGCTTGTAAAGATGGAGGCCATCTTGGAAAAGTAGAACAATACTACACTATGGATAATACCATTCCAAGATTGCTAGTTGGTCTAGAAGCAGTAGCAATGCAGAATGCAGCTTTAACACACTGAAGATAAAATGAGTCGTAAGGAGAAGCAAATAAATTAAAAGGGACCTGTAAGAAACTGGGTTATTAGTTGAAGGGGTTAAGAACACACCTCAAGCAATAATCACAGTCCTTGTCAGGGTGAACCCTCAAAGTCACTGAATTAATTTGAGCTCAACACCATAGTTGCTATGGCACTACGCAGATAGGCTTAACTTAGGTCAATATGATAAGTATTTATGCAGTACTAAAACAGTAATAAAGTTGAAATGCAAAACAATAAAAATCCAAACATTAGAAAAATGTAAAAAAGAAAATGACAGCAAAATGGCAAAAATCTGATAAGAGGAACCAGAGATATGAATTTGTAAACTTTTATGTAAAAATAGCACCAAGAAGCACAAAGAGCCAATGATAGACAATGGTTGCGGTAGAACAGAACCTAGGTGCAATTCAACACTGACAGAGCATGGTTGGGTACTCTAAGGTTTGTCCTAATCAAACATTTTACTTTCTGATTTGAGTCTTTTAAATCCCAATCCACCACAGAAGTACATTTCTAAAGCCCCTTGAGACCTTAGGGGAGGCACTTAGAGACTCACAGGGCTGCGGGCAGAGATCTAGTTCAGGTACAGTTGCCACTTGTTAGTCAGGCAGTTGTAGAAAAAGGCATACTGTAGCTTGTTGTGTCCCTGTAATTTTAACAGGAGGTCAGACTTATGACTCCTAGTGTCCACTTCTTTATCCTTGGGATAGGGAGAACGGGCCTCTAGGATCTTCTCGTGTCTCAGGCAGCAGGTCCAGTGCTCTTCTGATCTTTCACAGGTTAAGAGTATTCTGAAGTGGGGGCCTCGAGGGCCTATATTAATGCCTAGCACGAGCAAGAGGGTGGGAATGTCCCCTCAGGACAGCCTAACCAATGGTCATTTTCAAGATAACTGAAGTCCTTAGCCACACTAAACTTGGGATCTAAGGCCTGGGGGGGGATGCAGAACATTTACGATTGTAATCCTAGTGTCCTCCCATATCTAATATTAAAAACAAGTTTTAGGCAGTCCCTGTGTCTCCATCAAATGCAAAGACAGAAGTCTGGTAGAGCAAAGCTGAGCTTTCAGCAACCAGACAGAGGATACACACACAGCCAACCTGTCAAACAGCTCTTGACACTCCAGTAGGATCTGTCTTGACACTCCAGTAGGATCTGACACTGTGATGCCAACAAGAGGCCCACTGTGATGGAGGTCAGTCTAACTGGGGGAGAGGGGGGGGGGCAAAGAATGATAAAGGCCTGGGTGTCACCTATATCTGCTTGTGACAGGATAGGCCTCTTTGATGGTAATAAAGTCCTTCGGACACGCCTACAGGCCATCCAGTTAAAGGCACAACAACACTTCCCCACGCTCACAGCTTTTTGTCTTTGTCCTGGGTGCAATTCACACCTCATTGATGCGTATAGAAATGCTAATTACTGGCTGGCAGAAGATGGAGAAAAAAAATGAAGATTTAGCTTACAGGAACTTCAAGCAGGTCAAAAGATATTTTTTAAAAGTCATCTTTCCAACATATTTATTACAAATCTGATTTCATCAGTGAATTGGGCTTATAATAATTTATTCAAAAGCCCAAAAATTGGATTTGTATCTGTTTCCAAGGTGAAGATAGCATTTATTAAAAGTAATATTTTATAAAAATGCTTTCCAATAAAACAGCTAACCCTGCTACAGTAAAAATAACTTTGGGGGCTTTTTCACTGTAAGGATATGTTGAACATTCAACTTTTATTTTAAAACACCATGTACTCCTTACGGGAAATAAGGCTTACTTAAGGGTAACCTATTACTTTTGTGAAAGGAAGGCTTAGGCCTGTCAAAAGGGGTTATTTTGACAGTTTGAAATTGCAGTTTTAAACCTGCACAGCTAGGCTATAATGGTAGGCCTGGAGACATGGCTTACAATGCCACTGCACTGGATGGAACAATGAGTGCTGCAGTCAACCGATAGCATTTAATTTACATGCCTGGGTACACTTGGTACCATATACCAGGCTCTTATGAGTAAATTAAATGTTCCTATCAGGAGTATACCAATTTTTTCACGTTGAAAGGTGGAGCACAAGTACTTTACAACTGGTTATCAGAGATTAGGTGCACAGAGTTCTACAGCCAGCAAAAATAGGGTTCAGCAAAAAAATACGAGGTGACTCTGCAGAATGGGCATTTTCAACAGGATCTATGCAACAGGAAAATGGAAAACTAAAGAACTTGCCCACCAGCCTGGCACTGAAGCACATTCATTTTCAGACAGATGTTGTGAGAAGTTGGTCTGGTATATGCTGTCCACTAATTAAAGTGGGCACCTTGCACCAGTCCAAACAACCCTTATGGTGATTTAAGAGGTCAAAGAAAACCTTAGAAAGCTATCCAAGTGGTAGCTGTGGAGAGCAGCCTTCAGGCTTAGTCTTGTTAAGCAGCTTGTTTTACCAGAATGCAACCTTATAGTATTGGTTAAATGAAAGGAGAACCACACAGTAGTTATAAAAATATGCATTTATTGATATAACACTATCTAGTATGACACAGTATCTCCTACATGGAGCTAATCACAAAGCACACAATACTTAAGCACAGAAATGACAGTAAATAGCACTAATACACAGTGGGTCCCGGGGGGGTACTAAACCATATACTAAATAAGTGATATAAGAGCCACGACTCGCGTCAAGACAGTGTTGAGAGGACGTAGAATCACTGGGACCCCAAGGAACCACCCAAGGTGAGTAGATAGGGACCCCACGGAGGACGGGTGCAGTGTGGGAACACGACCGCATGCTCCGTACAATTCTACGGGAAAGTCGCGGTTGAAGTTTTAGAGCTTAAGGACCCTTCACAGTGGACTTCGAAGAAACCCCGTGGAAGTTAGGCGGTTGGAGAGTCACCCCACCCATGGATACCAAGGTACCCAAGTTATCTATCCCAGGGAAGCCGGGTGCATAGGTCTGAATTAGCATCGGAAACCGCCGTGGAACATAATGGAGGACTTCAAAGAAGAGCCGCTGCTGGAAGGAAGAAAAGTGTCCGTTGGAATCCAAAGGTGGATTCTTGTCAAGAAGTACATGAAAGCAGAGGGGACAGAGTCTGGGTCACTTGGGAGTTACCAGAGGCTTGGTAGACGAATACCCACCGATGTCGGGTGCTTCAGGTTGGTTGATGGAGTCCTTGACTCTGCAGCTGCGGCGACCAGGAGACGTTGAGGATGACCAGGAGCCGGATGCGAGCTGTCCCAAGAAGGATGTCGAGTGCTATGGGGAAGGTGTCCGGCGGGAGCACCAACAAGCCTTGGCAACAGCAACGGCAACCCACGCAGAAGTTCAAGGTTGTGTACGGTTCGGACCAGCAAGGTCCAGGAGACTCACCAAACACAGGGTAGTCAGGGTGAGCCTGGAGCAACCAGGGGAGCCCAAGAAAAGCAGAGTTGACCCTCAAGTGGACCCACAGGCCGGAGGCACAGGAGTCGCAAGAGGACCTCGAGCGATTTCACAAAACAACAGCCCACGGAGCACTCAGTGCAAGGAGGTCGAAATTCTTTGTAGGAAATGGTGCCAGTGGTTGGGGCTACTCGTAGCCCAATGCACTTGTTTGGGAAACGCCAAGAAGCATCTGCACTTTCAAATGTACGCAGTGCACAGGGATTCGTGTATTGAAGCCCCCACGAGGGATTCTGACCTCAAACTTGTTGAGAGGGCAGCTCGGACCTCGAGGGACATAGAAACCCAACTCCTGTGTTGCTGAAGCCTTCGGAGTCCGTAGGAGCTCAGGATCAGCAGACCGGACAGCAGTGCTGTGGTGCCTGCGGATGCAGGGGAGTGACTCCTTCACGCCAAGGGAGATATCTTCGGTTGTCCTTGAGGCTCCACAGGTCCTGCACGGATCCTGCATGGTGCACGGGCACAGACGATGCTTCAGACAGAGAGGGTCAAGAAGTCGGGCCCAAACGAAGTCCAGAGTGTCCAGACGGTCAAAGTGCAGTGGTTTCTGGTTCATAATCTTGTCCACGTCGAATCTAAGGTCCTACAGCCAGGTAAGCCCTTAAGTACCCAAAGAAGAGGGTTGGCAAGATTCAGGGGATCCTCCCAGGGAAGGGTCTGGACAGTGGGGAGGTTACTACCATGTCCTTTGTCCAGTTTTGTGCCAGAGCGGGAGCCAACGGCTCCCAGGACTGGTTTGAACTGGACTATGCACAGGGACACCAAATGTGCCCCTCATGCAGACTTTCAGTCGCTGGCAAGCGCACCCACCCAGCCCTAATACACTAAATCCTGTCTGGGAGTTGGTCACACCTCCCCGTGACACGATGCCTATTGTTCTGCCTTCCCCTGCACGAGCTTGGCTCAGCAGCAGGAGGGCAGAAATGTGTCTCTGGTCAGAAGCAACCATTTTGTGCTGTCCGGGACTAGAAGGCTGGTACCAGGAACACCAGGGACCCCACGAAGTTCGCTTCTGAGGGGTGGTATCATACCTCCCACAGCAGTTACCGGTGTGGGGGTATGATTCCAACATGTTTGACACCCAACACAATAGGGTTTGTTTCAGCCATTTTAGAGTTGGTCATCACGCAGTCACATAATGCCACTCCATATGTCGTAAATGGCTGCTTCACTAACAACCCAGGAGAATGGACTCCGTAGGCTGCAGGGGTGTCCTGCTCATGCAGTGGCACCCTCTCACTTAGAACCAAGCACCCTGCCTTCAGGATTGTTAAGGCCTGCTATTGCGGTGACTTATAGGTTTTAAGTGCTGTGACCCTTTGATATAGTAAACCTATATCTTAAGTAAGTGGTGCATGCACCAACTTACACAGGCTGCAATGGCAGACCTGTAGTTCCATTTTGCATGGCCCCTCATGGGTGGCATAATACATGCTTCAGCCCTTGGGAGGCCTCTGGGGTACCTATGCCCTGGGTACATGTGTACTATATACTAGGGACTGACAAGGGTACCCCAGTATCCAATCTGGAGTGTACCTAAGTACATGACATAACAGTTTAAGGAGAAAGCAGATAGACTGGGATCCTGAATAGCAGGATCCCAGTCAGACTAGTCAAAAACAGTACCACATTCAGCAAAAAGTGGGGGTAACCATAAGAAGCAGATCCTACTTTCCTACAGATGTGCACATCTGATCTGGCGTAATGCGGTAATTCACACAGCAATAGAGCCAGCGGCTGAAGTTTGCTGACCGATTGCCCCTTGCTATAAGCTGTTATAAGCAGAAACAGAATGTAAATTATATTTAAGCGGACCAATGGCTGAATAACGCGCATTCAAAGCATATATATATATATATATATATATATATATATATATATATATATATATATATATATATATATATATATATATATATATCTACTGGCGGTCTTCAGTAGATAGTTATAGTTAGGACCTATTTTCCATAGGAAATCCGCAACATTCTATTTGAAATAACTTTGGCGCCGGTTGACGAATCTTCGCGAAATTTTGAAACTTGTTGGGGCGCTCCGGTCCGCTCCTATCCTGAAAGTCTCAGGGTGATTCGTCAAGCGAGGGCCGAGAAAAAGGGGGGTCCCAAAACGTGTTTTCCCCATGCAATTTTCCATAGGAACCTTTAGTCGCAGCTACAGCACGAACTGCTGAACGGAATTACACCAAATTTGGCAAAAAGGTAGCCCTTGGTTCAGAGTCGTGCCTTTTGCTTAAATGGTGTAAATCCGTTCAGTAGTTCCTGAGAAAATCAAAAGTAAAATCACATATATATCTATGGCCGCGTAGGGTCCGCGTACCCTCCCGATCACGAGCTGTATGGTAATTGGCTGTCAACACTCCAAATCAGGAAGTGTTGGCAGCCATCTTGTTCCTCGGTAGAACCGAGGAACAAGAAAGCAGTAAAACAACTGCGCAAAACGCAAAAAGGCGGCAGAGTAGAAACACCCTGACCCCTACGCCTGCTCAGGGGGTCCTACAAGGACCGGCAAAAAACGCGCTGGGTGCGCGGATACTGCCGATAAAAAAAAAACGAAGCGTGATTAATTGGCCCCTGGGTGGGCCAATTCCCGGGGGCATGCGGGGGTTTATTAATAATTATATGGGGGGCCTCTAACGCCCCCCCAAGCCCCGGGGACCGCCACCCCCCGGGGCTTTAAACAAAATGGTGCGGAAGGGCTCTCAGCCCTCCCGCAGCCCCGGGGACCACCACCCCCCCGGGGCTTCTTTTTTTTAAATTAAAATTAGTTGTGTGGGGGCTCCAGGCCCCCACACGCCCGGGACCGCCACCTCCCGGGGCACTAAATCGTTAAATATGGGGGTCCGTTAAGGACCCCAGAGCCCCGGGACCACCACTTCCCGGGGCTTTCAACATGTTGGGAGGGGGTCGCGCGGCCCCCTCCTGGAGCCCTTGATGGCCCTGGGGACCACCACCCCCAGGGCCGGCTCCTGCAGTGTCCCGGGTGCCTACCCCGGGACACTGCTGTTTGCAATCACAGGACGGGAGCCTCGCGGCTCCCGTCCTGTCATAGCAAACTGCTTTGAATTTTGGAAGAGAGAGCAAGAAACCTGCTCTCTCTTCCAAAATTCAAAGCAAATTGCTTTTCCACACGGGGAGCTGCATCTTAGCAGCTCCCCATGTGGAAAAGCAATGTCGGCTCCCAAGGGACGCGGGGAGCCGGCGGGACCGTGGGGGGATTGGGGACCCCCCCACGGTCCTCAACGGAGAGGGCCAGCCCCGGGGATGGGGTCCCCGGGGCAAGTAGTGGCCCAGGAGGGGGCCACGCAGCCCCCTCCCCATTTTTTTAAAAAGGGCAAAGCCGGCCCCGGGGGATGGGGTCCCCGGGGCCTTAAATGGCCTGAGGAGGGGGGCCAAGCAACCCCCCTCCAAATATTTTAAAAATAAAAAAAAAGAGGGCATGCCCCGGGGGATGGTGTCCCCGGGGCCAATAGAGGCCCAAGGAAGGGGGGCCACACGGCCCCCTTCCCGTTTTTAAATTTTTTTTTTAAAATGCGCAGGTCCCGGGGGATGGGGTCCCCGGGGCCAAAAGTGGCAGAGGGAAGGGGAGCCACGCAGCCCCCCTCCCATACAAAAAAAAAAGTAAAAAAGACCGGCATCGTGCCGGAGGCCCCGCCCCCTCGCTGCAGCAGTCTGCAAACACGCCCCTGGCGCGTTTGCAGATGTGGAACGAACTCCCCTTGAATACTGGGGGTGCCTGGGGCCAACTAGCCCACCAGGAACCTCCAGTATGCGCCAGGGAGCTGCGTTGCTGAGAGGTGTACAGAGGCCACGCCCCTTTTTACACCTCTCTGCAACGCAGCTCTGTGGCGCTTTTGGGAGGTCCCTGGTGGGCTACTTGGACTCCACTGACCCTCAGGATTCAAGGGGAGTTAATCCCCCAACTTAAAACGCGCCACGGGGCGCGTTTGCACAGTGGTGAAGGGAGGGGGCGGGGCTTCAGGTGGCATGTGTGCAAACAGGCCCTGTGGCGTGTTTTAAGTTCAGGAATTAATTCCTCTTCAATCCTGAGGGTCCCTGGGGCCAACTAGCCCACCAGGTACCTCCAAGTAAGCGCCACGGAGCTGCGTTGCAGAGTGTTGTAAAAAGGGGCGTGGCCTCTGAACACCTCTCTGCAACGCAGATCTCTGGCGCATACTGGAGGTATCTGGTGGGCTAGTTGGCCCCTAGGGACCCTCGGGATTGAGGAGGAATTAATTCTCCAACTTAAAACGCGCCACAGGGCGTGTTTGCAGACATGTCACCTCAGGCCCCACCCCTTCCTTCACCATTGTGCAAATATTCCTCTAAAATCAGCCGAACTACGAATTCCGATTTACTCACCTGTTATCAGGAGAGACCTCAGTGCTGCATCTTTGAGCCCAGTACTGATCCTGAAAAGTAATTCTAACCGTACTTACCAGTAACTTGAATTTCCTTCCATAGGCTAACATTGACTGGTTTCATTTGGAAATTCTTCTAAGTGTGGAGTTTTGGAACTTTATAATATTCCTCTAAAATCAGCCGAACTACGAATTCCGATTTGCTCACCTGTTATCAGGAGAGAACCCAGTGCTGCATCTTTCAGCCCAGTACTGGTCCTGAAAAGTAATTTTAACCGTACTTACCAGTAACTTGAATTTCCTTCCATAGGATATCATTGCCTGCTTTTTGCTGAAAAAGTTTCTAAGTGTCGATTTTTGAAACATACAAATATTCCTCTAAAATCAGCAGAACTACGAATTCCGATTTGCTCACCTGTTATCAGGAGAGAACCCAGGGCTGCATCTTTTAGCCCAGCACTGACCCTGAAAAGTAATTCTAACCGTACTTACCAGTAACTTGTATTTCCTTCCATAGGAATCCATTGTCTGGTTTTCAGCAGAAAAGTTTCAAAGTGTCGATTTTCACAAACTACAAATATTCCTTAAAAATCGCCTGTATGACTTAAACGCATTCTTTCAACTGTTTACAGGAGATGCACCAGTGCTGGATCCAGGATCCACCACTCAGTAAGAAAAAGTAACGATAACACTACTTACCTGCTAAGTGAATTTCCTCCCATAGGATAACATTGGTGATTCTATGTGAAAAAGTTTCTAAGTGTCAACTTTTAAAATACAATAATATTCCTTAAAAATCACTACTGTAACCAAAACGCTTTTACTCAACTGTTTACAGGAGATGTCCCAGGACTGAATCTAGGATCCAGTCCTGTGGTTAGAAAAGTAATCCATAAAGTAACTAATTGCATTTAACTAGAAATTCACATTGAGCTCAATGTTGCATTGTGTTTGAAATTGTGTTGCCCATTGCTTGCAACAACTGTAACTACTGTACTTAAAAGTCTATTGCCTATTTGCAAAGTATTTAAACTAAAGTAATTCATTCTGAGAAAGTATATTTTGTAATGTAATGTATAATGTAATTACAATGTAATTTAAAAAATAAAATATCTAAAAATAAATAGTTTAAAAAAATGTAGTAAATCAGTATCAAAAAAATAAATATAACAATTAATACATTTAAAAATTGTCATTTACAAAACCTTTGAAATTCACTGAAAAAACCATAGGTTTCAGACATGTTATAGTTAGGAATTAGCATTTAAAAAACCTTTGAAATTCACTGAAAAAACCATAGGTTTCAGGCACGTTATAGTTAGAAATTAGCATTTAAAAACCTTTGAAATTCACTGAAAAACCATAGGTTTTAGGGACCGTTATTGTTAGTTGGACATTGCACTCGTACAAAACCTGTGAAATTCCCCGTTATAGTTAGTTCAGCTAACTATAACTCGCGCCCGCAATGCACTGCTGATGACGTCACATATTACATCACTCATGACATGGTCAGTGACATCACTGATGACATCACTGATGACATCTCAAATGACATCACTGATGACATCACTGATGACATCATCCACGTGATAATCTGATGCACCTCCTCACACCCTAATATAACCTTTGATACACCCACTCTAAATTACAGACTGCCATTCGCAAAACCATAGACACTCCAACACCAATAACTACATACCCACTCACTGATTCTTAGGTCTACACACACATCCACTCACTCACCCGTACAGTCACTCATACTTACGGTCACTCAGTACTAGGACTATCATATGCACTCATACTCCTATATAGACACTCAAACACCGCCACTCATCCATAGAGGTACTCACACACCTAGTCAGTCATGCAAATAATTAAACACACTGCCATTTACTCACCTATAAAGTTATACACACACCAGCTCACTTACTCATACAAATACTAGCACATTCTTACGCTCTTATACAATCACTGATACAAGCACACACTCATCCATACAGTCACTCTCACAATCACACACTCTCGCTTATAGCTATTTATATACTCCAACACACATATATACTGCCTTTCACATATGTAGTTACTCACACATGTACCACTGGGACATACATTCACTCACTAACACACTGTTACACACACTTACCCACCCATACAGTCTATCACAGATGCACTCTTGAAACCATCCACCCAGGGAATCACCCACTCACACATCTATGCACAGAGTCGCACACACCCCACCCACACAAACACTCAGGCACCCATACAGATACTCAGACAACCAATCAATAACTCATATAGACACTCATGTAGCTATTCACAAACCCATGCAGCCACTTACACAGCAACAGACAGACGGATACAGACATTCACCCAGTTTAGTCACTAACCCATGCATTCAGTAAGATACGTTTAATCACTCACTTATAGAGTTAGTCACGCACCTACTAAATCAGCCATACAGACACTTATACACCAACTCATTCTTCAATACGCCTTTCCCTATATCTATTAAAAATATTTAAACTTTACAGAAACACACAGTCACTGGATGATGTCATTTGAGATGTCATCAGTGATGTCATCAGTGATGTCACTGACCAAGTCATGAGTGATGTAATATGTGACGTCATCAGCAGTGCATTGCGGGGCGCGAGTTATAGTTAGCTGAACTAACTATAACGGGGAATTTCACGGGTTTTGTACGAGTGCAATGTCCAACTAACTATAACTGTCCCTAAAACCTATGGTTTTTTCAGTGAATTTGTAAGGTTTTTAAATGCTAATTTCTAACTATAACGTGCCTGAAACCTATGGTTTTTTCAGTGAATATATATATATATATGCTTCTTTTTATGAATTTTCATGATTACAAGAGATTGGTAAACAGTTAAAGTTGTCAGACCAGACCTAAGAGGTACTTTAATACACACACACTGCTAGATAAAAGCACAGATATGTACAAAGAAATACACAACCCCTCTTAAAAGGGTTTACCAAGCAAGGGTTATCACAAAGCAATTTTCTACCCCTAGGGTTTGGGAGAAGCCATAAACAACAGCAAACCACTCGTACACTATGGAAATCTACGAGACTGCATACAACAAAATACTTGTTGACAAGCCCTAACACGGTTATAACAATCCACGCTTGGAGGCCTATTGGCTTCAGCATTTTCTTTTCACAATACAGAAGTCAGCCTACTGCCTTTGTTGTAACTTTTCATACCACACAGATTAGACCTATGGCTTTTGACATAAAATTTCTCAATAAACCAATCCGGTATATAGCCTTTATCTTTCGAATTGCACCATAACCAACTCAGGCCCTACTGCATTGAACATAAGCTTTCCCGCAAGGCAACCATTAGGCATATGTCATACAATTACAAATTTGTACAAAGGTTCAGATGGCAAACCAATACACAACTCCTTTTAAAAGGGCCTAGAAGATTTATTATAGAGCACATTTTCTACGCCAAGGGTTTGTGGCGGGGGAACCAACATCAAAACCCCTGCCTATTGCGGTAATCTGTAAGATTCAATGCAACACAGTAGCTCGCTACAGGCTATAACAGTGCTATAACATTCTACCCTTATAGGCTTACTGCATTTGTCTTAACGTTTCATTATAAGCCGATCAGTCCTATGGCATTGGACATAACTTCTCCCATAGAAGCAATTATAACCACAGCCTTTTCAATAGTTTGTCGCCATAACCAACTCAGGCCTTCCATATTGGGCATTAGCTTTTAAACATGACAAAGTGCAATACAAGCTGTCTTTTTGAGTGGAATTACACACATCCTGCTCAAGCACAAACTTGTAGAGAACCTTAGACAGACCCGACGCCCCTTCGCCAGCACTGCTTCATAAAGCCCCTTTTCAGGTGACTGCTTAAGGTTTGGTGACAGCTGCACTGTGAAGTAAGACCTAAAAAGGACAACACAGAGAGGCCTGGAAAGCAGAAGAATACAGAATGGGGCAGCTTTATTGAGTTTTGGTGCAGCGCAGAGCAACCAAAGTTGCTTATAAAGGGTTTGGCAAGAAGATATGCCTTAGACAGGTAGGTACAGTTGTTCCATAAGTAGTAGATTCTGAGGATTGGGTATTTTTAAGGAGGAGAGAGAGGGCGCTCTTTACTAGTTAGGCGTAGCCGGGGAAAGATCTGATTAGTGAGGATTTTTTTCTCATTGGATGTGGAGTTATCACGCCTACACACATAAGTGGCAGTTGTCTTAACTCTAGTTATTACAGGCTTATCTGCAGAAGCAGCAACCGGAGAATTACTTCTTATACTCTACATACAATGGTACATCCCAACGTCATAATTTCAAAAACCTGTTCCTTACTCTAATCATTCCATTTTCAATCCGGCTCCTTTCTGCTAAAAAACAAAACATTCATCCCCATTTATGTGAACCTTCACGGAGCCAGATACGTATCCTTATATTTACTTAATCTTCTGTTGGTCACAATTGTGCCATTTGCAAAGGTCTGTTTTATTTTACCCACGTTTATTCTGGTGATTTTTTTTCTCCAATGCTGACAGTTGACAATCCACATTCTATTCTTCTGCATCCTTTTATATCCCTTTTCATTTACATCCTACGCTACTTAAAATGTAGTCACTTTATTTTGTTATCCTCTGCTACTCTATGACATACTCCAAAGGTAAAATAATATTTGTAATTAAGAGCTTGCTGTACGAAATTTCCATTCACAAGAAGTGGTAGCAAACTATGCACCGACTTTTTGTGAATGGGTAAGAATTTTGTGAACTGACATAGATATGGATAGGTCAGCCGACCGCCATGTATGTGATCGCATTTAAATAATATCAACTTTTTTTTTTTAATGCAACCTGATTTACTCAAAGGGAATGGAGCTGCATTTAAAAAGAAAAGTTTATTTTTTTGCAGTGGTCCCGTGATTCTTGAGGGCTCTATTGCAAAACGTCTCTTTCATGTTCTTGAAGTTTCCGGTGCCTTAGACCCTCCCAGTCTGGCTTTCCCCAATGCAGACTACTGGGTCAGTCTTCCTTGCTGCCCTTGATGACCTAAGAATGGAGGAAGATAATGGCACTGTAAGTGACTCTGGCTCTTCTTGCTCCATCAGTGACACTGTAGACCACTCCATCCTTCTGGAAGGGCTAGAAGTTGCAGGGATGACCAACTCAGTGCTCTCCTAGCTTAGTTTGTTGCTTCCCAACCATTTTGAGTCAGTCTCTCTTGTGTCCTTCTCTTCTACCCCTTCTCCTCAGGAAAGCGAAGTCTGCCAGAGGTCCTTCATATAAACTCACATTTTGTTTAGAGTCGCTGGCAAGACTTTTCTACTCCAAAGGGCTTAGCTTCTACACATAAGCTGAAAAAACCCAGCTCATTATTAGTCAGGACGGAGATCTGCTGTTGCTAATGGTCTTCCACTAATGTATGATGCAGGTCTGGGAGTGGATGGACAGTCGTTGGTTCAAGGTTAATGCAAACAAAGCAAAGGTGTTGGTGGTAGGTGTCCACCACTCCCCTCAGCAGGACTATTACTAGCTGAAATCCTATGCCAATGAAAACAGTCCATAACCACTGAACCCACCTTCAATCTGTGATATACCTGGCACATAGATTATTAGCAATAGTATACATCTCAAACTTTGAACTTCATTACTTGAGGAAGGTTATTCCCTTTCTCATTATGTGTGGCAACCATCTATCTTTGCCATTGTCTGTGGATCAAAGTTTGATTATTCTAAAAAAGTGTTTATCTGAGCATTCTCAATTTTATGATCAATCATCTTCCACACCGACAAAACCAACCCACCCCTCTAGATTTGGGCACCATTCAGTTCTCCCACATGTCATATTCTTATGGCTATTCACTGCCTCTTTTTAAAGGGAAACGGTATTTACAATGTGGACGGATCCACGCGTTCCGTTACCACGCTTGCCTTTACCACACATATGCCTTTACCATATGCGTGGTAAAGGCAGTCAGCGCTCTAGATTCAGAGTGGATGGACGGGGAGAATGGAAGGGACAGGAAGGGTCGGGACGCAGCTTGTTAAGCAGGGCTGGGTTTTAGGACTTAGAGCAGGGGTGGTCCGGTAGTTTTTAGGGCCGGGGATCAGTTTAAGGTCTCATGGCGGGAGGCTGGGGTGTTCTTAGGACTGGGTTCAGGTAGTTTTTAAGGTTGGGGCCAGGTATTAGGGCTCAGGGCGTGGGGGGGTATGTGGGGGTCAGGCAGTTTTTGGGGCTGAGGGATGGTTTTAGGGTGGGGTACTTTTTAGGGCTGGGATTTAGGGCTCAGGGCGGGGGTTGGGGTAGTTTTTAGGGTGGGTCGTTTGCTGGGCTGGGGGACTGGTTTTAGTGCTGGGGGGGCTGAGATAAAATCTTTACCATACATATGCCTTTACCAATCATACGTGAACAACAAAATTCGCTTAAAAGCCATGCGTGGTAAAGAAGCAGTCGTAGTAAAGACAGCGTTGTTAAGGCATGCGTTATATTCGCTTGCGTGGTTCCGTCATACAACAATTTTTAAAGGACCACATTGCCTCTGAAGTCTTATGCATCATTCATCACCCTGTTTAAGATCTGCTCCCACTGCTATTTAGAAGTACCTTTCCACATATGTGCTGGGCAATCTCTTTAAATCCTCTTCTGTGCTTCTTCTGACCACACCTACATTTAAATGGACGTCTCTATGCTGGCATTCTCTTTCTAGTTTGGATCTTCATTTGGAAAAGCCGCTCCCATTTTCTTCATTGCATCCTATCCCTTCTGACTATTCTTTATCTCTAAAAAAGGACATTTTATTTCCATGGCGTGAAATCTATTTAGGCATACGGAAAATGTCACACAACATAACGCAACATCAGTATGCCGCAGCTCGAATACTACTAGCCATTCCAAAATCACAATCAGCGTGCCCAGCCAGCTCTCACTACGCTTCACAGGCTGCCAATAAGCAGCCGGATCCAATTGAGAACACTGTGCATTGCACATCGCGCAAGATATAAAGCAGGCCTGTGCATCCTTCATCACCACATCAACGCCTAACAAGCCAACAGAGGTCTTAGCTCAAACAAGCTAGGTCTTCTCGCTGTGTCCAAAATTAAGAGAAACAGAGGCGGAGGTCGCTCGTTTGCTTACTTCGCCCCTAAACTTTGGAACTCTTTACCCATCAGTCTCAGACTAAATGACAATCTCTAAGTGTCAGAAAGCATCTTAAAACTCATGTGTTTGCTTGAACACTCACTACTCAAGTTAAGACTTTTAGCGTTGAGAAGGTCGTCTCGGGTAGCCATGCACTCAACAAAAACCGTTGACCCAACCTAATTCAAATACAACAAGCATTGGCATAGCCAATAGGTCTCGCCTTTGGGGCCTTATAAGTGTTTAGCCAGAGCTATTGACTTTGCCAATGTCTTCAAGCTGTGCTGTAGAGAAGTGTGGCTGCTGTGCAGCATGCTGAAAAGTTATAATAAAAAGTGTCAGAAGCATTTTTGTTACTTTATATATGACCAAGAAGGCATTATGTAAAACTGAACGACCATATTAAAAAAGTATTTACAATAAAAATGTCCTCAGTTTTCTTTTGTTCTTGCAATGCTGGCAACTTGTTTCTGCCTATTGCAATGGTTGTTTGTTAAAGCTTTTTTTTTTGAGGGGCATAAACAATCGGAGGGTGAAGGTTGGGAACTAGTACCTGTATTATAACACTAGCAGCGGCCAGACGCTAGGGGAGAATCAACAGATGCCAGATTCCGAGAGCAGGCTGAGGTGGTGCTGAGTGATGCTGAGGTGGTGGTGGTGGTGACTGTTGCGGAGACGATGCTGAGGTGATGCTGAATGATACTCAGGTCTTGCTGAGTGATACTGCTGTGGTGCTGAGTGATGCTGTGGTGGTGCTGAGTGATGCTGTGGTGGTGCTGAGTGATATTGTCTTGGCGCTGAGTGATGCTGTGGTGGTGCTGAGTGATGCTGTGGTGGCCCTGAGTGATGCTGTGGTGCCCCTGAGTGATGCTGTGGTGGCCCTGAGTGATGCTGTAGTGGCCATGAGTGATGCTGTGGTGGCCCTGAGTGATGCTGTGGTGGCGCCGAGTGATGCTGTGGTGGCGCCGAGTGATGCTGTGGTGGCGCCGAGTGATGCTGTGGTGGCGCCGAGCGATGCTGTGGTGGCGCTGAGCGATGCTGTGGTGGCGCTGAGCGATGCTGTGGTGGCGCTGAGCGATGCTGTGGTGGCGCTGAGTGATGTTGTGGTGCTGCTGAGTGATGCTGTTGTGGCGCTAGGTGATGCTGTGGTTTTGCTGAGTAATGCTGTGGTTGCACTGAGTGATGCTGTGGTTGCACTGAGCGATGCTGTGATGGCGTTGAGTGATGCTGTGGTTGCGCTGAGTGATGCTGTGGTTGCGCTGAGTGATGCTGTGGTGTTGCCGAGTGAGAGATAGAGAAGATATAATGCCCAATTAGAGAGGGTGGTGAGAGAGAAAGAGAGAGAAAGGGTGTACATAGAATAAAGAGTGGAGCGGGATAGAGAGAGAGAAAGAAGGGGAGAGAGAGTGAATGAAGGAGTTTGAAAGAGAAACAGATAAAGGGGTGAGAGAGAATGAAAGGCTAAAAAAGATAGAGAGGGGAGAGTTAATTAAGTAGAGAGAGATGGTGTAAATCCGTTCAGTAGTTCCTGAGAAAATCAAAAGTAAAAGTACATATATATCTATGGGCGCGTCGGATACGCGTACCCTCAGCGCACCCTGCGCGCACCGTCCCGATCACGAGCTGCATGCTAATTGGCTGTCAGCTGGCTGTCAACATTCCGATTCAGGAAGTGTTGGCAGCCATTTTGTCCCTCGGTAGAACCGAGGACAGAAACAAGTGCGCAAAGCGCAAAAGGGGCAGGGTAGAAACACCTGACTCCTAGGTCTGCTCAGGGGTCCCACAAGGACCCCCTGGGCAGAAAAATATATTTTTTTTTTTTTAATTTTCGGGATGCGTATCCCGCCGAGAAAAAAAGAAACAAGTGCGCAAAACGCACAAAGGGGGCAGGGTAGAAACACCCTAACCCCTAGGCCTGCTCAGGGGTCCCACAAGGACCCCTGGGCGAAAAAAGCATTTTTTTAAAAAAAATCGGCAGGATGCGCTCAGGGTGCGCGAATCCTGCCGATGAAAATCGAAGCGCGGTCTCCCGCGCTCGATGTACTGGCCCCGGGTGGGCCAAGTCCCGGGGCATGCTGGGGGGGTTAATTTTATGTGTGGGGGCCTCTAGGGCCTCCAAGCCCCGGGACCGCCACCCCCGGGGCTTTATGCATAATGGTGCGGGAGGGCTCTGAGCCCTCCCGCAGCCCCGGGGACCACCACCTCCCGGGGCTTCTTTTTTTAAATGAAAACCTGTGTGGGGGCTCCAGCCCCCCACACGCCCGGGACCGCCACCTCCCGGGGCACTAAACATTTAAATATGGGGGTCCGTTACGGACCCCAGAGCCCCAGGGACCACCACCTCCCCGGGGCTATGCACACGATGGGAGGGGGCCGCGCGGCCCCCTCCTGGAGCCTGTGGTGGCCCTGGGGACCGCCACCCCCAGGGCCGGCTCCTGCAGTGTTCCGGGGTGCCTACCCCGGGACACTGCTGTTTGTAATGACAGGACGGGAGCCTCGCGGCTCCCGTCCTGTCATTGCAAACTTGCTTTGGATATTGGAAGAGAGAGCAGGAAACCTGCTCTCTCTTCCAATATCCAAAGCTGATTGCTTTCCACATGGGGAGCAGCATGTTAGCTGCTCCCCATGTGTAAGCAATGCCGGCTCCCGTAGGACACGGGGAGCCGGCGGGACTGTGGGGGTTTGGGGACCCCCACAGTCCCCAACGAGAGGGCCAGCCCCGGGGGATGGGGTCCCCGGGGCAAGTAGTGGCTCGGGAGGGGGGCCACGCGGCCCCCTCCCCAAAGTTTTGAAAAATTATAAAAAATAAAAAAAGGGTATGGCCGGCCCGGGGATGGGGTCCCGGGCCTTAAAATGGCCAGAGGAGGGGGCCACGCAGCCCCCTCAAAATATTAAAAATAAAAATAGAGGCCATGCCCCGGGAGATGGGGTCCCCGGGGCCAATACAGGCCCGGGGAAGGGGGCCACGCGGCCCCCTTCCCGTTTTTTTTTTTTTTTTAATTTAAAAAAGGGGTAAGGCCCTGGGGGATGGGGTCCCCAGGGCCCAAAAACAGAAAAAAGGAAGGGGGCCACACAGCCCCCTTCAGGGACAAAAAAAAAAAACGATCGGGCCCGCAGGCCCCGCCCCTTCCTTCACCACTCTGCAAACGCGCCCCTGGCGCGCTTGCAGAGGGGGAACGATCCCCTTGAATACTGGGGGTCCCTGGGGCCAACTAGCCCACCAGGAACCTCCAGTATGCGCCAGGGGCTGCCTTGCAGAGAGGTGTACACAGGCCACGCCCCTTTTACACCTCTCTGCAACGCAGCTCTGTGGCGCTTTTGGAGGTATATGGTGGGCTAGTTGGACTCCGGGGACCCTCAGGATTCAAGGGGACTTAATCCCCCAACTTAAAACGCGCCACGGGGCGCGTTTGCACAGTGGTGAAGGGAGGGGCGGGGCTTCAGGTGACATGTGTGCAAACAGGCCCCGTGGCGCGTTTTAAGATGGGGAATTAAATCCCCTTCAATGCTGAGGGTCCCTCGGGGCCAACTAGCCCAACAGGTACATCCAGAAAGCGCCACAGAGCTGCGTTGCAGAGAGGTGTAAAAGGGGTGTGGCCTCTCTACACGTCTCTGCAACGCAGCCCCTGGCGCATATTGGAGGTTCCTGGTGGGCTAGTTGGCCCCTAGGGACCCTCAGGATTCAAGGGGACTTAATCCCCCAACTTAAAACGCGCCACGGGCGCGTTTACACAGATGTAACCTCAGGCCCCGCCCCCTCCCTTCACCATTGTGCAAATATTCCTCTAAAATCAGCCGAAATACGAATTCCGATTTACTCACCTGTTATCAGGAGAGACCTCAGTGCTGTATCTTTCAGCCCAGTACTGGTCCTGAAAAGTAATTCTAACCATACTTACCAGTAACTTGAATTTCCTTCCATAGGCTAACATTGACTGGTTTCACTTGGAAATTCTTCTAAGTGTGGAGTTTTGGAACTTTAAAATATTCCTCTAAAATCAGCCGAAATACGAATTTTGATTTACTCACCTGTTATCAGGAGAGATCTCAGTGCTGTATCTTTCAGCCCAGTACTGGTCCTGAAAAGTAATTTTAACCGTACTTACCAGTAACTTGAATTTCCTTCCATAGGCTAACATTGACTGGTTTCACTTGGAAATTCTTCTAAGTGTGGAGTTTTGGAACTTTAAAATATTCCTCTAAAATCAGCCGAAATACGAATTCCGATTTACTCACCTGTTATCAGGAGAGACCTCAGTGCTGCATCTTTCAGCCCAGTACTGATCCTCAAAAGTAATTTTAACCGTACTTACCAGTAACTTAAATTTCCTTCCATAGGATATCATTGCCTGCTTTTTGCTGAAAAAGTTTCTAAGTGTTGATTTTTGAAACATACAAATATTCCTCTAAAATCAGCCGAAATACGAATTCCGATTTACTCACCTGTTATCAGGAGAGACCTCAGTGCTGCATCTTTCAGCCCAGTACTGATCCTCAAAAGTAATTTTAACCGTACTTACCGGTAACTTGAATTTCCTTCATAGGCTAAGATTGACTGGTTTTCAGCAAAAAAGTTTCAAAGTGTTGATTTTCACAAACTACAAATATTCCTTAAAAATCGCCTGTATGACTTAAACGCATTTTTTCAACTGTTTACAGGAGATCCACCAGTGCTGGATCCAGGATCCAACACTGAGTAAGAAAAAGTAACGATAACAGTTTTTACCTGCTAAGTGAATTTCCTTCCATAGGATAACATTGGTGATTCTATGAGAAAAAGTTTCTAAGTGTCAACTTTTAAAATACAATAATATTCCTTAAAAATCACGACTGTAACCAAAACGCTTTTACTCAACTGTTTACAGGAGATGTACCAGGACTGAATCTAGGATCCAGTCCTGTGGTTACAAAAGTAATCCATAAAGTAACTAATTGCATTTAACTAGAAATTCACATTGAGCTGAATGTTGCATTGTGTTTGAAAATGTGTTGCCCATTGCAACAACTGTAACTACTGTACTTAAAAGTCTATTGCCTATCTGCAAAGTATTTAAACTAAAGTAATTCATTCTGAGAAAGTATTTTTTGTAATGTAATGTATAATGTAATTACAATGTAATTTAAAAAATAAAATATGTAAAAAAAATTGTTTCTAAAAATGTAGTAAATCAGTATGAAAAAAATTAATATAACAATTAATACATTTAAAAATTGTCATTTACAAAACCTTTGAAATTCACTGAAAAACCGTAGGTTTCAGGCACGTTATAGTTAGAAATTAGCATTTAAAAACCTTTGAAATTCACTGAAAAAACCATAGGTTTCACACACGTTATAGTTACAAATTAGCATTTAAAAACCTTTGAAATTCACTGAAAAAACCATAGGTTTCAGACACGTTCTAGTTACAAATTAGCATTTAAAAAACCTTTGAAATTCACTGAAAAAACCATAGGTTTTAGGGACAGTTTTAGTTACTTGGACATTGCACTCGTACAAAACCCGTGAAATTCCCCGTTATAGTTAGTTCAGCTAACTATAACTCGCGCCCCTGCAATGCACTGCTGATGACGTCACATATTACATCACTCATGACATGGTCAGTGACATCACTGATGACATCACTGATGACATCTCAAATGACATCACTGATGACATCACTGATGACATCATCCATGTGATAATTTCATGCATCTTCTCACACCCTAATATAACCTTTGATATACCCACTCTAAATTACAGACTGCCATTCTCAAAACCATAGACACTCCAACACCAAAAACTACATACCCACTCACTGATTATTAGGTCTACACACACATTTACTCTCTCACCAGTACAATCACTCATACTTATGGTCACTCAGTACAGGACTATCATATGCACTCATACACCTATATACACACTCACACACCTCCACTCATCCATAGAGGTACTCACACACCTAGTCAGTCATGCAAATAATTAATCACACTCCCATTTACTTACCTATACAGTTGTACACACACCAGCTCACTTACTCATACAAATACTAGCACATTCTTACGCTCTTACACAATCACTGATACAAGCACACACTCATCCATACAGCCACTCTCACAATCACACACTCTCACTTATAGCCATTTATATACTCCAACACACATATATACTGCCTTTCACATATGTAGTTACTCACACATGTACCACTGAGATATACATTTACTCACTAACACAGCCATACACACACTCACCCACCCATACAGTCCATCACAGATGCACTCTTGAAAACATGCACCCAGTGAATCACCCACTCACACATCTATGCACAGAGTCACACACACCCCACCCACACAAACACTCAGGCACCCATACAGATACTCAAACAACAAATCAATAACCCATATAGACACTCATGTAGCTATTCGCAAACCCATGCAGCCGCTTACACACCAACAGACAGACAGATACAGACATTCACACAGTTTAGTCATTAACCCATGCATTCAGTAAGATACGTTTAATCACTCACTCATAGAGTCAGTCACGCACCTACTAAATCATCCATTCAGACACTTATACACCCACTCATTCTTCAATATGCCTTTCCCTATATATATTAAACATATTTAAACTTTACAGAAACACACAGTCACTGGATGATGTCATCAGTGATGTCATCAGTGATGTCATTTGAGATGTCATCAGTGATGTCATCAGTGATGTCACTGACCATGTCATGAGTGATGTAATATGTGACGTCATCAGCAGTGCATTGCAGGGCGCGAGTTATAGTTAGCTGAACTAACTATAACGGGGGAATTTCACGGGTTTTGTACGAGTGCAATGTCCAAGTAACTAAAACTGTCCCTAAAACCTATGGTTTTTTCAGTGACATATATATATATATACACACACACACACACACACACACTATGCAGACCACTATAGGATCCTCCAAATAAGAACTTTCAAATGTGTGCATTCATTTCTGTCCTATCATTGCATAGATTAAAACACGGTGTCTCTACAGAAGTTATGCATTGTATGCTTTATAATAAATAAAGCGTTATAATATTCTGGCTGTTTGCAAACTGTATAGTTAGCATTACATTTTATTAAAAGAGCAGAAATTAATTAAATACAATGTCCCTCCTAAAAACTAGCTATTCCAGACTTTCTTCTGGCCATAAATTAAGTTTGACTTTAATACTCTAATGGTGCTTTTATAATCGGGGCCAGACTAGAAATTAAATTAGCCCAGGCTAAAATATTAACCATCCCCACACTGCAACATGCTGAGATTAGAATGTGGAAATAGGGACTTTCATGTTTGGGTCACGGCAGTCCATTCAACTCTAAAAGAAACCTACTGCCTACTGGGAAAATGCCATATGGCCAGTCTGGCTCTGACCACAGTATAGAAAGTCTCAGGCTTTTTCTAATGTCATATACATGCTTGCTATCCATGGGTTGTGAATGTCCTCCTTTATTAGCTTTTTTTTTACGTTAGGACAAAAATTGGGTTCCTTTTATAAAATGCTGCTACTTTAGTCAGACTCTGGCCTGTAGGAGCTTTAAACCATTTGTTCAGTGAGTCCTGCAGTAATGCTCTGCATATCTGATAAATACTACAAAGGAAATCTGTCTAGTCAAATAATCTTATTCAACTGCAAATAGCGTGATCCGTTCAAAAAGGAAATTGGATTCTTGGCAAATCCTTCCACGTTTGAAACTTAAAGCAGATGAACTCAAACTTACCCTCTACAGAGAGTGTAAACTGAGAACCTCCCTCATATAATTATGACACGCGTTCTGCTGCAGTTAAGCAACTGTTACCGCGTGCAATATGCGTGTTGACTGTAAACACCACATACTTGTGTGTTCCTTATTTCAACATTCATTTAAAGAAAATTTGTAGTACATTCGCTCTGTAAACGGTGAATAAAAAAATAAGCAGTATCGCGTAAGAGTAAACGGACAGATTAAAATAGGTTTTTTGCTTACTGGCACCTTACTAACATCAGCAACATGAATCTGTGAATCTACATCTACTCTAGTGGTTAATTTGTGCCTTCGGCTGGTATTAATGCACACCACAACTCATCTTACGTCTTGGGGGCTCATTTTTTGTTTCATAAGACTTGTAGAGTGAAAACATGAAAAAGCCAGGATTGAAAACAACCTGCAAGAGTGGGATGGACAGGAAATGCAGGGTGGTGAAAATAAGAGGCATGAGGTGGAATCAAGTCTATGAAGCCTTGGTATTTGGCCACACAGCCTCTTGGAAAAACCTTGCGCCCTTGTACTTTTTTTTATTTTTACAAGTAAGACTTCAAGAACAAAGTTGTGTTTAATGGAAAATGTAAATACTGTGATCATCCAGCTCCAAACACCTATTTCAGCAAATAATGCATCCAGTTGAACAGGTAGTTTGTAATCTGTTGCCTCATCGTGGATCAATCAAAGGCTCAGTGAAAGGTCTCTCTGGGGCTCTGACATAATAACCTTACATATCTAATTGTAAACACAACACATTAAGAGTGACTTTCACACGTGTCAACAAAATACTATTTGCTGGTTAGTTGAAACAACAAAAGGATTGTAAAGAAAAGTAGGGCCTGATTTAGAGTTTGGCGGACAGATCACTCCGTCTCAAATGTGTTCGATATCCCATCCATCCAGTGCCACAGGATCTAATGCACTTGTAATAAGGCGGACGGGATCTCCCTCATGTTTTTTTGCAGGGTAGTCTGTCCTGCAAACTCTAAATCAGGCCCTCAATAATTGAAATGCTAGATAGCCTTATTAACCTAACTGTTTACGAACAAATAAAGGCTGAAAATGAGGATGACAACTCAATTCCTATATTACAAAAAAGTAACAAGACCACAGTATGCACATATGCACTCATCTAGAGAGCTAAATGAACAAGCATTGGCATAGCCAATAGGTCTCGCCTTTGGGACCTTATAAGTGTTTAGCCATGCAACACTTGATGTTGTTGCACCAAGGATATTGTGCTGGATAACTAAACACTTATAAGGTCCCAAAGGCGAGACCTATTGGCTATGCCAATGCTTGTTCATTTTGAGTTTTCTTGCAGTTCGGCACTTTGGTAGTTTTTTGTTTCTTCGGTTAGAAATGTAAAACGGATTACGATAAAGTAGTTTTATGCAACACAGGGTCTAATCCAAGGGAACAACATGCACCCACTGCTTCCGGGTTAGGCAGACAAATAGACTGTTATTTGGAGTGTAGAGGCCCCCTCAAGTCCATGGGACTCGGTGCCACTGCACCTGCCGCTTCACTAATAATCGTTACGCCCCAGAGAACAAGATGGGTAAAGAGTGGTACTGCAACTGCAAGACGTACATTGCCCATAAATAAATCATTGACACCAGTTTCTTTGGGAAGCGTGGGACGGGTTATTAATACCTCAAAATACTCAATAATTCTGAGGATACTAAGAACCCTCCCGCAAACCACGATGCATTTTTAAATGTTCTACATCTCTCCAGAGGCCAGAGTTATGGGTGCCAGTGAGTGCACTTGTCGCTTACCCCTCACAACAAGGTACCAAAAGCCAGTAGAAGCACTGACCGCTCTTAAGAGGCATTCTTGTGACCCCCAGCAGGCTCATCCTGCCCTCCACTTGTGAGCATCAAAGATGTCTGGTTCAACAGATCTTGGCCTGAGGCAACCCAGTGCCTGGTGATACATTGCTATTGCTCGTGTCTATTACCAAAGCCATGAAGTCCTGGAAGAACAGGGCATGCGCTCTAATAGACAACAAAGGCAACAATATGCATAACAGAATTAAAGCAGAAACCTTGTACAACACTCACCAAGAGATGTGAACTCTGAGGGCAACCAACGACGTCAGATTAACCAGCAGCGGCAGCATGAACGTACAGTTGCCAGCAGGGGGGCGGGAGGGAGAGAGAGGGAAAGGGAAAGAGTGAGAAAGAGGGGGAGCGAGAGAGAGAAAGAGAGAGCGGGAGAGACAGAGAAAGCGAGAGGAGGGAGAGAGAGAGAGAGCGAGAGAGAGAGCGAAAGAGCCCGGGAGTGCTGCGTGCGTGCGCGCGCAGTCTGCTCATTTTCAAGCACTGCACTCGTGCTTGTGGCGCGCCCCTGCTCGCTCCCGCAAGGTGGATGCCGCCACAAGCACGAGCGTGTGCTTGAAAATGACCAGAGCGACGGCTAAAGGTCCTCCTACGCAGCACTTGCGCGCTGCGTAGGCGAGACCTAAAAAGAAAAACATAGTTCCCTAAATGTAAGCAGTAAAAGGCCACAAGTCATCCATTTATAAGATAGTAAAGCAGAAATGCTCCAGAGTTTGTACAAAGAAAGAATAGCAGGGAAAGCCATTGAATAAGAGGCAGGGAAATAAGATAGACAAGAAAATCGTCCAATTAAGAGCAAAAGCCTGACCCAGTGCCCACTATATGTCTATATTTTAATGTATGAGATACAACTGGTCTCGAAAGGAAACAGATACACCTGTCTTTAGGCAAGACTTAAAAAAAATATCCACTCATAAATATCCTCAGTAGCAATAGAAGACTATCACCAAAATAAAACAGATTTACAGATCTGTGAGGGGGCCTTCGTCTAGGCTGCAAAAATCCCTGCAGCCTATATAGGTTTTCTTTAAAAGCTGCACGCAACCCTGTTGGTTACTTATGATGTCCTACTCAAAAAGCTGCATTGCACTTTCAGATCTGTTATCTTAGGCATGCCTGCAGTGATAGATAATGCTATCCTGTTCCTGCAGTGAAACTTGGGTTTCCATTTAAAACAACTTCTCGAAGTGCATTGTTCTTCCAGCAAGTCAGTTTAACAAAAGACTCTTACAAAACAAAAGTAATTAGGTGGTTTAAACCACAGCCATATTGTTCAAGTTAAAAAAACACTGTATTTGCTCATGAGGTTGGTTTTCAAGCCTATGGACAAGGCACTGATTTTGCCAGAAATATAGTATGGTCCTGCTTAAGTGCTAGAAAACAATATGTACATTATAAATAGTGGTGCCTTATATTTGCCCCAAAAATATATTATGGTGCATTAGCTACTGAATAAAGACAGGTCCCTTTGTCAGATATAAACTATTAAAGCTGAAGAAGTAAGATGTCTACTATTTCGTTTGTGTAAAATATGTCTATGTCTACATTTTACAGCGCTGGATTTGGAAACATAACTCTACCCATCATAGATGGTCTTTCTGCACACTTTGTTGCTGGCTAAATTCATTAAACTAGGCAGTTTTCCACATTAATTAAGTTTTTAAAGGTTTAGTACAACCAGTCTAGATTAGTGCTGACTTTATTCTTATTTTCATTGCCTTCATACTTCCTGAGAAGCTGTTTCCGGTGGTTTGTTTTTATGCGTTTGCCTTCATTGTCCACAATGGACCAAGCCTGTTTTTACCCCTTAAGTGTTGATGATAGTTCAGACACTGCTCTTAAAATTAATTGTATTTTAAATTAGGTCGTCAATTCTCATTTTCGTTTGGAATCTGTATTTTATGGTTTTTACCAATCATTCCGTGTTAAATTCCATACTGTTGAATTTTCTTCAATATTCCTTTTCTGAAATCTGTAATTATGTTCAAGCAAATCTGTTTTTTCTCCCACCTTCAATGCTTTGTTTTGTTACCTGGTGTTTCTTTGTCAGAGTCTCTACTAGATACGGTTTTGCAGCACTCTTCCTTCTATCAAAGCATTCTTAAAGTAACACTGCTTCTACAATACCAATATTTATTTAGTTATGTATTTATTTATTTCACATCTTTATATTGTGCCTCTCTACTTCCTCCGACATCGGTGCATGTTACACAAGGAACAAGTAGAGAGATCTGCATCTCCTTAAATAAACGTAGAGAGGTGAAACGCAATACAAGTTACCTTATAGTTCTAAAAGGGGCTGTAATAAGAGATCGCATTATCGAAATGAAGAAATCGGTGGTAACTCCGCGGATCTGTAGTGTTTCACTTGGAGACTCCACCTGCTAAAATCAAGTGGTCACCTGCTGATAAGCCGGGGGAAATGAGCCTTTGCCAGGTAATTTCCAATGGGATCCTAATGGGAGAGGATGTAGCCTAATGGTTAGAGAGGTCGACCTCGAAGCTGAGGAACCGGGCTCGAGTCTCGGCAGGGACGCTCAACCTCCTGTGATTCTGAGCAAATAACTTAATCTCCCCGTGCCTAGCAAAATGAATGTGTCCGTCTGTAACGCAACTGGTGCTCATGTAAAGCGCTCTGATAGCTTCGTGTTGAGTTCGCGCTGGATATCATCCTCCTAACTGCAGTTACAGGTACCCCCTGCCCCCCCCCCCGTGGTCGATAATTCCGGGGTGGGGAATACCAGGGTTTTTAGTGGAGCAGTCAGTCGTAATGAATCCCACAATCGGTTTGTGCTTTTAGTAACTTTTCTTCACCCTGCTCGTTCTCTTACGTTCACTGAAATAATCTCGGAGGTGGTCTCTAAAACACACACATGCGGTCCCACCGTTGCCCGGTGTTTGTAACGCGGCCTTTTGGAGGTCTTCACGGACATGCTGCTCCGCACACTATTATTTTTCCGCAGAACCCTGGCTCCCGATCTATTAAACTCGTCATTCTGCTGAGCAAACACTTTTATAAATGTTCTCACGGGCGTCAGACTGTTCGTCACCTTCACGTGCAGGCCCCCCTCCTCCGTGCCCTTGCCGCGCGGCCCTCACACCCGCTCCGTCTTCATCATGGCGCGTGACAGGTGAGCGCGCTCCAGTCATCCACGAAGGTCTGCGCACTTCACCCAACCCCTTCCCGCTCGTCTTCTCTGCTCCATGGTTCCTGTGTGTGGCTTTCGAAGGATGGTGGCCGCCGTCCCGCTTCATATGCTCGCCCTGCACCCCTGATCCTACTGGACTAGTTTCTCCCCTTACTCACCAGTGCATTTGGCTGCTGTCTGGTGTCCTTCATTACTGGCCTATTATTAGATTCTTTCCCATGGGTCTTTCAACCGCACTTCTTTTCTCCTATATGGGAGAAAACACAATTGTTTAATGCAACCTTTTGTCCTATTACACAAGGCTCGTGGAGGCCCTTTTTCAAGTTGTACATTCCCAATGCTTTACTTTTTAAAGTGGTTTGGTTTCTGACCCTTACCAGCTTGCCTCAGCAGGAGCGATTCTATGAATAGTTGCTGACGTATTTTTTTTAAATTTTTTTTTTAACTGTAAAGTCCTTTGATCTAGATTCTACAGTACAACTTAAACACTATGTTAAGTTATGTACAGGATGGTTTACTCTAACATTGGGAAGCCCTTTTTGTACACGGAGCTCAAATGAAATGTTAAAAAGCGCAATATAAAGTGTAGCACACTTGAACTTTTCACCCTTCATTGATAGAATGAATATTTATTTAACACAAGGAAGTGGTTCACCCTGGTACATCAGATTATATAACCACATTGAGAGGTATGTATTAAAAACTATAGCTTTTAAAAAATAAACTTACAAACATTACAACCCCCTCACTCTGACGGCAAGCTCATTAATGAGCTAAGAGGGCAGTCAGTTGTCATGTGCACCCTGCAAGTGATATAGATTCTTATCATACACTGAGCAACATTACAGTGTACTAAATCAAGCACGAGGTGTTTGTACAGGCAACATTCTGAACTCACAATTTAAAGTGCTCTCATGTGTGATAATGATGAAAAAAGAAGGCCAGGTGAAATAAAATATTCGCCACCACTATGTGGGCATCTTTTTCTGTCTCCGATTTTCCATCAAAAGTTAATGCTTTGTCTTTCATTCTTGGCACTTGAGGTTAGAGAGTGTAGGCAGGCAGAAGCCACATGCAAGCTCGGCTTGTTCTGGCCTTGAGGGTCCAAGAAGACCTCAGCTGTTCCAGTTCCAGGAATCTGCTTCAAGCATGACTTGAGCTTTCAGAGGCTTACCCAAATCCGCAAACGAAGATAACATTACATTTCTGGTATATGTACCACCAATGATTGGCCCTTAGCCACTCTATTGTCTTCAATGGAGATCTCAACATTCCCAAGTTATAAAATATATTATAGTTCTTTACCTTGTGTCAGAAATTAATTATGAAAGTTGTAGTACTTTGTATGATCTTCATTTATTTTGCAATTCTAGTAGTATTTAAGCGCTTAGAAAGTTTAGAAATCATTTTACACGTTTCATGGTTTTTAATAATCACCAATGGGGATTGTTCTTTCAAAGTGGGTGTGTTGAACTTGGTGCCCTCTAATGCAAATGTGTTTATGCCAATATTTCCAGGTCCTATTTCATTCTGTTGTTGACACCCTGAAGATTTCGTTTGAGAGCAAAATGGCAAAGAATGTATATTATAATTATTTCCCATATCTGCAAAGTATTGGACATCTACTGTCCACTCCAAGTTTGCGGCCTTGGGATTGGGCGTTGCTGCAATAATGGTCCTGCTGGATCTATCAGTCACCCATGAATTGCTGGCCTCTCCCTCACCCTGAAACATCAGGAAAGGTGGTTGGTGTCCAATGTATGACAGAAAGTTGTATGCAGTACTTTCACTTAAAAAAGAAACAAATGGTTTGTCTAGCTCTTTATTTTTTTTACCCCTCAGAATGTGAACTGTGCTGTGTCCCAGGGGTTGATACTCTTTAATATCCTTATTTAAAATGTAGGTGCGTTTGTTAAAGAAATACAATACAGATGATCAGTTTAATACTAATGACAATAGGAAAGTGGTACAGATGGAGACAGCCTGGCAGAACCTCAGGGCTGCATTCAAAAGAGCAAGATGGCCATACATGATGAAAAAGAAGACGTTTTAGAGGTGGAAGCCACATTATTTGCTCTCCATTTGTTTAGCCAGAGTTGCTAGGCCCATCCTCCAACTGCCTCTCAAGCTGGGAATCCGGCTAGACAAAGATCTTGCCATGGCATGCACCTTACGAAAGTGGTAAAAGCATGCAACTATCATTTGTGCTACAAAGGAACATCTTGCCCTTCCTCAATATTTCAGCAATAGTGCCCCATGATTCTGGCCACTATACCAACAAGAGCTGATAATGTCAATGATTTGTATTTTGGATGCCAAGAGTGCCCAATTTCCGTCCTGCATACAGTAAGGAACCTGGCAGTGACAGTAGTTTGTGAACATAAACCGTGAATGTGCATGGCCCCAAAACATTTTGTGCCAGATCTAATTTGCTCAGCGCCCTTCTGCTTTCTACCTCCTGCTGTGATTTTTGGGGCACACAGTTGGATTCTGGATCCAGAGATTCTCACACATCCCTGTCGAAGGATGGATGAGGTGTGGTGTCCAAACACACAACACACCATACCATGAACTCATCCTTTCCAATGTACTATCTCCTTTAACAATGCCAAATACAGGCAAGAGCTACTTGTTTACATCCATGAATAAAGTACACCATGAACATATGGAGCTTCAAATGCTAGAGAAGTCTGTTGCCACTATAGTTGAAAGTTTTGAAGGAGAAAGTTTCTACAGCAAATCAAACAACAAATGCAACCTACAAACAACACATTTTAAAAGGACGTGGATTATACATAAAGCTTTACACCATCAGGGACCCAACTTCTATCTTACAAAACACTTACAATGGCCTCCCAAAACCTAATGGCCATTGTCCTGGTGAAGTACAAGAAGTTCATTGAAAGATAACTTCATCTACACGACTTATCTTTCTATTGCTTCCCACCACAGGTTGGAAGATAACTATTTAAAATGTCTATCTCCAGTTGCAACACAGGTTGAAACTCATCTTTTCACTAACCCTGGGCGTAGTTCGCGTAGTAGCGCTACACGTAGCTACGCTTAGTGCACTTCGCGAGCTACGCGTAGCACTACGCGAACTGCGTAGTGCGGTAGGAAATGCTGTTCGCAATGATTGCACTGTGCCGGAAGCTTGTCCGCACTGTGCAATCATTGCAAACGGCATCTTGCACAGTGCAAGCGGTCGGTTTCTGCCGCTCGAGTAGATTTGTACTCGAGCAGCAGTTTTCTCAACGCGGACTGGTAGTTTCTCATCGCGAGCGGTCGCAAGCATACGCGACCACTCGCAATGAGAAACCTGACCTCCCCACGTTGAAAATCTCGCCGGGAGGTTTATTTTCCATGCTCGCGATCGGCAACTTGATGTTGCTGATCGCGAACGAGGAAAAAGTCTCGCCGGGATGTCATTTTGCTCGCTCGCGGTCGCCAACTTGACGTTGAGGACCGCGAGCAAGCAAAAAATGCCCGCTACGCTACGCGTTTTTGCACTGTGCTACGTGCACTTCGCGTAGCGCGTAGTTGCGCAAACTACGCGAGCGTAGCGTAGTTTTCCGCCCAGGCCTACTTTTCACATCAGAATGGCTTAGGCGGCACCTATTATTCATTTTTAATGTATATTAAATTCACAACTGTTGTTGTGCTCATCTCTAAATTAGACAAACTGTGCCACCATGTGGTCATATGTGCTGGTGTTGACAATTAGCTGCCGGTGCCAAGCACCAGAAACCATCAGCTCAAATTTAGCTGCTCTATGCCAAACTCCGAAACCCTTTAAATTGCAAGTGGTGGGGTGAGAAATCATGGCTGGATGTAGTATTCATCACCTTGAAATTCAGTAATGCTGAACTTTGTGTCCCCCCCACCCACCGGTTTTAAGACATTTTTGTATGAGGGCAATCCTCTCCCTACTTTTACAAAGCAGAATAGTGCTGACTTGTTCCTTCTTTCGGAGAGTAGTGCCAATTCAAGAAAGAGAACATACATGACTCAGCCACTTAAACTGCAGTATCCTTCTTGAACGCCCACTCCTGTTTATATGTCAATCATCGCCTTACTATTACTTGCAAAAAGCTTGATGTGAGAGCATTCTTACTGAGGCCCAAGTGCACTTCAGAGAGATCATCGGTAGAGTAGATTAATACTTGATGCTTTATATCATTTTACCATTTGCTCAAAATATATACGGTTGAAGAGGGCACATTCATATAAAGCCATTATTGACTTCAAGCATGCACTTGCCTTAAATGATCAAGGGCTAGTATGGCCTTGTTTGAATAGTATAGCCTTGGAAGAATCATTGGCCCGGTCACCTACCGCTTTTTCTACTGATAACCAGCACAGGATAGGAAATTAACCACATGAGCAGTTAATGCAGGAATTTCGAGTCTGTCGAGGAGTCAAGCGTGGGTATTGGCACAACTGCGTTGTAATTTGTAAATTAGTGATCTTACAACTGTCCTTGAACCGTGGCATGGGACATCTAAGGGGGCTGGGAGAGGGAAGGATGTCCCAGTGCTGATATTTGCAGATGATTCCAACATTTGACTGCCTTATTGGGTTATTGCAAGATGAAGATAGAAAAACGAATTTTGAAAAAGTCTAAAACAATGGACTGAGGGAAGAGGAAATGTATTTTAGATTTACATTACCTGAATCCAGGCTTAAGCAAGATTAAACAGCTTTACACTACTTGAAAGTGAGATCTGCAAAGTTAGATTTTGGATCTCCCACATCAGGCTGTACGCTGCTGCAAGCAGCAGGTTGGGTGCTCAATAACAGAAAACCTGGTAGGGCACATGTGAAACAATCTCTGGAGGTCAGGCATGGTCACAGTTATATTGGCACCAGGTAAGTTCCTGTGCATGTTGGTATTTCCTTTGAGCCCACCATTCGTATATATGTGAGGGTTAAGCTGGGGATGAGCTGATGCCCGCATCACTTGTATTTTAGGTTTAGGTTGTGAGGTAACGAGACAGAGGTATATTTTTTTTTTAAATGCGGTTAGAAATGTGTAACATTTTCCCTGGGTGATCTTGGCTGAGCCACATACATGACTAAGTATATACTTTGCAATGTCATCCGTATAGGATTTCAATGACCCAATAAAAAGTCTGATCTACTCAAAAAGAAAGAAGCCTATATAGCCTAGAGGGGATTGCAGTCCAAGCTGCTGGTAGTGTTTTGCCTAGCTTACTTTCTTTACAACCCTGGTTGGATATATAAGCAACATGTAGCAAGAATCTGAAGATGAAATGTTTACACATGCAATTTTACCTAGGCCGAGTCGGACTAAGGTCGAAGGTGGTAGTGTAGCAGGGTAAATGTGACCATCAACTCTCCCACACGAGATTAAAATTTCAGGGAAATTGTAACCCATTTCATTTTATTTTGCCCCCTTGAAGAGAGTTTATGGATGATCTGGTTTAACACCAAACGGCAATGGTGATTCTGTGCTCGATGGTTGTTTGTAGTTTATACTGTGTCATATTAGGTGAATAAGGCATGCACTAGGGCCCATATTTACTAACACTTTGGTCTGCCACAAAGTGATCCAAAGTCACACCAAGCGGCACTAAGCAGCGTATTGGTATGTATTTCCTAGTGCAAAAAGGTATTTTACGGGTGACAATGCGCTTTACAAATACACATTACATAGCACTGGAAAGTCTCTTTTTATTACAAAAAGTGCTTTGCACTACTTGTGTCACTTTACGTTAAGGGGCAGGGGCGTTACTGCTTTATTTCTGCCTATTTTCGCTTTTTTCTTTATCCCTTATTTCCTCCCTTTACCTTTCCCCGCCGCTGCTGCCCCCGCGGCCCCTCCCCCAGCGCGACCGGCCAATCCAGCTCCCCTCCCCGCTCCCGCCTCCCAGCTGTCCAGCCCTCCCGACCCCTACTTAATGGCGGCCACTGCGGGGACAGGCGAGCAAGACCACTGACTCATTGTCAGTGAAATTGCTCTCCCACCCTCGCAGCTCCACCATTAAGTGAGGCCTGCCCCTGCCCCTGCACTCTCGAGTGTTGGTGATCGAGGCCCTCCTCCACCCGCAGGTTTCCCTGTGCCTCATCCCTGGTGGTCCAGTGGACCTCTGGCTCCTTCCTCTAACTCTGCTCTTTCACTCGTTTTTCTACCTTTTATCTTTCACCTTTCTGCACTTTTCTGCATCTCTGCTCTTTTGTGCCTTATTTCTGCTCATTTTCCCTTCCTCTCGCTCTGCCCTTTCACTTGTTTTCACTCGTTTTTCTACCCTCTTTTATCTTTCACCTTTCTGCACTTTTCTGCATCTCTGCTCTTTTGTGCCTTATTTCTGCTCATTTTCCCTTCCTCTGCCCTTTCACTCGTTTTTCTACCCTCTTTTATCTTTCACCTTTCTGCATCTCTGCTCTTTTGTGCTTTATTTCTGCCTATTTTCCCTTTTTTCTTTATCCCTTATTTCCTCCCTTTACCTTTCCCCGCCACTGCTGCCCCGCGGCTCCTCCCCCCAGCGCGACCGGCCCAATCCAGCTCCCCTCCCCGCTCCCGCCTCCCAGCTGTCCAGCCCTCCCCGACCCCTACTTAATGGCGGTAGGGCTGCGCGGCCGCGGGCTGCGAGCGTGCCGCTGGCGCGCCGAAGGCGCGTCAAAGGCAAGCCCGTCTGCGCCCGTCCGCGACCCGACCGTGACCAGCGCCAGGAACCCTGGACCTCCGCCCCGCCAACGCTACGACCCAGCAGCACTCCACGCACTCAACCCAGGCCGCAACTACAACTGCAAGCTAGCATCACTAGCCGACTCCCACGGACCCTTCAGCTGTCACCGCTGCCGGCACACCTGCAGCACCACCAAGAACGCGGATCCAGCACAACCCGCCCACAAGAACACAACCGAACCGAAGACCCTGCAATGCATCCTCCTCAACGTCCGATCCCTCCACAAACACGCCACAGAAATCTGGGACCTCCTCGACAGCACCACCCCGGACGTAGCGTTCTTCACCGAAACCTGGACCAACACCACCTCGGGACCGGCCATCGCCATCCCCCAAGGATACAAGATCTCCAGGAAGGACCGCCCCACCCGCCCAGGAGGAGGAATCGCCATCGTCCACAAATCCAGCCTCCGCCTGAGCACACTCCCTGATGAGCCCACAGAACTGATGGAACACCTTCACTTCAAGATACTGGCCAGCCCCACCGCCACCCTCTGAGGAACCCTCATCTACCGACCCCCTGGACCCCGCGGACCCTTCGCCAACTCCATCACGGACATTATCTCCCCGCAGGCCATCGCATCCACCAACTACACCCTGCTGGGAGACCTCAACTTCCACCTCGACAACCAACTGGACCCCAACACCACATCCCTCCTGGACAACCTCCACAACATTGGACTGCGCCAGATCGTGACCGAGCCCACGCACTCAGCAGGACACACCCTCGACCCCCTCTTCACTACAGGAAACTCCATCACCTTCAGCCACACCACCGAACTCCCATGGACCGACCATCGTTGCGTCCACTTCACCTTCAGAACACCCCCATCCACAGACACCAGCACCTGCTTCCACGAAGAAACTGGACCAAAATCACCGACGACCAGCTCACCTCCTCACTCAACAACTCCACCCCAACCATCGCGGAAAACGACGACCCCAACACCGCAGCCCGAACCCTGCATAGATGGATCTCGGACAGCACCAACACCATAGCCCCCTCAAGAAAAACAACAATACCCGCGCCAAGAAAGCCAGATGGTTTACCACCGAACTCGAGAGTCCAGAAGCACATGCCGCCGCCTCGAAAAGGCCTGGAGGAACACCAAATCCACAGAAGCCCACGACAACTTCAGAGCCGCCACCAACGCCCACCATCAACTCATCAGAGAAACGAGGAAAAAAGCGATTGAAGACAGAATCTCCACCCACGCGCACAACAGCAAGGAACTCTTCAGCATCATCAAGGAGTTCGCCCAACCCACTAGCGAGTCTACCGACATCCCTCCCTCACAAGACCTCTGCGACAAACTCAGCACCTTTTTCCACCACAAAATCAAGAGCATCTACGACAACTTCGACGAAGACAACCAACACACTGAACCCTCACCAACCACCCCTGACACCCGGAAACCAGCGATTGACGACTGGACAGCCCTCACCACCGAAGATACACTGAAGACAATGAAGTCAATCCACTCAGGGGCCCGCACGGACCCCTGCCCCCACCACATCTTCAACAGAGCCGCCGACACCATCGCACCCATGCTCCGCCACACCATCAACCGCTCCCTGGCGACCGCTTCGTTCCCCGACGACTGGAAACACGCCGAGGTCAACCCCCTCCTAAAGAAACCCTCAGCGGACCCCACCGACCTCAAAAACTACAGACCCATCTCCCTGCTCCCGTTCCCAGCGAAAGTCATCGAGAAAGCCATCAACAGCCAACTCGCCACATTCATTGAAGAACACAACATCCTCGACTCCTCCCAATGCAGCTTCAGAAAAACCACAGTACGGAAACCGCCCTCCTCGCCGCAACAGACTACATCCGCACCCTACTGGACAAAGGAGAAACAGTAGCCCTCATCCTCCTCGACCTATCAGCGGCGTTCGACACAGTCTCCCACCGCACCCTAATACGCAGACTCTACGACGCAGGAATCCAGGACAAGGCCCTCGACTGGATCCGCTCCTTCCTCTCCGGCAGGACGCAGCGGGTCAGACTCCCCCCTTTCCTCTCGGACCCCACACCTACCACCTGCAAAGTCCCCCAGGGCTCCTCCCTCAGCCCGACGCTCTTCAACGTCTACATGGCTCCACTCTCCCCCATCGTCAGAACCTACGGACTCAACATCGTGTCATACGCAGACGACACCCAGCTCATCCTCTCCCTATCCAACGAGCCCAACACCGCCAGACGCAACTTTCGAGAAGGCATGGAAGCCGTCGCCAAATGGATGAAAAACAGCTGCCTACAACTAAACACCAACAAAACAGAAGTACTCATCAAGGGCCCAAACCCCGATGCCTGGAGCGACACCTGGTAGCCCCCCACCTTCGGAAACCCGCCAACCCCCACGGACCACGCACGCAACCTGGGAATCATCCTGGACTCCGAGCTCAAAATGGACCGCCAGATCAACTCTGTCTCGTCTTCCTGCTTCCACACCCTCTGCCTCCTTCGTAAGACCTTCAAATGGATCCCCCTCGAACACCGAAAGACCGTCACTCACGCCCTGGTCACCAGCAGACTCGACTACGGCAACGCACTCTACGCCGGAATAAACAAAAACCTCACCCGCAAGCTACAGAACATCCAGAACGCCGCCGCAAGACTGGTCCTCAACCTGCCAAAACACTGCCACATCTCCCAGCACCTGCGCACACTCCACTGGCTCCCTGTCGAGGCGAGAATCACCTTCAAGATGCTCACCCACGCACACAAGGCCCTCCACGGCACCGGACCAGCATACCTGAACAGCCGACTCAAATTCCACGCACCCCAAAGGACCCTACGATCAGCCCAGCTCTCCTACGCCGTGGTCCCCCGCACCAGAAAGACCAGATCGGGAGGCCGCTCCTTCTCCTTCCTCGCGGCCAAAGCATGGAACGCACTTCCGCTCCACCTCAGACAGACAACATCGCTCCCCATCTTCGCAAGAAACCTCAAACCCTGTTTCTTCGACAGACCCCCTCCTTGATGGCTGGAACCTGCACCCCCCCCCCCCTAGCGCCTTGAGACCCTTACGGGTGAGTAGTCGCGCTTTAACAAACCCCTGATTGATTGATTACAGTGCACATATCCATTGTTTTTGATGTAAAGCCACAAACTAACCCATTCTTGAAGCTGGCTCTAACAAACAGAAATGTCTCAATTTCTTAAAAAACCCAAGCATTGCAGGTTTGCTGACGTTCACAGCACACACCGAGTGGTGGGATCTGTAGCGTCCTGCCAGCCGCAGGTACTCACCAAAAACCACACCACAGGTGGAGAGTAAATTTACACATCTTTATTCTGCTGCGTGTAAGTCAGACCTCAACATTCTAAGCCTGCCTTCAACTCATCTCTCCAACGCTTACGTCACCAACCTACGGTGTACAGTAGGAACCAAAAGAGTTCCAACATTCTTTTATTTACAAGACACTACATCTACCGCTTTGTTAAACTAAAAGTTACAACTTTTCAAAATAGATAAATAAGTAAGTAAATAAATACACAAAATAAATACATGAATAAATACACAGATAATCATAGATCTACAGGCAATTACAATTCTTCAATTAAGCGTTGTGGCGCCTGAATTACACGTACTGATCGGGTCGCTGGAAACCAGCAACTGGCAGTTGAAGTGTCAGTGATCTACACAGGTGAGGTGGAATTACCAGCAGACACAGAGTCATCAACAGTCTTTCGGGACCCAGCATCTGCATTGACAACGATGTTTGGTGAGTGATGGGCCATATGTAAAAAATGAGTAGAATCTCTGGTAAGGGGCTTTCCAAGACGCTGGGCAGTCACCATGTGTCCTTTAAGGCTTCAGCCTCAAAAGGAGCATCAGACTTTCTTTTTCTGTGTTGTCTGACAAGCACTCTATCTCCTCTTGTAAAGGTGACATCTTTTACATGACGTCGTCTGACAGAATATATTTTCATCTTATGTTTGCAACCAAAGTCTGTAGCATGAATGTCTTCCTCATTCTTGGATCTGAGGTTGGTCTATTGGGGCAGCTTGGTTGTCATGGCTTTTCCAAACAGAGTTGCAGTGCGGGGTCGAACAGTAAGCTCGAAGAGTAGTGTTCAAAACAACTTTGCAAGTCGAGCATCTCTAGTGCAGCACGCTGAACAGCTTTCTTTAGAGTACTCATGAACCGCTCTCCCAGACCACTGGCCTAGGGCCAAATAGGAATGCTTTTTTATGCTTTATATTGAGGTGATTTAGAAGGTCTTTGAATTCTCGACTATTAAAAGGTGGAACTGTTGTCAGATTTTAAGATTGTAGGTACAACCAAGGTTGCAACGATGCCATCTAATTTGTGAATAACATTATCATGTGTAGTGGATGAAAGATCTTCTACCAATGGAAAACAGGAGTATTCATCAACAATAACTAGAAGATGATGTCCATTCTCAAGAGGACCAAAAAAATCAACAGCAATTTTCTCCCAAGCATGATGTGGCAATTCTGACATGTTCAAAGGGTGCTGAATAAGTTGAGACAAAAGACAGTTGCATATGTGACAAGTCTTCAACTCTTTTTCTACCCTTTCGTCGAGATACAGAAATCAGACTTGATCACGGAGAGCTCTCTTAGTGGCAACTATTCCTCAATGCCCCTCATGGGCGACGTCAATCACTTGTTGTCAGAGATCCTCGGGAATAACAATTCGTGTACTTCACAGAATGAGGCCTTCTTGAGTCACTGAAAGTTAATCTCTTACATTTTTGAACTTCAAATACTCACTGTCATTAGTGAGGGGTCTAGAGTGCTGGTTCCATGATTGATGAGCAATAATGTCTTTTAACTTAAACATATCACTATCTTGGCTTGTGGCGGTGACAATTTGTTGTAAAGAAATGGCACATGGTGTGCTCGACTTCACAATAAAATTGATGTAAGCCTCCGCCATCTTAGATGGGGTACCAGGTCATTGTCATGGCACTCTTGAAAAATAATCAGTAGGATTCTGATCTTTCCCTGGACCATAAAGAATTGTGTAGCAGTATTCTTGTAACCTAAAACCCCAACATTCAATTCTAGGAGGCATTTTGGCTTTGGGATTGCAAAATATCATCAACAGTGCTTGATGATCAGTCACTACCATGAAGGGCTTTCCGTACAGATACACATGGAAATATTCGCAAGCCCAAACCAGTGCCAAACATTCTTTTTCAGGTTGCGAGTAAGCAAGTTCTGTTTGTGACAGGTTTTTACTGGTGTATGGCACGATATGTTTCCGGGCATTTGGCTGTCCGTTGTGCTGTGTAAGGATTACACCTAACATGACAGGGCTATTGTCAACTACAACCTCTGTATGAAGTTTGGTGTCAGAGTAGGCCATTTCAGTGACACTCTTAATAGCTTGCTTGATCTTTTTGAAGCTCTTCTCACATTCTTATGACCAATGAAAAGACGCATTCTTTTTTGTTAGTTCTCATAACGGTGCACAGACCATAGCAAAGTCTCGTATGTATCTAGAACAGTAACTGCCCATTCCAATAAATGATCATAACAAAGAAATGTCTTGTGGGGGATTTTCAGTAGACAACGCTTGTACTTTAGATGGATCAGGGTTCATGGCCCCATCAGAAAAGACAGGAAAAAAGAATTGCAAGCTTTTCTTGTGGAATTCACATTTGTCAGCATTCAGAGTTAAGCCTGCATCATTCAGAAAATGACATACTTGCATGAGAGCTTTGTCATGCTCTTTCTGTGTAGCTCCGAAAACCAATATATATTCACCATAGTTAAATGCATTTACTACAGGCTGTATGATACATCAAATGATGTCTTGAAAAAGTTCTGCAGCAGAGGATATACCAAAACTCAATGGCTTGTAGCGAAATAAACCAATATGTGTAGAAAAGGTTGCAATGTACCGGGATTTTTCTTCAAGCTCCAATTGGTGATATCCTTTATTTAGGTCCAGCCGAGAGAAGAACTTCGCACCATTCAATTGAGTTATAACATCAGCAGTGTCAGGACCCGGATGTGTCTCTCGCTCAATTGCCTTGTTGGCCGGACGCATGTCCACGCACATTTGTACAGCTCATTCGCTGTCTCTTTTAGGAATTATTACCATGGGAGAAATCCATGGTGTCGGACCAGTGGAGTGTTCAATGATGTCATGTTTAAGCAACAAATTAAGTTCCTTTTCAACAGCTTCTTGCAAGCGAAATGCAACTCATCTGTGCCTTTGAGCAACAGAATGAACATCCTCATTTTGGTGTAACTTTACTTTCATTGTTTTGAGTTTTTCTAACCCATGAAATAATGAAGGAAATTGACTTACAATTTCATGATGAGCATTCATATTGTAGTTCACTGAAATCAGTACTATATCAGCAGCAGTGTTGAAACTCAGCAGACAGACACTTGAAGCTGTTCCTTGAAGTAAATGAATAGGTGCATGTACCACAGGTTTCTATGTTTCATCGTGGCTACATATAAACCTTGAGTATTTAAGGGCGTTGAGGCAGCCCATGTGTATACTTTAGTCTGTGACATCATAAGTTGTGGTAACAGAGGTAATTCTTGATACCTCTCCTCAGGCATGATATTTATCAATGCACTGCTATTAATTATGAATGGTATCGAACACCTGTTTATCTTTAGAGTGATCTTCGGACAATGTTTGAATGTTTGTGGTGCTTTTACAGGTCAGTTTTTCTTCACCTTGGATTTTTCCTCACATTCGATCATTCCCACATGTGCATGCCCTTTTGAAGTAAACATCGGCCCTGTGTCTTGGCTTACTTTTCATGTTCATGACTGACGCGCTTTCAGAGCCTCCTGTCTCTATGTCAGTCGCTTGACGATCCGCACATTCTTCAGCATAAGCAGCCTTGAAGACTTGTTCTAAGCTCAGAGTTTCTTTGAGCAGTCATCTTCGAAAGGAATCTGACAGACATCCATTGATTACTCTTAGGTGGGTAGCTTCCTCATCATTAAATTCAGTAAATTTACAGTGTTTCACCAGAACATTCAGTCTTTCAACAAACATCGATGGCTTCACCTGGTCTCCGGCATTCTTGACTGAATATGTATCTTTCATAATCCACATTTTGCACTGGATTAAATTTCACATTCAAGGCAGTTTTGATTTGGTCATACGTCACTTCACCTATCTTTTTCATGACTTCTTTCACTCTTTCACCAGCCATGTTTCTCAGAATTTTTATGATCCTTTATTCATCATTTTCACCTATTGCATTGATTAAATCTTCAAAAGTTTCTATCCATGCAGTCCATCTATTGCCAATATTGTGTTTTTTGGCAGTATCAAATACAGTTGACGGTTTTAAGAATGCAGCAGCCATATATACATTGATGAACAGTAGTGGTGCCTCAGGCACTTCCTGTGGAACTTGATCAGACAGAGATACTCTAGCATCTTGTGATGTGCTGGCTTCGGGGTCACCCTCAATGACTTTTGGAGCTTGGATCTCTCCCTGGCTCTCCATCGGAGCTCTCTACTAATGCCAATCTGTGGAGTTGTTCTGGGCCCCTTATGCGGTGGCTTTGGTGGTAGGCCAATTTGGGGACAGCTTGGCACGCACAACTCAGATCCTCCTTCTGGGGCCTCTCCGCAGTACCTTGTTGCACAATGACTCATTAGTGGTTTTGGTAAGTAGATAAACCTTGTATTCTACTAGTCCATGAAAGCAGATAACGTTATGATATTTGGTCAGTGATGTGCTTAAATGTTTCTTCATAAACACTTAGGTTAATCTCTGGTTCATAGCACATGCATCCCTGTTTGACTTGTACTGAACTATGGCTGTGCACTGCATTCATAACCTGATTGCATCGCCTTTAGCATTCTTACTCCATATAGCGTATGACATTAATTTGTGATATGGCGCAGTACCTTTTTTTTGTGGCCGTGTCATTCATTTCCTGGCCACTGACATGTAGACTTTCAATGTCGTTTTCTTTATCTTTAAGTGTTTTATACAGGCTGGCATTGCGCTAAAACTCCACCGGTGAAAGCGTCGATTCTGCACTTTGACTGCAGCACACGTTGCACACACGAGCAGGTTGCTGGACCACGGCAAACTCTCTGAAATAGTGCTTTCAGTGCACAGGCTTTGTATCCCCTATCTCGTTGCCAGTTGTAGCTTCCTGCCAGCCCCAGCTACTCACCAATAACCACGCCACAGACGGAGAGAAAGTTTACACGTCTTTATTTCGCTGCATGTAAGTCAGAACTCCACATACTACCTGCCTTCAATTCATCTCTCCAAGCTTACGTCACAGGCCTACAGTGTACAGTGGGAACCAAAAGAGTTCCAGCGTTCTTTTATTTACAAGATACTACAGGATCCTATCATGTTTGTCTGAAGGTAAGAATATGTACTAAAACAGTATGCCCCAATTCAGTGAGGCTCTCTGGAGGTTGGTCCTCATATTAGGCACAAATTCCTTGCTGCACACAGGGGAAGTGGTGCTCAAGAGGTACATGTTATTTTTACCTTTATGCATACTACACAGTCACCAGAAGGAACCTTTTCCCAGAGCCAGCTGCATTATCAAGTGGTCCAGAAAGACCCATTTGCAAATTGACTTTGCGATTCAATCTTCTAAGAGCAGTCAAATGCTAGGAACACACAAACATACTCCATGGTCGGCGCAGAGACATCTGAATATCTGCTGCTTCTTTCTTGTCGCCTAAAAATGTGTTGGATAAGATAGAAGTGGATAAGGCTTAATGTTTCCAAGACCAAATTCACACTCTGTTTACCTCCATAAAATTGGCGTCTGTTTCAAACATTTTAGACAAGTTTTTCCCTTTTTTTCTTCTACAAAACCATCCAAATACAAAAATCTAGGAAAGATTTTCAGGTATCAGTTGATAAGAAGCTCACGTCGAAGCACACATCTTAACCATGGTTAAGGAAGCTTTTTTCCACCAATTAGTTGGGCTCTCATGTAGTTTGGTAGAGAGGAAGCGCTGCAGCGAATCAGCGGTGTTTGTGCCCTGCCAAACTTGCAGTTCCCCCAATCTTTTTAGAGTCGAAGAAGTACTTGTTTTTTGCCGGAGGAGTTTCTGGTGGTGTATACATTTGACCCGACGGCTCACTCACTACATGGCTATCAGGTCATTGTGATGGCCAGCCTGCCTTATTTAGGGTGGGGCAATTTCCACAGTTCATGTGGTTTGAGCCAACCAGTGTCACCACTGCATCCTTCTTTACTTTCGAGGTCCATGAAGGTGGGTGCCTCTGATATTTTTAGGTTGGGGAAATCAGAGCAACTCTGAATGTGCCCCTCTTTTACCTCATCAGCTCTGGCAGATGATGCTCTTATACCTGGAGCTCTCTTCAGGTCCCTCTAGTCATGCAAAACTCTGAAAAAGAGCAGCACTGAAGAACTGTGAAGACACATCCATCCGTGAAGACATATCTGTACGGAAGCACCGCATGCACCACTCCCCTAATTGTATGCTCTGAAATATATGTATATTGACAAATAAAATACATGCAGATATGCAGAGTGTACTGTGTTATTTATTACCGAGTGTGGGAAAGTCTCTAGTGGGGGTCACGATGCCACTCCTCTGCTTCAACAATAGTAATGCATAGAATACCACACACTGGTCATCAGCTGTATGCATAGGTTAGACCATGAATTGTTTCCTATTTGTTTTACAAAAAAGTATTTAACCAAAAATAGGATGTAAGGGTTAAATTAGTGCAATTAGTTAAAATTACAATGAAGAGGGCATGGGACAACTCGATTTATTTTCCTGTCTTAAGTAATTGAAACTCGAAGTCCGAGACACAAAACAGTCTTTTTCTCATGCCAATTTCGCAGTACTGCTGTAATAACGTGGAATTTGACCTTTGCACTGTAGTACGAAATGTTTAAATTTCAGCTCATTAGTGCAGTTGCTCCAAAAACCATGTATTTTTGGGACAACGGTATTATGTCAAAACAATGATGAGCCAAATATTTAATCTATATCACAAAAATAAGCAGTGCCCTGAGCTGGTCTGGCCATTGTCAGTTAACACATCTAATGGAATTCTAACAATAGATTTTTCTGATAAAAAAGTTAGAATGTCCCTTGGTTACTTTATTCTCGTGATGTACTTTTATATCTAAAGTGAACATTTCAAAGTATGGTACAGACAATCGTAAGTCTCTGAGACATCTGATACATGTTTAAGTAGCCATGTAATAAACTGTGTTACTTTTCACCAAACTCTTTCAAGAATTTTAAACTACAATATAGCTGTGCAATTCAGCTGCTTATCTACGAAGTATCCCTCACCCTGTTGGCACAGCATGACTGACCAACTATGGGCCCGATTCACAGAACTAACTTACGTCAAAATCGTAAAGTTAGTAATTTTCGGTATTCACAGAATGCACTTACCACAAGTAACTTTATGTCCGCACTCGGGCCGGAGATTCCGGTCCGGTGGCGGAGATTCCGGCCCAGAAGCGGAATTTCCGCCTCTGGGCCGGAATCTCCGACTCCGGGCCGGAAACTCCGTTATTGGGCCGGAATACCCGCATTTTGGCTGTTTCATGGCACTTGAAATGCTTAAACGGCCTAAATGCGGGTATTCCGACACAATAGCGGAGTTTCCGGTCCGGAGTCGGAGATTCCGGCCCAGAGGCGGAAATTCCGCTTCCGGGCCGGAATCTCCGGCCCGGGTGCGGACATAAAGTTAGTTGTGGTAAGTGCATTCTGTGAATACCGAAAAGTACTAACTTTACGATTTTGACGTAAGTTAGTTCTGTGAATCGGGCCCTATATGTTTTGTATTGTATTTCATGTTCTCATTCTTGCATTATTACTGTATGCTAACCAATGCCAGGGTTGCTTTCACACACACTCCACATCTTAATTTTTAACTTTAAGGTTAACTCAATTTCCTTTGAGGTATCCCTTTTGATTTACTAATTTGCTCCTTTTCCATCAGTATTTATGTATCCCAAATCACCTTCCCTTGGATTCCGCATGCTGTGTACGGTAATGTAAGGGGAACCACTCATGTCTCTTGCAATCACACTACCCTACACAGCATCTAAAGACATCCTAGTATCACGTACTCATATTTAACAGTGTTGTAAAGAAAGTTTTATAGTCCTCAGGGGCATATAAGTTTATGGATACTTCCCTAAGGTCTAGTAGCTCATAGACCAGGATGTATCTACCTTAGAGTAACAGCACTGAAAACGTAACTCCAGGAGCCACCCACAGGAAAGTCCATCTGACATGTGCAGAGTACCTCTATTCTAGGATGTCTGAGGTAGGAATGTACCCTGTATCTCTTAACATACCCACCAGGATACCCTAACATTCATTGTTAAGATTTTTACGATGTTCCCCGTCATCTCTTAGTACTATATGGCAACATGCCATCCCCAGGTGGTAGAACCATACCCACCCAAGACAAGCACTCTGATAACTAAACGAAAGGTGCCTTCACATAATGCTGAGACTCAGTTAGTGGCGGGTGGCTTGTACCAAGGGTGGTAATGCACAAAAATAAATAAATTTGCTTACCTCCACAGCGCGACGTCCTCCTCCCTCCGGTGTCTTCCAGGAAGCTCCCAGTGCAGGAAACTGCACTACCCAATCCTGGATTGGATAGAGCAGGCTCTACCAGTGGTCCTAAGAGCACTGGAAGCCTGCGCTTTCTCTAACCCAGCTGTCCAAGACAGCTGGGTTAGAGAACTTTAAAATGCGCATGTCTGGCTGGCCATCCCTAGATGGCCGGCCAAACAGACATGAGCATTTTAAAGCGCACAACTCCCTGCTGCTGACACTCGGCAGCGCTGGCCCCGCTCCATCCTAACACTTAGTTCAGGATGGGCTACTGAAAAATACGACGGTTATAAAAAAACTTTATTACCATTTTATTTCTTAGCTCTGGGGCTTGTGGGGTGACTCTTCTCCGCTCGAATGGAGGAGCCGCCCCAGGACACTGTTGTAAAACTGGATCCTAGCCAACAACCTCCTTTCCCCTATGATATTCTAAAATTCAATGTGCAACTTTGCTGAATTCTGTACTAGTAATATGCTGTTACTGTGTAGCAAATCTTCAGGGATCACAGTCCTGGCACTGCCACCCCAGTCCAATGCTTGGCACTGTACGTGCAAGCGCAGAAGCCGTTCCTCCTCAGTCGTCCTGCATCAGGAATCCATATTCCCATTGCACCAGAGGCAATAAGCCTAATAAGCTACACAACTAATTATTAGGTACTCAAACAATGGCCCAACAAGGTTCTAAACTCAGTCCCCCATTCACTTGTGTTATCCCTGTACTATCTCCCTGTTCTACTCAATATGTTATTTCCTTTGAGGTGGACACATGTTTCTGACATAAGCTCCAACTCTGCTCCTGCATTGTCTGTTTGGGTGTCTTCTAGTATTGATTTAATCATCTTAGGCGTCGCACAGGTCTCCATTCCCAATGTTCCACCATTCTGAACTACAAATCTGGAAGCCTTATCCCCCTATAAGGCTGTCCAGATTCCTTCGAATCCTTCTCCTGGCTGTGCTCGAGTCCTGTCTGTGCTCGATTCTCTCCTCGGGGGGGGGGGGCCTGGCATATGGTTCTGCTCTGTCCCCGGTTCCTGCCATCTCCACTCATTCCCAAACATCATCAGAGGTAGCAAAGAAGTGGGACCTCTCATTGTGGGTAACCCACAGAATTGGTGGATGAAACAGCATGTACATCTAGTTTAATCCTGTGAATTTCAGCTTTCCTGGCACATAGGATATTGTGAGTTTTTGAACCACCTGAGTTGTATGGAAAGATATTTATTATTTTTTCTTCATATCTACTTTCCACTTTTTTCTCGGGTCTGCTGCAAGATATTGTCTCGATCCCTATAGTTAAGAAATCTGCCCATAAGGGTCCTAGAAGGAGCCACCCATAGGGAGAAAAAGGCTCAAGGGCCTTCTGTGCCCTTCCTTTGATAAAATAACTCAACAAGCCCTCAGGTTGCATCACATCTGTGATTCACTTCTTCAAAAACCTTTCTGGTTTTGTCACTTCTGCACACTCCCGAAACCTCACAAAGAGTAGGTTATTCCAGTAGTACCTACCTACAGCATCTTCAACTCTCTCATTTCCAGGATGTGTAGAGCTTCAACAAGATTCTGACCATTTTCAGTTCTGTCACCACCGTCTTTGGTACTTCTACTGATTTCTCATTAAGGTGTGATCTGTCAGTTATTTTGCATAGGTTGGTTTTGAGTAAGTTCATTTCTGCTAGGGTGGTGTCAATTTTTGTCTCTAGTGCTTGTCTTTAGTCTTCAATAGCAGCTATAATTTGGGTGGCTTTTGGTTCTACTGGCTGTGCCTGGTCCTGTGGGGTCTCTAGCTCAGCTTGTGATACTCTGCTTGCCCCAGCAGCAAACCTACCCATTTTAGTCACAACAAGATGCATGGTGTTGTTTTGCTCTAGATTTGCTATCCATAACCATGCTTGCTTGGGTACGAATGCACCAGGACAGCAAGGTCAACCAGGTAGTGCATGGATTCCCAACAATCAGTCATTTGGGAGGACGAGGTTTGGGGGAATGTCAGATGATTTCCCAGTTTCAGTCAGTCACTCGAAACTTGTGTATTTCATTGGCCTCCCTCCCCTGAGTTGTAGGATCATGTTTCCCTGTCAAAGTCCTTTTTGTACTCCGAGGTTCTCCTGTATGGCTATTCTTGGCAATCTATATACTGCCCTGGTGCCTTCCTCACTACTCTACTTCGTTGTGGCCACCTCGCAATCACACCCTATTTGCGGGTTCATATGTCAGTTTTTCAAGTGTTCAGAGTTGCGTGGCCCCAATTTCTCCCTTGTAAGCTCATGGGGGATCCTATCTCATTCTGGAGGGGTGCTTGAGCTATCAGTGCTGCAACCATCACCTTGTTAATTGTGTTTTTTTTAAACTTTATTTATAGTGTTGGCGTTCTTGTACATTACTACATAACGTTCATTAAACAGTGCAATTTTCACAGTTGGCATTTCGTGGATCGACCACACCTTGTACAACATGAGCACAAAGACAAAGGACATCCATTTTTGATCACGTAGCTAAGGGGGTTCTTGTGGGTTACTGGTCGCTTCCTGTTGGCGCATAGAACTGAGAAATGGTTCCCCAATGTCACGGGGGCGAGATCTCAGAGGCATTAAGTCCCAGTAGTTAGATAACTGTTCATGGCAGTAGACAATGTCTTTTATCCAGTCTCTTGGTTTAGGCACCAGGGTGCCACCCCAGCACATTGCAACCCTGCATTTGGCGAGGAGTAATAGCAAAGCGGTGAGTCTGCGAGAGCTTTTGGGTATCTCTGCCACATGTCCCAATAGTCCAATTAGGGGAGAGGGAGACGGCTGTAGTTGTATGATTTTACCACCCGGAAGATCCCCACCCAATACGCTGCTACTGCTGGGCACTGCCAGGCAAGATGAATGAAATCTGCTGCATCTGCATGGCACCGTGTGCATTGAGAGTCTGATAGTAAGCCCATTTTATGCAATAACGTTTGGGTGCGGTAAGTGCAGTGTAAAAAATTAAAATGAATGAGGCGCAGCCTGTAGTTCGGGGACAGTAATTGGAGCTGGCCGCAACAAAACGACCATTGTGCGTCTGTGAGTGGAAGAGCGAGGTCTTCCCCCCAGGCCTCTCGAGCTGGTGTTTGTGTTACAGGCGAGGTACGTTGCATACTTTGATACAGTGACGTTATGAGTTTCCACGATGAGGTGGCGGTGTAGGTGTATTCTAGAGTAGGAAGGGTCGCCAGGGGCGCTGGGAATGTTGGGAAGAGCTCTCGGCATGTCGTTTGCAGTTGGTAATATAGAAATGTGTCCAGCGGTGTGGTAGGTGCCGTCGGTGGGCCGCAAAAAAGATCCCCTGGGAAGAGATCAGCAAAGGTGTGCATGTCCGCTCGGCCACAGGCGCCACCATCCTGTAGAGAGGGTATTAAGGGGTGTTTCCTTATTGGGACTGACGGGGCATAAAGGAGAGAAACACCTGCGCGCCGCGCCAGCCCAATCCATGCCCATCTCATACACTGTGGGGTGTCTATTTCGGAAACGGGCCTTCTATATGGGGCAAATAGGGCTGTGGAGAGAGGCCAAGGTGAGACCGTGTCTATCTCTACTACGGCGTATGGCTGAAATGGCGTGGGATGCGTCCAGTAATGTAGGAAGTGTGCCTGGACACAAAGCGCGTATAGCAGCAAGTCTGGTGCGCCTAGCCCTCCCTGAAGCTGTGGCAGGGTCAGCAGTTCAGATTTAACCCGGGGCTGTCTTCCTGCCCACACCAATGCGATGAGGTTTGACCTGAGTCGTTTGAAAAAGGCCTGTGTGATTGGGTGGGAATGTTTATGAATAGATAAAGAAACTTTGGCAGAACCACCATCTTTGCAATGGCGATTCGGCCCGCCAGAGATAAAGGTAGCTTCGTCCATATAGGGATGCGCTTCTCAAACCATGCCATCGCTTTGCCAAAATTGGCCTGCCACAGCTCGGTCAGGTCTCTGCTTATGTATATTCCTAGATATTTAACTGGCCCTGTTGCCCACTGAAGAGGGTACTCTACGGGGAATGGGATTGTGGCTTCTGTTAGAGGAAAGATTATTGATCTACTCTAGTTAATCTGGACTCCAGATAAGCCGCCAAAGCGAATGAGTTCGCAGATTAGAGGGGATAGGTTGTGTTCCGGTTCAATTACGTAAAGTGTAACGTCATCCGCATAGGGACACAGTGAGACTTCGGGTTGTGAATCCCCACCCCTCGGTTCGCGTGATGTTGTCGAATGTGTGCAGCGAGGGGCTCCATTGCAATGGCGAAAAGCAAGGGTGAGAGGGGGCACCCCTGTCGTGTGCCCCTGCTGACCAGGAATACTCCGATATCTGCCCATTTAGCCTTATTCGGGCGATGGGCAGTGTATATAGGAGACGCATTTGTGCAAGGAAGATGGGACCGAGGCCCATTCTAGCCAGGAGGGGGAACAGGAAGTCCCAATAGTTAGTTGCGTTGAGTAAGGCTGCCAGTGCTGTTGTGTGAGGGTGCAGGTAATGCATTACCGCGAACATGGTCCGGAGGTTGTGTGCTGTAGAGCGGTATAAAACCGGACTGATCTGGCCTGATCATTACCGGCAGCTGTAGTCTGTTTGCTAGTACCTTCGCGAATATTTTATTATCGATGTTGATAAGCGATAAGGGCCTGTAAGAATCGCACTGCTCAGCAGGCTTGTCGGGCCTGAGGAGTGTGAAGATCACAGCTTCCCGCATGGAAGGTGGTAGCGAGCCTACTTCTAGCGCATCACGGTATACCTCCAACAACTGGGGAACTAAAATGTCAGAGTATTCTTTGTAGAAGGATGCAGGCAGTCCGTCCATGCCAGGGGCCTTCTCCGGGGAGAGGCCAGCAATGGCCTGTTGCACCTCCTCGGCGGTGATAGGGGAGTCCAGAAATTCTCGGTGGGATTTAGAGAGCCACACTAGTTCGATGGCGTCACAGTACGATTGTAAATCCGAGGGGGTAGCTTCCCGGGAAGTAGAGTATAATTGAGTAAAGAAGTCCACCATAATGTGTATGAGATCGGGGTGGGAGCGGCGTTGGCCTTCTGAGTCTACCAGGCCTGTGATGAAAGAAGACGCCCATGGTTTCTGGAGCAACCGGGCGAGTGTCCTGCCCGGGCGGTCGCCCTCACCGTATCTGCGCGCTTGTGTTTCTTTACCTAGGAATTTGACTTCCCACGCTGCTTCCTCCTGATATGCCGTCAATTTACTACGGATGCCAGCTAATGTCTTGGGGTCGTCAGTATGATGAAATTGAGTCTCGAGTGCGGAAATCTCTAGATTCAAGAGTTGAGAGTGTTCCTCGGATGGCTCTGAGCACCCCCTGTTGCTTGGCTATGCACACACCGCGGATAACCAACTTAAAGGCATCCCAGAGTGTGGCGGGGGAACTTACCGACCCAGTGTTCTGCGCAAAGTATTCCTCAATGGCAACGCGTGTCTCCTCTCTAAAAACTTGATCTCTAAGCACATTCGGGGGTAATCGCCAGGCGAACGTGCGTATTGAGGAGTGTGGAGGGTAGAGAGTCAGTAGGAACAGTGCGTGATCTGAGAGGGTGTGGGGTAGATGAGATACTGTGGGGGAGCGGAGTTTTGGACGCTAGCCAATAATCGATTCTTGACCATGCTCTGGGTTGTAGGGAAAAACAGGTACCCTCCCACGTATCAGGGTGCGCGTCGCGCCATGAATCCAAGAGGTGGTTGTCAGTGAAAATTGTCGCGAGTGTGGATGCCGCTTGTGGGTGAGGTCGTCTGGAGCTCCCTGCCCGATCCATATCATCTCTCAGTGGGACATTGAAGTCTCCGCACCAGAGTACCGTTTGTGGGGTGGTGTTGGCGATCCGTTGACAAACATTGGTGAAAAATGCTGGATCATCTGTGTTTGGAACGTAAACGGTGGAAAAGGTGACGGGATGGTTATGAAGCTTGCCTGCTAGGGTAATGTAGCGTCCTTCGGTGTCACATATGTATTGGTCTGTGGTCCAGGCCAGGTCTATGCGTATTAAAATGCACACCCCCCCTTGCGCAGTTAGAATAAGAGGAGACGTATGTGGGCCCCCATCCACGGGTGAGTAGGGTCGGTAGTGTATTGCTTGAGAGGTGGGTTTCTTGGAGTAGGCAAATGTCTATGGCGTGTCTATCTAGATAAGCCTGCACTAGGGTATCTTTCTTGCATCGTTAAGCCCCCTTATGTTCCAGGATAGTAGTTTGACCGTGGCCCTCTTATCCATTCGCAATTAAAGGAGTTATGGTATTGCGGTTATATTTGTGGTGTGTCAGTGTGCTCTTGTCAGCCCTGTGTAAGACTATGTGAAATTGTGTTGATGTGCCAACAGTTTTAGTACTAACAATAACCTTGAAGTAACAACCTCTCAACAAACCCCCCCCTCCCCGTACCTCCCCCTCCCACTCCAACCCCCCAATTAGGTTGAGACAATCCCCCTTGTACACAACTGCTGGGAGTCATCCCAGGGGGTGGTGGAGTCACCGCGGGGTCTACCCGCCTTGAGGCTGGGTGGCTGAGCGTAAGTGTGGAGTGGAAGCCTACCCATCCCCCGCACTCCGTTATGTCGCAGTATGGGTATAGTTCACTTAGCTGAGTTGACAGCTTCCCGAAGGCTCAGTGGTGTTGGCTGTGGCGGCGATTTTCTGGTCCTGATTTTCCTGTGATCACCCCATAGATATGCGTGAGTGGCAATTAGTCATTATCGCTGAGTCGCGCTTCTGCCGCGGAGGAGCTTGCGTGGTCTTCTCGTGAACGCTCTTTTTGGGCCTGTTTGGCGAATTTAAGAGCCAGTTTCGGGTCTGTAAAATGAGTTGCCTTTCCGTTTAGGGTGATTTTGAGCTTTGCTGGATAGAGCATGGCATACTTGATATTGTTTTTTTGAGGAAGTTGTTTCGCCGGTAGGAACTCACGGCGAGCAGCCTGCACCGCTAAGGTGAAATCCGGGAAGAAAGATATGGCATCTCCCTTGTATTGGATGTGACCCCGCTCCCTGGCCTGTCGCAGGATGGTGTCGCGGTCTTTATAATTTAGTAGGCGCGCCACGATGGACCGTGGGGGGGGCCCCGGTGGAGGCCGCAGCCCCAGCGATCTGTGGGCTCTTTCGACAATGAAGACCGGCGACAGGTCCGAGCTGAAGAGGTCTTGCAGCATTGTTTCGACGAAGTCTTCCATTCTGGAGATAGCTGTGGATTCGGGAATGCCCGTTACGCGAAGATTGTTGCGTCTTGAGCGGGCTTCAAGGTCTTCATTTTTTTGTTTTATTAGCTCCAGTACTTTGTCCATTTGCAGCATACGTTCAGTGGCGGCTGTTTAGTTGTCTTCAGTTTCAGAGACTCTGGCTTCCACATGGTCGAGCCGGGTATCGTGTTCGTCCACCCTGTTTTTGACTCTGTCCAGGCGGGTAGAGAGCATCAATGTTTCTCAAACTAGATTTAACGTCCAGTAGTATGGCTCTCAGGTCTTGTTCTTGGTCTTCTGGTGCGTTATCCTCTGGGGGGGGTGTTGCAGCATTTTTTCGGCTTCGGTTTCAGGTTGCCTAGCGCTGCGTGTTTTTTCAAAGCTAAGCTTAGACTGCCTGCCCTCTGTTTTGCCCATGTTCGCAGGCGTGTCCTTGTTAATTGTTACTGTGTTGTGGTTTACATTCACAAGGTTACCTCTTCCCTTACCACCAACCTTTCCACCCCTCACCTTGCAGCTTCCTCCCAGGCCTCACTTATGTCTTTTAGGTCTTGACATCTAGGGTTCCATTCAGAGCACTCAACCCAGTGGATCTCTAGGTCAACTTTCTCCATGGCCTTCAGCTGCCCTCTCAAGTGGGCCACGCATGTGCCAGACCCAGTTCAAAAGGCTGGCGTCAGCGCAAGCAACATCACTCTTTGTGCTACCAATGAAGGCCCCACTTAGGTCCTCAGCCCAGATCTTTTCAGTGTGGTGTTGCAGCTCTCACCAGTCGTCCACATGGGCCGATGCCCCTCAAGGGCCCCCAGACTCATAACAGAAAGCCCATCCTCAAGGGCACAGCTGCGCATAAAAGAGAACTCCACCAGATCTTGGGCGATGTGTTCTAGCTCCTGCCACTAAGCCAGATGCTGGATCACGCGGCTTTGCATGCCGTGGCCTTTTATTCTGATCTTCTGTGAGGATACTATTGAGTGATGGGGCTCAGTCAGTCCCATTGATTGCAGTAATGTCAGCCCAGCTCCACTGCCAGTGTAACATCTTCACAGCTAGCCACATGATTTATGAGAAAGGGCCTGTGTCCATCCTGAATCGTGAAGGCCCCTTTTGCATGAGATATGGGGCAATCTGATCAGGCTCTCCGAAAACTGGCACCCGAATCATTGTACAGTCTACCAGAATGTCCGCGCTGTACGACAGAGGTGCCACTAATCCTCAGGGACCACAGGATGATGCAGGACACCATTGGAAGTTAGGGAGCACGCCAGCTTCACATGTTGTCGGCCATCTGACCAATTAAAAGTTAATGCAACCAGCTTTTTTAATGTATATTTAAGATCAATATTGATCAGTGAGTAACAAACATTTAAACACATAGATAAAAAATTAGGCTGTCCAGATTTTGAACAGATGTGAAAGTTATTCGACACTTGTTTCTGGTAAAATAAACAATAGGGTGCAATTTTTTCCAAAGGTATTTACACATCCAGATTGTACTTCTCTGCATCATTTAGGAGTGCAAATGGCAGACAAAATATTATTCACTGACACATAAAATTGTGGAAGTATGGTGTAATTTTAGTATGAGCAAATTTGCTTATATGGGCGGAATGCGCACATTTTAAAGCAGGGACAGATACGAAAATAGGTGAACAATCACAAACTCACGTTTATGGTGTTTGACAAAACATTAACACATACACTGCCATCCTACACCTACGCACAGGTGAATTTCCAAACATTATTTTTAGTTTGCCTGGAAATCTGCCCTAGCTTTCCAGGGATATACTACAAGGAAGGCCATATGCAATCTTCTATGTTCACAAAGTGGAGCTATTCACAGGGAAATACGTTTTCCCTCTGGAGAAACACCTTACCCTATAAACCTACAATTACTGGGGATGCTACTTTCTTCTTTCGACCTTGGGAGGGAAGTTATTCCAGCCATTTCCTGGAGTAAATCTCCAACCATTTACAGGGTGGAAGAGAGTTGAAGAGAAGTTTATGAATTTCAATAAACTCATGAGTTTATAGGTGTTAACATCCTCTCAAGGTAAACCAGATCTTGATCAGACCACTCTCCACTTCTTGCGTGGGGATAACAATTGTGTAATGATGTGCTTTTGAGGTGTACAATTACGCAGTAGTAAAAACAGTTACACCTGAGAAGTATAATTGCCCCATGCCTGACATCAGTGTATTTAAATCATAGAAGCATGTGTCCTGGAGGAGGGATAGGAATAGATGACATTGTGGACTTTTATAATAAAACACACTATCCTTCCAATATTTCATCAGATCTTGTGAATAAGAAGTCTAACCAAGTTCCGTCAGTCTTCTCCCCTCCTGCTTTGCTCTGTTCAAGGTAAAGGAGGAAAGGCCTAGGTCAGCTGTAGCATTGAGACGCTGGCTCCTTCTTCCTTAAATGTAATTTGCCAATGTTTGTTGTGATGTACTTTAAAAATTGCAGGACACCACCTTGAATTTTCTCTATCTCCTTTCTCTGTCACATCCTATAAACCATGTGGAAAAGAGTTTTTGATTGGTGATTTTATGAGTAGAGAACAATCCATTTTCACCTTTATCTGTAAGAGTCTGGATTAAAGTTTGAGCTTGATCTTATACTTTGTGAAAGACAGAGCTAGACAGCCTAACCTTGGGCTACAAGAAGATATTACAGATAATGCTCTGAGTTGAATGGGACAGGATGGGTCTTTTCTCTAGACCGATTCCGACAGATAATCGAGGACGAAATGTAAATAGTCAAGACCAGGAGTATGTCTGACATACTGAGTACAGAGGGAATCTGATAAGTGGCATGTCAGTGCAGCCTTCCTCTGAATACTGTGCTGCAAGTCCATGCACTAGGACAGAGGGCGTTTCACAGCTTCTGTGGCATGTGGACCTGTGATCTGCTCCCAGACTGATGTATACTACCCACGAACAGCAATGCAACTAAAAAAATGTATCTCACACCAATCTATACTTTGATTTGAGTCCTCTTAATGGATATGTATTTGAAAATGAATACAGTTCACTATTCTAATTCACCATGCTAAAACCAAAAAATACTGCCTAATTTTTTTTATTTCATTTTGGATTGACAGAAAAATATATCTTTTTCAGCTCCATGCAGTCTGCCACTAGCAGCAAGACACACCGCCTGTTGCACATGCTTACTATGGTCAATCACTCACATCTTTCACTGTTAAACTTGGCCTTTTTTCCAGAACAATCATAGTCCAAATGATATCGCATGCATGATAATTATACGGATGAAACCAGGAATCAGTCTTACTACACAGACATGATCGACACTTTATTTACCTCCAAAAGCCTTATAGAACGCACTGAATGAGGGTATGGACCATCATTATTGGGTCTGAAGTGACTAACAATACCAGCATTTAAGGAGTCCCATATGGAGGGACGGGGATATGAGACACGAACCTCTGCTAAAATGCTTCCATCAAGCCTCCTGTCTGCTGTTTTCCTCCATCTGCACTGTCTCCTTCATTTCCTCCTTTGGCTTCTCCATACAGATTTTTTTCTCTCTTTATCGTTTTTCATATCTCTTTCCCAAATGAAAATCGAAGACTGCTTCACATCTATGAGACACTTGATGGATCTCTTTGCTCTCATCCTCAACACCTCTAAAGCAGAGATGCATAAAACATTAATATGTTACCAGATTTTGGTTAGGTCTTTCTTATATTTTTAGACATTGGTTTTATCAAATGTGTCCTTGTATTTAATTTATCTATCTGAATAGTGTGGATTCTATTTCTTACCTTTTAAAACTGATTGTTCTTTAGTTCTGCCTATCCCATAAAAAGATAAGCTTTGCCATCATTTTGCTAACAAAACAAGAGGAAGGTTGACTTCAATAAGCCATTGTTCTTTTGATATGTTGCATGGCCGTAGCCCGATTTGAAGGAAGGGTTGGTTTGGGGAACAGTTAAATCTCTACCAACTTCTTAATAACTTGTGGATGCATTTATTCTTCTACACACCATAATAGAGAAAAGAACCCGATTAATAATGAAAGTTTTAAGTTCTACTTCTATTAACTCAAACCTTTTCTTAAGACCTTCGATTTAAACTTCAAGTTACACTATTTCTGTGGTCCCATCATATGAAAAAGAATAGCTACATAGAAGCATTAATGCTGTTTATCTATTAAGTGGGGCTTCAATGCCTAGACAGCTGAGATTACTATACAGCTGCTTCTGTGTAACCAGGCAGAGATCACACCTTTAAGTGAAAAAGGAATAATATTTAGTTCCCAGGTATGATTTTTGGTAATTACAATAACGTCCTGTCATATCTATAGAAAAGTTACATCAGATGTAGAAGATACTTAATATGGCCTTGTTCAAGTCTCCACATTACCTCTAAAAAAAAAACAACAATTGTGGTCTAAATGAAGGCAGAATTCTAGAAAGTGTTTTGAAAAAATTCAATTAGCAAGAATTGTACCTTGTGTAGTTTAATTACAATGTCATGGACATTGTATTTTTAAGAAATGTCTTATGGTTTGGACTATAGGATTCAGAGTGACCCAAAAGGCGCGTAGAGCATTTAACCTAGCTTCAACAAGTGAATCTTCGGGTTATACAGTTGGTTGGAGCTAGGCAGGTGTCACATATGTCATTTACAATTTCGACACTGGGAAGGCGTTATGCTGTAGAGTGGCTCTATGATCCCTTGGCTGCTTCACCGTCTCTAGTTCTGAGAAAGATGTTCTTGCTGATTCTGAAATAGCTAATACCTATAGTCAATTTCAGCACAGAGACAGCAGTGAAGTGGTAGAATCACTACTGCCACTGAGAAGGCTCACACATTTATATATGTTATTTGCCTTTCTCTTAGAGAGAAATAGGGTGGGAGTAGGGTTCCCAAAAAAACATAGTGCAAACAGCCAACCATAGAATGAGCCACAGCTCCCTTGGATGGAGGTGTTGATAGATAAGAAAACGCAATGCTCGTCTGGCAGAAGGTCATGGCACTTGAAAAAGACGTTCAGACAGCCAAATTCAAAACAACAAATTTAATACAAGCTAATAGCCAAGAAAAATACATCTGATTAAAATTGTATATTCAGACCTATGAACAGGCCTAGCTAAAATTAAACGAGGTTATGTCATAGAGCACCCTGCTCAGTCTGATGCAGGGACAAAGGTAGAGATGGTGGCTTTTACAATACCAATTCTTACAAGATTGAGCGTGCTATCGTGGAAATTTCGCCAGTAGATGCACATGGTCAAGCCCACTTAAGCATGATAAGTTGTTTTTAACCTCAGTGAGGTCAGTTAGAGCAGAAAAACTTTTGGTTTTAGGTGTGTGAGAATTTCTTCTGGACTCTTTATAAATATCTAATTTTTCTGGAGTTTGAAAATCTTGTGCCCACTGTTGGAAAGAGAAGCAAGACAATATATGTGTGGTATCTTCATCCATGGCATGCGTTCTCCCCTTAGTATTATGTCCCCGCTGCTCAGCCAGAGTGACTGTGATGTAATTAGAATGCAGGTGTGTTCAAGGTTTGAGAGAGTGCCAGTTGAGTGTGTGGGCTGAGCAGCAAGGATGCTGCTCCCGGTGGGGCTTCCTTCATACCTACTTTACCTGTAACCCGAGACTCCTACCTAATGAATAACCCTGATCCTGTTTCACCTAAACTACTGGCTTCCCTGCTTCTTCATTTACCAGAATAGTGAAGTAAAAAATGGGGTTGAATAACAGTTTTTATTCACTAAATAGAATAGTAGGCTAGTTAAACACAGTGCTAGCACAAGAATTGTTACTCAAGATATTGTGGGGTATGCTTTGCACTAGGTAGCACAAGACTTCAGGGTGCAGCAAGTAAGAGTCCCATCAGAGTATCTAAGACTCCTTAATATAAGTTACTAGCCTTTATCATATGGAAGTAACAGGCATCTTGTCCAGCGGTGTACTTTGTCTTGATAAGGAATGGAGTTATCCATGTTGAAACAGGAGAATCAGTTACATAAAACTCTGAGAAGTGGTCACTCAACCTGATATGTTTTGGTGAAATGGATGTTAAAACTGTACATGTTTTAAGACCCCTACTGCTCAAAACAGCTCGATCAAACAACTGAGAACAAAAGAAGAGGAGAGGGGCTATTTGCCAAATAAAGATGACCCCCACTATCCTTGCAGCTTTCAAATTCAAACCTATCACCCTGACCGCGCAAAAAGTATTTCTGGCCTGAACTACAGTTTAATGTTTACCTGTATACCTGTATCAAGATCATCTGCCCAACTAGATATGGAAAGGAAGATGCAGGATAAATATGTTCTAACAAAGATTTAACTGTACCCTTTATACGTTCTGAAACTAAGGCTATCTACAGTTTCAATATGGAATCTCTTGGCTATCACACTGGTAACTTTGTTGAGTTCAAGAGAGGGGGTCTAAGGAACAACAATCAGAATACAAAATACTAAAAGTTAGAGACATGAAATGCTGGTAGACCTTGGCAAAATGAGACAAGGGAAACTTGGGATCACAATCTCAAGACATATCGGACCTAATTAGGAGTATAGGTGATATTTATTGCACCTGAAAAATAAAAATATCACGGGGTGTGTCATTTATCGAGTGTGATAAATAGAATTTATTATGAGTTTATGGGGAATAACATGCAGATTTTGGTGTTTAACGCATCAAAATCCGAATGATACTGTAAATTCCGTACACATTTTCCCTGTTAAATGTTGGCAGGTTTGACCTGCTAACGTTTAATGAAGATTGAGGTATTTAATACATCTGATAATTAGCGGATACGTTAAATACTTTCAAACTCATAATTTTGACTCATGCTTCAACAGGGGTTTACGACAGGGTCGCAATACACCGACCCACTCGTAATCAAGCCCTTGGAACCCATTCAGGAAAAAACTAGCTCCGACTTAGCAAACCCAACTAGTCTATTACAAATTCGTGAACACATCTAAAACAAAACCATTTATTAAAGGAGCTAGGATATACACATCAGATCAATGCAACCTAGTCTTTTATATCAGGACCTGGAGGCCTATGCAAAACATGTACCAATCTAAGACCCACCACCGCAGAGACACTGAATATTTATTTGGTGTCAGGACATTTTGAACTAATTACCATACAAGCGACCCGTATCCATGGATTATTTATACTGGTGCTAAATTGAAGCACTGACCAAAGAAAGAAGATATTACTAATCTTAAACTGCCTGCAAAAATAAACGGGTGGTTGCTGTGCTAGTGGAAGTGTCAAGGTAGCACATTCCACAGCAGCCCTGTCTGAACTCTGAAGGACTGACCACATGTTCTAGTTTGTCAGTAAGGTCTAATCTTTTCCACACACAGATCTGGGGAAAGCAGATTATATCCCAGGGCGTGTTATTAAGCATTGTAGTGTAAAAGGGGGACCCCAGTCTTAGAGGGATTTATGCACAATGCACAATGTGAATGCAAGTGGCACAAAGTCAGGGAAATATGTTCACTATAACCAGTGTTCCTAGTTAAATGAGCTGCAGGGTTGCATAGACACTGCAGCGGAGTCAGTATCCACTGGGGAGGCCCCATGTAGATAACAATATATGATACAAAGGTGCCCCCGTGAAGACGTGTCATGATTTATTTCTGATGCAATGGGTAAAGCTCCTGACCAGATATACAGTTAGTGTTGAAAGATTTAGAGATGGTACCAAGCTACGGAGAAAAATTACATTGTTTCATCATTTAAGATCTCCAAATTCCTCTCTGCGATACAAGGAACCGGACAGGACTTAATCAAAATAAGCGAGTATCATGGGCTCAAAGTAATCTGCATCTGTAAGTGAGGACCTCTGCCTTCCCACCCTTATGAATCAAGAAATAGCTGTGGAGAGAGGCCAATTCGCGGAACATGGTGGACGTGGCTCACTGAGATCCTGTGCTGGACTGGGACCCAGTAGCCTCATCTGCCACCCAAAATCGTCGAAGAGCCACTGACACACATGGTTGACGGGTGGGATGCCATGAGACAAGCCATATAATCGAGGACAAGCACAGACGGGCAACAGACCCAGTATACAAATGGCATCCACGCCCTGAGATGCTGTCCTTCCTCGGCGCCCAGAACTTGCGGCATGCAAACCAGTCTCGCACCTCCCTCCCACCTGGTCCTGGTGACACGGGGCTAGCTGCCTGAACCGGATGTGGACAAAGGGGATGAGAACAACACCACTACAGCGCTCCCCCGGACGAACTGGAATCCTCACACTACAGCCCATGCTGCTCCACCAGAGAGGGTTGCAGGTGCACAGAGTGGGCGGTGATTGAGGATCTGTGATGTGCCATCTCCCTGCAACAAGACCCCCTTGCCGGACATTCAAAATGTACTGCACACTTCATCCACACGACCTGCACGGCCCGGGGACGGAGGCACCGAAGGGAGCTGGGGCAAGCGTTGCAACACGGAGGTGAGTGGAGTCTTGTGGCTCTCTCCTTCCAGACGGATTGTCTCTGCCTGCAGGCTCTTGCACCTTTGTGCCCATTGCAACTCAACCTCAATGGGCAGCCGATAGAGGGAACCTAACCACTCGCCCATACCATAATAACTCAACGGCTGCCAGCAACACATCGGTTGGGTTCTCACATCCACATACCTTACAACTTTGGGGCGGAGGCACCTTGAAGGACTGGGTTACAAATATTGCCATAGAGGGATGGGCCCCTGTAGCCTACACTTCGGTAATCCAATTTAGGCACCGATCACACACACCACACAATCAGAGGCAGCAATCAAACTCTCACCACGTAACCTCCATACTCTGACTGCTCGTGACCCCAGATCCAGGTTGCAAAGGGTTGGAGGCCTTTGCTGAAGATGAGACAATTGTGCCAATGCGCGACCAAGGACTCCATTTGACCCCACCTGTGCGGCCACCTCAAATGCTACCGCACCCACAAGAGGACTGTATGCCACACAGTCTGGAGCGTAACTCACAGCCTCACCCCTGCAACACTGCAGATGATCCTTGCTGTGGTTGTGGACACGAAAAATACACTTGGGGCAAAAGTAGACAGAGTTGCAGTCGGCCGTGGTCTCCTTCGAGAGGATCAACAAAATCTATCTGACAAAGTTTGCACCGTCGAGATTGCTCTCCTAGAACTGCGACCTCAGATGTCAAGCCTGCAACAACAGGTGACGGAACTGAACTCCAAAGTCTGATTCCTTGAAGAATGTGCAGAAGACGTTGAAGGAAGAAGAGCCAGACAAAACAATGTCCGCATAGTGGGACTGCCCAAGGGGACAGAGGGAGATGACCCTATACAATACAGAGAGTCGCCCTGCAGGCCCTCATGAACTGGTTCACATCTGAGAGAGCCCACTATGTCTCGGCCAAACAACCGCCCCCAGTCAGATAGTGACTAAACTCCTCAATTACAGGTACAGGGACACCATTTTTCAGTGCTCACACCAAGAACAAAACTCTCTTGTTGGAGCAAAAAAGTTGATGATATTTCTGGACTATACCATCATGGTACAACAGCGCAGAGTTAGCTTCACTGGGGGTGAAGCACAAACTAAGGGAGATGAACTTATGCTATGCACTATTATTTCCTGCCAGATTAAAAATCATGAGCAAAACAGCAAACTTTCTTTTTGAACATGCCCAAAGAGGCATGGGATTGGGTGGAGCACTACGAGAAGATGAGCCCGCCTAAGGGGAACAATAATTCACAAACTAATCCAATCAGACCTAGCGGACGGCCCAGACGCCGACAACAAGGATGACCCACATGACCAAAAACACCCACTCCTTCAAAAGCACTGCAGCACCAACAGGCTGCCAGCACAACGGCAGCATCATTCCACCATGTCTTAACAGTGGACCTCTCTGACCCCCTCAGCACTCTCATGAAGCATGCCACTGTCCACAAGAATGTAACCCTCCCCATAGTGAGACAACAAACCTCGGATGAACTTTTCTAACAAGGGAACAAAATCTCTTGTCAATGCAGCAATCTACATCAACAGATATGACATGGCCGACTTTGCCGCAGGTCTGTGGGCAACCACACCTACTACGGTCTGTATTATGACATGACACAGCTCTATAGTCATGGCATTGCCAACACCAGGTTCCTCTAGCTGGGAGCACGGGCCGGCTGGGAAACACTTTAGATAGCGCAAATTTCTTTCCACCACACCTGTGTGACAGATCAGCTCACCCCCAAATACCTAGACTTCAGCATGGATTCTGCCCAGCGACAGAATGCTGTGAAGCATAAGCAACCTCTACAATGTTTTACAATAATTGTTGGTTATTCTTTTTAGGAGGGAAAAGTTGGGGTCCTAGCCTTGGAGGGGTAGGCGGATGGTTCACACTGGTGTGAGTCAAACTGTGATGTGTCGCTGCCTCGACTAACAGCTAAACAATGGGGTTGAACAAGTATAACTTCCTGACCTGGAATTTCAGAGGTATGTCCACCTTTACTTAGAGATATATGGTCCACTCCTACCTGCGGCGTAAAGGAAGTCATATCGCAATGCTTCAAGTAACCCTCCTGAAAAAGTCAGAGGGGCAAAAACTGCAAAACTAATGACGGGGATGCATTATAGCTACAGGGTACTCCTCTTATGCACAAGGAGCACTCATATGGATTGGCTCTGGGGTCCTGTTTGAATTCTGCACACAACACACAAATGCTAATGGGAGATATGTCATAGTATTGGGCAGGCTAGATGGCAGACCCCTACTGCTGGTCAGTGTATATGCCCCAAACACGGGACAGCCAAGATTTTATTCTTTGCTTCCCACCAGGCTGACCGCCTGGGTGGATAGCACAATCATAATAGGAGGAGACTTTAAGACAGTATTAGACACACACCTTGACAGATCCCAATCCCTCCTACCTAACACCCCTGCACACATTACTGCTAAGGCACTGAGAGACTGCTTGCACCACTGGACCCTCATTGATGCCTGGTGCTTTAGGTTACCGCATACAAAGAAGTACTCCTATTATTCTGCAGTCCATGATGTACATGTGCACCTGGATTGCTTCCTCATGCACCCCAGTTTGTTACCAGAGATGATGCACCAGAATATGTCCGCCACACCATCTCTGATCACAATCCTCTACTGGCGCAAATCAACTGGGGGTGCAATAGCACCCTAAACCCAACGTGGAAACCCCAGAGCAGGTCATTGCATGACCCTGCCTTCCGTGAATCACATTAAGGGAAAGCATAAAAATACTTTACAGAGAACATGTGATCCAGTGACTCCTCTTCTACAGTTTAGGAGACCTTCAAGATGATCATAGGAAGCCACTGCATATAAACCTCGAAAGGAGCACGGAAACATATCATGCAATGCTTTGATGCCCTTAATAACCACGTTTGAGAGTTTGAAAAGCATTACACTTCCAACATGACACAACTATCTGTCCTCCTTGAAGCCAGTGAAGAACATGCTACACTTGTGGAATGACAACGCTGCTTAGATTATGCAGGGTATATGAATAAATTACATGAGAGGGTGACAGCACTGGCAGATTATTCACCTGGCTGATTAACCTAGATAAATGAGGTAACAATTTGACTAAAATACTCTACAATGAGGGGTCCTTCCAACAAATACAAACTTCCATACATGCAACATTTCTGAAGTATTATAAGCAACTATACACCTGCACAGACACTGAATCGAAGACAGCACTATATACCTATTTAGAAACACCGCCCCTACCTACACTGCCGCAGTCGGACCGTGCGGACTTAGGTTGCCCCAGTCTCACCTCAAGAGGTCAAAGATGTCATACCCTTACTAGCAAGAGGAAAAACCACATGGGAAATGGACTGCTACTAAAATGTTATCTCACACATGCAGATCAATTAACCCCTAAACTGACCAAGCTTTACAATGAGGCATTTACACAGTTCAGCTCCTGCCCACCGCACACAAGGCTTTAATAACAAACCTCTTGAAACCAGGCAGACCACTGGAAGAACTCTCATCGTACCGCCCCCTCTCAATCTTAAACGTGGATTATAAAATAATGGGAAAAATCCTAGCCACCAGGCTACTGCTCCATGTGACCCACCTAGTTCACACAGACCAGAGCGGCTTTATACCAGGCCAAAATACAGCCCAAAACATCAGGAGGTTGTTTACGGTAAACGTGGCTGCCCCATTGCAAAGGTCCAATTCAGAGGTAATAGTAGATGATATGGAGAAACCATTCGATTCCCTCCGTTGGCGATTCCTCCATATAAACTTGAGCCACATGGGACTGGGCACGTCCTTTCACAAATGGCTCATTGCTCTTAACAGCCTCCCCACAGCAAGAGTGCACACAGGCCAAATAATATCAGAGCAATACCTGTCCAGCAGGGGAACCAGACAGGAATACTCTATCTCGCCCCTCCTATTTGCATTATCGATAGAACCCTTAGCAACTCAACTCCGCAAAGTAGGTGGCCATGGGTGAGTATACCAAATAACAAAACAACTGACATAATTTCACTATACACGGACGATCTCCTCCTTTTGTATGTGACGCAAATGCGCGCATAGTCAGAATTACTGGCGAGCTCGAACTCTTTGGCAGACTATCTGGTCTGAAAGTCAAATGGGACAAAACCAGTGTTTACCCTGTACGACCCGGAATGGAATTGTACCATGACAACCTTTCCCAAATGGGAGGAGATCAATTTTAAATACCTATGTGTAAGATTCTACCACACTGCTGCTGACATCACTAACATTAATATTGGCCGGGCAACCCATTTCCTTCGACCTTAGGTTTCATTTTGGCGATCTCTGCCTTAACCAACAACGGGTAGGATTGTGCTGACACAAATGGTGATCCTCTGCCGGCTTCTTTACTTTTATGCCACTCTGCCATACATTCTGACTAAACATTTTAGGACCATCAATGGTCTCCTTCAAGTACTGATATGGAATGAGGGACGCCCACGGGTGTCCCTATCTACACTGAAGCGACTACCTGACCGGAGGGACCTGGAGTACCCGATTTTGAACTCTATTACTTAGTGGTGCAATCCCAATTGTTATCATGGTGGCTAGCACAACTGAACCTAGGGGAACTAGGTGCTAACAAGACATCCAGCAAGATGGTTCACTGGTCCACTGGGTTCTCCAACCCTCTAAACCATGAAACAACTTGCCCTGCCTCCCGAAATTTGCACAACATTGCCATTGGCAACTTCTCCAACACATCACAGACACTCCCACCTAATCACACAATATCCCACTCACATGGATAGCTTTGCTAATACCAATACTGAAGAGACCAACAAAGACCAGATTGGAACAGGATGAACTTACCACAACTGGAGATCTGTATGAGAACAAAGCATTAATTCCCTTCGAGGCACTATCAGGATCTACTAGCACCTCGGCAAGCAAGTTCCTGACCCACAGAACACTTGTAGCCCAATACAAATTCTATGCTGCATCACCAGCTCGGAAACACCAACACATGCAGACCCTCCTCACTATAGGCACAGAGAATCACCTTGTCACATGGCTTATCGATCGGTCTTGCCGCTATGTTCCCTCCCATTAAACATCCTCAAACTCTGCTGGGAAAGAGACCCGGGGCACCTGTTCAGTGATAAAGAATGTGCCTCTCTACCAGAATACCCAAGGAAAGAATCTCAAAACGCAAGGCTTTCACAAATACATTACAATAAGACACTTAGGGCATATATGTCTCCACATTTCATTAACAAAATACAAACCACCAATAAAGTCAGCTGCCCCCGATGCTATGATGAATCGGCAGACTTCTACCCCATGATGTGGAGCCGCCCCCACATAACTCAATTCTGGCACTCAATTCAAGAGACACACACACATAAGTGACTGGCAGGAACTCCTACAACGCATCTGAAGCCTGCCTACTAGCCCTTGCACCTCGTCCTGAATGAGGAAGGCAGGCACAAACTCTGAAGACACCCAGTACCAACAATAAACAGTTTTAGAGAAATTTACTGTAGAGTATTGAATGCACACTCAATGCACAAGTACTAACCAATTCAACATCTGCACGTCTGGATAAGATATAACCTGTGAAGCTTACTTTTGCATGATCTACGCATATTGTACATGATACATCTAAGAATTAAGAGAGAAACAGTGTAAACAATTGTCATGAGATGCACTGAAACTTGAGAGACCCGCTAGTGATTATTAACTCTTTCCAATGTACGACCATTAAACGAGATTGAAATACCAATGAGGTGGCCTGTATTGATGCTAAAAAGTCTCTTGAACAAATAAATGTATTCCATATTTTTGGAGAAATGATAGTCTATCGATAGGTATATGACGTCATCCCCAGTCCATGCATGCTGGCTCTGTGAGTGTTGATAATCGTTCCAATGTCAAATCTACCAAGAATATATGTGGAATTAATGTAAACTTGTCAAGATATCTTTTTCATGTCCTCTTTTTTCATAAATTCAAAAGAGCATTTCTCCATGTTTAGCAATATACACACCCGTAAATGAAATATAAAATAAATATGTTTTATATGGCATACATTAGCGACACAAAAATAGCTAGTTCGAATAAAAGGTAATAAAAATGGCAGTGCATGTGTTAGTAAACACATGGGGTAAACAGAAAGGACATAGCACTAAAAATTAAAGGATGCATCGTATTATGTGTAAGTGGCCCTCTCCTCTTCAGACTAAATCTGAGACAATCTCACACATTAACATTGTTGGACTTGAACGAGTGGTTATAATGATACAATCCAATATCATCAAACTTTAAGAGCGGACTATTCATGCTGCGAAGGTAACAATGTAAGTAGGAATAAATGTTTGAAGAATACTGAAGCCAGTAATTAACCATTATTATACATGGTGTTGATTAGCCTATTTCAGAGGAACTGCGTTAAATTTTTCATCTTAGGTTGTTAACACTGCTACAACCCACAGATCTAGGGTCAAGGAAACGCGCTGTGATATTTGCCACCCACGTACCACCATCAAACATCCCTATCTGATGGTATACCCTTGCATCCCAAATATAACAAATGGTCCGCGCGTGCCAGTTACAGTGTGTATTTATCACCTGTAATAATTTGTATTCAATGAGTAAGTCTAATATGACCAACTTCTGCAGTGGATTAAGACAGGAATCACATTCCTGTTCTATATGATGACCCTTGTAGTAGAAATTAGTTTAGACATTAAACGAAAATAAACTCCTGTACTTGGCTGTTTTTCTTCGGGAAAGAACAGTTCTATTTATAGTGTCTGAGAGGGTTATCCCATGTCTAGATAAAAAGCCTAAAAAACTGACCTCAACGCTCAGCTGCCTATTCTCTGCAGGTACTCTGTTTTAGATTGTCTCGGACGCAGGGGAGCAAAGATTCATCCGTGAGAACTGAGCACCCAGTTACGCTATCTGCATCTCACGGGGCCTTTCTCATACTTGTCCTAATTTGGCACCTGGAGGAGGGTGCCATTAAACAATGCCACGATGCTACCAGCGTCAAAGTGGAGTCGATTTCAGTCTGAGTAGTGTATTGACTTTAGCTACTAATAATGTCAGGGTGTTGATAGCTTTATTGTCTTTAGTTGCAGGGTAGTAATGGCTGTTAATCATCTGATCGATCCTTATTTAAGGATTCTTTTCAGCTGTTTGGGCCCATAAATCCAAGAGCGGGTAATTTAAAGCCGTTGTTGTCCACCCCATACATGTTGCCCCAGAGATAAAATAATGCATGGCATATTTTTAGCAAAATAAACAAGCATTGGCATAGCCAATAGGTCTCGCCTTTGGGACCTTATAAGTGTTTAGCCATGCAACAGTTGATGTTGTTGCACCAAGGATATTGTGCTGCATAAATAAATACTTATAAGGTCCCAAAGGCGAGACCTATTGGCTATGCCAATGCTTGTTTTGTACTTGCACTGCTGGCAACTTCTTCCTGCCTGTTTTCATGCTTGTTTGTTTTAAAAAAAAATTGTTATGGGGAGCGAGACATAAATAACGGGGAGTGGAGGTTGTAAAACAGTAATTTAATTAGAACACGAGCAGCGGACGGACACTAGGGAGAATCAACAGATGCCAGATTCCAAGGGCAGACTGACGTGATGCTTAGGTGGTGCGCTGATGCAAAATGGTGGTGGTTAATGATGTTTGGTGCTCAGGTGGTAACACTATATGGGGTGGATTGGAGGTACGTAGTGGATTGTGGAGTTGAAATAGGTTGTTTGCTGTGTAATTATGCGGTGTGTATTGGAAATGTGTGGAGTTGAATCGTGTGGCCTGTAACTGTGGTGTTGAGTGAAATTATGCTTAGTGAAATAGTGTCATGGTGTGGAGTGCATTTATGTTGATTGGTGGTATGTGGTATAGAGTGCATTTATGTGGAGTGTGTTTATGTTGCATTGAGTACAGTGCAATTATGTGGCGTATAATTATGTGGCACTGAGTGGTATTATGTGGAGTGTATTTATGTTGCATTGAGTAGAGTGTTATTATGTGGCACTGAATGGTATTCAATGGAGTGTATTTATGTTGCATTGAGTAGAGTGTAATTATGTGGCATATAATTATGTGGCACTGAGTGGTATTATGTGGAGTGTATTTATGTTGCATTGAGTAGAGTGTTATGTGGCACTGAGTGGTATTCAATGGAGTGTATTTATGTTGCATTGAGTAGAGTGTAATTATGTGGCTTGTAATTATGTGGTACTGAGTTGTATGTGGGGTGTATTTGTTACATTGAGTAGAGTGTAATTATGTGGCGTGTAACTATGTCACAGTGAGTGGTATTATGTGGAGAGCATTTATGTTGCATTGAGTACAGTGTAATTATGTGGTGTGTATTTATGTGGCATTGAGTGGTATTATTTGGAGTGTATGTTGCATTGAGTGCAGTGTAATTATATAGCATATAATTATGTGGCACTGAGTGGTATTGTGTGGAGTGTATGTTGCATTCAGTAGAGTGTAATTATGGTGTAATTATGTGGTGTGTAATTATGTGGCACTGAGTGGTATTTGGAGTGTATGTTGCATTGAGTGCAGTGTAATCATGTAGCATATAATTATGTGGCACTGAGTGGTATTGTGTGGAGTGTATGTTACATTCAGTAGAGTGTAATTATGTGGTGTGTAATTATGTGGCACTGAGTGGTATTTGGAGTGTATGTTGCATTGAGTGCAGTGTAATCATGTAGCATATAAATATGTGTTCATAAAGAGAATACAAGAGAAGCCACACGTGAGACAGGAGGGACTTACAATTTTTCGTAAATCTGGGGCAGTGTCAAAAAGCCATGGATGCTGCTGGAAACGCCCCAGCAACACCCATGGAACGCCCATTTCACGCAGTTTTCTACATGAAAGGGGCACATAGTTATAAGGCTATGAAAAGCCACGTATTTTGTGGCTTTACGTGGCCTTATAAATATGCCAGTGGCACATTGGGCCACCGGAACGTCAAAAAACTGACGTTCTGGCAGCGCAAAAGTACTGGTAGGGCCTCATGAATGAGGCCCACAGCACGTAAACTCCAGCGACCATTAGCATAATGAGATCTTCAGCAAGCCCTAAAAATAAATACGACTAACAACCCTAACACAAGCACAGTGGCAAGGCCAATAGGTCCGGTGTTGGCTGCCAGCCTTTTGGTTTTATCAATGCCTGTTTTGTTTGTAAAAATATGGTAGGGGCGCGGGTTACGTGCCTGGACCTTGCCAATTAAAAAAAAAAAATGACAGAGCAAAAATATTTTTGGGGTCTCAAAAAGTGCAAATTGACATAGTAATAATCCCTGACACTGAAGTGAAGGACTTGGTGTGGATGTGCTCCTGTGAAAGAGCTGAGTGCGGTCACTTACAGTGAAGTGAGCTAATGGCTGAGGTGGGCTGACCCAATGCCCCAAGCTGGAGGCTTCCCTAGGGGGAAGAGAAATGTGATTAACACAACAGGCATTAAACTTGTAATTTGCCGTTCTATAATGGTGGCCATTAATCTTGGAGCAGTAAATTAAAAATACGCACAAAAATGCATCAAACATAAAAGGACACCTATGCAGTAAATTGAAGCTGACAGCGCCTCCAAATTTTTTTACATTAATGCACGGGGGGTGAAACAAAGGAGCGTGAGGGAGTCTGCTAGATAAAGCTGTGGTGGGAGCAACTCGGAGCAGAGGCAGTGCAGCAGCGCAGCAACGCAGGAATTTGGGGATGAAAAATAAAAATATGGGTGGGGGAACAATGGACGAACTGGGTTGGGGGATGAGAGCAACACAGACAGTGGGAGGGGATGTGAAGGGAAAACTGCACACCAAGCAGAGATAGGAAAACTCATGGAGTGCTAAAAAAAGAAAGAAAGAAGCACTGGCAAAGACAATAGGTGCTTCCATTGGGACCTATGGGCTTTGTAAATGGTTTTCAGACATGCTGCACAGTGTCACTGAGGCTGCGAAGCATGGCGAAAGAATTACAACAACAACAAAAAAAAGGATAAGATGCGGCCAGCCACGTCATTCTGGAAAGCATGTGGGGGGAAATGAACCTGGGTGGAGGAGCATGGAAGCAACACAGGGCCAAAGCGGGTGGGGAGTGGAAGCAACACGGGGCCAGAAGCAACACAGAAGATGTAGGTGGGGTGGAAGCAACACAGAGGAAACCAGGGGCAAATGGGAGAGAGTGAGCACAGCATGCAGAGCAGGGGATAAAAGCAAACTGGTGAGAGAGAGCAACATGGAGCTAGGAGGGACAGAAACACACGGATGAGTAAACAAAGCAGGAGGAGGGAGCACACAAAGGCAAGCGCAACACGAGGGTCAGGGGAGAACCACGAGAGAGAGAGAGCATCACAGCAAGCGGAAGAGAATCACACTAGGAAGACAACTGGAAAACCACATGCACTCATGAGTGCTTAAACAAAAAGAACCAGCACAAGCGCGCGCCTCGCGCGGCAGCAGGGGGAGGGGTCCTGCGCGATTCCCTTGCGGGAGCGTGCAGCAAGGCGCGATGATTGCGACCATATGGCGCCGCGTGCTCCCGCAAGGGAATCGCCAGACGTGCACGCGTTGCCATTGCAAGCAATGCAACGCGTGCACGTTTTTGCCCCCAAAGCTGTGCCGATCGTTAAAGGTCTCTCCTATGCAACGCATGCGCGCTGCGTAGGCGAGACCTAAAAAACGACTTCAGGCAAACCAAATGTTGAAGGTTGGAGGATGCATTGCATGCACTTAACTACATACTAACACAGCTAAATCAAGTTCAGCAGTTTACATTATGTAAGGTACATGTCAAAGCCAATAACTTCAACGAGTCATATGCCAAACTCCTTGGAGAATTACATTTTTCTCTAAGAGTGTGCTGCAGAAGATTCAGCCAGCTACAGTCCTTAGCACCTTATCTCCAAAAACAGATATATGTGATTTATTTCTGTTTATCCATGCACGATGCACCGGTTTGAATCCGGTGTAAATTAAGGATTTAAATGGGCTAATCTGACTGAACAATTATGGAGTTCACTTTTTAACCATTTTTCCCTATATCTACTATTTTTCGTGCACTCCTCCTCATGGTCACCACCGCTACACATTCTCCCCCTTCACCCACTCCTTTCTGTGCCTATCTCTTCTCCCCCCACTCACTCCACCCGCCTCTGTTTGCCATGCAATAATCTCTATGCCTCCCTCTAGTCTAGTTAATACATCTCCTGCCCTCTTCTCATTCTACTCTCTCCCACAGGTCACTTCCACTTGGCCTTCTCCCATCTACACCCTCCAACATTGTACAATCTACCTCCTGCAGTATTGCCTTCTCAATTACTTTCTCTCTCACATGTATCTTACCTTGATCCCTACTTTATTTTGTCTCACCTTCCTCAGATCTTCTATCATCTCTTCAACCTCTTATCCTCTTTTCCCTCGATATTCTCTGCACCTTCCCCACTTGTTTTACTCTGTATTTGATGTCTCCCCTCATAAGTCTTCCAAGCTCTTGCAGCACCATGCCTCCCTCTCTTCTCTCCTCCACTTGATAACCTTCAGTCTAACTTTCCTAGCCCTCTGTTCCCTCCTACAGCTCTATATTTGTGGTGCCATCTTGTAAAGTTCTAATATATTCCCCCAATCTATGCCCTTGCCAGGTCTGTCCACGATTCACACCGCTCTCTTCATTTTATGGTGTATTACTGGTTCCATCACAAAGTATTGCAAAGCATGACCCTTATGTTTTGCTTAATAAACCGAGTAAAACACTCACACTACTTTCTCTTCCATACCATACTGGTCTTTGTGGTTTCCTTTACAGTGTAACAGGTCACACCACTGACAACATGCCGCACTCATCAGAACATTCACGCTTCCATCTCCCCTGCCCACATTCTGAGACGCCCCTGCTTGACCGAACAGTGCTTCTTCAAATGTCCTGCTTGCTCCCAACCATCACAGGACTAAATAGCAAGCAATTAGCAATCTGTGACTCCCAACAGTAATCATGGACACCCTGCCTACATAGGTGCTGCTTTTGCACATTCTACTCTAAATTGAAAGCAGATGGTCTGTAGGACAACTCACGAGCCCCATGCAACAACCTATATTACATACTCTGACGATGCTAGCTGAACTGTACCGCCTCCGAGGGACTAGATCTCAAACCCTCGAGCGAGGTGGAAATATTGTGAGAGAGTTGATATCCATGCAGCAAAACACATCAGCCCAGAATACGTTTTGACATGTGTGGTTTAACAGCAGACAAACACTAAGAGCCATGCAGGATGCAGGCCCTTGGTCAAAGAGTGTGTTTTCTTGGATCACAGACATTTGTATGAGCATCTTAAATGGGATGTAATTCACTTACATCAGGGTAATGTATGTGAATTAGAAAAACCTGACAAAGTTACAAATAAGAGTAGGAGTCGCATATACTTGGAATAAGTTACTTAAATTTCCCTGACGATTTGTAATTCGTCCACTCAGTAAAATTCTCACTCGATCCACTTTCTACAGCAATGTTCATCTCCTAGTGTCTGGATCCCAATACCCTAAAAAAAAATAGTACCTTCCCTCTGTGTATGCCCAATTTCTTACTTCACCCTTCTACATGTCCAAACATTCTGTAACCCTACCCTCTGGTTGTCTAATGTCCTTCTACCCTGATGGCATAATCCTTCCTTTCTTTCCTGATAAAACAATGGATTTACATGTAATACATTACAGCGCTTAGTATAATACAATCTAGTCGTGCACTGTCAGTATTCTAGGCTCAGACATATTGTGTAGATTTACTTTCTTTGTAACAGTACAACAGATTGGAGCAAACGGTTTTGCTAAATTAGCTAGTAAGTATCTAAAGTATATATTGCAGGCTGATTTTTATGAAGATATTCGAACTGCGATATCAAGTTTTAAGCCAGATTTGCTGTTGGAACTTCTCTGTATTGTTTGGTTTTCACAGAGTTTTCATAAGTTCATTTTCTTATATTAGTGAAGAAAATTGAATTGCACCTGGGTGCATCATTGCGTTGTCACAGGGCCGGATTTGCATAAAAGCTACAAAGCTACACAATACAGACATGTGACTATTTGCAATATTTCTGACACCGGATCCTCTTCACAGGATCCGGATGCTACTCTAGGAAAAGCTGTGATTTTGGTTTCTCTGGGGTACGCATGTTTTCCAATTCTTTGCATGCCTAACGCCTGCACTGTATAAAATATTTGGGCATAACATCATGGCACATGGAAGAATATACAATGTATTTATTTCAAGTGAAACAAAATTTAATGTGACAAGTATCATTTACCTCCACGGTTCGAACAAGCACTGACAAAGCTAACGGGTCTGGCTTTGACAAGGGATGCGTGCAAAGGTTTTAAAGTATTTATTCTGTAAAATTATGCAAATGTAAAAATACTTACCATGCATAAAAAATACAAAAAAGGCGTGCCCTACCAGTCCAGGCATTCTAGTCCTGATACTGGAGTGCATTCGTTTTAGGCGGCTGAGCAGATGTGATCAAGCAAATGTTTTCAGTCACATACATAGCAAGACAGCCAATGGATGTAGAGAGCTGACCTAATGCTCCATGCTGTATGCTTTGGTGAGAGAAATCAAAATGTAAATGACACATGAACAGACCAATGGATGCAGAGAGGTAAATAAAAAAATTCATTTAGTATGTGTTTTTATTACGTTTTTTTAAACTATATGAGGGGGCAAAACAGCTAAAGCTATTTCTAGACCAGACCAAACAAATTGGGTTTTCCATTATTTTCTTAAATCTTCTGCACTACTTAAGTCCCAATTCTTCCATGCATTGTTTCAGAATAGTGTTAACGTGTGTGAAAGGAATGAAAATATATGTGAATACCCACAAATTGATGCTTTTTCTGTGCACACATTTGTCTTGATTGTCTCCCAAGGCAACCCACTTAGAAAATCCACTGAGTGTGCCTCTCATTGTATCTAACAACTCTAAAAAATTCTGCACACATCAGAACATTCACACTAACAACTGTATCAGGATCATGAATTTGTGTGAAGAGTTATACATTTCCCATGAGCAGACCTGACATGTATGAGGAAGGTTTGTAAAACCGGTCCCCTCAGAAGTATCAGCATGAGAACTGTATGTTCCATAGACAAGAAGTAGACCAGGATTCCACCTGTGTGTTTCCACTTGCCGTCTTGCACACCTTCTATACCATATCTCAATATTTTACTCATCCCATTCACCCACTAAAATCTGACCCATGTGAGTACATAAATCTGAAACAAGAATGCACAACAGGATCACATTTGTTCCTGAACTTATCACATATACACTAAATGTTGTTTTCCAATCGCACAAAAACTAACAGCACGTCATTAAAAACATAATTGAGAACTTTTGTTTGAAATTCTGTTAAATAGCTGAAGATTAACATTAATGCCCTTACTACGAGTGAAGTGGTGAGGGATACCTCACAGGCCATTCCAAATTTGACAGTGTGTCGGGCCCAGACTGGGAAACCCTGGGCTCAGACACACCAAAAAAAGACCTATTTTAGGAGCTGCTGGGGCTGCACACAACTGCAGTGCCTAGCCCAGGCCCCTTCTACTGCACCACGGGCAAAACTGCAACTGCTCTCGTAGGCTTAGTGCTTCTCTGCTGTGCCTTGTCCAAAGCCTCCCAACTCCCGCCCAATCATCCCTGTCTGCAGCCTCCCAACTCCCGCCCTATCATCCCAGTCCGCAGCCTCCTAACTCTCGCCCAATCATCCCTGTCCGCAGCCTCCCAACTCCCGCCCAATCATTTCTGTCTGCAGCCTCCCAACTCCAGCCCAATCATCCCTGTCCGCAGCCTCCTAACTCCCGCCCCATCATCCCTGTCTGCAGCCTCCCAACTTCCGCCCAATCATTTCTGTCCGCAGCCTCCCAACTCCAGCCCAATCATCCCTGTCCGCAGCTTCCCTACTCCTGCCCAATCAGCCAGATCCACAGATTCTCCCACTCCCATTTACTACTTGGGCCAAGCGGGTGGTAAATGGGAGGGGAGAACAGGGTAGCTAATGTGGAGGGAGGGGGATTTGAGAATATATGTGGGAAAGGACCCATTAAAATCAGATCTGCAATTATTCCTACTTCTGGTCTCATTCACTTGTAATTGCAGGATTGAGGTGAGGGGATATCATCCAGAATTAGAATTTCTAGTCCTCCGCAGTACTTTTAATCAGGGGACTGGGAAATTATCGAGAAAAAAATGTCACAAAATTACATCAAAATGTCACGAAAGTACCCTTCTGTTTTGAAATGTGGTTCGCCGGTATCTCGCATCATTTTTTTTTGTACCCAAGTGAGCACCTCGGATTGAAAAGTCTTGCAGATACCAGAGGAGAATAGTTTGAACATAAAATGTTACTCTTCTGGATATTTACTGTGCAAACTAATCTCTGACTCCTGTATTGCAGGGCTCTTTTATGCAAGGTGCAGGATCGGGTAAAAAAAAAAGTTGCACGAGGTCATGTAATGCGAAATTTCGAGGAATTTGGTGAACATCTTGTAACAAACTGTTTTGAATTCAGCGAATTCCGCCAGTGTAATTAAAATGTTGCAGAGTGTTGCATGTAATGAGGCCTTAGTAGTCATTTACTTTGACCCTTTGTCTATGAGGTCACTTGTTGTTTTCTTTCTAAAATTATTTTTGTTAGTTTTCTTTCTCAGCATGGATGCCTATGTTTAACACTATTCAGCTAGGAGCGAGTTATGCCTGGTTTTTACAGCACTTAGGAATGGTAAAAATATGATATTAAGCGCTATATATTTATTATTGTTGTTGTAGCTGCTGCTGTTTTTATCATAATTATTGTTATTAATATTAACGCCGTTATTTGTAGTAGTACTAATAGAGAAGTCTGACATATGTACAGCAGTGACATTATAAAACAAAAGACACACTAGATAATTTCCTAGCGATAAAAGTATTACATGGCAGTATATCCTTCACCACTTCAATTTAACTTGAATGAGTGGGGGGCAGGGGGGGGAACATATTTATGAAAGCAAAATAAAATATCCATTAAACAGAATAGCTAATGAGATTGCATGAAAGCCGTATATGAAACATGGATATGATAAGCGATGAGAAGACAGATTTCAGAACACAATCTAAATTCAGAAATACATTTGACCTGTATTCCTAGTATTAGATCAAGAACTGAAACCCCTTGAATGTGATATAGACTTTGGTTAAGCATCTTAACACTGCTTTGAGCTGTATTCAGAGATGCATTCAATACTGTGAAAATGCCAACATCTTTCTAACACAGAGCCTCTCTTTTGTCAGCTTTGGTGATGCGGTGTGGCCCTGCGGCTTCAGGTTGTGTCCCAGTCGGAAGCGTTGTCAGACCTGGTCCATTCCCCTGCCGGCTCACTCCTAAACATCATTTTGAGGCGGAGAACAGAAACACAGCCATGGTGCGCTCACAGGTTCTGTGTGTGGCAGCTGAGCTGGAGGGCATAAATATTTCATAAGACCTGTCCTTGCTTTCAAGTCAGCATCCACCAAAGCAAATTCCCATAGCAACATTCACATGGATGTACACGTCTCTAAGTGACATGTCAGCAGTGAGTGATGAACCAGCCCTTGTATTGCTCAGATGGCTTTAAGACCGTGTTTAACTCCACTTCCTTCCCCGTGCCTGCCACATTCATTGACTCGCACAAGTATGTGTTGTTTATGCTTCAAAGGTTATGATATGTTCTTTAGGCTGAGGATTAAGCAGACGATGCAGTATAGCTCTATCTATAAGAACATTATCGTTCACCGGTACCTTCCTGATTATGTCATCGCCTGCGAATAGTCTGTCTGGACTGTGGAAGGACAATCTGTGTGCTCAGCGGATACAAACGTTTTGTATGTAGGAAAGGACTATGACACAACGTTACCCCCGACTACTGAGCTCACTCACAGTGGCGGCTACTCCGCTATGGCGGAGGAGCATCGTCCCACTGCTTTGCAGCAGTGAAAGAAAGGAAAAATAAAATGATAACTTGATGTTGTCATCATTTTATTTGTTCGTGCTGTGGTAGCATGGGGGCAAGGCGGGGCTGCTCTGCTCAAAGAGCAGGGCAGGGGAGGAGTGGTAGGCACACTGAAGTGTGCCTGATGCTTTGGCAGGCCGTGTCGGGCTGGCCAAGTAGTCATGCACACTCAGCATGTTCTCCACCCAGGTTGAATTATAACCTGGGTGGAGAACATGCCCAGGCCCCCGATCCCCATCTGAGTGCTGAACTATGGCGCTCAGACCAATCACAACGCTGCTTAGGGGAGCCTGGCTGCTCCCTGTTCAGCGGGTGTGGAGGAGAGAGTGGTAAGAAGGTGTGTGTTTTTTTTTTTTTTTAACACCCTTACCCCCTCCACCCCCCCGCCCGCCACCCTAGATCCGTGCCGGCTGCCACTGCTCACTCATCAAGACTTTTTGACTCTGGACCCGATTCACAAATGTTTTGCTGTGAGTATGTGTGACTTTACTGCTTTAACCCCTTCGCTGCTAGGCCTTTCCCCCCCCCCTGTGCTAAGCCTTTTTTGGGCTATTTGGGGTAGTTCGTGCTTAGGCCCCTGTAACTTTTTGACCACATAAGGTATCCTCGCCAAATTTGCGTCCTTTTTTTCCAACATCATGGGGATTCTAAAGGTACCCAGGGTTTGTGGATTCCCCTGGAGGGCACCCAGAAATTAGCCAAAATACAGCTAAATTTTGGATTTTTTGGGAAAAAAGGGCTCCAGATGAAAGAGTCTGGTTTTAACCCTGAAAATGGTGTCAAAAAAGGGGTTGTGGTGCTGAATTCACCATCTTCCCAGCTTTCAGGGACAAGCAGACTTTTGTCAGAAAACCAAAATTTTTTACACAGTTTTGGCATTTGTCTGGGACATTGCCTATTTTTGCTATTTTTTGTGCTTTCAACCTCCTTCCAGTTAATGGTAGAAATGGGTATGAAAGCAATAATGGATCCACGTTTTCACCTGTAACTTCTTCTAATTATGACAGCTCTTTGAAAGCAATATACCGTTACATTTGCTGGACCTTTCTGGTTGTGGGGATATATAGGACTTGTAGGTTCACCAAGAACCCGACGAACCCAGAGCCAATAACTGAGCAGCGTCTTGCAATGGTTTTTTATTATCTACCGGGTATATAGCAATTATTTTGGGAAAATGCATACATGGAAAAATTGGTATGAAAGACACCTATGTATTTCTGAAATGGGAACAAAATATAGAGTTTAGAAACAGTAGATATTTGCACATTTCCGAAATTGTGAGTACCCATACTAGCATGAGAATTATAGGTCATTTTTCAAAATGACTTCTTTTTACACATTGTCTTTCATTTGGAAGGCAGAAATTCATCGAAAGTCAATAGGTAATAACAGTTGCTCTACAGTTCTGTGTTACCCTAAGTCTCCGAGAAAAATGGTACCTCACTTGTGTGGGTAGGCCTAGTGCCCGCGACAGGAAACGGCCCAAACGCATAGGTGGACACACCAGATTTTCAGAGTGAAAAATGACCCTTTTTTTGCAAAGTGCCTAGCTGTAGTTTTTGAACCCTAGCTCTGCCGGCACCTAGGGAAACCTAGCAAACCTATACATTTTTGAAAACTAGACACCCAGGGGAATCCAGGATGGGGTGACTTGACTGCCTCCCACCAGGTTCTGTTACCCAGAATCCCTTGCAAACCTGAAAAATTGTCCAAAAAAAACACATTTTCCTCCCATTTCTGTGGTGGAAAGTTCTGGAATCTGCGTGGATCCACAAAATTCCACCCACCCCGCGTTCCCGAAGTCTTCTGAGAAAAATGGTACCTCACTTGTGTGGGTAGGCCTAGTGCCCGCGACAGGAAGCTTGACCCAAAGCGCAAGGTGGACACACCACATTTTCAGAGCGAAAAATGACCCTTTTTTTGCAAAGTGCCTAGCTGTAGTTTTTGAACCCTAGCTCTGCCGGCACCTAGGGAAACCTAGCACACAAATACATTTTTAAAAACTAGACACCCAGGGGATACTAGGGAGGTATAGCTTGTGTGCATCCACCAACGTTTCCTTACCCAGAATCCCCTGCAAACCTCAAATTTAGCTGGAAAAAAATCACTTTTTCCACACATTTTTGTGTGTAAAAGTTGTGGCATCACCGGGCTGACACAAATTTCCTACCACCCAACGTTCCCCCGGGTCTCCCGATAAAAATGGTGCATCACTCATGTGGGAGGCCCAAGTACCCGCGACAGGCAAGGGCCCAAAACGTAATGAGGCGACATCAAAATTGCCTATCAAAAAATGTTTTGGGCCCTTGCCTGTCGTAGGCGTACAGGCCTCCCACACAAGTGAGGCACCATTTTCATCGAGAGCCTGAAAGCCTAGTGGTAGGAGAGATTGTGTTGGCCCGGTGATCCCACATTTCCACACAAAACTGTGGAAAAAAGTGATTTTCAGCTAAATTTGAGGTTTATAGAGATTCTGGGTAAGAAAAGTTGGGGGATCCACGCAAGCAATATCTCCCTGGAATCCCAGATGCTAGTTTTCAGAAATGTGTGGGTTTAGTAGGTTTCCCTAGGTGGCGGCCGAGCACGGGGCCAAAAACCCAGGTGACCCCCCCTTGCAAAACCAGGTTGTTTTGTGATAGGCAATTTTGATGTCGCCTCAATACGTTTTGGGCCCTTGCCTGTCGCGGGTACTTGACCCACCCACACAAGTGAGGTACCATTTTTCTCGGAAGACTTTGGGAAATGCGGGCTGGGTGGAATTTTGTGGATCCACGCAGATTCCAGAACTTTCCACCACAGAAATGTGAGGAAAATTAGTTTTTTTGGACACATTTTGAGGTTTGCAAGGGATTCTGGGTAAGAGAAGGTAGTGAGAGCCAGACAAGTCACCCCATCCTGGATTCCCCTGGGTGTCTAGTTTTCAAAAATGTATAGGTTTGATAGGTTTCTCTAGGTGCCAGCAGAGCTAGGGTTCAAAATCTACAGCTAGGCACTTTGCAAAAAGAGTCCGTTTTCACTGTGAAAATGTGGGTGTGTCCATGTTGCGTTTTGGGCCGTTTCCTGTCACGGGCACTAGGCCTACCCAAACAAGTGAGGTACCATTTTTCTCGGTAGACTTTGGGGAACGCGTGCTGGGTGGAATTTTGTGGATCCACGCAGATTCCAGAACTTTCCACCACATAAATGTGGGGAAAATGTGGTTTTTTTGGACAAAGTTTGAGGTTTGCAAGGGATTCTGGGTAACAGAACCTGGTGAGAGCCAGACAAGTCACCCCATCCTGGATTCCCCTTGGTGTCTAGTTTTCAAAAATGTACAGGTTTGATAGGTTTCCTATGTGCCAGCTGCGCTAGGGCCCAAAATCCACAGGTAGGCACATTGCTTAAAAAAGTCTGTGCCTAGTGGGCTCTGCCGCCCTGGGGGGAATCGGGGGGAGGGACGATCCCCAAGCAGGGATCCACTGGGGAGGGTACCATTGGAAAGGGAAATTCTCCCCTTTCCAATGATACCTCCAGTCTTTCTACGTGCTCAGGGGCTGAGATAGCCCCTGCGCACGTAGAAGTGAAACTGAAATGAGCCTAAGGCTCATTTCAGTTTGATTTCAGTGAAGATGACATCAGCGCGACATGCGCGCTGATCGTCATTTCACTGAAACAGGGAGGCCTCGGGAGCTGGGAAGCTCTTCCCCAGCTCCCGAGGCTACAGAGAGAGATAGAAATCCCTCTGGTGCCTGCACGAGGGATTTCGAGGCCATGTGCCATGACGGCCGGGGAGCAGTCGTGCGCACACGAGCACCGTTGCGCACGACGGCTCCCGGCCGTCGTGCGCATGGAAGGGGTTAAGGGAGACAGAGGATAGGAGCAAGGCAGAGAGAAAGAATGAGAGTGGGTGCTTGTATGTCTGCATGTGTAAGAGGACGCACATGTACTCTCTGGACTACATTCACAAAGATGTTCTTGTTACTCCCTTTTGTAGTGTGCCTGGCTTACACCTGAAGTCCAGGAACAAGTCCCCCGGTCTTAATCCTGGAATTGAGGAACAAATCAGGACTACTAAAAGAGTAAGTCAGAGCTACTCACTGTAAAATCTTTGTGGCTCGGACAGTGAAATTCAGGAGTAAGGGAAGAGATCTACAAGAGTAAGTTAAAGCTACTCTCAGCAAAATCTCTGGCAATTAGCCCCTCCCCTCAAAAAAGTGCATTTATAAGGAAAGAGCTGTGGAGTATTCCAGTACTGTTCCTCCTATAACTCTGTTACCAAGCTACGCTGTGCAGTCTGCCCTACGTGAGCAATGTGCCAAGTCTTCTTTTGATTATCACCGCCGGGATAAAGTTGTGCAGTCTTTGCTTAGACCGTTGCTGTACTTCTCTTGGTATCTCTATGAAGTCTATCACAACACAGAAATAGCTCTTTCCTTATACATGCATTCTGGTTGGTTTCAGTCAGCAGCATGGTCCGAGGCACCTTGGGAAAATATGTAGCTAACAATTCCCAAAGTAGAAGGTCATTGCATGCCACTGTTCTACTGCAGAGTGGCTGCTAACTAGTGGAGTCCCCAGAGTCCCAGATGCAATTAAAGGAGGGAAACTGTTCCCAGACACAGGCCAGACTCTAACCCAAGAATCGATAAATGCCCCTCTGCACTTCACCAAAGCAGGACAGGCAACTTTCCAATATGGAAGTTCCATCAGCTAACAGGCCATCTCTGTGTCATGCCTGGGTCAAGTGATCCAGAAGAGGGTTAGGGGGTTGCTGATAGAAGCTTTTCAAGAATATAAAGGGCAGCAAGACACCTGTGTTTTTTGGGGCAAGACCTCAGAGAGTCTGTAGTCCATTTGAATCCAGTAGTGACCACAGTTTCTCAAACTACTGCAGCAGTATCGCTTGGCACTAGCCATCTCCTTGCCTTTCTGCTCTCACCAGCCAGTCATACCAAGCACAGCTGATCAAACCTTCAACAACTCGCAATTTTAATATAATGAATATTTGAACTTTAGTACTGGAATATTTTTCTTGGTGTTTGCCATTAGAAGTAATACATTTTTGTTCACTTGCATGATGAACGTGCATCCTTTATATAAAAAAAAAAATCTAGCTTGATATGAATTATCTTCTTATGCCATAGTGTTTTAGGCAAACTGCTAGGGTCAGGTTTATAAAACTTTTATGTGACTTACTCTTGTAGTACTCTTAGAGTGAGGCAGAAATCCGCCTTATTTGCGTGGTCACCCCCGATTTTTCACCTTTTGCTTGACCCTATAATTTTGCCTGCTTTAGAACTGTGGGCACTTCACCCCTGATAACCAATAGTAAAGTGCATGTGCTCCTCCTTTAAACATGGTTGAAATCGCATATTCCTAATTCATATATTTAACTTACTTATAGGTCCCTAGTATATGGTACAAAGTAGAGGGCCTTGAAGTTAAATGCCATTCGTAGACTGCAACAACTATTGTGAAACCCACTACAGTGACAGTGCAAACATGACTTCAGGCCTATTATTGTTGTCCGACTGCTGCAGTTTTCAACCTGCTGCTCGATTTGTCAAAAACAAATTTTGAAAGGAGAAAACCTCCCTTTTCAATGTTAATAAGTCACCCCCATGTAAGCCTCGTAGCCCACAAGATAGGGTGCATGGTAGTTAAAAGAGCGACATGTAAAAATGAATATTATCATGTCCCTACAGTGACAAGGACCAAAAAGCTATTTTTACTGTGGCAAGCCTAGATGTCCTATGTTGAAAACCAGAGTGCATATTAAAATATTAATACTGTATAGCAGGAATTGGACCAGCTAGAAAAATATTTAGAGAACTAACTGTAATACTTATTAAAACTCCATTTCAATGATGAAGTTGGATTCTTAATAGATATTAAGGAAGAGCAACTTTCCGAAAGTTACCTTGTCCCTGCCTGAAGTTCCTGGAGGTTAATTTATATTGGCTCTCCAACTTCTTCTAGCCAGTGAGTAGCCTTGAATTGTTGCAAAAAAGGTGTGAATTGCCTCCCAGGAGCCAACAATAGGCTAACCTGAATGGGCAGAGATGACTCCATAATCTCCCAAAAATAGACAGGGTGAGGGCCATGGGCATCATTTTTGACACTACAGTGCCAAATCCTGGTTGAGCATAAAATGTTGTTTGACAGGTCTGATGGGTTCACATATAACACTTGGGGTGCACTTGAAAGGGACAGAACAGTCAATTTTTGTGTATCCACCTTCTGGCTGCTGAAGAACCGTGTTTTTGTCCTACCAGACTTCAGTCTGTGGGTTTGTTGTGGGAACAGTACCTGCTCCAAAATTGCTTTTAATGTTATATGTGGGAGGACACTAGGATTACCATAGTACTCTCCCCACATACATCCCCAGTACTCAGAGCCTACGTTTAGTGTGGCAGAAGGCTTTTGCCATTTTGAAAATGCCCTAACACATGGGGCCAGGAGTCACCCCACCTACTAACTCGTACCAGGCAGAAATATGGCATCTCCAAGCACCCATTTCAGAACACTTTCTGGACCTCCAGAAGAGGACTGGATCTATCTGTCACCCAAGAGGAGCCCTGAAGGACTGGATCTTCTCCTTCTTGTACCCTGGACAAAGAAATGGGCTCTAATGGTCAGCTGTCTGTCCTCCTGTGTGGCTCCAGGAAGGCTGAAAGAGGCCTTTTCCTGGATGCACCCAGCTGATCAAAGGTAACCGGACTTGGACCGGTCCTTGCCATTTGCCCCTGCCTGACACCCATTGAGTCTCTACATTTTAACAACAATAGTTTATTAGTCAATTAAAACCATAAACATGATCATACAGTACATAGGGTTTAAAAATACATACAAAAAGGATTAAAAAAGAGATTTATCATACAGCAATTACGGCCACTGAGCATCGCGCTGCAAGCCCTTCACTTTCTTCAACTCTCATTCCTAGGTATTTTAGTAGAGGTGCCAAATACACAGATACATTGGATAAAAATGGCTAATCCTGGGCTGGTCTTTTCACTAGTGTATAAAGTGCAAGATTGCTGAAAACAACAAAAGAGGGAGGGAATACTAAGGTAAGGACCACTCTCAATCCCCCAGGGTCAATGTAGTTATAAACAACGAAAGAGTGTGCCTTAAATTTATAGAAAAAGAGCACAACAGTAGGATCCCAATAGGTTCCTAATAAAGCCCTCACTCACCAACCTGGTTGGTGACATGCTTCATCATCGGGCCCCACCAGGAGCGGCCGAATGCCACCCTGGTGTGCTTCGACGCCAGAACTACTCGCGGAGCTGGTTTGAAGTGTCCAGTGTATAGTGAAGGTGATTATTAAAAATGTCTGACCGTGTCAAACAATAAATTTAATTAGAAGCCAATCAGACATAGATAAAAACAAGGTGTAGGACATCAGAGCCAAATAAATTGTTCAACAAGGTCCACTAAGGTATGGTCAACATGTTTCTGCCTATGTGTTGTAGTTTAACAGGCATTCATCAGGACCAAGAGAAGACGTGGAAAACCTCGGTGGTATGAGCACACTACGGCCCACCCTAACCTGAGGTTCAAATGTGAAAAAGGTAAAAAAGTAAAAAGATATACTTCTGGAGTCCCTCGTGTTGAGAGGAACCGAGTTTATTATGGGGTGTAATCACTAATTACACCATGGGTCTCGGGAGGGGGCTGGTAGCAACATTGGCACACCGCCTGCACTGCTAGGCACCCGCTGTGTACCTAAGCAAACCCTCCGAAGCGGACCCCGATGGTCCTCTCAACACGAGGGACTCCATAAGTATATCTTTTTACTTTTTTACCTTTACATTTGAACCTCAGGTAGGTGGGCCGTAGTGTGCTCTACCGCCAGATCTTCCACGTCTTCTCTTGGTGACGAATGCCTGTTAAGCTACAACACATAGGCAGAAACATGTTGACCATACCTTAGTGGACCTTGCTGAACAATTTATTTGGCTCTCATGTCCTACACCTTGTTTTTATCTATGTTTGATTGACTTCTAATTAAATTTATTGTTTGACACGGTCAGACATTTTCAATAATCACCTTCACTATACACTTCAAACCAGCTCCGCGGTAGTTCTGGCGTCGAGCACACCAGGGTGGCATTCGGCCGCTCTGTGAGCCCGATGATGAAGCATGTCACCAACCAGGTTGGTGGTGAGGCTTTATTAGGAACCTATTGGGATCTACTGTTGTACCTTTTCTATAAATTTAAGGCACACTCTTTAGTTGTTTATAACTAAAGTGCAAGATTGCCATACAGGCGGCTAAAGATCCCTTAAGTAGATTAATATAGGTAATTATGATACATATGTGCAGGACTGAGGCGGGTATGTATACGGTGCTGGATGGGCTATGAGACCCACTGTAAACATGCAAGTGTGCAAAACTTTGCATCATTAAAATACCAGAATAGACGACATAGTTCTCCGAGCATAACGGGATAGGGAACAGCTGATTATGGGAATCCCTAGCAGCCTGTTCTTGATGATTATCTGCTCGTGATGAGTTTTCCTGAGAGGCATCTGATTTATTACGTTTTAAAATTAGTCTCGGGAACCCCCTCCAGATTACTCATCACATAACCTGTCAGCTGATCATCCTTTTGAAAATATTCATTAACTGGGTTAATCTAATGTTCAGCATTTTGTTGCACGGGTCCATGGACTCCACCAGAGCAGGCCTACACAACCTAATTCCCCGTTCAAGGAACTCCTGTCTTAATAGAGATCTTCGTTGAGTCTCTAAGTGCATACCCTGATGTCCTAAAGTGTTCTCCTGTGGTGAAAAGTGACTTAAAAGACTAAGGTAGAAGGTAAAATCTTTAACCAGGACAAACCTGGCTAGTGTACTCGACCCACACTCCATCGAGGTCAGTGTCAAATTGCACATAGGTCACGGTCTACTGCGACTATTGACTAGCATTGGTGCTTTGTGCTTTTGGCACTATTTTTACTTAATACTTTAAAAACCCATATCTCTGGTTCTCATTCTTAGATTTTTATAACGTTGGTGTTATATAGTTTATTAAATGTTAGTTTATTTTTCTAATTCAGTTTGGAATTTGTATTGTTTTGCATGTTGGCTTTATTACTTTTTTAGCACTGCATAAATACTTTACATATTGCCCTAAATTAAGTCTGCCTGCTCTGTGCCATAGCTACCAAGGGGTTGAGCTCAGGTTCATTTAGTGACTTGGAGGTTTCACCCTAGAAAGTGTTGTGATTATTCCTTGAGGTGGGTAGTCACCCGCTCCAAATAATAATCCAATTTCTTACAGTGGGTGACTGAATGCAAAAGTGGGTCAATGGGTGAATGAATCAATGGCTGCCTGAGTGCAAGGATGGATGAACAGTTCCGTTTCTAAGTGTATCTATGAATGAATGGGAAGTGATTGGGTGCATGTATACGAGTGTATGGATAACAGAGTCCATGAATATTTTGAAGACCAAAACAGGACAAAGATATATGCGCAACTACAAATGAGCAGGTGTTATCGCCAAAGAAGTGCTGCAGTGACATTGCCACACACTCTTGAATCTTAAACCTGCCAGTGCGGTCAAAAAATACTTAAAAGTCTGCTGCTAAAAGGACATCCCTCTCCCTTCTGCTACTGACCTGATTTGGTACCACAATCTGTTACATGTGGTGCTGCAGCCTTTGCGACCCCTGACATTATAGCTCTTTGTACTGCAGTTGAAAATATAAATGCACATTTAGCCAAATTGCCTTCTGAGGACTGGCTCATCCTACCAACAAGGAATGTTCAATACTGGTAAACGCACACCTGGGTCCAGCAAGCTTTTCTGCCACTGAGTCCTGCCACACTTCTGCCTTTGGGTCCTGCAAATGTCATAAGCACCATAGCTTGCTCTGCTCCAGCACCTGCTGTGGTGATGGGAATCCAGCAAGCTCCAGGGCCAAGTCATGCTAGCGGGAGACTGAGGTGGAAGAGTGACAAGGTATAGCATGGGAACTGCATGAAAAAGAAATATACAACACCATGTTACAGCTAACTTACAAAATACATCTGCATATCCTGGTGCAAAAGCACTACTCCCTGCTTCTTAAGTGACAAGTACAAATTTCCCCATCTATTTGTATTTTTAGCACAAGTTCAATAACAGTTAAAGCAGTCGCTGGCCAAAACAAGCATTTGCAATGCAATCGGTCTCGCCTTTGGGACCTTATATGTATTTAGCTATGCAGCATATTAGTCTGGGTGCTGAAACATCTACTGTTCTTTAACATGGAGGGAAAGTAAGCACCAAACTGTGTGACACGCCAGGTATGGGAACACATGGAGAGAAATATTGCCTTTCAGCGGGAAATGGTATAGTCCAAAGCTCTGTTTTTAATATAAAATCAGGGCCTTTGGTGGTCATATCACTGAAAATACAAGATTTGAAAAAAATATTATTGTCTACGGGTGCTCGTGGAAGACAATTTCTATGGACTGGAATCTAGAGAATGCTAAAGCAATTCTGGTACTTTACTGACCTCTACTGGTCGTTTTCTATCAAGACTGTTAAATAGAGGCAGTTGAACAAGCAGAAAGCAATTCTGGTATTTTACTGACCTCTACTGGTCGTTTTCTATCAAGACAGTTAAATAGAGGCAGTTGAACAGAAAAAAAAGTCCCTAAGCGGAAGCAGACAAGTCCTAGGGCTGATCTCCAGAGCCCATAAAGTACATACACATATAAGTATATACTAAAGTATATACAAGAGGTCTCGAATGCTCGACCTAACAAAAATGGTGATTTTCCAAAAGGCTGAAGTTTGGTAATTAGAGCCCAGGATACACAGATATAGTTGAGACTACTGGAACCCGCACATTTTAATCCACGCTCATTATGGATTAAAATTCAGACTAGCCAAGAGTTTTTTATAAGATAAAAACGATGGTCTTTTAAAAGTCTTTGTCTCTATAAAAAATCCAGTCTGTCAAAATATGTGAAAAGGAAAAAGGGGAAAGGAGACCTATGAGAGTTCAGAAAATGTTCATTATTTTTATTGTATTTACTTTAATTACAAATCACCATTTGTATCAGTGAACAGAAGTAATAAACCAAAAAAGGCCATGAAGACACCACCACAGACGTGTATAGTTATATCATAAAATATGCTGAAAATTTCGTCGAATGTATTGCTGCTGCTCTGTTTCTTGCACATTCTTTTTCCTTATAAATCAAACATTCCTTCAATAAAATTGAAAAATTACGGGAGCCTCTTGCCTCAACACCTTTCTTAGAACATTATTGAAGAAAACTTAACCTTACTTTCTAAGCAGCTTTTTACATGTCATCGCGTTCGTGATGTCATAGACAGAATAAAACTAAGGTTGAATTAACAATTTGAAGAGTTGTGCACACTAAAGTTAACTTTCACCTGTGAGATGCATATATCAGCAAGACAATAAATCATCAACCAACCAGTGATCGCTCAGTAACCAATGAACTAAAGTGTAACATGCGGCCAACCTCAGCACTTTTCCAACACTACAGACTCTTAATCGTGTCAGCAACATCAACAATGTCACTTTAACCAAAACATGTAAAAAACGACAGAAGACAAGGCTGTCACATACTAAAAGTACAGTGAACAGATGAAATAGCCTGGACCCTGTTCTGTGTGTCAGAGTTTCAACGTCTAGATGCTACTTGGCAAGATGTTTTCAGATATGAAAATATTCTATTCCAGGGCAGGTCCATGAGGAACTGAGCCCTGCCACATTTTAGTGTTTCCTCAAGAGATACATTCACACACAATTAACCTAAATGTGAATTACAGCATAGTCAGTGATTACAGTGAACACCGGCCTCGACTGCAGCCCCACTGGGTCTAGGTTAAGCACCTCCATTCTGTTCCATCTATTTCTTTTTTCAGTCATTCGAAAAAGACACACTATAGTGGAAGACAATGATGTGCATCAAAAATGAGCAGGAGGCCGAGGATTAATTTACCTTTGCTTTTTCCAGCTGTGTCTGGGCCTGTCTCTCTGCTTCTCTCCGCACTGCTTCTCTGTCTTCCTCCAGAGACACATCTGAATCGGATGGGCGACTAGTGTAGGAGTCCGCTGAACCCTACAAAGAAACAGCAGAAGGAATAAGTAAAATACAACTTCATCCGGTGCTCAGTATTCCCCACTTAGCATTTGTAAGCATTTTTTAATATAGAAAAGAACTATTCCCTGTGATCATCTGCACTTCTCCTGCAGCCATTTTGGCCTTATCTACAGACTCAAGGTACAGTCAGAAGAGGCATGTATTCACATTTTGCAGAAGAGCACACACATTTAAGCTGAAAGGACTGCTCACAACCCCTGCTTCTGAGGGTGCAGGTGATGATCGAAAAAACTCTTTCTTTGTAGTCCATGGTCAGACCAACCATTAATTATTCACTTTTTACAAAACATCCTTCCGGACATCAAACTAAAATAAAGAGCAAAGTCAACAAGCTAATTATGAAATATTAATTACATATTACTGGGTTTGCATGGGTGGGCACGCGCATGTGTAATATGTGCTATAGAAGATCTCTATTTTCATAAAGTGGAAGGGTGCTATACCTATTTATCTTTCACGTGACAACGTGCATTTGTTCTCGTGGGCCTCACGTTTCTTTCTTAATATCAGACTTGGTAACAGCAGCACCGCACAGAGGAAAGCAAAGGCGATCTCAGGCATCCCACCAGTAGGTATCAGACTTCGAGGCGCAACTGGAAGCTGGAACACAGCACCAGGGGAATGTAGCAACGCCATCTGTCCGCTGTATGTTAATGCTGTTCACCTGTGCTGAGTTCAAAGACGCCGCCTCGTCATCACACACCACCCCCACCCTAAAATAAAACTATTTCCACAGAATCATTCATAAAGCCGACACCCCCCATTCTGGTACAGACATGCTCAGGAAATACACAGACTGTGCGCGCGTGCCGTAACCTTGCCTCCCTACATTGGCAGTACATAAATAAAGCTTGTATATATCTTCTTCGCTTGCCATTAAAAGGAGGAGATGCTATTGCATCCATTGCAAACAAGCCATTATCCTTAGTCATAGCAACCCCCCGCCGCCCGGCGAATGAAATAAAAAGGTGCTTTACGCAGATGTCGGACTGCTTCAGCCGTCCTCCCTTGGCTCTTTTAAGGATCCGGATCCAAGTGGCCTTCATTAGCCAGGCAGCTCAGTCAGTGTCCGCAGACGCAGCGCCGGCGCAGGTCCTGCTCACACCACATGTGCACCGCGAGCCCCGCGGAAGAGCTCTCCCTGCGCTGGCCATGCTCTGCTAGCAGCTCTCTGCTGCTCTCCCCCAGTCGCCCGCACGCGCCCGCCAGTCTCCCCTTCACCGGTGCAGCTCGGGCAGGGGGGAGCGCGTGCAAGGCACGCGCGCAGCCCAAGCATCACTTGGGTCCTAAACTCATCTCCGGCAACATCTGCATGCTGCTTCCATTCCAGCCCTGCCCCTTTCAGAGAGCGAGTGATGCTGGAGCGAGGGACATTTTTAAAAAATCCGGTGCAGACAGTCTTAATTGACGTTTGCGAGTGCAAAGGTCATTGCGACTCTCCAGGGATCAAGCTCCGTGGAAGGGGAGGATAGAGCATTACTACTGGGCATGCTCGGCGTCCAGTCTTGTACGTGCACGCCGACGTCACACTGTTGTCAGTCTATGTCAAGACACCATTTTGCATCTCAAGGGTAAACAGCCTGGAAATAGTCAGGTCCTGGCAACTATGCAACAGCTGGTAAACTATCTAATTGGTATCACATCCCATATTGATGTCTTTCTGTAAAGAAAACCATATGTATGTACTCTTATTCAAAACATATCAACCACAGAAAGCGTTCCGTGCTGAATTTCTTAAACAACTCAACGCAATTTTGTGAAAAGAAATCTTGACATGTTTTCTGTGAAGCTTTAGATGCTAAGAGACAACATTATTACAGCGAGCAGTGCATGCATTGATTTAATCAGCCACAACCTACATTTTGTCTCGGAGTGACAGGTGAGCGATATGTCTGCAAGTGTTTAGCAAGGACACCCAGGGAATGATGTGAATGCAGATGACAGCTTGCTAGGTCCGCGCCGCAGAAGCTTCAAAACAGAACCAGCGGAAACGGCTGTGCAGGGCTCGTCCTGGTAAACACAGCCATTTATTTCAAGTGTTAGGGCAGCGTCATGGCACAGGACACCACGCGCCTTCGAAGTTTTCATCGATAATTGTTAGGTTAGCTGCATACATATTGTATTTGTATCCTAAGCAAATGGAGTTTTCGTTTTAATAAAATAAAATAAAAAATCTCCTTATGTTTTCATTCTGCTAGGTAAAGAACAGCCCCTCACGTTTTTCCCCGCCCATTTATATTGAAGTAAGTTTACTGCTGGTCTATGATGGTCTATGATTGTCTTTCTTTGAGACTTGTTATTATTTTTATTAATATTATTATTAGTAGATTTACTACTAATAATAATCATATATTATTTCAACTGCCAACCCCACAAACTGAAAAGAAATGTCACTTAAATAATGCATCTAATTATGTCCACCACATTGAATGGTCCTATTTCGACCTCAGAGAGGCGAAACACTGTACCAAGTGTACATAGAATAATGTATATTTCTAAGGCACTCTTTCACACCAAGGAATATCTTGACTCGGATAGCAGGTGTTTAAGGTTACCCAACTCAAAGGTAATATTTTATCAACCTCTAAAGGATGAATGACTGAGTGGACCTCGTTGCAATTCAAGACTGTGACAATGAGACAGAATAAGTATAATATAATATAACATGAGACAAAATTGTGCATAGTCTTCTATCACAATCACATAATTTCTATTTTACATTATGTTATGGTATGGTAACGGTCTGTATAACTTAGCATTCACCAACTGCTTGGTGTCTTGGTGCGCTCTATTCTGGTGTTAGTTGCAGTTGTTAGTTCTGAAGTAGGCACACTTGGCACTTTTCGTTTTGCTTCCTACTGTTGTGTTAGTAGTGGTGAGGTTTGAGCTACCTGCATGGCAAGTAGTCCCAGAGAGCTTGAGTGGTGAGTCGATCAGGTGACTTTCTGATGAACCCATGTCTGCATGTTGTTAGTACTTTTGTTGGTGAGATGATATGTACCTATTGACTAACCCATGAGTGTGAGTTTCTTAAGTATGTGTGTTTTGATTTTTCCCATAGGGGGTGCTTTAATGTGTGAGGTGGGATAGTGTGAATCCTGAATATCGATCCACAATATCAGCGGGACAGAACATCGAGGAGAAAATATTGAAAAAAAAAGTATCGACAGGTAGGTCCAGATTTTCTATACCGGAGTCCACATATATGTAACTACATGGTACATAAATCTACAAAGTATGGAGAAGTGTAGTTAGGAATAGTAAATCTACGCTTTTCTATATGTGCTTACCTTTCAATATACTGCCCTCAACACTCTGTCCTCGATATTCTTGTACCACAATATTGTTGGTGTTGATCTTCGGTAGTAAAACCAGGTGAGGCTAACCTTTCTCCAAGCCTAGGTAGAGATGCTTGGGCCACTCGGCTACACAGTAAATTATGTGTGTGGAAATTTGTGTGCCGAGTGTGTTCCTGATGTGAACCATCATCTGATCTCTTGGAGGTCTTCTACATATTTTTTTTTTTCGACTTTTGTTCCATCTGCCCTAGAATTTAGGGAAATATGGTGAGCTAGAAGGGTGCAGTGCTTGGTTACAGTGTATGTGTGTGGCATTTTGGTTCCTACAGCAGGGATTTTGAGGGGAGAGGTGGGTGTTGCTGTAAGTCGAAATGACATTCAGTTCGGGATCTTGCACCAATAGTGATCTGGTGGTGGGAGAGCCATTGGAAAGGTACTGATTGGTAGATAGGTGATCAAATTCAAGGTTGTGGGTTTAGTAGGCAGAGTTATGAAGTAGGAAGGCATTTTAAAGGTATGTTGGGTAAAAGGAAAGGAAGGGCAAGGCAGTAGAGACTATGGATGAGTTGATGGTTATGTGGAGCAGCTATGTGTGCAGATGCTTGGTAGCACTAGGAGAACATTGGGAGGGACATGGGGGGAGGTGCTAAGCATGGTGTGGACACTGAATAAGGAGAGCAGTAGATGAGATTGACATGGGGAAGGTATTGTATTCTGAGTGTGTCTTGACTATTTTGAGCGACGGTAGAGTGTAGTGAAGCACCCATTACCCCAGAATAAATTGTTATTTATGGCACTATTTAACTTTGCTCTGTAACTCGCAGGTCACAAGGCAGAAGCTAATAAATACTACAGAAAAAAAGATACTGTAACACAGCTATGGGCTGGGTGGCCAAGGGTTGCCAACGCGGTCAAACAAATGACAGAGGCAAAGAAAAAATATGATAACAATGGGAAATAAAAAAAATGAATGAGAGGAAATGAGTAAGGGAATGTGAAAAAGGAAGAAATAAGAATGCAATGATACAAAGAAAGAAAGTAGGATACAGAAACGAACTAAAGAAGAATGGGCAGAAGGAAAGAATGACAAAAAGGAGAAAGATTTTATGAAAGCAGAAGGACATAATAGAAAGATGAATGGAAAATGGCATCACGAAGAAAGGAACAAAGAAATAAGAATCATGGAAGGAGGCCAAGAAGGAAAGCAGGAAAATTGAATGAAATAATTTAACGAACAAACAAAATGTGGACAGAAGGAATGAGAGACTGAAGTGATGAATTAAAAAAGATGGTAAAAGGAAAGATAGAATAAGAGAGAGAAAGAAAAAAAGAAAAAAAGAAAAAAACGGGAAGGAAAAATAAATAATAATAGTAATAAGGGGGAAGAAGGACAGGGGGAAGATACGAAAAAAGACTATACTGAAAGAAGAAGGGGTAGAGAGAAGGAAAGATGGAAAGAAAAAATAAGAAGAAAGATGGGAAGAAAAAGATGGCATGAAAGAAGAATGATAGAAGAAAAAAGGATGGAAAAAAAGAAATATAAAGTGAATACAACTTAGAAAAGAATGATCAAAAGAATAAATGAAAAACATGACGGAAAGAAGGAACGTCAGAAGGAAAAACTGAACAAAGTAAAAAAGAAAGATCTAAGAAAGAAACAAATTAATGAAAGAAAGAAGGGCGGAAAGCAAGACAAAAGTAGGAAAGACTGGGGAACGTTTTCAGCAAATACTCTGAAACTTTACTTGTAGGAAAGGTTTCCACGATACTTCAAAGAAACGGTCAGGATCACTCATTTTCTCGCTCACTCACTGTCACATGGCGGGTATTTTAAGTTTCTGGCTGCCCACATGGAGTGATGTGTAAATCCAGGTTGGAAATGAGATATCTTGGCATACTCGGTGATCCCAAGCATGGATGGTTTATTGCTGTCACAGTATGTAGTTTGTTGGCAGGGGGTTGCTCTAGGGGTGGACAGAAGAGAGCTGAATATGCTTTTAATAAGAAAGGGATGAGTAGATGCGGGAAGATAGTCATTCCATGGGGAGGCGACATGACTGGAAAACAAAGCAGGGCGGGAGGGGTGCCAGGAGAAAGTGCAGGATTTTCAGTGTAGGGCAGTTATGTCAAGAAGTTGCTTCGGGATGAGGCTATGTCAGCAGTAGAGGGTAGGTTGGGTACCATTTTGGGTGAGGGGCAAGGGCTGAGAGGGGAACACTGTCAGTGAGTTGATTATGAATGATACAACAATCCAACCATACAGACTCCGCTGGATGAGGTGAAAGGCGAGGGAGAGGGTGCCCAATGGTTATTGAGTGTGGAGGATAAGTGAGCAGTGGTGAAGAAGCTGTGCAAAAGGAGGTGTAAAGATTTGTGAAAGAATTGTCAATATCTCATATACTTGCACTTTTTATTCTAAACAGTAATGTAGTTCTATAGAGTACATCAGTGCGATCTATTATGTAGATCTTTTGTAAGTTCACATTTGTACATTGTTATCCACAACCCTTATGCCTGTGCCGTCAGAATGACGTCATTGTGTGGTGAAACAATGTAGCATTTTCTGTAACCATTTTAATGATTTGTTTTCTTTTTTTCACTCAGTCGAATTAACTCTATAGTTGACAACTTTGTGACTATGAATCAAAGGCTACAAATCTTTATGTACACTCTGCTTTAAGATTGCCCCGTGACAGTAAGCAATTCCATCATTTACTACTGACCAGAATCAAACAATAAGAAAAAACTGACTGTGCCAATAGGTTTGTCTGGATTTGGTCTCAAGCCTATTTTGCTTTGCCAATGCTTGTTTTTTCATGGTTTCTGTAAAACGTTATCACAAAAACAACATAAAAATGCATGCACGTGCATGCATAGTCAGCCATCTGGAAATGGTTTTGTAATAAAGTTATATAAAAAAAACATTCATAGATGGCTAACGATGCCCGCCGATGTGAGCATTCACAAGCATGGGTGGGTGGCCTTTTTTGAATGGTTTTGATTAAAGTTTTGTAACATTTATATATTGTAAGTTTAAACAATATAGTGCCAGTGAGAGAATCAGAAGCCATCGAGGAACATACTTGGAAAAAATACAGACGGATACCACAGAAAACAGTAGGATGCAGCTCCAGAGTTCACTTTAGGAGCAGGGACAGCAAGGTACAATGGCATAGAATAGAGAATACTTGGGTCTGGTCATCTGATGATATGTGAAGGCCGAGTCCACCTTGCGGAGAGGGTCTTCACTCCAACATTCATGCACTCTGGGGGAGCCAAAGAGGCACTTCTGGGATAATTGGGTGGGGGCACGAGGGTGGTGGAATAAGTGAAAGGGGCAAAGGGAAGGGTGGGAGCATGCACGTGTCTGCAAGGGTGTTAACATCACCAAGGAGTGGACCATCCACCTTTCGGTCTATGGTGCCACAGAGCCCTTCTCTCAGAATGGTATCCCTATCTATCTCCCCGGTAGGCAGGGGGGTTTCAGTCGATTGACGTTTCAGCCCTTGCCAAGAAAGGGTCCCATGTGTTTTCAAAGGTGTCTGACTGAAGATTTAGTTTATAAGTGATTTTCTTGTAATCTGCTACGCGATACAGTTCATGGAGCCATTCATTGAGTGTAGGGAGCGTGGACTGCCACCATTGTCGGAGTATACGAAGTGTTTAAATAAATCATACATTGAAAAAGTCTGAACTTTGGCTACCTATGCAGGTGAATGCGCAGGCCTCATATGTATAGATGACCATTTTTGAATGTTTTTAATAATTAAAATGCATTATTCTATTCTATTCTAATGTTTTTGTAAAGTGCGTGGCTACCCAGTCCGGGCCTTCCAGCGCTAATAGCAGAAACACCAGCCGGAATACCTTAATGAACTTTAGGTTAGTGCTGGGCTTTAGAAAAGATGAGTTTTGAGGAGATTTCTAAAGCTAGTTTTTGACTGTTGAAATCTGCGGTCGGCCGGGAGACCGTCACTCAGTTTCGGGGCACGGTATGCAAAGGAACAACCGCCACTTCTCACGCTGCTGACCTTCAGTACCATTAAAAGCCTTTGCTACCCGGGCTGAAGAGGCCTCCTTGGAACGTAGGGGGAGATTCGGATGATAGGTGGGCCTTTCCCCTGCATGATCCAATAGGTGATGCAGCAGGCCCTAAATTGAATTAATTTCTGGACCGGCAGCCAGTGCAGAGATCCTAGGGCTAGACTGGCTGTTCGGTGTTTAGGGATTTTATAAAGGATCCTTGCTGCGGCAATTTGTACTACTTTGAGTCTTTTGATAACATATTTTGGACTCAGTTAGAAATGGGGTTTCTGGTTGGCTAGGGTATGCACCTACGCCAGGCAGAACCCACCACTCTAGTCAGGGTAAGGGAGTTACACACCCAAGATAACCCCTGCTCACTCCCTTGGTAGCTTGGCAGAGCAGTCAGACTTAGCCCAGAGGCAATGTGTAAATCGTTTGCGCAACACACACACACACACACCAGTGACACACTAGGCACACCACAAAAGAGACTCCACACAAGGTTATATAAAAATATCCTTTGTATTACACATAAAACACATTAGACCACATCACATTAATCACGGTACCACTAGGCACTTGTCTTAAAAATGCATATAAATACATAGATCATAAATCACTTGGCCAATTAGGCCTTTGTCATAGCAATACCAGTAGTGCACTGAAGTCAATACTCTTAACCTGCCCAAGTTATACATCACTTTGTATTGTACATGAACACATACTTGTTACAAATGTCATCATGACTTCCCTCATAACACTAGGGCATGTAAATGCAGCAGTTTGAATAGGGAGGGAAACACAAATCACCAGACTTCACCATAACTCATTGTCAAACCTAACTCCCCACATGTCATCATCAACTTCCAGGCCACAGTATCTCGGCGCACCTAATACGGTATTCAGAGTGGTTTCCCTGAAATCCACTCCTGGCCAACAGCTCCGTGGAGAATTCCCTGCTCCGTGTTGGGCCCCCCGGAATGTGCATGGATTGTAGGGAGGAGAGTACATGCCTCTCCCTCCTGAAAAGCATGGAGACTTCACTCAGTCCCCATCACCTGGGAAATGGTTGGGGCAGTTGGCCGCAGACCCACAGTGCAGCTGCCAAATTTAACTGGGGCTGACTACAACAAGAGTGCCCCCAAACTGTGCCACAGGAGAATGGGCCCAAACAAGGCCAAAACAATTATGCCCCCGTTGGCAGAGAGACCTACTTGGTCCTCCGTGCAGTCGCCCACGAACGCGCGGTGTGGCTGCCAAATATGCTGTGAAGCTCAGCCCCGCTGCAAACATGGGGGCTGAGCGGGAGCTGCCGTACCTTTCCTCCTCACCCGTGGAAGGTGGGCGCAGCCTTCCTTGCCGGCCCTGCCCACAACCAGGCGACAGCTGAGCTTTTCCGCATCCTGCCCAGCATCACACGCTGGACTCTGGTTGCTACGACAACTCTCCTCCTCTTCGGCCATAGTGGATGGGCGTGGCCTTCCTTGCCAGCCCTGCCCACCGTCGGATGATCGGAGGGCTCTTTCCGTCCTCTGGAGGCACACAGCTTGACTTCTAGACACAAGCGAGGGGGGCTGCGCTGATGGGGGATTTCGTTGTGTGGCGCTGCGGCGAGCAGCCCGCACTCATTGCAAGTTGAGCCAACGCTCTGGCACGGTCTTTCAGCAGCCGGGCGAAGCGCTCCACTTGTGCTGTTGTTAACTCGCCAGGAAGTAATGGCCAATTACGGCGCTGGGAGGTAGGCAACTCCCAAAATGCTCTCCCTTCAGGGAACCAGCGCTTCCTTCAAGGGTTAAGCACCACACAGAGCCCAGGAGCAGAAACAGCGCTCCCCACGCTTTGGGCTGCACAGTAAAGCATGTGCTTTTCTTTAAAATAAAAAAAGGAAAGAATAGTCAGTCCTTCTCCTACTCCAGATAGGAGCAGTAACTGCAGGCCGGCCCACCCCACACACTTCAGGGGCAGTGCTCCTCACACAGTTTTTAGCCTTCCTTTCAGGCAGGCTACTTTTAGCTCCAGCTAGCATCTTTCCTGAAATCTCTTATGTCCCTGAGATTTCCAACAGGAGGCCAGCTCACACAAGCCCTTGGAAATACTTCACAAGCAGGATACCACAGCAGGGCAAAAAGAGTAAGCCCTTTTCCTCCACCACAGACAGAAGCAGAAATTTCAGGCCAACCCACCCCTCACACAGAAAATGTAGCGCTCCTCACACAGTCTTTCCACTCTTCTTCTTGGCAGGGTCATCTTGTTCCTTGAAGTAATCTAAAGTCCTGGGGTTTTAGGTGCAATACTTGTACCCCAAAATGTCATTGTTCTCTTTGTGGCAAGGGTCTCTGAACCCAGTTCAAACCAGTCCTGTCCTCCCTTGTGCAGCATGACCACAGGGGGCAGCAACAGCATTGTGAAAAAGGAGACACAGCCTAATCAGGTGCAAGCAAAACTCCTCCCACCACTCTAAATGCAGACCAGCTCTATTCAGCCCTGCGATGAGTCACCCAGGCAAGGCAAGGCACACCTCAACCCCCCAGTTACTGTCTAGAGTGAATGCACATCAATCAAACACCAGACGCTGAATACACAAACAGCCAGAGGCACAGAATGCTAATGTAAGAAAATGCCCACTTTCTAAAAGTGACATTTTCAAACACAGAATTTAAAAACCACCTTTACCAAAAGGTGCGTTAATAAATTCTGAGTTCAGAGAGCCTAAACTCCATTTTCCTATCTTGTCCCTATTGCAAATTACACATGTAAAAAAGTTACAGTGCAACCTCAATGATAAGCCTAAGGGACAGATAGCCTTTCAAAAGTAAAAAATGAAATACACAGTATTTCACTATTAGGACATGTCACACACACCAGCACATGTCCTAACTTTCACATACACTGCAACCTGCCCATGGGGGTAACCTTGGGCCTACCTTATGGGTGCCTTACATGCAAGGAAAGGGAAGGTTTGGGTCTGGCAAGTGGGTGCAATTGCCAGCACAACATGGCAGTTTACAACTGCGCGTGCAGACACTACAGTGGTAGGTCTTTGACATTACAGGGCTACTCATGTGGGTGGCACGACCAGTGCTGCAAGCCCACTAGTAGCATTTGATATACAGGCCCTGGCACACACCATGCACTTTACTAGGGACTTACCAGTAAATCTAATATGCCTATCATGGATAACCAATCATTTTCACAATTTATACAGAGAGCATATGCACTTTAGCACTGGTCAGCAGTGGTAAAGTGCCCAGAATCGTATAGCCAACAAAAAACAGGGTCAGAAAAATAGGAGGCAGAAGACAAAAAGTTTGGGAATAAACCTGTCAAAAAGGCCGGGTCTAACAGACTTCCTATATATAGGGAGTTTCCATAATCTAGCTGTGAGCTGATTAATCCCCACACAACCACTCTACTAGTAGATAGTGGCAGCATGTGTAGGAATTTTCTGAGGGTTCTCAGAATATTGAAACAGGATCCGCCAGTTTTTGGGCCTGTGTTTCGATAGTAAGTTTGTCATCGATCCAGAAGCCCAGGCTTTTTACTGCCTGGGCTGGCTTATGACTCTCTTCTAGATGTTCTGGCCATGACAGGTCTGCCCACCTTGAGGGATTGTTCCCGACTAAAAGTACTTCCGTCTTTTCACCATTAAGTTTCAGGCTACTTGCGGACATCCATTCTGTGACCTCTTTTAACAATGATCAAGGTGGGTAGACGTTCGACTAGCTTCAGGTGTTAGGGCCATTATAATTGGTGTATCATCTGCGTACAACACAAATGCTAAACCATCTGCACGAACGATCTCTGCCAGTGGGGGCACATAGAGATTAAAGAGTGTGGGGCTCAGTGAAGAGCCCTGTGGGACACCACACTTTAGAGGATGGACAGCTGAGAAAAAAAGCATCTCCGCATGCCTGAAAGCTTCTATTGTCCAGAAAGGCTTCCATCCACTTTATGGCATCCCCACTGATTCCGACTTCCTTCATCCTCTGAATGAGGGTAGGATGTGACGATTTTACTATTGCTTGTTTCCATGCTAAAGGAATAATGCTACTTGCCCGGGAACGATTGAGAATATCCATCAGCATGGGAAGAACACTGCTGCCTTTTACCAGGATGTCAGGAGGTGCCAGATCGAGCAGTGATCCTAATATTAAAGTTGACTCCATGGTTTCGTCATTGAGTGCAGGGAACGCGGTCAACTTGGGACCTGTCCATGGCTTTACCGAGAGGGGGAGGCGGAGGTGCCGGGGGCTATGTTAGGAGTGATGGTTATAGGCAGGAGGCAGGGCCGGACTGGCCATAGCGGGCACCGGGCGTTTCCCCGGTAGGCCGCTAGGGTGGGGGCCGGTTTTGGACCCCTGGAGGGCCGTTTTTGTTACAGGGGTCGGCAATATCGGCCCCTGTAACAAAACGACAGCAACGGCCCTCGCAAACTGCTCAGCTGCACCCCCCCTGCCCCCCAGGGGGGGCTGGCTGAGCAGTTTCCCTGGGCCGGTTTCTGTTTCCAGTCCGGCCCTGGCAGGAGGTCGAGAATTTTGATGACTTTATTAGGAAAGAAGTTAGCAAGCATATTGCAGTGTTCTTCTGATGGAGGGAGACCTGTGGAGCTAGAAGGCGCTTTCATAAGGTTGTTTACTACCTTAAACATTTCCTTGAAGGGGTTAGGGGCATTCTCTATTTTGTCCTTAAAATTTGCAAATCTAGCCTGTCTTATGGCACCCTTGTAGTTTTTTATGGCTATTCTATACCAGTCTTTGCTGTGGTCATCATATGTTTTTCTCCATTCTCTTTTTTTTCGCTTCTTTTTCAATCTAGTTACCTCTGGTGTGCATCATGGGGCCCTCCCTTTTGTCTGATTAGCTATGCGAAGTCTGTAGGGGACAAGAAGGTTCAAGTAATTGTGTAGCCATCTCTCTAGGGTGTTAAACTTTTTTGTTGTATCGCCACTTAAAGTGGAAACAGATTCAATAAGTGTGCTCGCCCATTCCCTGAAATCTAGGTTGGACCAAGGTCGCCTGGGCCTTTGTGGTGGGGAAGGGCTGCTTAATTGTATTTTTAGGGACTTTGAGCCAGAGTGGAACTATATAGTGATTCTGACCATAATATAGGGATTGTGACCTTGGTAACCAGATTGAAATTGTTAGTAAACACAAGGTCAAGAAGATTACCTCGATTATGTATTGGTGCCTTGATAATTTGCCTTAGTTGAAGTGCATACAAATATTGGTCTAGCACTTTAGCAGTTTTGCAGCCATTTTTGTCAAAGTGCAAATTTAAATCTGGTAGGGTGAAATTTGCTTTTTGAAGGCTTCATTCTGCCACTATGTCTGGTAGCGCTTGGGCAAACGGGGAAGCAGCCCCGGCGGGTTTGTATATCACGATGCCTGAAAAGGTAAAGGTGGGGAAGAGCTCAAGTGAAAATTGCAGACTCTCACATCCTGTGATGTCAATGGGTGTGAAGGCGCCCATAAATTCTTCCCAAAAAATGATGGCTACCCCACCACCTCTTCTATCCTTCCTATTGCAGCTCACGATATAATAGACAGGGGGAAGGGACATAGCTATATCTGGAGTGGACTTCTCTTCGAGCCAAGTTTCTGAGAGAAACATGGCATCTGGTCTTCTCTCGCCTAGGAAAATGAATAGCTTGGCGCTATGTTTTGACAAGGACTTGCAGTTCAGCAGATACGTCTGGGTTTTGTGGATTTGGTGTACATTTTTAGAGGTTTGGGACTTAAGGTATGTTGTGTGTAATTTCCTACCTTGAAATTGCATGCATCTCAGGTGGTAGGTAAATCGTACGGTGATAGAACATGCCCGAAAATATCTCCCTTTACCTTGTTAAATTGGAGTAGTTCTTCCGATGTGTAAATTAAATTAAAACATGGGCACCAATGTGTGCCGATGCATGTGCATGCTGAGCAGACATTTTAGATGATTTAAAAAAAAAAAAAAAAAAAAAAAAACTTAATGAATTATGCATCACATTTGATGAGAAATGAGCACCCCAGTAGCAATATTGTGGGAACTGCTGGTCCTCACCAACATTAAAAAGATTCCCTAAAAACAAAAATATTTTTCATTTAAAAAAAGCACATATTGTTATAGTAGTCCATGGCTCCGAAAGGAACTACTTTGTCTGCGGATGTGTTATTTGTTAAAGGGAAGAATGCTATCACTGACAGTGAAGTTAGCCAGTAGCTGAAGTGGACTGACCCGTTGTCACCTGCTGTATGCTGTAGTGGAAGGAAGAAATGTGTGAATGACAACACACCAATGGATGATGAGGGCTGGATGAAAATCCTATAAACATTTAATATACATAATTTTAATAAAACCAAAGGGCTTGGATAAAACTAGACGTAAAAAACGGATCACAAATGCCAAAATGGCCCAGGCTACTCCCATAATTAAAGCTTTTCATCTGAAACCCCATCTCAGCTTACTCGTTGTTTACTCTAGGTTCCACTCAGTCATTAAGTCCTTCGAAATTCTAGGCACCAAGACGACTCTGATCAAAACATGGAAAAATGAATACAACACATTGCTCAAAGTTGCCATTATCACATCAGGCTCATGAAGGAGATACAGCATGCAACTATAACTAGATGAGATAAAAGAGAACCATAATCATTGGAGCTATGACTGAAAATATATTTTTTATCACAACCTACCAAAATACTTTTACAATGCCTATAAAATACACAAAAACATGTATCAAAAGCAGTCACAAGTAACCCCAAACGTTCCAATGCCACCTCCGTGGAGAGACAATGACACTGCCTCAAAATTCATTTGAGAATCAAGCTCGAAGCTGTAATGATCGACAAAATCGTACATGTGTACCCACCAAAGTACCTTCAGAAAATGATGGAGCCATATATCTCTACATGAATTCTAATGTCTAAGATTCAACAGACTAAATCAATAAAACAATACTAGAAAGATGGGTTCTTGTTTTGGTAGACCAATCATGCATAATTAATTTACTCCCTCATTAGATGTAGACTTTAACTTTTAACATTTCTGAAAAAAACAAAAACCCACCTCTTTCAAGAGAAATAGTGATGAGTCTATTACAAGCTGCCCAGACCGGTATCCCCGAGGGGGAGGAGGGTTCCCCTCTTGGCAACTACATGTTTTCCATTGTGTCTGGGCCCACAAACTTCAGACCCGATAATCCTGAGCATGGACTTCCCTATGGAGCTGCACGGGCTGCCCGCCCTGGCCACCCCCACATCCTTCAGCTGGGCGAAGCAGAAGAAGCTTCCTTAAGGTGAAGTGAAAAGGAATCTGCCCTCAGACAGACCCCTGCTCCTTTAATCCCCCCCAGGAAAAAAGAAAAAGCCCCTACAATGCCTGCCACATGCCCTAAGTGGGTGGTACATGTTTGTGGATAAGGGCACTATTTCCCCCAGAAGTGGGGTAAGACCAGCAGAACTGGATCCAGTGTTCTAAGTTCTATATGTTATTGCCATTTTGTGGGAATTAATTTATAACCCCATCATCTCACAGGGAGATACTGCTTAGTATTGTTAAGGTCTGTCCAGGCCTCTCCCCAGAGCGATAATGGGGAACTCGTAATGGAGCACGACAAGCTATGTGACAGAGTTGAGGACCCCCTACCCCAAGCACCAAGTTGATTTGGGTCACATCATCTAAAGCAGCCAGTGCTTAGATACCTTAGACAATATTTGTTCAAATGTTTATTAGTTCTTGATAAAGATCCAGATTTTAGATACAGTAGGATAAAAACATCTGAACCCCATACTCATGTGAGGCTAGGGAAACATCAATATTCCTCCAGTATATTCAGTATATTTTGATAACTGGGTAATTTGTAGTTCTATTGTTTAAGATATTTCTGGATTTCACAGTACTGACCCCACCCCCAAAAATGAAAACATTGTGTTATGGCTTTGCTCTTTCCCATTCTCAATCTGTGAATATCTCTGCTACCTAGGAGTAGGGCCAGAAACTGTTACTATAGCTGTGGGAAATTAGAGCTTTACATGTTGGAACCACCTACTCCTGTATACATCACCTGAGACACGGCACCTTCCCAATTCATAATTGTGTCCTCACCAGTTCCCTTATTTGAGCCCCTCGGAATGTATCAGACCCTGCTTCTCTCATGGTCAGTGATTTCCCCAATAGGCGCCTTGCCACTATCCTTGGGTCCATGTTGGCCCATTTTATTTCTGTTTATTTCATCCATCTTCTTCATCCTCCAGCTCGTAAGATTATGGCGCAGTGCTCTGTCCTTAATTCATGCATGTTGTGCCGCTGACCATTTGCAACAGCTGACACACATAAGAAAACAAGTTACTTACCTGTAACTTTGGTTCTCCAGTATTGGTAACTTTCATAGATTCCCATAGCTTGTATCATTCCCCGTCGTCGGAATGGGAGTCCCCGGTAAATAAAAAATACCATAGCAGTAGGTACAAAAGAAGAAAAAGGCCTAGGCCTCATCTCATTTGTAGCATATCCACCTCTTTTGTAAAAGAGACCAAAAACACTGAACAGCCAATCAGAACAGCCTCACCCCATAGCACCCTCCTGAGAGAGCCTCAGATTTTCGTAGCCGTTGTATAACAGTATAACAGAAGATGCTAGAGGCTGAGCTTTCCCAGGGGAGGAGGGTGGGCGCATGGGAATCTATGAAAGTTACCAATACTGGAGAACCAAAGTTACAGGTAAGTAACTTGTTTTCTTACTCCAGTATTGGAACTTTCATAGATTCCCATAGCTTGTATCAGAATAGCTAGCAGTTAGGAGAAAAATGCACATTTTGTGAAATAGTACTTTGTATAACCTTGCAAGATGTATATCGTCACAGGGATAACAGTTACCAAACAGTAGTCAGAAAAAAACATCATTAGATACAAAATGTGCAAAAGCAGTAATAGGAAGGAGGGTTAGAGGGGAAAGCTCACCGCTTATTGGAAGAGATTCCTCAGCACCGCCTGTCCCACTGCAGCATCACTTCGTGTGGAAGCATCTAAGCAGTAATGCTTTGTGAAAGTATGGGCACTGCTCCATGTTGCTGCCCTGCAAATGTCTTTGATAGGCACTCCCGCGAAGAGAGCCACAGAAGAAGAGACGGATCTTGTAGAATGCGCCCGGACCCGACCTTCTAAGGGCTTACCGGCCGCTTGGTGACAGTATTGGATCGTGCTGGCAATCCATCGTGTAACCCCTTGCTTCAAAAGAGGGAAACCTTTGCGAGGGGCACTGAAAGCAACGAAGAGCTGTGTAGATCTTCTGAAATCTTTGGTGTGCTGGAGATAGAATTTATAAACACCTTTGAACATCCAAAGAATGAAGAGCCCTTTCCGCTGGAGTAGAGGGTCTAGGAAACTAGGATTTGAGAATGACCGGCTCATTCAAATGAAAGTCAGAAGGGACTTTCAGGATAAATTTGGGATTGGTCCTCAGAATCAGAGTGTCCTTTTTAAACTACAAGAACGGATCTTCGATAGTAAGAGTGTGTAGTTCACCTACCCTCCTGGCTGATGTAAAAGCGAGAAGGAGGACCACTTTCCATGAGAGGAACTTAAGGTCCGCCCTATGAATTGGCTCAAAAGGCGGCCTCATGAGTTGAGTAAGGACTAAGTTGAGCTGCCACAGAGGTGGTGGAGGTCTAACTGGTGGGAAAAACTCTAAAAAGTCCTTTTAAAAATTCTTTCACAATTCTTGCCGACCAGAGGAAGGACCAGAAGAAGTTCGTCTGAATCTAGAGATAGCTGCCAGGTGCACTTTGATGAGAGGAATGCGCGAGACCTGACTGAGCCAAAGTCAAAATGTATGGCAAAATTTGATGAGGAGCAGAGGAATAAGGATGAATGTTCTCTTGCCGGCACCACAGGCAGAAACGCTTCCACTTCAAGCGATAGGTCTTATTCGTACTTGGTGCGCGGGCTTGAGCTAACACCTCTCTGCATTCTTGAGAGATATTTACATTTTGAAACTCTCTGTGCTCAGGAGCCACGCCGTTAACTGAAGTGAGCTCGGATCCGGATGTACCACTTGGCCCTGGGACATCGTCAACAGAGAGGGAATTGGGCATAGATGAATTGGATGGTCCAGGGAGAGCAGGAGAAGCTCGGTAAACCAAAACTGGCGGGGCCACGCCGGGGCCACCAGAATCATCCTGCTTGCGTAGAGTCGGCATTTCTTGTTCTCTGGGGTGGCAAATAAATCTATGGACGGAGTGCCCCAGAGATTGAACATTTTTTCCAGAGTGCGATCGTCTAGTTCCCACTCGTGGCTCACCGATTTGAGGCGACTTAGTGTATCCGCCGTCTTGTTGAGGGCACCCGGAAGATGCTCCGCCGAAAGAGAGATCTGATGTTGGATACTCCACTCCCAAAGCTCCTGAGCTTCCTTTGATAGCAGACGAGACCTTGTTCCTCCGTTTGTTCACATAATGCATGGCCGTCGTGTTGTCCGTACGGACCAGGGCGGTGGATCTGCGGATCCGCGGAAGGAAAGCTTGTAAGGCCAGACGAATTGCTCTGAGCTCCAACACATTGATGTGGAGAATGCGTTGCTGGGGTTGCCAGCGGCCGCTTACCTGAAGGTCTTGTAGAACCGCTCCCCAGCCTTCTAGAGAGGCGTCTGTTGTAAGTATTAGAGGAGCTGGGCTGACAGTGAAGGTGAGACCCTGAGAGATATTGTCTCTGATCGTCCACCAGTTGGCAGCCTGTATCATAGGCTGAGTTATCCTTATTTTGTCGTCGAAAGAGCCTTCCACTTGGCGCCACTGCAAATCCAGTTGTTCTTGGAGAGGGCGCATTCTTAGCCTGCAATGCGGAATTAAGGGAATGCAGGATGAGATCGATCCTAGAAGGGACTTGTATAGGCGAACTGAAAGTGACCTTTTTTGCAACTGACGGGCAGAGGCCATCAGTTTTGTCTGCCTTTCTTTTGATGGAAACGCTTTGCCACAAGTTGTGTCCAGCACAGCACCTAGGAACTTGGCCGATTTGGACGGGCACAGGACTGACTTTTCCTTGTTGAGCTGAAGCCCCAGGTGACTGAGTCCGAAAGGCAGGACCTTGAATTGGAAGTGGCTCTTGGCTACTGTAAAGCGTAAAAACTTCCTGTGGGCCGGGTGGATGGGAACATGGAAGTATGCGTCCTCGAGATCTATGGTGGCCATGTAATCTCCTGGATTGAGGAGCCGCAAGATGTCTTGTAGGGATACCATCCGAAAAGAGAGCTTTATGAGATAGGTGTTTAGCTCCCTCAGGTCTAAAATTGGGCGCCATTTTTCTACGGTCTTCTGAACGAGAAAGAACCGGAAATAGAATCCCTTGCCTCGCCGAGATAGAGGCACCGGCTCTATTGCTCCTTTGAGAAGTAGTTGGTGGGCTTCTATACGTAGAAGGTGTAGATGTTTGGATTCGGTGGCGCGAGGGGCTCTGGATGGTGGTTGGTGTTGAAACTCCAGTGTATGGCCTGACAAGACGATATTGAGAACCCACCGGTCCGATGTTATAAGTTGCCAGTTGTGGAAGCATTGTGATATCCTGCCCCCCACTGGTGTAACAAGGGATGAAGGAACAGTAGGAAGAGTCGGGAAGCCGCTACTGGCGCTTAGAGGAATCCCTCCCCTGGCGCCCTTGTCATCCTCTAGATGACGGTCGAGAGAAAGATGACGATTGGCCTTGACGCTGTGAATATTGTGGCCTGTAGGACTGAGAAGATTGCGAGTAGGAGGAATAGCGCTGCTGTTGGTATCCGCCTCTGTATGAAGAAAAACCTCTTCCTCACGCTCCACGGAAAGGAACCTTGCGGTATTGCAGAGTCCCCAGGGACTTCGCAGTGTCCGTGTCCTTCTTTATATCTTGTAGCGCATCGTCAATGTGCTTTCCAAATAGCATTTCACCATCGAACGGAAGATCCAGAATTTTGTTTTGGACCTCCGGACGAAACCAAGTGGCCCGAAGCCAGCCTTGCCTTCGAAGGACTACGGCTCCTGCGAGAGAGCGGAAAGCCGTAGTAGCAATGTCCATTGCACAATCAATTATTTCAGAGGATGAACGTTCCCCCTCCTGCAAGATCTTTTTGGCTTCTACCTTTGCTTCCTCGGGTAGCTGGTCAAAATATGGGGATAGATCACACCACATCTGGCGATCATACCGTCCAAGAATAGCCAAGGCATTGGCCGCTCGGACCAGGAGGCTGGACATGGAAGAAAACCTCTTTCCAACATTATCTAGCCGTCTTCCCTCTTTATCAGGTGGCGTGGTAAGAGGTGCCGCCGGATTCTTCGATTTTCTTTGGGCCGCTTGTGAAATTACAGAGACCGGCTTCGGCTGGCTGACCAGACAAGCAGGGCTATCCTCTGGAGCTTTGTATTTCTTCTCCAGACGAGGAAGCACAGGCACAACCGTTGCTGGAGATTTCATGACCTTTATCCCTTCATCCCAGACATGGCCCACTATTGGGATAGAGCGAACAGACTTCCTGTAAGGTTCTTTGAAGTCATATAGGAAACATTCCGATGGTACCGATGGAATGGGCAGCTGGAAACGTTTAGAGGCCCTTTCCATTAAATTGTGAAACCCTCCTATATCGGCTGGAGGAGAATCTACCGTATCAGGAGTTGGAGAGGCGGGATCCGGAATAATGTAGTCATCCCATTCCCTATCCGGATCTGGGATTGTGATAGTGCCCTGGTCATCGTCCGATGAGACGTCCTGGACAGTGACCACATTCTGTCACGGTTCTGACAGATCCTGTACCTGACTTTGAGGGAGGTGGGGTGTAACCGGACCAGGAAGTTGCGTTGGATGTTGAGTTGGAGGCATTTGCCCTGACTCTTGGCCAGAGGACTGAGTCGGAAATCTCCTCCTGTAGTCCGACAGCATGAATTGTAGATCTGTAACAAGTGAGGATGGCATGCAGACCATGTCCTGCTGATACTGATCCTGGGACCTAGATTGCGGCCCATATTGTTGTTGCTCCATATAATAGTCGTCAGAGTCAGAGTCCTGATACTTCACATGCAGTTGAGATGGGCTATCTGCATCACCATAAGGTCCGTCATCATCCTCAGAAAACTCATCTTCCAAAAGGAGTGCAGGAGGCAGGGGTGTTATCTTCCTTGGGGAAGTCATTTCCGGAGTAATGCGTCGCCTCCTTATAGAAATTGCCACATTGTGTATCGTCGACGGAGTCGTCGACGAGGTCGTCGCCGGAGCCGCCGCCAACGAAGATTGAACCGTCGACGACGAAAGAGCCATCGTCGACGGGATCGTCGTCGGTATTAAGCTGGAAGCTGTCGACGTCGTCGACGTGGTCGCCGTCGACACCATCATCGTCGACATCCTCGTCGACGTGGAAGTAGTCATCGTAGACGTCGATAACATACTAAAAGGTACCTCACTCCCGTGGCGTCGTCGTCGAAGTCGTCATCGACGAAGTCAATGGAGACGAAGACACTCTCGTCGACGAGCCCGTCGACGGAGCCAAAGTTGATGTTGGAGGAATTTTCGAAGCCGTCGTCGATGGAACCGATGTCGTACGTCGTCAACGAAGCGGCTTTCTTGTCAGCTTTCACCTCAGGTGGGACAGAAGCTGGTTTTGAAAAGTTTTTGTTTCTCAGAGGGGAGAAGAAACAGAAGACCCATGGCTCGTCTTCTTACTTGATGCCACCTCAGAAACTAGTCCTTCCCTCTCCTTTACACCTCGGTGAGGAGATTTGATGGGACTATGCCTGTCAGACCTATCAGAGGTCTTTTGTAAGGCTTTGGCAGGGGTTCTGAAGAAATTGAAGGTGAAGACCTACCCCTTTTCTGTGATCTCCTCGAAGATGTCGCAGAGGAGGTATCATCACTGTCACTTGAAACAGGATCTTTCCGTGACTTCAATTTTTTAGCCAGGTGAGCAGACGTCCCTCACGGTCCCGCAAGGTTTTTGTAGAGAAGGTCCTACAAATCTTGCAATCAGCAGCCTTGTGGTCCGGATACAGACAATAAATACAGTCTTTATGTCTGTCCTCCACATAAAGTCTCGTCTTGGAGCAGGTGGCACAAGCCTTGAACAGAGCCTTCTTTTTCCTTTTCAGACATTGTGTAGATTTGAAGAGTTGAGAAGTTGAAGAATGAAGAAAAACTGAGCAGAGCTCAGTGGAGACTCCTTGCACAACGTGCGGTAGAAAATCTGAGGCTCTGAGGCTCTCTCAGGAGGGTTCTATGGGGTGAGGCTGTTCTGATTGGCTGTTCAGTGTTTTTGGTCTCTTTTACAAAAGAGGTGGATATGCTACAAAATGAGATGAGGCCTAGGCCTTTTTTCTTCTTTTGTACCTACTGCTATGGTATTTTTTATTTACCGGGGACTCCCATTCCGACGACGGGGAATGATACAAGCTATGGGAATCTATGAAAGTTCCAATACTGGAGTAACTTAGCATCTTATGCCTAGCAATTTGTCAACTGGTGCAATCCATGTACTACTATTGGAACAGTCTCTCTCTAGAACTGTGCAACATGTATGAAGAATAAGAGGCCCTGATCCCTGAAGAGTGTACGATTTCATCACCAGGAAGAAGATTCACAGGGTGCATGAAGCACTCCTGAGTGCAGTATCATTTGGAAGCAAGTACTAATGCTCCACGGATTCTACTGCATCATCATCTCAAGTCTAGCTCAATATATGGACACGAAGGCCCACACCCAAAACTGAACTAAAGGTTTAGCAAGTCTCTTCTTCTGGGTGCAATGTTGCTAGCCTGTTTCATTGACAGGTCGATTTTCTCTCCCTCCCTGAGTGTAGTAGGCTCGTGGTTCAAGTCTCTATCCTTTCCAGTGACTCAGAAGATTTGTTCTGGTTCGTCTATCCCAGCTGTTGCTGTGGTCAGTCTCTGTCAAAAATTCCACTGTTATGGGCTAGACTCATTTACTGGTTCCTGTTGTGTTGCCCAATTGAGTCTAGCTCCCACATTGTGCTGGTGGCTCATTAGAAGTCAGCAAGCAGGCAGCTCAGCAACAAAAAGAAGCACAGAAGCAGAACCCTTCTAGTGCTCAAACACATTCTGAGGGTCCACTATGAAGCACAAGAGGCACTAAAAGAAACAGAAGCCTGACCACACCAAGCAAACTCAAGACGTCTACCTGCTAGGGTGCTGCTAGCCCTGGAAGTGCACCCTTTTAACCAGTACATAAAACTACTAACATTTCTAACCAGTGAGTTTCCTTCAGGAGCAAGTCTTGATGCCAGTTTTTCTAAAACAGCAGGTGGGTTCACAGGTGTCTGACTGAGTACCAATGGGACATTTTTGCAGGACATAGTTCCCAGTCGATTATTCCTGGTCTCAAGGATTGTGAGTTCCATGATTGCCAGTCTGTAATAGTCTTATTCTTTGAGGAAGAAGCTGCTGCAGGATGTGCTACAACCCGAACATCTTTCTGTGGTTTTAGATGCAGAAGTTTCCACCATTATGCCCATGCTTTTCTCATACCCCTTCCTAGATGCTCCAAGAATAAGGATAAAAAACAGAAAGGCCATACCCCCTCTATATCTTGTCACAGTGAAGCAGCTCCCAGCTTCCCCGTGCAGCTCCCAAAGTTTTTGATTCAGACCCTGAAGCCAGATGATCAGTCCTTATCCCCAGTCTATCCACCTGATGCAACCTGCACCACCAACTCTAGTCCAGGTACCAGGTCTACCGCTGGCGCTGGCTGTACCTAAAGGCCAGTGAGAGATGAATTATTTCTCAATGGCCTCTCCCCACCTGGTAGCCTGATAACATTGGCTGCAAGGTCCCTCCCCACCAAATAGCATGATCTTAAAAAACAGACACGGACTCTGGTATTGATCAGCTGGCTGGGACACAGGGGCCACAAGGACCCACACCCAGTCTGGTACAATTATGCCATTATTATCTTAGTAAAGTTGTTGGAGATACTTATCACTGCAATATCAATGGATCCACCAGAGAGTGAAGGCCAGTGTGCCTTGGTTGTCATTAATCCCTCCACAATAACATCTCAGGATTTCAAGCAAGCTCACAAAATGTAGAAAAATTATTTTTCCAAGCATGCCATGTCACAGTCATAGGATATGAAGCATGTATCTGATATGCAATGTTCAGGAGTGCCCCTTCTCAGTCTGTGGTGGTACTGGTAGCTTTTCTGAAGGATAAAGAAATGTCATCACACAAGGACCAATGTGCAAATTGCTTTATGGTCTCTCCCTGTGGAAGGTCAAAGCAAAATGTACAATGGCCAGCTATGGTCTGCACATTTGGTATGAGTTTTACCACTATGCCTCCTTTATACTGAATTTCACTCAGGAAGAGCATGAGTTCATCTTCAGCTGGCAAGGAAGCTGCAGAGCAGAAACAGTAGCTGTTTCCATGGTCATGCTGTGGCCATGGTCACAGTCATATCGCTGTGCACCATCCAAACATTACTGGCCAGACCTCCTCTTTCTTTATGTGAGCCAGAAAAAGCCTTTCTCTACTTCAAGGTTAGGCAGTCCTTTCGCCACATGACCAAAGTTGGATGCACATCTACCTTGAGAAGCAAACACTCCTTGGAAAAGAACGAGGAGCTTCCCAAGTACAACAGAGGTCACAAATACACACTGACTTCCCTGTGGACCAACTTCCCTCCACACCACCATTTCAGGAGACCCACTTCCCACAAGTGAGAGTAAGGCTTTCTCTAAACTACCACCACAGTATATAGATAATCAGAGATACAAGAGTTTTTTTTCAGAGATATGGAATTATTAGGCTCTTATACTTCCATGGCCTGTACCATCCAATCCAGCTCTGCATCAGCTGGTATCACTCAAACCTTTGCAGGGAGTAAAGAAGCTCACTCTTAAGAGCAACTGAGCCAGTTCTACCACCAGACAAGAGACAGACATTCTACTCTCACTGCTCCTCTGTAAACAAAATAGGGGTTTGTTGGACTTGGCCCTTTTTGCAGGGTCATCCCAGAACTTTTTGCCTTCCTCCTGTATTTTTTCTGACCTGTTGGTGGTTTTCTGACTCTGGGCACTTTATCGCTGCTGTTCAGTGCTAAAGTGCATGTGCTCTCTATTGTAAACGTGGTAAGATTGGTCTACACCTGTTTGGAATATTTAATTTACCTATCAGTCTCTTGTACAGTGGTATCTCATATACCCAAGGCCAGTAAATTAAATGCTACTGGTGGGCTTGCAGCGCTGCTTGCGCCACCCACCAAAGTAGCCTTTCAAACCTGTCTCGGCCTCTGCCACTGCAGGGCCTGCGCGCACAGTTTACTGCTGCTGTGACGTGGCACATAAAGTGGTTGCCAAGTCTGTGACTCCCCTTTTACTACATATCAGTCACCCCTAAGGTAGGCCCTAGCTAGCCCTATGGGCAGGGTGCGGTGTAGGTAAAAGGTAGGACATGTGCCTTAACTGTGTGGCATGTCCTGGTAGTGACAAACAGCCTATTCGGTTTCTCACTGCTGTGAGGCTGCCCTCTCTATCCTATGGGGGGGGGGGGGAGCTGAGAGAAGGACTGCCCGTCTGTGCTGAGGTCCCCTTGTGCTGGCCTGCCTGGCTGCGCCCTGCTGGTGTGTCCCCAGCACTCTTCCAGGAGTGCCTCTATGCCCCTGGCAAAATCAAGTGCTTTTATCTTCCATACTATAGCGTGTAGTGAAGCGCTTTGGTTGGCTTCATGCAAGCAGAGAGCGTGTGAAGAGCTCTTTGCTGATTGGCAGCATTGTGGGCTGCTCATAGTTGTTCCCCTACAGCTGAGGAATTCATGCCCTGATCTTCACTGGCCTCGGAGCGCAGGTGGAGCGCTTCATTTTTCCTGTGGTGCCTCAAGAAGCGCGTGGTAAGCGATTCGCTGTTATGGTGGCAAGCAAAGCACCTGCAGAGCGCTGTATGTAATGAAGGGATCAGCGCGTGGCCGATCCCCTGTTGGTGCCAGTGAGAAAAGCGGCCGGGATCCCAGGATCGAGCGCGAGATGAGCGCTGGCCGCTGGACCCGGAAATCACAGCAGATCCGCAAGGGACTCCCTGCTCCCGTGTGCCGGCTCCCGCAGCAGCGTCTGGTGGCAGAAAGGAGCACTGGCTGCCCTGTCGAATTCCCCCTTCAGTGGGGCCCAATTCTTAGGCAAGCTTTGAAGCCGCCAGGCAGGTTGCCATAGCAACAGGAGACCCGCCCGGGTCCCAGGAGCTGAGTCGGCGTAACTCAATTTGCCTGGTATAGCAGCTGCCCCGTATGGTAGTGGGCAGCTGCCTTGACAAACAGGGCGACTCTGGCCGTACTTGGGGGACCCTGTGAGGTCGCCCCACGAGGGAGGTGGTCCGCCCTCCCTCTTCCTGACACGCACTTTCAGGTGGGCATTGTTGTGATTTTAAACGCTCGAGGTAAGCCTCGACGGAGGCCCCCGGGTCCTGGAGGAGGAAGGAACCTCCTTGACAGTACCGCACTCCTTAGTAGAGGCACCAGAATGGGGTGCCCTCTCAACGATGAGGAGGCGGTAGTAGTGGATATGCCTTCTGGGTAAAGGGCGAATACTGCATTGTTTTTGCCTGTTGCCAATCAGGCTTAGTGATGATGATAATGCCTAAGGCCTGATGCTCACATATAAGTAAGAGGGGTTACATTGCCGAAGTTTGCACCCTATGTACCGGGATGGTGATTTTACTAATGTTTGCACCTTATATCAGTTGTACTATGGTGTACTGCTGATTATGTTCAGTGATGGTGCCTAGGCACCCAGCTTTTAAGCTATTTTTGTAATGTGTGCACTCTATAACTGGGGTCTAATATGTTTCTTTACTTACTGCCAAGTAATTTATAACCTCATGTGCCCCTTTATGTCAGTGCACCGATTGGACTTGTGATGTATGTAATGTTACGACAGGGGCCCGATTGGCCTATTGGTGCACATCATATCTGTGAAGACATGACAAATGCCTAGTGGCACAGTGTATATATGTGATGGTGTTCTAATGTGTTTTTATGGATAATACAAAGGCTATTTTTACATAACCTTGTGTGGAGTTTCTTTTGTGGTGTGCCTAGTGTGTTGCTGCTGTGTGACTGTGTTGCGCAAACGCTTTACACATTGCCTCTGGGATAAGCCTGACTGCTCTGCCAAGTTACCAAGGGGGTGAGCAGGGGTTATCTTCAGCGTGTAACTCCCTTGCCCTGACTAGAGTGGTGGTGGTTTCTGCCTGGCTTAGGCGCACACCCTAGCCAACCAGAAATCCCATTTCTAACAGGGTTGTTATGCCCATATAGTAACTTTATGTACTAAACCAGATCCTCCAAGTACAAAAGTTCAAAATTCAGTCTTTGGCTCAGATACTGCAAGCACGCTGTGAAGAGCAACAACTGGATGTATTAAATGTAAAATTAGCACAGGACCTCTATTGAGAAACTAACATTATCAGCCATTTGATCCCAATGCTGCCCACAGGTCTCTATTAAAATCCTGGTCATGATACAATACTTCCTTTATCAACAGAAGACAGTGCTATTCATAAATATACAAGTCTCTTATTCACATAGTGCCCTGGAAGGGATAGTCTGCTGAAGACCCTAGACATGCATTAGTTCTCAGTGAATGTTCCAAAATCATTTCTACTCACCTCTAAATTGATCCAATTAATAAGAGAAATTCTGGAAACCAGCATATAAAGACATTCACTCCTCATGCAACGATGACAGTCCTAGAGCAGGTACCTTTACTGGTCATATGAGAGGGAGATCCTTCAAGAACTCCCTAAACCTATCTTCAAGGTTCTGATTCAATCTCCTGTAGACAAATTTGCAGCTTCCCTCTACACCAAGTGTGATTGGTTAACTTTTTCAATGGCTAGAGGAGTCACTTCCTTGTTGTTTGGCCTGACAATGGATTGGATACGTTTTTTTTTATATACCTTTGCTGATTTCTTTGAATCCAAAGATTCTCCTAAATATCAGAGAGAGCCCCAGCCGTAGGGCGATTCTTGTCTATTCAGGCTGGCCTTGCAAGGTTTATACACAGCTCAACCCCCACCAGAGTAGGGAGGGAGAATGTTTCATCCCTCCCGACTACCACTCGGCCTAAGATGTAGGTCTGTCCCATGAGAATCTGGAGGAACCAACGGTGCCCAGGAAATCATTCACACGAGCCCAAGAAAATCTGCTTACATTTCACAGATATAGTCAAGTTGTCCGTTTTAGGTCTGCCCTTGAGACAGCTGACAGCTTTCTCGACAGACTATTGTTTTCCCCAAATAATCATACATAATATACATACATAGAGAGGCTTTTGGTCAGGAGTCTTCATTCACTGGTCCGGTAAATTGTCATTCACATTGAACATATTTGCATAAAAATAGTTCCTTTATCTTCATTTGCAAACCTGGGCAAAAGTGTGCCTATCATCTTATTATAAAGGTTGGCTATTTATTTTGCCTGCACTAATATTTTAAGTTTATGTTATTAAGTATTACTTTCCTGCACAAATAATGATAAAATGAGTAGAGCAACAAAAGGATTGTAGTTTTTAAAATTACATTTCTTTTAAGGCAACCATAAAAGTGATGGCATATTTTCTTTTATCCTATCTCTTTTTGTGGTATATATTTGCAATAAAACAATTTATATAAAAATAAATGACCACTGCATCAGCTTGTCCATGCCATATGTACTGGCTTTGCCAATGCTTGTTTGTTGTGGCGTGGAAACATGCTTCTTGCGAGGATGGATGTCTCTCTTCTTCATGTATTCCATTATTATGGTGTGCATTATATTGTGGTTTAGGGAAACTGGTTTTTTGCATACAGTTTTTATAAGCAGCCCTTCGTACACTCTTAGTAGTGCAAAAACTGTATGCTTTTCTGGAAGGATTGCATATTCAATTTACTGCAGTGGCGGAAATCACTTAAATAATGATGGGATTAACAGATTCTTCCTCGTCTGCCAGAATCATGAAATGGTCTCCTATTTGCCTCAGATTCCTTAATAGTTTGTGTTTTCTCTTGTAAAAAATATTATGTTCTGGTTTTGCCATATAAAGCTTTATTTGCCAAATTTCTATTATTGTATCCATGGTCATTCTCATCAATGTAGAAAATGCTTGACACTGAAATAGATATTGTGTGGGAATTTGAATTTTTGGAGGTGCATTACTAGCCTGATGCTTCTTGTTGGTTCCCATTGGACGGAATTCCTGGCAGGCAGGCAGCTAACCTATCTTCGTGTGAAATGTTCTATATAAATTGAGATGACATTGAAACCGGCAAAGAGGGCGATATGTTGTACTTTTACTACACCAGTTTAATAGGTTCATGGCAACAGTAGCTTAGAAAGATGGTCAAATTAAAAAATAGCAGGAAGGAAAGTGGGTGAGCACTAGTTATTATACTAAATGTTATTACGCCTCCTAGCCGCAATACGACAAATGTTCAGCTTTTATCTCTTTACCTTTACTTTCTCATCATTTCAGTTAACAAAGCACTGTAAAAAAAAATATAGAGTGATATCAGAAGTGTGTCCTTCTGTTACTATTCGGGGATGAAAGTCTTATAGTACTCACAGTAGTACAAAATCAGAAGATGGCATCTGTTTGGTAAACCTATATTATGCATTTTTAAATTATTACCATGTACTTGCACCTCTGAGCTGCAGAAAGTTATGTAACTGAATGAAGAGTTGAGCCTGCTAAAAATAGGGTGTTATGTTCTTAATGAAAGCCATGGTTGAGAATGTGTCATCAGCATGATATAATCTGATCAGGATGTCAAATTAAAAAAAGAAAATCTTTCCTAAGGAGGCAAAATATTGGAACACTTAAAAAGGTAGTGAAAATTTGTCTCTCGTCTTATTCCAATATTGACAGAACTAGCAAGTGATTCAGAAATGGAATGTATGCCAAGACTTTGTCAGTTTGGAGATGAGGAAATGCGGGAAAGAAGAAAACAGATTTAAGTCTCTTCACCATATAACACAACCAGTGCTCTATTTGAGCCGGTGGTTTACGGTGCTTGGCACCAGCACTTAATTGTCAACACCGGCATTTATGACGGTCAGACACATGATGGTACTGTTTGTTTGTTAAATTTTGAGATGAGAACAAATTCACCCAAATGTGGCAGAGTGCTTTACATAAAAGCGGAGCACTATGTCAGATTAAATCAGTTTCAACATTAAGTTGAAGAGAGTGATTAGTTCACTGAAGTTTGGTTGATAGAGCGAAATGTTCTTGTGAATTGTAGGGGTGCATCATAATCACTGATAGGCCGCACCCATATGTATTCAGACATATATTCGTTTATATTCCATTGTATACCCATGCATGTTTAGTAAAGAATGAGTAGTTCACTGAGACAAAGTGAACTCGGCAGTATAATGGTGCTAGGATAATGATGTAATGTAATGCTTATTGAATTGTGTGAACATAATGCATAGAGAAATTAGTTCGTATGTGTAATGTAATTGCAGTAGTTTAAACGTGCACCATATTAAAGTTGCACATGTAATTCAGTGTTTGCATATGAATCATAATGAAAATGCTTATAGGGAAACATAAGATGTGTGTTTAAAAGTTATATGTAAAGGCCTGACTACATATATGCATAGGGAAGGCCTGGTTTATTCTTATGTTAGCTTATTTTGTAGGCAGTGAAAAGATTCTCTTGGTAAGGCTCTCTGGGCACAAACGGTAGATTTAATTTGCACAGTAGAAGGTTTCTGTTGAAAGTATCTTTTGTTGCAGGTGCAAGGACACATGTCTCGTTAGTAAGACTAACTCTTTGTTTTCGAAAGCTAGAGAGAGGGGAGGCATGGTACGGGGAGTGAAAAGGAATGTAGGGATGATACTTTCGGCGGAGAAGGTGCCTGGGACTCAAGGTCAACGCAACCGTCCAGGATGAAGTCACCGTTTCAGTGGAAAAGCACAAGAAAGAAGACCTGGCCAAGGAGGCGTGATAAAGGCGAGTACAATTGTATTGGGGTTTTGTATTAGGGATAGTGCCCTGAGGGAGGAGGACAGAGAAGAGGTAGGGGAGACCTGAGAGAAGGACAGAGCTGAGCTTAGGTATTATGTGATTGCACTTCTTTGGAAGTCTTCACAGCTGACACCTTTTATTCTTTCTTGCCTGGGAAAATCGTTATGCAGGGATGCCACTTAGCGTTAGTGTAGGGACAGCAATTGATTTTAAGCTTGTTTAGGCCAATGAAGAGCAACTTAGAAATAGGAGCAATCATAGTCTGGGTGATCCTTCTAGAACTTTCTATTCTCCTTATCCTGAGTCGGATGAGATTCTTGCGTAGATTATTATTTGTATTAGTGCCCATCTATTTCTTTAACCTCGTGTTGAGGTGCTTGCACGTTCAGTTATTTTTGGCGATAATAAATTCTCAAACTTGAATTCGGAGTCAGTGGTCCTTTCAGATAAAAATGAAAGCTGATATATAACCAGATGAGATTCTCTCCTTTACACTATTCAACAGGTAAAAAGATCTTGGCGACCAGAAGGTTCTTATAGATAATTAGATAAGAATCGGCGTTATCAGTTGGTAGCAGAGTAGGATGGTTACCTTTGATGGTAAGGGGAGATCTAGAGCAAGATAGGAGACTAAGTTGCCCCATAGAGCCCGAGTGACGCTGATCCAGAGGACCGCGGGAGAAGGATGTCGGAGGTCGTGGAAAACTGACGGAGAGTGACGGTGCGGCGGAAGTAGCAGTTCGTAGTAGAGTGAGTATGAAAAGAGTGATGTTTGGTAGATTGCGGTGTTTTATTGTTGTGTGATGTCTTGCGGAGTTGGAACGAAAATTGTGTGATTGAGAAACGGACCGTGAGCGCGCGCGGGACCGGGAGATTTATTGTGGTGTAGAATACACCCAGAGTTGAGAACGTTGACCAGAGTTGTGGGGGTCACGAGACGTCATTGACAGACCCACTGAAGATAGGGAACACATGAGTGAGTGTGTGAATAACCAACGCAGGTCGTAGGTTATTGTGTGCAGAACATCGAATGATTGAATCCTATTGAGTGTGCTAAAGGCGATTGTCCGGTCGTTTCGCGGACAGACGATTGCCAGATTGAGGTCAACAAGCTCAAGAGGCTGATCGGTCATTGGTAAGACCGACGGTCAGAGAGGTAATTGTTCGGTAGGACGGACATTATTTCAGAGTATGATTGGGATAGATGCGAGTGAGAACAAGTGAATTAGAAAGGAGGGGAACTGCTGCGAGCGGAGGAAAAGTGACGTCAGACAAGAGCCGCGCTGCGATAGGCCGGTTGGTGTGAACCGCGCTGGTATTGGTGGATTGGAATCAGGAAGTAAAAGCGGACATTTTGAGTGCAAATACAAAGTTGATTCATCATGAAATGTTTTAAAGCTTTAAGGGAACTTTGTAGAGGTGATAGACATGTGGTTGTTCGGGAGGAGAGGAAGCTCCTCCTGAGGATACACCAGCACATTATATGGCAAAGAATGTAGGATTGCATACCATAATTTGGCTTGAGAATTGGCATAAAATGACAGAAGCAGAAGGAGAATTGTCGTTCCCTCGATATGGTACTTTCAGGTTAGAGGTGCTGTACCAGCTCAAGAGTGTAATGGCTTCATTACGACCACTACCTAGACCAACACAGTTTGAGGCACTACATGCGTGGATAAGGGCAGCGTATGATAGGAAGAAGGACAGATGCCAAGAAAGGGTGAAGAAATCGGTCAGGGCATTTCAAGATGCAAGGTGGGATGCCTTGGAGAAAAGGTGGAGAGCAGACACGATCGAAGGAGATAAGTTATACCCACTGCTGATACAAAATGGAAAGATTACAAGAATCGATGAGGACGACAGTGATCTAGATGACAGTTTGTTGGATAGGATGTTGGCGGAGAGGCCATCACCATTTAACCCAGATTCAGAAGAGGGAAAGACGACCCCAGCAGTGGCAATAGTTGATGAGAGCCAGAACCAGACTAGCATGAGAGTAGTGGGAAGAATTTCCACAGGAACGGAGGGGCAACGGCGTCTATGATAACACAGCCTCCTGCGGGGAACACGAGATTACCGGACTCCTTGACAGTACCGGTTACCATTGGCCCTATAGTACCGGTATATGACCCAGACCGAGTGAGAGAAGGGAGCTCCGTACCGATGAGAAGGGAAGAAGGAAACCGTGAGAGTGGGAATGGGTTTGGAGTAAGGGTGGTTCATTTCCCAAGACCAATGGAGACAAGTACGCCGTTACCGGCTACTGCGGACTCTTCATGTGGGCGAGAAGAGGAGAGACCGGAAAGACCGAGGTCTTTACGAGAATCTAAGTCAGCGTTGAGGAGTGGACACCAACAGTAACGAACCAAGAGGATAGGATGCAAAGAGATAGGGCACAAAATGTCTCGGAAGACAGACCAGGTTCCAGGAATATAGAAGGGAATAGGTCACAAGGACAGAATAGTGACTGTGATGAGCGAGATGGCTCGGGTTGTCGAGACGTACTGAGGAGTGCAGTACAGGCAAGGTTGCTAGACGTAGTGAGGCTGAAAGCAGAGGTAGACGAAATGATCAGTGGGGGTCTGCCTTTGGAAAGGATAGAAATTTATGGATCAGATGAGCTGCTGTTTGTAGCAAAAGATGTGACTCGAAAAGCTAGAATGGCACATGATAGATTGAAGGAATTGGCCAAAAGATATGAGGTGGACCTGAACAAAACTAAAGCGTTGCAGGGACCACATAGATTGCATTACAGTGATCAGGAGTTGGAGGAGAAAAGACTAACAGGATTAAGGACGCACACCAGAGATCTGATCATAGGAATGAGAATATGGATTTTGTTGGACAAATGGGAAGAAAGGTGGTCCAAAAAGAAACCAGTAAAGAGAGCAGAAGGAAACGCCGCCGCCAGGAGAGGGGCGACGGGTGTTGGAAATTTTCCTTTACGGGAAGTACAGAATGGAGGGTACGTGCATGTGCCGTGGAATAGAGGTGATTTGGCTGCATTTACAAATGATTTTCCTCGGCTGAGGGAAAAACCGGTGGAGTGGTACAAGCAGGTTGAGCGGTTTGTGAAGATTTCAAAAGTATTGTGGATTGATTTGAACACTTTGTTTGACATAGTGGTACCAGGAGATTTGTGGACAGCATGTAAAGTCGCTATTGAGTGGCCGACTTCGGAACCGAAAAGAGAGGCGGTTACAAATGGTCCATCACCTGATGTCATGAAAAAGTATGAGCAGGTGATTACATGGTTGAAGTCGAAGATTTCACCTCAGGATATAGATTGGGTTAAGATAGATCGGACTGTACAGGAACCCAAGGAAACGGTGCATGAATATTATGAAAGACTTCTGCAAGTTTTTAAACAGTATAGTGGGTTAGATGTTTTGGACCCTAAGGATATGGGACAGTTTGTCTCAAAGTTTGTAACGGGTCTGAGAGTGGAAATCAGCCTCATGATACAGCACCATTTGATCTGCTGGCAGAACAAGCCACTGGATGAAATTTTGCGATATGCGAGATACTGTAGTGATGAGGTGGAATCGAAACATCGAAAGCTAAAAGACAAATTGATGCTTGTCCAGATGCAGACAGCACAGAGTCAGCCTAGTGGAGGGACCTTAGGAAGAAAGCAAGGAAATTTCCAGGGAAACCAGAATGGGCAGGTACAGGGAAAGGGAAAACCAGTAGACCCCAAGACAGGAGTGGACGTGGCCACACTAAAGAAGACCACTGCGTGTCATCTTTGTCGCCAGGTCGGACATTGGAAACGCGAGTGTCCTTTGAACCCAGCTAATCAGGTACAGGAAGAGGAAGAGGGGGCTCAGGCACCCGCGCAAGAGGTAGTTAACACAATAACGAGACCTAGAACGATGAAAGGGGGGTTTACAATTCTCACGCTCAGATTCCCCAAGCTCCAAGGATTTCACAAGGAACACGAACGTACCAACAGATGCCCCTGTTCGAACGTTATGATGAGGATAGCTCAGACCCTTTATCCTGACGGTGCCTGAGGGGGAGGAAGACTGCACACTTGGAGCGGTCTTGGAGGTAGACCAGAGAGGACCTTTTGTGGAGGCAGAGATTGAGGGCAATCCTGCAACACTTTTGGTTGATACTGGAGCTACCCGGTCTACTGTAAGATCTGCAGTAGTCCCTAACCTACCCCTCTCGGGACAATCGATCCAGGTTGTTGGAGTAGCGAACAAGAAGATGAGCAGCCCATTGACAGAACCGATCCTAGTAAAGATAGGTTCTTTCCAAACTAGACATCAGTTTGTAGTGTGTGATACGAGTCCAGTTTGCCTTTTAGGGAGAGATCTGTTGTGCAAGTTGAACTGCACGATTTACTGTACACCACGGGGAGTGGAGGTCCAGACGAGAGATGACGATGCTGACTTTAAGATTGCCAATCAGCATCTGTGTATAGATCTGTACCCAATGGTGACGGTGGAAGAACTTCCACCTGATCTGAGAGACGCAGTGTCGTCTGTGGTGTGGGATTTCGCAGGAGACGAAATAGGTCTAATCAGAGGGGTTGAACCAGTGCGGATTGAGGTGAAACAGAATGTTGATTTCCCAAGAACACCTCAATACAACCTGTCGACAGAAACGATTGCAGGAATAAAACCTGTGATCGAGACTTTCATTGAGAAGGGTATTTTAAAAGAGATCAGAGGTAGTCCCTGTAATTCGCCCATAATGGGACTACAGAAACCGAGCGGGAAGTACAGGATCGTGCAAGACCTGCGAAAGGTCAACACGATAGTTGTCCCTTGTTGTCCAGTGGTACCGAATCCTTCAGTAATACTGTTCCAGATCCCATGTGAAGCCGAGTGGTTTACGGTTATCGATTTGTGTCAAGCCTTCTTTTCGATACCGCTCCACGAGGAAAGCCAATTTCTTTTTGCGTTCAGGCTAGAAAATCGCGTGTTAACATGGTGTCGTATCCCTCAAGGGTATACAGAAAGCCCATCGATCTTTAACCAGATCCTGAAGAAGAACCTTGAGAGTCTTGTGTTGCCACAGAACTCAGTTCTCGTGCAATACATAGATGACTTGCTAATTGCCGCAGAAACAGAAGATGCTTGCAGAATTGACACTGTAGCATTGTTGAACCACTTAGCAGAGAACGGACATAAGGTGTCCCCTAACAAGCTGCAGTACTGTTTGAAAGAAGTACAGTACTTGGGACACAGATTGGAAAAAGGCAAGAGGAAGGTGTCACCAGATCGAATTGAGGCAATAATGAGCATGGCAGTACCCACGACACAGAGAGAAGTTAGGATGTTTCTAGGAATGGTTGGCTATTGTCGACAGTGGATTCCTAGTTTCTCCTTGAGAGCAAAGCCTCTGCAGAGGCTTACGCACAAGGATGTGAGTGATCCGGTACCATGGGACGAGGAGTGCTTGATATCATTCCTGAAACTGAGAGAGGATTTGTGCAGAGCTCCGGCATTGGGAATGCCTGATTACAACAAGACCTTTTCATTGTTTTGTTACGAGAGGGAAGGATGTGCATTAGCAGTGTTAGCTCAGAACCATGGAGGTGTCCGTAGACCAGTTGCCTACTTTTCAGCTACTTTAGATCCAGTAGCTTCTGCGTTGCCCGGATGTCTAAGATCCGTTGCTGCAACAGGTGTCAGCATTGAAAGATGTGAAAGCATTGTAATGGGACATCCATTGACTGTACATGTGCCACATTCGGTTGAGTTATTAATGACCAGGACCAAGACCCAGCACCTAACGAACAATAGGTTAACGAGGTACGAGCAAGTCATACTTGCCGCAGAGAATGTGACTCTGAAAAGGTGCTCTGTCTTGAACCCTGCAACATTGATGCCTACACCGAATACAGATGATGAAGATTGTGCGGACCATGATTGTCTCGATGTGACCGAACTTTGCACCAAACCGAGACCTGACATTGTCGATGAGCCATTGGCTGACCCAGATGAAATTTTCTTTGTCGATGGTTCATGCTTAAGAGACAGTGTGGGGCAATTGAGAGCAGCGTTTGCTGTATGTACTATTTCAGGAGTGGTCGACGCTGCTTGCCTAGAAGGAGTACGCTCCGCGCAGGTAGCTGAGATCATTGCCTTGACCCGTGCCTGTTTGGCCGCTGATCGAATTCGAATCACGATTTACACAGACAGCCAATACGGCTTTGGCGTGGTGCATGACTTCGGGCAGTTATGGTCTCAGAGGGGATTTTTGACATCATCTGGCTCACCCATTCGTAATGGAGAATATGTAAGACAATTGTTAGAAGCATTACAGCATCCAAAAGAAATTGCTGTGGTAAAGTGTTCAGCCCATGGGAAGGGGGAGGACTTTGTATCCTTGGGTAATAACTACGCGGACGAGGTAGCCCGCTTCTGCGCAGAACAAGGATGCATATTCACAGGAAGAGAGATAGAAGAGAGCCAAGAGGGAACCGATCTCAGCATAATGTTGACCATGGCAGACACTTGGGAAGAGCTTAAGCGATTGCAGGATGAAGTTTCTAACCAGGAGAGAGAGGGATGGATCAAAGCTGGGTGTGAGAAAGGAGACGTGGATGTGTGGGTATCAAACGATGGGAGAGCTGTGTTGCCGGAAGAATTGCTGAGTCCGATGGCAAGATTGATACATGGACAGGCACACCTGGGTAGAGACGCAATGATGAGAGTGTTCAGACAGACGTGGTATAACCCACGGTTCCGAGCAATGGCTGAGACGGTATGTCAGAGGTGTGTTACGTGTCAACAGATGAATGCCGGAAAGAAAACTGTAGTTACATTGAGTCATATTGGAAGGTCAGGAGGGCCCTTCAATAGACTACAGTTGGATTTCGTGGAGATGCCTAGGTGCAATGGCTTGAGGTACATTCTAGTGATAGTATGTGTATTCTCACGGTGGGTGGAGGCTTACCCCACACGCAGGTGTGACACGCTCACAGTGGCTAAGTTACTGTTGAGGGAGCTTATCCCTAGATTCGGGATCCCGACCTCTTTGGAATCAGATAGAGGAGGGCACTTCCATAGCGAAATCATGAAGTTACTTTGTGCAGCATTGAACATTGACCAGAGACTCCACTGTAGCTACAGACCGGAGGCTTCTGGGATGGTGGAACAAGTTAATGGAACTTTGAAAGCCCGGATGGCAAAAATGTGTTCTTCGACATCCCTGAAATGGCCCGACGCCTTGCCACTGGTGCTCATGAGCATGCGAAGTGTCCCAGACAGAAAGACCGGGTTGTCCCCCATGAAATATTAATGGGGAGGGCAATGAGACTGCCAGCAGTACCAGCTACAGCCTTGATAAGCATCACTGATGATTTGATTCTCGATTACTGTAAAGGACTCTCTGATGTGGTCCGTTCTGTATCCCAGCAGGTGCAAGCAGCTGTGGTTCCAGCCTCGAGTGATCTGTGCCACGACTTGTGTCCCGGTGACTGGGTGCTCGTCCGGAAGCACGTGAGGAAGAGTTGTTTGGATGCCCGTTGGCGTGGCCCGTATCAGGTGATTCTGATCACGAACACAGCAGTAAAGTGTGGAGGATTGCCGAACTGGGTGCATGCTTCCCATACCCGCAGAGTTCCAGCACCCTTGGAAGAAACAGCTCCTCTCGTAAATGAAAACCCAGCGGATGTGGCAGGGCCACATGAGAGGACAAGTCAAGCTGTAAGGGTCGCTGACACAGCTGGTGGTGCACTAGAGCAAGCTGAAGGGGTTTCCACAGTTCGAACCCTGACTCAGACACCGAAGACAGAAGACGGTGCAGTGGGCGGAGAAGAGTCAAATTCAAAAGAAAGAGGAAGTAGTGCACTGGGTATAGAAGGGGAAGGCAGACAAACGAACAGACGTGCAGAAAGTTGGCCTGAGAGACAGAGGCGACTGAACTTGAGGTTAGCACCTGAGAGAGACCTTGCTCCAGTGTCTGAAGTATCTGAAACAGAAGCAAGTGACGAAGACCAAGCACAAGACAATCGGCGAAGGTCAAAGAGAACAAGAGTGCCTTGTCGCAGATACTCTACCCCTGAGTGGACTTACACTGTGTTTGATGCAGGGGGTGGTGAGTACGGGAAGACTGAGGTCAGTGGAAGTGGTCTGTCGGAGCCCGAATGTGGTGGTGAAGGTGGTGCTGCGGATGCCAGGGCTCGAGATAGAAGGAACACTGACACTCACGGTTCCGAATCCCCGCTTCTGAGTGAAGTCCGAAACTTGCTTTTGCATCGACTCGAATTCCCGCCTTTTGGAGTTGAGCCGTTTTCACATGAAGTGCTGATTTTGCGTCTTGAACTTTTGTATCACGTTCTGGTCTTGCTCAATGAGGATCTCATTGTGGATCAGTTATGAACTGTAAATAAAAGTCTAAAAGAAGAAGATAACCTAGGTCCGAGTGGAAGAAGAATAAACTTAGGGACTTTCCACAGAAGAGGAACGAAAAACTAGGGAAGTCTTTTTCTGGACTGTGTAAATAAGTTGTGATCGGAAAGGGAAAGCCCGGAGATTTCACGGTTGCTCGAGCTGGTTAAGCAAGTCACAAATAAAGGACAGAGACTTTTTCTGAGTTCTTTGCGATAACCAAGACTTTTGAGAACTTTCGAAATCATGGAGCCGGGAAATCCCAATCGTAGAGCAAAGTGGATTATAGGCATTCTTATAAGTAGTGTGATAATTTCTATAATCATAGTAGTTATAGTCTCATATACTGGTTCGCATGAGCAAGAAGTAGAGGAGGTGACAGGGACATCGACACCTATCACACCTAGTCAGAAGGGGGTAGACAGGGCAGCTGATAGAGCTATGTTATTAGAAGAAAGTCGTAGATTACATGTAGATTTGTCTAAGGGTGATTTTAAGCTTAATGCGTATGCTAAGTTGTTGTATGAGTATGTTGACGTGATGGATGCGAAAGATTGTTATGTGTGTATGCAGTTGCCTACTTCGGTGGATGAGGGTATTAGGTATCATCATCTTCCACTGACTTATGGTATTTCATGTAGTCTTTTGCTTAGTTTGTTTTATGAGAGAGAGCAGTTCGAGTATTTCTTTTCCAATTTCGACGCAGTGCTTCCTGAAGTCCCAGCTTACAAGCATTTGAATAAGTATGACTATTATAAGACCGAGGACAGACTGAGGAAGTACTTCATACCGAGTTTGGAATTGGATACAGCATTTGCACACAGACACAATCTGACTTGTTTGATGTCGGATGTAGAGAGAAAGTTTGTAGATCAGGTTGAAGATAGGTATAGAAAGCTGACTGAATCCCGAGATTTAGGGCATCACAGGACAGATTGGACAGAGGAAGAACGGTTGCATAAGACGAGGGGAAGCTATGGTCCTATAGCGTTGGATAAGGAGCAGAGGGGTAAGTTGTGTATAAGGCGTTATCAGACTTACTACGAAAAGGTTCCAGTGGGACAGAGTACTTGTGATCACGTTTTCACCATGGCAGATGTGGCAAAAGATTTTCTCCAAGGTCCTGTACAAGTGATACCTACGGTGTATTACGTATGTGGGAAGAATGCTTATGTGAGGTTGCCTGCAAATTGGTATGGAACATGTTATTTGTCAATAATATTTCCAAAGATTTACCATACAGAAGACTTAAATCTTCTGGAGGGTGGAGAGCATTCAAGAACGAGAAGAGCTGCAAGTGCAGGAATCGTTGTGGGGGATATCTTTGGAGCCATGATACCTAGTCTAGGAGTAGTCTTGAATGATGTGAAGATCCGGAGGTTAGCGACTGTGGTGGATGAATTTTCGATGAACACAGCAAAGTCGTTGGTGTTGGTGGAAGGAGAGATGTTGTCGATAAGGGGAATGGTTTTGCAGAATCGCCTTGCTTTGGATGTCCTATTGGCAAAAGAGGGCGGAGTCTGTAAAATGCTGAAGGTTCAAGAGTGCTGCACTTATATACCAGACCGTAGCAAGGATCTGGAGAAATATATAAGTAACATCACTATGATCCACACAAAGATAGCGGATTTGACCGAAGAAGGGGCCTGGGAAAAGGTCGGAAAGGGTTTTGGTCAAGTGGGAGGTTGGTTTGCGAACCTAGGAAAGGGATTCCTTGGGTACTTCCTGAGACCACTCCTTATTTTGGTGGTTTGTGTGGCTGGCTTGTGGATTATGATCAAGGCCTACAAGTGGTATCGAGCAGGCAGAGTCAAGAGAGCTTTGAGGGAAAATGACATGAGATTGGCAAGATTGCAGGACAATCAGTATCAAAGGCTCAAGAGCATGGAGAACTTCAGATCAGGGAAGATGGGAACAAGTTCTGTTTAGGTCGGTTCCTTCTCCGAGGGAGTAGAATGAGATGTGATGACAGGAGTCATCAAAGGGGGAACTGATAGAGCGAAATGTTCTTGTGAATTGTAGGGGTGCATCATAATCACTGATAGGCCGCACCCATATGTATTCAGACATATATTCGTTTATATTCCATTGTATACCCATGCATGTTTAGTAAAGAATGAGTAGTTCACTGAGACAAAGTGAACTCGGCAGTATAATGGTGCTAGGATAATGATGTAATGTAATGCTTATTGAATTGTGTGAACATAATGCATAGAGAAATTAGTTCGTATGTGTAATGTAATTGCAGTAGTTTAAACGTGCACCATATTAAAGTTGCACATGTAATTCAGTGTTTGCATATGAAGTCATAATGAAAATGCTTATAGGGAAACATAAGATGTGTGTTTAAAAGTTATATGTAAAGGCCTGACTACATATATGCATAGGGAAGGCCTGGTTTATTCTTATGTTAGCTTATTTTGTAGGCAGTGAAAAGATTCTCTTGGTAAGGCTCTCTGGGCACAAACGGTAGATTTAATTTGCACAGTAGAAGGTTTCTGTTGAAAGTATCTTTTGTTGCAGGTGCAAGGACACATGTCTCGTTAGTAAGACTAACTCTTTGTTTTCGAAAGCTAGAGAGAGGGGAGGCATGGTACGGGAGTGAAAAGGAATGTAGGGATGATACTTTCGGCGGAGAAGGTGCCTGGGACTCAAGGTCAACGCAACCGTCCAGGATGAAGTCACCGTTTCAGTGGAAAAGCACAAGAAAGAAGACCTGGCCAAGGAGGCGTGACAAAGGCGTGTACAATTGTATTGGGGTTTTGTATTAGGGATAGTGCCCTGAGGGAGGAGGACAGAGAAGAGGTAGGGGAGACCTGAGAGAAGGACAGAGCTGAGCTTAGGTATTATGTGATTGCACTTCTTAGGAAGTCTTCACAGCTGACACCTTTATTCTTTCTTGCCTGGGAAAATCGTTATGCAGGGATGCCACTTAGCGTTAGTGTAGGGACAGCAATTGATTTTAAGCTTGTTTAGGCCAATGAAGAGCAACTTAGAAATAGGAGCAATCATAGTCTGGTTGATCCTTCTAGAACTTTCTATTCTCCTTATCCTGAGTCGGATGAGATTCTTGCGTAGATTATTATTTGTATTAGTGCCCATCTATTTCTTTAACCTCGTGTTGAGGTGCTTGCACGTTCAGTTATTTTTGGCGATAATAAATTCTCAAACTTGAATTCGGAGTCAGTGGTCCTTTCAGATAAAAATGAATGCTGATATATAACCAGATGAGATTCTCTCCTTTACACTATTCAACAGGTAAAAAGATCTTGGCGACCAGAAGGTTCTTATAGATAATTAGATAAGAATCGGCGTTATCATGGTGATGCGAATCAAAAAGGTGGGCAGTGAATACAGAGTACTAGCCATTACCAGCTATCTGCCTCTCAAACCACATCATCAGTAATATTCTTTTCGATTTGAAAACATGATACAAATGTGAACAATGATTTTCTTGAGGAACATGTCAGATCTGGGTCGAAGTGGCGATTGAATAGCACATTTTTCATTTACTTTCTGAATGCATCATAGGAAGATCCTGTCCTGCGAGCAGGAGGGTGAGTTCCAGATTCTGGGAGTGCTTCCTGAGAATGACTGATTCACAGTTCTAGACTTCGTCAGAGTGGATTCTCGAGAGGGAGGATATCAGAAATTCTCAGTTGTCACTTGACAGTCAAAGTTTCTTAGCTAGGTATTTCAGTTGTTTGATCTTCATGCTAAACTCTTATGGGTAATATATGCCAGTTTTAGTATATTATTGCTTCACTGAGCAGCCCTTTCAGAGCCATCGGAATGAGGAATATATGGTCATATTTGCTGGATCTCGTGACTATTATGGTGGTTGTGTGAAGGGAGGAGCTAGGTGAAGAGAGGAGCTATGTGTACTTTGGGGATCCCTATTAAAAAACAGCTACTATATTCCATTTGAGGAAGGACTAGGGCATTCTAGAAAGGTCTAGGGCTTGAACAACATGTTTGAAGTCAGGCTCTGAGTTAAATTGTTTGATGCCTCGCAGCACTCTAAGCTGAGATTGTGCTCCTTTTGCCAGGTTATAGTGTGCTGTTGTAAGTACATGTGCTTGTCTAGGATGAGTCTGAAGGATTTCAGAGTCAACAAAGATTAGATAGCAATTAAGGAATGATCTCTCTGTGCCAATGTTGTACTGTTATTTTGTACATTGGGGAGCAAGGAGGAGACATTCAGTCTTTATTTGGCTTAGATTTAGATGATGAAGTGACATCCAGGATGGGGTCTTGTTGAGGAACTGAGACAAAGGAATGATGTTTTGGGAACTGAAATGTTTAAATGGAGCAAAGTATTTTCAGCAAAGAAATAGTTAAGTGATGTTATACCTCTTAAGGATGGAGGCAAGATATTCTGTGTAGATGTTAAAGAGCGCAAGTGTGTTGAACTGTGTCGAACTACTTGGTGCAGCGCCATTGTATTGGATGTGAAGTTGCCAGTTTTGATGCATTGACTAGGATTTTCCAGAAATGAAGAGAACCACTCGAGGACTGGCTCACTTAAGTCCAGTCTTTCCTTTTGTATTCCAAGGAGAGATTTATGGTTCACCACGCCAAAGACTGCCAAGAGGTCGAGCAGGATAAGAATGCATGAGTTTCCTTTCCCTAAAATGTGGAGGAGGTTGTCATCTATATTTAGGACTGTGGTTTCCATGCTGCATTGACTCTGGATTCAGACGGTCAATCATTTAATTACTGATTTTCCTCTAGGAACAGCTTTAGTTGGGCTTTTATGCAGCATTTTAAAACTTTGGCCTGAAATGGAAGAGAACTGGCTGATTGTTTCCTTGATCCAAAGACGAGTTGATGAGGTTACACCAGAATGGAATCCGCATTAAGGGTCACCTCTTTAAATGAGGACCAGCTGACTTTCTGATCTTTAGACATTTAACTAAGAGACAGCTTAATCTTTTTCACCTTCTAAACAAAGACGTTTGAGAATGCCTCATAATTCTCATTCAATGCTTTGGGGATCATTGTTAGAAACAGCTCAGTGGGGTATTTTACAGTTGTAAAAAGGTTTTTCCGGTGAATCCTTGGCCTGGCCTATTTATGAATTTATGAAGGAGGATTTGCTTTAAAGATGTGTGTTCTGAAGTTACTTTTTCCAATCCAGAGTTGGTTACAATGGCTTGTGCATTATTGCAATTTTAGTTCAATGGTCTGAAAGGTTTTCCTTTCTTCATGAAGTTTCTTTGACAACCATGGAGAGACTTTTTGATCTGGTGTCTATTCAGGGTTGTAAGAAACTATTCATCTAGTATTTCAATCATGGTTTCCATGTATTTGTTTGTAAGATCATGGACTCCCAGTGTTGGGTGATGTTTTGAAGTGGGTACACTATTTCTTATCATTTGGAGGATGTGTCCAGGTTTCTTTAGTTGTTCACGTTTTTTCTCTTTTTGGTTGGTGTGAGATTGTAATTTTTGTAGAGTTGAGTAGCAGGAGGATGAGTGAAGGATCTAAAATTCCACTGGTATTAAGGTGTCAAGCTTCTTTTTTCCATGTTTTCCAATAAGAGAGTCCAAGTTCAAGCATTGTATGTGCTCTGGAAATGATAACAGCAGGATGAGATTACTGTTGTGTAGATATGTGGAAAGAAGGGACAAATTAGTTGGATTGGTCTGAAGTATCTCTCTCGGGGTGTGATTTTTTGTTATTGCCATGTTTCGTGTAGAAGGAAGCATTCTTGAATTGATATGTTTGGATTTGCAGTCATTGGTAGTTGAACATGTTAACCAGAGCAGATAAATTCTCATAGAAGCTTGGAAAGACAGATGTCAAAGAGTTTACTTTCTTTAGTGAGGGTGCTGATATAGGACTTACTGATGTTAATGATTGTTTAAGGATGGGTTTCCTCTATGTCATGACTGATTAGGAGTGATGAAATTGGTCTTATTGTTTGGGAGGTCAGACTACTGAAGTTTAGAAAATGTTTTTGCTGTGTTGTTTGGAAGCCTTGTGGAGCGGAGATTATGTAGGTCCTGGATTGATTTATGTGTTGATTATTGTGAGTGGGGTTTATAGCTGATAAAGGTGATGAAGACAGTGTGACGGTCTTGGAATGAGTTGTGTTGAGATGATTGAGTGGGAGAAATATAGTTGGTAGCTTGTCTGGTGAAGCAGGTAAAGAACATGGGTGATGGAAGGATCACGTTGTGGGCCTGGGTGAGGAATGCTTTTTTGATCTTCCTTCTATGACCCACCCAGGGATTGGGTTGAGAACTGAGGAAGTGTTGATGTTCTGCTTGGTGTGTGTAGGTGTCGGGAGATGAGCATGGTGGGTTGAGTGGGTAAAGGGCTTTGGGTGGATAAGGTAAGGTTTGTTTGACATAGAGGGGGTCTGTTGGACCTGTGGAGGGAATTTAGAGGGAGAGTTTCTCCTCGGACTCAGGTTAATTTTCATGCTTAAGAACATTTGGAAGTGTGAATTAATGCGCTTAATGTTGGCGTCAGAGACTTAGGCTAGGATTTTGTCATTGGCATATAATGAGATGGATATTTCTGCTTTGAGATAATTTGATGCAAAAACAACAAGGTGATGGATTGAATGCTTGAATTAATCTCAGCCATTGGCAATCGCTCAGGCCGCAACCCAATACACCATTTTTTGCCCACCATGTCACCTCAGTTTGGATCCAGCCATATGCAAATCAGTCTTGACCCTGCTCCTCATGGGAACACTTCAGCCTGAGCTGCCAAGCCAGGTCCTCCATGACCCAGAACACAAGTAATCTAGAACCAGTTCTGCCCTAGTTTAGGCTCTTCAGCCAGGTATAGCTTGGTTCCAGTGGCACAGAGAGCCCGGGACCCAAGTCTGGGCATACCAGGCACACTTAGGGCATCAAATGCAAAAACAACAAGTTGATGGATGGAATGCTTCAATTAATCTCAACCACTGGCAATCCATCATTTCTCGACCAACATGCCACCTCAGTTTGGACCCAGCCATATGCAAATCAGTCTTGACCCTGCTCCTCATGGGAACAGTCCATCCCAAACCGACATGTCAGGTCCTCCCTGAACCGGAAAACAAGCAACGTAGGTCCGGTTCTAGGTTGCTTGTGTTCCGGTTCAGTGAGGACCGAGCTTGGCAGTTCAGGCTGGACTGTTGTTTTCGGAGCAGGGTCAAGACTGATTTGCATATAGCTGGGTTCAAACTGAGGTGGCATGGTGTGCAAAACAAAGATGGATTGGGATGCGGCCGGAGTGATTACCAGTGGCTCAGATTAATACAAGCATTCCATCCATCACTGTTTGGTATACTTAATGAGATTATTTGAGGCTGAGATGATGAACTTCCTACCATAAGGCATTTTGACAATCTTAGAGAACTTTAAGTATTCAGAGAAGTCTCTATAACAGAAAATGGTATCCTTAATGTAAACAATATATACGTTTTTAATTTCCCTTTTTTGTACAGTGGTATAGGCATGAGATGAGTGTCCATGTATGCTCCATTAGTATTTCAGCGTTTGATGTTTTTGATGCAAGACTCAGATATGTTGAGGGGTTATATTATTTTAGATGAATGTGGACTTGAGAGCGTCACAGAAAGACATGATGGTGGTATTGCGCATCCAGCAGAGAAAACATATTTTAAGGGCATATTACATGATTGGTGTTGAGCAGAAGAAGAGGGTTTAAAATGTGGTCATTCACTAGTGGTGGGGCCCGTGGATGTTAAGTTGTACCTGTGCTCAGAATTCTCGTTGAGTGTATTATGATCAGATACATTTTACTGTTTTGATGAGTGTTGGAAAACGAGGCAGTATCTGTGAGGCCTGCACAAATAACATGTCTACATTTGTCCTTCACTGGGAACCAAACACCCCTTTGCAGCGCTGGACTCCCAGAGGGCAGCGTTGCAGAGCAGTCTAAGCCTTACTCAAGGGAGGTGGTGTGGGATAGTAATCGCCATTTAAAAGTACACAGAAATAACACTCAATATTTGATTTTCCAGTCTATACTTTTCTTTATAAAAGAAAGAGTATATTTATTACACACAACACCACTCAATACTATGCATCAATTTACAAATGTACATAAGCTGTTGGAATTACTTCGTGACATTGCCTACCATTCCCACCCCTCCCGCAGGGGGGGCGGGGGGGTCTAGTACCACCACTCCCATGTATGCACATCAACTTGCCCCCTAATGCAGTAGGTTGACTATAACCTGGAGTGAGGGCCTTGCCCACCAGCACCATCCTAGTGGCGACCCACCTCATTATCTCAACAAGCATTTAAAATGGGCACACCTGCCATGGTGACACATAACCCTGACTGAGCATCTCATACTGACCATACAGTATACACCTCTACATCTTAGGGGCTAACAGTCTGGGTTGTTCTTCACCTAACGCAGCAGCAAGAATACATGTTTAGGCATCACTTAGAATGACAGTACTTATCACAGCTGATAACAGTTATAATGCATTGCAATTAAAGCCCCTAAAAGGCTTCACAGGTATAATCACAGGATTAAGCACATACCACCAGGCACCCCAGCAGGAATGCCTAGCAACCTAACACACTTTGCTTGCGCTTTCACAAAGCACAGGTGACATCCAGTCCCTCAGAAGAAACATCATGTAAATGCATCTCTTGTGCAATTGCACCTCTTTACCTCTAGGGGATGCCTTTCTCAAGACATCCCCAGCTCAGCCATTCACACCTTAGTGCAGTCTCAAACACCCAACCTCAGCTGCAGAACAAAAGTTCCAGCCAAAGGTGGATTTTAAAGTATGGCTGAATCCTGGAGGGGTTGTTTCTTGCAAGTCCCCCACAGTCTTAGGGAGGGACTTTCCTCTTTTGTGCTGGGGGAGTCTGCGTTGCTCCTGCAGCTCCCCGGGCACCTTCACACACCAACAGCGGTGGCCCCATCCTCCTGGGGCCACCAAACGTCGAAAATGCAGGTTTCCCTGCAGGCTTCCACCTGCCTCGCTAGGCATTATGGGGCGCTTTTCCTCTGCTGGTGCATAACAGAGCAGTGGCTCCCCCGCTGCTGCGGGAGAGCAGCGCTGCCATCGTTGCCGGCCTCACACCACTTCTGACCCTCATTGGGGGCCCGGTCCCACCCAGACCCCTTACTTGAGGTGAGGTGTTGCAGCTCGGGGAGCCCACCTCGGCTGCTCCTGCCGGCTCCCCGTCCGGCTAAACACCCTCGTGTGCAGCCACGGGAGCCGGCGCGTCCATTTTGGTTTGCCCACTCCTGCAGGCAGACATGAAGGCTGCTCCTAGACTGGCGGGTCCTCGGGGGAGTGCAACGGCACTCCCCAAGCCTTCATGCTGCTGCGGGGGAGTGCGGCGGCACTCCCCCCTATTCTCCCTTCACGCCGGAGCCCGGAGTTGGGGTCCCAGGCCCCAGTGCAATCTTCGCGGGGAGCGCGACGGCGCTTCCCGGCTTGTCTTCTGGGCCCAGAGTTGGGATCCCGGGCCCTAGAGATATCTTCGCGGGGAGTGCGACGGCGCTCCCCGGCTTTTCTTCTTGGCTTCGGGGCCCGGAGTTGGGATTCCGGGCTTCCATTGTCGTCGGGGGCCACGGTGGGCTCCTGGCACCCCCCGGGGGACACCTTAACGGGGAGCGCGACGGAGCTCACTGACTCTTCTTCTGGGGGCAGTCCCCGGTACCTGACCCACCCTGGGGGCACATCTAACACCGGCGGCGGAGCCCCACGTGCTTCGTCGTCGGTCAGCTCAGAGGTCAAAGGTTGCCTACCATCTGGGGGGCATATCTCAGCCCCCAGGGGACCGATCTGCACCATTTTGGCCTCTTCTCGCTCCTGATTGCCAGCCTTAGCCATCTGGAGCACTTTTCGCCGTCCTCCTCGCCGCCAAGATGGTGAACTCAGCAGGGAGCTGTCTTCACTGGCTCCCTGCGCCAGCCTTTCACCTGGCTGTCCCCCTGGGCCTCTCCTCTCCTTGCGCAGAGGCCCAGGCTTATCCTCACTGGTCCTGGACTCCCCCCCCACAGGCGCAATCCAGGGTCCTGGGACAGTCAGGGTGTTCCTCCTTCCAACTGCCCATGGAGCCAGGCTCCAGCACCAGTCTTCCTTAGCAGACCACACCCCAGAGAGAGCTCCTCTTCCTGTGCAAGACCTTTTAAAAGAATTTGGAGGGGGCTGGAAGGAAGGCTCTTCTGCCCTATCCTGCAGCGACATCACCTCTCTGCCCCTGCTCCCTCCTTCCTGCCCAGGCCTCTGGGATAGTTCAAAATGGCGTCGTCCTGGGGTCTCAAGCCACATGGTCTCTGAAAAGCCCCCTTGCTGCCTTCATGGCCCAGGCCTGGTGCCTGGCCACTGGTGACAGTGCTGATGGATAACCTGCAGCTCCACCCTTATCTCCCCCCCTTGGAGAGGAGACCTTCGCCCTTGGAATGCTTGCATTGAAGGGCTAGGCCTCAGATCCTACAGCTTGGGGAGGAAGGTAATTAATCCAGCCTGGAAGGGTCACACCCAGACAGGCTCTGGTTATGAGCGGAGTCAGAGGAATATGACATTTCTGGATGACCCATAAACAGTACAGATATGGCTTTGGATTCAGCAGAATACTGCTTTTTACACAACTTACAGTGTACTTTGGTGCGAGTCTGGAATCTGTAGGCCCTAGCTAAGTGAAACTACCCCATGTGGTCCCCATCTTCATAGGAGAGTACTGGAGTGTTCCAACAGTGAAAACAGTAAAGCACACTGACTTTTCCTCCCATGTGTCTCCCCTCATTATAAAGCCTATTCCATGTCACCACCCAACTCTGCATAAATCCTGCCACGCCATTCTATCTGTACCTGCTCCTGGGCTGCGCACAACAGGAATCCCCCCGCACAGCCCTTTCACGTGTGCACACACATGTGCACACGTGTCTACATGTTACCAGTCCGGTGCCCCTTACACCGACTGCAGCACGGCGGCCTTCTCTCACAAGGGGGACACCGGTAAAATCCACATGCAGTCGCTTTCATCATGAGTTCACTGTGGGTAAGTCCCAAGCTTATGAGGCTCTCCCATAGTAAAAGCTCCAAAATTAGGTGTTCAAAAAGCGAAAAAATCCGGGCGGCTCAGATGGTCAGAACCACCTTCTAACAATGGGTAAGAGACCTTTTTATCCTTTGTCCTTCCTTTTGTAATACTAAAGTCCTGGTTTTGGGAATAGTGGCTAACGTTTTACAATGCTTTCTTTACTACATAACAAATATTTCAAAACAAACATAATGCTTAGTGTAATATGTGCAACCCATTAAAGTTAAAGTCCTTGTATGCATTTACAAATAAATAGCGACCAATTTTCAAAAGTTCATTCTGGTTCAATGTAACTGAAGCTTGTATGTTAATCCCATGGATACATAATCTGTCCTAAATTGTATTGCAACCCCTAACTAGCTTCCGGTTTGTATCGTGAACAAGGTATTGGGTAATACCGAAACGCGTAGATCTTGTTGCCTGTGTTCCCGGTTGATGTAAGGAGAAAATAAATCTAAGTTGCAAAATTCTACGCGAGTGCGACCCGTTTGTCCTTTCCTGTCAGGAGAGGATTGTGATATGGTTTGGAGCGGCGTGGTTCTGCCGCGGGGTTACGCACCCATGAGGAGCGCTGCCATGTCCCGACAAGGCTGAACCAACTCGGAGGATATATATATATATATATATATATATATATATATATATATATAGTTTTCCAGCATATCACAATTCATCTATGTATAAAATGTGGTGAATTACAGTGTCACAATATATTACAACTTTCTTAGAATGTGATAAAAAATTCTAATGGTACAAAAATGACAAATATATACGCTCCTATATACATTTCCAAAAGAGACTGAATCAAATCAATTCCCCACATAGGCTTAAAGAATTTACAGTACATCTTAAAAATTACATTCCCAAAGATCAACATGGAAAGCTCTTACAAAGAACAAATATAATTCAAGAAATTCAAGGCAAAAATCAATGCAAACATTTTATCTGCCATATTCAGGCCCAAATTAAATGTGTTGAAATTTTTCATATATCATGCTTCCAATCGCTGTAGTATGACCTCCACATTGCCACCTCTTTTGTCTATTCTAACTTTGGCAATTTCTGTCCAATAAAGATCACTGGGCCTGCGGCCTGCTTCCTTATAATGAGGTACCAGAGGGGCCAAAGCCACGTTAAATGACACCCGTGATTGATGATGAATGATCCATTTTCTTAGTTGTGTGGTCATGGCTATCTATGTTTTTTTGGCATGGACATGTAATTGCATACATCACATTATCACTATTACTATTTCTGAAAACATTTTGAGCATGCACAATGCCACTGATAGTAATTTCTTTATTATTCATTGTGAATTGGCAAACCAAACAGGAAACACATTTGTAATACCCTGTTACCTCTGGGAGATCCCATTGTGTTTTCTGTATGCTTTTCTTAACTGGGATGTTGAAACAAATAAAGGGCTGCCATAAGTATTCAGTTTCTTAAATTAAAACATAGGTTTGGAAGGCCTATTTGTTCTAAAGCTGCCCAATTTTTCTTGATTGATTTTCGGATCCTACTGAAAATAATGTCATAACGCATGTCAGCTTTTGATCCTCATTTTGAGCCTTGGGGACTAAAAGTGTTTCACTAGGGGTATAACAAGGCTCATTTAAAGTGACTGTTTCACCAATTACCTGGGATTCCCCTATGAATGAGTCTATTGCTCTGTATTGTGGCATTGGCAAAATAATCAGTTTTTTGTTGCACCATCTCCTTATCTTTAAGAACGGACCATAAGGCAAGTTCTCTTTCAGTGGCCTGGGATGATAACTGGAAAAATGTTGGTTTGATATACAGAGTGGAACAAATACTAACTTCCTAATGAAAGACCTCAAGGTCAAGAAAATGAATCCTGTACCTGTCCTTCACACATGTGGATACAAGATCTAAGGTTGTTCCACACTGAAAATTCATTCAGCTCCTCTTCCAATCCCCTCCATATTAGGAATATGTCACCCAAGTATCTATACCGGACCTGATCTTATTTCTAAATAGATTAATTTCTTTGTAAATGAATTTGTCTTCAAAATATGTCATATAAATGTTTGCCACTTCAGAAGCAAATGCACATCCATCGCAAGAAATCTTCCCCAAATGGAAAAAAATTCAGAGTGCAATATGTGCTAGTTCAATGATGAAGTATGTAGGGAAATATTTTATGTCCGTCCTTGTAGCCAGTATATCCTTCATACCTGACAATGTTTCCCCTTGGGGAATGTTTGTGTAAAGTGACTCTACCTCAAAATTTACCAATATATCTTGTTCAATGCCCAGTGGTGCATTCTCAATAAGGTAATGAAATGCATAGAGTACCTAACATAGGATTTAATCGAACGAATAAATATTATAAAAAAACAGTCACTAAATTGAGAAATGGGTTCCAATAGAGACCCAGAGCCTGACACTATCGATCATCCTGAGTGATGCTCAGGATTTTTATGGACTTAAGGTAATATGTAGCACACTATCCTTGCTCCCTTCTTATTGTGGAATTCAAGTTCCTTAGTTGTTACACAACCCACATCTGTGCTTTCCTGTGTAATATCCTTTATCATTCCCCATATTTCTGGGCTGGGATCCCCTGGGAGATTTCGGTAGTGTTCTATATTCATGAACTGTCTCATTACCTCTTTTTTGTAATCCCAAAGTGTCAAACATGAGGCAGAAGAGATTTACTATGATACATCAATCTCACAGGTTCAGGCATACAATAGAAAAAGATGCCTTGGTTTAGTCTTCTATTGCATGCTTAGAGACTTGACAAAAAGGCTATCTCTTAGGTTACAGAGGTATAACAAGCGCACACCTTTGACAGCAGAACTATCATTGAGGAATAGCTATTCTTTTAGTAGTGTGTATTTCATAGAAACACGTATCTCACAGCAAAGATTTTCATTAGATTACATAGATCATAAAAACCAAGATAAATGAATCCTAATGTTAAAAGCCTTCAAACAGAGCTATCCCTAAAGGTGCTCAGATCTTTCAGGAGGCTCAGGTTCTGGACAACAAACCTTTCAGGTTACTCAGTTTTTACACTCTATGGGCGGTGACTCAGAAGGATAAATTATCCATAAGAACATACAGATGTCACAGGCTGAGGCATCTTACAGCACAACTAGGACTTAGGTACCACTGATCCTATAGGCTAACATGTCAGGCTGCAGGTAAAACCATAGCCAATAGGTCTTGCCTTTGGGACCTTATAAGTGTTTAGCCATGCAGCACATTATCCTGGGTGGTGTGCCACCAGGGATTAAAGAGCTATACAATTACTACACAATGGGTCATGCAGTGTGATTGAGGAATACACGCTCGCCTCAGGAAACATTTATGGACACATTCCAAGGCTTTTTAATGCACAGACAGAGAGAGAAGTGCCTTGATGTAAGTCAACAGCACTATAACATTCTTTGTGTGACTGCATCACTAGAGTACTGAACAGGCTATGAAAAAAGCAGTGAAGTACTTTCCAATGGCAGAGACTTCACATCCCTCCTCCCCCAGGCCTCTATTCACCAGGCACCCTTTTCCAGAGTTTTCAATTCAAAACACTGCTTGCACCATCTGTTTACCAGAAAGCCCCCGGCCCCGCCCTCTGTCCCAGCCCCCTGGGTATAGGAGCACTGGAGATAGCAGCAACAACAAAATACTCCCATTTGTCAGGTAGAGGGGGAATAATTAATAAACCTGGACTGCGTCGGCATCACTTAATCTCCGCGCACCTAAAAACAAAAAAATTAACATGCCCTTGATTAATGTAACTGGCACTCGTGTAAAGCGCTCCAACACCTTCGGGTCACTTGAGTTCACATTATATAAACCAGCATCAGAGAAAATGCGATGGGAGTTCCCCAAGCCTTGCCCTGAACTGTGCTGCAAGGTTGGGTTGCTAAAGGTCCGGTGACCGAGACTCGCTAAAGCAACAAGCAGTGAAGTGGGGGGGTTTTGGGGAAAATCCTCGCACTTTGAAGTCAGAGAAAATCAAAGAGGCAATTTTAAAAACAGCGTCTGAAATTTCATCTCGGAATTTGAATGGGACGGGGAGATTAAGTGACGGGCACCGAAGCTGAACCAAAGACGGATAAACAGTGACACGAGTAGGAATCAAAGAAAAAATAGTCCCCCAAATGATCACATAAAACACAGAAACGTAATGTTAACAATAATTGGTGCTCTGTGTGAGGGAACCAAATACAAAAAGGAAGGACAAAGAAGAAGAATTAACCACTAGCAAGCAAACATTTTTGAATGAAAATGGAAGAGACTAATAAAAAGGCAATGGGCGGGCTCAAAGCCAACAGAGTGAATAAAGCATGTCTCGAAGATACAGCGCATGTGCTGCCTCGGCTCGACCTAAAAAATGTAATGTGATTACACACATTTAGGATTCGGACAGCATAACGTTTCCTTTGATTAATAAAGGCATACATGCTCATACAGCTGAGAGAAACGCTAACGACTCAGATTACACAGCTTCTACATGCTGAAACATCTACCATTACCGTATTATAGGCAGATGCACTAGAGAGCTTATAAATCCCTACAGTTAGGGAGCCAAGATGCTCATGCTTTTTACAGCAGAGTCATCCCCACAGCGTACAAAAACCTTTCATGCTTCAGACAGAAAGCATTTGGCATAGATATGACAGGTATATTAGTAGAAAATCTATTGTCAAAACATTTTTCCTCACAACAGTGCATCATAAAAGATAAACAATTTTGTTATTCTAACTGCTTATACAGATAAGAACGCAGAGGTGCTGTTGAAGAAAACACAGTCTTATACTTCCGAGAAAACTTCAGACACTTCTGGTATCAGTATGAAGCATTTAGTGAAAACAAAATGATCATTTGGAGCCCTGATAATCATGCTCCATGAAGCTCTCTCGATTAAACAAATGATTACACTCATACACTTTTCAATAGAAAATAATTGGTCATTACACAGCCAATCAGCAGAGGCCCCTGGGTGACACTTTATAACACAAGTATTACTGTCAGAGGCACTGTGCTATTATTGATTACACGTTTTTTTTTCGATTACGACAAGTGCACAGGGAGTGAGGAAGTTTACACCAGCATGGCAACAGCACATCCTCTCCATATTTGAATGTCAATGTGTACAATATGGGTGTGCCATCCTATTGACCAAGTTCAAGTAAGGGTTACCTGGCCTCTGGCCACAGTTGTGCTTCTTGTAAAGGGTGTGTCTGTTTAACAGCAAGCCCCCAATTTTTCTTATTTCTCATGGAACCCTTGTTGTAGCACCATTCTCAACTTCTAAATTACCTTGTAAGCACACAATGTTATTATGGTGTTCTTGCTTTCAATCACATGCTCCACCCTTCTCTATTACTACTGTCCTCATGCTATAGCTCATGCTGAAAAGGCCACACTGAAAGCCACATTGGAATTTTCCTCTTCCACATTTCCCCATTTGGTTCTTGGGAAAAGATCATTAACTCACTCAGTACTCACTCAGTAATCTACATTCATCAATACATCAATTTTCTCTTGTTCTGCCCTTTCCTGCTCCCTCTGCATTGCCAGCATTTGCTTTATAGTGGTCATCTCAATTTCATTTATATTCTTGCATGTTCTCTTAATGTAACACTTAATAAGGCACAGAAGCAGCTGAACAAATCACTGTAATAGCTATAATTCCTCCAATCAGTGCAATACCTTTCTCTAAAATGTAGGTTCCCTAGCTTCCCAATCAAACACTAACCTTTTTCCCATAGCCCTAGTGTTGACATCTCATATAATTGTGATGTTATCTATTGCCTTGTATATTGTCCCACAATTGTCAGGAATGAAAGCACAACATTCTGGCTCAACTATTTTACAAACTCCTTGTTGGACATGGCCCTTCTCATGGGATTTCCCTAAAACCTTTTGCTTTCTTCCTCCTGGTTTTTGCCGATTCTCTTTTCATGGCCTTAGGACCTTGGGCACTTTCCCATTGTAAAGCAGTGTGAAAGCATGTACACCATTCCTACACATGCTGTAAGTACCCTGTAAAGAGGCACATACCCAGGGCAGAGATACATTTGTGGGGATGTGGGACAGACATCCTGGACTGCGTGGTGCACACTCCCAGAGGAATCTGTTGTGCAAAAGGAGGAGACTGCCATTGGAAGGGACCGTGCACCTTGCCTGAATAGTGGCTGGCCTGGGCTAACTACCTGCTGCTGTATGGCACCCTGAAGTGTGCTCTCCAAGGACTTGTTAGCTTGCCTCCTGTTCTTTGTGGAGGTCTCAGGGACATCAAAGACCTCCTGTAAGGGACCTACACCATTTATGTGTTTCACCTAGAGAGCGGTGCCCTCTTAAACACCTGCTTCATTTGCTGCATGCCTGCAGCGCGGTGGAAGCGTGAAACTAAGTACTGTACCCGGAGACTGGATTGCCTTGTGCGGAGCCCCAAACAGTGCCCACAACTAAGGAGTGTGGCCCCTGCATCGTGTGGATTCAGCACGCACAAGAATCTCGCTGATGGTGAGCAGTTTCACCTGTTGCGGGATTCAGCGTGGCCCCCTTCGTCGTCCGTGCCGCATCTCCCACGTGTGAAACATCGACTAAATGCTCATTGCATGTGGTATCCGATTCACACGTTGCGACCCTAGGAGGGAGGGCGCATCCGTAGTAGGGCCTCTTTCTATCTCGTGAATTTCTTCTGAATCTCTGACTGTCAGTGTCGGACTGGACTGTCTGGTGCGACTTGTATCATCGTGCACCAAATGTTGTGCCTCATTCTCCATGCCACTGGAGTCAAGCTATTCTGGCTGATGAGGGGTGAAACCCCGAAACCGGTGCTATGATGCTCATTTCCAGTCCAGGGAGGACCTGGCCTGGCAGTTCGGGCTCGACTGTTCCCATTCGGCGCAGGGTCAAGACTGATTTGCATATGACTGGGTTCAAACTGGAATGGCATGGGAAGCATAAAAACTATGTATTTAGGCCCAGATCTCTGTACTGGGGTGAATGTATGACATTGTTCTGCATTCTGTCCATCAATTGTTCTTTTTGCATCACTCTAGGGAGATACAGCAAACCTGACCCTGGGTTGATTGGGACTAGATTGTCTGGTGCCACTTGTATCACTGTTGCAGGGATTCTGCTGTGGAACAGAAATATGCTTGAAACAATAGAACATCAGTATGTAGAGAGTCACCATACCACCTCGGTATCCATGAGCCCGAGTCTGACTAGCTATAGTGCCTCACTTGCCCTCCTAATCTTACCAGAGAAACAAGTGAATTGGCACCCCCAGAACACAACACTCTCGACCCTCTCAGGGATCGCGGTAAGAGGACACACCCTTTCAGTCTCTCACTCATATTTATCCACAATAAGATAACAAAGAGACACAAAACAAGTTTAGAATATTTATTCAAACTATTGTGCTCTGAAATGCAGTATACGTGCCTCAATTAGAAAACAAATGCATAATAAAAAATACGGTTAGCATGGTTAAAAATCCGTATACCATGAAGATAGCTGTCAATTTATAAAACAGAGTAACCTAACCCCCCTCCCCTTCAACTAAAACTAAATGTTTATATGAAAGATCTCTGGGATTATCTGAAGAGCCTGTACCTCAGCATACACAGATGAATGATCTACATCTCAGCAGACTCAGTGCTCTTGTCCCCGAACTCTTGTTCCATGTGTGTATTTTTGGCTCATGTACTCATAAGAATGCAGTTGTTTTTTGTATGTGCACACATGTCCTGGCAAATAGATATTATGTCTAGGTGCTAGTGCCTGGTCTGAAAGAATAACAAGGGACACTGGTGTTTGACCTTGTCTGTGGCGCTCAGACTAAATCCCAGGAAAAGAACAGAACGCAAAAACATATGCAGGTTCTGTGTGAAAGTACAATGTGGCACAAAAGCAAGCATGTTTATATATTAAAGTGTGCAAAGGAGAATGAGGTCTACAACATGAACAGTTAGGCTAACATAGGGAAAACTACAATGAGCCTTTCAGAAAAACACATACAATTGGACTGTGTGTGTGGGGGACTCTGTCTAATGCGACTCGTATAATCGCGCACCAAATGGTGTGCCTCATTCCAGGGAGGTACAGTGAACCTGACCGTGGGTTGACTGTGACCGGATTGTCAGGTGCGACTCGTATCATAGCACACTAGACGTTGTGCCTCATTTCCAGGGAGGTACAGGGAACCCGACCCTGGATTGATTGGGACTGGATTGTCTGGTGTGACTTGTATCATCACGCACCAGACATTGCGCCTCATTTCCAGAGAGGTACGGTGAACCCAACTTTTGGTTCATTGTGACTGGATTGTCTGGTGCAACTTTTATCTTTGCACACCAGACCTTGTGTCTCATTACCAGGGAGGTATGGAGAACCCGACTCGTGGTTCATTGTGACCCGATTGTCTGGTGTGACTCGGATCAACGTGCACCAGACGTTGTGCATCACTTCCTGTGGGGTGAAGCGACAGCTGCATCCCCCATTCACCAAGTGCTCTCCCTTGCCCTCAGTGCGGTGAATCAACTGCCCTCTCCTCACCCTGCCCAACAACTTCGTGTTACCAGGTGGTATCACCCAGATAGGGCCTGGGTGGTGAGAGTAAGTGACTGGGCTGAGGAACACTTCCGAAAGGGATCGGAAGCCGGTTGAGAGACTGCACCACCCCCCTGTGTTTCGCAGAATGTGGCTGCTGCCGGAAGATGAATTGAGGGGCCTTTTGATTGAACTGGGACAGCCTCTGGCTGTTTCTGCTCCACATAAAGTGGGTGAACTTCCCGAGTGCTGGCCAATCCCCCGATTGTCGACTGTTGTCTGGTTACCCCGATAGTTACTCCAGCTTTCTCCCCAGGGCCCCTGATTAAGTGCGACTCCGGCCTTACACCGGTATAGTAAGGGGCGGGGTTTTTTACTCTAACCTGTGGGCAGCGTAGTAAGGGGGTTAACTGAGATGTGTGGGAGGGATTGTGTCACGGGGTCCGCATTCATATTATCAACTGACCTGCCTGATATCATTTGCACCACGTTATGGTGCAGAGTGCGTGTGTGGGCTAATGTGCTTCATACGGACTTGCCGATATCTATTGCACCGTTACGATGCTGTGTGAGTGTGGGAGAGTGTGCTGCATGAGAACAGCCTTCTAATAGTTGCCCCGTGCAGCTGTGTTGTTACACTTGTTTGTTTCATTACCTAACGAATACTCTGTTTTGACATTGGTTTTACCCGTGCGGCCTTGGCCCACAGTGCTGCTGAAAAGTGTTATAGAATCCTATATGCACAAATTAGAGAGATCATTGTGACCTGGGGTGCACCCTAGAAAAGTGTGGATTTTAATTGTGTTATTTACCAGGGTGGGCCCAGTTCTGACAACGTATCACACTGCATAAGGGTGCTGGGGTAAAATAGGATTTTTCTCAAGTGTGCATATTACTGATGTAATTTTAACACTGTTAGGGCTAGAACTGCTAGCAATATTTCCATGTGTGATTAATGCTCAGAAATACATAATGTTCATGTTGTGTTAATTAGTGTGTGTGTTGAATCGAATCTTTATTTACATACACCATGTGTGAAGGCTCTTTTGTAATGCTCAGTGTATTTATTGTGTGAGTGCTGTGCCAATGCTTTACACATGGCCTCTTTGATAAGCCTGACTGCTCAGTGCCAAGCGATCCAAGGGTGAGCACAGGTAATACAGTGAGTGTAATCACCTAACCCTGACAGGAGAGGTAGGTTCTGCCTAGAAAGTACCAGTTCCAACACTCCTCTCTTGCTGGTTAGGATGTAATGTAGAGCAATCCTATTCTGTATAACTGATTCTCTTATTGCAATCATCTTTCACAACACATTACCTAAAGTATCTGCAGTAGAAGTACCTATATGCTCTATAGCATCCAATAGGCTCCTTAATGTCCGCTGTGTTCATTCCTACTACTACTAGTACCGGATACCTTTATCATATCTCTTCAATCCTGAATATGGAGCTTTCTCAACATGACTGTGAGAACTGGGATTCCTGGTTGGCTGAGGTATGCACCCAGGCCAGGCAGAAGCCACCACTCTAGTCAGGGTAAGCTAGATACAAACTAAAAAATAAACTGTGATCACCCTCTGGTAGCTTGGCACAGAGCAGTCAGGCTTATTGTTAGACCTGGCATCATTGGCGCGGGTCTCCCTTCCTCTTTTCGCTTCCTATCTTTTATGTTGGCTGGATTTAGATGCTCTGGGCGCTGTGCCACTGCCAATCAGTGCCACAGCGCGAATGCTCCCTGTGTAAAGATAACTGTATGAATTGGGATAACCATAATTGGCTCGTTTGGTTTACCTGTCAGTCCCTAGTATAAGTGCACTGTGTGCGCCCAGGGCTGGTAGACCAAATACTGCTGGTGGGCCTGCAGCGCTGATTTGCGCTACCCACCGAAGCAGCTTTTAAAGTATGTCTGTGTAGCATGTTCTAATATCGAGTTACCCTCCATTTCACTGTTTACTATTGTGAGGCAATCCGTTCTCATAGGCCAGAATGGGCAGGCTGAGTATTACATCCCATAATCCTACCTGCCCCCAGGAACCTGATAGGAAATTCGAATTTGATATGTTTAAGCTCAGGACATTGAGATACATCTTTTAGTAAGGATCATTTGCATAGCCCGTGTTCGAAAATGCCTCTGCTAGAAACGAGGTATTTTCTTGCCTAAGCTTTCCTGTAGGCTTTGCTAGTGTGTGTATTGGCCGTCTGGTTTTGGAGCAGCAGGGCCAGCTGGGTCAGACCTGGCTGGAGAGAGAGATCGGCATTTAGAGTATGGGGAGGGGTGACACTTATCTGAGCAGGGCCGTGCCTGGCAAGGTGAATGATGGCTCCACCTCCCACTGGGCGTCTGATAGCAGAACCCCTGATTCTCAAAGGGCAGGATGTCGCCTCGTAAACCAAGTGCTCCCCGACCCCACCGAACTGGTTCTGGCTGGATTCAGTGATTTGTGACTTTAGAGAATAAAGACTTTTTAGGCATAAAACGCTGCGCTGAAACCTTTTTCATGTGTGTTCTTTATGGATGTCAAGACGAAACTCTGTCTGAGCTGAAACTTTCACCAAGCTTGCTGAAGAAACTACCCGAGGGCCTGAATTGAGAGCGCCTCCTGCTGAAGTCTCGGGCACATTAGACTTCACCCAGTCAGCTGTCTGAATTCCTGTGTGAGGGATTCTACTTGCAGGTGAGGCCTCCGTCGAGTAATCAGGAACCTCTAGTTCTACTGTGAGGAACGCGGACTGGTAACCCTGGTTAGCTCTGTGTGGGCCGCCGCAGCTAAGAGAGAGCTGCCGCCGCTGAGAGCCCGCCTTAATTTGAACCTTCAGAACCTTCGCTGAATCTGTGTGGGCCGCCGCAGTTAAGAGAGAGCTGTAGCCGCTGAGTGCCCGCAGTTGTGCCAGCCTGGTCGAGATCACCCTTTGTCCTGTGGGCCGCCGCAGCTAAGAGAGAGCTGCTGCCGCTGAGTGCCCGCACTTGTGTCAGCTGTGCATCATCGTGATTCGTCCTGTGGGCCGTCGCAGCTAAGAGAGAGCTGTTGCCGCTGAGTGCCCGCACCTTTGCCAACTTTGCATCATCTTGATTTGTCCTGTGGGCCGCCGCAGCTAAGAGAGCTGCTGCCGCTGAGTGCCCGCAGCTTTGCCAACTTTGCATCCTCGTGATTTGTCCTGTGGGCCGCCGCAGCTAAGAGAGAGCTGCTGCTGAGTGCCTGCACCTTTGCCAACTGTGCATCATCGTGATTTGTCCTGTGGGCCGCCGCAGCTAAGAGAGAGCTGCTGCCGCTGAGTGCCTGCACCTTTGCCAACTTTGCATCCTCGTGATTTGTCCTCTGGGCCGCCGCAGCTAAGAGAGAGCTGCTGCCGCTGAGTGCTCGCACCTTTGCCAACTTTGCATCATCGTGAGTCGTCCTGTGGGCCGCCGCAGCTAAGAGAGAGCTGCTGCCGCTGTGAGCCCACCACGGAGCTGCACAACGAGAGTCATCGCCACCACCAGCCTGGGCCGCCGCAGCGGCGTGCTGCTGCCGCTGAGAGCCCGCCTGTCCCCGAGTGCCCGAATCATTGTGAGTGCACGTTGCGGACCACTGCAGTCAAGAGTTGTGGTCGCTGGGAGTCCGCCTGTCACCGTCTCCGCTTCTTCGAGAAGCTGCGTGCTGTGTCCCCGTCCAACGTCAGGTATCTGGTGCGCAACGGGTTGCGTAGACCCAGGCCTTGAACTCAGTCAGTGCCACGTTCTGGTGAATACGTTATTGCCTTTTTAAGTCCCTACTGATTTACGTGCATTGTGGTTGGTTAAATCGCTTTTGAGAGTCTTGTGTTAAACCTTAGATAAAGATACTATTTTTCTATACCTACTTCAGTTGTGTCCTTTTGTGGTGTCGTTACTGCCTTATTGTGCATGGTCATAAATGCTTCACACACTGCCTCTGAGATAGGCCTAACTGCTCGTGCTACGTTACCACAGGGTTGAGCAGGGGTTATCAAAGGGGGTAGCCCACTTGCCCTGACTTAGGAAGAAGGGTCCCTATTTGGACATTGGCGCCAGCCATTGCCAACTAGAGACCCCCATTTCTAACACTTATCTAAAGAGGCAATGGGTACAATATTTGTGCAACACACACACAGTAACACAATGAATACATCACAAAAAGACTCCACACAGGTTTAGAAAAATAGTGAATTTTTATCTGAGTAAAACAAGACCAAAATGCAAAAATCCAATCAGTAGAAGTCAAGACATGAATTTTTAAAGATTAAATGCAAAAACAGTGCCTAGAAGTCAATAGCGCTAAAAGGTTACTTTAGATCGTGCGAGACCAAGGTAAATCCAAAGTTCCGGTCGACTGCGATGGAACGCGGGTCAGGTACAGTTCCAAACAGGTCCAACTGAGGTTTTTCCTTCTCAAGCTGAGCCAAGAGCCCCAAGAGATTCTACTAAAGCTGTACAGTTAGACACATCCAATGTATGACTAATGCACCTGTATGCAAATAATGGCACTCATTATGTTGATACCAATGGATAAGAGTACTGCTCTTGTATGAATATACTGATATGTACAAATGAAAATGCCAATAAAGACATATTTTTAAAAAAAATCAAACTATGTGCCTGGGAGAAACAAAGAGCAGCAACAAAGTGCCCCACAGGAGAAAAGGTTTCTGAAACACTGTCGACAAGTGATCAAAAAGCCCATTATAAATACCTTACCAGGAGTAATAACACCAGTTTTAAATACCCTGCCAGTCGTTAATGTGACTGTTATACTTTGTGCCCGGCAATGCCCAATTAGGGAAAAAAAACACTTCTACTACCCTCATGTGCCAGCCTGCTGCCACCGTAGGTATGGATGAGTTCCACAGTCCTCTGTGTGCTGCTCAAATATTGCAGACTGCTTCCAGTAATAGCCTAGTGATGCTTAATTATGTCTGCCAGTTGCTCAAATACACCAACACAGCTCTCACTGTCATCTCTTGATGCAGCTCACCTTATGGTGGGACCAGTATGCCTCTGGAGGTACAGGTCAAATATGCCTCATAGTGAAGATCACTTATGACTCTGGTGCACGTCATTTATTCTCCATGTTATGGGTCAGTTGTGTCTCCGGTGCACCTGATGTATGCCCAATGCGGCAGCTCATTCTGACCAGAAGCAGCTTCCTTATGCTCCTTTTGCAGCTGGATTATATTGCTAGGGCTCCTTTTGTATGCCCTGTGGTGCTGACAGAGAACACCCTTTGAGGCATGATAATTATCACGTTGTTCCTACTCAATTACGTCCTGTGGTGCAGCTGAATTATGGGCCTGATGCATTTAATTATAGTCAAGGAAGTACTTAATTGTGTTCATAGTGGAGCTCAACTATGTTGCTGGTTCGTTTCAAATATGCGGATAGTGCTGCTCAAAGTTTGTCCATGATCAAGTAACTCATGCCTGTGACGTCCACTTTCCAGAATTTCCTTATTCAACTCATAATTATGCATTCAGTTGTGACATTAGCTAGTTTGTTAGCTAGGGTCATTACTAATCATGTTGTCACTTGTGCTTCTATGCCATGAAACCCTGTCTATATGTGGGTTGATTTGTCCTAACCTATGTAGGAACATATATGTTTTCTGTGTGTCTTCTATTAAAGTTTACTTTTGGCCTCCCCACAAAGTCTTGGACATTCAATCCTGCCTATTCTCCAAATAACACTGTATCTTGAAAATTAATTGATGTATCACTTCAATATCATCAAGTAGAAACTCATACTTTAATTCACTATTAGAAAGTGGTTGTCGTACCAGTTTCAAACAAATTAGCTTATCTTTAAATGTTCTCAAATCTTTCTACCAATGACTAATGATTATGTGTAGAAAGGTGAAATGATTTCAGCCAATGAGAATAATTGTAATATCCAAAACACACAAGATGATGGACGGAATGCTGCACATTGGCAAACATTCACCCCCAGTCACAGATCTGGGTTTAATCCATCGTTATTTTGCTTCACCACGCCACCCCAGTTCAGACATAGCCATATGCAAATCAGTCTTGACCCTGTGCCTCATGGGAACAGTCCAGACCGAACTGCCAAGCCATGTCTTCCCTGGACCGGAATCAAGCATCCTAGGACCAGTTTCAGGCTATCAGCCTTCATCAGCCAGGATAGCTTGACTCCAGTGGCGTAGTGAGCACGGGACCCACGTCTGGGCATACCCTTCCCACTTAGGGAAAAACACACAAGATGATGGACGGAATGCTGCACATTGGCAAACATTCACCCCCAGTCACAGATCTGGGTTTAATCCATCATTATTTTGCTTCACCACGCCACCCCAGTTCAGACATAGCCATATGCAAATCAGTCTTGACCCTGTGCCTCATGGGAACAGTCCAGACCGAACTGCCAAGCCATGTCTCCCTGGACCGGAATCAAGCATCCTAGGACCGGTTTCAGGCTGTCAGCCTTCATCAGCCAGGATAGCTTGACTCCAGTGGCGTAGTGAGCACGGGACCCACGTCTGGGCATACCCTTCCCACTTAGGGCAAAATGCAAAACACACAAGATGATGGACGGAATGCTGCACATTGGCAAACATTCACCCCCAGTACTGGGGTGAATGTATGACATTGTTCTGCATTCTGTCCATCAATTGTTGTTTTTGCATTTGTCACCCCGAGTGGGACGGGTATGCCCATACGTGGGTCCCGTGCTCTCCATGCCACTGGAATCAAGCTATCCTGGCTGAAGAGGGGTGAAACCCCGAAACCGGTCCTAGGATGCTTGTTTCCAGTCCAGGGAGGACCTGGCTTGGCAGTTCGGGCTGGACTGTTCCCATGAGGCACAGGGTCAAGACTGATTTGCATATGGCTGGGTTCAAACTGGAATGGCATGGTGAGCAAAAAAACGATGGATTTAGGACCAGATCTCTGTACTGGGGTGAATGTATGACATTGTTCTGCATTCTGTCCATCAATTGTTGTTTTTGCATTTGTCACCCCGAGTGGGACGGGTATGCCCAGACGTGGGTCCCGTGCTCTCCATGCCACTGGAATCAAGCTATCCTGGCTGAAGAGGGGTGAAACCCCGAAACCGGTCCTAGGATGCTTGTTTCCAGTCCAGGGAGGACCTGGCTTGGCAGTTCGGTATGGACTGTTCCCATGAGGCACAGGGTCAAGACTGATTTGCATATGGCTGGGTTCAAACTGGAATGGCATGGTGAGCAAAAAAACGATGGATTTAGGCCCAGATCTCTGTACTGGGGTGAATGTATGACATTGTTCTGCATTCTGTCCATCAATTCTTGTTTTTGCAATAATTGTAATATCCCCATTAACCAATGTGATCTGCCTGCTTTTTAAATTCAGTGAAAGTATGAAACAGGGATATGAACCACACTAGGACAGCAGGCAGGTGTATCTGACTTTGGACCTCAACACGAGTGCCTCAGCATTCCCAATGGGGCAGTAAGTAGCATTACAGGCCCAATGTGTCAAGCCTTTCAGAAGAAACCCACCCACTGATTGTATTCATGTTCTGTGCACAGCACTAAAACATGGCAAATAACATTTTATTGCAGAGATTGACAGTTTTTTGGGGAAAATGTGTCTCGGCTGGCGGAGCGACAGCCATGTGAGTAACACTGTCACGTTACAATATCTGTAGATTGCAATAAAAAGAAGAGGTAGGTAGTGAGTAAAGCCAGTCATGCTGAGAGTAGTTTCATAGTTACAGTTCCTTGACAAAATTCCCATTATAGGTTTATATTTTCCACTTTAAAATATAGGTCTCACTTCAAGTAACACCTTTGTCTGGTTCTAATTCAGGGAAATACCACGACTGAACCTGTCTTGAGTTATAGGAACAGGTCTCATCTGTGTAGAGTAGTCTGTATTATTCTATAGTGTTCATGGCAAAGGAATATGTGTACATGCAAAACTTATACGTTATGTATTAAATTAACTGAAAAGCTATAACGCTCAAAGATGAAAGTAACATATTATGGCTTCTGGGTCCTGCACAGTACTGTTCAAAGCTGAAGGCCTTTGTTATTAAAATTCAGTGGAGGTAGCAATAAGGAGGCCTATCTACTGAATTGTCTCACCGTGCCTAGAAACTCAGATGAGGTAATCAGTAACTACAAGGCGCAGCCAGAATTAACGTATTTGTAGAGCGCACAAACGCAGATGAATCTTAGTGCTTTAGAACAACAACAAAACCAAAGCAGGTTGCAGTTCATGTAAGATTTAGTCTGGATCGTCAAGGCAGACTGAATTTGCATAGTCAAAATGTGATTGAATGATAGCATTCACTACTGGATCATGCAAAGAGGTGCGGCGAAAGTGGGCAAAGCAAGTGTGAGCCACAGTTAGAAGGGACTGGGGATTACCCGTTCTAACTGAACCCGAGGTGGTATTCCATTCCGTATCTGCTGAAGCAGAGGCAAGTAAAATCTAGGTTCTGGTCAGGTTCATCTAGAGGAAGTTATTTGACTTCCATCCCCTGTAGACACTGAGGGCTTATGAGTGAAAAAGTCTTGGGAACTGGAGAAGTTAAAGATGACCAGGATATCATCAGAATACCCGTAGAAGTGTACCCCTATTTGATGGAGTGATTGGGTAAGGGACCGCATGTATATGTCAAATAGAAAATACCAGAAAGTTGACCCTTCCAACACCCACAGTCTACGTTGTATGCCTTCGATTAGTGCAGGGGAAGAGTGACCTCTTGTGATCTCTCTAAAATTAAAGAGTTTATCCCCTTCGGGAGTCTGCGAGACAGCAGCTCCCAGGGTCTAAAGCAGGATGTTGTAGTCAATGGTGTCAAATTCAGCCAATAGGTCTAGCAGGACTAGCATGCCAGTTTCTCCTTTGTCAGTGTGCCGATGAGGGTTGCTAAAACCAACCTAGTCAGTGCCGTGACCAGACAAAAGCCAGCTTGAAGCCCTTTTATTAAGTCATTTAATTATGCAAAGGCCTGAAGCTTACGACTTTTTCCAGTAGTTTGCCCACGTATGGGCATAATGAGATAGGTAAGATTGTTCATGTTGTTGCATCCCAGGACTGATATCTTTAGCAGAGGTCTCACTGTAGCTGCCTTACAGGGGTCTGGGAAAATACAATGCTTTCAGAAGCAGTTAAACACAACCAGGAGGTTGTACGACCATACAACGCAGGTAAATACATTGCATGCCTTTACCGCACATTTTTTAGCATGCATGTTTTTACCGCAAATATGCATTTACAACGCATGCCAATACCACACATTGTTTTTAGATTTAAAAACAATGTATTTGTGGGGGGAGACCCCCCCACACCCCAAACTTACCTTAAATGCGTGGTATTGGCATGCATTGTACATGCATATTCGGGGTAAAAATATGTGTGCTAAAAAATGCGTGGTAAAGGCACAATGAGGTAAAAACCTTGTTATAAAGGCTATTTCCCAATCAGGAGGATGTCAGTTACTGCTAAAAGAAATGCCTTTAGAAGTCATGCTGGTATAGTGTGATTTGGGGATCCTGAAGGATGCCCATTAGTTATGGCCTGGAAGAGACTCTTGTGTCATTTTTATAAAATAGTCTAGGAGGTTCCCTTTGTGCAAACTAGATTCAAGTGGAGTATAGAGCATAGGAATTGGATCACTGATAATGGAATCCTAAATAGTAGACATTTTCTCTGAGGAAAAAAGGGCCATGTTATCGCAGAGGACTTTGTGATGGTGCTATTTCGAATTTTCTAGCAGTGAATTTTTGAAGTTCAGAGACGATATGAAGGATGTATTGGGTATTTGAAGAGGTAAGCAGAATTATGAATACTTCCAGTGAAGGAGGAAATTTTTCAGCATTTAAGTTTTGATATTTGATTTCTATATAAGCATTATAGAGCGGTATGCCTCCTTAACTGATGTAGAGTAGACTCGTCTCCATTTTCTTTCAGATCTCAAAGTTCTAATTCAAGGTTTGTTTTTTAGCTTACCTGAAAAACAAGGATTATTTCTGCTTTGCGGATGCACAGATTTTCGTTACTGGACTGACAGCCTGTTATCCAGGACTGCAAGAAGTGAGGAGTTAAAATGATTTAGCAGAACAATAGGCGTGGAGTTGTATGCCTTATTGAGTCAGTAGATGTATTCATTCTGTGGCACCTTGGCCTGGGATTAAAAGATTCCAGCTCTGTCTGATGGAGGTTAAAATGCTAAGGGTTTCAAGAGAGAGGTTGCTAATTTTATATGAAATATGTTTCCATGCTAGTCGGACCAGATTAGGAGGATAGTTTTGTGCACTTCAATTAGTTCGGCCCAGGCAAAAATGACATCCCATATATGGCCTGCAATGTGGCTGAGCTCTTGGTTTAATAATTTGGAATTTACGGTAGCCATGTTTAGTTCTAGAGTTTGCAGAATTATTTGAAGAGTAGCATAAGTGTAAGTCCCCAAAGGGCACCAGAAATTGTCTATCAATGCATAAATCTGACAGTTGTTCATATAGTGATGTGTGAATTGTGACAGTGCAGTCAGGTGACCTGTAAATCAATATGAAACTCATCGTAGATGAGTTCAGTGCAATGCTATTAAGAAGAGTTTCTAATTTGTTATTCCATTGATGAGGAAAGGTTTCAACCATCAGTTAGATCATGTGAGATAGTCACCACAACGCTTCAGGGGCCAGATGTACGACCGTGGAAATAGCGCCTCGCAAATTGCGAGTTTTTTGAAACTCGCAATTTGCGAGGCGCTATTTCCAATGTACAACAGTGTTTTTCACACTGTTAGCGATTCCCAATGGGGTCGCAAATAGAAAGGCTCATGAATATTAATGAGCCTCTCGCAATTTGCGACCCCATTGGGAAGGCAGGCCCTCCCAGGTATGGTGGCCGGCTGGGCTCAGCAGACCACCATGTCTGGGACTGCTTTTAAATAAAGCAGTTTTTTTTTTTTTTTAAATGCAGCCCGTTTTCCTTAAAGGAAAATGGGATGCATTTAAAAAAGAAAAAAATTAAACGTTTTCGTTTCATTTTTTCAGGGCAGGTAGTGTAGTGGTCCCTGGTACCACTGCCTGCCCTTAAAAAATATTTTCCCCTGCATTTGCAAATGAGAAGGGGTTCCCTGGGGACCCCTTCCCTTTTGCGACCCCATTACCTCCTTCTTGAAGAGGGTGGTAATTTGCGAGTGTTTTGCGCCCGCAATTGCGGACGCAAAACATTCTTACATAGGGTTGGGGTCGCTATTAGGAAGGGAACGTCCCTTCCTAATAGCGAGTCGCAAAACCCTATTTTGCGAGTTGCAAAAAATTGCGAACCAGGTTTCTGTTAAAAAGAGCAGCTCACATTGATGTTGGTTGATAAGGTAAGCAATTTGGTGTTTAACTGCCAAATATGTATTACATAAGATAGCATAAACGTGGGGGTCTGGATGAGGCTTCAAATAGGCATTAGAGGACCCTTTGTGCATGAGAATGGAGTGGTAAACAAAGTTGGCCCCAAGGATAGCAATGGTGACTGGTGACATTGTTTTTGTGATGGGAACATGGAGAGTAATCTCAGGTAAACAGACACAGAAGCCTGTAAAAGACCCGTAGGCTTCAAACTTGGAAAAGGCGGAAAATAAGACAATAGAAAATGCAGACCCACATAGACAAAGTCAACACTTTGGAAATTAGGTCAGTCAGTTCCACTGCACCAGCTGCATGAGGGCCAGCCCTCATGGATGAGTATAGGTAGAGATACTATAAAGACCTACCATATGCAGAAGCAAGTTGTCTGGCAACAGCGGCTGTTAGAACTACTGTGCTAACGGTTTGCTTAAGCTTCACTTCACACTCACCCTATTCATTCCCTCACACTTGTTATTTTTTCCCTTTCTCGATTCCCTCATTTCCTTTATCCTTATTGTTCCTCTGACTTTCCAATATTCTATGTTTGTTAGTTGTGCCTCCCTGCTCCCATGGTGCCTCTCTCCTAGTGCTACATTGGTGTTATATGTTGCTCTGGCTCTTGAGCAGGACCATGGGTATGCTTGGGGGCTAGTTACAGTATGTATGTTGACGATTCACCATGATAAATTCACAGAGACACTTTCCTCTGCTCTTTCAGTGTCAGCTGGGGTGTATGTGGCACAATACACTAATTCCAGTAGAAAGGTAAGAATATTAGTGCTTCGCTAAGTAAGTCCAAGTCCTATACCTATAATAAAATTGTGACAATTACATTTGTATTCCTTTTTTTTGATAAACAAATTTTTATTGATTTGTAAAAGAATGCACCAGCCAAACAGTACCACATCATAATAATATAGGATAACATACACGAATTTGCGCTACCCAGTATCCAGACGCTAATAAAACAAAATAGAATGAAATTGGAGAATCCCTTTAAGACTAGACCTCCTCCCCCCCAACCATTTCCCCCAGACTCAACGATATTTCTTGGGGCACCCACGTGCCACATACATGACTTTCTCCTGTGTGGCGCACCAGTCCACCCCAGTCCGCTATCGCCCCTCACTCGGGGGTTCAGGACATTTCCAGGAAGCCGCAATGCCTCTCTTGGCTACCACCATAGCTGTAGTAAAAAACAATTTCTCATTACGAGACCCATCCAACCCATCTGTGATGCCCAGGATCTTGTGCTTTGGGTCATAGGGGACATCCCACCCTAAGATTTTGGTGAGTTCTTCCTCGATGTCCCTCCAGAACCGCGCCAGGTGGGGGGAGGTCCATACCATATGAAGGAAGTCAGCTGGGTCGTGGCCACACCTGGTACAGGCTGAGGTCGGACTGAACCCTGCCCGATGAAGGCGCACCGGGGTGAGGTATGCGATGTGTAAGTAGTAGAGTTGCACCAAGTGCAGTCTAGCGGATGCGGTGACCGTTCTGGGGGCCATGAGGGCGTCGCGCCAGTCCTCCTCTTCCAAGGGGCCCACCCAGTCCTCCCACTGTGCACGCAGTCGGTCTAGGGAAGTGGGGGTATTGTTGATCAGTGTACGGTAAATGCGGGAAATGCCACCCTTCCCCAGGTCCCCAAACATAATCTGGGCTTCAGGCGGGCTGTGATCAGGAAGCCGTGTACCTGTTGTAAGGTGTGTGTGTGTAGGGCGTGCCGCAATTGTAGATACCTATAGAATTGTGATTGGTGCAGGGAGTATCTGGTCTGAAGATCATCGAAGGAGCGCATGTAGTCCCCCACCCATACATCCCCCAGTTGCGAAATACCTATAAGGTCCCACGCCCCAAAGCCCTGAAGCTCATTAATCTCTTTGAGCCAAGTCCCGCGCCATTGGGTCAGAGTGTGTGTCCATTTAGTGTGCCGCAGTGCCGCCCGCCAGGCCATTAACACAGAGCGCGTCACCTCCGGTAGACAGGAAGGAATCGGGGTCCCGTACAGCATGGATTGAATCTTGGCGAGGCCCAGCTCCCCCAGCTCGAGCCTGTAAGCCGGATCGGACCACCCTCCGTTGAACCAGTCGTGTATGAAGAGAAGTTGCCTGGCTAGGTAATATAAATAAAGGTGAGTCATTCCTAGACCCCCGTCGAACGAGGGGATCCTACAGGTACTGAGCACCAATCGGGACCTACCTCTCCCCCACAGGAACTTGTTGGCCATGCTGTCTAGCTCGCGGAACCAGGCCCTGGGAAAACACGCTGGGGTGTTCTGAAGCATGTAAAGGAAGCAGGGAAGCACCAACATTTTAAAAAGGGCCACCCTCCCCATGGGGTTAAGGGGCAGTGATTGCCACTTCTGAAGGTCGGCCTTGGCCAGCTTCACCAGGGGAGTGACGTTGAGGGCCCAGCTAAGCTCGGGTAATAAGGTCACCCAGATCCCCAGGTATTTGAAAGATTGACGGCGAAGAGGTATATCCGATTGCCAATCGAATCATTCACGAGAGAGGTGGTGGGGAACCAGAATCGATTTGTCAGGATTCAACCGAAGGCCAGAGGCCCGTTCGAAGGATTGCAAAATACGGAGACCGTGTGGGCCGGACCGGGCGGGGTCAGCTAAGTAGATGAGGACATCGTCCGCGTAAAGGGTGATTTTGTCTGGCTCGGTGTTGGGCCACTCCCATCCCCGCACTTGTTCACATGACCGCATCAGGGACGCCAGGGGCTCCATCACCAGAGCAAAGAGCAGGGGGGAAAGGGGACAACCCTGCCTCGTCCCCCTACGCATCGAGAAGGGCTCAGACAGAACCCCGTTTACCAGGACACGAGCCCGCGGGAGGGCGTACAGAACCATGACCATGGCCCGGAAGCGGGGACCGAGACCCATCTTGCCGAGAACATCCTGAATAAACCCCCAGTCCACCGAATCAAAGGCCTTCTCAAAGTCTACCAGGAGAATCGCTAGGTACGGGGTGAGGAGATGGCGGTGGGCCAAGGCGGAATGCAGTCTACGAAGACAATGCCGGGTGCCGCGTGAGGGCATGAACCCGCATTGGTCGGGATGAAACAACGAAGGCAGGTGGGGTTTGAGCCGCTGGGCGAGGATTGTGGCAAACAGTTTGACCTCAGTATTAATGAGGGAAATGGGGCGATAGTCTGCGCACCGTGACGAGGGCGGCTGGGATTTAGGAAGAACCACAATGGTGGCTATGTCTGTCTCCCGAGGGAAGGAGCCTCTCTCCACAGCTTCGAGAAACAATTCAGCGAGGTGAGGGGTGACAACGTCCCGATAGTGCGCGTTATATTCTTGGGGAAGGCCGTCAGGGCCCGGTGTCTTACCGGAGGAAACAAGAGTGATCGCCTCACCAATCTCTGCACGGGTAATGGGGCGATCTAGATCAGCTTGAGTTGCCGGGTCCACACTCGAAAGGCCGCCACCTCCCACCTCCAGCAGGTCTGCGAGAGAAAGGGTTGGAGCTCGAGCCTCGTATAATTGGCGATAGTAGGTGGCAAAGGCATGGGCCATCTCCATTGGGGCACGGCACATCGATCCATCTGGAGCCACAATCTCGGGAATTATACGGTTCGCCCTTGGGTACGTGGCAAGGCGGTGAAGGAGCGAGCCATTCTTATGGCCCCAACCGTATACCCTAACCACGGAGGAGCGCCAAAGGAGTTTGGCCGCATCCAGTGACAGCTGCTTGATCTCTGACCGGAGCCGGGCTAGAAGTCTCATATCGGAAGCATCTGGGGATCGGGCAGAGGCACGTTAAAGGCACAGAGCCTGTGCCTCCCGCGAAGTGATTTGTTCCAATTGGGCTTGTCGCTGGAGCTTGAGTTGGCCCTTGGCGACCCCTCTAATCGTGGCCTTGCCCGCCTCCCACAGGGTACCTGGGGAGGAAACGGACCCCTCGTTAGAAAGAAAATATTGTTTAAGTTCCCGCCCCACCACCCTCCGAAAGTCCCTGTCCTGAAGGAACCAAGCATTTAGCCTCCATGTTTGCCGGATAGAGGCGGGGGGGGGGGACCCATGCGAATCATCACCGGGGAGTGGTCAGAGATACCGCTTGGAAGGAGTGAGACGTCCTGGATCAAAAGGCAATCCGTCGATGGGACGAAGATGGCGTCAATGCGTGCCTGTGTGTGGTGCGCCGCCGAAGTGTGTGTAAATTGCTTAGAATGCGGGTGCCATACGCGCCATGCATCGCATAGGCCCAATGATGCGGACCAAGTCGTCAGCTGTTTCGCCTGCGCGATTCTACTAGGGGATGGGGGACTAGACGTATCGAGATCGGGTGATGAGACCGCATTAAAATCGCCCCCGAGGAATGTGGGACCTAGGGGTAAGGATGCCAAGAGGTCAACGGATTTGGCTAGGGTCGCCGTCAACATTGAGGGAAGGGAGTAAAGTGACACAAGATTGAGCGGGTTACCGTTTAGTGTGCCACTGAGGGCTACGAAAGTGCCCTGGGCATCGAGAGTCGTCTGCACCGTCACAAGGGGAAGGGAGCGTTTCGCCAGGATCGCCACCCCTCGGGAACCCCGAATGCCAAATCCTGTTGAAGCCATAACGCGATAAGAAGGGGCAGCAATTATCCATCAGATGTGTTTCTTGTAAGAGTAGAATGTCCACCCCTAGGCGCTGAGCATATCGTAAAACAGCCATGCGTTTGAAGCGGTCAAAGAGGCCATTAACGTTCCAGGACATGATGCGCAGGGAGGTGCCTATTAAAGGTGTGTCAGACATGGCAGCGGGTATGGCAGTATGACTAGGAGTCTGAAAGGGGAAGTCCGCTCTGTGTGTCTAGCCGGGTGCAAGTCAAGGGGTGTCGTGAGTGCTGGTGCGACAAAACTAAAAACAAAACTAGCAGAAAACAAATTAAACAGAAAAACAGGGGACAACGGTTCCAACCCCCCGTCCCCACCCCCACCCTACACTTCAGGAACAGAAGCATCTGTCGCCCTAACAATAAACAATTGAGACAGGACCAAACTAAAACGCTTGGAATAGTGGAAGCGTGGAGGACCCCTCCTCTTGACAGGATGTACATGAACGAGTCCATCGGGAAAAGGAAAATAATGTGAGTCTGAGTACAGTCTCCGGCTGCGGAGCCCGGCCCGGCAGGCAGGGACAGGATCAGGCAGGATCTCTCAGGAGCATCGGGCTACGCGAGAGGTCCGTATCTGGAAGATCAGTAAGAGAAGACCGGGGCGAAGCACCTCCACACTCCAGGCGGCCGGAAGAGCCAGAGCGCCTCCCGGCCGAAGACTCCCCAGGGAGTAATATTTGTTGACCGGAACGGCCAGGCGGGGAGTCCGACCGGGCCCGTCTCGGCCCGCGGCGCCTGCGGGGGCGTTGGCGTTGTGGCTGAGGGGCGAATGGCGTGGGATGGGTGGGTCCACCGCTTGCTCCCCCTATAGGTGAAGTCTGACCATCGGTCCGCAGGGGGCGCTCCTCTGTTGCCCAGGCCTCGGTAGAAGAATCAAAAAACAAGGTTTTGTTAGCGAACACCACTCTCAGGAGTGCCGGAAAGAGGAGCCAATATTGGATGTTGAGCGCCCTCAGTTTCTGCTTAACCTCGCTAAAGGACCGGGGGTGACCCTGGACCTCACGGGTATAATCCGGGAAGATCATGATTGCATGGTTTTCGTAGTGGAGCCGCCGCTGCTTGCGAGCTTCAGCCAGGATGGTATCGCGATCTTTGAAATTAAGAATCCGCATTATGACTGGTCGGGGAGGAGCGCCCGGCGGTGGTTTAGGGGCAAGGGATCTATGGGCCCGCTCAATCACGAACCAAGGGGAGAAGGAGCCCTCAGGGACCCATGATCGTATCCACTTGTCCAGGAAGTCCGCCGCGCGGCCCTGCTCCACTCCCTCCGGAAAGCCCACCAGGCGGAGGTTATTGCGCCGGGACCTATTTTCCGCGTCCTCTGCACGGCGATGTAACTCCTGGGTATGTGATTGGAGATGAGCCACTTGTCCCTTCAGTTGCTGGACGTCGTCCTCTACAGTGGAGATTCGGGTCTCAGTTTCCTTGATCCGTTCTGTGGCATTTCGGAGGTCCTGTCTGATGAGGGTCATGTCCACTCGCACCTCCGCGATCTTGCCCTCCACCGATGTTTGTAAAGCGTGGATGGCCTGTAGGATAGTGGATAAATCTGCGGACGGTGGAGGCACTTGTTCAGTGGGGCCTCCAGTCGCCCCCACCTCCGAGGTGGTAAAGCGGTCCATCTTGGTTTGGGTGGCAGGGGTCTTCACCTACCTGTCAGTCCTGCCCATGTTGACACCTCCTGGAGCTGCAGGTTCTCAGCCTCCTCGCCGGTAGTCCCCGCAGTAGAGGGCGGTGGTCCCTTTCAGGGAGGCCAAAGTCAGGTGGAGGAAATAGCCAGAACAAAGGAACGGCACGATCAGGCCCGCCGCCACTCAATTCGGCCCCAGACTGCCGGGACAAGCCAAGCGCAGAGAAGCCAACGTCCGACCCAACCCCTGCGGATCGCAGCTCCAGTGAGCAACAATGTATGGAGGGAGGCTGATCCCGAGCCCCAGAACGACAACCAGGAGACCCAGGACACACAGGATGGGGGGCCCCCGTTAGAGGCCCACGCTCTCTGCCGGGTGCCGCTCGATGGTCGCGGCCGAGGGCCCCCGATGTCAAGGTCGTGGCCACAAAAAGAACGGAGTTGCGGTCTCAGGCAGAGGTGGAGCAGCATCCAGATTTGTGGCGGGACCAGGAGTGGTTCTCCCCCCTCCTCTGGCAAGGAAGCGGCAGTAGGCCGGGGGGCCAGGCAAGCAGCTGATAGTCGCAGTCACGGGCCCTCCGCCGCTCAAGTTATGCAGCTGATGCCGTCCCAGAACTGCCCCCAGCCCAGGGAACGCCGCGTGGCACGATGCGCCCCTGCAGATTGTCTATAAGGCCTGGGGGAACCGATTTAGGTAAAGCGCGATCTGGGGGGGGGGGGAGGAAGGGAAGAATCCTGACTGGTCGTACAGCAAGCAGGGCCACTCCAAACTGGTCCCAACTTCAGCCGGCCTCCCACACGCGCGGGGGGGCCCACAGCAAATGTCCCCGGACCCCCTCCGTCGCCGGGACTCACCCACCTGCAGATCCGCCGCTCCTCGTGTAGGCGGCAGCCGCTGTCCGTCGGGCCCTGCTGCCCGAAGCGACAGCTGATTTCGCGGCCGCACCGCCAGGAGAAATCAGGGCATCAACGGAGACCAGGCCGGAGGGTTGGCCGCCAAAGGAGCCAGGAGGCGGGAGGAGAAGGAACAGAGATCCCCACAGGCCGGCAATCCCGGGGCAGACCCACAGCCGGAAGGCCCCCTCCACCGCCCCGACGTTCGGGTATCAGGCCCCTTGCCGATCACGGGCTGCTCGTCGCTCAGGGGGCAGCAGGCACCGCCCAACAGCTTCCCCGCTGCCCGATGTGGCAGCCGAAGGCACAAACGGGAACTCGACCCGGGAGAGGGCCACGGCCCCAAGATAGACCGGGCCCGCACCTCTCAGCTCCGACAGGGGGGGACCAGTGGGGCGAGGGTAAAGGGGATGAGCACCGTCGCGGGCCAGGCCTCCGGATCCTCAAAGGCCGCACGGTGCAAATGAGGCGGCGGCCGCCCTCCTCCAGCCCCCTCCGCTGTCTGATACAACAGCCGAAGCCGCAGCCAGTCCGCAGGGTAAAGGCCGGAAACACAGGCAGGGACACCTACCTCGGAGCAGGCCGCCGGGACACCTCGCATCAGGTCCGCCTCTCCCTGCGTCAGCCGGGAGACCAGGAGGCACTGGGGAGGGGGCGAACGCCTCCCCAGGCCAGTAGACTCCCCCAGGCACCGCGGCAGCCGATGTTAAGCCGGGCGGAGCACCCCGATGGCAGCCTGGGCTTCAATCAAGGGGAAGGAGTCGCCATCTTGGCCGCGAGGCACGGCCGGCCGGATCACAGCAGCGGGGAGACAAAACTCGAGGATCTGGACATCCACAGTATCGCCGGAGATGCAGCGGTAAGTGGACTGCTGCATTCAGACCCAGCTGGCTCGGTTATAGGTAGGATTACGGGCGGATGGTGGAGGGGTCCGGGAGCACTCTTAAAGTGCGTCCACCATCTTGGCTCACCAGGCCACGCCCTACATTTGTATTCCTTAAGTGTGCTGTCCCTTCACTGGTTTGTGCTATCTCTCCCCCCTATGTGGAGATCTGAAGACCCCTTGAACCTTGATGAAAGATGCTGTGACTTAACCATCCAGTCCAGAATTTCCCAAAAAATCCTTGAAGGAGTAGGACTTCCTTTTTCCCTCTCCTTACCCTCTTCTCCGCTTACCCTTAAATTTGTTCACAGAATTTGAGATAACCACATGGGGTGAAGCACACCCCTAGTGGAGGAGGAGGGATTGGCCTTAACATGCTCAGTGCTATCCAAGCCCAGGTCATGACAAGTCAGAACTCTTATTAGTAAGCTCTATGTTTAATCTCACCTTCACTGCGATTTTGGCAGCATGATTGGCGGCTTCCAGGCACGGACGGGTGTAGACGGGCTTGCCTTTGACACACGTTTAGTGCTTAAATGCTTAAAGAGTTGATGGTGGGCTCAGTGAATTATGGAAAATTGGACAAATGAACTACCCATGATGGCGGTCACAAATGAAGGATCTGGATGCTCACAAAATGGCTTCAGTGAAAGATGCAGTGCTGCATTAAACTGTGACACAATTCACGGTGAGGAAAATGAGCAAATCTTAGTCACCTGGAAAATGTAAATGAAAATGTATTCTACAAAATAATCAGTTTCCCATAAGATCCCAACATTTGCAAGTGCTGATCCACGAGCTTCCACTCCACATGTTGTAGTGCTTCCTGGCATATTCAGATCCTGAGAAATGAACATCTGCCATTTCGAGTGTGTTATGGGAACATACATTCAGTAGTTATGGATATTTCGAAAACTGAATAGCAAAAAATAAAATGATTGGTTATTTCGAAGTTTAGAAGTCGTTCAACTACGCTAATTACCAGTCAACGTAACAGAAGACAAGAAGAGAGTTCCGGAAAAGCTCAGTTTGATAAAGTCAAACTTAATTTTTCAAAAGGGGAGTGGGTGGTGCCAGAGGTTTGAAATAGGCTAATACTCATTTGTAATAGTTTCAGCATCCAATGGGAAGCCTTCATATCTGTCAGGGATTAACAAATATTACTGCGAAAGTTACTGCGTGTCCAATCAATTCAGTGGGGCTCGGCCCTATGCAAAAATGGTAATAGAACTCATAGTGGACACAGGGGAAGAAAGGAAACAAACTCCTATTATTTGCATGCTTTTTCCGCCACACAAAAGGACTCCGATGCACAGCAGGAATGTGTGCCAACAACTGAACTCCTGGCCACAACAAAATCGTTTCATAACTGATGCAGAACAGGCTGAAGAAAGAAACAGCGGAATCGTTTTTGAAGAATGGGAAAGTCCTGAGTGAAGGGATGCTAACTGAAAAATGTATTAAAAGCACAATCCTAGGCGGTAATAACCAGCAGCTATAACTGGCGCTGCGAAGACACCACTATTCGTCCCATTCTTCTTCACTCCTTTTAGGTGCTTCTGTTTTTCTGCTGGTAATTTAACGTAATTGATTAGCATTTGGTTTTTGGATACTTCCAACTCCTGAATCTGTGAGTACTTATCCCTGGGATTGGTTCTCCAAAGCGCCGGGACACTCTGTGGAGTAGCTGTGCGCTTTACAAGTGCCCAGTAACATAACAGAACATAACAAGCAGCAGAAAATGTAGTTGGTCATATTGGAGCACCGAGTGTGAGGTCAGGATCCCTATATTGTGAGAGATCACTGCCATTATGTATTCAGGGAGGGATACAAGAATGCAGGCCTCATCTCATTAACTAATCAAACTAGCTTCTCCCTGCCCCACTTTACCAAGGATACGAGTTGTATTTCTGACAGCTCTATTATTTTTTGTGTGAGGGCTGCATATATAACTGGAAGTCAAATAGGGAGGCAAAATTTGAGACTTGCTGTTTAAATTCAGCACATGGATTGCAATCCCTTTGTTAGCTAGCTTTACAAATATTCCAGTGCTTAATTTGAGCCAGTGGTAGCCGGTGGGGCCCATTGGCACTCATTTTTGGGGAAAGGCCCTTATTTTTCTATATCAGTCATTTCCCAGGAGCAAGATATGGAAAAACAAACAAAGGGGAAAGAAGGAGGAAGCAAAAGAAAGAAAAAGCATCACAAAGGGAGAAATCAGGAACCTACAAGAGTGAGATAAGGGTGCAGGAAGTGTCTGATAGTGGATTAAAAAGACCTGGGGTGGCTTCCAGACTATGCAGCTTTTGCATATGGCGCATCTACATTTAATTGCGCGACCGAGGGCTTCTGAGCACACTCCTTTTTGTTTAAAAATTAAACACTGATCCCAGCGACAATTAATCATTTCAAGGTCATATTCTTAACACTAAACATTTATGTTATTTTGCCTGTTTTAACCTTTGCTATCTATTTACTGCATTTAGAAACTCATAATGTTTTTACTTGGAATCCGCAATGTTATAAAATGACAAGCCAAAATCTCAAAAATAGAGCTGAAACTGCATGCTAGAGTGTAACCTATAATTTTTAGGATTCAATAGTTTTTCATTGCAATTTCTTGTTACTAAACTTGAGGCAGGCATATTGAAACCCTGCTTCCACACAGCCAGCATCCAAACCAGACCCACCATCCTCGTGATGCTCTCTTTTCAGATCGCACACCTCCAACCATCCTGCCCTAAATCATGCATGGGGCTTCATTAACATATTCCTCTCGTTGTTTAGCAAGCCTAGGACTCGAAGCCTAGCTGGGCAGACAGGCCTCTATTACTGTCCTTCAAATAGGACAGGACTGGATCCCACATGCTGTTAAACTTAAGGGGCTCCTTTTTCCTATCATATGCTATTTTCTATGTGCAAACAAATGCCTCTATTTATTTTCAAGTATATAGCGTTTAAAATGTATTTCTGCAATACTGTCAAGTGAAATAAATTGTAATTGTAACCGTACACGGCGTCACATTTGACCCTACTAGAGATCAAATTTGAGTTTCTCTTGAATTTGTGTTAACTGCACTAAATTAGTCACTGTATAATTATAGGATTATCTCCTAAACTCTATGTCTTCTGCACATGATTTTTTAATGGGAATACAGATAAATGTGCATTTCCACCAGTTTAAAGTCATCTTTAAGTGTTGACTAATGGAGGTTTTTGTGGGCTGTGAAGACCACCATCCTGCTAAAGGTTAAAACCAGACCAGTAGGTATCGCAGACCTAATTAAGTTTTTATTTGCAAGACTGAGCACAAGATAATTAGGCCGAACTATCAGGATTACACAAAGTGTGTTACCACTGCGACTCAGAGGGCTTCAATGGAAGACATTGCCTACTGAATGCAAGTGACGCCTACAAGTAAAGAAACGGCAGAAAATGGGAGGAAGGCATGGATCTTGGCATAGAAACACCAATTTCTGAATGTTATTCTAAATTATTCCATAATGAAGAGTAATTCCCCTTCCTCCCCTGGATTTACGGATGTCTACGGATTCAGTAACTCTGGGAGGAGGAACTGAGGGCCAACAATCGTGCCACAAATAATAGGCCATCTACTTAGATGAGTTTATGGCAAAGGATGCTAACAGCCTTAATGAATACAGCTAGCTAGTGATAGCATTCGCCTCATGAAAGATCGGACCAATGACAGCAGCTAATGCTATGACAAAAAGGCAACAAAACTTTTTGGACAGATGTAACTATTTACTGTAGCTTGACTTTCTTCTGAACACAAGATTGAATATTCTGTAATATATCTGGAAAAAATAATAAATGGAATATGTATATCTAGCCATTTTATTGACCACAGAGGAACAACGAGAAAATCTATCTAACCAACAGTTGTTCTTCTGACATGATTGTTTCAGACACATTCTCAGCGGCAGGCTCTTAACTCGCTGTGCTATTCCATCTGGTGATATTAATCTAATATCTGCCATCTAGGAATTATTCCGCAAGGCGCCTCGGTCATTTGAGTACAACCTACTGTAGAGAAACTAACCTCCACTTCTCCTGATATGCCATGTTTTTTCCTCCCAGATAATGGAGGGGGAATATTTGTCAGCGTTTAGCTATTTAAGGCTGGCTCAGTACCAGGCTGACAAAGCAGGCTAAGAGGGACTTGTTGCAAACTTTTGAGCAACCTGGGTACCGCAAATCTTAACTTTAAGATGCAACACCTAACATGAGACTGGCTGTGGCCTGCTGGAAGGTCTTTCCATCTCCCTGAGCTCACCCGGGCTCCGCCCACAGCCACAGAGCTCTGACAATGGGCTCTTTGCCAGCTTCCTCCACAGCTCTGGTAGACATAATGCTTCTGTTCCTTCTTTCCCGTCCCTTCCCCACCCGCCCCTCAATGCTTTTAACTTTCATTCCTGCTCCTTCCTGGCGTCTCCGGCATGGGCCAGCTTCCTGTCCATATCCTGACAGCCAACCCAGCAGCATCTCCCTAACACGCATGTGCGGTCCTCGGATTCCATTTGAAACCATGGCTCCATTATTTGCCATTTGTGGATAAAAAGGTCTGCAGTGGATGGAACGGGACGGTATAATTGACAGAAAGTAGCATTTTTATATTCTAAGCGTTTGAAACGAACGTCAGTGTTTCTTTAGGTGGTTTTTATCCTGAAGCGCCTAGACACCTCATTGGTATTCGAGCGCTTTATAAAATCATAGAACACCACATAACAATAAGCGGAGACCGGTGCAGAATGTTAAGATGCTTCTTCATTAAAAGCTGCATTGTTTCCTAAAGTTAGTCTCCAGCACAGCATCATTCTCAACAGTTTCACGAAGCGCAGCACTTTCAAGACAAGGGTCATCTGCTTAAAGGTGCGGGGGATAAGTTGATTCTTTCTGCCTGATAAATTAATCGGGACACTTTTCTGTGCTCTTTACGTGTTAACTGGTGTGCACGTGTCACAAAACACTACTTCCGGTAGAAGTGCAAGAATATTAGTGACAACCATGACAGATCCCTGGAAAGGATGACGGTGATGGTGGTGAGATACACAGAAGTTGTATCGCGCCTAGCATTTCATCATGGGACAATACAACTTTTTGGGAAATTTGTGGAGCTAACGTTCCCTGTTATCTAACATTCTCCTGTAAAATGTCATATGTTAAATATAAGTTTTCTATAGCGAGGAACAAATATGAACTAAACAATAAAAATGTACAGATTAAAATAATCAAAGAAAAAAGTGTGCTTCGGTGAGTGAATCAATACAGTATCACTTTACAAACTTTAAAAAAACCTAATTTTGGAGAAAACAGAATCCATCACAGGTGCTGCTGGGCGCCCAGTGTGTTGTAAGAAGCACTGGTGTGTTTTCGCTGTCAGGTCACTGTCCCCACTACTTGAACATCCACTGCTTTCAGAAAAGCATTTAGTGGTGTGCGCTGAGCTTGGGGTACGCGGATACTGAGAGAGTGATGCACACAGAACTCTCTGGCAAGGAACAGCACAGCAGCACACAACTCGCTTGCAAGAAACAGCACAGCAGCACACAACTCTTTGGGAAGAAACAGCACAGCAGCACACAACTCTCTGGCAAGGAACAGCACAGCAGCACACAACTCGCTGGCAATGAACAGCACAGCGGCACACAACTCGCTGGCAAGAAACACCACAGCGGCACACAACTCTCAGGAAAGAAATAGCACAGCAGCACACAGCTCTCTGGCAAGGAACAGCACAGCAGCACACAACTCTCTGGCAAGGAACAGCACAGCAGCACACAACTCTCTAGCAAGGAACAGCACAGCAGCACACAACTCTCTGGCAAGGAACAGCACAGCAGCACACAACTCTCTAGCAAGAAGCAGCACAACAGCACACAACTCTGACAAGAAACAGCACACAACGGCCTGCCAAGAAACAGCACACAACGGCCTGGCAAGAAACACCACACAACTCTCTGGCAAGGAACAACACACAACTTTCTGGCAAGAAACAGCACAGCAGCACCCAACTCTCTGCCAAGAAACAGCACAGCAGCATACAACTCTCTGCCAAGAAACAGCACAGCAGCGCCATGAAGGTCTGCGTTGGTAACAAGGTCGGCGACTCGGGGAGCAGTGTTTGAAAGTGACGGGATCTGTGGCTGCTCAAGTGCTTTGTGGTGCATTAGAAGTGCTACATATTATGCTGTCACACCACACACCACGGGAGCACAACATAAAAATCAAACGTTATACAAAACCATACCACAACATTAACTACATAATAAATATCACACAATGACTACTAATGTGCCATAAATACAATACCATAAAACCAAAAATATTCGACACTACACCATACCATAACATTAAATGTTACAAAATCCCAGAGCCTAAAGCACAATGCCATGCCTCAGCATAACACAGCATATGACAACAGAGCATAGCATAACCTGACAAAATCTATAACCATCAAGTAACACTGTCAGGGTTCCAAAGACGCAAACGACTGTAAGACAGGGTGTGCACATGAGAATGTCACGTGCGCCCTGTGCACTCAAAAAGAGCATGTTTACTCTTGTGTTTTTCATTGTATTTAAGTCAATCCAAAAGCCCTTGTGAAACAGTGAACGTGAAGGGTTAATTTCTAAAACAAAAATAGCTTATTATTTAAAAAAATATAATAGAGAGCAGAATGCAGAACCCTTGTATAAATACAGCACCTTGAAAAAACGAATCTGTTATGCGTGTGGGGATGTCGAGCATAAGCGGCATACCTCGGTCACTGGAGTCTTACCTCCTCAAAGTCCTCGCTGTCATGAAGGTACATGTTTGTACTTCCAGGGTGGATGCTACAGAGCCTGCATGTCCGGCCCAGTGCTGACCCGGTCCACAACTACCGGCAACACAGGGCTCACGCGGCTGAAAGTTCTGCCGAGCGCCTCGCCGGCCGATGAAATTCCGCGCCGCCTGGTTCCCACGCTCACTCTGTTCTTAAATATGATCCCAGAGTCGGTAAACAGAACCTCTCGGTGTCAGCCGTGGAAGAAAATAACTGCCTGGCATGTACTGTTCATCCAAAGCTGCAAGAGCCAGAAGAACAAAACAAAAAAACCACAAAAAAAAAAAAAAAGAAACAAAAGCAGGGCCAGCTGCTCTATTAGACTGTTCGCGACTTGATCCCTTACAATAAGCAGGGAGGCAGGATGGTAAAGTACACAAGAGGTGAAAGGGTACCGAGGGAGCCATCCAGGGTTCTGGCTAAATGAAGCACGTCACGTGACACAAGGCAGGCCTCTTATTGGCTGCTGGAGTACAGTAGTCAGAGGCGGGAAAATGACTAAGAACTCCAGTAACCGAGTCGAGGGTTCGTGACGGCAATGCCCGCCGATGAAAGCCACATCTTCCGTGGCCTTTGTTTCCCGGTCAACTGTGTTTTTCTTGGCGGTATCCTCTGTGTAAAGCCAATTACTACAGACACGACCGCATTTCTCCGAAACATTTAGATACAGTTGTACCGAGCGGGTGCTGAGTGAGAAGACGATGTTTCTTCTAAGCAAACAAACTGCGAAAAGTCCAGCTTGTAAAATGCACTGTTGTGTGCTCGGGTGGAAGGTGCTATCTATTGAAGGATTGCATTTTCAGCTCACATTTCTTTGGAGAATGCTATGAATTGTCAGATATTTGGGACACAGGATATATGTTTGTGTTAGCATCAAGTAGACAGTACCTAGATTTATGCATAGAGGGACAGAGCGCAATCTACCCATGACAATATTCACCGTGTATTTATGTAGTGCTGTATCTATCCCGTTAGTGCCAAAGCACTCAAGATACTAACACCTAACTACAAAATCAAGTCACACCCAGACAGAGAAAACAGTCACACCCAGACAGAGAAAGCGTATACATCACACACACAGAGGCACACTACTGTGTTGAATACAAACTTGCTAACTAGAGAGCAATGGGCAGCAGTGCACGCTTTTTAATTGTAACATGGCTTTAACTGGAACTGAAAAAGTCTCCAACAGGAAGCCTCTTCCAAGAGGCGTGGCCTGTGTTAAGAAGGGCGTGGCTTAAAACATTTAAATCTAAAATCCTGTAGACCCATAGCTTGCCACCCGATCAGTATTTTGGTTCCTCTCTGTGAGCTTTCTGTTATTGCATCCAGGCAGGTCACCCAATAACAGACATGTACTTAAAAGAAGCCAGTCCCAGCCCTGCCAAGTATCACGCATCAGGCGTGATACTAACGCATTTCAGTGTGGTGCTCCGCACCACCGCACTGAAATACAAAAGTCACGCATAATAGAGCCTCCTTAGCTGTAAAGCTGGAGCTCTAGTATTCATGCACCATATTAAGACTGAAACTAAGCTGGAGAGGCAGCGCGCCGTGGGCGCTGCTCCCGGCATGCTTGGGGGCTGGCACTTGTCCACGGCACTAGCTGATACTGTGATACAATGTAACAATATTGACCTGACACTGCACTGTGCGTGTTTGTTATAAATCAGTGAGGACGTGATGACTCACACCTATAACAAAGGCGGGACGTCCTGACGCTGCCGCCCGGCGCTGCGCGGCCGCAGTTCAACAGAATAAAGTTACAGACTGCTTGCACCGCGTGTGCCACGGACGGGAAATTATTTAAAAATGGAGATCCTGCAAGTCGATCAGGTCACCCCCGACGACCGCCACCGGTGAACTACAAGGACAGCGGAGAGTCACATGTCTGTCCTCCTGCTCAGCTACCATCTGCGGTGCAAGTGGGCGACATAAGTTTAGGCTGCGCTTTGAATTTATGATCAAGAAGTCACTGAGTGTGGTGCCGATACAGCTTCTCCGAACTCGTTGCTCGAATCGCAGTCTAGTGCAGGTGACCCGCAGTGCCGGGCGCCAGGACAAGGCACAGCCTGCCAGAAGCTGTTCACCGCCGCCACAGTCGGTAATAAATCGACGATAAATTGTAATGCGGAAATATGAGATCCCGCCCGCACTCGATCCCAGGCCCACCAGCGCCGGCTGAGAGTGACTCAGTATGAGGAAGGCCATTGTTACAGTCAGTAAGTGAAGTTAGTGCAGCAAATATAGGTCGCATCAGTGTAACTGCACATTAGAGCGGGAGGAAGCCAACGTAACCTGACCCCAGCCCACTGGGCCGCGGCGCCGCCTCAGCAGCTGCTGTGAGGAGTCTGCAGGCTGCATGACAAGTGCTTGAGAGAGTGAGCGCAGGTAAAGTGTATTTATCCTAATTAAACTAAGTAAACCTTATTTGTGCCACAAATTATGTGTTAATTGCTTATAAGACTAGTAGACTGTGCAACTTACTCTTTTATTATACAACTGAGTTACTCACTGTGTGTCTTTTTTAAAAATAAATTACAGCCTGCGGCTGGGCTGTGACCCCTAGGCTGTGAGTGTGCCTCTCCTGCCCTTCGATTTCTGGTGCTTTGCTGAAGTTCTAAGATCTTCTTAGTGTTTCTTGTTGCTCAAATGGGTGTAATGTCTAATATTTATGTGTTTCCCTGGTCTTCATTGCTTAATTTCGCTTGTGACAAAGTGTCACTCATAGTCATTGAAATGTCACTCATAATGACACTGAAATTATGAAAATGTCACACATAGCGATTTGAAACCTTGGCAGCTATGCAGTCCTATTGGCTTTCCCAGTGGTTATTAACAGCAGCAGATAAATGAGTAACAATGACTTTGTTGTGAATAATTAGAAGTGAAAATGGTTATATTCTGTGAATTAAACATTGCTAAGGTCTGTAGAAGGTTTAACGGTCTTCGGAGTGTCTCAATCACTCCCATTTATCCCTTCACATATGTTGTGAATAATTAGAATTGAAAATGGCTATATTCTGTGAATTAAACATTGCTAAGGTCTGTAGAAGGTTTAACGGTCTTCGGAGTGTCTCAATCACTCCCATTTATCCCTTCACATTTGTTGTGAATAATTAGAATTGAAAATGGCTATATTCTGTGAATTAAACATTGCTAAGGTCTGTAGAAGGTTTAGTGGTCTTCGGAGTGTCTCAATCACTCCCATTCTTCCCTTCGCACCACTTTCCTCTGCAGTCTCTCACAATGTTAAAAATGTATGCGATGCCCACACCCAGATTTTTCTGAAATCCTCCATCTGCATATTTGACAACTCATCGCGTTCCTCTACAGCATCCTCTTTTAACTCTCTACAGCATATCCTTGCATCTTCTTCACTTCACTATCACCCACACACACAGGACACCCACCTATCTGTAACTACCTGTAAGCACTGTGTGTTCTTTTACTTGAGCCCGTCAACATTTTGACAGTTGTATATCTTCTTCACTCGCTTTCACACAGAACCACAATCAGGGGCTTAGCTTGGTCAGTAGTAGTATTAGTAGTCAAACTTTATTTTTGGTTAGCAAAGTAACCATAAAAGTACACACAGAACTTAAAACACAGTGATAAAACATTAATACACAACATTAAAAACCATTACAGATAGCGGAACAAAGGGCTTAATGGACAAATCTTCAGTCACCATCAAGCTGCCCAGCAAGAGTATCAGCCCATGCCAGGTGGGACCTACACCCCGTTGACAGCACATTAAAAAAAAAGCATATATTAACACAGTTAGGGTGTCCAGCATTTGCAGATATTCCAATGTCTCCTTAGACCTTCTGATTTCCCCTTCCCTTATAATTGGGAATAAAAACCGTTTGTCAAAACTCACAAAAAAAATGACAAAAGAAAGTAAAATGCAGCAGACTCTGAGGAGAGGATTCATCACAAGGGCACAACATAGTGTTTGAGGGGGCAAACTGGCCCAATGGGAACCCCAGATGCCAGTTCACGAAACCCAGTCCAAAACGGGTGAGTAACATTCTGTTCCAAGGGCGATCAAACCACTCCAAATACAGTTCCGCACCAGTGGTAGAACAAAATGAGGCATATTTCTTGACAGAGGTTTTAGTAAGCTCAAGGGCCTCTGCAGTGGTGGCAATGTGATTTAAAAGAAGTTTTTATCCATGCCATGTCTTCTTTTGTCATGGCCCCAGGCTCAACAAATAGATGCGACTCACCGAAGTCAACCAAGACGGTCTTAATGTGGAGGAACCAAGGAATGTTTGCACCTCTATCACATGACAAAGAATCTTTAACGATTTTCCTGTTAAGGGAGGCATGCGGGTTAGTCTATATTGAGTACCACAGGCGTACAGGGCCAGTTTAAATAGATCTACCACATATTCAACCCTGAGGTCCTGTAGCAGGATAAAGGTTGAGCATGCTGGTGGAACACCGAGTAATCTCCTCAGCATAGGGGCCACACGATTATTGCCAATGTGTCGGCAAGTTGAAAATATATCCAACTGAGCTAGTAAATCTCTGGTGAACTTTGGCAATGCAAGGGCCCCAGTTGCCCTTGGCATCAAAGACAACACCTAAATAAGGGAAATCCTATGCAAGGGCAACGGAGTGTCCTTGGAGCGAAACTCCCAGCAGCTTAGCATGCAGTGGATTACAAGCCATTATGAAGGTTTTAGTACGGATAGTGGCTAATCCAAGCGAGCCCATAAAGGAGACAAATTCCTGAAACAGGATATTAAGGCCCTTGAGGGTTCTTGATAGCAGAACTGACTCATCCGCATATAATTGGACAGGAACCTTTTTTCTGCCAATACAGGGGGCGTCAGAGACTTTAGCAGTCAAGGCAGAGCCAAGACCATTGATGTACAGTATAAACAGGAATGGCGTTAGGATGCACCCCTGCCTCTACCTATCTTAAAGCTATCAGTACACACTGCTGCAGGGCTAAACCTATCTGAACCAGAGAGGTTATAGTGCAGTGCTCTCAAAAACTGGACCAGGTCCTTCTCTACCCCTATGTTAGACAAAAGCTCCCAAAGTTTGAACCTCACCATGCTGTTGAAGTCGCAGGAGAGGTCCATAAAGGCCAGGTACATGGAGCCCTGCTCAGCGATGGTATATTTACTAATCAGCAGGTGCAAATTGAGGCATTGCTCCAATGTACCTAGGCCCTCATGAAACCCATACGGCACCTCCAACAGGACATCAGTCTCTCTGATTCAGTCTAGGAGGGGTTCCAGCACCACTCTCTCCACCAGCTTGACCGCGGAGTTCAACAGGGAAATTTGTCGGTAGCACTCAGGGAATTGGGGATTGCTCTTTTTAAATGTTGGCACAGTGACTGCTGAGCACCATGAATGTGGCAGGCCTGTCTTGAAGATGGCATTAAAACAATTGCCCACAGATCCGACACAGATTTATATAGGTCCATAGGCACAACGTCTGGACCTGGGGTGTTCCTCGAGGGGATTTTATCGATTGCTTCCCTCACCCAGCATAAATTCCAGTGCCAGGGGAAAAATCACCTCCTCCTCTGTGGCCAGAACAGTGTTTGAAGTCCCATAAACGGTTGTGAAATGGCTGACACAGGCCTCTTGGCTAATAGACATAATCACAGTATTTGGGTTTGTGCCCGCAGATTTAATATTAGTCCCTCAAACCAGACAACGCTAGTGTTTTTTAACTTACAGGCCATCACCAGCTTTTCCCAGGATTCTTTCTGGATTTTTTTTCGTCTAGCCCACTGGGCTACCTTGTAATCCACTCTACATTGATGCACTTTAACACCTTCGCTGCGATCGGAATTCCGCTCAGGTGCTGGACATTCCGATCGCGGACGTGGTCATGACGAGCTCAGCTCGTCATTCGCACACGCCCACCGCGCAGCATGACGAGCTGAGCTCGTCATGAGCATCGAAGAGGTTAAGAGTCTCCCTCTATGATTCCCTCAGGCCGTCAAGGAGTCGTGTTGACACCGTACTACAAGTATGGTCAAACCACCCATGTTCATTTTGATCTGGCCAGCAGAGATTCATCAGTAGGTTCCTCACCACTTGGACTAGTTCTACAAATTGGGAAAACACTGCCCTGCGGCCACCGGACTGGTCAAGGCAGCAGAGTACTACAGGGAGGTGGCTCCTGCAGATTTTGCCCAGAAGAACACTTATACCGACATTTCTCCAAACCAAGCAGAGTGCCTGGGACTTAACAACTAGCGAGTCGAGAGTTATGGTCTTTAAAACGACACCTCTCCTAGGTAAAAGTAGACTGAGGCTTAAGTGGTTATGATCGCCATTAGGGCTTTCCTTGATGGCAGCCCCAGTGATCCTTGTGGTCAAATCACAGCTGACAAAAATATAGTCTATTACTGAGGCACCCTCCTCCCTCTCAAAAGTAGCTTTAGTCCTATATGATGGATCATAAAGTTCTACAACATTGAGGAGATCAAACATTTTAGTAATTTGGAAAAAAGCCTGGCCCCCTTTGTCCCATGGACACCTATCGCCCTCAATACTAAGGCATTCAAAGACGGAGCACACATTTTCCGCATGAGTCTGACCTAGTTTGATATTAAAATCACTGCCTAAAATGATTTAAAAACCTGCGTGCAGGGAAACAAGCTATGCATCAAGACCAAGGATAAAATCAAACAACATGTTAAGATTAACCAGGTAGTCTGCGTCACAGTACCCATTATAGAAGTTAAGATGATGCTCAGACCACCAGGCCACTTAGACGAAAATGCCTGGAATAACAAACTGTCAGATAGAATTGGGGTAATCCGACCCTCAACAGTGACTTTGAACCAAGTTGAAAGACCCACCTTGGCCCTGCCAAACGTGGAAGGAACAGCAGGGATCATATGAGTATAATACCCATCTATGGAAATTTCCTCAGTGGACCAGGTCTCCTGAAGGAGAAATATATCAAACTTGTGTATGAAATCCTTACAGTCCTCAAAACCAATTTTGCTGGCTAAGCTGTTCTAGGATAAAATATTGACATCGGCGGGTAATGCCTCAGAGGGAGCTTGAGAAGGTGACCTGGATATTTCTTTACTCTGGGGATTAGGTATAATACACAAGTCAGCGAGGATTGGGGTGGGTTGGGGGAGGGCGGAGCACAAGATAACTTGAGCCATAGCTGGTCTCCTGGGTAAAGGTAAAACTTACTACATTACTAGGGTTGAGTCAATCTTTTTCAGAGAGGTCATACAGGGGGAGGAAACGATTGAGAACTGGTATAGCGAAGAGAGTTAAAAGAGGTGTAGTAGGGCAGGGAGGATTAGCCTGATTTCTATAAAAAACACACAAGGGGAAATATCTTAATATTGCCTCTCTTAAGGTGGCCTTGCTGAGCAGCTCAGATCAGATCCCTGGCCACCTTAGGGTTCCTAAAGGTAACAATGACACAATCCCCCTCAAATTCTTTATGCATTTTCCCAATCCATCCCAACCTCCTCGCCATGATGATCTAGGGGAATAAGCAACACTGGAAGCCAAAATTACCTTTGACCCAATGTGTTGGTTTGTTTATGCATTGTTGGGTAGTTTCAACCAGTTTAGGGTGCAGCATTGGGACGTTTGCCATAATCATCACATAAGGGCACGTGGCCAAAGGGAGATCACATCTTGAGGGCCACCCAGAGATTAATCCCAGAGCTTAAGCAGGGTGGGTTGTATTTTTTACTGGGCTCTAGCCCACCTCTGGCATATCACATAATGTGGGTGCCTTCACCCTGGCCGGTAAGTGTAGGACTGGGCCTGGCACATGTGCATCACTGGGTGAACAAGGAGGCAACCACGCCCCATCCTCAATCAGAGGCCTTGGCTCCTAGGCAGGTCTAGAGAGCATATTCCCACAAGTGTTAGTTTCAACCCCTCCCACCACTTCATGGCTCAGTTTAGTGTCCATTGTATTAAACTTGGCCTCAATTCGCCCCAAGCAGTCATATAACCATGAAAACTTAGATTCAATGAGGTCCACAAACTCCTTTCCAAACTGCTTAAGCAATCTACCAATTACATCATTACATCCAGAATAAACATTGATGAGGAAGGGACTCTGTAGGCTCAGACCTGATTGAGTCAGCAGATTTTTTTAAAGTAGGAGGCTTCATTTGCAGCAGCAAGACTCGATGAACAGATTGAGGAGGGGGGTGGGCACTTTTCTCTGGGTGGGTTCTGCTCACACATTCCTGTCCGATGGCATTATTTCACATTCAGTGTGGGATGAGGACAGGGAAAGCCGTCTCTCAGCAAGAAGGATTTCTTTGTCTAATGCACTCACCGCCCTTTCCATATATCCATCAACAGTGCCCATTTTATTGGTGGCAGCCCCTTCCAGGTTAGACACAAGGTTGTGTTTAGCCATCTAAAATAAATCTCAGATCACAAAAGCTACCAACCCACCAGCAAACAGTAAAAGAGTAAATCTGGTAGTTAACAAATAAAAATCAACATAGGCAATTAATATAAAAAGCGCAAGAAGCGGTTAGGGCACTGATTGCGAAGAGACAGTCCAATATCTCTGCAGGTTAGAATCCGGGAGAAAGGTTAAAGCTCGATCCCAATCCACCCAGGGCAGACCTAGATCTTGAACGCGCTGTGCATACTATGTCCGCTTCATTGGTTTCAAGAGCTCTAGGAGGGAAACAGTTACCCCAACAGATGGTCAACAAGCTTTTCAGGTGGGCACAGGTGAATAAAAAGTCTTGATGCCCTTGGGAGATTTTCTCCTCACCACTCTGTTAGGTAAGGGTACATGCTACCATATTTCCATCCTGACTCGGGACCTGAAGGAAAATGGAAATAGGGCCAGGAGAGTAACGCAGTCAATATATGGCCAGATCCCATGCATGCTTCCCCAAGCACTCAGTGGACTTTCCTCTCGGTGTAGAACTCAGGGACAGGGGGAAAACCAGCAGGGGTGGAGATGAACAATGCAGAAGGGACCTAAGAGCATTTAAAAATCTTACCGGACTTGGTCCAATGTCCAAAGTCACCGGGCCGTGGAGCAAAGGGGGGTACCCTTGCCTTGCCTCTTCCTGACACTGACGGACGCAGGAAAGCCAGTCCTTGGCCCTGGCTGCAGAAACAACTGGCAGGTGCGGCAGTACAGACCCTGCCTCTAAGGTTCTGAAGGCTGCTGAGACTCGTAGTCCCCGTTGGAAATGCTCCCCATGCTGGGGGATCACCAAATGCGCTTTAAAGTGCTGCAGAAACAACTGGCAGATGCAGACAGTACATACCCTGCCTCCAAGGTCCTCATGGCTGTTGGGACTCGGAGCCACTGTTGGAAATGCTCCCTGCCCGTCAGTAAGATTAGGGGGAGGGGGTAAACTTCAGATTTCCCAACAATCACGCTGAAGTATCTTGTGAAAATACTTTGAGAAGCAGGGCATGAGGGGGGCTTAAAGGGGAATGCGCTAGGAGTGCTTAAAACACAATATTTTTTAAACTAACCAACAATTTTCCAGACAATCAAAACAGAGACATTACAGCGAGCATATGTGTGTTTTTGACTGCGTGTATGTGAAAATACCAGGTGAAATCCAACAGACACCTCACCATAACCAACTGAAAGCACTTATACCCAACTATTTACTACAGATTACATTATTTATGGGGGTGTAACACCCCCCAAACAACTCTCTGAAGCTACACCCCTCATCACAATTAGAACTGCCAGAAGTGACTAATGCTCAGTGCACTCTGCGGAGAGGTCAAGGATTGGAGGAGCATATGTTCCGAACAGCAGCGGCCCATGCAGGTAAGGGCTGTGGGGCCGGGTAGGGGGGGGGGGGGATTTTGATGGACGATGACAAGGGAAAATTAAATACATACATTTTTTTCCCTTGTCATCGTCTGTCGAACACCCCCCCCCCCTCACTCGGCTCCACTGCCCCACCGATCTTACCTGCACGGGCCGCGGCTGGATCTGAACACTTTTATGACCCACCAGGAACCGTGAGAACTTGTACTGCCTTCGGTCTCAACTCCAGAGGTCTCAATCGTGGCCCATCTTAAACACCCTCTCACAACCTGAAGTCACACAGACACCTAGAGGGAACTGTAAGCTGTATGAAAAATAAATATACAACATCCTGTAAAAATCAAACACTCTTAGAAAAAGCAAGATTAAGTTAAGAATGAAATGTTCACAGGGACTACATAGCTTACATGGATAACCTTAATGGTTTTAACCAAACTCGCTCAGGGTTTTTTCTTGTAAAGTTACAGACAATAATATATTGCCCGATAGGGACTCGTTCCAAGGTCAACATTTAAATACTGTCGGGTCTGCGACCCTGAGGACCTGCCCACTTAAAGTCCTGCTTTGTACACTACAAAGATTTCCAACAGGATAGGACACGTTATTTGTAGCATCAACCAACACAAAATATAAATAAAAAATATGCTGAACAGGTATATTGGCGTTAACCACTCTCAATAACACCAGTCTAACTTTATCAGGTCAAAGAGAATCCCAGGTCTATAAAGGGTCCCCATACTCCAAAAGCACCATGGCACAAACCGAATGGGTGATTTAAGTGTTTTTACAATTATAAAAAAAAAACAGCAAAATTCCCATCCAATGTAGCATAGTAGTGTGAGCCACTCTGTATTGATGTGTAGAAGGAGTCGATTTGAGATTATGTGTAGGGCACGGTTTTGTTCTTACTCAGATTGCAAAGTTTTCGGATCCAGCCAAACTGTATTTTGTACAGTCAGACTTTTTCACATCTCGAGTGGAGTATGTAGTTTAAAAGAAACAGTCAAGTCATGGTCCATCCCTCTACAGTTCCCCTCTGACGTCTTCTCGGGGGTCATGATATGAATTCTAAAAAATTATGTACTATAATTTAATATGTTAAATAATCTGAAAACTCTATAACAAGGAATTCCCAGAACCTGGGCACAAGCTTTTATTACAGGAAGTGTAGGACACTAAACTCTAGGCATCATGTTGTGAGAATCATGAATCCTTAAGAGCAGGAAAAGCAAACTATGTATGACTGTATAACGAATGCTACAAGTCTGTATGATACATTGTATACAGTTTCAAAAGTAACGAGGCCTGGTATTTCAGAGCTATGAAAATGCAATGTTTAGCACTGATATGGTGTAATTTATGATATGGTATGCAAATTTATTTATGCATCTTGGTGCTTTATAATCAACACATAATTTAAAACTCTTTAAAACACTGCACCCAATAACTGATTAAAAAACAAGGTTTGAACAGTTTCCGATAAAAGAGAGATGGAATTTGGTGCGTAGATAAAATGAGAGTTCCAGAGCATAGGTGCAGCAATGATTAAAAAGGTGAAAGATAAAAAAAACTCCCAGTAGTGAGAAGCTACCATGCCCAGTGAAGTAACAGTCTGCTGGATCCAAACCTAGAACCTGCAAGTAATGCATATATTTGTGTAGTCTATGGTGTAACTGTAAGAAAGTAGGTTATTAGTTGCAATGCGAGTCCTTCACAAGTAGTAATAAGTGTGCAACTTACTTCCCCTTTAATGGGACCAGGTAACCTACTGTAGTACTTGTCTCTCTCACAGTAGCGAAGGAGAGCAGTTCAAAGTCTATTCATGAGAGGTGTGTCGGCTAGTAGCCCTAGCTCACTGGTACTCAACAGCAACACTCAATAAATCATTGTCCAGTCAGTGCTTTTTCCTATAAGGAAGAAAAGCACTTTATCACACATGCAGTGCTAAACACTACAGAGTAATTACAAATATATGCAATCAGTTAGATGGAAATACCTTTGGTGATAGCACCAGCCAGCACTAGAACCCATAATCACCATCCTGCATCTATACTAGATATAATATCACAATAAAATGGTGCGTCAGTATCAATAAGGCAGGCCCACTGTCTTTGCCATAGTGTCACCACATTAGTAAAAACAGAAACATTTTATAATCCACCATTGCAACACCACTGAAATCAATGGGAATAGAACTAACATTCAATACTATTCACTCCAATATTAAACCTTGAAATGTAAGTCATCAACATTGTCAATAAAGCATTGTACTGTGCAACATTTGTCCCAGAGTCTTATTTCTACTTCTACTATGTTGCAGCATTAGGACAAACCATAAGGGGTCCTCACGGTTCAGAGCCCATGCACAAAAATATAGGTTCCCGGAGAGTATAAAAACAAACCGGGGCATGGCCAAGCAAGATCGGGGCGTGGCCAAGCAAGATGGCTGAACGGACGTGAGCCGTTTCAGCTCCGAACCCCCGTGGTTGCTCCGAGCTATTTTCTACACACGGGGAGAGCCGTGCATCGCATGAGCATACCTGGCATTGACTCGCACTGACCGTGAGCGCGACAGTGGGTCCCGGAATAGGCTTCGCGGCTTCTAAGCAGCTCAGAAGTGTGACGAGGCAGGAGGCCGAGAACGTCTCCAAAACGGCACGGAGATCGGCGCAGGCCGGGGTCGGCGCAGGACTCTGAGTGCCCGCTGCCACTGGACCCTGCAGACTCGATCCTCCCTCAGTGGTATGCACCCCCTGCCCTAGCGACACCATAGGGGAGGGCTTCGGTGCACGCCATCGAACCCAGTGGCCTGCTATATCGACCGGCAGAGGAAAAAACATCATGCAGGGCCGAGAGATTGTGGCCTGGGTCTCTGGAGGCGCACCCGAGGACAGAGCACATCGGGAATCAGAGGCACTATAGACGGGAGCGCGAGGACCGATAGCGAGGAGGCTCGCATACCGGGTCAGTCTCTTTTACCTTTTCCACACGCAGCGAGCGGATAACCCGGTGGGGTCCTGTGCAGGGAGGCCTGCCTGACCTTAAGATGGCGCCTGCAGGTTGATATGCTACCAGACAAGGCCCCCGACTCAGCACCAGCGGCGGCAAGGGGGGGTGAGGCACGTCGGACATCTTCCCCTCTTACTACCCCACTTGCTTTCAATAACGGCGTCCAGCTGCCACGGTCTTGCTGTTGTGTTTCCACACATGATGCCTGACCTCAAGTTGGCTACCTAGGTATAACTTCCAGCAGCAGGCCCTACCTCACGTCTGGGAGATCTGTGCGTGTGGAGCTCAACTCTTGGCGCTATTTCACAGAGAGGCCTCCCACTGCCTGCTTCGGCTCCACGCACTGCTCTGCCCCTATGCCACCAAAGAAGGCGACAAATAAGGTTTCCCGTTACTTTGCAGCCGCAGACAAGACCGCTTCCTCTGCTGAATCGGACCAGGCGAAGACGATGGCTCTCACCAGGGACGACCTAGTAGCTTCCCTGCGGGACTTTAAATCCGAACTGTGGCAGGAAATAAAGCAAGACCTGTGAGCTTCTATGGACCAACTTAAGGCCGACCTTACCGAGAAGATGGCGACACTTAGACATGATGTGGACGCTGTGGGCTCCAGGGTATTGGAGGTGGAGGAACAGACACAAAACCTTGACGCTCGCTCTAGCAAATTACAAGATGACCAGCAGAACCTCCAGTCCCAGCTGCAACAAGTGCTCCTGAAGGCGGAGGACTTGGAGAATAGGGCCCGGAGGGAGAACATACGCATTCGGGATCTGGAAGAAGGTACGGAGGGGCCAGATCTCGAGGCGTTTGTGGTCGGCCTTTTTTCGGAAATCCTGGCGCCTCGACAATTGAAGCTGAAGATCGACCGCGTTCATCGGGTGGGGTCCCCGCAGACAGGGGAGCGAAGACGGATTCGGGACGTTTTGGTAAAGATGCACTCCTTCAAAACGAAGGAAGCCATTTTAAGCGCTGCGAGGAAGAAAGAAGAGACCTCCTTTCAAGGCTACAAGTGCGCACTCTTCCAGGACTTGGCGCCCTCCACTCTGGCACGCAGACAATCGTTTTGTCCTGTCACCGCCAAGCTACGAGAAGACGGTACACGCTACCGCTGGACATTTCCCTTTGGTCTTGCCTTTGAGTGTAAAAACAAGTCACATCATGTAACTGATCTACGTGAGAGTTTACGTATCCTGGGCTTACCAGAGCCGGAGATCAACGGCAGCGCAGGTCCCTCGAACGATCTGAGTCAGCCCCGGAGGGAGACCCAGTCATGGCAAACAGTCACAAAAAACAGGCAAACCTCTAAATGACAGTTTCCCGAGTGGTGATGGCTGAAGTCACCCTGGCGCCTCTGGGGTCCATCTCCAGTGCTCCACCGCCGTGCCGCTGATTGCCGTGGTCCGGGTGCAGCAGAATATTCCAGGTTTTGCTCCAGGACATTGGGTTACTGAGCCGTTTCGTCTCTGACCTTACTGATCTTGTCAAATGTTCTCTCCGTTTTTTTTGCAGGGCAGCCGGGGGGTGAGGCCCTTGTCCGTATCGCCCAGAATCACTTTATTCCTCTTCAAGGAGAATCAAGCTGAGAGCCCATTGGCTTCTCGGCGTAATTGTTCTAGGGGATGTTGGGGACTTGTTTTTTTTGGGGGGGGGAGGGTTCCTGGTGATGGTGCAGGGGTCACATTAGCTTGTATCCTTTCGGGGAATGCACAGAACGTGGGGGGCGTTCTTTTTGAGGCACAGCCTTATCAGAAGGAGGCAATGCGAAGTATGGAGGATGACCCACGAGGGAGGTCCTTTGGGCGGGGGTTGAGGGATCGATCTTTTTAATGGTCTCCATAGCGTCATGGAACGTTAAAGGCTTGAATTCGCCCCAAAAACGCCCAAAAATCTGGAAGTATCTTAACGATCAGCAGTTTGAGGTGGTGGAGCTACAAGAAACGCACCTTAAGAAATCCGAGGAAGCTTGGCTGCGCCACAAATCATACCCGTTAATTTATAGGTCCTCAGCTAGCACCAGGCACAACAGAGTGGCCCTGCTCTTTCGTAACACAGCCAAATTCCAGCCTGAGGCCATCAAGGCAGATCAGGAGGGAAGAGTCATGATGGTAAAGGGGAGGCTACGGGGTATCCTTTGCACATTTATCTCCCTCTATGCACCCAACTGGGGACAGGCGATATTCCTATCCAACACACTGGACTTGTTTGGCGGTTTTGCAGAGGGCCCGGTGATTCTCCTGGGGGACTTCAACCTGACATGGCACGAGGCACTGGACAGCTCCCGCTCCCACAGGGCTACCCCCAACAGCTTTTCCAAAGGGGTTAAACAGAAAATGACCACGCTGGGCCTCTGTGATGCTTGGCGGACATTACATCCGACCACCAAGGACTTCACTTACTTCTCTCATGTCCACCAGTCCTACTCTAGGATAGACTATATCTATTAGTCAGACCTTAGTGGGCCCCCTACAGGCAGCTCAGATCCTGCCCCTCTCGATATCAGATCACAGCCTCATATCCATTAGTCTAGCATGGGATGGGACTAAGTCCAGCACAGCGCGATGGTACTTCCCAGTCTCGCTCACTCGAGACAAGATCTTATGTGACGATCTGAGGGCCTCAATTACTGAGTACTTTGCGCTCAACACCCCACAGGCAACTACACCACAGAAAACTGGGACGCTTTTAAAGCGGTGCTGAGGGGCAAATGCATCCAATTTAACGCGGTCCTGAATAAACAGAGGGTAAATGAGCGCATAGCTCTTGAAGGGGAATTAGAGGTAGTGGAAAAAGCACATAAGGTCACTCCCACTCGAGCGCTTCAGCGACAGCTCACCACGCTAAGGGGCAAATTACGATCCATTTACAATAACAGAGCTGAGTTTACATTGCTGAAATTGCGACAGTCATCATCTGCTCAGGGGGACAAGGTGGGGACCCACTTAGCGCGATAGCTCCGAGAAAAGAGGGAACGCGAATTCATTGGGGGCATCCTGGATGGAGACAGCCACCTCACCCATTCGGACGACACCAAAGCCAACATTTTTGGCAAATTTTACGGGGAACTCTAGTCAGGCACTCCCCCAGATACGGCCCTGCAACAGCAATACCTAGACTCAGTAGACCTCCCTTACCTTCCCCCCGCAACCGCAGAGCCGCTAGATGCTCCCATTACATTGGAGGAAGTCGGGCAAGCCATTTCTAAACTTAAACTCCACAAAGCCCCGGGACCAGACGGTCTAACAGCGCAATTTTACAAGTGTTTTGCGTCTGAGCTAATACCACACCTCACCGAGCTATTTAATGCGATAGCGGCAGACGCCAGGGTCTCAGCTTCAATGGCCGAAGCAGTGATATCTGTTAATCCCAAGCCTGGAAAAAATCCCCAGAATTGCGCCTCCTATAGGCCCATAGCTCTCCTTAATCTCGACGCGAAGCTATACTCCGCGATTCTGGCCGCCAGGCTGGACGATCTGATGCCCGCACTAATCCATCCTGATCAATCAGGCTTCATAAAAGGGCGGCAAACACATGACAACATTCGGCGCACTATACACCTCATTGAGAAAGTTTCTAAATTTAATATCCCGGCAATCCGAGTGGGTCTCGACGTCGAAAAAGCCTTTGACAGGGTGGATTGGTCATTCCTTTTCCTCACCATGCGCAAATTTGGCTTTGGGGACAAGTTTCTGAACATGGTCAGGACCAACTATCACCTTCCACAATCGCGAGTATTGGTCAACGGGTACACATCCCTCCCCTTCGCCCTTAGCAGAGGTACGCGGCAGGGCTGTCCGCTTTCCCCCCTTTTATTCGCCCTCAGTATCGAACCCCTGGCTGTGAAATTCCGAGCTAATGAGGCGATCCGGAAAATTCGCTTCGGAGGCACGGACCATAAAGCGCCCTTCTTTGTGGACGATATTTTGCTCACACTCAGGGAACCGGCCTCCTCCCTCCGGGCGGTTCAGGAGGAACTGTGGCACTTTGAACTGGTGGCGGGTTTCAAAATGAATCTCTCCAAATCTTCCACACTAAATCTCACACTCTCCGACGCTGAGGCAATGAGACTGAAGGGCCAAACGTCCCTACAGTGGGCTCAACACTCCCTCCTCTACTTAGGTGTCCACCTCACTCCTAGAATCGGGGATTTATACACAGCCAACTACCCCCCCCTAGTGTTACAGCTTCAACAGGATTTTAAGAAATGGAAACCCCTCTACATCTCTTGGCTTGGTCGGATCAACGCCGTCAAAATGACGGTCCTGCCAAAACTTTTATATCTATTTCGGCTCTCCCAATTGAGCTTCCCCCGGACCTGATGTCGCGCCTGCGCTCACTCGTCACCAATTTCATCTGGCACGGGGGGAGGGCTCGCCTTCCCTTTCATGTGTTGAGACGGCCAAAGAAGGAGGGGGAGTGGCACTACTGGATTTTACGCTATATTATCAAGCGGCGCAATTGCAGGTAGTGATGGAATGGACAGCAAGAAAATCCGAAAAGCACTGGCTACACATGGACAGGGCGATTGTGGGGCGGTCTATTTGGGATGTCCTGTGGAAGCCGAAGAAAGACAAGCCAGCGAACGCATATCTAAGCACCCCCACACGCACCACACTCATAGTCTGGGACCAAGTCATGAAGAGAGAGGGATGGACCTCTTTTCCCTCCCCTTATACCCCAATTCACTTCAACCCGGCTTTCCCGCCGGCTCTACGCGAGGGGCCTCTTGACTGCTGGAGGGAGGGGGGATGCTTAAAGTTATCGAACCGATTTCACAACTTTGACGTATTGACGTTTGAGAGCTGCAAAAGAGATTTTCAGGTTGTGCACAGCGAGCATTGGGTTACACTACCTCACATACGAGAGGCTGCCACTAGGGAACTTACGGCTATGGAGAGACTGGTGCTAAAAGCAGGTTCCATGAAAGGGGCAATCTCCTCGCTATACACCATGCTATTAACTATACTACATGCTCCCTGGGCTACATGTAGTTTTGGGAACAGGTGCTAGGACGAGTAATCACAGGGGAGGAATGGAAAAAAGTCTGGGGCGATATTCCTAAACACAACCATTCAGTAGCTTTGAGGGAGGCCCACTACAAGAAGCTCCTGGACTGGTACCTTTACCCCACTAAACTTAAGCGGATTTTCCCTGACACCTCAGATCTCTGCTGGCGGGGCTGTGGTCTACAAGGGGACTTTCGCCACATTTGGTGGGACTGCCCTGTCATTCGGCCATTCTGGGAGGAAATCCTTTCACATATTAAAGATATGCTGGGGTATCCTATTCCGACAACTATAGAGGGGGCTCTATTAGGCATCAGAGATCCTTAGCTGGAGTACCAAACGAAAGCCGACAAGGCGATTATGTGGGCATGTCTGGGGGCAGCTAAACTTACAATAGCGGCCGCATGGAAAAAGAAAGATACACCTGCGCTATCAATGTGGCATGCCCGCCTATGGAGAATTCTCTCTATGGAACGCCTCGCTGACATTTTCTGGGATGATTATAAGAATTTTGAGTATAAATGGGGCCCGCTGGTAACTTATTTGTCCCGCGGCTTGCCCTCGGCGGTGTTTCCACCCTCTTTAAGGGCTATGCATCTCTTCCAATTCTAATCCCTCCACGGAGGGTTGGCAGGCACACTAATCCCCCACTGAGAGACTAGGGCCTTCCTCACATTGCCCTCTTTTTAGATGTACCTACGCTACTCACTTCTTCAACATGCGACACCACCACCACTGGGACAGGGGAGGAGGGAGGGTTTGGGGAGGGAGGGGGGATTTTTTTGGGGGGGCTTTTTGTTCTTTGCGTAAGGGACCACCCTTACGACTTGTTGTTCTAAATCGAGCATCTCCTCTTCTGGCTGTGGGGGGGGGAGGTAACGACCTTGTGATATGTGAAACTGGACTGTAATTAGCTGATTATTTCACCCCAGGGTCTTACACGCTCTACTGTATCTATGTTGTTATTTCTGCTTATGATGCTGACTAATAAAAAGAATTTTGACCAAAAAAAACAAATCAATCTTCCCACAGAAGGAGCACAAAACATTGTCTCGTCTTCGATCCCTGGGAACTGAGGGCCCCTAGAGACCAGCTGAATTAAGAGCACTGTGTAATGCTCATTGCTGACTGCTACTGTACTGGGGAGATGGAGGTCCCCTGGGACAATTCCCATTGCGTTGGGCCCAGGAAATGTGGTCCCGGGGACTAAAAGGGCTCTGGGATAATAATAATTCCTATTTGTAAAGCGCAAGCATATCACCCCCTTAAGGGTTTCAAAGCGCTGGAGGCCATCGGGGATATTAAGTGAGCTATTACCCAGATTCATATGATGCTGAGCTGCCGCCGATGCTGGGGATCAAACCGTGAACCTCGCGCTCCGGAGGCAGCCACTCCGGCCACTGCGCCACACCTCTCCCTGAATGGGGCCGAATGCATGCCCCCATTTAAAATAAAAGGATGGGGTTTTGCTCACACCTGGGGCTTGACCTCCTGGGAGGACTTTAAAGAAATGGTAGGGAGAGCTAGGTACTCGTTTTCCCACCTGAGCTTTGCAGGCCTATTTCTCTGGCCCAGTATATCCATTTTGGTCCTGGTGGCCAGCTCAAGCCACCAGGATTTTCCTATGGAGGGGGCTTTATTTTTGCTGCTCCTTCACCAGACTTGTCCTTTGACTGGGCTCCTGCTTTGGGGGAATTTCCCACATCTCCTCCACAGGCAACAAGTAGAACATCCCCCCTGCCATACCCTTCAGGTCCCACAGCCTCCTTGCTTCTTGCAGGATGCCTGTGTGTTAGCAGAGTCAAGGGCCAGTCCACAGAAGTCTCAGGAGAACCCTCCAAGGTCACACTGCAGGACCATTCCCCCTATTGTTCCTCGGAAGGCACAAGAGGGACAGCACCACTGGTCCTGGAGAGGCCCATCATAGCCCTGGGTGCCAGCTAAAGTCAAAATCCTTTAGTACATCTTCTCAGTGGGGTAAGGTGGCTTCTCCTTTCAGCAGGGCAGTCTTACACAGTCATCGCTCCCAGGTCCAAAGTTTTCTCCAGTATCTTTCCCTTGGGCAGGTTTTTTTTTTTAAGTGGGGATGGAAATGTTTAGAAGATGAGCACCTCTGCCCAATCTAATCGTGCCACATTGTTACTCCACCCCTGCCCCAATCCTCCTGCATAGCATTCTGCAACATTTTAACATGGGGACTTCAAGTGGTCTATAAAAACACCTTCCCTGGGAGCCTCAGCCTCGCCACCAACTGGCACGGCTATGTGATCCCTTCCCACAAAACCTCAAAGGGTGGCCTCTTCTGTGTTTGGCTCTAGAGATCTTGCCTTTCACCACTGTTTCTGTGGGCTTGGACATGCCCCAGCCAGGTGGAGTGTGAAGAGCTAATTTACTCATGCCGATTTCCTCCCCATACCTTCCTTTTTCAGGAACTGGGCCAAGCAATGTTTATGACTCTAATGTATGGCGAGGCCTTTGATTCTCCTGCTAGCAAGCAGAGTAATTAGGGGATAAAAGCCTGCCATCCGATTATGGCTGGGTCAGGAAAATATGGCAAATCTTAAAGTGCTATACAGAGTACAGTTATCACAAAAGTGACAGTGGATCTGAACTTGGTGTATATGTTGACAGTAAAATTGATATCTGAGTGGTATTCCTAGGCCTAAGTATATTGAACCTGTGAGAGGGCACAGATTTCTACCATATGGTATAATACTGTAAGCACACAGGCTTTCAGTAAGCACTACAGACCAACACTATGAATGCCAAATCACATTGTAAGGTCTACGCCAGGTCAGCACCAATCCCTGAAGGGTTTCTTCTGTGACAGGCTACTGTGCACAGCTATCGGAGACTGGGCTAGATGAAAGTTTAACATGCTTAGCTTGTACACGTGTTCCTATGAGCGAGCTCATGTCTTAGTTTGTAACTAGCTCAGACCTTCTTACCCTAGTTGCTCAGCAGTGGATTTATCTTAAAAGACTAATATTGGCGATTAGCACTCCCAGTCCATTTCCATAGAATATACAGTAAGTGAGACTTGGCAGGTGAGACTCACTCACAGTAAAGGTCTAAAAGTGGGTAGTCGCAAAGCGAAATGTTAAGGGGATTAAATGAGTGGAATTCACTTTGCTACAGTAACCAAGAGAGGTATTCTAATAACTTACAAACATTAACTCTACTCTCTTCATTATCAAAGACTTATTGTATTGAATAGCTGTATTCAAGTTGTTTTATCTTTATCTAAGGAATATATGCCCATGTCTATGTTTTAATCCTTCATGTATTAAGTATATAAAGACAATCCTCCAAGGAAAGCGACCTTCTTTAATTGTAAGGGTAGAACATGCCAAGAACACAATGAAACCCGTAAAATATGAGGTCATTTTACATGAACATTTCTTTAATCTTTGAACATTTCCCTGTGCTGTAGGTCGAAGGCAAAAATTAAGAATATGTCCTCAAAGACGTCACAATGCTCACACCAATGTTTCAGCTATGTAATTATGCCCCTAGCTGTAGCATTTTTGGAGCACATCTATAATTAACAAATCACTTAACTGTACTTTGAATGTTTACTAAAATCAATGAAAAAAGCAACCTTGATTAATTATAATGGGATATATCTGTCTAGGCCCTCAGGAAGTTATGTGATGTGGGAGTATCTGGAATAAAATTATAAACACTAGCATGTGCTACTTCAGATTTTACATAAGTTTGGAAACCCTCCATACAGTGTGGAGAATTCCTCCTCCTGGGTCAGTGTATTACATGTATTGTAATGGTTATTTAAATAAACAAGAAAATAGATATTATCACTGAGGTGGGATGTATGCAGCACTTTGTGTACCTCAACTCAGCCTTCCCGACACATTAAGATTCAATGCCCAAAACATGTTAGGTGCGTAAATTTGGCATCAATATGTTGGTAGTGTATCAGTGATGTGCTAAACTTTATTTGGAGTTATTACAATAGAAGAAACCCAAATGTTTATATCTGTTCCAAACCAAAGCTTGTGACTATTTCACTGCAGAGAATTGAAGAACTAGTTTCCATTCCAGCCAGAATGTTTGGCTCCCTCACTCCAGAGTATGAAACTGCTTGGTTCCTTTGAAGCATAGATTCAATTTGTATTACTGCCAGGCACAAAGTAGTTGACTCTGTTTATTTAGGCAACACAGTGCTTAATCTGAACTCTGCAAAATTAGCAAGTGCGTTATTTTGCTCACCAATGTTTGCTATTACCTTCGATTCAATCTCAGGAAACCTATTGTAGTTAAGTATTAGTCTCTGGAAGCACATTTTCATGACTCAGACGGTCCCTTGTCTTAGGCTGCTTCATCAAGAGAACCGGTCATTCCAATCAAAGGCCATAGGACCCATGTCAAGCATTGCCTATGATCAGATCCCACTTGCATTAAAAATTCTTCAAAGTCCCAAGGTAACTTTTTCCCACAGGGCCTCCCTATGTTTAGCTGGCTTATCATTTTTCCTTGCAGCCTTGCTTTCTAATTCAACATGGTACCTCTATTAATATACTAAAGTCAATTAAAACATTTTTTTAAATTGGTTTTGTACTGAAATGGAAAATAAGAAATTATACAATTTCTATGATAATCATGTTTCCACATTAGCACGTAGTGCCACAAGGAGAGTTCCAATTTTCTACAGTATTTCAATAACCATTTAACACACAATAAAACAACCTAAACCAGTTCACTTAACAAACCTAGCCACTTTCATGTTTTTGTCGTTCATACTAATTATCATTTATAAGAATGTGTGGACTTTTCTATTCCCCCAATATTCGGTAAAGACCCCAAATAAGCACCTATTATGTGACCTTATTCACAAAATCTCTAAAACAGGTAAAAAGTATTTGTCTCCCAAATCCTCCCTCTATAATATTCAAATGTTTTTATTGCATATGATTAATACATTTTTACTTAATTCATATATTCAGTTGTTTGGGCTTGATTTTTCATCACTTACCTTGACTGCTTCATGCTTCTAAACTCTGCTATTTGCTAGGCTGAGTTATGAACTTTGTCAAAATACTTCAAAGAAACCTTGGCTGTCCTGTCTCTGTGAACATCAGGTAATAAGCCATGCATATTTCCAAACTCTAAGGAAAATGCAGTCAAGGCTAATTTACAAAGTACACATATATTTTATAGATGTGATCTTTCATTGTACCGATGAATCCCTAATTAATAAACAGCATCAGGGCACCTGCTTGACTTCTACATATTAACTGTCCATTTGGTTGACAGTCGACAGGGATGGAGAACTATACCTTTTAATGTTGAAAATGTTTAAAGTTAATAGTACATTTGCCACAAAAATAAATTATAACTTTTAAACTTTTATTTAAAAATTAAAAAAATTTAATTTAAAAAAAATTAACAAAATATGACATATTAAGTAACATTTTTATTGAGGGTGAGATTTGTTTGCTATTGTTTAAAAATATGATGTATTGATTAAAATAATATATTTAAAATAATTACTATTTAACACATAGATGTAATCTGGGTAGAGCTTTAATTGCAATGATGATTACCCAATTAGTAAACAGCAGCAGGGCACCTGCTTGAATTCTACATATTAATTGTGCATTTGGTTGACACATGACAGGGATGGAGACTATAATTTCTTTGAATGTTAAAAAATATATACATTATTATTAATGTCATTTTTAAAGTTAATAGAATATTTAATTTAAAAAATGAATTAAACTTTCATAGTTATATTTAAAAAATTTCAATTAAACACATATTTGGGTGAGATTTGTTATTAGTGTTTAAAATATATTTTTTATTTGTTAAATTAATATAACCTATTTAATACATATTTAATATTTAAAATAACTTTTCACCACACATTTAATTGATGAATGTATGCGCTGAAACATTTTATTTTGTTAGTGCTCGGTTAAATATATAAAATTAATCTGCATCAAACTATATTAATAATTTCTTACAGAGTAATAAACTTTCAGAATTGTCGTTATTTTTTTCACATAGAGAGATTTCAACCTAAGTGTATACAGTTACTTGTAGTAAATTTACACTTATAAATCCTATTGTAGTAGACTCCACCTCCTGATTTGAGGGGGTGGAGCGCGGTAAGTTACATCCAAGTGTAAATTTCAACTGGGAAATTGTAATAGCAAAAAAAGTGAAGAGTTACATGTAGGTATAGTAGTAAATATGCATGTGAATAAATATATACATATATTTACCTTTGTGAATAGGTAGGCCCCTTGATTTTACTGCACTAGAATCTGGTCTCCTTTCCTCAGAGGTTGCACGATTTATATAGTTTTTTGTGTAATTGTTTAGGGATCATGAACAGTTAGTGATGGCAACCTGCTTAGAAAGTATTCTTTGGTGGGCAGTGTTGCAGTCCTCAAATAACTACAAACAGCAAAACGCTTGTGATCAATTAATGATTGCAAACCATATATAATGTGTCTAACATGGGTACCCACTTTTGCTATCATACTGCATATGTGGTATTTTGGTGCTTCATCAATTTCTATGAGTACTAATGGTTGGCTTCTATTCTTACTGTAGAGCCCAGCAAAACATTTTGAGCACCTAGATATTTTTCTGCAGCACTGCACGTTATAAATGTAATAAAAATAAATCAATAACTGTACATGCAATCTGATGTTTAAGGTTAAAGGGTGGACTTTCTTTTCGCAATGGTTCCCTAGGTCTTGACTGCTTGACCATTCTCTTCCAGAGAGTAAAAGAGACTTTGGAGGCTATAATTCAGTTGCAGACCAAGTAAGCTAACTGTAACCCGCGTCCCCGTCATGCACTGCTTATGACCTCACATATTACATCACTCATGGCATGGTCAGTGACATCACTGATGACAGACAACTTAAATTAACCTGTGCTCACCCTCTTGTAGCTTTTCACATAGCAGTAAGGTTTAACTTAAGAGGCAATGTGTAAAGTATTTGTGCAACAATTAAATTACGGTAACACAGTGAAAACACCACAAAAAAGACTCCACAGCAGTTTAGAAAAATAGAGAATATTTATCTGAGTAAAACAAGACCAAACAAAATAAATCCAATAAGTAGAATTTGAGATATGATTTTTTAAGGAATAAACTGCAATATAGTGCTTAGAAATCAATAGCACTTAGGGGGTTACTTGAGGTAACGCTGGACCAGGGTAAATCCAAAGTTTCTAATCAACTGCAATGGAGGGCAGGCCAGCAACAGGACCCACAAAGGGCCCACTCAAAAAAGTACTTAGGATGGAGCAAGAGTTAGCGCGAAGTCTCGATGTGTCGGTTCCAATTCACGCAGTCGGGCTGATGCGCCTTCATCGAGCCTCGCAGTCGGGTCCTGCATCGACATCAGACCCCGTACGATACCGGCACTGCGTCATCGTCGAGCCTCGCAGGGATGTCTTCGGATCGGCACTGTGTCGGGGGTCAAACCTCATTGTGATGTCCTCGGGTCGGCTCTGTGTTGGCATCGAACCTCACAGTCGGGACCCTCGTCATCAAGTCGTGCATCGATGTCTTGCATCTGCACTGTGTCGGAGGGCACTGGGCGTTTCCGATCGGCGCAAAGTCGTCACTGCATCACTTTCTGCAGAAAAACAGCTGCAGAACCCACTTTCAAGGTGCAGGACTGGATTGCCACCTCTTGGCAGGGCAGGACTCACAGTTTGCAGAGTCCAGCAGCTGTAGCAAAGTTGAAGGAGGTCTTTGATGGCCCTGAGACTTCAAGAACAGGGGGCAAGCCGGCAAGCCCTTGAAGAAACCTGGGTTCAAGGATGTAGAGAGCAGGTCCAGTCCTTCTCACTCCTAGGCAAGGAGCAGCAGGCCAACACAGCAAAACAGGTAGTAACGCAGCAGTCCCTGCTGCAGCACAGCAATCAGCAGGCAGCAGGCCAACACAACAAAGCAGTTAGTAGAGTGGCAGTCTCTCCTACAGCACAGCAGATCTCCTTCCTTGCCGACTGCACATGGTTCCAGCAAAGGTCGGATTTGGTGGTGTCAGGGGTCCAGTACTTATACTCACGTGTGCCTTTGAAGTGGAGGAGACTTCAAAGAGGCTTTTGAAGATAACAAGGTCCCTGCCTTTCCTGCCCTGGCTCCAGACTCACCACAGAGGGTATGCAACTCTTTGTGTGGGGACAGGCACAGCCCTATTCGGGTGCAAGTGTCAGCTCCTCCCTCCCAATCAACCTCAGGAAGACCAATCAGTCTGGTGATGGGTCATGAGGATGCAAATATCACAACCCAGCTCCCTTTGTGTGTGATAGTATAGAGAGAATGCACAAAGCCCAGCTGTCACCCAACCCAGACGTGTATTCAGAGGTAGTTTAAAGTAAGTAAATTACAACTTTCTAAAAGTGACATTTTCAGACCTTCAATTTAAAAAAGATGTAACCATAAGTTGTGATTTTAAATTGTGAGTCCAGAGACACCAAACTCAAAATCTCTGTCTTATCCCAATTGGAAATTACACTTAAAATGTTTTCAGGCAATCTCCATGTTAACCTATCGGAGAGACAGACCTAGCAGTAGTGAAAAACGAATTTAGCAGTTTTTCACTACCAGGCCATGTAAAACTCAAAGTGCATATCCTGCCTTTCACATACACTGCACCCTGCCTACCTTAGAAGTTACATATATGAAAAAAATAAGGAAAGGTTTGGGCCTGGCAAGTAGTTTACCTTGCTAGGTCGAAAGGGCCTTTCAAAATTGGACACACAGGCTCTGCAATGGCAGGCCTGAGCCATGTTTAAAGGGCTACTGAGTGGGTGGCACAATCAGTGCTGCAGACCCAGTAGTAGCATTTCATTTACATGTCCTGGGCACATATTGTGCACTTTACTAGGGACTTACAAGTAAATTAAATAGGCCAATTGTGGATAAGCCAATGTTAGCATGTTTAGAGTACTTAGCATATGCACTTTAGAACTGGTTAGCAGTGGTAAGGTGCCCAGAATCCTAAAGACAGCAAAAACAAAGCCAGAAAAACAGGTCAGGAGGCAAAAAGTCAGGGGAAACCACACCAAGGATGCCATGTCTAACAGGCATGCAAAGATTTGATAACTTCTTCATCATTCTCACTTTACCAGATGAAGTATTTGTGAAGAGTGGGACAACAACGAGATGTAGTATAATATTGATGTTGAAGACTTCAGCAACATGAAATCCGCTTCTGCAGCCAACTTCACCACTTGAGCAAACAGTGTGACCATGGGCAAATCTCTTTGAATCCGTTAGTAGAAGAACCTATATGGGTTTCATTTTGTTTTGTGTACTATGTGAAAAAGCTCTAGGAGTGGAGAGCAGGCGCAAGACACAAGAGCATGTGTAGAAAGGAAGCCAGAAGGACATGCTGAGAAAATGTGTTTGCCTTGCTACATGGCCTTTGTTTTGTGTTCTTGTGTGTGAATTATTTTCATTTAATTTGTGAGTAATGAGAAAATGCATTTGTTTATTTTCTTCACGTTAAAGGTGAAATAATATTGGAGCCTTAATTTTAATACTGACGCAACAATTATTGTATATTTATTCTTTACATAAACAGCGATTTTGCAAGTAGCATTTTTAGGTCGAGCCAGCGAGGCGCGCATGCGCTGCTCTATGGGAGGCTTCTTGTGAGCACTCCAAACTTCTCCGTGTGGGTTTGACTCCTCCCACACATTGGATTGGCCTTTGCGTGTGTCTTTCAATAATGAAAGCACGCAAATGGCCAAAGGCGGGTGCATGTCCCACCTCCTTTCCAATGTGTCACTCCCACGGCGTTTTGCTCTCGGGAGCGAGCAGCGGCGCGCAGGGTGGCAGCTGCATTCCTCGTCGTGGATCAGGTTACTAATTAAACACAGCGCGGTCGCTTTCACTTTAGCGGCCGCACTTGTCTGTTTTCCTTTGGTTTGTGTATCTTGCTTGTTTAACTAATCAATGCTGTACACATGCGGGGCTAATATGTGTATGTATATTTCCTTAAGTAAATGAACACTTGAATTTTCATTCCTATTTGGCCATCTCAATTGTCATCGTTCCATGAATCCTTCAATGTGGCAAAGCTGTGCATGTTGAAGTACTCTTAAGAAAATAGTCATGTACAGTAAAATAGTTTGTTATTCATCATTTTATAGGAACTTAGAAACACTTTCAGTAAAGGGGGGAAAGCTATATCCAGAATACTGACCACTGGACTTTCATCTCGACCGGATCCCTTCACAGAGAAAATGATTGCAACGGAAAATCTTACATAACTTGTTTTCAAATTACATTCTATGTTTAATTCCTTGGAAAATAACGTGTCCCAGCGATTAGGAGCAGCTGGGCGCTCTATAACACTCTGTGACCCCCGTTTCCTCCTCCCACAACTTTCCCTATTAGAACTCTTGCTGCAGGAAGCAAATATCTCCCACCAGGAAAACAAACCAAACGGCATGCACGAGCAGAGTCCTTATAAAATGCGAATCTCTTGGCGGCCCCTGGAGAGTTGAGCTTTACCAGACAACTTCATGCCCGAAAGCTTAGGAGGGCACTGGTGAGCCATGGGGAGATGGCACCATCCTATTGATATTGAAAAGGAGGCTGGGATCTGGAAACTGTTTCCTAATTGAATACAGCACAGCGAGCCAAATATTAAATATACTCTCCTGACATTGACTGGCCTTACTAAAGGAAAATATATAATTGAAATGTCGCAAATGGAAAGTACACCAACTTATGGAATAATGTGAACTCTCTTTTTTTAGGACTACTGAGCCCAAAATGCACAGCGGTTATCAACGCGGGAGTAAGGCCCACCAGGGGGCCTCATTTGCAATAAAAGAGCATCGTAAAGGCAAAAAGGAGTTTGTGCTTCATTTGTGAAAAGCCCAGGAAGAAGAGTTGTTCCGACTCGAAACGCGTCGGCAAATGCAAATTCTTACCGGAAAGTGCAGGAGAATGCTGTTGGTAATCCAGAGGGAAGGCAAGCTGTCGAGTGCCCTCCTAAGCCATCGGAGATATATATATCTCCAAACGATGACCTCCTTCCAAGTCACATAGCGAGGCGCACACTGGAGGATAGTTCATAAAGTTTATTCGCCACTCGACAAAACAACCGACAGACGCGTTTCGGCTGCACGCCTTTGTCAATGTCAAATAATAATAATAATAAATATATATATATATATATATATATATATATATATATTAATATAGTTAGAATAGTTAACGCCAATGTACTATTTTTCTTTTTCTTTTTACACAACTCTTATAATGACCTGAAATAAATATACATATACATATATATACACTCTGCTGTGTGTTAGAAAAACTGTTGCTAAAATGTACTTTGATTTTAACCTTTACGTGTCTAAACAAAAAATACACAGCTGCAGCAGTGCGCATAAGCAATGGACAAGCACAACGAGAACAGGGGCCATGTCACATAATGTGAGCACTGTGGTTGAATCGTTCCATGTCTTTGTAGTAAACACACATGCCAAAACACCCGTTTGGGGCTAGAGAATCCCGATTTCTGAACCCAAAAAAAGGCTTTATTTTACCCGTCTCCCTCATGAAATTGCTTCTGCATCAATAAACGTCAATGAGGAATTAATTCCCATGATTTTTTGTCAAAATCTCCCACTTTTCGAATCTAAAATGTTGGCATGTATGGTAATAATTGAGCTAAGGCGAAGTGGTGGGTGCAACCCCTTTTACCATCATATTAGAAAAGCAGATTTCTGGATGTGGCAACGTGAGACAAGAATGTTTGTCTTTGTGAATATCTGTTGTGTGTCACTTATTGTGGTGGAGATATACTATTGTGTTTTCTGCCGAATTATGGCACTGTGAGGTTTTTGTGGTATATTGCTTTAAGGTGCAACTGTTTTGTGTTTTTCGCTGTTTTGTTATGTCTAGTTGAGTTGTTATGTTGCTTTACGTCTATTAATGTGTTGCAATCAGTTTACTTTAGAGATGTTCACAAATGCTGCTATATTTCGAGCAAAGGGTCTGGCTGACCCAGCGTCCTCCTAATTTAAAATGCCAAGTACTCTGATCTTCACCTGGATAGCCCAAAGTGGCCAACCAAGCTCTTTCTGAAGTCTAGAGCTCACACTTTAGTGGATTCCAAATACATCTCAGCTCATATTTTTTTTTATCTTTGTATTGTTTTCAAATTTCTACATTCACTCACTCCAGCCAATCTGTGCTCTCTGATCTCCCGCTCGTTCTCTCCGTTCCGGCTCACAATTTCTCCTGTTTCAGGACCTCCACATTCCTCTTTTCACATTTGTACTTGCTCCTAATCTATGGAATAACGTACCTATTTCCATTTGATCAGCCACTTCTCTATGGTCTCTAAGAAGCTTTTGAAGGAATATTTTCTGACCTTAGAAGAGTGATGGATATCTTGTTTTACCTATATATACTGCACCCAGTTTTTTCAGTACCACTCAAATCCTCAAAGCTATGCTCTCAATTCTCCTTAAGGCCTATGTCACCTTTAAGCAGTGCTGGCTTATTTATAATGGGCGTTAGAGCTACACCCTACCAATTATGAATGAATAGCTGCAAGAATTAACATTTTTTGACTTGTCTATACATGTCATGGTGGCTTTTGCACCATCCTCAAACACATAAGCAGGCACGTAGTGTTTCAAGGGAGAAAGGGACAGGGGAAGAAGATGAAAGAGGAGGGGCACACCCTGCTGCATACAACAATATACAATATTGCTTTTAGAATGTACAATGAGGAGGTCCGTATTATTGGTGAGCATGGAGAAATAGATCTGACGAGGGCTAACTGGGTTTGACTCACAACTTCTACATAGATCAGCCTGTAAACTTGGCTAAATTACTTTATTTTCCTGCAGCTCGGTTTACTTCTTTACACGAAAATGGGGGTGCCTGGAAGCATTTCAATACTGATTGTATGAAAATAATGCGTATTTCTTTAATATGAAACATGGAAGTTGTGACACACACTTTGTGCAAACACGCCCAAGAGCACTTCTGGTATACCAAATGTAACACTTTTTTTTAGAAAGTTTTATATAGCGCGAACATGACGCATGTGGGTATCAGAGCGCTTTACACATGACAGAGGCAGTGGAAGTAGATATTTATTCTCCGACACAAATAGATGCAAAGATAAGAGATACAAACAATAAGTAAAAACAGTAACTAGAACAATGACAGCAAACAACCATCATGCAAGTAGTGGAGGAGAACAAATGGAGCACGGGGACAGAGATCCTATGATCTAGGGCAAAATTTGCTCACAAGTAAAGATTTCACTTCTTTCTTGAAGGAGACAGTTAAAGGATTAAGTCTGGTTTATGGGGGGAGTGAGTTCCAGATCCTCGGGCCGATCCCAGAAAAGGCTCGGTTGTATGTTTTCTTTTTGGAGAATCTCTGTGGTTTAAGCAGTAGACGTCGTACATCCTAACATTAAAATGTAATGGAAGAGGTAAAATTGATGTTTTATGCACGGGCAGATTAAGTGATTTGCCCAGAATCACCGGATGTTGAGCCGGCCTCGGGACTGACAAATGATTCACTATCGTTGTCTCCTTTTTACAAACACCATCTAGACACGATAATCTCTACCCCAACCTTCCCGGAATTTTACGGCACAACTTCAGACTGACTGACTCCGCCCTTAACCTACATACCTTCCACAGATGCTACACTAACATGTGACTGGCTGCGCAGTGCTGCCAATGTGACTCTTATTGCCACAACAATATGCTGCGATTGACTTTCCACAACATAACAACCTTTTAATTGGCTGGGCAAGCGACAAACTCTTCCCTACCCCTTCACAGGCACAAACAGGACACCAGTGACGTGGCGCCAGTGCTAAATGACTTTTCTGTGCCAATACCAGCCCTTCGAACGTTTGGCATGTTAGAAAATAATAGGAAAAACCTACCAGCACAACCACTTCTAAACGAGGCATACAACGTCACCTTAAATAACATTTATTACAGCCCTTACTCAACATTAACTCTTTTCTGTGCCTCTATAAATTCACTTCCATTCAGTAGATACTTTCTACATTTGTCCATCCGTATAATAGGTGTTTTCTGTCCCAGCCGACTTGCACTATTACAAATATTATACACCCTCTAACTATTTTGGAGCTTTTTTGCACTAATTTTTCAGATTCTAATTACTTTCAAATAAAGCCTTTTCATAGCCATATAGAAAACTAACACACAACTAACAAAACAATGTATTTGTTTTTAACCCCTTGGCCTGGGGGGTGGGGGGTGAGCATGGCGCCGCCATGCTCGTGACAGAACCACGCCGTCATGAGTCATGGGCGAGCTGTGCTCATGACGGCGTGGTTCCGCCACGACCCCGCCCACTCACTAATTCGCCCGCACAGGCGGGGAATCAGTCCCGCGTGGGCGGAGCGGCCGCAGCATGACAGAATCACGCCGTCATGAGCACACGCCGCCCGTGGCTCATGACGGCGTGGTTCCGTCTTGCGCAGGGAAGGGGTTAAAAACCTTACAAAAGCCACTAACCGCATCACAGTACGCACATAATTAATCTCATTACAACATTTTTTGGGGAGTGAAAAGTTACATATACAACCAACATACACACCAACAAAACACACTACACACATATCTCACAAACACACATCATATCACAACTCACCACTACATTCCACACCATGCCACTACCCTTACGTCACTACCCTAAGCACAACTCGCACAAAATCTTTACAGTATTGAACACAGCAGCCACATTGCTCTACAACATACCTTAAAAACATTGCCAATAGCTCTCACTAAACGCTTATAACGTCCCAGAGGCGAGACCTATTGGCTATGCCAGTGCTTGTTTTATTTACGATTACGATACGACACTGATTTAGCAAAACAATTGCTTATTAGGTTAACTCAAAAAGTGGAGTTCCAGGACTTGACACAGTTTCGGGCTGCGTTCCGGTTCATAGGAGCTGTTTTAGGTACATGTCTATTCTGGGAAAAGCCACTGACATTTGAAAATGACCCCGAAAATCATCGATAAACGATAAGTGTAGACACTCGCGTGGCTGCGGTGGAGGCTTTCACATATGTAAAGTCTGTGAAAAGATTCTCAACAACTAGAAAGATAATAAAATACAATGGAAAGTAGAGGCGCAGGGAAGCCTTACAGAGAAGCGTAAGCGCCCAATTGGCTTGTGATTGACTCCAGAAATAATGAGGTGATGCTTTTCCCGCCTTAGAGGAGCACACGTCAGATTATGACTTTTGTCGCTGCTGGTATTTTTCTATTTCCTTCCAATAGCTATTGGTACAATATTATAAACGAGCACCTTTAGTTATATTAACAGTGGAAAAGAAAGTGTCGAACTGCAAAATCTCTCTAGAAAGCCACGATAAAACGCACCTCTCTAAACTAAACCTCACTGACTACACTTGTAACAGTTTCTCCCCGAATACTTTTCCTCTCTTTCAATATGTCCTTTAAAAAATATATGTTACGTGTAATGCTCTAATATGGTACTTTTAAAGCGATCATTTGCCCATATAAATAGGCCCTTCCTATACAAATAAAAAAAATAAAAAATAAAGAAATAAAACAACTTGAAGATGTATTATCTTTGAGTAATAAGGAACATCATCAATTAAATAATGGAAATACTTTTTTTCATTATTTATTATTTCAACACTGCAGGTTTATTGTTAGGTCTAGGGACAGAATTAGAATTAGAATTAGGGATTTTGGTCAAGGTATATGTCTTGGGCGAGGGTTACATTTTGAATTAAGGATACAGATAGGTTTCGAGTTAAGGGGAAGGCTGTAGTTAGGTTTAGGTTATGGAGGCATTAACATTGGTTAATGCCCTCTGCAGAGGGCAGTAAACATTGCAGTTTCTCCAGCAAAAGGCAAGAGCCTATACTCAAAGGAAGGGGAATGGTAGGGAAATTAACATCTATTAACAATCAACAGCATGTGTGCAACAAGGCTCAGAGCACCCACCAACCTAATGTCACCCAACACGAGCAGACACGGAGGGAAACTCTCGGTCTGCTTTAAGACTTTACTGGACACTCTTACCTAACTTATAATGCAGGCACACAGAAGTTCGTGTCAGCATTCTGATTGGCGGAGTCACTCTCAGCATTCCGTATAATTAATTTTAGGGTTTTACTCATGGTTGTACTTATGTTTATGTTTAAGGTCACGGTCGGCATTAGCGTGCTGGTCATTATGAAGGTGAGAGCTTTTAGTGTTGGGGTTCTAGAAAGGGATACTCTATTGTTAGGATTACAGTCAGGGGTGTGGTGTTGTATCGATTTACTTAACTTTGATGCCAAAATATTTCTTTAGGACTGAAAATACAACAAATGGGATCTACATGACAACGTCAACATAAATGTATTTCTTCGTTTTTGCATTTTCTTTGTCACAGATATGTAATGAAGTAAATCAATGTCCTGCACTCAATATATAAACATAGATTCATTTCTTTTAAATATTTTTTATTTATATAGAAGTTAGATTAGCAAACCAGTTTTATGACCTAAATACAAAACATAAAAACAAAGACAAAATAGCAACAGTTTAAAACATTACATACATTTTGCATTTACGCTTTAATTTACATTTAGCAAGCAGATTACCACAAAACGCAGAATATAGGAATATCTATTTATTGATTAACCATATCCAATTCTTCTACGCGGCACTCCCTTTGGGGAAGGTAGCCTAAACAACTTGCAATTCCACACGTCATATAAAACAGACAAGCCAGCATAACATATGTGGGCATTTTGGTGGCACTACACGCTCAGTGACATAGCCAGGTAAAACCGGCCCCCACCCTGGTGGCCCACTGGGGAAACACCCGGTGCCCGCTACGGCCAGTCCGGCCCTGGACTTAGCTTCGGCTCTAATTGGCTGTGATTGACCCAAACTTGAACTGACCCAACCTGAAAGCAATAAATTCCCCTATCAGGTACCAATTAAAAAAAACATATACTTCTGTGTAGGAGCTCAATACGCCAATAGGTAGTAATAGTAAGTATGCAGCTTCAATAAACCCTCAAAATCATTCAGGTAGATTTTACCCACAAACGTTTTTTCATAAGAAAGCTTTTCAAGATCCCTTGATCGGTCACTGTTTTACTATCATGTTCCATGGCAATACTGATTTCTCACACGAGGTTCGTGATTAATTCAACATCAAAGAAGCCAAGATAGTTTGCATTGAACTAAATGGTTCCTTAAAGACCTGCTAGAGCATGGAGTCCCAATTTAAAAAGACATCTTTTCAGTTTTAAATTCATTGCTGTGTATACCTACTTTTAAATGGCGACAGTTCATGCTCACAGAAAATTGTCGCAGCAGGGATATTGTTTCACAGGTTCAGGACTGACTTCCAAACTTTCCCTCAAGCGCCTCTGGCATCCGTCGAAATGATGACACCCACCCCAGACACCAGCTCCCTAGATGGCAACAGGGGAGACCGTACACGTGTAAAAAATCCATATGGGAGCAATAGGATTTTATAATTGGGTGGAGGGTGCAGACGCAATTCTGTTGTATAGATGGCTTACCCGAGGATCCAAGTGCCCATTCCGCGAAAACAGCATTCCCAGGTAGTTGAATTCACAGACCTTCATCAATCTGACACCATTTAAGTACCATTTTCAATTGAGTGGTTTGATGAGAGTTGTTTTAATACCGTTCTTCAAGGATATCATACTTATCTGAGTTTACAGATGTCATTGTACATGTGAATTGTACTGTATCTCAAAATGCAGGTACAGCTGGCAATACTGTCATACAGTCAGACATAGTGTGAGATGTGTGATGCTTATTGTGTCAGTCTATGAACATTCCTGCAACTAGCACATTTCATGGAGTAAAATGATGAATTTCTTACTGTCAAAGAGGGTGAACATAAATGACAATGTGACGTACAACTGTAAATGTCAAAGGCTGTCCACTATGCTTCTTCTATCTGTTCAAGTGGAAGTGTGACCACATTATGGCCTATTTTCAGAGCTTTACGATTGTAATGGAGACCATTGGAACTGCTTAAGTTAAGGTCCTGAGACGAGAAGACGAGAACCTGGAATAAGTTGAATAGTAATTAACTTGAGGACAGTACCATCTCTACTAGGTACTAATGTTATTAGAACACGCTTGGAAGAGTGCATTGCCTATTCCAGGAATCCCATCAGCATGTTGTATCTTCCCGTCTCCTCTCTCTACTGATGCTCTTACTGGTTGACAGCAGGGGCCTCACTTACTGGTAAGGGCAGCTCTCGCTGCAGCAGTCACTCCGAGGTAAGGAGTACTCTGAAATCTCCTCAGATTATTTTGAACCTGGCCCTCTCTGCAGGGTCACCCCCAAATGTTTTGCCTTTACCTTGCTGCTTTTGCTGAATACGTTACTTGCTGGCCTTAGGACTCTGTGCACTTTAGCACTGCCAACCAGTGTTAAAATGCTTGAGCCCTCTCCTTAAAACATGGTAGAATTGGCTTATACCCAATTGGAATATTAAATATACATATAAGTCCCTAGTAAAGTGGTACTAAATGTAACCCGGGCCTGTAAATTAAATACTACTAATTGGCCTCCAGCACTGATTTTGCACCCACTTAAGTAGCCTCTTTAAACAGGTCTCAGGCCTGCCATTGTAGACTATGTGTGCAGTTTTTTCAAACTACCATTTCGACCTGGTGAAATAAACCTTTTCTCAGGCCCAAACCGTTCTTTTTAATACATATAAGACACCCCTAAGGCAGACCCTGGACAGCCCTGGGGCAGGGTGCAGTGTATTTAAAAAATATGGACACATACCTTTAAGTCTTACACGTCCCGGTAGAGAAATACTCTTAATTTCGTTTTTCACTACTGCAATGCCTACCTTTCCCATAGAATAACATTGGAATTACCTTATTACATTTATTAAGATGTAATTTCCAAATGGGAACAGGTAACCAGTTCATGTTGGATGTCTTTGGAATTGTAATGAAAAATCCTAAGTATGGTAACGTCGGATATTAAATTACAATTTAGAAAATGCCACTTTTTCGAAAGTTGGCATTTTCCTGCCTTAGCCATTTAGTGCCTGCAGCCTGTCCCTTGGTCACATGACTGGGTGTAGCTGACAGTTGGGCTTTGTGTAGTCCTTCTAGACAGCCACACACAATAGAGAGCTTTGATGTGCCTGGATGGGCCATCACTGGCAGTATGGGAGAGCAGAGCTGGGCCCAGCCCTACTTATACTTGAATAAGCTGTGTCCTGCCTCCACACAAAGGGCTGCCTACCCCTTGTAATTAGTCTGGAGCCAGGACAAGGCAGGCAGGATGCCTGGGAACTTTAAATGGAATTCTAGAAGCTTCTAGCCCCTTCAAGAGGTAGGGCACCAAGTATAAATATTGAACCTCAGCCACCACCTCTTCAGTACACTTCTGGACCTGTGGATACTCTGCCAGGAATAAGGACTGCTGCGCTGCTGAAAGGACTGTCACTCTGCTGGACTGCTGCTCTGAAGGACTGCTGCCCTGCTATGCAGACCTGCTGCCTGCTGCCATATTGCCTAGGTCAGAAAGACTGGGCCTGCATCTCTTGAACCCACAACCCCAGAGTTACTCCAAGGGCTAGTAGGCTGGCCTCCTGATCTGAAGCCTCAAGGACACAACAGGCTTCCAACAACCCTGCACCTGGACTCTGCCATCTGTGAGTCTGCCAAGTGGCGCCACCTCAGTCCTGGACCTTTGGAAGTGGGCCTACGGGCTCAGCCAGCCTCTGTGGATCCAGCAGACCTGAAGCATCTCCTCTGCTGTGCCCCTCAACCAGTAACCCAATTTCTTATAGATTACATCTGACTGCTTGTAATGCTGGGATTAATTATCAGATAGTGCCTGCATTCTAAGCATCCTTATTGGTTAAAGAGGTTCAAACCATCTTTAGCCTGTTGTAATATTATTAAATGCACTCCAAGTTCACAGAAGGTCCTACTAATGAACACTGCAAATTTTGACACTAAAAATGCAGTCCGGCAACAGTTTTTCATCTTAGAAATGCAACATCACCTACCTTGGATGGTTGGAATTTGTCCCACCATAATCTAATGATGTGAGTTTTAGACATGATTCTCTTCCAATGTATAATACACTTGAATTTACAGTGATGTTTAAGAAGCCCATTATTGTGCCATAAGGTCTGTTTACTGTTCTTTCAATGCAGTAAAGAGAAATACAGTTTAGATTTACTACAGTTTAATCTTAGCCCTGAGTGCTTTGTAAATTCTTTTATTGTCCGAGTTATGTAAAATAGCAGACACTGTAGATAGACTACATGGAACCAAACAATGTCATACAGTGTCCCAATGGAATACAATGGTGATAAATATGAATATTCTGTTTCATGTGTTTCTTTCTCATTTCACATTCACTCTATTGTGCAATCAAACTGACAAATGGTTAGTCTTTAAAGGGAGAATACCTCTAATTCATCTCTGAGCCCTGTTCTAGGAATAGGACACTACATTTGAAACAATTGCAACATTCATTTTTCAAGCATTCTCATGAGGTAATCCTATTGTACTGAAAAAAAGGAAAAAGAAAATCTGCATTGATAGCGGTTAATGGTCTTCGTAATTCTGCATGTGCAGACCAGAACACCATGATATTGTTAGAAACATGTACTAGGGTTAAGTTTTGTTTTACTACTTGTGTTGATAGTATAATTAGCTTCCATAAATGGCTTAAATTATTAAAGATAGAAGAGAACAAATCAGCAATATGCAAGAAAAATAATAGTCACCTGAACTATAGTTAATTGATTGCATGCTGCTTTAATACCTTTTGTCTGAAGATATTATTCATAACTATATAGCACTTGTGGTCACTTTAGTCAGCACACTTAGCACTTCCTCTGTAATTTAAAGTCAAGTGGTATTACTGCATCACAGCATGGGAAAGCCAAACCCGAAAGGAAAAGGAAGATGGCGGATTGACTCCGCTGCAGAGAGCACAAACCTGGAAAAGCTCCCGTAACATCATGCTGCTTCACTGGCAAACGTTTTCAGGGGATTGAATGTATCCATAGAAAAGAGCGAAGAGGAGAAGCTTCGATTTAGACAATTTCCCTGGCTTTTAAAACTCGATGTACCGACCGCATGCGAGGATCTCCCGACACTCAGGATTGCACGGTGGCTCATCGGACCAAGCTGTTCTACTGGCCAAGTCTAATTTCAACTTGGGGCATGGCGCAGCAGAGAGGTATTGCGCAGAGAGGAGGACGCAGCAGACATGCTTCTATGGCTACGGCAGCAACAGCTTTAGCAACTGCAGCGGTTGCAGTAATCGAGGAGAATCTGGCAGCCGGGGGGGGAGGTACGCGGACGACAGCCGGCAGCAGTAAAAGGATCTGGCTCCCAGATCGGGAAACCAATCTTGAAGCTGCTGCAGTCAAGAAAAGCAGCTGACCTCTTGCATACTTGCGGGTCGACAGACCCTTAATTTGAATCGGCAATGACTGACACTCTTAGTGCAGTCCGGCCAGGACTCGAAGAGGCGGCTGTTAGAGATGAGCTTCTTTCAGTGTCAGGACACTCTGGATCTCTGGCTCCTGTCGATGCTGTGAATGGGCTACAACAGGATAAAACTGCATCAGAAACTGAACTGCAACATGGTAACAGAGCAGCTCAGAGCATGCAGAACATGTTGTATGGCTTGGCTGAGGCTAGGAACATTAATGTTTGTGGTATAGATACACAGCCCTTGTTGCATGAGTTGTTATCAGTATCTGAACAGCAAATGGAACTATCCATTATAATTCAGCAGGGGGCATCAAAAGGGTCAGGAGGTAGGGTACTGCAAAATAAATAGCTGTATCTCAGGGGAATCCTCCCCAACAGGTTCACTCTGCATCTACGGCTCAGAGCTTGCGGGAAAAGAGCCTACTACCAGTGAAGGCAAAACCATTGATCGACCAACTGAGCAGCTAGTAGACCAGGATATTGTGAAGATTCAGGATGCTATCAATGAACCAGCAATATCTGCCCCACTATCGTATGCAGTCAGAACCCTCCCAGAGCCTCTAACAAGCTCAGAGGATGCACAAACTGAGATGGCCCCTTCCCCAGGAAAGAAGAAAAAGTAAAGCCAAAGCTGCGAAAGGTATGAAAAAGCTTACTATCAGGAAAGCCAACGTTATAACTGTGCTACTTCTGCATATCTCACGGGGGGTCCAATGGAAGTCCACTACGTGAATGGGTCACGTCTAAGGGAGAAGTTAAGGCCATAATATCTCAGCTATTGAACTCCGGCCCTGTGGGTGGGTCCTGTTTACAAATATATAGGAGGAGAACCCTTCCGGCCTGGCCTTAAAAGCCACAGTCAATACATGACCTGTCGGATAGCCTAACGAAAGGCTCTGACGTATCAGGAAGCAGTCTCTTAGTTCCCCCCACCAGTGACAACTGAAACTACTACTCCTATGCCAAAACTAAATGATGCCTCTGTTATAAAGGAAACTTCATTGCCTTTAATTTTCCAGACCCTGTATGCCCAAAGAGCAGAGGCTCAGGAACATTACGCACAAGTCAGAGCGGATAATCTTTCAATACAACAACCACTATCGAAAGTGACTGGCAAAGTGGCTTCACTCACATGTGATATGGAAGATTTGCAGCAGCATGTGGCAGACACTGAGGAGGCTTCTGCAACCACGGCCAAAACAATTAAACCGCAGGACATCCAGCTAACATTCTTACAGGGGAAAGTTGAAGATTTGGAGAATCAGTAGCATAGGAACAATCTAAGGCCTTTCGGGATACCCGAAGGGAAAGAAGGATCTCACCCCGAGCATTTACTGTACAGCTATTCCAAAAGGCATTTCCAGAACTATCGGACTGGGACTGGGACTCCCAAATTCAGTGGGCCCACCGACTTCTAGTCTTCTTAAGCCAAGCAACCAGGGTAAAGCCACAACATCCCTGTCCAATCCTCATCTTCATTGGCAACTTCCTCTTGCAACCAGCCATTTCCATTAAGGCCCGTCCTACGTCTCCCTTTGTGGCTAAATCTGTTTAATTTTTTGTGAGGTCGGACTTATGTAAAAACTCTATGAACAGGCGCTGGAAGATGCGTCAGCTGATTGATCCTTTAAAGGCAGTGGGGGCACAGGTGTTTTTGCAGGAGTCAACAGGTTTAAAGGTCATCAAAGATGGCCGCTCTCAGATCTTTCATACCAACTTTGAGGCTAAGATGGCTCTCAGTCAATGGAAACATCAGGCAACCAAATAGCTGAAGATGAGGGAGTGGTAATCTAACTTTGTCCTGATCTTATAATAGCAGTCGGCTTGGGCCGTTGTATAACTATCTGTTTCTTTTCAGGCTACTCTAGGGGTCAGTGGGACAAATATGTGTTCAGTGTAACTCTCCTCTACTCTTCTGTTCATTCTCTTCTAATCATTTATCTTTTTTTCTTGATTTTTTGTATGTGATGTATATTTGGTGTTGCGGGGTGCCCATGGTGGAGTGCTACCTGATTGCTGCCATTCCATTGACAGCTTGGGGGTGGATGATTCCTTTTTCAGGATACAGCGAGGGAGGGTTAGGGGATGGGGGTGTTTGTTACTGTACACAGGAAGCAAGTCTTCCAGTCTTTCTTTATTTTGTTGGTGCTTTTAGAGTGGGGGATGAGGGGGAACAAGGTGGAGAAAGTGGTGCTTCAGGGGGGAGGGGGAGAAGGGGAAAAAAGTCAAAGGGGTCAAAAGCAATGAGAAACTTGATTCATAACATAATTGGAACAATGGCTATAAGCATATGTATAAACTTATCGTCCCTTTCTTTTAAGAACTTAGAGCAAAGAGAGGAGAAGGGACATACACTGACTATTTTAGTGGACATAAAGGTATCCTGCAATGGGACAAATTAGATGTATATGTTGGAACGTTTCTGGCTTAAATGCAGCTAGTAAAAGCCAATTAGTTAGGGAGGAACTTAAAATGTATAGGCCCCATATAGTATCTCTTACTGAGACTCATCTGGCATATAAAGATAGGGATATGCGTAAACAACTTGGGTACAATATTATCGTTTGTACATCTCAGACTGTCTCGATTAGGGGGGTAGCCATTTCGGTGGATAAATCATTGGAATACAACCTTCTTAGAACTTCTGCTGACCAGCGGGGGAGATGGGCGATTGCGCAGGTCATAATCAATGGCACAAAGTATGTGTTTTGTACCATATATGTGCCTAATGTTGATGAACCTGATGTTATTGATGCACTCATTTTAGAACTTTTGGATTGGCAGGGGGAGCTTTTAGTCATGAGGGATTTTAACTGCACTATCGATTATGCCATTGATTCTAATAACCAGTGAGCTACTCTAAGAATGGTGTAAGTAAGGGACGTATGGCGGACACCATATCCAACTGTGCCAGGATATACATACTACTATGTTCCACATAAGCAGTACTCTAGGATTGATATGGTCTTTGCTAACAATAATATATTGCTATCTGCGGATATGGAAGTTTGTCCTAGGGTAACTTCGGACCATAATCCTATCTTGCTCTGTTTTCAATCACATGCAGTAGGCAAACAGAGGTGGCCATTTTCGTGTCCTCTGTCCTTATTGGCAGACATGGAATCTGTTACATCAGTTCAAAAAACCTAGCAGAATTCTTGCTGAATAATGTTGGTACTGCTTCCCCTTTCACGGTTTGGGACACAATGAAGGCTTTTATAAAGAGTATCACCCAGCAGTATATCCTCCAGCAAAATTGAAACAAAGAAAGCACTACAAGAGCTGCCTGTCAGGCAACCACACAGCTAGAATTCCTCCATGTTGAAGCAATTACACAAGGGGGCCATGAGCACCAACAACTATATTTTTCTCTGATCGAGAAGCGCTCATCCCTGGGTAGGGTGTTAAAAGAGAGGATGGCTGCTAGTTATAATCAGCACCGTTCCCTCCAGTATGAAGATGGGGAACAGGTAGGGAGAATGTTGGCTCATCAGCTTGCGGACAAGAAAGCCAAGAGTCAAATAAAGGCCATCAAAGGGGAGGACGGATCACTACATACACACCCACAGCTAAAAAGTTGAACAGTTTGCTCAATTCTATCAATAACTCTATGGCCAATCCGATGTACTCGATGAAGAAATGTTTGCTGAGTATTTAAAGGGATGTGACCTTCTAAGGTTGGATGAAGAACGGGCAATGGCTCTTCATCAAGAAATCACGCACAGAGAAATTATGGAGGCTGTAGCAGTGTGCCTTCTGGCAAAGCAGCTGGAGACGATGCAATACCAATCGAGTTTTATAAAGTTTTTAGAGACAGCATCATGTCATTACTGAGCAAAGTCTTACAATATACAGGGGTTAGTGGGGAGTTGCTTAGCTCATGGGATATGACACTCATTGTCTTTTTTTTTGAAGAAGGGCAAACCACCAGATGAGTACGGCTCCTAGCGCCCTACACCCCTTATAAATGCGGATGCAAAGATTTTCGCTAAAGTCCTGGCATCTCGTCTTGCGCCTTTGATGCCAGTACTCATTTCGAGCCAGAAACACGCTTTATCTCGTGCAGGGACACTACGGCCCTTGTAAACCCTGCAATAGTAGCCTTTGATGTTTCAAGGAAGTTGGGACTTAATATAGGGATGGTATTGCTTGACGCTGAGAAAGCATTCAACCAAGTTGTCTGGGATTGTCTTTGGGCTACAGTCTCCGCCTATGGGCTGAGTGGTTGACATTGCAAATGGTTACATGCTTTATATAATAATCCAAGGGCTAAGTTGGTCTACGCACAATCACAGTCCACTCCCTTTCTGATACATCGGGGCACCAGTCGGGTGTCCACTTTCTCCACTACTATTTGCATTATACATTGAGCCATTCATACGGTTGCTGCAGTCAAATATGCATATATTGCCGGTACGATCGGGATTATGTGAACTAAAAGTTACTGCCTATGCAGACAATATAGCAGTTTTTTCTTCGGACCCGGCAACTGCAGCTGATCTTATTAAACTCAAAGCTAATAAATTTGGTAGCTTCTCTGGATATAAGCTGAATTTCAGTAAGACACACATTCTTCATAATTTTCACTCTACTAGGCCGATCTTTGAGGCTTGTTCAACAGCCACTTATTTCGGGGTTCAGATCTCCCCGCAGGTTGAACAGGTATTTAGATTAAACTATGAGCCCCTTCTGCAGTCAGTCATTAAAAGCTTTAAAAACTGGCATAAACTACCCATTAGTATAATAGGAAGGTTCAACATCATTAAAATGAACATGCTATCAAAATTTCTATATCTGTTCTGCGCAATACCATTACGTGTTCCAAACTCCTTTTTTTAAAAACTAGAAGGTGCGATTGGTAGCTTTATCTGGGAGTATAGGCAACCACGCCGGGCAATACGATATGTCAAACTCCCCTATAAAAAGGTGGGGGCTTCAGCTGCCTGATTTTAAACTATATTACTGGGCCGCATTCGCTGGCTGCCTGCGTAGCTTTCTGTCTATGGGTAATCAAGATTTCTGTTACTATTTTGCGCTTGGACCAGACAGCTGAATGTTCCTATACAGAATTAATGACCCCAACTACTTCAAAAGAGTCCGATTTAAGACCATTAGGGATATTGTTTACATATGGTGGGAATTGTAATCTAAGTACTCCCTACGTTTAATTCACACAAGTCTCCCTCTGTGGGGAAATCCAAGGATCCCGGAATTCTTCCATGACACAATTGGCAGGATATTGGCTAACTACGGGGTTGATAGGCTCGGACATCTATATGATGTAAACGGATTCCGAACATTTGAAAACTTACAAATGTCTTTTGATCTCCCCCATCGGTTATTCTTTAAACACCTGCAGGCCAGGGATTATGTTTTGAGGCAGCATGGGATAAAGACACCTGAGAGCTCTGACTTATTGGTATGCCTGCATGGTGCACCTCAGAAGTCACTAATAAGTGTTATGTATTTGAACTTTTGCCAACATAGGACAGATGACAGTTCGGAACTGGCTCTAAAATGGAGTAATTTTCTTATGGGGGACATTACCAATTTTTTTATTGTCCTATTGCCCTATTGTTTCTTTTTCTGTATATATTTTAATAATTTATATGGGAGGTACTTGTAAAATGTTGCAATTCTGATTTGTACTACTAATTAATCGAATTTATATATTATTTTTATTGTTTCTCTTAATGATTACTCCCTTTAACAAAATAAAAAAAATTACAAATAAAAAAAAAAGGGAAAGCTATACCCATTAGCACAAGAAAGGAACTGCTTTAAAAGTGAAGAAAACATTGAATCATCGTTTCTTCATCGTATTGTCCATTTACGGTTGGAAACACATGCTGGGTGTAGTGATAATACAGATCTGTGGTATTGCCGCAAATTTTCCTGCCATTTCTAAATAAGGGCTGGTATGAGAATTTGGACCACATGATACATAATTGCAATCATTCATTTCCTTTTAATATCATTCTCTATACTCATGAGCCCAATTCACAAAGCCATTTTTGGCCATTAATGGCTCCATTTACACCTCATAGGAATTTACTGAAGAATTCCTGATGGCAAAATTATGTTACTGCTGTGGATTTCTCCTAAACAATTAGGCATAGATCTGCAGTGGTAAACCCCATAAAAGGATGGGTGTAGGCAAATCAAGGTGTTGAAAATTTGAGAATGCCCACAAATGTGTGAGCTTGTGGGCAATCAAACTCCAATCTGACCTGCTACCACGCTATAAATTGTTAATTTACTTCAGCAAAGGCTTTGCTGAGCTGCATTGCACTGATTCGGCCACCTAAAGGTGGAATAAATGAAGAGCATTCAATACAACACCTGAGTGCCACCACCTGTATATGACAGGACACAGACTACCGGACATTACTAAATAAACAAAGTTAGATTGATCCTATGGTTATGAAAATAAACCTAGAACCCCCAGAAATTCGCTAGTTACACTCAGGTAAAATAACCATGACTAGAACCCCTGCCATGCACTGCTTATGACCTTACATATGAGATCACTCAGCCAATTTAAATGACATCATTAATGTCATCACTCATGACCTCATCTATGGTACTGCTGTTAAAAGTAGACTGGGAACTGTAAAAGACAAAAAAACAGGGAAAAAATTAGCCAAATCCCGTTTGCAGCCAGGGTTTACTGTTTTCAGAGGAATCGGCACACTGCCTGGCCTACGGGAAGGCCCTGTGGTTAACCCCCAATGTAAATGGTTGAAGGCTTTATGCAGTGGGAGATGGGCGCCCGCAAAGAGTTGGGTGCAGTACCCGGCCATAGTCTAGGCTGTGTGGCTAACCCCCACTGACCCTCATTGTGCAGGGTTGAAGGCTGTGTGCAACAGCACCGTGGTGATTAATCACCCATGGAGATCATGGCCTGGCTATAGTACAGGCCCTGTTGCCAAACTAGGCTGCACAAGGCCAAAGGGGATTAGTCACCTGCAGAGGGTAGTGCTGCAGGTGCAGCTCACAGAGTCCAGCCTTCAGGGACAAGCCCAAAGGGAGAAGCGATGTACCCCAGACACTGGTGGTGAACATCCACTGCCCATCGCATTCAAATGCGTGTAGAGTGTATTGGCCAAAGGGCATGGCTTATGGCTATATTCTATCTACATCCAATACACTGTGGGTGGCCAATGGCCGTTATGATTTTTTTTTTAAAGTAAACTTATTTGGCATTTTATTGGCTTATTTAATTTAACCTTTTAAAAAAATTTATTTTACTATTTAACTTAATATTTTTCAGCTCCTACATGGGTACTTTTTTTTTGCTGTAAACCTTTTCTTAAACCAAATGCTTAACTTTTTTCTAAACTTTTTCCTGGCACAATATAGAGAGAGAACAGTAGGTTTCTACAACAGAATCCTGAGCTACACCATACAAGAAGAAGGATGAGGAAGATAAGGATAATTTCCTGGAGATGTAAAAGGTTTGAAAAATTAAGATAGGACTGAAATAAAACCAAGGCATCACTTGGTAGACCCTACAAGGAAACAGTAGAAAGTAAGGTAAGGTGGCTCACCACATAGATAAGATAAAAATACCCAAAGGTTTGAGATGACAAGCTTGGTGATGAAAGAAAGACAGAAAGAGAGGCAATGCTACAGTTGAATGAACTGGACAGAAATCAGACTATTGCACAGAGGGTATTATGTGAGCTAGAAATACCCAGATGAACATTAAGTAATATACAGCACATGTCGGATACTACTCCTTAAAGCTGTAGGGGAAGGGGGTATACTGGATCGCTTTCTCCAGATTATATATTTCTGACGGAACGGATACAGAGACATAAGCAGAAATCCAAACAGATTTGACTGACATGTGAACGCATGCTGTACTTTGGCAATGCAACCTGGTTAAAACATTTTACACATCAGAGTCCAATTATGCTGTACGGTGAGAATATTTCGAAGGCATACATAAGATGCAAAAGAGACATTTTATATCCACCATTAATGCATGAAAAATTTAATTATGACATCTATAACTGCGTAGCTGCCCAATAGTTGATGCTATGTTATAGTAAAGGACTCTACTATATAATTATCTAAATACACTTGATGGGTAATAAAACAAACAAACTGAAAATACCTCCATTTCACGTTAGCAGGGTTTCTGCATTTTCTACTTACGTTTACCCTCTTCCCAATGCTGGTGGGAATGGTGAGCACAAAACCTGACCTAACACATTTCACACTTAACTCTAAATAATTACTAGTAATAAAACAGCAGGAAACACAACTTTTGCACATTTGACGACTATTGTCAATCTCTAGGTGAGGTCTAGCAAAATATTTCTCTACACTCTTTAGTAATCCATTTTGTGTCTCATAAATGATCATAATTTCCAGAGTTATATACTGCAAGGGCAGCTGTATGTGACAGATATGCTTAAAACATGGTTCATACTAGTATTTGGGCTGCTACTGAACAAATCCGGCAAACTTGTGCACAAGGACGAGGTAATTCACAAATGCACTTTAACACTTATGCTCAATTATGAGTCATGAGTGAACATGTGTGGAGGTTGCAGGCTGCCAGAATTACTTTTCCAACCGGTATCTCCGTTTAGGTTTAGACCCCTATTTAGGGGCGGCTTCTCCGCTAAGGCGGAGGAGCGTCACCCCACTGCTCTCAGAGCAGTGGAAAAGGGAAAAACAAAATGACAGTAACACCGTTATTATCATTTTATTTTTCACAGCTACGGGGCTGGGTTAGGGCGGGACGGGGCTGGCGTCACACGGGGAGGAGTGGTTCATGCACTTAAGTGCGCATGATGGTTTGGCTGGTCGTCTTGGGCCAGGCCAAACAGTCATGTGCACTTTGCATATTCTCCACTGGGCTGTAATACACAGCCTGGGTGGAGAACATACACAGACTATCTGTCCGCGTCGGCGCTCAGACCAATCACAATGCTGCTAACAGCAGCGTTGTGATTAGCTTAGGGGAGCCTGTGTGCTTCATGCTTCTTCCAAACTCGGAGTCAGGAAGAGAAGCAGAGAGATGACGAGGAGGGACGGCAGAAGAGGTAAGTGTTTTTTTTGTTGTATATTTTGTATTTCTCAGCCCACCACCCCTGTTCCCTACCAGCCACCACTGCTCCTACTGCAAGCTAATCCCCAAGGAATAGTGAATATCTGTGCGGACCCAGATTTGCTGGACGTAAAAGAGCACGAGTTTCCAATTCCATGGCGTTTAATGCTCATAATTACACCTGCTCAAAGCAGAGAGGGAGTCGGGTTGGGAGAATAGGGCAGGGAATGGGATGGTTCGTTCTGGTAAGGAGACGCAGAATGCTCCCCTTTTGCCAGAGAAAAAAAAGGTCAGGGTGGAGCAGGGGTACAAAGGCTTGACTGGTGCTGCAGCCAAAACTTTATTTTACCGGCCAGGATTAAAGGCTAGAAAAGGAGGGTGGGTATACCAGGCCGCTCATGTTCAGTTGGGGTGGTATCCCACCCAAGGATACCGCTATGCAGGACTCGTCATCGGGCCCTCATTTAGAAGAGGCGATGGGGTGCATGTCTCACAATTTGGGGGATTTAAAATCTGCAGCAGACAACATTGCATCTTGTTTATGAAACTATTTTTCTGCGCTAAAATTTACCGGGCAAAGTCGATTTCCTCTTTCTTTGAGTTGTAACTGGACGTATATATAACCATTCGGGTGAAGGCAAACAAAGCAACTACATTGACTCAATCTCATTTTGTCATTTTCATGTTGTCAGGGGGCTGTGCTAGCTTGTATTGGTGGGAGAAAAGATAACAGCAGGTTACCCAAGTGGCTGAGCGAGACAATAACAGCACACTGAGATGCAAGGCCACTCCACACAGGCTGTCAACAGTTAATTAAAGAGTTAGGGTAAACATGGCAGAAGACCCAGAACAAACACTGATAAGCTGACGGGGCTGACCCAAGGATTTACTCCCTTCCGAGCTGCTAACGTGACTTACTTGACTTGGACGCCTTTGTCGGAGAAACACAAAAGATGTTTCATACAAGTGCTAGGAGAGAATATGCCTTAATCTAGATGGGAAAGGGCGACAGCTGGGCCAGCTCCCTAGAATCCAGCCATAAAAGGAAGGCAGACTTCAGACCTTCCAAGTTATAACAACAAAAATCAAAGACTTTCTTTTGCTTCCCTCTGAACAGTGTCAGAACTGGAACTGTTAAACAGGAAGAGTGACAAGTAGATGACTCTGCACCATTGCCTCGAGAGGCACGTGTGTGATGCCAAGCAAGTTCACATTTTGTAGGTAACACCGGGCTCATGGGCTAGTTTTATACCAAATTTATTTCCTATAATAGGCAATGGGTGCTTAGTGTTTACTGGACGGAGCTTGTTGACCCAAGCCATTAAGTAAGACACTCCAAGAGACCCTGCTTAAAGAAGAGGGGTGAGGGCAAGGTGATGTCACACACACTTATAAGACAGGCAATACTGGTCACACTAAGGGACAGATTTCCTACTCCTACACGCAATGCAGTGCAGCAACCGTATTTGTGTGCAGCGATGCGCGAGGAGGAAAACAGAGCTCAGAGACATACATACTAAGATTGGCCTGTGTGCTGTTTTCCACTCCACTGGTGCTCTACTAAGGCTGCCTTGTGTGAAGCACAGCCCAGCATAGGTCAGAGTGACCCGTCTAGCATAGGATCTGTACTGGAAGCATACCTTTCCTGTACAAGTGCCTCTGTCTAAACAAACTTCAAAAGAATCCCACACATTTGATGTATTCTGTGCACTTCAGCACACATGCAATGTGTGGGTTTTTGAAAAATGAAAACATCTCTACTTGTTAACTTCTGCTTAAAGGAGGCATAGGTTTTTCACACAAAGCCTGGTCTGGCTCTCCTAGTAGATCCGACATTGCATCAAAACCTAAGGGTGTTTCCATTATTCTGCCCAAGTAACACCTACGTAATGCATCCTTGGATGTAAAAGTAACAAAAAGCAGCACAAAGGGACATTTGTGCTAAAAAACAGCACGTTTTAGCACGAAATACTTTTTACGCTGGAAAGTAAATACAGTGCTTTGCACTGCTTGGTAGACTTTGCAGTGGCGCAAAGCTTTAGTAAATCTGGCCCTAAGAGTACAACAAGTTCCTGAACTGTCTGTTGAAGCTCTCCTTACAAAGACAATGCTAGACTGCTGTAAGAGCTATATATAATACACATAATATCAAACTGTGGTTCATGGATCCACTAAGTTTGCCTGTAATAGTACACCTTAGAAATCCTAAAGTGCTATTAATATGTGTACATATATGCAACATTGAGATTGAGCAGATGTCACAATGCTCAGTGAAGTTGTGAAAAAATACAAAATAATCACATATATAATAATCTGATAATCTGCATTGCAAAATAAATCTGCTCAGCAAGCAATTAAAGGTTTGCCCTTTGCTTGAGTGTATTGTAATGCTATGCACTTTCAGTCTGTAACTGTTGACGTTTTGACCCTTTGAAAGCCGAAGTACATGGTGTGGTCATCAAGCTGCCAATGGAATCGAATACCCCAGGTAATATTGGTATTAAAGAAACACAAGAAGGACGGTGAGGGATGAAATCCAACTATCCATGTAAATCTTTCAATTCAGATAAGCGGATGCCACCATAAGCAAACGGTATGCAAGAGGACCAACTATGAACTCATAAAAACACATCAAGAACACTGCTGAGCTAAATAAAAGACACTAGCTATGATAGGATAGCAGCAAGTTAAAATCAACAGGTACTTGGCAGCAGTTTAGTAGGCAGGTGAATTTTCATGGACAGCTGGATTTCAACCTGCTGCGAATTCCTCACTCAAAATCAAACTTTTTACTACAAACATTAACTGTGGTATTTTATTCCATTGGGTTCTTGATGGCGCCGCTTTGTAGTTACATTTCACTGGATACTTTTTCAGATTTACACCAGAAGTGCATTAGTTCTGATGACAACCAATGACTTTGGCCTTAAGAAGTCGAAACATCGACATTTATGGGTTGAAACTGCATAAAGTTATAATAGACATATGATATGGGGAAACCATAAACTACTTGTTGGACAAAATACATTTTGGGGTGAGACAATTACATGTTGATTATTTTGTATTTTTTCACAACTTCCCTGAGCACTGTGCCATCTGGACTTTCTGAATGCTGCATGTTTGTTGCTTAAGATAACATGTAAATACACGATTGGATGATATACAGCAACAACTGGACTCCCTCTCGCTACATATATTAGCACATTTCAATTAAATTGCTACTGGTAATTGCACTTAAACGTTATTAATGCACTATATTTAGTGAATTCCAGAAACCACTGTTTCTGATTATCTGTGCTACCCAGGTTCTCATCGAATATAAGGCTATGTTGTAGGAAGCTGGGTTTCAGTTGCAGTAACCCCCCCACTTTTTGCCAGACTACTAATGCACTTTGACTTGATGTGCCCTGGGTCCCTGCCAATCAGGTTCCCAGGGCCTGTGTTCTTTACCAAAAACTGTACCTTGTACCCTCAATTGGCACTCTCTGGCCACAGGTCAGCCCCTGGAAACTGGTACCACAGGTACCCAGGTCACTGTGACTAGGGAAGGCCTCTAAGGGCTGCAGCACTTATTGTGCCACCCTTAGAGGCCCTGTACCTTTACACTCACACACTGCCTTTGCAGGCTGTGTGTTTTGGTGCAGAACAAAGAGAAGAGTTGACATGGCACACATCCCTGTGTGCCATGCCTACAACCCACTGCCCTGGCATAGATCAGCCACCCCTCTAGCTGGGTGCATTATACCAGTGGTGAGGGTACAGGTGCATGAGCCCTGTACCCCTACAGTGTCTAAGTCAATTCTTAGACATTGTAAGTGCAGTACTGCCATTAAGAGTATATGGTGCTGGGAGTTTGTCATTACGAACTCCACAGTACCATAATGGCTTTACTGAAAACTGAGAAGTTTGGTATCAAACTTCTCAGCACATTAAACCCACACTGATGCCAGTGTGGGATTTAATGAAAAATACACTCAGAGGGTATCTTAGAGATGCCCCCTGAAAAACGACCAGCCTCTGGTGGGTTCCCTGACTGGTACACACCAGCCTGCCACCACAAGACATGTTTCTGGACCCCTGGGGTGTGAGCCTTTGCTCTCTGAGCCCAGAAACGAAGCCTTTCCTGGGCGGAGGTGTTCACACTTCCCCCAGGACAGGAATAGCCATCTGTGGCAGGGGAGCTTCAACGGCCTTGCGCCTTTGTAATGCGGCCCCCAGCCTCTCCTGCTATCAGGAGCAGGCCCCCTTCCTGTCTCCCCTCCTTTTTGGCGGGAAGACAGGTGGGGAAAATTAGCACAGCCCAGAAGGTGTGCCCACCTCTGCCAACCCCACCCCTCAGGTGGGGGAGGCGAGGTGAAGCCCACTCTTCAGTGCCCGCCATCTTGCAGATGGCAGGCAATCTCCAATCAGGACTAGGGATTGTGCCCACTCCCCCGCATGGGGTGAGCACACAAAGGGTGTAGTCACCCTAAGGTCAGTAGCCCATAGGCTACTAACATCGAGACCTCTAAAACGCCCCCTAAATACAGTATTTAGGAGGCAGCCCTGAACCAAGAAGGTGGATTCCTGCAACCTACGAAGAAGAAGGACAAAAGAAGACGCCCAGTAGAGGAGACTGCAGAGAACAACTGACTTGGCCCCAGCCCTACCGGCCCGTCTGCAGTTTACAGAGATCCTACACCAGATGTCGCCCTGTCCTGCAGTCAGCGACCTCCAGAACCCTGGGAGGACTGACTGATTTCAACAAAGACCGGATCTCCTGCGAACAGCAGCTCTGTTCAAAAGAGAAAGCCAAGAAAGACTCTGAGCCTGCTGAGGACAAAGAAATCCGACGCCTGGAACCACAACTGCACCCGACGCCTACCGCCCGAGTTTGAGTGGCCAACCGGTCCCAGCAGGGTCCCCCAGAACTCCAGAGTCCGAGTCCACCATGGGTTGACCCTTCCAGGACTCCCCGACGTCACCTGCAGCCTTTGCACAGATGCCCACCCAACCGAGAGTGGCCCAGTAAGGTGAAATCGGACCTCAAAAGACAACCCTGTGCCCTGGAGAAAAGAACCTGGGCACCTACATCCCCGAGCCCTCCACCTAACCTGCCCAGCTGTTGGTTCCTCCCGATAGTCTTCCTGGACCGAGCCTGCAGCTAAAAACCAAAACTGAAAATCCCCATTGAAAACAACAGGGCACCCAACGCCAAAACAGCACCCTGCACCCAGCCGCCCCTGCGCCGCTGCGGGTGCACTTTGTGTGCTAAACCAGATCCCCCCTTTGCCCTGAGCCTAACACCAGGAGCTTGGCTCCCACAACCTTGTGGCCTGCTCGTCAGCAGCCACCAACCGGAGGCTCCCTATCCCCCATTGGATAACATTGGGCCTCAGCACTCTGCACCCGGCCGCCCTAGTGCCGCTGAGGGTGTAACAAGAGTGCATCCATGACCCTGGGGGACACCTGAGTCTACCCCCAGAATACCAACTCCCACAACCGAATACTTACCTTTGAACCGATAACCCTATTTTCCTCCATAGGATAACATTGACTGTTTTTCTGTGAAAGGTTTCTAAGTGTGGAGTTGCTAAATTTATGAAACCCTTTAAAACTGTAACTAAATAACAAAAACGCTTTTACTTACCTGTTTACAGGAAATGTCCCAGTGCAGTATCCAGGTATGCTGTACTGTGTAAGAAAAGTAATCTGTAAAGTAATCTACTTGATATTCTACTAAAAAGCCAATACAAAGTATATGTACAGTATATCAAAAGTATTGCATTACTAGTAGCTCTACTGTAATCAAATCAAAGTGCATATACAATTGCAATTCAAACTGTTTACAAACTGCATTACTACTGTAAAGTATTTATTGCTTACCTGTGCCAGGCTTGCTTGGTTCTAGAAAATAAAATAACTTAAAGAATATTTTTATACAAAACCAATTGGTCTGAAGTTCAGTCTTTGAGTGTGTGATATCATTTGCTGATTGTGTACAACAAATGCTTAACACTGTCCTCTGATACAGCCTTACTGCTCGACCACACTACCACAAATAGAGAGTAAGGTGCTATCTATTTTTACCTCTGCCTGCCTCTGGGGCTCCACTGGACTCTGTGCACACTATACCTCACTTTGGTATAGTATATACAGAGCCAGCTTCCTACATATGTCACATTTCCTTACAGTAGCAATGGCTGTAACATCACAAGCATTGTACTTATGTCTTCTTGCTTACAGGCAGCCTTGGATGACTTCTTTCTTGTTCATGGAGACATAAAAGTGACATCCAAGCTCATGTTTTTGTATCTCCCCACTGCTTTTGAAACAGGAACCTATTCATGAGCCTTGACAACTTTCCCTTCTCTTATAGAGGTAGCACTGGGTTCTACCTTAATGTCCGTGGATTGGAAGAACAGCTCACAAACATCTGAAAATGTAGGAATTTCCGTGAAGAGAAGGTAAGAAGAAACTTTAATGCAGTCTTAAACTCAAATGAGCCCCATCAGAGGTTTTCAAGTTCAAAGTAATGCCCCACGGTTCTATTCAATGCCAACTAGACCCTGTTTTGAGAGCCATCTATTCACCTTCGGGGTATCAGGTAAGAACCAAAGAGGGCGCCTGAAATGCATCTACCATAGTGAGTCCGCATATATAAGTAAAACGATAAAAGTATACTTTTCAGCTCAGACTACTGAGATTTCATCCCTCACAGCCCCAAAGATGCATGATTTGGTAGTGTGCCCAGTAGTCAAGTGTAAATGTGACCAAGCCGCTGATTTCTTCTCAAGCCTCCAAAAATAGTACTTAAATGGTCTACACAAAAAAACAATGCTGCCTCAAGGAATTTGACGGTCCTGCATAATTAAACCTAGCGCGTCCTAGACTTTAAAGGGTCCTTTGACCTCACAGGGACAAAAAAAAAAAAAAAATCACATTTTAAAAAAAACCTTCTCTTTCACTTACAAGATTTCTACAAGAAAATTCTTCGCAAGATTCCACCTAAAACATCCACTCCATCAGCCTCCTCTTTGCCACACCTCCATCTACCCAAGAGGTGATAGATGCTTTGCTGTGAAGCTTCCTGTCACTAGAACAGCCTCCCATGGCAGATTAGATCCCTCCCAATCTTCATAACTGTGCTTCCTCATTCTCAACTCTTGCTTTAGAGGGTTATGAGACTAAATGATGACATCGTGAGAAAAGTGAAGAAAAAGATGATATAGGCAGGTTTCAGGGGAGTTCCATTAATACAGCCTGAACAATATTCCGTACAATCATGACCACATTAAATAGCTCTTGCTTTGATGAGCATATATTTTACGAAAAAAATGTAAAACCAATGATATTGGACACTGATGCTCAGAACTTCTAAGACCTCTGACAAACGACAGCACCTAAAACATCATCTGGAGTCTGAGCAAAAGAACTGCTACAAGAGGACGTTGATTGACTTTCTTCCTAAAACAGTTAATGAGTTCATTGGAAGTGCACAAAACTAAGTGCAGAAAGAGTCGCAGGGTGAGTTTGAGTTAATTGGAAGTGCACAAAACTGAGTGCAGAAAGAGTCGCAGGGTGAGTTTGAGTTAATTGGAAGTGCACAAAACTAAGTGCAGAAAGAGTCGCAGGGTGAGTTTGAGTTAATTGGAAGTGCACAAAACTGAGTGCAGAAAGAGTCGCAGGGTGAGTTTGAGTTAATTGGAAGTGCACAAAACTAAGTGCAGAAAGAGTCGCAGGGTGAGTTAGAGTGCTGGAAAGCTCACAGCTGCAGCATGCCTGGTCACAGTAAAATAAAGACACCTTCCTTTGCCTCTCTTCGTCACTTCCACGTGTCCAGCTCTCGCTGAGCACATCCCACCATAAGGGTTGAAGAGTGGAAAACCCACATACAGTTAGGTCAGGCAGAACCATGTGTACAGTACAGGGGGTACAGCAGGTTGAATTAAAAAGCCCAAAACAGAGGATGAGACGAGATAAAATTTAGTCTGGTGTTTCAAAGGTACAAACATAAAAAAATCCAGCTTGATATCCTCATGTCTACCTGATCACATTGGTGAGTAATCACTCATTTAGTATAAAGAGGGAATGATCGCAACATTGCAGCTTCAATGATGAATTGCGATGGATTATCATTTCCCACCATAGTTTCATCTTCTGATCTGGGACTTCTTGGTTAACCTTTGAGAGAATCTACGCTGGCACTGGTTGGGTCATTGGTATTTCTAAGTAGATAATGTGTGCTCTCCAAACCCAATGCCTTTGATGTTAAGGGAATGATTCCTAAAGTTTATTGTGCTCCCAGGCATTACTCAAGTGCCCAGAAAATATTCTTGTGCAGGTACAGCCACATTCCAGATTCACAGTATCAGGAATAGTGGACTTTTACTCCTCCAAACGTGAGTTGCCAATGTAAAACTGCAACGAAATGGTAGAAATGATGGATCTGCATTGCCTGACCTAGTGTTAGGGGACAGTTTATCTGGTTTTGGTGGGACTTTCTTTTCAAAAACAGTATGTGCAAATAGCACAATTTGGTTTGTGAAAATGGCTTATTACATCAGGCCCTTAATGTAGTGTCTTGGTTGTTTTCTTATTTTCATCTTCTACTCACATCAAAGAGAGTGAATAGGAGAAGATGGTGGGCAGGTCAGAGTTATAGGCAGTGAAAGTCCTCTAGCAGCATTCTCCCACTAATTTCTGCCAGTGAGATCACATTTCCTCAGATCATTATGAAAGTATGCCGTTCTGGGGAACTTAAGTGAATTGCATTCTTGTGATGTTTTACCTACTTGGGTGGATTCAGCAATATCGTTGGGTGAGCTAGCAAGGGTGTAACTCCATATGTAAGCTGGATGCAGTATGTTATTTGGCAATGGGAACTGTAGATTCTGAGCAGGGCAGATTTCTGGCACGGATGCCTTTTGTTATGGTCACTGGTGTAATATTACTACAGCATCTTGAGCACAGTTTGAGCACAACTGCAGCATGGACGTCAATTCACCAAAATCCCTGGGGTAGCGGAAGTGACATTGCATGCCATTTGACCTTTACTTTGACTCACACACACATGCTTACACTCAAACACTCGCGCACATCACCACACTCTCACCTGCACACATGCATATAACATACATTTAACAGAATGTTTTACTCACCTTAGCATCAAGATATAGGATCATATGCCAGCTAATGTACTCTATTTTTTATTATACTAATAGTGAATAATAGTATTCACTATTTGTATAATAAAAATATTGACAGAAACCAGGCAAATGGAGCTCCAACCAGCGTCCATTAGGAAGAGCTGCCCTTGCGTTCCAGGCACTGATTTTGCTATCTCTGAGGTCAGGGGTCACAAAAGCAGTGCCAGGGGTAGCAAGCAGCCTATAAACTGCAGAGCATGCACACCACAAACACTGCGGACACAATTTCATAAAGAAAGTAACAATTTTGTAAACCTGGGTGGTGCATGCTTATACCGTGTGAAATTTATGACTGGTTACCATATTTACAAAACGTTAAGGGCATTTTTGAAGCCTTTCCAGCATACATGTGTTTTCAATAGACCTACTTATGTGAAGCGACGTGGAGGGCTGGAAGTTTATTGACATTCAAAAATATCTTTTACATTTTTTTAAATTCCCTTTTTCCTAAAGGGACACAGTTTCCATGAAACGCCTTCATTTCCTATAAACACCCTATACATATGTGGAATTGCTGCGCTTGTGTCTGCACTTTTGGTTCCACATACTGGCTTGTACATTCAGGTGTAAGTTAAAAGTACTGATTGGTGTGGCAAATGCATTACAAATGCTAGTGACGTGCCATGGGAACACCAGCTAAACTCATCTAAGAGCCATGTATGACTTGGCCTTTTTGGCTAAAGTTCCCTAAACTTTTTGCTTTCCCCCCTAGACCGTTTTCCTGACATAGAGTTGCCAATTTAGATGCTTTGGGTACTTTGCCACTGCTGATCAGTGTCAAAGTACAAGTGTTCCCTGTGTAAAGTGTAATGGTAATTGATTGGCCATGATTGGTATGTTGCCTTACTAGTAAAATCCCTAGTGAGGTGCACTGTGTGTGCCAGGGCTAGTAATGCAAGGGTGCGCGGAGAAGGGAACTCAGGCCTGCAGTGTAGGGCCTGCGCGCAGTTTGCTAAGTTAGCATGTTGTCCTGACAAGTGCAACCACTTGTCAGGCCTTACTTTCCCTTTTGCGTACACAGTGGGCACCCCTGTGGTAGGTCCCGTGTAACCCCTGGGCAGGGTGCAGTGTAAGTAAAAGGCAGGACATATACTGAGGTGTGTGTTATGTCCTGACAGTGGAAAACACTCCATTTCGTTTATCACTGGTGAAAGGCCATCCTGCCCATAGGACAGAATGGGGGAGGCTGGGTATTGCGTTTGTTAGCCTAGTTTCCCATAAGTTTAAAATGGAGAGGTGAAGTTTAGTATGTATGAACTCACAGCAGCATAACACATCTTTCTATGCAAGTGGTTTTGTCACTGTGTGTTCAGAAGCCACACTTTTAGAAAGTGGCTGAGTTTTGTGCTTTAAGCATTTCTGTGCGTCTCTGCTGAATGTGGATTGACTGTCTGGATCTGAGAGGGGAGAGGAGCCGGGGGAGGTCTTGACCCAGGGAGGGGTTGAGATGGCACCAGGCTGACCTGCAGCTGGAGAGCAGGCGAGGAAAAGCACTGGGAGGTGAAGAGGCCTGGGTTGTGGCTATAAAACAATTGACCCATCTCCTGCTGAGTGATTAAGGATCCAGACCCCCAGTATCAAAGGGAGAAAGGTGACACTGGGAGGGAGACACCCAGAACTGATTTAGGGAGGGGTCAGGGACCCCTGAGCACAAACGAACTTCAAAGACATTGAGGGGTATAACTAGGAGAGCTGAGACCCCTGAACGGGGGGAATGGAATAGAAATGGATTGTGACTGAAAAGGCTTGGACCCATTTCGTGGTCAAGAGGAACCTCTGCTAAGGAAGGAACAACTGAAGAGACTGCTGGGAAGGACCAACCCTTGCTTCGTGATCTGGGGCTGGTCTGCAGTTTGCTGTTTTAACCAAGGAAGAGGCTGTTGGGACTGTGCTTTGTGCGCTGGGTCCTCCTGCTTGAAGAAGACTGTGCTTTGTGCTGTGTCTTGTTACCCCCCCACCCCCTCCCCCCCAAGGGCCCGAGGTGAGCTGGCTCCCTGTTTGGAAACACAGGAACATAAAAGTTTCCAGAGAAGTTTCAAGCGACGCGGTGGGCGCGTGTTGTGGCAGCTTGAGACCCTCGGAAGGTGTGCCCTGTGATCTTGGACACACGGAGAAGTGAGACTCGGACGCGCTGGGTGCGTGTCGTGGTGCACAGGAGACGTTGGTGAAGAGCGCCTGGACGGCGGGTGCATCGGAGGTGAAGTGAGTCTCGGACCCGCAGGGTGCGTGTCGTGGTGCACAGGAGGCGTTGTTGAGGAGCGCCTGGTCAAGGTGTGCATCGGAAGCAGAGTGAGTCTCGGACGCGCAGGGTGCGTGTCGTGGTGCACCGGAGGCGCTGGTGAAGAGCGCCTGGTCGTCGATTGCACATGAGAAGTGAGGCTCGGACACGGTGAGCGTGTCAGGGTGCGGCCGAAGGCGTTGGTGAAGAGCGCCTGGATATCGGGGCACCGGAGTTGGAGTAAGTCTCAGTGAAGTAGTGTGCGTGCTTTGGTGCACTCTGGGACTGTGGAGGTGATCGGCTGATCATCGTGTGCACCGGAAGAAAGTGAGTCTCTGCAGCGTGGTGTGCGTGTCTTGGTGCCAACTGAGACCGCAGGCAGGAGTGCCTGGTGAACGTGCACTCAGAGTCGACGTGAAGTCCCATCAGCGTTGCGAGTGTGGCTTCGTGCCAGAGGAGACCCGGAGGGTGCTGTGGTGAAGTGCACCCGGAGTAACGTAATCTCAGGGGCGTGGGGTACGTGTGCCCAGCGGCCGCCTGAGACCTTCCTAACAGTCGCGGCCCAGACCGGCAGCCCCGGAGGAGCTCAGCTGCCAGGCCGAGCCGCTGAGGCCCATTGAGAAAGTTCTACACGGAAGGCCTAGTTCGCTGAAGGAGGAGAGGAGAGGAGAGTGGGGTCGCACCCCCAGGTAACGTGGATCACTGCCTGGGTGGGGCGCGGGCTCGGAGGGACACTCTCTCGCTCTTTCAATCCTTCTGGCGGCGTGAGCCTTTGCTTCGGCTCAGAGTGGGGCCCGTACTGCGTTCAGGAGTGGCAGTACTGGGGCCAGAGTGAGAAGCTGTACTTTGTATCTTCGTTGATACGTGTGGGGGGCAACTGTTATCGAAGAGGATGACTGTCGTAATACACATTGCCAATATTGCTGCTAACGAACTGCCGGACTGTCTTATGACGCCTGATATTATTTCTGCATAACGAAGTACACAATTGTAGCGCTACGCATTGCATTATTTCTCCATTGCAAAGTACAGGATTGTAGCGGCCCGCATTGCATTATTTCTTCATTGCAAAGTACATGATTGTAGCTACGCATTGCATTATTCCTTCATTGCAAAGTACATGTGTAGCGGCGCACATTGCATTATTTCTTCATTGCAAAGTACGGGATTGGGGTGTGACGCATTGCATTATTCCTTCATTGCGCAGTACATTGTATTGTATTGTATTGTATTGTAATTGCATTTATATAGCGCTTACTACCCCTGACGAGGCGTCGAAGCGCTTTTTCGGCGAGTAGCACGCTACTCCGGGACCCATAGAGGATTAGTGTTGAATTAGTATAGTGAAACATGCAAGTACATTTTAAGTGATGGATAGGTTAGGCAGTTATTTGGATTTGGAATGATAGCAGAAGGATAGAGGAGGAAAAAAAGGTTTGTATTTATATAGCGCTGGTTACCCCTGATGGGGTGTTGAAGCATGCTACTCTGGAAGCCCATCAAGGATTAGTGGTGAATTAATATGGTGAAAATATGAAAGTAGTTTCAGTGGTGGATATTAGTCAGTTATTTGGAGTGAGAAGGATAGCGGAGGGATAAAAGGGAAAAAAGGTTTGCATTCATATAGCACTTGTTACCCCTGATGAGTGTTGAAGCGCTTTTCTGGCGAGTAGCACGCCACTCCGGAACCCATTAAGGATTAGTGTTGAACATTAGTCTAGTAAAAAATGAAGTAACTTTGATTAGTGGACATGTTATTCAGTTATTTGGGTAGAGAAGGGTAGGTGGCGGGATAGAAGAGGGAAAGAGGTTTGTATTTATATAGCGCTTGCTACCCCTGATGGGGTTTTGAAGCGCAAGTAGCACGCTACTCTGGAACCCAGAAGTATTAGTGTTGAATTATTATGGTGAAACATGAAAGTAATTTTAGTGGTGGATATGTTAGTCAGTTATTTGAATTGAGAAGGGTTGGGGAGGGTAGAAAGGGAAAAAGGTTTGCATTTATATAGCGCTTGTAACCCTGATGGGGTGTTGAGACGCTTTATTGGCGAGTAGCACGCTACTCTGGAACCCATAAAGGATTAGTGGTGAATTAGTATAGTTGAAAATTGAATATGTTAGACTGTTAATTCTGATTGAAAAGGATAGTGGAGGGATAAAAGAGTGAAGGATTTTTTTTTATTTTTTTATAGGTCTTAGCAGTAGGAGGGGGAGAAGGGGGTTTGAGGGGAGGAGTCAGGGAAGAGTTTAGAAAGGTTTGTTTTAGGGCATCGGTATAGTAAAAGAGGTGTCCGATGATGCAAGGAGGGTAGAGTAGGCGAGAGTCTAGAAAGGGTTATTTTGGTGGTCATAGTAGTGGTATGGGGTTTGGGATAAATGAGTGTGGATGTAGAGGATATATTGATAGATGTATAGGATGAGAGATAGGGTAGTGCATTGGAAAGAGTAGTAGAAAGAAGTTTGAGATGAGTCAGAAGATTGGGCTAGAAGATATATTGAGATAAGTATAGGCTGAGAACTAGGGTAGTGCCTTGGAAATGCTAAATTAGAAGAAAGTGATAAATATATAGATCCATAAATACATTGAAAGTATATAGATACATAAAGGAGGTAAGTATATGCAGATTAAAGATATGGATAGAGGCACAGGATGAGAAATAGGGTAGTGCATTGGATATGCTTTTTCAGGAGAAAAGTTACAGAGACACACAGTTCCAAGTACATGGAAGGTACATAGATGCACAATGGAAGTTAGTACATGTAGACCAAAGATGATATTTATTTATTATTATTATTATTATTTTTTTTCTCTCAACAACATAATTATTGTACATGTTTATACAAAGCAATACACAAAGATAGGTACATGTCTATAGTGAAAACAAATGCTTATATACAGAGGGATATGCTGTAAATTTCTGTTTGCGTATGGTGCTTATGTGGGGAAAAGCCAATTCTTGAGTAGTTTTCTGAAGATAAGGTGGCTGTCGGTGGATCTTATGTTGGGGGGTAATGATTGTAGCGGTACTCATTGCATTATTTCTCCCATTGCAGGTACCGGGGTGTATCGTTACACATTGTATTATTTCTCCTTTGCCCAGCACAGGATTGTATCGTTACGCAACGCACTATTGTTTGTCCATTGCAACGTGTGTGATTCTAGCATTGCGACCAGCATAGCATTATGAAAGCGGTGGTTGGGATTTTAACCTACCAGCCAGCCGGAACGAATATTACCCTTTATTATATGTTGGCTTTTGTATTGTGTGGTCTGATCGTATATCTTTTTATATAAAGTTTATACTCGTTTTATCAAACTCATGTGGAGTCCATTTGTGGTGTCACCAGTGGGTTGTTGTGAGCGTGGTTGCACATACTGTACACTAGTGCCTTGGAGATAGGCCTGGTTGCTCGTGCCAAGCTACTAAGGGGGTGAGCAGGGCTATCTCAAACAGTGTCCTTACTTGGTCTAACGTTGAGGGAGGAGTCCCGGGTCTCGTATTTAGTGACAGTGGTGCTGGACGGGGACTCCGGCTTCCAACAAGCCACTTACAAATGTGACAGCGTGGAGAGGTGTGGTGCAGCGGCCAGGGCAGCTGACTTCGGAGCACAGGGTTTACGGTTCGATCCCCGGCTCCGGCGGCAGCTCAGCACCATGTGACTCTGGGCAATAGCTCACTTAATTTCCACGACGGCCCCCAGCGCCTTGAGACCCGTAAGGGTGAGTAGCTGCGCAATATAAAAACGGACTTACTTACAGCTACAGAGACCATGCATGGATCCTGCAGTGACAGACGACACCTCTGCATGCATAGGTTAGCTATGTTTGCCTGAGTGAATTGCAACTAATTAATGCTTGCATGCCGCATGATTGCTTATATTCATACATCACATTTACTCATTTAAATGGACAGGGACCTTTGGCGAGTTATACCATATGGCATTTGAGTACGTTTTTTTTTTTTTGGCAAAACGCACCGTACAATGCAGCCACTTGCATTTATTTCATCAAGAGCTCTTCTGCTTTTTGATATCCAAACTTACGCCCGGAAGACACACGGAAAAAGCAAGATAACCAATATAAAGCAGCCCAATACATTTTTGAAAAAATGAATGCTGCGTGCTGTCAAATTGTGATTTGATCGAAGCGGAGAAGTAGGATACTCTAAAAATGGACTTACTGACATTTAATCACGTCTTCCAAGACTGAGAAGGCAAAAATATGTGGTTCAATAAAACAGCAGCAAGAGGAGAGCAAAGAGTTGATAGGTGTGTGTTTAATACATTATTAGAGGTATCAAAGGGGCAAAAGGCAAAAAAATCACAGAGATATTTGTGAAGAAGAACTGAATCATATTTGTGCACAAAACTGAAAGCCACTGTGGTACCAAGTAACCAGGAATGGTGCTACCTTATAAGATCATTTATCAGTTTTGGACCACGTGGTCTATAGGATATCTGCTTTCTGGACCAACCATCTGGTGAGGGGACTTCAATGTAACACTTAGGGCCCGTTTATTTCCTGGCAGACAGAGTATTCTCCCATGGCCTGGCGGGGGACTTTACGTCCATCAAGCTAAGACTACTCCGCCCACAAGATTTATAAAAAAAAAAAATTTAATATCTTTTTATTGCCATTTTCTTTTACAGACTTTGCATATACAATGTAGTTCCGTCGGATTAACACATCACCAGGTTAGTGACCTATAGAGTAACATTGTATTCGCTGGCAATATCAGTACAGGAAAACATTCCGTGCCCAGTTTTCGCATTATACCGTAAGGGAGTCTTGACTCTTGTCATCTAATAGACATCTCATTGTATTATGGTAAAATGTAGTAAAGCAAAATACATGTTAATCTTTTGAACAACGGAAGCATTCAGAGGTCCATTATCTAGTTAGTCGCATAATTTCCCTCGCTCTGTAAAGGGCTACTCACCAATATGCGTATTGGGGTCCTTAATATTAATGTCTGGTTGGGGAAGTGGGTTAATTTTCAATTGGGTTGACTGCCCCCTTTGTGCTGGGTCCGTGTGAGAGAGGTTGGGGGTGAGCATTTGTGTTTCTGCATTCTGTGTGGTATTAGGAGAGCTTTCCCCCCTATCTCCTCCCCTGGTATCCCACTCCCGCAACACCTTGGACCGCAGTCCTGAAATTGGGCGACGCCTTATGCCTCGATTGTCCTCCTTTATCAGCGCCAGCTCCTCTGCCCTAGTCCAGACCGTAACATCTTACCCACCAGATTTATAAATGACCGCCTAGCTGGCACAAAGAATGCAGAGCTCCAAAACAGAACGATGAGGTCATTCTGAGGAATGGCTAGAATATGACATGCTTGGCTAGGCTATCACCAGGGCCACTGCCACTGGAATTATGCTGCAATGTAGATATCAATTATTTCGCAGGACTGACTAAATTATGCATCAGAGGCAAAGTATGTGGCTTAATGCTACATTTTTGACTATTTGACAATTTTGTCATTTCAGCACACATTAATCCTGGGGAATATAGGTAAAAAAAACTCACCTCAGTATCAGTTAACTCCCGAATACAGCAATCAGCAACGAAAAAGTGACCAATGAAACCTTTAAAATTGTCTGGCACTGCGCTGCGCCACGTGTGGCACTTTTCTGGTAATTTTTTTCTTTAACTAGAAACGTTTTATCTATACATATACAATGTGGCAAAAGGTGAATTATGTGGCAAGTGCTAAAACTACATAGTGCGCAGAATGCTGCAGCCGCAAAAAAACAGTGGGACACAAAAGGTGAATTATGTAGCAAGTGCTGAAACTACACAGTGCGCAAAATGCTGCAGCGCAAAAAACAGTGGCCCTGTTTATAATCTAAGGTTTTTTATGTAATTAATAGCTTCAACGATTAGGGAAAAGGCCCAGTGCAATCGGCGTGCCCCTATAACAAAGGCTTGAGATCAGAGTCAACATTCTGGTCATACACCGGAATTTTTAACTAAAGAACCAATGGACAGGATCCAACAGATGAGAGAAGAGTACAATCAAATGGAATCTTAGAGGCATTTAAGATCTATTAGAACATTGGAATGTTGGGAGCTCCATTGAAGACAATGGAGTGCTCCATGCTTCTACGGGCCGGTAAAGGCCCGCAGAGCAACATTCCAATGTTTTACAAAGGCCTCTCGGAGAGCTTCGAGAAGCCTTTGTTTTATTTGTTAGAACATTCTGCCCTCTAGTGGCAGAATGTTCTAATAGCCATATAGCCCTTCGTAGCAGGGCTATACCGGCTATTAAAGTCCCGCTCCCTTGTTAAAGTCCCTCGCCTTCGGCTCGGGCCTTTAACGCAGGAGCGGGCCTTTAATAGCCGGTATAGCCCGCTACGGCGGGCTATAAGGCTATATTAAGTTCTACTGTATAACAAAGACGGTACAATGTGTGTGCAAGAAATCAAAAACAAACTTTGTAAATGCCAGTTTAACTACAGGAAGGCCCTCAATACAAGTGGCCCAGAAAATAGCCCAGATTTTCTTGGAAAAAACATTACCAGGAGTATCGGTAACTCCAAGGGTAGGGAAAATCCAGGGCTTTATAAATTGGAGCCTGAGGGTCACATCAGAAATGAGGAATTACCGTAGAATTGATCATTCCGGTGCAATTTCTCCAGTAATTCCCCATTTTCCTTCTCGGATTTTCAAACCGACATTCAGCTGAAATCTCTGTTTGAAAATAATACAGCAGATCTCATAATCCCGCTGTGGCCAGTAAGTGCTGTTGTCGCCCCCATCGGAATTAAAAGGCCACTTGTAAGGAAGGCCTAAGTGCCTCGCTCCTATAATATTGTCATCGAATTAGCTTCAGCCATTTAGTTACAAACAAGTATCAAAGCAGCAAGTGTGCATGGCTTGCCCTCAGGAACGGATATAATATTTTAGCAATTACTCAGCATATTGCTACCAGACGATATTCAGATAACATTGGTGTCCGGAGGAATGGTGCAAATTGCAATCCTGGACGCATGAAAAGGCTTGAATTGTTGTAAGAACAGTGAAGAATCCTAAAAAGTGTACATTTGATTGGCAAATATCACTCTCGTACTCAGCAGGACAGCGTGTTTTTTTTTCCTGTTTTTTGCAGGTTTCGGAAACTCGACCGGAAGGTATTGGAGCACTTTACACGAGCACTACTTACGTTGCACAAGGACACATTCATTTTTGGTAGGCACGGGGAGATTTAGTGATTTGCCCAGAATCACAGGAAGATGAGCCGACGCCAGACTCGAACCTGGTTCCTCAGCTTCAAAGTCGGCAGCTCTGGCCGTTAGGCCACATCCTTTCTTTATACAGGTTGTAACTAGAAGCTGAATTAAGTTCAAAAGTTAAGGCACATTCCTTATTTGTTTATGCCCATGGAAAGCAAATTGCAATGCAAAGCTTGAGGAAATTATGCCTGCATCAGCAGGCTTCACACTTGCATGGGCTAGATCATGGCCGGCGCTAGGCATGGGCAGTGTGGGCAGCTGCCCCGGGACTCGCACTCAGCCTACCAACATGGGGCCCCACACCGAACGTGTGTCCTGTTGTTTCCCTGCCGATCCAACTAAAAGAAAGGCGTCTCCTTGCAATTAGGGTCCATGGGATGGGTCCCCTCCCTAGGCCTCTCAGGGATGGTGTCTGGAGCCCTAGGGGAGGGAGACGCTTCCTCTTGTCCCAATTGCAAGGAGACCATTCAGAGACACTGCGGGACGCCCACTGTCCAGAATGTTAGCGCCCCCACAGTTTTAACTTTTAGCCCACAAGCAAATCTCACACCTATCGGGCTGAAGGTGTGAGAATTGCTTATGGGTTGAAAGTTAAAACTGTGGGGGCGCTAAAATGCTGGACAATGGGCCTCCCGCAGTGTCTCTGAATGGCCTCCTTGCAAGGGGTCACTTATGTAAATTAGAGGGGCCTCGCACATTCCCTTTTGGCCCAGGGCCCCGCAAATCCTAGAACCGGCCCCGGGCTAGATACAAACAAGATGGAGGCTGGCGGAATGTCCTGTACCACAAGAACTCCTCGTTCCGCACAGTGAGGAACGCATGGAACGAGAACACGTCTGTTGTCCAGCAATGTCAGCGGCCCAGAAATGTAACTGCGCTAATAGTAAATGCATTAATTAGCGCAGAAATGTGTAAATATTTGGTACACTTTTATCAAATATGCAAACTGGTTAAGCTTTAGTAGAAGTCCATTCTAAAGAAGAGCTAATTTAAATGTACGATACTGTGTATATGGTTCTCAGTGTGTTAATGAATAAGAATCGTCATGGTACATGAAAATGACATGTTGAGGTTGATATGCAATTATTTGCAACAAATATACCAATGATCGTGGATCTTGCATAACTATAACTCTAGAAGTGTTATAAGGATTAAGCATATGACTAAGATCTTGTCTCTTGCAAATCTGCAACCATTTCTTATCTTTTCCTGGGGATGCTAATGTAGTGGGAATTGCAGATAAAGTTTTTGTGTGTAGTGTCTAGAAACAAAAGACGATTTCATGCAAATGCTGCTGACAAGACAATCACTACAGGACTTCTGGGCTGTTGGAGACAACATATAGGGTTATTTTACCAATATAATGCTATTTTTCATATGTGAGTTTCAGCATTAGACAAGATGGAGCATGTATATTTTCTTTAGTATTGCGGTGGCCAGTTTCATAGTTGGAGTTTGTGTATGGAAAGTATTATTGATTGTAGGTTATTTCGTTAGCTCTGTGTAGTTTAGTATTGTTGCTGACATTTCTGCTTCTTACTGTAGTACTGTTTTGTACATCTTTCCATGCCTAAAATAATTAAACGAAAACGCTCTTTTATTGGTTAGCATCTAAAGCTTTGAATTGTAAATATTGCTAGCACTGGTGCACTTGATCCCCATGCTTATTTCGTGGTAGAGAATTTCTACGTCCCCAAATCAAATCATTGCAGTCTGCATTGCTGTGCGGTCAGGCACACATGTATAATGAGCACAAGCAGTGTTTGTTTCCAGTCACTGACAGCCATTACAAGACGCTAAAGCATTTGCTCAACAGACTGGTCCATCACTTGAGGACTACTTATGCAAGAATCTGCAACCCACATTTACTAAAGTCACCTGCAGTTTGCCCAGGATCTCAGGATGTTGAGCTGAGGCCATAATTTGAACCCGGTTCCCCAGTTGAATGGTCAGCAGCTCCGCTCATTAGCCTTATCACCTCTCTAATCCATTAGTAGATGATGAGCCATGTCTGGGAAACAGGCAACAGTGCTACAGTTTTATTTAACCAACATCCATACTTTGAAGTGCTATTTGTCCAGATCTCTGGAGCACACTCTGTACTGAGTGCTACTATGTGTCTAGCTAAGTGCATGCTCCGGTTATCTGTGCTTTAGGTTTTTGCTCCTTTGGACTGTGCTCTGGAGAGCTTCTGCTTCCGCAGTCCTCTTGTAGTCACCTCAGGAAGCGAAACTTTCTTCATCAGGACTGGTCTTAACCTGAAAGACGAGATCCTGGAGAAATGACATTATATTGGCAGTATTTCCCTTTCTTTCATTTGCAACTGCTACTACATTCCCTTTCACACAGATAGGAAGCCGAACATCCCAGATCACCCTTCTTATGCAGATCATGAGTTGAGCATTCACAGATTTTGTAGGGAACCAATGTGATCACGTTTTTTTTAACTACAATTTACTGATGGAGCAAGGACTCACAAATGAGACTTGCTCGAATACAATCTCCTCACAGTATTAATTTATTAATTATGTATTGTGTATACTAACTTTGCATACACTTCATGAATAGCAAGGAAGCTTGCCTATGTGTTCTAACTAACAAGTAACGCTTGTCTTTTTCTAAAATGGCCGCTAAAATGCAGGAACCTTACTGAGCATGTCTCATCCATATCACATGGTGTGACGTCTTTCTTTGCTTGGTGGGAAATTTCTGCTTCTGCGCAGTATGCATTAAAATGGCTGCTTGATGTTTTCACATGCTTCAGCTTGCTCTTGTGTTATTATTAAATTGTTGTTTTCTTAACGCTACTAATGCGGGATAGATTTATAAGTAAATGGGGATAGAGTAGAAAGAGTGGGTATACAGTGAAACATATTATTTTGTGATTTTAATATTTTCTTCTTTGACTTTTATTAGTTCGTAAACTTGGGCCTGGGGTTGGTGATCTGAAACTCGTGAGACAATGATTCTGCGCATGTGTGCCCTGCTTGGCTGCCAAAGAACAAAAGATTAAGTCAACCTGGACGTCGTCCAAGGCCACGACCTAATGGCCGATATTGATATACTTATGTGTTCTTGCCAAACTTGCAACTATGTATATGGAAATGACTAAACTTTGTCGCGAGAAGGGGGGAGAAATAAAGCCAATGTATTAAAATTGATGGGCTGTAGTTTAAAAACAAAGGTCTTCAGAAATGCGTACCAAATCAATATGGTGTGAGGATCAACCCCCTGTCCCTGTCCAATCAGAAGTAGTGGTCCCATATTTTGGCAACATTAAGGGGAGGTACATGGGTATAGAAGGGTATAATAGAATATAGCATTAGCTAATTAGTTAGAAGGAGATGCTGCAAGGGAGCAGAGGACTAGAGAGAACAAGCGTAGAAGCTTCTAGCTCCAGACCGTCAAGCTGATCGATTGCAGACTGAATCGCTGTCCAGAAAGGGCCTGAGGAGGGGACGGCGGAGTCCATTAGAAGGAAGGCACGGGAGAATCGAGGAGAAGCCGAGTATCAGAGAGAGGAACGACGCAGGCGTCGTCGTAGAGAGGTCACCGGTCCGGTCCTGAACCTGGAGGAGGTCTTTGCTCTGCATCCTTCCTGGGTCCTATTCTTTCCAACTCCTTGGCCAAGGGTTTGGTTCTCGCACTTAGGTAAATATAAATGCAACCTTTATTTGCGCTGCTGTCTCTATCTTCTCCTTTCTGAGGGACCGTCATTAATCAATAATTATTATTCTATGCTTCACCCATGATAAGCGATTAAGTACCATGTGGTTATGTAATTTACTCTGCTAAATCTTTAGATAAACATTTTAAAACTTCCTGACTCAGTGGTTATTTCAGGATTATGTACTATAATGAATGTCACTCATTTTAAACTTCCCAATTAGCAAAGGATTCATTGGTAAGTCATTACTCTTCAATCGGAAGGTAATTGGTAGCAGGGATTTTGATAAAGAGTAACAACTGATAAAACCCAGCGTAAGTATTAGCGTAGTATGAATGTATGGGCCCAAGTGAGTATCTAGTGTATGAATGCTGTTTGCTAATATCGCGCTGGATCAGTTTTCTGGTAATCAGAGGATGGTTACTCTTTGTTAATTGGGTAATGAGAATTTTATTTTTTTAAATAACATCCGTGTATTCAAAGTTTGTTTTATGTTGTCTAGAATCCCCGGGAAAATTGAATAGCGGTTGGTAAGTGGAAGCTATACTGCAGTGAGGTTATCTGTCAGGCAGAAATAGTACTGAAAAGTTAAGCAGGACTTTCAGTACTGGTTAGGGAATCTATGCGTGTGAGTAATAGCAAAAGAGTACGCTGGTAAAAATTTGATGTTATATCACCTAGAAAGGGTAACATTGAAGAAATAACAGGTACTTCTGGAGCTTGTGTGAAGAGTAGACAGAAGGGTTTTACTCGTAGTGTATGTTTAGTAAACGGAAAGGTTTTACTAAGTGTAAGAGAAAACTATCTTTTCTAAATTAGAGAAACTGGCACGATAGCGAATGTTTTATGTTGTTACTGAAATTTAATTAAGATTTATAGAGAAAATAAGTTTGCGTAAGATTTTGTAAAGGGAGGGTCAGTTGCCGGAGAGGGAGCTGACGTCAGAAAACGCCGCGCTGGGATTGGTTGAAACAGCGGGTGTGGAAAGACCCTTGTAAAGGAGGGGTCAGGAGTAGTACTGACGTCACAGGTGCCGCGCTGGGATTGGTTGAAACAGCGAGGGACAGTGAAGAGCAGATTGTAAAGGAGGGGTTGACAGACAAACGTCACCAAAAGGCCGCGTTAGGATTGGTACAGAAATAAAAGTTAGCAGACATTTGATTGGTCGATATTCTAGAAGCTAAATTCTTAGTGGATCGAGATTGCATGTTAAAACGCGATCCGACTTTAACAGGAACTCGTCCGGATAGGAGATTCCTAGGTTTTGCAGAATATAATTTTATACACCGAAGATTAGATAGAATGTACGGAGAGAAGAGAAAAATGTCCTTTCTGCAAAAGATTAAGAACTATTTTAAAAGGATAAACCAATCAAAACTAGGGAAGGAATTATCATTCCACCAGCTAAAACGCCCGCTTCATTCATGATGATGGAGAGAGGTTATCATACTTGTGTATGGATAGAGAATTGGATAGAATATACCAAAAATGATGGAATATTAGCATTTCCCGAGAATGGTACCTTCAATGGAAGAATTCTTCAAAATTTGAGATTGAGGATGAATGACCTAGAACCCAGACCTAGATTAACTCAATACAAAGCCTTAGAGGAATGGGAAACCGAGGCATTTGAGTGTGACCGATCCAGGAGTAATAGCGGTTATCGAGGATTTTTCCCAAGAAACCAACATGAGAATAGGGATGGTCAGATGAAACAGTGGAGGAGAGCAATGCTTACAGAAGGATTATATCCAATATTTACGGAAGAAGAACTGTTAGGGAAGAAATGCACAGAAAAGACAAAACATTTAATGAGAAATGGAGATTCGGAAGATGAATTTATAGAAGAAATATTAAGGAACCCCCACCATATCAGGAAGGGACATTTGGATGCACCCCAAGTGCCCCACTGTTAAAAACTCCATTAGTACCACAAGTAATGCATGATTTCACCCCCAGTAGGATTCTTCATGATAAAGAGAAAGAAGCCCTAGAGAAGACCAGAGCAGAATTAATACAGAAAATAACACAGATAAAGGTACATCCTGATTCTTTGACCATACCTGTAACAATTGGTCCGGTAGTTCCATTATATTGTGTTCAGGGAAATTGTCCTCCATAGTTAGTTATGCCTACTCCTGTGAATATTCCAAAACCTGAAGCAACAGTAATGGTTGAGGATCATTTTAGTTATTGTGAATCAACAATATCATTAATGGATTTACCAATTCGAGATTCTGTCAATAGTACTCCAAGAAGAACTACACCTGGGTGCTCGAAAGAGATAAACTTGATAACTTCATCAGGAGCAAAACGTGTCACTGTAGTTAGTCCAGAAGACTTAGAAAGGTGGGCACAAGGATCGGAACAGCAGTGTACCCCTCCAAAAATTTTGGATATTTATAAATTAAAAGTCGAATTAGAAGAAATAATAACAGGAAATGTAGGGCTAGATCGCCTAAATGCGTACAATGAAGAAGAATTATTGTTCGTATGCAGAAGTATCACCAGAAATGTAAAAATATTTCATGAAAAATTATCAGATTTGGCTCTGCAGATGGGAATTGAAATAGGGAGATCAAAGGTGTTGCAGAAACCCTATAGAGCAGATTTCTCAGACAAAGATTTAGAAAATATGAATGCTTCTGGAAGAAAGTTACAAGTAAAAGAGTTAATGACAGTTTTGCAAAAATGGGGAGATCTAGATAAATGGAGAGTTCGATGGGCAAAGAAAAAAGAAGAGGCACGATCCAGTAGAACAGCCTCTGAATATGTGATGAAAGAAACAGGGAAGACAGATCAAATGTACCCGATGCGAGAAATTCCAGGAGGGGGCTATGTACATGTCCCATGGAGTAGACAGGATATTTTGTCATTTACGAACGATTTTCCAAAATTGAGAGAAAAACCAATTGAATGGTACAAGCAGGTTGAGTGGTTTGTGAAGGTATCAAAGGTATTGTTGAAAGATTTAGATGGGTTGTTTGACATAGTGGTACCTGCCGATTTGTGGACAGACTGTAAAATTACAGTTGATTGGCCAAGTGACAAGTATCCTAGAGATCCGAAAACAGGTGCCCCGTCAAATGATGTAATGAAAAAGTATCAGCAGGTGATAACATACCTGAAAGGCAAAATACCACAGAAAGAAACAGATTGGGTGAAAATAGACCGAACCACCCAAGAAGCTAGTGAATCGGTACACGCCTATTATGAGCGTTTATTGCAGGTATTTAAGCAGTATAGTGGATTTGAGGACATTGGAGACAAGAACATGAGTCAGTTTGTGTATCGATTTGTTTATGGTCTGAAGCCAGAAATTTGTCAGATGATTAAGCAGCACGTTGTGTTGGCAAGGCAAGCCCATAGATGAAATTTTGAAATATGCGAAATACTGTGGAGACGATATTGAGGATAGGCACAAGAAATTGCAGGAAAAAGTGATGTGGGCACAGGTGAAAATGGCTGAGAAACAGGGAATTAATTTGGATAATCCGAGTGAAAATCAAGGAAAGGATTCTGGGACGAATGGCGATATTGGGAATGGTGGAAAAGTGAGAGGACGAATGAGTAGAGAAGAAGCTAAAAAGAAATTTCCTTGTCATGGATGCGGAAAATTGGGGCATTGGAAGGATGAATGTAAAAGGATTCGGAATAATAATGGCCCAAATCAAAATTTAAATCCACAGACGCAGAATGACTCACAGCAGGGTGTAAATCCTCAGAGTCAGTTGCCACCTGCACCTATTCAGGGTAATGTAAGCAGAGCAAACCACGGTACAGACGTCGGATATCGAGGAGGAAATGGTAAGAATGATTATGTAACATCACAGTTTCTTTTACAGGACGATTTCTGTCAATACAGTTCATGACGGTGCCTAGGAGAGGGGGAGAAGGAGTGCGTACTTGGCGCATCCTTATCGGTAGATCAGTCAGGTCCATATGTTGAAGGGAATGTGAAGGGTAATGATATTACTTTTCTTTTGGACACTGGTGCTACCCGGTCTACTGTGAGAACAGCAGACATTCCAGACCTTCCTCTCTCTGGAGAAGCTATCCAAGTAGTGGGAGTAGCTAATAGAAAGATTAGAACACCTCTTACCGAACCAATGGAAGTTAAAATTGGAAATTTCAGAGAAATGCATCAATTTGTAGTGTGTGATTCTAGTCCAGTAAATTTATTAGGTCATGATTTATTGTGCAAAATGAATTGTACAATTTTCTGCACACCGGATGGTGTGGCAGTTCAGACCCCAGATGAAGATCATGTATATAAGTTTATGATTGCAAAACAAGGTACAGAAGTAGATGAGATGTTTTCTTTGATAACAAAAGATGAGTTGCCAGAAGAATTAAAAACTACAGTAAACCCCACAGTATGGGATTTCACAGGAAAGGAAGTAGGACTTATGGCCAAAATAGACCCAGTTAAAATTACTGTAAAAGAAGGTGCGGTTTTCCCAAATACCAGACAGTACAAAATGAGTGCAGAAGTAAAGACAGGAGTCATTGAAGAAATAAATCGAATGGTAGAACAAAACATATTAAGAGAAGTGATGAGTAGCCCATGTAATTCACCAATAATGGGTTTAAAGAAACCTAGCGGAAAATATAGGATTGTTCAGGACCTGCGGAAAATAAATAAGATTGTGGAACCTTGTTGTCCTATAGTACCCAATCCTGCAGTAATCCTATACCAGATTCCTTGGAGTGCAGGATGGTTCACTGTGATTGATTTATGCCAAGCGTTCTTTTCAATACCATTGCACCCAGACAGCCAGTATCTTTTTTCATTTAAATTTGAGAACAAGGTCTATGTATGGAATCTTGTTCCTCAGGGGTACACGGAAAGTCCTTCTATTTTCAATCAGTTATTGAAAAAGTGCTTAGAGAAACTAGTGATGCCAGGAAGCTCAGTCCTAGTGCAATATATCGACGACTTACTGGTGGCATCGAACACCAGAGAGGACTGTGTTGTTGATTCCATAGCACTATTAAATCATTTGGCTGAAGAAGGGCATAAAGTCTCACCAGAAAAATTGCAGTTCTGTACAACAGCTGTTAAATATCTGGGACACCAAATTGAGAGGGGAAAAAGAAGAATAACCTCGGAAAGAGTACAATTGATTAAGAAAATGCAAATGCCTGTAACCCAAAGAGAAGTGAGGATGTTCCTAGGAATAGTAGGTTACTGTCGACAATGGATACTAGGATTTTCCTTGTTAGCAAAGCCCCTAATTCAAATGACAAAAAAGAAAGCCAAGGACCCAGTTGAATGGGATGATGAGAGTGTAGGAGCTTTTGTAAAATTGAGAAATGCTTTGTGCTCAGCACCAGCCCTAGGCATGCCCGACTATAAGAGAAGCTTCGCATTGTTCTGTCATGAGAGAGAAAATTGTGCACTTTCAGTCCTAACCCAGAGACATGATTTGGACAGACGTCCTATAGCATATTTTTCTGCTACATTGGATCCAGTGGCAGCTGCGTTGCCAGGCTGCTTAAAAGCAGTAGCGGCTACATTGAACAAGCATTGAACAAAGTGAGTCAATTGTGATGGGACACCCAATAAAGGTGTTTGTTCCACATGCAGTTGTGATTCTGTTGACAAGAACACGAACTCAGCAGCTTACTCCTAGTCGGCTGACTAAATATGAGAGAATAATAATGGGTGCTGAAAATGTGAACATAGTGAGGTGTACAATAGTAAATCCCGCAACCTTACTACCAGACCCATATCATGAGGAAATTAAAAATGACGAAGAAGAAGAACATGATTGTTTACAAGTCACAGAGTTATGCACGAAACCACGTCCGGACATTGAAGAACAGCCCCTTAGAAAGCCAGACAGGGAGCTGTTTGTTGATGGTTCATGTCAGAGGCATGAAGATGGTAAACTGACTGCAGCATATGCAGTATGTGAATTAACTGGAATAGTCGAAGCATCCCATTTACCAGGAGTAAAATCTGCACAAGTAGCTGAATTGATTGCTTTGATAAAAGCGTGCAAAATTGGGAGGAATCAAAAAGTAACTATATTTACAGATAGCCAATATGGTTACGGGGTTGTGCATGATTTTGGCCAACTATGGATGCAGAGGGATTTCATGACTTCTTCAGGATCCCCCATTAAAAATGGACAGTTTGTAAGGGAATTGCTGGAAGCAATACAATCATCAAAAGAATTGGCTGTGGTGAAATGTGCCGCACACCAGTCAGGAGATGACTGGGTGGTAGTCGGCAACAGATATGCAGATCTTGTGGCTCAACATTGTGCCAGAAATAGATTGCCAGTCAATAAAAGGGTGGAAAGAATGGGAATCAGCTGCCAACTTATGCTGTATATGCCACCTGAAACATGGAATGAGGTTCGAAGACTGCAAGATGGTGCTGATGAAAGTGAGAAGAAAAATGGGTCAAAGTGGGTTGTTCCCAAAGGGGAGATGATGAAGTGTGGATTTGTGCTGATGGCAGACCAGTCATGCCTGACTGTCTGCTCTCTCAAATGGCCAGGATGTATCATGGAGACACACACATAGGGAGAGATGCAATGATTAGGCTTTTCAGACAGAACTGGTACAATCCCAAGTTCAGGGCTGTATCAGAGAGCATTTGCCAAAGATGTTTGACTTGCCAGATGCATAATCCAGGGAGAAAGACAATAATCGGGTTTGGGAAGATTGGAAAGGCAGAAGGTCCATTCATAAGACTACAGTTCGACTTTATACAGTTACCACCATGCAGAGGGTTGAAATATGTACTAGTCATAGTATGTCTGTTTTCAAAGTGGGTGGAGGCTTACCATACCAGGAGGAGTGACAGCATTACAGTCGCAAAGCTGTTACTACGAGAACTCATTCCTAGGTTTGGTTTCCCAGTAACTTTGGAATCAGATAGAGGAAAACATTTTAACAGTGAAGTGATTCAAATAATTTGCAGAGCATTCCAAATTGAACAAAAATTGCACTGTGCATATCGTCCAGAGGCTTCTGGAGTGGTTGAACAATTGAATGGCACTATAAAATCCAGACTGGGAAAAATGTGTGCATCAACATAATTGGAGTGGCCAGATGCATTGCCACTTGTCTTAATGGGACTAAGAAGCATTCCTGATAGAAATACAGGATTGAGCCCACACGAGATAATGATGGGAAGAGCAATGAGACAAGCACATGTTCCCATAAACAAACTGCTGAATATATCTGATGATATGGTTCTGGATTATTGCAAAGGATTGGCTGACCTAGTGCGTTCTGTCTCTCAGGTCGGAGAAGACGCAGTTTCGAGGCAGCCTGAACAAGAACATGATCTGAATCCTGGTGACTGGGTGGTAGTGAAGAATCACACCAGAGACACGTGTCTATCACCTAGATGGGGAAAACCTTGTCAAGTCATACGGACTACCAATACAGCAGTGAAGTGTGCAGGATTTCCTAATTGGATTCATGTAAGCCAAACCAAAAGAGTACCAGACCCTGAAGAAGAAAATCCTCAGACAACATCAATCACTGAGGAAGCTGAAGGTTGCCCAGCTGAAGAATCTCAGGCTCGAGATTCAAGAGAAGCTGCAGAAGAACAACCGAGCACAAGTCAGGACTGGATACCGGTGGTAGAAATTCCTGAAGTTTACTACAGAACAAGAAGTCAAACAAAATTGGAAGAAATTGAAGAAGATCAGATAGGTGAAGAAGAAGCAGCTCAGGGACGAGAAGAACATACGATAAAAGAACCTGAGCAGGACCAGATAGGGAAAGGAAACTGGGCTCAAAATAACGAAGAACCAACAAGTTTTGAGCAGGGAAAGACAGGTTTAGAAGAATCCGGTCAGGCTGCAGAAGTACAAAGTGCAATAAGCCCTGATCAGAACCAGTTAGATCAAGAGAAACACACAGAAGAAAAAGGTCTCGAGAAAAATGAACATGAAGAAATAAGTCAAGCACAAGGTCAATTATTGGAAACTCACAGTGGAGCTGCTGAAGAAAAACAAATAAGGCCTGAAAAAGAGCAAGAAAGAAAAACAGTAATTGAAGAAAACGAAAAAGTGTCAGAAAGTGAAAATAAAGAGATTGCTGAAGACAAAAATAAAGAAACAGTGCAAACAAAGAAAACAAGAAAAGGTGATCATTGGCCTAGTGTCATTAAAAGAGTAAAATACCACATAACAACCAGAAGTGAAGATCCAGATCAAGTAAAATGAAGTAACAAGTCAAACCGAACAAGAAAACAGAACTAAGAAAAGAAGAAGCAAGAGACTGAAACTTGTAAATAACAAATTCAAGGGTCCTGATTGGACTTACATTATTCTTGAAGATTACGAGAGCTCAGAGTCAAGTGAAAGTGGTGACGAAGGAACAAGTGCAGAACTAACGTACGAGAAAGAAACAGGACCACCTTGACTAAGTGAAATAATAAAATAAAGAAAAGCGAAAACAGATAAGAAGAGCAATCTTCCTTGTCGAAATGTCTGATGATAGAGTTGCTGGGAGACCAAAACAGAGATGTTGTAGAAGATGCTGTGCAATATGCATATGTAGTCTAGTAATGGTGCTTATAGTATGGTTAGCCCTGATCGTAGCAGTCCCTTACCTTATGATAATGGACAAAAAGATTAATAACGAAACTAAAGGAAAGACAGCACACATGAAGGGAAATAGAGTAGAACTAATGGCAGAAAATGAACCAGAATTTCATCATGAAATAACTGATAACGACACTAGTTTAAATGTTTTCACAAAGTTATTATTTCAATATGTAGATACCATGGAAGTTAGTAATTGTTATGTCTGTATGAAGTTACCTGAATCAGTAGCAGAAGGATTAACATATCATCATTTACCATTGACATATGGCATATCATGTAGTGTATTAGCTAGTTTATTTTATAGAACAGGGAGACTTCAATATTATTATTCAAACATAGATGTGATATTTTCTGAGGTTCCGATTCGAAAGAGTATGAACCCAGTGCTTAGTAGTCAAGACGCACAGTTTATGGGAGAATTTTTCTTAACAATGAAATCGATAGACATAACACATGCACATAGACGCAATCTAACATGTTCTTTACACGAAGAAGAAAAGATATTTTTGAATTTAGTAGAAGATAGAAGACAAGATTTTCAAAAGAAAGCTTCTGAGCATAAGGCTCATTTACCACCTTGGGCTGAGAAAGAAGGGAGTTACACACCTGGCAAGGCTCAAGCTGCTATGGCTCTGGATTTTGTAAAAACGGGGAAAATTTGTCTACATAGATTAAAGACTGATTATAACAATGTTTTCATCGGTACCAGTGAATGTGAACACAATTTCTTAATTCTTGGAGGTTAGGGAATAAAAGGAGGAACAGATTCAGTTTTTCCTGGGATCTATTATGTATGCGGGAATAAGGCTTACTTTAGGCTTCCTGCACGGTGGTATGGAAGTTGTTATTTTGGAATAGTATTTCCAAAAATATACCACGTAAAAAGAAACACTGGGAGCAATGAAAACTATAGCGAATTAACACGTAGTAAAAGAGCTAGTTTTTCTGAAATTGTAGGAGATATATTTGGTGCATTGATACCTTCAGTGGAAATAATTCTGAACTCAAGGAAAATATGTAAATTGTCTACAGTGGTTGATCGTTTATCAACAGATACTGCTGGAGGATTTCTAATGATTAATGCGGAGATGGTTGCGATTAGATCTATGGTTATGCAAAATCGACTTGCTCTTGATATTTTATTGGCAAAAGAGGGTGGAGTCTGTAAATTATTGAAGACGAAACATTGTTGCACTTACATTCCTGATAAAAGTGCAGAAATTGGAACGTATATACAGAATATAACTAAACTTGAGAAGGAACTTAAACCACTGGAAGTTGATAGTGTATGGGAAAGATTGACAAGTAGTATTGCGTCAATTGGTACCTGGTTTTCTAATATAGGAAAAGGACTTATAGGCCAAATACTAGTACCCCTAGCAGGGTTAGCAATAATAGTACTGACAATAATAATATGGTGCAAATGTTGTAGAAAGAAGGGAACATATAATGTGACAGGAAAAGGGAAGAAGAGAAAGATCGACGAAATAGAACTCGAAGAGTGGAGAAGTGAATTATACAAGAAATTGAAAGGGGATGGTAAAAATAGAAAGTGTAAAAATGAGAATGAAACTACTTGCTAGAAGTTGGCATCTGATTGAGGGTAGTATTTTGATGGCTCTTAAACGCCATCAGAGAGGGATTGATGGAGCAAGGACTCACAAATGAGACTTGCTCGAATACAATCTCCTCACAGTATTAATTTATTAATTATGTATTGTGTATACTAACTTTGCATACACTACATGAATAGCAAGGAAGCTTGCCTATGTGTTCTAACTAACAAGTAACGCTTGTCTTTTTCTAAAATGGCCGCTAAAACGCGGGAACCTTACTGCGCATGTCTCATCCATATCACATGGTGTGACGTCTTTCTTTGCTTGGTGGGAAATTTCTGTTTCTGCAAAAATGGCTGCTTGATGTTTTCACATGCTTCAGCTTGCTCTTGTGTTATTATTAAATTGTCGTTTCTTAACGCTACTAATGCGGGATAGATTTATAAGTAAATGGGGATAGAGTAGAAAGAGTGGGTATACAGTGAAACATATTATTTTGTGATTTTAATATTTTCTTCTTTGACTTTTATTAGTTCGTAAACTTGGGCCTGGGGTTGGTGATCTGAAACTCGAGAGACAATGATTCTGCGCATGTGTGCCCTGCTTGGCTGCCAAAGAACAAAAGATGAAGTCAACCTGGACGTCGTCCAAGGCCACGACCTAATGGCCGATATTGATATACTTATGTGTTCTTGCCAAACTTGCAACTATGTATATGGAAATGAATAAACTTTGTCGTGAGACGGGTGGGAAATAAAGCCAATGTATTAAAATTGATGGGCGGTAGTTTAAAAACAAAGGTCTTCAGAAATGCGTACCAAATCAATATGGTGTGAGGATCAACCCCCTGTCCCTGTCCAATAAGAAGTAGTGGTCCCATATTTTGGCAACATTAAGGGGAGGTACATGGGCGTAGAAGGGTATAATAGAATATAGCATTAGCTAATTAGTTAGAAGGAGATGCTGCAAGGGAGCAGAGGACCAGAGAGAACAAGCGTAGAAGCTTCTAGCTCCAGACCGTCAAGCTGATCGATTGCAGACTGAATCGCTGTCCAGAAAGGGCCTGAGGAGGGGGCGGCGGAGTCCATTAGAAGGAAGGCACGGGAGAATCGAGGAGAAGCCGAGTATCAGAGAGGGGAACGACGCAGGCATCGTTGTAGAGAGGTCACCGATCCTGTCCTGAACCTGGAGGAGGTCTTTGCTTTGCATCCTTCCTGGGTCCTATTCTTTCCAACTCCTTGGCCAAGGGGTTTGGTTCTCGCACTTAGGTAAATATAAATGCAACCTTTAGTTGCGCTGCTGTCTCTATCTTCTCCTTTCTGAGGGACCGTCATTAATCAATAATTATTATTCTATGCTTCACCCATGATATGCGATTAAGTACCATGTGGTTATGTAATTTACTCTGCTAAATCTTTAGATAAACATTTTAAAACTTCCTTTCTCAGTGGTTATTTCAGGATTATGTACTAAAATGAATGTCACTCATTTTAAACTTCCCAATTAGCAAAGGATTCATTGGTAAGTCATTACTCTTCAATCGGAAGGTAATTGGTAGCAGGGATTTTGATAAAGAGTAACAACTGATAAAACCCAGCGTAAGTATTAGCGTAGTATGAATGTATGGGCCCAAGTGAGTATCTAGTGTATGAATGCTGTTTGCTAATATCGCGCTGGATCAACAGGCTATGCTAATCATATTATTTGTATTTATTCATCTGTGCAGCTGCTTTCCCTTTATTGGACTTGATATTAGTTCCAGAAACGAGTAAGCTCTTCCAAGAAACAAACAGTGGGCTCGTTAAGAAGTTCCTCCATATACAGCCCTGCTTGAAATCTTTTCAGTCTTTTTATTCTTATTTCCTTTATTCATTACTCCCTGGGGCAAACATTATGTACTCAGTCTGATCCACCTCTAAAGATATATGTCTTAATCAATTATATGTGTCACTAATCAGTGTTAAAAAAAATCCAAGGACGTCTGTGATTCCACAGAATAGACAACTTTTCGAGTTGTGCAAAAATAGTTTTCGAAAGCTTATTTCGTAATAAATAACGCAATTTCATGAAGAACATTTTAGTATTTTTTAGGGTCACCATACACTGGTTGCTCCTATTATGTCTCACATCCTAAGACCGCAGCAAAAGATGCAAAAAGTACTCTGGGTGGCCGCGGTGGGAAGGGACTGTTTATGAAAATATACTTGTGCTCAATTACTTTTTTTGTGCAGTTGTTATTCGGACGATTAGTACAAACGTTAATTATTGGAGACCGAAATGAAGCATCTTTGTTGTCAAACAGTGGTTTTCTTTTCAAAAGCAATTTAATAGTATATTACTTGTTGGTAAAAATGTCTGTATAGTTGCATTTCTATAAATGTGAAACAAACTAAAGGAAAGTGCCACGAATATGCATTCATCTATTTTATTTTCAGAATATGTTGCAGTTAAATACATTTGTATACATGCAGCGCAGGTGAAAAATTAGTCAAAGACAAGGCATGCACAAAGGTTTTTAGAGCCCTAGTGGAAGTGATATTTTCACGTCACTCCCAGGGCAATGGCTCAACTTTGATGCTTTAAGGGCGATCTGCTGCCCCCTTTCACGTGGCTCCCTAGACAGATGCCATGACAATACACTATTACAGTGGACTTTGTCACAGAGAGTCATGGTGAGGAATTGGAAACCACATTGGTGCTCTGTGGATTGGTAGAGAAAGATAGAGCATTGAACACTATTTCTCCTCTCCCTGCTGGGAACACCTTTCCTTATCTTCTGTACTTTCACAACATACCCTGATGGCACCCAGATGCCACCATCATACAAGCACGAGAACAAGAGGCCCTGTGCATGGCCTCCAATGCCTAATAATCATATAGTTTGTGTACTTGTGGTTTAATATTATCTCTTATTTGATGGCACGCACAGCACTTTTTCACTTGAACCTTATCCCTAGCACAGATATTCATTGTACTGCCTAGAAATGAAGTACCAATTAATTCCTTCTCAGCTGTCTGTTTAGGATTAGGGAACAAGTCAGTTATTCACGCATTTCACTTCCATCATTTCAGTACCCTGCAATAGTTCTGTCACGTTTCTTTCTTCAGTTATCACCTGCAGATTCGCATAGTAATATTGAACCTCTACAGCTGGTCTACAAATCTATGCCGGGGCCCTCTAATTCCCCTTTACATACAATTTTAATGAGCACTCACTAACCATTTTTCATAATAAATTTAATTTCATCATTAATCAAAATTGAAAAGGTGATACTAGTTAAACATTAGAGTTGAGCCCTTTTTTAATACCAGCTCTGCTAACCTCAATCGTGCTTGGCAACAATGTAAATAATATTGGTAGATGTGAAGCTTTTTTGTAAATGTTGAGCACTGTACAGATTAGAATGAGTAGATCGTCAGGCTTAATTACTTGCTGTCCTACTATCTATGCTTTTTTAAAGAACTAATGTAAAATGTATCTTATATTCTCAAAGTTTAGTTCCTTGTTTCTAAAGTGGCTCCTCCATACTGTGAAATCTTTTGCGCTTAGGGACAGAGTTCAAGATGCAAAAACTATGCTTGAAAAATACATTTAAAATGCAGTAGACCATCTGAGGGATCCGCTGTACACACAGAAGAATGTGCGTTTCTGTTGTCTGACCACTCCAGAGTTATCCAAAGGCTGTCTCTCTCCTAACATTATATCTTAGGATAGTGTTCAATCGCATCTTTTAAGCAGCATTTGAAATACGCTGGCATGTTGCAGCAGCCCAAGCAACCCACATTTCATGGTTAAATAAGTACCAAGGTATGCCTGAATTCATAAACACGCCCTTTCTCACCTTAATAGGCTCCTTCTAAAGACAAGGATTGGCAAAGCCAATAGGCCTGGGTTTAATATTCTAATGTATGTAGACAGCATGGAGAAATGTGCATTTGCACCTGCCTGTGAGGGAGTGTTTTATCAAAACATTAACAATGAGAAGATAGCTGAGGGAGAAGCAGGGAAATGTAGAATAGATACTCGTGCATGGCAATGCACGCACTCCAATGGAGGCAGAAAAAAACACGTAAACAGCCAATGGCATTCGGTGAAAAAATATCCTCCTCTGGGCTGGATCAATATGTGATTGATAAAGTCTCAAGCCAGTGGCAGAAAAAAGCATAATTCAAAAAGCCAATTGTTGACAAAGCCTACTGTGTGTATGTTGGAAACAACAGGTCTGTTTAGATAGATAGCTGCTCTGGCAAAACCAGAGCTAAAAACCTCATAAAGTGTCATTTAAATGCTTGAAATAGCTGCATGCCAGTGAAGCATGAGCTTACCATATCCAAAAACACCACAAATTACTTTCAGTAGAATGGCACTTTTACAATTCTTCACAACATTCAGGGAGAGGATTCTTGTACAAAATACATGTGCAATCCGATAGTTAAGGAATGACCTTCAAAAAGTAATGCCAGGTGGGTCTAATTTTTAGGGTGTTACAGAGGTTACATGTCCTTCAGCAAAATATATTCTTAGTTTATATCCAACTACAAAGGAAACATTTGGAGCCCAATTCACAAAAACATTTGTAAACGAAGATGGCTGTATTGACAACTGCTAGGTATTCACAAAAAGATACCAGGCAGGTGTAAATCCAGGAGTAAATCGATTTGAGGGAAGGGAATGAAACACCCATATTTCTTGGAGATGAAGGCGAGAGGTTTCTCTGCGGGTAAAAAAAATCCCTGTAGAAAATAAAATAAAAAAATACACATAGGCGCTGGTTTTGCCCAATGCAGACTCGCACTTTTCATTCAGTTCTGAATAGTGGGAATACCAGCATTGAGAAAAGGCAAACGTCTTTTCCAGTGCTACACCTTTAAAGCTGTGACTGGCGCAGGTTTCCAGCCATGCTAGTGCGAATGTCTGTAAATTCAAACAAGCATTGGCAAAGCCAATAGTTCCTGGCTTAGGGATCTATTGGCTTTGCAAATGGCTTTACCTATGCGGCAGAGCTTCCGTAATATTGTGCCACATGGCTAAAGAATGGTTTTAAAAAAGAGCTTTTGTCACGGCTGACTACATAATTTTGTAGGTTCATGCACCACGCATGTGTGCCCCTACAAAATGACACAAACATTTTTTTTCCTTTTAGTTCCTGGTCTGAGTTGGATAAAGTATAAAGAAAAAAACGCAAAAGCTGCCTTTTTTTTGTTTTTTTAAAGCGGGAAGGGGGAAGCAGCAAGGGGTAAGCAACATGGGGAAAGCAACACAGGGCATGAATGGGGTGCAAAAGTAAAACAGAGGACATGAGGCAGAACAACTTGGGGGTCAGGTGGGTGGTTTAAAGCGGGTGGGGGAAGCAGCAGGGGTGGCAGAAGCAACATAGGGCATGTGTGGTAGGATCAAATGGACTAAAGAGAGCCACATGGATCTGGCAGAGAAAAAACATGCAGGTTACAAGGCAACACTAGGGAGTGATTGACAAGCACCGTGTTAAAGAGGAACACAGAGCATGGTAGAGGAGAAGCACACAAGGTAGATAGTGGGCAAACACATACACACTCGTAGAGTGCTTAAGCAAAAAGAAAAAGTTGTGCTTGAAAAAGCAAGCAGTGGAAGTATATAGTAACGAGTTAATGCTCCAGTGGCGGGACTAACACACGAAGAGGAAGGAAAACCCACACAGCTAACAATAAGAGCAAGCAAATGAGAGTGACAATGTAGTCAACCAATGGTAAGCAATGGGCGGGCTTTAAGCCCACTGTAAGATAACATAATGTCTCTAAACAGATGGCGCATGTGCTGTCTGTATAAAAGTATGTTCAATAGGGAGAGGACATTTCTGAATGAACTTTTGCACTTTTTTGTGAAGCAGACACATTCATTTATATTGTATGCAATATCACATCACCTTCTAAACTTTTACTCACTATAGCAATTAGTATTTTTGTATTTTACCAAAAGTATTCACTTGAGATGTTTGATCCTGTAGGATTAGCATGCTTGCGACTCTTGGCAAGTAACTTTCCTGATGCAATGACTTGATGAAACTGCAACAACTTATAACAAGGATAAAAAAATAGACATATGATTTCCAAATCATCAAGAGGCAAGACACTGCTGATATTGGACACAACACATCTGACTTGAAAATGAACAGAAATGAGTGAACTTCTCTGAAGTTAGAGGCACAAAGGACAATTGCATAATGTGCATAAAGTGTGCAGACTCGCATCTGTGCTGATGTTCGTATGCTCAATGCACACTGCATTTAAAGCGATGCACAGCCACTATGTGATAGTAAATCCTATAGAGCACTTAGGGCACCATTATATTCATGAAATATTCATGTTTGCATGGGAGAGTAAATGAGGCAGGGACTGTTACCATAAGTGTATGTGATGAGAACTTCTCCACTAACACCTCAGATAGGACCTAAAACTGTCCCACTGACAATGGGAAATTTACAATCAGAAATTGCATAACACTTCGATGGGCAAAGCATGTTACCTTGCAAGACAGTGATGGGGAATTCCCCTGCAGAGAGACATAACAGTTTGATTTGGAAAATGAAGTGTTTTGCTCACTGATGTATTCATTTCTGGGCACAAATAACGCTGTCACAAAAACCACTGGTTCTCATTTTATTGGTATTGGAAAGATGAAAGGCTGAAAGGACAATTCACAACTCAAACCTGTATCCACAAGTTTAAAAAGCAGGCCCCTACAGCATAGGTGTTAATATAGTGAACTACTTGAGTAGTGGCTGGTGCGGATAACCTATGTCTGCCCACATGTGCACACCCACCGTCTTCTCAAAGGGTATGAGCTTCTTGTGGAGGATCCTTACCCTGCGTCCCTATACAAATTCATGACCAGATTCTGTTGACTGCAGTCGTGTGGGGGTTAAAGAGAGTGGGTATCAACGAGGAGGCAGGGGCATTGCGTTGGGTCTTGAGTAACATCAGGAAACGTACAACGTTTTAATATATGTTGATTTGCATGTTGATTCGAAACAGTTAATCGATCGCAGTTTGTCATTTATGTTGTTTTTTATAAAAGCTAGGAATAATCATGTATATTGAAGATGGTTTTTGATTATTATTTCTTGCTTTGTAGATACCCCTGATGAAGGGAATTAATATTCTCGAAATGCATTGGGTCATGCCAATAAAGTTGTGATTTGTGGAAACGTACACTCCTTCTGTGGTTGCGTCATCTTTTGCAGTACGACAGTTTTATGAGTAAAATAAATTGGATTAGAAAATGGACGAAGTGGTTTAAGCATATGAAATAAACAAGGAGTACAAAGAAGAAGAATTGAATACTTGATTTATTGGACTCATCATAGTCCAGGATTTGGCTGTGCAGCCGGAAGGGTTCCCAACATGTGGTTCCCCTGTGTTGAGTTTTCATTGCCAGCGCGATGGGACAGGGCGCGGACCGTGCTTGCACGCCTTCATAAACGTAACTAGATAAAAATGACGAACATTATGATGACTTTAGAATATAAATGGTGTGCATCACACTACTTTCTGTTTTACACTGTTGTTGCACAATGCCAGAATTGCAGGACAGACCACACTTGTGTCAGTATCCTATGGATGCTGCATTGGGCCAGTGTAAGCAAAACCAGTGAGCACCATTTCTCTGTTTAGGCCTGCACATTATGCTATCTGGTGAGACCAGATACCTCAGCATGGGCGGTGGCATTTGTCACTGCCCTCAGCGATGAAATGTCAAGTATTCTTCCATAATATGACTGACTCAACAGAGTTTGATTGTTCACCCAACAAAGCCAAAAACTGGCCAAGCATTTTCAGCAAAATGTAACAACATCAAGAGCTCCCATATATTCTAGTGTCCTTCACTCACCTCCACCACCCTGTGGCCATCACTCCCCAACCTACTTAAAAGATAATAGCCGCATCTTACCATTATTCCACTCCACCATTAGCATTAATTTCCTCTTCCAAGTATTAAAAAAGTAAACCCCATCAGCATGGACTGGAATTCCTTTATGATGTCGCAACAGTGGGAAACAACATTTGTTTCCCACTGTTGCTGTGTCATAGCAGTGAATAACCAGATTTACAATCTACTATTCACGCAACTGTTCCCTCACTGGGAGCCATGTAGAACAAGATAGTTACTGACTGAACTAAATATATTATTAACACTGTTCTTCTTGTCAATGATTTATTTAAAGTTCACATAATTCATGATATTGGCAAAGCTAAAAATATTGCCTACTAGATGCTACCATCACATGATATTGGCAAAGCTAAAAAGGTCTCGCCTACCAGAGCTATTGGCTTTGTCAATGTTCCTTTAGCCACGTTGAACAGCAGCACAACTGCTTTTTATTTTTTGGGATTGTGGGGCGTGAAGCAACATGAAGAGAGGAGGGACGGGAAGAAACACAGAGAGTGGGAGGAGTGCTCGAGGGACTTTGAGCAAGCAGACAAACAAAACCACATGCACTTGTGTGGAGTTCTTCAACAAAAAGAAAAAGGTAGCTCCTGCAACAAGTTACAAGTAATTCCCCGTGCTCCAGCGGGAGCATCAAACACAAGAAGAGGACATGAAGGCAGCAGGGGTGAAAAAAATCAGATGCAAGCAAATGAGTGACAACAAAGTCAGCCAGTGGTAAGCGATGGATAGAACCTAAGCCCACTACTGGTGAGATAACAAAATGTCTCACAAGCGACAGTGCATGAGCGGTCTCTCAGACGAGACCTAAAAAGAAGTGAAGAATGTATATGGAAAACTTGTTGCATGTGTTAAGATGTTTATTCAGCATCATTACTGTTCGAAAATCAGTCAATGAACTGCCCACAAGGCAAAAGTTAGGTTTTACCCAAATCCATCTTCAATGTATGCTTTGTATGTCTCATCTTATCTAGATACCTAAGCATTTCATCTCTGTACCAGGCCCACAGATGCAACATTTCTGTCATATTCTCTGATAATTTGTGTGTGTGTTTATGCTCCCTAAGGTATGGGCAACTCAAAAGGGAGCCATTTCCAAAAATCTGGTGCTTATGTTTCTTTTCCTAGGGAATTCTGATATATGTTACTATACAGTAGCTGTTCCACGTACAGGTTTCAATAAAAACAAACTCAAAAGGGCATTGCTATCAATTTATGTTTCAAATGCGTCATTGTAAAGATCATGTACTAAATCGAGTGTTTTGGTTTTATGCTCTTTAAGCACTACGGACTTTAAGTGAAAATGCCCAGTTCCTTAACAAGTCCAGGGCTTCCCGTCACGTCCCTTACACCATGAGCAGTTCCACGGGCCACAAAAGAAGTGCATCGGGTTCCGTGCTAATGTAAACAGGCTCCTAGATGAGGAATCCTATTTTAATAATATGGCATTCGATAGGATACATACAACGGGTGCACCTCACCAGCTCATCTCTAACAAGGGAAGGGAGGTTGTGGCCACGCGCAGGTTTCCTAAAGGTAATCTGAGCCGCGCCTTCTGCGAAATGTAACCGATACCGGAGGTGTAGAGAGAGAAGTCGTCATGTGTATTCACTATCTGGCAGACCATCTGCTCCTTTCAGCCTATCGCCTGTGGCGTCTCAGATGTCACATGCGTGTAGCAGGCAACTTATTACCTAAAGAGAAGTGGCCCAACGCACTCTTCCAAAATCCATGACCACAGAGCCAAGGCTTCGGAGCCCCTTTTCACTGTCCTTTTTTTCACTATGATACATTTTTCACAACATCCATAAAGGCTGCAGGTCGCTGGAGGGTTAGTTTCCTTACCACAAACAACGTTGGTTATGATGATCAAGGTCGCTCGGATGGTGGAAGCAGAGATGATCAAGAGAGCTAGTCTGCTTAGACGTCAAGGGGCAGGCTATCATTTTGTGGTGTCATATGATAAGGCTAAAAAGCATTTTTGTAAGGGCAAGGTGCTTCAAAGTTTGTAGTATTCCAGACCTCGAGGGATCCCTGGTGGGGCACTTGCAGGTACAAGGAAAGTATCTTTGACAACGTGCACAAGATGTTTTCAAGCAAAACAAACATGTCAGCAAGTTAGAATCATTTTAATTGACCTGGAGTGGTGAAATGGGAACTGAGCATGGAGTGATCTCTCTGATATCTGAGAAAACCTATTGCACATTGTCATTTACTGCGCATCACAGCAGCGACTGAGAATACTGTTCCAGAGGCACTGCTTAAGAGAGGAAACCTTTGCATGGTTCATCATGCACTACTACAGGTGCAATCGGGCAGTTGCCCTCACTTTGTCACAAAGGCGAGGGCTTCTCAGATGCAGCCACAAGCTGGTAAAAGTCTAGCTGCTGCAAAGAATCCCAAGCACGTCAATGGACTGGGATGGCAGTGAACAATGATGATAATAGGGGGTTGATGGACAATGTGATGGACGATGAGCTGTGATGGCAGCAGGTAGAAGATGGACGATGAGCTGTGATGGCAGCAGGTAGAAGATGGACGATGAGCTGTGATGGCAGCAGGTAGAAGATGGACGATGAGCTGTGATGGCAGCAGGTAGAAGATGGGCGATGAGCTGTGATGGCAATAGGTAGAAGATGGGCGATGAGCTGTGATGGCGATAGGTAGAAGATGGGCGATGAGCTGTGACGGCGATAGGTAGAAGATGGACGATGAGCTGTGACAGCGATAGGTATAAGATGGACGATGAGCTGTGACAGCGATAGGTATAAGATGGACGATGAGCTGTGACAGCGATAGGTAGACAATGGGCGATGAGCTGTGATGGCGATAGGTAGAAGATGGACGATGAGCTGTGACGGCGATAGGTAGAAGATGGACGATGAGCTGTGACAGCGATAGGTATAAGATGGACGATGAGCTGTGACAGCGATAGGTATAAGATGGACGATGAGCTGTGACAGCGATAGGTATAAGATGGACGATGAGCTGTGACAGCGATAGGTAGAATATGGGCAATGAGCTGTGATGGCGATAGGTATAAGATGGACGATGAGCTGTGACGGCGATAGGTAGAAGATGGACGATGAGCTGTGATGGCGATAGGTAGAAGATGGACGATGAGCTGTGATGGCGATAGGTAGAAGATGGACGATGAGCTGTGATGGCGATAGGTAGAAGATGGACGATGAGCTGTGACGGCGATAGGTAGAAGATGGACGATGAGCTGGGATGGCGATAGGTAGAAGATGGACGATGAGCTGTGACGGCGATAGGTAGAAGATGGACGATGAGCTGGGATGGTGATAGGTAGAAGATGGACGATGAGCTGCGACGGCGATAGGTAGAAGATGGACGATGAGCTGTGATGGCGATAGGTAGAAGATGGGAGATGAGCTGTGATGGCGATAGGTAGAAGATGGGCGATGAGCTGTGACGGCGATAGGTAGAAGATGGACGATGAGCTGTGACAGCGATAGGTAGAAGATGGACGATGAGCTGTGACAGCGATAGGTATAAGATGGACGATGAGCTGTGACAGCGATAGGTATAAGATGGACGATGAGCTGTGACAGCGATAGGTATAAGATGGACGATGAGCTGTGACAGTGATAGGTAGACAATGGGTGATGAGCTGTGATGGCGATAGGTATAAGATGGACGATGAGCTGTGACGGCGATAGGTAGAAGATGGACGATGAGCTGTGATGGCGATAGGTAGAAGATGGATGATGAGCTGTGATGGCGATAGGTAGAAGATGGACGATGAGCTGTGACGGCGATAGGTATAAGATGGACGATGAGCTGTGACAGCGATAGGTATAAGATGGACGATGAACTGTGACAGCGATAGGTATAAGATGGATGATGAGCTGTGACAGCGATAGGTAGAAGATGGGCAATGAGCTGTGACGGCGATAGGTATAAGATGGGCAATGAGCTGTGACGGCGATAGGTATAAGATGGACGATGAGCTGTGACAGCGATAGGTATAAGATGGACGATGAGCTGTGACAGCGATAGGTAGACAATGGGCGATGAGCTGTGATGGCGATAGGTATAAGATGGACGATGAGCTGTGACGGCGATAGGTAGAAGATGGACGATGAGCTGCGACGGCGATAGGTAGAAGATGGACGATGAGCTGTGATGGCGATAGGTAGAAGATGGGAGATGAGCTGTGATGGCGATAGGTAGAAGATGGGCGATGAGCTGTGACGGCGATAGGTAGAAGATGGACGATGAGCTGTGACAGCGATAGGTATAAGATGGACGATGAGCTGTGACAGCGATAGGTATAAGATGGACAATGAGCTGTGACAGCGATAGGTATAAGATGGACGATGAGCTGTGACAGCGATAGGTATAAGATGGACGATGAGCTGTGACAGCGATAGGTAGACAATGGGTGATGAGCTGTGATGGCGATAGGTATAAGATGGACGATGAGCTGTGACAGCGATAGGTAGACAATGGACGATGAGCTGTGACGGCGATAGGTAGAAGAAGGACGATGAGCTGTGATGGCGATAGGTAGAAGATGGACGATGAGCTGTGATGGCGATAGGTAGAAGATGGACGATGAGCTGTGACGGCGATAGGTAGAAGATGGACGATGAGCTGGGATGGTGATAGGTAGAAGATGGACGATGAGCTGCGACGGCGATAGGTAGAAGATGGACGATGAGCTGTGATGACGATAGATAGAAGATGGACGGTGAGCTGGGATGGCGATAGGTAGACGATGGACCATGAGCTGTTTATGGCAATAGGTAGACGATGGATGATGAGCTGTGATGGCAATAGGTAGAAGTTGGACTCTGATCTGTGATGGCAATAGGCTTGTATGGGCAATAAACTGTAAAGACAATATAAACTCACAACCGAGCACACACTTGGTTCAAATACATCAAAATTAGCTCAACATTATAACACATTTCGTTATTAGATTCTCTTAGTCTTTATTCTCTTCTTTTTGTTGTCCAGCCAAGCACTTGCGAAATCACCACTATTTTGTGTTCTTAGGTCATTAAATTGAATCAATTGTATTGGACTCCATATGGAGGGATATTGGAAAGCCGTGGGACACAGATCGGCATCCGCGTTGCAGATTCCAGGGGTATAGAGGTCCTGGATATAGTGTGGATTTACACTGAGTGGCCAGATATAGTTGGCCGATTACAGCAGATACTAATAAGGATTTTCACATTATAGATCCTGTCCACAGTGGAAAGTGATTTTGCATATACACTCACCCCCGCAATTGATAAATGGTTACAGAAGGATTATCTAGTTGATTCAATTTAATGACCTAAGAACACAAAATACTGGTGATTTTGCAAGTGGTTGCCGGGACGGAAGTATAACCGGCGTGGAGGCTTTAACGAGCTGTACTACAGGAAGACAGCCCTGATGAAGTTGTAGGGAACACCCCAGATGACGAAACACGTGTTGGCTGGACAACAAAAAGAAGAGAATAACGACTAAGAGAATCTAATAATGAAATGTGTTATAGTGTTGAGCTAATTTTGATGTATTTGAACCAAGTGTGTGCTCAGGTTGTGAGTTTACATTCGAGAGAGATTACTCGTGGTCGCATTTAAGGGGGTTGGGTGACTCCCCCTTCCCTGGAGCACCACGTCTATATATCATATCTGTATTTGACATTCCCGTAAAGAGTGAGCGCCAGGTCCACCCGGTGCATCATTACCCTCAGTATATCTGTAAAGACAATATGTTGATATAGACAATGAGCTATAATGCAATAAGCTGTGATGACAATAGGTGGCCATGAACAATGAGTTGTAATGCAGTGAGCTGGGAGAATAATATCCGGGGATGGTCAATGGCCTATAATAGCAATGAGATGTGATTATAATAGGTGGCGATGGAAAATGGCATGTGATGGCAATAAATTGTGATGACAATACATGGGATTCACAATGTGCAATGGTAGTAATAGGGGTTGATGGACAAGAAGCGATGAGGGCAAAGTCCTGTGATGATAACAGGCGGCGATAGACAATGAGCTGTGATGTAATGAGCTGCGATGACAATATGTTTAAATTGCATTTATATAGCGCTTACTATCCCTGATGAGGCGTAGATATATGTGGCATGGACAATGACTTGTATGGAATTAAGCTGAGCGAATTTAGAAATACGAATGAGCCCCCTCTGCGAGGGAGGGCTCTGGGAACAAGGGTGCCTTTTCCTACAAACTATCACAGGGGTAGCTAGTATCGGAAAATGCTGCGTCTGCATGCGTTCCCTTTGGTTTCCTTTGACAGTGAGATTAGAGACAATTATTTCCAAGATACCTTAATACACACTAGACTAACTGTCCATGTCTGTATATCTCAAATGACGGATTAACTTCCAAGAGGTCTACTTTGGAATTTGGAAAATCTTGCAAATTCAAAAGGCGTGTGCTCTGTGTTTTACTATTTAGAGAGTGCTAGTAGTTGTTAAACCATCGCTGCAGTTCCCCACATTTTACTATTCTTCACCCCTACGTGCTAACCTACTCAACAAAGTAGGAAAGCTGTGATACAGTTTGTAATATATATTCAGGAGGCGCTAGATGGGTTAAAAAACTAGCTGCTGTCTGTGCTTTGACAGCCAGGACAGGAATGCTTGTACCCGTGCAGGTAGGCGCAGTACAACCAACTAGAAACACTCGGAACCAAGCAATACCGGAACGTATATGTCAAAGCTGCTTAACATTCACAGAAGGAGAAGCCTATTAACCAAAAGTCAAACTTAGTTCGAATTAAATCCGAGTAAAGGAGTTTGCCTTCCTGCTCACTCGGCACTCACCTCAGGAACGACCAGCTTGTTCTGCGGCGACATCAGTGGTCTGTCGAGCATGCTAGAGGGGCTCCAGTGTGGGAAGGCAGCACGGGGCTCACATGAAGCAATGCACTCATTAAATGTAACATAGGCAAAGCGGCCTCCTGAGGCCTAGTCGGGGAACTTCCTGGGACCCTGTGACAGTGCGTACAGCGCGCTGGCGGCTGCAGGAGCTGACTGCGCTCATCTGTTGATCCGATCCCGCTCAGCGTGAGCCCATCAACATCAATTAACCAGCAGAGGGGGCGTGGCTGATACCCAGGGATGACGTCAAGGAGCCTGGGAGAGCAGCCTCTGTGCTTGTCACAGAGGCGCAACGTTTCATTAGGCTCTTTGGCGGGCCGGGGTGCTGCCTGATGACAGGCTTGGGAGCCCAGCACTTTCCTTCAGCTCTACTAACATGAGGTTCACTATATTCCAATGCAAGCGAGCCTTTTCGCTTTTCAAGGACTCTGTTATCACTTCGAGGATAACTATACGGGTGGTTATTTTTAGACAGCGCGTTTTCCATGGAGCGGCGCTGCCCTTTTCATTCGACTGAAGGATGTTTTCTGCATTAATCTAAATAACAAAGGGATTCCTTCCTCTGCTCTTGCTTACGTCATCCACGTGTTTCTCTCCCCAAAGCAGACAGTGAGTCATACGAAAGGAAAAAGTACATATGGAACTCATAATGACTGAAAATGTGCTCACTCTGGAACCCAAACGAGAAATAAAAATTAGCAAAGACAGTAGGTCTGGACTTGTTTAGGTGGTGCGATAGTTAAGCTGATTTTATTACTTACTGCAAGCATAGGCCAAAAATGAAAAGAGGAAAATAAAACATGCTGCCACCTAAGAAACGAGGACTAATGCTTGCAATAAACATTTATAATAATAAAAATTATGCTTTGCATATAATTTTAATAGAACAGCGCTGGTGTGTTGGTCCTTGCCTTTTTACAGGGTTATCCCCAAACTTTTTGCCTGCCTCCTGTACATTTTTTACCCTATTTCTGTTGGCTTTAGGACTCTGGGCCCTTTACCGCTGCTAATCAGTGCTAAAGCACATGTGCTTTCTCCTTTAAACATGGTATGATTGGTTTACACCTGTTTGGCATATTTAATTTACATGTAAGTCCCTTGTACAGTGGTATCTCATATACCCAGGGCCTGTAAAGGAAATGCTACTAGTGGGCCTCTATCGCTGCTTGCACCTCCCACAAAAGTAGCCTTTCAAACCTGTCTCAGGCCTGCCACCGCAGGGCCTACGTGCACAGTTTACTGCCAAATTGGCTTGGCATTTAACAGACCCCAAGGATATTGCAGCATAGCTGTGCAAATTTTGTGGCACACAAATCTAAATTTTGCAGAACAAAAATTGAAATTTTGTGGCATTATTGTGGCACTTTATTTTGCGCCGATTTGAATCACAAAGGGGTCGATTCCGATTCGGGCCGGAAATCTCTCCGACCGAGCCGGACCCGGAGAGATTTCCGACCGAATCGGACCCGTGCAGTCCGACCGAACGAGTCCGATGCATTCGTATGCCACCGGACACGAGTCGGTCGGACTCCCATTGAACTCAATGGGAGCCGGTCGTACAACGCGTACGCGGGCTCCCATTGCCTCAATGGGTGCGAGGCGGACAAGGGCGCCCCTACAGCGAGTACGCCGCGGAGCGCTCGCGGCGTACACGCACAGGTAGGGGGACCCATGGGTCCCCCCTGTGTGCGCCTCGCACGGGTACGCGTACAGGGGGGTCCGACACGGACCCCCAAAGTACGGCTCCGACAGCGAGTTTGAGTCGGACGTTGTGTCTTACCCCCCACACTAGCTAGGATTCCAACCACTGTGTAGATGAAAACTTGATTTATGGTCCTGATGAATTGCTAAATGATCACTTCTGTGATATACAAGGCAAGAAACATGTTGACCTCTTTGCAGAAGCAACCACAAAACATTATGTCGGTGGTTTGCTATTTCTGTTTTTAATTAGACAAGTAGACTCACCTATTAAAATTGCCTCAGAGTACTACTTAGTCTATTTTAAATTATTTTTATGCACTTTACACACCATACACACCCATCTACACCTCACAGCCCTACACATGCACATCACATTACAGCTTTGGGAACAAAAATATCTCCGTTAAAGAGCCACTTGATGGGTGCCAGTCGGGCATTGCAGTGCCGGCCCGACGAGAAGCAAGCCCTATGATGAAGCATGACACCCATACAGGTGTGTGAGGGCCATGGTTCCAAAGGATCAGACTCCTGTTCTATCCTTTAGATATACACACCAACCTATTCTCTCTCTCTTTATCTTAAAGGATCTGCTTACCTTATTGATATTATCCACTTAAATATACCCTGGCTACCTCTCCATGTGAGAAGTTGGCCTGGCATATGCTGTCCACTAGTTATAGTGGGCACCTTGCACCAGTCCAAACGACCCTTATTGATGATAGGTTTAAAGACAACCTTTATTGAAAGCTATCCTAGTGGTAGCTATGGAGAGCAGCCTTCAGGCTAAGTCTTGAAGGAGTGTAAAGCAGCTTGGTTTTCCAGATTATAACCTCTTGAATGACCAAATGAAAGGAGAACCACACGAGGTATATATATAAAATATATGTATTTATTTCTAAACACTAACTACCAATCTCTTTACGAGACTAGAGTTCAAGATACACAGTATCACAGTATTAAAACGACAGTAAATAGCACAATACACACTGGGCCCCAGGGGGGGACCAAACCATATGTTAAGAAAGTGGTATAAGAACCACGACTTGACTAGACACAGTGCCTAGAGCACGTAGAATCGCTGGGACCCCAAGGAACCACCCAAGGTAGTGACACAGGAGACCCACGGGGGACGTGTGCAGTGTGAGAACACAGCCGCGAGAGCCGTAGGATTCAATGCGTAAAGTCGCGGTTGGAATTTTAATGCTAAAGGACACTTAGGAGAGGACTTTCAGCAAACCCCTTCAGACTTTTCTAGGGCCAACACCCACGTGAGCACCGGAGTACTCGAGTTACCTCACCCAGGGAAGCCGGGTGCATAGGTGTCAAAGGGTGTCGGGAATCGTCGTCGTTTTCAATGGCGATCTGCTGCAAAGTACTGCTGCCGTGAAGAAGAAAAGTGTCCGGGGTAATCCAAGCCTGGATCGAAGATGTGAAGCACCTGAAAGCAGAGGGGACAGAGTCTGGGTCACTAGCCAGTGACCAGGAGCGGAGCAATCGAATGCCCACCGATGTCGGGTGCTTCAGGTGCGAAGAGGAGAAGCTTGACTCTGCAGCCACAGGGTCCCAGAGACGTCTACGATGACCAGGAGCCGGATTCGAGCTGTCCCACAAAGGATGTCGAGTGCTGGGGTGTCGGTGATCAGATTTACCACAACACGCCTTGGCAACAGCAACCCACGCAGGAAGAGAAAAGATGCTTCTGTGCGGACCAGCAAGGTCCTGGGGACTCCCCAAGCAATGGAGAGTCAGGGTACGTCTGGAGCAACCAGGGAAGCCCAATAAAAGTTAGAGTTGCCTTCTTGGGGACCCACAGGTCAACGGACCAGAGATCGCGAAGGGACCTCAAGAGGAATCACAAAATGGCGGCCCACGGAACACTCGTTGAGTGTAGGCCTGCAATCTTCGGTGTAATTACTGCTCGGGGTCAGGGCTACAAGTAACCCAAAGCTCAGCCTCAGGGGTTACCGGAAAGCTGATGCTTCTGCAAATGGTCGCTGTGTCCAAGGGTTCGGGTTGCACGGTCTCCACGAGGGATACGGGCCTCAGACTTGCTGTGGGCACAGATCAACCTCAGAGACCTTGGAAAACCCACCTCCTGTGTGGCAATATTCTTCGGAGTCCACAGGAGCTTCAGAGATGCCAACCGGTCAGTTGCGTTAAAGGTGCCTGCCTTGCAGGGTAGTAACTCCTTTACTCCAAGGGAGATTCTTCAGTCATCCAGCGTAGTGTAGATCGTCGAAGTACTTGGTTTCTGGTAACAGAGTTTAGTCCAGGTGTAATCTAAAGTCCTGTAGTCAGGGTTTCCTACTTTATACCCAAGGAAGGGGTGGGACAAACTCTGGGGACCCACGTATGGGAGGGTCAGGAAAGAGGGGTGGCTACACCCATTTCCTTTGTCCAGTTTCGTGCCAGAGCAGGGGCTGTGTGCCCCTGCAACCGGTTTGAGCTGGACTATGCACAGGGACACAAAATGTGCCCCCAGTGCAGACTTCAAAGCACTCTTGGAGTGCACCCACCCAGCCCCAATACACTAAAGCCTGTCTGGGAGGTGGTCACACCTCCCTGTGACAGGAAACCTATTGTCCAGGCCTCCCCTGCCGGAGTTTCGTCCAGCAGCAGGAGGGCAGACTCGTGTCTGTGGCTGCAGCATCCATTTTGTGATGCCAGGGTTCTGTTAAGCTGGTACCAGGTGTACCGGTGATGCCACGTGGCTCCCTCTAGAAGGGAGGAATCATACCTCCCACCCCAGTACTGGGGTGGAGGTATGATTCCAAGGTGTTTGACACCAAACACGACATGTTTCCATGCAGCCATTCTCAAGTTAGCATTTGCAGCAGGGTTATAATGCACTTAAGAGTATATGGTCTGGCTGCATTACAAACAACCCCGGAATGAAGATTCCGAAAGCTGCAGAGGGGCTCTGCTCATGCATGGGCACCCTCTCACATGAAACCCAGCACCCTGCCTTCAGGATTGTTAAGGCCTGCCATAGGGGTGACTGATAGGTTAACATGTGCAGTGATATGGAGAGATATAGGGAACCTATATCTCAGTAAGGGGGCATATACCACCTTACACAGGCTGCTGTAGCAGACCTGTTGTGTCATTTTAAAAGGCTTCCCAGGGGTGGCACAATACATGCTGCAGCCCCTGGTAGGCCTCTGGGGTACCTATGCCCTGGGTACATAGTATACCATATACTAGGGACTCACAAGGGTACCCCAGAATCCAATCTGGAGTGTACCTAAAGTACATACAGTCAATTTAGAGTAGAAAGCAGATAGACTGGGGTCCTGATTAGCAGGGCCTCAGTCTGGCTAAGTCGAAAAACAGTGAAACATCAGCAAAAAGTGGGGGTAACTATAAGAAGCAGATTCTACTCTCCTACACCCCCCCCAAATGTCAGGACATTAAACTAACCTTGACCAGTTGAGTCTTCATGTTCTAAGTGGAAATATCTGGAGAGTCCATCTGCATTGGCATGGTTACTCCCAGGTCTATGTTCCACTGTATAGTCCATCCCCTGTAGGGATATGGACCACCTCAAAAGTTTGGGGTTTTCACCCTTCATCTGATTTAGCCATAAGAGGGGCTTGTGGTCTGTCTGAACAATGAAGTGAGTGCCAAACAAGTATGGCCTCAGCTTCTTCAAGGCCCAAACCACAGCAAAGGCCTCCCTCTCAATGGCTGACCAACGTTTCTCTCTGGGGGTCAACCTTCTGCTAATAAAAGCTCCTGGCTGATCCTGACCTTCATCATTCAATTGTAATAACACAGCCCCTACCCTTAACTCAGATGCATCTGTTTGGACAATGAATTGCTTGGAGTAATCAGGACTTTGCAGAATGGGAGCAGTGCACATGGCCTGCTTCAGGTCATTAAATGCCTTTTGACAGCTCACTGTCCACTGAACTTTCTTGGGCATTCTTTTAGAAGTCAAGTCATTCAAAGGGGTCACTATGGAGCCATAACCTTTGACAAATCTTCTATAGTACCCATTCAGGCCCAAGAAAGCTCTGACCTGAGTCTGGGTAGTGGGAGCAACCCAGTCCATTAAGGTCTGGATTTTGCTCTGCAATGGTTGAACCTGGCCTCCACCCACAAGGTGGCCCAGGTATACAACTTGGCTCTGCCCTATCTGGCACTTGGTGGCCTTGATAGTGAGGCCTGCCTTTTGCAGGACCTCTAAAACATTTCTCAGGTGGACCAGGTGATCCTCCCAGGTGGAGCTAAAGACAGCAATATCATCTAGATATGCTGCACTATAGGCTTCCAGGCCTGTAAGGACTTTGTTCACCAACCTTTGAAAAGTGGCAGGTGCATTTCTCAAACCAAAGGGCATCACCACAAATTGGTAGTGCCCACTAGGGGTAGAAAATGCTGTTTTGGCTTTTGCATCCTCAGCTAGTCTGATTTGCCAGTAGCCAGCTGTCAGGTCAAATGTGCTGAGAAACTTGGCTGAGGCCAAAGTGTCTATGAGCTCATCTGCCCTAGGGATTGGATGGGCATCAGTCCTAGTGACTGCATTGAGACCTCTGTAGTCCAGTGCTTAATTTGTGCCGGTGCTTGCCGGTGCTTAGCACCGGCACTTAATTATCAGGGCCGGGTCTACACGCATTTAGTGCACATAATTGATTTTGATAGTAATTAGTAGCACAGAGTGAGTGCTGCTCTACCGTAAGTGCTGCTGTTTAGTTAGAGATTTACCGTTACGTACTGTGTACTGGTTGCTTGTGTTATTGATGATGACTGATGTTGAAAATACTTGTTTAACTTTCATAATTTCTGACTGACTGACTCCGATTCGGATTCCTCACGAGTCACACGTTCAAGTTAGTTCTGGGCCCCGCCCGGGATTCGGACACTGAGTTGCCTAGTAACTGGGCAGGGCTTTGGTCGTCTGCGGGGTTGGGGCTGTGCGCGGCAGCAAGCAGCGTGCGCAGATTTTCATTGCAATGCGCGCGCATTCGCTGCTTTTTGCCACGCCCCAGCATACCAGGCTGCACCTCACCGAGTCATCGTGGATGTGGATCACGGCCGCCGCTTTTCAAAGTCTCTGAGTGAGAGGCAGCGCGATCTGGAGCGTTGGTTGGCCGCGTTGAGGAGTAGACAGTAGTACATACTAGTACAACAGCACCAGGTGAGGCAGGGCCTGGTAGGCCTAAATTAAATAAAGATACGCAGCCTAAGCAGGAGGTGAGGCAGGGCCTGGCAGGCGCCGCGGCCTAATCAGTTAATGAAGCAGCTGCGCAGCAGCCTTAGCCTAACAGTCAGAGACAGAGTCCCGATTGAGACAGTGAGTCAGTCAGGCCCACTCAACTTACTGGTCAGTGGTCCGGGTCCCACAGTCAAGAAGACAGTGTGTTGCGGCCTGGGCAAGCCTGTGATTGTGAGCCAAGAGAGCAGTATGGAGATTCATGAATAAATCTCAATATCTCCGACTGTTTATGATTATTCGATTCTTCGACTGATTATGTTGACAGATTGATGATGGCGTGGCGATTATGATATTCGATTCGACTGATATAATTTATATGTTGATTCATTGATGTGATGATGATGACGTGGCCCTTAGTTTGATGTTGCGGGCCGGCCCGGCTGGATTCAGTTTTGGTTCCACAAATCTGTGGGGTTGGGGCTGTGCGCGGCAAGCTGCGTGCGCAGATATTTTCAGATTGCACTGATTGCAATGCGCGCGCATTCGCTGCTTTGCCACACCCTTAGGTCTGGTCAAGAATGATTTGCAAATGCGTGTTGCCTTCTGTAATGGCGGCCATGTTAGAGATTGAGTAAACACCACCCAGGGCATTCAAAGAGGTTAACGAGCACTGACTGAAGCTGTGTCGTGTTATTTATTTTTGGTTGCACACTTCCATACCTACAAATTGGTACAACTGGAAACTGTGCATCTTTGATGCATCCTCTTTTTCAAAGGGTGTTTGCAGAAAATCTGCCCCAGTGCTTAAGGTGTATGGTGTCAAGAGACACAGAGCAGTCCAGCGAGAAAGGACAGTGAATTGACCACCACCCTTTACGTACTGGGCAAATAAGCTAAGCATATTGTACATGTTTGACTCTCAAAGCCTCAGCTCATAAGTCCTCATATCATTCAATGCCAGTGTCAAGACTAGTGCAACTCAGTGGATTAATGCACTGTCTGTGGGGCTTTCTTGGCAACTTGAAAGAGAGGAGTTAAAATCCCCGTCGGCCTTATTCTTCTTTCAGATGTGGAACAGGTGAGATAACAGCAGCACTGATTATTAAAGTGCTAACAGATGAAAATGCACACAAGCAAGGGCTATATTAAAATACTGCCTATTAAAACTGTAAATATTGTGTGGTTTAATTTCTGATGGTGGTGTTGCCCTGACTCACCAGATACCTCTGTATGTAGAATCCCTTTACAAGTACATATTTCAACGTGGGTTTTAGAGAGGTCTAAAAACCTCGCTCTTCTCATCCGCAATATACAGACCTCTATATAAATTCTAAAACTGTGCTTGATTTTCAGTAATTATTTTACTAGTTCACATATTTCAAACTCTCAGTAAGACAGTGTCTCCCTCTTTTGCACTATGCATTGGCAAAGCAGTGTCTACCTCTACCTCCATAAACTGGAGTAATAACACCATGCCACACTTTTCGTTCTCTAAAAACATGTCTTTTCGTTCTACCTGTGGCATTAGTTTTGGACCCAGTTAGGCAGATTCAGTTTGAGCAAAAATCACCCTCATATCTCAGCCATGGAAGTACAGCTCTGAACGTTTGTGATGAAAAGCTTTACCCTCCTCCAGTTTAATAGGGGAAGAACTTAGTACCAGTGTCACCCACCTAGTTTTTCTTGTGTGGGAAAATGTTATTTACCATAAGAGTTAAAGGATAGAATTGCTTAAAAATGTGGGTGTTACTGCAGAATGTCTCTAGCAGAATTTTTATTGCCGCACTTTTACGTAGAGCCTTCATTAAAGGATACAGCATAAAACACGCGTGAGGATGAGAACACTTGTCACTCCTCGTCCTCACAGTACGGGGAGTGGTGGTGCTGGGGAGCGAGCAGCAGCGCTAACGGGTCCGCTCTGCCCTCCTCTTTACAGTGGAGGGCACCCGGAGAGAATGGGCCCGTTTAGGGTTGTAAGTGTTGTTTCCAATACTCTGTGGGCCCTCGGAAGCCCGCCCGATGCTGGCAATGCTGCGCAGGTGTAGAACATACCCGGCCGCACGGCCTCACCTCTCACCACCACCGAGTCATCATTGCCATTCAAGTTCAAGGGTTCAAGAACCTATCAGCAGCGTCGGTTCGTTCACTAAGTCTAAGTAAGTCTGTCTAAGTGAAAGTAAGCCAGCAGCAAGCGCGAACGGCCAGGCCGGACGACGTTGTTCGGTTGTTGAGGTGCGACGTGCATTGGCGACTTGTCGTTGAGGACGCTAATCATGACTTTTGTACATCTCTAGCCCTTATTCCCAGCTTGTGCTGAAGATGCAAACTGAGATCCCCAAAGAATCCCCGCATCCCCCCAAAAAAGTGCAGTAGCGAAAAACATGCCATTTCTGGAGCTGCCAGCTAAACGGTCGGCATTAATAGGGGGCAGGGAAATCCTATCAGGGGTCTGTGACTGAACCCGCAGGAAGGAGGAATCTTTGTGCCCTGTCCTAAAATGTGTTTCTAGTGGGCGCCCTAACTGTGCAACACTTCCTACATGGCACACAGTTGTACACTCTACTCTTGCACATACATTGCTAAATGTTCTCGGCCACAAAGGCTTTCCATCATTTGCATGTGGCCACTCACCATACAAATGAGGAAACACCCTGCAACTTTGAGTCTGTAATACCCTATGTAATACAGAACTGCCACAAGAGTGAGTGGGTGGGTTTCAAAATGTGGCACAATGCCTTCTGTACCCTGTGGGACTTATGTAATACCGCCCCTCGTGGTGAAATAAGGAGAAGGTTCATTAAAAGCAAAGAAGTTCACACCCCTTATCTCCCTAAGAACCTGAGAATCATGATCCCTTTGTGGACTAATGTTATATACTGTAGATGGTGATCCACAAGGAGACAATGCCATACTGAGTTATTTAAAATAAAAATTAAAATTAAAAAAAAACATTACCAGTCCAAAGCACTGGAGGAGGCAACAAAATGTACAGGGTCACAGTTAAACAATAGATCTGAAGCTCTCATGTATTATGTACAAATGCGTTGCCAAAGTATGTCACCAAACTATTTATCAGTAGTTAAAGAGCAATGCATGACCCTGGTGCGCCCTTTGCAATGCTAAGGCCTTCTATTGACTTCCTGGCCTCATAGACTCTGTTAAAAATGGCATACCCTACCCCAGTATTGTCCTTTCCCCAAATCAGCACATACAGCACTGAAATTATCCCTTTTCAATGCATTAGTGATTTTAGCTAATTTATTCCAAAATTGTGCTTTAAATGCACTTTTTATTTAATCTTTTTCAAAATGTTCACAGGGCAGGGGAACCTCCTATCAAAACCTTACTATGAGGAAGGCTCCCTTTCAGAAATTCAGATCAGGTATATATTACATCTGACTTTTAGCAGTGCCAGTTGACGATGTGGGTGGAGCCAGTGGAAGAAGTGGGTGGAGCCAGAGAAAAGTAGGTGTGGCCTCCGACAAACATTTGAGCACCTGCACTTCATATTTTACAAATAAAGCACTGCTGTAGTCTACACAAAACCTAATCTCTCTCTTACCACCCTGGGTGTGAGGTTTAGGCACTAAGACTACTGGACTAGCCCAAGGGCTATCTGAGGGGTTCAATCACTCCCAAATCCAACAGCTTCTGGACTTCAGTCCTGATGCAGTCCCTGACATTGTCAGGTTGCCTGTAAATCTTATTTTTAACAGGCAGACTGTCCCCAGTGTCCACTTCATGAGTGCACCAGGTAGTCTGACTTGGAGTCAGAGAGAACATATGTCTGAACTGATTGAGAACTTTTCTGCAATCAGTTTGCTGCTGGTCAGTGAGGCTGCCTGCCAAGGCTACACCATCTACTGATCCATCATCAGGGTTCTGTGAGAGCAGGTCTGGGAGTGGATCACTCTCTTCCTCCTGCTCCTCATCAGTAGCCATGAGCAAGCCCATGTCTGCCCTGTCAACATATGGTTTCAGTCTGTTGACATGGAGCACCCTGTGGGGGCTCCTGGGAGTTCCAAGGTTCACCAGGTAGGTAACCTCTCCCTTCTGTTCAACAATGGTATAGGGGCCACTCCACTTGTCTTGGAGGGCTGCTGGGGCCACAGGCTCCAACACCCATACTTTCTGTCCTGGCTGATAAACAGTCAACACAGCCTTTTGGTCATGCCAGGCTTTTTGTAATTCCTGGCTAGCCTCAAGGTTTTTAGTTGCCTTCTTCATGTACTCCGGGAGCGGAGACCAAGTACATAGTCCACAATATCTTGTTTAGGGGGTTTGAGAGGTAACTCCCATCCCTCCTTCACTAGACACAATGGACCCCTAACTGGATGTCCAAACAGAAGCTCAAATGGGCTGTAACCAACCCCCTTCTGTGGAACCTCTCTGTAGGCAAAGAGAAGGCAGGGCAAAAGTATGTCCCATCGGCGCCTAAGCTTTTCTGGGAGACCTTTAATCATGCCCTTGAAGGTTTTGTTGAACCTTTCAACTAAACCATTGCATTGTGGGTGATAAGGGGTGGTAAATTTATAATTTACTCCACACTCCTTCCACATAGCAGTCAAGTAACTAGACATGAAGTTTGCATCTCTGTCTGATACTACCTCCTTAGGAAAACCCACCCTGGAAAAGATTCCCAGGAGGGCCCTTGCCACCACAGGAGCTGTGGTGGTCCTTAGGAGAATGGCTTCTGGGTACCTAGTGGCATGGTCCACCACCACCAGGATAAATCTGTGCCCAGATGCTGTTTGAGGGTCTAGGGGACCAACAATGTCAATCCCTACCCTTTCAAAGGGAACCCCCACCACAGGTAGGGGTGTCAGGGGGGCCTTTGTAGTGCTACCTGCCTTACCACTGGCTTGACAGGTGACACAGGAGCGACAAAACTCCTTGGTGTCCTCAGACATGTGAGGCCAATGAAAGTGAGGGACAATTCTGTCCCAAGTCTTATTTTGGCCTAGGTGTCCTGCCAATGGGATATCATGTGCTAGGGTCAATAGGAAGCTCCTAAACTTCAGAGGTATAACCAACCTCCTGGTGGCTCCAGGCTTGGGGTCTCTACACTCTGAGTAAAGGAGTCCATCATCCCAATAGATCCTATGGGTACCACTAGCACTCCCAGCAGCCTCAGCAGCAGCTTGCTGTCTGAGGGGTTCAAGAGAGGGGCAGCTCAGTTGCTCCTGGCTCAGATCTGCCCTGGAAGGGCCCCCTGTCCCCAAGAACTCAACCTGATCAGGTTCAAGCTCCTCTGGGACAGTTCCTTCTTTAGGACTGAGATCATCTCCCTCAAGAGACTGATCTGCATTCTGAGGCAGGGGGGAAGACACTGCCTTAACCCTACTGCTCCTCCTCTTGGGAGGCACCTGGTCCATTCTTCCAGAATCCAGGGCCTGTTCAGTTTTAGACATTTTTGCCTGTGACCTGGTAATAGCAAACACATCTGCAGGGCTGCCCAACATTTCTGCATGGGTCCTGAGTTCAACTTCAGCCCAAGCTGAACTTTCTAAATCATTTCCAAGCAAGTATTCAACAGGGAGGTCTGCACTTACCTCAACCTTCTTAGAGCCAGTTACCCCTCCCCAGGAGAAATTAACAACTGCCAGGGAATGGTCTGTCCTGACATTGCTAGCATTGGTCAATTGGTACATTTCACCAAGTATGATCTGCTCAGGGACCACAAGATCTTTTGTCACCATTGTGACACTTGCTCCTGTGTCCCTGAATGCCAAAGCCTCTGTTCCATTAATTAAGGGCTGCTGTCTGTATTTGCCCAGATTACTGGGACTCACATAGGAGGACATATTCATGCCTCCATCACAGATCAGTACAGTCTGAGTTGGAACACTGACTAGGCCAGAGTCCATCCTAGATCCCAGGGTTAACCCTACTACACCCTTATTTGGAACACCACCACTTGGAGCTGAACTAGGGGGAACAGTTGCCTTAGGGGCAATGGTGGCTGGAGTTGAGTCTTTGGTCTTTGTACAATCACTAGTCCAATGGGTTTTCTGCTTACAGATTTTACACCATGGTTTCTTTTGGCCTTTTCCTTTGTTAGATTGGGACTCCCCACCAGATGCAGATTTTTGGGGCCCTTGTGAAGACTTCTGGTCTTTACCCTTCTCCCTACCCTTATCAGAGTTCTTAGAATCTTGCTTCTTAGAGTCACCACCTTGGTTCTGAACCTTCTGCCTCACCCTGGTTCTGACCCACTTGTCTGCCTTCTGACCCAATTCTTGGGGCGAGGTCAGATCAGAGTCCACCAGGTACTGATGCAACAGTTGATTTTGACAGTTGTTAAGGATCTGCTCTCTCATGATCAAATTATACAATCCTTTGAAATCACACACCTTACTGCCAAGTAACCAGCCTTCCAGAGCCTAAGTAGCACAATCAAACAAAGTCAACCCAGTCCTGAGTCTGTGCCTTTTGGGTATCTCTGAACTTTAACCTGTATTGTTCAGTGGTTAGGCCAAACCCTTCAATCAGAGCACTCTTCAGGACTTTGTAGTTGTCAGCATCCTCTTCTCTTACAGTGAGGAGCTTGTCTCTACCTTTGTCTGCAAAGGAGAGCCACAAGATTGCTGCCCACTGCTCCTGAGGGACCCTTTGTACCTTACAGGCCCTCTCAAGTGCAGTTATCCACTTGTGAATGTCATCCCCACTCTGGTAGGGAGGGACAATCTTGTTCAGGTTCCTATGGTCATGAGTATGATCTCTACCTCTAGGGACACTGCTGCTGCCACCATGAGACCCTAGTCCCATTTTCTGTGAAGCTCTCTGAAGCTCCAGGGATTCCCTGTCTAAGGCCAATTGCTCTCTCTTGATTCTGAGCTTAGCTCTCTCAAACTCAAGCAGTTGGCATGTCTTCTCATAAGAGGATGACCTTTTATGAGATGCAGAGGACCCTATAGAAGTACCAGAATGATTAGATTCCTGAGAAGGAGATCTTGATCTTCTTGGTACACTATTAACCCTTCCTGGGGGAGTGAAGAGGGGGCCACTGAGGCCTTCCTCTCCTGCAGGAAGAATTGGATTTTCCAGGTTGGAATCATTTTGATCCTCCTGGCTGGCATCAGAGTCTGGGTCATAGTAGTGTTCACTACCTGGCCTTTCCTCTTCTGCTGTCCCACCCAACTTGCCTGCCTCATCAGACCCTGGGGTCTTTCTGAGGTCATCTAACAGCAAAGCCTCTATGAGGCGTTGAGTGCTTGCATGTCTCCCTGTCTTCAGTCTCCTAGAGGTACACATATTTCTCAATTCCTGGAATGTGAGATTGTCATACCTAGTGGGCAAGGAGTCACTGACTTCAGGTCTTGAAGACATTCTAGTGTGGTGTGGTGTATGCACCTACCTACTCTAGTGGGAACTGAGACTCTCTTGAGTTATAGAAAGGGTGTGCTAAGCCCTTGACACACAACTCTAAGTTCAGTAGAACGTACTGTATTCTAAACTTGATTTATATGTACCTATGTACCTATAGTGGTTTTCAGTTAGTCACTCAAAGAGATTATCTGTTAGTCACTCAAAGAGATTATCTGGTAAAGCAATAGCAAGCTTGAATCCCACCACTGCACACCAATGTGAGAAGTTGGCCTGGCATATGCTGTCCACTAGTTATAGTGGGCACCTTGCACCAGTCCAAACGACCCTTATTGATGATAGGTTTAAAGACAACCTTTATTGAAAGCTATCCTAGTGGTAGCTATGGAGAGCAGCCTTCAGGCTAAGTCTTGAAGGAGTGTAAAGCAGCTTGGTTTACCAGATTATAACCTCTTGAATGACCAAATGAAAGGAGAACCACACAAGGTATATATATAAAATATATGTATTTATTTCTAAACACTAACTACTAATCTCTTTATGAGACTAGAGTTCAAGATACACAGTATCACAGTATTAAAACGACAGTAAATAGCACAATACATACTGGGCCCAGGGGGGGAACAAACCATATATTAAGAAAGTGGTATAAGAACCACGACTTGACTAGACACAGTGCCTAGAGCACGTAGAATCGCTGGGACACCAAGGAACCATCCAAGGTAGTGACACAGGAGACCCACGGGGGACGTGTGCAGTGTGAGAACACAGCCGCGAGCGCCATAGGATTCAATGCGGAAAGTCGCGGTTGGAATTTTAAAGATAAAGGACACTTAGGAGAGGACTTTCAGCAAACCCCTTTAGACTTAAGGGGTTCTAGGGCCAACACCCACGTGAGCACCGGAGTACTCGAGTTACCTCACCCAGGGAAGCCGGATGCATAGGTGTTAAAGGGTGTCGGGAATCGTCGTCGTTTTCAATGGCGATCTGCTGCAAAGTACTGCTGCCGTGAAGAAGAAAAGTGTCCGGGGGGATCTAAGCCTGGATCGAACATGTGAAGAACCTGAAAGCAGAGGGGACAGAGTCTGGGTCACTAGCCAGTGACCAGGAGCGGAGCAATCGAATGCCCACCGATGTCGGGTGCTTCAGGTGCGAAGAGGTGAAGCTTGACTCTGCAGCCACGGGGTCCCGGAGACGTCAACGACAACCAGGAGCCGGATTCAAGCTGTCCCACAAAGGATGTCGAGTGCTGGGGTGTCGGTGATCGGATTGACTACAACAAGCCTTGGCAACAGCAACCCACGCAGGAAGAGAAAAGATGCTTCTGTGCAGACCAGCAAGGTCCTGGGGACTCCCCAAGCAATGGAGAGTCAGGGCACGTCTGGAGCAACCAGGAAAGCCCAATAAAAGTTAGAGTTGCCTTCTTGGGGACCCACAGGTCAACGGACCAGGGATCGCAAAGGGACCTCGAGAGGAATCACAAAATGGCGGCCCACGGAACACTCGTTGAGTGTAGGCCTGCAATCTTCAGTGCAATTACTGCTCGGCGTCAGGGCTGCAAGTAACCCAAAGCTCAGCTTCAGGGGTTGCCGGAAAGCTGATGCAAATGGTCGCGGTGTCCAGGGGTTCGGGTTGCACGGTCTCCACGAGGGATACGGGCCTCAGACATGCTGTGGGCACAGATCGACCTCGGAGACCTCGGAAAACCCACCTCCTGTGTGGCAATATTCTTCGGAGTCCGCAGGAGCTTCGGAGATGCCAACCGGTCAGTTGCGTTAAAGGTGCCTGCCTTGCAGGGGATTAACTCCTTTACTCCAAGGGAGATTCTTCAGTCATCCAGCATAGTGTAGATCATCGAAGTACTTGGTTTCTGGTTACAGAGTTTAGTCCAGGTGTAATCTAAAGTCCTGTAGTCAGGGTTTCCTACTTTATACCCAAGGAAGGGGTGGGACAAACTCTGGGGACCCACCTATGGGAGGGTCAGGAAAGAGGGGTGGCTACACCCATTTCTTTTGTCCAGTTTCGCACCAGAGCAGGGGCTGTGTGCCCCTGCAACCGGTTTGAGCTGGACTATGCACAGGGACACCAAATGTGCCCCAAGTGCAGACTTCAAAGCACTCTTGGAGTGCACCCACCCAGTCCCAATACACTAAAGCCTGTCTGGGAGGTGGTCACACCTCCCTGTGACAGGAAACCTATTGTCCAGGCCTCCCCTGCTGGAGTTTCGTCCAGCAGCAGGAGGGCAGACTCGTGTCTGTGGCTGCAGCATCCATTTTGTGATGCCAGGGTTCTGTTAAGCTGGTACCGGGTGTACTGGTGATGCCATGTGGCTCCCTCTAGAAGGGAGGAATCATACCTCCCACCCCAGTACTGGCGTGGAGGTATGATTCCAAGGTGTTTGACACCAAACACAACATGTTTTCATGCAGCCATTCTCAAGTTAGCATTTACCGCGGGGTTATAATGCACTTAAGAGTATATGGTCTGGCTGCATCACAAACAACCCCGGAATTAAGATTGCGAAAGCTGCAGAGGGGCTCTGCTCATGCATGGGCACCCTCTCACATGAAACCCAGCACCCTGCCTTCAGGATTGTTAAGGCCTGCCATAGGGGTGACTGATAGGTTTACATGTGCAGTGATATGGAGAGATATAGGGAACCTATATCTCAGTAAGGGGGTGTTAGACTTGGCATCTTTTGGCGTGTTTCCCCTGACTTTTTGCTTTCTGACCTCCCGGTTTTGACTCTGTTTTTGCTGGTGTAATGATTCTGCGCACTTTCCTCACTGCTGTCCAGTGGGAAAGTGCAAGTGCTCCTGTATAAAATGTGTTATGGATTGGTGTTTCCATGATTGGCCTATTTGGTTTATGTGTCAGTCCCTTGTAAAGTGCACTCCGAGTGCCAGGGCCTATAGACCAAATGCTGTTGGTGGGCTGCAGCACAGGATTGTGCCACCCACGCAAACAGCCCGTAAAGTGTAACTCAGGCCTGCCATCGCAGAGCCTGTGCGCAGCCTGGGGCTGCCATGTCGACTTGGCAAGTGCACACACTTGCAAGTCCCTAAACCTTCCCTTTGCTACATGTTAGTCACCCCTAAGGTAGGCCCAAGGTACCCCTGTGGGCAGGGTGCGTTGTATGCGAAAGGTAGGACATGCCCTGGTGTGTGTGGCATGTCCTGATAGTGAATTACAGCCTAGTTCGTTTTTCACTATCGCAAGGCTACCTGTTCCCCATAGGCCAGAACGGGCAGTTTTGATTATTACAGCTTATAATCCTAACTGACCCCGGGAACATGGTAGAAATTCGAGTTTAGTATGCCTGGACTCAGAATGATAAAATGCATCTTTTAGTGAAGTTGGTTTTAACATTCTGTGTTTGAAAATACCACTTTTAGAAAGTGGGTATTTTCTTGTCTAACCATCCAAGCCTGCCTCTGCGAGGTTGTGTATTCCTTGTCTGGAGTGTGAGTGACAGGGGCTGGGGGATGCCAGGAGACAGGGTGAGTCAGCACAGGGCTGAATAGCAAGATCTACATGTAGATGGGTGGGAGGAGTTGCACCTGGGCCCTGAATAGGACAGTGCCTTCCCTCCACAATGCTGGCTCCACCTCCTGTGGTGCGTCTGATGTCCCTGGCCTACTCACTGAAAGAAGGGACGGAGACTTGTCAACAAAGTGCTCCAGAACTGGTTTGGACTAGGCAAAGGCCTCTCTGCCTTCAGAGAACAAAGGAATTTGGGATATAAATATTGGGGCCCTGACCCCATGAATTTAGATCTCGCTGGAATCAAGGAACCTGTCAAGAAGAAGAGCTGGAGAGCTGCTAGGAGGAGTACTGCCCCTTTGCTGAGTTATTGCCTTGTTGGGTTGGCCTGCAGTTGCTGCTTCTGTCTTGGGCAGTGAAAGGACTGAACTTTCTACAAACTTGTGCTGAGTATCTCCAAGGGCCTGAAACCGAGCTGGCCTCCTGTTAAGAAGTCTCAGGGACTACAAAGACTTCACAAGCCTCTGGGTACCGCTTCTGGAACGCTGTTTCAGTTGCCACAGAGGAAGGGAACTGCAACCGACTCCGTCAACCGAATCCATCCCTGACCGGTGACCTGTTTGCACCGCAGACCGCATCGCCCCGCTTCGCATCGCAACCCTGGTCTCACCGTAGGCGACGTCCGACGCCGTCAACACCGAGCCGCTGCTTGCACCGTGACCTGTGGGCACCGCAGTTCGCATCGCATCGCTTCACTGAACCAGCCGGACCCGACCGACGCGGACGTTGCAACTGGCTCAACAGTCGTGACCGCATCGCATTTGGGGCACCGCTCGCACGTTTGCGACGCACCGCTCCGACTCGCACCGCTGTCCGACGCCAGCTCCCGCACTCCGGCTTGGTCGCCTGCATCGCAACCTGTCAGCACCGCATCGTACACCGTCTCGCCCTGCACCCCACGCCTTGGACTCACCGACTCCGTCTGCACGACGCTCATCGAGCCGCTGCCTGCACCGCATCGAGGGACACCGCACCTTGCATCGCTCCGTCTTGCACCGCAACCGCGACGAACGCCGACCGGCTCGTACAATCCGTACCAGCCACAACGAGAAAGGTACTGTGACCGAGTCTGTTCACGACTCTGCTGGCCCGTAGCGACGCGGTCGGCTGGAACTGTTGGACTCTGTGTAATTCAGCATCACAGTAGACCCGGACGGGGCTACCGACTCGTACGAACTTTGCATTTGTGGTATTCCTGCAAAGAAGAAGTTACCTTATCAAGCATTCATTTTTAAAGTATAGTATTGTGGATTTTTGTCGTAATTGGTCTTGTCTTGAGTATATAAAAAATATGGTTATTTTTCTAAACTGGTGTGGTGTCCGTTTGTAGTGCTTACACTGTATTACTGTTGGTTATGTGCAAATGCTTTACACACTGCCTCTAGAATAAGCCTGACTGCTCGTGCCAAGCTACCAAGGGGGTGAGCAGGGGTTATTTTAGAGTGTAACTCCCTTACCCTGACTAGGAAGAAGGGTCCCTACTTGGACAAAGGTGCAAGCCCTTGCCAACTAGAGATCCCATTTCTAACATTGGTTGTCAGCGGTGAGGATAGGACTTGTGTTTGCACTTGACTTACAGTGATTGGTGTGCACTACTACCATATCGCAGACCATTACGTACCACATACTGGTTCTTTTTCTTTTGGCCTATTTTTGATCTTGCCAGTTTTCAACTCACTACTTTTGTCATGCCTGACACAGCTGCATCATCCGTTGCATCTCTGGAAGTTATCTTTGAGGAGGATAGGTTGGAAACCTACGCCGTAAAGGAACTACGAGCAATTTGTAAAAACCTGAAAGTCCAAATTAAAGGCCTCACAAGGAAGGAGGAGCTACAGAAGGCGCTGAGGGCCTGGTAGCAGCCAGACATGCCAGTGGGCAGCCTGGTAATCTCAGTGAGGAGGTGGAGGAGCCTATTTCCAGGGTGGATATGCTTTTGGGTAGGGGGAACCCGCCAGGTCAGGCAGCAGCAGTCTGTCCCCAGAGGAGCTGGAGGACAGGCGGGAGGCAAGGCAGTTTGAGCTGCAGAAGCTCAGGCTGGAGAGTGAGTGGGAGGAGAAGAGATTGGCCATAGAGGAGAGGAAGATGCTCTTAGAGCATGAGAGAGAACTGAAGGAGCTAGAACTTAGGAGTAAGTCAGGCTCAGATGGTGGCAGCAATTCGTCCAGAAAGGCAGACAGGATTGTGCACATTCCCAAGAATGTAGGCAAGGAGTTCAAGAAGGGGGATGACATACAAAGGTGGTTTCAGGGTTATGAGGCAGCCATACACATGAATGGGGTCCCTGAGGAAAATTGGGGAGCAGGATTGTGGCCACTTTTCCCTGAAGAAGCAAGGGATGCTCTGATAGCTTTGGGTAAGGGGTATCACCTCACCTATGCTGACATGAAGGATGCCCTTCTCACTAAGTATGGTCTTACTCCTGAAAAGTACAGGGATCAGTTCAGGTCCAGTAAGAAGTCTGATGCCAACACTTGGTTGGAATCTGTGGATGTGTTCTGCAGGTCTCTGGATGGCTGGGTAAAGGGCAGTAATGTGACAGATTTTCAGGGGCTCTACAACTTGATTGCATGGGAGCACTTGTCTAGTCTATGTTTTGCAGATCTGTGCCAGCACCTAGTGGATAGTAAGCTAACTGACCCCAGGAAGCTTGCTATGGAAGCGGACCGCTGGGTGAGTACCAGGGTCCACAAGAAAGCGTTTGGGGAGACTCAGCCAAAGGTGGGCAGGGTCCCCAGCAGAAAGGTGGGGGGACAAGGGTAAAGCACAGGAGTTCTCTAAAGGGCCCCAAACTAGTACCCAGGGTAAAGGTTCCCAGCCCCCAGTGATAAGAAGAAAGGGGTCTCTACAGGGAAGCCTGTTGAGACCGGCCCCACGCAAGTGTTATGCATGTGACCAGGTAGGTCACTTTAAGGGGGACCCCAAGTGCCCAAAGGGGACACCGCCACCCACCGGTGGACAGTCCAAAGTGTTGGCTAGTGTAGCGCTTGGGGAGGAGGGGTGCCCACAGGAGGGTGGGGATCCCGCAGAAATGACCCTTGTCTCACTAGGGGACAGTGAGATGGTCCCAGGAAACCAGGTGCCCCCTAACACAAAGAAATATAGCACCTGGGTGACCATTTATGGGAACAGGGTAGAGGCTCTCAGAGACACTGGAGCCAGTGTGACCTCAGTCCGGTGTCACCTGGTGTCTGAGAAGCAAGTAGTCCCCGGAGCATTCCACCAAGTAGTTGCTGTAGACAACTCAGAGCGCCAATGTATGGTGGCGCAGGTTCCCTTTGAATGGGGGGTCTCAGGTCCCTTGAGGGTGGTTGTGAGCCCTACCATGCCTGTAGATTGTCTGCTAGGAAACGACCTGGAGCAGTCCTTATGGAAGGAGGTTGAGCTCAGGTCTCACTTGGAGATGCTTGGGTTGCCAGAGTGGGCATGCGTGTCTACTCGGTCAATGGCAGCCAGAAAGGGTGATCAAGAGGATTTAGAGCCTGGAACAGTGGCCCAAGTCCCTGCCAAGAGAAAGGGTAGGGGGCGCGGGAAACCGGCCCCCGAAGTTCCCACGGACCGGGAGGAGGCGGACCTCTAGGGGACGCCCGGTGCCTACAGGGGAGCAGGTAGCCGAACTGGGAGACATCTCTGAGCTGACCCATTGGCAGCAAGAAGGGGGTCCCACCAGGAGGAGTTCTGCAGGGAGCAGAACGAGTGCCCTACTCTGGAGGGTCTGCGGCGGCAGGCTGCAGACCAGGCAGCTGGTAATCAGTCCGGGTCACATCTGATCTACTGGGAGAGTGGTCTCCTATACAGTGAGCCTAAGGTTGCTGAGCCTGGGTCAGCCCGTGTGCTGGTGGTACCCCAGCGCTTCAGGACCTTCCTACTGGGTCTGGCTCATGACGTGCCTTTGGCAGGACATTTGGGGCAGGACAAGACCTTTGACAGGCTTGTCACCCACTTCTTTTGGCCCCAAATGCGAAGGCAGTCAGATGCACACTGTAGGTCTTGCCAAACTTGCCAGGCAAGTGGTAAGAGTGGGAGGAAGGTCAAAGCTCCTCTCCAACCTTTTCCTGTTGTTGGAACACCCTTTGAAAGGGTAGGGATGGATATTGTGGGGCCACTGGATCCCAAGACAGCCATGGGCAACAGGTACATCCTGGTCTTGGTGGACCATGCCACCCGGTACCCGGAGGCAATCCCTCTCAGGACAACGACGGCGCCAGTGGTGGGCCGGGCGTTAATAGGGATCTTTTCCTGTGTGGGATTCCCCAGAGAGGTGGTTTCTGATAGGGGGACCAATTTCATATCGAAGTATATGACATCCCTGTGGAAGGAGTGTGGTGTAACCTACAAGTTCACCACTCCTTACCACCCACAAGGAAACGGTCTGGTGGAGAGATTCAACCAGACCTTGAAAGGCATGATCAAGGGTCTAACAGAACCCATGAGGCGTAAGTGGGACGTCCTCTTGCCATGCCTACTCTTTGCATACAGGGAGGTGCCTCAGAAGTCTCTTGGGTACAGCCCCTTTGAGCTCCTGTATGGCCACCCTGTCAGAGGACCTCTGAGTTTGGTAAAGGAAGGCTGGGAGGCAGCTCCCATGAAAACTCCCCAGGATGTATTTAGCTACATGCTGGCCTTTAGAAACCAAACTGCCCGCTTCAGGAAACTCGCTCAGGCGAACCTAGAAGCAAGCCAGGAAGAAATGAAGAGATGGTATGACCAGAATGCCACTCTGGTCGAATTTCAACCTGGGCAAAAAGTGTGGGTCATGGCCCCAGTGGCACCTTGTGCCTTGCAGGACAAGTGGACTGGGCCATATGAGGTAAAGGAGCGCAAAAGTGACGTCACCTACCTGGTGGATTTGCAGGCTCCAAGGAACCCTGAGGGTCCTTCACGTGAACCGCCTCAAGCCCCACTTCGAGAGGTCCGAAGTGAGTATGCTCTTGGCGACAGATGATGGGGTGGAAGAGGAGAGTGAGCCTCTCCCTGACCTCCTGTCTACCAAGGAGCATGATGGGTCAGTAGAGGGTGTGATCCTCTCCCTACTCTGACTCAGGAGCAGCAGGGGGACTGTCGCCAGTTGTTGGGACAGTTCGCCCCACTGTTCTCTCTGACCCCCGGTGTTACTCACTGGTGTACCCATGACGTGGACACTGGTGACAGCCCTCCTGTGAAGCACAAGATTTACAGGTTGACTGACCGGGTCAGAGCCAGCATCAAGGAGGAGGTCTCTAAGATGTTGGCGTTAGGGGTGATTGAGCCCTCCCACAGTCCTTGGGCCAGCCCAGTGGTCTTGGTCCCAAAGGCTGCGGCGCCCGGTGCCACTCCAGAACTCCGGTTTTGTGTGGACTACCGTGGGCTCAATGCCGTCACCAGGACTGACGCGCACCCCATCCCCAGAGCTGATGAGCTCATTGATCGGTTGGGAGCTGCCCGGTTCCTCAGCACGTTTGATTTAATGTCTGGGTACTGGCAGATTGCCTTAACCGATGGGGCCAAGGAGAGATCAGCATTCTCAACCCCAGAAGGTCATTACCAATTCCGGGTGATGCCCTTTGGGTTGAAGAATGCCCCTGCCACCTTTCAGAGGTTGGTCAATCAGGTGTTGGCTGGGCTGGAGGATTTCAGTGCCGCCTACCTGGATGACATTGCTGTGTTCAGTTCCAGCTGGGAAGAACATTTACAGCACCTTGAGAAAGTGTTGAGGGCTCTGCAAGGTGCAGGCCTCACGATCAAGGCCAGTAAGTGCCAGATCGGGCAGGGTTCTGTGGTGTACTTGGGACACCAGGTAGGAAGCGGCCAGGTGGCGCCCCTACAACCCAAGATTGACACCATTCTGGCTTGGGAGCCCCGCAAGACCCAGACAGAGGTGAGAGCCTTCTTAGGTCTCACCGGCTACTATAGGAGATTTGTTAAGGGCTATGGCACCATCGTTGCCCCCTTAACAGAGCTGACCTCTAAGAGGCAGCTCCGGAAAGTGATCTGGACTGAGTCCTGCCAGAAAGCTTTTGATGCCCTGAAGGCAGCCATGTGCACGGCGCCCGTGCTCAAGGCACCTGACTTCTCCAAGGAATTCGTCGTGCAGACTGACGCTTCAGAGCATGGTGTGGGAGCGGTGCTCTCACAACTGAACGAAGAGGGCCTGGATCAACCTGTAGTCTTCCTTAGCAGGAGACTACTTCCCAGGGAACAGAGGTGGAGTGCCATAGAAAGGGAAGCTTTGCTGTGGTCTGGGCGCTGAAGAAGTTGAGACCATACCTGTTTGGGACTCACTTCCGGGTTCAGACAGACCACAGGCCCCTCAGATGGTTGATGCAAATGAGGGGTGAGAATCCAAAACTGCTGAGGTGGTCCATCTCCCTACAGGAATGGACTTTACGGTGGAACACCGTCCTGAGTACAGAACACGCCAACGCAGATGGTCTGTCCAGGTTCTTCCGCCTTAGTGAAGAGAACTCCAATGGGGTTGGGTAGTTCTCCCTACTTTCAGCTGGAGGGGACATGTGTTAGACTTGGCATCTTTTGGCGTGTTTCCCTGACTTTTTGCTTTCTGACCTCCCGGTTTTGACTCTGTTTTTGCTGGTGTAATGATTCTGCGCACTTTCCTCACTGCTGTCCAGTGGGAAAGTGCAAGTGCTCCTGTATAAAATGTGTTATGGATTGGTGTTTCCATGATTGGCCTATTTGGTTTATGTGTCAGTCCCTTGTAAAGTGCACTGCGAGTGCCAGGGCCTATAGACCAAATGCTGTTGGTGGGCTGCAGCACTGGATTGTGCCACCCACGCAAACAGCCCGTAAAGTGTAACTCAGGCCTGCCATCGCAGAGCCTGTGCGCAGCCTGGGGCTGCCATGTCGACTTGGCAAGTGCACACACTTGCAAGTCCCTAAACCTTCCCTTTGCTACATGTTAGTCACCCCTAAGGTAGGCCCAAGGTACCCCTGTGGGCAGGGTGCGTTGTATGCGAAAGGTAGGACATGCCCTGGTGTGTGTGGCATGTCCTGATAGTGAATTACAGCCTAGTTCGTTTTTCACTATCGCAAGGCTACCTGTTCCCCATAGGCCAGAACGGGCAGTTTTGATTATTACAGCTTATAATCCTAACTGACCCCGGGAACATGGTAGAAATTCGAGTTTAGTATGCCTGGACTCAGAATGATAAAATGCATCTTTTAGTGAAGTTGGTTTTAACATTCTGTGTTTGAAAATACCACTTTTAGAAAGTGGGTATTTTCTTGTCTAACCATCCAAGCCTGCCTCTGCGAGGTTGTGTATTCCTTGTCTGGAGTGTGAGTGACAGGGGCTGGGGGATGTCAGGAGACAGGGTGAGTCAGCACAGGGCTGAATAGCAAGATCTACATGTAGATGGGTGGGAGGAGTTGCACCTGGGCCCTGAATAGGACAGTGCCTTCCCTCCACAATGCTGGCTCCACCTCCTGTGGTGCATCTGATGTCCCTGGCCTACTCACTGAAAGAAGGGACGGAGACTTGTCAACAAAGTGCTCCAGAACTGGTTTGGACTAGGCAAAGGCCTCTCTGCCTTCAGAGAACAAAGGAATTTGGGATATAAATATTGGGGCCCTGACCCCATGAATTTAGATCTCGCTGGAATCAAGGAACCTGTCAAGAAGAAGAGCTGGAGAGCTGCTAGGAGGAGTACTGCCCCTTTGCTGAGTTATTGCCTTGTTGGGTTGGCCTGCAGTTGCTGCTTCTGTCTTGGGCAGTGAAAGGACTGAACTTTCTACAAACTTGTGCTGAGTATCTCCAAGGGCCTGAAACCGAGCTGGCCTCCTGTTAAGAAGTCTCAGGGACTACAAAGACTTCACAAGCCTCTGGGTACCGCTTCTGGAACGCTGTTTCAGTTGCCACAGAGGAAGGGAACTGCAACCGACTCCGTCAACCGAATCCATCCCTGACCGGTGACCTGTTTGCACCGCAGACCGCATCGCCCCGCTTCGCATCGCAACCCTGGTCTCACCGTAGGCGACGTCCGACGCCGTCAACACCGAGCCGCTGCTTGCACCGTGACCTGTGGGCACCGCAGTTCGCATCGCATCGCTTCACTGAACCAGCCGGACCCGACCGACGCGGACGCTGCAACTGGCTCAACAGTCGTGACCGCATCGCATTTGGGGCACCGCTCGCACGTTTGCGACGCACCGCTCCGACTCGGACCGCTGTCCGACGCCAGCTCCCGCACTCCGGCTTGGTCGCCTGCATCGCAACCTGTCAGCACCGCATCGTACACCGTCTCGCCCTGCACCGCACGCCTTGGACTCACCGACTCCGTCTGCACGAAGCTCATCGAGCCGCTGCCTGCACCGCATCGAGGGACACCGCACCTTGCATCGCTCCGTCTTGCACCGCAACCGCGACGAACGCCGACCGGCTCGTACAATCCGTACCAGCCACAACGAGAAAGGTACTGTGACCGAGTCTGTTCACGACTCTGCTGGCCCGTAGCGACGCGGTCAGCTGGAACTGTTGGACTCTGTGTAATTCAGCATCGCGGTAGACCCGGACGGGGCTACCGACTCGTACGAACTTTGCTTTTGTGGTATTCCTGCAAAGAAGAAGTTACCTTATCAAGCATTCATTTTTAAAGTATAGTATTGTGGATTTTTGTCGTAATTGGTCTTGTCTTGAGTATATAAAAATATGGTTATTTTTCTAAACTGGTGTGGTGTCCGTTTGTAGTGCTTACACTGTATTACTGTTGGTTATGTGCAAATGCTTTACACACTGCCTCTAGAATAAGCCTGACTGCTCGTGCCAAGCTACCAAGGGGGTGAGCAGGGGTTATTTTAGGAGTGTAACTCCCTTACCCTGACTAGGAAGAAGGGTCCCTACTTGGACAAAGGTGCAAGCCCTTGCCAACTAGAGATCCCATTTCTAACAGGGGGCATATACCACCTTACACAGGCTGCTGTAGCAGACCTGTTGTGTCATTTTAAAAGGCTTCCCAGGGGTGGCACAATACATGCTGCAGCCCCTGGTAGGCCTCTGGGGTACCTATGCCCTGGGTACATAGTATACCATATACTAGGGACTCACAAGGGTACCCCAGAATCCAATCTGGAGTGTACCTAAAGTACATACAGTCAATTTAGAGTAGAAAGCAGATATACTGGGGTCCTGATTAGCAGGGCCTCAGTCTGGCTAAGTCGGAAAACAGTGAAACATCAGCAAAAAGTGGGGGTAACTATAAGAAGCAGATCCTACTCTCCTACACTCCACATATTCTTTCAGCTCACTATTCCCATATATTCTGATTTCCAAGTTTAGTTTATTATTTTGTTTATAAAGAGCAGTGTTGGACTGGTCTATCGGGCAATCTGGCATTGCCAGAAGGGCTGGTCTGACGCATAGGTGCTGTAAGTAGCGGTGCAGGGGGTGTGGCAGCACCCCCAAAATATCAATGCTGGAGTTCAGAAGGTGAATGGGCATTAAAGATGCCATTACATTTTGTTTTTATCTTGCCATATTTGATTTTAGGTGAAAAACAGAGGTCTAATGTCAGGCTATGTCTTCTGACAAAATTGCTGCTTATGTTTTTAACATGGCATTGTTTACATTTCTTTCTCTGACTGCAGAGTGAGAGGATTTTTTTATAATCATATTTTATTGGTTTTAATGAAAACAAGTAAAGTGATAACACATAAAAACACTGCGTACTCGCTACTCCTGCCCCTTCACCCTTCTCCCAGAGAACACCACCCGCCCCCGCATTACACAGTGTGTGGCTTAAACGTTTACCCGTCTGTAGATTTCCTACCACCCCCACAATATACATTGATGTTTCCGGGGGAAGTCTCTGGCAGCAAGAATGAGAGGATTTTTATGGTCTGGTCTGACAGCACAGCTGTCGCCAGACAATTATGTGAGTACCACTAGATAGGGTTTTTGGCTCTGCCCACATGTTGGGAGCCAGGAGTACATGTTTTGATGGGGCAGACATTGTGTGCCTCCCAAAAAAAGCGCTTGCCCTCCACATAGCTGTGAGCATTTTGCTTGCCATTGTGATGCTATCAAAGTGTCTCAGATAACTAGATCATTTATGGTGTTTTTCTCTGGCAGCAGCACAGATAGGATGAGGGCAGTTATTAAACAATATAGATTTTGAGGCTGGCTTGACAGTGCATTCATAAGCCAGGCCTATTGGCGTTGCCAGTGATTGTTTTAAAGGAAACTGTGCCACAATCTTGCTGGCCTACAAGAAGTTTGAATGAAAAAGCTGTGGGATGTTACTTTTTTTAATCAAATACACAAAATGTAAATACCTGTAAATGATCTGTACAAATATATCAGCAATTTGGAAAGCACAAATGAGGCACCTTTTTCCTGTAATTTTGAAGTGTGATGAAAGTAAATTTTAGTAGGATTAAAACAAATCAAGACACATTACTTAATGATGCGCAAATTATAAATATTTACTGGTACCCAATTTCCACACACCATTTGTGCTCTACATAGTTTATCTGTAAAACTGCATGTCTGTGCATATTTTGTAGCTATTTCAAAGGAAAGTGTGCTGTCTATAAATGACAGTGTGCTACCACACCAAACTTCAGTAATATATTTGCTACGGTGTGCTCCTATATGCACCACCAGCTAGATACCACACACTACACCACTACTGCTGGAAGGGCATAGCTCATTTGCAAAGCTTTGTCTCGCTTGGATTTTCGCAACCCCTAGGACTTCAGTGGTATAGCATTGATGGCAGCACCCCCACTGTGTGTTTACAAGTTCAAAACTTCCCCGATTTGCAAATGCAAGCCACTTTATTTGCTAATGGGGGCTATTTATATTTTGGTGCCCAGACCTAATTTGTGTCCCAGTGCGTCCCTGATACAGAGTCATAGGTGGCAAGTGGCCCCCTGTCATGCGTGATATTTGTGCCAGTACTGCCTTCTGAGAAAAAAAACCCTTTACATTTTCGAACCTGTAGCTTAATTTTTCCCAAACTAAACACTGTCTTAAAAATCGAGGTATGCAAAGTGTTGGTGGCATTTAAAGGCTTTCGTTTAGCCTGATATGGATGCAGCTCTGCATGTTTGGGCGAGGTAAATCATGGCGCACTGTACAGGATCAACACTTTAAAAAACAAAGAAGCACACAGTCTATGCGGCAAACGCAGACACAAGTAAAGGATTCATGACAGCATCTAATGGTCATGAGAGAGCATAAACATGGCACATGTAGGCATACTACCTCGTGGTACACCATCGCATGGTCACAAGAGAGCTTAATAAGTGGGCACATGTTCCATGGAGCACCATCACCGATGACTGGAAGCATCACACAGTAATGCGACAGGAAGAAGCAGGCAGCAAGAAGGGACCCACTGCCTTCACCAGGAAAGGAGACGAGGCAGTGTTGGTGTCGATGTAGTTAGGGCGTGATTCTGGTTAATACATTTTTGAGTGAGGGACAGCAATGTGATAAGAGATAAATACACAGCCTAAACATCAATAAACATCAAACCCTTCCACGCTGATCTAGCTAGGGTGTCTCCTTGACTAGTCTGCCATTTATAGAAGGTGATAACGGGCCAGCTATCCTTTTCGCTCGACATTGAGCACATGTACACTTCTTGTACCTTGGAGCACCGTCACCAATGACTGGAAGCATCACACAGTAATGCGACGGGAAGAAGCAGGCAGCTATTAAGGCTGTACGCAGCACCACGTAGTGACATGTGCAAGTACAGCCAATAAAATGTCACAGTTTTTTTTGCTGCTTGCTGGAGACAGTTTTTTTGCGGCCAGAATAATAAATATTGCGCTCATCATGCTAGTCAGCTGATTTTGTGCTTATTTCACGAATCACAAAATCATGAAATGCTGGAGGGTCTGTTTAAAGTTACTTGCCAAGCCTGAAACTCCTCTTTTACTACATATAGGTCTCCACTAAGGTAGGCTCTTGGTAGCCCTATGGGCACGGTGATATGTAGGTAAAAGGTAGGATATGTGCCTTTATTGTGTAGCATGTCCTGGAAGTGACAAATAGCCTATTAGGGTTTCTCACTCCTGTGAGGCCTACTCCTCTCATAACCTAGCATTGGGGATTCCCTTATAGGTACTTAAGTGGTAATTCCTGATCTAAAAGGATTAGCGGTGCCATGTTTGGTATATTTGAAATAGTGGTGATAAATCCTGCTTACTGGTGTAGGTGGATTTTTCATTACTTTTGTAAAAATCCCACTTTTAGAAAGTGGGCATTTCTCTGTGCTTATAACTTTATGTGCTTTGCAGCCTGACTCCAATCCCAGTCTGGGACTGGTTGACAGCTTCGCTATGTGCATACTTTGTAGACAGCCATCACACAGGGAAGGGTGGGTGAAACAGGGTTACATCTGCATACTGATGGTCTTCCTGGGCTGGGAGAGAGGGAGGCGAGGCACAAGTACATTTGTATAGGCTGTGTCCTGTCCTCACACAAAGGACTGAATTACCCCCTACTGTGCATCTGGAGCCAGGGCTGAACTGAAAGGCGGGGTTCTGCACTTCTAAAGGTTCTTTTGCAGTTCCCTCTAGATCAAAGACATTTTGAGTATAATAAATACAGGGGCTCTCGACCCGATGTTCTTAGACACTGCATGGGACTTGTAACCAGATGCTGCTGGCTCTACATACTGCACCAGAAAATTGCGGTGCTGCCAAGAAGATCACCACTTGGACTACCTTGCTTTGTTGTGCTTACTATCTGACGTGCTGGCTGTTAGAGAGACTGCCACTTTGCTGAGGAAAACAAGTGTGCTGGCCTGCTGCCTGCCTCCCTGCTTGGGTGCCCCTAGTTGTTTTCCTGGGATCGGTGACTGACCAGAATTGGCTGTGGGACTCTGAGTCCGGCCTCTCAAGTGACCTACAACAAGCATGTGGTTAGCGCTTCATTTGGAATTTGATTGTTCTAAAGAAAGCATGTGGCGTGTGCTTTCTGTCCTCTTTCCCCAGCGCGTATGGTGACAGTGCATGTTGAGCACACTCATCGCTGTACCCTCTGAGCTGTCAGACCATGTGGAAAGAAGCTCAGCGCCACTGGGTCCCGTGATCTGTGGCAGTTGGGGAGAAAGCAGCGCGGCTGTGGACCCAGCCGGTGGTTGGCTCCTAACTCAGAGCGGTTAAGAAAGACAGAGGGAGGTCTCTCGTGCTGGCAGCTGGCCGAAATCCTTGTTTCCAGCAGCACAACCGCCAGAGACCAGAAGAGTTCTTCGACGTGACCTGCACCTTCAGAGCCCAAAGAGGGAACCACAAAAGGGGCAATGCTGCTGGGTGGAGGCCTGCGAGGTCCGCTGTAGGTACTTGGACCCATGGGGTGACCCCACTGCTCTGTGTGCACCCGGTGTATTTAGACTGCCCTGATCGAGCCAGAAGAAGGATATAGTGCTTGGTATAGCAGCTGCAATGCGTGCTAGCGGGCAGCTGCCATAGGCTGACACAGGCGGGGGACCCAGAGAGGTCACCCTGCAGGGTAGGCAGTGTGTATTCCCCCTGTGTTGGCACACATACGTTGGGGGCATGTATCTGCCGTGTGTGTGGCTAAGGGGTGAGTGCTCAACGGATGCCCCCCTAGCAGCATCCCAAAAGTACCATAAAAACTGTTGTAGGTGCGCAGTTGTTCCAGTGCCCTACGTTTGGGGTTTAGCTACCGTCAAACCCCTAAAAGGAGCGCAGATGCGCTGTGACCTAGGCATTATGGTGATATAGGGTACTGCATGTGTTATGGTCTCATAATCTACTGCATTTTATTCTGTGATATGGATGTATGTCATTTTACCTTGAACCTTTTACCTTGCACTGACAGGATAACGAGTACTATTTCAGGATTGTATGTTTGAACAACGAGTTCCTCAACGACTACCTCAACAACGCGGTCATTACAACGACCGCGTCTTAATCACTATTTCTTTTACCACGCATTCCTCAACCACAAATTTTCGTGGTAAAGGAATGCATGGTAAACGGAATCCCTCCCACCCCTTAAAAACTAACCCAAACCCCTCCCACTCCCTAAAAACTACCCAGCACACATTCCCACCCCCTAAAAACTAACCTGAATCCCTTAAAACTACCCCAAACCCCACCACCCCCTAAAAACTATCCCATACCCCTCCCACCACCTAAAAACTAACCTGAATCCCTCCCAACCCCTAAAAACTAACCCGAACCTCTCCTACCCCCTAAAAACTACCCCGTACCCCCACCTCCTAAAAACTAACCTGAACCCCTTAAAACTACCCCAATCCCCACCTCCCCCTAAAAACTATCTCATACCCCTCCCACCACCTAAAACCTAACCCGAACACCTCCCATCCCCTTAAAACGACCTCGTACCCCCACCCCCTAAAAATTAACTCACGCCACCTAAAAACTAACCCGAATCCCTCTCACCCCCTAAAAACTAACCCGAACCCCTCCCACCCCCTAAAAACTACCCCATACCCCCACCCCTAAAAACTAATCCGAACCCTTAAAACGACCCCAAACACCACCACCCCTCAAAACTATCCCTTACCCCTTCCACCCCTAAAAACTAACCCAAATTCCTCACTCCCTAAAAACTACCCTGAACCCCCCACCCCCCTAAAAACTACCCCTATCCCCCCACCCCCGAAAAACTACCCTGAACCCTTCCCACCCCCTAAAAAATAACCGGAAGTCCTCTTACCTGTCCTGTTCCTGTCCTTCGCTCCGCTCTCCCCACCCATCCCGAACACTAGACCAACTTAGCCTTAACCACACACATGCGTGATTAAGGCTAAGTTGTTGTTCGGGCAAGTCGTTGTTAGGCTTGTGTGACTCCGGAACTCTTTGTTCCGGAGTCGTTGTTCAGGATGTTTCCCCTATTTCAGGACTGCCTAATATGCCCAGTAATGTTTTTCATAATGCTTGCAATGTATAAGCTTTTTGTTCACGTACTGCACTCATTGTGACGTTTGAGAATCACCTATTTGGCAGTATTCATGATTCATGTCATTTTGGTTTATGTTTTGTGTACAATAAATGATATATTTTTATATAATCCGGTGTGGAGTCTCTTTTGTGATGTATTTATTGTCTTACTGGTGTGAGTGTGTTGCGCAAACGCTTCACACATTGCCTCTTGGATAAGCCTGACTGCTCTTGCCAAGCTAACAAGGGGGTGAGCACAGGTTATCTTTGGTGTGTAACTTACTTGCCCTTACTAGAGTGGTGGGTTCTGCCTGGCTTAGGTGAATACCCTAGCCAACCAGAAACCCCATTTTTAACATGGTGCTTTCCAACAAGCATGTATACTGCGAACAGGTATAGAAACTATTTTTCTGTTACTGCCCGTCACAGGAAATATGATGGTGTAAAGAATTGAATTACTGTAAACTGAAGACCTAGTTAAGACACACAAGATTTTGATTTACTGTAAACTGAATATATAGATAAAACGTACATGGAAGAAGTACAAGTGAAAAGAAGACAGCACTGTCAAATTAAAATACTGTTCCAACAACCCTGGCACTGAAGTGCACTCCATTTTGGGAAGATGTTGGCAAGTATGCAGACAAATTGTTGTCACTGTCAGTGCAACAGAGTAACTTACTGAAGGCAGGCTATTACCTACTGGCGGTTGCAGGTAGGTAGTTATAGTTAGGACCTAGTTTCCATAGGAAAATGGTTTTTTGATTTGCCAATATCTTTGGCGCCGTTTGACGAATCTTCGTGAAATTTTGAAAACTAATGGGGTGCTCCGGTCAGCTCCAGTCTTGAAAGGTTTGCGGTGATTCATCAAGCGGGGGCCGAGAAAAAAGGGGGGGCCCAAAACACGTTTTCTCCATGTTCATTTCCATAGGAAAGTTTGGAACAGGCTACAGCCCGAACTGCTGAACGGAATTACACCAAATTTGGCAAAAAGGTAGCTCTTGGTTCAGAAAGCGACCTTTTTTTAAAATGGTGTAAATCTATTCAGTAGTTCCTGAGAAATTCAAAAAGAAAAAAATATCGATATCTGGTGACCGCGAACCCTCCCGAGCACAAGCTTGTGTTGGACTGAAAATGAGTCTAGCTGACTCCTTCTAGCATTTTGCGATTTAAGTTAGCATTTGCGGCGCTATTTTGTCTCTATGCGCCATTGTGCACTGTGATCGAAAGTAAGACTCTGTCACATTACTTGTCTGCCTCAGCGAAAAAGGCAGCTTCGAGTTATTTCCCTGTATCATATTCAAGGCTGTATCCTAATGTACTAATAGATAAGAAAGTCCACAAGAAAGGAAGGTGCACTTTGATTGAAGTCAAGCAGCAAACACGTTAGTAATCCAAAAAGTTCTTTTATTCAAGATTGTATGGATAAAACTGGCACACAGCCAACGCGTTTCATTCCCTAGTGCCACGGGAACTTCATCAGGGCTAATTCAAAATTACGAGAATGTTCATGTGACCACAATCTTTCGCAATTGGTCCTTTTGATTCTGGATAATGAGTTTGGTCATATAATTAAAACGTATAAACTCAGTCTGAATCGCTCCCAAAGTTTAAGATGCCAGGTATGAATAAGACCCGAGGCCTATAGGCATCATGGGGACGTAGCTGTGATACCAATAATGGGTTCTATCTGCACCCTTATATCTTTATACATGTGAGCTACCGTTTCTACCGACAATGGATGTTGTACTTTCTTTTCTACGAAACTACCTCGGGTCTTATTCAAACCTGACCAATTGCGAAAGATTGTGGTCACATGAATATTCTCGTAATTTTGAATTAGCCCTGATGAAGTTCACGTGGCACTAGGGAACGAAACGCGTTGGCTGTGTGCCGGTTTTATCCATACAATCTTGAATAAAAAGAAGAACTTTTTTGGATTACTAACGTGTTTGCTGCTTGACATCAATCAAAGTGCACCTTCCTTTCTTGTGGACTTTCTTATCTATTCAGCTTCTCTCAACAGCAGATGCCGGGAGTTGTTGCACTTATTAGTTGATATACGCAACAAGTGGAATAGAGGTGCTTGACCTTGGTCAGCTGTTGTGTGCTTTATTGTTTCCTAATGTACTAATGAATGGTTTATTCTGCTCTCGCATGCCTTTCCTCTCTTGTATCCTTGCTCCTACGTTGGAGAGCGCTGAGCTCAAGCAAGGCAACCTTGAGAATGTGATAAGATGTACCCGTTCTGCAGGTGGCAGCTCATCTCTCTGTGTCTCCTTTGTTCACCAGTGCCTGAACTGGAATTTACCAGCCTGGGCGTGTTCTTAGGGATCTGGAAATGTATAATATCTGGTGTTATGTTGGGGGGAGTGAGTCCCTCGACCGTCATCTCAGGAGACTGGTCAGACTGGGCTCCGCTGCAGCGCATTACTAATAAAATTGCTTGGTTTGTATTCTCTACTGTCTTCCTGACTCTTCATTTCTTGGAAGGCAGAGAGGTGGTCACGAGTGACCCGGGTGGCCCGATTCAGGTCACTTCCTTCAGTTGGCGCCCGAACATGGACCCCACCATGTGACCCATTTTCGCCCGCAGACGGGTGGGGAGGACGGGGTTGCGTCCGGTCAGATGGGCGGATCGGGGATCCCCACACGATAAAGCTTAGCTCTCGCAGCTGCTCCGCCTGTCTGATCGGGCGGTGCTTCGGCCAGGGGTTATCCCGGCTGGGGTCCGGAAAGGCGAAACCCTTTGATCTGACCGTTTGGTCCAAAGAGTCTGCAGTGGAGAATAACTTTGTTCAACCTGTGTGCACCAGGTGAGTTTGTCTTGACTCTTGGTAAATCTGCCGCCATCTTGAATAATCTTGGGTGTGGTCTGGAGACCATTTCTTTGCTTGCTTGAACTTGTTCGGTCTGCGGACCGTTTTGATACAGAGAGTCTGCGGACACTCTGCCAGGCAATATAGTGAATTTGGCTTACTCTTGAAAATGCCTGGGGCTTGGGCCTGTCTCTTTGGTGCAGTCTGAGGACTGACTTGTGGTTGCCTTTCTTTGCGGTGGTCTGAGGACCAAATTTCTTTTGTTAGTCGTCTGGTACGAATATTGAACATGTCTTATATTAAGATGCCTTGTCTGAGAAAAATGTGGTGTTTGGGGTGCCGTTGTTGTTCTACTGAAGCCCGACTGGAGGAAAGTCAACCTCCAGAAGGCACCCCGAATTTTGACATGTACGTGAAGCACGGTATTGGCCCTATTATGTTTAGTACATTATGGCATTTGTGAACACATACAGTAATACAGTGAAAACACTACAGATGGACACCACACAGGTTGTATGTAAAAATAAGAAATCTTTATATAGACTTAACACAAGACCCAATAGCAAAATTCCACAATCCAACAACCACAAAATCCAAAACTAGACTTAAAATGATAGAGACAGTTCACGTTATCTTCAAAAATAGGAAAGTCAATTAAATAAAGCTTGTAGCAACAAATAACTCCACTTGGAGTTATCACGACGTCGTGACCGGAGGAAATCCCAAAGTACGGCGCCGAGCGCGAGGTGTGCGGCGTCGGGCCCGGAGTTGAGCAGACCCACAAAGAACAGTACCTGGAATACGATGAAAACAAAGACGGTGCACGGCGTCGGGGAGGTGATGCTTTGTTGGCGCCGGCGGCATCGGTTCCTTACGACCCCAGGTGAGGTGATGTCTCGGTTCCTTACTGCAGCGCAGGGGAGGTGAGGCGTCGGTTCCTTACTGTGTCGGGGAGGTGACGTCACGGATGGCGGCGAGGCGTCGGTTCCTCACGATGGTGCGGTGTCGATTAATTCGGGGGTCACCCACGTCGAGGATCGGCTCTGCGGTGATGAAGCCCTGGCGTCGGTGAAGTCGGGGCTGCGGTGCGAGTCGGGACGGTGCGTCGTGAACGTCACGAGCGGTGTCCTCGGCTCCGGTGCAGGCAGCGGCCTCGATGACGGCTTCGGAGTCGATGTCGCACGGCGTCGCCAGGCGTCGGGCCTACGGTGCAAGTCGGGGCAGTGCGTCGTGCTCTTCACGAGCGGTGCCCACGGCTTCGGTGCAGGTTACGGCGTCGCTCGCCGGCGTCGGTGTTGCAATTTCCTTCTGTTAGCAGCTAAAACAGTAGTTCTAGATGCAGGCAAACAGAAGGGGTGAAGTCGTTGTGTCCCTGTGACTTCAGGCAGGAGGCATGCTCAGTTCAAGCCCTTGGAGATTCTCTTCTTCAAGATGATAAAGCACAGCAAAGTCTTTTCTCCTGTCCTTGGCAGAAAGCAACCACTGCAGGCCAACCCCAATCAGCAAACAGCACAGGGGCAGTACTCCTCCTTCAGCTTCTCCGGTTCTTCTCCTTGGCAACAGGTATCTTGATTTCCCAGAAGTGATCTAATTTCATGGGGTCTGGGCCCCAGTATTTATGGTCAAAGATCCTTTGTCCTCTGAAGGCAGAGTGTCCTGTACCTGATCCAAACCAGTTCTGGGTGCCTTCTGTCAGGAGACACCTTCTCCCTTTGTGAGTGAGGGGCAGAGTCATCAGCCGCCCGGCAGGAGGTGGAGCCAGCATTGTGGAAGCAAGGCAGAGCCCTATTCAGACCCAGGTGCAACTCCTCCCACCACGCTATATGCAGGAAGGCCTATTCAGCTCTGTGCTGACTCACCCTGTCTCCTGGAATCCCCCAGCCCCTGTCACTCACAAAGCCAGACACACAATACACAACCTAGCAGAGGCAGGCTTGGACATTTAGGCAAGAAAATACCTACTTTCTAAAAGTGGTATTTTCAAACACAGAATGTTAAAACCAACTTCACTAAAAGATGTATTTTATCATTCTGAGTTCAGGCATACTAAATTCGTTTTTCTACCATGTTCCCTGGGTCAGTTAGGATTATAAGGTGGAATAACCAAACTGCCCATTCTGGCCTATGGAGAACAGGTAGCCTTGCAATAGTGAAAAACGAAAATGGCTGTAATTCACTATTAGGACATGCCTCACACACCAGGGCATGTCCTACCTTATACTTACAATGCACCCTGCCCTTGGGCCTACCTTAGGGGCGTCTGATATGAAGATAAGGGAAGGTTTAGGGACTGGCAAGTGGGTGCACTTGCCACGTCGACATGGCAGTCACAGACTGCACACAGGCTCTGCAATGGCAGGCCTGAGACACACTTTACAAGCTGCTTCTGTGGGTGGCACAACCAGTGCTGCAAGCCCACCAGCAGCATTTGATTTACAAGCCCTGGGCACCCATGGTGCACTGTACTAGGGTCTGACAAGTAAATCAAATAACCCAATCATGGAGTCACTAATCAACACATCAATTTACAGTAGGGAGCACTTGCACTGTGGCACTGAACAGCAGTGGCACCGTGCCCAAAAGCATCTAAAACCAGCAAAAACATAAGAGGCAACAGCAAAAAAATGGAAGGGAGACCCACGCCAATGGTGCCAAGTCTAACAGTGATTGATTTGAAGAACGCTTTCTTTAGCATCCCCATTCACCCAGATAGCCGGCACCTTTTTGGGTTCACTCTGGCCAGTAGAAGCTTCCGATTCTGTCGCGCTCCTCAGGGGTATACTGAAAGTCCTAGTATATATAGTCAAGCTTTAAAAAGCCAATTGGATTCCCTTACACTCCCCTCAGGTAACGTATTGCTACAGTACGTCGATGACCTACTGATAGCTTCTGACACTGAAGAAGGTTGCAAAGACGCAACGGTTAAATTATTGCTACATTTGGCACATCACAGGCATTAAGTGTCCCTTTCAAAATGTCAATATTGTCGACAGGAAGTCACCTACTTAGGTCACCTACTGTCGAAGGAGGGAAGGAGACTAACACCTGAGCGTATTAATGCTGTTGCTAAAATGCCCATCCCCAAGACACAGCGGGATGTGCGAGCCTTTATAGGTATTACCTCGTATTGTCGCCACTGGATTCCTAACTATTACCTACTAACGAAACCCCTACTGCAACTAACCACTAAGGATGTGCATGAACCTTTGCCTTGGACGCATGAATGTCAGCAAGCTTTTGAGCAACTAAAAATAGCGCTTTGCTCTGTGCCTGTGCTTGGCACGCCAGACAACCAGAAGCCGTTCGTGTTGTATGTACACGAAGCGGCTGGCTGCGCGCTCTCTTTTTTAACCCCAGCCCTTTGGAGGTAAGCAAAGGCTGTGTGCCTATTTCTCTGTGCTTTTGGATAACGTCGCCAGAGCCCTCCCGAGCTGTCTAAGAGCGGTCGCGGCCGTGGCCGTCTCAATCCGACAATCGGCAGGGCTCGTCCTTGATACTGATCTCACAGTCTAGGTACTGCATGCTGTCAACACACTTTTGAACAGAACAAAGACGCAGCACCTCACCAGTGCGCGTCTGACTGGCTATGAATTGACCCTGTTTGCACCACACATCACCATCAAAAGATGTGCCACTCTGAACCCAGCCACGTTACTACCCCTCCCTTCTGAGAGTGAGGATGCAGACGTGCATGATTGCATTTTCCGCACTGAAGAAGAGACAAAGGGACGGGTAGACCTGACTGATGTTCCCTTGTCAGAGCCCCAAGGGGACTATATGTCGATGGCTCTTGTTTCAAACTACCAGATGGCACAACAACTGCGGTGTACGCCATCACTACCTTACACACAGTAGTCGAGACATCACAAGTTCCTTATCATTCGGCCCAAGCGGCAGAATTGGTTGCCCTCCTTCGCGCCTGTGATTTGAGTGAGGGGCTGGCTGTCAATATTTACACCGACAGTCAGTACGCATTTGGAGTCGCTCATAACTTCGGGCGGCTCTGGACAGAGAGAAGCTTTGTGACTTCACATGGGTTAAAAATCCAAAAAGGCCCACTGATTCACAGGCTTTTGTCAGCCCTGACACTTCCCAAAAAGTTAGCAGTGGTAAAGTGTAGTGCCCACAAGACAATTACTGATGATGTGGGGAGGGGAAATGCGTTTGCAGACCAAACAGCTAAGGAGACAGCCCAATCAAAAATGAAAAGAATGTTTGTGGCGGGTCCTGCTAGATGGGTACCCAATAATGCAATGAGAAGGAAATTCAGAGCGAGGCAACAATTGAGGAGCTAGCAATGTGGCAGGAGAGAACAGGACGGCTAGACGATGAGGGGTGCTGGACGGACAAATCAGAGAAGCAGAGATGGATGTTACCAGATGCATATGTACTCCCAGTAGTCACTATGGCGAATTGGCCAGCCCACATTAGTGTGAAGGGAATATGTAGACTATTGGACCCTGTGTGGCAGAATGATAACATTCCTAGGGTAGCTGCTCATCTGGTGAAGTACTGTATGGTCTGTATGATACATAACCCTGGAAAAGGTACCCCTACACCTTCTGGTAACTTTGCACCACCCTCTTTCCCTTTCGAGGTTCTCCAGATGGATTTCATCGAAATGGAACGAGTCAACAACCTGAAATATGTACTGGTGGTTGTTTGTGCATTCAGCAAATGGATTGAGGCTTATCCCACTAAAGAGAACACAGCCATAGCAACGGCGAAGGCCCTTTTAAAAGAGTTCTTCCCGCGCTTCGGCTTGCCCCGTTTGATTTGGAGTGATAACGGAAGTCACTTCAACTCAAAGGTTATTCAGCTGGTGTGTGATGGTCTGCACATCCAGCAAAAGTTTCACGCAGCAAACCATCCCCAGTCAGCAGGTCTGGTTGAGAAGTACAATGGTACTCTCAAGCTGAAGTTGGCAAAGATCAAGGAGAGCACAGGATTGCAATGGCCAGATGCGTTACCCCTAGCCCTGTTGTCCACAAGGGCGACAGCCCACTGTAGAACAGGATTGTCCCCACATGAGGTTGTTTTCGGCCATCCTGCAAATGTCTGGGGCATCCCATGGCCCCGCCATTTTTCAGAAATTGAATACCTGTTGCTTGTGGACTATTTATGTGAGTTGACTAAAAATTTGCGTTCTATTCATCAACAGATCCATGAGGCGTTGCCGCCAATACCTGAGGGGCCAGGGCACAGCATTCAACCCGGTGATCTTGTCCTGATTCGCAACTTCCAGAGGAAGGGGTGCTTGGAGCCACGGTGGAAGGGTCCCCTGCAGGTCCTTCTCGCTACCCAGACGGCAGTAAAGGTGGATGGCCGGCAGCACTGGATCCACTCATCACATTGCCGGCGAATCCCGCTGCCTCTCCCCAACGACGGGTGGGTCCTGGATGGCATAGGGGACCAAGAAACGGAGAAGGTACCGCGTTTTGTTCCTTTTTCTGACGCTCGACTGACATAGGCCCAGACGGAGGAGGAGAATGAAGATGCTTTGAATGAGGCGGTCCCCCCAGAAATAAGGGTTTGCCCAGGATCCCTCTCTATCTGACCCACGGGAGCTTGAGTCTCAATCCCTTGCCCCCTCTGAATTTAAGATTATTTTCCGTGACGACACAGTGCCTGGAGTTGCTAGGTACAATTTGTGTCCCCGGCAGAGGGACAGTGCACCAAAGGAAAAGTCAGATTAGTAGGGATGGACTTCATGGATGAAGAATAGGGTGTATGTACCTTGTTTGCGGTACCAAAGATAGATTAGAGAAAGGGAGATTGGTGCATTGTCCGAGACACTGGACAGGATAAGTCGGGGGTGTCTTCCCAGGAGGGAGGGTGCCCTATCCTGAGTGAAGAGACAGAAAGGGTTGTGATTGCACAGCCCCACCGAGAAGTGCTCAATAGCACTATCGTTGATGAACAATAGGAGTCTACCAGTGAGGCTCGAACGGACACTGGACTGTGTGCCTTTTTCACAATTCTTGGCTCCATAGTACAAACTTTCCTCTGGTAGTTTGATACTTATAAAAACATTTTTTTTACCCATTTGGCCGCCTCATTATGGATGAAGAACAGCCCTTAGCAACGCCCCGTTTTGAGCAAAATAGTACCAGTTGGTCAAGTTGGTATACCAAAACTAAGGCAGTTTTTATAATAATTGTTTTGATCTCTTTGATAGTCGCGTTTGGAATCATATGGTTCCTTGAGGAGAAACATCCTGTGCATTCCTTGATTGGTACTACTCCTGTTCCCCATGAGCATGTATTTGTCACTTTGGCCCCTCACAAGGAGAGACATAGACAAACGTATGTTGATAATGTTTTCTTGCAGATGCTTCATCAGGTGCATCATACCACTAATGTTACTGACTGCTGGGTTTGTGGCCTGCTCCCTTCTGTAATGCACAAAACGTATTTATTGATGTCCCTACCTTTCTCCTATTTAGGGAGCTGCAAGGCCTGCTTTCAGTTGTTTACCATGGTGTATATCCATTACCATGCTGATGCAATGAACATAACGTACGATGATTATGAGACTGTGTTAATGTACATTAGTGTACACCAAGGGTTTACTCCCGGAGAACAGATGCCTGTATGAATGTATTTGAAGTCAAAAAGAATATTACGTGGCTACAGAATGAGATGATGGATTTCCACAACTTCAATGTTACTGAATATTTTAGGTCCTTCCACATGCGTAATATTACTCAGGACAAAGCGATGCCTGTGCCAATAGTTAGCACGACTGCTAGTTTCTGTGTCCAAGGTTTTGGAAATGTTAAAGTGGGAAAGAGTATTTGCAATTAAACTTATGACTTGAACATGACCAATAGTCCGCCTTTACTTCCACCCCTCAATGTCTATTTTGTTTGTGGGTCTCAGGCTTATGTATGGCTTCCCAGGGGATGGTCCGGCATCTGTTATGTTTCTTTCCTCCTTCCCCCAGTATATATAGCACTGTCCACTTATCACAGAGACCATCGACTGTACCGTAGAAGTTTATCCTTGTCCAGTGTTAGAAGGGTTATTAACACTGAAGACATTGATCAGACAGACACCACTCTGCAGCAGTTTACTGATGCCATGAAAGGTATTCTGCCTTTCTGGGGTCCTATGTCAAATAGTCTGAACATTCGTAGACTCACAAGAGTTGTAGAGGGAGTTATTAACACAACAGCAGGAATACTGACCAATATCACAGCTGAGCTTCAGGCTACGAGAATTGTTGCCCTTTAAAACAGGATGGCGTTAGACGTCATCCTTGCTGATCGGGGTGGGGCATGTCGCGTCATTGGTAGTAGCTGCTGTGTGTACATACCGGACCATGCTCCGAATGTCTATGCAGCAATACAGAAGTTACACCGACATGCATCTGATATTCATCAAGAGAATGGCACTTGGTCCCTTTCTGGTTGGCTCTGGGGTGTGATAGCCTCCTGGGGTTGGAAAATACTCCTTTTTCTAGTAGCCATTGCAGGTGTTGTTTTCGTTTGATGCCTGTGTGTTAATTGTCTCCCAACATGCTGTACATATTGTGTTAGCAAGTTAACACCTGCACCCCAGGTCCTAAGGCAGGATACTAAGCCCTCAGTTATGATGATGCAAACTATCCATGACTTCATGAATATCGACGAGGGTATTTTTGAATATTAGTGTGCATATGTATCACCTTGAAATTAATGATTTTCCTGTCATGTTAGTATAGACAAAATTGTTAGCAAATGCTAAAAGGAGGGTCTGTTGGACTGAAAATGCGTCTAGCTGACTCCTTCTAGCATTTTGCGAGTTAAGTTAGCATTTGCGGTGCCATTTTGTCTCTAGGTGCCATTTTGAACTGTGATCAAAAGTAAGACTCTGTCACATTACTTGTCTGCCTCATCGAAAAAGGCAGCTTTGAGTTATTTCCCTGTATCATGTTCAAGGCTGTATCCTAATGTACTAATGAATGGTTTATTCTGCTCTCGCATGCCTTTCCTCTCTCGTATCCTTGCTCCCACGTTGGAGAGAGCTGAGCTCAAGCAAGGCAACCTTGAGAATGTGATAAGATGTACCAGTACTGCAGGTGGCAGCTCATCTCTCTGTGTCTCCTTTGTTCACCAGTGCCCGAACTAGAATTTTTACAGCCTGGGCGTGTTCTTAGGGATCTGGAAATGTATAATATCTGATGTTATGTTGGGGGGAGTGAGTCCCCCGACCGTCATCTCAGGAGACGGGTCAGACTGGGCTCCGCTGCAGCACATTACTAATAAAATTGCTTGGTTTGTATTCTCTACTGTCTTCCCGACTCTTCATTTCTTGGAAGGCAGAGAGGTGGTCACGAGTGACCCGGGTGGCCCGATTCGGGTCACTTCCTTCACTTGATTCTGATTGGCTGCCAATAACCCAAACCAAAAAGTGTTGGCAGCCATCTTAGTCACAATCTTGTGACTCCGAGTCACAAGAAAAAAGGTGAAAAAAAAGAAAAGGGGGTAGGGTAGAAACACCCTAACCCCCTAGGCCTGGTCAGGGTGTCTCACAGGGCGCCCCAGGGCCCAAAAAAGCATTAAAAAAAAAAAAAAATCCGCGGGATTCACGAATCCCGCGCTTCGTTTTAATGAGCCCCCGGGTGGGCCAGGTCCCGGGGGCAATGCATATAATATATGCGGGGGCCACTTGGGCCCCCGCAGCCCCGAGGACCGCCACCTCCCCGGGGCTTTATTAATAATTTGCGGGGGGCATGCGGCCCCCCGAAGCCCCGGGGAACGCCACCTCCCCGGGGCTTTGCAATAAAATGCGTGGGGGGGCTCCTGCCCCCCCATGCTGCCCCGTGGACCGCCACCTCCCCGGGGCATTCGTTTAATTATGTGCGGGGTCTCACGGGCCCCCAAGCCCCGGGGCCGCCACCTCCCTGGGGCTTCAATTTAAATTAAGAAGTGTGGGGGGGCTCCCACCCACCCCCACACTGCCCTGGGGATCACCACCTCCCCGGGGCACACTTTATTTAAATACGGCCTTGGGGACCAACAACGTCCCCGGGGCTATTTTCATGTTGGGAGGGGGGCCGCGCGGCCCTCCTCCTGGAGCCCTAGACGGCCCTGGGTACCGCCACCCCCCTTGGGCCGGTTCCAGCAATGTCCCGGGGTGCCTACCCCCGGGACATTGCAGTTTGCAATGACAGGGTGGGAGCTCTGCTCCCGCCCTGTCATTGCAAACACTGCTTTGCTTTGTGGAAGCGAGAGCAGGAAACCTGCTCTTGATTCCACGAAGCAAAGGAGATTGCTTTTGGACAAGGGGAGCTGCATGTCAGCAGCTCCCTTTGTCCAAAAGCAATCCCGGCTCCCGCAGGAGGCGGTGAGCCGGCTGGGACCGCGGGGGCATTGGGGCTCCCCCGCGGTCCCCAGCATGAGGCCAGGCCCCGGGGGATGGGGTCCCTGGGGCCAGAAGTGGCCCAGGAAGCCCCACACTGCTGGATTGCTGAGAGTGGTCCGACGCCACGCCCCCTTTTTACACCACTCTCAAACGCACCTCCTGGCGCACTGCTGCTTGGGGGATGAAGTCCACTTTAGTCCTGAGGTCCTCAGGACACAAGAGGACCTCATTGCTCCACCAGCAGTGCGCCAGGAGGCGCATTTGCAGAGTGGTGTAAAAAGGGGGCGTGGCCTCGGACCACTCTCAGCAATCAAGCTGTGTGGGGCTTACTGGAGGTTCCTGGTGGGCTAGTTGGCCCCCAGGGACCCTCAGGATTCAAGGGGACTTAATGCCCCAACCCAGAACGTGCCAGGAGGCTCGTTTGCAGAGTGGTGGAGAAAGGGGGCGTGGCCTGTGCCCACCTGTCAGCAATCCCACTATCTGGGGCATACTGGAGGTATCAGGTAGGCTAGTTGGCCCCTAAGGACCCCCAGCAGCGAAGGGGACTTTAATCCCCATCCAAGAGCGCGCCAGGAAGTGCGTTTGCAAAGTGGTGGGGAAAGGGGGCGTGGCCTGCTATGAGAACTTAGCAATCCTGCTGTGTGGGACTTACTGCAGGTAATAGGAGGGGTAGTTGGCCCCCAAGGTTGACCTTGGGGGCCAACTACCCCACCTGTTACCTCCTGTAAGTCCCACACAGTGGGATTGCTAAGAGGTCTTTGGAGGCCACGCTCACCTTTCTCCACCACTCTGCAAATGTGCCTCCTGGCACAGTACTTGTTGGGGGATGAAGTCCACTTTACTCCTGATGGACTTTGGCGGCCAAGTAGCCCTCCTGGTACTTCCTGTAAGTCCTACGCAGCGGAATTCCTGAGCACTGGTCGGAGGCCCAGGCCCCTTTCTGCACCACACTGCAAACGCGACTACTTCGTTATAGTTAGAAATTAGCATTTAAAAAACTTTAGAAATTCACTGAAAAAAACATAGGCTTCAGGGACGTTATAGTTAGAAATTAGCATTTAAAAAACCTTGGAAATTCACTGAAAAAAACACAGGTATCAGGGACGTTATAGTTAGTTGGACATTTCACTCGTACAAAACCAGAGAAATTCGTCCGTTATAGTTAGTTGAGCTAACTATAACTTGCGCCCCCGCAATGCACTGCTGATGACGTCACATATTACATCACTCATGACATGGTCAGTGACATCACTGATGACATCACTGATGACATCTCAAATGACATCACTGATGTCATCATCCAGTGACTTTGTGTTTCTGTAAAGTTTAAATATGTTTTATATATATATAGGCCAAGATGTATTGAAGAATGAGTGGGTGTATGACTGTCTGAATGGATGATTTAGTAGGTATATATATATATATATATATATATATATATATATATATATATGCTTGCTTTTTAGATTTATGCATTATTTGCTAAGCCTGTCACTAGACCAGACCCAATAGAAAAGCACTTCAAAAGTCATAAAAATAACGGGAGGCCGAAATGAAAATGTGGGTACATGGCGATATGAGGTTTTGTATATCTATAGGCACTAGTTAAACCATGGCTTATGTATTAGGGGTACTACTATTTGCAACGACTGCCTCTTACAAGTCTGTTTTTCCAACAAAATAGCGCTAACATTCTCCCAGTAAAATTCTCTTCGGCATGCTCTGTCATGTAGACATTCTCATTAACCAAAACAATGCTCATTTGAATGCCTTTAAAATTCCTAGCTGTAAACCATATACATAAACAAAATAAAAAAGTGAACTGAGACACTTATAATAAACACATGTATTACATTTGTTTGCAAATATGAAGCCTTTCATTTTCCCTCTTCCCCCTACCTCTCACAATCTTTGCCAATATCCCTGAAGCCCACTGTTGGGAAAGGAAGTCTTCTTCATGGCTCTGGAGAGTGTGCTTCCTTGCTTCATGTTGAGCTCCTGGCAAGTCACTTGAGAGTGCTGTAGGTTGTTTCGATATCTACTTCAGTGAATGTGACAATCCCGCGTATCTACTGAAGGTCTTCTTGTTTACGTGGATTGAGACCTTAGAGCTTGGCTCTGAGGTGGAGGGGAAATATACAGTGTACCCCTCTTTTACAGAGAGTGGCTACTGCCCTCTCTACCAAGGCTGTGGTAGACTGACAGTGGTAGCAGCATTAATCTAAACACTGGGGTGCCTGTACCCCTATACCATTGAGGAGGGGTTGCCTACCAGCTCCCTCCTGGTAAAATCTGTGCGCTCTCCCTTACGGGGTTCTTCTTGCCTCTGTGAAATGTGGGATGTGTGTATTGAGGGTGGGTTCACTGGGTGAGGATGGTGAGCCATTGTGTTTAATGTGAGCGAGCTGCTATCCATTCTACTGGACATTCCAGCTCCCCCATGTCCCTTCCTATTCTTAGTAGAAGCTTGGTGAGTTTGGATAGGCACTAGCTCTTATCTGCTGGAACTTCCTCCCTTTCTGCTGGGTGATGGTCAGGGCCTCCTGATCTGGAGTTAATTCAAATTCCTCTCTGAGGGATAGGACAGACAGCTACTAAGAGACTGTTAGAGCCCTCCTCACATGGACTGATAACAGACTGATGCGGGAAATATGCCCTCGGAATGGAGGGGCATCTAGGATGCAAACATAGCAGATCCTCCGATTGGATTAGCCTGTCACTCAGGGAATGATAAAAGTCTGGTCTCATCGGTCAGTCGGTTGTTCAAGGCTGTTCTCTTTTCTGACAAGTGACCCACAAGGGGTCGCCAAAGAAGCTGAGATCCAGGAGTAGAGTCCAAAGGTTGGATTCTACTTTCAGACCAGGTGCTAGGGTTTGAACTTAAGAAGGTGTCTCTGTGACTGAATACCAGTAAAAGAAATGTTGCCAGTATGACGGAAGGAGCTGGACTGCAGCTTGTCAAATGGGCATCGGAACAGAAAGCAAACTGTCTGAGGCTTATGGCGGCTATTTTGTCTTTCGGAACACAACAAGACTTCAGACAGCGGCTTAAGATAAGGAAACCTGCTGCTCATCAACATCAAGAGAGACAGGGAAGTTCCATGTTGTCATAGAAGGTGAGACTGCTTCACCCCTGACCCCTCTCATGTGCTGTGGATGCTTCCAGTTACCATCTGTAGCTGGGGGAAGAGTGTCCAGTTGAAGAACTTACCATTTGAACCCTTGGTCTCTCTCCCAGAACTTGCATAGTCTCTAGCTTTGTCCTTGCTTGTGCTGCACTGGTAGCAAGTAGAACCATCTACATGGATGACCCGATATCAGAAAATCTAGACTGTAACAAGTGGGCTCTGCGGTACAGGCCTCCACCACTTTTGGGTCATCTGAAGGTATCAGGGTAAAAAAAAAAAAATGTAAGTCCGTTTTTATATAGCGCAGCTACTCACCCTTACGGGTCTCAAGGCGCTGGGGGCCATCGTGGAAATTAAGTGAGCTATTGCCCAGAGTCACATGGTGCTGAGCTGAGCTGCCGCCGGAGCCAGGGATCGAACCGTGAACCCTGTGCTCCGAAGTCAGCTGCCCTGGCCGCTGCACCACACCTCTTAGGTATCAAGGTATCAGGGTGGACTAGTACCATGGCCAGCCACTTCCCTCCTACAGCTAGCCCAGTGGGTAATGGACTAGTGGGACTTCAGTAACTGTGCCAAGACACCAGGCACCCCTATACAGAGCCCTGACACCACCAGAGAGGTGTCCTTGCCAAGGAAGGGTGGGCACTTCTGTTGCTTTGGGTGGTAGGACAATGGGTGGACCAGTTTCATTTGATTTAATATCAACTGCTGATACCCTTAGAACTGCATTACAAGTATTGGTACCATGGCTATAGCTTTGAAGAGTAACCCCGTGCAACATGGTCTGTTCAATGCAATGTTAACTGTTTTTTTATAGTGCTTAGTGTCTAGGCACTAAATTACTAATTAGGGTCAGAACTGTGGCCCAGAGGGTTGTAGAGACTTCTGGTTATTACTGTGTATCTTAGTTTTATGTGTAGTATATTTTTTGTGTGTGTGTATTAAAGTGCTTTTCGTTTATAAATTAAAGCACTGACTGGGCATTGACCGTATTATCTGGTATTACGGTGTAAACTGATTTCTGAATGTCTAACCCACCACACCTCCTTGAGTAAGCCTTGAATTACTCTGTCTCTCTACCCTGAAATAGTCAAGTGCTCTAGAGCAGTACCTTATTATCCAGTTTGGTGTCCAGAAGTACTGTGGCCTCAGGACACCAGCAGTGAACGACTCCAATTTAAGCAACTGCAGCCCAGTAAGCACTGACTGCTCTGGTGCCCCAGTCATCACACCAACTATTGCACAGCAGAGTCATATCAAACAGTCATCGCACCAACTATTGCACAGCAGAGCCATATCAAACAGCCTTCTTCATAGTGAGAGTAACTAAGGCTTCTAGCTTTTGGTCCTGGCAAAGCTATAGGTGAGCTAAGGTGATTCCCCAGGTGACCACTGTTTGGCCCTTGGGCTAAAACGTCTGACACACTACTCTCCATGATCTTTAGTCCAGTATCCCATCCATTAATTTCTTTCCCTAATAAGTCACCCCAGATCTCCCTCCACAGACACCTGCTGCCCCAGGCAACAAGATGTCTTGCACTTGGAGATGTGCTTGACAGCGCTCTTCATAACATATGTTTCCTTGGCATGATATCAGCCTTTAAAATTATATTGAGAATAGAGTGAAACCATTTGCGATAGGAATGCAAATGTTTTAGTAAATTATCTAAACAACTTAGATGAGCAACAGGCAGTAAAAGGGACTTTGATTCCCAAAGAAAAATATGCTGGTAGTTCAATGTGCCAGTTTTTCCTTTCATTTCAACTGGGTGTAGTCAATACAATGGGTTCTAACCTATTTTTCACCACATTCCAGGCCTCATTAAAAGAAGCCCTTAAATAGGTCTGGAACTCAACATCACCTCATGGCAATACCATTGTTGGCAGAAACAGCATGTTAAGGAGAACCAAACCCTGGCATATTGAGATCTGGAACCTGAAAAATCTACTTAGAAATGAGGAGCTAGCGGGAAAGAAATCTAACAGCACATTGCCCAGTTAATCCTCATTCTCTGATGCTTTTTTTGTCGGAATATAGTAGCTGATTTTGAGCAGCCAGAGACCCTGGGGTAACTGAATGGGCCAGTGGGTTTACTGAAATCCTCGTGAAACCAATGCGCCTGGTAATATCCATCAGATATCATGAGGTATTAGTTAAGAGGGCCTATATATGGTACCGCTACAATCCCAATAATATTGAGGCCCCATTATATCATCTTTCTTTGACCCAAGAAACAACTATTGTAGTGTTGGGTAATTATAGCAACTGTTATTTACATTGTTGTTGTTGTGGGTGCCATATTAAACCTATTCATTTTTAAAACACTTTATCTAGAAGAGTTCTCATGCAAGTGCTTCAACACTGTGCTGAACACCAAGAGGGCAAAGCATAGACTTCAGTTTCCATGCACAACCAATCCTTGCTGACATCCAGGTTTGCACCTCTTGTAATATGCAATGTTAAGTCTATTGATGGAGATACTATCCAATGGAAAATGAATTCCGACGCAAAGACCCCTGACCAGTTCACAAATGTTCCCTACACTTGATACTACCAAACAAGGGGCTTGATTTAGGTGGTGGCAGAAAGGGTACTCTGTTGCAATCAAACACACTGAAGGGTAACTGTTCCTATGGAAAGAAGCCGCCCATTAGGCTACGGATTGTCTTGCGGGGCCAGTGGGGGACTGCAGCGCAAATCCCCATGAGGAGCACAAATGCCCTATGATGAAGCATGACGCCTTAATGGGTGTGTGAGGGCAACTCTTCAAATTTGAGGAATTTCCCCACTATCTATCATATCCAACCTGAGACCTATCTATCTTAGATGAGCCATCTCCAATCTTCTATCTCTTCTCCAAGACAATCCGTAGCCTAATGGGCCGGCTTCCTTCCATAGGAACAGTTACTCTTCAGTGTGTTTGTTATGTGTTCTTGGGAGCACAGGTACTGGACCTTCTTTTTCCGCTCCCTGCCTCTCTCTTTGTGAATTGTACTCTGTTGCAATACCAATAGCGATGGAGTACCCTCTCCGCCAACCTGAAGGTCCGCCTCCCTGATTTACAGAAGGGCGGATCGTCCGTATGCAGACGGTAGAAACTACACTGTCTCCATCGCTTACATTCCCCTCCAACAGCCTGAAAGATTGAGGGCCATTGGATGTTTGGCCATTTGTCCGCGGACACGATTTAGAGTGGGTGTACACATGGTCAGTTTTTACTTTTACAAACCACCACCTAAAATGTGGCGATATGAAAAAGTAAAACCTTGTCACTGACTCCCACGTCAAGGGAGAACACTCCTTGGCGAGGGAGTCATTTTTTTAAAAAAAAATCAAAAATAAAATCCCGCTTTGGGATTTTGCTTTTCAAAACAAAACAAAATGAAAGCCTCTCATGCAGCACCCTCGTTGACGGAGCAGCAAGGCACACTTACCATTTAGAGGAACCACTGTTCCTGTAAATTTGAGATGTCCGCTAGGCATCTCTAATTGTGGTAGGCGGAGTACCCTCACTATTGAAGAAGTGAAGTATTCCACCATGGCAATGGTACTAACACCGTCCATTGAGTTTTTTCACTTTAACGACAGGGTTTGGTTTGAGGGAATTAAGTAAATTGTTCTAAAATGAAAAGCATGTGTTTCAAAGCAAATATGAATATTGTCAAATTCTTACAAAGCTGATAAGCTAATGTTTATATATGTTTTGTCACTACTTCCTCATTCCCAATTACCTTACAGTGTGTATGACTGCAACACTCTTGGTGAGGATCAAACTTGCTTTTCACACCACTGAAGTACCAGTATATCTGGGAGATGCCAGTGGTAGAAGTGGGTCACAGCATCATATGGATATTTTTTACAAGTTATTTACTAGGCTGGTGCCATAGCTCATAAAATGAAAAGTCGCAATTAGGACATAACAATATGAGGTGAGGTATAAAATAGGCAGTTGCCCAATGACGGAGATTGAGAGATTAGAGCAAGAAAATAAATTTGAGATATAAGCTATCTTAAAAGAAATATGCCAACCAGAGATAGAGAAGCACTATTTCCACTTTAAAGGATTTTAGCAAGACCAGCTATTTCAAAATGTATTTAGGTTTCATCACTGGCATGCTAAAGGGAAACATAACCAATGTTTTAAATACAGAGAGAAGGAAATCCAAATAAAGTGTTGATGGGTTGTCTTATCAAGAAACAGTGACAAATATTAGAAATTCTAGGATCCATTTGGAGTCCTATGTTTAATCCAACTGTAATACTGAAATCCGGGAATTATACTGTAGTATAATTCCCGGATTTCAGTATTACAGTTGGATGAACAGCATGGTATGAATTTAAGGGTTAATTTAAATAAATGAGGAATAATATGCCAGAAGAATCTTGTCACATATTTAAGGTTTGTGTTAGTCTGGTTTCTTGCACTCCTTTTCTGGCAGGAACCATTCAAGTAAATCGATGAGTTTATGCAAATCCATGATGATATGTGTTTTTATTATATTCGATTTTTAGTTTGTTTAAATTGGGCAATCAAAAACAAAACTACCCTGCAGACATGATTGCTATGTTAATTTAAAAAGGAGGAGATGATAAGAATGTGTCCTTATGAGAAAACAAGCACTTCAGATGACAGAAAATGAGCAAAGTGGTCATAACATAATAAATATTCCAAGGAAAACGTTTGTAACTGTAGGTATTTATTCAGTGCCACTCTCAAATAGTTATGTAAGAAGTTTCTCTTGAACTTTCCACTTGGGTCTGAGCTTATCCCACCCATTTCTCTTTTTAGCAACAGTTGTTTGTTACAAAAAAATCATTGAGTAAATATTACTGTATTTGTAGAAATCTGCAAGTAAAGGCAGAAATGTGAGGTACTCAAATTGCAAACATTTCTGTCATTACTGATGGACTATGAGACTGGTAGTTTGTTTTAAAAAGACAGACAAGAAAGATATTCAAAAGCTTCAAAACAAACATAACAAGACAGACATCATCAAGAACAGACTTAGTCATTTAAGTTAACAAAAAATACATGTATTCACCACTGAAAACATGTTGGTCCAGAATAGGTTGGTGTGGGCCAGATTTCAGGATAATGATTGACTATACAGATTCATTATATTTTATGTGGATATCCTGGTGTGGATCCACCCCTTTTTCCATTCAGTGTACATTCCGACTTAAAATCATACTTGAACTCAAGTACTGTCATTTGTATATATGTGTATGTTATCTTTGTCTTCATGGAGGTAAAGAGCAAAAGACTGAATGGAACAAAATGTTCCTAGACCATTTTAGCAAATTACCTTTAAGTTGCTTCAATTTTGTATAATTGCACAATAATCTTTTATTATGGATGTACTTTTCATTTTAATTGGATACCAATTAACTATTCTTTAATGTAGGGTCAATAAAAAGTATTCATTCCATTTACACCAAAATATAGCTAAGAAGATAACATTGCTTTAAGTTGTTTCTCTTACAACTGCAATTATACTTCACTTATGCACGTCATTAAAATAACAGAACTTTAATCCTGTGGGCTGTACTTGATTTAAAGGGAATGTGCCAGAGTATTATGTCAATGCAGGAATGCTGGCAAAACTCCCAGTTCTTTGAGGAATGTGCACTGATAGTAGCCTCGACTGTCGGCAAGTCTGTAGCGCTGCTTAGGCTTACTGTAACAAATGTGTGGAAGGAAGTTAAAATAAATGAAAGTACCACTCAGAAAGTTCCATACCAAAGAATTATTTCCTTTAAAGTACATTTGTTGTAAAAGATTCTCAAGGACTGCATCTGCGTTTTCTCGGCCATTGTTCTGGGAGAGGAAAACACATGATTTTTAATGTAAATGTTTGGAGCCAGTATCTGACATATTGGTGACTCTTTGAAAAAGTTAAATAACTAGACTTTACAAAAGGGGACTTTTAGTCATCACATAGAGGAAGGCACTATACTGTAATTGATGTTAATAGTAACAAAGAATAAATAAAATTAGATTTAGGTTGCTTTGCTGCATGCCTTTAGAATGATTCCTGTCCAGGTAATTGTGTTGGGAGAGCAGACACTAATGTGTAGTGGTTTATTGTCAGTGTGTAGGTGGGTTAGGCATTCCTGCAGAGAGTGTTCATGTATTCCATACAATGTTGGTAAAAGGGAACAGGGGAATTGCTGAGTTGAGCCTATAGGAAGAAGCCACATTAACCCACCATAGGTTTCACACAGTTATTATTTTCTTGTCTCCTGTTAATCCATCAACAAAGCTGGGGGGCATATTCCCTATCTCAAAATGTTGTCTCATCCCCTATTGATTTATTTATTTATTTTTATTTATAAAGTTTTATATAGCGCGAACATGACCCTAGAGGGTATCACAGCGCTTTACATAACACCGTCCAGATACAGTAGAGGGTAGTATACATACATTCAATTTACAGGTAGACAGTGGTAGGTAAGGTAACATGTTGAAAGACAGTGACGTGAGAAGAATTAAAGTCTTAGGATGTGAATTTGTTCATTAGGAGCATTTTCACTTCTTTTTGAAGGAAGAGGAGGAAGGGATCCTGCGAACATCTGGTAGTAATGAGTTCCAAATCTTCGGTGCGATACCTGAGAAGGCTCTGCAGTATGTTCTCTTTTTGTGGAAGGATAGTGGTTTCAGTAGTAGTGAGCTAGCGCTTCGCGAATGTCTGCAACCTCCGGACAGCTCCAGCTTTTGTGGTAAGTATCTGGGGGTTTTGATGTGAAGGGCATGCAGGCGATCTTTAGTTGTATTCTTGCCTCGTATGGTAGCCAGTTCAATGCTTTTAAGGTCGGAGAAATGTGGTTGTTTCTTTTTGTTCCGGAGACCAGCCTGGCCGCAGCGTTAAGTGAGGCTCTCAGCGGGGCCAGCTTGTATTTGGGAAGTCCGCACAGAGTGGTGCTTCCGTAATCCAATATTCAGTCGGACCCGTGCAGCCCGACCGAACGAGTACGATGCGCACGTATGCCATCGGACTCGAGTCGGTCGGACTCCCATTGAAGTCAATGGGAGCCTGTCGTACAACGCGTACGCGGGCTCCCATTGACTCAATGGGTGCGAGGCGGACAAGGGCGCCCCCTACAGCGTGTACGCGGCAAAGCGACTCGCACCGTACACGCACAGGTAGGGGGGACCCATGGGTCCCCCCTGTGTGCGACTCGCGCGGCTACGCGTACAGGGGGGTCCGACACAAACCTCCAAAGTACGGCTCCGACTGCTCTTTCGAGCCGGAGTGCGCGGCTCGGTCGGACTGCTCGCGGCACGCATCGTACTTACCCGGCCGGGGAACGTCTCCATTGCGCGGTGCGAGTCGAGTCGGTCGGTGCGGTTAGACCCGGGAACGAGTCGGTCGGAGCAGTAGGGACGCCCGGACGAGTCGGTCGGCGATTTCGCATCGTACTCGCTCGCCCGGACGCGCGTATGAATCGGTCACGCAATAGGGCTCCGAATCGGATCCGGTTAAGCCGAATCCGATTCGGAGCCCTACCGGCCGAGATCGGAATCGGCCCCTCTATTTCTATGAAACATAGGGGCTGATTTAGAGTATGGAGGTCCAAGGCTACTCCATCAGGATGGTGGAGGCCATTGCCCCTGCATACAGAGGGACCACTGCCGGCGATATTTAGACTTGTCTGCCAGACCTGCGTGCAACTCTTGACATTGGCAGAAACTTTAAAAAAATGTAACTCTTCTAAAAACATACTCCCAAAGCGGGAGTTTGTTTTTGAAAAAAGTAACACTCTTGACATCCACAACATTGGAGCTTTCTTCCATGGTGTGGGGGGCATTATTCTTTTTTTTACTGTCTCTCACCACCAGGTCTTACCTGGCAATGACAGACCACAAAAAGGCCATGGACTGCCCACTTTGAATGGGGTGGTCAGTCAGATGACTAACATCAGATACTTGTACTCCATCGGGCCGTCGGAGGAGTATTCTGGCGACAGAGCTAGAGTTGGCTCCTTCGTCGACATACTTTCAGTCTGCCCACCGCATTGTGGACCAACAGTTTAGCAGAGAGGGTACTCTATCGCCATTGCGACAGAGTACCTTCTCTGCCAAGCTTTAGATCAGACCCATAATTTCTTCCAAGGTCTTTCTGGAGAGGTGTCTGATGCTCTTATGACAAGGTTATTCAACAGAGATCTATGTAGCCCAAAACCATAAGGAATGACTGTGCACATGATTCAGATTTGGATGTCTTTTATGTAAAAGCTGATACCCTCAAACGATTGTGTGGGTTAGATCTTCATGCATCTTTGTTGGGTGCTCTAAAAAACACAGTTAGGTGAAGTAATATTGATTGCTGGTACAGGATTTGCTGAAGATCTTGGAACACTGTACTTTTCTGCAGTGTCTTCGTTCTAGCTAGTTGCAGGGATGCATTTACTTCACTTTTAAGCAGTCATATGTTAAAGACATTTTGAGGATGAAAAAAAGCAAAACCCTCATGGCAGCCATACTGAACAGCCCTCAAGCTTGCACATTGATGTCTTACGTAGATGAGGATGCTCAAGTGTTACACAACTAAAGGTGGCATTGGCAGCAATCTGCTTCAACATTTTATGGGACAATCCCATTCTAATTAGCAAAGAGTCCGTTAATTGGATCAGAGAAATATATTTATTTTTGAATATTCGAAATTTAATAAGTAAAGTCTGTGATGTTAGTCATTTAGTTTAGAATATAAAGAAGGCCTGCGAATAGAAGAGTATCTCTTCCCTCTGCCAGCACAGTCACACAGTTTACGTGCCGAACTCAGGCTGTCACAGTGCACATTGAGGATCTCGATCTGATGCAAGGGCAGGCTGGGCAGCTACTCACGTTTTCAATAATGATTGCATAGGAAGACCATTTTTCTGTTTTTCTGTTTATTTGTGTGATAGAACCGAGCCTCAAATAGCCCATTGTTTATAGGTCACTTGTTTCTCTAAAAAAACAGTTTGTATAAGTGGTGTCGTTTTGAGCTAGAAGAGCAAGCAGGACAGAGTTGTGTGCAGGTGCTACCAATGAGCCCTAGCTGAAACACAGCCTCCCAGACAGAAAAGTACCCCTCTCACTTGCAAGCCACTGGGAAGATGCCTGAAAGCCGAATCTCTGATTGGCTAGTCCATGGATGATTCCAATGACAAGATAGAGCAAACAGTTCACAATATGCCTTTGATTCTCAGTACTGTGGAGTCTAATGGCATATTCTAGATTGTCAATGTTGATGAACCAGTGCTTTTCGTGTTTCACTTTGGTCATGAAGAGGACGTCGAGACAGCTTAGATTGTCATTCTTTTAGCACAGTCACAGCCACTGTCGATGTGGAATGGGGCTGTGTATTCACAATATCAAGAAATTAGGTTATTAGGATTCTGCAGCTTCAGGTAGTGCAAAGGATTGAAGAAATCACGATTGTTTCTTTTCTCTGTGGTGAGTCATCCAAGATTCAATGTTATCATGGATAAGAAAGGAAACCTTGAGTAATTGTACCTGGCCAAGGGCCAGCTGCCTGCAAGGGGAGTCTAGGAAATGTACCTGCACTTTTTGGAATGTTTTGTTCTATAGTCTGGTAATGAAAATTCCTTTGTTTGCTAAGGGATGTTTGCTGGTAAAGAAGGGGCCCCTGTCTCTTGCAAATATTAAAGCAGCGTGCTTAGCTCTTCTTTCAGTGCCAGAAGTGCTAGAGTTCAAAGGCTATCTTTTCCTGTACTGATTGGAGCAGTAAGAGTAGATGTTCTGTAAGTTGATGTAAGTAGTGAGAAGCTCAGCACCCACTATGCCACTGTCGTTCATTGGCACTGCCTGGGCTAGAGCTAATGTAGCTCCTAATAGAACAAGCATTTGCAATGCAATAGGTCTCGCATTTACGCGAGTTGGAGCTATTGGCATTGTAAATGACAATGCCTTTTATTTATGTTTTGGTTTTTAAAATATAAATAAAAGGCATTGTCATTTACAATGCCAATAGCTCAAACTCGCGTAAATGTGAGACCTATTGCATTGCAAATACTTGATTACACTGGTTATGTGGTTTGCACTTCCGATATTGTGAGGTTTGTGTAAAAATTACATTTGTTTTGCATTTTGGGTGGAGGAAAAAGGGACACACATACCTTCAAACTACTGAAAACTTCTCAAACAAAATCAGTCATGACATTTTTTTAATAATGCATATGCCGCAATCCAATAAACTACATACAAATGAAAAGTAGACAGAACTATGAGCATGGGGAAATCAATAATGGCGAAAAAGTGGTGCAATTACTCACTTCAAGCCAGTGACGTGTCTGCCTACTGTAAATTGCCGTAGTGGACAGTTCTGCATTTCGACTCGCTGGCGCCTGCTCTAGCACCATTCCAGGATGGCGAAGTTAAAAGGAATCAGCTGATTAGTCAAAGACGCGCATGTGAAAAGGAGAGAGCTAAGTGCACTGGAGTGCTAACCTCCTCAAACAGTGCGCTTGTGGAAGTGACGGCTCGGCCCGTTTTGGGAGACTGTAATTTTGCCTATAATAGAAGGGGGCATGGCGTTATGACTGCATCGGTCGTCCGTAAAAACAGGCAAAATGCGTGTCACATTGCAACCAAAATTATGGCAGTAATGTCTCGGAAAACTGGAGTGCGGGCTGGGGGAGGGGGTGAGAAGGCACGGACAAACGGGAGGGGGCGAAAAGGCACGGACAACGGAGTGTGGGCGGGGGGAGGATGGAGGAGGGGCGAGAAGGCACGGAGTGCGGGTGGGGGGAGGGGGCGAGAAGGCACAGATAACAGAGTGCGGGCGGGGGAGAAAAAATAATAATAAACTGAGCGCGGTGTCCCTGAAGCGGGTGCTGCGCTCCGTAAAAAAGTTTTAAAATGAAAAAGAAATGCAAATTAGGTTAGGAAGCGGCCGTCATTACCGAAGCTGGCACTCCGTGCGTGCTGTGTCCCTTAATGAAGTAAATAGTTCTCGGAACTGGTAATGAAAGCTCCTGAGTTAGGACACAGTAAAAGATCGAGTCCTCATGGGCGGTAACAAATGGAGACAGGGCGGTTTCATAAAGACGATGACACCAGGCAATGAAAAGTATGGGCGGAGAGTGGGCGAGGCTTACACAGAATACTCTACTACTGCATGCCTCGCAGAGCGAGCAGCGCATGCACGCTGCTGCTAGGCTCGACCTAAAAATCAGTTTGTTAACCCCAGCTAGTCACAACTTAATTCGAAATGCATTAAATACGGTAAACATTCAATATGAAGGGGCACCAGCAACCAGGCCGAAGTTGTATTCAGACGACCTGATGTCAAAGACAAATCCTTACTGCAAGACTTATGCAGCAATCACTATCGGGCTTGAGTAACAGCATCTTGAATTGATGCTGTGCCCATGAAAATGCAGAGAAGCAGCATAATATCCCTAATAATGTGCTGTGCTTAGTTTAACAGAAAATATTACTTTATTATACATGACTCCTCCCTGATAAATATAGCAGACATGCACAATCTAATAAATATGCGTGTGAAATAACTTGATTTTTTGTTTACGGTGCTTCACACATTTTCTAAGTGTTGTAAATAACTGGATGTTCCTATCGCACAAACATAATGATACTTTATCAACCTCAGGTGGTCTGTAGGCTGAGTTTCCTTTGCTGAGATTCATGCTCATAACCTTCAGCTCACTGAAATTGTTAGTGCCAGGCATTAACTCACTGAGCCATCTAGACTTCTGCAATACAGACCCCTATCCTGTTGACTAAATGCCACATACTGAAAATGTTGCCCACTCGACAACCATCTATACTTGTATGCCAGTAGTGCTTGCCTCTTCAACAGTGACAATATGTGGCAGCCTGATTCCAGAAGGGTGGGCGGTTATATAAAAACAACTCACCAGTTTCCAAGACATTACAAACATGCTAAAGATGAGTGTTCACGTCTCAGAGAAACGAAAGAAACAGAGGAAAAGCACACAGAAATGAGTACTTATGATATTTGCTGTGCTGCAGGCTAGTTGCATTCCTTCACGACATATTGCTGAGAAATTACTTAACTGCTTACAGAGTGACATTTCCATAAGCTGTAGTAAATGACCAATGAGTAATTGACCTTGGCGTCAGTCTACATTGCATGCAGAGTGACATGTGAAGCGTAATCAGCCGGTTTTCAGAGCTTCTATAAACCTGAACGGGGCGCAGTCTACTCACAGCCAGTTTGTAGACCTGAAAAACCTTAAATTCGATCCTCAATGCTTGTGCTGTACGATATCATTCTTGAACTTTTAGAGGGTAAGCTCCTGTGTGGAACATTTGGAGCATGGCTGAAACTACTATTCCAAATAACTAAGCTATCAGCGATAGTTTTTTCCAGTCTCCATTTGAGTATGCAGACATTAAACTGCAACACTTAAATGAGAGATTTGTGGGACGGTGGAGGGGAAAAAAAGGAAACAGAGAAAAGACAAGGGGAAAAAAAGGAAAACAAGAAAAAAATGGGGATTTGTAAAACGAAAAGGAAAAAAGTGGTCAAGAGGAATGTAGGAGGAAGAGAAGAAGAATGGGGGTGGAGGATGAGGTGAGTGTGTGAGAGAGTCCTTTTAAATTCTACCATGAAAAAATTATCTTCTGCACTTTGCAGGACCAGTTTTGCAAGTGCTTCCAAAGCGGAAGCCCCATGTAAAATATTTCTGTAGACTCCCAAAAGTTAAAGCCCAGTTGCTGCTTAATACATTCCGAATGATCACTACTCATGGCAGTGCCTTTTCCCCTCACACCGCATTCAGTTCTGCTGAACATCTGCTGCATGAGAGACTCTCAGCTCCACCTACATCTAGTTCTGCTGCACATCTGCCGGACCAGTGGAATGTCTGTTGTACCAAATTCTAAAATCCACTTGCAGCAGTAAGTATCTGTCGAACCTCATTCAGCAAACGAGAAATTCAGACTATGCAAGCACAGACGACTACTTCTGCACCCAGGTTCAGTGTGCTGAAAAGTAGTCTATGGAGGTGCAAAATCAATTCAGAACTTTAGCAGTGCTAGCTATAAGTCATGGCGAGTACATTTTTATGGGCAGCTTCTAAGCCTATATAAACAATAACTAGAATAAAATTGTATTAACACAATTAAGAGTGAACCTAAAGTAAGGTTCACCCTGCTGAAGTGGCGATCACATTTTAACATGCTTACAGTGACGGCGGGGGTTCTAAACAGCACACCCAATGGGCCGTTCCTGTTTGGATGTAAATTATTATCATTAAATACCATTTTTCTGTTTAAAAAATGTGAGTCATAGCTGGCAATGAAATATTTGTCAACTGTACAATCCACTTCTCACAATTGTTAACAGAAACAACAGACCCATACCTGTGGGTACACAATGCAACATCACAACCATGCAGTTATGACTGCATCGGTCGTCCGTAAAAACAGGCAAAATGCGTGTCACATTGCAACCAAAATTACGGCAGTAATGTCTCGGACAACTGGAGTGCGGGCTGGGGGAGGGGGTGAAAAGGCACGGACAACGGGAGTGCGGGCGGGGGGACGGAGGGCGAAAAGGCACAGACAATGGAGTGCGGGCGGGGGGAGGAGGGAGGAGGGGCGAGAAGGCATGGAGTGCGGGCGGGGGGGAGGGGGCGAGAAGGCACAGACAACGGAGTGCGGGCGGGGGAGAAAGAAAAAAAATAAATAAACTGAGAGCGGTGTCCCTGAAGTGGGAGCCGCGCTCCGTAAAAAAGTTTGAAATTAAAAAACAAAAAAAGAAATGCAAATTAGGTTAGGAAGCGGCTGTCATTACCGAAGCTGGCACCCTGTGCGTGCTGTGTCCCTTAATGAAGTAAATAGTTCTCGGAACTGGTAATGAAAGCTCCAGAGTTAGAACACAGTAAAAGATCGAGTCCTCATGGGCGGTAACAAATGGAGACAGGGCGGTAACAAGGAGGGACTAACAAGCCTCATAATTAATCGGAAGCCAACCTTTATGAAAGAGGATGACACCAGCCAATGAAAAGTATGGGCGGAGAGTGGGCAAGGCTTACACGGCATACTCTACTACTGCATGCCTGGCAGAGCGAGCAGCGCATGCGCGCTGCCGCTAGGCTCGACCTAAAAAGCATGTAGTGAAACTGGAAAGGCTTTCCTACATGACTTGAAAGCCCTGGACTGAGAATGAGAAATTCAATAGGAAATAAGCTTGCCTTTTGATGTATTTATGATAGTGATAAGTGTTGGGGACACGATTGATCAAACAGCCTTGGTTTCTTTGTGAAGATATTTAGTGTGTGTTTTCTTGTGTTTTGCTCCATAGGTTATGTTAGAAGTGAGGGTACAAATGAATTTTATAAATTTTTTCAACATTGTAAGTCCAGTAATTAGTGTAATGTGTATGTGTTCGCGCGCGCTCGTGTGCTCACTATGAGGAAGGAATTAATGGAATTGGGCTAGGAAAATGACAGCAATTTTGGGTGCTTACACTTTGTGTTCACTGTGAACTATGCACTCAACCTAGGCTTCTCCCACAGGACTCCAAGACAGATGCAAAGCCTTCCTCACTGTGTCTCATTAGAAATGCCTTCAACCCACCTAAGCTGGCCGTTGGGTAGCTACTGGTTAGTAGAGAAGTGACAGATAGAAAAAATGCCATTCAGAATTTAAAACAAAGGAATCAGCGCTCAGCCCAACAAGGGTAAGCGATGCATGGAACATGCTTAGAATAAGGGTTCCAGAATAAGTGTTGCCAATAAAATAAATAAGATGTTGCCTCTACATGCTGGGCTTCTGCGAGATCTAGAGTTGATTATATCTCCAAACAAGTAAGAGCTATTGGCTTTGCCAATGTGTGTTAGCCATGTTGTAAACCAGCGTGGCTGCTGTTCATCATGGTTAAAAGTTAGTGGTGCGGACTGGAGTTTTTTGGAGTGGAGTGTTGTGGACGGGCGTAGAGGGGCAAAGAGTGGCATAGAGTAGAGTAGAGTGGAGTGGCATAAAGTGGAGTAGAGTCGTAGAAAAGACTGGAGTGTAGTGGAGTGGTGTGGAGTGGTGTGGTGTAGAGTGGAAAGCGTGGCCTAGAGTGAAGAGACGTAGAGTTGAGTGGCATAGAGTGGAGTAAATTGTCAGAGTGGAGTGGCATAGGGTGGAGTAAAGTAGAGTGTCAAAGAGTGGAGGGGCGCAGAGTTGAGTTAAGTGTCATAGAGTGGAGGTGTGTAGAGTGGAGTGCCATTGAGTGGAGTGCCGATGAGTGGAATGGAGTAGAGTGGAGTGGCATAAAGTTTCATAGTGAAGTGGAGTAGAGTGGAGTAAAGTGACAGAGTGGAGTTTCATAGAGTACAGTGGCCTAGTGTAAAGTGGCATAGGGTGGTGTAAAGTGGAGTGTGGTGTGGTGAAGTGGAGTTTCGTAGAGTGGAGTGGCATAGTGTGGAGTGGCGTAGAGTGGAGTATGGATGGTGTGGTAGTGTACTGCCAATCCAGACAACATATTTTCAATTGAAATAACAATTACATTTGAACATAAAACTATACAGCGCACAGGGCCGGTGTAGAGTCAGCCACCTTTGCAGCACCGGGTCCTTCATGAAGTTCTAAAGTAATGAAGAGTGGCGTAGGCATTAAAAAGGTCCAGCAGGTCTGGGGCAGCTTCTTGTCAAGCTAAGGATCTCTTAATGCTCTAAGCCAACGAGAAAATAACCTCAGGATTTTTGCACTTAAATGGTCTGGCATGCCAGGGTCTTAGAAAAAAATGCACCCCAAGTATCTGCAAGAGTCTGAAAGTGCTAGTTCAAACATGGTGGTGTGAGGGGAAATGCCACCATCTGGGGTCACTAACAGGCGTGTTCACACTCACTGCGAGCATATATACTCAGCTATTCCACTATTTACAAGAGTTGTTTATTGTTGCTTCAAAGATGAGGCTGGGTGGGGGCTGCTTCTTGAAAACCCCACATTAATCTTCCCCAGAAATGAGTTGCCCTCTGCAGCCATCGCTCCCACACAACAACAAACCACTCTTTCCACTGGCACTGACACACTCTGCCATGAATCTCACTGGCATACGGACAGATTTCTCACCACAGCGTGTCTGTCTTCTTCTGTGTCCAGGCCTGCATGCGTTTTCTTTTTTTCAAAAGCTATCGCATCCTTAGGCTTGGGCTGTTGGTACGAATGGTTGTTAGGGACAGCTTGTGCAATTACAGCCACGGCGATTGCACACTAAAAATCTGTCATCCGGATGTTACGTGATGTGCTATTTAAGGGTTATGTTACAGCCTCATAAACTAGAACATAGGAGGGGCACGAGCGGACCCCATGGGGAGAGTGATTTGCATTTCTCTTTCCTATAAATGCTCTCACTTTGAAGTCAGTGAAAGTAAAGTAAAACAGCAAGTTCCCTAAGAAGACATAGCTTGACATTTGATCTCTGCCTTTGAATGCCAGCAAACATGACAAGATAAGAACACAATTTAAAGGCCTGTTTACAGAAAGGGAGTTCATGAAAGGATACAGTAAACAAGGTCTCAGCAACAGGAGGGATAAACTCAAGCTGGACAGCCTAGGGCAAGTAACGCCAGCACATAGAATACCAGAAAATGTGAGTTACAAAGCACAAAGCCAATAGTAAGCAACGGGCAGAATGCATCCCTAGGTCAACTTTCTGAATGTCCCCAAGATGTCTTTAGCAAACCAGACAGCAGCACTGTCTGGTAGGCTGCAACCTAAAAAGAGTTCTCTGGTGTTAGTTAACTACTTTAGCAAACTTTTATTGGCATGTAAAAGCATCTGTTAAATGATGTGAAATTTGCAGCATGCCAAGGTTGGTGATAAATTTATTCACAGGGTCATAGTGCTCAGACAGAAGGGGATACCTTTCAGGGATGCTTCCCTTTATGGATAGGCAGAATAAAGCATGACATGAACCATTTTTCTACCCATTGGTCATTTTCAACTTGCAGTTTACTGAACCACCAGGCAGAAATGCCTAAGCTCAGTGAAGGCATTCTCCGTGACTTTAAAGTTAGGTCAACTGGTTCTTCACTCACACCAAAAGGTTTCTGGGACACCCAATGATACTTCACACATTACCCAGATTTAGACCAGGAAAATGGTTTATAATGAGGCAATATGGATCCAGCATTGGGTTTAGCACTCAGAAAAGGCCACACAGTATTTTCACAGAAATCACCCCCATGTAAATGTGTTCTTGCCCACTTGCACACCAATTGGTCATGACAGACAGAGGCTCAGATTGGCAGGGATTTCTCAACTCTTCCTTCAGATGTCTTCCATGATATGTAACAAGGGCCTGGATTGTGCTCCAATATTTGACCATATACAGCTGGAAGTTAAAGTAATTTGCTACAGAACAATCTTTCTGTGTTTTTAGTAATAAAGAAAAGCAGTAAAGCTTCCAGAATGCATTTTTTTTATTGCACTAGAGCAACAGAAACTAGTATCTGCATCTCTCAGAATCTCAGATGCTTTGACTAGCCAGCTGCAATTTAAATCTCTGAGACCATTCTGCACTGAGCTTCTAATACCGACTGAGCTATGACCTACATTGTTTATACATCCTGGTGGTGTGGCAATGGAAACTGAAACTACAGTCCTAAGAATACGTCTGCTGACTTTTCACTTCTAAATTGTCTTTTGATGTGATAATGGATTGGTACCCAGCCCAATAGAACTCATTTTACTGACCTCAGAAAAATAAAAGACCAAATAGACCTGTAGGGAATCAAGTCTTGCGACTGTGGCATCAACTGAGACACCAGACCAATCTCCAAATCCATATTAATACACAAAAGAAAGAAGCTGATACAGCACACCCATTACCAAATATACCAATCCAAGAACAATATTGGACAAATTCAAGAAAAACCAATAAATTCCTGAGCACATGTAAACACTCAAATTCAACAAGTTATATATGGAACATTTGAATTAGTCCAGAAGCGTCACCAGTTGATAAATCCTTTTCTTTATTGATTTCTTAAAGATTCCCAGCACACGATTTTAGCCGACACGTGTTTCGTCTGTACTCAGACTTTTTCAAGGCTGGAAAATTAGATATTGTACAATCAATGTGCTATATATCTATAGATTTACATAGTTAAAAGACACCTGTTAGACCTGGCATCATTGGCGCGGGTCTCCCTTCCTCTTTTCGCTTCTTACCTTTTATGTTGACTGGATTTAGATGCTCTGGGCGCTGTGCCACTGCCAATCAGTGACACAGCGCGAATGCTCCCTTTGTAAAGATAACTGTATGAATTGGGATAACCATAGTTTGGCTCGTTTGGTTTACCTGTCAGCCCCTAGTATCAGTGCACTGTGTGTGCCCAGGGCTGGTAGACCAAATACTGCTGGTGGGCCTGCAGCGCTGATTTGCGCTACCCACCGAAGCGGCTTTTCAAGTATGCCTGTGTAGCATGTTCTAATAGCGAGTTACCCTCCATTTCACTGTTTACTGTTGTGAGGCCACCCGTTCTCATAGGCCAGAATGTGCAGGCTGAGTATTACATGCCTTAATCCTACCTGCCCCCAGGAACCTGATATGAACGTCGACTTTGATATGTTTAAGCTCAGAACATTGAGATACATCTTTTAGTAAGGATTATTAGCGTAGCCCGTGTTCGAAAATGCCTCTACTAGGAACGCGGTATTTTCCGGCCTAAGCTTTCCTGTAGGCTTTGCTAGCGTGTGTATTGGCCGTCTGGTTTTGGAGCAGCAGGGCCAGCTGGGTCAGACCTGGCTGGAGAGAGAGATCGTCATTTAGAGTATGGGGAGGGGTGACTCTTTGATCCGAGCAGGGCCGTGCCTGGCAAGGTGAATGATGGCTCCATCTCCCACTGGGCGTCTGATAGCAGACCCCCAGATTCTCAAAGGGCAGGATTTCGCCTCGTAAACCAAGTGCTCCCCGACCCCACCGAAGTGGTTCTGGCTGGATGCAGTGATTTGTGACTGCAGAGAACAAAGACTTTTTAGGTATAAAACGCTACGCTGAAACCTGGTGCGGGGTGTTCCTTCTGGATGTCAAGACGAAACTCTGTCTGAGCGGACAGAGGAAAGGACTTTGAAACTTTCACCAAGCTTGCTGAAGAAACTACCCAAGGGCCTGAATTGAGAGCGCCTCCTGCTGAAGTCTCAGGGACATTAGACTTCACCCCGTCAGCCGCCTGAATTCCTGCAATAGGGATTCTACTTGCAGGTGAGGCCTCCGTCGAGTAATCCGAAACCTCTAGTTCTACTGTGAGGAACGCGGACTGGTAACCCTTGTGAACTCTGTGTGTGGGCCGCCGCAGCTAAGAGAGAGCTGCCGCCGCTGAGCACCCGCCTTAATTTGAATCTTCAGAACCTTCGCTGAAACTGTATGGGCCGCCGCAGCTAAGAGAGAGCTGCCGCCGCTGAGCGCCCGCCTTAATTTGAATCTTCAGAACCTTCGCTGAAACTGTGTGGGCCGCCGCAGCTAAGAGAGAGCTGCCGCCGCTGAGCGCCCGCCTTAATTTGAATCCTCAGAACCTTCGCTGAAACTGTGTGGGCCGCCGCAGCTAAGAGAGAGCTGCCGCCGCTGAGTGTCCGCACTTGTGTCAGCTGTGCAACATCGTGAATTGTCCTGTGGGCCGCCGCAGCTAAGAGAGCTGCTGCCGCTGAGTGCCCGCACTTGTGTCAGCTGTGCAACATCGTGAATTGTCCTGTGGGCCGCCGCAGCTAAGAGAGCTGCCGCCACTGAGTGCCCGCACTTGTGTCAGCTGTGCAACATCGTGAATTGTCCTGTGGGCTGCCGCAGCTAAGAGAGCTGCCGCCGCTGAATGCCCGCACTTGTGTCAGTTGTGCAACATCGTGGATTGTCCTGTGGGCCGCCGCAGCTAAGAGAGAGCTGCCGCCGCTGAGTGCCCGCACTTGTGTCCGCTGTGCGTCATCGTGAGTTGTCCTGTGGGTCGCCGCAGCTAAGAGAGCTGTCGCCGCTGAGTGCCCGCACTTGTGTCCGCTGTGCATCATCGTGATTTGTCCTGTGAGCCACCGCAGCTAAGAGAGAGCTGCTGCCGCGGAGTGCTCGCACCCTTGCTAACTTTGCATCATCGTGATTTGTCCTGTGAGCCGCCGCAGCTAAGAGAGAGCTGCTGCCGCGGAGTGCTCGCACCTTTGCTAACTTTGCATCACCGAGATTTGTCCTGTGAGCCGCCGCAGCTAAGAGAGAGCTGCCGCCGCTGAGTGCTCGCACCTTTGCCAACTTTGCATCATTGGGATTTGTCCTGTGGGCCGCCGCAGCTAAGAGAGAGCTGCCGCCGCTGAGTGCTCGCACCTTTGCCCACTTTGCATCATTGGGATTTGTCCAGGGGGCCGCTGCAGCTAAGAGAGAGCTGCTGCCGCTGAGTGCCCGCATCTTTGTCAACCTTGCCCCATCGTGAATCGTCCCGTGGGCCGCCGCAGCTAGGAGAGCGCTGCTGCCGCCGTGAGCCCACCACGGAGCTGCACGACGAGAGTCATCGCCACCACCAGTCCGGGCCGCCGCAGCCGCGTGCTGCTGCCGCTGGGAGCCCGCCTGTCCCCGAGTGCCCGAATCATTGTGAGTGCACGTTGCGGACCACTGCAATCGAGAACTGTGGTCGCTGGGAGTCCGCCTGTCACCGTCTCCGCTTCTTCGACAAGCTACGTGCTGTGTCCCCGTCCAACGGCAGGTATCTGGTGTGCAACGGGTCGCGTAGACCCAGGCCTTGAACTCAGTCAGTGCCACGTTCTGGTGAATACGTATTGCCTTTTTAAGTCCTGACTGATTTACGTGCATTGTGACTGGTTAAAACGCTTTTGAGAGTCTCGTACTAAACCTTAGATAAAGATACTATTTTTCTATACCTACTTGAGTTGTGTCCTTTTGTGGTGTTGTTACTGCCTTATTGTGCATGGTCATAAATGCTTCACACACTGCCTCTGAGATAGGCCTAACTGCTCGTGCTACGTTACCACAGGGTTGAGCAGGGGTTATCAAAGGGGTAGCCCACTTGCCCTGACTTAGGAAGAAGGGTCCCTATTTGGACAGTGGCGCCAGCCATTGCCAACTAGAGACCCCCATTTCTAACAACACCTGATACAAAAATCTAAAATACCTCACAACCTTCCGTTAGTCTTTGACCAATATTGCATAAGAAAGGATAACATCTTTACATAACATTACATATTTATTGATGAACCCATTGGAAAAGTATATTCAAGTTTTAATATAAGAAGAAATGATCCAAAGATCACCCGTGTTTGAGTCCTCAAGGAAAACTGAAGAAAAAGAAGACAAGAAAGAAGTGCAACCAGGACCATAGTTTTGTGTATAAGCAGAAAAAATGAAAAAGAGAAGAAAAGAAAATGGCATGGACACCAGCCATGGAATTTTTTGTAACACGCAAAATTCCAAATATGCCCAGAATTTGGCTGAGATGTCACGACACCCAACACCCAGATGAAGCAAGGTAATCCGATGGAGGCTTCCACAAATGCTCTATGAGCTAAATTCTATGTGGGTTGCATATATATATATGCTCCGACCCTTCCATGTGAGGATGTCGTGTATGAATTTCCAAACAGGTCTGATAGACCCTCACAGGTTTCTTGCCATTGCATGTTCTAACCTTGAGGAAAGTCATTGATCTGTTACCATCTAATGCCAGAAAAACCATAGTACACGAAGTAATTACTTCCCAACTGGACTATGGGAATGTATTATACCTTGGCGCGTCCACAAAAAAGGCCTATCCAAACTGCAGAGGGTACAAAATGCGGCGGCACGCTTGGTTCTCAGCCTTCCAAGGAGAGCTAACACGAAGAAAGCCCTGACAACCCTACACTGGTTGCCAGTGGGAAAGAGAGTCGTGTTCAAGGCAATGTGCCACTGTCACCGCATCCTATCAAATAAGGGCCCTAGATACCTTCAACCACTACTGACTAAATACACCCCAGGGCGCAGCTTAAGATCCTTGGGAAAGGCACTGGTGACAGTTCCAAGAATATTCAGAGCACGAATGGGGGCCCGCTCCTTCAGGTACCTAGCAGCAAAAATCTGGAATACTATGCCAATTGCCATAAGAACTGAACCAAGCGAAAGTATCTTCCGTAGACAACTGAAGACTTGGCTGTTCACAAAAACTGATTAAAATACAGCTCGGCGGGTCTTGCAGTGGGCAGCAGTAGTTTCACTAGCTATGTCTCAGCGCGGGGACACACCGGGCGGTGTAGCCTTGCGCTCTACAAATGAATAAAATAAAAATAAATAAATATTTAGAACCATATGTGGCTGTCATTGTGCATATGTTTGTCTTTAAGATATATAGTTTTAAATTTCTTTTTCTTATAGAACTATACCATCGGGTCCCTCCTATAAACATTTTTGGGCTTCGGAATACTTCACCGGATGCACCATTTGGACAGCGCTCCATCGGATTACCTTGCTTCATTATTCCCATATTGGTGGGTCTTTTTTAGAGTATTCAATTAAGGACTTACACATCTGGGTGTTGGGTGTCGTGACATCTCAGCCAAATTCTGGGCATATTTGGAATTTTTCGTGTTACAAATAATTCCATGGCTGGTGTCCATGCCATTTTCTTTTCTTCTCTTTCATTTTTTCTGCTTATACACAAAACTATGGTCCTGGTTGCACTTCTTTCTTGTCTTCTTTTTCTTCAGTTTTCCTTGAGGACTCAAACACGGGTGATCTTTGGATCTTTTCTTCTTATATTAAAACTTGAATATACTTTTCCAATGGGTTCATCAATAAATATGTAATGTTATGTAAAGATGTTATCCTTTCTTATGCAATATTGGTCAAAGACTAACGGAAGCTTGTGAGGTTTTTTAGATTTTTGTATCAGGTGTCTTTTAACTATGTAAATCTATAGACATATAGCACATTGATTGTACAATATCTAATTTTCCAGCCTTGAAAAAGTCTGAGTACAGACGAAACACATGTCGGCTAAAATCGTGTGCTGGGAATCTTTAAGAAATCAATAAAGAAAAGGATTTATCAACTGGTGACGCTTCTGGACTAATTCAAATGTTCCATATATAACTTGTTGAATTTGAGTGTTTATATGTGGTCAGGAATTTATTGGTTTTTCTTGAATTTGTCCAATATTGTTCTTGGATTGGTATATTTGGTAATGGGTGTGCTGTATCAGCTTCTTTCTTTTGTGTATTAATATGCATGTTATTTTGTAGCGTGCTGACAACACCTCTAGGTAGTAGGTGTATGAGGCAACCTTAGCATCCCGCTGTAATTACAGCAACATAATTATTCACGCTCAATACTGTTATTCACAGATACGTTGTCCTATTGATGTGCGGTTCTTTCCCTCATAGGGAACACTACTACCTACCTGTTCTTCTTGCAATCTCCAAATCCAAGCATTGGCAACTGCCAATTAGACCCAGAGTTGGCTGAGAGTGCGCCAGATTTTCAGCTAAGAGCACAGGTGTTCTTTCGGTTGTATGGGATGAGCATGTGTCAAGACTACAAATTTAGGCAAGAAATTCCCTATTTTATAAGGTCATAGTGCAGCCTATTAAAAATGGCATTTTGGAATATGTAAAACAGCACTCCTTTAGAACTCTTGTACCTCTCTTATATGTGTTTGTGAATTTGCTCACTTTGCCACTGGATTCAAGCTAGCCTGGCTGATGAGGGGTGTTACCCCGAAACCGGTCCCAGGTTGCCTGTTTCCGGTCCAGGGAAGACATTGCTTGGCAGTTCGGGCTGGACTGTTCCCATGAGGCACAGGGTCAAGACTGATTTGCATATAGCTGTGTCTGAACTGGGGTGGCGAAGTGAGCTAAAGAATGATGATGGATTCAACCCAGATCTGAGACTGGGGGTGAGTGTTTGAAAAGTTTCAGCACTCCGTCCATCATCTCCTTGTGTTTGCTTTGTTCGCCCTAAGTTGGCAGGGTATGCTCAGACGTGGGTCCCTTGCTCACTTTGCTACTGGAATCAAGCTAGCCTGGCTGATGAGGGGCGTTACCCCGAAACCAGTCCCAGGATGCTTGTTTCCAGTCCAGGAAAGACATGGCTTGGCAGTTTGGGCTGGACTGTTCCCATGAGGCACAGGGTCAAGACTGATTTGCATATAGCTGTGTCTGAACTGGGGTGGCGAAGTGAGCTAAAGAATGATGATGGATTCAACCCAGATCTGTGACTGGGGTCGAGTGTTTGAAAAGTTTCAGCACTCCATCCATCATCTCCTTGTGTTTGCTTTGTGAATTTGCCCCAAAACATCTAAAATGTTGATAGAACTGGAATATTCACAGAATAAACATATATAATCAGTACAAATAGAAAAGACTGTGCCGTCTTTCCACTTTTACAAACAATGAGTTAAACATTCTGGGGCCGATTTGCAAAGGCATACAGGGCCGGACCAACTATTCTGCCAGTCTGTCAATTCCCAAGTGGACTGCAGGCTAAGGGGCTGCTTTCAGAGCAGACCAGACTGCCCTCACTCAAGCCTGCCCCCATGGACCCATTCTAGTCTGTACATTTCTGCTAGGCTGATTTTAGTTTCCAGCCCAGGCACGAAGGCATCTAAAAGTACAGAAAAGAGTACAGCAGTACTACTTCCTATAGTGATAAATGCTTTTGTGAATCGGCCCCACTGTGTTTTAGTTCCCTATAATAGGAAGCGAAGGCACGATTATTTTAGACTGCTAGATTTACTAAGCTTGGTAGAAGATTCTACGGCTACACTTTTTCCTTTCCCCAATGGCTGAGTTTAGGAGAAGCAAGGCTTCCACTGCCAATAAGATAGGTGTCTGTAGACTCTGTGGGTACAAGGGAGAATCCTTCCCTTTTTTGGTTTTGCTTATGTCTAGACATGGTAGATGATGAAGACTGTTCTTTTGACTTCTTCTGAGTCATGTTATTCAGACTGTATTAGATGTTGTATGATTTTGTATGAATTAGAATGGTTCACTGATAGAATATCGATGACAAAAATATCAATGTTCAAAATATCGGAAAAAATATATAGACTACAAAAATATCGACTCCCATACCTACACAGGTAAGTACAAAAATATTGAATCAAAAATATCGATGTAAAAAATATAGATGTAAAAAATATTGATTTAAATATATATATATATATATATAATAAAATAATATATATTGAATATATTAATATTAATATTAATTTTAACAAAATAAATTAAATTTAATATACATTTTAACAAAATATAACAAATAAACTTAATAAAAAAATGATAAACACACAAACATAATAATAAATACATATATATATTTACTTTAAAATAATTAATAAACTATTATCTTTAATTTATTTTAAAACTTTAAAATTATATAAAAATAAAGAACAAGTTACTTACCTTCGGTAACGATATATCTGTAAGAAATATAGGTTAGTTATAGATTCCTTACCTTAAAATTACCCCCAGACATCAGACTGGATCCGGAAAGTTTTTCGTCAGCAGTACCTCTGCGAGTCGAAAGGTGGTGTCGGTCGGCTCCACGTCCGTCGTTGGCGTCGTGGTCGCCGGGATGACGTCGCGGTAGCTACTTAGACGCCGCCCTCGTGCGCTGACGTCAGTTCTGTACACGACTTTCCACGCCAGAAACGCAGAGCCATGCAAGACACTGACCACTGGTGCACAAAACTAGGGCCCTGAAAGGATGACCTTAACCCTAGAAATCAGTTCGCAGAACGAGGAGGATGGGTGGGGCGGTAAGGAATCTATAACTAACCTATGTTTCTTACAGATATACAGATATATCATTACCGAAGGTAAGTAACTTGTTCATCTGAAAGAAACAGTTAGTTATAGATTCCTTACCTTAGAATAGATACCCCAGCAATACCAACCCTGGAGATGGGTCTGCGAACCAATATCACACCAGAAAGTCCCGGAGAACAGAACGGCCAAAGAGGCCGTCTCTCCGGACTTGGCTGTCCAGGCAGTAGTGTTTGGTGAACGTGTGCAGCGATGCCCATGTAGCTGCCTGACAGATGTCATTCAGAGGAACTCCTCGTCCCAAAGCAGTAGTGGCTGCCGTCGCCCTGGTGGAATGGGTGCATAGCCCCACTGGAGGCTCTTTCTTAGCCAAAGAATAGCAGGCTTTAATACACAAAATGACCCATCTAGAGATGGTCCGCTTCTGTATGGCTCGACCTTTCTTGGCGCCTACGTAGCCAACAAAGAGTTGGTCATCCACCCGGAACTGTTTTGTGCGATCCAGGTAGAAGGAAAGCTCACGTTTTGGGTACAGACGGTGGAGCATCTCTTCCTCTTTAGAAGGAGGCGGAAAGAAGGTGGGCAAAGTGATGGTTTGCCCGATGTGAAAAGAAGTGACCACCTTGGGAAGAAAGGATGGACGAGTTTGTAGGACAACTTTGCCCGGATGTACAGCCAGAAAAGGAGGTTTAGATGAAAGAGCCTGGAGCTCACTCACTCTTCTGGCAGATGTGATGGCTACCAGGAAAGCAGTTTTAAGAGTTAAAAGTCTTAAAGGACAGTTGTGAAGTGGCTCAAAGGGAGCGCACATCAAATATGTTATGACTAGATTCAAGTCCCACTGAGGCATAACGAAGGGAATAGGAGGAAAGAGATGAGTTATGCCTTTTAAGAAACGTTTTACATCCGGGGACTTGAAGAGAGAAGGCTGATCAGGAAGCCTTAGAAAGGCAGAAATGGCCGAAAGATAGCCCTTGATAGTGCCCAGAGCAGAGCCCTTCTGGGCCAAAGAAAGGAGGAACAAGAGAACCTCAGAAAGAGGGGCAGAAAGGGGATCCACAGTCTTTGCTGCGCACCATGCCACAAATTTGTTCCATCGGCAGGCGTATACCGTCTTAGTGGAGGGACGCCTGGCTGCCAAGATTACATCACAGACTTCGGGAGGCAAGTCGAATGATGTCAACTGCCGCCACTCAATCTCCACGCAAGGAGGTGGAGGCTGGACAGGGTAGGGTGGAGGACTGTCCCCTGCTGCTGCGACAGAAGATCCTCCCGAAGAGGCAGTCTGGTCGGAGGATCGATGGCCATGTTGAGCAGCTCGGGATACCAAACTCTTCATGCCCAATCCGGAGCCACAAGAATGACTTGGGCCCGGTCGCGCTTGATCTTCTTCAGCACTCTGGGCAGAAGTGGTATAGGCGGAAAGGCGTACAACAGACCGCAACTCCACTCGCAACGAAAAGCGTCGCCTAGCGAGTGCCGCCTTGGAAATTCCAACACGCAGAATTGCTGACATTGCGCGTTCTCTTCGGTGGCGAATAGATCTAACCAAGGCTCTCCCCACTGCTGAAAGAGACCTTGCACCACCTCCGAGTGAAGACGCCATTCGTGATCCATCATGCACCTGCGGCTGAGTTTGTCCGCCCTGGCGTTCAGTGAACCTGCCAGGTGTTGAACCACCAGGGATATGCCCTGATGTTCCAGCCATGTCCAGAGGCGGAGGGCCTCTTGACATAGGGTCCACGACCCCACCCCGCCTTGTTTGTTGCAGTACCACATGTCGGTGGTGTTGTCCGTGAACACCTGCACTACTCTCCCCCGGACAGAGGGAAGGAATGCCTTGAGTGCAAGACGAATCGCCCGAAGCTCCAGAAGGTTGATGTGGAGCTGGGACTCCGCCGGAGACCAGAGGCCTCTGATCTCAGACTCTCCCATGTGGCCGCCCCATCCCAGAAGGGATGCGTCCGTCACCACTGTGTGGTCTGGTTGGGGAAGGGAGAGGGATCTGCTGTTGACCCAATCCAGGTTCCTGAGCCACCACTGCAGTTGATGAGCAGTGCCCTCCGAGATCTGGACGCAATCGGACAGATTCCCCTGATGCTGCGCCCACTGGAACTTCAGGTCCCACTGCAGAGCCCGCATATGCCACCTGGCATGATCGACCAGCAGGATGCAGGAGGCCATGAGGCCCAGCAGCCTCAGGGTCATCCTGACCGAAACCCGGGATAGAGGCTGAATGATCGGAATCATAGCCCGAAATATCCCGGACTCGCTGTTCGGGAGGAAAAACCCGAAACCGCGCTGTGTCCAGAACCGCTCCGATGAAGAAGAGCTTCTGAGAGGGGATCAGGTGTGACTTTGGCACGTTGATGGAGAACCCCAGCGAATGCAGGAGGTCGGCCATAGTCTGGAGGTGGGAGACGACAGCCTGGGGCGAGCCCGCCTTCAACAGCCAGTCGTCGAGATAAGGGAAGACTGGAACCCCTGATCTGCGCAAATGAGCTCGGACCACCACCATCACTTTCGTGAACACCTGAGGGGTGCTGGTAAGGCCAAAGGGGAGCACAGTAAACTGAAAATGCTCGTGGCCTACCGTGAACCGCAGGTAACGCCGGTGGGCCGGCAGGACGGGGATGTGAAAGTAAGCGTCCTGCAAGTTCAACGCTACCAACCAGTCTCCAGGGTCGAGGGCAGACAAGACCTGAGCAAGCATCAACATCTTGAACTTCTCCTTCCGGAGGAAGCGGTTGACGTCCCTGAGATCCAAGATAGGACGCTGGCCCTTGTCCTTCTTGGGTACCAGAAAGTAGTGGGAGTAACAACCACGACCTACTTCTGGGGCAGGAACGTGCTCGATGGCTCCCCTGGCCAAGAGAGCTGTAACTTCCTGTTGGAGAAGGCCCAAATGATCCTCCGACATATGATGGTACGGAGGTGGCATGGCTGGAGGGGTAGCCTCAAAGAAGAGGGAGTAGCCCCTTCGGACTATCTGCAAAACCCACCTGTCCGACGTGATGGTGCGCCAGTGGGGGGCGGTGATGGGGGATCCTGCCGCCGCTGGCGTTTGATGGGCCTGAAATGTCGGACTAGGAAGGTTTGGAGGCTGCTGCAGAGGGGGGGTTGGTGGACTGGCCCGCCCACTGGCCCCCTGAACCATGAAGGTGGTTCCCATGTCACAGGCTGCGCGAAGGTTGGGGAGCTTGCGCCGGCCTGTGGCTCTGGGCGGGACGTAGTAGGGCACCCCTTCCGTGTCCCCACGAAAGGGGCAAAAAGCAGACTGCGCAGGGCGGCTGGAGAGGCCCAAGGAGTTAGCCGTAGCCCATGAGTCCTTGAAACGCTCTAGAGCGTTGTCTGCTTTGTCGCTAAAAAGGCGATGGCCATCAAAAGGCATGTCCATGAGAGTATTCTGGACATCCCCCGAAAATCCAGTTGATCTCATACAGGCGTAGCGTCGAAGGGTTACCGACATGGCAATCGTCCTGCCTAGAGAATCGGCGGTGTCCAACCCACAACGGATGGTAAACTTTGCCGTGTCCCTCCCGGCGGCGACAGCCTGGGAGAGTAGTGTCCGGGCCTCCTCCGGGCACTGAGGCAGCACTTGCGCAACCGTGTCCCACACAGAGTGGGAGTTACGGCCCAATAGACATGCAGTGTTTACCGACCGCAGTCCAAAGCTGGCGGAAGAAAAAATCTTCTTTCCAAGATGATCCAGCTTCTTGGATTCCCTATATGGTGGAGCGTTAGGGAATGCGCCCTTAGAAGTAGAGGCTTGGACCACCAAGCTCTCAGGGGTGGGGTGTTGGGAGAGGAAGGTGGGGTCGCCCGGGGCCGGGCGGTGGCGTCGGGCGATCATCCTAACCACAGGAGCCCCCGTGTTGGGCCTGGACGAGGTGCCCAAAAGGACGTCAGTGAGGGCCTCATTAAACGGAAGCAGGGGCTCCGAAGTGCTTGCTTGCGGTTGAAGCACCTCCGTCAGGAGGCTAGTCCTGAATGCCACGGTAGGAAACTCGAGGTCGAGAGCCTCGGCCGCCCTACGCAACACCACTGCGTATGACGCTCCCTCCTCTGTAGCCACGGTAGGAGGAGACAACATGCCAAGGTCAGGAGATGTATCAAGACCACTGGCATCCCCCAGGTCCTCTCTCCAGTCCGGGTCATACTCCAACTGGTCGGTCAAAGGGTCGCCTGACCCCTCCCAGTCCTCCTCCTTTGGGTGCCAATCTGGTCTAAAAGGGACCCCAGGAGTGAACAGGGGCACAAAAACCCTGCTCGGCGCCGGATCCGCCGTCGGGCGATGCCGGTCCGGCACCGTTTCCACATCAGGATGGAGGCCGGGGTCGACGCCGGCCGGGGGGGCCGACCAGCGTCTAATGCGGACGCGGTGCCGGTGGAAGCGGCGCCGGTGGAGGCGTAATGAAGTCAACTGGCGCCGATCCGAATCCAGGCCTGGATCCAAGGTGGGCCGCCGGGGACGGAGCCGCCAGCGGAGAAGGCCTAGGCCCCCCAGCCGAGTCCTTGGGGCCCGAAGGTGCGCCGGCGGGTTTGGGCTGCCCAAAGATGGCGTGCATCGCCTCGTAGAACTTACGAAGCTGGGCAGGAGTTGCTCCGGGTCCCGGGGAGGGAGGGAAACTCGGAGTCGGCTCTGCAGGCTCTGCACGTGGAGCTGCGGGTGGGGCACCGCCCGCATCCCTCATCGCGTCAGTCGACCGAAGGGGAGGAGTCGAAGAGCGGCGATGCTTCTTCGACTTCTTCTTCTTCGACTTACCTGACCCCGAGTGCGAAGACTTAGAAGACTTCGAAAAGTGGTGATGGCTCTGCGACCAGTCCCTCGACCCCCCTCGTGACCGGGACCTCGAACGGCACGGAGCCGACTGCCGGCGCTCAAGCAGCTTTCGGGACCGCTCCCGCAAAGCCCTCGGAGCCATGGACCGGCAGTCGGAGCACGACTTGGGGTCGTGGTCGCACTCCAGGCAAAAGAGGCACACGCGGTGCGGATCCGTCACCGACATCAGTCGGTTACAGGAACCGCAAGCCTTGAAGCCGGGCATCCCAACGTGCACCAGGAGTCGTGAGGACTCAAAAAGGGTGTCGACAAAAGTCGTCAAAGAGTCAGTCAAAAAATGACTGGAGGTACTGCTCTCTCTGGATCTGCGCTGGCTGACGTGGAAAAAGAAAGAACTGACGTCAGCGCGCGAGAACAGCGTCTAAGTAGCTACCGCGACATCATCCCGGCGACCACGACGCCAACGACGGACGGGGAGCTGACCGACGCCACCTTTCGACACGCTGAGGTTCTGCTGACGAAAAACTTTCCGGATCCAGTCTGACGCCTGGGGGTAATTCTAAGATAAGAAATCTTTAACTAACTGTTTCTTTCAGATATATATATATATATATCAATAATTTAAAATATATAAAAAACATTCTATAATAATTTAAAAGATTAAACTATTAGAAAAAAATGTAAACTTACATTTCCCAATACAATCAGTGCAACAGTAGGGAAAGTGTTGGATAGCAAAATAATAAAATTTACTATTCCAACTCCAGTGAGTGCAACAGTAGGGAAAGTGTTGGATAGCGGAGGGGTAAAAATTACTATTCCAACTCCAGTGAGAGTAACAGTAGGGAAAGTGTTGGCTAGCGGAGGAGAAGAAATTACTATTCCCACTCCAAAGAATGCAACAGTAGAGAAAGTGTTGGATAGCGGAAGGGTAAAAATTACTATTCCTACTCCACTGAATGCAACAATAGAATAACTGCTGGATAGCGGAGGGGTAACATTTTTTATTCCCACTCCAGTGAATGCAACAGTAGGGAAAGTGTTGGATAGCGGAGGGGTAAAAATTACTACTCCCACTCCAGTGAATGCAACAGTAGGGAAAGTGTTGGATAGCGGAGAGGTAAAAATTACTATTCCCACTCCAGTGAGTGCAAAAGTAGAGAAAGTGTTGGATAGCGGAGGGGTTTACTATTCCAACTCCAGTGAGTGCAACAGTAGAGAAAGTGTTGGATAGTGGAGGTGTAAAAATACTATTTCCACTCCGGTGAGTGCAACAGTAGAGAAAGTGTTGGATAGCGGAGGTATAAAAATTGCAACTCCAACGCCAGTCAGTGCAACAGTAGGGAAAGTGTTGGATAGCAGAGGGGTAAAAATTACTTTTCCCACTCCAGTGAGTGCAAAAGTAGAGAAAGTGTTGGATAGCGGAGGGGTTTACTATTCCAACTCCAGTGAGTGCAACAGTAGGGAAAGTGTTGAATAGCGGAGGGGTAAAAATGACTACTCCCACTCCAGTGAGTGCAACAGTAGGGAAACTGTTTGATAGCGGAGGGGTAAAAATTACTACTCCCACTCCAGTGAGTGCAACAGTAGGGAAAGTGCTGGATAGCGGACAGGTAAAAATAACTATTCCCACTCCAGTGAGTGCAACAATAGGGAAAGTGTTGGATAGCGAAGAGACAAAAATTATTATTCACACTCAAACAGTTAAAACAAAAATAAAAAAAGTATTAAAAAATCATAAAAATAAATAAACAATATTTAGAAATGGAAAATCAAATATATTAAATATATAAAAAGAAAAAATATTATAATATTAATTACATATGAAAAACCTACAAATAATATATAATATAAAATAGTAAATACATTTATAATAAAAAATTCTTTTAAACTAGAAAATATTTACAAACAAATAAATTAATTAATACATACATGTATTTATTGTATTTCCTACCCTATAACACCACACCAATAACAAAACACTTCAACATTTGTAATACAAATTTTTCTCCAAAATTAACATAATTAATAATCAATTTAAAAAATATTTTATTAATAAAAAAAAACTAATAAACATTAATTGACTACACACACTTTAACACTATGATATCCACAACACACACCTAAATGAAACTCTAAAATAATAAAACACAATTAAAACCTATTTTTACATTAAAAACTATTACTATTAACAACTAATAACAAAGTAATTGTTTGTGGGCACAATAAACTAATTGTGCTGTCTTCTGGTGTGCCGCTGTTTTCTTTTTGGGATTGCCTGGAAAGATTCTCCTTGAATAAAGTAATTAAAATGTATTTAATACCCGCTCTTTACCCCTTTAAAAGAAAAAACAACAGACAAAAAAATAAACAATTACCCAAAATACATATCAAATACTTAACATTAATTAACAACTATATATTAATTAATTAAATACACATTACTTCCCACCCTTCACTCTTATAAACACCAAAAAACACACCTAAAATTAATTACACAATTACCATAATTAATTACCAATTAATTAAAATTAATTAACATCCAATTATTAGTTCATCAATTAAAAATAAATTACTCCCCACCCTTAACACCTATAAACACCAGAACACACACCTAAAATTAATTACAGAATTACCATAATTAATTACCAATTAATTCATTAAAATTAATTAACATTCAATTAATTCATCAATTAAAATTAAATTACTTCACACCCTTAACACCTATAAACACCACAACACACACCTAAAATTAATTACACAATTACCATAATTAATTACCAATTAATTATTAATTAATTGATAATAAATTACTTTACACATTTAACACTATAACATCTCAATTAAACAAATATAAATATTCACAAATAAAAAATAATCAATACATTTAATATAATTAAATCACTTCCCACCCTATTCCCCTATCAATCAATCAATCGATTTGTAAAGCACGCTACTCACCCGTGAGGGTCTTAAGGCCCTATAAACCCACAACCCGCTACGGAACTAAAAACGCAAAATTCAAATTAAAAAAATTAATAACTACTAAAAATGTAACACATATATTAAAAATACAAACAAATCTTATACAAAAAAACATACAACACATACATATAAAATATATACTAAAATACATAACATTAATAAACAAACGATGTTTTTAACAACTATATTTTTGCAAACGATATTAAACACTTCGATATTTTTAAAATCGATATTACTTACCTTAAGTCGATATTCTTGACCACGATATTCTTGCTGACGATATTTCTGACCCACGATATTTGCAACTCGAATGGAAGGATTACTCTGTGAGAAATCTTAGTAGGCCATCTTAGGAGAGATAGTATCTTGATTAGCCAACTGTAATTTTGAATACCTTTGTAATTTTATGACTGTGTGTCTGATGGTTGCCGTGTGGCAAAGCTTATACTCAAAACTGAACTGTAGGCCTTAGTTGGTTATGGTGACAAGCTATAGGCCTGATTGGTGCACTAGAAAATTTTATATCTGATGCCATAGGTCTGGTCTGCTTATTATGAAATGTTATGACAAAGGCAGTGGTCTAGATTAACCCCTTCGATGCTTATGACGAGCTGGACTCATCATGGCACACAGTGGTCGTGTGCTCATGACGAGTCCAGCTCGTCATAAGACCACCCACGGGGGAAGCGCTGGCGCTCCCCCCGTGGGAATCCGATCGTAGGTTTTTTTTGGGGGGAGGCAGGGGAAGGGCTTCCCTGCCTCCCCCCGCCCTCCCCATCAATGACGTCAGCGCGCGAGGCGCGCTGACGTCATTGAGGGTTTCCTTTCTTCCCCGACGCGCTGGAAGCCATTTGCTTCCAGCGCGTCGGGAAATCAGGTGAGTTTTGGCTCGGGGAGGGGGGTTTGAATCAAAAGATGCATCGAGGGAAAGGAAAGGGTTTTCCTTTCCCCGATGCCTCTTTGTGCATTCCTGCTGCACGATCATGCGATCGTGCAGCAGGAATGCCCACTAGGCACCAGGGATGTTTTTTTTTTTAAATGCACATCGAAATACCGTTTGGGGGAGCAGCCCCTTGGGCAAGGGTCGCTCCCCTTTTGGGGGCCATATGTTTTTGTGCTTTGCCCCCCTGGGGGGGGCAGTTTTTCGTATTGTGCCCACCAGGGAGAAACGGTGGGGAGTGGCCCCTTGGGCAAGGGTCACTCCCCTTTGGGGGCTTTGTTGGTGGCCGATCGGCCAAAGGATAGTGCCCTTTATTATTTTTTTTATTTAAAAGTAAATATAATGTAATTTCTACAATCAAAATTATACCTATTAATTAAACTGCTTACTTAACAGTTGCTAACTAGCAAAGCTTTAGAACACCCAAAAAAGTGCCTCTCACTGTTTTCAGTCAACCCCTTCTAAAAACCGGGACATGAGACAAAATTGCCGAAATCTACCCGGACAGCTGGTGAAAAACCGGGGCTGTCCGGGCAAATCGGGACGTCTGGTCACCCTAATTAATGCCTGCGTTACAAGAGTGACACGTGTGCATACATGAGATAGAAAATACAAATAGAGGTATAATACTGCAATAAGTGTCAGTCACTCAGAACACACTGGGAAGGCACTTCTATAGGCATGGAGTACAGATTTTCCTATAGTGGAAGAACTTCTTTGAGTGAGTAGAGAGGGCGTGAATTAAACAGGAGACTTAAAATGAAGGGTACACAAACATAAAATCCAACACAGCACGCAAGGGTGAGGAATGTACAGGAAAAAGTACAAATTTACAATGAAGAGCGAACTTCCTAGAGGGGGCTGAGAGTGAAAGTATTAGTTCTGAAAGTGTCTTTGGAAGAGAATAGATTTGAGGTCAGCTTTGAAGATCCGGGTAGAGGAGGTGGCATGGAGCAATGGGGGAAGCGAGTTCCAGATTCTCACCGCATTTCCTGAGAAGGATTGCGCCATCGATCTTTCCCTTTTGAAGACGGGGGGCTCAAGCAGAAGCTTTTCCGCATTGCGAGAAGGGCGAGAGCCACCGGACAATTTCAATTTATTTGCCAGGTAACGAGGGGAGGAGGTGTGTAAGGCTTTGTGTGTGATGCAGGCAGTTTTGTAAATAGATCTTGCCTCGATCGGAAGCCATCGAAGAGAGGATAGGAGTGACGTGGTCGCTTCGTTTAGACCCTGAAATGAGGCGAGCTGCTGAATGGAGGATGGATTTGAGAGGGGAGAGGTGGGATTTGGGTAGGCTCGTCAGAAGAGAATTGCAATAATCCAGTCTTGAGAGAACCAGAGATTGTACCAAGGTTTTTAAGTCTTTCTCCGGGAATAACCGACGGATCCCCCGTAGAAGGCGCAACTGGTAACGTGCGTTCTTAGCAATAGAGTTGATGTGGGATATTAGGTTGAGTCTTTTGTCAAGAATGACACCTAGGGATTTAGCGCTGTCGACAATGATGGGTTTGTTGTTGAGTAGGTTCAGCTGATCCATCCAAGATTGAACAGGAGGAGGTGAGAGAGAGGTAGAGAGGAGGAGGAATTCAGTTTTGGCGGGATTCAGAATGAGTTGGTGATCTAACATCCAGTTGTGAATAGAGTTGAGAGCAGAGTTGAGTAGTTAGAGATCGTGTGCAGAAGATACCTTAAGGTATCTTCCCACTAGTCCACTAGTCCACCAGGCATTTATTTGTGGAGAGTGACCCCTTGGGCAAGGGTCACTCTCCTTTGGGGGCAATATTTGTGGCTGTGTCTGCCCCCAGGAGGGCAGATCGCCATGTTTTTTTAAAAATTGGGCCCACTAGACCACCAGGGATTTGTTTGAGGGGAGTGGCCCCTTGGGCAAGGGGTTGCTCCCCTTTGGGGAGCATTAATTTGGCCGTTTCTGCCATCCTGAGGAGCAGATTGGCTGATTTGTTTTTTTGTAGGTCCACTAGGCCACCGGGGTTTTTATGTGGGGAGCGGCCCCTTGGACAAGGGTCGCTCCCCTTTATGGGAGGATGATTGTGGCCATTTCTGCCCTCTTTGGGTGGCAGAATAGCAGTATGTTTTTAGGCCCATCTGCCCCCATGGAGGGCAGAAGCCAGTAGTCACCAGGTTTTTTTTTAATTTTTGTGTTGGGGAGTGGCCAAAATGGCAAGGGTTGCTCCCCTTTTACGGGGGTGAATATTGTATTTATACTCTTTGGCCCACCTACCCCTTAGCTTGGCTGGTGGATTGTGTGTGGACTGGTGCATTATTTGCATTTTATGATTGTAATGTTTTTTTTCTCCTTTTTATTCTAGTGTAAAGCTTTTGATTCCTGTTTGCGGTTTCGGCAGTTTTGCGTAATTGCATTTATTTGGTAAGAAAAATATTTTTGTTGTGTGTACTCCAAATGAGTATTATTGTCATGCATGAATGAATTTTTTTGTAAGTGGTGTCATAATGGCAGCATATTTGTTAGTGTTCAGAGCATGAAATTCTTTGCGATGTTTTGCATTGTCTTATGTGTAATTTTTTTTTCTTTCTTCTTTTTTAGTGGGATATTGTTGATCTTCACTGTGTCTGTGCAGAGTAGGTGGTGGTGAGTCTAGCTGCTTCTGTCACGTGAGTGGTATAGTGTAGGAGTATATAGGTCTTTGTGATAAAGCTACATTTTGTTTATTTTATTTTTTACAAAGGGTTTGTTGTTGTTGACTTGTTTGACAAGTAACCTTTATTAATAAGCATTATGGCTAGCCGTAGAATGACTGCTCAGCAGGTGGTTGGTTTGCTTCTTGAATCTTCCTCTGAGCAGGATTATGAGACTGACAGTGCGTCTGAGGGAGAGGAGGGAGGGGAAGATTCAGGCAGTGAGTTTTCTCTCCACATGGAATCATCGGATGATGAAGGTACTCTCAGTGCAGATGAAGTGCCTGTTTTAGAGGAGGATACTACTGTGCCGATGGTGCAAGAGGCATCTGGATTGCAGCGTGGGGCTGCTAGGCTTCCTACTGGAAGTGCTGGACTCTGGGTTGATCCAAACATGGTGCAGCCAGTGTTGCCTGCGTTTAGTGGTTATGCAGGGTGTAGAGTGGATTGTGAACATTATTTGCCTATACAGTATTTTCAGTTGTTTATGGATGATGTATTTTTGGGTGAGATTGTTGAGCAGACTAATTTGTATGCTGAACAGTTTTTGAGGGACAACAGTGCCAGACTTAGGCCCCATTCTAGAGCTACCCGGTGGAGTCCCACAAATCTGGAAGAGATGAAGAAGTTTTTGGGTTTGACTTTTTTGATGGGTTTGATAAGGAAGCCGTCCATGGGTTCATATTGGTCTACCAGTCCCTTGATGGCAACTGCCATATTTCCTGCAGTTATGACTCGTGATCGGTATTTACTTTTGCTTCGGATGCTGCATTTTGTTGATAATGGTTTGGCGTTGCCACGAGATCACCCTGAATGTGACCGTCTTTTTTAAGATTCGGCCTGTTCTTGATCACTTTGTAGATCGATTTTCAGAGATCTATACTCCAGGGAAAGAAATATCTATTGATGAGTCTTTGGTCCTGTTCAAGAGCCGTTTGGTTTTTAGGCAGTACATTCCTAGCAAGAGGGCACGCTATGGAATTAAGCTGTATATGTTGTCTGAGAGTAGGACAGGATATGTTTTTAATTTGCGTGTGTACACTGGTAGGGATTCCACTATTGACCCCCTGGTTGTCCGTCCACTTTTGGAGTTTCAGAGAAAATTGTGTGGGATCTTGCTAGAGGACTGTTTAACAGAGGCCACCATTTGTACCTTGATAACTTCTACACTGCTGTGCAATTGTTTAAGGAATTGTTCAAAGTGGACACTTTTGCTTGTGGCACAATCCGCTCTAACCGTAAAGGTTATCCAAAAGAGCTTGTTTGCAAAAAACTTCAGAGGGGACAGTGCAGTTCCTTGCGTAGTGATGAACTACTAGCTGTGAAATTTGTGGACAGGAGGGATGTGTACATGCTGACTACCATCCATGATGAGAGTACTTCACCTGTGGCTGTTTGGGGTCAGATTGCTGAAGTGCGCAAACCTGTGTGCATTTTAGACTACAATAAGCACATGGGTGGTGTTGATAGAGTAGATCAGAGGTTTGAACCTTACACTGCTATTCGTAAGGCTTACATTTGGTATAAGAAGTTGGCCATCCATCTCTTCAATTTAGCAACTTTCAATGCTTTTGTTGTGTTCAAGGAGTGTTCTCCTGCGTCAAAGTTGACTTTTGTTCAGTTTCAGCAGTCTGTCATAGGCAGCCTTGTTGTTGTGGAACAGGCAAGTGTTCCCAGAGTTGGAGTGGTGGAGGATGTGGCTCGATTGAAAGATCGCCACTTTCCTGATCACATTCCTCCTACACCCTCAAAAGACTTTCCCACTAGGAGATGTAGAGTCTGTTGGCGAAGAGGTACGCGGAAGGAGACTCGTATGTACTGCCCTGAGTGTCCTTCTAACCCTGGGCTGTGTGTGCCTGCTTGTTATAGAGCGTACCACAAGCAAAAGAATTATTGGGAGCAACCATGAGTGATAAAGTGAACTGCCTGGTCTGTAATGTTTAAGAATTGTTGTTCTGTTTCAAGGTTGGCATTAGTGCAATGTATTTAGTTTCTGATTTTGTGTTAGTAGATTTGTATCTATTTGCAATTTGTTTGTGTTTTCTTTTTGTATAAAAAAATCCTAAATGTGATGGTGGTGTGTGTAGGCTGGTGCTTGGCTGGCGGTGTGCGTGGAGTGGCGCTTGGCTGGCGGTGTGCGTGGAGTGGCGCTTGGCTGGCGGTGTGCGTGGAGTGGCGCTTGGCTGGCGGTGTGCGTGGAGTGGCTCTTGGCTGGCGGTGTGCGTGGAGTGGCACTTGGCTGGCGGTGTGCGTGGAGTGGCGCTTGGCTGGCGGTGTGCGTGGATTGGCACTTGGCTGGCGGTGTGCGTGGAGTGGCGCTTGGCTGGCGGTGTGCGTGGAGTGGCGCTTGGCTGGCGGTGTGCGTGGAGTGGCGCTTGGCTGGCGGTGTGCATGGAGTGGCGCTTGGCTGCCGGTGTGCGTGGACTGGCGCTCGGCTGGCGGTGTGTGAGTAGTGACTTGCTGCTGGTCACTACACACACTGCTAGCCGAGCGGCACTCCACGCAATCCATCAGCTTGTGTGGTTGCTGTGTTAGGAATGTGGGCGTGTGAAAGTGATGGGCCCTTGAATGGCGCTGTCTGCTGGTGTGAGTGTTGTAATGTGATGGGCCCACGGCTGGTGGTGTGAATGGTTTTGTATGTGTCACACGTATGAAAGGTGTATGAATGGCCTGTAAAGAGGTTGGTGCCTTGTCGTGGCTTTACAGCTCACGAGCTGTGAGTCAATGGTTCAGTTTCTCGTCCTTTCAATTATTAACAGTGCATTTCATTTTTGTGAAATCACTTGTTAATACAATTGTATATACTGAACCATCACTCACCCTCGTGCCAAATCCAACCAGTATGTGTGTGTGCTTGAGGATTAGATGGCTGTGCAGTAATATTTTTTTGCTGTCTTTCTCAAGCATGGTGTACCTTGTCCCTTTTTGTGAATGTTGTAATGTGTTTGTTTCATGACTGGTGGTGTGAATGGTCTTGTGTGTATCACGTATGAAAGGTGTGTGAATGGCCTGTAAAGCGGTTGGGGCCTTGACGTGGCTTTACAGCTCACGAGCTGCAAGTCACTGGTTCAGTTTTTTGTCCTTTCAATTATTGACAGTGCATTTCATTTTTGTGAAATCTCTTGTTAATAAAATTGTATATACTGAACCATCACTTGCCCTCGTGCCAAATCCAACCAGTATGTGTGTGTGCTTGAGGAATAGATGGCTTTGCAGTAATCTTTGTCTTTTTAGTCTGTCTGCCAAGGTGTACATTCCGTCTAAGAATAACCTACCAACTGTAGATATTGTCGTAACACCCATGGGAGTACATGGTGATCTCTCTTGTGGATCATAACAAGTTATGTAACCCAAAATGCCCTGCAAACCTCAAAATGTCTGTCACATTTTCCTTGCAATATTGTGCCAAAATTTTCACGCTGCAGAAATAAACACATTATCTCAAGATGACCTGGTTTTGAAAGGGGGGTCACCTGGGTTTTTGGCCCGGGGCTCGGCGGCCACATAGGGAAACCTACCAAACCCACACATTTCTGAAAACTAGACATCCGGGAGCTTCAAGGAGGTATGGCTTGCGTGGATCCCCCAACGTTTCCTACCCAGAATCCCTTGCAAACCTCAATTTTAGCTGAAAAAATCACTTTTTTCACACATATTGTGTGGGAAAGTGTGGCATCACCGGGCTCACACAAATTTCCTACCACCTAGCGTTCCCCCAGGTCTCCCGATAAAAATGGTGCCTCACTTGTGTGAGGCCCAAGTACCCGCGACAGGCAAGGGCCCAAACGTAGTGAGGCGACATCAAAATTGCCTATCTCAAAACCACCTGGTTTTGCAGGGGTCACCTGGGTTTTTGGCCCCGTGCTGGCGGCCATCTAGGAAACCTACAAACCCACACATTTCTGAAAACTAGACACCCGGAGGCTTCTAAGGAGGTATGGCTTGCGTGGATCTCCCAACGTTTCCTTACCCAGAATCCCTTGCAAACCTCAATTTTAGCTGAAAAATCACATTTTCACACATATTTGTGTGGGAAGTGTGGCATCACCGGGCTCACACAAATTTCCTACCACCTAGCGTTCCCCCAGGTCTCCCGATCAAAATGGTGCCTCACTTGTGTGGGAGGCCCAAGTACCCGCGACAGGCAAGGGCCCAAAACGTAGTGAGGCGACATCAAAATTGCTCTATCTCAAAACCACCTGGTTTTGCAAGGGGAGTCACCTGGGTTTTGGCCCGTGCTCGGCGGCCATCTAGGAAACCTACAAAACCCACATTTCTGAAAACTAGACACCGGGGCTTCCAAGGAGGTATGGCTACGTGGATCCCCAACGTTTCCTTACCCAGAATCCCTTGCAAACCTCAATTTTAGCTGAAAAAATCACTTTTTCACACATATTTGCGTGGGAGTGTGACATCTGAGCTCACACAATTCTCCTACCCAGCGCTTCCCCAGGTCTCCCGATAAAAATGGTGCCTCACTTGTGTGGGAGGCCCAAGTACCCGCGACAGGCAAGGGCCCAAAACGTAGTGAGGCGACATCAAAATTGCCTATCTCAAAACCACCTGGTTTTGCAAGGGGGTCACCTGGGTTTTTGGCCCGTGCTCGGCGGCCATCTAGGGAAACCTACAAACCCACACATTTCTGAAAACTAGACACCCGGGGCTTCCAAGGAGGTATGGCTTGCGTGGATCCCCAACGTTCCTACCAGAATCCCTTGCAAATCTCAATTTTAGCTGAAAAAATCACTTTTTTCACACATATTTGTGTGGGAAAGTGTGGCATCACCGGGCTCACACAAATTTCCTACCATCCAGCGTTCCCCAGGTCTCCCGATAAAAATGGTGCCTCACTCGTGTGGGAGGCCCAAGTACCGCGACAGGCAAGGGCCCAAAACGTAGTGAGGCTGACATCAACATTGCCTATCTCAAAACCACCTGGTTTTGCAAGGGAGTCACCGGTTTGGCCACGTGCTCGGCGGCCATCTAGGAAACCTACAAAACCCACACATTTCTGAAAACTAGACACCCGGGAGCTTCAGGAGGTATGGCTGCAGTGGATCTCCCAACGCTTCACTACCCAGAATCCTTGCAAACCTCAATTTTAGCTGAAAAAATCACTTTTTCACACATATTTGTGTGGGAAAGTGTGGCATCACTGGCTACACAAATTTCCTACCACCCAGCGTTCCTCAAGTCTCCCCGATAAAAATGGTGCCTCACTTGTGTGGGAGGCCCAAGTACCCGCGACAGGCAAGGGCCCAAAACGTAGTGAGGCGACATCAAAATTGCCTATCTCAAAACCACCTGGTTTTGCAAGGGGTAACCTGGGTTTTGGCTCGTGCTCGGGCGGCCATCTAGGAAACCTACAAAACCCACACATTTCTGAAAACTAGACACCTGGGGCTTCCAAGGAGGTATGGCTTGCGTGGATCCCCAACGTTTACTCAGAATCCCTGCAAACCTCAATCTTAGCTGAAAGAAATCACTTTTTCACACATATTTGTGTGGAAAGTGTGCATCACCGGGCTCACACAATTTCCTACCACCCAGCCTTCCCAGGTCTCCCGATAAGAATGGTGCCTCACTTGCGTGCGAGGTCCAAGTACCCGCGACATTCAAGGACACAAAACGCTTTGAAGCAACATCAACATTGCCTATCAAAAAATGTTTTGGGCCCTTGCCTGTCGCGTGGTACTTGGGCCTCCCACACAAGTGAGGCACCATTTTTATCGGGAGACCTGGGGAACGCTAGGTGGTAGGAAATTTGTGTGAGCTCGATGATGCCACACTTTCCCACACTAAATATGTGTGAAAAAGTGATTTTTTCAGCTAAAATTGAGGTTTGCAAGGGATTCTGGGTAAGGAAACGTTGGGGGATCCACGCAAGCCATACCTCCTTGGAAGCCCCCGGGTGTCTAGTTTTCAGAAATGTGTGGGTTTCGTAGGTTTCCTAGATGGCCGCCGAGCACGGAGCCAAAACCCAGGTGACTCCCCCTTGCAAAACCAGGTGGTTTTGAGATAGGCAATTTTGATGTCGCCTCACTACGTTTTGGGCCCTTGCCTGTCGCGGGTACTTGGGCCTCCCACACAAGTGAGGCACCATTTTTATCGGGAGACCTGGGGGAACGCTGGGTGGTAGGAAATTTGTGTGAGCTCCGGTGATGCCACACTTTCCCACACAAATATGTGTGAAAAAAGTGATTTTTTCAGCTAAAATTGAGGTTTGCAAGGGATTCTGGGTAAGGAAACGTTGGGGGATCCACGCAAGCCATACCTCCTTGGAAGCCCCCGGGTGTCTAGTTTTCAGAAATGTGTGGGTTTCGTAGGTTTCCCTAGATGGCCGCCGAGCACGGGGCCAAAACCCAGGTGACTCCTTGCAAAACCAGGTGGTTTTGAGATAGGCAATTTTGATGTCGCCTCACTACGTTTTGGGCCCTTGCCCGTCGCGGGTACTTGGGCCTCCCACACAAGTGAGGCACCATTTTTATCGGGAGACCTGGGGGAACGCTGGGTGGTAGGAAATTTGTACGAGCCCGGTGATGCCACACTTTCCCACACAAATATGTGTGAAAAAAGTGATTTTTTCAGCTAAAATTGAGGTTTGCAAGGGGTTCTGGGTAAGGAAACGTTGGGGGATCCACGCAAGCCATACCTCCTTGGAAGCCCCCGGGTGTCTAGTTTTCAGAAATGTGCGGGTTTCGTAGGTTTTCCTAGATGGCCGCTGAGCACGGGGCCAAAAACCCAGGTGACCCCCCTTGCAAAACCAGGTGGTTTTGAGATAGGCAATTTTGATGTCGCCTCACTACGTTTTGGGCCCTTGCCTGTCGCGGGTACTTGGGCCTCCCACACAAGTGAGGCACCATTTTTATCAAGAGACCTGGGGGAACGCTGGGTGGTAGGAAATTTGTGTGAGCCCGGTGATGCCACACTTTCCCACACAAATATGTGTGAAAAAAGTGATTTTTTCAGCTAAAATTGAGGTTTGCAAGGGATTCTGGGTAAGGAAACGTTGGGGGATCCACGCAAGCCATACCTCCTTGGAGCCCCCGGGTGTCTACTTTTCAGAAATGTGTGGGTTTGGTAGGTTTCCCTAGATGGCCGCCGAGCACTGGGCCAAAACCCAGGTGACTCCCTTGCAAAACCAGGTGGTTTTGAGATAGGCAATTTTGATGTCGCCTCACTACGTTTTGGGCCCTTGCCTGTCGCTGGTACTTGGGCCTCCCACACAAGTGAGGCACCATTTTTATCGGGAGACCTGGGGAACGTTGGGTGGTAGGAAATTTGTGTGAGCACGGTGATGCCACACTTTCCCACACAAATATGTGTGAAAAAAGTGATTTTTTCAGCTAAAATTGAGGTTTGCAAGGGGTTCTGGGTATGGAAACGTTGGGGGATCCACGCAAGCCATACCTCCCTGGAAGCCCCCGGGTGTCTACTTTTCAGAAATGTGTGGCTTGGTAGGTTTCCTAGATGGCCGCCGAGCACGAGGCCAAAACCCAGGTGACCCCCTTGCAAAACCAGGTGGTTTTGAGATAGGCAATTTTGATGTCGCCTCACTACGTTTTGGGCCCTTGCCTGTCGCGGGTACTTGGGCCTCCCACACAAGTGAGGCACCATTTTTATCGGGAGACCTGGGGGAACGCTGTGTGGTAGGAAATTTGTGTGAGGCCAGTGATGCCACACTTTCCCACACAAAAATGTGTGAAAAAGTGATTTTTTCAGCTAAAATTGAGGTTTGCAGGGGATTCTGGGTAAGGAAAGGTTGGGGGATCCATGCAAGCCATACCTCCCTGGAAGCCCCGGGTGTCTACTTTTCAGAAATGTGTGTGTTTGGTAGGTTTCCCTAGGTGCCGGCAGAGCTAGGTTTCACAAACTACAGCTAGGCACTTTGCCAAAAAAGGGTCATTTTTCATTGCGAAATTGAGGTGTGACCATGTTGCGTTTTGCGCCGTTTCCTGTCGCAGGCACTAGGCCCACCCACACAAGTGAGGTACCATTTTTCTCGTAAGACTTTGGGGAACGCGGGGTGGGTGGAAATTTGTGGATCCACGCAGATTCCAGAACTTTCCACCACAGAAATGTGGGGAAAATGTGTTTTTTTTGACAATGCTTTAGGTTTGCAAGGGATTCTGGGTAACAGAACCTGGTGGGAGGCAGTCAAGTCACCCCATCCTGAATTCCCCTGGGTGTCTAGTTTTCAAAAATGTATAGGTTTGCTAGGTTTCCCTAGGTGCCGGCAGAGCTAGGGTTTAAAAACTACAGCTAGGCACTTTGCCAAGAAAGGGTCATTTTTCACTGCGAAATTGAGGTGTGACCACGTTGCGTTTTGCGCCGTTTCCTGTCGCAGGCACTAGGCCGACCCACACAAGTGAGGTACCATTTTTCTCGTAAGACTTTGGGGAACGCGGGCTTGGTGGAAATTTGTGGATCCACGCAGATTCCAGAACTTTCCACCACAGAAATGTGGGGAAAATGTGGTTTTTTTGACAATTATTTAGGTTTGCAAGGGATTCTGGGTAACAGAACCTGGTGGGAGGCAGTCAAGTCACCCCATCCTGGATTCCCCTGGGTGTCTAGTTTTCAAAAATGTATAGGTTTGCTAGGTTTCCCTAGGTGCCAGCAGAGCTAGGGTTCAAAAACTACAGCTAGGCACTTTGCCAAAAAAGGGTCATTTTTCACTGCGAAATTGAGGTGTGACCACGTTGCGTTTTGCGCCGTTTCCTGTCGCAGGCACTAGGCCGACCCACACAAGTGAGGTACCATTTTTCTCGTAAGACTTTGGGGAACGCGGGGTGGGTGGAAATTTGTGGATCCACGCAGATTCCAGAACTTTCCACCACAGAAATGTGGGGAAAATGTGTTTTTTTTTACAATGTTTTAGGTTTGCAAGGGATTCTGGGTAACAGAACCTGGTGGGAGGCAGTCAAGTCACCCCATCCTGGATTCCCCTGGGTGTCTAGTTTTCAAAAATGTATAGGTTTGCTAGGTTTCCCTAGGTGCCGGCAGAGCTAGGGTTAAAAAACTACAGCTAGGCACTTTGCCAAAAAAGGGTTTTTTTTCACTGCGAAATTGAGGTGTGACCACGTTGCGTTTTGCGCCGTTTCCTGTTGCAGGCACTAGGCCGACCCACACAAGTGAGGTACCATTTTTCTCGTAAGACTTTGGGGAACGCGGGGTGGGTGGAAATTTGTGGATCCACGCAGATTCCAGAACTTTCCACCACAGAAATGTGGGGAAAATGTGTTTTTTTTGACAATTATTTAGGTTTGCAAGGGATTCTGGGTAACAGAACCTGGTGGGAGGCAGTCAAGTCACCCCATCCTGGATTCCCCTGGGTGTCTAGTTTTCAAAAATGTATAGGTTTGCTAGGTTTCCTAGGTTCCGGCAGAGCTAGGGTTCAAAAACTACAGCTAGGCACTTTGCCAAAAAAGGGTCATTTTTCACTGCGAAATTGAGGTGTGACCACGTTGCGTTTTGTGCCGTTTCCTGTCGCAGGCACTAGGCCGACCCACACAAGTGAGGTACCATTTTTCTCGTAAGACTTTGGGGAACGCGGGTGGGTGGAAATTTGTGGATCCACGCAGATTCCAGAACTTTCCACCACAGAAATGTGGGGAAAATGTGGGTTTTTTGACAATTATTTAGGTTTGCAAGGGATTCTGGGTAACAGAACCTGGTGGGAGGCAGTAAAGTCACCCCATCCTGGATTCCCCTGGGTGTCTAGTTTTCAAAAATGTATAGGTTTGCTAGGTTTCCCTAGGTGCCGGCAGAGGTAGGGTTCAAAAAGTACAGCTAGGCACTTTGCCAAAAAAGGGTCATTTTTCAGTGCGAAATTGAGGTGTGACCACGTTGCGTTTTGCGCCGTTTCCTGTCGCAGGCACTAGGCCGACCCACACAAGTGAGGTACCATTTTTCTCGTAAGACTTTGGGGAACGCGGGGTGGGCGGAAATTTGTGGATCCACGCAGATTCCAGAACTTTCCACCACAGAAATGTGGGGAAAATGTGTTTTTTTGGACAATTTTTTAGGTTTGCAAGGGATTCTGGGTAACAGAACCTGATGGGAGGCAGTCAAGTCACCCCACCCTGGATTCCCCTGGGTGTCTAGTTTTCAAAAATGTATAGGTTTGCTAGGTTTCCCTAGGTGCCGGCAGAGCTAGGGTTCAAAAACTACAGCTAGGCACTTTGCCGAAAAAGGGTCATTTTTCACTGCGAAATTGAGGTGTGACCACGTTGCGTTTTGCGCCGTTTCCTGTCACAGGCACTAGGCCGACCCACACAAGTGAGGTACCATTTTTCTCGTAAGACTTTGGGGAACGCGGGGTGGGTGGAAATTTGTGGATCTACGCAGATTACAGAACTTTCCACCACAGAAATGTGGGGAAAATGTGGTTTTTTTGACAATTTTTTAGGTTTGCGAGGAATTCTGGGTAACGGAACCTTGTGGGAGGCAGTCAAGTCACCCCATCCTGGATTCCCCTGGGTGTCTAGTTTCCAAAAATGTATAGGTTTGCTAGGTTTCCCTAGGTGCCGGCAGAGCTAGGGTTCAAAAACTATAGCGAGGCACTTTGCAAAAAAAGGGTCATTTTTCACTGTGAAAATGTGGTGCGTCCACGTTGCGTTTTGCGCTGCTTCCTGTCGCGGACACTAGGCTTACCCACACAAGTGAGGTACCATTGTTTTCGGAAGACTTTGGGGAACGCGGGGTGGGTAGAATTTTGTGGATCCGCGCAGATTCCAGAACTTTCCACCACAGAAAAGTGAGGCAAATGTGTTTTTTTTACCAATTGTTTAGGTTTGCAAGGGATTCTGGGTAACAGAACCTGGTGAGAGCCAGTTAAGTCACCCCGTCCTGAATTCCCCTGGGTGTCTAGTTTATAAAAATGTATAGGTTTGCTAGGTTTCCCTAAGTGCCCGCAGAGCTAGGGTTCAAAAACTACAGCTAGGCACTTTGCAAAAAAAGGGTAATTTTTCATTGTGAAAATGTGGTACGTCCACGTTGCATTTTGAGCCATTTCCTGTTGTGGGCACAAGGCCTACCGACACAAGTGAGGTACCATTTTTATCGGGAGACTTAGGGTAACACAGAATTGTAGAGAAACTGTTATTACCTATTGACTTTCGATGCATTTCTGCCTTCCAAATGAAAGACAATGTGTAAAAAATAAGTCATTTTGAAAAATGACCTATATTTCTCATGCTAGTATGGGTTCTCCCAATTTCGGAAATGTGCAAATATCTATTGTTTCTAAAATCTATATTTTGTTCCCATTTCAGAAATACATAGGTGTCTTTCATAACAATTCTTCCATGTATACATTTTCCCAAAATAATTGCTATATACCCGGTACATAATAAAAAACCATTGCAAGATGCTGCTCAGTTATTGGCTCTGGGTTCGTCGGGTTCTTGGTGAACCTACAAGTCCTATATATCCCCACAACCAGAAAGGTCCAGCGGATGTAACGGTATATTGCTTTCAAATAGCTGTCATAATTAGAAGAAGTTACAGGTGAAAACGTTGACAAAAATGGCTATTTTTTCCAACTAATTTTCAATTTTTCCTTCATTTAACTGTTAGTTTCTATAAGGAAAACTTTAAGGATCTACACAAATGACCCCTTGCTGAATTCAGAATTTTGTCTACTTTACAGAAATGTATGGCTTTTCAGGATCCATTATTGGTTTCATACCCATTTCTACCATTAACTGGAAGGAGGTTGAAAGCACAAAAAATAGCAAAAATAGGCTATGTCCCAGAAAAATGCCAAAACTGTGTAAAAAAGTTGGTTTTCTGACAAAAGTCTGCTTGTCCCTGAAAGCTGGGAAGATGGTGATTTCAGCACCACAACCCCTTTTTGATGCCATTTGCAGGAAAAAACAAGACGCTTTCATCTGTAGCCCTTTTTTCGCATTTTCCCCCAAAAACACAACATTTTGCTGTATTTTGGCTAATTTCTGGGTCCCCTCCAGGGGAATCCACAAACCCTGGGTACCTTTACAATCCCCATGATGTTAGAAAAAAAGGACGCAAATTTGGCGTGGATACCTTATGTGGTCAAAAAGTTACAGGGGCCTAAGCGCGCACTACCCCAAATAGCCAAAAAAAGGCTTAGCACAGGGGGGGAAAAGGCCTAGCAGCGAAGGGGTTAATAGCTGTGAAAAACATTTGTAAAAGCCAGTAAGCCTACAAGAGTTGATTGTTTTCGCATTGTTTTACAGGTTATGGACAGGTATTTTGTTACATGTAATCGCACAGATTATTATGGTATGCAATATTTTTGTCATTGGCCACCCACTCTGACAAACCCTGTTTTTTTTTATTGTGATGATTGTTAGGCCCTAATGAGAGGGGTTGTATATTGTTTTGCAAGCTGTATTCTTTTCTTAATTGTAATGTTATACCTGTATGCATGATAGCTGTCAGTTCATGTGCACTTGAATAGGCCGATGTTGGGTAAGGTGTAAAGCTAATGGTAAAAGATAAAGGCTTCATTGTTTCGTTGGGAAAAGTCTTGGGCAATTTCATAGGTTGGATCTGTTTATTATGAAATATTATGACAAAGCTAGTAGACCTGACCTACTTATTTTGAAAAGCCTGCACTAAAGACAATTGGCTTGTAAGGATTGATTTTTATTAAACTATGCTAAAGCCTGTAGACCGGTAGCGTGCTAAATGGAAATTCACGGATTACCCCAGTAGGCAAAGATTTTGATGTTGGTTAGCCCCTCTGACAAACCATGGGTAAAGAAGATTTGCACTGTAAGAATCCTTGTTAAGCCCTCGTAAGGAAGATAGTATTTTGCTGTGCCACCTGTAATTTTGTATACATTTACAATTTTATGACAATATACCTGTTGCTTGACCTTGTGGGATAGCTTAGGCTTAGTAGAGAAAGTCTCAATTGGTTATGGTGACATTCCAATGATAATGGCTAGAGACCTGATTGGTAAAGAAAAAAAATATTTCCAATGCCATATGTCAGATCTGTTTATTATGAAAAGTTATGATAAATGCAGTAGGCCTGACATATTGACTGTAAACAGCATATGGTAAACCCAATAGGATTTAAGGTAGATTGTTATTTCTCTGTATTAAAGCCTACAAATAGGTATTTTGTTGCATGAAATGTCACAGGTTAACTTTGTAGGGAAGGAGTTTGGTATTGGTTACCACCTCTGATATAGCCCAAGGGCAGAAGATTTGCACTGTAAAAATTCTTGTTAGAATCTCTTCCTAGATGTCTGCCAGGATCATAATTAAACAATACATACATAGAAAAATATATCCATATAGATGCATAGAGAGTTTTTGGGTCAGCTCTGTCCTGCTATTAGTGTCATATAGACTCTGCTTCCATCCATGACAGAGTACTGCATTAGGTAATGGTTCAGTACATGTCAGGAATTGTCTCTCTTGCCCTGTGAATGACTGTAATTTCTGATTTCACATGTACATCCACATGAAAATGAGCGTGCTGCAGTGTGATGGCTGGTTGGCCAACACGTTTGTTTTAATTATTCTCCTTTTACAGGTCTCCCTTCATTTCTTTGCTTCTCCTCTTTTTATTTGATTTTTTTCTTAAGAGGATAATACAGCTGTCCAGGCAATACTAACAGGTCACTTGCTTGCTGATCATTTTATCTGCTATGCACCACAATCGACTCGAAAGCCCACATAACACTCAACAGAAATCTCAACATGCAGGACTACATTAGCGCATTCACACGCGGTGCACCCCTCCAACTTAGACTCCTAAAGAAGCTGAGACCATTCATCCTGACAACTGACCTCCAAATCTTAGTACAATCATTAGTCATTCACAGACTTGATTACGGAAAAGCAACTCTACTGGGACTACCCAAAACACGATTGGCATCACTAAAGGCAACCTCAATGCCGCAGAGTGAATGATAACGGGATCGAGGCATTTTGACCACATCACACCCTCACTCAAGTACCAACAATGGCTCCTGATCGAAGCAAAGATACTCATTAAGGTAGCATGCTTGACTCAGAAAGCCCTGCACTAGGGTACACATGAGTACCTAGCCCACAATCTAACCCTATCAGGTGGTATTCACTCTCTTAAAAGTATGAGTTCCCTCCTACTAGAGCCAGTGAGATTCAGGAAATCACTGACCCAAGCCTGCGCTTTCTGCGGCTCAGCCCTCAAAATTTGGAACTCTCTCTCCCACCGGAGACTTAGGTCAACCCATCAACCACTACTATGAAAATAGATTCCTTCCTGAAGGACTAGACCCTGGTTTGGTACATTTACCCCACAACTTCAAACGGTACTCCCACACCACAACCAGTAGTGACATCGCAAACGACCCATGAACAGAGTTTGCGGGCAAAGAACTGATAAAGTTGATGCAAAGTTCATCTTATACTATGTGGAAGGGGAAAGTTATCTTTGTATTCATAATGCACTGGGGTAAATGGGGTGCAGCATTTTTGCAGTACTACTCAAATAAGGATGCTATTTCCTTTTGTGTGTAACAGCAAAGGCCTTTTCTCTGTACAGTGATCTGATACAGTTGGGTCATGTTCACGCTTTATAAAACTCACTAAATACATAAATTATAAATAAATCCCACATAGCCACATCCTTTAAACCATTATGGAATGCTGTTGTCCATAGTATATTATTGTTTCACCATTCCAAGATGGCCAACACTTTGGTTTTAAACGTGGTGGCTATGCTGGGACTATAAATCAACAATAGACTATTTACAATACCTATGCAAGAAGGACACATACTAATCTTTAGGATCGTTGTTGCAAGCATATGCCCGCTGTGTCTAGACAGCAGAATGTTTTCATTTTCTACTTGTATTCTTTTAATGTATCTTGCATTGATTGTTGAGTTTGTGGGTGTCTTATTGCAGTTGTGTCAGAGGATGAGTTCAAGAATGCGTCAGTGGAGGGGGCGTGGCTTGGTCGCGGAGCAACATGGCCGCGAAGTAGAGGAGCTCCAGCCCGGGCCACCTTAAATCCGTCGAAAATCCTTGTATAATGGGTATGCTGAGTAACCGGAGCCTAGAGTAACGGTGGCGGACCTGTGCCGACATAGACTGAGGTGAATCCCGAGCCTCCGCCGCCTCATCTGGAGGAGTTGAATCCGGAACGAGTCCCGAGGATTTCAGGCTGCGTCATCGCGGGCCGCGACAGCGGACTGCGCTTCCGAGGATCCCTCGTTGAGGGAGGTTCAGTGCAGCGAGCTAAACGAGACCGGAGGTACACAGTCTCTGCAGCGATCCATCGGACCCGAGACTGGGGCCGCAGCAGTGTTAGGGGGCCCGGGATCTGGTGAGGAGGCACCCCGGCGGCGTAGTGACGACCCCACACGTAGCAGAAGAACACGGTGAGCGGCCAGGGGTCTGGCCGCATGCCACGATACGCCAGTGAATGGGAAGGGGCGCGACCTCCGGCGGAGACTCCGCTATAACCGGCTGTCTGTGAAGTAACGCCAGACGCAACGAAGAGGTGATATTGTGAGAGGTGGGAAGGCAGTGATGCGCCTGGGCCTCCCGCTGGGAGAGAGGGCCAAGAAAGGAAGTGCGGAGAGACCGACCCTTGTAGGAGGAGCGGCGTGGGCCCCGGTGTCCGAGCGGTGTAGTGGGCCTGGCAAACAGCAGCGAACTGTGTGAGTGAAGTTACCCTGGATGGCAGTGGGTGACACGTGGGGAACACTTGCGTCCCTTCCTGCCGGGGAACGCCAGGGGTGAGACCCCGGGGCTGGCAGCTGGTGCGAAGACTTGCTTGGGAGGTAGATTGAAGATAGCCCCCAACGGTGTATAAAATAGTGGAGAGTGGTGTACCCTAACGAGCCCGGGGACGGCCCTCCCCTGAGACCGGAGTGACTGAGTTCTTGAGGAGTGAGACGGGGAGAGGAGGCTCCTTCACGGACTCTTCAAGAGTCATCAAGTGAGATCTGGGAGACGCCGGCCGTGGCGGCTGCGGCCTTTGGTGGGACTCCAGGGAGAATGGGGAAGCCCAGGGGTGCAGGCCCAGCCCAGACCAACAGAATGGAAAACTACATAGTCCCCTTGGGCCAAGCAGACAGGTACGAGGAGCATGTCGCTGCCGAACCTACTCTACTCGAAATAATGGCGGCGATTAGGGACGTCAAGGGTTCCCTAGAACCAAAGATAGACTCCGTTTCTGTCGAAGTCACCCTCATTAGAGCTGACCTCTCCAGGCTGAACGAGAAGGTCGCTACGGCAGAGACTGACATTGGAGAACTCCAGACCACAACTAAGCAACTTGAGGAGCAGGTCCGCTCATTGACTCAACAGACGTCGATCATGGAGGCGCGCCTGGAGGACCAGGAAGGAAGGGCGAGGCGCAATAACATCAGAATTCTTGGGATACCGGAAGGAGCGGAGGGGCAAAGCGTCGAACTCTTCGTGGAGGATCTCATCCTGAACCACCTGCAGCCACCACGTCTCTCTAAGTTCTTCACAGTGGAGAGGGCCCATAGAGTCCTGTCACGCCCTCCGCGCCCAGGAAATCCGCCAAGGACAATCATCGCATGGGTACTTAATTTTCGAGACCGGGATGCGATTCTTCAGATGGCTAGGGTGAAAGGAGACGTCCCTTATGAAAATTCCGTCGTCAGGTTCTTTCCAGACTTTACCCTACAGGTGCAGAAACAGCGACGGAGTTTCGACCAAGTAAAAAAGGAACTGAGGTCTAAAGACCTAAAATATATGATGCACTTCCCGGCCCGTCTTAAAGTCCTAGCGGAAGGAAAATCATGTTTTTTAGTTACACCGGAGGAGGCCTGGGACTGGCTCGAAGGGTGGCGTACAGCGGGGAAGAGAAGAGACCGGAGCCCTCGTCGAAGACCCGAGCAGTCGAATTAGAGGGGGAGTACACTGACGAGCAGAGGGCCTGGCACACCTTCGCAGGGTCCTGAGTCATGGGCGGAGGGTGGTGATACTTCGAGCGGATGAAGTAAGTTTGGTTGCCGGGCAGGTTGGGGACTTTAGGCAATAGGAGCAGAGACTGGGGGCACATGGCGTGAAGCCCACAACGTGGCTGGAGCCGATAGACAGACATTGCCACGAACTGAACTTTGGCACCTATGATTATTGCCGTATAGGGTGGTTCCGGGGGGGGGAGGCTGGTCCCATGTTTATCTTGCCTGTGGGTCCGCTAGAATCAACCCCCCCGTATCAGTTAAACTAGTATTGTACTTGTCTTTTTTTGTTGTTTTTTTTGGGTCAACAGGCGCTCTGTGGGATGGGGAGTTGGGGTTTCCATAGCCTTTTCAGCAGGGTAGCAGGGTGGGGGGTGAGGGACGGGGGGTTCCGGTTAGTTTAGACATCTTAGACATGTATTACAAGAGTAGCGAACAATGGGCTAATTGTTTTGACATTCTGTGTTGGTGTGGGTGGGGAGTAGGGGCATTCACTATGAATGGAGAGCAGTAGATCGAAACGGTCCTCCCTAACTATTTGGTCCTGGAACGTCAATGGCCTAAATGCGAAACTTAAAAGGTCAACCATATTATTATTCCTTAAACGTCATTCGGCTGACATAGTCCTCATGCAGGAAACCCATCTGAGAGGCAATTATTGTCGGGCCCTAGACAGGTTTGGCTATGCTCTTAAGGCCCACTCAGGTTCACCTCCGGGTCCAGGGTAGTGGGAATACTGATTAAGCGTTCATGCCCTCTAGTGCAGGGTGCTGTGTTGTATGATGCCCTGGGTAGATATGTGGCAATGAGTGGGGTGTGGGAAGGGATGAACATAAACCTTTGTTCGGTATATTCGCCCCCGGGGCTGCAATCTGAAACGCTGGAATCATTGGGCACCCTACTGATACGGCTGCCGGAAGGTAGACTAGTAATGGGTGGGGATATGATTGATATTGTGTCACCCGACTTAGATGCACTGAGTAGGACCCAGGGAAGTTTGACAACTCCACGGCAGGGGGGCCATCTGAAGGGATTCATGGAGGCCCTAGGCCTGGGAGATATATGGAGGCACCAACACCCAACTGCGAGGCAGTTCACACACCTCTCGGCAGGTTCAGGGAGTTTGTCCCGTATAGATTATGTGCTCACACAGGCCGCGGGACTGGGTGAGTTCAGGGAGGCTGTCCATATAGCCAGGGGTATTTCGGACCATTCTCTGGTGGCGGTTAAACTAGTGGGCCTGACAAGAGACTATACGCTACCGCCCAGAATCGAACCCTGGCATTTTAGAGGCGAGGATTTCAGAGAACGGACACGAGAGGCGGCAGAGCAGTACTATTCCGAAAATCGTGGGACGGTCGACTCCGCAGTTACTCTGTGGGAGGCCTTTAAAACGGTCATTAGAGACCGGGTGCAATCCCAAATAGGGGTCATCCGGAAAGAAAAACAGGCCAAAAGTGTGGAGCTCGAGACAGAAATCATTCATCTAGAGGCGCAAATAGTGAATCAGATCCCATCGTCATCGGACCAACGGCATTTTCTCCGTGTCCGACAGAAGGAGCTCAAGGTCCTGGAGGAAGATAGTGCAAGGACTCTCGCTCTGTCCATGCAGTATAAATTGTATGATGATGGAGATAAGGCGAACAAACTCCTAGCGTGGTTAGAAAAGCGGAGGGTCGGGGGAGGATGGGTTCCCGGGATATCAGACGAATTAGGGGGAATGAAGGTCTCTGGGGCACAGATCGCGGAGGGTTTCGCACAACATTATGAGGCGGTGTACGCATCCCAATCTACACACTCGGAAGAAGACTGTACCGCCTTCCTACGTGACATAGCTATGCCGCATCTCAGTAACGAGGAATGCGCCCTTTTGGATCAGGACTTGACGATTGAAGAGGTCAGGGCGGCAGCCTGGGCCCTTCAATCCGGGAAGGCAGCTGGCCCCAACGGTCTGCCGGTTGAATTGCATAAGGCGGTGCTGGATATTACGGCGGAACACATGTTAAATATGTTTAACCAGGTGCTGTCCGATGGCATACTACCGGCTGACTTACGGACGGCGGTAATAGTAGTCATATTAAAACCTGACAAGGAGCCCACGAGTTGTGAGTCTTATAGACCAATCTCGTTGCTAAATTTTGAAGTCAAAGTCCTGGCTAAGCTTTTGGCCACAAGACTCGCTGGGGTTATAGAGAAGGTAATTCACATGGACCAGTCGGGATTTATGCTGCATCGTAGTACCAGACTGAATCTACGTCGTCTGTTTGGGATACTTCATGTAACACAGACGGAGTCGGAGGAGCAGGCGGCTCTCCTCCCTGGACGCGCGCTTATCCTTCGATAGTATGGAGTGGAGCCATCTATATGCAGTCCTAGGTCATTGTGGCCTGGGTCCCAAGTTTATAGCGTGGATTAAGTTAATATATAATCAGCCACTGGCCAGAGTCCGGGTGAATGCTACGGTCTCCCGGGCCTTTGATCTGCATAGAGGAACTAGGCAGGGGTGTCCGCTTTCCCCCATCCTATTTGCTCTGGCGCTTGAGCCGCTTGCAGCGTTGGTCCGTCAAGACCCACTGATATGGGGGATCACAATTGGGGAAGAGTGGGAAGACCGCATTTCCGCATTTCTCTTTATGCGGATGACATCCTGTTGTTTGTACGGAGACCAAGACAATCTGTGGACCGCATTTTGCAGGACTTCCGCATCTTTGGAGAGCATTCGGGCTACTGTATAAATTGGAACAAGTCGGTATTGTTCCCTTTGGCGGGAGGACCCCCTGCCCTGACATCATGGTGTTCGGTCCTGATCTCCGAGAATGGTTTCAAGTATCTGGGCATTTATATTACGTGTGACCCGGGGGAGTTCTATAAACAAAATTTGGGGAAGCAACTAGATCGACTTATTGCTGATATTAATCACTGGCGAGCGTTGCCATTGACACTGATGGGCCGTGCAGCCCTGTTTAAGATGACGGCACTCCCCCGCCTTTTATATGCGCTCCAGAACACACCGCATGAAGTATCCCCGGGATTCTTCAGGAGAGTGGAGTCAGAGCTCAGGACACTGCTGTGGAATGGGGCCGCCCCTCGTATTGCTTTGTGTAAACTCCAGAAAGGGGTTTATGATGGGGGCTTGGCGGTGCCGGATATTCGGGCGTATTATTGGGCAGCGCAACTGGTGAATGTAAATGGCTGGATGTTTGGGGCAAGATCAGAGCCGGCGTACAGAGTGGACAGAGTAGCTGTGGGGCCCAGAGGACCCCAGGCAGTTCTGTATGAAACGCGGGTGAGTAGACTCCTCCTGCCCTACACGCGCACAGTAGTCAAAGTATGGAAGGCGGTTACAAAATATTTAGGGTGGGACAAGAAGCTCTCGGGAATGACCCCTCTCTGGGTTGGGGATTTTCTTAGGTCGGTGGGTAATTTGGCAGGTTTTGCCAAATGGGAATTAATAGGGATAGAGAAGTTGGGGGATATATGGAGGGGGGAGGCGTATATTACCTTCGCAGAGCTGCAGCGGGACTACTCCTTGGGTCAGGGTGAATGGCTTAACTATATAAGACCGGGCCATGCGCTTAGGGGCCATATCAGGGAGGGGGAAACGCTCATGGAGGCCGGTCCATTGGAAGATAAGGTGCTCACAGAGCGGATACAGGACAAGACTCTTTCTCTATTCTACAAAAAAATAATTAATAATGCTCCGGATCCCATGATTGCGCTCCGCTCATCTTGGGAGGGCGATGTTAGTACTCTAGAGGATGAGCAATGGGTTGAAATAATCCAAGGTCCGAGGGAGGTAGCAATTCGGGCTAGATTTAGAGTCATCCAATTAAAAATTTTACATAGAGTGTACTATCCCAGGTCAGTGCTTCGGCGAATGGGGAAATGTCAGGACGCAGGCTGCCATAGGGGATGCGGGCTGGAAGGATCCTTTTATCACCTCTTGTGGGAGTGTCCGAGCATTAAGGAATTTTGGGGAGCGGTTACCTGAGTGATGTCAGAGGTAGTGGGGCTCGAGGTGGAGCAGGAACCCAAGTGGCTCCTCTTGCTCACCGAAGCGAACGAGGATTGGCCTCGACACGTGAAAACATGGCTGGGGTTGGCAGCAATAGTAGCCAAGCAAAATATCCCCAGGAAATGGGGGGCCACATCTACCCCCACACTGGAGGAATGGGAAAATGACCTCGATTGGTGTTGGCAAGCCGAGACAGTGGTATATAAAAGTAGGGGGGTGCCCCAAAAAAGGAGAGAAGATCTGGGAAGCGTGGAAGGTATACCGGGGACTATGGTTGGATGGGGGGGTTTGACTGTACAGCTTATGCCTGATGCCTCTATTGGTGTCCTGTACCACAGATTTGAATGTCAAAAGATTGTTTTGATTCTTGATATACTCTTTGTATGTGTAAACATGTCCTGGTTTAATAAAAAGATTTCCCCCCCCAAAAAAAAAGAATGAGTCAGTGGAAGGATAAATGAATGCATGAGTGCAAAGATGAGTGACAGAGTGCATGTATGATGATTTATTAAGAGCCTAAACCCATCAATTAGACAAAAGGTTCTTTTATTCATAAGCCAGACTAATAGTTATAGCAAATGCTTTTTTGGGGTTATTACCAGAGCCATTGGATGAAGGAGCTTATGGTGATTTCTGTTTCTCTGTTTCAACAGTCCTTTATGCTCCTTTGTTAAAGTCGGACTGTGCTGTGAAATCAGCTTTTGAACTTCAAGATCCCTAGTGCAGTAATTCAGTTACCTGCTTACATATTCTTGACATAGAACAGTTTGAGGCTGTCGTTAACACTCATCAGTATTAAGTAGGTCCCAAACTTTATCACTAGCCCTCATGTTAGTTTCCCGATTTAGTTTTCTGCACTTGTTTCTCCATCATTTGTAGCAGATCGTATTATATATATGTACTTCCTGTTCCGATATATTTAGCAGCTACACTGGTCAAACCTAGTTTTCTTTCTGCAAGTACCAGAGGGATGGGCACTGAGTTCACTGAGGGACAGCACTGGCGCAAAGCAATGCAAAACGACGCAAAGTGTGCATGCTATTTACAATCCAGCATAAAAGTTATTTCGCTCTGGAAAGGTGCCAAAAACCTCTGTGGAATACTTTGTGACACTTTGCGCCAAGGAGCATTACTGGGGCTGATCAGCTTAACCCGTTGACCGCGGCGCGAATTCCGCTGCGGGGCGGGTTAAATAATGAGTGGGCGTGTCTGGGACGGCCCTCGGCCGTCATCCGCACACGCCCACCGTGACGTCGGACGGCCGGGGGCCGTTCGACGCATCGAACGGGTTAAACTCTCATAGGTTTTGACACAAAGCCCGATCCAATAAGGTAGCCTAACCTGGCTCTAAGTCAGAATCTAAGGCCTACTTCTGTCTTTCAAGCCCCGTTGTTAGACTTCTTTGATCACTTCTCAAGTACAGGTGAGCTTCATGGAAACCAAGCAGATGCAACGATTGCAGATATTCCAAAGGAGAGCAAAGGCATTACACTACCCACAAAGTTATATGGTGAAATCCTTGCCATTAGAATAAATAAACTACTGAATCGCAATAACCCAAGTAGACCATTAAAATTAGACTATCCACTGACAATAGTTGATTGTTCTGTCTTATTATGAAGAAAGCTCAATCAACTGATTCTGCCACAGTAGGAATAGCTCATGTTCAGGTAAAGCATTTGATAACATTTCATGGACATTACCAAGCGCTGTCCTTTATAAGTATTATCAAGTCGGGGCCATTATTAGAATGTAATGATGTTGTATGTCAAACCAATAGCAAGAATCAGACTAAATAGTGCAATATCAGATTATTTTGATTTAAAACAAGGTACCAAACAAGACTGTCTATTATCGCCAGCTTTGTTCATGTTGGTAATAAAACCTCTGCCATATTCTATTAGAATGAAGAAAGATATTGCAGGAATAACATTTGATGTGATTACAGTCAATGTAGCTGCTTATGTGGATTACATACCTATCTTTACTGAAAAACAGAGTTCTCAGTTAATGCCTTAAGTGAAACCACAGATATCTATTTACAAGCTTCAGGATATACCGTCAACAGAGATAAATCAGAGGTGATCGCTTTGAATGAATTTGGTGGCAAAGGAACAGGTGGATCTGGTCTAACCTGGCAGTCTAAGGTTATAAATATCTTTGAATTGAATTTAATGATAACATTGCTTAATAAGTTAAATGCCATGAAAACATAACCCTTAAAAAGATTTTGGACTCACTTGAAGGATGGTGTCCCAAATGTTTACATTGCTGGGGCAGAATCGAGACTATAACAATTATGGTTACCCCAATAATATATTATATGTTAAGTATGAATATAGTTTTCTTATCAGATTACCTTTCTCCAAATTAGATGGAATGATAAATACATTTCTCTGTAAAAATAAATGCCCCAGGATTTCTCTAAGAAAATTAAGATCACCCAAGAACCAAGTTGGAGTCAAACTTGTCAATTTCAAACACTACCATACCGATTTCCTTTTCAAACAAAGTTCCAGATGATTACCTTAACTGGATCCTTAGCAACCCCTTTGGCTGTCAGTGGAAGAAATGATTCTCTGAAATTCCAGCTTAATTTCATTCTTGGCCTCTTCTAAGGCTGGACTCGCTAACTCTAACCTTATCTTTAATAGTGACAGCAACCAATCCTACTTATTGATTCAAAATTAGACAGTAAGCTTAGCAATTCAAATTTAGCCTTACTATGGAATAATAAGACAATGGAAATTGAAGGCCAAACTATAAACTACAGTTATTGGACCTATAAAAGAATGGACCTATAAAAGAATCTATGTGGTGAACAAATTAGGCTCCAAATCTAAGCATGTTTCCTTCAATACCTTACACACTATGCATAACCTTGACAATACAGAATTTGTTTGATTCCTGAGACTAAACGTAGTTATAGCTAAGGCCAGTAATTGTGATTCTAACCCATCTATTATTGATCTAGTTTCTAAGCTATGTAGAAATGGATATACTATTTCCAGAATATATCATATACTTCTACATAAACATACCAATCTTTTGAACCACACATAAAATAAATGGGAAAGAGACAACAACACAGTCATTTGAATTTAATTGCCCAATAATTTGGATCTCCTTTGAAATATAATATTACCCCTCACTGGCCCAATTGAAGTATCACCTTCTACATAGAACATTTTAGATACTGCAGCATTTATTCAAAATGAAACTCCATGAAAATCCCCTATGCTGGAATTGTAATGAGAGTTCTTGACTGCATGATGTTTGACTGCCTGATACCGAAGGGATTCTGGACAAAAATTCGCAAATTTAGTGAGGTAATCTTTCAGGCTAATGCCTTCTTCTGCCTTTCTTACTTTTAAATTCACATATCTAATACACAAGATAGATATCTCCTTGATGTAATTCTTATGATGGGATGCAAAATCATTTTGTGTAGTTGGAAGGGCACAACCAAAGTCTCTTTACAGGTTTGGAAAGAATGGTTAACTTTTATTAGAGGAGCAGACAATATCACTCTTCAGCAATTTTCCTGGAAACCCAAAACTTGTTGTATATGGGAAACAATGGACTTTTATATTGGAAACATTAAGCCTCCGTGAATATTTTGTAGCTGAAAATTTTGGACTGCCCGAGACTAATAGAAGTATATTTCTATGTATGTCCCCCTTTATTCCTTGGGTCATTCTCATAAGCCATTATCTTTCTATATTAAGTAGAATTATTACTATGGTACATTTCAGAGAAATGTAAAATTTACACCAAGTTGGTCTTTGTGAGTTAGATTCTAGTCTACACTTCTTTCACTTCATTATTTCATACTGATGTGAGGCAGAACACAGAAATAATCAAAATTCAGATCCATAGATCTGTACTGTATGTTTAGGTGAAACAATGCTGGCCTTTTTCCAACTCACTGTTGCTCTTTAATTTTATCCACTTTAAAGTTCAATAAAGTACTTTAAAATTAAAACAACAAACTAAGGCCAACTTGAAGCTGGTGCAAACAAGGGGAAATGTGTTCAATTTTACAAGAAGCTGACACACTGCATGGAATCCTTCTTAGTTTGTCTAGGAATTTGTGAAGGAAGGGAATGCTTTCAGTACAAATCCAATGCTAGACAGCACACACTTACCTCAGTGCTGTGGTGCAAGGCTGTGCATCACGCAAGGCAGCAGCAGCCCTGTTAATGCACCAGTGCAGGGGAAAGGAGCAGCAGCGGTACAATCTTAAAGATACGGCTCTGAGCTGTGTTTTCCCTCTTGCATAAAAAATCTCAGCAAATTTTGTTTCTGTGTAGCTCTGTGCAGTGCTGCATGTGAAAAATGATAAATGTGAGTTCCAAAGGCACTGGGTGCTAAAGTGCTGCTCTGTTTAAGCTGCCAGTGTCAGTAAGTGTTTTTGTGTTGCGTGCACACAAATTTCAAAAACGTCTGAGACGTCAGCGTTATCTATCTGTTATTGCCTACTCAGGCAGATCAAGCTTCCAAAGCCATTCTTACTTAATACATGTAATACGCATCAGTATCAATTATTGTCATTGCCACACTAAAGCATCACTTTGCATCTTGCACCAACAAAGAGCATACTCCGCAGAAAGGCTTTCTTTGATAGCTTCTTGTCCTATTCTCCATCTTTGGACTCCTCTGCGCCAAATCCTGGACATCGAGGCAGTGGTGCTGGCATCATTGTTACATCACTGAACTCGTAGGTACTGTGGAAAATTACAAGCGTCACACAAATAAAAAGTATAGCAAATGAGTTACGCCCTTTTTGTCCTGTGAGTGGTAAGGGTCTGGTATGTAGATGGTGGTGCATTTTGAAGCACAGAGTCACTAATATATTACTAAAGCAAGGTGTGAAAGTGCACCATCATTTACAGGTTGCACATTTGCTAGTGAAATGGCTACAAAATTTGCACTGACATGCAGTTTTACACAAAAAACAATGAAATGTGTAAATCGTTTTTCAGCAAATATTTACCATTTGCACATCACCAAGTAGTGTCTTGATTTGATCCTATTAAAATTTGTGTTTCCATCACACTTCAGAATTACAAAAAAGATGTGCTTCATTTGTGCATTAAAAACTGCGGATGTATTTTGAAATAGCTGTACAGTTTTTTTTACAGGTATTTAAATTTTGTGTGTTTGAAAAAACTGACCTCCTACATCCTTTCGTCTCACACTCCCAGTACCACAGCAAGATAGTCAGGTAGTTAATTTTATAGTTGCAGTCAGAGAAAGAAAGGTAAACAACAATCTCCTTGTTAAAAGACTATGCAGCAATCTGTCAGAACACATAGCGACTTTTGACCTCTGTCTGTGAAAGCACAGCAAATGTGATAAGATAAGAACAAAATATCTATTAAAAATCTTTATTGTTCATACACCTTCTGAGCTCCAGCATGGTTATTTTAGGGGTGCTACAGCACCCCTGCACCCCTACTGCACCTATGCAGTGAGGTTTCTAACACTAGAAACTTGTGATATGCAGTCCCTCAGGAAGTGGGGCACAGAAGTGCTGCATGTTCAAGTTCATGAGCTGGCAATAAACATACCCTACGTGCCTTCCCTAAAGGGCCAGTGGCACTCATGACTCCTCTGATATTCACTACCATCAGGTCAGTTGTAGGATGCTGTTCTTCTCTTCTCTCCTTGCTTGCTGGCCACCTCATTTTGCAGCAGGACCGTGGTTAAAGAAGTAAGGGCCAGAAAGTTGCGCTGGCAGTGACAGGGGTCAGTGCAAGCACTGGCGTCGTGAAGGTCGATAACTTGCAGGCGTCAGCAGGCGTCGGAGCTGCAGTGCAGGCCGGGCAGTGCGTTGTGCACTTCATAAGTGGTGCCCAAGGCCTCGGTGCAGGTTGTGGCATCACTGGGGGCGTCGCTGACGTCATTGTGTTGTTTTTCTTGGGTTGCAGCAGCAACCACCCAATTCCAAGGGCCCAGGAACTGGAATTGACACCCTTTGGCAATCAGGAGTCCGGCAGAGGAGTCCAGGTGCGGTTTAGCAAGTTTTAGGGGAAGTCGCTGTGTCCCTGAGACTTCAGAACAGGAGGCAAGTTCTACTTCAAGCCCTTGGAGAATCTTCTTAAGCAGGATACCACAGCAAGGCAAAAGTCCAGTCCTTTCCACGGCCCACAGACAGACGCAGCAACTGCAGGCCAACACAGCAAAGCAACACACAGCAACGGGGCAGTACTCCTCCTGACACCTCTTCATTGTTGGCAGGGTCCTCTTAGTCTAGAAGTAATCTAAAATTCTAGGGTTTAAGGTCTGCTACTTATCCCCCATTTTCTCTTTGTAGTCTTTATTTCCAGGGTCTCTGAGCATAGTAAAAACCAGTTCTGTCCTCCCTGGTCCAGCTTCACTACAATAGGTGGAGACAGCATTGTGCAGAGCAGACACAGCCTATTCAGGTGCCAGTGAAAACTCCTCCCACCCCGCTCAATGTAGGAAGGTCTATTCAGCCTGGCTATGAGTCACCCAGGAAAGGCAGGGCACACCTCAACCCCCCTTGTGACTGTCTAGAGTGAAAGCACATCCCCAGCTCCTGTCACTCCAAAACCAGACGGTGAATACACAAACAGGCAGAGGTACACAGGATGGTTAAACAAGAAAATGCCCACTTTCTAAAAGGGGCCTTTTCCAACACACAATTTAAAAACCACCTTCACAAAAATGTGTGTTATTAAATTCTGAGTTCAGAGAGCCTAAACTCAAAATCTCTAGCTGTTCCCAATTGAAAGTTACACATGTAACATGTTACAGTGCAGCTCCAATGATAGCCTATGGGAGAGCTAGTTCTTGCGATAGTGAAAAATAAAATACACAGTATTTCACTATCAGGACATATAAAACACACCAGTGCATGCCCTACCTTTAACATACACGCACCCTTCCCAAGGGGGATACCTTGGGCCTTAAAGGTGACTTACATGTAAGAAAAGGGAATTTGAGGGCCTGGCAAGAGGGTGCACTTGCCAGGTTGACTTGGCAGTAAAAAACTGTGCACGCAGACACTGCAGTGGCAGGTCTGAGACACATTTGAAAGGCTACTGGTGTGAGTGGCACAATCAGTGCTGCAGGCCCACGAGTAGCATTTGATTTACAGTCCCTGGGCACACATAGTGCACTTTACAAGGGACTTACCAGTAAATCAAATATGCCAATCATGATTAGCCAATCATAGTTACAATTTACACAGGGAGCACTTGCACTTTGACTCTGATCAGCAGTGGTGAAGTGCACCAAAGCATTTAAGCCAGCAAAAACAAAATCCAGCCACAGTCAAAAAATGCAGGAGGTAAATGCAAAAAGTCAGGGGAAACCGCGCCAAGCATGCCAAGTCTAACACGATGACAGCCATAACTGAAAGTGGCATTATAAACATGGACACAGAAGTTTAAGATGTGTGAAAGTTAGAGGAAAGCTGCACAATTGCACTAAAGAAGACACAAAAACATACTAGGTTTTTATCAACATAGGTGGTAACTTCAGATGTCAGATGTGCAGCCATGAGTACCATTGAGTTAGGTAACAATACACATCTGCTATTCACCACCAAGATACCCTTCTGGGTGAATGTGCGCTTTACAAATACACATGTTCCGTTATGGATTGTCAGGATGAGCCAATGTTTACGCCCAGATATAGCAATTACATGCCCATGTGCAGCCAAAATATGTTCATAGCCAAGCATCATATGCCCAACAAGGGGCATCACATGCCCAGGTACCAACACGATATTCTAAGAGCAGCAATGAAATGACCAAGTACTGCCATTATAGCCATCTACTGCCGTTACATACCTAGATAATACCATTACATGCACCTGTCCAGCCATTGCCTATGTAGATATTGTTGTAATACTCTGGTTAGGGCCACCGTTTGGCATTGTGTAGCCAACAAATGCCCTAGAACAGTCACCTTCCTCCAGAATAAAGCCATTATATTCTCTAGGACGCCAATCCAACTTTTAGGTAGATTTGGGAAATGTCTGGGTTCTGGCTTTGTATAGTTTCTATACCTGTGCTTTTAGCATACTCCCTTGCAAATAGGGCCGCTACCCTACAGGTCCTGCAGAAAGTACCTGAGCCTGCATGGCAACAAGGAGGGGAGAACATTGATGCTAAGTCCCAGTGTCGGCTTTAGGGCGGTGCGACCGGTGTGGCTGCACTGGGCACCGACCTGGAGGGGGGCACTGTCCTCGGGGATGCTGTGTTTAGCAATAGTGTACAATTTAAAAGCACCTCCTGCAGAGTCCCTTGTACGTCCAGCTTTTAAGCAGCAACAAAAATGTCATGATAACTCTTGTGATTAATGTTTCTGCTAGAGAGAGAGATCGGCGTTTTGTCTAGTGGCAGTTTTGACTCGCAATAAAGTAGCGCAGAGGGTTAATATGCCTGCGGCAAAGACCAGATCTGTATTTTACGTGGATAGCTGAGTGGATTAGTAAAGCCTGCCTTTACCAGCGCTTTAAAACAAATTAAATGTATTTGAGAGAGTGTCAATGAAGAAATGAGGGGCACTTTTCTGAGGAGGAAGTCATTTGGCGGGGTGCCAAGAAAGACTGTCGCACTGGGCGCTACTAGCGCTAAGGCTGGCCCTGCTACTCCCTTAGTGCTGCTCTGGCACTTCTGCTCTGCTGCCTAGATCAGGACACACGAGAAGAGTTGGGTACTATGGAGAAAGCAAAATCATGCTGTCTATCACTCCCTCATGTTTCTATCAAAATCAAGGAATCTGAGAATAAAATACCAGCATCACATTTTCCAGGGGAGGTTTTCCTTTAGGACAATGATGAACGACCAGGCAACAACACACCCTAAATTTTTTCAAGATAGTAAATTACTTCTCACATCCTCCTTAAGAGGTGAGCACATACATTTCTTCAAAGACAAGATGAAACATAGACCTCTCCCTAACATCCCATGAGACGATCCATAGATGCTGTAGCTCTCTCCACAAACCCGAAATCGTTTGAACATCTTTCAGAGTACTGAGCCAAATCAGAAACACTCCCCATCATTACCAGGACCCTCTTATATTCTTATTTCTTTGATCATATGCCCTAAACCCTCCTCCAAGAGATCAGAGTTTTAGTTACACCATATTGGATGAACCGAATAAGCACCCATGCGTCACAAGGCACAGTGCCAAACTGCCTACAATTGCTCACATCTCTCCCCTAACTAAAACAAAGTACATGCAGCTATTGAAGGTATTAATTTCTGATTGCTTCTAGAAAACACCATAACTTGCAAAAGTCATGGGTAGTGGCGCGCTTAAAATCGTCATAGCTGAGAATACCCCCTTGACAAGCTTCAATCTGATTTCAGATCAGGATGCTACCTGGAGACAGCATTTCTAACAAGCATTGGCAACGCCAATAGGTTTCGTCTATGTGAAATCTATTGGGTCTGCCAATGTTTTTTACATGTTTCACAGCAGTTGATCTGCTGTCCAACATGGCTGTAAGTAAAAAAACAAAAAACGCTATGAAGCGGTCATTGCTGGCTGCATCATAGCACTTTATTTTACTGCGTCGTTGCGCTTTTTAATTTAAACTTTAAGCCATGTTGTACAGCAGCTCAACTGCTGTGTAACATGTAAAACAATATTGACAAAGCCAATAGATTTCGCATAGGCGAAAACTATTGGCTTTACCATTGCTTGTTTTTGAATCACACCTTCAAAATTCAAGTTCAGACAAAAGCAATTCACTTGCTGAGTTTTACTATTTGTAAGAACGAAATAGGTGTTTTCTTGAAAATAAAGTAAATTATATATCTATACAATTTGACACTCATTCCATTACAAAATACACCTATGTAACACACACACACGCACAAGAATCACGCACACACTTGTGCATATGTTCTATTTCAAACAGACACATAGGAGAAGAACTTTAAATAAAGGTCACACCTTATGTCCAGTGGAACACTGAAGATTTTAGTAAGGTAGAAGCCATTGTACAGTCGTAGTACTGAACTTCGGCGGCTGCAGTGTTGCACATTGAAAAAGAGGTGGAAAAGGCAGCAAGGGCTTCTGAAAGGCGCTCTGTCTCAGTGATTAATGGGGTGAGTGCAGAGTGAAAGCCAGCCCACATTCACTACAAGCTGGCAAAGTGATTTTACAGAACAACAGAACGCTGTTCCGAGTCAACCTCCAACTCCCTACCAACACACTGGCCAAGCCACCCTCCCCCACAAGCTACCATTAAAGAAAAGCCACCTTTAATCATTAAAAATGAACAAAGTTACCGATTTCTGTGCATGAGAGATCCCAGGACCATCTCAGGATGCTTCGTCAGGGGTAGAAAGTCCTAGAAATACTATTTAACGGCACATGGTGTGTTTATCGAATGAATGCTACTCCATTAATTCATATGTGTGAAGGGGGGAAGAGAGTAATACAAACAATTTACCACCAGAAGCATGCAGCTGCAGCGATTGGAAGGAGACTAGCCACCAGAAGCAGTACTTGGTCCAGGCTCCACGGCACACCGACGGAGACGAGGAGGAGGCACTGACCATCAAGGAGCCACGTGGGAGCCAGCCAATGGTAAGTAATGTGATGTAGAAGCGACGTGGGAGCCAGCCAATTGTAAGTAAAGGTAAGTAATGGGCGGGCTCTAAGCCCCTTTTAAGATTTATTTTTAATACAAGAGATTTTGGAAGCACAGCGCAAGAGATGTGCAGGTGAAATCTATCAGTGGCACATAATAATCTTTGCATTCTAGTGAAAGGTAACTCCTCCCTCATCATTGAAGACCACGAGGCAGTTTTAGACACAGTAAATCCCTCAATTCTTATTAAAGATAACATGCGGCTGATGGTAGCAGTTCTCACCATATATACTCTTTCTCCAGTAACTGAGCGCTTCAACAGTGTTCTGCAAGATTTATTTTTATCACCCGCTCTGCTTACATTTTTATAGAGAACCACTTGCCCCTCCCTTAAGTACAACTTCAACACTGTGGACACTCAACTCTGTTTGAAATTTACTACCTTAGAGACATTGCAACCGCTGCCCAAGTGCTGTTGGACATCAAATCCCGTATGACCTCATCTAACTCATTTAATTTAAAAAGAAGTTCCTTTTGATCTCTCCCCCAATCTGCACTATCCCGCTAGCCCACCACTGTAGAATGTGCAAATACCATGGCTTCTTTTTGGGCAACGTTTCTTGACTTGCAAGCACACATCATTGACTAATGAGGCAAAGCATCAGCCTAAACTTCTTAGGGCCTCATTCCGAGTACCACAGTATCCCTTGGTGGGGTACTGTCCCAGGAATATCCGAAAACCAGCTGTGTTTTGTGTACATTTTAATCCTGATGAAAACAAGAGCGAAATGTCTGCAGAATCAGGCGAGGAGCCGTCATCCACATGCCATGTTGGACCTTGTAAATCTGGGCTCAACATGTCATTCCTGATACCTGGTCTGAAAACGCAGGATGTAGTGGTGACACCAGCTGGATTGAGTAGCTCTGGGCCCACTATGTCCACCTTCAATTACCAGCTGACTCAGAATGAGGGCCTAGGTGGTATTAAACTTGTCATAACAGAAGGTCAAGTGATTTAATCCATGGCGCTATCGAAGTGGAACTATGGAAACTCGCTTGTGGTGGCAATCCCACATAGGATTATAGAATGAACCATCAATGGATCTAAACTGTTTCGCAGCGATGAAAATAAACACTTCAAGTGTGTTCTTGAGTAATTCTGCCAAATGGCACAATCCTCCACAGTGTTTGTCAGAGCAGCAGCATGGTAATTATAAGCCGCCAGCTCCTACATCATTTCACAGTGCCTACAGCATTCCTACTGATTGCCCCAGAAATCTTTTAAATTGAGCTGACGAAAATTCCTCCCCTCGTGGCTACAATGGCAGGGCTGCAAATCTATGAAGCAGTACACCCGCTGAGGGTCTTCTGGGTACTTGATTTAAAGCAACAATCAATCAATCAATTATTTTATTGTTTCAGTTAATTAAAACCATAGCTTCACTACATGTTCGGATGCCTCTCTCGTTAAAGATTCTCTTTAATATCGAGGAATAAAGCTTGTGAAATTTAGGACATTAAAGTTTAGGATTTAAAGCAACACGTCTATTGAATGAATGAATGCAAAAATGTATTGTTCAGTTAATAAAAACTTACAATATAACGCATTTATACACAGTTCATATGTATTACCATTATTAAACTTTTTTTTTTTAAACATGTTTAAAATAAGGGTTAGTCCCACAATAAGAACACTCAATTCATCTAATTAAAACATGCAAAAAACCTACACATAAAGTGCATTTACTGATGACACAATCCACCTACTATTTCCTCTTACCTACGGTACCCCGTTTATTCTGTTTGTTACTAACTTGCTACACACTATGAGTAGATCTAACCATTCGTGACGTGTAGCATAGAGAGGGACCTAGTCAGTTTATTATTGACACCTAGTGTTACCGAGCGAACCTCCCAGGAGCAAAGCTTTGAGGTACAAAGTGCCAATTTTTAAAAATCCTCGTAAGGTTTGCAAATGCTAAGCCCTAATTATTTCACGGTATTCCAATTACTCATGTATTAAAAACATCGCTCCACTACTTTAAGATTTACCTGCCCTTCTAGGTAATTTATTTATCTGCCCTTCCAGATGTTTTTTCATGAATTAATAGAATAATTACGATAAGAGCCCTTTACTGGGCACTATAATACGTCTATTGACATTACTCCAAAACTTTGGGGATGGAGATAGCAGGAAAAACAGTCCTACCCTAGAAGGAATCTTCACTGCTGCAGTAAATTAAGATAAGTAACAAGCTCCCCAGCCAGCAAGACAGAGGGTGTGTGTTCTCCAAAGAAAGATTAGTGTAGATGATTCATACTTTGGCAATAGCAAGGGAAACCCTCAATATGAACTGGTGTGACGTCATGCCACTGGAGTAACCAATTGAAAGATTCCCTTACTGAGCCAACATGCCAGTTTCCTATAATACCATTTTTACACGAGGGAAAACAGAGAAAATCACTCAAGATTCTCATTAGTAGCCTCCAAATCCCAACCTCCATGCGCCTACGAAAAAATGAAGCTACAAAAATGCTTATTTGAGTAAGTTGCTCGCTTAGCATTGCTTCTTTCTATCAGCTGGGACAAAAGACTTTGAGCCTGATTGTCCAGAGAGAGGCAAGGTTTGACTCTAGTCTTCACATATGTGGGACAAGAGGTTTTCCCCAGATATTTACACCTTTGTCCTTTAAGTGGTGATTTACATCCAGAGACATCTTAAGGATTTTGGGGGCCCAGGGCTGATTGTATTTTGGGGGCCTCTGTTCAGAACAGTTTTGAATTTATGGCCCAGTTTCAGCTCCTTCATGCCCTCTTTGGAAAGATCGTCCAAATTCTAAAGTTGTTACATCTAATATTTATAGAAAGTGATTCATGTTTTCAATATTGTAACACAACAGTAGCTCACTAATACTACAAATATTCTCTGTGACACCCTCCCATTTTTTAAATATGAGATCATGTTTTGGTCTAAAAAATCTTTACTTATGGATGTTGCATGAAACATAAACACAATATTTCTCTGCAAAATGTCTGTAAATGATTTACACACATCACTCACATCAAAAATAAATGAAAGAGAAGCAGTATTTAAAATAATCTATTGAAGAATTATTCAAGGTCATCAAGGCAAGACTCTGCAGAACAGAGCTGGCCCTATCAGGGGGCCCCCTGAAAGGCTGGGGCCTTGGGCCAGAGCCCACTTTACCCATGCCTTAAAACGTCTCTGTTTACATCCTCGCACATTGACAACTAAGGGCTGCTCTACTTGAGCAATTAGAAAGGGGCAGAGAACGATCGCATTGTATTTTGCAGACAGTCCCATTACGGAATCTGGAGACATAGAAAAATAATGCCAATATATTTCAAATGTATATTTTAGAGAAATCAATAACAAAAAATATAGGATTTATCAATTAATCCATTTGTGTACCAGTTGTGCCACTGAACAGTCGCTACCAGGTTTTCTGTTTGTAGGGGATGGAGCTCGCTGATTACTGCAGGAACACACCATAATGTTGAAAAGAAACAGGTTTGGCGCCACCCAACCGGTTTTCTATTTCTTGAACTGTATCATATTGTTTGTAGGTTAAATTGCATAATAATACATGGCTCCACTTTACCAGAATGTTGTAAAAATATTTCCTTTGTCTCAATTTATAAGTTTGGCGTTGACAAAGAACTTTTAGCTAAGTTATATACTTATACAGGCTTCCAGTCAGTGCTCTTCTATTGGCCTGTTATTGTGTCATTCACATTTTCTTTCCACCCATTAAGCATTCAGCATCGTGCAATGGATCAGCTCACTTCAGCCTTTGGGTTACTTCACTGAAAGTGACAGAAGTTTGCCCTTTAACAGGGAACACATCTAAACACAGGCTAGTCCCCTTTAATGCTCTATTACTTACTGGTAATCTTCATTACTCCGGGTCCCGTTGTCCTCGTCCCATTCATTAACATATTGGAGATAACCATCTCCCGACAGAAAAAAAGAGCAGAGGCATGCTGGGACCCTAATACTGCCCCTCCCACCTGGAGTACATAAGCAGTACTTACCCAGCATCCCGTCTGTACAACCAAGCCCAGACAGGAAGGCCGGCCGCCCGGTAGGGAGGGAGGGGCGAATGAATGGGACGAGGACAACGGGACCCGGAGTAATGAAGATTACCGGTAAGTAATAGAGCATTACCCCCAGGTCCCTTATGTCCTCGTCCCATTCATTAACATATTGGAGAATACCAAAGCAGAAAACCGGCCTTCCGAACCCACAAGGGCACCCAGGAAACCACACCAAATGCAGCAACCCAAGAGAGCACCGAGAAGGAGGGAAGGAGGGACCACAGGAAGCAACCGGTAAGGAACCCAGAACAGGACAGCAGGGTCAAAACAAGGACCGGAGACAACCAAGAAAAAAACAGAAGGCCAGGGCCACAAAAAGGAGGCCGCCAACCAGAGAAACAGGGGACAGGGCAACCAGGCCAAAAGGACACGGCCAAGGGACCCACCGGACAAGCCCGCGCAGCCCAGAACCCCCAGGAAGGCACACAGGACCCGGCAGCCGCACAGACACCGAGCAAACCCCGACCGCCCCGGAGAAGGACAAAGAAAGAAGCCCAGCCCAGGCAACAGGGCGCAGGCCCAAGCACCCAGACCAACAAGGAAGGAGGAAGGCACAGGCCAGAAACCAGCCCACCCCACCAAACCAAAAGACACGGCCCCCAGAGAGCACAAAGGGGAACGCCAACGAAACCCCGCAGAGGAGGCCAGGACCGGGGAGGAAAACCAGCACCACCAGGGCCACCAAACGACAACCACCAAGCACCCAGCCCAGAGGGAGGAGCCCCAGCAAGAGCCCAGGAGCAGAACAGGAGCCAGACCCCAACCAAACCGAAAAGGACAGGGAAGGAGACAAAGACCCGAAACTCCAGGAGGCCAAAAGCCCCACAGGGAAGAAGACCGCCAACCGAACAGGGCGGCCAAAAAACCCAGAACAGTCGGAGCAGAGGAGGTAACCCGGAACCGAACAGGCACTGCAACACAGAGGGTAGACAACAACAGAAGCCAACAAGGCGGAGGACCGCACAGGCACCCAACACCCAGGCCAAGCACTCAGCAAGGGCCGGAGCAATGGAAAATGCCCCAGGGCGCACAGCACCCAGACCAGAAACCCACCAGGCCCGACCCCAGCCAACGCCGAAGAGGAGCCAAGAGACAGCAAAAACCAGGGCAACAAACGCCCAAGGAACCTGGAAGCCAGGACCGGAGCCAAGCAACCCACCGAGGCAGGAGGAACCACAGGCCCAACCAGCCCCTGGAAAGAGCCCACGCAGAGCCCAGGGCAAAAGAAAGGGCTGGGAGGCCGACAGAGACCCCCAGCACACCACCGCCGGACCAAACAGAAGGCTGGAAGAAAAACAAACACAGGAAACCGCCAAAACGGAAACCGGAGGAAGCAAAGAAGGCAGAGGGCCAAGCAGCAGCAGAACCCGGACAACCTGCAGCCAGGAGGGAGGACCCCACAGGCAAGAGGAACCCCACAGAACTGCACCCCAACCAAAGAGGGGGGGGCACCAAAACAGACACACCGGGAACAGAGCCCGGGGAAGCAAGGGAAAAACAGGAGAGAGCCAGGACACCGGAACCAGGAAGAACCAGGAACGCCCAGCAAGACAAGGAGGCCCAGCCAGAGGCCACGCCGAACCAGCAGGAAGCCGGCAGACCAGGAGCACAGGAGGCAACCCCGGACACGTCAACCCAGAAGCACCCAACACCAGGACCCCACACAGGACCGGACAAGGGAACCAGAGACGAACCAAGCCCGTGAAGAAAACCGCCGGCAGGAGCAGGCCCAGAAGGACCCACCAGGACACGGCCGGAAACCAAGAGAGCGCCCCCCAGGACCCACAGAGAGAGCCCAGGCAAGGACGCAAGTCCGAAAAAAAGGGCGACCAACAGACGCCCAAAACCAGCAGAAGCCGGAAAGCCCCAGCAGACCAAAAGAGGGGAAAAAAACAGGCGCCAAGCCAAGGACACAGCAGCAGCGAAAGAGAGCCAGGCCCAACCAGCAGAGGCACGAACCCCAGGGACCCAGAACGCGAACCGCCACCGGAAACACACCCGGGGGGGACGCAAAGGAAAGGGAGAGCAGGGCCCAACCCCACCAGTCCGAGAAGCCGACAGCCACAGGCACCCCCAACCAGGAACAAACCGGACCCGACCAAGCAAAACCACAGAGACCAGGCGAGAGCAGGCTCGCCGGCGGAATCAGGAGGGGCGACCAGGACCCACCAAAAGAAGCCAAAGGCAAGCCCAGGAAACAGAGCAGGGGTGCCGCAGAAGCAGTGGAACACAAGGCCACACCAAGGAAACCCCAGAAGCCAGGAACAGCAAGCGCCAGAGCCAGGAGCAACCAAAGACAATAGCACCCAGCGCGGAAGAGGCAAGAAGCAGAAGACAGCACACAGCCATCCCCCCACAAAGCAACCCAAGCACACAGGAGGGCCCGGAACACACACCGGAAGCTCCAGACAGGTGCAAGGAGAACACAACAGCTGCAAAGGAGGTAGCAACAGGGAAAGAAGCCCCCCAGCAAACGCCAACCCCGAACCCCAGGGAGGCCAGACCCCAGAAAGGAAGGGGACATCGCACTCCAACTGACAGAAGGAGCAACCCCGAAGAGAGGCCGCAGAAGCCAGGAAGCGGAGGCACCCGAAAGAGAGCCGAACCGCCCAACGGGGACCGGAAGAAGAAGAGAACCCACGGTACAGCCAAGCAGGGCACACAACCCAGCCGAACCGGACGCCAGCAGAGGAACAGAGCCTGCAGCACAGGCAAGGACCCCCGGGAAGGGAGAGCCGACCCAGGGACCCAGCTCACTCAAGGCCAGACCACAGCACCTGCACCAACAACACCCCGAGGAGCAGGACTGCGCAGGAACATCAGAAAAGCAGGCAGACCCCGGCAGGACCAGGATCCCAAGAGAGGGCAAGCACAAGCGAGCCCACAGCCAAGAGAGGACCACGAACCCCAGCCACACCACCCAGGGCCGCACCGCAGAGGCAATGGGGCGACGAGCAACAAAGCCCACAGGCACCCAGCGGAGCACAACACAGGAGCCCAGGAGGGAAAAGGTGCTGAGCGGACATGCCGGCACAGTCCCGCTGCAAGCGGCAGCGGAGGTGCGGCGCCAGCCCCGGCCGCCCGAAGGCAGCCTGGGAGCAGGAGGCCGCCGAGGCAGAGAGCCAGGCCGGCGACCAGGCCCCCGCAGGGGAGACAAGCCCAAAAAGACAGCACACACGGTGAACCAAAACACCGGCAGCACTGCACACCCCAGCACGCCAGCCCAGCCACCCGGAACACCCAGGAGGGCAGGACCCAAGGACGAGGAACAGCCCAAACAGGCAAGAACCCCAGCCCCGCAGACAAACTCACGAGGGCTTTGTGAAGCGCTCTGACACCTTCGGGTAAAGTCCGCGCTATATAAAAAAGAAACAAATAAATAAAGAAGGGCAGAAGCGGGGATGCAGCGCAGCGGCAGAGTGCACGCCACGCAAGCAGGAGGGCTCAGGAACAATCCCCGGCAACACCAGGAGTCACCGCCGCCCAACAGGGCCACGCCCAGAAGGCCAACCCTCCAAAAATGGAACAGGGGCGGGCAGACCGGCACCACACACAAAAAAGAGGCGCCACCGGGCCAGGAACCAGGACCGAGCCACACAACACCGGGCACCCGGCACCTCCCCCTCTCCCCCCAGCCCAGCAGGAGAGAGGGGGCCGGGGAGCAAGCGAGAGAAGCAAGCAGGAAGTGCCCAAAAGGACGGCGGCACCCAGCAGCCAACAAACAAGAGGCAGCGGCAGAACGCATGCCCCACATGCAGGAGGCACCGAAAAGCACCACCAGGAGGAACAGGAGCCCGGCAGCAGCAGGCCAGCAACAGCAACCAAGGATGGCAGGCAGCAGCTACAGAAGAGCAAGAACACCGCCGCAGCCCAGATATGCTACAGAGGAAAACATCCTGACGCCCCATCATTGAGAAAGCGAAGCAGCCCTGTCGTGCCACAAAAAGTACATGACTACACAGGATACCAGTGCATACACGAACAGAAACACTGAGCCACCGTGCACACCCCGGGAACGGAACACCACCTCACACTGGGGCCCGTACGGAGTGTGGCGGACACGGGGAAAAGGCTGGAAGAAAACCAACCCTTGCAGCACCCAGAGGCAGCAGGTAAGTAAAACATACAAACTGCCCTTCCTGCCAGAAAACATCCATCTCCCACAGAAATAGAGTTGATAAAAGAAATAAATTAAGGGTATGGTTACCTCCATCCCCATCCCAGCTGGACCATAAATCCCAAAAAATGAGAATACCAATAAAGGAAGGAGTGTGCGCCTACAACTTTCTCTAGAGGAAGTAAGGTTCAGTTTCTGGGGAGCAAAACTGCAGAAAAATAAATGAATTACCGCAGTCTTAACCGGACAGATGAATTCTCCATGCCAATGTCTGGAAAGGGAACACCATTAAAAGGAATAACTAAGGTTTAATGTGCCTAAATGAAGCTTACCTGGCCTTGAGAGATATTATACTACACCGTGCTCTAGTACCGCTCCACCTCACTCCCAGGGCCGGACTGGCCGTAGTGGGCACTAGGCGTTTTCCCGGTGGGCCGGTTTTGTTACTGGGGGGTGGTTTTGCAGCACCTAAAGCCACCCCCCCCCCCCCCCCCACTCCCCGGGGCCAGTCCAGCAGAATTGCCAGGGCTGGTTTGTGTTCCCAGTTCTGGGCCCTGCTCACTCCCCCCAAAGTCACACAGAACAATTCCTAGGCTGGAAACTGTCCAGCGCGGACAGTGCTCCACTTATGTATGTTTTACTGCCTACTTTGAGACGTCAGTAGCTTTTCAATGGTTTGAGACAGCAATTGTCGTCACACTCCGTTGATAGATATCATTGTGAGTCACAATTAGGAAAGTATGCTCCATTTATACCACTTCCTAATTGCAAATGGGAACAAGTCCGTAAACCCATTTAGTGATTTGGAAAGGCTTACCAAATTGCAAAATGGATTTATTAGACAGCAAAAATCTATTTTGTTGTTGCAATCGCTGTGATTTTGCGAATTGCAGGGTTGGTAACCACAAAATGGCTTTGTCCCTCTGGCCTCTGACTGCAAGTATTAGTCACGACTAAAGGAGAGACTGATAATCTAAATGAAGATGGTAAATTTTGAATTACACACTGAGAGTTGGGCTACAAAGAGAAAGCTGGTTTATTTTTTTCCCCATTTTTTCTAAGTCTCTAAATAGAAATAAAAACTTGAAATGTCACAGAATTTATGAGTATTAATCTTATTGTGGTGAGGAAACAGAATTAAATAACAGAAAGGAATGATTAGAAGCTATTAAAGGAATTTCTGAAGCTTTTTTGAAGGTGGCTCTATTAGTCTCAAAATAAGCAGACATGACTCCTTGAAAGGGTATTTTGTTTTGCTTTCAGAATTTAAAATATAATACTTAATTTTGTAAAAGTTACATACCATAAAAGGGTAGCTAACAAGGGGCCAATCTACAGACTTTGTTGACATGGGCGTGAAGTCTGGCTCTCAAACTGGATCGGATTGTGTGATGTGTGTCAACAAGGTTGGCTTTAGAGCAATGCAACCAGTGCAGCCCACTGGGCGCTGACCTCGAGGGGGCACTGACCTCAGGGGGGGCTCTGTCTTGAGCACTAACTCATGATTTAAAAGCACCTGCTGAGGTTTTGCTTGTGCGTTCAGCTTTCAGGCAGCAATAAAAATGTCAAGATAACTCTTGAGATTAATGTTTCTGCTAGAGAGAGAGATCGGAGTTTTGTCTAGTGGCAGTTTTGACTCGCCATAAACTAGCGCAGAGGGTTAATATCCCTGCTGCAAAGAAGAGATATGTATGTTATGTGGATAGCTGAGTGGATTAGTAAAGCCAGCCTTTACCATTGCTTTAAAACAAATTAAATGTATGTGAGGGAGGGGCTATGGAGAGATGAGGGGCATTTTTGCAGGGTGGTAGTGAGGGAATTCGAGGAGGTGGTCATGAAGGTATGGCGCCAACAAAGATTGTCCCACCAGCGCTTAAGCCGGCCCTGTGTTTCAATTTATGTCAACTTCCTACGTGCGTTGTCTTACGTGCAGGCATCTAGAAGCAGTTTATTTAGAGTGTGCGCACTGAGCGAAAATATCCATGAAGTGGAATTTTCCTTTACTTAGTAATATGTTATTGTTATCTACTAAAATATTATCAACCTGAAAGTGCTGACTGGCTGCGTTACCACTGCTGGAATGTTAACCGCTCCCTTGCATTAGTGTCTCTCTCCTACAACAAACCCTCGCCCCCCCCCCCATACACACACACACACCTCTTGTACTTTTCAAACAGTTGCTGTGGTCATCACACAGCTGTGATCCTCAAACCAATGTTATTTGTCTACGTTATCAGTGTTTAACAACATTTTAAGGACAGGACTGACCCCTTACACCTCACAAACACAAAAATAATTCTGGCCACTAAGTTACACATAACAACTTATTTGTCAGATTAGGTCAGCTGCTAACAGCAGAGGAACGGGAAGCTATTGCCATTTTCGCAGTATCAGCAGTGGTATTGTTTCAAACATCAGACTGCTGGAAAGTAAGTAATCAAACTTCTGCTGTGTCCATATTTATTAACAAACTTCACCTTGGGTCGTGCAAAACCATGATATTTTTTATAATGTACATTGTATTCTACCATACAGTATGTTTATTCTATTAGCTCTGATTTCAGTTTTTATCTGCAGCAATATAACTTTAATGGATATATGCTTTTTTTTAAATATCTATATATGTATTGGTTCTATTGTAAACTGCGTGATTTTGAATGTTGCAATGGCTTTAATTAATGATGCAATAAAGATTTTATTCAATCATTCATTCAGCACTGTTGGAGTATTAACAGAGTAGGTTGAGGTTACCTCAATTTAAAGAAAGTAACAGGGCTCCACAAATGCAGTTTCAATTGTGTGAACTGCCCACATTGAATAATAGTGAGCCATACATGCCTGGGAGCCCGGCCGCCGGAGAAGCACGCATCCCGCCCACCTACCCCGGCATACTTCAATATGATTGCTTCTGTGTAAGGAGATTTATTTAGTCAGCTTATGTCAATCATGGATTTAACAAGAGACACAAATGCCATCGCCTCTTAACATTCAAAAACAGCTGCCAGCGCCCTGCCCTTGTGGGGAATATGGACAGACACGTAACATTGTGGCATGCTGCATTTTCTGCACAGAATGTTCCAGGGGATATCGAAAGTTAACTGCACTTTTTCACAGTCAATGAGGTTTCAGGTTTCACCAAAGTGCACAAGAGCGCGTTGCATTCCGCGAGGGACCCCACTACCAGGTCCTTCCAGAGGAACTTGAGAAACTGCGGGCAACGCAGAGGATTTCCTCCCGCATAGACCCTTGAAGACTGAGCTGAAGTGGATAGTGGCGCTACACAAATGTTGAAGACAAAAGGAAACACAAATCTTTAACAAAAGCAGGAAAGTGGGGGCGTCTAATTAAAAGGGTTGATAATTAAACGCTAAACTCACTGAGCACAAGAAGATGCCTGTGAAAGTTGTCCAAGCTTCACATTCACAATGCTGGACTTTGCAAATTCACATCAGCCTTGTGCAAAATGTTTGTTAAGCCAGTGTAATATTGGGTACTTCCGGAATTTTGCATTAACTAAATCCGCAAAATATTTGCAATTTCGCAAAACGTGAAATATAATGTGATTTTTGATGTTGGAGACTTTCGAGCTGTACATCCCTCGCTGAGAGACATTTTCTCCTCGACTGAGACATTTTCTATTCGAACCAGCCTCATGCCAGTATGTTGCGCGACTTACTTCTGCAAGCTGTAGGTCTTGGAGAGCAAGTTATTTGCGGTACCGTCAAAAATGTACTTTGCATAATGCATATTATTTTGGAAAATTAAGCACATTTCCCCAAAAATGCACCAGTTTGATCTGTAGATATATCCAAGAAGAACTGTAGAACTGAGCTCCGCGCCTGATGCTCGGCGGAAGAAGGGAACACACCAGCCATATGCTCTTTCATTTGCGTGTCAGTGAATGAAAGGATGCATGTGAAGGTAAATGAGAAGAACACCAGAAGGGAGCATCTGGATTTGTTTTCTAGAAAGAAAAGGTGATCTCAATTGAAGGCTTCCTGACCTTCAAAGTGGTCCTGATGTTGCTCCCATGTCAAAGGAATTCGGGCGGGAAGGGAGCTTTCACTTTAGTCCTTCCTTTCTTTCTGTGTTGCAGAAACTAACAGGATTATAATGAAGGCTCCAGTGCATTTCGACCTTTATTTGCCAAAGAAACAAAACCAGGTTTCTTTGTTTGGCTTTGCCAGTGCTTTTTTTTTTTTTACTAAGCATGTTTATGGTAGGGGTCTCTCAGTTCCAATTAAAGTTTCTTTTGCTTTATGTTGTGTGGAGTTCTTTTTCTATCATGCTAAGCCGGGAGCATTTCTGCCCCCAATCAGGAGCAGACTAGCACCATATGGTCATGAGTATCAATGTGCCCAAAGAGTTCATACACTAAATGCCCCTGGGTGTAAGAAGCATATATGGCATCAGAAACTGTTAGGTTTGCACATAAATGATTCAGTACAATATTGAACACCAATATGACTGAACCTTAGTGGTCATAAGTAGCAATGAACATTACTGGTCACTGACTGTATTAAAAATAAATTATGCCTGACCGTATTAAACTTCAGTTGCAGTATTGAACATGGTTGGCTCCTGGCACTGTTGAATATCAATAGGCCCTGGTAGTATTGACATTCTATGGCACCTGGCAGAGTTGAACAGCAGTGTTCCCTAGCTATATTAAACTTCAATGGCCCTGTGTTAGAAATGGGGGTCTCTAGTTGGCAGAGGTAGGTACCTTTGTACAAACAGGGACCCTTGCTTCTAGTCAGGGTAAGGGGGATACACTTGTAAAATAACCCCTTCTCACCCCCTTGGTAGCTTGGCACGAGCAGACAGGCTTATCTCAGAGGCAGTGTGTAAAGCATTTGCACATAACCAACAGTAATACAGTGAAAACACTACAAAAGGACACCACGCCAGTGTAGAAAAATAACCAATATTTTTATATATCCAAAACAACAAAAATCCAACATACAGTACTTTAAAAATATGCACTTTGCAAGAATACTTGAAAAACACAGTTCCTTGAAGTCGGTAGCTCCGTCCAGTGCTACCGCGATGCTGTAAACAACAGAATCCAACAGTTCCGTCTGACCACGTCGGTCAGGGGTGTCAGCAGACTCGTAAACAGTACCTTTTGTTTTGCAGCCGCCACGTTGGTGCAGGCCGGTCCTGGCAACCGTCGCGGTGTGAAGCGGAGCGGCGCGCGGTGCCCTCAAGTCGCGGTGCAGTCAGCGGCTTGGTGATGGTAATCCAGTAGCGTCGGTGAGACCAGGGCTGCGGTGCGAATTGAAGGCGGTGCTCGTTGCGGGGCTGACAGATCACGGTGTAGGCGACAAAGCCGGCTGCGGGAAGCTGGCGTTGGTCGGTCCGGACTGCGGTGTGGGACGGGCCGGTGCGTAGTGTGACTTACGAGCGGTGCTCCCAAGCCATGATGCGGTCACGGAGGTCGCGGTCAGCATGCAGTGACGGTGTAGGTGAGACCAGGGCAGCGAAGTGAAGCGAGGCGGTGCGGAGTGCGGTGCCCACAGGTCACCGTGCAAGCAGCGGCTCAGTGGCGGCGGGGGTGGTCATCGTCATTGGCGAGACCAGGGTTGCGGAGCGAGATGTAGTGGTGCCTTCTTCGGTGCCTTCAGGACACGGAGCCAGCGACGGAGTCGGTTGCTTTTCCCTTCTCTCTGGCAACTGAAACAGCGGTTCCAGAAGCGGTACCCAGAGGTTGGTGAAGTCTTTGCAGTCCCTGAGACTTCAGAACAGGAGGCAAGCTCTACTTCAAGACCTTGGAGATACTCAGCACAAGTAAAGAAAGTTCAGTCTAGTCCTTTCACTGCTCAAGGCAGAAGCAGCAACTGCAGGCCAACCCAACAAAGCAACAACACAGCAAAGGGGCAGTTCTCCTCCTGGCAGCTCTTCCAGCTCTTCTTCTTGGCAGGTTCCTTGATTCCAGCGAGTTCTCTGAAGTCTTTGATCTCCTGAGACTTCCAACAGGAGGCAAGCTCTACTTCAAGCCCTTGGAGAAAACTCTAACAGCAGGATGATGAAAGCACAATCCAGTCCTTTCTCTGCCCAAGACAGAAGCAGCAAGCAGCAGGAGAAGTCAGCAGCGCACGCAGCAAAGTGGCAGTTCCTCCTGACAGCTTTTCCAGCTCTTCTTCCTGACAGGTTCCTTAGTTCAGCAGTAATCTAAAATAAAGGGGTCTGGGGCCCAATATTTATACAGCAAATTCCTTTGCTCTCTGGTGGCAGAGAAGCTCTTTGCTCAGCCAAAACCAGTTCTGTCCTCTCTGGTGCAGCTTCCTGGCAGGAGGTGGAGACAGCATTGTCCAAGGCAGACAGGGCCTATTCAGGTGCAAGGGACATCTCCTCCCACCACTCTAAATGCAGACCAGGTCTATTCAGCCTGGCCCTGACTCATTCAGGAAACGCAGGACACACATCAACCCCCCCCCCCCCAGTGGCCGTCTGAGAGAATGCACATCTCCAGCCCCTGTCACTCCAAAGCCTGTCAGTCAATCCACAAACCAGCAGAGGCACACAGGATGGCTAAGCAAGAAAATACCCACTTTCTAAAAGTGGTATTTTCAAACACACAATATAAAAATCATCTTTACTAAAAGACACATTTTTATATTCTAAGTTCACGCATACTAAACTCCATCTTTCTATCTTGTCCCAATGGGAAGTTATATTTATAAGATGTTATAAATAAACTCCCATTCTACCCTATGGGACAGATAGCCTTTCCATAATGAAAAACGAAATGCACTGTAATTCACTACCAGGACATGCCACACACATCAGTACATGTCCTACCTTTAACATACACAACACCCTGCCCACAGGGGTACCATGGGCCTACCTTAGGGGTGACTTATATGTAAGAAAATGGAAGATTAGGGCCTGGCAAGTGGGCGCACTTGCCAGGTCGACATGGCAGTTACAAACTGCACGCAGACCCTGCAGTGGCAGGTCTGAGATACCTTTTCAGGGCTACTCATGTGGGTGGCACAATCAGTGCTGCAGGCCCACTAGTAGCATTTGATTTGCAGACCCTGGTGCACTTTACTAGGGGCTTACCAGTAAATCAAATTTGCCAATCATGGAAACACCAATCCATAATAACAATTTACAGCAGGAGAGCACATGCACTTTAGCACTGAATAGCAGTGGTAAAGTGCCCAGAGTCCTAAAACCAACAAAAACAGAGTCAAAAACAGGAGGCCAAAAAGCAAAAAGTCTGGGGGTAAACCCACTGAAAAAGCCAAGTCTAACACCCCGGCAATATTAAACTTTAATGGCCTCTGGCACTAATGATTATCAATGGCCTATGGCAGTATTGAACATCAATGGCTCCAAAGTTCTTAAAAAATCGGTAAAGTTATTTCAACTGGCAAGTAAAACTTAACCATACCTTCTATGTTGCCATCAAAAGCCCTCTAATACCTGTATAAAACCAAATCTCTAATCAAATTGTAACACCACTACTCACCTGTAAGAAGAAATGGCATAGCTACGCTACTGAAATAAGTTATTACATTTGGGTTTTGATACCTTAAAGGCTGCTATGAATGTAGAAATCAACCCACTGTGCAGAATAATTGCAACTGCTGTTCCTAAAATGAGTGAGAGAGAATCACTGCATGGTGTGATCTGAAAGAAACCTTGATTGATAGAGGATTAGCTCTCCACTGACCACAGAGAAGCAGAGTTTATTGTCCCTGCTATAAAAATAATATAAGGGGGCATAAAATCTAGTGCAGGCGGTGAGATCCTGGTTTGGAACAATGAAGAAGGGAGAATTGATCACACTAATGACGTGAGGCTCTTCCCATATCTGGATCAAGTCATCTAAACAGTTAATCCAAGTGTAATCAGACATCTATCTCGGAGCAATTTACATGCCCTCCCCCCAGCCTTTTTGTTCTAGAATGATGCAACCATATAGTGTAAATCTTTAAAGACAGGGGATTATCATCAAGAACACGGATACAAATACACAAAACTTACTTCATTTTAAAATGGAGAGCAAACATATTTCAATGGGCACACACTGTACGAAGACACCCCATTACCACACATGAAAAACTATGACAAAATCACCAATTGAAATTGAAAACAATAGTGAATCTACACTAACGTCTGGTAAACTGATTCACAAAGGTAAAATTACAGGTGTAGATGTATTCATGTGTAAGTCTGCTACTGGCCAAATCTACACTAGTTTGCTGGTCACCATTTCCAAGAGTAGATGTAGTACTAAGTGTAGGCTAACCCCTGGTGGAGCTTCCTGCAGCAGGATTTACAAGTGTAGAGTTACATCTAGTAACTTTTCATATGTGGGAGTGATCTCAGCCACTGTGGCAGAGGTCTCCCTAAAGGAAATTATAAGGCACAATATTAAAGCTTATTATTCTTAACACAATATCACAAAGATTTTAACATAAACAATTAATGTAAAATATTTATTATAAACCTACATCTATTAAAATATATGTATTTAATTTATAAATAGTATTTCTTAAATAATTTAAATTCCCACCCACAGTGACATTTATATTTTTATTTAATAAACATAAAATTTTGCTACGAGATACGTGTAGAAATATTTTATATTATTTTTATTTTTTAACAAATGTTTGTAGGTTTAATATAATTTTAATTTAAACTGAGCTTATTATTGCAGTTTAAAATAATAAAATAATGTAATAATATTTTTATACACATGCCCAACACACACACACACACACAAACAGACAGACACACACACACTATATATATATAGACATTTTAACTCTGACATTCATCCCATTGAGCAATTAACAATGGAAACAATCATGTATAAAACACAGGAATTGTGATACAATAAGATGGGCAAAATGCATGTACTTACTGCAATTGCGTGGTATCTGGGTTCTTTTTATATGTTTTTATATGTTTCCAATGTGTTTTTAATGAATTGTATTTATACTAATAGTATACCTATATTTATTTCGCTCATTGGATTTGACATTTACCAGACTGCAAAATGCAAAATTGCTGCTATTTGTAATGTGATGCAGAAACAGGACGATAGTCTGTTTTCTATTGTTATGCACCTGTGACTTTAAAAAAGAGGAGGGTTCGTAGACGCGTAATGTGATCAAGGCCTGCGAAGGCCGAAACACGTCATGGCGGCAAGCTGAATCTTGAAAAAATAAACCAATTTGCACCAAAGAAGTGGAGTCCGTTCCTGTTTGTTCCATGCGGTTAAGGAACTTTAAACAAGGTTACGAGTGATATTTTCCAAGGCGGCTTCCTTGGATACAATGGACCCCCTCTCGTGTTGGGCCGAGCGACAGGAAATCGAATCCGACTATATGCCGGATGAAGAAGTCTCCCTGAGGAGAAAGTCGCGGTAGCCCTCGGACGGCGGAAAACAATCAACCGACTGTGGTGGACCAGGGAAACTCGGGTCGGAGGACGCGTGTTGAACCAACGAAACCACACCAGGTAGGAGAATCCTTCAGTGTCCGGTTGAGAGGTGTGCGGAGTATAGGCACTGTTAGTATACAGACACCTATACGTTTAAATATCGGCTTAATAATGTCTGTCGACGTGCTACGAAGCAGGGAGGAGGCAGCAGACGGGATGGTTAGTGAAAACGCAAGACCAGAACTGCACGCACAAGCGAGCAGTGGCGAAGCTAGAAGGGGCTCATCTAACATAAAGGAACTTTATAAAAAAACTAGAAAAACTCATGAAAACAGAACAAGCCAAATGGTGGGAGTGTAAGTCCCTATCCAAATATCTTGAAGTGGGTAGAATCCCGCGGGGTCTCCGCATCATGATCACACCCAGTTACGAGAACCCCAACCCTAACATGCTGCGGGAATGGGCGGAAAGCAACTTGGATGCGTCGAGAAAACTTGTGGAAATTTTGGTAAAGTACGCAGAGAGCGACAGGATTGATCTACAGGATCAGATAGATCAAATCAACGAACAAATTGAGGCACTGGAACGCAATGAGGCAACAACTAAGCACAGAGAGGATATGTTAATCAGACTCAAAAAGGTGGAAGACATAATCAAGAAACGCAAAACCTTCAAATTTCAAAGGGATAAAAATGACTATGCAATCGGGCAGATATTCACGTTCTCAAGAAAGTATGATGCGGCTAAAGCTTCGCAGAAGGGAGTGAGATTTGGGGCAGGCCCAGGAGTCACAGCTGCTGCTGGTCGTGAGGCACAGGCAACATCATCTACATCTAACCTAAGCTCAGCTATTGAAAGTGAGTCTGAGACGGAACATAATACGGTTACAGCTGGCGCAGCAGGATATCAAAAAACCAAACAAACGCTGGCTGAAGAACTGATTTTTTTACGGCAGGAAAGGCGCCAAACATCCCTCCCAGGACTGCAAATCCCAAACAAGAAAGAGGAGGAATGCAAAGCGCCGGGAAAGACTGCGAAAATGACGCGACCGAGAGAACGCGCACAAACAGGAAAGCAGCCAACAAGAATTGGAAGCGCAAGTGACCAAGTGCAAAAATGAAACAAATACAATAATTAATCTGTCACAAATAACCCTCAACAATGCTGAATTACAACTACTTTCACTCGGACTGTCATTTTGCCCGGAGAGCAATTTTGATTATCCACAAACAAGAGTTGACATCTACAAATTCATCCGGAAGCTGAAATTAAAAAAGTTTAATCTTTTAAGGAAAACCAAAACAACAATACAAACGACAGGAGAAGCTTCTCCAAGCAGCTTCAGTACTTTGCTAGCATCAGATGTCAACTTCATTTACAAGCCTTCCAAAACCACGAGCCTACACAGGATCAACCAGGGTCTACCCAATCTACATTGGAACATCAACAAATAAATGTCTTTCAAACTCTACATACCGGATTTAAACCGAAATCAAAGTTTGTACCAATACTGCCCAGGGATTCAATTGATGTTTTTAATGAGCAGATAACGGCAGAGGTGAAGATGCTCAACCATAAGACCTATGCAGCCCTCAAACAACAAAATGCACAGCAGTATAAATATCACCAACTCATGAAGAAACTTAAGGACAATGATCAAGTTGTCATAAGGAACTCCGACAAAGGAGGCAATGTGGTGATATGGCCCAAATCTCAATATATGGGGGAAGCTATGTTGCAATTAAACGATCGCAACTGTTACAAACTGAGTAATAAACAAATTACTATCATCGTTAAAAATGACTTTTTTTATTAAGCTTCTGGCCTGGAAAAGCGCAGGACTGCTGAATCAGGAAGAATACAGATTTTTAAAGAATGACTATCCAACCATGCCTGTTATCTATTTTATCCCTAAGGTGCACAAAGACATTCTAAAGCCTCCAGGAAGACCGATAATTTCGGCAAAACAAAGTCTGCTGGAGAATGCTTCCATATACATCGATTTCTTTCTGCAGGAACATGTTCGGGCTCTACCTTCGTTCATACAAGACACAACTGACTTTTTAAGACATATTTATAATTGTCAGTGGAAAGATGACTATCTGTTAATGACATTAGATGTATCTAATTTATACACTAGCATACATCACAAAGATGGGGTTAGAGCCATGGAACACTTTTTGGGTACTAGAGCCATTGGATTTTACCAACACAACACAATGCTCATTAGTATGACCAAATTTTGCCTAGAGAACAACTTTTTCATGTTCCAACAGCAAGTTTACCAGCAGATAAGAGGGGTGGCAATGGGGGCAAGCTTTTCTCCAAGCTATGCTTGCTTCCATATTGGATGGTGGGAAGAAATGATTCTTAACACTAACTATGCCAAAACTCTGGAAGATCATGTAGTTAAATGGATAAGGTATATAGATGACCTTTTCGTGATTTGGCGAGGCAGCAGACAAAGTGCAATTGTGTTTGTTACTAACATCAACAATAACAATATAAATTTGCACTTCGCTCACAATATCAGTGAAACTTCAGTTTGCTTTCTAGATGTGGAAGTCTTCATTGCCAACAACCAATTAGAGACTAAATTACATCGCAAACCTACAGCAGGCAATACTATCTTGCATGCATCTAGCTTCCACCCTAAGCATACCATACACAGCATCCCATATGGGGAAATGCTTAGGGTGCGAAGGATATGCAGTAGAGATAGTGATCTGATTAATGCAAAGGTGGACTGCAAGGCACGGTTCCTAGCCAGAGGTTACTCTGAGAAAACTATCAATACAGCCATCCTAAAAACAAAGGATCAGTGTAGAAATGACTTACTATTTAAACCATCAAATAGTAAGCACAAAATAAAACAAAACACTGACACAATGCCAGAAACCACAAACACAAGGTTAATTCTGACATATAACAAACAGAAGAACAACTTATGCAGGATTATTAAGAGAAACTGGCACTTAGTGCTGAATGATCCAATAGTGGGGGCAAAACTTCCGAAAAGGCCCACAATAACGTTCAGGAAGGCTCCGTCCACGAGCGACTTCCTGGTCAGCAGTAGTCCGAAAGTGAGTGCAGGCTCCAATTGGCTGTCAAAAGGGAAGGTTTCATCAGATGTTCATCGTGCCGGACGTGTAAGTTTGGTATAAATAAAACGTCTTACTCCACGCCGTTTAAAGACAAGCCCACAAAAATCCAGAAACTTCTCACATGTAAAACTGAATTTGCCATCTATGTGCTGGAGTGCTCTTGTGGACTGCGGTACGTGGGCAGCACGAAACTGCAGGTTCACAAGAGAATTCTGCAGCACTTACGTGCCATTACAAATTCGGATTCTACATACCCGGTGGCTCGCCATTTCAGGGAAGTCCACAGCAACAACTTAGAACAGTTAAAATATTTTGTTGTGGACTCGGTCCCACATATGAGACGAGGAGGCGATAGGGAGGCAGTCCTTAGAAGGTTGGAGACCAGGTACATCCGTAAGTTGGACAGCAAAAGCCCACAGGGGTTGAACACAACTGAGGACCTGTACACATGGCTATAACAGCATACATTACATGAGTTTAGAATAGGGTTATAAGTGACAATCCCGTAACATTATGTAGATACATTTGCACAATTTCTTATCAAATAGACGCACTCCACATCCCCTGTATATAACCTCCTTTTGCTGTTTTTAAAATAACATATTTATGTTTCTTTGGGAAACAGCAATGCACATTTTCACTTTCTATGAGATTTTGCACTTTAGGGTAACACCAGGAGCTGGTGGTTTGCACTTTATCACTTTTTGCACTTTCAAATTATGCACTTTACAATTCTAGCAGAGGGAATATGCCCACTGGGGCGGTATTATTTAGACATTTTAACTCTGACATTCATCCCATTGAGCAATTAACAATGGAAACAATCATGTATAAAACACAGGAATTGTGATACAATAAGATGGGCAAAATGCATGTACTTACTGCAATTGCGTGGTATCCGAGTTTTTTTATGTGTTTTTATATGTTTCCAATGTGTTTTTAATGAATTGTATTTATACTAATAGTATACCTATATTTATTTCGCTCATTGGATTTGACATTTGCCAGACTGCAAAATGCAAAATTGCTGCTATTTGTAATGTGATGCAGAAACAGGACGATAGTCTGTTTTCTATTGTTATGCACTTGTCACTTTAAAAAAGAGGAGGGTTCGTAGACGCGTCATGTGATCAAGGCCTGCGAAGGCCAAAACGCGTCATGGCGGCAAGCTGAATCTTGAAAAAATAAACCAATTTGCACCAAAGAAGTGGAGTCCGTCCCTGTTTGTTCCATGCGGTTAAGGAACTTTAAACAAGGTTGCAGTGACATATATATATATATATGCATGTGCATCTATAACTTGATTATAATAGTGCTTCCTGTTGTACCTGTGAAACAGAACCAGAGTTCTGTATCTATTTTAACTTGTATATAATAACTGTTTTGTCACTTATCCCATCCCTTCTGGATTTTTTCTTTTTGTATCCCTTCACAATTGTACAATATGATTGTTTGTTTTTGAGTTGTATTTAGAAGCGGTGTGTTGATTTAGTCTCCTTACATTAGTATCGTATTATTAAGTAAAACATCTATGAAGTGGGAAATATTGTTAGTATTATGACGTTTCTTAACCAATAATGGACCAAACATACGATTAACTTATCTCTATTTTTTTGCTCCCATATAGATTAGACGGATGGAGTGTATGGGTCACCTTTACTACCGTTATAAGCTACGAGCACAGAGTTTTAGGTTTTTGTTTCTATAACCACGCTATCCATTTCTAGACACATTTGGGGCAACATGATATCATATACGGTCGTCTTTGATCTACTGTCAGTTCCATATCTGTTCCTTAAATGGGTACTATACCCTTTATAAGTATCAATGTCTAAAGTTTTGATTTTTATTCAGAGCAGAATTCTGCTGACGAGTGATTACAGTCTTTCTAATATAATCATAGGTATTACATCGTTTCTGACACCTCTAAGTTAAGGTAGCCTGCCTTAATAGAGGGTACTTTACCCTTATAATTCATTTGTTTAAAAAACGGAAAACCTCCTTAAATCTTATGTCGGAGACATGATTGTATAAATTAGTGACAGAATATATGATTAATGGAATTATATGTTTTTGTAGAAATTTGTCACCGCTTTTACTTATTTCGTGCACAATGCGTAGAATTCACTATTATTGTTTATTTAGTCACGTATAATTATTCTTATATTCTTTTGTGTCTAAATTAACTAAATACACAGTATTGTATACAGGGTATGAAATGTTTTGAAATACTCATGTTATTGTTTGGGATGATTGTAATCCTAAGTCTTTTCTTTAGTTTCATGGAAAAGTATAAAAAAGCTGAACTTTGAACTAAGGTCATGTGACCAAGAGCTGGATAGCTCGAAACGCGTCTTTTTGCCTTAAATCAATAAACAATCTTTGGCCAAACTTGGATCGGTGTGGCTCATGCTTACATGAATCGGTAAGCTATTTGGTGGATATATATATATATGTTTTACGTTCGGGCTCCTTCTGCCTTCCCCCGCCCTCTGCAGAGGATCGCTTAAAGCCGGCGGAGCACGCCGGACATAATTTCTATCCAAAAACACAAGTAAAGCGATCACTCAGAGATGTAGCAAACCCCAGTGGTAGATTTTATTCCAGGTTACGCGTTTCGCTCGCAAAATAATTGTATTTATTGAACATTACTTCCAATGGGTGTATTTTAAGTCCCTGCCTCTATTAGTTTCTAAGAGAGTGTGCTGCAGTGTTGTGGATGGACAAGGTTTGTGCTTCACCTACTCCAAGGATGGGTTGGAGTACATTTTCTACTCAGTTGTCCCCTTTAAGACTGAAGAAGTGCAGTTTGTTAATAACATGAGCTTACTATTTTGTGGGTGGGTGTTTGTATTAACTTGTCCCTCCCTAACGCCTTTCTTAATTTTCCCTAAACTCCCTCCCATTTTGTAGTAGATATTCACCATTGTCCTACCACTCCCCAAGCTCCCTTCTACATTAGTATCAATCTTACATGTATGGAGATCTCCCTAAAGAAAATGTAGAAGAGGTGGAGGCAGAGATCCCACCTGTAGTTCTGTGAATTGCATTTTGTAAGTAGTACTACTACTTAACGGTACAAAAAAATCCAGTTTGTGAATCAGGCCTTATATCTGTATATTATTAACCAGAGTGTGAAAGGTGATTACCTCTGGAAATTTACACTCAACTTAGCTTAGGGCAGCAATGTAATTGACTGTGCTATGTCACATACTCTTGCATTTTAAAACAGCCAAAATGAGTCAAACACAAGACCCAGCCAAAAGAAGCTTACAATCAAATGTGGGCATTAACCAGCATTTAGGAACACTAGATATCTCTCTCACCAACTTCAATATACTTTATAGAAAATTCTACTGGGCCATTAAATATAACATCCGATACAATGTCATCAATCGTGAACAAGGCTATTTATATAAAGTTCAGCAAAATTGGCAAGCTTCAACATCCATGAAAACGGATGAAGTTTCTTGACTTTGTGCAATGCCACCAATGCAAAATTGAAGCAACCCCATGAAAGGGGCTGATGTTCAGCTGTATGATTTCCTGCCCTCTATATGTGTAGCATTACTTTATGGTTTAAATCTTTTATTGAGTTTTAAAAACATACATAACATACAGCTTAGCGGCGGCTGTCTCGCAGCTATGGGAGCCCCTCCATCATCTTAACAGCTGGAGCATCAGAGCAATGAGGGACAAGCTCACAGTTATAATAAACCACAACAAAAATACTAAAAAAAATAAATTAAAAAAAAATAAGAAAACCTATTGTACCCCCTCCCCCTCCCCCCACCCCGTCCCCTGTCCACCGAGGAAGCTTGTATGATCAATGTTTAAGTCCTATGAGTGAAATACCCATATTATGTTCCGGTCACTTGTGAGTCAGAGAGTCGTAAAGACGAAGATACCTGGGACAGGTGAGTTCCCTGAATTCAACGGATAGGAGAGACAGAAAGGGTTGCCAGAGCTCATTAAATGTGGAACCTTTCCCAGCGGCTGTCAGCGTCAACTTCTCCATCCCCAGAACGTGCCACAGCCGGTGTAACCAGCTTGTGAAAGTGGGGAGTTGAGAGGTACGCCAGTGTGTCAGTATGGTTTGTATCGCTGAACCAAGCGCTATCGCCATCAGCCTACCCCGTCGGGACTTGAGCGGATAAGTCAAGGGGTTTGGGAGACCCAAAAGGACGTACGCCGGGAAGCGTGGTATTTGTGTGTCTAGGTGTTGGTCCACCTCGTCTAGGACCTGAGTCCAGTATGCCTGAATTTGTGTACAATCCCATAATAGATGTGTTAAGGTGCCAGCCCTCCCGCAGCCCCGCCAGCAGAGCGCGTCCTGAGTGGGGTCCATCGAGTGAAGTCGCTCCGGGGTATAATACCAATATGTCACTAGTTTAGTGAGGGTTTCGGTCAACCCCATGTGGTACGCGGAGTGGCGGGCCCGGTAGTAAACCCCCTCCCATTCTTTGTGGCTAAGTGATCTGCCCAATTCCCTCTCCCACCGAGCTCGGCTAGCATTATACAGATGTGTATTACGGGCGAGCAGCATCTGGTATAAGTCCGAAATGAGCTTTTTATCAGAAGTGCGTGTGATAAGCCACTTCTCATAAGTGGACAATCGTCTGCTGGCAGATGGCTTCACTTGGGCGTGCAAGGCCCAATGCCGGATCTGACAATACCGAAGCCGTTCAGTTTCGGGCAGCCCATAGTCCTGCTTAATCTGATGAAACGGTATGATCCCTTCCACGTCGAAGAGGTGACCCAAAGCGCGACACTCTGAGGATCTCCACCTGGTGAAGGCTGCTACATCCATGCCCGGTTGGATGTCAGGATTCCTGAGTAACGGAGTAAGCAAAGAGGGATAGGTAGTAAGGTTGTGTTTGGTGTTGGTATGGTCCCATGTTTCGAGTAGAGCCCGGGTGATATGTGAGGCGTATAAGTTGGGTGGTCTGTGCGTTTTACGTAAGAAGGGAATTCCCTGTAGCGGTCTGGCAGCCACTGCCTGGTCCTGAAACAACCAGTGTTTTTCCGACTCCCTTCTGCTCCACTCGACTAAGTGGCATAGCTGAGTTGCTTGGAAGTATAATTGCAGATCTGGGATACCCAGACCCCCGCTTTCCGGCGGGAGCACTGTCAGCGCCTGCTTAATCCGAGGTTTGCGGCCATTCCATATGAACTGAGCAAGCTCGGACTGAGTCTGTTTTATCCACCCCTGTGGGGGTCGGAGAGGTAGGGTTTGAAACACATATAATATCTGGGGAAGGATGGTCATCTTGACTGCCGCAATCTTGCCAAGCCAAGAGAGAGGGTAATGCTTCCATTGGGTCAGCTCCCCCCGGATCGTCCGCCGTAACCGGGCGTAGTTAATGGTCACCATGTCCGATATGGAGGGGGCCAGCTGAACCCCTAAATAGGAAATCGTGTCGGTTGCCCATTGAATGGGATAGTGTTCCTGTAGGTGCGCGCGAGTAGAGGGCGCCAGCGAGAGATCTAGTGCCACCGATTTGTCCATGTTCACTTTGAACCCGGACGCCAGTGCAAACGAATCCAGTTCTGTGAGACATGCTGGCAATGCATGGAGAGGGTTTGATAAGGAGATCAGGACGTCGTCAGCGTACAGGCTGACCGTGTGGATATGCCCTCCAAATTTGATCCCGGTAACCGCTGGATGCTGTCGGAGGCGGTTGGCCAAAGGCTCCATATAAGATGCGAAAAGAAGGGGTGACAGGGGGCATCCCTGACGTGTACCCCTCTCTATGGGGAATCGAGATGATGTATGGCCATTAACACGGACAGAGGCTGAGGGAAATTTATAGCAGGTGAAGATGTGTGTACGGCACTTCTCCCCAATGCCCACCCACTCAAGGACCTGCTCTAGATAAGGCCAGTGGACCCTGTCAAAGGCCTTCTCTGCATCAACGGCAAGCATCATATACTCCCCACCTGTCCGAGCGGCCTTCTCAATAAGATGGAGGGCCCTCTTTGTATTGTCACTGGTCTGGCGCTGGGGAATGAAGCCTGCTTGGTCCGGGTCTATCAGGCCCGGCATGTGGGGGGAAAGACGTGCGGCCAATATCCCAGTGTATATCTTAAGGTCAATATTAAGGAGGGATATGGGGCGGTAGGCCCCGCAGGTGGTCTTATCCTTCCCCGGCTTCGGTATGACCACTATGGACGCCTCCAGCATTTCCGCCGGGATCGCTCCAGGGTCAGCGAATGAGTTGAAAAGCTTAGTGAGAACCGGGGCCAGCACAGCACAGAACGTTTTTATAAAATATGGCAGAGTAGCCGTCCGGACCTGGGGCCTTGGCTAGTTTAAGACGGGTAATGGCGGCTATGACCTCTTCTATTCTAATATCATTGTCCAGAGAGTCTGCCTGCGCCTCCGTCAGAGTCGACAAGCCGATGGGGTCAATAAAGGCCGCTCCATCAGCGACCGACAGGGGAGAGCCTGCATAGAGGCGGGCATAAAAGTCCAGAAATGCTTCCACTATCGCGGAATCCTCTGTGACTCGTCTCCCATCGCCCCTCTGTATCTCCCGGACCCCTTGTTTCTGACGAGTCTCTCGGAGTTTATGGGCGAGTAGACGACCACAGCGGTCGCCTCCCGTGTAATATGCATGTCGCAGCTGGAGAGCTGCGAATTCCGCACGGTCCTGGTCTATCGCTGCAAGCTGCAGGCGCATGGCCTGGAGCTGCCGCCAAATCCGCGGTGCCCCCGTCCGCTGGTGCATCTGTTCCAATTCCCGGGTCTTCTGGGTGAGATCCTCCCTTTTACGCCTGCGTTCTACATTATCAGCCGCTGATATAGCCACTAATTCCCCTCTAATGACCGCTTTCAGTGCCGCCCATTGTGTAGAGAGGGAAGTGTCAGTGTTTGCATTGTGGGAGAGGTAATCTTTGATGGAGCGCTGTATCTGTTCTACCACTGCGGCGCGATGGAGGAGGGTGTCACGGAGGCGCCATAATCGGGAGGGGCGCTGCATAGGTGGGAGGGCAAAGGTTGCGATGACCGATGCATGGTCAGATAAAGAGGCTACTCCTATCTTGACACCTGTAGCCATCGTATGCAGGGAAGTGGATGCCAACAGGTAGTCTAATCTGGCATACGTTTTGTGCGCATTGGAGTAGTAGGAGTATTCGCGACTGTGCGGATGGAAGCTACGCCACAGATCAGATAGGCCCAAGTCCTGCAATCTAGACAACCCTGCCGCAGATAGAGCGCCAGTCTGGTGGGTGCGTTGGCATGATCTGTCTGTTTCATTGTCGAATACCACGTTCAAGTCACCCCCCAAGAGAATTCTTCATTCTGTCGTGGCTGTGGCTTCCGTGAGTGCTGTATGAAGGAATTTTTCCTGTCCGTCATTAGGGCCATAAACGGAACCAATAGTGAATGTGAGACCCCCTAAGGCAAAACGGTAGGTGAGAAGCCGCCCCCTGATTTCCGCTTCCTTATGGAGAACCTCCCCCTGAAATCTCTTGGCTACCAAAATTGCCACCCCAGCCGATTTAGATGGCCCTGAGGAAAACAGCTGGGTCGGTAATCTGCGAGACTCAAGACGATGGCAGTCCGTAGACAGTAAATGCGTTTCTTGGAGTAGGCATATGTCCGCATTGGTATGTTCTAAACATGACAAAACCGCTTTGCGCTTGACGGGGTTATTAAGCCCCCTCACATTCAGCGTGAGCACCCGAAGTGTGGTGGGAGTCATGTAGTCAGTTTAGATTGTGTAAGACATGTATAGATTCTGGAATCCCCGTCACAGTGGGCCTGTAGCAAGTACAAAACCGGCCGAATCTGACCATGTGAACCTACGCTATCAATAAAAAAGGGCGGACAAGGGACCCCGAACCCCCAAAAAAAGAAACCCCCCAACAATTGTCTTTTCGTAATCCGATTATAACAAACAACGAAGAAAAAAGAACAGAGAAAAACTCTCGTCGAAGTCCATCATCCACGGATGATCGGAAGAGTATCTCCATGGGGGGTATGATGTGACCAAGGGTGACCCTCCACCCCCCGCCAGCGGCCCCCTGAAGAACCGGGACAACTCAGTGAAAGCAAAATATTCTAAGAGTTTCAAGCAGGTTGTGTCTTTGCCAGTACTGCAGGCAGAGTCTCAAGAGCATCCTTCTGCCCCTGCGAAATCTCCACGGGGTTTGGTCGTCTGGGACGGCGTCGCCGACCCTGCTGTCGCCACTGGGGCCTCGTATCTTCAGCTCCGCAAGTTGGACCCTCGTCACCATTTTCCTCCTAGGGAAGGTCGACTCCGAGCAGGCGGCAGGCCTCCGAGAGAGACCGCAGCTGAAAGAGTTTGCCATCCATGCGGAATATCAGACGGAATGGGTGACCCCAGCTGTAGGAAATGTTGCGCTGTCTAAGATGCGAGGTGATGGGCCTGAAATTTCTCCGTTTTTGGAGTGTGAGGGCTGCTAAGTCCTGAAACAGGGCTGGGGTTTGGCCGCGGAAAGTGAGGGGCTGCATCTGTCGGGCCTTCTGGAGAATTTCTTCCTTGGTTCTGAAGTCCTGGACACAGACCAAGATGTCAGCCGGTAGGGCCATCGCCTGACGTGGTGGGCCCACCCTGTGCGCCCTGTCCAAGCGGAGATCCGTGTCCAGCGGCCTGCCCAGAATATGATTAAAGAGCTCCCTAGTGTATTTGAAAATGTTGCCTGCTTCCTCGTCGAGCTTCACCCCCTGATCCTGATGTTGTGGCGACGAGAACGGTTTTCCAGGTCCTCGAGATGCGATTGGAGGTTGACTTGCTGATCGTGGATCCGAATAACCTCCTGCTGGAGCGTCGCCATTTCTGTGTCCCTCCCGTCGCTTTTCTCCACCAGATCTGCGACCCTCTCCCCAATGCAGTCCATCTCTCTGCGGACATCTTTGATTTCCGCGGTGAGGTCCTGCTTCAGTGTCTGTAGGTCCTCCCGCAGCGCCACAAACAGGGACTCCAGGAAAGCTTTCGTTATCTGCTCCCCATGTTCGCCACTCGGGGGTGCGGGCTGCTCGGATCCCGCCCCACTGTCGCCCATTTGATGGCCGCCCTGAGGTTTCGCAAATAGCTCCTTCAGGGTTTTCTCCTTTCGCCCTCGTGAAGTTGACATGCTGCGTGTCGGCCAGTGTCAGTGACCAGTGCAGGCCGTAGTCAAGCGGGTCCCCCGCAGGGCAAAAGCGCCGCAGGATAGGCCCCCAGAGGGTCTCGCTGGGGAGCCCCGGCGGTCTAGGTACCGGCTGTCTCCGGGCCCGCGTCACCGTCAACTTCCCCCTTCACCGGGGCTTGGATCCCTAGTCACGGTCCATGTCTCCGACCTCACTCTCCCAGTGGCGGACCCCACTGTGAGTTCTCCCCGGCCAGCCGTCCGCTCGCCACAAGGACTCCTCTGGACAGATGGCGGGGGCGCCGCCTCTCCGCCGCGAAGTTAGCCGCCGGCGGGGCTCAGCTGCGACCCCACCAAGGGCCCAAGGTGTATGGTAGGGCCTCCGGGCACCACGCACGGCCTCCCCTTCAGTCGCGGCAGTGGGACAGTACCGCACCCAGCTCCAATTGATGGGCCCTGACTCCGGTTCCTCTGCTGCACTACGGAGGGTGTCCTCAACACTTCACCCCCCCGGGGCAGTCACTTGCCTGTGTGCTGGTATGACCGGGGAGTCCACTCCGGCCGGCGAGGTCCTCTCCCGATTCCGGACCGCCTCCACAGCTCCCAGGGGCGGCGGGATCGCTGTTACTCCCCCGTCGGGTCTCCCGTTGCGAGCCCGCTCTTCGATCCTGTTGGCCGGGGGCGGCAGAACCGTCTCTGCACTTCAGGTGCCTGGAGGGTCGCAGCCCCGCCTGCGTCGCCGTCAGCACCCCCGCTCGGCCCCTCCAGTGATCTGCCGGCCTCGGTCTCCTACTCGAGGCCGCCGCGGCCCCGGGGCCAGGCCTCCCGACAACCAGGCCGCGCCTCCGTCGGAGCGCTCGATTCGGCAAGCGTCGGAGGTAAGAGCCCCCGGCTGGTCCTGCAGTACGGCGGCCCCTGCGGCTCCCTCCAGACGCCAAGCCACGGGTGTCCGGTCGCTGGAAACGGCTATATGCCGGTGCTGTATTGGGCCACCGGCGGGAGAGTCAGAACGGTACGTCTGCTCAAGCCGCCATCTTGGCCACGCCCCCTAGCATTACTTTAAACCTCAACCATTTCTCAATATATCTGAATGTGTATTAGCACGTTATAGATTAAGCCATGAACACACATACAACTCTGAAACTTACTCTTCCAGAGTTGTTAGGAGCCATGTCACATGACTCTGTATGTTGTGGACCCTCCCTACCCACTCCCTATGTGAATTCCTTTCTCCTACCAAGTCATAATCACTTTCTTAGTCTGAGTCTCATTTCCATCTGAAATCAAGTTACCTCCTTGTCCTCCAGTCCTAAGTTGATCAGGTAAATCACCCCATTAGGTTCTTTGGTCTTTAGTCTTTCCCCACTGCCTGTTTGAAGGCTCTCTTTATTCCCACTCTGTTTCTGTCTCTTATCCACTTCTGTCCCTGCCTCACACGAGGTCCATGTGTCCCCTCCATCCCCTCTCTGCTTTGAAATATTTTACTATGGATGTACTAATACCATTCCATGTTTTCTTCACCCTGTCCCATTCTGCTAATTCAGTAGGGTCCCTTTTCCTCTCACTACCTTGTCTCTGTTCAATATATGGTATTTTCCTTAGTCGCTGGCAGACTAGGTAATGGGGGTTTTAGCGTTCCAACTGAAAATCACTGAAATATATAGAAATGAAGCTAACACTGACTGAATAGCGTGAATTTAGCAGACTAGTAAGGTTTCAAACATCACTCAATTTTCCTTGCACCTTACGGTACAAGGCAGTTTATTTTATGACACCTAGTGACAATGAAAACTAGCAAAATATGTTTGAAACATAATTATTATTAAATCAAAACACCAATAGTGCATATTAAACAAAGCGTATTACTACCAGGAATGGAACAACATACAGTTACTCATTACCCAGATTACAATGTAAGCACACACAGTACAGTGCATCAACAATTACAACGGCATGAAGTGGGCGAGAGCACATTTATTCCTCATTATATTACTACAGCAGCATTCTAGGTGGAAAATCTCACAGCGGGCTCAATTCACACAGCAATTTTTCGTGAGTAGTTGTATTTTGTTCTTGTCTTAGGTGTGAAATTGTTCTAAATTTCCAGGTTCAAGAAATACATGCATGCTTATGGATCTGATTCACATAGCTTACCCAAAGAAAATTATGAGGAAGTCACACATAAGTCTTGAATGAGATAAAAGAACTCAAGAACTAAAGACTTCAACAACTTCTTGCATGTCAGTACTACTGGAATAAAGTTCACAAGGTACTGCATTGCCTACCTTTTCAAGAGGACCAATAAAGACAGACTGGCCAGCTACCATACTTCAGTTCCAAGGTGATATCTGATCTGTTTGCAGCATTTAAGCCATTCAACAAACACAAATGTTACGAATATCCCATCTACCTTACTCCAAGTGTATTATATGATATGGCGGTATATCTGTCATGTTTGTAACTTAGTACCCGTCCAGCATACTCTAAATCAGGCCATATATTGCTAAAAGAGGTCATTTAAGATGTAGTGGAAAATCTGCCATCCAATGAGGGTGCCCCAGCCTCACCTCCGGCTACCTACAACAGATACTGCACCACATATTAAGTTCCCTGCTGCACCGTTCCACTACTTTCACTGCCACAGCTGGGCCATATTTGTAAGACATGTAATGCTAAGCAGTTTGTCAGCAGTGACCCAGTCAGCATTATTTTTGGTTGTCAGAAACAAAACCATGCAAAGACAGGGTCTATTGCTCAGAAACAAATAATCAGTTCCACTGATGAGCAGGAAGTATTCTCCCTTTGTGGGAAGGGAGCATTGATCATAGCCTCTTCCAGGTACTGGTCTCCACACTTTGACATTCTTGGAAGATGTAATTATGTCAACTTCCCTTAAATTGATCTTTCTGTTGCTATGACCAGAAAGTTCCAAATCAATCAAAGAGGTCAATAAACTAGTGAGAGACCCGACAACCTTAGGGTGGTCTTCCCCCAACTTTTTGCCTACCTCCTCCATTTTTCTGACCTAGTTTTTGCTAGTTTCAGGACTGTTAACCAGTGCTAAAAGTGCTTGTGCTCTCTCTCCCCTAAACATGGAAATATTAGCTCATCCCCAATTGGCATATTTAATTTACTTATAAGTCCCTAGTAAAGTGCACTGTATGTGCTCAATGCCTGTAAATGTAATGCTACTAGTGGGCCTGCAGCACTTGTTCCACTCACTGAAGTAGCCCTCTAACCATTGGTCAAGCTTGCCATTGCAGAGCCTCTATGTGCAGTTACACTGCCATTTCGACCTATACATATAGTATTTTAATAACTTAACCTGCTGCTAGTGCTGGGGCGCTTCCTCGAAACCAGCTGTGCGCTTTATAAATCCTATTACATTGTATAAGTCACCCCTAAGGTAGGTCCTGGGTAACCCAGAGGGCAAAGTGCAATGCATTTAAAAGGCAGGACATGTACCTTTAAGTTTTACATACCCTGGGACTGAAAAACTCCCAAATTGGTTTTTCACTACTGCAAGGACTATATCTCCTATAGGATAACTTTGGAATGTCCTTATTACATCTTTTAAGTGTAATTCCAAATTGTGAAGAGGTATATTGGTGTCTCCGGACTCACAATTTAAAATCACAACTGATGGTGAAGTTGGATTTCAAGTTGCAAGTCTGAAAATGCCACTTTTAGAAAGCTATACAAAAGGGGATGATGGACGGAACGTTTGAGCCAATCAAACACTCACCCCCAGTCAACTGATCTGGGTTTAATCCATCATCATTCTTTAGCTCACTCCACCACCCCAGTTCAGACATGGCCATATGCAAATCAGTCTGACCCTGTGCCTCATGGGAACAGTCCAGCCCGAACTGCCAAGCCATGTCTTCCCTGGACCGGAAACAAGCATCCTAGGACCGGTTTCTGGCATTCCAGCCGTCATCAGCCAGGCTTGCTTGAATCCAGTGGCAAAGTGAGCAAGGGACCCACGTCTGGGCATACCCCCGCCAACTTAGGGCGAACAAAGTGATACAAAAGGGGATCAAAGCGATACAAAAGGGGATGATGGACGGAACGTTTGAGCCAATCAAACACTCACCCCCAGTCAACTGATCTGGGTTTAATCCATCATCATTCTTTAGCTCACACCACTCCAAGACATGGCTTAGCACTTCGGGCTGGACTGTTCCCATGAGGCACAGGGTCAGACTGATTTGCATATGGCCATGTCTGAACTGGGGTGGTGGAGTGAGCTAAAGAATGATGATGGATTAAACCCAGATCAGTTGACTGGGGGTGAGTGTTTGATTTGCTCTAACGTTCCTTCCATCATCCCCTTTGGTATCACTTTTAGAAAGCTGGCATTGTCTTACTTTACAATCAATTGAAACACAAAAATGTCACAAAATTACAAGGAGCACTTTTTACAAGCCTAGATGGCGTCACCTTCTGTAATTTTTAACCATTTTTAAACAAAATATATCAAAATAGTAACCAAACATACAAATACAGTCAAATCCCCCATTTTCTTGAGAAACATATCACAACTGAATATTTCAAAAACTCATCAATTCAACAATTTTTTTCATGCACTTTTTTTCTTCTTCTTTTATTGTGCAATGGGTAGGTCTGCACATATAATCTTCAGTTTCAAAGTTCATCGTTGTGTTACAATTCCCGTGTAGTGTTATAGGTCCCAATGCATTTCGGGATGACCCTTCGTCAGGGGAACACTAAAAGTAACAAGAATAAATTAAATTTCTAATTGTTTCTGTGGTTCTGACTAAGTCATGTATTTAAATCATGCTATGATTCAATTTAAAGGTTTTTCAGGAATATACCGTATTCCGCAAATACATAAGTACGTCCAAAATTAAATAAGAAGAATGTATGACAAGATTCAAGCTTTTCACCAGAGTAAATATGAACGTAAAACACCAGAAAGTGTATGTGCGCAAGTATAGCCATAGACAAGTCCCCAACAAAACACCTGCTGTAATAAATACAGCGCCCTTTATAACCCCAAAGATACGTCATATCTACATATGATCCTCCACAGCTCACCTATCCACGGGCGAAGCACATATACATAGGGATGACTGCAAACAGAAACAAAAATAGAGCTAAAAATCAATCAACAATGCTACTCACAAGAAAACTACCAAGATATATTACTTAAATGTCCTCAAAGGTGTCACTTACATAAAAAGGAAACGCGTCTCACAGTTGTACTTCAACTTCTATCCTAAAGATTGTCGCAAATACTCCATCAGTGCTCCCATAGAAAAATGACTCACATCAAACCTTCATGCCAATACTGAAAACATAAATGAAAATGAATGTGGAGACTGTTATAGTGATCCATTACTTCAACATTTTCAGTCTGTATGTTCAACTGGATATGACATTTTGTCTCAAAGTTACCTCGTGTCGTATAGTTTACTGGTTTCACCATGCCATTCAGGGCAGCTTCCAGCTAAAAAACAAAGAAACGACCATCGTAACCTAAATCCGCCCGTAATTTACAGAAAAGGAATCTCTAAAACGCTGCATGACTACATGTGCAAACAAACTACTACTTACTGCAATGTGTCCCTCGTTTCCTCTGAAAAACCTCCTCCTGCGTCTTAGCCGACAACCTCCCAGTGTTCAAATTTCAACCGTTGCCTGACGTAAATGCGTGCAATGTAATGAGGATGAAGAAACATTGTTGAATTGATGAGTTTTTGAAATATTCAGTTGTGATATGTTTCTCAAGAAAATGGGGGATTTGACTGTATTTGTATGTTTGGTTACTATTTTGATATATTTTGTTTAAAAATGGTTAAAAATTACAGAAGGTGACGCCATCTAGGCTTGTGAAAAGTGCTCCTTATAATTTTGTGACATTTTTGTGTCTCAATTGATTGTGATTTATTCGCCTGACAGGAACTGGTCAGGGACACAAGGAAGCACCTCTGGATAAATTGTTCAAATTTCAAATTTAATTGGTTAAAATTTAGGTGTGCGGGTTATCACCCTTTCAATTGTCTTACTTTAGCCATTCTGTGCCTGCTGCCTATCTCTGAATACACGTCTGGGGTGGGGGACAGCTGGACTTTGTGCATTCTCTCTAGAGAGCCACACACAAAGGGAGCTTAAGTGTGACTAATGGGCCATCTAAATCCTGCTGGGCCATCCTGGGCAGGATGGGAGGGAGGAGCTGGACACAGCCTCCGACTTACACCTGAATAGGCTGTGTCCTGTCCACACACAAAGGGCTGCATATCCCCCTGTAGTGAGTCTGGAGCAAGGGCAGGAATGTAGGACCTCTGTTCACTTCAAACACCTTTCTTTGAAGTCTCACCCACTTCAAAGGCTCAAATGGGTATAAGTACTGGACCTCTTACGCCACCAACTCAGTACACTTCTAGACCTGTGAAGAAGAACTGCTGTGCTGCTGAAGGACACCACTCTTTTGGACTGCTGTTTTCCTGGACTCCTGCTTTGCTGTGCTGTGCTGCCCTCCTGCCTGCTGTTCCCCTGCCTGGGTGAGAAGGACTGGAGCTGAATCACTTGAACCCAGAGTGACTCCAAGGGCTTGCTGGCTTGCCTCCTGATTGAAGACACATAAAAGACTTCTAACTTATCTGTATCTGGACTCTGCCATCTGTGAGTCTGCCCAGCCAAGTGGTGCCACCCCAGTCCTGAACCCTTGGAAGTGAAGCCTAAGGTGCTTCTTCAGCCAACCCATGCATCTTCATCGGAACCGGTGCATCATCGGCATTGATGGGGGTCAGAACTGGCGCATTTTTGCCTTTGCGTGGAACGGAACTGGCGCATCCTCCTCATTGCATGGGGCAGACCCGGGGCATCACTTCAGAGCCAGTGCATCCCCCTCAGAGTTGATGGATCCCTGCTACAAGAGCAGAACTGATGCATCACATTTGGGATCAGCACATCGCACTCATAACCGACGCATCTCCGCCTTCGTGTGGGGAAAACCTACGCATTTCCCTCTGTTGCACGATCGGAACCGGCTGCACCCCATCTTCTTTGACGTCGACGCAAACCAGGATCAAGTGGGTCCCTAAATCTGGCCCGCACTCCATCGTGGTCGGCCTTAACTTTTGACTTTACCCCAGTTCAGCACAACCAGATATCCCAAATCTGCGCTTATTGCTTCTAAGCACTATTTTACAGTTTATTCTTTAAAACTTCATATCTCAAGCTCTACTTATTCGATATCTGTTGTTTTGGTCTTGTGTTATTTATTAAATTAAGCTCTGTTTATGGATTCATTTTGTGTGGTGTTTTCACTGTTTTACTGTTTGAAGTGTTGCACAAATACTTTCCACATTCCCTCTTAAATTAAAAATGACTGCTCTGTGCCAAGCTACCAGAGGGTGAGCACATGTTATTTTATGGTATGTCTGTGACTTACCCTGACTAGGATTGTGGTTCCTGCTTGGGCAGGGTGCATACCTCTGCCAACCAGAAACCCAATTTCTATCAGCTAGTCTAATTTGCTCCCTGAAAGCAGAGGCAGTTTGTGATTGACAGGGTGCTTGATTATGTTGAAGCAAAAGAAAGGAAATGGATCTGACTGTATGGTACCAAGATTTCATGATCAGCATTGTGTTTTTTAGGAGCGTGTTTTCAAATTTTGGGAACACTCACATACGATAAATTGGTATTACAGGTATGAAGTGTAGGTGAGATTATATAAGTGGCTAACTTGATGTATATTAATGGCATAATGATTTGAAGTAGACGAAAACTAAATCAAATACATCTGCAGGGTGGTCAAATGCGAGATCATAAAAAAAAGTTATTGCCTGGTATGGGATTGGAACAGATTCATGAGAGAAATTTGGCACAGAATCTTTGGAGAAATTCGCAAGTGATGTCATGTTTAGAGGAAATTAAGCTTTGGTATTTTAGTATGATAACATTTCTCTGAGCAGAAGGTTTCAGGGGATTAAATGGTGAATGCACCACATTAGAGTGTAGTAGAGTCTTTCAAAATTTAGAAATGTTCTTGCTCAGACTGGGTAAAGTGTTATGCTATGTTATGCAGATTTGTAGAATGCAATCTCACCCAGGGAGGCTATCCTAGTGCTGAGCAGGTGCGAGTCTGGACAAACCTATGGCCTTGTTGGATCATTCAAAAAGCCAGGTCTTCAGCTTCTAGTGGAATTCAAGAAGTGAGAAGGAGGCTCTCATGTGTAGTGTCAGGTCCTTCCACACTTTCGGAGTGATGTAGGTGAAAGCTTGATCACAGGAGCTGGTTTTCTGTATGCGTGGGATGTGTGCAAGTATGAGTCCGGATGAGTGGAGTTGTCTGGAAGGTTTGTGAAATCAGATGTAATTGTGGAGGTATCCTGGGCCACTGTTATTTAGTGCCTTGGAAGTGTGGATGATAAGTCTGAATTGAAAGTGTGGTTGAGGAGTTTGAATTGTGCTTGTTTGTGTATGGGGAGATGCTGGAGCTCCTGCAGGTGTGCAGAATTCTACTTGAACACAAAAGATGATGAGTGGAAGGCTTACTAAAGTCTTAGCTACTGTGAGTCACTTGAGCCATATTCCCTTCCATTGTTTTTTTGCCCACCGTTCTAGACAGGAAGCAACCATATGCTATTAATTCTTGGCCCTGCTTTAGTAGGAATAGTTCAGCCTAAACTGCTAGGTCACATCCCCTCTAAATGGGACTACACAAAGCCCCTGACCAGTTTCAGACTACTTGAGCCTGATCATTGAGGTGCAGCTTAGATCCTATAGCATAGAAATCCCAGGACTCATGTCTGGGCATATTCATCAGACGTAGGACATCATATTAAAACAACAAAAGTGATTGGTGAATGCTTATGAACGCCTCTGCCACTGGCAATCACTTGGGCTACATTCGATTCCATCATTCTTTTCTCACTGAGCCCCTTCACATGGGAAGCAATCATATGCTAATCAGCCATGTTTCTGGTGCAGCTCAAAGCTGTCCACTCTTTACACGTCACAAAATATGCAGAAAATGTCCGCAAAATGTGACATGAACATGCACCTAGCATGCTTCTTACTCGAATCAATGACTGATGAAAAAAGTTACACTTGACATTACTATTAAAAAGTGCATTTATTGTAGAATTAGAGAATCTACTTATAAGTAAGTGTTTAACCATGCTGATTGAGATGTTTTAATGAAGCTTGATTAATATAAACCATCCTCGTTTAATAAATAATGTACTTTCACTGATGAAGAAATCCGACTTTCTTAAACGTGTGCTATATTTTCTGTATGATGTATAATCACTTCACAACTCCCTGCCATAACTACCTCAGATCTATTGCGTTTGCATCCTACTGTCTATTGTATACTTCTTTTTATATGGTTATTATGTATTTCTAAACTCACCTACCTCACACCTTCCATCTTCATGGGACTACACAAATCCCCTGACCAGTTTCAGACTACTTGAGCCTGAGCAGTGAAGTGCAGTTTAGATCCTATAGCATAGAAAGCCCAGGACTCATGTCTGGGCAGATTCTTCAGACTTAAGGCATCATATTAAAAGAACAAAAGTGATGAGTGGAATGCTTCTAAAAGCCTCAGACACTGGCAATCACCTAGGCTACATTCTAGGCCCTCATTTTTTTCCAGGCTGAGCCACTTCACATGGGAAGCAACCATATGCAAATCAGTCATGGGTCTGGTGCAGCTCAAAGTAGTCTACTCTTTACACATTACAAAATATGCAGAAAGTGTCCGCAAAATGTGACATGAACCTAGCACGTTTCTTACTTGATTCAATGATTGATGAAAAAAGTTACACTCGACATTACTATTAAAAAGTGCATTTATTGTAGACTTAGAGAATCTACTTAAAATTAGTGTTTAACCATGCTGATTAGAATGTTTTAATGAAGCTTGATTAATATAAACCATCCTCGTTTAATAAAGCATGTACTTTAACTGATGAAGAAACCCGACATTCTTAAACTTGTGATATATTGTCTGTATAACGTATACGCACTTGAAAATAAGACAAATCCATCTTCACGTGTAGAATGTTATTGCAATTTACACGATAACCCCTATGTAATGTAAGCACTAATGTTACATGTATGTACATTCAAACATAGTTCTCAGTCATACTTAGTTTTGAGTAATTTGATTATTTACATTATGTCTTATGCAATATGAACCAAATGTATTAAAGAGTTTATATTTGTTTATATTAATTTGTGTTCGCTGCGAACTCAAGGATCACAGGGGTGGTTGATTAGCCATCATACACAAAAAGATCTTTGCTTAACTCCCCTCTGCATTATCTAATCCCTACCTTTGCATATTTAGGAGCTCAGCTCTCCTCTAAAGGACCCAACCCCATCAAATTTCATGTCATCTATCATCCCCCAGGGGAAAACTCACAATTTTTTGAAGACTTAACTAACCTAATTTCGCAAAACTCTCTAAAAGGCAGCACAGACATTACACTAGGTGACCTATATGTGCACCTGAGCAATGACGAAGATCGAACAGTACAAGCCCTATCCCCCCTCCTGGAAGCAAAGAATCTCACCCAACACTGCAATAAACAAACTCACGACAAGGGCTCTACCCATAATGCAATCATCTCTAAGCATAACATCTTATCCCTCCACTCCAATCTATCTTCTGACTAGACTGAACACCACCTAATCCTTTTCAATCTCAATGCCACCCAACCTAAAGCCCCCCCAAAAATATCCATCCCAAGCACTGGGCAAGGAACACACATTGAATCCCCCGGGCTGAGTTAGAAGCATTATTCAGTTCCCAAATTCTACCTCCACCCAGCCTCACCTCAGTCGTTGACCTTACCGCCCACTACAACACAAAAATGGCAGAATTCCTTGACACAGTCGCCCCTCTGACACTCAAGAATTCAAGGAGTGTCCCTTCCAGCTCCTGGTTCAATAAAGACCTCAACAAAAGAAACTGGAGACAACAACTCTTGCTAACCAATCTCTCGATCCTCCGAGCTGAACGCCTAAAATACAAAAAACACATCTTCTGAGAAAACTCCTCCTTCTTCTGAGCCCACCTCAACCAGTCTAGAAACAGACTTAAACAAGTTTTCAACATCTTTAAACAGCAAACCTCCTCGTTCCCTCAACACTTAATCAATGACTCTACTAAGTGCTGCGAAGAGTTTGCAACATTCTTCTCTGAAAAAATAACTAACATAGAACTCTCTCTTGACCCACCAAATTCCATACCGTACAACATGGATACCCCCCTTGCAAGGAGGGTCCTCCCAAGGCCTTACCTCCTACTAAGGGCTGTCTCCCCAAACTCCCCCTCTCAGCAATCCAGCGCACCACTTGGACCAAATTCGATTAGATCCCTCAGGAAAAAATTCTCACACTAGTCGCTTGCATGAAGCCGACATTACACATCTCCGATCCCCTCCCTAATGCGCTTGTAAAAAATCTCAGTCACATCATCTCTCCTACATGGACCAAAATCATCATCTCCTTCTTATCAAGCAGCTCCATGCTGGCCTTCCTCAAACTCGTTCAAGTCACCCCTCTCATCAAAAAAACAGACGCCGACCAGAACGACCTTAACAATTACAGACCTATAACTAACCTCCCTCTCCTGGCCAAAATCATTGAAATTGTGTGCTGGCACAACTCAACAACCACATTGAAAAATACAACCTGCATAACACCTTCCAATCTGGGTTCAGGAAAGGCTGCAGCACAGAGACTGCAATACTGATCATCACAGACGACCTACACAGATGCCGGGATGAAGACCAGGCCTGCCTCCTAGTCCACCTGGACCTCTCGGCTGCTTTTGATACTGTCAACCACGACATCCTCCAAAACACCCTCTCACAACGTGCAGGTATCAATGGAACTGTCCTTCAGTGGTTTGCTTCCTTCCTGAATGAACGCTCACAGTTAATCAAATTAAACAACTCGACCTCAAAAGCAATATCAGTCTCTCAAGGAGTTCCTCAAGGGTCAATCCTGTCTCCTGCCCTTTTCAGCCTCTACATGGAACCCCTTGCAATGATCCTGAAACAAGCCAGAATTGCCTACCATCTCTGTGCAGATGACACCCAAATCTATCCCATCACTCTCTCCATGGTTCAGTCCTGGCTGATTAACAACCATCTTAAGCTTAACCCCAGCAAAACTGAACTCCTGATCTCCAACACTGTAAAATCTCCGGGGATTACACTTGACAAAAACCTGACCATGAAAGAGAATATTAACGCTTCAGCAAAAAGTGCCTTCTACCTGTTGAAACTCCTTAAAAAAAAACCTTCATCCACACTGGACTAGGGTAACACAATGCTCTCGGCCGCCTCAAAAACATACGTAGCCCCTTTGAAAGCTACACTCCATGCAGTGGCCAGACTACTGTCTGAGGAGAGTTGCTTTGACCACATCTCTCCCACTCTTAGAAAACTCAGCTTGCTACCAATCGAGGCAAGATGTATACAGGAGCGGCCCGTGCAGGTAAGAGCGTTAGGACGGGTTGGGGGGGGATTCGACAGACAAACACGAGGGAAAATTAAATAAATAAATAATTTTCCCTCGTTGTTGTCTGTCAAAATCCCCCCTCACCTGGCCCCACCGCCCTTACCTGCACGGGCCACGGCTGGATGTATAGTCACAACTGCTTACATAACCCACAAAGCTCTCTAAACAGACAAACCAGTTTACCTCGCAAACAAACTATCAAAAGCTGGCCAAAAAAGACCTAATTGAAGCTCCAACAGTCTACTCCTGATTCCGCCCAAATTCAAGAAAGAAAAATTGTGCACCTGCTCCTTCTCCAGGAGAATCTGGAACTTGTTACCTCAGGATTTACGTGACAATCACTCATTCCCTTATTTCAAGAAGAAATGTAAACTTCTTCTTCTCAATAAATACCTAAACCCTCCCCCCTAACGATATGATTGGCCTGATGCTCCTATCGCACTCCCGTCATCTATACTTGAGTACCTGTACCTTGGGGAAAAACTGTCTCTCTACTCTCCCCGCTTTCACAACTCTCTGCCATACCTACCTCAGATCTATTGCGTTTGCATATCTTACTGTCTATTGTATACTTCTTTTTATACAGTTACTATGTATTTCTAAACTCACCTACCCCACACCCTCCATTTAAATTTGAGTACCACTACCTTGGGGAACAACGGTGACTCTAATATCCCCACCTTAGCAGCTCCCTACCATAACTTCCTCAGAATTATTGCATTTGCATATCCTACCATCTATCGTGCACTTTTATATGGTTACAATGTATTTCTATGCGATCTGATTGGCCTGATGCTCCTTCCCCACATCTTCCATCTAAATTTGAGTACCACTACCTTCGGAAAAAACTGTGACTCTACTCTCCCCACCTTTGTAACTCCCTACTATAACTACCTCAGAACTATTGAGTTTGCATATCCTACTGTCTAATGCCTACTTCTTTTTATATGATTACTATGTATTTCTATCTACTCTTTTTATGTAACTAGTGTAATTGATGCTATATCGTTGACATAACCTACTGTCAATCGTATACTTCTTTTCGCACTGTTACTATGTACTGTCATTTGCTTTTTATGTAACTTGTGTAACAGCTGCTTTATCGTTCACATATCCTACAGTCTATCGTATACTTCATTTTACTCAGTTACTATGTACTGTTATTTGCTTTTTATGTCATTTGTGTAATTGCTGCTTTGCTAACTCTGGAAAGCGCTCTGATGCCTTTAGGTCAAGTTCGTGGTATACAAAACTCGATAAATAAATAAATGTGCACCATAGAATTTAATGGTTAACTTGACTTTATAGTTTAGGCCTGTATTTCACCATGCTGCATTTCACAAAATACTGTATTCCAGTTTCTGCTAACGTGGCTTTCTTGCAGGTATTCACACGCATTCTTAGTTTAGAATGGATACATTTCTGTACTAGAGATAGATACATAGCCTGACAAACAGACCTTGACGAAAGTACATGGGAAACCAGAAGGCAAATGAAAGGACTATTCTTTACAGACGTGGATGTGAGAAAGAGGTGTTGTTCCCATGTCTAGTGTGGGACTTTCTGTGGATGTTGCAGTCTGCAACGTGGAAAATGGAACAAAGACAATGGACACTTGATGACGGTGTTACTAAAGGGGTGTCACCTATGGACTTTATGGATTATAATATACTGACACCCCTGTTGGAGATGAAAAGATGCCTTTTTCCCCTTTGAGGGGACTAACTCCACTGATCCTTTCCGGACTTCTGCTGGACTTCTTTGGTGAGCCCCCTTTCTGCAGACTCTGTGCAGAACCTTTCTTGGACTCCTTGCAGATTCCTTTCATGATTCCCAACTACTCCTTTAATTGACTTTGAGAGGTTTAACTTTCTATGTTTCCTTTGAATCCTCTCCTAAGTGTGGCTTAGGGTAACACTTATTCGTGACCTACTGAAGACTCTTGCCTGAGCTTATGAGATGACAACGCTCGTTCTACTTAAGTTTCTTTGACTTGTCCATGTTCCCTATATGGAACTCTTTGATTTCTGAGTTTCTTTAGATGATTGAACCATCCCTTGCTTTGGACTGTGCTTGGAAGGTTTAGATGACTAATGTATAGACTGGAGAACTTAAGATTGTTTTCTGAGCACCAAATTCTAATGCTATGGTTCTGCAATTGCTTGTCTGTTTAATATTGGTCGTCCTCAATTTTTTTAGGAGACTTGGACTTCCAGTTGTAATCTTGTACCTTTATAGCATGGTCTTGAGAGTGATCTATTTGAATTTGATTACTAATTTGTAATAAACATTCTAAAACTTGGCCACCGATTCCTGGTCCTCATTGTGTAGCCAAATTGGTTGCAATGTTAAATGTATTTGATTGAAAGGACATTAAATACAAACCCTCTCTCCCCTCAGTGCAACAAGAAAGGTCCATTGGAGGACCAATAGTAAGTAGACAGAGTAAGTGTGGGCTCAAAATCGCGGGATCAGTTCCAGTCCAATGTTATCTTAATGTGATGCTCTAAGTGTGACTGGTATGCATACACATTGTGGTCCAGCACCTGGGTAGGTTTTTCTGGCATTGAAAATGTCTATGAAGTCTGTATTGTTAGGATTTTACTTCAGCTAGGCATTTACCATCTATATTTGGGTGAGTCATAGGGAGTTTCTATATTGGGTAGGTGTCCTCAGTAAACTTATACATCTTGATAAAATGGTTGAATAATAGGTCTATGAGGGGCTCCAGGTACTGAGTAAAGGGGACTGGAAAGAAGATGGAGTCATGAGAAAATCTGCTGGTCACTAACACAAAAGGTTGGAGTTGTCTTTGTTCATCTGTTGTACTGTGAGTAGTCATAAAGATAGGAGGAGAACCATTTGAATATTGATTTAATGAGAGGATGTTGATGATGGCCTGGTAGCAAACAGTCTTAAAGATTGATGAAGCCATGCAGGATGAAGAGACATCAGTCAACTTTGCTTGCCAAGAGTAGAGTGCTGTCTACAACTTGACACTATTCACCATTGGAAGAATAACGGGGTTGAATGCCGCAGCTGATTCATCACACTCAGTTGGAGACGCATCCATTAACCCCTTCGATGCGCATGACGAGCTCAGCTCGTCATGCTGCGCGGTAGCGCTGTGCGCATGACGAGCTGAGCTCGTCACGACCACACCCGCAATCGGAATGTCCAGCACACGAGCGGAATTCCGATCGCGGTCAAGGGGTTAAAAGTAAAGGGAGTGTCACTGGAGAGGAAGTGTCCATCTCCGTAGACGAATGATCGAGAGACTTCGTCCAGGTTTATTTAACACCTGCGGCCTTGCCAACAAGAGACGTGACCATTTCTGTGGCCGTCTTTCGTACAGGACAACCGGATGATTGTAGTAGGGAATCTTTTCCTACTATCTCTAGACTGAGGTTCGCACATCGAGGGGCAACACTCCATAGTTTGTAAAGGAAGCATTCACCTTGTATGGTTCTGAGGATGCCAGACTCCATTAGGTCGAAATGTGTTGACTTTTTCATACAGGGGTCCACAAGAAATGTAAAGGAACAATGATACAAGAAACACCAGTCTAAGTACAGCGTTATATAGGTTTTGGTTATTAGAATGTATTGTTGATTGGATATATCGGTGGATGACCTATAAGACGGACCTAGCATTAAAAAGGACATGGGCAGTCAGTGTTCTTTGTAAAACAAATATATGAGGAAAGAGTGTATACTTTCTGTAATTCTTGAATAACTTTTGTAATCATCAAATGTTTTGGATATTGACACCATTTTTGGTAACAAGAGAAAATAAAATAAAAAATAGAACCTGACTTACAGTTATCTTGAGTGGTTTTTGGTATGACTATTAGAACCCATAGGTGAAGTAAGTTAAGTAGTCCAATAGTAACTAATAGACTATTGATGGGAAAGATTAAATACAATCTATCCTTTGTGGGCCAATTGTCTTTTGTTTATATGCCTACAACTTGGGTGGCGGCAGTCTGTGCTGCAACAAGGTCTGATGCCTAGGGATTATATGCTTGTTCTATGACGTTTTCAATACAGTAGGAGACGTGTAAATAGTGGGTTAGTTCATCAGATTTGAGAGAGTCCTTTTATATTAGTGGGATATTTTAACCTGTTTTGAAGGTATTTTAGAAATATATTACTGAGGCATTGATTATTTTTTCTCGTGGCACAGGTGTTGAATGAATGGTTTTAATATTACATGGAAACCGCTTTATATAGGCAATATTGATGAAACTGTGCTGATTGAACAAGTCATGCTGTACCGAAATACCAAGAGGCACATTTTTTCATAAAGAATTGTGAATGAGGCTGCCCAACAAGCAAATTATGGATACTTGAATCATTTGACTTCTTCATCCTGTCATCTCTTCAGTACATAGGTGCTAGAAGAAGGGGTGCAAGAGGTACTGTAGCACCCCAAAGTAATCACGCTGGAGTTCAGAAAGTGAATAAGCAATAAAGAGGCCTTTCCATTTTGTTCTTATCTTTTCACATTTGCTCTGCCTTCAAAGACAGAAGTCAATATCTTCTAGCTAATTGCTGCTTATTCTTTTAAGGTGAACATTCGAACATTTGTGTTTTCTTTTCTTTCTTTGACTGCAAAATGAAAGAATTTCGTAATGTGACCTGTGTGACAGTCTTGCTGAGGTACAGGGAGTATAAATGGAAAGGCTGTCAGGTGTCATTTTTTTCATAACACTCAACAATATTTAAATATCCGTAAATAAACTGTAAAGTATTTCAAAACATATCAACAGCAAGGAAAGCACAAAAGAGGTACATTGTTTTATGTAATTCTAAAGTATGATGGAAACAAAGAATATTAATAGGACCAAAGAAATCAAGACAACTTACTTGTGTGATTCCCAAATTAAATAAATAATTGCTAAAACCCGATTTCCACATATTATTGGGTGTGCACTATATAGGTTTATCAGTAAAACTACGTGTCTGATGCAACACCAAAATGCACCAAAGGCTACATCTACACCGCCTCCATTCTCCCCCGCTCTGAAAATTATTGGGTCTCAAATGGGGGAGTGATTCTATTTAGGACTAGAGAGGCTGGAATCAAAAGTAAATTGCAACAAACAGGTGCCTCTCAGACCATAGATCAACAATCTTTCAACACCGGAGATCTCCTAATGATATATCTGAATCTGTTCAGTTAATGAACTTTGCTTACTTGTGTGATTCTTAAAACATCATGCTAATGTTTTCCCGTTTTTAAATTAGAATGTACAACTCAAATGGATCATACCAATTTTTACTCATCTGCCGTATAAATTTGCTATATCAAACATTTTATCTTTAAAAGGAACAGTGGAATAGCACAGTAACAAATTTGCATGGAAGACAAAACAATTAGTGCATTGTTAGACACAGGACCAGAAAGTAAATCAACAGTTTGGTTTAATACATTAAAAAACAGACACAAAAATACTAATTAATACGTTCTAAACAGTAAACATACTGGACATTACATACATGTCACTAACACATCAAACTAGACATTCAAAAAACTTATGGACTGTTGTGGATCTGATATGCCCTACTATGCTTTAGTGTATCGGGACCTATCCACTTTGTCTCCTCGATACTGCCTTAGTATGTGGTTCAAATGAAGTCAGAGTACAGATATGATAATCCTTGTCTATGCCAACTTAATTAAGCTTAGACTTTCCGTCCTTTGACACAATATTTGAAGATAATTGCTCTTGGCCTCAGAGAAATGTGTGCCGACGCGTTTCGACCTTCGTGATGGGACCGTAAGATGTTTTGATGGAAGGTCTTCCTCAGGGCTGGGTAATCTTTTGTTGGACACAAATGTGTGCCATACTGGTTCTTGAGCATGTATTAGGGAGCCAGTTAAAGCGGAGATCTGTCAGTAACGTGGGTTAAATCTCTTCACATTCTTCTTTTCTTTTCATCACCTTTGTTTTCAAGTTTTCTTTCTGGACTTCAAAGTCATTTCTTTGCGGAACTGCAATGTGTGCTCTTCGGCTTCGGTACTCGCTATGTCTGCTTCTTTCGAATATGGCCAAAAATTATTCCAGCACCATTGCTTCAGTTCAGGCATGATGAATCTATTAAATGATGGCAAAATTGCATATGATATTTTAAATGAGTGATCAAAACACATTTGGCAGTGGTTAGAGGTCTGGTGAGAGACAATATTGACAGTTTATTACCAGAGCCATTCTATTTTGAGAACAGGTGTCTTACTAGGATGCCATCAAAAAATAAAAAACAAAGTGATGGATGGAATGCTTGAATTAATCTCACCCACTCGCGCTCGCTTGGGCCACATCACCATCTATTGTTTTTCGTCCACCATGCAACCTCATTTTGGACCCAGCCATATGCAAATCAGTCTTAACCCTGCTCCAATGGGAATAGTCCAGCCCGAACTGCCAAGCCAGGTCCTCCCGTAACCGAACACAAGCAATCCAGTTTCAGTTTGGGGAGGACCTGGCCTGGCAGTTCAGGCTGGACTGTTCCTTTTCGAGCAGAGTCAAGACTGATTTGCATATGGCTCGGTCCAAATGGAGGTGGCATGGTGTGCAAAATAATGATGGATTGGGATGTAGCTCCGAGTAACCAGTTTAATCCAAGCATTCCGTCCATCACTTTTTGGTATACTTTTGTGACTTACTATGATGCCATCAATTAGGATGTTCTTCGACTGGACACTCTTTCCATGCCTAGTATTAAAACAATTATGTCCAACTGGAAGCAAAAGTATAAACCATGAGATTACTTGTGAGGTGTTTGGGTGATGTATTAGAACAGACAGTGCTCCTTTCGCTATATGATGCTCTTCAAATCACCATCATCTAAAACAATTTTGTTCTCTTTTAACCCACTCTTCATTCTTCACCTCTCCCTGCTTAATCTCGATTACTTCCCATACAAGACTGACAGATTAGTACCCATGACAAACAGGTCTCACATGCGTTTTAAAATATTTGTTCCTCATAGTTGGACATATAGATTGCCTATGCTGGGATATCTGAGACTGTTCATTATGTCGGTCTTTGTGGGGTTTTTTCTGTATTAGTTTCAGTATGTTTTGAGTCAGAGTGGCCAAAGGTAATTTTTTTTATACCAAAGATGCTGCCCAGTTCATCATTCTCAATATAAACTTTCTAAATAGAAACCTTGCACAATACAAGATACCTTATGACTTTTCTTAACTTCGATTTTTGGAAAAAATCTAAAGGGGAAAGTGGGAAGTGGTGTGAAGTCATCATTTTAGAAGCAGGACTATGACGAGGATGAGAAAAGAGGTGGTAGTGTCATTTGTTCTTTTGTCTACAGTGGTACCCAGACAAATTTTTTTTTAAAGTCGGGAGAAACCTTAAGCCTCCAACCTTGAAGTAAATTGCTGAACAAGTATCTGGACTTGCACGTCAGTTCGTACAGAACTCTGCAGCTAGACTTCGGTTAGGACTCAACAGACGCACACACTTCTCTACTCCTCGTGTGTCTCTACACTGACTCCTTGTGGAAATAAAAGCCATTCTCGAGGCCTTATGACTTAACAAAAATTCTTTCTATTACGAAGCCCTCTTATTTCTTCAAAGCACTTCATACACTACTTCTCAGCTGGACCTTAGGGTCATTGAAGCCCAGCCTTCTCACTATCACGAGCTTTTGTCGTTCTCAGATGGCGGCTGTACCTTTTTTATGTGCTAGTTCTCAAATCCTTGAATGCCCTTCTTGTCCATCTCAGATCCATGTAGAATTCAATACTCTTCTCGTCTTTTTGATGTTTTTGGCACTCTTGCAGCAAATTTCAGCTTTAGTTTTTTTCTCAGCCAAGTTAGCTCCAGGACACCCAGTCGCTGGATAAAATTGATCTTTAGAACTTAAGGGCCTCATTTATGAGGTTTTACCGTAGGGCAGCGCCGCTGGACTCTCTGCTGCGCTGCCCTACAGTAAAAGAAAAGGGCAGGAATGCGCCGTATCTATGAGATAGGGCGCATTCCTATCCTTTTCCCCTGCGCCAGCGCACAATGGCCTGCCGTGCGCCAACGCAGGCACCTTTGCACCATGGTGCAAGGGTGCCTGCGTTGAGGGGATGATTGTTTTTGTGCAGGAAGGGGAACCTTCCTGCACAAAAATAATCACAAGAGGCTTTTTCCTTTCTCTATGTGTGCTCTCCTCGTTGTGCCTCCCTTACGCCTCCCCTGGGGAGGCGTATGTTTTTGGCGCTGCCTCAGATTTACGATTTCTCGTAAATCTGGGGCAGTGTCAAAATGCCATGGATGTTGCTGGGTACGCCCACAGCAACAACCATTGCACGCCCCTTTAACGTAGAAAACTGCGTTAAAGGGGACAATATTTACGAGGCAGCATTAAACCAAAAAAAGTGGCTTAGTGCTGACTCGTAAATATGGAGCAGGCTCCTGCGCCCCGGAACGTCACAAAAAGTGACGTTCCGACGGCGCAAGGGGCCTCATAAATGAGGCCCTGAATATTAATATTATTAATACTTTGACCTCTGCTCCTTCTTTGCTGTAGTTTCCCCTTTCGACATTTCTATTATCACACATATTTGGAATTATAATACTTGAATAAACGAATAGTGCTTTATTTGAGAAGGCGCCACCGATCCATTCAATGCCATCATTTTTTATCTATTATGGAACATTCAAACTGCATATTCTGTTCAGTCTTTATAATTCCGTATAGGGTTATTTTCCGTCTATATTCTACTTTATTATGCCATAATTTTTTTAATTATGTAATTGAATATATTTTTCTATCAGATATTCAGATTGCATGCAACACTTGGTACGTAAAGCGCTCTTCCGACGTTTGGGTCTTTCCCGCGCTAAGCAAAACTGCTTACAAATAAATAAACTTGGTCCTGAAAAAAGGCTATAGACTTTATCAAAAATTCCATTCTAAGAGCTCTGGTAAATCGTACAGTTGAAACACCAGCCTATTTCTAGTCTGTTTACTCTGTAGAATCTGCGACTTTGTATTTTATTGTAATTGTATTTACATAGCGCTTTCTACCCGCTTTGTGGCGCTGAAGCACGTTATCGGGCGGGTAGCGTGCTACACCATGCGGGAGTGCTTGCTTGGAAGAGTGTTGTACTTGCCGAGTTGTGAATCCCCGCTGCAGACGCCACTGGCATTGTAACATTGTCCCATACGAATAAACACCTAGGAATGTTTATTCCACCTATAAATGTCTTTACATACCTTAAATTCATTTATCATCTAATGGGATCATGCATGCTTTCCCCCTCCTCTTTTTTTAACGAGTGGGGCAATCCCCTTATTCGGTAAAGCCTTGTAAACCTTCCTTAGGGCTTACAGCTGCAATTCCGAGTATTGTTTCTATTTTTAAACTGCTCTCACTTCTGCAGCGCAGTCAGGGAGGTTTTAAGCCAGTTATTCCCTCTCCTCGTCTCACTGCTTAATTCCGTCTGGTTTTCATTTCCATAGGAAGCATATTAGTTATGTATCTCTGCCCAGGTCCGTGTGTGCTACTGCTGGGGAAGAAGATTTTGGAACAGGTGTGAAATGAGGTCTAAAAACATGTATTTATTTCTTTGTTGATTGTCTTCCGGGTCTGAAGCAGGCGCTCGAGCACATTGTCAGCAGATTTATATTAATTACAACTGAGCAGTGCTATATGTATTTAAACCTGTGATAGTTTCCACTTGCTATTCGCTTGCATGTATATATTTAGGCCACATTTAGGCCTGTGAGATTTGTGTTTCAGAAGGTGGATGCGTTTATGTAACAAGTTACTACATTTCAAAATCCTCCGCAATACCAAAAAGAGCTGATTTAATCCTTAAAAATTCTCACAACTATTCAGTCCACGGTAAAGCAAGGCTGTGCTTTAATATATAACCCAGTTTCTAAGCGCAGAACTAAATTGGGCGCAAATGCTTCCAAGCGTAAACGTCATTGCGTCGATGTATGTCCTGATTGGATATTTACTTTCTGCTCAGCCATAGCACACAATTTTGCGTAATTACTGGAAGGGTTAACGCAATTGCACACACCCCCTTGTAGTTTTTGACATGGCCTGTGGTTCCCTTTAGCTGTTGCATTATAGAGAGGCATGACTGACAGTACCACTATTAATTCGGGATTTATTTATTTATGCGTTTCTATATAGCACAGACATTACCCAGAGGAGTCAGAGCGCCTTACAATAGAGCGAAAGAACGTAACATGAGAAGTTTAGAGTAACAAGGTAGTAGGAGACAAGACGTGTAGCTACTACAGTTACTCATGGGGAGAGTTACGTATTTACATATTACATGTTCAATACAAATTACATATTTAGAAAAGTTAAAGCACTAAGGTTTACATAAATAAATATTACATACATACAGAGTTGAAGAGAATATCAACATTAAATGTGAGAGGGTATGCCTGGTAGGGAGCTTGGCGAGGACTGTTATTGAGAAAAATGTCTTTGGAAGAAAAGAGTTCTGAGATCCAAAAGGAAGTGGTGGTGTGAAGGTCTGGAGGTAGCGAATTCCAAATTCTAGTCTCACTACCTGAGAAAGATTGTGCCATGAGTCTTTCCTTTTAAAGGTTGGAGGTTCGAGTAGCAGATTTTCAGCATTTCGTGCAGGAGTGAGCCACCTGATATCTTGAATTTGTTTACTAGGTAGCGAGGGGTGAAAGTGTGGATGGCTTTATGGGTGATACAAGCAGTCTTGTATATAGTCCTGGCTTCAATAGGAAGCCAAAAAAGAATTAAAAGAGCTCTAGCAAGGTAAATTTGCTTAAGATTTAATACAGATAACTTATTTATTAGTTATCGATACATCGACTAAATCGAACTATGGATTAAATCGTTAATGTAGAAAATTATCGATAAAAAATTATTATTATTAAAACATAGTTGCAGTGCAGTCAGTAAGCAACTGACAAAGAGAACTATATAAAAAATGTTTTTACATTTTTAGGGATTCAACACCGATTTTTTGACAAACAATCCCATACACACAGGTTGTGTTAAGTAATCAAAACACTATTTTATAAACACTGTATATTTATGCATATTCCAAAAAATCTATACATTTTTCCTAGGTGAACGTTATACATGCAATGACGGACAAATCCATTATTTAAGGAAAAGAAGGTTACGTCACCGGTTAAGAAAGCCTTAATACAACAGATCTGCGAATCTAATACACAAATTAATTGATATTAGTTAGCTCAAGCAATGATCTATAATACAGTTAGAATGTTCTTTACATTCTTTGTATGGTGAAAATCCTGGATATAGGTGATCGATGCGTTTTGGCCTTATACTTTCAGGCCTCTTCAGGACAATGTGTAAAGAGCATCATAGCATATCACAATGGACCAAACCCCCACAATATAAAATGTTGCTACGTTTTCACCATAAAAATACAGAGAATACCATATTTTATAATGGAAATTTTAATGGCAGCCTGTAGGAGAATGTCTTGGGTCACAGCCGCAAACCACAAGACAGCGTAGGTAGGCACTCCTCTCTACAATGTATATATCTCTGCGTGGGCCCGGGAGTATTCAACAGACTCAAAGACATGCCAAGAGCATAGCATCAAATGCTACCACCCAGCAACGGTGGACAGTTTGCCTATCTGGAGCTACCGAGAGGAGCAGGATGTCAATCAATGACTTGGGTCGCATCCGCGATCCCGATGTCGACAAGTAGAAACCCTTCAAAACTCCACTGTAGTTGCCGGGGACGGTCAAACGCAGCTCAAAGCTCTGCCGTGGTGGCCAAGAAGAGTTATACAAGACTCAAGTGTTGCTCTTTGTTAGTTGCTTATTTGACTGCACTGCCTTGATAATAATTTTTTATAGCTAATTTTCTAAATTAATGATGTAATCCATAGTTTGATTTATTCGATGTATAGATAACAAATAAATAAGTTATCAGTATTAAATCTTAAGCAAATCAATCCTGAGAGCTCTTTGACTAATTTTTCGATTTGCTTTTAGTGTAGTCCAGGCTTTAGAGGGTGATACAGGCTCCCCCCCCTTTTTACTGTTATTTTTCAATAACAGGCTAGCAGGGAGGTAGCAGTATAGGTGTGATATGGTAATTTCTTTTGGCCCCGTAGACAAAATGCGCGGCTGAGTGGAATATGGATTTTACAGGCGATAGGTGGGTCTTGGGGAGGCAAGCAAGAAGAGAATTACAGTAGTCCAGTCTGGAGAGTACCAAAGATTGGACAAAAGTTTTAAGGTCTTGCTCAGGAATGTAACGTCGGATCCCCAAGAGAAGGTGCAGTTGGAAGCGTGCATTCTTGGCCATGGTGCTGATTTAGGATTGGAGGTTAAGGGGCACATTACGATACCCGGCGTAAATAATTCCGCCAGGCATGGAAGCGGCAAAAATCCGCCCGCACACACCGCCTGAACACCGACCACGCCATTACGATTACACAAACCGAATACCGCCATCGGCGGAAAAAGCACACAAAATACCGCCCGCCAACGTCCGAGTCGGAGACAAACCGCCCGCCACGGACGGAAACACGCGCGACAACACAAAACCGCCCGCCCTCACGCCCGACACACCGCACGTGAAATTACGATCGCACCGACATGAGCGCGGAAAAACCACAAATATACCGTCCGCCAGCGCAAACAACGCCGATGAGAATCGACACGGCAGAAGCCATGGCGCCCACGTACCTGCACAGAAACCATCCGCACACAAAACCAATAGCACACAACATGGCCAACAAGTCCACACAGCAAGGCACGCACAAATACACAAGCACAGTACATATCCCGAAAACACCCCCCGGACAAACAAAAAATACAAAGGCCAGAACCCCAGACACAACACACCTGAAAACAACAGACCATGAGGACACACCCACATAGGTGAGTACAAAAGCAGCACTCCCACAGACCACAACCCCTTGCTACATTGCAAACCAGAGAGGAGAGGAGAGGACACAGTGACACAGCAAGGACAGCAGCACACCACAGAAACGCACACATCACTACCACCACCACCACCACCACCACCACCAAACACCACCACCACCACCACCACCACCAAACACCGGCACCACAAACCCCCTGCACATTACACAACACACACCGCACCAGCACCACAAACACCATGGCACCACAAAGGATGCCCAAGTTCACGCCCATGGAGCTGACGGTCATGGTCGACGAGATCATCAAGGTGTACCCACAAATCTATGGGAACATGGTCCAGCACACACCACTAGCCACCAGAAACAGAATGTGGAACCGGATCGTAGACCAGGTCAATGCAGTCGGGACCCTGCCCAGGAACAGAGTCGAGATTAACAAACGTTGGAATGACGTCAAGAGCCTGGTCAAGAAGAAGGAGGGCAAAAACAGAGAGCTGGCTGCCGTCACTGGCGGAGGGAATCCCGCGCTCTTTAAGACCTTCAAAGCGTGGGAGGAGAAGGTGCGAGTCGTAATCCATCCGGAGATCCTCGCCGGATTAGCAGGGGAGTGGAGGCTGGTAAGTACAAACTAATGTATACCAGCACACCGCTATGTACTCACATGCACTACCACCATGCCACAGCTCCCAGGGACAAACACCCCCATGTCCAGCACACAATACACAACACATCACACACACATGCAACAGACACCACCACACACAGCCCAAACCGAACAACTGCAAGATGCGTGGGGACATGTGTACACTAAGCCAGCCACGTAACCACCAACAGGTCCCCAAATATGCCAGAAGCGCCACAACGAGCACCCACCACACCCATGTGTCCGCCACAGCTGCACCAACCGACAAGTAACAGGTAAGTGGCAGGAACACAAAGTGCAGTGGGTGGGACGGTGGACAGCCCAAGTACAACACACACCAGGCCCCAGTCCCACAGCACAGCAAGGAGGAGCATCCCCCACACCCCACACCCACGTGTCAGCCACCGCAGTGCACAACGACAGCCGAAAGGCAGACATCACGGTCCACAGCAATCGGTGTCAGTGGGTATCCAGCCACCCCCACGACCCACAACACCCTCCCACCCCCACAGACCTGCAACATGGAGCACCCCCGCTTAGAGCCATGTGGCATCCAGTACAGTGCACGCACGAACAACTTGCAGGTGGGAAACTGGACAGGGCCGGATTACTGGAGGCATGAGGACCGTAACACGACCAACACATGGGACATGTCACGTAGCAGACGAACACGCAGCACCGCCCACCGTCACGAACAAGTGAACAATGTGCACACGGACATGAACAACAGACTCACACCCCACATGACCCATCACAGACATAGCAACACCCAAGGAGCCACGTCTGCATGCACAAGCCACACTGAATATAGTACCACACGGCAGCCACTGTGCAACTCATCACACACAACCGAAACACCATTGAAGTCCTGTCCATGTAGCCCCAACTGCCTGTCAACCACACACCCCACAACTACGCCTATGTAAGACAAACAACACTAGACGCAACAGAGCGGAACAACATAAATGCACACGAACACCACTGAACCCATCAAACACACAGACACACCATGCACAAACAACATACCATCCATCCCATCCGCCAGCCCCAGTCTCATGAAAGGCATGTCATCCGCACAGCTGCCACACATACAGCAGTCACGCTAAGATACATGCCCATTACCAACCATGTGCCAGAAGTCAATGAAGTGCACGACACACTGTGAGCAACAACACACAACATGGGCCACACCACCCCCGAGCACTGCAGTGATGCACATGGCACAGGGCAGCACGCACACCAAGGAGATGGGACAACTGCAATACGTCGGGTGGCACACAACCATCACACACTCATAACGATGCGTCCAATGCCATGTCCAGTAATCACAACAGACAGCAAATATGCAGGCCATGTCAAGCATGCACACACCTCAAACCATGCACTGTCATGCTGCCACAACACATGTCACGTTCGGCACCCATGGCTCACAGCATGTACCCCAAAAGCATATTCCCTCCCAAATGCGAATCCGGGGCATGGCCCCCATGTTGCCATATGCGTTCCTAAGCGTTCCATTTGATCCCCAAAAGCATATTCCCTCCCAAATGCGAATCTGGGGCATGGCCCCCATGTTGCCATATGCGTTCCTAAGCGTTCCATTTGAACCCCAAAAGCATATTCCCTCCCAAATGCGAATCCGGGGCATGGCCCCCATGTTGCCATATGCGTTCCTAAGCGTTCCATTTGAACCCCAAAAGCATATTCCCTCCCAAATGCGAATCTGGGGCATGGCCCCCATGTTGCCATATGCGTTCCTAAGCGTTCCATTTGAACCCCAAAAGCATATTCCCTCCCAAATGCGAATCTGGGGCATGGCCCCCATGTTGCCATATGCGTTCCTAAGCGTTCCATTTGAACCCCAAAAGCATATTCCCTCCCAAATGCGAATCCGGGGCATGGCCCCCATGTTGCCATATGCGTTCCTAAGCGTTCCATTTGAACCCCAAAGCATATTCCCTCCCAAATGCGAATCTGGGGCATGGCCCCCATGTTGCCATATGCGTTCCTAAGCGTTCCATTTGAACCCCAAAAGCATATTCCCTCCCAAATGCGAATCCGGGGCATGGCCCCCATGTTGCCATATGCGTTCCTAAGCGTTCCATTTGAACCCCAAAAGCATATTCCCTCCCAAATGCGAATCTGGGGCATGGCCCCCATGTTGCCATATGCGTTCCTAAGCGTTCCATTTGAACCCCAAAAGCATATTCCCTCCCAAATGCGAATCTGGGGCATGGCCCCCATGTTGCCATATGCGTTCCTAAGCGTTCCATTTGAACCCCAAAAGCATATTCCCTCCCAAATGCGAATCCGGGGCATGGCCCCCATGTTGCCATATGCGTTCCTATGCGTTCCATTTGAACCCCAAAAGCATATTCCCTCCCAAATGCGAATCTGGGGCATGGCCCCCATGTTGCCATATGCGTTCCTAAGCGTTCCATTTGAACCCCAAAAGCATATTCCCTCCCAAATGCGAATCTGGGGCATGGCCCCCATGTTGCCATATGCGTTCCTAAGCGTTCCATTTGAACCCCAAAAGCAAAGTACAAACCAGACCCAGGATGGGCCAGGAGCCCGCATACACCAGAGTCACAATAAGTAGGGGCACAGCAACACACCCATCGGCATGGCCAATCCGTCCCATGCCACATGTGCACAGCACACAGTCCCATTGCCAAGCACACACAACTACAGATGCTACAGCCACACACACGCCTCCGGGAAACCCATGTACGAGATTGCACGAACTGTCAATGTCAGACGACAAATACATACTTCGCCAGGAGCAACACAATAACTAATCTCATTCTCTCCACAGGTGACGAACTGCTGGATGCTGGGGATGGAGCCAGCAGCCAGCACAGCCAGCCTACAAGCCCCCAACGAGGACACACGGATCTGGAGGATCTGTCCTCCTCTTCGGACACGGACAACCAAGCAGGCCCATCTGGTGTGGCAGGGCCCAGCCGCTCCCCAGGACCCCTCCTACCCACCAACCCATCATCCAGGGCTGCTGAACATTCACAGCCCCCTGCTGCCACACCCACGGTCATTGTGGCCACTACCACTGCCGCAACCGCCACCATCGCCGCACCGACCACCACCGCCGCCACCACCGCCACGTCTCCGCTGGCACCAGCCCCAGCGCAGGTGGTGGCCCGGACGACTGGATCCACCCTGGGAGCCACAGCGAGGACCGTGGTGAGCAATGTGGCTAGTGGGCAGGCCGGTGGCAGCAGGACTGGTAGGAGGAGCAGGGTCAGGGAAACGCCAGCCTCCCCTGGGAGCCATGCCCTGCCTCACATGGCCAGAGTCCTTGGGGCCTATGAAGAGGCCCAAGGACAATGGGTCCGGTCTGCCTCAGACACGCGTGAGGTGCTGGGGGTGTTGAGGTCCATGGACGCCCGTATGGGCCAAATCGTGGACCTCATGGGACAGCTAGTGGTGGCGGTGAGGTCACAGCCAGGGACAGCAGCTCCCCTCCGCCACCACCTGCCGGGGCGCAGGGTGGAGCAGCAGTGTCCAGTTCCCCTGCGTCCACAGCCAGTGATCACACCTCAACCACCAGCATGTCGCAAGCAGGCACCCCCTCGCAAACGTGGAAGGGGCCGTCCGAAGAGGAAACAGATGTCCCGGGAGGACTTCGCACGCTCCAGTCGCAAGTGAGGCAGCCAGCCAGCCTTCCGCCAGCCTTCCTTGACCAGCCACTGCATTGACTTGGACTACGATCCCACTCCACACAGCCATCTGGATGGCATGTGTGTGTTGGACTATGGACATAGAACCAGTGGGTACACCCTGATCATCACGCAGCCATGACCGACAGCTCATTGTCACTGCACGCACCACTTTTGTCATCACCTTACACACAATCACATGTCACAGTTTGTAATAAATGCACCTTTTTCACTAACTGCTGTTTGTGCCCTGTGTCTTATTTGTACGGAATACAACGGCCACCTTGGGCGGAAAGGCACCTGATGCGTGGCATGGCATTTGAATCCGGAGGGCCTGTAGGGACCTAGGGGTGGGAGACAGAACAGGAGCACATTCAATGAGTGTGTCACACACCCATCACACAGTACATGTCAACAACTACAAGCAATGTACACACATCGCACAGAGCAATAGGGCACAATGCCACAGCCACCAACAGTGGCATACTACCCTGGCCATGGAGCATTGACACACAGCACGCAGTGAACAAGCGGCCACCCTGACACAGCACACACACACCTGCACAGATACAGCCACATCAGCCGTCGTACATGGACACTCACCGTCAAGTGAAGTAGCGGGCGATGAGCTGCTGCCGCACATTACCAGCTTCCTCCTCTCCGCTGTCCTCCTCACTCGAGCTGTCCTGGTCTGCGGGCTGGGGCCCTTGTTGATCTCCGTCATCCACGATGAGGGGATCTGCTTCCGAATGGCCAGATTGTGCAGCATGCAGCACGCCACCACTATCCGGCACACCTTCTGTGGGGAGTACGCCAGCGCACCCCGGTGCGGTCCAGGCACCTGAACCTGGACTTGAGGAGGCCAAAGGTACGCTCGACCACACGTCTGGTCCTCCCATGTGCCTCATTGTAGCGATCGTCTGCTGGGGTGCGAGGATTCCTCAATGGACTGAGCAGCCATGCCCCATTCGGATACGCAGAGTCACCTGGGTGTGAGGGACACAGAGAACCGTTGCTAATCCAACTGGACAGGGGACAGCATCGCACAGCCAGCACGCTACACCACTCCACATACTCACCGACAATACAGGCACGATCCTGTTGCATATTGGACATCAGTCGTGGCAAGATGCTGTTGCGCATTATGTGTGCGTCATGGGCCGAGCCTGGGAACTTTGCACACACGTGGGTGATCACCATGTCCGCAAGGCACACCACTTGCACATTCAGGGAGTGCGTGTGCTTCCTGTTGCGGTACAGGTGCTCAGTGGCCTGTGGTGGAACAAGGCCGACATGTGTGCAGTCAATGGCTCCAACGACGTGTGGGATTCTGCCAAGGGCATAGAATGCACCCTTCACTGCCGCCAATTCACGAGCCCTGGGGAAGCGGATGTACCTGTTCCGGTACAGCATCATGGCTGCCAGTACATCCCTCAGCACCTTGCTGAACATGGGCTGGGACATCCCTCCTCCACTGCCCACTGTGTGCTGGAATGACCCAGTGGCGAAGAAATGCATGGCGGCCATCACCTTAGCCGTGGGGGTGACAGCAGTCGGATACACCCTGCGGGGACGGAGATGGGGTTCTAACATGGCACACAGTCGATGCAGGGTTGGCCTGTCCAGCCGAAACTTCCTAATGACCTCCGTATCCTCCATGTCTGCCAGCAATTGGTATGGGCGGTCAATGTTCGGTCTCCGCCTAGGGACAATGGCAGAGGACACATGTCAAAGCAACACGACACATAGCAATTTCGCATACACATCACTGACATGACTGAGCAAGCACATGAGCCACAGCCCAGCTGTCAAGCTGGGACGGCACGGCCACAATACACTTACACAGGTCTCCCACCAATGGCAATGGCTAGTGATACAAACCACTGCCATGTGCATGCACATGGGGATCTAGGCCCCAATGACTTGCGGGCGTGCTGATGGGGACTGACTGCATATCCGTCAAGCGGCAACGCCACGGCAACATGAATGTCTGCTGAGCATGGAACTGCTTCCGCGGCTGGATGAGTATGGCACACGACGACGACGATGTGGGCACAGGCTGAGCGGCCAAAACAAGTGGGACCTGTGGCACGAGGGGATATGAGACAGTAGTAGGTGTCAGCACTGCACCCTATGTACAGCACTGTACGGATCACACCTCCCGAAACATTGACAGGTGTCCACATTGACAGCCCCATGCCAAGACGGCTGTGTGCTTGCAGTCACACGTCACAGGTGAGAGGTTACATTGCACGTGCCAGGTGGCAGACGTACACAGTGGGAGCTGGCATGTGTGTGCATGTGTCTCCTGTTCAGGATCCACCAGATGGGCGCTGACTCTGTACTGACCATTGGACACAGCATGTTCCGTGGAAGGCTTGTGTGTGTGGGATGGTGGCACTGGATGTGCCTCCGTTGGGTGGGGGCCATGCACAGGGCGGGTACGTCGATGATTGCGCATTGTTGGTCACGGTGGGTGCACCCACTCAGATGTGTTGCCCTGTGTTCAATTCCTATGTCCGCATGATGATGGACTGTAGATGTGGGCAGACTACACATTGGTCGATGTGCTGTCTATATGCATGTGCCTTCACACCAGGCACAGCTGCCCCTGCACATGTGACCCCTGCTGGACTCGCTGCTGGGTCTGTGGAGCTGATGCACCTTCTGCGCGTGGGGCGGACAGCTCTCCTCACTTCCCTCATTGCGCATGTCATGACTTTGCCGCAGGTGACATGGATCATGGAGGGCCCACATGTACGCGTGGGTAGGCTACACATGATTGTACACTGGTCGCCACCCCCAGTCAGTGTTTCGAATGGGAAGGTTGTCGTGCTGGTGGTATGTTCGATGTGGCGTATGGGCGGGCCTAGGTGCGGGCTTACATTCCGGACATGGGGGTAGTTGGATTGGCGACTAGTTGCAGTACACACGGGACACGTCTCTTCCTTTCCACATCTGGGTCATCCCTTGTACTGACTGACAGTGATACAGTCATCTTCGCCCCAGCCCTCATGTCCTCCCCTCGCTCCCCCAATATGCATGCTCACCTGCGAGGCTAGCGCTTGCACAGGCAGCCCCAAGCTCGCACCAGAGAGGGCAAGGAGTGTATGTGTGGGTCCAGTTGCACGAGTGGGCTGTCTCAGGGTATGATGTGTGGCGGGACGCCGTCCACCTGCGTGGTGCCCCAAATGGAGACCCGGCCTGCATGGACTATGCATCACAGTCTTCGCCTTCCGGATCCGCCACCTGCGACACCCAGTGGCTGTGGCTGCCCTTGCGGCCATGCCGCGTCCGTCTGTGGCTGATGGCCCACACATTCACTCTTTGGCCTCTCTGGGGAGGGCTCGGGGGTGGTGGCGCACGCGCTTGCACTTAGTCGCAATGGCATGTGGCGTGGTTGGTATGATGGGCAATGGATGGGATGGTGCGAGCCACCTCCCGTGACGTCAGTGCTGCTCGTGCTGTGGTGCGTCCCCCTACACTTCCATCTGACTTGTGCCATGCTAGACGTTGAGGTTCTATTGCCTGCGTGATATGACCAGGAGGAGCGCGAGGAGACCTCTCACACACCATGCTCCACTGCCATCCCGTGCCCTGTATCGCCTGTGCGGATTGACTATGTTGGGGTTACACCTGGTCGACTGGGGCTGTGTGTGCCTTGTCAGGGGCATGGCGGGCGCACAACAGGATCCAGCTTGTCCACAGAGGGTGGGCTGAGGTGCGCCTGGTACCGCTTTGTACGTGTGCCCGGCTGCTATGCACACACGTGTTCACTCCCCCGACAGGTGTCCTCTCACAATGCCCAGGGAAGCGGTGGTGTACTGTTCATGACCCCTCCCAACACGGCGTGCTCCAACTTGGCATGTGCGCATCTACCCGTCGCACCCACCCACCTGAGCACTGCGTCCATACGACTACACACGACACATGTGTGTCTTCCACAGTAGTGCTACTCATTTGCGTTGACATCCAATACCAGTGGACTACATGGTCATGTCACGACTGCCGTGTACTTCACATACTCTCATCCTCTCTCATTCGTACTTGTGAAATGAGTCAGCGGAGACAGTTTTGGTTTCAAACATTATATTGAGTCTTCTGTCCTCTGTGATGCAGTATAGTGGACACTACTGGCAGCGGAATACATGTTGAGGATATACTGAGCATGATTGCAAATGGGATAGGGAGTGGGGTTACATGTGATTGGCTGTTGCATGTGGGATGTGGGCTTCAGAGTGACATCTGCTTGGCCAAGGCTGTGCTAATGTACATTTACGTATAGCTGCGGAGCTGCGGACTTTGACACAGACGGTATACATGTAGCCTACCAGACCGCTTGGCATCATGGGCACAGTCCATCTCAGTTCCATGTGACAGGTTTGCTGCGGTTGTTCCTCATGCACGCGTGCATGTGAGATGACATCAGGGCATGTGCTTGCGTGCATGCAGCGGCGTGCCACTTGTTGTTGCACTGTGGTGGTTACTGGACATGTCACAGTCACTGGGGTCGTGTTGTTGTTGTATGCACTTGTCGTCCATGCAAAGGTCCTGGTATGGGATTCCCGGGGCGGGGGTGGGAGGGGTGCAGCACCCACAGACTCCAGGCGACCTATTCATGTCCACTGAGCGGTGTGTGTGTCCATGTGCGCTGGATCCATGTCGTGTCCTGGTTGTTCGTGCAGTTCCGTCCATGTGGGTGCGATACACAGAGCCCATGCCACTGCCTCCCACGATGCATGCGGTGTTCCTGGATGTGATGGGGAACAGTGTGCATGTCCCGGTCATATCCGATGTCATGGCGATGTCGTTGATGGTGTGGTTACAGTTGCCGGTCGTTTGGTATGGCTGTTGTGGTGGTGACTGGCCAGTCCGTGCGGAAGCTAAGCATGGGTGCGGGGTTGGACATCATAGGTCACTCGGGGAACCTGCGTTGTGGTCCGACGTATTTACAGGTTGTCAGGTATGCGATGCCGTCCAGCAGGGCTTCCATGTCATTGGTGGTGTACATGTTTGCCAGCCAATGAAGCGGATGGTGGCTGTCAAGGTGTTGTTCGTAGGTTGTCCCTTGGAGGACCATGATGGGGCATGCTGGGTGACATTCGATGTAGCTGTTATCGATGATCCGTCGTGTGGAGGCACAGTGGTCCCATTTCAGTGCGGGTGCGATGTTGGCCACATACGCCATGCCCCCATAGGCAGAGCAGGCCCTGTCGTGTGCGTCCAGAGGGAGGAGTAGTGGTAGCAGGTCCGCCTTCAGACATGCCGGGTTGGAGAGGCATATCTCGACGGGATGCTGGTAGGGACACCTCCGACAGTAGAAGACGGGCATGACGCAGCTGAACAATGTGATGCGGTAAGTCAGTCGGTAACTTACGTTCAGCAGGGACAGGAGATCGCATCCCAATGTATGGCACAGGTTGGTTTTGTACAGCTTGAGCTGTTCGGCGTAGTTGGGTAGGTGTGTTGCGGTTGCCATTTCGCAGCGGTTCGTTGAGGTGGCGTGCTCCGGCTGTGTGTGCAGTCTGCAATGTGCACGCTCCGGGGTTGCTGTGAGCTCTGTGTAGTCGTAGGGAGACAGGACTTGTGTTCTGTTGGCTTGTTTGGAGGACACGGGCCCTCTTCCCACATGCTTCTCAGACAGTTCAAGGTCAGTGCTGTGTGACTCCTTCCAATTAACTTGCATGTGGCCGACATGGGGAGTGTTTTCTTCTTTCTTCCCCGTCCGTTGTGTGCTTCTGTGATATGCGCTATCTGCCCTGTGGTCGGTCTCCTCGGCATGCCTGTGTTGGTCTATTCTTGGACAATGGCTGTATTCACCGGCTTCTGTCGTAGGGCTGTGGTTTCGGAGTTGGAATGGAAGGTCATTCAGTGCTGTCTGCTCTCCCTTGTGTGGGCGGCAGGCTGCCTTTCCGCTCTGCGTTGGGCCTTGTGTGTGAATGTTATTCTTGGGCCACCTGTTGTCGGTCCCCGGGCTCTTTGGTGTTCCGTTTTATATGTCTTGTTCATATGTGCAGGGTGGTATGGGTGTTTCTGTGTGGTACTGGCGTTCCTCTTCCCGAAGGAGCCCTGCTTCTCCTAGTTGGTGTTGCCGCCGCTGTGTGCTACGCCATGTTTGTTACACTGGGGTGTGTCCTGCTGTTGCGTGTCTTCACTGACATGTGTGCGTCGGTTGTGTGGCGTTGGGTGTTGTCCGTGAATTGGGCGTTGGGGACATGTCTGTGGCCGGCCTGTCACGTGTCATGTGCGTTCGGGGTGAGGCTGATATGTGTGCTGCTTGGTTGTGTCCCTGTGTCTGTGTGCGACGCATGCATGGCGCTGCGGTTGGCCTCTGCGTTGTGCGCATGTGTGGCGGCGTCATCGGCGCTTTGGGGCCGTGACGGGGTGGTTGGTTCCTAGTCCCAGGTGGTGTGTACACATGTGTTCTGCGATGTTACGATTTGGCCTGTGTGTCATATGTGGATGCGATGGTGGATGTGTTGTGTACACGCGCTGGTGGGGGTTGTCCGCTTTTCCGCCCTTGCACTGTGTGCGCTGTTTGCGTGCACTTGTTGTGTGTGTGCCTACCTGCGTCTCCGCGGTACATTGCGTCCTTGGTGGTGCATCAGCAGGAGCATGGGGACGGCCTGCAGTGCTGGATTCATGCTCGGGGAGCCGCTTTTCGTTGTCCGTGCTCGGCGTCCGTGTTACCGCTTCGGTTTGTCGTACGGTATCTCTTGGCCGTGGGAGCCATTTGTTTGCGGCATCGTAATTTATGCGCCGGGGCGGGACGTGTTTCGTCCGGACGGTGTGTGTCAGTTAGGCTGCGCCGCTACATGTACGGGCGCACTTTGATGGCGGACGGTGTTGCTGGCTTGCCGGCGGTGTTTGGCCTGCTTTTCGCATCGTAATTGGGCGGGCGTGTGGACTGCTGCGTGCCGGCGGTAACTGGTGCTTTTTGCATCCGCCAGCACGGCGGTTGTGCTTCCGCCCGCCATCGTAATGGGCCCCTAAGTCTTTTGTCGAGGTTGACAGCTAGGGATTTGGCTCTGTAAACGATGGTAGGTTTACTAGTTAAGAATGCTTAGATTATCCATCCATGATTGAACAGGAGGTGGAGCGTTTGAGGTAGAGATAAGATGGAATTCAGTTTTAGAGGGATTCAGTTTTAGGTGATGAGACGTCATCCATTCTTGGATGGAGTTGAGGGCTGTGGCGAGAATTGAGATGTCGTGTTCGGAAGACACTTTGCGGTAGTTAGGTGTCATCAACACAGAGGTGATAAAGGATCGCAAAGTCTTTTAATAAGGCTCCTAGCGGTTCAATGTGAAGATTAAATAGGGTCCGAGCAAGGATAGAGCCTTGAGGGACACCTTGATCCACAGACCTTTGGAGTTGAGTTGAGTTTTCAATTTCAAGCATCTGAGATCTCCTTGTGAGGTAAGATGCAAACTATTTAAGTACTACGCCTTCAATTCCAATTCTTGTTTTAGTGTGTTAAGAAGTGTGTGATGGTTTACAGTATCAAAGGCTGCAGAAAGGTCAAGGGATTGCAAAACCCAAACAAGGTAACGCTATATATATATATATATATATATATATATATATATATATATATATAGCCCTCATAACCGGTAAAATTGTATAAGTGGCAAAAAAGCTGTTTATCCCCATATTTGCTGGTAATGGCTCTAAAAGAGGGCCCTAGATTCTAATTTTTAAATCACAAGAAAATAATACACCATTGTGCTTGGCTGCTGAAGGCATCCTGAGCTTCCCTCCACAGTTTTTCAGTCCAGAGAGACCTAGGAACTCACAAATTAGGTGTTTTTCCATGTTCGGTCGGAGAAATTGCCACTTCACTTTAGTTTGTGGATTTTGGTGGTTTTCTCATGCAGAAACCACTTCACAAGTAGACTAAGCAGGGGTTTGTTTTGCTACTAAACGTCTCGGCAGGCAGTTTTCCTCACCATATTATGTGATGCATTTCTCAATTAGTGTTGGATAAATTCAAGAAAATGTTTCAGCATAGTCAAAATAGAAGGTACAAGATAACTTCTATCCCGTTTTTTCATATTTATAAAGGTCTTAGTCACAAAAATCCCCCAACAAAAGAGTATATAATTCCTTATGCGAACATTTCACACATATATTGTAATGCACAATATTCCCATACATTCCCAAATCTACTTATGCGTAAATTATGTATTGCATAAATGACTACAGACCTGTTTTGGGGCCAAAATAGAAAGGTGGCTTTCATCTATTTTTGCAATGCTATTCATGCTTAACGTTATCATGCGTGGGTTTTGAAAAGTACAGACGTGTAGGTAAATTTGTATCAGTTCCTACTAATCTCCAATTAGAACATATTTCCATTGGACTCATTGGTGCAGCTCACCTCACTTTTCACTCCTCACTCGAGAGGCCCGTTTAGGTTTATGTTGCATTTTACCGAACTTTTGCAAGTTGATTTCAAACTTTTGTAAATGCCCATGGAATATATGGTCCATAGCATGACCCCATTCTACACGCGTACAAGGTGTAGAAGGGCCTAATGCATGATTTATACAAAATCACAATGCCCAAGGCACATACTGAAGTCATATATACCAGTGGCGGCCGAGACAAATAAAAAGTGGTGGGCGGGTGGAGGGAGCGTGGGGGAGCGCAGGCGTCAGCGCGGGGGGTAATAATAAATAAATAAAACATACCTGATGCTACTGCCTGCCTCGCGCTTTGGTGCTCCTCTGCTTCCTGCTCCTAGTAGTCCCTGGGACAGCATCAGAGACTCCCCCATAGAATCCCCACGCTGCTCTCATGCTATTACCAAGCATGAGAGCAGTGTGGGGGAACTGACCTGAGCAGGATGGTTTAACGCTTGCTCAGGCAAGGGAGTCTGTGCTGTTTCTTTCACCCAGCTGTGCAATACAGCTGGGTTGGAGAATCCTAACTGCACATGTCTGTTTGGCCGGCCTAATACGGCCAGCCAAACTGAAATGCGCACGTATCGTGCACATCACTCTGCCCCATCTACCATTGCCCGGCCCTGCCCCTCTCTACACATGCTGGCTCAGCCAGCAGCTGAAAAATAAAACAATAATAAAATATAATTTTATTTTTCAGCCGCTGGCTCTGAGCCAGTGGGGCGATGCTCCTTTGCCATTGCGGAGGAGCCGCCGCTGATGTATACACTTACTAGGTAACTGTGAGAGTTACAGCGTGAGCAGTGAAAGCACAGCTTGGAGAGACAGCGTGGGCACCAATGCTCTATCTCTCTGGGCTATGTTGCCTGATGCTCATGCACTAACTCATGGAGTTACTGAGTTAGGCAGGTAAGATAGTGCAATGCCATAGAAAATTGGTGTTGTCCAAAGGGATAATGACTCAGCTCTTCCACTATGTGGACAGTCGCAAAACTACCTTTTGTTTGCCTTTGATCACTTCTTTGACACTCTCCATATTCCTTGGTCATAACTTTTGGAATTATAACCCTTCTCATCTACTCACACCCTGTGGTTGAGTGAATTACACAATACTATATGCATATTATCCCTGCATAATTTAGATCATTTTGAGTGTCCTCATGCATTACTTGAACTTATGCTCCCTGGTGAAATGGGTTAAGTTACTCACTGATATTCATGGGTGTGATTTGTCTTGTTGAGTTGATCTGTATGTGTGAGGGCAGGTAACCTGCTTTTTCGTAGTTTCCATCATGTCAATATGCCTATTTACAAATGCTTAATTTATTTGCAGAACATGTACCACATGTATAGAGCACCAAATGTGTTTTTCATTTTAGGTCTCAAATGCAGACATCCTCAGCTGTCTGTTGTTGAAAGCCCTACTGTGTACAGGACTGATAACTACAGTGGACTTTCCGTCACTTCATTGCTGATCATTGGCTATCTTTCTTGTCAATCTCATTTCCATGCTTCTTATTTGATGGCTTTCCTTTCTCTTTTTACCTGTGTCCCTTCCCTGGAGTATAGCAATTTTACAGTCTATCTTCTTGGATTAGATTCTAATTGTGCTGCTTACAATCAGGGGGCTATTTTTTCTTTTTCTTTAAGCATTCTAAGGGAAAGTGTGTGTTTTTTCAAACACAATTAGCAAAGTGAGACTGATTGGCTTTAACAATGCTTACTTTTTCTTTTTCACCAACCTAATGTTTAAATCTTCAAGTTGAAAAACTAGACGATGCCTCATGAGCAACCATACAAAACGGTGTAGCCTGAAATCCCATTGCAGAGCCCACATAGATACAGCTTCAAGAATGTCCTATTTAAACTAAAATTGATGGAAATCGACAGGGGAGATGCAGAGCTAATGACCCCTGCCTGTACATGGAAGAAAGAGTAGGTGATCAGAATGGAGCCTAACAGTAGTAAAGGGGTAAGATGGAAAGTAGATAACGAAACACCACTTTAGTGATAAAGGGAAAAGGACAGGGGCGGGGGAACAGGAAGAGAAGAGAGCCCTCCTCCTCAAAAAACACAAAACAATATTAAACAAAACAGATTCATTTGTTGCTGAGAGGCTTTTGTGGGCTCCAGCCAGCCAGACAGATTATGGTATTTATAAGTATACTTTCGTTTCTTCTCTTTCTTATGTCAAGCAACAACATGCAATCAAGCCCTAGGACACTCAAAAGAAATAGTCACAAAACTAAGATTTCTGCTTTGCATTCTACATAGGAACATTCGTGTTCAGTCCCAGCTGATACTAGGTATCGTGCTGTCAAGTTCAATGGATAATACTACGGAAACAGTGTGTCTTTTCTACGATTCTGCTAGTGTGCAGTAATTCAATCTTCTTGAAATTAAAATGAATGCTAAAATGAAGCCTTGAAACAACAACTACACTGTCAGACATCATGCTGCAGGAAATAGAGACACAGGCCTTTAGGATGTGTAAAGCACACTATGGCACGAGGTCATCATTAGATGTTATTGTATAATGACAGCTTTTCGGCAGTGACCCCATGCTTGAAAGGAAGGCCGGATAACTAAGGACTGAGAACTCACTCATTCTCATGTCCATGCCAGACGTTACGTAACCATAAAGAGAAGCGTGTCCTTAAGACCCACGCACAGCAAGACGGGATCTTCAGCCTTGGTGTGGGAACATACCAGAAGTCTCAGGGGATGTGCATGTCCCCATCTGACGACAAAACCAGGAATCATGGTAGTAAAGTGTTTGTCAGTAAAATACTATGACAAAATGGCTGAAACTAACTTTGGAAGATTGTTGCAATATATTGACAAATTAGCCTAATCACCCTTCAGTATTTCAGATTGCCAACCAATGTTATTTTAACCTAGCAAGGTGAGTTATGTTCTCTGTATATTTGTTATTAAAGTAATCTGGGCTCTGGCTGCTGGTGATTACCTGGTTGCTGGTGATGATCACATGTGGCTATGTTTGGCCAAGTGCCACTGTGTAGACTGACCACACAAAAGGGTGAGGTTAAGAGATTACAAAAGTTCAGAAGTGACAAAACTCAAGCTCTTTTCTACCTTTATCAAACATGCAGAAATGGTTTACTAGAAACTCTACGACTCAGCAAGAGCTCCTTGACCTTGTCAAAGTCTTTGACCCTGATAATGTGGGGTGGTACAACCCAATGTCAGCTCAAACAAATGCTTCTGCAGGGATTGGAATTCCAAGTGCTGAGGAATTTCAACAGCACAAACCTGCAAACATTTAACAGGTGAAAAACATGCATTATCTTCAGATCCATACAGAATTTGAGGCAAAACCCCTAAATACTGCACATAATTCCTATTTTTCCAAGGGAAAACTCTAACTAGGAGGTGTTTACCTCACTTTGTCAATACCACGCCCTGTGGTGTCAGTAACCCCACCCTTTCTCCAACCCACTCATATTCAGGGTCTTTATGTAAAACCTTCAGGGAGGCTCCGATTATTACTACAATGTTAAATTATGATCCCAGCAAAAAACAAGATTTTTGTCAAGAATCGGAATTTTGACTTGTGCGATACTTATCACACACATGCTGACAGATTTAGCCACGTAAAATGTGGCTAAGCTTATTATGGAAAATGCCCAGTAAATAGGCAAAATATGCATATACTAGTGTGATAAACAATGATTCCTCAAATTATACCTCACTCCCAGGATCACAACGTAGAATAAGAAGTATTTACAGCAGCTGGTAAACACCTCAATGTGCTATCAGATCTTAACAGGCCGCCTAAATACCACTCCCAACTCCATCTTTTTGGGAATCAGGGCCACAGAGAGAAAGTTCAGAGGACATAATGCATTTAAAAATAGCGTTTTTTTTCATGTGTAAGAGGAGGTTCTAAAATGATTATTTATGATTCACTCTGTTAAACTTAATTGTCAATTACTGACCTCGCCCTCAAGATAAGTCACATGCTGGCCAAAGTGGCTCAGACAGGCAAAAAGTAAACAAATTTGAACGTAAAAGAGCTACCTCACATTGAAGTTAAATCACAGTTTGCAGTAAACACTGACGTGTGGTTGAAAGCCCCACACTTCACATTACTAAGAATAACAGCAAGTTACTTTTTTATGGTGTTTAGTACCATTCTTATTGACGTCTTGCAGTGCTGTAAAAAACAGGTTGTTAAAAATTGGACCTCTAGGTGGCAGAGGTTTGCACCCAGTTCAAGTAGAGACCACAAACCTAGTCAGGGTAAGTCAGATACACAACCTAAATTAACCTATGCTCACCCTCCGGTAGCTTGAAACAGAGCTGTCAGGCTTAACAAGAGGCAATGTGTAAAGTATTTGGGCAACACTTAAACTACAGTAACACAGTGAAAACACTGCAAAAAGATTCCACACCAGTTTAGAAAAATAGAGAATATTTATCTGAGTAAAACAAGACCAAAACAACAAAAATCCAATAGTAGGACTTGAGATAGGAATTTTTAAAGATTAAATCCAAAAGCAGGGCTTATAAGTCAATAGCGTTAAAAAGTTACTTGAGGTCACGCTAGACCGGGGTAAATCCAAAGTTCCAGGCCTACCGTGATGGAGGGCAGGCTGGCTACAGGCCACACAGGGCCTGCTGAAAAAGTACCTTGGATGGAACAAGCGTCGGGGGCGAAGAATTGATGCATCCGTTCCGATTCACGCAGTCGGGTCAATGCTTCGAAGTTGAGCGTTGTAGCGGTATCTTAGGATCAGAGTTGCGTCATAGTCGGGCCACGCAGTCAAGCTTTGGATCGGTGCTGAGTCATAGTTGAACTTCGCAGTCAGGTCCCACATCGTTGCCAAGCTGTGCAGTTATATCCTCGGATTGGCACTGCGTCGGCATCAAAGGCATGTAACTGTAATTGATGTAACGCTGTAACACATCTTAATTCTCATGTAAAGCGCTCTGATACCTCCGGGTCTAGCCTGGACTTCCTCGTCTCCTCGCTGTGTCTCCTACCCCCTCCCCCACCTTTTCCCTCCTTCATTCTTTGCTTGCCTCCCCTATTCCTTCCCTCTCTCCCCTGAATCACTTTCCCCCTGCCTGCTTTGTTTATCATTGTGCCTATGCTCCGTTCAATCTCCCTCCCCGTCGCCCTTTTACATTATCCCCTTACCCTTCTACACGCCTTGAACCAATGGATGTAACTCGTAATTGACGTACCTTCTGTAACAATGTGTAACTTGTAACCTATGTAACCCTACCAGCCCGACTCCCTATTATGGCCCCCTCTAGTATGCCCTTGTCCAAAGCACTCCTACTTCCCTTGTTGAGGATGGATCCAGCATTTTGCCCTGGAGTCTCAGAGACCCTTCTGAGAGAGTCCACAGTGACAAGGGAGTCTCACATAGTGGAGGACTGGGATTGATCCCGTTACCTCTGGGAACCGTCTCCTACCCTGCCGGAAGTCGGACACTGTGTTCACTTTGGGTTTTCTACCCCCTCCCCCTCCTCCTCCCTCCTTCATTCTTCTAAGTGTGCCCATGATCAAAGCACTCCTCTCCCCTTGTTGGGGAGGGATCCAGCATCTATGCCCTGGAGTCTCAGCGACCCCGCTGAGAGAGTCCACCGTGACAAGGGAATCACACAAAATGGAAGACTGGGAATGATCCCTTTACCGCAGTGAGCCGTCTCCCACCCAGCCGGACATCAGACACAGTTACTTCCTCGTCTCCTCGCTGTGTCTCCTACCCCCCCACCTCTTCCCTCCTTCATTCTTTGCTTGCCTCCCCCAATCCTTTCCTCTCTCCCCTGAATCTCTCTCCCCCTGCCTGCTTTGTTTTTCCTTGTGCCAATTCTCCGCTTAATCTCCCTCCCCGTTGCCCTTTTACATTACCCCCTTACCCTCTACACGCCTTGACCCAACAGATGTAACTGGTAATTGACGTTCCCTCTGTAACAATGTGTAACTTGTAACCTATGTAACTCTCCTCATGTAAAGCGCTCTGATACCTCCGGGTCTAGCCAGCGCTATATAAAACTCAAGTAAATAAATAAAAATAAATAAATAAAGGGCACTGCGTCAGTTCCAAGCAGCGCAGAGGTGACGATGCATCGATTTTGGAGAAAAACAGCTGCCGAACCCACTTCTGAGGCCCATGACTGGAAGGACACCTCAGGCAAGGGAGGACTCAGAGATGGCAGAACCCAGCAGTTGTAGCAGAGTTGAAGGAAGTCTTTAATGGCCCTGAGACTTCAAGAACAGGGGACAAGCCAGCAAGCCGTTGGAGAAACTTGGGTTCAAGGATGTAGAGAGCAGGTCCAGTCCTTCTCACTCCCAGGCAAGAAGCAGCAGGCCAACACAGAGAAGCAGGTTGGAAAGTGGCAGTCCCACCTACAGCACAGGAATCAGCAGGCAGCAGCCCAACACAGCAAAGTAGTTAGCAAAGAGGCAGTCATTCCTTCAGCACAGCAGCTCTTCTTCCAGGCAGAATGTTCCAGCAAAGTTCTGAATTGGTGGTGTCAGGGGTCCAGAACTCATACCCATCTAAATGTGCCTTTGAAGTGGGGGAGACTTCAAAGAGGCCTTTGAAGATCACAAGGTCCCTGCCTTTCCTGCCCTGGCTCCAGACTCACTACAAGGGGGTACGCATCTCTTTGTGTGTGGACAAGCACAGCCCTATTCAGGTGCAAGTGTCAGCTTCTCCCCCCTAAAATACCAAGGAATGCCCATCAGCCTGGTGATGGGTCATCAGGATGCAAATGTCACACCCCAGCTCCCTTTATGTGACTGTCTAGAGGAATGCACAAAGTCCAGCTGTCACCCAACCCAGATGTGTATTCAGAGACAGGCGGAGGCGCTGAATAGTTAAAGAAGAAAATGACAACTTTCTAAAAGTGGCATTCTCAGACTTACAATTTAACAAACTACTTCACCATAAGTTGTGATTTTAAATTGCGAGCCCAGAGACACCAAACTCCAAATCTCTATCTTTTCCCAATTGGAAATTGGACTTATACGATGTTTTAAGGCAATCCTAATGTTAACCGATCAGAGAGATAGGCCTTGCAGTAGTGAAAAACAAATTTAGCAGCTTTTCACTCCCAGGACATGTAAAACTCAAACATTCATGTCCTACCTTTGAAATACTCTGCACCCTGCCCATAGGGCTGCCTAGGGCCTGCCTTAGGGGTGACTTATATGTAATAAAAGGGATAATTTGGGCCTTGCAAGTAGGTTAACTTGCCAGGTCGAAAGGCAGTTCAAACTGCACATACAGGCTCTGCAGTGGCAGGCCTGAGCCATGTTTAAAGGGCTACTGAAGTGGGTGGCACAAGCAGTGCTGCAGGCCTACAAGTAGCTTTTAATTTACAGACCCTTGGCACATATAGTGCACTTTACTAGGGACTTATAAGTAAATTTAATATGCCAGTTGTGGATAAGCCAATGTTACCATATTTTAATTACAGAGCATATGCACTTTAGCACTGGTTAGCAGTAGTAAACTGCCCAGAATCCTACAGCCGGCGAAAATGAAGACAGCAAAACAAGGAGGTCAAAAGGCAAAAAGTTTGGGGAAACCACACCAAGGATGCCAGGTCTAACACAAGTGATACTATAATCCAACTGAATGGTACTCATTTTATTGACAGCGATTGGAGGAAGACCTGAGTCAGCCCTGCCGAGACCTGTTGTCTGCAAATCCAACATAGATGTCAGAGGAAAGCATTTAACCCACCAAGCTTTCACACCGGCTTCTACACTAGCTCCTGCAGTAATAAAATCATAAAGCAGAGATCACACATGAAAAATTATACCACAGTTATCCAATAACCTGATAGAGGAAGTTCAATATAGGCACCTATGGTCTCAATCATCATGGCATGTTTTGTTTCTTAAAGAGGTGTTAAGGCTTGTGTATTACTAAAACAAAAATTATTTTTGGTGCTATATTGACTTAATGAGCTCTGCCTTACTCTTAATAAAGTCTAAAGTCTTGAATGGTTTTTTGGTATCAGAATTGTTTGTGTTAAATCCAATGAAGTTCCTTTTATAAATACCTCGTAAAAACATTTATTGAAGGCCTTTTATTTCTCAGTGACTCCAGAACCAAAACTTGCATACACAAGTCAGACTCCCTTGCTTACTATTGGCCCCTCAATGCTCTCCTACTTTCTGCTGAGGGGCTAGTGGAAGTGCAAGGATTGAAGCCAATAGAAATTAACATAAATTTTATAGTCTTGTTTACTTTCAGTTGCTGCTTCTGTCTTCATGGCTTGGACAATAGGGGTAGCAAGTGCGTGACCAAAAGTACCAAATGCCCTCCAAAGATTAGCACCTGCTAAACTCAGCTACCCCAAGTTGACATCCACACCTTAAATACTGGTACTGCAACACTCCCCCATGGAAATTTACAGAGATAGGGACTTAAAAAAAAACACATAAGAAATAATGCTGCATTAAATGAAAATATTTAAACCACTTTAAAATAGAAATAAATACAATTTAATGTAAAAAAAGTCTAAACATAAAACACATTACTTATTAAACTATAACATGTTTTAGCAGTCTTTTTTGAATAGATACATTGATGTAGAAATATTGTTATTAAATATAATTAAATGAGATTTAATCAATCCCATGCATCACTTTTAATAATTAATCATTATTAATACATAATAAAAAACATTTTTGGTTTAAATAGGAATATCATTTAATATGTTTAAATTAATTTGAATAGTTAATTAAAAAATAGGTGAATAGTGCTGTATTATTTTTATATTTTGTTCTACATTTCGAATAAACATGTACAACTAGTTCACAGTAATTTACGTTAATGGTTAACCTAAAATATTTCTGCTAATTGTTTTGAGATACATAAACTTTTTTAGCGTTCCCTACACTTTAACACAGGATACACCATGGTCGAGGTGGAGCTCTCGCTATGGGATATTATAGGAAAAAGTTAAAAAAGTTATAAAACATTGTAAGAGAATATTAAAAATATGTTTATGTTTACTATTGTAGTAATTTAATTTTATATATGTATTTTAAATGTAGAACAAAATACAAAAAATGCTACAGCACTATTAACTTAATTTTGAATTGATGGATATGATGTATCTAAACAGACTGCTCGGAAAGGCTTCCAGAAGACCCAGCCATAGATTGCAGAGGGAGTCATGCTTCACCACTCACTCTAGACAGCACTCCAGCCAATCTGGTCCATTGTCACCTGGCTAGCTGGTTCTACCACAGATGATTCAATCTCTTCAGCCTTTTCTGTCCATGAAGCTGAAGGAGGTCAGTCAGTCTGACCCTTGAGAACAACTTCTAAAGCAAGTCTACAAGGAGAAGCAGTTTTCCCTCAGTCCTTTTCCAGGCAGACACCAGACAGTTTGTGACACCCTCTTTTGATTTTTCAAGTCTCCACTAAGTTCAGTTGTGTTTTGATGAGCTGTTGGTGGAAAACATTTCTTATAGGGTGCAGTAGTAAGTGATAGGTTACTACTATGGGTCCAATCATAAGGAAATTCTCATGTGCACACCAGCCTACATTTTCAGCACTTCCTTTTGTTACCTGTTAATCCATCCAGAAAACCCTGCTTTGGCAGAGTTTAAAACGAGCAGAATCCTAAATCCAGTTTGTGTATCTCAAAAATCCCAGTCGATGTTGTACCATTTAAATGAGGGGACCTCTACTGAAAAACAAACTTGGCTGGTTCTGACCCTCGGCTGGCTGCAGAGACAGGTTGGCTAGGAGCATGCCAGATTCGAAGGCTCCACTAACACTATACCACATAATACTATAAAACATAGTACACTAGAAGGTTTCAACCAGTTGCTTGTCAGGACCTGTTGGATCCCCCTACCACATTCAAGTAGGTGTGGGTCCTGACTATTGAGTGCAGAATACATTGATATTGTAGCCATAATATTGAGGGCAAAATTATCGACAATTAAGCATGTATAGATTTTCTATACTTAACTCCTGGTGTATGTACCTTGATGATATGTGTAGATATCTTCACAGTACCAAGATGGGGAGTTAAGAATAGTAAATCTATACTTCCCTGTATGCACCTACCTTTTCAAATTTGTGTCCTTGATATTTTGGCTTTGACAATAAAGTATAATAATATTACCTGCTCAATATTCCAGACTACAGACATTCCAGTACATATCGCTAGCAATTGGTCTATCCTGTCTTCCTGCCAGCAGGCCGAGGCCTGTGGTCTTCTTCCTGAAAGCACTTTTCACACCTCATCAAAGAGCTAAGTACTGCTGCTAGAGTCAAACTAAAGCCCAGCAAGCTGAATTGATGTATTTTCAGGTTCTCAGACAGAGGCAAGCCATATTTATAAAATCACATTTTGAATATATTTAACACAAATGTATTTTCACCACTGACTTTGATTTTTGATAAATATCACACCAGCATGTGGGTAATCTCTGTAACTTTTTTTATAGCCCTATATATGAAAATATAAGTCTTTACCTTCAAGCAGGTTTATCATAGGAAAAATGTTACCATAGGCTATGCGGAGAAAACTGAATCACTGCAAGTACCCACCAATCTAAAAATTAGGTATTACTTTTGGGCATTATTCACCCAAACTTTGAAAGCTGTAAGGAACAACTGATAGATGGCATATCTATCGTTAAAAGTCAAGTTTTAAACAGGTCAAAAACGTATCCATTCGACTTATCGATGGTAAAGTCTTGTTCACATTATAACAGAGACACAATAGAAGCTGTGAAGACATACTTTTAAAGTCACTAATGTAAGTGGTGTACATCCGGATGCAGCCAACGTGTGACGACTAACCTAATTTCTATGCCACAGGTGCTATTTTCATACCTCGAGATGTGGACTTACCCAACAGCTAAGCATTCCAATTGAAATTTGCCAATTTAATGCCATGTTTAGGGAGTTGGGCATCCCCACTTGTTGGAACTCCATTGGATCGTCTTGCCAGCTCGCACAGTGTTTGAAACTGGTTGCATCATTTACAAAGCCATCACAACCAGCACACCCCACTTATCTTGCAGGCAAGCTTACCATCTCTGGTAGTTCTCGGCACAGCCACAGTCAGGACACTATTAGACTGCAGACTAAGAAGTGTAAAAAAACACAAACAACAAGATAATGGGCCTTTTCCATCTATACACCCAGGATCTGGAACAACATCCCCGTATCCATCTGGACTGCCCAAACGCTGCTCCAATTGAGGAAAGAGTTGACGACCCACCTCAATACTACATCACAATGCATTAACTGTCCACAGTTCAGCTTCTTCTCCTTAAACTCACCATCTTTAATCTTGCCTTTGACCATGGACAGCGCTCTGCTGCCTTTTTGCTGAGTTTGCACTAAAGAAACATCATATGTACATACATACATACATACATATGCAAATGGGACTGTGTACCTGTTTTACAGTGCCCAAAGTCAAAATTATACCAGTAATCCAGTGTCATAAAAATATCTGTGAAACTACTTGAAAGGGTGGATTGAATTCTTTAATGCAGTACTGTACAAACAGAACCAAACATAGAAACACAAAATATCCTTAGGACATTGAGGACAACAAACAGAGAAAAAGAGTTAATGTGATGCAAGATTTGTCAGGGCTATTTTCTCTGACAAATCCTAACGAGACTCAGGAATGGTTTCTAGAATGCCCTAAAAGTGACTGATGCACTGAGACACACTGAAGAAACAGTATGTCAAGTGATGGAGCAGGGTAAATGAAAATTTTTAACCTCCTAATAATTTTCGTTAAATAATTAATAAACATGTTCGTTTAAGTAAATAACCAACAATGTATGTTACATGTAAAGGGTTAAAGGTAACACGTCTATTTTGTGTGCAAATTAATCTACTTATAATTGTTTACGTGTCTAACATAACGTAATATTTGCGTACTAATAAAATAATAAACGCATGATTTGTGCTTTTAAAATAAAACGAGTGGTGGCAAAATAAAGCGATGGTAAGTAAGGGACGGCTTTAAATGTTGCTTTTTGCTAGGTAATACCTAATTGGGGTACGTAGAAAGACGGGAGGGAAACGAAAGGGTTTATATTCTTTATTTTAACAATATTTTGTTTATCTTTGAAAATAGTGCGCTTAGGCCTGTTAAGCAGCGATATAAAATGGCCGCCATAAGCTAGAGTACGCATGTCCAAGAAGCCGTGTGGTAGAGGAGAGAGGCTGTGTAAAAGGATGACCACGTGTTCGTGCTGAGAGCATAAGACGGAAGTATGGTCAAGGCTATTGTGACCTTTCTGAGCAGATGTGTGCCAAGATGATCAGCAAGAAGCGTGAGAAGTCAAACTGAATAAATGGACCGAACTGTTGAATCTAAAAAGTAGCAGAAAAAGATACAAATTGGACTGATCGAAACGGATGAGCAATGTCATGAACTGTGGGAAACGATGCAAGCATGGACATTCCACAAGGAACTGGTTAAGACAAGGAAGTTTGATTAAAATGTATATGGGCCTGAGTGAACCAATGAGAGAGAATCACGCCATGAAGATGCAACATTTTTATTCAGTAAGCTAGAATTAGGGTATAAGAAGACCGACTCTTGGTGGGAGGGGTTAGATGCTGGAGAGTGAGATGCTGGAGAGTTAGATGCTGTAGATGGGTGAAGTTGCGGTTGCTGATGCTGACGAGCTGATGCTGCTGCTGCTATTTTTTATTTCCAGTTGAGTATAAGATGCTGCTTTTGGAGAACCTTTCTATTCCTGATAGATTTTTCATTTAGAACTATTAGATTTTTCCAAGACAGATAGATTGATCTTTTAGAGTTCTTGCTATGACAACCTTATTTTTCCGTCTAATAGATATGCATTGCAATTTCAATTTATTCTTATATTGATGATAAATGTAATAATCTGAATAATAAGCTTAAACTCATTTCTTGCTTCGAAACTTTATAAAAACTTTATTATTCTTTAAACAAATGACTCAGTGATTCTTTAGCTCAATGATTAAGGTAAATTGTTAAAGAGTTTATTGTGATCGAGCTCGTCTTAATCACCATCAACTGATTCCTACTAGTTGGTCCATCGACCAATGAGCGGAATACCTTAAAGCAATTGAGAAACATTATGTCATGTTAAAAGAGGTATCCCGTCTCCTTTCAGCGAATCGTTTTCTCCTAGGTTAAGGATGGAGGTAATCCAGGGAATAAATGAGTAAGTGAATGTATATGCGGTGTTATGGGCCCCACCGTCATATGGATATAGTGTGTGTGTTGGAGGAATAGTTGCACCTGGATGACCGAAGCATATAGGAGAATAATTTTTATTGTTAGCGCTGGATCAGATTACTTGGTAGCAGAGTTATGGTTACTATAGATTAGTTTGGTGATTATTGATTATTGATTAGGGATTATTGATAAGTTCATGTCTAACACTTTATGTTGAGTCGCGTTATGTTATATGTAAGTTTTCACGCTTCCGGGAAGTAGGAAGTGGAACACGTGTGGCAAGAGAAGTCACATGGAATGGTGCATTGTCTGAGTTCATATTGGTGATAACACAGGTTGTGTTATGATAGGGACATTTTCCGTATAAAAGGTGTGTAAGTGAAATAGTGATCGGTTTTCTTGTGAAACTCTGGCATTAATTCTCAGGAGCAGTATAGTCTCCACATGTGTTATATCCCCAGAGAAACGGGTTTATCGCTTGCTTGAAAGAAGGGTAAGGTAGAGGGAAGTGCTACTTTATCGGCGAAACTGAAAATTCTGTGGTAGGGTAGAGGTAAGCGCTGCCTACTGGAAAATACAGAGTTCTTGTGTAAATGGTCAAAGCTATCTCTTTGGTTTAGCGAATCAGACAATGGAAATGTGTTTTAAATGTTGTAACTAACGAAGAATTGTTGAAAAAGAAATTGCCGATAAATTTTGTAAAGGAGGGGTCAAGAGCAGAAGTGACGTAGACAAAAGCCGCGCTGGGATTGGACAGTGCGTTAGTCACCCGGAAACAGGAGCAGAACTGACGTAGACAAAAGCCGCGCTGGGATTGGTCAGTGCGCGGTAGACAGAAATCGCTCTGATTGGAGCTTTGGTGCGAGTCGCGCTAGGATTGGTTGGAATAACGCATAGAGAACAGTGTTGAATTGCGGATCGTTTGAGGAGAAAAAGCGATTGTGAATCATGTCGTAATATGAGTATGGTAGAGAGAAAACGTCATGGATGTCGAAAGTTAAGAACTTCTTTAAGAAAGACAAAAAGGTAGTGACTAGAGAGGGACAAATAATTCCTCCGCCGAAATCACCAGCTTCGCATATGATGCTGAAATATGGATATCATACATGCATATGGTTAGAAAATTGGACAAAATATACCAAGAATGATGGAGCTTTGGCTTTCCCTGAGAATGGTTCATTTAATGTAGCTGTACTACGGAACTTGAGAGAAAAGATGGCAATGTTAGAACCTAGACCTAGACCGACACAGTTTGAAGCTTTAACGGAATGGGAAGATGAGATGTATGAGCGAGAGAGATTCAGAGGATTAAAGAATCATGAGTTTGTGCCTGGAAGGTTATGGGGAGTAAATCATGAGGACAGGATAAAGCGTTGGAGATGTGCTAATATGACAGGAGGTTTGTTTCCAGCTTTTACAGTTGAGGAAGAAGCAAAGAGAAAGTGTACAGAGAAAAAGAAATATGTAGTTATAGAAAAGTATGTGTATGGTGGTAGTGAAACGGATGACGAATTGCTGGAAGATATTTTAAACAGAAACCCACCTCCATACCAACAGACTTCTGCGGTGGTGACACCTAATGCACCGCCAATGGAAACTGGGAGGAATAAAAATCCCGAAAGAAGAAATGAGACAAATAGGTCACAAGATCAATTAAAAACTTCACAAAATGAAGAGATAGAAAGTGACAATGCAACTGAATTAGCAAAAACCACAAGAGAATTGACTGAGAAAATAAGAGCATTGACAAAGAATATGGAAGCTGTAACTGTACCAGTAACGATAGGTCCAGTAATGCCAATTTTTGAGAATCAGAAAATTGATGAACGGTCTTTAGTGATTCCCATGAATTCACATTTGCAAAGAAAATGAGAAGGGATGGAACAGAATAATGAAGGTGCACACCATTTGGCTAGTGCCTATAGACCAAGCCCACCTACTAATTTGACGATAAATGAGAATGAGATTAGGAGAATAGCTATGGTAACGGAGTCTGCATCAGGGACACCAGAAAGAAGTAGCAATTGGATAGAATTAAATAGTACGCCTGTAGGTCCGACTCCAGATGAGTTAAATGAATGGATGAAAGCGCTAAAAACAAAAGAAACAGAAGTAAAACCATTAGATGTAATTAGGTTGAAAATAGACATGGAAGAATTGATTTTATGAACGATTGGTACAGAAAAATAAAAAAATTATCAGGATGATGAGATTATGTTTTTGTGCAAAAGTCTTACATGGAGAGCTAGAAATTTACATGACAAGTTGGAAGAAACAGCAAGTGAACTAGGAGTAGAGTTTGTAAAAGTGAGAACGTTGCAGAAACCATACAGAGTAGATTTTTGTGAGAAAGATATAGAGAATTTGAACACATCAGGAAGATTGACCCAAATAAAAGAGTTAATTGTTTTACTGAGAAAATGGGGTGATGTGGATAGATGGAGAAATAGATGGACGAAAAAGAACGAGAAAACAACAGATAAAGCATCTTTGGCTTTTGCAGTGACAGATAAGGAACCAGTTGTAAGGGAGTACCCGATGAGAGAAACTCCAGGTGGTAGTTATGTGCATGTTCCATTGCCTAGACAGGATATACTGTCATTTACAAATGAATTCCCAAAGTTGAGAGAAAAGCCAGTAGAATGGTACAGACAAGTGGAAAGATTTGTTAAGGTTTCAAAAGTGTTGTGGATAGACTTAGATGGATTGTTTGATATAGTAGTGCCAGCTGATTTGTGGACAGAATGTAAGATTACTATTGATTGGCCAACTGTAGAATATCCAAGGGATGCTAAAACAGGAGCGCCAGGACCAGAAGTGATGAGGAAGTATGACCAAGTAATTACCGTTTTGAAGAATAAGATTCCACCTAAAGAAACAGATTGGGTAAAAATAGACAGAACAACGCAGGAAAGTAAAGAATCAGTGCATGCTTATTACGAAAGGCTGTTGTTGGTTTTCAAACAATACAGTGGTTATGAGACACTAAATGAGAAGGATATGAGTCATTTTGTATATAGATTTGTGTATGGATTGAAAACAGAAATAAGTGAAATGATTAAGCAGCATATGATTTGCTGGCAGAATAGCACAGTTGACGAAGTTTTGAGATATGCTAAGTATTGCAGTGATGATATTGAGAGTAGACAGCGTAAATTGAAAGAAAAAGCCATGTGGGCACAGGTGAAAGTTGCAGAGAAGCAAGAAGCTCAATTGAGTAATACCGGTAATGAAGCAGGACAGGTTAGATCTCGACCAAATATAGGTAAAGGAAAAGGACAAATGAGCATAGATGAGGCAAAGAAAAAGTGGCCATGCCACAAGTGCGGAAAGCTAGGGCACTGGAGAAACGAGTGTAAATTTCCTCCAAAACTTAATGTGGAAAATCAATCATTAAATTCACAGGTGCAGAGTGAGGTAGTTACTCAACAGAGTCAGGTGCCACAACCACCACTTCCCAAGAGTGTTAACCAACAGAAATACAGTGCAGAAACAGGATTCTACGGAGGAGAACAGGTAACACAGTTGCCGCGTGCAGCTGCAATTTCTCAATATTGGTTACGACAGGATGAGGATGACACGGATGAAAGTTTCTGACGGTGCCTAGGAGAGGGGGAAGAGTGCGTGCTTGGCGCAACTCTAGAGGTAGATCAGTCTGGTCCATTTGTGGATGGAGAAGTGAATGGTGCAAATGTAACATTCCTTGTGGACACTGGAACTACCCGTTCTACTGTTAGGTCAGTGGAAATTCCAAACCTTCCTCTCTCAGGTGAACATATCCAAGTAGTTGGAGTTTCGAATCAGCAAATTAAGACGCCTCTTACTAAATTAGTGGAGGTAAAAATTGGTCCATTTAGTGAAATGCACCGATTTGTGGTATGCGATTGTAGTCCCGTGAACCTATTAGGACGCGATTTATTTTGCAAGATGAATTGCACTATCTATTGTACTCCAGATGGAATTGCATTTCAGACCCCAGATGAAGATGTGCTGTATAAAATGACAATGGTGAATTTAGAATCAGAAGTAAATGATTTGTTTCCTGTATTTGATGCAGAGAAAATCCCAATTGAATTGAAAAAGACAGTGAAAGAAGAAGTGTGGGACTTTACAGGAGAAGATGTAGGATTAATGAAAGAAGTAGATCCTGTTAAAATAACAGTAAAAGAGGGAACGAGTTACCCAAATACGCCCCAGTATAAATTGACACCAGAAATAATTGAAGGAATAACGCCAGTAATAAATAAAATGGTTGAACAAGGGATTCTAAAAGAAATCATGAGCAGTCCATGTAATTCGCCAATAATGGGACTGAAAAAGCCAAACGGAACATATAGAATTGTACAGGATTTGAGGAAGGTAAACAAAATTGTAGTGCCTTGTTGCCCAATAGTACCGAACCCTGCTGTGATTCTATACCAGATTCCACGTGAAGCAGAATGGTACACAGTAATTGATTTATGTCATGCATTTTTCTCTATTCCATTGCATCCAGATAGCCAGCCATTATTTGCGTTTAGGTTTGGAGAGCGTATTTTGGCATAGTGCCGAATTCCTCAAGGGTACACAGAAAGCCCCTCAATCTTTAATCAGATTCTAAAGAAATCGTTGGAAGATTTAAAAATGCCAGAAAAGTCAGTGATGGTTCAGTATATTGATGACCTACTGGTGGCATCAAAAACGAAGGAAGCATGTGTCAATGATACAATTGCTTTGCTGAATCATTTAGCAAAAAGAGGACATAAAGTGTCCCCATCAAAATTGCAGTTTTGTCAACAAGAAGTTCAGTATTTAGGGCATAAAATTGAGAAAGGAGTGCGAAAGGTAACGACTGAAAGAATAAAAATGATTCAAGGAATGAGAGCTCCAATGACGCAAAGAGAGGTAAGAATGTTTCTGGGAATGGTTGGATATTGTCGACAATGGATAAGCGGTTTTTCGCTGATTGCTAAACCGTTGCAAAAACTGACAAAGAAGGATGTTAAAGATCCTTTTGAAATGAATGATGAAGAAATGAAAGCATTTAGAGAGCTGAAAAAGAAATTATGTGAGGCTCCAGCATTAGGAATGCCTGACTATGAGAAAGATTTTGAGTTGTATTGCAGTGAAAGAGATGGATGTGCATTTTCAGTCTTGGTACAGAGACATGGGACTATGAAAAGACCCATTGCATATTTTTCAGCTGTTTTAGACCCTGTAGCGAAAGCGTTACCTGGATGTTTGAAAGCAGTTGCTGCTACTTGTGTGAGTCTGGAACAGAGTGAAGGCATAGTGATGGGATATCCACTGAGAGTATATGTTCCCCATTCTGTGGAAATTCTCTTGACAAGAACGAAAACCCAATACATGACACATAGTCGGCTGACTAGGTATGAAAAAGTAATTTTGAGTGCAGATAACGTGACCATTGACAGATGTATGAATGTGAATCCTTCGACATCTTTACCAGATGAAGAAAGTATAATTGAAATGGATGAAGTAGATCACGATTGTCTGAATGTGCTTGAATATTGTACAAAACCAAGATCAGACATACGAGATGAGCCCTTAAAGGAATCAGATTATATTCTGTTTGTGGATGGATCATGTTTGAGAACGAATGATGGAGTTCTAAGTGCAGCATATGCGGTTTGCACAGTAGCAACTGTAATGGAAGCATCTTGTCTGAAAGGGATACGGTCTGCCCAAGTCGCAGAACTAGTAGCACTGATTCAAGCATGCAAGTTGGGAAGAAATGTACGGGTTACGATTGTGACAGATAGCCAGTACGGCTTTGGGGTGGTGCATGATTTCGGTCAGATTTGGTCACAAAGAGGTTTCTTGACGTCTGCAGGAACGCCAGTTAGAAATGGAGATTTTGTGAAAAAGTTGCTTGAGGCGATACAGCTGCCTAAACAGATTGCTGTTGTGAAGTGCAATGCACATAAAAATGGGGAAGACTACATAACTGTCGGTAATAAATATGCTGACGAGATTGCACAGTACTGTGCAAAGAATGTGGTTTCTTTAAACAAAAGTCGAGAAAGAGAGCATATTTCTTGTCCTTTGCTTTTTTACTAACCCTGTTGAGACATGGGATGAGGTGAGACAGTTACAGGAAGCCGCAGATGATGAGGAAAAAGATACATGGATAAAAGCAGGATGTAGAAAACATGAAGAAAATGATGTTTGGGTTTACAGAGATGAAAGACCAGTTATGCCTGATAGTATGATTTCTGAGATGACACGGATGTACCATGGACAAGCCCATATTGGGAGAGATTCAATGATCAGACTTTTTAGACAAACATGGTATAATCCAAAATTCAGAGCCATAGCTAAGAGTCTTTGTCAAAGATGTCTTATTTGTCAACAGTTAAATCCAGGAAGGAAGACAGTAGTGAGTCTAGGAACAATAGGACGAGAAGGAGGTCCGTTCACTAGAATGCAAATGGATTTTATTGAAATGCCACGTTGTAACCGACTAAGGTATGTCCTAGTGGTCGTCTGTTTGTTTTCCCGTTGGGTGGAAGCATATCCAACCAGAAGGAATGATGGAATAACGGTAGCAAAACTTATGCTGCGAGAATTCATTCCGAGGTATGGTTTTCCAGTCACGATTGAAACAGATAGAGGAACACATTTCCAAAATGAATTAGTTAAACTGATTTGTGAAGCACTTAGTATTAAACAGAAACTGCATTGTGCATACAGACCAGAGGCTTCTGGAATAGTAGAGCAAGTGAATGGAACAATTAAGAACAGGTTAGGAAAAATGTGTCAAGCTACAGGACTCAAATGGCCAGATGCCTTGCCATTAGTTTTAATGACAATCAGAAGTATTCCGGAAAGGAAAACTGGACTCAGTCCCCATGAGATAATTATGGGACGAGCAATGAGACAAGCACAAGTACCTGTCAACAAACTACTGACTATAACTGATGATCTAGTGCTGGATTATTGCAAAGGATTGGCTGATGTGGTGCGTTCTGTGTTTCATCAGGTTGGACCGGATGCGACCACTCTTGAAAGAAAACCAGCTCACGGCTTGAATCCAGGAGATTGGGTCCGCATAAAAGTCCACAGGAGAAGAAACTGTTTGGTTCCTCGCTGGGACGAACCACGACAAGTGATCCTGGTGACAACCACTGCAGTCAAGTGTGCAGGAGTGAAACACTGGGTGCATGCCAGTCACACCATCAGAGTTCCAGAACCTGAAGATCGACATATGAGTCGACATCTGGAAATATTGGATAACAGTTCAGCATCAGAAGCGGAAGAAGAAACAAACAGGGTGCCAGAACTTGAAGATCGACCTGTAAGTCGACATCTGGATAACCCAACTACAAGTGCAACGACAGAAGAAATAGAGGAAACAGCTGAAGTTCCAGAACTTGAAGATCGACCTGTAAGTCGACATCTGGAAATATCAGATACCAGTTCAGAATCTGATACAGATCATTCGGATTGTGAAGAAATTCTGAAAAGAAATTGGAAATTTGAAAGCATAAGAGAAGAAACTGAGCCAGAAGATAGTAACAGTGAGCAACCAAGTACAAGTTGTGGTAAAATCCTTCGGAGATAATATTAATAGATGAAGAAGGGAGAGTTTCAAACAGAAAGTTAGAAAAATCGGAAGATCCCCGAGGAGCAATAGGGACAGATAGTCAAACAAAAGAACAGGGAAATTTAGAAGCAGATAGAGAGACTGACACAAATTTGGAAGAACCTCGAGGAGGGACAGAAATAGGTGAACGAAGGAAGATAAGAAAAGAACCACAAGTAGAGGAAGAAAATGAAATTATAAGTTTCAAAATAAGAGGCAATAACGAAAGAACTGAAACAGAGTCTGAAGAAAGTGGAGAAGAAAGAAACCAAAAACTAGAATCAAGAAAAAGGAATTGGAAAACAGAAAGAGAGGAAAAAGGAAGTGAGGCAAAAAGGTCAAGAAAAGGAGACAATTGGCCCAACGAAGTAAGAAAATTAAGATACAGAATCATAAGGTTAGATGGAAAAAGTGCAGAACAAGTGAATGAAATAACAAGTCAGAAAGAGCAAGAAAAACAAGGTGGAAAACACTTGCAGAAAACGAAAAGAGTAAAGAAGGTAAATCAGAAGTATAGATCGCCTGAATGGTTGTATCTTGCTTTGACTGATATCAAAGAAGAAAAGAACACTCACGAGAACCCATAACAAAGAAACCTAATGGGTGAAGGTGAGGTGCAACAAACCTGAAGAAGTTTAAACAGTTTCTACCGGACTTGACAAAACACTGGATCTGACGAATTTCTACCGGATTTGACAAAGAAAGAATTCTGAAAAAAATTAAAAGAAAGTACCAAGCAAAGACAAAAACATTGGAGTGCAGCGTGGCAAATAAGTCATTTCTGAGGTGTAGTGACACAATTTTCTGGAAAATAAATAAATAAGGTTATAAAACAAAATGGAGGATACTAGAGATAGAAAATGTAAATGTGAGTTTTTAAGTAGATGGTGTAAGATGTGCTGCTTTTGAACAGGATTATTAATGACAGTATGGGTGGTTTTAGCAATCACTATTCCAATTAGTTTAGCTGTAGTAGAAACTTCTAATAGCACCGAGAAAGAAAAAGGAGCTAACACTCAAGAACCAGTTATATTAAAAAGTAGTGCAGAATTACACAAGGACAAATCAATAACAGATTTTTCTAAGAATGTTTTTACTAAATTATTATATGAGTATGTAGAAACAATGGATGTAAGAGATTGCTATGTTTGTATGCAGTTGCCTGCATCTGTAGCAGAGGGTGTGACTTATCATCACCTCCCTTTGACGTATGGAATAACATGTAGTGTTTTAGCAAGTTTATTTTATAAAACAGGTAGATTAGAATATTATTACACTGACATAGATAAGATTTTTGCGAAAGTTTCTGTAGTTCCCGAGCTAAACAAAATAAAAGAGGGAAAAACGTTTGGGGAATATTTTTTAGAAGATAAGATTTTAACATTAGATAACATAATTAAATACAACCTTACCTGTGAGTTAAAGAAGGAAGAAAAAGTATTTTTAGAGATGGTTGAAGAGAGAAGAGTGACATTTCAAAGAAAAGTGATAGAAGAGACAAAAACACCTCTTTGGGCGTTTGAGGAAGACAATCATGACAAGAAAAAGACAAATGCAGCTATGACTCTGGATTGGCCCCAACAGGGAAGGTTGTGCATTAGAAGAAATAAGACAAGATATGACAATTATTTTGTGGGTTCCAGTATTTGCCATGACAATTATCAAATTTTAGGCGGATGGGGATTCAAAGGGGGAAAAGATCCAATATTTCCAGGGATCTATTATGTTTGTGGTAATAGGGCTTATTATAGGTTACCGGACCATTGGTATGGGTCATGTTATTTAGGCCTGGTCTTTCCAAAGATTTTTCATATGGATAGAAAAGAAAAAGGAACACACAAAATGATAAATACCTTTACACGTAGAAAAAGGGAAAGTTTTTCAGAAATAGTAGGTGATATTTTTGGCGCATTGATACCAGCAGTGGGAATATCTTTGAATGCATTTAGAATTCGGAAATTATCCACAGTGGTAGATCATTTATCTACAGATACTGCTGGAGGGTTCTTGATGGTAAATACCGAGATGGTTGCCATGAGAGCTATGGTGATGCAAAATCGACTTGCCCTTGACATTCTTTTGGCAAAAGAGGGTGGAGTCTGTGGAATGCTGAAAGTCCAACATTGTTGCACTTACATTCCAGATAAAAGTGAAAATATACAGAAGTATATAACAAATATTACAAGTTTGCACAAAGAACTTGTTCCACTGGAGGTTGAAAGTGCATGGGGAAAACTTGGTAAAGGGTTTTCTTCAGTAATAAATTGGTTACCAAGAATGAGTGGATTAATAATAGGGAAAGTTATAATAATAGCAACCATGATAATAATAATAATTTTAGTGCTGAAGCTTGTAATTACATGTATAAAGAGAAGAAGAAGACAGAATAAAATAGAAAAAGAAAACATGATAAACAAGGAGAGAGAGAGAGAAATGGGTGAAATAGAGTTAGAAGAAATAAAAGAGAACATGTACAAGAAAACGAAGAGACAAGTTGAAAGGGATACAGTTGTGTAAACTAACAAAAGCAAACGGATAAAAGATACATGCTGTCTGAGAAAATTGTATAACTTGGGATTTGTGGTGATATTAAAAATCACCAAAGGGGGGAGTTGATGGAGCAGGGTAAATGAAAATATTTTAACCTCCTAATAATTTTCGTAAAATAATTAATAAACATGTTCGTTTAAGTAAATAACCAACAATGTATGTTACATGTAAAGGGTTAAAGGTAACACGCTATTTTGTGTGCAAATTAATCTACTTATAATTGTTTACATGTCTAACATAACGTAATATTTGCGTACTAATAAAATAATAAACGCATGATTTGTGCTTTTAAAATAAAACGTGTGGTGGCAAAATAAAGCGATGGTAAGTAAGGGACGGCTTTAAATGTTGCTTTTTGCTAGGTAATACCTAATTGGGGTACGTAGAAAGACGGGAGGGAAACGAAAGGGTTTATATTCTTTATTTTAACAATATTTTGTTTATCTTTGAAAATAGTGCGCTTAGGCCTGTTAAGCAGCGATATAAAATGGCCGCCATAAGCTAGAGTACGCATGTCCAAGAAGCTGTGTGGTAGAGGAGAGAGGCTGTGGAAAAGGATGACCACGTGTTCGTGCTGAGAGCATACGACGGAAGTATGGTCAAGGCTATTGTGACCTTTCTGAGCAGATGTGTGCCAAGATGATCAGCAAGAAGCATGAGAAGTCAAACTGAATAAATGGACGGAACTGTTGAATCTAAAAACTAGCAGAAAAAGATACAAATTGGACTGATCGAAACGGATGAGCAATGTCATGAACTGTGGGAAACGATGCAAGCATGGACATTCCACAAGGAACTGGTTAAGACAAGGAAGTTTGATTAAAATGTATATGGGCCTGAGTGAACCAATGAGAGAGAATCACGCCATGAAGATGCAACATTTTTATTCAGTAAGCTAGAATTAGGGTATAAGAAGACCTACTCTTGGTGGGAGGGGTTAGATGCTGGAGAGTGAGATGCTGGAGAGTTAGATGCTGTAGATGGGTGAAGATGCGGTTGCTGATGCTGACGAGCTGATGCTGCTGCTGCTATTTTTTATTTCCAGTTAAGTATAAGATGCTGCTTTTGGAGAACCTTTCTATTCCTGATAGATTTTTCATTTAGAACTATTAGATTTTTCCAAGACAGATAGATTGATCTTTTAGAGTTCTTGCTATGACAACCTTATTTTTCCGTCTAATAGATATGCATTGCAATTTCAATTTATTCTTATATTGATGATAAATGTAATAATCTGAATAATAAGCTTAAACTCATTTCTTGCTTCGAAACTTTATATAAACTTTATTATTCTTTAAACAAATGACTCAGTGATTCTTTAGCTCAATGATTAAGGTAAATTGTTAAAGAGTTTATTGTGATCGAGCTGGTCTTAATCACCATCAACTGATTCCTACTAGTTGGTCCATCGACCAATGAGCGGAATACCTTAAAGCAATTGAGAAACATTATGTCATGTTAAAAGAGGTATACCGTCTCCTTCCAGCGAATCGTTTTCTCCTAGGTTAAGGACGGAGGTAATCCAGGGAATAAATGAGTAAGTGAATGTATATGCGGTGTTATGGGCCCCACCGTCATATGGATATAGTGTGTGTGTTGGAGGATTAGTTGCACCTGGATGACCGAAGCATATAGGAGAATAATTTTTATTGTTAGCGCTGGATCACAAGAATGGATTAGGTAAAAAATCTCAGCATCTGGTAACTCCAGGATGCCAGGCTGCAAACTGAAGGAGCAGAATTTTCAGATGATGTAGCAATTTCTCTTCAATGGAATGAACTTTATTTTTAATGAAAACTTATCTAGCCATGCCAGGATAGAATCAGCCTTAGATTTAGTTTAGTTTATAACAGTCCAAAAAGCTAATTTACCATTTTGGGTATTAATGATCATCCTCCTTTATGTATATTGGCATGCTAATTGCATGAAATAAAATGTGTTTGCCATGTAATAAAACATTAATTAGTATGGGAAGGAAATTCAACTTGTGAATTACCCTTCTGATTTAGCACTTACTCCAGAAATGGGAGAATTTCCCATTGCCACCCTACTGTGTATCATGACATTAGTCATCTGTGTCTATATGGTCAATAAATGAGATCACAGAAACAGGAAGAAAGCTAATACAATTCAATACATTTTACTTATAAAGATAGAATTTCATGTCTAGCTTTCATTAGAAACTGAACTTCCTATAAGTCTATTTACTTTGAGCTGTAGTTTTATCGAGCCTCAGAAGTCACATCAACATTTAGTCAGTCCTACAATCGGCTTTTTGATGAAGTGTATGACACCTTTAAGATTTGGTTGACAGGATAACTTTGTGAACGCTCATACAGCCTGTAAACAGTATATTACTAATAAAAGGCCCTTAGATGTACATTTTTTAACATCATTTTGAATTTTAGCTAGCTGTATCACCAGGTTTAGGGCTTTTGTTATGGCTACGTTTTGGGTTAGGGTATGTGCCATGAATGTGTTAAATTAGGGTAGCATACTGTTAAGTGCAGTGCTTACGTTTACAGTTAGGTTTGTGCTTAGAGTCACATTTAATGTTATGGGAAAGGATGGAATTAGAGTTAGAACTATGGTTAGCATGAGGGTAGAGCTGTAGTTTGGAATAAAGAGAACTTTAGTTTTAAGCTAACACTTAGGTTCACAATTGGGGTAGAAGTTATTGTTATGTGTTTTTATTATTATGGTATTTTTCAGTATGTTTTCTTCAAATTGATTCTTCATAATCTCAGCTCCCCATTTGTAAAAATTATTCATTGTTAAAAAGTTGCATGCAAAATGTATATTGGAATACCTGGAAGCAGCTAATGGATGCACAGAGTAAGTGCACATATTTGAGTTTGTGAAACGGTAGTGCAAATACATCCTACCATGGTGAATGGTTAAACCAAACACCTGGTAGTTATACATAAAATTACGCTAAGAAAAAGTTAGCCAGAAGGCAAGAACCATTTTCTCTAAAGTTTGGGCATTGACAAAGGTGGAACAATTCAATGTTGCAGTATTTTTGTGGCTTGAAATAGAAGACAGTGATACTGTATTGTTTACCCACACTTCAGCTACTCACTGAGTAGCTAGGAGACGCAAGTGTAAATGAGGATTAGTGCAGTGTGAGTGTTCCTTAATCACTATTCACACACAGCTTTGAATGAAAACAGTTCAATCATAAAGGATTTGGATTGCAAGAAAATTTGCAATCAAGTACCCAACAAAAACATTCCTTGTCAAAAACTCCTTTTCTTTATCTGTAGCAATAGAGGCATAAAGAGAGGGGTGTGTGTCCCTTCAAACCATGTATTAAACAAATGCCTGTTCCAGCTCAAAAGAGGTGGAGGGCCAACATGTTCCAGAGTGAAAGCAGCAGTTCATGGACGAGAGAGAGAGAAGGTTTGTGTGAATGTTCTTGGCTTCTCTTCAACAAATTGGCCAGCATGTGTTGATGGCAATTCAGTCTCGCTCTCACCTCTCAAACATCTGCATGGAACCTGGATAAAATATTAGAACATTGGAATGTTGAGCACTCCATTGAAGACAATGGAGTGCTCCGGGCTTTTAAGGGCAGGTAGAAGCCCGGAGCATCAACATTCCAATGTTTTTTTACAGCTGTTAATGTAAACAAAGACCTCACGGAGCCCGAGGGGATTTCAATTCCCTCAGGCTCTGAGGCCTTTGTTTTACAAATTAGAACATTCTGCCCTCTATAGCCTTAGAGCCCTCTGTAGCGGGCTCTCCCTGCCATTAAAGGCCCACTCACTTGTTAACACTGAAGCAGCCCTTTATTGGCCAGTATAGTCTGCTACGGCGAGCTCTAAGGCTATATTAAAAGCCGGATTCACAAGCTTAATTTTGTAGTACATAAAGTAGTACTACAATAGTGCTACTTCCCACAAAATTCAATGCACAAACCTACCAGTGGAGATCTCCACCTCCAGCTCTCCTATCTTGGTAGTAAATGTGGGAGAGAATACTTACTACTAAATTGAGGAAATGCTTACTACTAAATGGGAGGGGTGTATGGAGTACTAAGGAGTAGTTTGGGGAAGGACAGATACCCACCCACAAAAGAGTGAACCCAGTTCTTTTGACAGACCGCGCTTCTAAAATTATTGCAGCCAAAAGGACCCAAAACAGTAGTAAATGTACTGCAGCTCAGAACAGGAACGAGCACAGCACCACACATCCATTGGTACTGCAACAGCTCCCCATAGAAAATAATGGAGACAGGGAATTAACATAGAACACCACAGTAAATAATGTTAAAATTAATTTGACTCTTTAAACTATATATAGATTAAAGGTAATATCAAAATGTTTCATATAAATACATAATAAATAATATTTATGATAACGTATTTAACTTTTTGAAAAATTCGGAAATAAATGCACCTCTCAGTTTATGATGCAATGTGATGCTTGTGTGTTTTTGTGTGGGAAAGGGCATCAGAAATGTTTTAGTTTTTAGGCCATTCAACCACAGGCAGCTAACATCATCCAGTGATGTCTTTGACATTTTGTTATTTTGTGTTAATGTCTGCATTCTTAACAATTTATTGGTTGTACTGAGTCTTGTCTTCATGTGGATACAGTTGGAAATGTAGTTGGTGTTGTGGCATTATCAGTGGTAGAGGTCACTTAAGCCAGTCACAAAATGATAAGTAAACTTAAATGTAAAGTTGGTTTTGTTGATTTACGTTTTTGAATAGAGCTTTGCCAGTCCCTCAGAACTCTCAGATTCACAAAAAAATACAGAGGGGTTGCAGTGGGTTATTGCAGGAGTACCTAAATATCAGTCAGAATATCGTAGGACATAAATATTGTCTTCTAAATAGTGTTTGCAGAAATATCGCCTCATTGGAGTTAGTGAAAGTAAATCTGCAACCGATGGGACAATATGCTTGTGAGCAATACTTAAAGCAAGATATTTATGTTTGTTAGACCTGTCTTTTTCAGCTGATTTATCCCTAGACTTTTTGCTTTTTAGCCTACTGTTTCTGACCTGTTTTTGTTGGTTTTATGACTCTGGGCACTTTACCACTGCTGATATGTGCTAAAGTGCAAATGCTCTCCCTGTAAATTGTTATGATGGATTGGATCCATGATTGGCATATTTATTTTTTTAAATTTATTTTTATTGTATTTATCCAACAAACAGACAAATAGACAATACATCAGAAAACGAATTGTCTGTTATGGTGATGATTCATGTGGCAGAATATATAGCAATCGCTAATCATTAACCAAACAAAAACAACATGGGAGCATTGCAATCAAATAGTACAGTATAAATCACATCAAACATATTATATCACAGCAGAAGAAATAATATCACTAGCATGGTATGGTTAATTACATTGTGTGCACCACCCGGACTACCACTAGCAGGTTATTTGTCCAGACAAACCCAGCCGGGTATAGTGTCCCCAGTGATTTTTCTCAGTTCACCCCGGTGCTTATGATTGGCATATTTGATTTACTGGTAAGTCCCTAGTACAGTGCAATGTGTGTGCCCAGGGCCTGTAAATTAAATGCTGCTAGTGGGCCTGCAGCACTGATTGTGCCACCCACATGAGCAGCCTGTAAATGTAACTCGCACCTGCCACTGCAGTGTCTGTGCTCAGTTTGGTACTGCCATGTCGACTTGGCAAGTGCACCCACTTGCCAGGCCCTAACCTTCCCTTTTCTTACATGTGAGTCACCCCTAAGGTAGGCCCAAGGTACCCCTGTGGGCCTATATGTGAACGGTAGGACATGCCCTGATGTGTGTGGCATGTCCTGATAGTGAAATACTGCCAATTTCGTTTTTCACTATTGTAAGGCTATCTGTCCCCATAGGATTGAATGGGGAGTTTGCTTATAACATCCTATAAGCATAACTGCCCATGGGAACAAGATAGGAAAATAAAGTTTGATATGCCTGAATTCAGAATGTTAAGATGCATCTTTTAGTGAGGGTGATTTTTACATTCTGGGTTTGAAAATACCACTTTTAGAAAGTAGGTATTTTCGTGCCTAACCATCCTGTGTGCCTCTGCTGGTTTGTGGATTGACTGTCTGGCTTTTAAATGACAGGGGCTGGGGATGTGCATTCTCTCAGAGGGCCACCAGGGAGGTTGATGTGTGTCCTGCCTTTCTTGAATGAGTCAGGGCTAGGCTGAATAGACCTGGGCTGCATTCAGAGTAGGGGGAGGAGTTCTCACTAGCACCTGAATAGGCCCGGTCTGCATGTAGAGTGGTGGGAGGAGATTTCCCTTGCACCTGAATAGGCCCTGTCTTCCTTACACAATGCTGTCTCCACCTACTGACGGGCAGCTGCACCAGAGAAGACAGAACTGGTTTTGGTGGGCAAAGAGCTTCTCTGCCACCAGAGAACAAAGGAATTTGTGCTATAAAAAGTGGGGCCTAGAACCCCTGAGATTTAGATTACTGCTGAATTAAGGAACCTGCCAGAAAGAAGAACCGGGAAAGCTGGAGGAGGAGTACTGCCCCTGTGCTGTGTGCTGTTGGGGTTGGCTTGCAATGGTTGCTTCTGTCTTGGGCCTGGACTGTGCTTTCATCATCCTGCTGTTAGAGTTTTCTCCAAGGGCTTGAAGTAGAGCTTGCCTCCTGTTAGAAGTCTCAGAGATAGAAAAGACTTCAAAGATCAACCCTGGAATTCAAGCGGACCCTTTGCCAAGGAGAAGAGCTGGAGAGACTGAGGAGAGGTACTGCCCCTTTGCTGTGTGCTGTGTGGGGTTGGCCTGCAGTTGCTGTTTCTGCCAAGGAAAGGAGGACTTTGCTGTGTGCTGTGTCCCCGCTTGAAGGAGATCTCCTGTGTGTGCTGGCCTCCTGTTCTGAAGTCTCAGGGACACGAAGACTGCACCTCCAGCTCCCCTGAACTCTGTTGCTGTGAGTTCTGACCTGCCAAGAGGTGCCTGTGTTAGTTTTGGCCTCTGGAGGTTGTTGCTGCTGTTCGGGAGCTGGAAGAAAGAAGAAACTTGAAGAACTGCAAAAATCGACGCATAGCTCTTCTTGCGGCTGTTTTTCCGACGCATCTCCACGGCACGAGAAGAATTTCCACGCATCGCCGTGCCGCTGCGAAAACCGACGTAGAACCTGTCGCCGCTGCAAGAATCAATGCACCGAGGGATCGCGGCTGAAGAAAACTGACACAGCACCGCTTGATGACGCCGCATCGATCACCGGCGCATCCCGGATTTCCACGCATCACACCCGTGCGGCACGAATCGACGCATCACTCCCCATACAGACCGGATTCGACGCAACCCTTCCTCTGCATGCAGTGGAGCTGTCGCATCACCTCCCCAAGGTCTCAGGAGGTGACGCATCTTTTTGTTTCCGACTCTGCGGCTGTTTAGCCTGGTGAATTTTGACGCAACTACAGCTACTTTGTGTGAAAATCACGCATCCATAGTTTGCTATGGTACAAGTTCTTGAAAACTTTTGAGTCATATTTTTACCAGTGTATGTTGGATTTTTGTCATTTTGGTCTTGTTTAGTTTAGATAAAGATATTTTATTTTTCTAAACTGGTGTGGTGTCCTTTTGTGGTGTTTTCACTGTGTTACTGTGTGTGTTGGTACAAATACTTTACACATTGCCTTTGGGATAAGCCTGTCTGCTCATGCCAAGCTACCAAGGGGGTGAGCAGGGGTTATCAAAAGTGTGTACCCCCCTTACCCTGACTAGAAGCAAGGGTCCCTATTTGGACAAAGGTACCTACCTCTGCCAACTAGAGACCCCCATTTCTAACAATGTTACACTTTCTTTTTATAATATTCTGTAATACATATGAGTCAGCCCCTTCCAGCCATTGCCTGTTTAGAAGGGTCATTCACATTTTAGCCATAAGGGCTGGTCTGGCAGGTTTGGATGTTTGTGGGCCTGCTTTAATGGTCTGCTGGGCCAGTTTTTACAGTTACATTCCCTGATAATAAAACAAACATTGCCTATAGCAAGCTCAAATCCATGCAGTCTTCCATACCTTTCAAAACACTTATTTAGCTCAAATTGCAAAGATGGGCCACTTTTTTTAGCTAACTAATTCACTTAAGGGGGCCACTTTTATTTTGGCGTATGGGCCTATTTTATGCCCCAGTCTGACCCTGTTATAGATGGAGTGCTGCGTTCTACATCTCCTCGGAGACTACATTTTACATACCACACTAATGATGAACATAGACCTTACGGATAGGAAATACAGAAACCTCCTCACCCACTCTGGCAAGTATACAGCTAATTGTTCAACTCCACAATATGCACATTTAAGGTCAACTAAAAAAGTGTAAGATGACGTTGGGAATACTGCACTGGATAGCGTGGTAAAGCTCTAAGGCAGCTCAGAAAGCATTGACCCACCAGGGCATGGGAGAGGATGTGGCGTTACCGCCAGAGCTGCCGACCTTGGACCTGAAGATACATGTTTGAGCCTCGGCGTCACTCAACATCCTGTGATTCTGGGCAAATCAGTTAATCTCCCGGTGCCTACAAAATAAAGGGAAAAAATCAAAGTATCCTGGTGTAATATAACTGGTGCTCATGTAAAGCTCTCCAAGACCTTTGGGTCCAGTTCAGGCTATATAAAACTCTGCAAAAAAACAAACAAACAAAACAGTGCATGGGAGAGCACCCTACAATTCATCAGGAGGAAAGTAATCTCAAACAAAGCAGCTCGGCAGTACAGAAGCACGCAGTCTCAGGTAAAGTTACAGACACGAACACTGCAGGCTTCACATGGAAAAGGCACAATCCCAAACTATGACAGAAAGCAGCACCTCCGCACAAGAGGGCACAGTCCAAAATACTGCATATAAATCACACCACCATGTTGTCCACTACAAACCAGCACCTGAGTTACACTTCGAAAATGAGCACTAGACAACCAAGTACAGCATTGCACAGTGACACAGGCCAAAAGAGTACTTGACAGCTGCTGTTGTGAATATGTGAAATTGTTAGGCTCTTACACCAGTTTCCTCCACGGGAAAGGATGTGGCCTAACGCCCAGAGCTGCCCATTTTGGAACTGGGAACCAGGTTTGAGTCTCCGCGTCGACGCAACATCCTGTGGTTCAAGACAAATCACGAAATCTACCTATGCCTAAAAAAACATGAATGTGTCCTTGTGTAATGTAACTGGTGCTCATGTAAAGTGCTCCAGTACCTCTGGTCGAGTCTGCGCTTCATAAAACTGCAAACAAAATAAAAAATAGATGCGAGCATACATCAAGCAAAGAGAGCACAAGGAAAACACTGCACTGACAGCAGTGCAGGGCTTAGCAGAACCTTGCACAGGCCAGTTGACCACCACAGCAGAAGTCTTCTTAACTAATGACCATGTACATTTGTGGTGAAAGAGATGATCTCGTATCAGTCAGTCAAAGCAATGTTTATTTAGACCTTGGTCTCTAAACAATTCTACAGCCAATAATAAATTGAAGCAATTAAAAGGCAATATTTATACTTTCCCAATTTAACAATAATTAAAACAACATACTTTGTACAATCTCATATCAGAATAGATAGTTTATCAAAAATGGAGTAAAAAATAGTAACTTTCTGCAATGAGGGGCATGACTCTTTATAAAAATTATATATATGTTAAAAACTCCCTTAAAAATACTATACAATCAGTTTCTAAGAAGAAAAAATGTTTAACCTTATATAAAATTTAAGACCAGTTAAAATCTCTAAAATACGTCTACTTCTCACCGAGGGAATTTTTAATTGCCCTCAAATATTTCCCCCATGCAATCGCAATCTCGAGGTTTGGCATTTCTGTGAATAACTCTACCGCCTGTATCCGTCGCCTTATATCATATTTTAGCAAAATTGGGCGAAGATATCGTTTACGCTGCTCTAATACTGTTACACAATCTAACAAAATGTGCAATATGTCACCTTTAGTTCCCAGTGTGCACTTACAATAACCATCGTTTAGCAACATTTTTATTTTTTGTTCTTCGTTTACCAGCCATGGATTTATACCAATTCTTAATCTTAAAATCTCCTGTCTGTACCAACGATTTGGTAAAATATCCAAATAGGGGAACCAATTTTCATTTGACCATGAGACCCTCATAAATTGCACAGATTTTTTCTTAGCCAGATATTCCATATCTGCTTGTCTAGATGCTTCTTGGCTATATTTTCTAAGTTCACTCTTTGTAAAATCTGCATGCAGGGAGTCTTGGCCAATTTCCACCTTAATATTTTCACAGGCCAATAATATTTTCTTCCTTGACCTCTTAGCCCATTTCAAACTGCTATTTTGGATCTCTTTCCTACACCATTGGGATACCTTCTGGCTTGTCTCTATATCCAGACGTTTCCAAAATCTAATTAAAGACATTTGTGATTGCACACTCCAAGCAATTGTGCCTATCTCGGTTCATATAGCTTGGACCATCGACGAATGTGGCAGAGACAGCAATGTTTTCAGGCAATTCCCTTCCTCTAGGTCCCAATCCCTTTTACCATTTAAATAAAGGACTTCTGCTCCATAGAGCACTTGTGGAGGTACCATTGCATTAAAGGCTTTCAACAGCGGTCTGTGGGACATATCCCCATATTCTCTATTCAATTTTTTCAATCCACAGATCGATGTGAAAGCCTTCGCTTTCTGGGCTTTTAGATGAGTATACCACTTTAAGGACCTATCGAACCACATCCCGAGGTAGCGATATTCGTCCACCATTTCCAGTTTCAAATCACCTAAAAACCAATTAAATTTGATATATTCTTTCCCAAAACATAAATTTTTTGTCTTGTCCATATTTTCAGTTAAAAATTTTCCTTCACAATATTCTCTAAAAACATTAATTTTTCTTTGGAGGCCTATTTCGGTTTGGTCCAAAATTACCAAATCATCTGCATACAATAGGCAGGGCACTTTATTTCCATCCATTCTCGGGCTTGCACTTCTTTTGATTTCTAAGGCGGCTGGTAGATCTGCTAAAAATAAGGCAAATAACAACGGGGCCAACACACATCCCTGCCTCAGCCCGTTCTTTATTGTTATTTTGGGCGTCAATGACCCTTCTGTATCTTTAATTATTTGTGCCCAATTACCGCTATGCAGCTCCTTTATTATAGCCAATAGACCTTCGGGTATATTTTTGTTTACAAGGGTTTGCCACAGGGAATTCCGGTCAACTGAATCGAATGCTGCTTTAAAGTCAACAAAGCAACAACATAGTTTACCATTTTGTTCTATTGACTTACATGCTATTGCCCACAAGGCAAAGCAGTGATCAACCGTGGAGTGGCCTTCTTTAAAGCCCCCTTGTTCAACTGGCACAATCGATAACTCTTCCGCCCAATCCTTTAGTCTATTTAAAATAATTTTCGAAAAGACTTTTTCCCCGATGTCTAGCAAATTGATCAACCTATAGTTTTGTGGTTCGTTCATATTACCTTTTTTATGAACTGGTCTTATTACGGCCCCCTTCCAATTCTTAGGTGTTTTCCCTACCTCTAAAATGACTAAAAACATACAGGAGAAAAATCTCGCCCACCACTTCATCTAGGACTTTATTATAATTGCTGGGAGGTTATCTGGTCCTGCTGCACGTGTTAATTTCAATTTAATTATTGTATTTTTTACATTCTCTTCCGTAAAGTCTGATCTAAATTCTTCCATTAACTCATGCCAAGGCTGGGACTCATCTATTTCTAAATCGCTCCGGGAACCATACAGATCCTTCAAATGCTTTTCCCACACTGCCTCTTCCACCACACAGTTCATCTCCCCCACTTGGTGGTCAGCTGCGGCTTTTACCAGCTTCCAGAACTGTCTTATATTTTTTGATTCAATAGAGTCTAACAAATTTTCCCAGCATTTATCTTTGTACACCCTTTTTGTACTTATAATTAACTTTTTATACTCTCTTTTCAATTTTTTAAGATAGCTTTGCCTCTTCAGGTCAAGATTTTTACCAATTCTTCTTATTACTTTCCTTATTTCTCTTTTTTTCTTTAAACAATCCACCGAAAACCATTTTGGCTGTCCAGCGGGAACTAAATGTTGATTTATTTTATCTTTTTTCAGTTCCTTTTGGAGGCATTGCACTACTTGAGCTATTTTTCCTTCATACCATTCTAAAGTCTGGCCCCCTATATCTCCGAGGTCTATCTTCTGTTGGAGTTTCTCTAATTTTTCCATATATTCTTCTGTTAATCTAGTAGTCACTCTTTTAGGATATTCAACTTGTTGAGCAATTACTATTTCTCGGGGTTTCGGGGTACCCCTATGGATCTTCACTTGCAGGGGATTAAGATCACTGCCTTCTTTCCAGTTTATTTTAAATTCCCTTATAAAAGGGAAGTTCCAAGCGAACATAAAAATATAATCTATAGGGCAGTTTTGTGTACCTATTTTAAATGTTTTCTTTGCTGGACAGTCTGACTCAGTTCTGCCGTTCAGGCAGAATAGACCCTTTGTCCCTAAATAGTTTCCCAGGTCCTGATCCTGTCTCGTGGATTCACAGCTTGGAAAAGATGCTTGTTTAATCCCATATGCCTCCAGAATTTCCCCATACCAAAGATCCACCGTCTTCGGATGCAATTTGTGATTAAAATCACCCATGATAAAAAATATATCCGACTCATACTTCCCACATAGAGAGTCTACATCCTCTTTAAAATGCCCCAACTCAGTTCCATACTCTACAGCATTCTCCCATTGCATATATACATTTATAATAATTACATTTTCATGCTTTTTGTCCATTATCGGCAACAATAGTCTACTTACCAAGAGCCATTTACATTTTACTTTTAGCACGACCACATTCTTTGCTACTTTTGTGGACAGTAGCGTCATTATCCCCCCTGCCGGGCATCCAAACCTTTTTTTCCTGGCTGGTCGGTGGAGTTGGAGGAAACCATCAAATATCGGGGTCTCGTCGCATAGCCAAGTTTCTTGTAAGCAAATAATTTCCACATTATTTGTTAACCTAATTATACATTCTTGTTTTGTTATATCTCCAAGGCCATTTATATTCCAAGATAGGAAGTTAAGGCTCTGCGACTCCCCTCCATCCTATTCCACCTCACACAGGCCCCCCTCTTCATCCGTATCAACCTTATACCACTGGGAATGGCCTGTGGGTCTACTTCTTTGGCTCCAATTACCCCAGGAATTCTCGATTGCCGAGTTATTAACTACTACCTTCAGATTACTTCCCCCTTCTTCTTTTTCCTCCAGTAACCTCACCTGTCGCTTTCCAAGGCCTGCATGACAATCTAAAAAGTTACTACCTAAATAACCATTTCCCTTTAATTCTCTCTCTGGGATTAGGCGAATGCCCTCCTGCTCTATCTCCCTCGCCGCTTTCCCGATTGCCGATTTTACCAGGTCGGAATAAAATAAAACTCTTGTGATCTCATTTCCGTTTTTGTTTTCTATAAAGCCCACCTGTCTCAAGTCTTTTGTTCCTATTCCCCTCAAACTTGGGCACTTAGAGAATGAAAATAGGATTTGAGACCTATTTAAGGGTTTAATCTTCCTTATTCTCTTTCCCTTTTTTTCTGATTGGTCTGGTTCAAAATGCAGCCATTTGTTACTTCCCCCCTCTGACTCTATCTTAGGGAATTCTATTCCTACCTGCCCGATGTTTTCCCACTTACCAATCCCCTGTTTACTTTTTACTTCTATTTTACCTCGTTGCGGGGTTCCTATTTCTTGCTTTTGGTTCTTCTGGAAATGCATTTTATAACCCGCATTATTTATTTTTAAATCAGGTTTTATTTTTAGTTTCATCTTACTTGGGCCTTTACTACTTTGTTCTTTTCCTTGACTTTTAAAGTCCTTTCTCTTACCCTCGATTCTTGGGGTCTTCACTGGTAACATTTTTTCTAAAGGGAATTTTGCGATAGTCTCTTCCTCCTTTTTATTTGTTTCCTCCCTTATTTCTACCTTGGTTTTCCTCTTTTTATCTATCTTTCTCTTAGGTTGACCTCTATTATTCCAGAAGCTATATCTCAAATTTTCCCCTCTTCTTTTTATCAACATAGGTCGTTTCGATATATATACACTGTGTGGGGTATCTACTGAATCTACACATTCTCTCTGTACCGTAGACTGAGGGTCTGCTACTGGTCTCATCATATGTGGCATTTGACCTCTTATGCCTTGCAGTTCCTCTTCAATCTTCTTTAAATATAACTTTTGCGTTTTCTGGACCTCATTATTTAACAATGTAACTTCTAGTATTCCCTGGAGGGTTTTCTGTAACATCAACAGCAAATCCATCATTGAGGAGGAGGGAGTTGCGGAAAAGTCTAGATCCTGTCGGCTATTTCTCTCGGGGTCCTCTGTTCTTTCCACACTCGATGCTTCCTGTTGAGTTTGAATTCTTTTTACTTTTAGTGGAGGACCTGATATATTGAGTACATCCCCCCAATCCGCTCTTGATCCTTGGCTAGTGTTCTCCACTTGACCTGAATTCTCTAATTCCTGTACTTGCGTCGAGAACAATTGAGGAGAAGAAGACAATCGTGGTGCTATTAATAGGTCCTCCTCATTTAAAAGGAAATGATTTATTGAGAGTGATGCCTCCAGTATTTCTTCAGGGGGTTCTACCATATCAATCTCATTATATTGCACTGCTTCCATTGACTTTGTTACTAGGTCTAACTGTTTATAGTGTTTACCTACAAAGTCCTTTATAGATTTAGAAGCCAACCCATTTCCATTAGATTTTTGCAGGATCCTTTTAGTTACTTTCTTACTTTTTCTCTTTTGAGGCACGGCTCCAAGTCCTTCTTTTAGGCTAGCCTGGCTCTCCTGGCTCTCTTCCGAGACCATAATCTCCCCGGAGAACTCTTTCCTTCCCAAGTTTTGCTCCGTTATCTCCTTACGGGTTTTTTGTTTCCTTTTTGGTGCCATTGTCCTTTAGAGGTAGCGAGAGTACAATGGGGGAAAAAAAATGTGCTAAAAAGCTCCAAGGCTCCAAGGCACCAAAGCTCAAAGCTGATACGGTAATCCGCCTGGCTGGACACAGGGAAATGGAGTTATTCACCGCCCCAATACCTGTACCCAAACAAGTGTGCTGGGTTCCTCCTTGCCTGCAGTTATTAAAGATCCGGTGGCTCCGAGCTGATTCAGCAAGGTATTTTCAGAGGTAAAGTGCTCTTACACCAGAACATTATCTGTATCTATCTTTGTCTTTGTTTTTGTCTTTATCTGGCTTTAACTATCTGCTTGTCTTTACCGCTCGGTTAGGGCCTGCCTGCCTGCTACTGTCTCTGCACACCTCGTGCTCTCTGCAGTGGAAACGCGGTGGGAGCGGGAGCAGGGGTGGCAGGAATGGCCTCAAACTCAGAAGCACGGCGGAGTTTTCCCTCTTCAAGCCTTCTTTCAGGGCACCAGGATTTCCTGCGGGCAGCGAGAGGCAGAGGGCCAGAGAGGAACCAGAGAGGAGCCCACCGGTAGCACACAGAAGTGCAACGGCGGCCCTCGGCATCCTCCTCGTCCTCGTCCTTGCCCTTAACTCAGCTCCGTGCCGCTCTCACGCCCCTGCGCCCACGCAGCTGGGGACAGGAGCGGGGCTGGAGCGAGCAACACTGGAGATCACCTGGAACACGGGGGCACGACATCGATCTCGGTCGTGCTCTCACCGCACCGCGCACCGCTCTCTCCGCTCCCTCTCGCTAGCGGCTTGACGGCTTGACAAAAACACGGAATGGCACCAGCTCCAAGTCCAGTCCCAGCAGTAGTTCAGTAGTCAGCAACATAGCATTCCACTATGACTGTGATCTCGTATCGTTTTGTTCTTCTTTCTTGACATTCAGATTCCATATGCAATAAAGTGAAGTCACATCACCCCGTGGTGGCTGAGCTGAAGTGCCCGTTTCTTTCAGTGCATCCAAAGAAACTAATGATAAGAGCTATCCAGGGTGCAGCTGCAGCTGACAACAGCAGGTGCATTGAAACTACGCTTCCATGCATGGGATTTCTGCTGTGGGTTGGTTCATGGCATCATCTTAGAGCTAACTTGTACATCAGGAGCCATGGGTAAGAAGGATGAGCGGAGCCCTGGAATGAGGTGTTGATGGACGGGGGGCTGCCAATAGGAAGCCTTGCGACTAACGGGAGAACTACAGACCACTATGAGATGGAGGGCTGTCAGTGGGAAGACTGGGATGGAGAGGACCTTTAGCAGAAGACCTGCAGGGCAAGAGGAGGGAAGATTTCAGGTGGGAGCCTTATCAGGACGAGCATCAGCCAGTCAGTATCAGAAGCTTCAGTACCAAAAGATGGACCAGATCAGAGGAAGATCTGTAGATGAAACGAGATATGGTGTAGAACAGGGGTGCACACTTAAAAGGGAGCACCTCAAGGGAAAACATCAGGAGGAAGAACTTAACTGAGCGCAATACTGCAGTGCCACTGACAGAAATTAATACCACAGAGCCACTGCCAGAAGGCAGCATAGAGAGGCTCCTACTTGAAGATAATACTGCAGAACCACTGCCAAAAGTGAGCATTTTGGGACCAGGACGCTTGCCTGCTGGAGGACTCTCAGCCGCAGTACACTACTAGATGGCACACTCCTAGATGGAACATTGCCAAAAGAGGGGCTGTAGAGCTCTGCCACTAGGGCGGCAAGGTAGAGTACTGCCAAGGGGTGCATGACAATGACCTGTCAGGGAGAGAAAAGTAGGGTCCTGCCAAGAGGTGCTTAACAAGGTACTACTGCCCTTATGCCTACTGCCTACTACACCAGCCCACCCAACACCTGCAGTCGGCATCACTGGCCCTCGCCACCATCCCCTGCATCCATCGTGCTCAAGCCGGAGGATGCTCCTTCTCCCACCTTGCTGCCAAGGCATGGAACAACCTCCCCATCCACCTACGAACCTCTACCTCCCTCACCGAATTATTGTGTGGCCTCAAGACCTGGCTGTTTGAGTAACCCCTCCCCACGCAGCGCCTGGATACCCCTTGGGGTGATTAGCATGCTCTACAAATACTGATTGATTGATACTGGGTTGGGACTGTAGAATGCTAACAAGGGGCACTGGAAGATGAGGAAGCATTGCCACTGAGCATACAGCAAGACCCCTTGAATGTGAGCAGTGCTAGAGAACATTCTGGTGTGTTGTGTGATTGTGGAGACTGCTAGGGAGCCACTCAGTGTGCTTTGAGTTTGAGCATGCAGGACGCAGCACTCCATAATGAAAGTACAAGGTATTCTCTCACCCAGGGGTCTTTTGTACTGCCAGGGTCAGACTGGAACAGAAAATAGGCCCAGGCATCAAAATAAAAGTGCCTCACATTAGCGAATTAGATAGCTAAAAATGTGGCCTGCATTTGCAAATTGGGGCGGTTTAGAACTTGTAAGGACACGTTGTATAAGTGTTTTGCAAGGCATGGGGAAACAGTGTAAGTGTGAGCCATGCTAAGGACTAATTTATGTCACTGAAGGTGTGAGAAAGGCTAGAAAGCATTGCAGGTCACTATGACTCTGAGTACCTTTGGGCAGTCAGTGGAAGCACTGAAAGGTTCTGCCAGAGGTAACATGGTTGGATTTGTCAGCTCGAACGACGGCACAATGAATCTTTTTTTTTTGTCCTCATATCGCCTCGAGTGAGCATGTACCCAAACTGTTACATGCCTCCAGTGCTCACAAACATAACAATTTAGTCCGGAACCAGAACACTGTTTATCGGAGGGAGAACCATTGTACTGTCACTAACAACGGAGGTATAATTATTGGACACTCTTTTCTCCAGTCATTCTTGTGATCGGATCCCAGTTAGAGTTTACAAGATTTACCTCTGTCATTCTCTGACTTTTTGTTCAACTCATGTACATATTTTACTGATCTCCACCAGTCAGCTGACATAGGGGGCTCCAACTAGGCCCGCTTCCTACATATTCCCCTTCTTGACAGGAGAATCAGATAAAACAACAATTTGTCATGCTCCTGATATTTTGTGCCCCTCTCGTTTGTTTCCCCCAGCGTCCTAAAAAAATATCAACGTTGGACTTACCTCCACTGCCCGTCCCAGAATGTCAGAAATCATCTTACCCACTTTTGCCAGAACTGGACCAATTTTGGAACACTGAAAAACATATGGATGTTGTGTCCTGATCAAATTTTTTACACCCGGAGTCCCTGTCCTTACTGAACTTTACAAGCTTCTGGGGAGTCCAATAGGCTATGTGAAGAGTGAACATGGATTCCTTCTAAATGGGGCAAATTTAACTGTGGAATATTAAACTGTGCGTTAGTTCCCTCAAATACTTTCGGGTAAAAAATCCTTCTGGCCCTGGTGTACCACACTACTCACCACTTTGCTCAGTCGGGCGGCTAAAATGGTTGTAAAAACCTTATAGTCACAGTTTTATAGTGAAATGGAGTGGGACGACTGACATGCACAAGGGTTTTTGCCTGGCTTTAAAATCAGGGAGATGGTTCCCTCGCACGAAGATAGTGGTAATGGAGAGCCCCCCCATCAGTATTGAGTTAAACAAAGTTAACCAGAACGGGATCACATTGTTGATTAATATAGTATAAATTTAATTTGGGATCCCATCTGGCCAAGCTGCTTTCCCTTTCTATAATTTCTTAATTGCCTCTAATTCCTCTGACCCACTTACTTCCTGATTTTAAAAAGCCTGCTGCTCCAGAGAGAGTAAACTCAGCCCCTTAGCCTACAACCAATCTCCCACTTGTACTAAATCTAGGGTGGAAGTTTCTAAATATAACTCTTGGAAAAGAAATTCACAACTGCTTCTTTGATCCCTTGGCTGTCCTCTAATAGTGATTTCGTTCTACCATCCAGTACCCCTTTGATGCAATTCCTACTTCTATCTTTTTTAGCTTTCCAAGCTAATAACTTCCCACACCTTTCTCCATACTCAAAATTCTTTACTTTATTCACTTCCCACTGCCGCTTTTCCTTATCTTACATCCTTGCCTTAAATTCTGCTTGTCGCTGGTAGAGCACATGTTCAGCTTTTTCTCTATCTGTCTCCTCCATTGTTACTGAATTACGCACACCCTCCACCTCAACTATCTCTTTTTCTAACTGGTTCATCTCCTGCCTCTCACTTCTATTCGAGGAGACCACTAGACTCTGCAATATCCCCCTCAGGTAGGCTTTATCCCACACCAATTTGATTTGAGACGTTCCTATATTATATTGATTTTCATTAAACATAAGTAGCTCTTATTACAGAAAAGGTTGGCGGCCTCTGGGCTAGATTTTCAATAGTAAGCTTGGCAGCATTTTGGATTTATTTTCCAGTTACAGGTATGGGTTTACTCCTAGAATGGCCAGTGTTAGTGGCTGAACAACCCGCACATGGACTGAGCTACCTTTGACCTATGTGCTGTAGTCCACCAAATGCTGCGTCCCTGTTCTGTAATCTTCTATTGAGTTGAACATCTTGAATTCGCAAGTTCATGCTGTAAGGAAAGAGTTGAACTATTTTGCTCCCCCCCAACTATGCTGCCTGTTATGAAGAAATAGCAGCACTGCACTTGACCCTTGTTTTAATGTTAATTAATCTCTCGCCTTTTGAATAGCTGTTGTCCCTGAAGCGTATGAGCTGTGCTTTCAATCTCTGGAACTCTACGCACAGATATCTAGTCGTCTGTCACTGAGAGCTGCATATAAATAACTACAAGACACCTGAGAAGTATTCAATAACTACCGAGTGAATGATTTGCGGATGTTTGTGCGTGACTGGAAAGCAGCAGTGACGTCATGAGATAATCAATAAAAATGAAGTCAAACATCGGTCCCGTCTAAAAAATAAATATAAAATGGAGACTCTGCACATCGTGATGTAGAAAAAGTAAAGTAGCACTCGGATAGCTGTTGCTATGAGTATTCAGGTAAAGCTCCTCAAACATCCTTTCCTCATGCATACGTCATCAAATGGAACGTTCCCTCCACATAAAGCCATGGCGGCAGAGGAATGTAGTCCTGCTCCAAGAAAATAGTTCCCAAAACCTCAGTCATATCTCTCCACCACTCTATCCCAGGCGTGGCACACATAGTAGAGATGTGCAGAAAGTACTTCCCTATCAAAGCAATGCATATCCAGTATATTGAAAATATGGTCAGCTGACCACCACCACCCACATTCCCTCATGATTTTACTGCACTTGTTCTCACCTTTGGCTTGCAACTTGCTACTGTAGGCATGTGCACTATGTATGTGAGTTTGGCACACGTTGTATTGTCATGTATGAGTCTCCCACTCACAACTTTCTATCATATTTTTATATGTCACCAAACTGTTCAATATCAGCTCGTAATTCACTATGTTATTATGTTAAGTATTGTTCTAGTAGAAGAGCCTGCAAACACAACACAATAACACAAGTGCGCTTACTGCCATAGGTACACCTACACAGAAAGGTCAGGCACATGTAGATGGGAAAGACAGAAACATGTGTTATAAATATTTTCCTCATACAAGTCCGACTTGTGGGCGCAAAAAGTGGACTATTTCTGCAGAAAACCTAGATCCGGATGCACTGAAGCAGGTTCTGTGCCAACTTAAGTAACAGAATTACATATGCATCTGCAGAATATACTTAACATGGGCAGTTCTATCCACAGCTGTGGGTCTGGTAAAGGCTGGAAAAAGTGGGACTACACAGTGAAAATACAGTGCACACCCACGTCTTAATAAGTAGTCGTGCACAACCAACACTTATTGTTCCTTGTTAGAGTTCCTTGTTGAGTGGCCTCAAGGCCTGGCTGTTCGAATAGCCCCTCCCTACGCAGCGCCTGGATACCCCTTGGGGTGATTAGCGCACTCTACAAATACTGATTGATTGAGACTTTCACCCAGAGCAAGAGAGAAAAAACACAAAAGGCAAAAGGAAGAGGAATAGAAAGACGAAAATAAAACAAGAGTGAAAAAGAACCTGGAAGAGTAGGATACAGGGCTGGGAGTGGATGGTGGTGGCTCACAGAGGTATGAGGTAGCACTTATTGTTTTACAAAAAAGGCACTGTAAAAGCTGCAGTGACCTTTCCAAATTACTGCTCTTCTAATTTACATTAAATTAAGTAACAGTAGGTGGGGTAGTGAGTATGAGAAAGTGTCCACACCACCTCCATTTTAATGTAGTACAGGGGAATGAATTTCTACATATGGGAAAATGTTTTTCATGTGAAGGAAAAAAAGATAATATTTTTTTTAATAAATGCAAATTCTCTCATAACATGCGCCTGTGGACTTAATTCTGCTCCTGCAGGCAACCTCACCCCACAGCTGATGAAAATCCTCTTCCCATATACAGTATTCTGCATGGTCCAGTAGTCTGTCCACATGGCCACACTCAACTTCTCTTTAGACGCCACAGTTCGCTTTCCCCTTTTCTACTCACTACAAATTGCAGGTTACCAGATGCAAATGATTTATATTGCACTGGATTCTAGCATATGAGTTGGGATCATCTAATGATATTCTATGCTGTATATTGGAACAGGTTCTAGATTTTGTGGGGTGGCATCGCCATGAATGGCAAGTTTATTTAACTAGTACAATTTGAATTTTATTTCTGCTCTGCATATGTATGTGTGGGAAAATATATATATATATATATATATCCCACGCAATGAATCCGATGAAGAAAGATTCTCGAGCCGTGCTGGTAAGGGGGTAACAGTTCTTTATTCGGCAGCACACAGACGCGTTTCGACCACAGCCGTGGTCTTGATCACATGACTCCCAGCCAGGATCATGGAGTTTTTAAAGGGGCACATTTTAACGTCATACTCGACATGTGAGGATAGATATAGAAAACAGTATACAACATCATCCTTCTACAACTCATAAATCATTAATTCAATACAGAGTATGCTTAGTAATTGTGACAATATTGCGGTTTGCTCACAAGAAAACATTCTTAGCATTTAATTCAATTTGTCTATGTGGCCGACCTAATAAAGTATATATATATTTATATAGATATAGCAATATATACCTACATATGCAGAGCAGAAATATATATATATATATATATGTGATCAAGACTGAGTCACGTATGAAACATTTTGTGTTTGGTATTATTATTAAATCAAACATCAGATTCAGTGTTCGTATGCTCTTGTTGGTCGAAATATGCCAAACACTATTGGAATATATATATATATAACATATATACAAAAAATAATAACAATACAATCGATATTGCTCTTCTTAGCACACTTCCACCTCTGTAAATATCAGGTGTTACTATTACTCCATTTAATGGTGCTCATCACAGTATTTACTACAGAAATGTACGCACATGACATTCTTTTATAAAACAATGCAGCAATATCTATTGGCACCTCCTCTCATGGAGGTTTCTGTTCCCCTGTGTTTTGATTTCCAGCCCATGACATTCAATCCTCTCCTAATCACACCTGACTGTCGGGTACAGAATTACGTGTTCGTGGTTATATAAGGCTGTTCTAACTGACAGTCTAGTTTTTCCTCTGTGTTAGGGGTTAGCTTGCTCATCTTACCTTGATGGCCCAGTTAGACATGTCAGAAAGGTGTTCTCTGCATTTCTACTGTTCTGTGATAGAATAATTCTACAAATTGCTTTTGTGGTAAATGTCCCCATGTTTTCTTGTTTTGTAAAAATCACTCTGCTCGTTCACTTCCAATGGCTCCGCATTCTTATTTGTCTGTAACTTGTGCTGCCTTAAAAGCAGAGTACTTTAGTTTCATATGCTACATTCCGTGTTTTTGTTCCTGTATTTGGACCATATTATTTGACATGATGTGTAAGTACATAGAAACCGGTTATGCAAAATGTATGTAACCATTGTCTTCCTTCTATTATGTTTAATTTTGCACACAAACACACTTTTAGAGGAACTATGGCATTTCAGCCACATGCTATTCACTAAAATATATCAGGACTTTTTACAGTTTGTTCCCAGGTATACATTATACTTGCACCTGGAAAAAGTTGCAATGATCTTGTACAAATAATGCACCAGATGTGTACTCGACGCGCATGCGTGGGACTTGCATGTGCTTTCTGTAAACAAGGTTGGATACGTTACTTTCATGGGAATGCAGACTTAGGTGACAAAAGTGGGTATGTCCAAAAGTGTGTCAGTGGAGTTGATAGCTAGTGAAACACAAGTTAGGTTTTCCATATAGTAGTAACTGTGGGCCCAGTTCTAGAAATGATAGGCGCGCATTTTCAAATGCCCTTTTTAGGTCGAGCCTGGGCAGCGCATGCGCTGCTCTGCTCGGCATGCTGTATTGAGGTAGGGACTTGAAGCTCCGCCCACTCTCCACCCACATTTGTCATTGGCTTGTGTCATTGTCCACTGTAAATTGTGGCTGTTCATTGGTCAAAAGGCTCAGTAGTCCCTCCTTAGTACTGCCTTGTCTCATTTTGTAACCTCCCATGGCGACACCCCTTGTTACGTGTGTTGTTGCTCGGTAGGCTTTAATTACAGCCTCTGAGCACTATTTTCTCAAATAGCGTTGTCCTGCCTGAAACACACGCTCTCTCCTAACGCTTTTCTTAATTTTTATAGCATGCAATTGCAATGCAATAGGTCTCGCATTTGCGAGACTTTAAGCTATTGGCATTGTAAATGACAATGCCTTTTATTTATTGTTTTAAAAACACTTAAAAAAAGGCATTGTCATTTACAATGCCAATAGCTCAAACTCTCATAAATGCGAGACCTGTGGCATTGGAAATGCTTGTTAAGTGTACACTCACAGTTCTTGAACCGACGGGCACAATGAGGGCCATGCGAGATGTACAGATGCTGTTCTCACAGTTTTTGCCTGATTCTTTAGATCTTTATGAACAGAACAGAAGTGGCAGGTTCCCTGCTCTGTGATACACTAGCTCCAAGGAGCCACATAGCAATGGTGACGAAGGCTTGTGATTTCAGGAGGCTCATGCCCCACGATCATGCCTCCCAAGAGTGTATGCTGACATGTACAGGCCCTGCAGGGCCCATACAGATCAATGCCTACATTTCCTTTACCCTTAAAAAGAGATTAAAGTACAATTACGTGCAGCATATGGTGCACTGTGTAACCTGCAATGCATACAGGGCAATGTTATGTCCTCTGGCAGCATTGCAACTGTTCAGGACACTGTTGGGCAAGGGGTGGTACATTAGGTGCCAATCTAACCTACACCTGCAGAGCGGAATTTATTTTGCTAAAAAAAGACCAAAATCTTCTCAGTAGTCATCCTAGGCACCTGGGCACACTCCATATTCTAACTCAGAAAACAGCTTATGTTGTGGCTGCCTGTGCTTTCCTGGACCACAAAAATATACGTTCTGGGAGATGTGAGATAGGACATATTTGCTGATTAGATTCCAGCAGACAATCACAGTATTCTTAACATAAGGAACTATTCTTATTGGTTCAAACAGTGGCCAATCAGAATAGTGTCTCTTTAGAACCATTATGATTGGTGTTTGTCACCAAATCAAAATAGCCATGAACAAGGTTGGCCTGTGACTCGCTGTGTGGGCTATCAATTTCAAAGTGGTATGTATAATTTGTGAGAATTCCTGTTTTGTGTTCTATTTATGTACACTGAATGCAGAAGTGGACTTCTTAAAAAGCAGATTCGACCTAGAACACATTTTCGCTTATGGTGGATATAAAAAAAAATGACGCACAGTGGAACTACTTTTCCACACATGTTCCCGATAGCAAAATTTGTGTGGGGCAAGATGTCTTTGTGAACGTGTATCACATTTTGTGCAGGCACACTTTCTATTTGAGACACAGCACTTACGGAAATTTGCAAAATCACAGGGTTTGTGACCGCAAAGGGCTTTTTTTATGGACAAAACCTGTTTTGTGAATCAGAAAAGTCTTTCCATCTGAGAATATGGGTTTTGCAATCCTTTCAAAATTGCAATTTGGAGGGTACATGAAAGGACCCCCCCTCTTAGTCAGGGCCGGACTGGCCGTAGCGGGCACCGGGCATTTCCCCGGTGGGCCGCCAGGGTGCCGGCCGGTTGTGGGCCCCTGGGGGCCGTTTTTGTTACAGGGCCTTTTTTGAAGCATAGCTGCAATATCGGCCCCTATAACAAAATCGGCCGAAACCGGCCCTGGCAAACAGCTCGGTCGCACCCACAACCGAGCTGCAGGTCGAGCACTTTGCCAGGACCAGTTTTGGTTGCCAGTCCGGCCCTGCTCTTAGTTGTGAGTTGCAATGGTATGCATAAATAGTTTGCAACTGCAATTGTGGTTGCAAACCATTAATCAGTTCGGAAAGAGGTGGTAACTGATTCAAAATTGGGGAAAGTGTTCCCATCCCCTTTGTAAATTTTGTTGGCAAACATCGGGGGCAGCTAATGGTTCAGGGGACCAGTGCCTACTCCTCCCAATGTTTTACCAAATAGGAAACATTTTTTTTTTAAGCAGTACTTGTTCCTTTAAGGAACAGATGCTGGTAAAAAAAAAAAAACTGTTTTGGCATTCAAATGCAGGGATGATGGTCTGCTGTTCCTTGCAGGCCACACACCTTGTGTTTAAAGACATTCCAGGGGGCTGTAAAGAGCGACCTACCTAATTAATATTCATTATATAGGTAGCTCTGCAACCCCCCTTTTGACTTGAGATTTTGGGATGTGACCTATTGGTACAAAAGGCCACATTTTAGAATCAGAGATAGGTCACAATAAGTTGGTGCGTTAATTGCAACCACCTTTTGCCAGTGACACTGCAACTAGGGATGCACAGTGGCGTAGCTGGGGGGGCAAGGGGTTGAGCAAGTCATCTGTCGACTACCATCCCCCCCAGAACAAGTCGTCTGTGAGCTGCCTCCCCCCAAACCCCGCTCTTACCTGCACCAGGCAGCAAACTCAGGGTTCGCCGCGGGGGGCAATAGGTCTAGCTACGCCACTGGGGATGCAGGAGTTGCTGCAGCACCCCCCTAAAACTTGAGGGAGGTTAGCTGGAGAATGTGTTATAAAGGGGCCCTCTGCATAGCTTTCTTCTGGCGGCAGCATTTTTCTGTTTTAAAAGAAACACTGTCAAATACCCCCATCCCTTTCGTGGAGTGGCGTTATTAGCTAGCATCCCTTCTCTAAAAATCGTACCACATCACTGTTTTTGGCAACCTGTCTCTTAGTTCATCAGGCCCAAAACCTCTGTGAATGGGGCCAATGTGGATATTGGTAATATGTAGAAATACACTTTCTTACACCTAGCTTTACAGCTTACACACCTTTCCAAACCCTAGACACGCGCAGTATCAAACACAGTACACTTAATGTTGGATTAAAAAAATCGATATGAACATAAATCCACGACAGAACAATAATGTATGTGCAAGACCACAAAGCATTATGATAACGCCGATTCTTATCTAATTATCTATAAGAACCCTCTGGCCGCCAAGATCTTTTTACCTGTTGAATAGTGTAAAGGAGAGAATCTCATCAGGTTAGATATCAGCATTCATTTTGTCTGAAAGGACCACTGACTCCGAATTCAAGTTTGAGAATTTATTATCGCCAAAAATAACTGAACGTGCAAGCACCTCAACACGAGGTTAAAGAAATAGATGGGCACTAATACAAATAATAATCTACGCAGAAATCTCATCCGACTCAGGATAAGGAGAATAGAAAGTTCTAGCAGGATCAACCAGACTATGATTGCTCCTATTTCTAAGTTGCTCTTCATGGGCCTAAACAAGCTTAAAATCAATTGCTGTCCCTACACTAACGCTAAGTGACATCCCTGCATAACGATTTTCCCAAGCAAGAAAGAATAAAAGGTGTCAGCTGTGAAGACTTCCTAAGAAGTGCAATCACCATATACCTAAGCTCAGCTCTGTCCTTCTCTCAGGTCTCCCCTACCGCTTCTCTCTCCTCCTCCCTCAGGGCACTATCCCTAATACAAAACCATACTACAAAGGTACACGCCTTGTTTACGCCCTCTTGGCCAGGTCTTCTTTCTTGTGCTTTTCCATTGAAACGGTGACTTCATCCTGGACGGTTTCGTTGACCTTGAGTCCCAGGCGCCTTCTCCGCTGAAAGTATCATCCCTAAATTCCATTGCACTCCCCGTACCATGCCTCCCATCTTTCTAACTTCTGAAAACAAAGAGTTAGTCTTTACTAACGAGACATGTGTCCTTGCACCTGCAACAAAAGATACGTTCAACAGAAACCTTCTACTGTGCTAATTAAATCTACCGTTTGTGCCCAGAGAGCCTTTCCAAGAGAAACCCTTTTCGGCCTACATTATAAGCTAACATAAGAATATACCAGGCCTTCCTTTAGCATATATGTAGTCAGGCCCTTACATATAACTTTTAAACACACATCTTACTTTTCCCTATAAGCATATTCATTACGATTCTTTATGCAAACAATGAATTACATGTGCAACTTTAATATGGTGCACGTTTAAACTACTGCAATTACATTACATACACGAACTAATTCCTCTATGCATTATGTTCACACAATTCAAAAAGCATTACATTACATCATTATCCTAACACCATTATACTGCTGAATTCACTTCGTTTCAGTGAACTATTCATTCTTTGCTAAACATGCATGAGTATACAATGAATATAAACGAATATATGTCTGAATACATGTGGGTGCGGCCTATCAGTGATTATGATGCACCCCTACAATTTACAAGAACATTTCGCTCTATCAGTTCCCCCTTTGATGACTCCTGTCATCATATCTCATTCTACTCCCTCGGAGAAGGAACCGACCTAAACAGAACTTGTTCCCATCTTCCCTGATCTGAAGTTCTCCATGCTCTTGAGCCTTTTATACTGATTGTCCTGCAGTCTTGCCAATCTCATGTCATTTTCCCTCAAAGCTCTCTTGACTCTGCCTGCTCGATACCATTTGTAGGCCTTGATCATAATCCACAAGCCAGCCACACAAACCACCAAGATAAGGAGTGGTCTCAGGAAGTACCCAAGGAATCCCTTTCCTAGGTTTGCAAACCAACCTCCCACTTGACCAAAACCCTTTCCGACCTTTTCCCAGGCCCCTTCCTCGGTCAAATCCGCTATCTTTGTGTGGACCATAGTGATGTTACTTATATATTTCTCCAGATCCTTGCTACGGTCTGGTATATAAGTGCAGCACTCTTGAACCTTCAGCATTTTACAGACTCCGCCCTCTTTTGCCAATAGGACATCCAAAGCAAGGCGATTCTGCAAAACCATCCCCCTTATCGACAACATCTCTCCTTCCACCAACACCAACGATTTTGCTGTGTTCATTGAAAATTCATCCACCACCGTCGCTAACCTCCGGATCTTCACATCATTCAAGACTACTCCTAGACTAGGTATCATAGCTCCAAAGATATCCCCCACAACGATTCCTGCACTTGCAGCTCTTCTCGTTCTTGAATGCTCTCCACCCTCCAGAAGATTTAAGTCTTCTGTATGGTAAATCTTTGGAAATATTATTGACAAATAACATGTTCCATACCAATTTGCAGGCAACCTCACGTAAGCATTCTTCCCACATACGTAATACACCGTAGGTATCACTTGTACAGGACCTTGGAGAAAATCTTTTGCCTCATCTGCCATGGTGAAAACGTGATCACAAGTACTCTGTCCCACTGGAACCTTTTCGTAGTAAGTCTGATAACGCCTTATACACAACTTACCCCTCTGCTCCTTATCCAATGCTATAGGACCATAGCTTCCCTTGGTCTTATGCAACCGTTCTTCCTCTGTCCAATCTGTCCTGTGATGCCCTAAGTCTCGGGATTCAGTCAGCTTTCTATACCTATCTTCAACCTGATCTACAAACTTTCTCTCTACATCCGACATCAAACAAGTCAGATTGTGTCTGTGTGCAAATGCTGTATCCAATTCCAAACTCGGTATGAAGTACTTCCTCAGTCTGTCCTCAGTCTTATAATAGTCATACTTATTCAAATGCTTGTAGGCTGGGACTTCAGGAAGCACTGCGTCGAAATTGGAAAAGAAATACTCGAACTGCTCTCTCTCATAAAACAAGCTAAGCAAAAGACTACATGAAATACCATAAGTCAGTGGAAGATGATGATACCTAATACCCTCATCCACCGAAGTAGGCAACTGCATACACACATAACAATCTTTCGCATCCATCACGTCAACATACTCATACAACAACTTAGCATACGCATTAAGCTTAAAATCACCCTTAGACAAATCTACATGTAATCTACGACTTTCTTCTAATATCATAGCTCTATCAGCTGCCTTGTCTACCCCCTTCTGACTAGGTGTGATAGGTGTGGGTGTCCCTGTCACTGCCTCTACTTCCGGCTCATGCGAACCAGTATATGAGACTACAACTACTATGATTATAGAAATTATCACACTACTTATAAGAATGCCTATAATCCATTTTGCTCTACGATTGGGATTTCCCGGCTCCATGATTTCGAAAGTTCTCAAAAAGTCTTGGTTATCGCAAAGAACTCAGAAAAGTCTCTGTCCTTTATTTATGACTTGCTTAACCAGCTCGAGCAACCATGAAATCTCCGGGCTTTCCCTTTCCGATCACAACTTATTTACACAGTCCAGAAAAAGACTTCCCTAGTTTTCGTTCCTCTTCTTGTGGAAAGTCCCTAAGTTTATTCTTCTTCCACTCGGACCTAGGTTATCTTCTTCTTTTAGACTTTTATTTACAGTTCATTACTGATCCATAATGAGATCCTCATTAAGCACGACCAGAACGTGGTACAAAAGTTCAAGACGCAAAAGCAGCACTTCGTGTGAAAACGGCTCAGCTCCGAAAGGCGGGAATTCGACCCGATGCAAAAGCAAGTTTCGGACTTCACTCAGAAGTGGGGGATTCGGAATCGTGAGTGTCAGTGTTCCGTCTATCTCGAACCCTGGCATCCGCAGCACCACCTTCACCACCAGTCTCGGGCTCCGACTGAACACTTCCACTGACCTCAGTCTCCCTGTATTCACCACCCCTGCATCAAACACAGTGTAAGTCCACTCAGGGGTAGAGTATCTGCGACAAGGCACTCTTGTTCTCTTGGACCTTCGCCGACTGTCTTGTGCTTGGTCTTCGTCGCTTGCTTCGGTTTCAGATACTTCGGACACTGGAGCAAGGTCTCTCTCAGGTGCTAACCTCAGGTTCAGTCGCCTCTGTCTTTCAGGCCAACTTTCAGCACTTCTGTTCGTTCGTCTGCCTTCTCCTTCTATGCCCAGTGCACTACTTCCTCTTTCTGCTGCATTTGACTCTTCTCCGCCCACTGCACCTTCTCTTTCTTCGGTGCCTGAATCAGGGTTCGAATTGTGGAAACCCCCTTCAGCTTGCTCTAGTGCACCACCAGCTGTGTCAGCGACCCTTACAGCTTGACTTGTCCTCTCATGTGGCCCTGCCACATCCGCTGGGTTTTCATTTACGAGAGGAGCTGTTTCTTCCAAGGGTGCTGGAACTCTGCGGGTATGGGAAGCATGCACCCAGTTCGGCAATCCTCCACACTTTACTGCTGTGTTCGTGATAAGTATCACCTGATACGGGCCACGCCAACGGGCATCCAAGCAACTCTTCCTCACGTGCTTCCGGACGAGCACCCAGTCACCGGGACACAAGTCGTGGCACAGATCACTCGAGGCTGGAACCACAGCTGCTTGCACCTGCTGGGATACAGAACGGACCACATCAGAGAGTCCTTTACAATAATCGAGAATCAAATCATCAGTGATGTTTATCAAGGCTGTAGTTGGTACTGCTGGCAGTCTCATTGCCCTCCCCATTAATATTTTGTGGGGGGACAACCCAGTTTTTCTGTCTGGGACACTTCGCATGCTCATGAGCACCAGTGGCAAGGCGTCGGGCCATTTCAGGGATGTTGAAGAACACATTTTTGCCATCCGGGCTTTCAAAGTTCCATTAACTTGTTCCACCATCCCAGAAGCCTCTGGTCTGTAGCTACAGTGGAGTCTCTGGTCAATGTTCAATGCTGCACAAAGTAACTTCATGATTTCGCTATGGAAGTGCCCACCTCTATCTGATTCCAAAGAGGTCGGGATCCCGAATCTAGGGATGAGCTCCCTCAACAGTAATTTAGCCACTGTCAGAGTGTCACACCTTCGTGTGGGGTATGCCTCCACCCACCGTGAGAATATACATACTATCACTAGAATGTACCTCAAGCCATTGCACCTAGGCATCTCCACGAAATCCAGCTGTAATCTATTGAAGGGCCCTCCTGACCTTCCAATATGACTCAGTGTGACTACAGTTTTCTTTCCAGCATTCATCTGTTGACATGTAACACACCTCTGACATACCGTCTCAGCCATTGCTCGGAACCGTGGGTTATACCACGTCTGTCTGAATACCCTCATCATTGCGTCTCTACCCAGGTGTGCCTGACCATGTATCAATCTAGCCATCGGACTTAACAATTCTTCCGGCAACACAGCTCTCCCATCGTTGGATACCCACACATCCACTTCTCCTCTCTCGCACCCAGCTTTGATCCAGCCCTCTCTTTCCTTGGTTGAGACTTCATCTTGCAATCTCTTAAGCTCTTCCCAAGTGTCTGCCATGGTCAACATTATGCTGAGATCGGTTCCCTCTTGGCTCTCTTCTATCTCCCTGCCTGTGTATATGCATCCTTGTTCGGCGCAGAAGCGGGCTACCTCATCTGCGTAGTTATTACCCAAGGATACAAAGTCCTCCCCCTTCCCATGGGCTGAACACTTTACAACAGCAATTTCTTTCGGATGCTGTAACGCTTCTAACAATTGTCTTACATATTCTCCATTACGAATGGGTGAGCCAGATGATGTCAAAAATCCCCTCTGAGACCATAACTGCCCGAAGTCATGCACCACGCCAAAGCCGTATTGGCTATCTGTGTAAATCGTGATTCGAATTCGATCAGCGGCCAAACAGGCACGGGTCAAGGCAATGATCTCAGCTACCTGCGCGGAGCGTACTCCTTCCAGGCAAGCGGCGTCGACCACTCCTGAAATAGTACATACAGCAAACGCTGCTCTCAATTGCCCCACACTGTCTCTTAAGCATGAACCATCGACAAAGAAAATTTCATCTGGGTCATCCAATGGCTCATCGACAATGTCAGGTCTCGGTTTGGTGCAAAGTTCGGTCACATCGAGACAATCATGGTCCTCACAATCTTCATCATCTGTGTTCGGTATAGGCATCAATGTCGCAGGGTTCAAGATGGAGCACCTTTTCAGAGTCACATTCTCTGCGGCAAGTATGACTTGCTCGTACCTTGTTAACCTATTGTTCGTTAGGTGCTGGGTCTTGGTCCTGGTCATTAATAACTCAACCGAATGTGGTACATGTACAGTCAATGGATGTCCCATTACAATGCTTTCACATCTTTCAATGCTGACACCTGTTGCAGCAACGGATCTTAGACATCCGGGCAACGCAGAAGCTACTGGATCTAAAGTAGCTGAAAAATAAGCAACTGGTCTACGGACACCTCCATGGTTCTGAGCTAACACTGCTAATGCACATCCTCCTCTCTCGCAACAAAACAATGAAAAGGCCTTGTTGTAATCAGGCATTCCCAGTGCGGGAGCCCTGCACAAATCATCTCGCAATTGCAGGAATGACATCAAGCACTCCTCGTCCCATGGTACCGGATCACTCACATCCTTGTGTGTGAGCCTCTGCAGAGGCTTTGCTCTCAAGGAGAAACTAGGAATCCACTGTCGACAATAGCCAACCATTCCCAGAAACATCCTAACTTCCCTCTGTGTAGTGGGTACCGCCATGCTCATTATTGCCTCAATTCGATCTGGTGACACCTTCCTCTTGCCTTTTTCTAATCTGTGTCCCAAGTACTGTACCTCATTCAAACAGTACTGCAGCTTGTTCGGGGACACCTTATGTCCATTCTCTGCTAAGTGGTTCAACAAGGCTACTGTGTCGATTCTGCAAGCATCTTCTGTTTCTGAGGCAATGAGCAAGTCATCTATGTACTGCACGAGAACTGAGTTCTGCGGCAACACAAGACTCTCAAGGTTCTTCTTCAGGATCTGGTTAAAGATCGATGGACTTTCCGTATACCCTTGAGGGATACGACACCATGTTAACACGCGATTCTCTAGCCTGAACGCAAAAAGAAATTGGCTTTCCTCGTGGAGCGGTATCGAAAAGAAGGCTTGACACAAATCGATAACCGTAAACCACTCGGCTTCACATGGGATCTGGAACAGTATTACTGAAGGATTCGGTACCACTGGACAACAAGGGACAACTATCATGTTGACCTTTCGCAGGTCTTGCACGATCCTGTATTTCCCGCTCGGTTTCTGTATTCCCATTATGGGTGAATTACAGGGACTACCTCTGATCTCCTTCAAAATACCCTTCTCAATGAAAGTCTCGATCACAGGTTTTATTCCTGCAATTGTTTCTATCGATAAATTGTATTGAGGTGTTCTTGGGAAATCAACATTCTGTTTCACCTCAATCCGCACTGGTTCAACCCCTCTGATTAAACCTATTTCGTCTCCTGCGAAATCCCACACCACAGGCGACACTGCGTCTCTCAGATCATGTGGAAGTTCTTCCACAGTCACCATTGGGTACAGATCTATACACAGAAGCTGATTGGCAATCTTAAAGTCAGCATCATCATCTCTAGTCTGGACCTCCACTCCCCGTGGTGTACAATAAATCGTGCAGTTCAATTTGCACAATAGATCTCTTCCCAAAAGACAAACTGGACTCGTGTCACATACTACAAACTGATGTCTAGTTTGGAAAGTACCTATCTTTACTAAGATCGGTTCTGTCAATGGGCTGCTCATCTTCTTGTTCGCTACTCCGACAACCTGGATTGATTGTCCCGAGAGGGGTAGGTTAGGGACTACTGCAGATCTTACAGTAGACCGGGTAGCTCCAGTATCAACCAAAAGTGTTGCAGGATTGCCCTCAATCTCTGCCTCTACAAAAGGTCCTCTCTGGTCTACCTCCAAGACCGCTCCAAGTGTGCAGTCTTCCTCCCCCTCAGGCACCGTCAGGATAAAGGGTCTAAGCTATCCTCAGCATATCGTTCGAACAGGGGCATCTGTTGATATGTTCGTGTTCCTTGTGAAAACCTTGGAGCTTGGGGAATCTGAGCTTGAGAATTGTAAACCCCCTTTCATCGTTCTAGGTCTCGTTATTGTGTTAACCACCTCTTGCGCGGGTACCTGAGCCCCCTCTTCCTCTTCCTGTACCTGATTAGCTGGGTTCAAAGGACACTCGCGTTTCCAATGTCCGACCTGGCGACAAAGATGACACGCAGTGGTCTTCTTTAGTGTGGCCACGTCCACTCCTGTCTTGGGGTCTACTGGTTTTCCCTTTCCCTGTACCTGCCCATTCTGGTTTCCCTGGAAATTTCCTTGCTTTCTCCCCAAGGTCCCTCCACTAGGCTGATTCTGTGCTGTCTGCATCTGGACAAGTATCAATTTGTCTTTTAGCTTTCGATGTTTTGAATCCACCTCATCACTACAGTATCTCGCATACCGCAAAATTTCATCTAGTGGCTTGTTCTGCCAGCAGATCAAATGGTGCTGTATCATGAGGCTGATTTCCCCTCTCAGACCCGTTACAAACTTTGAGACAAACTGTCCCATATCCTTAGGGTCCAAAACATCTAACCCACTATACTGTTTAAAAACTTGCAGAAGTCTTTCATAGTATTCATGCACCGTTTCCTTGGGTTCCTGTACAGTCCGATCTATCTTAACCCAATCTATATCCTGAGGTGAAATCTTCGACTTCAGCCATGTAATCACCTGCTCATACTTTTTCATGACATCAGGTGATGGACCATTTGTAACCGCCTCTCTTTTCGGTTCCGAAGTCGGCCACTCAATAGCGACTTTACATGCTGTCCACAAATCTCCTGGTACCACTATGTCAAACAAGGTGTTCAAATCAATCCACAATACTTTTGAAATCTTCACAAACCGCTCAACCTGCTTGTACCACTCCACCGGTTTTTCCCTCAGCCGAGGAAAATCATTTGTAAATGCAGCCAAATCACCTCTATTCCACGGTACATGCACGTACCCTCCATTCTGTACTTCCCGTAAAGGAAAATTTCCTACACCCATCGCCCCCCTCCTGGCGGCGGCGTTTCCCCTTCTGCTCTCTTTACTGGTTTCTTTTTGGACCACCTTTCTTCCCATTTGTCCAACAAAATCCATATTCTCATTCCTATGATCAGGTCTCTGGTGTGCGTCTTTAATCCTGTGATTCTTTTCTCCTCCAACTCCTGATCACTGTAATGCAATCTATGTGGTCCCTGTAACGCTTTAGTTTTGTTCAGGTCCACCTCATATCTTTTGGCCAATTCCTTCAATCTATCATGTGCCATTCTAGCTTTTCGAGTCACATCTTTTGCTACAAACAGCAGCTCATCTGATCCATAAATTTCTATCCTTTCCAAAGGCAGACCCCCACTGATCATTTCGTCTACCTCTGCTTTCAGCCTCACTACGTCTAGCAACCTTGCCTGTACTGCACTCCTCAGTACATCTCGACAACCTGAGCCGTCCCGCTCATCACAATTACTATTCTGTCCTTGTGACCTATTCCCTTCCATATTCCTGGAACCTGGTCTGTCTTCCGAGACATTTTGTGCCCTATCTCTTTGCATCCTATCCTCTTGGTTCGTTACTGTTGGTGTCCACTCCCTCAAAGCTGACTTAGATTCCCGTAAAGACCTCGGTCTTTCCGGTCTCTCCTCTTCTTGTCCACATGAAGAGTCCGCAGTAGCCGGTAACGGCGTACTTGTGTCTATTGGTCTTGGGAAATGAACCACCCTTACTCCAAACCCATTCCCACTCTCACTGTTTCCTTCTTCCCTTCTCATCGGCACGGAGCTCCCTTCTCTCACTCGGTCTGGGTCATATACCGGTACTATAGGGCCAATGGTAACCGGTACTGTCAAGGAGTCCGGTAATCTTGTGTTCCCCGCAGGAGGCTGTGTTATCATAGACGCCGTAGCCCCCTCCGTTCCTGTGGAAATTCTTCCCACTACTCTCATGCTGGTCTGGTTCTGGCTCTCATCAACTATTGCCACTGCTGGGGTTGTCTTTCCCTCTTCTGAATCTGGATTAAATGGTGGTGGCCTCTCCGCCAACATCCTATCCAACAGACTGTCATCTAAATCACTGTCGTCCTCATCGATTCTTGTAATCTTTCCATTTTGTATCAGCAGTGGGTATAACTTATCTCCGTCGATCGTATCCGCTCTCCACTTTTTCTCCAATGCATCCCACCTTGCATCTTGGAATGCCCTGACCGATTTCTTCACCCTTTCTTGACACCTTTCCTTCTTTCTATCATACGCTGCTCTTATCCACGCATGTAGTGCCTCAAACTGTGTCGGTCTAGGTAGTGGTCGTATTGAAGCCATTACACTCTTGAGCTGGTACAGCACCTCTAACCTGAAAGTACCATATCGAGGGAACGACAAATCTCCTTCTGTTTCTGTCATTTTATGCCAATTCTCGAGCCAAATTATAGTATGCAATCCTACATTCTTTGCCATATAATGTGCTGGTGTGTCCTCAGGAGGAGCTTCCTCTCCCTCCCGAACAACCACATGTCTATCACCTCTACAAAGTTCCCTTAAAGCTTTAAAACATTTCATGATGAATCAACTTTGTATTTGCACTCAAAATGTCCGCTTTTACTTCCTGATTTCAATCCACCAATCCCAGCGCGGTTCACACCAACCGGCCTATCGCAGCGCGGCACTTGTCTGACGTCACGTTTCCTCCGCTCGCAGCAGTTCCCCTCCTTTCTAATTCACTTGTTCTCACTCGCATCCGTCCCAATTATGCTCTGAAATAATGTCCGTCCTACCGAACAATTACCTCTCTGACCGTCAGTCTTACCAATGACCGATCAGTCTCTTGAGCTTGTTGACCTCAATCTGGCAACCGTCTGTCCACGAACGACCGGACAATCGCCTCTAATACACTCGATAGGATTCAATCACTCGATGTTCTGCACACCATAACCTACGACCTGCGTTGGTTATTCACACACTCACACATGTGTCCCTATCTTCTGTGGGTCTGTCAATGACGTCTCGTGACCCCCACAACTCTGGTCAACGTTCTCAACTCTGGGTGTATTCTACACCACAATAAATCTCCCGGTCCCGCGCGCGCTCACGGTCCGTTTCTCAATCACACAATTTTCGTTCCAACTCCGCAAGACATCACACAACAATAAAACACCGCAATCTACCAAACATCACTCTTTTCATACTCACTCTACTACGAACTGCTACTTCCGCCGCACCGTCACTCTCCGTCAGTTTTCCACGACCTCCGACATCCGTCTCTCGCGGTTCTCTGGATCTGCGTCACTCGGGCTCTATGGGGCAACTTAATCTCCTATCTTGCTCTAGATCTCCCCTTACCATCAAAGGTAACCATCCTCTGCTACCAACTGATAACGCCGATTCTTATCTAATTATCTATAAGAACCCTCTGGCCGCCAAGATCTTTTTACCTGTTGAATAGTGTAAAGGAGAGAATCTCATCAGGTTAGATATCAGCATTCATTTTGTCTGAAAGGACCACTGACTCCGAATTCAAGTTTGAGAATTTATTATCGCCAAAAATAACTGAACGTGCAAGCACCTCAACACGAGGTTAAAGAAATAGATGGGCACTAATACAAATAATAATCTACGCAGAAATCTCATCCGACTCAGGATAAGGAGAATAGAAAGTTCTAGCAGGATCAACCAGACTATGATTGCTCCTATTTCTAAGTTGCTCTTCATGGGCCTAAACAAGCTTAAAATCAATTGCTGTCCCTACACTAACGCTAAGTGACATCCCTGCATAACGATTTTCCCAAGCAAGAAAGAATAAAAGGTGTCAGCTGTGAAGACTTCCTAAGAAGTGCAATCACCATATACCTAAGCTCAGCTCTGTCCTTCTCTCAGGTCTCCCCTACCGCTTCTCTCTCCTCCTCCCTCAGGGCACTATCCCTAATACAAAACCATACTACAAAGGTACACGCCTTGTTTACGCCCTCTTGGCCAGGTCTTCTTTCTTGTGCTTTTCCATTGAAACGGTGACTTCATCCTGGACGGTTTCGTTGACCTTGAGTCCCAGGCGCCTTCTCCGCTGAAAGTATCATCCCTAAATTCCATTGCACTCCCCGTACCATGCCTCCCATCTTTCTAACTTCTGAAAACAAAGAGTTAGTCTTTACTAACGAGACATGTGTCCTTGCACCTGCAACAAAAGATACGTTCAACAGAAACCTTCTACTGTGCTAATTAAATCTACCGTTTGTGCCCAGAGAGCCTTTCCAAGAGAAACCCTTTTCGGCCTACATTATAAGCTAACATAAGAATATACCAGGCCTTCCTTAAGCATATATGTAGTCAGGCCCTTACATATAACTTTTAAACACACATCTTACTTTTCCCTATAAGCATATTCATTACGATTCTTTATGCAAACAATGAATTACATGTGCAACTTTAATATGGTGCACGTTTAAACTACTGCAATTACATTACATACACGAACTAATTCCTCTATGCATTATGTTCACACAATTCAAAAAGCATTACATTACATCATTATCCTAACACCATTATACTGCTGAATTCACTTCGTTTCAGTGAACTATTCATTCTTTGCTAAACATGCATGAGTATACAATGAATATAAACGAATATATGTCTGAATACATGTGGGTGCGGCCTATCAGTGATTATGATGCACCCCTACAATTTACAAGAACATTTCGCTCTATCAATTACACTATGGACATTGCCAGTCACACAGCACAAATGTTGTATTTTAGAGATGTAAATCTCTACCTTTCTGAATCAGCATCCTTGTACACTACAGATCTGAATTTTTTATTATATTTATACACACGGATATAAAACAGAGCAAATACAAACAGAAACAATAATGACGTCTTGCATCTTAATGTGTATGTTTAAAAATATTATTGTTGTAATAAAATAATGTCAGGGAAAAACACGAATCAGGATACCATTTAGGCACTAATAACTCTATTAAAGGAAGTATAATTCATGAAATATATGCTATGAGATTTCCAGACAAAATTACTACAAATGTTAATTCAAACATTAAATTTGTTTTACGTTTTATGTAGCTCAAAAGTGTCTTGTTTGTGGCAGATGCATATTTGATTTCTGGCAATATAATGTGTAGGAGAGTGTGATAAAGTTTGCATTACTTACCCAAGACACATTTTTACCCTTGGGTGCTTTGAGCATGGCAACATGCAGCGCTGAGAGGATTAACAGCGGCCCCACCAGCATGGAAAATCAGATGGGGGGCTGGTCCAGATGCCTTCGTTACCCAAAAATGTACAGTTCCTTTTTCCGACTCGCAAAGTCATAGTTAGCGGCAGCCCAAGTTACAGGGGGAAACGTCATCTGAATCCTTAACAAAGTTCCATTTAAAAAAAAAAAAAAAACGTGTAGTTTTGGGTGGCAAAAACTGAATAAGTTGATTCAGCAGACCCACCAAAATCCAGTCGCCTCTGCTCGAAAAAAGCAAAACCCAAAATGAAATATGGATGCCTGATGTCACCAGTGCTCAACCCCTCTGCTGCAGAACAGCGGAGCCTGATTACTCGCCCGGCTTTAATAAAAGCTTTGAGGGCAGAGCTTATGAGAGAATTAAGACATAAATACTGGGAGCAAATACAGTAGCAATTCAGAGGTCCTTGGAGGGAGGTTGGCTGGCGGCTGAATGTGACCAGCTTGCTGCCCTTGCAAAGAAGCCGGCTCTGAGGGCTGTCTCTGTTAGAAGCTTCAAGGCGTCTCATGTAAGGCAAATGAATAATGCAGGCACACAGGTAGAGGGTGTGTGCACACTGCTACCTTCCCTCACTGCTGCCTCAGAGACTCCCGCTGCACCTGTTGTTGATGCAACTCCACAATTAGAGCCTGGTATCCTAACAACCAATGGCGTTCGCCTACGAGAGAGCGCGCGCGAGAGAGAGAGCGCGAGCCCCGGAGCGTGAGCAGGGGACTCGAACTCCTCTCGCTCGCCTGTCTCCCTTTGTTTCTCTGGCCTCCTGTCCCTTTACTCTTACTTCCTGTCAATCTAGATTACTAGAAAGGATCCAGGCTAGATTTTGCAACTATCACTAGTGATTAGTGCAAGTTGATTGAAATCGGATTATACATGAGGACCGCGGCAGGCGGGCCAGTACCATCTGAAAAACAACCAGATTTTTTTCTGACGGGATTACTGCACTTAGAACAGACCATTTTAATGGAAATGTTTATGCAACGATGATGCAAAAAAAAAAAAAACAATACATTGTTTTGCGTTTTCTCTGCTATACATGAAAAATAAATTTAAACTTAAAAACAAGTACCACTAACAGACAAAAAAAGTATACACTTGGAACGAAATTTAGTCTATGAACATAAGGTTGATTGGCAAGCCATAATAGGCTTTTAATAATGCAATGTTGCATTTCTGCTGGAAATGAGGCCACGATTAATCCTAAAATTCTCAAATACTGACTGTTCATGGATTTCGCTGCTCTCTGATATTGTATGTAACCTCGGAATTGTGCTGACTCTGCAAACTTCAGGGATAAGACACAGAGGCCCACATTTCCTAAAGCTTTGCACCAATGCGTTATGACAAATCTTCAGATCACAAGCAACACTCCAACAAACTTCCATAAACTCCAACACCAATGTATAATAAGTTTTCAAACTAGTAATAGGATTTACATTAGTAAAGATGTAGCTGTGAAGTTTCAACTTTAAAATAATTGCCCACAGAAACGTATACTCTTTAAAGTTTGCAATTGATTCAGATGATTCACAACCATTTAGAATGACATGTATTTCATTACAGTCTTTTTTTTTTTTTTAAATCTTCTTTATTGCCAATTATGACATCCAAACAACAATCTTCAGATCACAAGCAACACTCCAACAAACTTCCATAAACTCCAACACCAATGTATAAGAAGTTTTCAAACTAGTAATAGGATTTACATTAGTAAAGATGTAGCTGTGAAGTTTCAACTTTAAAATAATTGCCCACAGAAACGTATACTCTTTAAAGTTTGCAATTGATTCAGATGATTCACAACCATTTAGAATGACATGTATTTCATTACAGTCTTTTTTTTTTTTTTTTAAATCTTCTTTATTGCCAATTATGACATCCAAACAAAACAAACCATATGTTATGAGTACATTCTCAATATGTGCATATTTCAACCATCTGGAACATCTAACAGCAGCTGTTATAAACGGCAGGTCTAAAAAAAGAGTAAATCACTTCCAGGATTCTAACCCCACTGTCAATCCTGTTCCTTAAGATGCAGCCGACTCTTATCTCTTGATCTTGTTATCAAGACCTTGACATGCTAGGATATCTTACGGGGAGCAGTTGTATCCTCTGTCCACGTATTATGTTCGCACACCTATGCCCTTTACACGTTGGCGTCTATGTCAGTATATAGACCAGTTAGAAGACAAAAGAAAAAGAAAAACCAACAATAGGGCATCTGTAAAACAATAGATACCCATCGAAACCGCACATTAACTACAACGTCCGGGGGTCCACTGCCTGCATAGCAAATCATCTGTTCACCGTTTTCGCGCATTTGGGGGGTTTAGCGCTCTCATAGAGTCAAAGGAGGGAGGGGGGAGCCGCGAGTGGAAGGAGGAACGGAGGGTCGACAGGAAACCGAGCAGAGGGAAGGAAGTGAGCCTGACAAGAGACTAAATGGTGCAACAGCCTCCCACCATTTTCCTGGGGCAAGCAGAAGCTGTGCCTAACTCCTCAGCATGAGTCAACTAGCCCATGAATCCCCCGGTGGCGCTCATCGCCCACAGGGCAGGTCCCCATGTCCAATATCCCTTCGGAGTCATAGTCATCCGACTGCGACTCTCGGTCCGTCTCATTACGGTTATCTCAGGCCCCTAGTATCTCAGCCCACGGTTCTGCCAGGGGTCTACGCCTCTTCGTGACCTTGTCTTCACAGATCAAGACCCTCTCCTCTGCTCTGGCCCAGCCGTCAACATCCTTCTCCCAGTCAACTATCAGTGGGCGCTGCACCGTCTTCCATCTCAGAGCTATTCTCCGTTTCGCCAACAAGAAGGCCAAGTCCACAAATCTGTGACCCATCTTCTTGGATTTAGGCCTCGGGAAGAGTCCCAGCAGGCAAGTTTCCGAACTGCATGACAGGTTGCGGGCCAGGACCTTATTTACCAGCTCAACAACTGCGGCCCCAAATTTTTGCAATTCCGGGCAGGACCATATCATATGATCAAAATCGGCATCACATTAAATTGGGTGAGTTTAAATGCTGTATTCCTAGACACCTTTCTCGGACTCCTCAATACCCTCTCCCAGTCTTTCTCCATCAGTTGCTTGCCCAGAGAAGCCCCCCATTTCTCTTTTATACGAGGTAAAGTATTTCGATTCATCTCCATGATTGCCAAATAAAGCCACTTCACCAAGTGGCCCGCCGACCCCAACGTCACCAGTGCCTGAAGGGCCCCATGAGTGGCAGGTTCTCTCGTTCTATTCCCCCACAATTCAGCCATCGCCCCACTAATTTTATGGTAATTTAAAAACTGACCCGGTGGTAAGTCATGGTATTCCAAAAAATCCGCAAGTGTGAGCAACTCACCATCCCGGTAACAGTCCCCCACAGTCAACACTCCTGCCTCTTCCCAACCCCCTAGCTGGGTCGAAGTCAGGGGCAGACCCATTGCCTTCTGTGGTATACCTGTAAGGGGTAAGTCTGGTGAATAGGGCAACACATCCGCTGCTCTCTTGGTACATCTATCCCAACACACCATTGACACCCGAGCAGTACACCCATGGGTTTAATCCTTCGGCCAGGGATAAGCATTCTGGCCAGTAGAGTTCCCCGGAGTGTCTGAGCTGGTAGCATCAACGTCTCCAGCCCTCTTCTATCGAGCCATCTAGCCAGCCACTGGAGCTGCGCCGCTAAGTAATAGGCCTCAAAATCTGGGACTCCCAGTCCCCCACCCCCCAGAGGCATTCGTAGTGTCTGCAGCGAGACCCTATTGCGTCGGCCGTCCCAAATTAAATCACGCAACGAGTCCAGGGTCCCAAACCAACTTCTCAGAACCACCACAGGGAGGTTAACAAAAAAATACAAAAGTCTCGGCAGGACCACCATCTTAGAGAGTGCCACTCTCGCCATCACGGGCAGCCTGAGGGAGCGCCAAAATGCTATACTCGCCCTCAGAGATCTCAGAGCTCCCCCCATGTTCCCCTCCATTAGATCTACCTGTCGATGGTACACTTGAATTCCCAAGTATTTAAAGGAGCCAGGGGTCCATTCCAAATCGACTGGGAGTTCCACTGGTCTGCTACGGCCGGGTTTCAATGGAAATATACATGTTTTTCTGGTGTTTACATGCAGCCCCGACAGCTCCGCAAACTCCAGCAGTATCTGCATCACTATAGGGATCCCACAGGGGCCATTACGGAGATAGATCAGGATGTCATCAGCATAAAGCGACACCATGTGCACAGTCCCGTCCAGCATTATACCAAGGTTCGTGCCCTACTGCCGAAGACGGTCTGCCAGCGGCTCCATTGCCAAAGCAAAAAGCAGTGGCGACAGAGGGCACCCCTGCCTGGTTCCCCTATAGATAGGGTACTGGGTAGATTCGGACCCTGGCCCTAGGGCACGCATATAACAGACGGACCCACTTCAACCATTCGTCCCCTAGCCCCATCCGCTCCATGACCGCCAACAAAAAGTCCCACCGCAAGGAGTCGAACGCTTTCTCCAAGTCTACAGCCATTACTACTGCGTCCGGAAACATCTCCAGCTCTGGGTGGTAAATCACATGATATAATCTCCGCAAGTTATTAGATGTGGAGCGAGTAGGAATGAATCCATTCTGGTCCGTGTGTACCAAGCTCTGCATGCATGGCAAGAGCCGGACCGCGAGCACCTTGCTGAGAATTTTAAAATCAAGGTTCAACATGGAGAGCGGTCTAAAATCTTTTGTGCTCGCCACTTCCTTCTTGGTCTTCGGCAAAGGGATCACCAGTGCCTCTCTAGCCGACGGAGGGAGATGACCATCTCCAAACGCCACTGCATACATCTGCACCAGCCTTGGGGCTAAACTATCTACAAACGTAATATAAAATTCAGCCGGAAGGCCGTCCGGCCCCGGAGTTTTCCCCGTGCCATGTTTTTAATAGCGGACCTAATCTCTTGTAGGGCTATCGGTGCCTTCATTGCATCTCTGGTAGCCTGATCCAGGCTTCTCAGACCCAATCCCTCCAGATACTCCACCAGGGTCTCTTTTTGTAGATCCGCTGGTTTCCCATATAGTTCTTCATAATAGTCTCTAAACACAGCATTAATGCCCGTCGGGGAGCAGATTACTTGTCCAGCAGGATCAAGGACGCTAGTGATCGCAGTCCCCCTACCCTCTGGCTTAATCAACCAGGCCAGCAACTTCCCAGCTCTACCACCCTCCACATGCTGCCTTTCGCAGTAGGCCCGGGAATCCAACGTGCGCAGCCTATCCCACGTGGTGTTATAAGCAGTCCTCACGTCTGCCAACTGTTTTCGAGTGTCAGCCCCCGCTCCGGACCTCCTATCCAGTACAAAAATCTGGGCCTCAAGTGTTTCGAGTTCCCGATTGATCGATTTCCTAGCACCTACAGTCTGTCCCAAACATTGTCCCCGAATTATCACCTTGAAGGCGTCCCATTCGACCAAGACAGAACTGGCCGTCCCCTAGTTCTCCACAAACTGTGCTACTATAGCCCCAGAGAGTGTCTGCCTAAACCCATCATCTTCAAGCAAGGCGGGGTCTAAGCGCCACAGTGGTATGGGGGCTCTATCAGGCATGGGGGCGAAACGCATCAGAAGGGGGCTGTGATCCGATAGGGAGCATTCCAAATATTCCGCCTCCCACAACATCGGTGCCAACCTATCAGAACAGAGGAACATGTCCAATCTAGTATGTAGATCATAAAGGGGGGAATAGTAAGAGTATTCTCTCTTCCGAGAGTTGTGTACCCACCAGATATCCAGCAGCTCCCATCCCACTATCCAAGCCATAGGTCCTTGGGCCGTCACAGCCACCGTCGTGCCCCTCAACGGGAGAGTGGACCTGTCCATCTGTAAATCGCTGATACAATTAAAGTCACCCCCCATTATCAGGTCACCCTCAGCAACCCCAGATAGTGGCTTAGAGAGACGAGTTAGGAAAGCTACCTGGTCCTGATTAGGGGCATAAACACTACCCAGTGTCACCTCTTTGTCCTTCAGCTTGCCCTTAACAATAACATACCTTCCATCTGGGTCGAGTATCGTACGAGAAGCCCAAAATGGTACCCCCGGCCTAATCCACACGAGGGCCCCCCTCGCAAACACTGAGTACCCAGTCGCGTACAGTTGCCCTCTCCATCTGCACTTCAATCGTGCAACCTCTGCCTCTACGCTTAATGTAATTAAAAATACTATATTGTTTTGCAGGAGAGCCCATACCCCTAATGTTCCAGGTTAGGAGCCTGAACTCCTCGGACTGTCTGTGACTTCCAGCCATTACTCATGAGTAACCCCCCTCAGTCCCCCCACCCCTCCCAGAACTCCCCCATCAGCATCAGCAGCGAACTCCCTAAAATAAAACAAGAACCCCAACTGTGAAACTCCCCATCCCATGAGCGGACTGACAACGGTCAGCTTCCCAAACTTACAACAAATCATCTAGTCCCGTGGAGCGCCGCCTTCCAGTGGCGGTATCTTCTGGAGAGGGGTGGCTAGGAACACAAAAGTCCAACAATTCAAAAATAGAAAACAAAGAAGAAAAGGGGCGGGAGCCTCGTCTGGTCCCGCATGAAGTGCAGGGGCAATCTCCCTCTCACCACACTTGTCATCAGTCGTGGCCCAACCACAGTGACTCCTCCTGTCTGAACACCAGCATCAGACAATGTCATCGGCTGTACGCGGAGTCAGCTTCGGCAGTTCAGTGTCATTTCCGGTGTTGTCGTCTGAGTTGGATGTACCGCTCACTCTGTCTGAGGAGGTGTCTCTGCTCTGATCCGGACCTCCTGGGGACATCAATCGAGCCACCGCCTGCAGCACTGCCTCTCTTTCCTGCTGTGTCTGAGAAACGGTGGGTTTCTGCAATGCTCTCGTCTTTTTAGGGCGACGCTGCCTTCCTCTGGCTCCTCTTTTCTCTCCTCTCGCATTGGACTGTGATTTAGGCAGCGGTGCACCTTTGCCATACGCCTATAGCCACGTCCAGGCGTCGTCTGGCGTGCTGCAGAAGTGAGTAGTGCCATCCAGTATTATTCGGAGTCTAGCCGGAAACAGCAAGGAATACTGCAACCCTGCTTCACGAAGGGCCTTCTTAACTGCTATATAGGAGGCTCTCTGCGCCTGTACTCTAGCAGTGAAGTCCGGGAACATGGACACTTTACTGTTGCCCAACGTGTATGGGCCGTGAGATCTTGTTTGTTGTAGTATGGCATCTCTATCTTTATAGTGGAGGAGGCGGGCCACCACTGGTCTGGGAGGCCTCCCTGGAGCCGGTGCCCGTCCCGGCACTCTGTGCGCCCTCTCCATGGCAAAGAATTGTGTCAGTGTGCCAGCTGGCATCACCTCCTGAAGCCATCTTTCCAAGAAAGAGACCATATCTGATTCCTCCATTTTCTCCGGAATCCCAACCACACGAACGTTGTTCCGCCTGTTCCTTCCTTCGGCATCTTCTGCTCTCCGCTCAAGCTCGGCCCCTCTCAATGTAAGGTCATCCAGCCGAGCAGACCACAGCTTATGTTCTGGCGCTAGTGCCGTGAGGGAGGTCTCGACCTCAGTGACCCTGTCTGCCAGCTTGCGGTGTTCTGCCTGTAGGAGACCCAGCCCAACTGACACTGCTCCAATATCCTGCTGCAGCGCTGTTCTAGTATCAGAGATCGCCGCTAGGATTTTATCCAGGTGAAGGTGCAAGAAGAGGTCTTTATCAGTCAACTCCCCTTTCTCATGGTCGCTACGCTGAGGGGAGGGATCCCTGGTATTAGGCTGGGTAGCTCCATTTTTGGTTTTTGGACGCCCCATTCTACTCACCGGGGGCCTGATCCCCATGCCTCCCCCACAGGCAGGCAGTCTTTTCACTCAGCAGAGCAGCCGGAGCCCAAACTACGTGTTTGTTTGTCTACTGCTCGTCTGCCCCAACAGCAAAGCCTCAGGATAATCACTCCTTTTGCCACCAAACCATCAGTTGTGGGGGTTACACCATCCGTGACCTCTGAATCGCCAGTGCTGCGCTACCAGTTGGTCGCTGGAGCCCCCCACGGCCACTGAACACCTCTCGGACCAAGGAGCATCCAGCCAGGCACAACCCAGGGCCAAAGGCACTTCCGCTCCCCACTCTCTACCTGCGTCGCACTGCTAGTACTCCAGTTCTGAGGAGCCTTGAACCTTGCTTTGTTCTGGTGCCTTAATGTTCTGTGGTCAAGGTGCAACTGCCAACTAGTCGGGTACGGTTCCCCTTTCTCCAGCCTCCTCTGCACAACATTACAGCACGCCCCTGGTGTGCTCCCTACTCCGTCATGGGGTCCTCCAAAGCACCCAGGGCCATCGGGCGCGGCCCCCGCGTCACAGAAGTCCAGCGGGGCGGTGAGGCACTCGATAAGTGATCACAGTTCTACTCCCCCAGGTCCCTCCTGCTTCCAGGGTGGGGGGACAACGGCCAGCCCCTCGACTCGAGCCACGCTCCCAATCCACTTCACTAGGGGAGAGGGCCCAGTACAGATACCCCCTCCAAACAGTGCCACCTCACCTCCGTTTTCCGCTGGCTGAACCAGGAATGCACCCCAGGTCCAGCACGTCACCTCCCAGTGCTGCCAGGTCAAGAGGCTCCACCGGAGCTGGCGCCTATTGCCGTGCCGCTCAACAGTGTTTGCCCACTGCACGGCCTCCGCAACCGCTGGGTTTTGCAGTCCCCGCGTGCCTTTCCTCTCACCCCCCTGAGTCTCATTGGCAGGGGGATCCTCCACTTTGGTGCACCTCAGACCAGGTCTGGCAAGGCCCTCCTGGGGGCCGCCTCCTTCCCCCACCAGTCCGGGGCCTCAGGGCCTACCTTCTACTGCCCACCTGTGGCACCGCAGGAGTCCAGGGTGTGTGTCCCGCCGCCGCCCGCTTTCAGCTCAGACCACCGCGGCCGCACGATCACTGATTCCCAATGCAGAGGCGGGTAACAGAATGCAGACGTCACCGGGCAGCTGCCGGTCAGGGCATCTCCCTCCGGGCCTCCTCCGAGGATCCGCAGCCAGCTCAAGACATCACTGCTTCCTCTCGTCGGGCCGGCGTCGCGCCCCGGTGCACCGCTATGCCTGCCTCTTTGTCTGTCCGCCGGCAGGGCCCCAGGCAGCACAGCTCCGATGCGCCCCCGGCCGTGTCTCTCCAGGGGCTGCCTCCGTCCCGCTAGTGCTCCGGGTCACAAGGCCTACGGCCCGCTGATCTCTTTCCGCGCCGTGCAGCGGAGCCGCACGGCATCAGGCGCCCATTTTTCCACTTCTCTGGCTGCCAGTGCGGGGCCGCGGGGTGTCCACACCTCCAATGCGCCACAAGGTCACCCCAGCGCGGTGAAAGTCAGGATTAGTTGGGGACCGAGTCAGAGCCTCGCTAATCTGGGGCCGCCATGTCGGAGTTCCCAGCCACGCCCTCTCATTTCAATACAGTCTTGTTCAGTATCTTAATTTGTTTATTCGGAGTTGAAAGCACATAAAATGTAAATCGTTATGGCGTACACATTCCAATTCATTCTAAATGTGGTATTTCTGTGTTCCTTTCTTGATGACTGTACAGAGAAACATTACAGAACATTAACGGGCGTCATACCAAGGTAAAGTCTCATCAGAGAATGATAGTAGATTGGTCTAATTTAAGCTGGTATAGCCTTAAGAGGAATACCACGCAAAGATCTGTCCAATTGACTCAACTGTGCCATTCATAAGCAGGGAACTTGTCTCGCTAATGAAGGCTGTTACAACAAAAGTTTTTACTTAGTGCTTTCTCTCAACCTGTTGTGCAATAAATATAGTTCTGCAGGCACAAGATCTGAATTAAGTGTATGTAAAGTACACACCACTCATTTTTGGTCTCCCTCCAGAATCAAGAATGGAAGACACTTCCAATGGAATTCTGGCTGATAGTTTGGCGATCACCCACCCACTGGTGAATGTTAGCACACTACCTGGAACCTAACACCAGCAAGACGAAAGTGCCCTAACGTTCTCTAAAAATATCTATAAATGATTTCCAGGGGCCCTCCTCCATCTGCATGTGCTAGCGTACATCATTTAAGTATATATATTGATTCCAACCAAGACTTGAGACCCATATCGTTAAGATTTCCGTCAGTTGAGAACCCTGTGTGCAATTATGCCACTCATTTTGTTTTTTGTCGCATTTTTATATAGCACAATCTCGAACTGACGGTATTGGAACACTTTGCATGCACACCGGTTACATTACAATAGGAAATATTCATTAGGTCGAGCCCTGAGCCAGCGCGCAAGCGCTGCTCTTGGGTTGATCTGTGGTAGTTGACTACGTGAGGGAAGCCCCACCCACTCCCCGCCCACTTTTTCTTCAGCTTGTGGCTTTGTCCTTTCTAAATGCTGCCTTCTGATTGGTTTATAGGCTGCTAGTCCCTCCTTATGACGGCCATGTCTCCTTCCATGGCTACTGGCCCCTTTACTTCGTGTTTCCTGAGCACTATTTTGTTCCCGTGCCCCCCCTCCCGCTGTCCGTGCCTTCTCTCCTGCCCCCCCTCTCCCGTTGTTCGTGCCATAATCGCACCCCTCGCCCGCCCACCCCACTCCCGTTTGCAATGCAATAGGTCTCGCATAAATGCGAGTCTTATTGCATTGCAAATGCTTGTTTTATTACTATTATGTTTATTTAAATGACAGAGCGGTCATCTTTCACTGTAGCAGCTGCACTTATTTAATTTACAGCGCAGACCTCTTAAGAAAGCGGCCCGCGAGGAAGTGACATTGTTTTTATTTAACCTTCTTGCGTGGTCTTTATTGATATTAAAGTCTAAACTCTTGAAATCTGGGTCAGAGGAAAGGCGGCTCGTCTACCAAAGTCAAAGAGGCGACTCCGTGCAAGCATGAGTTGCTTTACAAAGAAAACAGAGAGGGGCTGTCCGGAGTTCACAAGAATACCGCAGCCTCCCCGATAGATGGCAGGGGGCTCTTGGACTATTTGTGAGGACTTTCTTGCTGTATGTGAGCAGAAAAACTGTTTCTACATCTGTGACATCAGCCCCCTTAAAAAGTTGCTATACTTTAGTCAGAGCCTTTGTAAGAAAGTTTTTGAAGTTTCGGTTTTGTTTTTACAAAACTTGAGAAGACGGGTTGCGGCCCCTCCCCTTGTGAAATTAGAACAGATGTTCTAATGTTGGTGATCTTACGGTGACTGCAGGATCTGACCCCGTGCAAGCATGGGGGGGCGAGGGAAGGGGCAAGAGGTGTTGGCACACTGTCCCCCCCACCTCCCCCCCGAAACTACAACACAGCAACAACGAACAGAAGTGTGTGTCCGAGCAGAGAATGCAAACTGCTGCCTCAGACCTACCGGCCAACAAATATAAACTGGGCTACTGCTACTGTAAAACATTACGACAATTGTGTCGTACTCAGAAGGAACAGCAAATAAGTGAGTCCTCCTTGGCATAGATACGGTGTCACACACAAATTCGAAGCAGCATGTGCATTAGCCCCCCCCGCGAGCTATCCGTACCGCTGGGACAAACTTCCTCTTCTGAAAGCCTGACTGCTCAGGACTGAAGATTGTGTTCATTTGTGAATAGCGAGATTTGTTTTGAGCGACTGTGACAGGGTGTTGGTTTGAGGGGAGGGGTTGGCAGGATGGAAGGCAGCATGCAACTTGAATTTGTCATGTGTTTTCTTTTTCTTTTCTATAACGTGTTTCTCCTGACAGAAATGGCGATTCTGCCTTCCAACAGTGGAGGCAAAAGACACGTTATCAGACGGATTTCTCCACACATCGACGAAACTCTCCAGTTTTAGTCTGATCAGAAATTGTCCCTAGACAATGGGGATGCAAGTTAATAATTATAGACTCGGTCAGTACTATTATCCTCTGTCCAGCCGGACAGGGTTTTAATATATAATCAAAGTAGTTTCTTCAAGTAATATACAAAAACATTACAAGTGGGACACAAGCCTGCATTCAACTTTAGCAAGAAAAGGGGAGGGGACGTACAACATACAGTGAAGGGTTCAGGCAAAAGAGAGTTTGTTTGTTCAGAACACAATTCAAATAAAACAAACAGATTAAAGTTGAGACACCATTACACATTTGACATGACAATTTTACAGAGTGTATATGGTGTACAAAGTGTCGACGACGTTTCGATCCCTTAAATGAATGGTGGGATCATCTTCAGGACATTTCTATTAACATACCTGTATACAGTAGCCTGTAATTGCAAGAACCATAGTAGAAAATAAGGAAAGAGAACAGAGAAAAGTAACATTCAATTTAAAATTTGGACGATTATAAGTACATCCAAAGTGATCGTGAGGTTGACTCGAGTGTAATATCCAACGTGATATGCGGCGCAACTGGAAGGACGAACGTGCACGTGGATCGGCCGTGCTATATAACAACAAGTGAAAAAAGGAGAAGGTAGAGAAAGAGAGTGTGAGGCCAGGAATCACGTGAGCAGAGATTGCATGATCTGGCAAACCGTTGGAAGAATGGTGAAAATTAAGTCTATCTGTAACCGTGTATTATAGATCAGAAAAGGCTAAAAAATGGCGCAAGAAAAAGGAAAATGTCTAATTACCAATAATAGGCTAAGGGAGGTCTGGATAGAATGTGTGACCATGTGGAGGTAGTAGTCCTAAGGGAGGGAAGGGGTAAAAATTAATTGTGCTCGGACTAGCAGAGGAGTGCTAGCGGTTAATGCAAGGCTCAGACTTACCTATCCCTGTGGGGATGAGGCGTTAGACGGCACAATGGCACATTGGAGAAGATCCCGGCCAATGGGGATGACGCCCGAAGGGGCGTGGGATAATTGGATTTCCAAGGGATAAGTTAGACGGTTTCTGTAAATATAACGAGCACTATAAGGATGGTGAACATCTAGTGGGGTGCAGATAAGTTAGGGTAAAAGAGAGCGCGCTTACCGCAGGCAATATGATGCCGGAATCGGCATCTAGATCAATGCGAGCCGCGTCCGCGGTCTCGAGTCACGATGAGGCTCAGGGCTAAGGAGGGGAAACATATGGGGAAATTAAAACAGCGCCAGTTTGAGCAGCAAACCAAGCCGTGGCGTGCATAAACAGCGTGCTTACCGAATCAGGTTCCGGTCGTGTCACAGCGTATACTTCCGGTCACGGTGTGGCATGAAGCCAGGATGTAGAATTTAAGGAATTTGGATTGGCGGGGAAGCGGTCAGGTGACCGGAAGTGAGGGGATTGATTGAGATGGATGCAATTATGGCAGCCATCTTGGAAGGGGAAAGGAATACACATGCGCGCTAACCGAAAGAAATAGCGGTGAAGGACCCAGAGTGTGTAATTTGAACGTGAAAAAGGCGAGAGTACGGCAGTTACATCATGGAAAATTAAAAGTCATAGACAAAAGCAACAGTTGTTGTAAAGTGAAAGCTAAAAGACCAATCAAGTCCTGATGAGAACATAAAATTACATATAAGATCAACTGAAATGGAAGAACGCAAAGATATTCAGTTTTGCAAAAATCAGATCAAGGAGGTCCAGTCCTCCAGGCGGTTAAGACCAGTATGAATACTGCCAGTCCTCAAAATCCATTTCAGCTCCTCCTTGTTAAGGAGTTGGGAAATGTCAGCGCCCCTGGGTGGCGGTTTAATTACGCTGATGATGGTCCATCTAATATCTTCTTCAGTGTGTCCTGCTGTCTGGAAGTGATCAACAAGCGGGGCATTCGGAGTGTTGCAGCGTACTTGGCTGCGGTGCTGACATATCCGTATGCGGGCCTTCTGCGTGGTCTGACCAACATAAATTTTGTTACAGGGACACAAAATTGCATAAATGACATTACAAGTGTTGCAATTTGAGAAGAATTTGCGTTCCATTTTGATTTTATCATAGACAAATTCTTTACCCTCTATCGTGGTTTGGCAAACAATACAATCTCCACATTTGGCATGTCCTGTTAAAGGAGGTAAACTCCAAAGTTCATTAAGTGTACCTGTGGCTTTTTTAGATGGTAAGGCGGCCCGCACTAGGTGGTCTTTAATGTTTTTGGCTTTGCGGAATGCGAACAGGGGACGTTCCAGACAGCAGGACACACTGAAGAAGATATTAGATGGACCATCATCAGCGTAATTAAACCGCCACCCAGGGGCGCTGACATTACCCAACTCCTTAACAAGGAGGAGCTGAAATGGATTTTGAGGACTGGCAGTATTCATACTGGTCTTAACCGCCTGGAGGACTGGACCTCCTTGATCTGATTTTTGCAACACTGAATATCTTGGCGTTCTTCCATTTCAATTGATCTTATATGTAATTTTATGTTCTCATCAGGACTTGATTGGTCTTTTAGCTTTCACTTTACAACAACTGTTGCTTTTCTCTATGACTTTTAATTTTCCATGATGTAACTGCCGTACTCTCGCCTTTTTCACGTTCAAATTACACACTCTGGGTCCTTCACCGCTATTTCTTTCGGTTAGCGCGCATGTGTATTCCTTTCCCCTTCCAAGATGGCTGCCATAATTGCATCCATCTCAATCAATCCCCTCACTTCCGGTCACCTGACCGCTTCCCCGCCTATCCAAATTCCTTAAATTCGACATCCCGGCTTCATGCCACACCGTGACCGGAAGTATACGCTGTGACACGACCAGAACCTGATTCGGTAAGCACGCCGTTTATGCACGCCACGGCTTGGTTTGCTGCTCAAACTGGCGCTGTTTTAATTTCCCCCTATGTTTCCCCTCCTTAGCCCTGAGCCTCATCGTGACTCGAGACCGCGGACGCGGCTCGCATTGATCTAGATGCCGGCAGGCGCGCTCTCTCTTACCCTAACTTATCTGCACCCCACTAGATGTTCACCATCCTTATAGTGCTCGTTATATTTACAGAAACCGCCTAACTTATCCCTTGGAAATCCAATTATCCCACGCCCCTTCGGAGTCACAGCGTCATCCCCATTGGCCGGGATCTTCCCCAATGTGCCATTGTGCCGTCTAACGCCTCATCCCCACAGGGATAGGTAAGTCTGAGCCTTGCATTAACCGCTAGCACTCCTCTGCTAGTCCAACCACAATTAATTTTTACCCCTTCCCTCCCTTAGGACTACTACCTCCATATGGTCACGCATTCTATCCAGACCTCCCTTAGCCTATTATTGGTAATTAGACATTTTCCTTTTTCTTGCGCCGTTTTTTAGCCTTTTCTGATCTATAATACACGGTTACAGATAGACTTAATTTTCACCATTCTTCCAACGGTTTGCCGGATCATGCAATCTCTGCTCACGTGATTCCTGGCCTCACACTCTCTTTCTCTACCATCTCCTTTTTTCACTTGTTGTTATATAGCACGGCCGATCCACGTGCACGTTCGTCCTTCCAGTTGCGCCGCATATCACGTTGGATATTACACTCGAGTCAACCTCACGATCACTTTGGATGTACTTATAATCGTCCAAATTTTAAATTGAATTTTACTTTTCTCTGTTCTCTTTCCTTATTTTCTCCTATGGTTCTTGCAATTACAGGCTACTGTATACAGGCATGTTAATAGAAATGTCCTGAAGATGATCCCACCATTCATTTAAGGGATCGAAACGTCAGTCGACACTTTGTACACCATATACACTCTGTAAAATTGTCATGTCAAATGTGTAATGGTGTCTCAACTTTAATCTGTTTGTTTTATTTGAATTGTGTTCTGAACAAACAAACTCTCTTTGCCTGAACCCTTCACTGTATGTTGTACGTCCCTCCCCTTTTCTTGCTAAAGTTGGATGCAGGCTTGTGTCCCACTTGTAATGTTTTTGTATATTACTTGAAGAAACTACTTTGATTATATATTAAAACCCTGTCCGGCTGGACAGAGGATTATAGTACTGACCGAGTCTATAATTATTAACTTGCATCCCCATTGTCGAGGGACCATTGTCTTTAGAAACAGTTAATTTACCCAAGGTCCCTGACCGATAGTAATTGGGTCCCCTTGTTTTTTCTTAATATGACCAGAAATTGTGACAAAATTATACAACTTTATTTGGGTTTTCCTGCTGCTTCATTCTAGACTTTCTCTAAATATTTCCCACGTTTGACATCCTTTAACTTTTCAACACGTTTCCTAAAATCATTGCTTCTCGCTTTCAACCCCAATCTTCGCCTGCTCCCCCATGCTTATAAAGTGGCTTGTCGAAAAGGAAACATTAGAACCAAGACAAAAATACACAAAGTTTGTTTGCGAGCTGGACTGGAGTGTGGCCGCGACTTCATTGAATGAGAAGAAAGGTGGGGCAGCAGTATGGCCTCTTTTTGTTTCAGCAGTGTTTCTGGTCAGCACTCCCCCTGGTTCTTGCAGAGGGGGTTTGATCCCAGCATGCGCCCAGAAGACCAGGGTGGTGACTGTGCTCCAGCCCTACAGGACATTCAGAACCTTTCTCGATTTGCAATGCAATGGGTATAGCATTTGCAAGAGTTTAAGCTATTGTCATTTTAAATGCCAATAGCTCAAACTCTAATAAATGCGAGACATATTGCATTGCAAATGCTTGTTTTTTGTAGACACGGAGAGAATAAGAGATTTTCCCCGACTCACAGGATGCTGAGCCTAGACCGAGACTCGAACCTGGTTCCCCAGTTCCAAAGTCAGCAGCTCTAGTTGTTCGCCACGCCCTCTCCCTCTCCTTGAAGAAGGCATAAGAGTCCCCTTGGTCAGAGCTATTATCCAGTCAGGAAATGACTATGGAAATGCTGTGCTCCAGGTGGCGCCCAAGAAACTGACTCCCCTGCTGCAATTAATACAAACTGCAGCCACACATCTTATAAGTTTGGTAAAGAAATGCAAGTTGTATACATTCACTTCGAAACAGCTTCCCTGTCTATTAGGATCACAATCAAAGATTTATACAAAGCAGTTTACATCAACACCCCTTACTTTTTGGCAGGAAATTCACCTGAAATAAAGCTATCAGATAATTAATATCCAACCAAAAATTATTTTGGCAACTGCCCAAAGTACGTATTGCAACATTTGGGTAAAAGGCCTTTGGCAGCTGAAACCAGGAACAAACTTCGGCTTAACCTTTGTAGTCAACCTGCAATGATTAAGCTTAGAAAATATCTTAAAGCATGTCTGTTTAATTTGTAAATATAAAGTTGTCCTTACCCTATAGTCCCCTAGAGCGAAGAAACCTCTGCTGAGATTTATAGTATAAAAATATCCCACTCCTAATATTCTAATCATTTTCTCGTGGGCCATAAGTGAAATTTCCAATTCAAACACTTAACAATAATAACTCCCATACACATATGGCAGAGCTATCAATACTTCTCTGACTCAAGTACCAAAGAACATAAACTTTTTTAAACCAAACGTCATTGTTTACATTTTTTGCATGAAGCCACTATAAGATGCAATTTATTAATTTCATCTAGTTTATTGGCTAACGTCTGTAGAACAATGAAAGTAGATTCAGTCATAACTAGATCATCCATTAATGTCTGAGTTGATAACAGTGCCACCAATCTGTGATGGATAACAGGTCACTAAGCTTGGAGTCTCAGCTAACTTTGACATATATGACTGACACAACAATGCGATTAATAGATAGGCCTCTTTTAGGCCATTAAATGTATTAATACTAGGAAATACGTGCTCATCATGGTCTAATTTAACTGTAAAACATGTGCCATTTGAAGTTCTGTGATTAGGACAGTGGGAAATGTTTCATCGCAAGAGAGAGTTTTCACGTCATTTTAATCAAACAGCATCAAATAAACTATGTGACATATATAGGTTAACTTTCACTTTGGGAACCTACCCCATGTACTAGCAATAACCCTGCCATAATGTTATTATTCTTCCACCCACAGCATTAAATTCCCAAGATGAAGCTTTCTAATATATGATGCTTCTGCCTCCAACAGAGACACAAGTGTCTGCTTTCGTGGGTCTTTCAATGGTAATTTTAAAAATAAATATTGTTTGGACTGTAGAGGGAACAGGTTGCAAAACAAAGCTGTCAACAAGAAAGCCCAGCCTTGATGACCTACTACAAAATATTGATGGCCACCCATTTGGACATGTGACATTCAATGTCTTAAATTCCTCTAATGCTGTCATAAATAACTGCAATGATAATGGTCCTGCCAATGGGACTGCAAAGGTGAATACATTTCAATAAGAATCTCTATCTAGGTTTTCCCTTGTCAAGGTTGCCTCACATTATTATGTTTTTAGGTAATTTTATACCAAAGGTATTGCTTGGTAAATGGATCTCTGATGAAAAGAATCAATCAATCAATCAATCACAGAATTTGTAAAGCGCACTACTTACCCGCGAGGGTCTCAAGGCGCTAGGGAAAAAAAGGGGGGGGGGGTGCTGCTACTGGTCGAACAACCAGGTCTTGAGTAGCCTCCTGAAGGTCAGCAGGTCTTGGGTCTGTCGTAGGCTTAGTGGAAGGGTGTTCCAGGTCTTGGCGGCGAGGTGGGAGAAGGATCTGCCGCCGGTGGTAGTTCTTCGAATGCGAGGGACGGTGGCGAGGGAGAGGTCGGCGGAGCGGAGTTGGCGGTTGGGGACGTAGAAGAGGAGTCGTCTGTTGAGGTAGGCTGGGCCAGTCTTGTGGAGTGCCTTGTGTGCGTGGATGAGGAGTTTGAAGGAGATTCTCCTGTCGACGGGGAGCCAGTGCAGGTTCCTCAGGTAGGGGGTGATGTGGCTGTGGCGTGGTACATCGAGGATCAGGCGTGCGGAGGCGTTTTGTATGCGTTGCAGTCGCTTGATGAGCTTGGCCGGGGCTCCCGCGTAGAGGGCGTTCCCATAGTCAAGTCTGCTACTGACGAGGGCCTGGGTGACTGTTCTTCTTGTGTCTGTCGGGATCCACCTGTAGATCTTGCGAAGCATGCGGAGGGTGTTGAAGCAGGAGGATGAGACTGCGTTGACTTGCTTGGCCATGGAGAGCGTTGAGTCGAGGATGACTCCCAGGTTGCGTGCGTGGTCGGTGGGTGTCGGGGCTGCTCCCAGCGTCGTTGGCCACCAGGAGTCGTCCCAGGCTGAGGGGTTGGAGCCGAGGATGAGGACCTCTGTCTTCTCCGTGTTCAGTTTTAGTCGGCTGATCTTCATCCAATCGGCGACGGCCTTCATTCCTTCCTGGAGGTTGGATTTGGCGGCGAGGGGGTCCTTGGTGAGGGAGAGGATCAGTTGAGTGTCGTCGGCGTAGGAGATTATGTTGAGGTCGTGCTGTCTGGCGATGCGTGCGAGCAGGGCCACGTAGATGTTGAACAGTGTTGGGCTGATGGACGATCCCTGGGGTACGCCGCAGATGATCTCGGAGGCTTCGGATCGGAATGGTGGGAGGCGGACTCTCTGGGTTCTGCCGGCGAGGAAGGAGGTGGCCCATTCCAGGGCCTTGTCTCGGATCCGTGCGTCGTGGAGGCATGCGCGTAGAGTGCGGTGGCAGACAGTGTCGAAGGCGGCGGAGAGGTCCAGCAGGATGAGGGCTGCGGTCTCACCGTTGTCCAGCAGGATCCTGATGTCATCGGTGGCGGCGATGAGGGCAGTCTCAGTGCTGTGGTTGCTGCGGAACCCCGATTGGGATGGGTCCAGGATGCTGTTTTCTTCGAGGTATCGGGTTAGCTGTTTGTTGACGATCTTCTCGATGACCTTGGCTGGGAACGGAAGCAGGGAGATGGGCCGGAAGTTCTTGAGGTCTCTCGGGTCCGCCTTGGGTTTTTTGAGTAGGGCGTTGATCTCTGCGTGTTTCCAGCTCTCTGGGAAGGTCGCGGTCTCGAAGGAGAGATTGATGACGTTGCACAGGTGGGTGCGATGGAGCTGCTGGCTTTGTTGAAGATGTGGTGCGGGAAAGGGTCTGACGGGGAGCCGGAGTGTATTGTGCTCATGGTCTTGATGATGTCCTCGATGTTCACGCTGACCCAGGCTGGCAGGGGGTCGTGGTCGATGGTGTGCGGCGGGTCTGGTGCTTCGATCTTAGTTGGGGCTGTCTGGGTGTTGAAGCTGTCGTGGATGTCGGAGATCTTGCGGTGGAAGAAGGTGGCGAGGGAATCGCACAGGGGTTGCGACGGCGGGATGTCGTTGGTGTTGGAGCTGGGGTTGGAGAGTTCCTTCACGATGTTGAAAAGCTCCTTGCTGTTGTGTGCGTTGTTGTCGAGGCGGTCTTTGAAGGAGATTCTCTTGGCGGACTTGATGAGGTGGTGGTGGTTATGGATGGCGTCTTTGTGGGCTGCGTGGCTGTCTGGTGTCTTATCACTGTGCCATTTCTTCTCTAGTTTCCGGCAGGTACGCTTGGAAGCTAGGAGTTCCGAGGTGAACCAGCTGGCTCTTTTGGTGGTGTCACTGTAGGTGAGTTTTTTCAGCGGGGCGAGGGTGTTGGCACAGTCGTCCATCCATCGTCTGAGGTTGCAGGCAGCGTCGTCGGTGTTGGATGGGTCGGAGGGAGGGCTGAGAGCGAGGGTTGCCCGAAGTTGGTCTTCGGTGACTTTGCTCCAGCAGCGGCGTGGGATCTGTTGGGTGCGGTGGTGTGTGGTGGGTTTCTGGAAGGTGAAATGGATGCAGCGGTGGTCGGTCCAGAGGAGTTCCGTGGTGTGGCTGAAGGAGACGTGGGAGCTTGAGGAGAAGATGGGGTCAAGCGTGTGGCCGGCGGAATGGGTCGGTGTTGTGACGAGCTGGCTCATCCCGAGGTTGGCGAGGTTGTCGATCAGGGTGGTGGAGTTGCTTTCGTTGTTGTTCTCCAGGTGAAAGTTCAGGTCTCCGAGGAGGATGTAGTCGGTAGAGGTCAGGGCGTGCGTGCTGATGAAGTCGGCGATGGAGTCGCTGAACTGGGGTCGGGGCCCAGGGGGTCTGTAGACAAGGGTGCCTCTAAGGGTGGTGTTGGGGTCCGTGTGGATCTGGAAGTGCATGTGTTCGGCGGTGCTGAGAGTGTCGTCGGTGCTGGTCGAGACCCTGATGGTGTTCTTGTGGACGATGGTGATTCCTCCTCCTACTGCGTTGACGCGGTCTCTGCGGGTGATCTTATAGCCGTCTGGGATGGCTATGGCGATGTCGGGGGCGGAGGAGTCGTTCATCCAGGTCTCTGTCAGGAAGGCGACGTCTGGTGATGATGTGTCGAGCAGGTCCCAGAGCTCGACGGCGTGTTTGCGTGCGGAGGGGGTGTTCAGTAGGATGCACCGGAGGTGGTTGAGGTCCTTCTTGGCGGGCGCCTCGGTGGCTCTGAGGCTGGTGTAGCTGCAGTTCCGGCAGGTGAAGGGACCATGGGTGCGTTTCGGGGCAGCCTTGAAGCAGTTGTGCGTTTGTCCGGGGTTGAGAGCGTGGAGTGTGGTGGCATCGTATCGGCGTCGGTCCTCGAGGCTGGAGCGGGGGGCGCGCGGCCCAGGGGTTCTGGCGCTGGGCGCGGTCCAGGCACGGACGGGCGCAGACGGGCTTGCCTTAGGCGCGCCTTCGGCGCGGCCGCGCAGCGGCCGCCATATATGGGGAGGTGGGAGGGAGGAGCAGCTGGGAGGCGGGAGGCAGGGGCAGCGAATGGGCAGTCAGGGGGCGGGGCCGCAGGGACGCAGCGGCGGGAATGGAGAGAGGCAGCGAGGGGCACAGAAGGCAAAATAGACACAAGGGAGGTGGGGGCAGCGAGGGAACAGAGGAAAAACGGGCACAGTACAGTGGGGGCAGCGAGGGGCACAGAAGGCAAAATGGACACAAGGGAGGTGGGGGCAGCGAGGGAACAGAGGAAAAACGGGCACAGTACAGTGGGGGCAGCGAGGGGCACAGAAGGCAAAATGGACACAAGGGAGGTGGGGGCAGCGAGGGAACAGAGGAAAAACGGGCACAGTACAGTGGGGGCAGCGAGGGGCACAGAAGGCAAAATGGACACAAGGGAGGTGGGGGCAGCGAGGGAACAGAGGAAAGAAACGGGCACAGTACAGTGGGGGCAGCGAGGGGCACAGAAGGCAAAATTGTCACAAGGGAGGTGGGGGCAGCGAGGGAACAGAGGAAAAAAAAAACGGGCACAGTACAGTGGGGGCAGCGAGGGAAACAGAAGGCAAAATGGACACAAGGGAGGTGGGGGCAGCGAGGGAAACAGAAGGAAAACGGGCACCGAGGCCACAAGCAGAGGGGCGAGCTTACCAGCAGCAGCAGCGGGCGGACAGCACAGGCGGAGCTGTGTGGTGGGGGAGCGACCTACCTGACTTTATCTTTATTTTGGTTATTCTTATTTTTAATTTATTTTATTAGTTAGCAGATGAGAAGATCAACATGGCCATCATGACCCAATTTACAAAATATGTGTGCATAAAAATATACAGTGGACTAATAATTTAGGTAACATGATAAACAAATGAGGGAAAAATAAAGATCGTTAAGCCCAACCTGCCCTCATCTCCCACCCCACATCTGTGACAAAGAATAATACAAGCTCAGTCTGGTTTTGGCATAACACTGGACCAGTGCGCTCATCCCTATGTGATCGCCTACCTGCCATGCAAGGTTTTTATTTCATCATCTCTGCAGTTCCGTATCTGACGGACCAGTGGCAACTCGATTCCTCTGTATGTTGACCATCTCTGCCATATTTTTGGATGTTTTTGGGGCAGCCCCTTGCCTCATACACTGCTTTTTCGAGCCCCAGGCAAAAATCCAATGCCCTTCTACCACACCATCACCATCAATACTTCCTATTCTCTGGCAATATCTCGTTTGGCCAGCGTCAGATCCAAGCGGAGTTGGGACAATTTATATCTCTTCCCGCTCACATCTGCCATAAGGTGGAGAAGGGCCAGCCGTGGATTTGGTGGGGTCTGCCAGGGCACCACTTCACCTAGGCATGTAAACACCCCCGCCAAAATGTATCTAGCTTTGGACAACTCCATACCATGTGAATGAATTCAAGTACCTATGTCCACATTACTAAACAGGCACACATCTGCTTACCATGCCGCACAAAAGGTACCAAACCTGTCTGGTTGGTTAGATATGAGTGTCTGGTAGATTTTTGCGACTTTGTGGTCTGCTAGGTCCACCATGATGATTTTACCCTCAAGAGTATTAAATTCAGGGAGGTCGGAAAGAGAATTTATGTAAGGGGTCAATACATGGCGGAGCTGATGATAGCTGCAGAATTGGATGTGATGGAGTTAGAATTCTTTTTGGGGATCTTGGAAGGATTTGAGAAACTTGCCTTGCATGACATCCCCTAGAGTGGAGATTGCGATGAGATCCAACTTCTGGAATCCCGATAACTCGGCCATATGCAAAAGCCAGTTTCCCTGCCATAGTGGTGTCTGTTCCGTCAATCTGCTCCCCCAGTTCCTCCGGTGAAGCGTTGAATGCCAAGATTTAAGGACAGTGTGTGTCACCGGGGGGAGATCAGTATTTCTTCTTGTGCTGTATAGATATCCTACTAGTGGTGTAGTACCCATTGCCCATTTTTCTAGTGCATATGCCGGGTCACCTCGTGTATCATACCACCAGTCATTTGTAATCAGGAGATGAGTGGCTAGATAGTAGGATTCAACATCTGCTGCTGCAATACCCCCAAAGTAGGTGGACTGGAAATATTTGGCGAGAGAAGCGCGAGGGGTACCTCCGTCCCACAGAAAGGTACAAAGGACAGAATTCAGCTTACGAATCCAGAGTATTGGGACGTCATATGGGAAATTCTGTAATTGATAGAGGGATTTGTAGGGGGTGACCCTTTTAAAGATCGCTGACCGCCCTAGGATGGAGAGCGGGAGCACCAACTAAATTTTAATAAACTTTTTGAGACCGGTGAGTACCGGCTGGGTATTGGCATTACAAGCTACCGTCGCATCAGGGGACAGAAACACACCCAAGTATTTAAACCTGTTGGTGGCAAGTTATAGACCAGATGCCCATCGCAGGTCATGGGGCCAGGGGCCCACTGCATAGACCGTAGACTTTGATGTATTAATGTATAGGCCTGAGGTTTCTCCAAATATATGCATGATCTGTAGCAGTCTGGGACCTGTCGTGTTTGGACACGTAAGGAAAAAGAGAACATCATCGGCATATAGGACAATTCAATCTGATAATCCGTTCCCCCATTCGAAGCCCTGTACATGTGCATCCATCCTCACCCACACCGCTAGTGGCTCCATTACAAGAGCAAACAGCAGGGGCGATAGGGGATACCCTGCTGTGTTCCCTGCTGTATCGGGAAGGGGTCCGAAGGGCCCCGGCCACCCTCACTGATGCAGCCAGGTCTGTGTATAACAATTGGATGTATGAAGCGAACCGCGGGCCAAAATTGAGACGTCGGAGAAGGATGAAGAGGTACTCCCAGATGACAGAGTGCCTTGTCTATATCGGCTAGAAAAATAGTCTCTGACTCCTGTAACCTATTGGCCATAGCAATTTCGTTGTATACGTGGCAGATATTGTGGCGAGTTGTCCGATGGGGCATAAAGCCGGACTGATCTAGGTGAACCAGATCTGGTGTGAATGTGATGAGTCTATTCGCTAATGCTTTAGCCAATATCCTTACCTCAGGCTTCAGTAAAGAAATAGGATGGTATGAGGTGACATCATCCGCTGGGTGGCCCAGTTTGGGGAAAACCACTATTTGCGCATGGTGGCATCATTGCCACATCTTAAGTGGTCAAAATTGCCTCCAGTAGATGATCCTGGAGTTTATACTTATAGGCCTTGAAAAATTCGTAGGGGAACCAGGTGGGTCCTAGAGCTTTGCCTGGGTTCATGTCCGCAACGGGCGAGGCAAGTTCCTCTTTTGTGAGTGTTGTGTCTGGTGCCTCACGGGCCTGAGGCAAAAGAATTTGGAGTGGAAGAGCCCACACAAGCTCCTTGATTTGTGTGGTCGACACCACTTCTGGCTTGGTATAAACTTCTTTAAAATCAGAGGCGAAACCAAGTACCACCTCTCTTGGGTCTGTAAGTAGTGTGCCTGAATCAGTCTTAATTATAGGAAAGGAGGTGTCTTGGGGATACCCTGGCATAGTCTATGGAGCATCTGATTCGACTTGTCCCCCCAATGGTAAATACAGCTTTTAGATGCCAGCCATGTCAACCGTACTTCATCCATCAGCACTTGGTGGTATTGCTGCTGTAACAGATCCAGCTGCCTATGTGCATGTTGGCCATCCTGTTGGCGTCCCTGCATGTCCAGGTCAGAGATCTTGGTCTTCAGGTCTATTATATGTCTTAATTTATGATGTCACTCACCCGTACAATAGCTAATGTCTGCCCCGCGAAGCGTGGGCTTTATGGACTCCCATAGTGTCAGTGGATATGTAACTGAACCTTTATTATGTGCAAATAACCATCCAGAGAATCTTCCATATATTTGCGGTAGTCTGGGTTCTGGAGGTGCCAAGATGGCAACCACCAATGAAAGGTTTGGCAATGGGGCCGACCCAAAGGCCCAGGCCACCGGGGAGTGATCCGATAGGCCCCTTGGGAGTACTGTAATGTATGCAACTCTGGGTAGATACTTATAGGGGAGTAAAAAATAGTGGTGGGCACACAATACATCTGTACAACCAAGAGCGGCTATAATATTGGAGAGGGGCCGCACTACCGTCACCGGGAACAATCCCTGTGGGTGCCATCTATCTACTGCTGGGGCCACCACACCATTCCAGTCACCTCCCAGCACCACCAGAACATCTGGAGCTCACTCCAAAGACTTGTCATTAGTTCAATAAAAGAATGTCCCAGGGAGGAGGAGCTTATATACTTAAAAGTCTAAGAGTTTCCCCATATAGCTACCCCGTCACTGCTGTGTTACTGCCACCCCTGTCTATACATGCATCCATGCCAGGCATGGGAGTTTTGTTCCAACTAGGTGTGTTTCTTGCAATAACTAGGCATCAGCGCCTGTCTGTTTGGCTAGCTTTAGGACCGCCCCTCTCGTGACTTTATCTAGAAGGCCATTCACTTTCCAGGACATTATTTGGAGGTGATCCACAGAGCTTTTCTGCAGTGGGGCACTTATGCCAGAGTCGCGTTGTTATGTCTATATGTAGGGCAGATGAGGGAACGAGCAATAGGTGGGCCATAAAAAAAAAAGCATAATCAAAAGTAAACATAATAATGGTAACATCACAGAACATTGCATTTGTGTCTGAATAGAAAAACTGCCACTAAGAAGATCAACTTCCCCCGACCCCATACTTTGCCAACTGGAAGTATCTGTCACGGAAACTGTCAGCATCAGACCACAACAGAGAGTCTGTCATGACCTGTCCAAATAAATCCTCCCATCCTACATGAACAAACAACTAGGATGTGCAAGTACTCCTAATCACCTATAACAGTATTTATGGGTGTAATCAAGGAAAGCCCGAACTAGTGTACATGTGTTTAATGTCATTTAGGAGAGTCTGCACCAGATGACTAGGAATCGGCGACCCACTCTAGTCATCGAGGTGTCTGCTGCTCGTCGGGGGTGCTGCCAGGATATTTTGACTATTTTTTCATTGATCTTTTAATCAGCTATCAGCAATTTTACTGCAATTCCTATTTGTCTCTGCCAAATTGCAGAGACAATTTTCCATTTGAATTCCATGGGGCTCTTTTTGGTGACAGGGCCTCAGATTAGCACTGTCTGACCAGTCTGACACCTGGCAAATATTCAAGGTATTGTCAGTAAATTTTGAGTTTGATACAACGATGTATTGATGCAATTTTTTCCGTCTTGTTGCAGAAAGCTTTAGGTGTCTGTCACCGACAGCACTGTAAGAAATACTGTAAGAGAGGGGTGTGGGTCTGCCTCTTACTTGTGATTGGAGGCCTTTTTGTTTATTTCAGTTCCCTGCCCCTGATTCAGTGTCTTTCTTCCCTATTCTTATGTTTGGCCTCTCCCTGGAGCATTTAAGTTTTACTGTGCTGTGCTTTTTCACTGGTTTATTGCATCCTTCCACTAATTATATCAGGCATCTATTTATTTTTCTGAATGTTTCTCTGCCATTTGAGCTTTAGCACTTGATTGGAGTGGATATATTCTCCCCTTATTCTCTCTTTGTCAATACCCACCTCCAAAGGCTTCCTCAGTATCTCTTTATTTCTGATCCACACTCACGGCCTCTGTATCCTCTATCTCTCTCTCCCACTGCCTACCCCCTTCGTCAACATCAAGCACCGCTGCTGCTGTTTCGGACTCTTCTCTCCCCAGAAAGGCTGTGGGAAACCAACATCGTAATCCCGATGGCAGAAATGCCGTCCATAGGGGATTACGGTGCGGTTCCGACTGGCAGGAAGATTCAGAGAGCCAGTCGGAACCGAGTCGGAATGACCGGCCGGTTTACGTTCCGACCACCGACATCGTAATCGGTTGGCCGGACCGCAAAACGACTGTTTCGGTTGGAAAGCCTCCGACCCCAGTCACAAAGGAGGCTTTCCGACCGGCATCGTAATCGGCCCCATAGTGTGATAACTAATCCTAACCATAATTTCACTTTAACTGCTGCAGTTACCAGTGCATCTCTGTATTTTTGCACGATATATTCCTTCAGAATTTCAAACCATGTTGGTAGCCTTTTGGCAGACCCTGCACCCAATCTTTTGCATGTGGACAATCCCCACTGCCAAGACCTCGGCAATGCTCAGGCCCTGAAGCCACTGACCCCCCGAGCCAACTCCTGCTGTGCATGGCTAAAGGGTGAGCCAAGACTAGCTCCAATGCACCAAATTCTTTTGAAAAAGAATTTTTTGCATGTATGTGACCCATGAAGAGAGTACCATCGCAAACCCAGCTGATGATTCACACATCCCATCATAAAAAAATATATTTTTAAAAATATCTATTTTAATGCCAAGTTGGGTCCCCCAAACATGGAACCACCAGTCAGGGTAGGCTCACTCTGCACTATTATGTACTTTTTTAATTGTATTTTTCCAAATATTGAAAGATCAGAGATGGTGTGTGTTCATCCATAATTATTTAAACCATCTTTATCCTTAGATGTAGATATTGAAACTGCTTTAGATAATATAAAGGCATTGTTTATTTGAAAACCTAATAATAATTATTTTCTCTCGTGTTCTGTAGCAGTGTGGTGGCTCTCGATGAGGCATCAATAGCACAATTTAATTTAAATGGTAAATGCGGAGTAAATAACCCAAAAATGGTTATCCGTTAATCTTTTTACTTTTTCACTTGCCATTCAAACCTTTGCTGACATCTACTGGATGTACTTAAACTACAAAATAGGTTAAAATAAACATAAAAATATATACATCTCTCATATTTCTAGCAATATGTTATATCTTATCATCACCAAATCAATCCACCCCTTGTGTGATTCAGCTAATAATAAATATGTGCATGCTCTTTTGGATTACCAAATCATTGGCTAAAAACTATGATGATGCCTATCTCTAAAACTGTATATAGGGAATGCTATGAGAAGTTGTCATTCCAAAAGAAATAACAGCAAAAGACAACAGAAACATTTTAACCAGAAATACAGAGCTTCCATAAAGATCAGAAAAAATAACAAAGTTGTGCTACTGGATGGCTAAGATTAAATGTGAGTACTTAGGCAAAAAAACTATATTTTACCAAAGATTGTGCACATTTTTCAAAAAATATGTTCAGCCAAAAAAACAAATGTTTAATTACTACTTGAAAGTATATTGAAAATATGCATTTGGGTGCCCAAATGTTGAACTTGCATTTCAAAAACAAACTTAAAATCACTTTTAGAAAATGGGGGAATGTTTTCTGAATTTATAGTGGTATCATTTGAGCTTTACCTTTACCTTTTACCATAGACAATACCTGATCTCATCCCCATCTAAGTTTCATAATTGGAATGAAATTGAAAAACATTCAGTAAGTAATGTTCATTTTCAATATTTCTTTTTAGGATAGTAGAAAAGTATGCTATCTAAATATACCTACCCTGACCGTTGCTAAAACTTCATTTAAGCATGTAATTGAAAACAACTAACATTACTGTGGGCTCCAATTTTGGGCAATAAAAAAATTGTTTTCCAAGAGACAGATTAATACTGGAATGCATGGATAAAATGGACTATTATAAAATATAATGATACTCCAAATCTGAGACCACTGAGTCTATCTCAGTGGAGGTAGACTGGTGGTCTTCACAGATTATTTGCGGTGTCTGATGTGAGACTTCACGTTTGAGGTGAACACACCACACAATAGCACGTGGGGGTGATTAACATTTGCTGAGCTCCAACGTTGTATGGAAATGGCGGCAGCCATCTTGGATTATCGGGTATAACATTCCTCATGTCCTCGCCAAGCAAATGTGATACAATGTTGCTGCAGCTAGGACCTTGTTACGATAATTCTGGATTTTCATTTCAAGAAGGTGTCATGATGCAGATTTGAACATGCTTACCATTGTGTGGTAATTCAGTGCGATGGCTACTCCATTACTAATAAGCTTGCACATCTTCAGGAGCAGAGGGGGATGCACAGAGTATGGGTGCTGCCTCATGTTTTAGGACACATTTAATGAAACACCTGAAAAAAGACAAGGACTACATGTCCCCTGAGTCTGTAGTACTTTTCTGAGATTTGCTGAAGTTGGTAGCCATCTTTAAGCACAGCGATTAAGTTCCTAGTGGTTCACAGTGTCCTTGCTAGGTAATCATGATACACACTGTGGCAGCTTGCTATTGTTATTGGACTCCTGTTTTCTGTTCTTCCATGAAGTTGAAAAGGACATTCGAGTGCCAGAGAAGTATATATTAAAGAACTGTCTTGACCTTGTTTGTTTCACAAGGAGTCATACTTCGGGATTACAAAGTAAAACATGCATTATTGTTTTGCAAGGACTCGTCCATTGGGATCCATAAACTCCATAGCACTTCTTTGTTTCAAAGAGAGTAGTCCTGCAAGATTATTACTCTATAGTATTAATATGATTCTAAAGGAGTTGTCCATAGGAATTATATGTTCTGTATCATTTGTTTGTTTCACAAGTGTTATCCATAGGATGATGAACTGTATTGCTCTGTTTACTGCACAAGAAATCAACAGTGTGAGTTACTCTAATGGAAGCATATCAGCACAGAAGTATTTTTTCATGGTTTGCTGTTATCAAAAATAGTGAATACATATGATCATGGTTAATAATTACACATGTAATCCTAACAAATGCTTTCATGGTACAGTTATCCACTTTTCATATTGCATGCAGTCCATGCACAAAAATATATTTCGTAATTTTGAGAGTAGCTCTCATTGGTAAACACACTTAATTTAATCCTGGTGTTTATTCAGTTACTATGTCAAATCTTAATTGTATTTGAGCTCAGAAGAAAAATAGAGTTTGAAAACTGTAATAGTGAATGAAAATACAAAGAGTTTCACAAGGTATATCACTGACAATGCTTCAAATGAAAACATGAGCGTTAAAATTAGTTTTACTAAATCTCTCCTTAGCTTTCTAGACATCAATGCTGCTGTAGTGCAGATTAAGCCCAAGTGTGCAACTAGGCATGTGATAATATCTGATGTCTCTGTTTCAATAACGTATCTCAATCCTATTTCCTCAGGCCTTCTGGTTAACTCCACAATAGTATTTTGGAACTGACTGTGGGCTTGCGGAAGTGTGTAAAATATCCTACTTCCTGTTGGAAATGGACAGTGTATCCTTATAGAACAGTTGATTTATTTTGGAGTTTGATGGACCAGATTTGGGAACACGGAGAAGTATTCTGATAGTCAAGTTGTATTAAGAAACAAACTTTGAATTATTTTTATACACTTAATTTTAAAAGTTTCTAAGGACTTATAGACTGCATTTAAATGTATGTTTGAATCCTGTGACAGAACTGGAAGAATTATTGTTCTAAGACAATGTTACACATTATATGCATATGACTTTACAAAAAGGTTTAATATTTTTTAAGAAAGGAATATGTGAATTGCTAAGATCGAATCACAGAATTTTGATGACTGCTAATGACTTTTTCTGTGACACAAAGTGTCAAGTAGGAACTAGTTTCATTTTCAAAAGACAGTCCATAGATATTAAGCTTGAGGTGTTTATCATATAATAGCGAGACGTGTTGATGAACATACATCGAAGGTACTCATCACTTGAATGTTTCACTTTCTGTAATAATAAGTTTCATGTAAGAAAAACAAAGAAAGAGTTTGTTACACAGAGATACAGCTAGAGTATATGCTTTCACAGGAAAGCATATTCAAAATCTACATTGGCTTCCAGTCAGAAGCTGTATCAAATTCAAAGTTTTATGTATTACATATAAAGCGCTCCATGGCACTGACCCTCAGTTTCTGAGACGGTCACTGAAATGGTATTCCCCCAACAGATGCCTCCGCTCGGAAGGAGCGAAATTGATGCTTCTCCCCAGGTTTTGTAAAGCCAACTGGGGTGGTAGACGTTTCACAGTGGGGACCATGAAACTCTTGAACACCCTCCCAAGCTCTATTAGAACTCTCCCATCTCTGATGACTTTTAGGAAGGCACTCAAAACTTGGTTGTTCTGTAAATAGGGTTATATCGTTTACTCAGGACTGCTAGCGCCAAGACACCGGTTGGTATTCGTGCGCTTTAGAAATCGCAATAACATAACTGTTGCAGTTAGATGCATAACTTTCACAGCAGGTTACTAAGATATTTCTATTTAACTTTGAATGTTACTAAGGACTTTAAGGAATGCATTTTAACTTGGAGTTTAATCCTGTGACGAAAAAGGGAAAATACATTGTAACAACACAATGCTACACATTAAAAGTATTTATGACATTAAGATTTTTTAAGTAAGAAATATCTGAATTGCCAAGATAGGAACAACAGCATATTAATGAGTCCTAATGAATTTTTGTTGTTGTACAAAGAACCAAAAAGAAACTAAGCTCATTTTCAAGAGAGAGTGCATAGTTATGAAGCTTGATGTAGTTATCTCACTAATAGGGAGAAGAAATGATGAACATATATCTCAGGTACTCATCTCTTATATGATTTACTTTCAGTAATAATACGTTTCAAGTCAGAACACAGGGAAAGTTAGTTGCACAGAGATTCAGCTAAGGTACATCATATCACTGCTGCAGTTAAATGAATAAATTCACAGCAGATTACTAAGATATTTCTTATTGTTTATTGATGCACACTTCTGCCGGCTGACATCAGTGTCCAGAAGAAGTGAAGGGTCGGAGTGCTTGTGTCCATTGTCTCTGTTTTCACTCTTATTCCATTCCACTTTCCACTTTTTACTGCCAGCCCTCATATGCTTGTTATGTGAAGTAATTAATGGAGTTGGTGAGAAATAGAAGAGTGCAAAGCTTCTGTTGGATCCCGAGTATAAGGTTGCAGCTTTCTGACAAGTAAAAATGATTGAACTGTGTTGTTTGGACCAAGAATCAACCTTTTATCTAGTGCATGTTTGTAATATAAATATTAGACTTAAAATAGCTCTGATGAAGAAGGTATTTCTTGAGAGAGTTTGGTATACTTGGAAGCAGTCAATGCTGGAAATGTCATACACCACATGCTGATGTCAAATACCATATGTTCATTCATTAACTCATTAAAAGTGTCTATATTATTTTTGGAAAACGTTATCAATCAATAACAGACCAAAGTCACAACATATGTTCAAATCTAGTATCTTCCATTAAATAATATTTACATTCCTAACAGTTTTAAATGTGTTTCATCCCATAATGGTTAATGAGGCTTCAATTGGTTTCCTATTGCTCTTACATGGTGAAATAGTAATTTCTATACAAAATAAGCCCTCCATACATTACATTACAGCTCTTTATGTGCCTTGTAACTTTTTGTGATGAAATAACTACACAATAAAAACACAATAACAGTGCCACATAAGCTCAGTTCCCAAGCAGCTCTTAACACTGCGAAAGTGTCCAGTGTGTTGCGGATTAAGGAACAATAGATTTGGGATATCTTGTGGTCGCCTAGTTCCCCCAGGAGCAGTTTAGCCTTAAGGCGTTCATTTCTGGAAGGTCTTCCAGGTTAGCAATATAGGGCATGAGGGCATGTCATAGTTGCAGGTATCGATACAATTGGCTGTGATGTAGGGCATATTCACTTTATAGTGTCTGGTATGCTTTAAGTGTTGTGTCGACCATCAGGTCGCCTAGTGTGGAAATACCAATAGTATCCCAGCCATGGAACCCCTTCAAGTCTGCCACCTGAGGGAGCATGTTGGCTGCCCACAGAGGTACCAGGCCTGTGAGTCACCCGCCCGATCCCATGACTTTTAAGGCTTTTTTTCACAACTGGAGGATCACGTCATGGCTGGGCAGAGTACATGTGAGACCTTTCGCCCATATAATAAGTTTTGTAAATGTGCCATAGAGTGCCCATTTCTCAGAGTTATTGGCAGGGTCTCCTTGGGTGTCATACCACCACTCGTTGATGACCATCAGGTGATAAGCACTGTAATGTGTTTCAACATCTCCTGCGGCTGTGCCCCTCTCGTATGTTGATTTAAAACATTTAGCAAGAGCGATTCAGGTGATCCTCTGTTTCCACAGGAAGGTCCTAAGTATGGAATGGATTTTGTGAAAGAAGGATTTAGGCAGAGGGAATGGATAATTCTGTAGGTGATATAGTAGGCGAGGGTGTGATGCCATTTAAAGAATGACAGATCTCCCCATCAGAGACAGCAGGAGTGTGGACCATGTCTTGATGTCGGCCGATAACCCACCTAGCAGTGGCTGAATGTCCATTGCCCAAGTGACCGCCGTATCAGGAGTGACAAATACTCTAAGGTATTTCAATCCCTGGTTGCCACAAGTAAATTTTGTGCCCATTGGGGCTTATGGGCGTGAGGAAAAACCAGGAAAATGGTAGATTTGCTAAGATTAATTGCAAGGCCTGACGTTTCTCCAAAGACCCTAAGAATCTGATGTACCGTTGGACCTGACATTTCATGGTTTGCTAAGCAAATCACTGCATCATCCGCATACAAGGCATTACTGTCTGAGAGCCCTGGACTTAATTTGAAAACCACTACTTGCGCGTCAATTCGGAGCCAATCTGCCTAGGGTACTATGGCTATGGGAACAGCAGAATGGGCACCCCTGCCTCATATCCCCTATTGATAGGAAACAGCCTGCTCCCACTTTAACATGTGCTGTCAGGTCGGCATACAGAGCCTAATATATGTGATAAACTTTGGGCCAAAGTTGAGGGGTCTTAAGAGAGTGAACTAATAAGTCCAGCTGACAGAATCAAACGCCCTTCCGATATCAGCCAGCAGTATTGCTGTGGGTTGGCGAAGCCTGCCAGTCAGGGCTATGGCATTGTTTAATCGTCTAATATTGTGGTGTGAGGTTCATCAAGGCATAATGCCTGCCTGATCTGGGTGTATCAATGAGGGAAAAACTATAACTAGGCGGTCAGCCAGCACTTTGGCCATTATCTTGACTTCAATATTCAGAAGGGCAATGGGTTGGTAAGAAGAGCATAGGTCCGGGGGTTTTCTTGGTTTTGGGATTACTACTATTTTGACCCTATGGAAATAAGGCAGTAGTGAACCGCATTTAAGCTGCATCTCTGATAACTTCTTCCAGGGGTTCACTGAGCTTGTGTGAGTATAGTTTAAAGAATTCCCTAGGATACCCTGTGGTTACCGGTGTCTTACCAGTCTGGAGCCGCAGCAAGTTATCCACTAGTCAGGTCTTCCTCAAGCGAGTGAATTTTGTTTTCAGAAAGTGTCCAAGGGATAAGTCAGTTGTAAAATTAGATATCATTGATTCAGATAAAATGTAACTCCTGCATAATATTGTGCAAAATGGTGGGCAATGTCTGCGTCCCCGGTAATTTTTGTCCCATCGAGTTGATCAAATAGGGGATGGGGGCAAGATGTGAGATGTTGGAACACAGGGAGTGCAGGAGTCGGCTAGCTTTGTCACCCCACGTTTAGCCACATCTCTGATAACTTCTTCCAGGGGCTCACTGAGCTTGTGTGAGTATAGTGCAAAGAATTTGCTTCATTACCCTATGGTTCCCGGTGTCTTACCAGTCTGGAGGCGCAGCAAGTTCTCCGCTAGTTAGGTCTTCCTCAAGCAAGTGCCTTTCGTTTTCGGAAAGTGTCCAAAGGAGTAAGCTGGTTGCAAAATTAGATATCAGTGATTCAGATTAAGGGTAACTGCAAGCATATACTCCTGCGTAATATTGCGCAAGATGGTGGGTAAGATGGTGGGCAAGATGGTGGGAAAGATGGTGGGCAATGTCTGTGTCCCCGGTAATTGTTTGTCCCATTGAGTTGGTCAAATAGGGGACGGGCCATATTGTGAGATGCTGGAACAGAGGTAGTGCAGGAGTCGGTTAGCTTTGCCACCCACTGTTAGAAATGCGATTGTGAGGACAGCCAGATTGCCTCGGCTTCATCAAGAAGACAGCTGTGCAGCTGTTCCTTGGCCAGGTCAATAGCATTGCGCAGCTCTGAATTGGGATCATCAGTGCATTGTCCCTCCAGCTGTTGAATTTGTATTTCCAAGTAACATTTCGCCTGGTGATTTTTGCATTTTTTTGCAGTCAGGTAGCTTATAATTTCCCCCCTAACGGTCACCAGGAGAGCCTCCCATAAAACACCTGGGGATTCCAGTGTGTACCCGTTATGTGTGAAGCAGTGGTCTATTGCATCCTGTATGTGTGAGGTTTAGCTCCTAGTCCCTAATGGACCATGCCGACAGTCTCCACCACCATGGGGGCCTGCGTGAAGTCACTCATAAACTAAGCATTATGTGAGAATGATCGGAAATATTCAGCTGTAGGATTTGAGTGTCTAGAATTCTATGTGTTTCTGTCTTGGGAAGGAAAAAATTGTCTAGTGGGGATGAGGAGGAGTGCGCCCCAGAATAAAATGTGTATTCCCTTTCACGTTAGTGAAAGAGACATCAGGCGTCCATGAGGCAGAGTGCCTCAAGAAAGGGCTGTAGTAAGGAGCGAGTGTCGCCCACCTTCAAGAAAGGGCTGTGTTAGACCTGGCACCTTTGGCGTGGGTCTCCCCTGCATTTTTTGCCTTTGCCTCCTGTGTTTTTTCTATGTGTTGGACTCCGTTTCGCTGGTCTAGATGCTTTGGGCACTTTGCCACTGCTGTTCAGTGCCAAAGTACAAGAGCTCCCTTTGTAGAATGTTGCTAGGGATTAGTGATTCCATGATTGGCATATTTGGTTTACTTGTCAGACCCTAGTATAGTGCACTGCGTGTGCCCAGGGCCTGTAAATCAAATGTTGCTAGTGGGCTGCAGCACTGATTGTGCCACCCACAGAAGCAGCCTGTAAAATGTAACTCTGGCCTGCCATTGCAGAGCCTGTGTGCAGTCTGGGACTGCCATGTCGACTTGGCAAGTGCACACACTTGCCAGTCCCCAAACCGTCCCTTTTCTACATATCAGTCACCCTTAAGGTAGGCCCAAGGTACCCCCGTGGGCAAGGTGCATTGTATGTGAAAGGTAGGACGTGCCCTGATGTGTGTGGCATGTCCTGATAGTGAAATACAGCCAATTTTTGTTTTCACTATTGGAAGGCTACCTGTTCCCATAGGAGAGAATGGGGAGTTTGTTTATAACATCTTATAAACATAACTGGCCCTGGGAACAAAGTAGAAAAATAAAGTTTAGTATGCCTGAACTCAAAATGTTAAAATGCATCTTTTAGTGAAAATACCACTTTTAGAAAGTAGGTATTTTCTTGTCTAACAATCCATTGTGCCTCTGCTAGGTTTGTGTATTGCATGTCTGACTTTTGGATGACAGGGGCTGGAGAGGGGAAGTGGCTCCAGAAGTCTGATGAGTCAGGGCTGGGCTGAATAGACCTGAGCTGCATTTAGAGTAGGGGGAGGAGATTTCCTTTCACCTGCGTGGGCCTGGTCTGCCTTCAACAATGCTGTCTCCACCCCCTGCCAGGAAGCTGCACCAGTGAAGACAGAACTGGTTTTGGCTGGGCACAGACTCTCTCTGCCTTCAGAGAACAAAGGATGTTGTGGTATAAATATTGGTGCCCAGGCCCCAGAACTTTAGATCACTTCTGGGAATCAAGAGGAACCTTTGCCAAGGAGAAGAGCCGGAGAAGCTGAGGAGGAACACTGCCCCTGTGCTGTCTGGGGTTTGCCTGCAGTGGCTACTTGCTGCCAAGGAAAGGAGAAAAGGACTTTGCTGTTTGCTTTGTCACCTGCTTGAAGAAAAGTTCTCCAAGGGCTTGAAACTGAGCTTGCCTCCTGTTCTGAAGTCTCAGGGACACAAAGACTTAATTTCTTCTGTCTCTCTGCATCTGGAACTGCTGTTTCAGCTGCCACAGAAGGAAATTGCAACACCGACGCCGGCGAGCGATACTGTAACCTGCACCGAAGCCGTGGGCACTGCTGGTGAGCACGGCGCACTGCCCTGCCTTGCACCATAGGCCCGACGCCTGCTAACGCCGTGCCGCATTGACTCCGAAGCCGTCATCGAGGCCGCTGCCTGCACCGGAGCCGAGGACACCGCTTGTAACGTCCACGACGCAACGTCCCAACTCGCACCGCAGCCCCGACTTCACCGACGCCGGTGCTTCATCAAAGCGGAGCCGATCCTCAACGTGGGTGACTCCTGAATCCATCGACATCGCACTGTCGTAAGGAACCGATGCCTCGCCGCCATCGTGACATCACCTCCCCGACACAGTAAGGAACCGACGTCTCACCTCCCCTGCACCGCAGTAAGGAACCGAGGCTTCACCTCCCCTGTGGTCGTAAGTAACCGACGTCGCCCGGCACCAACAAAGCATCACCTCCCCGATGCCGTGCACCGTCTTTGCTTTCAATTCCAAGGTACTGTTCTTTGGGGGTCTGCTTGACTCCGTGCCCGATGACGCGCACCTCGCGGTCGGTGCTGTACTTTGGGATCTTTATCTGTCATGACGTCGTACTAACTCCAGGTGGAGTTATTTGTTATCAGAAACTTTAATTGAGTGTATAACCTATTTTTGAGGATATCTTGATAACTGTACTGTGGATTTTTTGTTGTTTGGTCTTGTTTTGGTTTAGATAAAGATTACTTATTTTTCTAAACTTGTGTAGTGCCCCTTTGTAGTGTTTTCACTATATTACGGTATGTGTTCACAAATGCTTTACACACTGCCTCTGAGATAAGCCTGTCTGCTCGTGCCAAGCTACCAAGGGGGTGAGCAGGGGTTATTTTAGAAGTGCATCCCCCTACCCTGACTAGAAGCAAGGGTCCCTATTTGGACAAAGGTACATACCTCTGCCAACTAGAGACCCCCATTTCTAACAGGCTGTAGTAAGGAGCGAATGTCGCACACCTCCCCAGTGGACCTGAATGTGCGTTTTAACTTTAATTTTTAAATTGATCATTATTAATACATGTGACCAAACAAATGGTCTCAAAATAACTTGTCTACCTGTTTATATTCACTTAGTATTTAATTTTCAATTCTTATTTAACTATTTCAAATAAAACTCTAGAAAATTGCTTTACTTGACTCGAGCAGTGTACTAGGGAAGAATTCAGGGGGTTTCAGAGCTCCATTCAAAAGATCAAACTTTTCTGCTGAACCTATACCCACTCAAGAAGAAAAACTATTTTTCTGTTCTTTTCCAGTAATTTTGTGTCACCATTCACCTTTAGTTGGGTATGTACAAAGCAATGAGTCCTTATTAAACAAAAACACAAACACTAGTGGAGGACCCTACCTGACCTGAAACCTTACACCAGGTTGACAAAGTAACACACGTCTTTTTGTTAGAAAACTGGTATTATAAAATAATGAGTACTTTAGCGCCTTTGAGAACACAACAATACATGACATTTCATAGCTTTGCAAATCAGAAATCATATCAGAACAAGCATTTGCAATGCAATAGGTCTCGCATTAGTGAACGTTTGAGCTATTGGTGTTGCAAATGATAAAGCTTGTTAGATTTTTTTTTTGTCAAAAAATATACCAGCAGTAGCATAAGTAACAAAAGAAAATCCACGAAGCAAGGAAAGGGTGCAGTACCACAGGCTGTTACTAGGTGTCCCTGTGGAGTTGTAAAGGGACCTCTATTAGCCACATAAGGTACTGTACCCTTAATGAATAGTATTAAATGAATAGAAGCAATGCTTGACAAGCCCGGTTCATTGTTTAAAACATATGTTTGTTTTGGGGATTTATTTCACAACTTGTCTACGTGTGGCACTTTAAAAAATTAATTGGACGTGTCTCAGAAAAATGTTTCTGCAACATTTGAAACAACAGCACTTTTGTGGTGCTTTTTGGGGAGTGGCGAGGGGAGGAGATCTCTGCGATCAAAAGCCAATAAGAATGACTGGACACAGCATGCTCTACAAAAAAATGATTTTGAGCATTTATCATAGGTGAATTAATTTTGTTTGGCGCAAAACTTGGAAAGAAATCATCTCGCGGAGATTTGAATTTCCGTGAGCGGGATTACAAAGATTAACAACAAATGTGTTGCAGCCACACTATCACCATAACATGTGCACTCACACCTATTGTATTTGTTGTGTGGCTGGCCACAAACAACTCCACGGCCAGGTTCAAAGTTTTGCTGACAGCCAGAGCAGAAGCCAAGACCTTTTCTCCATTCAGATCACTGTTTTATTTCTGAGAAAACCGTGGGGAGAGGGGGGGCAGGGACCTGGGAGAAGGCGAAAGGGAGAGAAATAGGGGGCATTAAGGAGAGAGGGAAATGGGGAGAGAAGAAAGAGGAAGAGAAGGGGAGGAAGGAAGCGGGCAGACCATAGGAGAGAAAGGAGGGGGAAGAGGAAACAGTGGAGAAATTAAGGAGAAGAGGAGGTCTAGGGAGAAGAGGGGGGAAGGCAGGAAGTAGAGGAGGAGAAAGACAAATAAGATAAGTGGAGAAGGGGGAGGAACATAGAGAGAACAATGGGAGTGGGAGAGAGAGGGGTGAAAGCGAGAGAGGGTGAGAAGAAGAAGAGCGTGGGAATGAGAGAGGAATGAGTGGGAGAGGAATAAAGGAGTAAGGAAGAGGGGAAAATGGGAAAATGGGCCTTGAGAGAACGAGGAGGGGTGGGAGAAAAGAGAAGAGCCTGAGTGCGGAATATGATTATAAGAAGAGAAGGATGGAGAGAGGGAATGAGGAGCTGGAGAAGAGAGGGGAACTAAGACGAGATGCATAAAGAGGAGGATAAACGAGAGGAGACCGAGAAAGAGGGGTGGGAGAAAGAAGAGGAGTGGCTAAACAAGAGGATGGCGGGGAGATACGATTGTAGAGGAGAAGAAGCATGAAGAGCAACAGGTATTGGCGGAGATAGGATGAGAGCAAGGGACGATTGCCTGAGAAGAGGAAGATGGCGCTGAGAGGGGGAAAGCAGATAAACGAGGAAATAGGATACAGAGAGAAGAATAGAAGAATGTGCGAGGGAAGAGAGGAAGATGTGTGAGCATGAACTAGCAGGAGAATGTGCTAGCGGAGAGTCAAGAGATAGGAGTGAGGCTATTAACAGAGGGAGTGGAGTGACGCTGAAAGGGCAGCTAAGGAGGTGTGCCTAGGGGTGTGGACGGCGTTGGGGGCAGGGGGGGTTGGTGTCACGGTGAGCAGACAAAGCTGTGACATGTCTACATCTACACATTGACCCTTCCGTCAATATGTGGTACCCTCGGTTCTCCAGCATGAGCTAGATAAGGCTCGTTACAGAAGCCCTTGTGAAAGGAAAGACAAAACAGATGAATCGCCCTTAAAGCAATGTCTTCTGGAAACTCCCTTAGAACTACTGAAACAAGCAGTGTTGTGAGGGTTCAGTACCACAGGCTGTCACTAGGTGTCCCTTGGGACCTCTTTTGGCCACATATGGTACTGCACCCTGAAACATAGCTAGGCAAAGGATTTGGTGCAGTGGTGAGAGCTGCCAATCCGTGTTCAAGTCTGCTGTCAGGCTCAACATCCTGTGATAACAGGCTGATTGTTTAATTTCCCGAGACCATGGCTAGGAGCACTATGTAAATAAAAGTGTTTATAAAGTAACAAAAAAATGAGCAAAACAGCAGTGGCCTCCGAGGGGTGGTGGGGGCCTGCAAGCCGTGTTGTGGGAGGGCTGAGGGGGAGAGCGCTGAGGGGGAAGCATGGGGAGATTAAGGGACACGAAGCAACTGAAGCAGTGTTGTGGGAGGAGTGAGGGGGAAGCACAGAGATAAAGGGACGCACAAAGTTTCATTGCACAAGTAAACAGAAATTAATGAGCAAAGAGGCAGGCCAACTAAAAAAAATAGTTTACTCTAAGTATAAATAACCTGAACACTAAATACACATGTGAGCGGGGCAGTCCTCATGGGAGGACACAAATTTCCAAAAGAAGGGACGGCTAAGTGTATTCACCAATGAAAAGCCATCATTTCTAAAGGACAGCAACAGGCACCAATGAAAAAGATGGGTGTTTTTACAAGCCCATATCCTAGATACAGCATGTCTCGAAGATACAGCATGTTTTGAAGAGACAGCGCAAGCGCTGCCTAGGCAAGACCTAAAAAAAATTTGTTAGCTGTTGGAGCAGAGATTTTACTTTCTGTGCCTTTTATTGTGAACTGATGTCTCATGATTCTTTGACAGTCGTCAGTGGGCTTTATACAAACTTAAGAGCTTTATTCCTTGCCCTAAAATCAGGATTTCCCTAACTGGGCAGTGCCAGCAAAGTCCTAAAGGTGAGTATTATCCCACCTTTAACTAGCTTTCTAGAAAAAGTCTTCTGGCCAATTCATTGGTTGCACCATCTCTGTTTTTTTGCGATCTCACTACAGATTGCTCCAGCTGGCTGTCAGAAGACAGCATTCTATACAATACTCCACAGAGCCAATCCTTGCTCAAGATTGGATTGCTTTCATTTCAATCTCACTTTCCTTGCTTCTATTAGTTGCTTTCCTCCCAATCTGTGTTTGACCCACCCACAGGAGCTTTTTTGGTTTCACTGGCCTTAGATTTGTCATTTGTCCTCCTCAACCGCATCGTTACAAATAGGCCATGTTTAAGCACGTTTGCTGACTTTCAGTGCCACCTAGTGGTCACTAGAAAAATGGCATCAGAAACGTGGAACATACAACAACAACATGAGCCTGCAGACATTGACCACTAATTGTGATGATTTTCTGACACTTCATGCTAGGACTGGATATTGATGCTTCCCTGTCATTATGGGCAGTGTGATTTTGATGAACTTGGCCACTACTGCATTTAAAGGCAAGAGGATAAATGAAAGAATAATAACTCCAGCTGTACCTTTAATTGAATCACAACCGTCCTGACACTGTCTCGTCGGGAATATCCGTCTCTATTTAATGCTTCAGAGTTGTAGTGTTTCTGTATACTGTGCATCATTATGAAGTACTGGAATATTTTATTACTGTTTTGCACATCCTTTAAAACTTGCATTTCTTATCAAAAACATTTTTGAAATAATGCAGTGAATTTAACTGTTAGGTCACATTACATTTTTTTTTTAAATCTATAAAATTGGGGCTGTAATCCTCTGAATCATCATTTTAAACGAGGTTTGACTACTTGGTGCAAAATAATGATACTGATATAAGATTATTTTGCAGGGCTGCTTTTTGCTTCGGGTCATGGAGTGGACTCGCACACCAGAGAACGGTTGAACGTTGTGTTTAGTACACGAGGTCAGTTAACAGCTATCACGGAAAAAGCTAGGCCTGGAAACATGGGGTCCAGGGCCGACTCTTGGGTCTATGGTGATACAACCGCTGCCACCGCACAGTGTGCTGACTTCGGGGGGGGGATGGGGGCGGGGTGCCCTGTTTGCACGTGTATTATAGTTTTAAAAGCACCTGCTGCTGCGTTCCTTGGCTCCCGCAAATTTTATACAACAATAAAAATGTCAAGATAACTCTGGTGATTAATGTTCTTCCTGGAGTGAGATCGGAGTTTTGTATAGTGGAAGTTTTGACTCATCTTTAAGTAGCTTAGAGGGTTAATATGCCTGATGCAAAGGATGTGTACCATGCAGATCACAAAGTGCATATATTGTAAATAGGTCAGTGCTTTTGTCAGAGAGATGCAGTGTATAAGTTAAAATCCTAATACAGTACAGTGAGCTAATAACTGTCATCAAAGAGCTGCATGCAAACTGCAAGGTATAGATTAGAGCTTTATGATTTTCCCCCAGTTTTTCAATATTCAAATTTTGCAAAAAGGGTTCATTTCAGTAGAAAAAGAAAATCAATTCTTATTATTAAATGTAACCCCCAACCATGGTGTTATGTTTTAAATACTGAGTTTGTGCTTCTCCAGACCAAGCACTCTTAAACTATGCTGTCTATCAGTGTGGAGGAAATGTGTCTCCTCACCTTGTAGTCCTCTGTCTTATGTAACATTCCTATACACTGATTTACACACATATGATTGATTGTCTCTGTGTAATCTGCGTGTGATGTGAAGTGTTCTGACACCCTACACTGGTATGAGTGGAGCTATAAACCTAATCAAATGCATCTGAGCAACAGAGTGGTTATGGAGACTTGAGGGGTACTGTTAAATAGTGGTAGTGAGGGAAGCTGTGGCAAAGTTGTTCATTGGGGGGCGCTAACAAACATTGTTGCAGAAGGCGCCACCAGCGCTAAAGCCGGCTCTGATGGGGGTCATCTCACAAGTTTTCTTTGTGACTTACTATTATAGCACTCCTGGGTTGCTCCTGAAATCGAAGAATAAACCAGAAGCTAAGTAAAGCACAAGTGACCGTCTAATTACTTCCTCGAGCTTCTCCACACCCAGTTGCCGGAACCTCTTGTGCATCTGGCAGCACACACACATATAGTGACTGACTCACTGTGTCTCCCTTACAGTTGTTGAAGGTGAAAGGAGTCTTGCCCACGTTCACACCCTTGTCTCTTTTTTAGATTTTTATTATTTTACCGGGGCAGTTTCCATTTTCCTCCTAAATGCACATCAGGTTACGCATCTGAATTGCACCTTCCCTCTCTAGCCTCACATTACACATTTGTTTTTTCCCTCATAGTTTTGGTTCTGTGTGCAATCAAAAAAATATTAGCAGCAGTCGGACACTGTGTGTGGCTGTTGCTGGCACTCGGTGAGTGTGTACTCCACTTGACAGCTGTCAGTCATCAGTGACAGGTCCTCCACCTGAATCTGAGTGCTTAACATCTATCTACGTCAGCAAACAGTCCTCCTAAAGAAAGCTACCCAGCAGCAGTTTGCCCTTCTCCAGATATGTCCCATAACTACACACCACTGGCAGGCAGCGGCAGCAGACTATTTTTGAGATTCTTAACTTTCACCAACTTTTCCTGCCTCCCACGCTAGACGTGGAATTGCAGGAGTTACGTTTTTTTGGGCAGGTCTTACTTTTTCCACCTGCTGTGGTTTCTTTAGTGATGCAGCGATGACCAATGGAATCGCTGCTCCCCCCTCCGCCGCATCTCCTATACTGTACCGGGCAATGCATGGGAGCGACAAGAAGTAAGCCCGCTGCGACCCGAAACTTAAACGCTTTTTAAAGAAGTGATATGGGGTTACACAGGAGAAGCAGCATTTCACAGATAACGTTGCTGAAATCCGTTTAATTCCTTCCTCGTAGTTACCCATGCCTGTCCCGCCAGGAATGGGGATTGGACAGTAAACCGGAGGTTGCCATCTTTGCTTGTTTCGCTGTACCGTTTATTCCGTGGAATGCACAGATGTGGTTCTGTCCTCCCTCACTTCGCTGTAGTAACAGAGGCACGCTTTGACATGGGGCTTGGAGCATAAACGAACTGTCCCCCAGACCCCACCCCAAAACAACTAGTGCTAGAGGATACCTGCCCCAGCGCAAACTGCATAGTTTGGTGGGGGTGGAGTGTGGCTGTAGGGCCAGGCACTGATGCTTCCTTCACCTGGCATAGTGTGCCCAAATGGAAACTATTAGCAGCCTCGCCACCTCATGTCCTCTCCCTTCCACCTGCACGTGTTGTCACATGGCAGTAAACGTGAGCATATGTGCCCCCGTCACCATGGGCTCCCTGCTGTCTCCAGTGTTTGCAATAGTGAGTAGCCTTCATGAAGCGGCTGGCTCCTCCTAGGTAATTGCTTTTCCACAAGCACTTCATTTATGTCGCTGGTCATTATAAATTAGACAAAAGCAACATACATTTTAAAAATACGGGACATTTGCCTTCTGCACTCCTACGACTTCTAAACATACGTTTCATCAACTAGTAAGCTATATCTCATACATGTATTCAGATCTTCAGCTTAAAATACATAACCCCCAATTTTGAATCATGTTCAGAATGAGGTCAGCGAGCCAGGCACTCATTTGGTTGCTTCCTCGGGGGAATTCGGGAAACAATGTAACACAAGCAGTGGTGAGCATCACTCTACTTTTAACCCACTTACCCCCTCATCCTGCTGGTTTTTGCTGGTGTTTATATGCGTTGGTCAGGTCAGTTAAAAATAATACTAAATCCAGTGACGAAACTAGTACATAAAGTGCATCGCCGCACTGAGACAGAAATCACAAAACACGAGCATTTGAAAAAGTACTTGTGCTATATAGAAAACTAGTGGGTGGCACAGCAATCAGAACAGCCGAGTTAGGAGTGGGTGATCCAGGGGCGTGGCTTGACGCCCAACGAAGATGGTGGCTGCTCCGTGAGCTCCGGTGCGCGACGGATACGGTTTCTCGCGGGTCCTGCGGCCCATTAACTTCTAAATGTGCGGCCTTCTCGTGTTAACCTGCCCAACGACCTCCTGAATGTGCAAAAACCGCACCAACATATAAAACGGAAGGTATTTCTACCTTTTTTGCATCTGCCTCAGACGCGGCCGCCATTTTGAAATGCGGCCGCTATTAATACAACGCCCATTTCTGTGACGCTGAGGTGACACACCTAAATTCCTCTACAATTGTGTCCCCTGGAGAGAATATGTACTTAAATTATATGCTGTTACTTAGGCCTGTAAAAGCGCTCGCTGACCAACGGTTACTGAGCAGCGCTCTCCATTATTGAGATTTCCTGTTATTTTTTATCGTCACGAATACCTTAGAAATGGCCAGCATTCAACCCTTTCGACGTTAAGACTTCACCAATTGCCGTTTCTTCAACGCTAAAGATGCGCATCTCAGCCTCCTTATTGTTCTCTTTTTAAGTGTTGTTGTTCAACCTTCAATAACAGGTTGGGACACGCGCTCCTCTTAATTGAGCGTTCTCTACTTCTATTATTAGTGACCAATTTTGCATCTATATCATTTTGATATCCTTGCCAAGGCAGAAACTAAACTACCTGTGATCCATGGCCTCGGCATCTTAGAAAAGTGAAAAGAGTCGCTCAGTCACATACATCTTTCTGTGGATGGTCTACATACATATTTAGCAGCATGTTTAACATCTTCCTTGTTCTGACCTTCTTTCCCTCTGTCACCCAAAGGAACTTGTTCTTAATAACACCCCATACAGGCGTTATCTAGATAATAGAAGGATCTCGACTTTGCATAAATGTTGTCCTTGTATAGTTTATGGGGAGACCAAGACGGCTTAACTCTTCTGCTTCATCTACGACGTGCAGATTCATCAAAAATTCTGCAATCTTCTCAAAACTTGCTGAAATGGAATCTGCTTCCGTCTCTCACACAAAGGCTGGTGCACCTTCATCTATGACATCGACGGTATCCAATCCGATTAATTCGGCCAAGGTCAATCCCAAACGCCTCAAGAAAGATCCTCCTTCTCCTGCAAAATCTCCGCCCCCTGCTTCATTGGATCTACTGTGAGAAGAAATACGTGCCTTAAAACACTTTATGGAGGAAACAAACGCCAAACTTCAGACTCCTTGCAGTGGGACATAGTGTTTCTTCATACAATGTAACTGAAAGCAAAGTCCATTTCCTCCAATCACAAGTATCTTCTTTATTTCCTCATATAGGTATACCTGTTGTATGTCTTCCTGTTGTCTCGCACCTTGTCATATCCATTCACCTTTGTGCCCTCCTCCGGGAGTCCTGGATGCACCACTCTTCCATGTGGTTTAACCCCCCGTTCTCCTTTTTGGAATTTCATAGGTATGTGTTTTTCCTTTTGTGTTAATCTACCTTTCTCATTTTCTCTTGTTTTCCATCTTACTCTATCTCTTGTCTTTTTTCTTTCATTTATTTCCTTTTTTATCTTACTATTTCTCTACCCTTTCACCTCTGATATTCTTCTCCTTTTTTCCTTCTTCATGCATTGTTACATTTTTCCTCACTTACATGATGTTGTGGTTTTTCATATGTCAAACTTATATTCTGTCTGGTCTAGTTCAATTTATTTTCTCAATAGTTAGTATATGTCATTGAATATTGTTACTTGGAATGTTCGAGGTTTACATTCACCAATCAAAAGGCAACGTGTGTTATCTCACCTATCTAAATTGAAGGCTGATATAGCATTGATTCAGGAATCACACCTCACAGATTCCGAATCCTTAAAGTTAAAAAGAGACTGGGTTGGTGAAGTTTTCTTTTCTCCAGGTGATGGCAAGCAGAATGGTGTTATCACGCTATGCCACAAATCTCTCCATGTTAAACTTGTTTCTCAAGAAAATGAGGATGTAGGTCGCTGGTTGTTTACAGATTTATTGATTGGGAAGGTTCCACTCTCTTTGTTCAATATTTATGCACCAACTGCTGGTGACTCCCTTTTTTGGTCTCATCTTGCAGAAAAGTTGATGCAGTGTTCCCATGATAACCTAATTTTGGCAGGAGACTGCAATCAAATTATAGACCCCTTCATAGATCGGAACTCCTCAACTTCATTTACTTCTTCTAAGGCTCATAAAACATTCCTACATTCCTTCCAACATTGACAGTTAATTGACGCTTGGAGATTATGTAATCCCACCCTGAGAGAATACACCTACTTCTCCCCAGTCCATCAGACGCAATTGCGTATTGTTTATATTTTTATTTCTCATAACATCTCCCAAGCCATACAATTTGCAGATATTGGCTCTATTTTGATTTCTGGTCATGCCCCTGTATCCATTTCCTTAGATATACTTAACAAACCCTCTGTCCCTAGACGTTGGAGATTTAACAACTCGTTATTACTTGACCCTGTTTTCACCTCATCATTCACTTCTTTTTTGAAGAATACTTCAGTTTTAACGAGTCAGATACTCTTCCTTTTCACAGCATATGGGACGCTTTTAAAGCTGCTGCCCGTGATTTTATCATTAATTACGTCTCCAAGAAACAGCATATTGCCCGGAAAACTGCCACAGACCTTTTTGCAAAAATAAAGAGATTGGAACATTCCTATTATGCTACTAAATTGAAGGATTGCTTAACAGATCTCATAGCTACTAAACTTCAATTGAATAAGGAGTCTACTGAAAATGCTTCTTTGTATTTGCTCAAATCTAGTGCAAAATTTTATGGTGGCCAAAATAAGTTGGGTAAATTATTGGCGAATTACCTTAAAATTAAAAAACACAAATTTAACATAGAATCGATCATGGATGATCAGCAATTACCCAAATATAAAGATTCGGAGATTCTACAGGAATTCTATACTTTTTACAAATCCCTATATACACCAGAAGTTTCACCTACAGATGACTCTATTCTGGAATATCTCTCTTCCATTGAAAAATCTTTTGATATTCACTTGGATTTTGATTCATTAGAGCTTGATGTTTCATTGAAGGAATTACACACTGCTTTACTCACTCTTAAGAAAGATAAAGCTCCAGGCCCAGATGGTTTCACTGTCGAATTTTTTTTACATTTCTCCCAACTACTTCTTCCTAAATTACACAAACTTCTAAATTCCTTTTTGCAAACAGGGACTTCTTCAGGTTCCTTTTTGGAAGCCCTAATTTGCCTTATACCCAAAGATGACAAAGATCTACGTTTATTAAAAGCTATAGACCAATATCATTAGTGAACATAGATTATAAAATATTCTCAAAATCCTTGGCTTTAAGATTAGAATCATTTCTCCCTGTTCTCTTAGGTAAAGAACAGTCAGGTTTTGTAAAAGGTCGTTTCCTGACAGACAACACACGACTATTTTTTTATATACTCTCCAAGTCTTCTCATTCTTCTGAGTCTTTGGCGGCTATTGCCTTAAATGCAGAAAAAGCATTTGACAGAGTTTATTGGCCATTTACTTTTTCAACACTTAAGTGGTTTGGCTTCGGTCCTAAAATTGTTAATTTAATTTCTCTCCTATATTCAAATCCTAAAGCGGCAATATTTGCTAATGGCCTTACTTCCTCATACTTTAATTTGGGAAGAGGTGTCAGGCAAGGTTGTCCCTTATCCCCGTTTTTGTTTAATTTAGCTTTAGAACCTTTCCTATCTAAACTTCGCCAAAATCCAGAACTCTATGGCTTTACCTCTGAGAGCACGCATATTAAGCTAGCAGCATATGCGGATGATATATTGTTATTTCTCTCGAAACCACATGCTTCCCTACCTACTTTCCTTCATAAGACAGAGACTTACTCTTCTGTCTCTGGTTATAAACTCAACCACGACAAATGCGAAATTCTTCCCTTAACTAAATTTACTTTTAAAGATGATTTTAAAATAACTAACTTCAAATGGAACACCAAACATATAAAGTATTTAGGTATGTACTTCTCTGCTTCAATTAAATCGTCAATCTCCCTTAACTTAGATAAATGCTCCTTAAAATTATCTTCCCTAATTGACAAATGGCACCCTTTACATCTATCTTGGTGGGGAAGGTTAGATACAATTAAGATGATGTTATCCCCGATTGTTCTTTTTACTATTTCTAACATCCCAGTTGCCATACCTCAAAAGTTTTTTAAACCATTAACTCATTATCTTCTTTTCTTTGGAATAAAAAAGAGCCTGTATGTCACTAAAAAACGTATTCGACCTAAATCAGATGGTGGGGTCAACTTTCCTGATCTTTCTACTTATCATAAAGCCTTTAATTTGCGTCAATCTTCTCAATGGCTAATAGGTTACTCGTCAGACTCTCCTCTTTGGGTTACTCTTGAACATTCTTATCTTACTCCCTTCTCTTTTCAGGAATATTTATCATTTACTCGGAAACCTCAGAAGTTATCTACTCCTATTGTTAAACATACAAATAAACTATTAGATACATTTATACTAGATAAATCTGCTGACATAACCTCACTTTTACAATCCTCCATATGGCATAATAACAGTATTGGTTAAAGGTAGACCCATTTACTGGAAATCATGGAGGCAGAAAGGTGCTCTTTGGGTTCATCAGCTAATTCAAAATGATAAACTTCTATCCTTTCATCAAGCTAGGAATCTTTTTAATGTTCGTGCCTCATTGTCCAATAGATATCAATTGCTACACAATGCTTTGAGTCTAGCTATTAATCAGGTTGCTCTTACTCCGGTTTAGTTCAATACTACCTCTAACATCACTCATGCCTTTCTAAGCTCAGGTCCCAAAGCATCACATATCTATGCCTGTTTACGCAAATTAACATCGTCTTGGGACAAGACTAACGTGGAAGAGGATTGGGAGCGTGATTTAGATGTTAGTTGGTCCATTCAAATGTGGAACAAAATTTGGCTTAAGATTAGGAAAACCTCTAGAGCAGCCAACACTACGCAGACGCTTTTCTTTATTTACAATAGATTACTTCTTTCCCCCATTTCTCTTCATAAGATGAATAGTTATGTACCTACTACTTGCTGGTCATGTTCCTCCATGGATGCAGATTTGAAACATTTACTTTTTACTTGCCCCTTTGTACATGACTTCTGAAAATGTGTTTGGAAACAAATCACCTTAATTTTTCAGTTCAAGGTGTCCTTCTCTTTCGCCAATATTTTTTGGGGTTCTCTCTCTGAGGATTGGTCTAATTGTACTTTAAATATACAAGTTTTGGATTTGCTTTTGGGAGTGGCTGTTCAGTAGATCACCAAGCATTGGAAGAATCTAACTGATCTCTCTTTTCAGGCCTGGTGGTATGCTGTTTGTCACAACCATAGATTGGACACTGCTTATGTATATCCTATGTCTTTGGCTGTAAAATGTTTAAATATATGGTCACCTGTTACTATATTTATTGATTGTCATGCTAAACTTTCACATACACGCGTTGCTTCGGAACAAGACGTTTTAAAACCTCCTTGACATTCTGTTTTATGTCTACTTTTAACATTATTTATATAGATTTAATAGAAAATTGTTGATATGCTTCTGATACTTGACCAGACTTGTTTTATATTTTTGTATTCTCCTCAACCTCCTCTTTTCATTTTACTGCTAATGTAAACACTCATTCATGTACGATCATATGCTCTCATATCATATTGTATATGTATCCTTATTTTATTTCCTCTTTTCTTTTTTTTTTTTCCCTTTTACTTGAATAAACTTTACTTTTTAAAACTCAAAAAAGGAGTGGGTGATCCATGTTCGAGCCTCAGCGTTTGCTCAACATTCTGTGAATCTGGGCAAATCATTTAATCTAAATTTAAATTAGACCGAAAAAAATCCACAGCGATCTCGGAGGAGGGGCGGGCAAAGACAGCACAGGGAGACAGGGGTAATGTAAATGGGCACAGTGCACATCGCTGCTCGTTCCCGAGGCAATACTCCATGGGAGTTAACTTGTGAAAAAAGGTGGGACATGCACCAACCATTAGCCATTTGAAGGATATCATTTTTAAATGACACAGACAACAGCAAATCCAAAGCGCGGGAGGAGTCAGACCCCACAAAGTACAGACAACAGATCACCTAACAACGCAAGCGCTGTTTAGGCTCGACCTAATAAAGGACTATGGTGAAGCTCAGCAGGAATAAGATACTGCTTACTAAAAGGTAAAAATGTTTTAACCAATACATAAGTGAGAGCCTACAGTTCAAGGATTATAAGACAGCTCAAGTTAACAGAGAGAGAAACTGGGTAAGGGGGCAAGCCAGCCGTCAGAAAAGTCAAGGTCACTGAAAGACTACATCTTAGGGCTCAGGCATGAGAAGCACAACTGTGGTGGAGTTTACTACAGTAATAAATTATGGAAGTACTCAGCAGCATCTAAGGTACAAAGAAATTGAAAGAAAGTAAAAAATAAAAATAAATATATTGTAAATATATTAGCAAGACCTCAGGCATTCCTACAGCAACTGAAAACAACTAAGATTACATCAAATGAATAGAGTGCTGAAGTAGCCCTGAACAGGTATGGAATAAAGGTTTGAGACAGCAAAACGGCATAACTTATAGGGAGATGCACAATACTAAAATCACACCGTTGAACTAGCACATGAGGATATGACCACACAGATGTCTTTTCCACTTCATAACAAGCTAGTTTGGAGGAATTCTTGAAGTGATCGATGGGCAGAAACTTGTCAACAAATATAGTAGAACAATATCCATGGAACAAATATGGGACTACAACCATAGAAGAATATAAGGTGCTGGGGATCAGGGATAGAAACTGATGTGAAAATGTATATGAAACATGGATATTTGTATCACTATGTTTTAATGACCACTAAGCAAACATATTAAAAGTAAAAAAAAGGTCTCTCTTTCTCTCTCATTCTTCACTTTCTATTTCCTCATTATTTTCATCTTTTTTGGTAAACATGTTAAAGTATTGGAGACTTGCTACACAGGGAGATGCTATTTAAATAATGTTACATTGAAATAGTAATAATTATTATTGTCAGCTGGGAAACAATGAGCAGGGGCACAGGAATACGTCAGAAGTGTTGAGATGCCTCTGTTTGAACAGACGCAGGTAAGCCCGATTGTGTAAATAAGAGCGAGAGGAACATATTTGGTGATTACAGCATTGTGGTACCGCCAATCCTGGTTTATTTCCCAAAGACATATCAGTAAAGAAATAATAAATCAAAGAATTACTTTTTTCATTTTATGGTGGTGCACAGTACAGTGTGACGACAGTAAGAAAGTGTTTTCATAAGGCACCTTATGTTCTAGGTGGTCCCTTCTGCTGATGTCAAATCACTACAAAGGGCCTCAACACTTGGCTTTTTCTGCATATGTGGAGTGCTGTAGCTGCCAAAATGTGATTTTGCCTCATAACCCTAAAAATTCTTGCACCGTTTTTTATTGGCTCAGAAAAAAAACAAAGAGGAAAGACGCCTTCAAAACACCTTCACCAAATATAAACTTGCAGTAATGGAGTCCACGCATGTAGGATGTAGATTAAGTTGATTTATTGAAGTAAGTTACATGTAGATAAGTTCTTGTGAAGCAGCCCCACCAGGAGCAGCCTGCCTGCTTCTCAGCCCATTCTCCAACTCTCACACTTCACCTCACAGGCACCCAACATTCCAATACGCATCATCACTCCAACATTCCATGCAGCACACAGCACATTCACACTGGCTGAGTAGGGGGGAAGATAATGGAAGAACATTAACATGTACAGGATACTACATATCCCCCTTTCTTATATAACAGAAGCATAAATGTGATTACCTGAAAGAAGATAAAACAATGAGAACCAAGAAAAGGAATAAATGAGAGGAACACTAAGCAACAGAGTAAATGCAATGGAAATGAGCAAAATGGAAAGAGCGAAGAGATAGGAGGTTAGACAATGAAAAGGAAAAGAAGGATAAATATACACAAATGAATATGAACCATGCTCTCTATAAAAATTACAAACGAGTAAAAGAAAGTGAAAAGACAAAAGAAACCACAAATAAGCAGATGGACAAAAACGCACCAAAGGCAACCCCCAAACACACCCACTGGCCAGGATGGCATGCAGGGACGGAAGACATAACACGATACAAACAGAAGACATGCTTAACACCCAGACACACAAAGTAGAGGAGAGAGAATCTCCTCCTAAACATAGGAGAAAGAGAAACACACTACAAGGAGGGAAAGGCTATAGACAAAAGGAGAACAACAATAAAATATAGTCCAGATTCCAAGGATGAAAAGAAAATGTAACATCACAAGGAGAACTGAGGGAGAGGAAGATGGCGGCCGTGACTGCGGTCGTGCGGGCTTGAGCTCCCGGAGGTTACCCCCCTGCTCCACTCACCATGAAGTGTGGATAGTCTGTTGACCGGTCAGGCTATTTCGTTGATTCCAGGGTGAAGCGTTGGCGGTGCAGGCATGCTCTGGATTGCCTGCGGTATTCTATGTGTGGATTCCCATCGGCTTTTGGCGTTTGTGAGACGCGCTTCCTGGTGTGCGCGCGCCGCCCGGATCGCAGAGTGGACGGTATCGTCGAAGAGTCAGTCCAACGCGGAAGTGATTGCCAGGCACTGCGGTAGTGTGATGCCTCCAAAGCCTGGGCGGGGAAGTGCGCGCAACGCCGCTGAGATGCCTGACAGCACGGATGGCAAGAAAGTGATAATAACCACGGGGAAGAAGGATGCTGCACGTATGGAGGGTGGTAAGAAGGCTGTCCCTGTATTTTTTCAGGCTGTGAAACCCAAAAAAAACATTTTTACAACACCAGTTACTACTGAACCTGAATCTAATATAGAGGTCCGGGCAGAGGATTCCCCAGCAGACTTGCTAGTCAGTGATGATGGGTCTATGGGTGGTATCCCCCAATGCCTTGCTGGAAATGGGGAGGAAATGGATAAAGACATCGGAAAAGATGTAGAAAAGGTCGCAATGGGGGGCACCTCTCGTGGCTCAGGCAAGAAGTCACAGACGGAAAAATGTAATACAACAATTTGCCCTGGTAGTTCTGATATGGCAATAAGGAAGATAAGGGACAATCAGGATTTGAGGAAAGAATATGACTCTGGAGATCCCCCCTTTTACTCAATGTCAGATCCTTCGGATGCTTCAGGGGAAGAATCTGATTTGGACATACACAAGGGAATCGGTAGCCCAAAAACAGTATGCAAGCAAGGGTATCACTTGGCCGGGAGTGTTGATTCTATTCAATGGGATTATTCATATATGAATGAAACTGAGATGGCCAGTGGGACGCAGGCCAACTTCGAATCTGCCGAGAAACCTGAAGATATCTCCCTGGCAGTTATCTACCAGAGCATTATGGCTCATAGGGCGGAGACGCGGGCAGAGAGCCAGCGTATGCAAGGGGCATGTCGCAAATTGCAGAACGCAGTGCGAAAAATTGCTAAGTCTTGTTCCGAGTTTTCTGACAGGTTCAATGAGGCTGAGACTCGTATATCCAACTTGGAGGATGAACTTGCTGTTCAGAAAGCAGCTACAGAGACTCTACGCTCCGCTAAGGATGATACTATCTGGAAAGTTACTGACTTAGAAAATCGTCTACGACGGAACAATCTCCGAGTACTGGATATTCCCGAGGGGGCCGAGGGACAAGATCCCGAAAATTTATCATAGAACTCGTCTCTGATGCCTTTCCTGGGCTAACGCAATGGGACTGGAGCCGGGAGATCCAGAGGGCACACAGATTTCCTTTTGTGCAGCGCAATAGGCCGGGCCAGAGCCCTCTTAGACCAAGGGCGATTTTAATTTCAGTTAACAATTATCTAGCGAGAGAAGCAGTGTACGATCTTGCACGTCCAGATAGAAAGAAAACTGGGAAGGGGTTGAGTTCTTTGTACGTCCTGATTATTGCCCACTCACAGTTGAGAAAAGATGGCAGCTCCGCCAACTTATTACACCATTCCGAGATAAGGGGGCACAAGCCTTCTTGCTGAATCCAGCCAAACTTAAAACCATACACAACGAGCATGTATGGTTTTTTACAGTGGAATCAGCTGCTAAAGAGTACTTACAAACGCTTTGAGGGTAGGGGATAAAGTGGGAAGAAAGGAAGGGCTAAAGATATTTTTTGAAACGAACTGATCTTACTTGATATTATTTGGTACCCCTTTGCTATTTGGGTATTGATAGTATTATGTCATTTTCTAGGTGGGATGGTAGGATGTAATATGATATGGTGATGGATGGTGAGGGAAAAAAAAAAAAAAGAAACAAAAAGAAAATTTCAAATTGAGGTTGGGGCAGGGGGGTCCGGGGCTTGGGAAGCTCGATCCATTTCAGGAGACCGTGTGTCTCCAAACCTCCAGTTTTGGGATGGGTGGGGGAGGGACACGGCGCCGGCTGGAACCGTGGTTGGGTGAGGAGGGGGGTTGTGGATGGGGGAGGGGTGGAGGGTGGGGGGTGGGAGGTTGGGGGGTAATAGTAAAAATAATCCATGATGGTCTGATGAAGAGAAATATGAAATTCAATGGTTTTAAGTACATAGTCAATGAGCAGGAAGTTACAGGGAAGATAGATGGGGGATAGCGGCATAATGGGCGGTATCCGGATTTGCTCCCTGAACGTAAGCGGTCTGAATAATTATAATAAAAGGCAACGCATCGCTAATGAGCTACGGGCAGTACAGTCTGATCTGATATGTATACAAGAGACCCATATACCATGGGCCAAAAGGAAACTATTGGCGGAATTAGGTCTGACAGTATTAGTTTGTACTGAGCAATCCACCACTATACGGGGTAGCAATTCTAGCGAAGAATCATATACAGGGGACAGGAAGGGCATTGGCAGACAAACATTGGGCGATGGGCCATAGTAGAATGCCGGATGGGTGGCCAAATCTATACGATATGCTCAATATATGGTTCTAATTTTGATGAAGCCCTTATAATTGAAAGGTTAAATGTGGAATTGGCGCTTTGGCCCACACCATTAATTATCTGTGGTGATCTAAATATACATCTCGAGCCAGAAGCGCTACAAGATGATAATAAGCCTTATAAAGGAAGGAAACCAAAGGTATTCAAGGCTCTACAATCTTTATTAGCTGATCACGGATTGGTGGATGCATGGGCTACACAGCGCGGCATGGAAGCAGGCTACACTTTTTATTCCCATCCGCACAAGAAATTAGTAAGACTTGATTATTTTTTTACACCAGGTCTTTTGTTATCAGGAGCTAAAATACAAATATATCCACGAGTGTCCTCTGATCATGGCCCTTTAGTGTTGCACCTCAAAATTGATAGGATGGGAATTAAGGTGCGATCATTTTCATTCGATAGGAAGTTACTTTTGGATGAAAATTATGTTACATATATGCAGATTTGGATCGAGCAATTTTTGCCATAAACCGCAATTCAACAGGGACGGGGTGTGTGTGGGACACTTTTAAAGCTGGTTTTAGGGGGGAGACTCTTAGTTTCGGCATATATAAGCAGAAACAAATGCGACTGATACTTCAGGAATTATATGCCTGTCTTAGGGTAGCGGAAGAAAAACTTATGCAGGGTATACATCTGGGCCAGGAGATTACAGCCTTACAAACGGAAGTAGCTCGGGGTAAAGCTAAAATCAATCTGTATTGGAGCAAAGAGATAGCAAAGAAACAATCTATTAATAAAAATCTAAATTATGAATATGGGGAGGCAACTGGACGCTGCCTGGCTCAAAGACTGAGATCTAAAGAAGCAGCTCAAAGGATTAGCTCAATGGTTGACTCTAGTGGCAATATAGTAGAATCTGATGTTGGGATCTTAAAGGTGTTCCATGACTTTTATGAGGCACTCTATACCGGGGAGGCTTATGATCTACGCGCTGGGGAATCTCTGCTACAGAACTATTGCACTAAATTGAACACGCAGGATGCAGAATTACTAGAAGCTCCTATTACTATGGAGGAACTAGAAAGAGCTGTCAATAGTCTAGCCTTGGGCAAAGCGAGAGGGCCGGATAAACTCCCATTGGAAGTTTATAAAACTTTTTGGGGAATAATAAAGATGGATATGTTAACTACCTTTCAACAGGCTCAAGCAGGAGTGGCCCCCTAAGTTGGGATGAGGCTAGTATTATTGTTTTTAAAAAAAAGATAAACCTGCTGATCAACCTGGCTCAGATCGGCCTATATCGCTTTTAAACGCAGATGGCAAAATTTTTGCCAAAATTTTAGCAACCCGGTTGGCTGAAGTAATAACCCCGTTGGTGTCTTTACGGCAACATGGGTTTATCCCCGAAAAGGGAACAACGAATCATATTAATAGGGTTGTAACCTTGCTTGACATAGCTAACACCACGGGGAGTAAAATTAGCTTGATATTATTAGATGCCGAAAAGGCATTTGACCGGGTTGCTTGGGACTTTTTATGGGCTTTATTGCGCGGTATTGGTTTTAAACAGAATTTTATTACTGCTATACAAGTTTTATATCGGCGTCCATCAGCTAAAATCAGTATTATGGGCCTGGAATCAAGCCCTATTTACATCTCGGGGGGGAAAAAGGCAAGGATGTCCCTGCTCCCCCTTGTTGTTCTCATTGTATATAGATCCGTTTTTAAAAATGTTAGAACAGAGTGCAGGGATAGAGTCGGTTATATTGAGGCAGGAACACTTTCGTGTGTTTGCATACGCAGATGATGTGGCAGTGGTAACTCCAAATCCTATCACTGCCATCTCAGAAATAGAACAGCTGGCGGTAGAGTTTGGGGCTGTATCAGGATACAAACTCAAACAAAGACACAAATTTTATGTTTAAACATTCCTACAATTGATGACCAGCGAGTTTTGAATGAGGTAACATATCTAGGGGTCAAGTTGAGGACATGTTTAAAAACATTGGTTGAGGTTAATTGGAGTTACATTTTAAATAATGTCCGAAATCAATTGAATCGGTGTGAGTGTTTACATCTTTCACTTGTGGGACGCTGTAATGTCCTTAAAATGTTGATATTACCGAAAATGTTATATTTTTTTAGATCTGTACCAATAGAAATCCCACGCCCCCAATTGGCTTTATTACAATCAATTTGTGCTAGGTTTTTATGGGCCCAGGGAAAATCCCGTAGAGCTATGCGCTATATGACCCTTCCACGGGAGAAAGGTGGTTGGGTCATTCCTGATTTTATTTTATATCATTATGCATGTATATTGCAACATATGAATATTTTATTAACAGGGGTAGAACCAGCTAGAGCCGCCGAAGCCCCCTCGATTTATCAAATGTTATTGGGCAGTGATGCTAAAAGTCGATTGCTTATTAATATAGAGCCAAGCTATTATAAGAAAACTAGGTTTAAGGTTTTATATACCGTCTATAAAGTTTGGAAAGCGGTGCGAAAGTACTATGGAGTAGAGAGGATATCTCAGTATACCCCCCTTACAGCTACGACACTTCTCCCACCGATATTTTGGGATAGGATTATAGATAGATGGCGGACTAAAGGGATTAATGTTATTGGAGATCTATTTGCCAATGGGGGATTAATGTCCTTTGAAATGTTAACAGACAAATTTCATCTTAATAGGTTTGAATTTTTTAATATTTACAGGTGCATGACTATTTGGGAAAACATTGGTGGAATATGGCTAGAAACCCTATAATTGAAGCTGTGAGGAAGAACGCACGTATTGGGATATTGTATAATTTACTGTTAGAAACCAAGGGTGATGATTTAGAGAACCATAATATAAAATGGGATAATAGGCTTGGCTGTGTTGGTACACGGGTAGAAACCTCCATTGAGTTGGCGGGGAGATTGTTAATATCTGCCAATCTCCGTGCGCAACACTATAAGACTGTGTTTAATCTTTATTATACCCCTGCTAAACTGTCTAAATGGGGTGGTTCAAATGATGGGAAATGTTTTCGCTGTGGAACAGAAGAGGCAGATATTGTACATATATTTTTCACATGTAGGCATCTTATGAACTTGTTTGGACATATAGAGAAATTTTTAGCGGAACTTTTGGGTGGTCCAATTAATTTATCATCTATGCAGGTATTGCTGGGGGTAGCTGAGAGAGAGGGATCGGATCAACTGGCTCATAAATATAGGTACCTGATTTTTCTCGCTACAGCTGTGGCGAGATTATGCATTGCTTCAATGTGGCTTCAGAAAGAGGCACCAACTTTTGAATTATGGAGGGCCCGATTTCTCTCTATGTTTAATATTGAATATAGTTTATATGAATTTAAAGGTATTCGAAAAAGAAACTGGGCATGGAGATATGGGGGCCGGTGGTGTCTTTTATGGATGAATGAGGTTTTAAGTAACGGTTCTATGCACCTGCACTTTAATGCATTTATTTGAAACTTTTGTATAAATGTTTTTAGGATCTCTTATTGCTTGTGGAAATTTTAAACCATTGTATTAATGTATTGTAACGTATTGTAACCATCATGGATTAATAAAAAAAAACAAAAAAAAAAAACAAGGAGAACTGAACAGGAGAGAAAACAGAGAAGATGAGAAGAAAATACAAGGAGTATCACTCATCCTCCCCCATTTTCAAATAGAGAATGTAATAAAATATAAGCATAACGTTGCGAGTACATAACAGCAAAGTCTATAAGCATAACGTAGAGTTTTCAAATTTGACAATGTAATATAATATAAGCATAAAGTAGGGTATAACTAACAGCAAAGTGTAAGAGTGGACTCAAAATAAGCTGTACCCAAGCAGGGGATAGATAATGGAGAAGATGGGAAAGACACACATTGGGGACAACCCACGAGTGAGGGTAACCACTAACAGAGATGGGACTAACACCCCATAAGACACATCCTGTTTAAGGGTAATAATGTACCACAAGTACGTGAAGATGGGACTAAAACCCATGACCTACCCCTGACATAAGGGTGGTTGAATGATGTAAATGGGACTGACACCCATGACCTACCCCTGGCATAAGGGCGAAAGCTAATGTAAATGGGACTGAAACCCAAGACCTACCCCCAGAATAAGGGCGAAAGCTAATGTAAATGGGACTGACACCCAAGACCAATTCCTGACATAAGGATGGTTAGGTAATGTAACTGGGACTGCCACCCATGCGCAGATACTCTGTGTGAGGGTTATACAACACAAAACCCCTTTGAAAGGAAATAAGGACAATAAGTCTAATGTACGGTGTGTAAGAGGCGTTAAAACAAAGTAGTCGCTAAAACTAGATGCTACAGAGAGGAATAAGTAATGTTGAAAATCCCCTCAGCCAAGAACTGCTATAGAAACTACACAGCAGGTATATTGAGCCAAGATACGGAGAAATTCTCGAAGGCATATTGACTCTAGCAAGCATGAGGTAAATACAAAGAATACTTTGCCTACAATGTCAAGTAATGCGACTTTACAGGAACACAGAATCTAATAGCTAATTAAGCATGGGGATGTGGACATCATTCCCATAACTAGACATAAAGTTCAAGAAATCAGCTCGAAATTCACCTGTAAAACGCATGAACGTCATTACAATAACTGAAACAGGAAGACTGTTGCATTGAAGCTTATCGTATGGTGCCATGTGCCATCGCAATATAGTACCATGAAGCTGTGTACACATGTGCACTGCTGGCTCAAAGAACAGTCACACGCCATAGTACATTATATATATTTCATCCTGCTGGTTGAGGAGTGCGTGTCACAGCAACCAAAAATAACACACGAGTCAGGGACAAGAAGTTCTTCATCATACCTTTTCACAGCAAGGCATGTAGCAAAGACACGATTGTGCCTTTGGACGGCACCGGCCATTTACACAAGACTTCAAAAAATAATCAAAAAATGGCGGCACGTACGATACGCAGCGCCGGAGGCTCCCGGTGCACTCGTGCGCCAAACAGGGTCACTCAGCGAGTTCTTTCGTCGTGGGAGGTCGTGTCGTCATGGAGTATCCTTGAGGAGATTCGCGCGGCACCAACGGTGAGGTAAGATGCGCGAGCAAAGTTTAAACAACAAATTGACAGTTTAAACTGCCGCTAAACCGGCAGAACTCAACGAATGATGAGGAGAAAAAAAACTAATCACAGTTTGAGTCTTAGCACAGCAAATAACCTCCTACGCTTGTCGGTGGTGAAGTGAACAGTTGTTGAAAAAGATGCAATGGAGGCATACAACCAAACAACACAAATTCCCTCCGAAGCCAGACAAAAAGTCTGCAACAGTTTATACCTCGGTGACAGACACAGATCAAGCCTGCACTGCTCTATGAAAACGAGATGAAGATTGACCATACCCTCGAATACCTCATGTGTGAGACTTCTTTTAGAATGATACAGCTAGAATATGTCAACACATTTTGTTAAAACGTATTCTTTACTGAAAAAAGACAATAATCAAAGATTCATGAGCAAGAAAATCTTTCGATTTTTGCAAATGCAATCTATTTTGTCATTGGCTGGAAACTTAGATTGGCCACAATATAACACACTTATCAAGGTTCACAAAATTAGGGGCCATGAATTGCAAATGTCCTGAAAATGTGCCTGTTCCTGCGTGTGCATCTAGTAAAAATGGGGTGACCCAGTGCCCCTCAGAACCTGGGTGTACAAGAATGTGGAGAAAGTTGGTTCTGTCAGGTAACAGAATTGATTCTTGGTATACTCAATAATAACCAATGCAAAACAACAGTACTCAAACTTTTCAGTAATAATCAATGAAAAAGGAGAAAAAGAACATGAATCAATGACACACCAAAATTGAATCAATCACAGTCTGTATTTAAGGAAAAATCCATATATTCTTTTTACATTTTATGGTGTCGAACTGACATTACACGGCTGTCAGAGTTCATGAACATACACTTTGTTCCAATGGCGCAAGTGCTATTGTGAAAAAAGTGCGAAAACAAGGTGCTAAATGTGAACAGGATATATACAGTGCTGTATGAATTGTTGAAATGATCATTCAGAGGAAATCCATCCCTAGGTACATGAAGCTCCGAACCGCTTGGGTTTTAAATTTCCATTTCACTTGCGGTGGAGAGAGTAGGGTCAGGATTATCGCAAGCACGTCGACGTTTCGACCCCAAAGGTGTGTGATTTATTAAGAAGCACGGCGGGTCTTCCTCAGGACAAGGCGATACAAGGGACAGCCAGAGTTAATGGATGAAAGTTCTTCAGGGAATGCTCCACCGTTGGTTGGACTCAAGAGAATTCTCTTTCTGAGCAGCACCGGAGAGCGACTGAACTATGCTGCCATTTTGATGTGATTTATCACCGTCAAGGAACTTACTTCATTTATTGCCCCTTGAGTCCAACCAACTTTTCTGCATATGGTTGTGCTCCAGCTAGTATAATGTAAAAATTGCAAAAAGTGAAATATAAGAAAGAGGAGAAGTAGTTGTGCGATTAAATGGGCTTGGCTCTGAACTGTGGGATAAGACTATGTGCTGAAGGTCAAAGAGACGTGCCCTAATTAGAGCCCATACAAATGTGTGTTTGCCTAAAAGTGACCAAAGAAATGTAAAAATAAGTCTGCAAGATCACTATGAATTGTGTACACTTTTCAGACTCTGTATGCTGGGACCACACCTTTGATGTCTGCGATATTTTAAAACTGTGGCTAAAATTTGGGAGAACACCGTCTCAAACTCAACTACTTTTAAATTCAACAGCAGGTGAAAGTCTGAACAATGTCAACATAAAACTCCTACTCTTCACAAGTGTGAAGAATTGCTACAACATTAGGTGGCTCTTTGGAGAACTTAAGCAAGATCCAAGTGATGGAATGCGAAAAGACAACAGATGTGACACGCTACAACGAGCAGAATCATGCATTAACTTTGGGCCTCAACAAAGATGGCTGCAAAAGACTACTGGGACATAGGTTATAAGAAATTGTGTTATTAGTTGAGAGTGGTGAAAGCCCCACTCAAATAACACAATCCTTGTAACTGTGAACCACAAAAGTCACTAAAAAACATGTGCTTACCCTTGTGGTAGCTTGGTACAAAAGCAGTCATGCTTAACTTAAAGGCAATGTGTAAAGTATTTATGCAGTACACAGGGCAACGATGTCAGTATCATTCAGCTGAATGGTAAGGCATGCGGTATGAGCAACTGATACGTAAAATGTTGCAAAGCTTGAGCCACAGCCCAGTAACAAACCTCTGCAGCCATACTTGATATAGGAGACATTGTTTTGGTCTGGTACATTGTAAACTACCATATGTACTAATGCCTTTTACAATCACTGATGTGCATTCAAACTAGCACATATGCCACCTTGTATGCTCAAAAGTAAACGTAATAAAAAGTGTCTTCATACAATGCAAAATAGCAAAGTATTGTGCACACTGAAAGCATTGCACTATCCAGAATGTGACTCATTCAATTCAGAATCCACCATGCATTCTTATTGATTCTGAATGCAAATACCCCGGAACAAACTTTTATAAATCTCATCATTGTCAACATCAAACTAACCATCCGTCATTCAAAATAGTAATGCACAAAATTCTATTATTGGGTGGCCAGGGGAACACTGAATACATAATCATTTTGATCAATTTGATTGCACACACGACGATGCTATTGCCTTTGTCTTAAGGTCACTATAACAACCCTTTCACCTTAAAAATAGGAAACAGTTTTTATTAAGGGCCTTTTGCCTTTAAAACACCTTGCCTTTCTCCGTATTACGCTGCCTCCTTTTCCTACACAGAGCCTCGGAGGGGTCCTAGCAAATTCTTTCCTCGGGGACTGAAACGACAAGCCGCCTCACGGTGCACAGGTGGAGGTGTGCATGAATTTCAACCATGAACTTACATATGAAACTCGTACTCCTCGGCGGTGGCCCAGCCCACAGCACTGCATGAAGAGGACAGCAGGAGGGGATGGGCATGTGCATCTGTCTTCATTAAGGTCCGGTCTGACATGCCATCACTGTGGGACTAGCGTTCGCGACTTCTGGCGCCTTGTCCCAAGGTGGGCACCAGATGCAACTGCATGCTAGGCTTGGATGTTCTGTATGTTTCACCTTTCTCCAGAAGCAGAAAAATATCTTCTTCCTCCTCTCTGGGATTGTGTCACCCAACCCCCCTCTTCTGGGAATTATTGTGTTAAAGTATCCAAGGTGTTCCAATAGAATAAACGTGGCCGTGGCAGCTTCTGGGCAGTATAACAATCAATGCAAATACTGAACTGTGCATTGCAAAAAAGCCCATTACAAACACCCGTCCGAGCCTCTGGGGAGTAAGAAAGGATGATCAAGCATTTCAATTCCAGATTCCTTGCGCGTCACAGAGCCGCAGGACATGTTTCAGAATCCCCTGTTGCTGATGTTGCTAGCTCGGCTGCTGGTCCCGTTGCTTCCACCGTCAGCTCTCCTTACAGTGCAGAAATCAGCACCAGCGTCCAGGGCTCCTGGGTGAATCCATGTAATCTGTTTCGCCCTTGCTCCTCGCGGCTTGAGAGGTGACGGTCTAGACGTCCACTTGGTCTGGGCTCCCTGGACTGGCGCGTGGCGACCCGCCTCTGAGTGGCAGGCGCTTTGTCTTGCGGCGCGTGTCTCCTTGAATTTGTATGCAGCGGTGTCGGTGGCCTTCCTACCTGACTTGCTTTGCTTTGCTGCTGCAGTCGCGCACATTTTTTTCATCCAGTTCTGCTGTTTACTAATGTAAATGACGAAGGACACATGCCACGTAAATACAGATAATTCAAAGGATTTCGGTTGAATGGATGACTGATTGGAGCAAACTTCCGGTGCTTTATACGACTACAGAATGCAGAAGGCAGTATGTTGTACTATTAACGTGAAAAATAGAAATCTCTCCTTGCACATGCTTTATTCAAATGTGGTTACAGAGATTTTACCATTCGTTCTTATGACATTTTTATAAATATCCTCTCAATGTCCTTTGGTATTGCAGATTTTGCACTTATTTATGCTCCCTATCAATTATACCCTTTTACCGTGTTGTGCTTCCCACTTTTCTTTTTCTTTTTGCTACAACAATAATAATACTCTTCACGTTGCATTCCCATTACCTTAGAATGCCAACATATGGAGCCACGTACGTGCAAATAGGTGAGCAGAAGGCATCGTATGAAGACAGCAAAAATGCAAGTTTACCTTTAGGCTCTGAAAAAATCAAAGCCATGGCAGATGCCCCTGAGAGGATGTTTGCACCCTAAGCAAATTGGCATCTTATCACGCCTTCTCCAGCTTATGGGCCATAATGAATGCAGGTATGGTAATTTGGTTCACCCCTGTCCCCTCAGGAGAATCAGAGGTGACTCTTTATGAGTGGACCTGTAATGAGTGGGATAATACTTACCTAGGGAAATATACGTCAGGGTGTGGCATTTCTCCCAATAGATATTAGCCACCTGTTTTCAACTAAGAAATGGGGAATAACTGTAGAGATGGGTGTTTTTGCTCTGACTTCTAAATTTTCTCCCCATCCCTTGTGACTTTCGTCATTCACCTTTTGCCAGGTTTTTGGCAAAAGGTGAATGGAGAAATTCTCAATATGGTGGTTTTAATGTGTTGCATGGGGCGGAGTAACACAAAATAACTGGACACCTTGCAGAACTTGGGGAAGGGCTCCTGAGATCCCCACATCCTACAGACATTCATTCACAGGGCTTATGTTGAATTGGGCCTCTTGAAGGATGCCAACCCCCACCCCTACGCGCCACCCTCGCCCCACACTCACACAAACACCTAGAGGGCTGCAGGGATCTGCTTGACTCCCCTGCTTGCATGCAATCTCACCTTGGAGTAACACCTGTTACCGGCCCAATGGTCCAATCAAGAACTATTCCTATATGATAGCGATGGACCTAGTATTGTACAGCTCTATAAATGCCTAAGTCCCTTACGTTTTTCAATAAAGAATTTTAGCTAACCTCTCTGCAAGATTTACCATTTCAGTCAGCCCTTGCCTGGGCATGTGGCCCTCTGAGGTAACAACCAGTCAAACTCAGGAGTCTTCCCGACTACAATATATCTGGAGCAGATTTAACTGCACATCAACAAGGAATTCAACTTGCAGAAGGTTTAGGCAGTCACTAGACCACATCTTCGCACCGGAAAGTACTGACGCCAAATCAGTAAACGAGAAGTGAAGTGTAACAGTGAAAGGTAAAACTAGGAGGATCCATTCTGCATCTTTGTGTCATTAGTAATACAAAATATTACCTTCTATTAAGTGCGTCATGGAAAATCTCTATTTTACAGCACTTCACAGACAAACATTAAGCTGGTTCAAAACCCAATTCCCATAACAACAAATAGGTAGAATACATTGCAGGGGAGCCTGCTAAAGATGCAGGTGAGGGCACAGATGCCCCACTAAAATCTACCCTGCAGGCTCATTTGGGGTTCCACAGCTATGATCCTGGTGGCATTTCTCGTGTGCGAGCTGAAGCACGAGGAAGGCCCATTGCACTGTTTATTCCAACTAGTCAAAGAGGCCGAAAAGACTAAATGACATGGTGCAACAAAACATGTAACTACTGTGAACTTGATTTGATGCTGAATGTTTTGTCCAGATGAGAAGCCGGGTGCACACCAAACAAACAAACATTGGCAAAGCCAATAGGTCCTGTCAGCGAAACCTTTTGGTTTCGCCAATAAGTTTGTTTTTTACATGTGTATCCGCACATCAGTGGCCCTCTTGCAATGGGTGTTGATAAAAGAATGACATTTATTCAAAGATGGCTGCCATGGATGTGAGCACACTGATGGCGGCCACCTTTGAATGGATTTGTATTATTCGAACAAACTCATTCGTATATGGCAGCATTGGATGCATGCACATCCACGGGGGCCATCTTTGAATGCCTTTGTAATAACTGAACAAATCCATTCATAGATGGCCATAGTGGATGCACATGCATCCCTGAAGGCCAGCTGTGAATGAGTTTGTTCAAATTATACAAACTCATTTCTTTTGCCTGCAACACATGTGTGTGCAATCACACTTGCAGGTCCATCTTAAACTGGGTAAAAACAAAAGACTCGGTCTTAGGACATGGTTCTCGTAGGGATCTGTTATTTAAGCTAGATGCTGGGATTCATGGTTTCACAACTCTTGTTTTCTTCTTTCTTTTAGTTTATTTTTTAATATGTGTGCATCCATTAAGATATGGTATTCCTGTCATATGGTATTCTGTAGATGTGTGTCAGAATGGGGAGTACTCATAGGCCTGTGGATGGGCCTGGTTGTATTGCCCAGAGTGAGCTTATCTCTCTCTATATAGGTAAAGTGCTACATCTATGGATGGTATAAGCCCAATAGGACTGGGGTATAAAGGTCTAATCCCAGCACTTTGACCGGGAAAAAAATGCAGCATTATTACTAGAGATCTTGAACAACTGTGTTGGGAATCTTTGTGGCTAGAATCACTATAAAAATTGAGCATGTGAGTGAACGAGCGAGTGTGTGATTCAGTGCATAAGTGAATGAGAAGATTTTTAAAGTTCACACTCATGGAACAACCCTTCTATCTGGCAAATATCCAACCAATTAAAATATGTAGTTAAAGAGGAGGGTCACATGATCCTCTGCTTAGTCAAGTCTGGGTCTCTGTCTTGCTTATGATCTCTTCTGCATGAGTTTAGATGGGCACCAGTGGCATAACGAAATTTGAGGGGGCCACCCTGCAAAGTTCAGGGACGGGCCCCCTCTGGACTCAGTCAAGAGGTCTCAGGCCAGGGTACTGTGCTGAGGGGGGCCCTGGAGCTCGGGGGCTTCCCGCACCGCTGGGGCTTCGGGGGCCTATGTTACGCCACTCATGGGCATGTTTTCTACATCTATCAGCAGTAAAGAGTACAGAAAATATCACGGGGGCATTCTCTAGCTGGAATGGCACATAAAATAGGCAAACCATGGATTTCCCCATCACTCTGAGATGAGCCACACCTAGCATTTACATTCCTGAAAAGGACAACATTGCAGGCCGGGGCTCAACTGGGCACCATGACTGTAGTGAAAGGAGTCAAGTAATGACAGAGTGAGCTTAATGGTGATGTGTCAGTATATTCTGTGGCACTGAAAGTGGAAGGAAGGGCACTGATGAACACGAGATCTAGTATTTTCTCACTGGGTGGGCTGTGTGGTATTGGGTGTTTGGACATAAGTGAAATTGTTGAAATTGGAGCTGCATGAAAGGTGAGCACATGTTGGAAGTTTGTATTTCCAGAAGAACATGGGGCTAGCATTTTAAGCTATTAGTGTTAGGGACACTTCTGGCTAGTTACATTTGGTTTTGGGGCAGCTGTTGTAGTCATTGGCCATTTTAGAGCCTCAGCTGACCAAAGACATGTCAATTGTGTCTTGTACATCACCCACCTCAATTTTAATGTGCCAAGGTTCCTACAATGTTTATAGGGGCTGGTGGTTTTGGTAGGAATAGGGTAGCAATGCTAATCACACAGAACACAATAAACGTCCTCTAATCCAGTGTACCTCCATTTCTGTGTTGCTTCTGGGGCCACTGCACTTCTTTATTGCTCTTGATTTTGGGAGTGGCATGTCATCAGACGTCTCCATTATGTTGTACCCCAGTCTCTGTGGTGTAACTGAGGTTAAGCTGCTTCTTTATTGCTGGTGGGGTTGGCACCTTTTGAATACTAACCACGGGCACAACTAGATAATCTGTGGGAAAACTATCATTATTTAAATGCTTCATTGGCATTTTGGGATTTTGTAAATTCTCCTCACGTCTTTGCCATATCTGTCATTTTGTTTAGTGTCAAATTACAAAAATAAGCATTCTAGGAAAAATGCAACATTGTCTTTATTTGTTTATCATTGTTTATGTTTACGTTATATTAAACATTGTGTTGGAAACATGTTTAAAATATTCTTTGTGTAAGATATCTGTTACACCCAGATTCACATAAGCAGTATTCCTACCACTGGTTTAAAAAAATCTCAAACAGCTTTATGATCACTCACCTTTTATTCACATGGTTATTGTCTAATTCTATGTATCTATGTCCCATCTCAATCAACTTTTATTTTATGTGACATATTGGATAAAACGTTGACAATTGTTTTTTGAAAAGATCTTTTTATTGCATAAGAAACAAAGAAAAACGTGGTGACAATCAGCAGCTTGCTGTGCAATGACAAAGAATAGGCATTTACTGGTGAAATCCAATCCAACTCCCAAAACCCCCATTCCCATCCTCCACCCCACCAATTCACAAATTAGTAACAAAGTCAAGGTATTGTTGAACCCGAGCATCATTGTCTATGGCAGCTTTAGGAGCACATAAGTCTCCCCGAAATGCGTTCCTTTTCCCCCATATTTTAGTCCACTTGTTCGGACAGCCTCTGCTCTCATAGATCACCCTCTTCGCCTGCATACACCGGTCCATATCTTTCTGCCAGTCGCTTAGATGCAGTGCTGTCTCTCCACAGTTGTGCCTCATTACGTTTAGCCACAATCAGTACCAGTGTGACCCAGAGGCAGTCCATGTGAGGGAGATCTGTTTCTTGCCAGATGTTTAGGAGGCACCACTTCACTGATGGCTCCAACGCTCTCTCACATACATTATTAAGACAATCAACAACTGTTACCCAGTATCGGGCAGTCCCACATCATATGAAAAAACTACCCCTCTCAACCGCATTTCTCCGGGCAGAGCACTGTATCTCTTTTACCCATTTTGGCCAGTGTTGCACAAAAACACCTGTTGAGAACCTTAAGCTGCACCAGGGGGGGGGCACCAATGCCTCAGGCCACTCATCATCTTAAAGGCTTCCCAAGTAACGCTCCCAACACTCCCGCAAGTGGGTCAAAGGGTCAGGGGAGTTATTTAACAGTTTTTTGTATGTAAGCGAGATCCCCTTTCTGGGTAGATAGTCATTCAACAGCCTATCTTCAAGTGGGGAGTACTCAGGAATCTCTTCGCCCTTGGGTAACACTTTTGGAGGGCATGATGGATTTCTAAATCGCAGATAGTCTGAGTGGGTGCTAGTTGGTATTCTTTTTGCAACTCCTCAAAGCTTAGTACCTCACCCTGTTTCCCAAAAGTCATCCACCCTGGACAGGCCTATGAGGTCCCATTTATCAAAGCCCCCTGCAGAGCCAGGGTACCCAATCGTGCAGAATCCCACAAGGGAGTGGCTTGTGTAATATTTCCCCGCCAGCCCATCGCATTTAATGTTGTACACCAAAGGGTAAGTGTTACTGCTGCAGGGCTAAGGAGGGGTGTAGTGCGCGGTCCCCCATAGATGACTCTTAGATAAACCCTGTGCCCCATGTTCCTTGTGTCCATTCTATAGGCCAGCTTATCCTCCAGGAGATGGACACATTGATTGTTGACAATAAGTTCTGACGCCCAATAGCACTTTTGTAGAGCAGCTAGAGCTATCCCTCCATCGTACCAACCCCTATCCCAGAGAAGTATGCGGAGTGCGCTGTCTATTGCCAGAAAGTAGGACTGCTGGACTTGATAAGGAGTGTTTTGAAGTGTGTACAGGAAGCGCGGGAGGGCCATCATTTTACGTAGGGCTGCTTTCCCCAATAGAGAAAGGGGCAAAGTCCTTCAGTGTTGCACATCTCCTCTCAATCATGTAAGCGGCGGCTCGAGATTGTGTATGTAAAAAAATCAGGGTCAGACAAAGATTCCCAAATAACGGAAACCCTCCTTGACCACCCGAGCAGCACAGTCGTCAGGTAAGCGCAGGGCAGGCCCATGGAGAACATAGATCAGCGACTTGTTCCAATTAATAGTGTAACAAAGAGTACAGACAAAAATTTGTGAATATGTTCATGATCCTATCAAGGGTAAAGGATGGGTCAGTGATGTATAGCAGGATGTCGTCCCCTTAAAGGGAGGTTCTATCCTTCCAGTCCATGGTCCACCGTAGCCCTCTAACCAAGGGGTCACTTCAAATCCAGGCCGCAAGTGGCTCTAGGACTAAGGCAAAAATCAGGGGTGAAAGCGGGCAGCTCTGCCTCATGCCCTGATGGAGGTGGAATAGTGCGGACATGCCCCCATTCACCGTTACTTGAGAGAGAGTGTCAGAATAGAGGAGCCGAACCCCAGTTTCTCCAAGACTGCATACATAAAGGGCATTCCATCATGTCAAAAGCTATCGGTGCGTCAAGAGACAGCAGAAGAGCATCCTCACGGATATTCACTGCATGCCCCAGAACTCCACGCAACCGTCGTAGATTAAGGGCAGTGTTCCTACCCAGCATAAAACCAGATTGATCTGGATGGATCAAGGAGCAAATTACCCTGACCAAACGTGTTGCTAAGAGCTTCACCAGGATCTTCACTTCCGCATTTAACAGTGAAATGGGCCTGTAAGAGGCACACTCCTTCAGCGGTTTACCCACATTTTATGCATAATAACTATGTTGGCTAATTTCTGATCTGATGGCAGCACACCAGAGTCACGGCCCTCCAGCTACATCCGCAGGAGGTAGGGGGCGATTCTGGTCACTGCGAATTTGTAGAACTTAATTGGTAAGCTGTTCTGGCCCACAGCTTTGTCTGATGTAAAGTCTCAAATAGCTTGTGTCACCTCGCTTTCGGTCAGTTCCTCCTCTAGGAGTTTCTTGTCTGCCTGTAAGAGACCAGGCATTTGAATGTCGGAAAGTAGCTCGCGTGATTATTTCTTCGTGGCTGTATCAGCTGGGGAATACAAAGAGGTATTCTGCGAATACATCAGCTATGCCTTGTCTGTCTTTAATATGCTCACACTTGCAATTCAGAATCTCGAGAACCCATCGAGATGCTGCTTCCCGTTTGTGTAGCCACGCCAGATGTCTACCAGCCTTATCACTCACCTCATAGAGGCAGTGTTGAGTTGCGAGATGGCGAGCCCTTGCGGCATCTGTCGCAATGTCTTTATAGTCATTTTGCTTCAAGGATAAACTGAGCTGTACAGTTCCCAGATCATCTGTGTGAGCTGGGATTCCAGTACCTGGATTTCCCCTTCAATCGTTTCCAACTGGGCTCCCTTTTCCTTCTTGTGCCCAGCTATCAACCACAGGCCCCGACCTCGTATGACCATTTTATATGACTCCCACAAAGTCCTCACGGAGTCCACCGAACCCTTGTTTTCCTTAAAGTAATGCTCAGTAGCATCTTGGCTTCAGTACCACTCTTTGCTTAGTGCTATGGACCACCCGTCCGTAGGTGGCACACACTGGGGAGTGATTAGAGAGGCCCCTGGCAAGGTGGTGAGCCTAACTAGTATGTGGAAGGTATTGAGCTAGGATAAGTATATTATTGATACGCGAAAGGCTCCAGTGGGTTCCCAAATGGTAAGTTTACTATTGTTCTGCCCCTCACCGCCAAGTTCTTCTGGTGGTGATGGATAGGCTAAAAATGCATGACATTTTTTTTTTTTAAATGCATTACATTGTTCAGCCTAAATAGGGTGGGTGGTGTAATATCCTTCCTCTGATAGCCCCTATTCAGTTGGGCTGTCAGAGGAAATTTTCCATTGACAGAGCCAACGGGGGCTCCATCGAGGGAATACTTAAGGTCCGCCTGACTCTAAAAGAGGCAGGCGTACTGAGGATTTGGTGGACAGAGTATTCTGTAGAGTTGCGATGGAGCACCCTGTTTGTCAAACTCTAAATCAGGCACTTAGTACTGATTTCCCAATCATAAATTATGCTTCCTTTCTGCTAATTACAATCTTTTCAAAGCAAGATTCTCATTTTGAATAATTGTTTTCTCAGTGAAATTCACTTAATGTTTAACTATTTCTATTTCTAAGTGGCAAAATGTTAATAATCTAGTTTAGTGTATGACAAACCTCTTGAACACAATCTTTGTGCACCATCTGCGATGGGGCCTAAGTACATTTTGAGCTGTAACAGATGTACTGATCCTTAATAGTGCAGAAATTATATTCCCAGCTCTTCTAACACTGGTGGATACTCATTTCCCAGAATGCAGCAAATGGGCATCTGGGGAATAATTATGACCCTCCTCTGGGTCACCTCCCTACCACAGTCCATGGATACCAGAGCCATGGGACAGAAAAAGTCCTGCCACTGTGCCCGAGTTACCCTACATACCTGTCCAGTGTACTGCTCTGGGGAAACCAGCCTTTCCACTACCATGGGCTGGATGGCCCGGTGTCTCTCAGGGCATTGATAGGGATCCCATTCACTATTACCTGGTAGAAATGATGGCGTCCATCCTCAGAAATCACAAGTCTACCCTCTGAGTCCACCTTCCAGCAAAGGGTGACTATTGCATGTTCCATCACCTGTCCCTGGGGACTACTTCCCCCTGGCCACCTACTTAGAGATCCCACCAGTGGGTGGATTCTTAAGACAAAGCACACACAAGGAGATGAGGGACGGAGTGCTGAAACATTGCAGACACTCACCCCCAGTCACAGATCTGGGTTGAATCCATCATTGTTCTTTAGCTCACTTCGCAACCCCAGTTCAGACCCAGGCATATGCAAATAGACCCTGTTCCTCATTGGAACAGCCAGCCCGAACTGCCAAGCCAGGTCTTCCCTGTACCGGAAACAAACATCTGGGACCAGTTTTGGGGTAATATCCCATATCAACCAGGCTAGCTTGAATCCAGTGGCAAAGTGAGCAAGGGACCCACGTCTGGGCATACCCTGCCAAATTAGGGTGAAGAAAGCAAACACAAGGAGATTATTGTCGGAGTGCTGAAACTTTTCAGACACTCACCACCAGTCACAGATCTGGGTTGAATCCATCATCGTTCTTTAGCTCACTTCGTCACCCCAGTTCAGACCCAGTTTCCTAAGACAGACAGAGTCCTCCTGCTTGTGTCCTAATTCAGAACAATCAAAGCACTGGGGCTGGAAATGGGGCACCTTGGGCTCCTGCCCACCAGAACCTTCTCCCTGTTTCTCAGAAGGAGCTTGGGAACCCTTTCCCCCTACCTTATTCTGAGACTTGACTGTGTCACCCCTGACCTGCCCCTCACTCTGCTGGGGGAACCTGAACCAGCCTTCTTCGGATCACTCCCAGGTACCTTCTTCGACACTCTGGTACTAATCCAGAGGTCAGCCTCCTTTGCATTCTCCTGGGGGGGGGTCAATGAGCTTAATATCAATCAGGTGTTGTAGCAACTTTGTAAAGCAAGTGCTGAGCATGTGCTTTCTCAAAATCAGGTTATACAGCCCATTTAAAACTATTTACTTTATTGCCCCTAACCCAACCACTCAGTGCCTTGCTGGAGTAATCTAAGAAATCCACCTAAGACTGGTTTGGCAACTTCTGGCTATCCCAGAACTTCATGCAGTATTTCTCTGGGGTAATCCCAAACTTGGTGAGTAAAATGACCTTCATGGGGGCATACCTCATCTGATCACCCACCTCTCGTGCAAAAAGCATGTCCCTCCCCATTGTGGCTATGTGTTTCCACAGGTTTGCTCCACTCAATCCTCTTTCAGGTACCAAAGGCAGAAAAACAATTATCTATATCATCCTCCACCACATAGTTAGGCAGCAGGCCTTGGGGATGCAGACTTTCCCCTCTCTGTGGAACACTGGGTTGCTGCTGGACTCAGCTTCTTGTCTTGATTTAAGCTCCAGCTTCTTAAGACTCAATTCATAAGCCAAGACCAACTTCCTTCCAGCCAAGGCTTTCTCTGCCTCAGCAATGTTTTCATCCAGGGCCAACCTTCTTTCATCGAGGACCCTCTTTGCAGCAGCCTCCTCCTTGGCTGTGTCAAGTTTCAATATGGTCAGCTGTAGTTCCTATCTGCCAGGACCTCAGGGGACAGATTTTGGGAGTCCATACTGCTTCCTGCCCTGGCAGGGGCTCCATTCCTGAGACCAAGTTGTCCTCCTCCTCCTCAGGGTGCTGCAGCTCAGGGCCTGTGACCATGCCTTGCTCCTCCTCTTCCTTGAATTCCACCTTGGCAAGGCCACCTTACTCCTGATCCTCTGTGGTGTATTGCATCCTTTTGACTTCCTCAAAGGCTCTGAGGGCTACCTGGAGGCCCACGTTTGTGGCCTTCCTTCCCACATTTAGCCCCCTCTCCTTGCAAAGCCTCTGCAGCTCAGCCTTGCTGAGGTCATCCGAATTAATCGGCTCCATCTTCACTGTAAGCAAAAAGGAGGTGAGATAACTTAAATTTGGAAAAAGAAAAAAATCGTCAAATCAAAAGATTTTGTTTGATGTCAGATTATTTCTGGGATTTTAGTGTTACAAAATCATTGAGTGGCACTGCACAAATACAAGTACTGCATCTCAACACTGAGGAAAAATCAAATGGAAATTGGATTTTTAATTGAGGGGGATGGAGACCCTTCTCAAGCAACAACCACAATCCCTGTCAGGGTGAGCCACAAAAAGTCACTAAATTAACCTTTGCTAACTTGGCCCAAAAGCAGTCAGGCTTAACTTAGTGGAAATATGTCAGGTATTTGTGCAGCGCTCAAACAATAATAAAGTGAAAACGCAACACAAGAAAAATCCTACACCAATTTAGAAAAATAGAAATATTTTTAGTAAACAAAATGACAACAAAACAAATATATCCAATAAGTAGAACCAGAGTTATGTATTTTAGATTTTTTAGTGAACAATACTGACTGAAAGAACAAAGCACAAACCGCTGGAAGCTGGTCAGGCGAGACCGGGGCAAAGTCAAAATTTAAGATTGATCGTGATGGAGTGCAGTTTGACTAAACAGAGTGAATTGGGCCAGTCCCAGCTTACCTTTGGTCTTAGAAGAAATTTGAAGGAAAAGTTGCTGAGAAGGTGAAGTAACGTGCAGCAAGGCAGCCAGTGGTGTTCGAGGAGGAGGAGGCATCATCGTCGGGGAACCGCTAGACGAAATCACGTTGAACATTTCTACGCTCACACCTAGTCACTTTTTGGAAGTCGGAAATCTCCAGCAAGATGATGCTGCACATTGTAGGCGAAGAGGGCTCCACGAAATCAGACACCCCTTCTGAAAGGAACAGCTGAAAATGATTTGCTGCTGCAGAAAAGAATGTAGCGGGATGTACAGAAAAGTCAGACTGAGCAGCAATGCACCTTAGGCATATCGGAGAGCAGGTAGGTCCCAGTTTTCTCTCTGTTCTCAGGCCACTTTTTGGTAGAAAAGTTTCTAAGTCGCAAGTTTCAAGTTTGGCTGTTTGGGCTCACTTAGCACCACATCCAAAGGTCCGTTTGAAATGTAAGTGGGCAATATCAGACTACAGGAGGTAGCCCATAAACCCTATAGAGACAAGGGCGAACATAGGTAACATAAAACAATGTCTCTAAGGGTATTACAGATCCGCAGTAAGGAAACAGCTGATGGGTGAGGTCGTTTGGATCAGACATGCAGTCAGCAGGGAATAAATCAGCAGTGTGCTCGTCACCTTGAAGTATCTCTCGGACCTTCTCTGGACTCCCTTCCAGAGACCTCCCAACGTAGCCTCTTCTGACTCCACCAGGCCTATAGATGTGTCCTGACTCAGCCTGACCTATTTAGGGACCCCGCACACCTACGAATGGGACTCCTGTCACGATCAACGCCACTGTCATAAAAATAAGAGTAACCTGGTCCTGATGATGGCCTAAACACTTCAACAGGCCGAAACGCCGTCGACTTTTACAGCGAAAATTACGGCGCTACCTCTTCGAGGATACCCATCTTGAATTCCCTTGTATATATTAAAATTTATTGTGTGGGTATCTCTACAATGTAAATTTCATCACCAACAGTTTTTTTGTTGCGCCCCTTCCTGTCGCTGTCCATACTTCCTCACGTGTCACTGGCGTCGGGCACCATTTCACGAGCACTTGTGCACAGTATCCCACAGCTTACATGCCATTTAATGTAACGCAGTGCTGTTCTAATACATGTTTAAATATATGAAGTTATTCATAGCAAATATATGTAGTTACCAAAAACCCAATTTATGTTGTCACATTGAATTTTTGTCTCCCTGGTTTCTCCTTCTGCTCCTAGCAATTAATTGTGCTATTTAAAATTGACCACTAACTAATATCCTTAGAGACATTGTGAAATGTAAGTGGGGCAGGGAACAGCTCCGCCCCTCCCACCCTTCCTGACAGGATGGCACTTTCTGCCAACTCCTAGTCCTCCTTTGTCTCACAATCTTTGAGGAATACACAAAGGTCAACTGCCACTCTATTCACAGTAATGTCACCCAGGACACAGGCTGAAGGTACCAAATAGTTTGGACAAGAAAATGTAAACTTTCTAAAAGTGGCATTTTCAGAAATGTGACTTTTCTACCTGTTCCCAAACAAATATTAGCACTTATTTAATGTAATAAGGTACCCCACTGTTATCCTATGGGAGAGGTAGGCCTCACAGTAGTGAAAAAAATAATTTGAGAGTTTTTCACTTCTAGAACTTATAAAACTTAAAAGGACATGCCCAACTTTGTATATGCCCTGTACCCTTCCCTATGGGCTATTTAGGCCTATCTTAGGTGTGAGTTATTTGTATTAAAAGGGAGGTTTAGGCCTGGCAAAAGGTGTATTTTGCCAAGTCGAATTGGGAGTTTAAAATTGTACACAGGCTTCAATTGCAGGCCTGGGATATGTTTTAAAGGGCTACTTAAGTGGGTGGCACAGTAAGTGCTGCAGCCACACTAGTAGCATTTAATTTACACGCCCCGGGTACATGTTATACCACTTTACTAGGATACCTCATGTACCAGAATAATCACACAGCCTGCCCATCCTATAAATCAGCAAACTTAAAAAGGTGAACATGCTTAACTTCACGATCATCATGATTTCTGAGAATTGGAGATCCTGCTTTATGTCCAGCTCTACCTGCCTTGTCCCATCGCGACAACCTACTAGATAAGAACCGTTCAGCACAACAACTTCAAGCAGACATTCTAATTACAAAATGAATGTCCCTATTCTATTCGAAACCATGTCTAACTTAATTGCATAAACTACTATGCACTGCATTTTTCCAGATTGATATTAAGGAATGACTTGCCATCTTCAACAGAAGATCACTCTTTTGTAAATAAATACATATCCACCCTTTTTCACTTTCGAAAATCTAAAAGTAAAGGTTTTGTAGTCCAGATCCACAAGAACTGTTATAATTTACCTCCCACAAAAGTCCATATCAAAGCTGTGGATGAGTGTACAGATCGTATATGAGCACAAGCCGTTGGGCAGAAGACAACACCTTACTCTGAGTCAGTGATGATAAGGTGAAGCTTGCCTTCTCATTCTACTCATAACTACAACTACTTCAACTTCAAGGATGTGACCTTAAATTGTTCAAATCATTTCTGCAGGAACATTTATAATTAATAAAAATGTGAACCTGTCACCATGCCTACATATTCCTTCAAGACTTAGTTCTGTCTCCTCTCTTTTTTAACCATCTATGTAGAGCTATGGTCAAGGACAGGGATATCACAAGGCACAAATATGTAGATCACAATAAGATTTATTTCAAAATTGGCCTTAGAGCAAAATATCACCCATATCAGAGCGCATGATGCTAATTCAGACCTGGATGGGTTACCAGCGTCTAAGGCTTAACCCACAGAAAACCATTCTTATTGTTCTTTGGATCACCCAATAAAGGGATAAAGGAGTATCTCCCACTTTTACAGTTAACAAACAGTTTCCAGGGGTTTATACTCATCAATAAACTACACTGACCTTCAAATTACTTACACAGTGCAATTTACTTAGGACCAAATATGCATCTTGCAGAATATAAAAAGGTCCTGATGCAGGCCCTGATGCACCAATGAATGGACTACAGAAACACCCCTTGACGTGTCTTCCAAAGAACTGCCTTGCAACTGTAAAAGCTGTTGAGCATGTAGCAACTTGGACAATCTTTGGGATATGCAATTTCAAACTGACCAACAGATTAAATACCACACTGTACTGGCCTGAATGGAAACTTATTGATTTTTGAAGTACCACCCACACATCCTCAGGTGCTTATCAAACTGTAGCTGGTCAATATAAGGATGTATGCAATAAAGAAGAACACCTCCTGGACAACCCTTTTTTGGGAAGCACCAACCTGTCTCACAGGCAATGCAAGATTCTAGGGAACAATCTAACCCTAGAACTGTATAGTGTCCCATGCCTATTAGCCTTCTCATTGTGTTGAACATTGTCTTTTTTAAGGGGTATTTTATGAGTGACAGCCATGACTAAGACATCTACAAAGAGGATGAGGACTGTAAAAAAAGGAAACTACATTTTATATGATATCACATATTACATAAACTTTGTAATCCCCACACTCGTTTCCGAAGAGCAGCCTGAAAGTTACCACTGCTTAGACCCTGTCACATTTGTTGTACAAGTTTCATCAATCATTCTATTCTCTTGCTACCAGAGACATAGTAGATTCTCCTTCATCCGTCTGTTAGGATAGGATGGAGATGGACGTGCACCATGCCCTGTTACCCAGCTATGGTATCCTGAATTTCCTTTAGCCAAGCACCCACCCAAGAAATCCTGCATGCACACTGAGGTTAGGCTTAAAATTGACCATGAGACTTAGAACCTGGCTCTAATATCAAGAGGTGAATGCTGAAAGCGTACCCTTTCTGTGCAGTAAGACTTGAACAGAGAGCGTTGCTGACAGCATATACATTTTTGAATCCATAATGGGTGGATAGGCTTTTTCCCTATTCCAAGAAAGCACTCGATATCTACTAGTCCACTTCTTCACTGACATCCCTATTTGTATGTCGAGTGTGTGTTGTGTGCACAATGCCTGCTATCAGGACTCCATGTTATTTGTCAGTTAATGTATGCTGTTGTCATGAAGTTCCTGCAAATCTATATAGGATCTGCGCGTTTAGACAACAAACTAAGGGATTGGTTTCCAGACTGATTCAGGACACCCCGAAGGATCTGTTATTCTGATGACCAGCTAGCTGACAGTGCCACTATGATCCCCTCTTACCAAGGAGTGAATAGTTTCTGGCAACTATCGAACATGACAACCCTGACCCCTCAGGGATTGTGGAAACAGTACAGTACTTTTTGCTCAGTCACTCATGCTCACTTTGTCTCAGAGAGATACACAGATAATAGGTGGGGATGTTTTCAATAAGTATTTATTGAACAGCATCATTCTAGTATAAAGCTGGGGCAAGAGGCTGTGGCCTGGTTGCATATGATCGCAGGCACACACTCAGAGGCGCACACGTGCAGGCTGAGAGAGTGCGCTCAGGTAGTTGTCACGAAGGAGGCATTTAATAAATAGTCTGTAATTTGTGCAGGCCTCATAATTTAATTTGACATTAAAAACTGAATGTTGCCATTTCTTTTTTACTATACAGTGAGTCTGTAGCACATCACTGTAAGTATGTTGTGCTTTACTGTATTCACACTGTAGGTGAAATCTGCACAAAAATGACAACTTTGCATTGGCCAAACCTAGAGAGGAATTTAATGTGTACTTCCCTAGGTAAGCACAGGTTTCAAGTGCAAATATATTCCTGTTGGGCCAAGTTAAATTACTCTGCTTTCCAGCAGGTAAATCAATGACTTCCTCACACAATAGACCCATCTGGAAGGGATAAAGCTTTTTCCTGGGAGAGGAAGATGGTCGGTGCAAATCCGCATGAGCTAATTACATTACACTGCCTGACAATTCTGGGCATGCCATTTCCAGAGAAACAAAAGGGTAACAACCACACCTCTGTCTCCATTCTCTTTATTTGATGTTTTGGTGGGAAGGAACCAGTAAGGCATTGGCAGTTGGGGGTAGGGCTTACAGTTCTCAAATAGATGTGACAATTGACCACTTGATGTGATTAGTCCCAGGATGCTGTGCAGGAGAAATGGTACATGGGTGGAGTGATGGTGTAATCTCTTTGGATTGAGTAGCGGTGCCCACTTTCTGAAACTTTCCACTCACATTTAAAAGCTCCAGCACAAGGGAGTGGGGCTTTGAGAAGCACTGGATTCTGCAGAGAGCAATGACGGAAGAACCACTCATGGATGAAATGGGAAATGCTGGACTTGTACTGATGTGGAGTCTGTGGATCTGTGTCACTAGAGCCAGTGGTATTCATTTCTCTAATTCCTCTGGAGGACAGTAAACTAAAGGACTTTGTGGAGTTATCTTATTTCATAGGGATGGAATTTAGAACATGTTGCTAGGCTGGGATGTTACTAGGCTGGAATGTTGCTCTTTGAAGAAAGAGTGGTTGGAGCTGAGAAGCTGGGAGGTAGAGATGGAGGTATCTGTGATTATATCTAGTTCAATAAATGATAATAATCTTCCTACTCTGCGTGCGAGTGGATCTTTACATTGGCGAAGAGCTGAACCAGTCTGCGCAGGGGGCAGATAACCAATACCTCCACCCCTGGAGAAAGAGCTTGAACTGTCTACACTAAAGGAATGACATGGTTACCATTGTGAGTACAATATTTACATGCTAAATTCAAGCTGTCTACTATTTCAAAAATCCTCCCAGCTTAAACCTTTTCGCTACATCTTATATGACTTCTGCTACACATACTGCTTTTCAAGATGACACCGTGATCTTTGCGTAACTCTGTGCGTGCGTCTGCGACTTTTAACTGAAGTTTTCAACATCTACTCTAAACAGCGTTATACTTCTTCTCAAGCGTGTTTATCAACTCAGTGCGAGTGCATACCACCAAAATTGAGCTCTCTGCTGCTCTTTACAAATGTTTGCAAGTGACTTTTACTGCGTGTGACAAATTCCTCATTCGCTTTTCATCAACGTTGTGTTAGCTTTTTTTATTGTTACGAGACAATTGCTTTGAAAGTTTCCTGTCATCATACGCCTGTCAAACGGAAAACTTCATTACACGAGATCGAGGGAACGGCTTAACAAGGAACGGTTAACCGCTTACCTTTGAATCTGCGTGTCTTGCGCTGTCCCCGTGGCTTCATTTCCTCTCAACCTTTCAGTGCGCCCTATTTCCTTAAAAAAATTGCACACATACCACGTTCAATGGCGGCCATTTTAGGAAGTTGGGAAACTTCATTGCACCCTAAATTCTGTAGAAATTGCACGCATAACACATCAACGGCGGCCATCTTAGGAGGTTGGGATAATCCTCCTTATGTACTACTATATCTGCAACGTTTATTCACGACATACAACGGTGGCCATTTGCATAAATCGGACCAACTTTCTTCATTTCCAGAACTGAAAGAAGCCTCGTTTCCATGAACACTCATCACCGACCGTCATAATCTGCATATTATTGCCACCGGATCCATATTCAAAGTATTGGTTTGTTGTTTTTGATTATTATTTTAATTTATTGTATTAGTTTGTTATTTAGCTTAACAAACAATTCTTTTTGCAGGTGGGATTCTTATAATTAGACTATATTTTAACTGTATTTCTGAAGCAATCTTTCATTGTATTAACTGGAGACAGTGCATAAGGGCATCTGTATACTATTTATTGTAGTTATGGCTGATCAAAGTTTAGCTGCACCCCCCCTTTTCTTCCCACTCCTGGGGAGCATTCCGTCTCTTGGAAAGAATGGAAGAAGTTATTCGTTACCCATGTGCGGACAAATATGGTCCTATGCGCAGGCAAGCTATTTTACTTCATCACTTAGGAGTTGAGGGACGACGCTTACATGAAGATCTTCCTGAGATTTCTTTAGGGATGGGTGATGGTTAGCCAAATAACGTTTATGAGATGACTAAGCAAATGTTGGATATACGATTTACTACAAAGTCAATGTTGTTTTAGAGAGACATACATTTTTCTGTTGTGTCCAAAAAGTGGATGAAGATATTGCAACATATGTTGCTGCTTCAGGGGACTTTCTCTAACATGCCGGTTTGAAGGGTTAGGAGATTCCCTTATACGAGATCAGATAGTTAGATGTACCAATAACAAGAGCGTGAGAGAAAAGTTACTGATAAAGGATCCTACATTGGAGGAGGCGATTCAGATAGCTAAAGGGTTAGAGCACACAGACTTATGGATTAAGGAAATGGATAAGTGTAGCAGTGCCTTACTGTCAAAAGAACATATTCCTAAGGTACCCGATGCCCATGCTTCTGTTGATGAGACTAAGATGGCGAAACTTACCACGAAGTCACAAAATAAGCCTCCCAACAAACCTAATGACACTTGGCGAGCTGTCCCTGCCACCCCAGGGCCTAATTCAAGGGTGATCAAGTGTTATCAATGTGGTGCCCCCGGTCATATTGCTTCCAGTAGCAAGTGCATGGCTATGAATGTGATATGTAGGGCATGCGGTAGAAAAGGGCATCTTGCCAAGGTTTGTTGAGCCAAAACTCAGTTTGGCCTAATGCAACAAGTGGACGACACATGTGAAAGTGTCCATGAATTAATGTTGTGTGTGGAGGGTTGTGGTATTCATGATGAATCTTGTAGCAACCGTAATGTACTGAGTTGTGACATTGTTTAAGAAAGCACGGACAAGTTAGAGAAACCTCACTGCAGTATAACTTTGGATAAGCATGATGTCTTGATGTTGGTTGATTCAGGTAGTCTCTACACATTGTTGTCTAAAGAAATGTATTGCAAGTTGTAGGGAGATGAAAGTGACGTGGAGTCTTGTGGCAAGTCTGATATTAAGGCTGTTGGGTACGGTGGAAAAACGATAGAAATTTTGGGGTTGAAGTGGATGGTAATCAGCTTCAATGGAAAAAAGGTGTATGGTCGAGTGTACTTAACGAGACAGGGCTCGAACTTACTAGGTTGGCATCATCAGAAGGATCTTGGCATCATGCTAAATCCCAACGTGACTGAACCAGTTATGTCTACGGTGGTGCATAGCATTGATGCTTACAAGGCAACCATAATGGAGAGATATCCTGAAGTTTTCTCTGACAATTTGGGGAAACTTAAGAATTTCTCATATGAAATTATTCTAAAGAAGAATACAATACCTGTCGTACACAGAGTAAGAAACATGCCGCATTTAATGAGAGAACCCCTCCAAGAGGAACTTAAGAAGTTATTAGCACAAGGAATTATAGAGCCTATTGAGGCCTCGGAATGGTTGGCACCCATTGTGGCCGCACCGAAGGATGGTGGCAAAATTCGACTATGTGTCGATTTGCACGACTTAAACAAAAATATTTGGGTTGACAGACAACCCCTGCCCAATATCTCTGAAATGCTGATGGCCATGGGCGGAGGGGAGATATTTAGTGTGATTGGCATGTCTGCAGCATATCACCAGATTGATTTGAATGAAGAATCGAGACATCTCACTTCGTTTGATACACCGCTGGGGGGATTCCGTTACTGTAGAATACCGTTTGGCTAAGCATCTGCCTCAGGGGTGTTCCATAGAGTTATACAGCAGATATTTGTGCGACTGGTGATGTTCTCTGTTTCCAAGATGATATGTTGGTTGTTGGTAAGAATAGCATGCACCATGATGAGGTGATGAACGAGGTATTGCAGCGAATGGAAAGTCATGGCTTGACAATAAAGAAAGAGAAGTGTCAATTAAGGAAAGATTGTGTGACGTACTTGGGACATGAAATATCTAAGAATGGAATTAAACCTAAGAAGAGCATAGTCTCAGCTGTCAAGGATGCTCCCACTTCTCTTAACAAAGAACAGTTAAAATCTTTTCTTGGTCTAGCGGAGTATTGTTCAAAGTTTGTGAGTGAGTTCACAGAAACAGTTGAACCTTTGAGATTGCTGATGAGGAAGAGTGTTGTCTTTGAATGGAATGAGGCCTGTAATAAGGCATTCAATAATGTGAAGACCTCTATCCTTCATGCCCCAACTCTTGTTCATTTCGATGTTAGAGCTAAGACATTTATTACTACTGATGCCAGTGCGGTGGGTGTTGGTGCTGTCCTTACCCAAGTGTGTGGGGGGGAAGAGAGGATCATTGGGTTTGTGTCTAGGAGACTTCGGAATGCAGAAGTGTTGTATTCAGTGATTGAAAAGGAGGCTCTGGCATGCTCTTGGGGCATAAAACACTTCATGTACTTTGTTTGGGGTTTACCTTTTAAGGTTCGTACTGATCACAAGCCTCTTGTTCATTTGTCAAGCTGGTTCAAAACCCAATTCCCATAACAACAAATAGGTAGAATACATTGCAGGGGAGCCTGCTAAAGATGCAGGTGAGGGCACAGATGCCCCACTAAAATCTACCCTGCAGGCTCATTTGGGGTTCCACAGCTATGATCCTGGTGGCATTTCTCGTGTGCGAGCTGAAGCACGAGGAAGGCCCATTGCACTGTTTATTCCAACTAGTCAAAGAGGCCGAAAAGACTAAATGACATGGTGCAACAAAACATGTAACTACTGTGAACTTGATTTGATGCTGAATGTTTTGTCCAGATGAGAAGCCGGGTGCACACCAAACAAACAAACATTGGCAAAGCCAATAGGTCCTGTCAGCGAAACCTTTTGGTTTCGCCAATAAGTTTGTTTTTTACATGTGTATCCGCACATCAGTGGCCCTCTTGCAATGGGTGTTGATAAAAGAATGACATTTATTCAAAGATGGCTGCCATGGATGTGAGCACACTGATGGCGGCCACCTTTGAATGGATTTGTATTATTCGAACAAACTCATTCGTATATGGCAGCATTGGATGCATGCACATCCACGGGGGCCATCTTTGAATGCCTTTGTAATAACTGAACAAATCCATTCATAGATGGCCATAGTGGATGCACATGCATCCCTGAAGGCCAGCTGTGAATGAGTTTGTTCAAATTATACAAACTCATTTCTTTTGCCTGCAACACATGTGTGTGCAATCACACTTGCAGGTCCATCTTAAACTGGGTAAAAACAAAAGACTCGGTCTTAGGACATGGTTCTCGTAGGGATCTGTTATTTAAGCTAGATGCTGGGATTCATGGTTTCACAACTCTTGTTTTCTTCTTTCTTTTAGTTTATTTTTTAATATGTGTGCATCCATTAAGATATGGTATTCCTGTCATATGGTATTCTGTAGATGTGTGTCAGAATGGGGAGTACTCATAGGCCTGTGGATGGGCCTGGTTTTATTGCCCAGAGTGAGCTTATCTCTCTCTATATAGGTAAAGTGCTACATCTATGGATGGTATAAGCCCAATAGGACTGGGGTATAAAGGTCTAATCCCAGCACTTTGACCGGGAAAAAAATGCAGCATTATTACTAGAGATCTTGAACAACTGTGTTGGGAATCTTTGTGGCTAGAATCACTATAAAAATTGAGCATGTGAGTGAACGAGCGAGTGTGTGATTCAGTGCATAAGTGAATGAGAAGATTTTTAAAGTTCACACTCATGGAACAACCCTTCTATCTGGCAAATATCCAACCAATTAAAATATGTAGTTAAAGAGGAGGGTCACATGATCCTCTGCTTAGTCAAGTCTGGGTCTCTGTCTTGCTTATGATCTCTTCTGCATGAGTTTAGATGGGCACCAGTGGCATAACGAAATTTGAGGGGGCCACCCTGCAAAGTTCAGGGACGGGCCCCCCTCTGGACTCAGTCAAGAGGTCTCAGGCCAGGGTACTGTGCTGAGGGGGGCCCTGGAGCTCGGGGGCTTCCCGCACCGCTGGGGCTTCGGGGGCCTATGTTACGCCACTCATGGGCATGTTTTCTACATCTATCAGCAGTAAAGAGTACAGAAAATATCACGGGGGCATTCTCTAGCTGGAATGGCACATAAAATAGGCAAACCATGGATTTCCCCATCACTCTGAGATGAGCCACACCTAGCATTTACATTCCTGAAAAGGACAACATTGCAGGCCGGGGCTCAACTGGGCACCATGACTGTAGTGAAAGGAGTCAAGTAATGACAGAGTGAGCTTAATGGTGATGTGTCAGTATATTCTGTGGCACTGAAAGTGGAAGGAAGGGCACTGATGAACACGAGATCTAGTATTTTCTCACTGGGTGGGCTGTGTGGTATTGGGTGTTTGGACATAAGTGAAATTGTTGAAATTGGAGCTGCATGAAAGGTGAGCACATGTTGGAAGTTTGTATTTCCAGAAGAACATGGGGCTAGCATTTTAAGCTATTAGTGTTAGGGACACTTCTGGCTAGTTACATTTGGTTTTGGTTTTGGGGCAGCTGTTGTAGTCATTGGCCATTTTAGAGCCTCAGCTGACCAAAGACATGTCAATTGTGTCTTGTACATCACCCACCTCAATTTTAATGTGCCAAGGTTCCTACAATGTTTATAGGGGCTGGTGGTTTTGGTAGGAATAGGGTAGCAATGCTAATCACACAGAACACAATAAACGTCCTCTAATCCAGTGTACCTCCATTTCTGTGTTGCTTCTGGGGCCACTGCACTTCTTTATTGCTCTTGATTTTGGGAGTGGCATGTCATCAGACGTCTCCATTATGTTGTACCCCAGTCTCTGTGGTGTAACTGAGGTTAAGCTGCTTCTTTATTGCTGGTGGGGTTGGCACCTTTTGAATACTAACCACGGGCACAACTAGATAATCTGTGGGAAAACTATCATTATTTAAATGCTTCATTGGCATTTTGGGATTTTGTAAATTCTCCTCACGTCTTTGCCATATCTGTCATTTTGTTTAGTGTCAAATTACAAAAATAAGCATTCTAGGAAAAATGCAACATTGTCTTTATTTGTTTATCATTGTTTATGTTTACGTTATATTAAACATTGTGTTGGAAACATGTTTAAAATATTCTTTGTGTAAGATATCTGTTACACCCAGATTCACATAAGCAGTATTCCTACCACTGGTTTAAAAAAATCTCAAACAGCTTTATGATCACTCACCTTTTATTCACATGGTTATTGTCTAATTCTATGTATCTATGTCCCATCTCAATCAACTTTTATTTTATGTGACATATTGGATAAAACGTTGACAATTGTTTTTTGAAAAGATCTTTTTATTGCATAAGAAACAAAGAAAAACGTGGTGACAATCAGCAGCTTGCTGTGCAATGACAAAGAATAGGCATTTACTGGTGAAATCCAATCCAACTCCCAAAACCCCCATTCCCATCCTCCACCCCACCAATTCACAAATTAGTAACAAAGTCAAGGTATTGTTGAACCCGAGCATCATTGTCTATGGCAGCTTTAGGAGCACATAAGTCTCCCCGAAATGCGTTCCTTTTCCCCCATATTTTAGTCCACTTGTTCGGACAGCCTCTGCTCTCATAGATCACCCTCTTCGCCTGCATACACCGGTCCATATCTTTCTGCCAGTCGCTTAGATGCAGTGCTGTCTCTCCACAGTTGTGCCTCATTACGTTTAGCCACAATCAGTACCAGTGTGACCCAGAGGCAGTCCATGTGAGGGAGATCTGTTTCTTGCCAGATGTTTAGGAGGCACCACTTCACTGATGGCTCCAACGCTCTCTCACATACATTATTAAGACAATCAACAACTGTTACCCAGTATCGGGCAGTCCCACATCATATGAAAAAACTACCCCTCTCAACCGCATTTCTCCGGGCAGAGCACTGTATCTCTTTTACCCATTTTGGCCAGTGTTGCACAAAAACACCTGTTGAGAACCTTAAGCTGCACCAGGGGGGGGGCACCAATGCCTCAGGCCACTCATCATCTTAAAGGCTTCCCAAGTAACGCTCCCAACACTCCCGCAAGTGGGTCAAAGGGTCAGGGGAGTTATTTAACAGTTTTTTGTATGTAAGCGAGATCCCCTTTCTGGGTAGATAGTCATTCAACAGCCTATCTTCAAGTGGGGAGTACTCAGGAATCTCTTCGCCCTTGGGTAACACTTTTTGGAGGGCATGATGGATTTCTAAATCGCAGATAGTCTGAGTGGGTGCTAGTTGGTATTCTTTTTGCAACTCCTCAAAGCTTAGTACCTCACCCTGTTTCCCAAAAGTCATCCACCCTGGACAGGCCTATGAGGTCCCATTTATCAAAGCCCCCCTGCAGAGCCAGGGTACCCAATCGTGCAGAATCCCACAAGGGAGTGGCTTGTGTAATATTTCCCCGCCAGCCCATCGCATTTAATGTTGTACACCAAAGGGTAAGTGTTACTGCTGCAGGGCTAAGGAGGGGTGTAGTGCGCGGTCCCCCATAGATGACTCTTAGATAAACCCTGTGCCCCATGTTCCTTGTGTCCATTCTATAGGCCAGCTTATCCTCCAGGAGATGGACACATTGATTGTTGACAATAAGTTCTGACGCCCAATAGCACTTTTGTAGAGCAGCTAGAGCTATCCCTCCATCGTACCAACCCCTATCCCAGAGAAGTATGCGGAGTGCGCTGTCTATTGCCAGAAAGTAGGACTGCTGGACTTGATAAGGAGTGTTTTGAAGTGTGTACAGGAAGCGCGGGAGGGCCATCATTTTACGTAGGGCTGCTTTCCCCAATAGAGAAAGGGGCAAAGTCCTTCAGTGTTGCACATCTCCTCTCAATCATGTAAGCGGCGGCTCGAGATTGTGTATGTAAAAAAATCAGGGTCAGACAAAGATTCCCAAATAACGGAAACCCTCCTTGACCACCCGAGCAGCACAGTCGTCAGGTAAGCGCAGGGCAGGCCCATGGAGAACATAGATCAGCGACTTGTTCCAATTAATAGTGTAACAAAGAGTACAGACAAAAATTTGTGAATATGTTCATGATCCTATCAAGGGTAAAGGATGGGTCAGTGATGTATAGCAGGATGTCGTCCCCTTAAAGGGAGGTTCTATCCTTCCAGTCCATGGTCCACCGTAGCCCTCTAACCAAGGGGTCACTTCAAATCCAGGCCGCAAGTGGCTCTAGGACTAAGGCAAAAATCAGGGGTGAAAGCGGGCAGCTCTGCCTCATGCCCTGATGGAGGTGGAATAGTGCGGACATGCCCCCATTCACCGTTACTTGAGAGAGAGTGTCAGAATAGAGGAGCCGAACCCCAGTTTCTCCAAGACTGCATACATAAAGGGCATTCCATCATGTCAAAAGCTATCGGTGCGTCAAGAGACAGCAGAAGAGCATCCTCACGGATATTCACTGCATGCCGCAGAACTCCACGCAACCGTCGTAGATTAAGGGCAGTGTTCCTACCCAGCATAAAACCAGATTGATCTGGATGGATCAAGGAGCAAATTACCCTGACCAAACGTGTTGCTAAGAGCTTCACCAGGATCTTCACTTCCGCATTTAACAGTGAAATGGGCCTGTAAGAGGCACACTCCTTCGGCGGTTTACCCACATTTTATGCATAATAACTATGTTGGCTAATTTCTGATCTGATGGCAGCACACCAGAGTCACGGCCCTCCAGCTACATCCGCAGGAGGTAGGGGGCGATTCTGGTCACTGTGAATTTGTAGAACTTAATTGGTAAGCTGTTCTGGCCCACAGCTTTGTCTGATGTAAAGTCTCAAATAGCTTGTGTCACCTCGCTTTCGGTCAGTTCCTCCTCTAGGAGTTTCTTGTCTGCCTGTAAGAGACCAGGCATTTGAATGTCGGAAAGTAGCTCGCGTGATTATTTCTTCGTGGCTGTATCAGCTGGGGAATACAAAGAGGTATTCTGCGAATACATCAGCTACGCCTTGTCTGTCTTTAATATGCTCACACTTGCAATTCAGAATCTCGAGAACCCATCGAGATGCTGCTTCCCGTTTGTGTAGCCACGCCAGATGTCTACCAGCCTTATCACTCACCTCATAGAGGCAGTGTTGAGTTGCGAGATGGCGAGCCCTTGCGGCATCTGTCGCAATGTCTTTATAGTCATTTTGCTTCAAGGATAAACTGAGCTGTACAGTTCCCAGATCATCTGTGTGAGCTGGGATTCCAGTACCTGGATTTCCCCTTCAATCGTTTCCAACTGGGCTCCCTTTTCCTTCTTGTGCCCAGCTATCAACCACAGGCCCCGACCTCGTATGACCATTTTATATGACTCCCACAAAGTCCTCACGGAGTCCACCGAACCCTTGTTTTCCTTAAAGTAATGCTCAGTAGCATCTTGGCTTCAGTACCACTCTTTGCTTAGTGCTATGGACCACCCGTCCGTAGGTGGCACACACTGGGGAGTGATTAGAGAGGCCCCTGGCAAGGTGGTGAGCCTAACTAGTATGTGGAAGGTATTGAGCTAGGATAAGTATATTATTGATACGCGAAAGGCTCCAGTGGGTTCCCAAATGGTAAGTTTACTATTGTTCTGCCCCTCACCGCCAAGTTCTTCTGGTGGTGATGGATAGGCTAAAAATGCATGACATTTTTTTTTTTTTAAATGCATTACATTGTTCAGCCTAAATAGGGTGGGTGGTGTAATATCCTTCCTCTGATAGCCCCTATTCAGTTGGGCTGTCAGAGGAAATTTTCCATTGACAGAGCCAACGGGGGCTCCATCGAGGGAATACTTAAGGTCCGCCTGACTCTAAAAGAGGCAGGCGTACTGAGGATTTGGTGGACAGAGTATTCTGTAGAGTTGCGATGGAGCACCCTGTTTGTCAAACTCTAAATCAGGCACTTAGTACTGATTTCCCAATCATAAATTATGCTTCCTTTCTGCTAATTACAATCTTTTCAAAGCAAGATTCTCATTTTGAATAATTGTTTTCTCAGTGAAATTCACTTAATGTTTAACTATTTCTATTTCTAAGTGGCAAAATGTTAATAATCTAGTTTAGTGTATGACAAACCTCTTGAACACAATCTTTGTGCACCATCTGCGATGGGGCCTAAGTACATTTTGAGCTGTAACAGATGTACTGATCCTTAATAGTGCAGAAATTATATTCCCAGCTCTTCTAACACTGGTGGATACTCATTTCCCAGAATGCAGCAAATGGGCATCTGGGGAATAATTATGACCCTCCTCTGGGTCACCTCCCTACCACAGTCCATGGATACCAGAGCCATGGGACAGAAAAAGTCCTGCCACTGTGCCCGAGTTACCCTACATACCTGTCCAGTGTACTGCTCTGGGGAAACCAGCCTTTCCACTACCATGGGCTGGATGGCCCGGTGTCTCTCAGGGCATTGATAGGGATCCCATTCACTATTACCTGGTAGAAATGATGGCGTCCATCCTCAGAAATCACAAGTCTACCCTCTGAGTCCACCTTCCAGCAAAGGGTGACTATTGCATGTTCCATCACCTGTCCCTGGGGACTACTTCCCCCTGGCCACCTACTTAGAGATCCCACCAGTGGGTGGATTCTTAAGACAAAGCACACACAAGGAGATGAGGGACGGAGTGCTGAAACATTGCAGACACTCACCCCCAGTCACAGATCTGGGTTGAATCCATCATTGTTCTTTAGCTCACTTCGCAACCCCAGTTCAGACCCAGGCATATGCAAATAGACCCTGTTCCTCATTGGAACAGCCAGCCCGAACTGCCAAGCCAGGTCTTCCCTGTACCGGAAACAAACATCTGGGACCAGTTTTGGGGTAATATCCCATATCAACCAGGCTAGCTTGAATCCAGTGGCAAAGTGAGCAAGGGACCCACGTCTGGGCATACCCTGCCAAATTAGGGTGAAGAAAGCAAACACAAGGAGATTATTGTCGGAGTGCTGAAACTTTTCAGACACTCACCACCAGTCACAGATCTGGGTTGAATCCATCATCGTTCTTTAGCTCACTTCGTCACCCCAGTTCAGACCCAGTTTCCTAAGACAGACAGAGTCCTCCTGCTTGTGTCCTAATTCAGAACAATCAAAGCACTGGGGCTGGAAATGGGGCACCTTGGGCTCCTGCCCACCAGAACCTTCTCCCTGTTTCTCAGAAGGAGCTTGGGAACCCTTTCCCCCTACCTTATTCTGAGACTTGACTGTGTCACCCCTGACCTGCCCCTCACTCTGCTGGGGGGAACCTGAACCAGCCTTCTTCGGATCACTCCCAGGTACCTTCTTCGACACTCTGGTACTAATCCAGAGGTCAGCCTCCTTTGCATTCTCCTGGGGGGGGGGGGGGTCAATGAGCTTAATATCAATCAGGTGTTGTAGCAACTTTGTAAAGCAAGTGCTGAGCATGTGCTTTCTCAAAATCAGGTTATACAGCCCATTTAAAACTATTTACTTTATTGCCCCTAACCCAACCACTCAGTGCCTTGCTGGAGTAATCTAAGAAATCCACCTAAGACTGGTTTGGCAACTTCTGGCTATCCCAGAACTTCATGCAGTATTTCTCTGGGGTAATCCCAAACTTGGTGAGTAAAATGACCTTCATGGGGGCATACCTCATCTGATCACCCACCTCTCGTGCAAAAAGCATGTCCCTCCCCATTGTGGCTATGTGTTTCCACAGGTTTGCTCCACTCAATCCTCTTTCAGGTACCAAAGGCAGAAAAACAATTATCTATATCATCCTCCACCACATAGTTAGGCAGCAGGCCTTGGGGATGCAGACTTTCCCCTCTCTGTGGAACACTGGGTTGCTGCTGGACTCAGCTTCTTGTCTTGATTTAAGCTCCAGCTTCTTAAGACTCAATTCATAAGCCAAGACCAACTTCCTTCCAGCCAAGGCTTTCTCTGCCTCAGCAATGTTTTCATCCAGGGCCAACCTTCTTTCATCGAGGACCCTCTTTGCAGCAGCCTCCTCCTTGGCTGTGTCAAGTTTCAATATGGTCAGCTGTAGTTCCTATCTGCCAGGACCTCAGGGGACAGATTTTGGGAGTCCATACTGCTTCCTGCCCTGGCAGGGGCTCCATTCCTGAGACCAAGTTGTCCTCCTCCTCCTCAGGGTGCTGCAGCTCAGGGCCTGTGACCATGCCTTGCTCCTCCTCTTCCTTGAATTCCACCTTGGCAAGGCCACCTTACTCCTGATCCTCTGTGGTGTATTGCATCCTTTTGACTTCCTCAAAGGCTCTGAGGGCTACCTGGAGGCCCACGTTTGTGGCCTTCCTTCCCACATTTAGCCCCTCTCCTTGCAAAGCCTCTGCAGCTCAGCCTTGCTGAGGTCATCCGAATTAATCGGCTCCATCTTCACTGTAAGCAAAAAGGAGGTGAGATAACTTAAATTTGGAAAAAGAAAAAAATCGTCAAATCAAAAGATTTTGTTTGATGTCAGATTATTTCTGGGATTTTAGTGTTACAAAATCATTGAGTGGCACTGCACAAATACAAGTACTGCATCTCAACACTGAGGAAAAATCAAATGGAAATTGGATTTTTAATTGAGGGGGATGGAGACCCTTCTCAAGCAACAACCACAATCCCTGTCAGGGTGAGCCACAAAAAGTCACTAAATTAACCTTTGCTAACTTGGCCCAAAAGCAGTCAGGCTTAACTTAGTGGAAATATGTCAGGTATTTGTGCAGCGCTCAAACAATAATAAAGTGAAAACGCAACACAAGAAAAATCCTACACCAATTTAGAAAAATAGAAATATTTTTAGTAAACAAAATGACAACAAAACAAATATATCCAATAAGTAGAACCAGAGTTATGTATTTTAGATTTTTTAGTGAACAATACTGACTGAAAGAACAAAGCACAAACCGCTGGAAGCTGGTCAGGCGAGACCGGGGCAAAGTCAAAATTTAAGATTGATCGTGATGGAGTGCAGTTTGACTAAACAGAGTGAATTGGGCCAGTCCCAGCTTACCTTTGGTCTTAGAAGAAATTTGAAGGAAAAGTTGCTGAGAAGGTGAAGTAACGTGCAGCAAGGCAGCCAGTGGTGTTCGAGGAGGAGGAGGCATCATCGTCGGGGAACCGCTAGACGAAATCACGTTGAACATTTCTACGCTCACACCTAGTCACTTTTTGGAAGTCGGAAATCTCCAGCAAGATGATGCTGCACATTGTAGGCGAAGAGGGCTCCACGAAATCAGACACCCCTTCTGAAAGGAACAGCTGAAAATGATTTGCTGCTGCAGAAAAGAATGTAGCGGGATGTACAGAAAAGTCAGACTGAGCAGCAATGCACCTTAGGCATATCGGAGAGCAGGTAGGTCCCAGTTTTCTCTCTGTTCTCAGGCCACTTTTTGGTAGAAAAGTTTCTAAGTCGCAAGTTTCAAGTTTGGCTGTTTGGGCTCACTTAGCACCACATCCAAAGGTCCGTTTGAAATGTAAGTGGGCAATATCAGACTACAGGAGGTAGCCCATAAACCCTATAGAGACAAGGGCGAACATAGGTAACATAAAACAATGTCTCTAAGGGTATTACAGATCCGCAGTAAGGAAACAGCTGATGGGTGAGGTCGTTTGGATCAGACATGCAGTCAGCAGGGAATAAATCAGCAGTGTGCTCGTCACCTTGAAGTATCTCTCGGACCTTCTCTGGACTCCCTTCCAGAGACCTCCCAACGTAGCCTCTTCTGACTCCACCAGGCCTATAGATGTGTCCTGACTCAGCCTGACCTATTTAGGGACCCCGCACACCTACGAATGGGACTCCTGTCACGATCAACGCCACTGTCATAAAAATAAGAGTAACCTGGTCCTGATGATGGCCTAAACACTTCAACAGGCCGAAACGCCGTCGACTTTTACAGCGAAAATTACGGCGCTACCTCTTCGAGGATACCCATCTTGAATTCCCTTGTATATATTAAAATTTATTGTGTGGGTATCTCTACAATGTAAATTTCATCACCAACAGTTTTTTTGTTGCGCCCCTTCCTGTCGCTGTCCATACTTCCTCACGTGTCACTGGCGTCGGGCACCATTTCACGAGCACTTGTGCACAGTATCCCACAGCTTACATGCCATTTAATGTAACGCAGTGCTGTTCTAATACATGTTTAAATATATGAAGTTATTCATAGCAAATATATGTAGTTACCAAAAACCCAATTTATGTTGTCACATTGAATTTTTGTCTCCCTGGTTTCTCCTTCTGCTCCTAGCAATTAATTGTGCTATTTAAAATTGACCACTAACTAATATCCTTAGAGACATTGTGAAATGTAAGTGGGGCAGGGAACAGCTCCGCCCCTCCCACCCTTCCTGACAGGATGGCACTTTCTGCCAACTCCTAGTCCTCCTTTGTCTCACAATCTTTGAGGAATACACAAAGGTCAACTGCCACTCTATTCACAGTAATGTCACCCAGGACACAGGCTGAAGGTACCAAATAGTTTGGACAAGAAAATGTAAACTTTCTAAAAGTGGCATTTTCAGAAATGTGACTTTTCTACCTGTTCCCAAACAAATATTAGCACTTATTTAATGTAATAAGGTACCCCACTGTTATCCTATGGGAGAGGTAGGCCTCACAGTAGTGAAAAAAATAATTTGAGAGTTTTTCACTTCTAGAACTTATAAAACTTAAAAGGACATGCCCAACTTTGTATATGCCCTGTACCCTTCCCTATGGGCTATTTAGGCCTATCTTAGGTGTGAGTTATTTGTATTAAAAAGGGAGGTTTAGGCCTGGCAAAAGGTGTATTTTGCCAAGTCGAATTGGGAGTTTAAAATTGTACACAGGCTTCAATTGCAGGCCTGGGATATGTTTTAAAGGGCTACTTAAGTGGGTGGCACAGTAAGTGCTGCAGCCACACTAGTAGCATTTAATTTACACGCCCCGGGTACATGTTATACCACTTTACTAGGATACCTCATGTACCAGAATAATCACACAGCCTGCCCATCCTATAAATCACCAAACTTAAAAAGGTGAACATGCTTAACTTCACGATCATCATGATTTCTGAGAATTGGAGATCCTGCTTTATGTCCAGCTCTACCTGCCTTGTCCCATCGCGACAACCTACTAGATAAGAACCGTTCAGCACAACAACTTCAAGCAGACATTCTAATTACAAAATGAATGTCCCTATTCTATTCGAAACCATGTCTAACTTAATTGCATAAACTACTATGCACTGCATTTTTCCAGATTGATATTAAGGAATGACTTGCCATCTTCAACAGAAGATCACTCTTTTGTAAATAAATACATATCCACCCTTTTTCACTTTCGAAAATCTAAAAGTAAAGGTTTTGTAGTCCAGATCCACAAGAACTGTTATAATTTACCTCCCACAAAAGTCCATATCAAAGCTGTGGATGAGTGTACAGATCGTATATGAGCACAAGCCGTTGGGCAGAAGACAACACCTTACTCTGAGTCAGTGATGATAAGGTGAAGCTTGCCTTCTCATTCTACTCATAACTACAACTACTTCAACTTCAAGGATGTGACCTTAAATTGTTCAAATCATTTCTGCAGGAACATTTATAATTAATAAAAATGTGAACCTGTCACCATGCCTACATATTCCTTCAAGACTTAGTTCTGTCTCCTCTCTTTTTTAACCATCTATGTAGAGCTATGGTCAAGGACAGGGATATCACAAGGCACAAATATGTAGATCACAATAAGATTTATTTCAAAATTGGCCTTAGAGCAAAATATCACCCATATCAGAGCGCATGATGCTAATTCAGACCTGGATGGGTTACCAGCGTCTAAGGCTTAACCCACAGAAAACCATTCTTATTGTTCTTTGGATCACCCAATAAAGGGATAAAGGAGTATCTCCCACTTTTACAGTTAACAAACAGTTTCCAGGGGTTTATACTCATCAATAAACTACACTGACCTTCAAATTACTTACACAGTGCAATTTACTTAGGACCAAATATGCATCTTGCAGAATATAAAAAGGTCCTGATGCAGGCCCTGATGCACCAATGAATGGACTACAGAAACACCCCTTGACGTGTCTTCCAAAGAACTGCCTTGCAACTGTAAAAGCTGTTGAGCATGTAGCAACTTGGACAATCTTTGGGATATGCAATTTCAAACTGACCAACAGATTAAATACCACACTGTACTGGCCTGAATGGAAACTTATTGATTTTTGAAGTACCACCCACACATCCTCAGGTGCTTATCAAACTGTAGCTGGTCAATATAAGGATGTATGCAATAAAGAAGAACACCTCCTGGACAACCCTTTTTTTGGGAAGCACCAACCTGTCTCACAGGCAATGCAAGATTCTAGGGAACAATCTAACCCTAGAACTGTATAGTGTCCCATGCCTATTAGCCTTCTCATTGTGTTGAACATTGTCTTTTTTAAGGGGTATTTTATGAGTGACAGCCATGACTAAGACATCTACAAAGAGGATGAGGACTGTAAAAAAAGGAAACTACATTTTATATGATATCACATATTACATAAACTTTGTAATCCCCACACTCGTTTCCGAAGAGCAGCCTGAAAGTTACCACTGCTTAGACCCTGTCACATTTGTTGTACAAGTTTCATCAATCATTCTATTCTCTTGCTACCAGAGACATAGTAGATTCTCCTTCATCCGTCTGTTAGGATAGGATGGAGATGGACGTGCACCATGCCCTGTTACCCAGCTATGGTATCCTGAATTTCCTTTAGCCAAGCACCCACCCAAGAAATCCTGCATGCACACTGAGGTTAGGCTTAAAATTGACCATAAGACTTAGAACCTGGCTCTAATATCAAGAGGTGAATGCTGAAAGCGTACCCTTTCTGTGCAGTAAGACTTGAACAGAGAGCGTTGCTGACAGCATATACATTTTTGAATCCATAATGGGTGGATAGGCTTTTTCCCTATTCCAAGAAAGCACTCGATATCTACTAGTCCACTTCTTCACTGACATCCCTATTTGTATGTCGAGTGTGTGTTGTGTGCACAATGCCTGCTATCAGGACTCCATGTTATTTGTCAGTTAATGTATGCTGTTGTCATGAAGTTCCTGCAAATTTATATAGGATCTGCGCGTTTAGACAACAAACTAAGGGATTGGTTTCCAGACTGATTCAGGACACCCCGAAGGATCTGTTATTCTGATGACCAGCTAGCTGACAGTGCCACTATGATCCCCTCTTACCAAGGAGTGAATAGTTTCTGGCAACTATCGAACATGACAACCCTGACCCCTCAGGGATTGTGGAAACAGTACAGTACTTTTTGCTCAGTCACTCATGCTCACTTTGTCTCAGAGAGATACACAGATAATAGGTGGGGATGTTTTCAATAAGTATTTATTGAACAGCATCATTCTAGTATAAAGCTGGGGCAAGAGGCTGTGGCCTGGTTGCATATGATCGCAGGCACACACTCAGAGGCGCACACGTGCAGGCTGAGAGAGTGCGCTCAGGTAGTTGTCACGAAGGAGGCATTTAATAAATAGTCTGTAATTTGTGCAGGCCTCATAATTTAATTTGACATTAAAAACTGAATGTTGCCATTTCTTTTTTACTATACAGTGAGTCTGTAGCACATCACTGTAAGTATGTTGTGCTTTACTGTATTCACACTGTAGGTGAAATCTGCACAAAAATGACAACTTTGCATTGGCCAAACCTAGAGAGGAATTTAATGTGTACTTCCCTAGGTAAGCACAGGTTTCAAGTGCAAATATATTCCTGTTGGGCCAAGTTAAATTACTCTGCTTTCCAGCAGGTAAATCAATGACTTCCTCACACAATAGACCCATCTGGAAGGGATAAAGCTTTTTCCTGGGAGAGGAAGATGGTCGGTGCAAATCCGCATGAGCTAATTACATTACACTGCCTGACAATTCTGGGCATGCCATTTCCAGAGAAACAAAAGGGTAACAACCACACCTCTGTCTCCATTCTCTTTATTTGATGTTTTGGTGGGAAGGAACCAGTAAGGCATTGGCAGTTGGGGGTAGGGCTTACAGTTCTCAAATAGATGTGACAATTGACCACTTGATGTGATTAGTCCCAGGATGCTGTGCAGGAGAAATGGTACATGGGTGGAGTGATGGTGTAATCTCTTTGGATTGAGTAGCGGTGCCCACTTTCTGAAACTTTCCACTCACATTTAAAAGCTCCAGAACAAGGGAGTGGGGCTTTGAGAAGCACTGGATTCTGCAGAGAGCAATGACGGAAGAACCACTCATGGATGAAATGGGAAATGCTGGACTTGTACTGATGTGGAGTCTGTGGATCTGTGTCACTAGAGCCAGTGGTATTCATTTCTCTAATTCCTCTGGAGGACAGTAAACTAAAGGACTTTGTGGAGTTATCTTATTTCATAGGGATGGAATTTAGAACATGTTGCTAGGCTGGGATGTTACTAGGCTGGAATGTTGCTCTTTGAAGAAAGAGTGGTTGGAGCTGAGAAGCTGGGAGGTAGAGATGGAGGTATCTGTGATTATATCTAGTTCAATAAATGATAATAATCTTCCTACTCTGCGTGCGAGTGGATCTTTACATTGGCGAAGAGCTGAACCAGTCTGCGCAGGGGGCAGATAACCAATACCTCCACCCCTGGAGAAAGAGCTTGAACTGTCTACACTAAAGGAATGACATGGTTACCATTGTGAGTACAATATTTACATGCTAAATTCAAGCTGTCTACTATTTCAAAAATCCTCCCAGCTTAAACCTTTTCGCTACATCTTATATGACTTCTGCTACACATACTGCTTTTCAAGATGACACCGTGATCTTTGCGTAACTCTGTGCGTGCGTCTGCGACTTTTAACTGAAGTTTTCAACATCTACTCTAAACAGCGTTATACTTCTTCTCAAGCGTGTTTATCAACTCAGTGCGAGTGCATACCACCAAAATTGAGCTCTCTGCTGCTCTTTACAAATGTTTGCAAGTGACTTTTACTGCGTGTGACAAATTCCTCATTCGCTTTTCATCAACGTTGTGTTAGCTTTTTTTATTGTTACGAGACAATTGCTTTGAAAGTTTCCTGTCATCATACGCCTGTCAAACGGAAAACTTCATTACACGAGATCGAGGGAACGGCTTAACAAGGAACGGTTAACCGCTTACCTTTGAATCTGCGTGTCTTGCGCTGTCCCCGTGGCTTCATTTCCTCTCAACCTTTCAGTGCGCCCTATTTCCTTAAAAAAATTGCACACATACCACGTTCAATGGCGGCCATTTTAGGAAGTTGGGAAACTTCATTGCACCCTAAATTCTGTAGAAATTGCACGCATAACACATCAACGGCGGCCATCTTAGGAGGTTGGGATAATCCTCCTTATGTACTACTATATCTGCAACGTTTATTCACGACATACAACGGTGGCCATTTGCATAAATCGGACCAACTTTCTTCATTTCCAGAACTGAAAGAAGCCTCGTTTCCATGAACACTCATCACCGACCGTCATAATCTGCATATTATTGCCACCGGATCCATATTCAAAGTATTGGTTTGTTGTTTTTGATTATTATTTTAATTTATTGTATTAGTTTGTTATTTAGCTTAACAAACAATTCTTTTTGCAGGTGGGATTCTTATAATTAGACTATATTTTAACTGTATTTCTGAAGCAATCTTTCATTGTATTAACTGGAGACAGTGCATAAGGGCATCTGTATACTATTTATTGTAGTTATGGCTGATCAAAGTTTAGCTGCACCCCCCCTTTTCTTCCCACTCCTGGGGAGCATTCCGTCTCTTGGAAAGAATGGAAGAAGTTATTCGTTACCCATGTGCGGACAAATATGGTCCTATGCGCAGGCAAGCTATTTTACTTCATCACTTAGGAGTTGAGGGACGACGCTTACATGAAGATCTTCCTGAGATTTCTTTAGGGATGGGTGATGGTTAGCCAAATAACGTTTATGAGATGACTAAGCAAATGTTGGATATACGATTTACTACAAAGTCAATGTTGTTTTAGAGAGACATACATTTTTCTGTTGTGTCCAAAAAGTGGATGAAGATATTGCAACATATGTTGCTGCTTCAGGGGACTTTCTCTAACATGCCGGTTTGAAGGGTTAGGAGATTCCCTTATACGAGATCAGATAGTTAGATGTACCAATAACAAGAGCGTGAGAGAAAAGTTACTGATAAAGGATCCTACATTGGAGGAGGCGATTCAGATAGCTAAAGGGTTAGAGCACACAGACTTATGGATTAAGGAAATGGATAAGTGTAGCAGTGCCTTACTGTCAAAAGAACATATTCCTAAGGTACCCGATGCCCATGCTTCTGTTGATGAGACTAAGATGGCGAAACTTACCACGAAGTCACAAAATAAGCCTCCCAACAAACCTAATGACACTTGGCGAGCTGTCCCTGCCACCCCAGGGCCTAATTCAAGGGTGATCAAGTGTTATCAATGTGGTGCCCCCGGTCATATTGCTTCCAGTAGCAAGTGCATGGCTATGAATGTGATATGTAGGGCATGCGGTAGAAAAGGGCATCTTGCCAAGGTTTGTTGAGCCAAAACTCAGTTTGGCCTAATGCAACAAGTGGACGACACATGTGAAAGTGTCCATGAATTAATGTTGTGTGTGGAGGGTTGTGGTATTCATGATGAATCTTGTAGCAACCGTAATGTACTGAGTTGTGACATTGTTTAAGAAAGCACGGACAAGTTAGAGAAACCTCACTGCAGTATAACTTTGGATAAGCATGATGTCTTGATGTTGGTTGATTCAGGTAGTCTCTACACATTGTTGTCTAAAGAAATGTATTGCAAGTTGTAGGGAGATGAAAGTGACGTGGAGTCTTGTGGCAAGTCTGATATTAAGGCTGTTGGGTACGGTGGAAAAACGATAGAAATTTTGGGGTTGAAGTGGATGGTAATCAGCTTCAATGGAAAAAAGGTGTATGGTCGAGTGTACTTAACGAGACAGGGCTCGAACTTACTAGGTTGGCATCATCAGAAGGATCTTGGCATCATGCTAAATCCCAACGTGACTGAACCAGTTATGTCTACGGTGGTGCATAGCATTGATGCTTACAAGGCAACCATAATGGAGAGATATCCTGAAGTTTTCTCTGACAATTTGGGGAAACTTAAGAATTTCTCATATGAAATTATTCTAAAGAAGAATACAATACCTGTCGTACACAGAGTAAGAAACATGCCGCATTTAATGAGAGAACCCCTCCAAGAGGAACTTAAGAAGTTATTAGCACAAGGAATTATAGAGCCTATTGAGGCCTCGGAATGGTTGGCACCCATTGTGGCCGCACCGAAGGATGGTGGCAAAATTCGACTATGTGTCGATTTGCACGACTTAAACAAAAATATTTGGGTTGACAGACAACCCCTGCCCAATATCTCTGAAATGCTGATGGCCATGGGCGGAGGGGAGATATTTAGTGTGATTGGCATGTCTGCAGCATATCACCAGATTGATTTGAATGAAGAATCGAGACATCTCACTTCGTTTGATACACCGCTGGGGGGATTCCGTTACTGTAGAATACCGTTTGGCTAAGCATCTGCCTCAGGGGTGTTCCATAGAGTTATACAGCAGATATTTGTGCGACTGGTGATGTTCTCTGTTTCCAAGATGATATGTTGGTTGTTGGTAAGAATAGCATGCACCATGATGAGGTGATGAACGAGGTATTGCAGCGAATGGAAAGTCATGGCTTGACAATAAAGAAAGAGAAGTGTCAATTAAGGAAAGATTGTGTGACGTACTTGGGACATGAAATATCTAAGAATGGAATTAAACCTAAGAAGAGCATAGTCTCAGCTGTCAAGGATGCTCCCACTTCTCTTAACAAAGAACAGTTAAAATCTTTTCTTGGTCTAGCGGAGTATTGTTCAAAGTTTGTGAGTGAGTTCACAGAAACAGTTGAACCTTTGAGATTGCTGATGAGGAAGAGTGTTGTCTTTGAATGGAATGAGGCCTGTAATAAGGCATTCAATAATGTGAAGACCTCTATCCTTCATGCCCCAACTCTTGTTCATTTCGATGTTAGAGCTAAGACATTTATTACTACTGATGCCAGTGCGGTGGGTGTTGGTGCTGTCCTTACCCAAGTGTGTGGGGGGGGAAGAGAGGATCATTGGGTTTGTGTCTAGGAGACTTCGGAATGCAGAAGTGTTGTATTCAGTGATTGAAAAGGAGGCTCTGGCATGCTCTTGGGGCATAAAACACTTCATGTACTTTGTTTGGGGTTTACCTTTTAAGGTTCGTACTGATCACAAGCCTCTTGTTCATTTGTTTAAGGGTGGAAGGGGTCTAGAAGGTAGTGTAACCCCCAGGATCTCCAGATGGATGTTATCCGTTCTGGAGTATAATTTTGAAGTGGAGTATGTCAGGGGTTTGAAAAATGTGGTGGCTGACTATTTATTTAGAATGCCGGTGAATGGAGTTGAATTGGAGGTGGAATTGAGGTGATTAGGAGCGGAAGTGAGGAGCTGGACCTAGGTAAAGCAGAATGGGCGACTGCCATGTCGGAAGACGATGTCTTGCAGCATGTCATGAGATGTATATCTGAAGGACGGAAGGAAGATCTTGCATAGGATGTTCGCTTCAAGGGTTATCATCATGTGGCGGCTGAGCTGAGTGAATGTGATAGGAGGTTGTTGAGGAGGAGTCAATTTGTGCCGCCGGTGGGACTTAGAAAGAGAATTTTTAACATCGCGCATGAGGGGTATCTAGGCAGAAATATGACCAAAAGACGGGTACGGCAATCTTTTTGGTGGCCCGGCATGGATGGTGATATCGAAATGGTTGCCAAGGAATGCTATGCATGTGCAAAGAGTAATCAAACGGAAATCGTGAGACAGCCTCCCCACCCCCGGCATGTGTGGCTTTTCCCAAGTGACCTTTGAAAAGAGTGGCGATTGATTTCTTGGGCCCAATCTCCAAACTTGGGTCACGTAGCAAATTTATAATGGTTTTGGTGGATTACCATTCCAAGTGGTTTGTCACTGAAACAACTGATTCCATTGACACTGAGAAGGTGGTTGGATTATGGAACGGGTGTTCATGAATGAAGGTATTCCAAAGACCTTAGTATCCGACAATGGAGTACAGTTAGTATCGAGAAAGATGTAAGAAATCCTGTGCAAACTGGGGATCAAACACGAGAAAGTGGCCTTGTTTAGGCCTCAAGCTAATGGATTAGTTGAGAGAATTAACTGTTGTTCATGGAAAATATACAACTCTCACTCTCGAATGGCCTGTCATGGTTTGAAGAACTGAAGAAATTGGTGTGGTCATATAGAGTGACGCCGCACTCGGTGACTGGAGTGTCACTGTTTGTCTCCCTCAAGGGGCGCAAGCCTGGTGTGAAGGAAGTTCCAGGCTGGCTGAAAAACAAAGACTGTGTGTGGTTTGATTGTGCTACTGTTGAAAGTGATGTGGCCCAAAGACAATTGGTTGCGACTAAATATTACAATGCCAGGCATGGTGTTAAGGTGCCTGATTTTATGGTGGGAGATTGGGTTGTAGTAATAAGGGGTGGAATTGTCACCAAGGGCGAGAGCAAGTTTTCTAAACCTATACAGGTACCCCCTCTCTGCTCCAGGACCTTAAAAATGGCATTCCTTGAAGCAAGGCACAAGATGGAGGTGTTGATGCAGCATCCCCGCACAGTGGAAGTGTATTATTGCCTACAGTCCTGAGTTGCTGGACGTAGCTCCTGACTCTGAAGTGTGGAATGGAAGAGGGCAGGGCTCCATTGTATACAGAGAGGAAGATGAAAGACTTATGCTGACTCTGCCTCTGCCATACCCAAAGACCTTACATCCTGCCCCATGGACCAAAACGGAGAGTAGGAGGCAGCACTGCCAAATCCAGCCCCATTGATTGCTAGCATGACTGCTCACCCTATTTGGACAATAACTACACACTCCTGCCTGGAAATTTCAATTGTGCACCACGATTAGGTAAAACAACAGGGCCCAAGATATGTTGACTTTGAATTGGATAAACAAATGTTGGTGTTATGTTATTTGAATTTGTAGAGCGTGGCTCATCACCTGTGAGGGTATCCAGGCGCTGAGTAAGGCAGCCGCCTGAGATTTTCGTCCGGAATAGCCATGTCTTGAGGTTCCTTCAGAAGTCCGTGAGGAAGGGGGAGGGTCTGAGGTGATTTGGAGGTCATTCCAGCTCTTAGTGGGAATTTGAAAGATAACTGCATACAAGAACTACCTAGTCAAGAATTACTGAGTGACCTACAGAACACGGAGTGCAGTAAAGTTGCTTCACTTTGCCAAACTGAGCCTGCACCTGTGCTGAAGTCTGAGACTTTCTATGAATGTGTAGTGAAACCCGTAGGTCCCATAGTGGGCATCCCATTAGTGATATTTCTTCTTTATGTACCATGTTATTTTTGGTGAGATTAAAGAAACACTGAGCAACACATTCACTTATTGCGCCTATTGTTTGATTGCTTGAATTTTGAGTTTTTACCACCCCACACTACATCCGTGAGATGCCTCAGACTACTCGCCCTCATTACCCGAGTGTCATGTGTGGTAGGGGGGCATTTGGCCCAGTTTGCAGTGCCATAGTAGGAAGGACCCCAGGACACCAGTGGCACCAACTACCATGGTGGAGAACCAATAATCCCCGCTCACCCGGTTACTTCCCGAACGGGTTCTGACAACCCTGTTAACGCCCATCTCCAGCAGCCACACTTACTGGTCCAATCTGGTACCGTAATTCATGTGCTACAGAGGCATAATTTATAATCCTGTAGAAGCTCACCAAGCCCATCCTATGCCCAAATTGTTCTCCCCTCCCTTATCTCCCATCTTATTTAACTCACTTCCTCTCCTGTTTTTACCCTTATACATGGGTGCCGCCTTCCTTCTCTATTGTCACCTATGCATCGGGTATAGACTCTTTGTTGTAAAACTTTCCAGAATATGTCCCTCTGTCCTGGCTAATGAGACTGCTACAAGGATTTCTGCAGAAGAATGAAAACAGCCCAAACATTAATGATAAATGATACCGGCAATATAGGAAGCTAGAATTCTACATGGATTGTAAAAATGCTCTTCCCCTGAAGCCTATTGTAGAGCATTATGTCTGCTTTAATGTGTACTTAATTCATCTGTATTACTTTCTGCCCGTAATCTCAGAGAATCCCTGCAAAGGTATTAAGAGACCCTACAATAAATGAAAAATACAATACATTAACTAATGAATAAATATATAACACATTTTCAACCTATAGCATCATGTAAGTATCAGATATCTAGAAAAATTAGTAACATATTTGCGTTCAATGTTTGTCTATCGTTGTGTCACTCTTCATTCTATACTCTGTCTCTAAGTTGTCTAGAAATCAATACAATGATATACATCTGGCAAAGCATGAACTATGTAAAAAAATGTTAATTTGTGCTGTCTCCACTAAATATGGGCCTCTTACCAAACCCAAATGAAATAGGTGATTGCTAGAATGTCTGACGAAAGCATATTCTTGATTCCATACTTGTCATGGTAGGAACTCCGCATTTTTAAAATAAATAATGCTTTCTGGGTCTATTTTTAATTTCTCAGCATTGATTTAAAGTCTCAATAAAACAAACCACAATGCTAATTTGTGGGTGATTTAGACTATCATGATAATAATATTAATAATAATATCCTATATTAATATAGTACTTTAAAATGCAGTCTGTGATATTTCTGAACTCTGTAAATAACAGCAGATACCAAGGTTCCCTTTCCTAAATCCTTATTGGTTGTTCAGTCGCGAACGTCCCAACTTCACCTAGTCTATGAATAAAAAAACACAGAAAGTTGTGGGTGACAGCACTAGTGACTTAAAAACGTACAAACCAGAAACTGAATGTTTAGAATCCCAAAGAAATGTAAGCTTTGTATGCAAACACAAGACAGAATGTTGTATAGTTTGAAGGGTCTGCCATTCCTACGCAGTTCAGATTTAAACCTTGCGTAAGCCATCACTAAAGAATATGCTAACCTTAATCCAGCAGGCCTGAAGGAACAGTCCTATATTTTTTTTACATTGTAAAGCAATCCCTTTTCATTTCACATGCGAAAACACCCTACAACACCTAATATTTGTTTTCCTCCACTCCACTCCATAAAAATATATTTCCTTAATAAATCAGATTACTTGTACCTTATAAGTGCTTATTGGTATATGGTTTGGAAAGATTTTTATTTTTCGTATAGAAATACAATGCTATTGTTTTTAAGTCCTGGCCAGAGAAAGCTCTAACTATCTTACAGAGTTTGTGTAATCTGTACGGGGAAGGTACTGAGCTCAGGCCACCTCGGCAAGTGTGTGTGTATGTGTTACTCATTAGCCATTGCATCAGCCATTGGTGAACTGCAGTCATCACGAGATATGGATTTTTGCTGTTGCACAATGACATATGGGCATTTCATTGGTGTAAACATGTGATGAGTCATGCCCTGTTTTTTGTTTTTTTGTGCCTTGTGCCCTGTGTTCCCTCCTATCTACGTGCTTGGGAACCAGGCTTTGGGCTCACTTATGGTACACTAAGACATTGTGTGAGTTCAAGACTTTTTGCCTGGAAAGTAGCGTTTAAAGTAACGTAAATAGAACTTCGCGCCACTTTAAATCAAGGGGGAGTTCTATTGGTAGTCCACCAGTACATATCTCAAAGACACCAAAGATCTCCTAGGCCTTATCGATACCCTGGCCTATAATCCGGACACTTCATTCCTGGTAAGCCTTGACGTAGAGAGCCTGTACACCAGTCTCCCGCAAGACGACACCCTACAAGTATTGAAATCCGCCCTCAACAACACCAACTGGCAACATCGGACCTCGAAAAGATTCATCCTGGAATGTGCCACGCTTGCACTGAAAGAAAACTTCTTCGAGTTTGAGGGCCGGCTCTACTTACAGAAGTACGACACATCAATGGGGAGTGTTTTTGCTCCCAGCGTGGCCGGTCTTTATGTATACGACTTTGAGACCAGGTACCTACTTGACAATGACCTGCCACGATTCCCCCAAATCAGATTTTACAAACGCTACATTGATGATATCCTACTGATCTGGGAAGGAAACAACGAATCCCTCATAGCATTCTGCGAATGGTTAAACTTGTGTGATCCCAATCTCAGATTGACAGACACAAGACCACATTCTTAGATTTGGACATAGAAGCAGAAGGTGGGGGTCTGAAGAGCAAAACCCATTTCAAAGCCACTGCCCGGAACTCCCTACTCCACTTCACCAGCTTCCATCCCAGGTCCCTGCGCGAGAACCTCCCCTACGGTCAGTAACTTCGGCTCCGCAGAAACTGCAGTGACATAGGGGACTACAAATCGCAAGCCAAAGATCTTAGCGATAAACTACAGCAGTGGGGCTACTCCAAAAGGATTACAGAAAAAGCCAAAAAACGGGCAAGAAACCAAAACCGTGAAGGACTTATTGAGACACAGGCACGGGAACCAACACCCGCACCACTTACATGTGTAACCACATTCAATGCCATTTCCCACAAGGTCTCACACATTATCAGAAGGAATTGGAAAATACTGAAGACAGGTAACCTTAACCGGGAACCCCCCCTCCTTTCAAACAAAAGAGCAAGATCCATTAAAGATGCCATAGTCTCCACACGACCAGCACCACAGCCGAAGCTCACCAACACAGTCCTCAATGCTTGGGGGCTCCCAAGCGTGGTTGGCCACGTCCCCTGTGGCAACTGTAGCGTGTGCCACATCACTGAAACCACTAAGAGCCTCAGTCTGGAACCAGGGAAGACATGGCAATTGAGACAACACACGAATTGCAATACGGCACACGTAATTTACCGCATCATATGTCCTTGCAATCTCACCTACATTGGGATGACCAACCGCAAGGTCAAGACAAGAATCTGCGAACACCGCAGCACCATCAGGTGTAAGAAAAACACAACCCGCATGACGAACCACTTCCTAAAAGTAGGCCACACAACTAATGACATGCTGGGTCATCATTGAAGCATTAGACCCCAACCTACTGAATATACAGAGCCGTCTGCTGGAAAAGGAGCAAAGATGGATCTACCGCCTATCCAGTCACCAAACAGGCCTCAACGATAACATTCCATGGAACAGCCTCAGGAGACCCTAGCAACTTCCATGTCTGCCATTCACAGTATGGACGTCCCTTATCTCGCAAATTGCACTAACTACAGACGCACACTCATCCGGCGTAACCGCTACTTGAGCCCCACCTAGACCCACTTCCTTGTTGAGCCTCAACCACGACAAGTGATCTGGCCCCATTCACTACTGCATATATAGTATGCCCCCTTAACATGCCCTCTGGGCTTTGACGCATCCATCAAGATCGGCGGAATCACAACATATCCCCCTCTGGGCACTTAAACAGCCCTTAAACATGATTTACAGTTTCCACACAATATGCCTCCAAGATGTGCACTATGGCACACCAGGACCTTTTTGTTTATCTTGCACGTATATACGGGCACTGCATTTCAATGTCCCCTTTGCTCCGATGTCCAACTATGCACTGGGTCCGTTTCATTGAAAGCATTAATGTTCAAAGTATCCAACACTTATCCAGATTTCGCCCATATAAACCACCCCAACATGGCCACCGCCTGCACAGTTGTCCAACATTGTACTAAGACCCTTTCATTCTAATCATCAATGCACAAAGAATACAGTACTTTGTTATACTTCGCCCTTCCAGACCACTCCATCATGGCCGCCGCCTTTTCCAACTTCCCAACTTAATACTGCGCATACGTGCGCATGCGCAAGGTCTTCCTGCTAAGTAACGAGCATACCGGCACATACTAGACAGCGCTCAGTGGCATAAAAGCACCAGCTCCCCGGCACTTTACACCAGCCGAGACGACGGGAGACCACAGCAGGTTTAAAGACGGGCTACTCACCGAGACCAAGTAAGGTTGCGCTTTCCCCCCACATCCAGGATATCAGAGCACACATGGACTTCCGTGCTCACCGTGCCTTTATCCTCCCCCTCTTCTCTCTAGATTGGCACACCGGATGAGACCCCCTCCCGAGCCTCGATCAGCTGCCCTAACCTTAATATAGTGTAAATATGATTTCTAACACCACGTCGCTAGGCAAACTATACCCACTGGTTTTAATTGTTTTGAACTATGCATCGCGCCGCATGACCTCCTGTGACAGATTCACGTGTGGCCTTTGCAAGCTCTAGAGAACGCGCCACCAAAACGCATGGCAATAACACATGTGTGGCTATTACCCACAGAGCGCGCCACATTACCACATTCTTTCGTGGCCACCACTGGCTCGATATAGCGCGCAATATGACCATATGTCAAACACCACGCTTGTTCAGCACAACGAGCCCTGTGACCTACTGGACCTCACACAAAGCTTTTTCCTTCAGCTTCTTTGCCACGATAAGCCAGGGGCGATCATTATCTCTCATAGGCTGCAAGACACTACTCGCATGCAGCATGCTCCACTCTATCAAGGCGAAGCAGACAATCACTGTGGTAGTCATCCAGACAATGACTATAGCACCTACGTAAGATTGCATTTTATGTTGCTTAAAGTATATGTATATATATGTCTTGTCTTTTTTCCCCAACAGGTTTTTTTACAAGTATCTGTAAGTACGCCGACACTTAGACCACACACCTTAGCGCGTGTGTAGGTACTTCACTTATTTTTCACGTGGCGCCTTCCACCTTTGCCACTCACTAGCCTCACTAACCGGTCCTGAAGAAAGCCCCTCCCACACACCTTTTTGCGGGCTGAAACATGTAGACCAATTCACATAGTCAACTAAGGATAATAATTTCCTATTAGTTGCACCACACATTTTTAACTATATCCTGAGCCGCCATTAATAAACTTTACAGGCAAGGATCCTCAGAGATATTTTTAATAAAAACTCACGACACATCACACATTCACACCACACCAGCTCCGCTGTAATCAGGCGTCGTAGCACAACCGGGGGGCATTCGGCCACCCGGTTGGGACCCCAATGATGAAGCATGACACCAACCAGGTTGGTGTGTGAGGGGTCTTTTAAACACACCTAATGGGTCCATGTACTTACCACAATAGTGATTGTACCATACCGACATAGTGGGTTCGTCCACATTATTTAATCTATCAGTACATGGGTGTTGCCACACTATCACCCATGATTGTTGATGCAAATCCTTATCTCTTAAATTGTTAGATAGCGCTTTGTGCCAATAAAGGCTTCCTCGAGGCATGCGCTAAGTAGGAGAAATCTTGTAATTTCTCCTATCTTTTCACACATTGCCTGTTTGCTGCGCTGTACAGCACACACTCAGGGGCATATGTACAAGGAGTTAACACCGCCGTAGCGTCAACTTTTTGACGTTACAGCAGCTTTTTTTTTATTGCCGTATTTACAAGTTGCCGCTAACCGCAGTTAGGGGCAGTTTTCTGGCGTAAACGTGAATTTTTAGGATCGCTACTTCTGTTAGTGGGACTTAACGAAAATGAGATGCAAGGTAGGCGTTCCAGTGCAAAAACTGCAGTTAACCCCACTTTGCAATATTTATAAGGAATTCCTTGTATGGTGCAAAACCCAAAAAACTGCCTCTAACTCCAGTTAGAGGCAGTTTTTTAAGACCAGAAAATAATTGGTCTTAAAAATGGTGCAAGCAATTGGGGCCTCATTTCAGAAGGTTTTGGTGCTGGACAGCGCTGCAAGGAATGTTGCTGCGCTGCCCTGCAACAAATCTACAGGGCAGGAATGCACACCATCAATAAGATAGGGCGCATTCCTGGGCATCATTCATGAAAAGTGTTGCATCGCTGCGACAAAACAGCGTTGCAACACTTTTCAGTACGCCCTTCTTGCGACACCATGGATGCGCTGTATTCACTGTACGGCTCTCCATGTCGCAATTAATGACAGATACGTCTGGAATCCTGATGTATTTGTTGGTGCTAAAGTCACTCATTGCTGCAGTTGTGTCACAAGCATGACGCAACTCTAGCAATGCATGGGGCCAGCCTATCACTGTGGCACTGCGTCACCCTTATGCCTGGCAGGCGTAAGGTACTGACGCAGTGGTGTCCTACAATTGTTGCAGTGAAATCTGATGGATTTCACTGTGCCACTCCTATGAGGCTTTGTTGCGTGGGAATGCCCACCCTGCATACATCATACCTGATGCAGGTGTAATGTGGCACAAGGCTTCACAAGGTCACGCATATGCCTAGATGCATCACTTTGCAAATACGGCACAACGTGGTGAAGAAAATGACGCACCGGCGGGGTGAAACTGTCATAAGGGGCTCATGAATAAGCCCTCCTGTCTTTTCCCCCTATGTTGGTGCACAATGGCTGCCATGCGCCAACACAGGCACCCTTGTGCCATGGTGCAAGGGTGACTGTGTTGCGGAATTTATTGATGCTGTGGCTTCATCTCTTCTTGAGATGTCTGCAGGTGGGGCTGGACTAGTGAAGGGCGGGAGAAAACCAGTTGGCCCTCTTGGAGTGTTGTTTGCCTGATCTTTTCTTGAGGGGTGCAAGGGTGTCGGCGAAGTTGTAGATCCATCGGTGGAGGTTGCGTGCTGCAGTGTTGGCGTCTGTAAGCTTTGGCGGAATTTTGGTGGTGAGGGAGTTGACGGGAAGTTCTTCGGTGGCCTTGATCCAGCTGCGACTGGGGGGGGAATGATGGCAATGGTGTACGGTCGGCGTGGTTAAGGTGTGATGTAAACAATGATGGTCGGTACAGGAGAGTGCTGTGGTGTGGCTGTAGTTGAAGTTCCCGCTGGTGGAGAAGACGGGCTTGAGCGTGTTTCCGGCTATGTGGGTTGGTGTGGTGACTAGCTGCTTGAGTCCAATAATGACGAGGTTCCCCAGGAGGGGGGTGGTGTTCTGGTCACTGGGGCTGTCCAGGTGGAACTTGATGTCTCCAAGTAGGATGTAGTTGGTGGATGGGAGAGCCTGGGGTGCGAGGAAGTCTACAATAGCATTGGTGAATGGGGGTTCGTGGCCCGGGGGGCCGGTAGATGAGGGTGCCGCGGAGGGTGGTGTTGGGGTTGGTCCGGATCTGGAAGTGGAGATGTTTCATGGTCACCGTCGGGCCATTAGAGTGCGTGGTCAGTCGGAATGTGCTTTTTCAGACAATGGCAATGCCCCCTCCTGGCCGCTCAGTGTGGTCCGTGCGGGTGAATTTATAGCCACCATGGATGGTGATGGCGATGTCCGGTCCGGAGCAGAGGTTGGTACAGGTTTCAGTGAAGAAGGTGATGTCTGAAGAGGTGGCGTCGAAGAGGACCCAGATTTCTGTTGCGTGTTTATTGTTGAGGAGGATGCAGTTGAGCCGGTCGGCTGCGTTGTTGGTCGGCAGGAGACGCTGGTGTGCTGATGTGTCAGAAGGTGTGTTTGCAGTTTCAACAGGCGCAAGGTGCAAGAGAATTCTACAGTGTTGCTAGATGGCAGGCGGTGTGGCGTCCAGAGTTGATGGCGAGGAAGGTGCTGGCATCGTAGCGGTGGGGTGTCCAAGTGAAGGGTCCTTGGTGCTGGACGCGGTCCAGGGGCAGACAGATGCTGAAGGGCTTGCCTTTGGCTCACTAGTGGTACGCCGGCTGCGCATGGCCGCACAGTGGCCGCCATTATGTAATGCTGCGGGGGAACTGGACAGCTAGGAGGCGGGAAACGCGGGAAAGGACACTGGAGGGCGTGGGACACGGGGTGGAGCGGGGGTTGTAAATATATTTTTAACAAATTCTTACCTCGAGGCCAGGTCCTGCGCTTCTGTGCTCCTGCTTTCCTGAGTCTGCTTCCAGGAACAGGAAGCGGGCAGCCATGCTCCCTCCCCTAAGCCAATCACAACGCTGCAATGCAGCATTGTGATTGTTCTTGAGCGCCGTGACAAGTCATTCAGCCTGGGGCTGGAGGGGTGGGCATGTTCTCCATGCAGGCTGTAATGCAGCCTGCATTGTGAACAGGGATGTGCTCATGACTGCTTTGGGCGGCCTGAGAGGGCCGACCAAACAGTCATTGTGCACTTGAGTGGGCATACCACTCCGCCCCTGCCCTGCTCCGTGAGTAGAGCAGCCCCACTCACTCTTCCGCCTGCAAAGGAAACATAGCATGAGTACATCAGAAGGTTATCATCATGTCATGTTTCCTATTCTTGCACTGCTTGAAAGCAGTGAGGCGACGCTCTTCCGCCATAGCGGATGAGCCACCACTGGGGGTGCATCACCCACAGGTGCTAAGCCTGTGCCCGACTCGACCCCAGGGCCTCCTCCGCTACGCATACCACCTTCTCCTCACCTGGACATTGACACCGTGGTGCAATCCGCACACTCTCTCCAAACCTGTGACTCAGCCAGCAGGAGCCTCAGCCAGGCGGGATTTCACAAGCCTGGGTACAGCAGTCGCCGCCAAGTCCGCTGGGGAACCTCCCGATGCAGGTGATGCAACAGGGCCCCCTTAGGCAAGAAGTTGCAGCGCTCCCACCACACAAGTTCGGCGCAGCTCAGGGGCCTCATTCTCCACAGCGTCCGGCCAGCCCAACATCCTCTAGCCTGTGATGCAGAGAGGCGCGGCACACCATTGGTAATCTCCACTGTGCACCCCGGTGTAGTGGTGGCGTGTGGTATGCGGTGCAGACCTCCCTACGTTGGTGCACAGGAGCGCCTCTACCGTTCACAGCTCCAAGGGGCACCAGGCGGTCTTCTCACACAGGTCAGCAACCTGTTCCATGCACCTGGCAGACTTCACCACCAGGTAAGGGCGATTGCCAAAGCCTCAATGTCTACTGCCACTGCCCAGCAAATCCACAGCACCTCCGCATCCCACCCTGGGTCCCAGACGCAGGTCCAGCAAGGCCTCCAGGCCCAGGGGACTGTCCGCGCTTTCAAGGTTTTGGATGCCATGGTGTTGCAAGGAATGCGCAATGATAAGTGATGCATCACTGATTTTGCCCAGCGATGCACCTCTTTTCATGATTGTAACCCTGAATTTCCTCTTCCCCTGGGACTCTGGCTGATCATCCTGGCTGTTGGGGTGGGGTTGGGGGAATGTTGATCTGTGCTGCACTTGGCCCTGCATTCCATTGGTTTTGTTTCCTATTTTTCTGGAGGTGGACTTATAGGCTATTTTGCCTCTATAGGCAAAAAAAGTCATGTTGGGCTGACTAACTTGAGTTTTTTTGCCGCTAATGGGCCTTTCGTCAGTTTTTGCCCGCTAACGTCAGAAATTGTATCGCCTTCACGCTAGTGTTAGCGGCAGTTTTCACCACGGCTACCTGAAACTATCGCCATGTAGCGACGGATTGTAAATACATCGATAACAGGGCAATAGGTTTTGGTGATAGGCCACGTTAACAAAACTGCTGCTAACTAGCGTTAGCGTTAGTTAGCAGCAGTTCTTGTACATACACCCCTCAGTTAGAGAGAAGATTATAAAGTTGCCTAGGCATAAGTATTTTGTACTGGAAGGGCACCCTTCCAGTACGAAACCTATGCTAGACATCACAAACTTCTTTCATAATGTTACAAAGATTTGTACCTTTGCTTCTGCATTATTGTTTACATTTGCCCACAGATCGTCAGGATAGATGTACAGAATTCATCTTCCCTGCTTGTTACAAGGCTAGTAAAAGGAAAGAAATCCTGAAACCCCTGTTGGGTTTACAGTGCAGTCATGTACATCAAACAATCAAAATCAGATTTGTAGTATGTAAATAATTTGGGCTTAAATGAAGAGCAGTGAGGCTACATGGCAATTACCTATGAACCTTACATTAGTTTTGCAATATGGCATATAATCTGTCCAAGCTTGGTAGAAGTGATGGTTGTAACCCATTACACTTAGATTAGTGTTGCCATATAGCATCCAGCCTGTATATTCTTGGAAGAAGTGCATACTAAAAGGTTCACATTTCTGTCTGATTTGATCTCCTCTTTTCCACCTCTTGTTGTTGTGCCTGCCAACTCTTACTTCAAATCACTACCCACATTAAGTATAGGATAGGAGAAGAAAACCCCCTAGGGACTGTCACGTGTCTGTATTTGTATAGGCCTCTGTTGACCTTTTTCTTTGCTGAACACCTATGAGTGTGAAACTTCAGAATCCTGTTAGGAATGTCCAGGGCCTCTTAATAGCTAATAGTTGCCTAATTGGTTTAACCTTTAAAATACCTGCATGGGACACGCCTACAACCTCATTATGAGTAGCCTGTTAATCCACATGGGGCATGGGGCTGGCAACAGGAGTTATCAGCTCCAGTGTGCTTACAAATCTGGTGAAAACACTGCAGGCCAGGAGTCTTTCACCTGGACACCTCCGCTGCTGAAAGGAAATCCTGATTATCAAAGACGGAATATCGTGGTATAAGAATATCGCGGTTAAAATATCATAACCAAACTATCAAAATATACATAAGTATAGAAATTCTATACCGAACTTCACATATATGTACCTTGACGATCTATATATCTTCAAGAAAAGCAGATGTGGAGTTAGGAATAGTAAATCTATTCTCCCTCCACATGCACTTGCCTTTCGATATTTTGTACACGATATTCTTGTGTTACTATATTCATATCCTCGCTATTCAGTAGTACAATCCTGCTGAAAGCAGGCAAATTGTCCAGGCGATGTGTATGGATAACATGGAGACTATCAGTGGCAACCAAACTAGGGATTTGTGATTCCCTGAGTAGCCTCATGAACCAATTCATGATCCTGGGGTACTTACCCCAAATCCCCACAATTACTGACGATTGCAGTTTAGCAATTTGAGGGGGAGGATTGGGTGGTTTCCCATCCCACCCCTAATGAGCCCCTAAAAAAAGTGCAACCTTACCTGGCTGGGCTTAAAGAATAAAAGAAGAGTGCCCTGTTTGCTGCATGAGAAGAACCTGCCTGTTGGTTTAACTTTCCCCTTGAAGCCTGGGTACTGAAGATCTAATAGGAACCTTCCTTTTGGTCTTTGTTGTCCTGCCTGGCAGGGACTTACCCTATGATTCCAGAGTGATAAGGGGGCTTATGCCTTCAGGGGCTGCACAGGGAGACTACTGAAGGGCACTGAGTTCGGTGGAAATTGCCCTAAGGAAATCAACACAGTACTGGGAGCTTTTGAAGTGGCATCTGAGTCAATACCCACCAATGGGCCAGCACTGAACTACAGATTAAAGGGGGACCTACAGCCTTTTAGGGTTGTACGATGGTACAACGAAGGTAAACACATCGCATTTTTTACCACAAGTGTTTTTACCATGCATATGCCTTTACAACGCATGCCATTACCACACATTGTTTTTATATATGAAAATAATGTATTTGTGGGGGGAGACCCCCTCAACCCCCAACTTACCTTAAATGCATGGTAAAGATAGGCATTGTAAAGTCATGCATGTGGTAAAAATATGCGTGCTAAAAAATGTGTGGTAATGGCACTACAAGGTAAAAACCTCGTTGTAGAGGCTGTATCCCCCGTTTAGAATGTCCACAGAGTATCAGATGTAGCCCCAAGATGTTTGAGCCTGGGGTCAATGATGCCTCACCCAGCGGCTGCTCACTGATGTTTCCCACCTTTGACATCTCTTTGCCAGTAGTTCAACATATTCGAACCCTTTCAGCAGGGACTCGACAACCTCACCTGGCATTTGTTTTCACATTTTCCCCCAAGAGACTGAGCACTTTCAATCTAGGGGTTTGACTTCTTCGTGTCTTTGACTCAGCGCTTGCTTCACGTGGTCTTGATACTACTTTGACAGGTGGGACAGGGTGATTTGAGCCTCTTGAATTTACCTAGATTTCCAACTGAATTCGACCTTTAGATTAATTCAGAATATTTTTGGAACAATTTGCACTCTGGATTGTTTTTGATATTTGTACACTAGGCCTTTGCCATCTCTTTTTGATCTATTTCCCTAATGTGTGATTCTACTTGTTTTGTTAAAGTATGTCTATCAATCTAACTTATTTTGAACAGTGCTTTATATTTTATCTGCACTGTTGTTTGACCAGTTGTTATACCCATATATACGAATTTAGCTGAAGAAGGCCTTGCTGCTCCAGCCAAGCTACCAAAGTTCACCAAGGATTCATTACAGAAAGCGGGCTAAATCCGCAGCTGAACTTATGCTGGAGCTCAGGCACAGCAAGAAATTGTCTTTGGAATAAAATGTTCTTGATCAGTGAGCACGGTGCTTCAGTTTAAGGGATAGCAGAGGGCTGGCAGGAACAGCATTGTCTGCCAATCTGCACACAGAACGGATTTGATTTCACCCGCTGGTTGATGTATCATTCATCACACTCATTAGACATTTTTGGATTGAAAGTTTTATTCATGATCCTTTGAGTTTTAACATTGCACAATTACTTTCTTTGCTGCAGAAATGAGATACGTCCCTGTGCAATCAACATCTGAACACTTTGATGGTTTAGCTGCCTTTTGTTTGCCTAGTTGAGAAATCATTTTCTGGAATCTACTTCGACCAGACAAAAGCACTATGGGGCCTATTCACATACTGCATTTGTAGTACTTTTAGTAGAAATACAGGAGTACTACTAAAGGACCATAAACTGTTACTCACAAGCCTACAAGTGTAAATCTCCACCTCCCCTATCTTTTCTATGGAGAGCTCCTCACACACGCATGTATACTACTTAGTACTGGGGGAGTTTTTAGTTAAAAAAACCTTTTTCAATTTTCCCTATACTATATCACAGGGAGACTCCACATTTGGGGCAGAGATCTCGGTATGGTATTGTATAGGGAAAAATAGAAAGATTTATTAAACGTGGACAGTTACTAAATTATTTTAAACAATTTTATTTAATTTAACATCATTTTCTATGAGAGGGTATTGCAGAATCAGTAGTTGGCCATGTGTGGTACTGGACTTACTATTGTTTTTTTGGTTTTTTTACAGTAGTAACTTACACTTGTCAATTTGGCCCAACCCCCTTTTTCAGAGGGTGGAGATGTGTAGGTCTACACGTTTGAGCAACTTTACACTTGGATTTTGTGAATAGCCAAAGGTGTAAAAGTAAACTTACATGTGAATATCACTCACAAGTGCTTTGCAAATACCACCGTATTATTCCTGTAAAGTCTGACATTTGTTTTTCTTTGCAACAAACTAAGAGGATGCTCAGCCTCTTTCAGAATTGTGAAAGGTAAGTTTCTTGGTAGCTATAATATATAGACCTTTATGTGCTTAACATTATAAATTAGAAAGGAGATCATGAGGCAAAACGTGATGGGTGGAAGACTGGCCTCTGGTGCAGGGAGAGAATTCCTAACATGTCTGTTCCTGTGGGATGGTAATAAGCTGAAGCTGAGGCAGTCACATGTTAGGCGCAATGCTGACAAGCACGAATGGCTACGGCATTAGCGGGCATATGTACATATGCCTCTACATAGAGCAAAAGGGTCAGGGCAGTCAGTCAAATGTTTAGCACGTCTGTGACAGGGCAGTAGGGCTGGAGCAGAGTTAATCACATACCAGATGTGGATCTAACAGAATGGTAAGAATAGGACAAAGTCCTTCACATGTCAAGAAAGACTCTGTAGGTCAATAGGGATGGGGAAGAGTCAATCATAAGACATCACAATCATGAACGGCTGGTTGGAGTGAGGAAATGTCAGCCATAGGCCAGGTACACACACCTTTGGTCTGCTTATAGGGTGTAGTAAGAGACCGTGGCAGAATAGTTACATTGTGACAAGCCAGTATGGTAGAGACAGAGTAAGGCACATGCCACCTTAACATACATCTTACAGGCAGTGTTGGTGAACAAAGACAACTGCAAGCCATATGTACCTCTGAAGGACTTGTAGTTTTGCAGGGTCAGCCCCACGTTTGACACATACATGAAAGACCAGCAGAGCTAGGAGGGAGTAAGCCATCCCAGTTGGACCGCTGGAAAATCAATAGGAATGGACAATATAGATCCAATAATCTAATTTTTGGATTTTGGGACAGAGTCAATTGCATGCAATACGCACCCCTAGCAGGCCATTTGGGGTGGGGCCCGAGTCAGCCACAAGTTAAAACTTTTGCACAACCCTGAAACTCCAGAAGGGCAGTCAACACACCATTTAATGTCTCTAACGTCACGTTCTTTTCTTCTTCCTTATGAGAACAAACATTAACAAAGACTGTAGACTTTTGTTTCAGCCTGTGAATCTACTCATGTTTGGTACATTTCCACCTGAGCTCTTGTCTACACAATTGTTTTGGGAGACAATACCCAAAGCAAGCAAAGGTCTAAAGTTAAAGGCCCCATCCTTTGCCAGCACTTCTCTTGCGGCTTAAAAATATCCACTGTAAAAATTGCACATGCCCAAAGAAGAGGCATACTCTGATGCACTCCGACATTTTTACATAACAATTCTCATTCCACATGAAAAACCAGAAAATGAGTGCAAAGTTACAGTAAAAACGAACAGTTCTTCTTAATATTTAGGTTATTTTGTTCTTAAACTAAAGTAGCCCTCAGTCAGGCCCTTTCTCACAGTGCCGTATTTCTCGACCTTCGTGTTTTGTTATTAGCAGCGGTCATTGCTTAATGCTTGATAATCTTAACTTCCATTTTGAAAATAAAGAGGAAGCCAATACAATGCAACAAAAACACACACTGGGCTGTGGCCGTGCTTAGATGATATGTGATGTCCCTACACATATTGCCAGCCTCACTTTAGTTACACTTTGTGCCTCCTTCAACGTGATTGACTCCATCCCTGTTCTGCCTAGGATTTGGAAGGACCAGCACCTAATTTCCTTCCAACTTAAAATTGTAACACAAAAATCACAGAATCTTTTTAGACCCTAGCACAAAGTGGATTTAGGTCAACTTAATAGAGCTTTTGACTCAAGTAAGAAATTGCGTTTTTGATTGAGGGGATGCAGACCCTTCTCAGGAAACAACCACAATTCCTGTCAGGGTGAACCACAAAAATCACAAAAGCAGTCAGGCTTAACTTAGAGGCAATGTGTAAAGTATTTATGCAGAACACAAACAGTAATAAAGTGAAAACACAACACAAGAAAAGTTCCAGAACAATTTAGGAAAGTAGAGTAAAATGTAATAAATAAAATTAGACTGAAATAACACAAATACAATAAGTAGACCCACAGGTATGCAATTCCAAAGAATTACGTAAGTATAGCGCCCAAAAGCACGAAGCGCCAATCGCAGTAAACTGGTCATGCTAAACAGGAAAATATTCATAAGTTGAGGCCGACCGCAATGGAGCACGGGCAGGTTATAGGAGCCAGGTTAATCCCACTGAAAAAGTTACCTTCTCAAAGTCCAGCATGAAGAGTCAAGTTGGCGATGGAGGATGTTGTAAGGAGCAGGGAGAGCGTCGCAGATGGTCGTCACCGTATCGCAAAAGCAGTCTGCGACCAGCTGGGGCCTGGGGCCACAGATGCTGCCGGTCGCTGCCGGATGCTGCCGGTCTCCAGCTTAACCCGCTTGTATATCTTAGATATACAGCACAAGAGCTCAATGGCCTTAGACCAGCCGTCAGGTCTGAATGCAAGCATAACATCACACCTCAGAATTGGGAAGACCAGAGGGGAGTTTGCACTCACTGTGGATGGACACTAAAGGAGGAATCCCCCTCACAGGGATACCCTAAAAACCCTATTAATGTAAATGAGAAAGCTAGATGGAGAATGGGGCTAATCAACTGTAGGTCTATACCCGCCCATAAAACCGAATTAAGATGTTTAATAGAGGAAGAGCAGCTGGATGCTCTTTTTTTAACCGAAACATGGCTTAAGGAATGGTCCACTCCTGATCTGCTGATGGCGATGCCTAATGGGTATAACATTAGGAGACAGGATAGATCGGGAAAAACCGGAGGCGGTATAGCAATCATATACAAAGAAAATCATAGCTGCATTATCATGCCTAAACCACTCTTAGACACTGATAATGTTCTGTTTAGCATTCGGTTATCACCTAATCAAACCTTCTCAGGCACCCTTACTTATAGACCCCCAGGGCCCTGTCACTCCTTCTTAGAAAGTTTTCCTGATATGCTGACAGAGAGCATCATGTCAAAAAGTTTTATAACCATTCTAGGCGATCTCAATATTCACCTAGACAAAAAGGATGATCCTACTACCTCTAGATTCATCCACGACATGGATGCTATGCAGCTGAGTCTAAAGATACAAGCCGCAACACACGAAAAAGGGCATATCCTAGATGCGATATTTACTAACGATCCCACACTTACAGTAGCTCCCCCCTCACCACTGCCCTGGACAGACCATTATTTTATCCATTTCTCCTTAAGCAATACACACCCCCAGAATACAAGACACGTCTCCTTTAATACGAGCAGGAAATGGACAAGAACCATTCCAGAAAAACTAATAGAAACCCTAAAAAAAGGTGCTCCCACGATAACTGGGGAAGTGGAGAGCGCTGACAGGAGGTGGGGCGACTGGCTCACTAAAGCGGCAGAACAGAGGGAACAAAAAGGGAGAATTTGTTCTAATCACCCTCGGAAGGGTCCAGCATGGTTTAACAGCCACCTGGCAGCTTTAAAGAAAGCCTGTAAAAAAACAGAAAGGAAATGGAGGAAGTCTTACGACAATTCACTAAAGAAACAATACAAAATAGAGATCAGACTTTACCATAATGAAATTAAAATCGCTCAAGCCAAGCACTTGCAGGAGAAAATTGAGGCAGCCACTAACTCCTCGAGAGAACTTTTCAAAATAGTAAAATCCCTTACAACATTAGCACCGGAGGCTCCTACGATACCCCCATCTATAGAAAGATGTAACGAACTAGCTACCTATTTCAAAAATAAGATTGACACCATCTACAATTCCATGTCAGAGAATGTCCACAGCCGAGACCTGCAGGGTAACTCAGTGGACTCAGAGACATGGAGGAAACCTACACTTGAGGCATTCCCTGAATTGGATTCAAACATTACATCCAAGATCCTACAAGGAATGAAATCTGGCTCCCCTCTGGATCCCATTCCCCCACATACTGGCACAGGTGGGGGACACAGTCATAAAACCTGCTACAATCCTACTCAACCTCTCACTTAGCCAGGGTACAGTACCAAAAACCTGGAAACATGCCATAGTACGTCCGTTAATTAAAAAACCACATTTAGATCCAACAGACCTTGCCAATTTTCGCCCTATCTCGCTTCTTCCCACGTTGGGTAAGATAGCCGAAAAGCATGTCAACTCCGCACTGTCCCGGTTTCTGGAGGAGAATGCGATCCTCCATCCGACCCAAATGGGCTTCAGACCCACTCATAGTACCGAATCCGCCCTACTGCTGGTAACAGAAAAATTGAAGGGCATTCTAGACATGGGGGGCCAGGCTGCTATCCTGCTGCTAGACCTGAGCGCAGCGTTCGATACTGTGGACCACTCGACGCTCGCAATCAGGCTTGAAAGGGCAGGGATTCAAGGCCAGGCACTAAAATGGATCATATCTTTTTTGAATGACCGGTCCTTCCAAACCACCGAAGGAGGACTGTTATCAGATAACTTCAAAGTCACATGTGGGGTTCCTCAGGGCTCTTCCCTGAGCCCCACATTGTTTAACTTGTACATGCAGCCACTGGCTGACATTGTCCAGGAATTTGGACTGTCAATAATCACCTACGCAGATGATACCCAACTGGTAATTTCTGTGGTAAAGGATGCCGAATCAAAAAATAACTCGGTAGCCCCGTGCTTGGAAAAAATAGCCAGCTGGATGACTTACAGCAGGCTAAAACTTAATGGGGACAAGACAGAACTTATGTTTTTGGGTAACAATATAAATCAACAAATTTCTGTGAACTGGCCAAAAGTACTAGGGCAGCCACCAGGACACAAAAACTCCATAAAAAACCTGGGAGTATGGTTAGACTGCCACCTCACGATGGAAACTCAAGCCAGCAAACTGGCGGGCACCTGTTTCGGAATCCTGAGGATGCTCCGAAAAATCTTGGACCTCATCCCAGAGAAAGCACGGAGAACCATGGTTCAGGCACTGGTGGTGTCCCGCCTGGACTATGGGAACATTCTCTTCCTGGGGTCACCTAAATACGTTCTTAACAGACTGCAGGTGGTGCAGAATTCGGCAGTCAGACTTCTTCGAAAAATTCCTCGACATGAATCCACTAAGTCAGCTATGAAATCATTGCACTGGCTGCCCGTGCACGCAAGGATCAAGTTTAAAGCGCTATGTATAGCGCATAGGGCCTTGAAGGGAAAAGGCCCAACCTTACTGAAAACCTTGATCACTCCATACATACCAGACAGAACTCTGAGATCCTCCTCGGAACATCTTGCCACAACAACTAGAATAAGGAGATCCAGATGGGGGGAAGATCCTTCTCACATCTGGCGCCGAAATTATGGAACTCAATGCCATTAGAGCTAAGAATGACCACGGAGGAACGAACCTTCAGAAAGAAATTGAAGACCTGGCTTTTTCCAGGCTGAGAGGCATCCACACCCACTCCTGTTCCGTAGCGCTGGGAAGCCCATGGGCAGCCACGCGCTCTATAAATCCATAAACATAAACATAAACATGTTGCGGATGGTCGTCACTGGAGCATGAAGATCCTGTCAGGCATCTCAGACAGTCAATGCAGGAGCTTCACATTGGTGGTGGTCACGGGTGGAGAGATCTTGGAGCGAATGGGCCTGTTTACGGTCTTGAAGATCCCAAAACTTAATGATTCCTCCTTTTACTTCAGAGGAGTGCACTCTGATACCAGTCAAGAGCCCAGGACCCGGAGAGAAGCCTCTTGGGGATCACAAACTCACTCTAGCAGAGGCCAGCAAGGCTCAGTCACATTCAGTCACATTCAGTTGTAGGTCCAGGCAGGTCCAGTGCAGCAGATCAGCTGGGCAGTTGGAAGGAGGCCTCTGGACCTTGTTGTGTCTCTGTAGCTCAGAACAGGATGTCAGACACTTGGCCCTTGGAGTCACTCTGCCTGGGATGAAGAAAACAGGTCCAGTTCTCAGAGAGCAGGGCAGGCCTTAAGCAGCAGGGCAGTCCTCTGGTAACAGGACAATACTTCTTTTGTAGTATTCACAGGTCCCCGAGTCTACTAAAGGTGGATCTGAGGGTCCTATTTTCATACCTGGTGCCAGCTTTGAAGTCGATGAAATTTCTGGGGGTTTTCCCCCCACAAATCGGTCTAGAATTTTCTTCCCCCCTGCTCTGGTCCAAGGATGTCTGTGATGACAAAAAAGCTAGTGTGAATTCCTTTGTGAATGTGCTGACGAAGCTCTTTTGCAATGTAAGGGGGCTGTGCACAGCGCTGCTGCTCCCCTGCCAACACCTAGTGCCTCTTTGTGTCACTGTCTGAGAAGAATACAAAAGTTGAATTGCCAACCACACCTAGTAATGTGATCTAGGATACAGGTCCCAAATGGTTAGGACAAGAAAATGCCAACTTTCTAAAGGTGGCATTTTCTGAATTATGACTAAAATCCAAATTTAGCATTAAAGAGGGTTTTAAATTATAATTAATTAGAGTGTAAACATGACATTTCTACCTGTTCCCAAACAAAAGTTATCACTTATTAAATGTAATAAGGAAAACCAATAGTATCCTACAGGAGACGTAGGCCTTGTAGTAATGAAAAATGAATTTAAGAGTTTTTCACTACCAGGACATGTAAAACTTAAAAGTACATGTCTAACTTTTTAAATACACTCCTCCCTGCTCTGAAGGCTGTTTAGGGCCTATTCTAGGGGTGCTTTATATATATTTAAAAGGAAGATTTAGCCCTGGTAAAAGGTTTATTTTGCCAGGTCAAAGTAGCAGTTTAAAACAGAACAAAGAATGCAACGGCAGGCCTCAGATATGATTGAAAAGGGCTACATAAGTGGGTAGCACAATAAGTGCTCCAGGCCCAATAGTAACATTTAGTTTACAGACCCAGGGAACATCCAGTACAACCTTACTAAGGACGTATAAGTAAATTAAATGTGCCAATTGGGTTTAAGCCAATTTTACCATGTTTAAAGGAGTGAGCACTAACACTGTAGCACTGGTTGGCAAAGGTAAAGAGTACAGAGTCCTAAGGCCAATAAAAACGAATTCCAGCTAAACACTTTTACCTGCCCAGCATCCAGTTATTCAATCCACTTTAACTGGATCGCTTCTGTAGTAGAAGAATTAGCTCCTTTAAAGGTAATATAAGGAGAAAAAAACAACCTTCCCTTGGTTTATTCATATTTTGGAGTAACTTCGATTCGAAGTTAGGCAGGTGGAACATAAATAGCATGCAGAAAAATGTAAATATCAACATCAAAGCAAGCTCGCTGCTTATAAACATGAGATTCAAAATATACCTTCCAATTATTAATGCTGTAAATCTAATGCTCTTGCACTTCCTTCTTGCACTCACTAATATTCATCTATGCAATTAAATCCATTTTCTGCCACTGATGAAACAGCTTACAAACAAGGATTTGCCTACATTCTTTTTGAACAACTTTTGTCAATTCAATACCAATAACATATCTTCATTGATTATGAGGTGTACATAAGGCATCCATTCTGATCCAATTCCACTTTGCTTTATGCATCTTGAAAAGCCGGTCATCAACGAAGCCATATGCCAAATTGTTAACCTCTTTTTAAACTGAGGTGTGATTTCTATTAAATTAAAATAAGGTGTGGCTAGGTCTATTCCTAAAAAACATAGTTTTGATCCTGGACTGCCATACAACCACCAACCCAATACCATGTTACCTTCCACTGACAACATTTTGGAAAGTGTTATGGCTTGACAATCACCCATTTTTCTGGAGGCAAACAATTTATTCCAAAATTCACCGGTCAGCTTCCGCCCAAATAGAAGCAGTGAATCTGCCCTAGTGTGAATCTTAGATGATATTTGAATAGCTACTGATGGCAGTACAACCACTTCCCGTATTCTTTAAGACTAATCTGTAGATTATGATACTGTGGACCACAACATTTTGCTTCCAAGATTAAAGAGCTGTGGCCAAACTGTACCACTCTTGCCTGGTTTCCATTGATGGAGCAAGGACTCACAAATGAGACTTGCTCGAATGCAATCTCCTCACAGTATTAATTTATTAATCCTGTATTGTTTATATTAACTTTGCATACACTACATGAATAGCAAGGAAGCTTGCTTATGTGTTCTAACTAACAAGTAACGCTTGTCTTTTTCTAAAATGGCTGCTAAAGCGCAGGAACTTCACTGTGCATGTCTCAACCATATCACGTGTTGTGACGTCTTTCTTTGCTTGGTGGCAAACTCCTGCTTCTGCGCAGTGTGCATTAAAATGGCTGCTTGATGTTTTCACATGCTTCAGCTTGCTCTTGTGTTATTATTAATTTGTCGTTTTCTTAACGCTACTAATGCGGGATAGAATTATAAGTAAATGGGGATAGAGTAGAAAGAGTGGGTATACAGTGAAACATTTTATTTGTGATTTTAATATCTTCTTCTTTGACTTTTATTAGTTCGTAAACTTGGGCCTGGTGTTGGTGAACTGAAACTCGAGAGACAGATGATTCTGCACATGTGTCCTGCATGGCTGCCAAAGAATAAGGATGAAGTCAACCTGGACGTCGTCCAAGGCCATGACCTGATGGCCGAAGCTGCTGTACACATGTCTTTCCTGTTGGGAAAAGCAACTTTGTATATGAAGAATATATAACATTTGTCGTGAGACGGGTGGGAAATAAAGCAAATGTATTAAATTTGATGGGCGGTATTTTAAAACAAAGGTCTTCAGAAAATGAACTAAAATCATATGGTGTGAGAATCCACCCCCTGTCCCTGTCCAATCAGAAGTAGTGGTCCCATATTTTGGCAACATTAATGGGAGGTACATGGGCGTAGAAGGGTATAATAGATATAGAATTAGCTAATTAGCTAGAGCTTACTCTCAGAACGCACAGAAGAGCTCCAGACTGCCAAGCTGATCGATTGCAGACTGATCCGCTGTCCAGAGAGGTCCTGAGGAGGGGCGGCGGTGTCCATTAGAAGGAAGGCACAGGAGAATCAAGGAGAAGTCGAGTATCAGAGAGGGGAACGACGCAGGCGTCGTTGTAGAGAGGTCACCGGTCCTGTCCTGGTCCTGGAGGAGGTCTTTGCTCTTCATCCTTCCTGGGTCCTATTATTTTCCAACTCCTTGGCCAAGGGGTTTGGTTCTCGCACTTAGGTAAATATAAATGCAACCTTTAGTTGCGCTGCTGTCTCTATCTTCTCCTTTCTGAGGGACCGTCATTAATCAATAATTATTATTCTATGCTTCATCCTTGATATGCGATTAAGTACCATGTGGTTCTGTAATTTACTCTGCTAAATCTTTAGATAAACATTTTAAAACTTCCTGACTCAGTGGTTATTTCAGGATTATGTACTATAATGAATGTCACTCATTTTAAACTTCCCAATTAGCAAAGGATTCATTGGTAAGTCATTACTCTTCAATTGGAAGGTAATTGGTAGCAGGGATTTGATAAAGAGTAACAACTGACAACCCCAGCGTAAGTATTAGCGTAGTATGAATGTATGGGTCCAAGTGAGTATCTAGTGTATGAATGCTGTTCGCTAATATCGCGCTGGATCAGTTTTCTGGTAGCAGAGGATGGTTGTACTTTGTTAATTGGGTAATGAGTATTTTTATGAACTAACATCCGTGTATTCAAAGTTTGTTTTATGTTGTCCAGAATTCCCCGGGGAAAATTGAATAGCGGTTGGTAAGTGGAAGCCATACTGCAGTGAGGTTATCTGTCAGGCAGAAATAGTACTGAAAAGTTAAACAGGACTATCAGTACTGGTTAGGGACTCTATACGTGTGAGTAATAGCAAAGGAGTACACTGGTAAAAATTTGATGTTATATCACCTAGAAAGGGTAACATTGAAGAAGTAACAGGTACTTCTGGAGCTTGTGTGACGAGTAAACGGAAGGGTTTTACTCGTAGTATATGTTTAGTAAACGGAAAGGTTTTACTAAGTGTGAGAGAAACTATCTTTTTCTATTTTAGAGAAACTGGCACGATAGCGAATGTTTTATGTTGTTACTGAAATTTAATTTGATAGAGAAAATTAAGTTTTTGCGTACGAATTTGTAAAGGGAGGGTCAGCTGCCGGAGAGGGAGCTGATGTCAGAAAACGCCGCGCTGGGATTGGTTGAAACAGCGGGTGTGGAAAGACCCTTGTAAAGGAGGGGTCAGTAGTCAGGAGCAGTACTGACGTCACAGGTGCCGCGCTGGGATTGGTCGAAATCAGCGAGGGACAGAGAAGCGCAGATTGTAAAGGACGGGTTGACAGACAAACGTCACCGAAAGGCCGCGCTAGGATTGGTTCAGAAATAAAAGTTAGCAGACACTTGATTGGTTGATATCATAGAAGCTAAAATATTAGTGGATAGAGAGTGCATGTTAAAACGTGATCCAACTTTAAAAGGAACTCGTCTGGATAGGAGATTCCTAGGTTTTGCAGTATATAACTTTATACACCGAAGATTAGATAGAATGTACGGAGAGAAGAGAAAAATGTCCTTTCTGCAAAAGATTAAGAACTATTTTAAAAAGGATAAACCAGTCAAAACTAGGGAAGGAATTATTATTCCACCAGCTAAAACGCCCGCTTCATTCATGATGATGGAGAGAGGTTATCATACTTGTGTATGGATAGAAAATTGGATAGAATATACAAAAAAGGATGGAATATTAGCATTTCCCGAGAATGGCACCTTCAATGGAAGAATTCTTCAAAATTTGAGATTGAGAATGAACGATTTGGAACCCAGACCTAGATTAACTCAATACAAAGCCTTAGAGGAATGGGAAACCGAGGCATTTGAGCATGACCGATCCAGGAGTAGTAGGGGTTATCGAGGATTTTTCCCAAGAAACCAACATGAGTCTAGGGACGGTCAGATGAAACAGTGGAGGAGGGCAATGCTTACCGAGGGATTATATCCAATATTGACAGCAGAAGAATTGTTAGGGAGGAAATGCGCAGAAAAGACAAAACACTTAATGAGAAATGGAGATTCTGAAGATGAATTTATGGAAGAGATATTAAAGAACCCCCCCACCATACCAGGAAGGGACAGGTGGATGCACCCCAAGTGCACCACCATTAAAAACTCCATTAGTACCACAGGTAATGCATGATTTCACACCTAGTAGGATACTTCACGACAAAGAAAAAGAAGCCCTAGAGAAGACCAGAGCAGAATTAATACAGAAAATAACACAGATAAAAGTGCATCCTGACTCTTTGACCATACCTGTGACAATTGGTCCAGTAGTCCCATTATATGGTGACAAAGGAAACTATCCTCCACCGTTAGTTATGCGTACTCCTGTGAATATTCCTAAACCTGAAGCAGTAGTAATGGTTGAGGATCACTTTAGTGATTGTGAATCTACGATATCACTAATGGACTTACCCATTCGAGATTCTGTCAATAGTACTCCTAAAAGAACTACACCTGGGTGCTCGAAAGAAATAAACTTAATAACTTCATCGGGAGCAAAAAGTGTCACTGTAGTTAGTCCAGAAGACTTAGAAAGGTGGGCACAAGTATCAGATCAGCAGTGTACACCTCCAAAAATATTGGATATTTATAAATTAAAAGTTGAATTAGAAGAAATAATAGCAGGAAATGTGGGGTTAGATCGCCTAAATGCTTACGATGAAGAAGAATTATTGTTCGTATGCAGAAGTATCACCAGAAATGTAAACATATTCCATGAAAAATTATCAGATTTAGCTCTGCAGATGGGAATTGAAATAGGGAGATCAAAAGTGTTGCAGAAACCCTATAGAGCAGATTTTTCAGACAAGGATTTAGAAAATATGAATGCCTCCGGAAGAAAGTTACAAGTAAAAGAGTTAATGACAGTCTTGCAAAAATGGGGATACCTAGATAAATGGAGAGTTCGATGGGCAAAGAAAAAGGAAGAGGCACGATCCAGTAGAACAGCCTCTGAATATTTAATGAAGGAAACAGGGAAGACAGATCAAATGTATCCGATGCGAGAAGTTCCAGGAGGGGGATATGTACATGTCCCATGGAGCAGACAGGATATTTTGTCATTTACGAATGATTTTCCAAAGTTGAGAGAAAAACCAATTGAATGGTACAAGCAGGTTGAGAGGTTTGTGAAGGTGTCAAAGGTATTGTTGAAGGACTTAGATGGTTTGTTTGACATAGTGGTACCTGCCGATTTGTGGACAGATTGTAAAATGACAGTTGATTGGCCAAGTGAAGAGTATCCTAGAGATCCAAAGACAGGTGCCCCGTCCAATGATGTAATGAAAAAGTATCAGCAGGTGATAACTTACCTGAAAGGCAAAATACCACCGAAAGAAACAGATTGGGTGAAAATAGACCGAACCACCCAAGAAGCCAGTGAATCGGTACACGCCTATTATGAGCGTTTATTGCAGGTATTTAAGCAGTATAGTGGATTTGAGGACATTGGAGACAAGAACATGAGTCAGTTTGTTTATCGATTTGTCTATGGTCTGAAGCCAGAGATTTGTCAGATGATTAAACAACATGTTGTGTTGGCAGGGAAAACCGATCGACGAAATTTTGAAATATGCGAAATACTGTGGAGACGATATTGAGGATAGGCACAAGAAATTGCAGGAAAAAGTGATGTGGGCACAGGTGAAAATGGCTGACAAACAGGGAATTAATTTGGATAATCCGAGTGAAAATCAAGGAAAGGATTCTGGAGCGAATGGTGATACTGGGAATGGTGGAAAATTTAGAGGACGAATGAGTAGAGAAGAAGCTAAAAAGAAATTTCCTTGTCATGGATGCGGAAAATTGGGGCATTGGAAGGATGAATGTAAAAAGATTCTGAATAATAATGGCCCAAATCAAATTTTAAATCCACAGACGCAGAATGACTCACAGCAGGGTGTAAATCCTCAGAGTCAGTTGCCACCTGCACCTATTCAGGGTAATCTAAGCAGAGCAAAGCACGGTACAGACGTCAGATATCAAGGAGGAAGTGGTAAGAATGATTATGTAACATCACAGTTTCTTTTACAGGACGATTTCTGTCAATACAGTTAATGACGGTGCCTAGGAGAGGGGGAGAAGGAGTGCATACTTGGCGCATCCTTATCGGTAGATCAGTCAGGTCCATATGTTGAAGGGAATGTGAAAGGTAATGATATTACTTTTCTTTTGGACACTGGTGCTACCCGGTCTACTGTGAGAACAGCAGACATTCCAGACCTTCCTCTCTCTGGAGAAGCTATCCAAGTAGTGGGAGTAGCTAATCGAAAGATTAGAACACCTCTTACCGAACCAATGGAAGTTAAAATTGGAATTTCAGAGGAATGCATCAATTTGTAGTGTGTGATTCCAGTCCAGTAAATTTATTAGGCCGTGATTTGCTATGCAAAATGAATTGCACAATTTTCTGCACCCCGGATGGTGTGGCAGTTCAGACCCCAGATGAAGATCATGTATATAAGTTTATGATTGCAAAACAAGGTACAGAAGTAGATGAAATGTTTTCATTATTAACAAAAGATGAGCTGCCAGAAGAATGAAAAGGTACAGTAAATCCCATAGTATGGGATTTCACAGGAAAGGAAGTAGGACTTATGGCCAAAATAGACCCAGTTAAAATTACTGTAAAAGAAGGTGCGATTTTCCCAAATACCAGACAGTACAAAATGAGTGCAGAAGTAAAGATAGGAGTCATTGAAGAAATCAATCGAATGGTAGAACAAAACATACTAAAAGAAGTAATGAGTAGCCCATGTAATTCACCAATAATGGGTTTAAAGAAACCTAGCGGAAAATATAGGATTGTTCAAGACCTGCAGAAAATAAATAAGATTGTGGAACCATGTTGTCCCATAGTGCCAAATCCTGCAGTAATTCTATACCAAATCCCTTGGAGTGCAGGATGGTTCACTGTGATTGATTTATGCCAAGCGTTCTTTTCAATACCATTGCACCCAGACAGCCAGTATCTTTTTTCATTTAAATTTGAGAACAAAGTCTATGTATGGAATCGTGTTCCTCAGGGGTACACGGAAAGTCCTTCCATCTTTAATCAGATATTGAAAAAGTGCCTTGAGAAACTAGTGATGCCAGGAAGCTCAGTCCTAGTGCAATATATCGACGACTTACTGGTGGCATCGAACACCAGAGAGGACTGTGTTGTTGATTCCATAGCACTATTAAATCATTTGGCTGAAGAAGGGCATAAAGTCTCACCAGAAAAATTGCAGTTCTGTACAACAGCAGTTAAATATTTGGGACACCAAATTGAGAGGGGAAAAAGGAGAATAACCTCGGAAAGAGTACAATTGATTAAGAAAATCCAAATGCCTGTAACCCAAAGAGAAGTGAGAATGTTCCTAGGAATAGTAGGTTACTGTCGACAATGGATACTAGGATTTTCCTTGTTAGCAAAGCCCCTAATTCAAATGACAAAAAAGAAAGCCAAGGACCCAGTTGAATGGGATGATGAGAGTGTAGGAGCTTTTGTAAAATTGAGAAATGCTCTGTGCTCAGCACCGGCCCTAGGCATGCCCGACTATAAGAAAAGCTTCGCATTGTTCTGTCATGAGAGAGAAAATTGTGCACTTTCAGTCTTAACTCAAAGACATGGTCTAGACAGACGTCCTATAGCATATTTTTCTGCTACATTGGATCCAGTGGCAGCCGCGTTGCCAGGCTGCTTAAAAGCAGTGGCGGCTACCTGTTTAAGTATTGAACAAAGTGAGTCAATTGTAATGGGACACCCAGTAAAGGTGTTTGTTCCACATGCGGTTGTGATTCTGTTGACAAGAACACGAACTCAACATCTTACTCCTAGTCGGCTGACTAAATATGAGAGAATAATAATGGGTGCTGAAAATGTGAACATAGTGAGGTGCACAATAGTAAATCCCGCTACCTTACTACCAGACCCATATCATGAGGAAATTAAAAATGACGAAGAAGAAGAACATGATTGTTTACAAGTCACAGAATTATGCACGAAACCACGTCCAGACATTGAGGAACAGCCCCTTAGAAAGCCAGACAGGGAACTATTTGTTGATGGTTCATGCCAAAGACATGAAGATGGTAAACTAACTGCTGCCTATGCGGTGTGTGAATTAACTGGAATAGTTGAAGCATCCTATTTACCAGGAGTAAAATCTGCACAAGTAGCTGAATTGATTGCTTTGATAAAAGCTTGCAAAATTGGGAGGAATCAAAAAGTAACTATATTTACAGATAGCCAATATGGTTACGGGGTTGTGCATGATTTTGGCCAACTATGGATGCAGAGGGATTTCATGACTTCTTCAGGATCCCCCATTAAAAATGGACAGTTTGTAAGGGAATTGCTGGAAGCAATACAATCACCAAAAGAATTGGCTGTGGTGAAGTGTGCCGCACACCAGTCAGGAGATGACTGGGTGGTAATCGGCAACCGGTATGCAGATCTTGTGGCTCAACATCGTGCCAGAAATAGATTGTCAGTCAATAAAAGGGTGGAAAGAATGGGAATCAGCTGCCAACTTATGCTGTATATGCCACCTGAAACATGGAATGAGGTTAGAAGATTACAAGATGGTGCTGATGAAAGTGAGAAGAAAACATAGGTCAAGGTGGGTTGTTCCCAAAGGGGAGATGACGAGGTGTGGATTTGTGCTGATGGCAGACCAGTCATGCCTGACTGTCTGCTCTCTCAAATGGCCAGGATGTATCATGGAGACACACACATAGGGAGAGATGCAATGATTAGGCTTTTCAGACAGAACTGGTACAATCCCAAGTTCAGGGATGTAGCAGAGAGCCTTTGCCAGAGATGTTTGACTTGCCAAATGCATAATCCAGGAAGAAAAACAATAATTGGGTTTGGAAAAATTGGAAAAGCAGAAGGACCATTTATAAGACTACAGTTCGACTTTATACAGTTACCACCATGCAGAGGGTTGAAATATATACTAGTCATAGTATGTCTGTTTTCAAAGTGGGTGGAGGCTTACCCTACCAGGAGGAGTGACAGCATTACAGTCGCAAAGCTGTTACTACGAGAACTCATTCCTAGGTTTGGTTTCCCAGTAACTTTGGAATCAGATAGGGGAAAACATTTTAACAGTGAAGTGATTCAAATAATTTGCGAAGCATTCCAAATTGAACAAAAATTGCACTGTGCATATCGTCCAGAGGCTTCTGGAGTGGTTGAACAATTGAATGGCACTATAAAATCCAGACTGGGAAAAATGTGTGCATCAACATCATTGGAGTGGCCAGATGCATTGCCACTCGTCTTAATGGGACTCAGAAGCATTCCCGATAGAAATACGGGATTGAGCCCACACGAGATAATGATGGGAAGAGCAATGAGACAAGCACATGTTCCCATAAACAAACTGCTGAATATATCTGATGATATGGTTCTGGATTATTGCAAAGGATTGGCTGACCTAGTGCGTTCTGTCTCTCATCAGATCGGAGAAGACGCAGTTTCGAGGCAGCCTGAACAAGAACATGATCTGAATCCTGGTGATTGGGTGGTAGTGAAGAATCACACCAGAGAGACGTGTCTATCACCTAGATGGGGAAAACCTTGTCAGGTCATACTGACTACCAATACAGCAGTGAAGTGTGCAGGATTTCCTAATTGGATTCATGTAAGCCATACCAAAAGAGTACCAGACCCTGAAGAAGAAAATCCTCAGTCAGCATCAATCACTGAGGAAGCTGAAGGTTGCCCAGCTGAAGAATCTCAGGCTCGAGATTCAAGAGAAGCTGCAGAAGAACAACCGAGCACAAGTCAGGATTGGATACCAGTGGTAGAAATTCCTGAAGTGTACCACAGAACAAGAAGTCAAACAAAATTGGAAGAAATTGAAGAAGATCAGATAGGTGAAGAAGAAGCAGCTCAGGGAAAAGAAGAAGATACAATAAAAGAACCTGAGCAGGACCAGATAGGGAGAGGAAACTGGGCTCAAATTAATGAAGAATCAACAAATTTTGAGCATGGACAGACAGGTTTAGAAGAATCCGGTCAGGCTGCAGAAGTACAAAGTGCAATAAGCCCTGATCAGAACCAGTTAGATCCAGAAAAACACACAGAAGAAAAAGATCTCGAGAAACATAAACATGAAGAATTAAACAAAAAACAAGGTCAATTATTGGAAACTCATGGAGGAGCTGCAGAAGAAAAACCAATAAGGCCTGAAAAAGAGCAAGAAAGAAAAACAGTAATTGCAGAAAACGAAAAGGTGTCAAACAGTGAAAATAAAGAGATTGCTGAAGACAAAAATAAAGAAACAGTGCAAACAAAGAAAACAAGAAAGGGTGATCATTGGCCTAGTGTCATTAAAAGAATAAAATACCACATAAGAACCAGAAGTGAAGATCCAGATCAAGTAAATGAAGTAACAAGCCAAACCGAACGAGAAAATAAAACTGAGAAAAGAAGAAGTAAAAGACTGAAACTTTTGAATAACAAATTCAAGGGTCCTGATTGGACTTACATCATTCTTGAAGATTACGAAAGCTCAGAGTCAAGTGAAAGTGGTGACGAAGGAACAAGTACAGAACTGACATATGAGAAAGAAACAAGACCACCTTGACTAAGTGAAATAATAAAATAAAGAAAAGCGAAAACAGATAAGAAGAGCAATCTTCCTTGTCGAAATGCCTGATGATAGAGTTGCTGGGAGACCAAAAAAGATATGTTGTAAAAAATGCTGTGCAATATGCATATGTAGCCTAGTAATGGTGCTTATAGTATGGTTAGTCCTGATAGTAGCAGTTCCTTACTTTATGATAATGGATAAAAAGATTAATAACGAAACTAAGGGAAGGACAGCACACTTGAAGGGTAATAGAGTAGAACTAATGGCAGAATATGAACCAGAATTTCATCATGAAATAACTGATAACGACACTAGTCTAAATGTTTTCACAAAGTTATTGTTTCAATATGTAGACACCTTGGAAGTTAGTAATTGTTATGTCTGTATGAAGTTACCCGAATCAGTAGCAGAAGGGTTAACATATCACCACCTACCATTAACATATGGCATATCATGTAGTGTTTTATCTAGTTTATTTTATAGAACAGGGAAACTTCAATATTATTATTCAAACATAGATGTGATATTTTCTGAGGTTCCGATTCGAAAGAGTATGAACCCAGTGCTTAGTAGTGAAGACGCACAGTTTATGGGAGAATTTTTCTTAACAATGAAAACAATAGATATAACACATGCACATAGACACAATCTAACATGTTCTTTACATGAAGAAGAAAAGATATTTTTGAACTTAGTGGAAGATAGAAGACAAGATTTTCAAAAGAAAGCTTCTGAGCATAAGGCTCATTTGCCACCTTGGGCTGAGAAAGAAGGGAGTTACACACCTGGCAAGGCTCAAGCTGCTATGGCTCTGGATTTTGTAAAGACAGGGAAAATTTGTCTACATAGATTAAAGACTGATTATAACAATGTTTTCATCGGTACCAGTGAATGTGAACACAATTTCTTAATTCTTGGAGGTTGGGGAATAAAAGGAGGAACAGATTCAGTTTTTCCTGGAATCTATTATGTGTGCGGGAATAAGGCTTACTTTAGGCTTCCTGCACGGTGGTATGGAAGTTGTTATTTTGGAATAGTATTTCCAAAAATATACCACGTAAAAAGAAACACTGGGAGCAATGAAAACAATAGCGAATTAAAACGTAGTAAAAGAGCTAGTTTTTCTTAAATTGTAGGTGATATATCTGGTGCATTGATACCTTCGGTGGGAATAATTCTGAACTCAAGGAAAATATGTAAATTGTCTACAGTGGTTGATCGTTTATCAACGGATACTGCTGGAGGATTTCTAATGATTAATGCGGAGATGGTTACGATTAGATCTATGGTTATGCAAAATCGACTTGCTCTTGATATTATATTGGCAAAAGAGGGCGGAGTCTGTAAATTATTGAAGACGAAACACTGTTGCACTTATATACCTGATAAAAGTGCAGAAATTGGAACGTATATACAGAATATAACGAAACTTGAGAAAGAACTAAAACCACTGGAAGTTGATAGTGTATGGGAAAGATTGACAAGTAGTATTGCGTCAATTGGTACCTGGTTTTCTAATGTAGGAAAAGGACTTATAGGTCAAATATTAGTACCCTTAGCAGGAATAGCAATAATAGCACTGACGATAATAATATGGTGCAAATGTTGTAGAAAGAATGAATCGTATAGTGTGACAGGAAGAGGAAAGAAGAGAAAGGTTGATGAAATTGAACTTGAGGATTTGAGAAGTGAATTATACAAGAAATTGAAAGGGGATGTTAAAAATAGAAAGTGTAAAAATGAGAATGAAACTATTTGCTAGAAGTTGGCATCTGATTGAGGGCAGTATTTTGATGGCTCTTAAACGCCATCAGAGAGGGGATTGATGGAGCAAGGACTCACAAATGAGACTTGCTCGAATGCAATCTCCTCACAGTATTAATTTATTAATCCTGTATTGTTTATATTAACTTTGCATACACTACATGAATAGCAAGGAAGCTTGCTTATGTGCTCTAACTAACAAGTAACGCTTGTCTTTTTCTAAAATGGCCGCTAAAGCGCAGGAACTTCACTGCGCATGTCTCAACCATATCACGTGTTGTGACGTCTTTCTTTGCTTGGTGGGAAACTCCTGCTTCTGCGCAGTGTGCATTAAAATGGCTGCTTGATGTTTTCACATGCTTCAGCTTGCTCTTGTGTTATTATTAATTTGTCGTTTTCTTAACGCTACTAATGCGGGATAGAATTATAAGTAAATGGGGATAGAGTAGAAAGAGTGGGTATACAGTGAAACATTTTATTTGTGATTTTAACATTTTCTTCTTTGACTTTTATTAGTTCGTAAACTTGGGCCTGGGGTTGGTGAACTGAAACTCGAGAGACAGATGATTCTGCGCATGTGTCCTGCATGGCTGCCAAAGAATAAGGATGAAGTCAACCTGGACTTCGTCCAAGGCCATGACCTGATGGCCGAAGCTGCTGTACACATGTCTTTCCTGTTGGGAAAAGCAACTTTGTATATGAAGAATATATAACATTTGTCGTGAGACGGGTGGGAAATAAAGCAAATGTATTAAATTTGATGGGTGGTATTTTAAAACAAAGGTCTTCAGAAAATGAACTAAAATCATATGGTGTGAGAATCCACCCCCTGTCCCTGTCCAATCAGAAGTAGTGGTCCCATATTTTGGCAACATTAATGGGAGGTACTTGGGCGTAGAAGGGTATAATAGATATAGAATTAGCTAATTAGCTAGAGCTTACTCTCAGAACGCACAGAAGAGCTCCAGACTGCCAAGCTGATCGATTGCAGACTGATCCGCTGTCCAGAGAGGTCCTGAGGAGGGGGCGGCGGTGTCCATTAGAAGGAAGGCACAGGAGAATCAAGGAGAAGTCGAGTATCAGAGAGGGGAACGACGCAGGCGTCGTTGTAGAGAGGTCACCGGTCCTGTCCTGATCCTGGAGGAGGTCTTTGCTCTTCATCCTTCCTGGGTCCTATTATTTTCCAACTCCTTGGCCAAGGGGTTTGGTTCTCGCACTTAGGTAAATATAAATGCAACCTTTAGTTGCGCTGCTGTCTCTATCTTCTCCTTTCTGAGGGACCGTCATTAATCAATAATTATTATTCTATGCTTCATCCTTGATATGCGATTAAGTACCATGTGGTTCTGTAATTTACTCTGCTAAATCTTTAGATAAACATTTTAAAACTTCCTGACTCAGTGGTTATTTCAGGATTATGTACTATAATGAATGTCACTCATTTTAAACTTCCCAATTAGCAAAGGATTCATTGGTAAGTCATTACTCTTCAATTGGAAGGTAATTGGTAGCAGGGATTTGATAAAGAGTAACAACTGACAACCCCAGCGTAAGTATTAGCGTAGTATGAATGTATGGGCCCAAGTGAGTATCTAGTGTATGAATGCTGTTTGCTAATATCGCGCTGGATCACCATCTTTTTTAGAAAAAAGATCTCAAAGAATTCTTAGGCACTTTTTCATCTGATTCCAAACCAATAAATACCTGTTCCTCAGGGTCTATTGTTTCCCTTTTTTATATATACATGCTTCCAGTCATTAAACTGATTAGTTCCTATGGTATTCCACCAAAATATTGTGAAAAATATATTGTGAGACAGAAATAGCATACAAAAATATTATCAACCCAAAAATATCATGGGACAGAATATCGAAAGTAAGAATAGCATTTGATGTTTGTATATAATATTGTTTTTTATAAATATTATTGTATTTAGACTTGTTTGATTTAATGTAGTTGTATACATTATTGTTTTTTAATTATTTGATAAATATTAGTTATTGTATCATTATAAGGTATTGGTATTAAATCAATATTTGTATTTACATTTTTGTAAATACAGTTTGTAAGTTTTACAAAGAAAATATATATTTTTTTAATTTAATTAGACATTTTTAATTTAGTAGTGGGTTGTTGGGTTTGTAGGGGATTAGGGTGGGATGTCTTAAAATCTAAATTATTGTTTTCAACTTGGAATTCATTTTTTAATACAATTTAATTTGTTCAATGATAATTACATATGTAAATCAATTGACTGGTATTTTAAGTAGGCATTGCTTTTTAATTCATTGCTAATTGATTGACCAGTTTATTTAAATTTAAAATTGTTTACATTACTTTTATATTTATTAATTGTTTCAATTGTAATCATTTTATTTAATAGTTTACTATTAAGAATGTTTTTTTTATATTTTTTTTAATTTAATTTCAATTGTTTGTTGGTGTTGGTTTTTTCGGTATTAGGGAGGGGATTTATTGTAAATATTTATAATTTTTACTTTATATATATTTTAATTTATTTGCAATATATAAATGGTACCTTTAGATCTACATTTAATTTGATTTATATTTAGTGAACACATTTAAAAAAAAAAAACATTTTTGTTCTATTTTTTTTAAAATTTAAAAACAATTAGGAGTTGAAATAGTAAATTTAACCACTACAAATTCCACCACTTTCACTTACGCTTACGGTGTAGAGGAAATAGTAAATCTAACCTCTCCAAAGTTAAACACTTTCCCTGCTTTTACATACTTTTAAGTGGAAATAGTAAATTTAAACTCCCCAAAGTCAAACCCTTTCCTTACTTTTACTCAGATGGGAGTGTAAATAGTAAATCTAGCACCTCCAAAGTAAAACACTTTACCTACTGTTGATTAGATTGGAGTGGGAATAGTAGATCTAACCCCTCTGCATTCCAATACTTTCTTACCACATCCCCCAGGATCTAATGCACTTAAAAAGGCTACTTGGGCTGTGGGGGTGCATGCCTCCCTCCCCTTAATGAATGCATTGTGTCCCAGGGGATGGGGTCCCCGGGGTCTAAAATGGGCTCGAGTGGGGGCCCTACTCACGCCCCCTTCCCATATATATTTTGCGGTGATCATGCAGGAGTCCCACAGGATTGTAGCCAAAACCACAGATTTAATTTTTATTCCAGGGGGGTCCCTCTGGGTCCCCTCCACAGGGCCAGGGGGGGAGGTTTTCCAACCCTGTCCCCTTATATTATATTTTATTTTTACTCCAGAACATGGGACTGAGTCCCCGAGTCCTGTAATGGCTGCCAGCAACATTTTTCTCATGTTGCTGGCAGCCAATTAGAGCACTCTGTCCCGCGGTAGTCTGAATCCAGCTGGGGTGCATTGGCCCAAAGGAAAAAATGCTCCCTTGGCCAATCAGCACGCTCAATTTTTTTATTGGTGCTCTAGTGACTCTCTTGTGGAGTCCTTCTGGCGCAACCGTCCAGATATACAAATATGTTTTTACCTTAATTTTTTGAAAACTACTGTGTTATGTTTCATATAGGTACCCTAATATAGGCCCGGGTAATATCATACACCTTCACCTACATTATCTCCCTTATACTACACAGTAACGAGCCTTTAGGATTGAACCTTTACCTACTTCTAGTCTTGGGCACAGAAGGAGGGTTTTCCCTGAACAATAGAGTCCTATAACTCCATCAATAGACTCATACAGTATGAATGAATATTCATGAGGGTTCCTGGAAACCAGGCAAGGGCTACACACCACCTGCATAATATCTACGTACAAGGTTCATCCCATACGTCATCCTCAAATCCAACAATGGCTAATACAAGAAACAAGGGACAAAGAAACCCTAGATACTTTTTGTATAAATACAGCACATCTTGCTAGGGTTGGGAGAGGAGACCGAGACTTCCAGGCCGACACACTGACCAGAGACGCTGAGGCTCCTGCATGCAGACGCTCCAGCTGACAGTGGTCTAACATATCCCTCGCGGGGTGTCCAACTCGAGACCAGGACGGGGTCCCACACTCTCTCACTTCTGGTAATGGGGTTAGACTAAATCCTAGAGGGATTCTTGGCTTCACACCTACTCACATGCTAGGTAAACTTAGGTACATATATATAGGCATCGTAGAAGTACACACATTTTATCAAGCATTTTATATTCATATATGTATTCATGATTATTGCAAGATGGTAGAACTGTACTATCCTTTTATTTTCACTGTACTGCTAATTATATATATCTGCTACTGTCTAACGGTTGTTGCATCACATCTATTTTACACTAGAAGAACAACTGTGCAATAAATTCTTATTGTAACACGCCCGACTGTTTCTTCTGTGTAACCCTCTAAGACCGAATAAGTGAGCACGAGTGACAGAGCGAAAAGTAGTATATTGTTTCCACGATCCTGGGGGATCAGGGTTGTCATGTTCTGAAGTTGCCAGAAACTATTCTCTCCCCGATAAGAGGAGATTCTAGTGGCACTGTGAGCTAGCTAAAACAGAAAGGCTAACATTCTCGGTGGGGGTGCTCAGAGCCAGTCTGCCACCAGTCCTACAGTTTGTTATCCGAACGCGCAGATCCTGTATGGGTAATATAGGAACTACACGACAACTGACTCACAAAAAGCACAATCTGTGGACCAAGGTCCAGCTTCCTGCAAAATTTTGTATAATTCTGTTTAGTAGTTTTTGCAGTAGTGCTTCTTAAAGAGGTCTTTCGAAAATGCATGGGGATTTTGTGTTTTGGGACCCCTCCTTTTTCTCGCTCCCCATGCTTGACAGCTCACCCCAAAACATTCCACGTACAAACTAGGTAAAAAAGAGCACCTTTCTGGAAAGTTTTGAGACGATTCATCAAACGGTGCCAGAGTTGTTAGCAACACAAAAAACACATTTCCTATGGAAAACCTGTTCTAACTGTAACTATCCAGTGTGTGTGTATGTGTGTGTCTATGCAAACACACACAGACATATATGCTTACCTATTTCTTGACGATATTCTGGTCCCAGTATTTGGTCTTAAAACATTTTGTAGTTTATATGCAAAGATATACAAAGTATGTAAACTCTATATTTTTCTTCCCAGTTTTTTGTTGCAATATTTGTGTATCACAATATTTTTGTTCACAATATTTTCTCATACAGCTGTGTCTATGGCTGTAGGTTCTCTACTTATGCTGATGAAAACCAACTAATGTTATGTCGTAATGTGAACTTCCATCAAACCAACTACCCTTACTGATTGTCTTTGCAATATTAAGACTTGGATGGACCACAATTGGCTAAAATAAAGTTAGAAAAACAGTGATTAATACCATGGGTAAAGATCTTTTACTTTGGTGGCCTACCTTCTGACCTCATCCCCGGGGCCTTTTTCCAGCTTCTAAACCCTGCGTAAAAAGCCTTGGTAAGAAATTAGACAGGTAGCGGACGATGGATATCCAAGTCTCCTTAGTTGTATCCTGCTGCGCCTACTGAGTGCGTAAATTATGAACCATCATGCATTTACTTTCCTTACAAAGCAGGAAATACGTATTTACAGCAGTCATTGAACACTTGATTATTGAAAAGCTGTCTGTCTTGTCATCCTCTCATCATGTTTTTTTATCAGCCACCTCTCTGATTGCTCAAGTGCTTTGGTTGCCTACTTAAGGCAGACTATCCTGTAAAGTCTTCAATTTAGTTAATAAATATTTATAAGGAGACACTCCAAAATTCCTAAAAACTAAAGTGTAAAAAGATTCTAACACACTCCCTGCGATCCTCTTCTGCTAGAATGCTACTTTAACCCACCTTCATCCAGCTAAGGAGGTAAAGCCTTCTGGAATACCCCAAGCATCTCTTCTAACATTCTTTTCAGGAAAAAATTTAAAACCATTCTCTTCTCTTAGTGTATTTCATTCTCCCTTTCTAAGTATGATCTATCCTTAGCACCAAAAGACTTTTTCGTTGGATGTTGTATTTTACAAATATTTATTAACATTAAATAATGGTAGACATAGTGACAGCAGGGCCAAAACATATGAGGGACCAAAAGCACTCCAGTTGGGGCTGCTTTTCACTATGCAACAAGGAGGAAGCAGCCCCCATTTCTGTGCTTTAATTAGGGCGTATTGTACTCTTGCTAAGTCACTGAATGGATCCATAGACTTCACTGACAGCCAACCAGCAATGGTCATTTCATGCAGTAGCACAAGCTAAATTAAAAGTTCTGCCTCCATTTATTCTAGGGGCTTGTGATGTTTGAGAAGTAGTGTTGCAAACTTCCCATAAATATTGTGAATACTATGCTTGCTATCCAACAGTGGTGGCTCCTTAACAGTGGTTTCAGGGTGCAGCCATGCCTCCTGTAAGCGGCACCTCCTGTTCCTTGCCGCTGTCCATAACTGCTAATTTTTTTACTTGTCACTGTTCTGGAAAATGCGACTTTTATGTTTTCATGAACGCTGTCAGTGTGCAGGACAGCCCTCTCGGCCTTGTCTTCAGGCTCCTGATGACAGGAGCAAGAAGAGGCCTAAGGGAGCTGAGGTATGATCCATATACATAGTACTGTTTAAAGTCACAGCACTGTCTGAGGGGCGTAATTCGACTACGATCTCCTCACACAGACGCAATCCATTTTATTTTGCTGACATGCTATGCGTACCTCAGCAGCATAGTATATTTTCTTATATGAGGCTGTCAAGGCACATAGTGCATCCCTGAGGCCAAACAGGAGCCACACAGAGCTGCAGGGGCAGAATCTCCAGTACTGTCCCAGTTTATGATAGGGCTGTCTAGAAGATGAGAGAAGGATTGAGTTGGGTTTTTCTCCTTTTTAATTCTGGCCATGCAGCTCTGTCTGGCTCCTCATTGGGAATCATGACTTGCTGGCAACAATATCCAGCTCCAAATTCCTGCTCTGGTGCGACCATGGACCTTCTGAGTTTCCAGCAAAGCAAGCAAGGTAAGTAAAAAAACTGTTGTGTCTCTGTGCATGTGTGAGTGTGTGTTTGTGAGTGATTGTGAATGTGATTAAGTGAGAGTGAGGGTGTTTTTGAGATTGTCAATCAGAGTGAAAGTGGTTGAGAATCAGTGAGTGAGTGAAAGTGTATATGAGGAAGTGAGTGAAGTAGTGTGAGTTAGAAGGAGTGATGGGAGATTGTGAGAAAGAGTGGAAGTGAGTTGGGCGTAGCTATCATTGGCGCAGCAGGTGAAGCTGCACCGGGGCCTAGAGGCCCAGTCATACTGAATATTATTTATTGAAGCAGAGTGCCTGTAAATTAGGAGTTGTGAGTAAAATTCAGTACTTTTGAAAGAGTGAGTTTGTGTAAGTGTGTTTGTGAGTGAGAGCGAGGACCAATAAGTGAGTGTGTGAGTACATTTGTGTTTGAGTGGCAGTGAGTATGAGTGAGAATGAGTAATACAATTTGAGTGAATTAGAGTGAGTGAGGTTGAAGAGAGTTAATGAAAGAGGAAGTGGTGGAGTGACTATGCATGAAAGTGAGTAAGAGTCAGTACGAGTGTGTTTGTTAACATGTTTTGTGATTGGGAGTTTGTCACCAGTCTTGGCATACTTGAGATAATTCTTGGGTTATGGGTGCACTCAATGTAACATGCTGCTGCTGGACATTTGGGCAATAGTTCTTGGCAGAAGGGAGGGCATTTATGGCAAATTGCAGGCGCTGACATACTGAAAGTAATACTTGCATAGAGGCACCCATAGAAAAATGCTGGCGTTGGCATACTGGAGATAACTCTTGGCATGGGGGCACCTGTGGCAAAATGCTGGTGCTAGCACATTAGAGGTAATTCTTGGGAAAAGGGAGGGCACACATGGAAAAATGCCGCCCATGAACAACTGGAAGTAATAGGGGGTACCCATGGCAAAATGTTGGTGCTGGTATCTTGGAGGTAATTCTTAGCCCCAGGAAGAGTAGTCGAGGTAATGGGGCTGGGGATCAGTTTGGAAGAAGCAAACCATGATAAAATGATGGCTCTGACACACTAGAGGTAATTTCTGACATATGGGTCACCCATGGTTTGAGTAACAATGGCAGGATTTTGGTACTGCATATTGTGTTGGCAAAAGGGAGTATCAATGACAAAATGCTGGCATCAGCACACTGAAGGTAATTCTTAACATATAGAGATCACCCAAGGCAAAGTTTGGAAAAAATGGGATGAACTTTTGGCAAGTATTACGCCCCACCACTTTCAAAGATCACCAGCCACCACTGCTCTCCAAAGGTCGTAATGTTCTCTTCACATGGGTTTTCATGTGAAAGGTTGGATTTTAACTGCTTGTAAGATTGCCAAGTTCCATTTTCAAAGTCAAGAAGGCAAGGGTTTTACAGTCAATCCACAAAGAAACAGCAGATCCAATGTCAGCGCCATCTTGCAGTCACAGGGAAATACTGCCAGAGTGCAAGGAAAACTAGGCCAAAAGTGGAAAACCGTAAAACTCTGTGGATATTAGGTTGCCCAGTAATTAGAATCTAGGTGAGACTTTGCTCATGCAAAAAATATTGCACGCTTCTAATTTATACATTGGCTGCCTTGAAATAACAATTTAAATGTCCCAGGATCACTGAAAACAAAACACGCAAGAGAATAACTAGTCGATAAGGGTAGCATTGACAAGGTAGCCCATGGGCCCTACTGGAAAAAGACAGCTTGGTCTCTCTCAGGCCCATTTAATTTGCATTCAGACTGGACACCCAATTCATGCCCATTATTTCCAAAGAAAGGCTTTCTCTAACCCTGTGGGGCCTAACTGCCACCCTCTGGGCATCCTCAAGGGTTGTTCTGGAAGTGGGGAATGACCTTCAGGTGTTCATAGGGTCAGCTGTGGGTCAGCTAATGGCCAGAGGCCAAGGTGTAGGGGTCCTTCATCTAATTCATAAAAATATCTGAGTAGAGTGAGACTACACATTCCAATATACTACCTGACATGTCATACAAGTGTCCGGCACCTACACAAACGTGCACAGTATGTCAGAGAACCAGGCAGCATTTATCACTGTTCAATTAGTCTTGTGAACAGGCAGGCATTCTGTGAATTTGTCTCAGACACCAGCTTTAAAACTTATCCTCGCATTCCCAATTATGACTTCCGTCTTGCTTTTGTCAGGTTGGAGTGAGTGAAGCTGAGCTGCAAGAAGGTGGATAACCCATGTCTAGAAGGGATGTGATTTGGGTATTAAATATAAACTGGTTTTTAAAAAACCCAGATGATAAGTATTATTTAACAACCGTCTATCTACAACATGACTTGAGTGTAAAGATAGCAATCAACACTTATGGCCATAAACATTGTGTTACTTCACTGGAACAATGTTGCATTTCCAACTACAAAAGTCAGAAAAATGACAAAATGACAACATTCATGGCCATCCATCCTAACAGAAGCTTCAGAGGTTCACTAAAGCTGGAAGGGGAGGAGTTGGAGAAAGTACTAGATTTTGATTATCTTGGCATTCGCCTCTCTAGTGCAAATACTTGGAATCCTCAAGTCACCAAAAATACCCTTATATTAAAACATAGAGCGGCAGCCATCCAAAATTGTGCAAACAAGACCTTGTTCAACTCAATCTCGCCCCTCCTTGAGGTTTGGAGAGCCAAAGCTGTAGCTTCCACTATATATGGGGCAGAACTTTGGGGCCATGTCAATTTACAACCTTTGGAGGTAGCTGAGAATACATTTATAAGAGCAGCCCTTAAACTACCCCAAAATACGCCACTGATCTTTAAGCATGACCTAGGTCTTCGGCCTATTGTCCCCTAGCACATCTGAAACCTATTCTGTTTTGGCAAACCCCTGAGTCTGCAGATTACAGGGTGAGGCTAAGAGATGTTTTAGACAGAGCACAGGGAGGAGTTTTGATACCCTGTTGGATTATACAAAGCAGACCTTGTACTCTATGAAATTACATGAACATTGGTTGCCCCCTGAAACTATTACATCCTCCGCAACAAAGAAACTGAAGGTCATTTATTGGGAGCTTGAGGAGGCTACATTTTTCAAACAGGTAGGCCTGGGCCAAATGACTGATTGTTTTATAGAATTCAAGCCGAATTGGTAATTATTTGAATTATATCGACTCCCCATTCCACAAAAGCTCTTTGCGTAAGTTTCAGGTTCGGTACACTACCTCTTGCTACCTTTACTGCCAAATGGAATGGTAATCAGGAAGGTAGTAAAATATGTCTTGCATGTGGAAGTGCTGAAGAAACAGACAGCCATCTTCTCTTTTTTTGTCCAAGGTATTATAAGCAGCATAGGCATTGGATTGTTCCCTTGTGCGGTTCTTTAGGTGTAACCCAAGATAGGGCAGAGTTAGGATTATGTAGAGTGCACACGTCACCGGTCATTGTTTTTTCCATTGCCAAATATCTGGAAAGCACATGGCCAATTCGTCAAAAAATTGGGCCTTTCACCTTCACTACAGCCGTTGCCAAGCCTTAATGTGATTTTCTTTTTTTTACTGTAAACTATGTACTCTAAACTATGTCTTCTGATTTTATTATTATCATGTAGTTGGAGCACTTGCCCCTTTTTAGGCTGTCATTGGAGACAGGGTATAGCGAGTAACCTTAGTTGTATCTTAGTAGTTATACCGCCTCTGTTTTACATTGGAAGAAAAAACTTTGTATGTCCTATGTGTAAAATGCAGTATGCGACTGCCTAGAAATGTATTTTCTTCCTAGGGTTTACTGCTTCTGGTTTGTTTTTTTAACACATATATAATGTTACAGATCGATATGTATAATCAGTACCATAGGCACGACGGACCATATTAGGTTTTTGTCTATGGTCAGTACTTGTCTTCGTGTTCCTATGCAATTGTGGTCCCTTTTGAGAAAAATATATGCATGGCATCTGCACAGCTTTTAGATGACATTGTATCTGCTTTTTAAAATGTTCTAATTGTATTACTTTTATGGCCATTGGCCGAAATAAAGTAAGTAAAGAAAGAAAAGAAAGACTTGGAAATATGGTAAACGCACGATTTCACCTTACATAACATTAACTAGATGGACTAGTAAGAGAAATGTTTTAAGTAGTCAAACCGCTCTAGAAATCCCTTTTCTTTGCCTCACCTGAAACTAAAATATATCAATCAAAAAAGTACACACGTTCAGCCATCACGGACTCGCGACTGCCTTAAATATAATCTATGCTTTCTCTGATCATTCATGAGAGGTTCCATTGGACTTGTACAAGTGTCTTGAATTTCATATCGATTCAGGTATTCTTTATAGCTATATATAATAATAATAACACTGTTTGATGTTTATGCCACTAGATGGCAGAAAAGGATTACAATATATTTGCGTCCGCACGAACAACAAGATCAACAGCAAAGTGCATTTGAGAAAGTGACGTTATTTTAATAGGTTCTATTAATTTTAGTTAATCAATATCAGCAGTAGATTAGCACTCATTATATAAGGGGAAAGAAAATATATCGAGCAATAAAATCCACGCCCCAGTTTACTCTTGATCTTCAAATTCCCACCACTTGAAAATATTTGCCACCTGTGCAAGTTGCTTGGCGGCTGCAAATGCGGAAAAATATCTGTTGCACCAGATGTCTTTTTACCGCTTAGTAGAATTAATACCACCAGTAGCTACTGCTGATATTAACTGCTCACCGCTAGTGGCAAACATTCACGGAAGGGTGTAGGTGTAATTTTAGTATGGCTCTAATATACTGCATTTGATAATTCTTATCTAATGACCCCCACGTGGTCACTTCTAAGGGTGACATGATAGCTTAACAAAACTACCTATGAGTATGAAAGCACTTGCCTTGGACACAACTTTATGCATTTACATCCCTGCTGGGTGTCAAAGCATTCATGGGTAACACACTGAAGTATGGAATATAAGAAATGCATTGTCTTATTATTACATGAAACCAAATTCATGTTAAACTGAGCAGGTATTGAGGAGTATGTAATTTTTAGGTCTGGTTTAGAAACCGCTTTAGCTGTCTCACAAATTCCAGTATATAAAAAATATTATTAATAATAAATACATACATATATATACACACACAGAGAGGCTTTCAGTAAGCCCGCTTAATCTATTGAACTACTGAACTGTCATCCACGTTTGGTGTCCACGCTTCACAACACACAGCATGGGTCATGCCATTAGCTCTCTTGAACTTAGAGTCATCGCATTCGCCTGCTCACGTATGTACTTCCGCCTAAAAAGAAGTGCACTTCCGTTCAATGGCTATATTAGCCAATATTATACTACAGTACTGCTTTTTTTCTTTCCATTCTTTATATATTTTTTATTTTTAAAGTCATGGAGCCACATGTATTAAAGCATTCTCTCATGGGCACAGAATGGGTAAAACCCTTTCATGCATCTGGCCCATACTTCTGTGTTTAAAGTACGTCTTTGGCTTATAGTAATTTAAACCCAATAGTAGCGTTTCTTTATACAAACAATATTCATATTATCTTGTGATGTGTATTAAAAGTCAAACGGCTTTGTGTATCAGTCTAAATGATCTTTCCCTCTTAAGAAGCACCTGTACTGTTCTATTAAAATTATATTACCTTTTTATTTATTTTTTATTGGAAACGTGACCTTCGTGTGTAGGCACGTGCATGTTTCTTTTTTCTATTTTTGATTTTGGTGGCAGGTGCTTGCAATGAGAAATAAAAATAACCACCCCATCAGCTTACCTATTGGCTCTTCCAAAGCTTGTTATGCACAAGTAAATTGCTGCAAAGGGTAGCAAAGCACTCTTGCTCTATTTTGTGTGTTGCTCTGGATAAATACTTTCCAACAAAAGCAAATTGTGGTTAGTCCTTCTCTTTACATCAGTGACGATTCATTTTGTTTGAAGTTTTTGTTTGGTCTTCCCTTTTGTTTTCTAGACAGAGGTCTATTCTTTGAGTGGATAAGATCAAAATACGCTTTGGACTGTGCTTATACGTTATTTGATGCACATATTCAAGTTTGCAAACAAAAAAGAACACAGGTTTTATTTGATGTAACCATATCGCTTGAACCCTTCTTTTGTCAGTATTTAAACTGTTAACACAGTTTCACTGACAAGTCATTTTAAGACAATAATGGGGGTTGTATCTTGTATACATGATATAATAGGTGGAAGTTTGAAGATTTCCATCGTTTTCATCGTTCCCTATCAGCGTGGATGGAGCTTTGTCGATGATGGTTTTTAGTGGGGTTAATGCTTTACATCAGTGATTCTCAATCTTCTGACATTTGTGGACCTCCACTGATCACTAGTGGAAGCTGAGGACCCCCACCTAATCAATTGCTACAATTTGAATCTCAAAAAAATACATACAACTAGAGAGCCAAGCATACGTCAAACTAATGCGCAAACTATGAAATATTTCTTTAACTCATAAGTAAATATATACAAAAACCGGAAATTTAATGGGAAGTTTGGAGCTTTTCAAAATGTGGGTTTATTTTTAAAAGACAAAGCGATATGAAACGTGCAGCATATCACTGTGTCATTGTAGCTCCTAATGCATGCTCTCTTTTGGCAGCGCATATCAATGCTTGAATTGAGGTAACGAATCGTGGCATTGAGAACATAAGAGCAGATCGGGAAGGGGCAGGCAATCCCACATGCGCTGCCGCTGAGTGAGCCGGCCGCCCCTCCCTGCCTCACAACTCTCTGAGCAGAGATTTCCTCTTCCAGGTGCATGGAGTTCGATGCTGCAGCTGCTGCCAGCGCTGGAACCGCCGAGGGACACTTCAACACGTCGGGACGAGCTGCAACAACAGGGGCTGCTTTGCTGGGTAGGACTGCCTCGCTGGACTGTCTTGCTGACCCAGACCATCGATCTCTCATGGCTCTGGTTGCTGCAGGGTGTGGCTGCCCGGAGGTGCACCGGCTGAGCCTTGGCTGCTTTGGATCCTCGTGGCTGCTTTGCGGCTCTGCATAGTGAATTGCCGCTGGGACATCTGGACTGCCCTTACTCCTGCAGGATGCTCTAAAAAAAGGGAAAAAAATTGTGGAGAACGCTGTGTTTCTTCGGACTTCGAATCACAAGCCAAAAGGGGTACGCCCTTGAGAGTAATTAGAGCACCCCTTCGCAAGTCTTTGGCATCTGTTGGTCAACTGTGCTCTCTGTGAACTGAGCTTTATATCTTCAGTCTGGGACTTGCTGTGTCTATTATTCTGGGGCTGGTTCACTACATAATCTAGGGGTGTCGGTATACCTCATTCTAGGATATTACTTAGAGGGACACGGAACCCCTAATCACCGTCGAGGGGATCACCAGGTTTCACTACAGACACAGCCTGCCTATGGTTTGTCCCAGAAAGGCGCCCTGGGAGTGGGTCGCTGGGTGGGTCCCCCTGCCAAGTCTATTCTAAAGATCAAGAGAGTGACTACTCCAACCTAACACAATGGGAAAGCATTTAAAAATTTCCAGCATGATGATGAATACGGATACTGCTGCCTCAAAACAAAAGCACGCTTTGCCCAAGTAAAATCTGCATCTGCGGCAGCAAGGGCAGACCGCAGTCTAAAATCACTGCGCAGGTCTGCTGCAGTATCAAGCCCTTTAAGTTCCTGAGGAAGATATTTTGGACCGTGGAATCGAGGTTGGAATTAATAGGCCAGATATGGAGAACACTCAACAGGCGGGACCAAAGGACCAAGAAGGACTGGAGCCGAATCCTGTTTTACAGGACGCACCCTCAAACCGCACTAGCGCGAATAAGAGGGCAGGGGATGATAAAGTGGCGGACCAAGCGAACTTACCGCAGAAGGGAAAAAGGAAGCCAGTTCTTCTTTAATGAAAACAATTGAAGAGATCGTGGCCTCAACCTCAGGGCAGGCAAAAGAGTATGCACTGTTCCTCAAACCTAGAGCTATTACAGCCAGGCTGCAGCGGACTTCCGTTAACACGCAACCAGGGTTATTCTCAGGACTTCAGTTATTCACTCACAGCTCAGATCAGGTGGCCCTTACGAAAGAAACCAATACCCATCAAGGTCCTTCACAACAAAATGCACTCATCAATATGCAGCTGTCACCTCTGCCTTCCATAACTGATGTAAGGAAGAATGTCACTCCACAAGAACAAAGCCAGGCTGATTTAGAGAGATCAGTCGAGATGCGTCAAGGGGACAAGACAGCTGTACAATGGGATATAAAAACCATGTTAAACCTCCTCCTGGACGAAATAAGAGAACTGAAAATAACACAAGCAACTGAGATAGCTTTCCTGAATCATCGTCTAGCGAAAATCGAGGAAGCAGTGGCGTGCTTCCTGGCCAGAATGCAGGAGGCAGAGTCCAGGATGTCGCAGGACGAGGATCAGATCAATAGAATGCAGCAGCAAGTGGATCTAGTGCGGAAAGAGAAATCGTCGATGGAGACTAAGATCGACGAATTTGGAAAACCACTGAGACGTTCCAGCCTTCTATTAATAGGAGTACCAGAAGGCTGTGAAGGGACCCAAACGATGAAATGGGTCGAGACATTAATTAAAAACACTGGTTTACTGGAAGTCTCCGAGGATTTGTCAATTACTTGAGCACACAGGGTGCTGGCCCGTCCATATCCGAACTCAAAATTGCCAAGGACAAACTTGGTGAACTTTGCAGATTATCACTTCAAAGAACAGATACTATCTAAGGCTATCCAGAAGAAACAATTTGTTACTAATAAAGTATCTTGCTGTCAAATTTTCTCTGATATGTCGGCAGCAGCTGCACACTGTCAAAAGGAGTTTGTTAAGCTTTTATACTTATTCAAGGCTTAAGGTGCGCAGGCAGCAATAGCGCAACAGTCCATACTTAGGGTTTTAGTGAAAGGGAAGTTTCACATGTTTACCAATCTCGAAGAAGCCCAAGAATTACTGCAAAGAATTTCTAATTAGACAGTCAAAAGAAAAGAGAAATCAAGTATTAAGATCTGTCAGGGAGATGGGAGAGGGGGTTGGGATTCTCACCGTGGGTGCACCAACATGGCACCCAGCACAGGCGTCCATGCAGGTGCCATTCTAGGGAGGCTGGAGAGGGGAATTGTGGGCAATATCCCTTCTCCCAGGGGTGGGAGGGGAAGTGAGGGGGTAGTGTTGTTGGTGGGGAGCACGGTCATCAAAAAAGAGCAGAAACATAGATAAGAATGCAATAGTGGGGGAATTTTTTCAGATTCGAGGTTTTAACTCAAGGAAACGTATTTGGGGAGATAGGGCTTGAAATATGTATTATGTCGGTAAATGTTAATCGCGTATCCGATAAGCAGTAGTACGGCAGTCTAATTAGATGGGTAACCTCTTTTTCACCGCAAATTCTTTTTCTTCAAGAAACTCACTTAAAGACAAATACCCCTAAGCTTTTCATTCCTAAATATTATTTGAAGGCATACTTTGCTTCTGCTGGATTGGCTATAAGGGGCGTAGCTATCTATCTGGGACGGGGATAGACTGGGAGGTCACACAAGTTCAGAGCGACCCCAAGGGTAGGTGGATTTGGATTACCGTTGGGGTAAATGGCAATTTATTTAATTTTGTGAACTATTAAGCACTGGTGGTGGATGACCCGAGGTCTGTCTTTAAGATTAATGGGGCCGATTCACAGAACTAATCTGAGATAAAATCCTAAACTTACTACTTTTGGTATTCACAGAAGAGATTTAGTAGTAGTAAAGTTAGGAGTCCTAACTTTACTACTACTAAACTGAGACAAAATCCTAACTTTATGACTTTTGGTATTCACAAAAGGCATTTAGTAGTAGTAAAGTTAGGAGTCCTAACTTTACTACTACTAAATGCCTTCTGTGAATACCAAAAGTAGTAAGTTTAGGATTTTTTCCATGACTCATTCTCATGTAACCTGTGCCACAAACCTTTCATTGTAGATTTCACAGATGTCTATATTAGCACAATGCAAAGTGATTTAAAAAGCTTCGAGTAGGAAGATTTCTTTAGTCTTTCTGCAGAAACTGTAAATATTTAGTGTGGGCATAAATGTTTCTTGAGTGGAGCTCTACCTGGTAAGTAGTATAAAGCATATGAAATTATTATTTTAAGAACAGGTGCAGTAACGTTTCTCCGACCAAAAAGTGTAACCAATTGTCATTCAGTCTTGAGAATCTGTCTCCCTTTTAGGTAATGTTTTGTAGAAACGGAGTCTAAGCTCTGTCTAGAAGCACTGGAGAGAGGTACACTTTCCCACACTGCTTGGAACAAAGATAGTTTTCTGTCATTCTGCTTTTTGTGCCCGAGCGTTGTGTTTTAACCAATTGGGTGCTTAAAAATAGACATACAGACGAAGGCTGCCCAATCGTTTTAAAGCAGTGTGGGTTATTGTTTGAGATGGTAAGATGTAAGTTGAGGCATGCTACTAAGATGCCACCTATTACTGATAGTCAAACAGTAACTTGTAGAACATCCTCCCCCCTGAAATGGTCGTTGACAAGGAGACTGTATTCCAAAACACGCACAGAGTCTGGTTTTTGATGCATGGTATTCTGTACTGCACAGTATTTGAGCGCCTTAAGATTAATGCCTTCAATGTAATACCTGGATGTGTGTGGCACAGTGCCAATCTCGACAAATCCAATGGAATTAATACAAGACTCGTGTCTTGCTTGCTTTCCTCCAATCCAACAGTAGCTTGTTGAAGCCAGTTAATGTCTTTCAAATGTGTTATACATAAGATTCTGAAAATTATGTAGTGTTCATTTGCAGCTCTGCTGCCACCAGCGCATTCAGCAGAAGAAATGAAACCTAGTCGCATGGTGGCCTGCCTATACCTTACACCCCTACAGAGGGGTATTTCCATAACATTTGATGGGGGTTGACTGCCCAGAGAGTTACAAGATTGGTTTGCCGCCTCTCTTGCAGCTAAGGGGGTCATTACGATGGCGGGCGGAAGCACAACCGCCGTGCTGGCGGATGCAAAAACCACCAGTTACCGCCGGCACGCAGCAGTCCACACGCCCGCCCAATTACGATGCGAAAAGTAGGCCAAACACCGCCGGCAAGCCAGCAACACCGTCCGCCATCAAAGTGCGCCCGTACACGTAGCGGCGCAGCCCAACTGACACACACCGTCCGACGAAAACACATCCCGCCCGGCGTATAAATTACGATGCCGCAAACAAACGGCTCCCACGGCCAAGAGATACCGTACGACAAACCGAAGCGGTAACACGGACGCCGAGCACGGACAACGAAGAAGCGGCTCCCCGAGCATGAATCCAGCACTGCAGGCCCTCCCCATGCTCTTGCTGATGCACCACCAAGGACGCAACGTACCGCGGAGACGCAGGTAGGCACACACACAACAAGTGCACGCAAACAGCGCACACAGTGCAAGGGCGGAAAAAGCGGACAACCCCCCCCAGCGCGTGTACACTACACATCCACCATTGCATCCACATATGACACACAGGCCAAATCGTAACATCGCGTAACACATGTGTACACACCACCTGGGACTAGGAACCAACGACCCCGTCACGGCCCCAAAGCGGCGATGACGCCGCCACACATGCGCACAACGCAGAGGTCAACCGCAGCGCCATGCATGCGTCGCACACAGACACAGGGACACAACCAAGCAGCACACACATCAGCCCCACCCCGAACGCACATGACACGTGACAGGCCTGCCACAGACATGTCCCCAACGCCCAATTCACGGACAACACCCAACGCCACACAACCGACGCACACATGTCAGTGAAGTCACACAACAGCAGGACACACCCCAGTGTAACAAACATGGCGAAGCACACAGCGGCGGCAACACCAACTAGGAGAAGCAGGGCCCCTTCGGGAAGAGGAACGCCAGTACCACACTGAAACACCCATACCACCCTGCACATATGAACAAGACATATAAAACGGAACACCAAAGAGCCCGGGGACCGACAACAGGTGGCCCAAGAATAACATTCACACACAAGGCCCAACGCAGAGCGGAAAGGCAGCCTGCCGCCCACACAAGGGAGAGCAGACAGCACTGAATGACCTTCCATTCCAACTCCGAAACCACAGCCCTACGAAAGAAGCCGGTGAATACAGCCATTGTCCAAGAAAAGACCAACACAGGCATGCCGAGGAGACCGACCACAGGGCAGATAGCGCATATCACAGAAGCACACAACGGACGGGGAAGAAAGAAGAAAACACTCCCCATGTCGGCCACATGCAAGTTAATTGGAAGGAGTCACACATCACTGACCTTGAACTGTCTGAGAAGCATGTGGGATGAGGGCCCGTGTCCTCCAAACAAGCCAACAGAACACAAGTCCTGTCTCCCTACGACTACACAGAGCTCACAGCAACCTCGGAGCGTGCACATTGCAGACTGCACACACAGCCGGAGCACGCCACCACAACGCACCGCTGCGAAATGGCAACCGCAACACACCTACCCAACTACGCCGGACAGCTCAAGCTGTACAAAACCAACCTGATACATATATTGGGATGCGATCTCCTGTCCCTGCTGAATGTAAGTTACCGACTGACTTACCGCATCACATTGTTCAGCTGCGTCATGCCCGTCTTCTACTGTCGGAGGTGTCCCTACCAGCATCCCGTGGAGATATGCCTCTCCAACCCGGCATGTCTAAAGGCGGACCTGCTACCACTACTCCTCCCTCTGGACGCACACGACAGGGCCTGCTCTGCCTATGGGGGCATGGCGTATGTGGCCAACATCGCACCCGCACTGAAATGGGACCACTGTGCCTCCACACGACGGATCATCGAGAACAGCTACATCGAATGTCACCCAGCATGCCCCATCATGGTCCTCCAAGGGACAACTTACGAACAACACCTTGACAGCCACCATCCGCTACATTGGCTGGCAAACATGTACACCACCATTGACATGGAAGCCCTGCTGGACGGCATCGCATACCTGACAACCTGTAAATTCGTCGGACCACAACGCAGGTTCCCCGATTGACCTATGATGTCCAACCCCGCACCCATGCTTAGCTTCCGCACGGACTGGCCAGTCACCACCACAACAGCCATACCAAACGACCGGCAACTGTTACCACACCATCAACGACATCGCCATGACATCGGATATGACCGGGACATGCACACTGTTCCCCATCACATCCAGGAACACCGCATGCATCGTGGGAGGCAGTGGCATGGGGTCTGTGTATCGCACCCACATGGACGGAACTGCACGAACAACCAGGACACGACATGGATCCAGCGCCCATGGACACACACACCGCTCAGTGGACATGAATAGGTCGCCTGGAGTCTGTGGGTGCTGCACCCCTCCCACCCCCGCCCCGGGAATCCCATACCAGGACCTTTGCATGGACGACAAGTGCATACAACAACAACAAGACCCCAGTGACTGTGACATGTCCAGTAACCACCACATTGCAACAACAAGTGGCACGCCGCTGCATGCACGCAAGCACATGCCCTGATGTCATCTCACATGCACGCGTGCATGAGGAACAACCGCAGCAAACCTGTCACATGGAACTGAGATGGACTGTGCCTATGATGCCAAGCGGTCTGGTAGGCTACATGTATACCGTCTGTGTCAAAGTCCGCAGCTCCGCAGCTATACGTAAATGTACATTAGCACAGCCTTGGCCAAGCAGATGTAACTCTGAAGCCCACATCCCACATGCAACAGCCAATCACATGTAACCCCACACCCTATCCCATTTGCAATCATGCTCAGTATATCCTCAACATGTATTCCGCTGCCAGTAGTGTCCACTATACTGCATCACAGAGGACAGAAGACTCAATATAATGTTTGAAACCAAAACTGTCTCCGCTGACTCATTTCACAAGTACGAATGAGAGAGGATGAGAGTATGTGAAGTACACGGCAGTCGTGACATGACCATGTAGTCCACTGGTATTGGATGTCAACGCAAATGAGTAGCACAACTGTGGAAGACACACATGTGTCGTGTGAAGTCATATGGACGCAGTGCTCAGGTGGGTGGGTGTGACGGGTAGATGCGCACATGCCAAGTTGGAGCACGCCGTGTCGGGAGGGGTCATGAACAGTACACCACCGCTTCCCTGGGCATTGTGAGAGGACACCTGTCGGGGGGAGTGAACACGTGTGTGCACAGCAGCCGGGCACACGTACAAAGCGGTACCAGGCGCACCTCAGCCCACCCTCTGTGGACAAGCTGGATCCTGTTGTGCGCCCGCCATGCCCCTTGACAAGGCACACACAGCCCCAGTCGACCAGGTGTAACCCCAACATAGTCAATCCGCACAGGCGATACAGGGCACGGGATGGCAGTGGAGCATGGTGTGTGAGAGGTCTCCTCGCGCTCCTCCTGGTCATATCACGCAGGCAATAGAACCTCAACGTCTAGCATGGCACAAGTCAAATGGAAGTGTAGGGGGACGCACCACAGCACGAGCAGCACTGACGTCACGGGAGGTGGCTCGCACCATCCCATCCATTGCCCATTATACCAACCACGCCACATGCCATTGCGACTAAGTGCAAGCGCGTGCGCCACCACCCCCGAGCCCTCCCCAGAGAGGCCAAAGAGTGAATGTGTGGGCCATCAGTCACAGACGGACGCGGCATGGCCGCAAGGGCAGCCACAGCCACTGGGTGTCGCAGGTGGCGGATCCGGAAGGCGAAGACTGTGATGCATAGTCCATGCAGGCCGGGTCTCCATTTGGGGCACCACGCAGGTGGACGGCGTCCCGCAACACATCATACCCTGAGACAGCCCACTCGTGCAACTGGACCCACACATACACTCCTTGCCCTCTCTGGTGCGAGCTTGGGGCTGCCTGTGCAAGCGCTAGCCTCGCAGGTGCACATGCATATTGGGGGAGCGAGGGGAGGACATGAGGGCTGGGGCGAAGATGACTGTATCACTGTCAGTGAGTACAAGGGATGACCCAGATGTGGAAAGGATGAGACGTGTCCCGTGTGTACTGCAACTAGTCGCCAATCCAACTACCCCCCCATGTCCGGAATGTAAGCCCGCACCTAGGCGCCCATCCGCCACATCGAATATACCACCAGCACGACAACCTTCCAATTCGAAACACTGACTGGGGGTGGCGACCAGTGAACAATCATGTGTAGCCTACCCACGCGTACATGTGGGCCCTCCATGATCCATGTCACCTGCGGCAAAGTCATGACATGCGCAATGAGGGAAGTGAGGAGAGCTGTCCGCCCCACGCACAGAAGGTGCATCAGCTCCACAGACCCAGCAGCGAGTCCAGCAGGGGTCACATGTGCAGGGGCAGCTGTGCCTGGTGTGAAGGCACATGCATATAGACAGCACATCGACCAATGTGTAGTCTGCCCACATCTACAGTCCATCATCATGCGGACATAGGAATTGAACACAGGGCAACACATCTGAGTGGGTGCACTCATCGACGTACCCGCCCTGTGCATGGCCCCCCACCCAACGGAGGCACATCCAGTGCCACCATCCCACACACACAAGCCTTCCACGGAACATGCTGTGTCCAATGCTCAGTACAGAGTCAGCGCCCATCTGGTGGATCCTGAACAGGAGACACATGCACACACATGCCAGCTCCCACTATGTACGTCTGCCACCTGGCACGTGCAATGTAACCTCTCACCTGTGACGTGTGACTGCAAGCACACAGCCGTCTTGGCATGGGGCTGTCAATGTGGACACCTGTCAATGTTTCGGGAGGTGTGATCCGTACAGTGCTGTACATAGGGTGCAGTGCTGACACCTACTACTGTCTCATATCCCCTCGTGCCACAGGTCCCACTTGTTTTGGCCGCTCAGCCTGTGCCCACATCGTCGTCGTCGTGTGCCATACTCATCCAGCCTCGGAAGCAGTTCCATGCTCAGCAGACATTCATGTTGCCGTGGCGTTGCCGCTTGACGAATATGCAGTCAGTCCCCATCAGCACGCCCCGCAAGTCATTGGGGCCTAGATCCCCATGTGCATGCACATGGCAGTGGTTTGTATCACTAGCCATTGCCATTGTTGGGAGACCTGTGTAAGTGTATTGTGGCCGTGCCGTCCCAGCTTGACAGCTGGGCTGTGGCTCATGTGCTTGCTCAGTCATGTCAGTGATGTGTATGCGAAATTGCTATGTGTTGTGTTGCTTTGACATGTGTCCACTGCCATTTTCCCTAGGCGGAGACCGAACATTGACCGCCCATACCAATTGCTGGCGGACATGGACGATACAGAGGTCATTAGGAAGTTTCGGCTGGACAGGCCAACCCTGCATCGACTGTGTGCCATGTTGGAACCCCATCTCCGTCCCCGCAGGGTGTATCCGACAGCTGTCACCCCCACGGCTAAGGTGATGGCCGCCATGCATTTCTTCGCCACTGGGTCATTCCAGCACACAGTGGGCAGTGGAGGAGGGATGTCCCAGCCCATGTTCAGCAAGGTGCTGAGGGATGTACTGGCAGCCATGATGCTGTACCGAAACAGATACATCCGCTTCCCCAGGGCTCGTGAATTGGCAGCAGTGAAGGGTGCATTCTATGCCCTTGGCAGAATCCCACACGTCGTTGGAGCCATTGACTGCACACATGTTGGCCTTGTTCCACCACAGGCCACTGAGCACCTGTACCGCAACAGGAAGCACACGCACTCCCTGAATGTGCAAGTGGTGTGCCTTGCGGACATGGTGATCACCCACGTGTGTGCAAAGTTCCCAGGCTCGGCCCATGACGCACACATAATGCGCAACAGCATCTTGCCATGACTGATGTCCAATCTGCAACAGGATCGTGGCTGTATTGTCGGTGAGTATGTGGAGTGGTGTAGCGTGCTGGTTGTGCGATGCTGTCCCCTGTCCAGTTGGAATAGCAACGGTTCTCTGTGTCCCTCACACCCAGGTGACTCTGCGTACCCGAATGGGGCATGGCTGCTCAGTCCATTGAGGAATCCTCGCACCCCAGCAGACGATCGCTACAATGAGGCACATGGGAGGACCAGACGTGTGGTCGAGCGTACCTTTGGCCTCCTCAAGTCCAGGTTCAGGTGCCTGGACCGCACCGGGGTGCGCTGGCGTACTCCCCACAGAAGGTGTGCCAGATAGTGGTGGCGTGCTGCATGCTGCACAATCTGGCCATTCGGAAGCAGATCCCCCTCATCGTGGATGACGGAGATCAACCAGGGCCCCAGCCCGCAGACCAGGACAGCTCGAGTGAGGAGGACAGCGGAGAGGAGGAAGCTGGTAATGTGCGGCAGCAGCTCATCGCCCACTACTTCACTTGACGGTGAGTGTCCATGTACGACGGCTGATGTGGCTGTGTCTGTGCAGGTGTGTGTGTGCTGTGTCAGGGTGGCCGTTTGTTCACTGCGTGCTGTGTGTCAACGCTCCATGGCCAGGGTAGTATGCCACTGTTGGTGGCTGTGGCATTGTGCCCTATTGCTCTGTGCGATGTGTGTACATTGCTTGTAGTTGTTGACATGTACTGTGTGATGGGTGTGTGACACACTCATTGAATGTGCTCCTGTTCTGTCTCCCACCCCTAGGTCCCTACAGGCCCTCCGGTTCCATTGCCATGCCACGCATCAGGTGCCTTTCCGCCCAAGGTGGCCGTTGTATTCCGTACAAATAAAACACAGGGCACAAACAGCAGTTTGTGTAAGAGGTGCATTTATTTCAAACTGTGACATGTGATTGTGTGTAAGGTGATGACATAAGTGGTGCGTGCAGTGACAATGAGCTGTCGGTCATGGCTGCGTGATGCTCAGGGTGTACCCACTGGTTCTATGTCCATAGTCCAACACACACATGCCATCCAGATGGCTGTGTGGAGTGGGATCGTAGTCCAAGTCAATGCAGTGGGTGGTCAAGGAAGGCTGGCTGGCTGCCTCACTTGCGTCTGGAGCGTGCGAAGTCCTCCCAGGAGATCTGTTTCCACTTCGGACGGCCCCTTCCACATTTGCGAGGGGGGGTGCCTGCTTGCGACATGCTGGTGGTTGAGGTGTGCTCACTGGCTGTGGACGCAGGGGAACTGGACACTGCTGCTCGACCCTGCGCCCCGGCAGGTGGTGGCGGAGGGGGAGCTGCTGTCCCTGGCTGTGACCTCACCGCCACCACCAGCTGGCCCATGAGGTCCACGAGTTGGCCCATACGGGCGTCCATGGACCTCAGCACCCCAGCACCTCCCGCGTGTCTGAAGCAGACCTGACCCATTGTTCTTGGGCCTCTTCATAGGCCCCAAGGACTCTGGCCATTTGAGGCAGGGCATGGCTCCCAGGGGAGACTTGCGTTTCCCTGACCCTGCTCCTCCTACCAGTACTGCTGCCACCGGCCTGCCCACTAGCCACATTGCTCACCACGGTCCTCGCTGTGGCTCCCAGGGTGGATCCAGTCGGCCGGGCCACCACCTGCACTGGGGCTGGTGCCAGCGAAGACGTGGTGGTGGTGGCCGCGGTGGTGGTCGGTGCGGCGATGGTGGCGGTTGCGGCAATGGTAGTGGCCGCAATTACCGTGGGTGTGGCCGCAATGACCGTGGGTGTGGCCGCAATGACCGTGGGTGTGGCCGCAACGACAGTGGCAGCAGGGGGCTGGGAATGTTCAGCAGCCCTGGATGATGGGTTGGTGGGTAGGAGGGGTCCTGGGGAGCGGCTGGGCCCTGCCACACCAGATGGGCCTGCTTGGTGGTCCGTGTCCGAAGAGGAGGACAGATCCTCCACATCCGTGTGTCCTCGTTGGGGGCTTGTAGGCTGGCTGTGCTGGCTGCTGTCTCCATCCCCAGCATCCAGCAGTTCGTCACCTGTGGAGAGAATGAGATTTGTTATTGTGTTGCACCTGGCGAAGTATGTATTTGTCGTCTGACATTAACAGTTCGTGCAATCTCGTACATGGGTTTCCCGGAGGCGTGTGTGTGGCTGTAGCATTTGTAGTTGTGTGTGCTTGACAATGGGACTGTGTGCTGTGCACATGTGGCATGGGACGGATTGGCCATGCCGATGGGTGTGTTGCTGTGCCCCTACTTATTGTGACTCTGGTGTATGCGGGCTCCTGGCTCATCCTGGGTCTGGTTTGTACTTTGCTTTTGGTGTTCAGATGGGACGCTTAGGAACGCATATGGCAACATGGGGGCCATGCCCCAGATTCGCATTTGGGATGGAATATGCTTTTGGGGTACATGCTGTGAGCCATGGGTGCCGAACGTGACATGTGTTGTGGCAGCATGACAGTGCATGGTTTGAGGTGTGTGCATGCTTGACATGGCCTGCATATTTGCTGTCTGTTGTGATTACTGGACATGGCATTGGACGCATCGTTATGAGTGAGTGATGGTTGTGTGCCAGCCAACGTATTGCAGTTGTCCCATCTCCTTGGTGTGCGTGCTGCCCTGTGCCATGTGCATCACTGCAGTGCTCGGGGGTGTGGCCCATGTTGTGTGTTGTTGCTCACAGTGTGTCGTGCGCTTCATTGACTTCTGGCACATGGTTGGTCATGGGCATGTATCTTAGCGTGACTGCTGTATGTGTGGCAGCTGTGCGGATGACATGCCTTTCATGAGACTGGGGCTGACGGATGGGATGGATGGTATGTTGTATGTGCATGGTGTGTCTGTGTGTTTGATGGGTTCAGTGGTGTTCGTGTGCATTTATGTTGTTCCGCTCTGTTGCGTCTAGTGTTGTTTGTCTTACATAGGCGTAGTTGTGGGGTGTGTGGTTGACAGGCAGTAGGGGCTACATGGACAGGACTTCAATGGTGTTTCGGTTGTGTGTGATGGGTTGCACAGTGGCTGCCGTGTGGTACTATATTCAGTGTGGCTTGTGCATGCAGACGTGGCTCCTTGGGTGTTGCTGTGTTTGTGATGGGTCATGTGGGGTGTGAGTCTGTGGTTCATGTCCGTGTGCACATTGTTCACTTGTTCGTGACGGTGGGCGGTGCTGCGTGTTCGTCTGCTACGTGACATGTCCCATGTGTTGGTCGTGTTACGGTCCTCATGCCTCCAGTAATCCAGCCCTGTCCAGTTTCCCACCTGCAGGTTGTTCGTGCGTGCACTGTACTGGATGCCACATGGTTCTAAGCGGGGGTGCTCCATGTTGCAGGTCTGTGGGGGTGGGGGGTGTTGTGGGTCGTGGTGGTGGCTGGACACCCACTGACACCGATTGCTGTGGACCGTGATGTCTACCTTTCGGCTGTCGTTGTGCACTGCGGTGGCTGACACGTGGCTGTGGGGTGTGGGGGATGCTCCTCCTTGCTGTGCTGTGGGACTAGGGGCCTGGTGTGTTTTGTACTTGGGCTGTCCACCCTCCCACCCACTGCACTTTGTGTTCCTGCCACTTACCTGTTACTTGTCGGTTAGTGCAGCTATGGCGGACACATGGGTGTGGTGGGTGCTCGTTGTGGCGCTTCTGGCATATTTGGGGACCTGTTAGTGGTTACGTGGCTGGCTGAGTGTACACATGTCCCCACGCATCTTACAGTTGTTCGGTTTGGGCTGTGTGTGGTGGTGTCTGTTGCATGTGTGTGTGATGTGTTGTGTATTGTGTGCTGGACATGGGGGTGTTTGTCCCTGGGAGCTGTGGCATGGTGGTAGTGCATGTGAGTACATAGCGGTGTGCTGGTATACATTAGTTTGTACTTACCAGCCTCCACTCCCCCTGCTAATCCGGCGAGGATCTCGGGATGTATGATGACTCGCACCTTCTCCTCCCACGCTTTGAAGGTCTTGAAGAGCGCGGGATTCCCTCCGCCAGTGACGGCAGCCAGCTCTCTGTTCTTGCTCTCCTTCTTCTTGACCAGGCTCTTGACGTCATTCCACCGTTTGTTTATTTCGACTCTGTTCCTGGGCAAGGTCCCGACTGCATTGACCTGGTCTACGATCCGGTTCCACATTCTCTTTCTGGTGGCTAGTGGTGTGTGCTGGACCAGGTTCCCATAGATTTGTGGGTGCACCTTGATGATCTCGTCGACCATGACCGTCAGCTCCATGGGCGTGAACTTGGGCATTCTTTGTGGTGCCATGGTGTTTGTGGTGCTGGTGCGGTGTGTGTTGTGTAATGTGCAGGGGGTTTGTGGTGCCGGTGTTTGGTGGTGGTGGTGGTGGTGGTGGTTGTGATGTGTGCATTTCTGTGGTGTGCTGCTGTCCTTGCTGTGTCACTGTGTCCTCTCCTCTCCTCTCTAGTTTGCAATGTTGCAAGGGGTTGTGGTCTGTGGGAGTGCTGCTTTTGTACTTACCTATGTGGGTGTGTCCTCATGGTCTGTTGTTTTCAGGTGTGTTGTGTCTGGGGTTCTGGCCTTTGTAGTTTTTGTTTGTCCAGGGGGGTGTTTTCGGGATGTGGACTGTGCTTGTGTATTTGTGCGTGCCTTGCTGTGTGGACTTGTTGGCCATGTTGTGTGCGATTGTTTTTGTCAGCGGATGGTTTCTGTGCAGGGACGTGGGCGCCATGGCTTCTGCCGTGTCGATTCTCATCGGCGTTGTTTGCGCTGGCGGGCGGTATATTTGTAGTTTTCCCGCGCTCATGGCGGTGCGATCGTAATCTCACGTGCGGTGTGTCGGCCGTGAGGGCGGGCGGTTTTGTGTTGTCGTGCGTGTTTCCGTCCGTGGCGGGCGGTTTGACTCCGACTCGGACGATGGCGGGCGGTATCTTGTGTGATTTTTCCGCCGATGGCGGTTTCGGTTTGTGTAATCGTAATGGCGTGGTCGGTGTTCAGACGGTGTGTGCGGGCGGATTTTTGCCGCTTCCATGCCTGGCGGATTTTTTTACGCCGGGTATCGTAATGGGCCCCTAAGTGTATTAAATCATATTTAATTTTTAATTGCTCAAACTTAAATTTGGTCATACTTTGAATGAGGGCTTAAGCCACAGTGCCCAGCCATCACTTAGTGTAGTGATTAAGTGCGTATTTACAACTTCACAAAATGTAAATGGTTTCGCGTGGTCTGTGTTCTGGCTCCTTAACAAGTTTCCGTTTAAGCATGAAAAAGACTGTTATTTCATTGGGCTTTATTGTGTGCAAGCTTGTATCCTATGACAATTACTTGTGCGTAGACGACACAAAATATTTTGAATTTGCTGTTGCAATTTTGGTCAGATACGCAGAAATAACACATCCCACCAATACATTAAAATCAAAAAGCCAAGCAAAGTTTTTTTAAGGATTATCATGGTTTGAGGAGAGGCAGATCAGAATATATAATTTACTGTGGGACTTGCGCTTTGCAGCAGATCCTGTTCTGATGGGGAGATGCAAGAAAGTGAGGATGTTCATAAAATAAAAAAGTTCTTAAAAAAAGGGGTAACGAATCGTCCATGCCACTATTTGCTAAACTTGCGCTGCTCCTACAACTCAAACTAAGAATGCCAGCTTAATTTTTAGCCTCCAATTTCAAATTCCTTCATATTTACAAAGTGTTTTAAAATGTTCATTTTTGCTTTTTATGCGTGTTCAATGGACTCACCCATAATATGATGTCATTTCCTACACAGACCTCCGGTTGAGAACCACTGTTTTATTCTATGCCACAGTCAAGGACAATGCGTGTGTATGTTTTCTCTGCTTATATACCAGTAAATATTCTCCACATACCTTGGCAGCTTTTAGTATTTGTCTGTTAGTCTAGCAAACATAGTTCACATACTTTTTTTTCAGATTAGAATGTGTGTTCACTTATTTTGTGTGGTTCGATGAGCCATTCCTTCTAAACTCGGCTCCAGTGTCCCTACATCGCTCTTCGAACCGGACCCCAGGCGTCTGCATTATCCTGCTTACGCACAACCTGTTATCGCCCTTGTTTTCCCGGACCCGGGCTCTGTTTCGCACTCCGCCTGTTTGGCTCCCTGCTATCTTTACCCCGCCGGACATTGGACAGCCTCTTCCTGTTACTCCAGGGTCAATCAACCCTCCTAACGCTGTGGCACTCCGCCCCAGCCCTTACTTCATTTTTGCCGTCGGCTGACACGCAGCCCGCGGTCCCCTCCTACTGTTGTTTCCAGCATGGAGCTACATCCAGCGCCTGCCTGCCTAGTTGCTCCCGCTTCCCGCTCGCCCCATAACGGGTTGGAATTATCACCGGTTTCCGGGGTCCAGCACTCCTCCAGTTACTTTTGCATTTTAGCCCTGATGAGTCACTGGACCTCTCCCATTGATGAAACACGTGTCGGCTGGTTCATTGTATTCAACATAGTCGTTGTTGAGATATAAAAAAACTTTTTTGAACCAATACTGATGTCGACCACTGCATTTATATAACGTATCGATACTGATTGTTATATTGCGAATACTCTCACCGCGTGTGCCCAGGACTGTGCTTACTTTACATTGTGGATCCTGCGATTCACACATTCCCCAGGGGTTATCGGGTTACTCCCTGACCTGGCAGCACCGCACCTATACAGGTCTATAGTTAGTACACGCAATAGCCTGAGTGCCACTTTCCTGTCTTAACTAAAAACCCCCTACCTAACCAGCTTTTAGTATTTGTCTGTTAGTCTAGCAAACATAGTTCACATACTTTTTTTTTCAGATTAGAATGTGTGTTCACTTATTTTGTGTGCTTCGAAGAGCAGATTCGGTGACATTTAATAATATATATATGTGGGTGCTTGGAAGGTAATTGCTTTTCTTGCAAAGTGATAATCATAAAAGCCCAATCATTTAAATAAAGGATTTATTGAATGATGAGAATGTACATGAAACGGGTTAAGTATGACCTTCATGTCTGGCCGCATCATGAATATCTCCAATAAAGCATCAATAAGCTTGTGGTTTATCAGTGCTTAGTTTGTAATACAATAGGTGCCAGGGCTCAGATCTTTGCTCCGAAGCTGCTGCCCGCCCTGCATAAGGTTGTGGTTCTGAATACAACGGCTGTGTAGACTTTAATGCCCCACATGCATTTTAAGTCCACCACCAGACACTCCCTGTTCCTCAAACCTTCTATTCCTCCTTATTTCCCCCCTTTTGTGTTTTTCTCTCTCTTATTCTCTGAGAAACTGTGAGGAGATAAAATAAGTGCCAGTGGGCCTCACCGGCAACCACCAGCTCTTGTTAAGCATTGGGTTTACCATGTGTCGATTCAGGTACTTCCATCTAAGGTTCTCAAGCATGATTTGCATACTGTGCTGCCACGCATAAATCCACAGACCCGCTCACATATGCAGCGTTTGTGTTTTTGAAAGTGAAGTAGCTGTGCGTGAAGACGAAATCAGGAGCTTTTGTGATTTTCTTTTCTGGCTGTTATTCCTATTGCTGTAGGTGCCCCTCATTGGAACCTGGCAGCATCATCATAGTTCAGATATCCGCAATAATGGTAGTGTTTGTAATATTAATATTTGGGGTCAAAGGTAAACAGTGTGGATTTAAAGCCATGACAATCTAAAGAAGAAACCAGTGGTACAGAATAATTTTTATAGACACTTGCACTTTCATAATTTCTTTGTCTTTTGGACTATTTGCCATTTTCCTGAGAAAAAATCATAACACATGCACTCTGTTGATAGTCGACGAGAGACCCACAGAATAAATAGTCTTAACAGTGTCATTTGAACAATGGGAATTTAAAAGAAGAGTGTTTGAAGGGGCAAAAATACCACTTAAGCATTGGGGTAGAAAAAACCAGTTGTGTACCACATGCTTCCAGGTATAGCACTCGTCTGACTTTTACAGTGGAGGTGTGTTTAACAATATTAAGAAATTACTGTAGATATAGTAATGTGTAGAAATTATGAATAGACATAAACACGAATTAAAAAGTGTGTTTATAATGCAGAAAATGTAGTATGCATATATAATCGACAGTACTAGGCCTAAATAACTGATGCAGTAATATGTTCCTTTGTCATAATGACCCGACTGAAGATGCTGAAAGTGCACAATAGAAAATGTTATTTCTCTGACCTTCCTATGGACATGCATTCTTTTAACGAACAAAAAGTTGCTTGGATATTCATGTAAATTCAGCTAATGTTTCTACTTACACAATGATCGTTGTTCAATGGTTTTTATTAAAATATAGTTTAGAATCATAGAGATGAAGTTTCCTTATGGGAAGGTAGTTGGCTACGAGAACAACTACCAAAAAGTTTAAACTGAAACCGAATATAGTTGATAAGTTTATAACTATTGTGTGGAGAGCTATTGTGTGCCCGCTGAGAAGGCGAGGAGCTGTGTCATGTTCCCATGAAGAGCCTCAAAAGATGATTGGCTGGCTGAGGAAAGAAGACTCTGCAAATGGAAACATTGATAAAATGTGATGACTATATTATTAAGTGTTCCTAGAGTAGGATAATTTGTTAGATTCCCTTTTTCCCAGTCACACCACAGATCTTTGATCTACGAGACTACATAGTTTTTGAACCTCCCTTTATGGGAAGTTCTGCTTTTGATATTTGTATACTCGGCCTCCCGAGAGCTTGTCCCACAACAAACGCCATCCGCAGACTGCACTGGCTGCCGGTGGCGAAATGTATCGAGTTCAAGTCTCTCTGTATCGCCCACAGAATCCTGAATCTCCATTCCCCAGATATTTTGGCGAATCTCCTTTCGCCCTACATACCAATCCGCCAGTTACACTCAATGGGCCAACACCTGGCCGTTGTCCCCCGGGTGAGGAAAGTGCGAGCGGGAGGGCGCTCTTTCCGCGTCCTCGCTCCGAAGCTCTGGAACTCTCTTCCTGTGTGCATCAGAAGTATCAAAAACCATGCTCTATTCCGCAAAGCCATTAAAACACATCTCTTTCCTGTTTAATGTGTTTCTGGTGTCTCTCCCACAGTGCGTTTAACAGTTCGCAGTTTCAGCACTGGGACGCCCCTTAGCTGGGGCAGCTGTGCGCTCTACAAAGCACATAACATAACATATATCCAGCAGTTTTTGGGCAACAATAAAAGCGTCAAATTAACTCTGTGATTTATTAATGTACCTGCTGGAGATAGATGGGAGTTTTGTCTAGTGGCAGTTTTCACTTATCTAAGGTAGCACAGAGGGTTAATATGCCTGCTGCAAAGAACTTGTACCATGCATATCAAAGAACAATATTTTATGTGGTTAGCTCAGTGGGTTACTGCTTTTGTCACAGAAATTCTGTTGTTAATGTGCAGTTCATAAGTTACATTCGTAATCTAGCACAGTGAGCTATGAACTGCCAACTAAGAGCTACATGCAAGCTGCATGGTACAGGTTAGAAAGTTATGTTTTTCCCTAGTCTTTTTTCCAGCTGTTGCTAAGAAAGGTTTGTTTGGATAGAAAAATTCTTATAATTAAAGTCAACCCTAACCACTGTGTTATGTTCTAAATCCTGAGTTAGTGCTTCTACAGACGAAGCACTCTTAAAAAGTGCCTACCAGTAAGGATTACATGTGAATCCTACATCATACATTCCCCTTTGCATTATGTAACATTTTCTATACACTGATTTACACATGTATGATTCATTGTCTCTGTATGTGTTTGTGATGTATTTTTAAAATTTGGAAAGTTTTGCTTTAGGAGCAATGATTAATGGAGTGGTTTTTAAATGTGAACTGTAACATCTGTATTTTTAAAGCAAGCATTCATACCTTTGGGCATTATGGCTGTTAGATACGATGTTTGTTGCTGCTAAGGTACGCCAATTCAGAGCAAGCATATTATTGATCAACACAAGTACTGTACCAGTGATGTGCATGATTTCTGATGAAGAAATGAATGATAGTAAACCTGGAAAGGTTCAGTGGCTCCATAGGTTTAGAAGTATGTATACCATGTCATGGAAAGGATGGCTGCTGGGAGAACTTGACCTGCATTAAATAGCACTGTTATCTATGTTCCTAGACTGAGATTTAATTACATGGTACTCTTAGTTTCTAAAACAAATGATAAAGTGAACTTGTTTTGAACATTATGGGCCCATCAATCCTCCCATTTTATAAGTCATTTGACAATGATAATTGCTGATTACAACTTGGCTAGCGTATTTTCCATTGTTGCACACTATTTGATAGGTTCTTAATCAATGCTACATTATCTTAATTGTAAATCTAAAGATAGTACCTGAAACAGTGTATGTAGCTGCATTTTCAATAGGATTTGAAGTATGTCTGTTTATAGGGTACTTTTTGTATCTGTAGAGATTTTCCAGCCTGTGTGTGTGATGTAAGTAACCAAAAGTTAGATACATCACCAATCCAAAGGTCATGCAATGTCGCTTCCTTTGATTTCATGGGGGCAAAGGTCAGGTGATGTAATTCCCTGTGATATCATCAGGTCAAATGCCTTGTAATGTTGTTTCCTGTGATATCATCGGGGTGGGTCAAACAGCAGGTGATGTTACTTCCTGTGATGTCTCCAGGTCAAAGCTCATGTGATGTCTCTTCCTGTGACATCAGGCGGGGGTCACATGGCATGTGATGTCACTTACGTTACTCCTGGCATTTTGATGAAACAACAACAATGAAATCAGGTTCCAATGGGAGTCGTCACTTCCATTGTAGTAGTAAATGTCTTTTAGCCATACAACCATACGTGGAGGTTTACCTTTTCCACAGGAGATAGCAACACACCAAATGGCTAATATTAGAGTGGGGTTAAGGAGTATTCTGGACCACTTAGAGAAGTCCTTGGAAATTATATCAGATCATCTCCCCTAAGAAACATGTCCAGCCAGTATTCCTGTACAAGAGGGCATATCCAGGACTAACGGAAAAATCTTCAGGCGGTGTGCTACTCGAGGTGCATTTATTAGGTGTGCCTGGATGAGATTTGTGGAGCTGATGCAGATTGCAGTAGAACTGATAAACATTCTTGAAATGAACAAGCATATATTTTAAAACAAAGTGATACTGAATTAATTGTATATAGCTACTGTTTAACCACTCGGGTCATGCCCTGCTCCTTCTCTCATCTTTCTGTAGACCCTTCACTACCCGTTCCACATGACGCGGCACAAGTGGAGGACACCAGTCAGCTTGACTACCATGGGGAGGTGGGTGATGACTGAACAAACAATGTAAGAGACTTTCAAGACCTACAGGTGTGAAAAGTGCGCACTAGACTGCATGGACCCAGTAATCTGAGGGCCTCTGGAGGAATGAGTTGGAAGAATGGCACCTCTACTTAAGACAGCTTAGCAAGTGAGTACTGCCATTACCCAAGATTTACTATCCTTGCCTTTCTATTATTTGGACTCCATAATACAGTTTTTGGGGAAGCTGGCAAGGCCAAGGCTTTTTCAATTAAAATGTGGTGAGGCTTGGCTACAAGAGACCATCAAACAGATGCATATTGACACTGCAGAGACAAGTGTCTCTATCCCAGATAAGGAACAGCCCTCAATCATACCGGATCATGGTTTTCATTTATGTCTAGCATGGAATGAAGCCTAGATCAGTTTCATTGAGATCTGGATCAAAAGCTCTTGCAGAAAGTAGACATTTATCCACCCTGAAATATTATTTCCAGGCATATTCAAAGGGTTTCATAGCATCATTGCATCTATTAATTGAGATCCTCGGGTAGTTGATCAGATCCTGACAACATTGCAAACCAACCCATTATCAATCTGAGAAACAGCATCCATTAATCAAAATGCATCAGACTTACCGCAGTTGACATTCACACCACAGTGCTCACTTTTCCATGAGTGGATGGAAATGCTCCTCTTGGGGCGGCCATAGAGCACAATATTAGGAACATCTAAAGTAATTGTAGTCCTCTGGGGGCAAGCATAGACAACACTTCCACAATGCTTTTGTGACAAGGTCACACCAGTGGCTCTATTACCATCGCTGAAAGCAGAGGGAACAAAGGGCAATCCTGCCTATTGCCTCTAGTGGGAGGGATGAGCTATATTGTGAAATTAAAGGTGTGTATGATTGTGAGTGGATCAGTAGCAGGGAGATCAAACCCACTAAGCACTCTGCCCAGTCCCAAACTGTTTAGTACTTCAAAGCGGAAAAGACATTTCTCAGATCTGATTGACTTTTCGGCATGTAGTATTACTGTAACACCTGAGAGTGCTGGGTTAATCTTATTAATTACAGCAACTACCCTGTCAAGATATTAGGTGATAAACCTGCCCAGTGTAAAACTACCTGTTTGGGAAGTACTAGTTCTAGGGTCAATGCCACTTATCTTTGAAAATATCTTATTGTCAACATTTTAAAGTAATTTCAGCACAGGTGATATTGCTACTGTTAGATGGATTATACAGTGTTTAAATTTTTATAGGACTGGTCCTGTAAAGTAGAATCCACAGGATTTGTGGAATTAAGCTCTTTAACTACGTAAATCATTTTTTAAAATGTTATTTTAGAAAAATACGTTTAAGTTGCCAAGAAAGGTATTCTTTTTTTAACAGTTTACTTTTTCTTTCTTTCTATATTCAGTATTCACTTTGGATTTGCTGTCAATGCAGAAGTACATTATTATTATAACCTTTTAATTCCATTGCAACGTCGTTCCAGTTGGAAAAAACTGTGTTCAAAATGTGGCCTAAAGTGTGAGTGGATTTGTTTATACAAGCCTGGAATTGTAGACAATTGAAATGCTTAATTATGACTATAGTCATGGGCGTAAATACTTCTAGAAAGGACTAAACAGGAGCCCATGATCTAAGCATATGATATAGCAGTGTCAAGGTGAACAGGAGGCTAGGAGACAGAGCCACCCGAGGCATTCAGTGTTTGTGGTGGGGTTGTATGTAAGATCATCAATATGTAGACTTTAATGATAATTGCCAGGCCACTGCCTCTTCTGCCAGAAGTACCATCTTTAGGCACAATTTGGAAGTCAGAAGGGATGCCTTAGATATATCTGACCGGGCCATCATTAAACTATGTTTCTGAGACATAGTATAGCCTCACCCTTGTCCAGCAGCAAACAACGAAGCTCACATCCATGTTTAGCGCAGAACTTGAAGCGGATATAAACAGTGTGTATACAAAGCAAAACCTTTATGGCTAGGAATAGCCGATGACAACTCCCGTCCAGAAAACAGACCATTATGAGATTTGGGACTACGGTGATTAAAAATTGGCATGGATAGTAATCAATGCGCACATTTCCCTCAGACCCTCATTGCTCTAAGCTAGCTGTCCAATTTGCAGTCAAAGACAGTAAATCCGAGCTTTTTGCTCAGGGCGTCCATGGAAGGACTTAGACCGGCTTGCCTAAGGAATGCCTTCAGAGGACCAAAGGCAATGCCATGAAGAAGCAATGTCGTGGACGTATAACCTTCCGTCATTTAATGCATGGGTCACACCATGTTTGTATTTGTTCATCTTTTCATTACATTGTCATCATGGCCTTAATAGTAACGTATTACCTCTGATTGGAAACTCCTAGCGTGTGAAACTAAACCGTGCAATGTTTTAGAAGAATGTGGCACCTTATGGTCAATGTAAATTAGTTCACATTTTTAAATTAAGGAGGGCAAATACGAATTTCATTTTATTTGCTTGGCTATTTTACCATTGGCTGGTTACACTCTTAACAATGTTATCGTACTAGGTCAGTTAAAATTTGCTCTCGCCTCTCGGTCAATATCTAATGAGGGAAAATAAGCGCTGGTGCCCAAAGTAAGTGCTGGTGGTCCCCATCGGCTAAAATTAAGCACTGCTCTTGCTCCCCATGAAGGAACCAAAGACAGTCTCTTTTCAAGCTCGCCTCGCCACGAGTAATGAATGCACTGAATCCATGGTCCTTAGCTGGTAGCCCCTCTTGTCCAGCCAGCAGTTCCCTCTTTTAGTTTCACCTTTGTACGGCACTGTACAAAGCCCTGAATACGAAGAACGTTGTGGGGAGTGGTCTGCTTCACAGAAACAGGATGTGAGGAGGAGTGGATGGACAAGTAATTGCAACAGGGTACAGTTTATTATTATTTTTTGGTATCTGGCTCCCTAGTGTTGCTGAGTGATGACGCCATGAGTGATGACGTCATGTGTGATGAGCCCGTTCGGATGTATGTCGCCTGCGCATCTGCAGGTGGGAATATCAGTGGTTGGCACAAGGTAATGTGAAGCTGCAGAGGACTGGAGCGGTTGCAGTCTGTGCTGCTCCTACAACTTGCTATGGTGCCTCAAAGACAGTGGACTCTGCATTTTTTATTTGAACTGTGTTATCTAAAGCTGCAAAGGTTTCAGATTGCTTATGTGTGACATTTTCATAATTTCAGTGTAATTATGAGTGACATTCAATGACTATGAGTGACATTTTCTCGTGAGAAAAATTAAGCAATGAAGACGAGAGAAACATATATAAACATCAGAAATTACACCCATTTAATCAATGAGAAACTCTTAGAAGATTTTAAAACTGCAGCAAAGCACCAGCGATGGAAGGGTACTAACCCAGTGCCCTTGTAACCTGATTGTACTGTTAAACAAATGTGTAACCATGATATTAAACACTATACTCTGGTCAGCGTGCCAACTCCCAACCTGAGCCATACTTAATGTCGTGGGAGTGTGTCGCTGGTTCAGCAGTTTGATGACTGACCCACAAGTCACATACTCGTAAGCATAGCTGGCAATTCTTCAGATTGCTTATATGTGACGTTTCCATATTATCAGTGTACTCATGAGTGACACTCTCCTACCTAATGTGTGACACATTGAGTGACGCTTTCTCGCCAGTAAAACTAGGCAATGAAGTATATATAAAATGCCAAGTATCACAAAGTATGACATTTTAAGCAATAAGGAGCACTAGCCGGACTATATGGTCGATTCTAACACCATCAACGCCCATCAGAAGTAGCATCACCCAATCCAGTACTTCCTAACTCCATTAAGAGCACCAGAAGCAGCCAGCCCTGCAGATTGTCTTCAAACCCTATACACATCTTAATACTTAATGCACTCTAACCCTGTTTACATCCATCAGAGCCAGCCCAGCCAGGTCAAACCATCTTAGCCCCAGTTGCTTTCACCAGAACCAGTGTGGCCCTGTCAAGTCCATTCTTGCCCCATTAACACCCATCAGATCCAGCCTGGTCCTGAACAGGCAGTCGCCTCTGGTAGCTCCATTCCCAACGTGAACTAGTCAGGCCTGCCCAATGCATTTAAACACTAAGAATAGCCATCCAGCCCAGCCAGTTCAAGCAATTCTAACCCCAGGTACATCAACCAGACCCAGCCAATTGGGTTGCTACCAGGCCATTTATCACTAACCAGACTAGTAAGTATTTTAATGTCTCTGTTGGCACAAGAATTAGGAAAGTCACTGAGAAACGGTCTTTTTCCTCTTATCAGTACATATCTACAATAGCAAACATAAGAATAAAGTGCTTTAAAATCTGTTCCAGTGCTGCTTCAATGATCAGTGAAGGATATAGTACAATAAGCAAAAGCAGAAAAGCAGTGTTAAAAATTATTGCTGACAAAAGACCTGTTTACCATGTCTGGGCCATTGTAGAATCTTAAAACATGATTCTCTGGGAGAGGTGGCATCCTTACTGGCCTATCCCAGTCCATTTTAATCCCATTCCGAATTTATCTACAGTGTCTTCATTGGGCCGGGAGGAGCAGGGGGTGACCAGGCCGTGCTCTGCATTGCTGAATACTGCATGAGAGAGGCCCGGCCTGGCGTGGCCTGCCTTGCTTCGGCCTCCATGGCAGTCCATTGCTGCTGTTACTTGTTGGCAGAGCTTTTAAAAATCTGTGGTAGCACAGACAACTTGGGCTTTCTGATACCTTCGATTTGAATTTGCGCTATATAGAATTGTCAACAAAATGTTACCTATAAAGATGCTCTGCTCCGATTCCTCTGCACTGGACTGAGTGCTGAAAAGAGTGAAGGCTGGACTGTCTCTAAAATCACAGGGCTGTGAGGCAGTTACACTGCAGGAGGATTCAAGTGCCGGATCTGATGGCACCTGAGGCACGTGCTGGCTGGACCCCGAGAAAGGTCTGTGCTATTGTAACCAAAAACGCAGCAAACAACTTGGCCGGGTCCAGGCGAGTTTCCATAGCAACCGGTCACCTCGTCATGACCTAGGACCAGCTCAAGCTTCAATATGCAAGCTCTCTCTCTCTCATGCGCCTAATAGGAAGCGAATTACTATCCACAAGATAAAATAATGATACAATACTATAAAATATTCAGTAAAGCAGTTCAATATTTCCTGACTTGTAAACCATATTTTTACTATCATGATAATCATTATTTGAGGAATAAAATACTTTTATATGAGCACTCACCTGACACTGTGCTCAGAACTTAAATCTGGTGCCTCTGCACTGGTGCCAGGCAGTTGATGATGACCTGCCTTGAGAATACTCGTGTCTCTGCCTGCCTGCGCCATCCGGAAGAGACAGGAACGACTGGTGAAAACGTGATGCTTGGTACCTGGTGCAGCAGCAGGTGGGCCCCCAGAGTGCTCAGCCATGTCATTGGAACTATTAAGTGGCGGCATCATGGGCATTGATATCCTGACGTGCTGCGCCCCATTGGCAGAGCCCCACTTTAACCACTGTGGCTTGCGCGGAATGGCAGGGTGGGAGATAAAAGCCTTGACCAGCCGTCTGAACCATCAAGTGTGGCGTACGCACCCTTTTGCCTAGAAAGTAAAAGATGGCAAGTGCGTGCTGAGCCGATCCCCTGTGGATCCTCATGATTGCCACAGGGTGGCCAGCAGGTGGTTCACAACAAGCCGGTGGGGTCGGGTACATCGCAGGATCATACTACCGCCTGCAGTGCAAGTGGCGGGATGCACTTCCATTTGCCCAGCAGCTACACTGTACAGCAGCAGCCAAAACTTTATGAAAACTGCCACCGCCCGCCCATTCCCACCGCAGAAGACAGCAGGAGTGGACAGACCCACCTATTTAGTGTGTCTCACAAACAGCTCACATTGCCATTGGGCACTGACTCCGATCATCGTGGCGTGATTGCTAATGCTGCACTGGCGTCGGGTGCATAGTGTTGCATTATAGCACTGTGCAGGCTGAGCTCAGCCAGGGCCCCGAGCCTGCCAGGAGCAGCGTGCTGCCACTGCAGCTTGTATGGTGCATTACTATAGCAGTGCTCCAGGTGACAGCTGAGGAGGCGCTATTATAGTGCGGTGATGCGGACCACCTCACTGATATGCGTTAGTCTAACTCCTGATGCTTGCTTCTTGGCAGGGCTGTATATAAATCAGATGATGTTTTGGTTTTATCTTTAGTTGTGGTATAACTAAAAAGGTGCCTGTGGCAGATCATTGCTGTCATCTTCCTTATTGATGATTCTACCGAGTTCTATGTCCTTACTGCTCACCCAGAACCACAGAAAATCTTGGTCATGGGCAAACCAGAATCCTGGACAACTGGTCCTAAGCGCAGCATCTCAACCACTCCCGAAATGGCTAGGTGTCTTGGGCGTCTGCATGGGTTTTCTCTGGTCCGTGCTTTCTCTGGTCTTGCACAAAGGATATGGAACGCTCTTCCTGCCGAGATCAGATGTAACCCCTCGACCTCCTCATTCAAAAAACAAGTCAAATGGTTACTCCTGAATAACCACTTATGACAATAGTTGCGAAGTCACCATAACTAACTTTTATTTCTTGTTGACATCTTTGATCTCTCATTCAGCGTTGCAATTTTTGTCACTCTGCAGGCTCTATAAGATTGGTTGCTCTTTTGTTACTTTATATGTACCACAAGGTGGGTTGCTCTTCTTTAGTATTTGTGCTTGTTAAGTTCCTTTATGTTGTTGTATTTTATGCCTTTACCTCCTTATCGCTACTGCTCCTTTGTACAGCACTCTGATACCCTTACAGGTCATGTTCGCACTATATAAAACTTTTCAATATAAATAAATAAAGTAAATAAATGGGTTTGTACCTGAGAATGAATTCTTAGCACTGGGACACCTCGGTCTGAAATAACCAGGCACTTTATAAATTACTTAACATAACATAACTCCCTTCCTTGCTGTGGAGTGAATGAGATATGCCCAACGTAGAACACACTTGATTTTTCAATGGTGCTATTTCAGTTTATTTGTGAAACTGCGGATGCCTGTCATAATTACAAAATAGAATATGAAACACTTAATCTGCCCCTGAAAGGTAACATCAGTGCACTTATTTAAAAATAAAAGCAGCAGGAACCTTCTCAGCCAATGTTTGTGTAAGCATTTCAAGCTATTAAGAAGAGACTGGGAAACCTCAGACAAGCACTCGGAAAAAGTAAACATGAGTAATCTACAAAGCTATAAAAGATTTCCTTTTAGAAATCAGAGTAAGCATGAATAATATTTTAGCGACTTCCCATGAGAGGTTCCTGGGTTGGACTCTTGGGTAAGACTTTTCAGAGATATTTCCCTACAGGCCTCTCCCACCAAGAGAGTGATATAGGGACTCCGCTTACGTTTCTCGGACTGAGGTGACGCAGGAGGTTACAAGAAATTTCTCTGTGATAACCACGTGTCATATCATTAACGTATCATGCTCTGTTGGGATTGATATTTTCAGATTTGCAACTTTATTTCTTTATTTTTTAAACTCGAATACTAGAAAAGTGTTTGGCGACAATGATATGAACATATGTATATTTAATTATACACTTTACCTAATTTGTATTGACTTTGAAAAAATGAACTACTTATTGTTGGCATTCTACATAGTTGCACTTCAACTTAAATTGACATGTAATTTTTTTATAACATTGCCTTTTCAATTTATTGTATTTTGTGTGTATTCAACTATGTTTTCTCGCTGCTTCTCTATATGATATGGATATTCAAGAAACACAAAACTGAATTCCCAGCAAACCAAAATGATACAGCAAAAGACATCAATAAACTCTCATATGATGACTCCAGTCAAAATACCCCACTCATCTCGCTGGAGATTCCCACCCTGTTGGATATCAATCACTTCTTTGATTTAGCACCTGGTACCACATTATTTTATAATTTGTGATGCTGCACTATATGATGTAGACTTCAGTGAGGAGCGCTTTTGAGCCTCGTTTAGTGTCAGACTTCTCCATGGTTTCAACCCCTGCAAGGAGTCACCGGGAGCTTTTAGTTGGCTTGGGAAGAGATATTTGGGCTATCGGCCCTTCTCGGTACAGACCACAAAGAGCTCCATTTTGGGTTCAGGCACTAATACATGCTTCCTTATTGCCATTCACCGCAGAAGGGGATGCACCCGCATCAGACATTTTTGCCTCCGGCAATGCTGATGCTCCTTCTGAGGATGCTTTTGGGAGTGATCCAATCTGTCTATTCAGAACCCCCAAACCATTTCTCCTGACTGCAACATGGTTTTAGCCCAGGTATGTTTAGAAAGGCAATCTGCCCAGTGTGGAACTGCTTGCAGAACTTACTTTTTCCTATTTTTCTCACTGTGCTCGTTTCCGTTACCTGCAGGCATTTGGAAGGAAGAAAAGAGCAGAATGATGACAGTGAGAGGAAGCAGCAGATCACCAAAGATGGGGTAAGATTCAAGAAAGATCTTGGAAGACTTTTTCCCAACATTCTTCCCTGGCAGGTTATATCAATGATTATCACGTCAAGAGCCATCTCTGCATCTTGACAAATATGAATACCATTCTAAACCTTGAGTTGGCAGGACAAAGTGACATGAAGGTGAGGGAAAACAACACGAAATGGGGCTAAAAACCCTTCTTCCCTGAATACAGTTTGGGCAATGACAAGATGTAACTTTCCTCATGTGATGCAGCAAAATTACTCTGGAAAATATGTGTTACTTCTACTGGTGTGGTATTGAATTTTTATAGAGGGCAGACTATATTTTATTACATAACCATAGACAGCGCAATATCATGCTGAGTCATGTACATTGCAAGATGTACAAAATGTTGGGGTATTTTTAGGGTGTTTAGGCTGTTTAGTTCTCTTTCTGTGTCCTATACTCCTATTGATTATTTCACAGAGGATGCGTTTTATAACCTGAAAATTGTATTGGCAGTTTTGATGTCACTCTTTAATCAATTAGAAAAGGTTTTGTGAGTTTATTAGTGCGATAAATGGCAACATGACATGGATGACAGGCGTAAGGCCAACTAGTTCCTAATTATTTCTTTGCTTGGATGGACACCTCACTTGAAAGTAATGTTAATACAGATCTGTAGCAAGTTTGCCCTTTCTACGGGGTCTCCTGGATTTTATCTCTTTGTTTGGACCATACTTTTGCTGGCGTTAGGACTCTGTACACCGTGACACTGCTGTTCAGCACCACTCTGCACATGCTCTGGCCCTAAAATGATATTGGTAACATTGATTTTACCCAATTTGTCTATTTATCTTCCTTGTAAGGCCAAAACAAAGATGCTGAAAGTGCACCAATACCATGGGGGCTAAATGTCATATGTGGGCCCATGCCGACAGACCATTGCTGACAGCAGACGCCTTTGGCCTGCAGTTTAAATGCACTGCAGTAACACCTAAATAAAAGTGCAGTTGCCATTTAAGATAGCTTAAATCTATTTTTATATATTAATATGTCTCCTCTAAAAGGTGCTTTGTAAGCCCACAAGGCAGGGGACCTACAATATGAACAAGCATTTTCAATGCCAAACGGTCTGCTCATCTTTACATACAAGTGACATTATAGTAGCCTGTCAAGATCGATGTTGTATCTTCTACATTTCTGATGCAAATTTTCTAAAGACTGTGGGGCATATTCACAAGGACTTATCGCCACCTTAACGCATCAAAAGTGGAGATAGATTTAACGCCCCATTCACAAGCGGGTGCAAACTGCAGACATCGCCAGTATTCCGCGATAACTGCCCCAAAATTTATCTCCACGGGTGACACCACCAACTAACCCTAATGAGATGCAGAGTAGGCTTTCCCGTGCAAAAACACATGAAAACACCACTACACCACTTTCACAACGAACTGCCAGATCTGCGATGCGAGTCAAAACCACGCGATAAGCCGCGGTAACAGCCGGTATTTAACACCTGCCTCTTGCCAGTGTAAAGCAGGACGACTACCTGCAGTAGGCAACGGAGCCCCGCACACAGCGGACCTACCGAAAACACACCAGTCTCACAGACCTAACGCCCGAGGAAGTCATTGCCCACTACAGGCTCAAAAGGACAACCATCCTCCGCATCATGACCCACATCGCCACAGGCTGACGGTCCCAACACAGCGGACCACCAACATCCCTCTACAGACAAAGCTGCTGCTGTGCTGCACCTGTTCGCCTCTGGTACCTTCCAACCAACAACTGCCAGAGTCGGAGGAGTCTCACAGCCAGCCCTATCAAAGTTCCTCACACCTGTCCTGGATGCCATCATCAGCTTCATACCCCAGTACCTTCACTTCCCCCACACTGCGCAGGAACAGCTGGAGACCAAGCAAGGCTTCTACGCCATTGCTAGATTCCCACACGCGTTGGGGGCCATTGACTGCACACATGTCCCACTTGTGCCCCCTGCGGACACTGCACACATCTACCGCAACAGAAAGCACACACATTCCATCAATGTGCAGGCAATAGTGGACCACCGGGGAATGTTCACCAATGTCGTCGCAAACTACCCAGGCAGTGTGCACAATTCCTACATCTTCCGACAGTCCATCATCAACCAGTGCTTCCAGGATGGCATCTATGGAACTGGACTGCTCGTTGGTAAGTACCAAATCAACACACCACACACCTCAAAGCCATTATCACACAACGCACAACTGTGGGAATGCACACGTGACCAAACCACATACAACATGTCAATCAACATGCCCACCTACCAGACACGACAACACAACTCCATTGGAATCCTGGGCTTCCCATGTACACAAGCCAGCTATATCATGGCACCACAGCCACACAACAGCTGAACGTGTGGAGAGGCGGAAAGCAGGCATGTGCGAAGGATGCAAGTGACCCATGAATGGGAACGTACACAACGACAAGTGTGGCGTGAATGTGCTGGACAGACCTGGGTATGCAAACCACAGATATGTCCATGCAGACATTAACTGCTGGTGTCTGGAGAGAAGTGAACAGTGGACACAACCATTGCACCCCAGGCTGTGGGTCAGATCGCGGAAATGTCGCTCGCTGTGTCCCCCCCTGTGTGCGTGAGCGTAGTGGGGTGGCCCGGCTTACACCAGGCCTGCACAGGGGTGTGGACAAAAACCCTGTGGCGCAGGGCATGGTGCTCTCCCGGAATGGCCAATGTCACTGCCAGGGTGGCGCCTCTCAGCCAGCCACGAGGCCGACGCCGTGAGCAGCGGGGCCTGCGAGCCTGTGCACCTGCTGCACCCCAGGACGCTGTTACCCAGACCAGGCCTGCCCGCCCCAGCGCTCCAATGCCGCACTGCTCACCTGCCGACACCGTCGTGTGTCAAAGAGGGCCCACCACGTGCCGGTGCTAGCTCGAAGACCCATGCCCGCGACCTTGGCATCCTCCTCAGACCATCGCTGTCCTCTGTGACACAGGCCCCCAGGAGTCCTCATTCGTTGACATACTCCACCCCTGCAGCCGGCCTACACTGCAGTCCAGTATGTCCCACATCTAGAACTGAGTCTTCATTAATCAATGGCAGAGTCCATGCCAGTGAACGCAGGGTGAGGAGTGAGAGAAAGATGCGTTTCAGTCCGGTGGAAACACGGATCACCGTTACGGAAGAGGTCAACCAGTAGCAAGGACTGACCTGGTGCCACTAACCCTGTGCACCGTGGAGTGACCGTCAGCCTCCGGCTGAACATTGTTGGTGTCTGAGCCTTTGGCCTTGGGGTTGTCATCAGCAACTGGCAGGTACGGACTTGGTGTTTGGCCTGAGTCTGTGGCATTCATATCCGCCATGTTGCCGGTCACAGCTGGTATGTGCCCACACCTCCCACTCTCTCCTGAGACACTCCGCAAAACCACCTTTGATACATACGAGACCCTGCTCTGCCCTCATGACCCTACCCCAGTCTCCCGCAAGTCAGCGTCCCATGGCTGTAGGCCCATGTCGGCCGCTGTGCATACGGGGCCACTAACTCTGTGCAACTCAAGTCATGCTCCCTTGCTGTTCGAACATTGCATTCCTGAGTGCCTGATGACTGTTGAAGTTGTTGCCAGCACCAGCTACTCCCTGAGGGCTGGCTTACACTCACCCCACACACAGCCAGCACAGGCCTCACTGGACTAGTGGGCCTGCCAACACATCATGCCGAACCAAGTATTGACTCTTTTCTCTCTGCACTGTCACAGGTGATCAAGGATATGCACTCTGCCCTTGGATGATGACACCCCTCCGAGACCCGAACACACCCACCCAGAGGCAGTACAATGCAGCCCAGATACGCACCAGGGGCATCGTGGAATGCACTTTTGGCGTGTTGAAGTCACGTTTCAGGTGCCTGGACGGCACAGGTGGAAAGCTCCTGTACAGCCCAGACATCGTGTGCAAGATGATCGTTGCATGTTGTGTGTTGCACAACATCTGTGTACGCACCAATGCCCCATGGATCCAAGTTCCAGAAGTACCGGACGATGATGAGGACGATGGGGCAGGTGGCCCACATCCCACTGCAGCCGCGGCTGGAATTTCCCGTAGGAACACCCTCATTGCCAATTTCTTCTCATGAGTACGTCACATTGTGGCCATCCCTGGCAATCATGGGACAGCACAAAATGTCCACAAGCACAGCATGTCTGAATAAAATTATTTGCAGGTTACAGGTTGTACTTGTACATTGTCATGTCACAGTTTCCTGCTGTGCCAGATGTGATTGGCCATGTTGTTTACATATGCAGCACCAGTTGTGTCCTGTGTTCTGTTGTGGAGGTGTTGCTGTTTGTACCAGGATGTTGTCAATGTCGAGGTGCACTTATTCTTCTGTGCGTATGCTGCACGGTGGGTGAGTCGCTCCTGTGGCTCCAATTTGGCTGCCACTTATCCTTTTCATGCGGTGTGCCTTTCAGTTCTGTGCTTCCACAGTGCTGAGATGTTGCAGACTTGGGTAACTTGTGCTCTTTGTCGAGTTGTGACTCTTGGGCATGGTTTGTCCGCAGATGTGTCATTGACGTCAGGGGTTGTTTGTGCAGGTGGTTGCGTCCGAGTGTGACCTGCTCCTTTTCGGTTGTGGTCCGCACTCAGCCACCTCAGTGTTGTGCCGTGTACATTGTCATGATGATTGGACTGCAGCCATGCTACGCATCATGTGGTGTCTCTTGCATTGTCAGTGTGGCTGACGTATATGCATGTTTGCTGTGTTTCGCACGTGTGCATGTGCTGGTTGTGTGATTGTTGATGTGTTGGGTGGGTGCCCCTTTGGGCACATGGTGTACGTGGGACTACTTGGTGTTTGTGTGTGTGCTGAGGTGTTCCCGTGGGATCGGGGACATGATCCTGAGTCATTGTGGGTGTGCAGTGTGCTGTGCTTAATTGTGCATGTGTGCCATTGTGCCCATCTCCCCCGTCCCCCCACTCCCTGGTCGGTACGCACCCTGTTGATGTAGTGTCGGGTCATGTTGGGCAGTGTCCGGATCCCCAACTACTGTCACCATCTCCCGACTGGTGACTGTGGCCACCATCTTCTCCATGTCATTCAGCTCTTGGTGTTCTGCTGGCCCCCCTCCTCCGAAGTGCGTTGCTGCTTTCGTGTTGGCAGCGAGTTTCTGCTTGGTTTTGCCATTCACATCAGTCCAGCGCCTCTTGTCCTCTTCCATTGTCCTCCTCGGCGCGGCGACGGCATTCACATGGTCCGAGATGGTGTGCCATCTTTGCCTCTTTGTTGCCAATGACACGTTGGAGGTGACGTACAGTTGGTGGTGGTGTTCTAGCTCATCCGTGGCGATAATCGTGTTTTCCTGCAGACTGTACCCAGTCTTCCTCTTCCTCTTCTCATTGCCCTTCCACGGGCCCTGGATTCCTGGGTGTTCCTCCGTGGGGATTGTGGGATTCATGTTGTCCTCTGCAGTGGGTCAGGGTGCATCCGTGGTACTCCGCAGTTGATTTCCTTTTTAGTGGCATTTTCCGTATGCTGTTCTTGTGCTTTTTCCAGCATTACATGTGGGTATTGCTGGCCTCTCGCTGGTTATCACTGTTTTCTTATCGCGTTTGGGCCCATCGCGTCTTTTTACGCGTTGGGGTTTGTGTTTTTATCGCCGTTCGGTGGTTGTATCGCGGACTTTGGTTGCGGATTTGGGAGGCTATCGCATGGTACCGCCTGTTGTGAATTCCACGTTAACATGGGGTTATTTTCCCGCGATAGACTGCGATGTGTGAAGTTGCGTTAACATTTTTTGGGGATGTTTAGCGCACTTTCTTGTGAATATCCCCTAATAGTCTTTGTAAACAAAGAAAATAGGTTTCACTTTGCGAAACTATTGTCTCTGCCAATTGTTTTAGCCATGCTACCCAGCACCCTAGAACAGGAAAAAAAGCCTACATGGCTAGCTGCGCCATTTTGTAGGCACGCTCATCAAGCAAACACACACCTAAACAAGCATTGGCATAGCCAATAGGTCTCGCCCATTGGACCTTATAAGTGTTTAGCCATGCAGCACATTATCCTAGATGCTGTGCTGCCAGGGATTGAAGAGCTATACAATTACTACACACTGGGTGTGAAAGATAGAGTGAATATTTTTTGGGCATGAAAATAGTGTGGGGTGAGTGTGTGTAAGAAACAGAAAAAGTGCACCTTTACTGAAAGTGTCCATCTTCTGTGCAGCATGCTGGTACCACTGTGTATTGCACTACTAAAGGTAGGCAAGTAAAAAAAAGTGTTAACAAGGCAACTCACAACCAACCATCCCTACATCGTTCATGTAGTGCTGTAACACTGACTAACACAACATTGTAATGTCATATGAAAAGGTCAAACAAAATAAAAGTGTGTGAGAAGCCAATTGGAGGCAAAGGATTAGAAAATGTGGATATTTTGGCATACTATCTCCTTACCTACACAAATAAGTGGCAGCTGTATACGGTGGCTGCTGAAACATGCCCCCAATACATGTGATTGTACCAAAGCCCGCTGCTTTTTTTTACAATAAAAAATCCTTTGCAATAATATTACAATGATTTAAAAAGCATGAATCAACAATGTTTTAAGGTGGCCCTAAAGTTAACAGCACATAAGAAGAATCTATTAAATCTGTTAGAAAGTATGCTTGGCACAGGGAATAAAAACAAAAGGAGGCGAAAGGCGCATAATTTGGTCGAAGTAACATACCTAAAGGAGCTTGACACAGTCTAAGGACAAAGACTACCTAATAATAACCTTTGAATTCCACCAAGCCAGCCCATGACATTATCATTACCTTGAGGGCATGGTGCATATACCAACGGCTAGAAAGTCAAGCTTCACTCCTCATGCTGGGACAAAGGGCCGCTTGCATCGAGATACAGAAGAGCATCTTCTGGAATAAAATATGGTCATATTTCGCCCTACTCACTCAGAACACTTCACATCGTCTTCTCAGAAACACCAAGCGCGCCTTCATGTCCACTCATTTGCATAGTATGGTTTTTGCGTTTATATAGCTCTTACTGCCCCTGGAGGGACACCTGTATACCACAGGCACAAGCTAAATGTCTTAGCTGTGCTTTTGCTAACATGCAGTTTATGGAAGGCAATAAGCTGCTGCATCATGCAGAAGAGATAACATATAGCGAACATGCAGTTTGCTAAAGAGAGGGCAAGTAAATTTTGCTGTTTAAAAACACGAGTGAGCGTAGCTTAGACAAAGGGAAAATCTTATTGCCATTAATGGACTGGAAGGTGGGGTGGCATGATTTAATGGGGCAGCTATCACATTAAAGTATCTAGACTGGGACAGTGTTTCACAAACAAAGTACTAATTTGCAAAAACATTACAAAGCGATCATTTTCTGACAAGTTGCCAAGTTTTATCCCAGCTGTCCTCCACACACATGTATTCTAGTCTGTGCGTTGGTGCTGCATGTCCCATTGCACCCCTAAGAGGCTTCTGGGAGTTTAACCTGCTTACTACATACAGAATAACAAGGCAATGAATAAAGACGCTGCAGGAATCCTAGTGAAAATGGAGAGACTATGCTGCCACCAGAATCATGCACGCAGTCGCACACCTATGTCCTTCACCTCACTCCTTGTTAATAAAAGCCCTTTTGCGAATCTCAGATTACAATCATTCATAGCGCTCCCCCACCCTATGAGCCCAAGTCTTGACATTGGGAGATGAATCGCCTCTTCTTTACATATAACTAACCTCCCAAAGACACTCTCTCCCACCCTCAACCTATTGCCCCTCACCTTTCACTTTTCCAAAGTGCTGACCCTCAGAGTTCACTGCGTGTACAGTGCTCTGAAACCCACATGGGCTTAGTCCACGCTATACGAAATTGGCAATACTGTATCACGTTAAGGTTCGGTGCGAATGCTTCTGTTTGTTTACGTGCTCAAGTCAATCCGTCGTTTCTCCTAAGCTTTGTTGATCAGGTTTCAAAAGATGAAAAAGTGAGACTTCCGGGCCAGGTTCCAGCTCTGACTGATCTTTCTTGCAAAGGCGTTATTTCGGATCCGCTTTTGAACAGGTCACAAGCAAAATACAAGCATTTGCAATGCAATAGGTCTCCAATTTACTCGAGACCTCTTGCATTGCAACTGGTTGGCAACTTGGAATCACGGACAACGGGAGGGCAGGGGGAGAAGGCACGGACATCGGTAGGGAGGGAGGGTGGGGGAGAAGGCATGGACAACTGAGGAGAGGAGAAGGCACGGACAAAGCTGCGTGATGCTACATGTGCACAACGGAATAATGTACATGCCTCGTGTAACAACCAAGTAAAGGGGCCAGTAGCCATGGGAGGATACAAATGACGACATGGCTGTACTAAGGAGGGACTAACAAGCCTCATAATGAATCAGAAGGCAGCATTTACAAAGGACAAACACACAAGCCAATGAAAAATAAGGGCGGGGGAGTGGGCGAAGCTTCTCTCCGTACTCAACTACCACAGCTCTTCGCAGAGCAGCGCTTGCGCGCTGGCTCACGCTCGACCTAAAAATGATGGAGGCCTTCTTTTTTTCTTTTTGTTTACCGATCTGTGTTGTGTTGATAAAAAAAAAGCAATGCTGGTGGGGAAAAGAATGAAGGTGGGGAAGCATCAACGACAGCGAAATCAGAGAGAGTGGGTAAGAAACATGATGGAGGGGCAGAAATACAGCAGTGCGCAGCGGAAAGCTACATGGAAGGCGCAGGTGTGGGCAAGCAGCACGGAGGTTGTAGGGAAGGAAACAAACAGAGCAACGTGCAGAGGGTGGAAGTGAATGAAGAAAAGAGAGCACAACATGCAGGTAATGCACAAGGGAGAGCGGCTTGAAGGTAGAAGCTGAATAAAAGTGAAAGCATATTTAAGATTGGCTCAAAGGACAAAGTTGTGGAAAATGAAATTTTTATAATAATAAGAAAATTACATGAAATGCACATGTAGGAGTATAGGAAAGTCCCTAGATGAAATGGTTTAAAACTAATAGTGCACGCGAGAGCAATTGGAAGGGCAAATGTGTATAAAATTATAAATGCACTGAGAGCATCTTGAAGAAAAAAGGTGTTGAAAGTAGAACTTCTATAACATTTTAGAAAAATGTGTTGCTGGAATGGGGTTGTTAGAAATGGGAATCTCTAGTTGGCGGAGGTAGGTACCTTTGTCCAAATAGAGACCCTTGCTTCTAGTCAGGGTAAGGGGGAAACACACTTTAGATAACCCCTGCTCACCCCCTTGGTAGCTTGGCACCAGTAGACAGGCTTATCCCAAATGCAATGTGTAAAGTATTTGTACCAACACTCACAGTAACACAGTGATAACACCACAAATGGACACAACACCAGTTTAGAAAAATAAAGTATCGTTATCTAAACTTAACAAGACCAAAACAACAAAAATTTAACATACAGTATTAAGGAAAATGGCTTTGAAAAGGTTTTAGCAACTGAGTCCATAGAAAACTATGGATGTGTGATTTCTTGCAAAGTACCTGTCGTTGCAACCAAATTCACCAAGCCAAACAGCTGCAGCGATGGGAAGCGTCGAAAAACAAAGAGATGCGTCGGTTCCTGAGACCCTTGTGGATGTGATGCGACAGTTCCGCTGTACACAGGGGAGCGATGCGTCGGGTCCAGTCTGTAGGACGACGCGATGCATGAATTTTGGGACGACTGCGATTCTCGGGTGATGCGTCGGGGAAAACTTGACAGACAGGGACGATGCGTGGAAATCCGGGATGCGTCAGTGAATGATAGGGCGGCGGCGAGCGACACTGCGTTGACCTTTTCAGCCACGATCCCGCGATGCATTGATTCTTGCCACAGCAACTGGCGCTGCGTCGGTGTCGGCAGAGGCGCTGCGATGCGGGGAGATTCTTCTCGCACCACGGCGTTGCGTTAGAAAACTGTTGCAAGAAGAGCGATGCGTCGATTTCCTTGTTGTTGCATTGCTTTTCCAGCTCCCAACAGCAGAACCCACCTCCAGAGGCCCAGCACAGTCACAGGCACTTCTTGGCAGGTCAGAACTCCCAGCAAGGAAGTCCAGGGGAGCTGGGGGGTGAAGTCCTTGTGTTCCTGAGACTTAAAAACAGGAGGCAAGCTCTACTCAAGCCCTTGGAGACGTTCCTCAAGCAGGGGACACAACACACAGCAAAGTCCTTCTCCTTTCCTTGGCAGAAACAGCAACTGCAGGCCAACCCCAGACACACAGCAAGGGCAGTACTTCTCCTCAGTTTCTCCAGCTCTTCTCCTTGGCAAAGGTTCCTCTTGATTCCAGAAGTAGTCTAAAATTCTGGGGTTTTAGGTCTAATACTTATACCCCAAAATGTCTTTGTTCTCTTTGTGCAAGGGTCTCTGAGCCCAGTCAAAACCAGTTCTGTCCTCTCTGGTGCAACTGCCCGGCAGGAGGTGGAGACAGCATTGTGTAAGGCAGACAGGCCCTATTCAGATGCAAGGAAAATCTCCTCCCACTACTCTAAATGCAGACCGGGCCTATTCAGGTGCTAGTGAGAACTCCTCCCCCCTACTCTGAATGCAGCCCAGGTCTATTCAGCCCAGCCCGGACTCATTCAGGAAAGGCAGGACACACATCAACCCCCCCGCTGGCTGTCTGAGAGAATGCACCTCCCCAGCCCCTGTCACTCCAAAACCAGACAGTCAATACACAAACAGGCAGAGGCACACAGAATATTTAAACAAGAAAATGCCTACTTTCTAAAAGTGGCATTTTCAAACACATAATTTAAAACCATCTTTAGTAAAAGATGTGTTATTAAATTCTGAGTTCAGAGAGCCTAAACTTTATTTTTCTATCTTATCCCTATGGGAAGATATGCTTGTAAAATGTGACAAAGCATTCCCCATTCTGTCCTATGGGGCAAGATAGCCTTTCAATAGTGAAAAACTGGTTCTTTTACATTATGTACAGTTTACGCTCCTGTTTTAGATGATCCAGGGCTACTCTGTTTTTTGGCCAATGAATTACCATCTTGGCCAGCCCCGTTAGTGGTGTGTGGGGACCTGAATCTTAATGGGTCCAGAGACAATCCGGGAACAGACGGGACCACTAGTAAAGGGCAGAAGCCACATTCTATGAGGGCGCTTAAAAATCTTGTAATGGATATTGGTTTGGTAGATGTTTGGCCTAAACTTAGAGCTCCTGAGCCTGGTTATACTTTTTATTCAGCCCCACATGGCAAGTTTGCCAGACTGGACTACTTTTTAACTTCGCCATATATACTACAAGAGGCACGAATAGAAATCTTCCCCAGAGTTATGTCCGATCATAACCCGATAGTCTTAGAGATTTCAGTAAAAGGCATAAGAAAGGAATATTCTAGATGGACTTTTGAGAGGGCTTTGCTCACAGATCAAAAATGTATTGGATATATGAAGGACTGGATCAGGGAGTTTTTCGATAATAATAGTGGTAGTGCCCCTCCAGGTATGGTCTGGGATGCTTTTAAAGCGGCAGCAAGAGGTGAGATCCTGCAATACTGTTTGAGTGAGCGAAAAAAGAGGCAGAACAGATCAAACAGTTTTATCAAAAGCTTGCCCGACTAGAAACAGAATTGATTAGTACCGTGTCATGTGGTGGAGAAGCGTCAAGAATCCTGAGTTCTATTAACATTACTAAAGCCTGCCTGAACGATTTTAATACTGAGAGACTTGCAGGAAAATATTTAGCTAAGAAGCAGGATTGCTATGAATATAGCGAGACGGTGGGCAGATTACTGGCAATCAGGGCTAGACAGCAGGCTTCAGCAGGCTATATAGACCGGATTAGAAATATGCAGGGTAAAGTCGTGACAGAGCCTGCTGAGATTAGAAAGGCTTTTAGAGAATTTTATGAAGACCTGTATTCAGTTTCATCTGGTGAAGGTCACTTATCAAATTTAGAAGTGCAGGAGTTTGAACCGACTGGAAGGGTCCCACAGGAGGAGGTTGCCCGGCTTGGGGCAGAAATCACACAGGAGGAGTTTTATAATGCCTTACAAGCCCTCCCAATGGGCAAGGCATCGGGAACTGACTGCATTCCTATAGAGTTTTACAAAGTATTCGTCGGTGAGATATACCGTCCTATGCTTAGGTTATTTCAGGAGATCAAGGAAGGGGCCACACCACCGGGTTCCTGGGGTATCGCGAACATCGTTATTTTTCTAAAAGGGTAAAGATCCAACGAACTTAGGCTCATATAGGCCTATAACGCTGTTAAACAGCGATGCTAAGCTTTATTCTAAAATTTTTGCCTCACGTTTGAACTCTGTGATGCACCAGCTTGTTTCAGTATGGCAGCACAGTTTTATACAAGGGAGAGGGACGGTAGATCATGTTAGGAGGTTAATTACCCTCTTTGATGCTACTGAGATCGCTGCTAAACCTATGGGGGTAGCTTTTAGACGCGGAGAAGGCCTTCGACAGGGTGTCATGGAATTTTTATGGCAGACCCTTAAGGCTTACGGCCTAGGGGAACCATTTGTGAAAGCAATACAGGTCTTATACGCTAACCCTGTAGCAAGATTACGAATTATGGGGGTAGAGACTGCTCCTTTTTCAATCGGCAGGGGAACAAGACAGGGTTGTCCTGCTTCCCCTTATTATTTGCCCTGTATTTAGACCCTCTTCTTAGGCGTCTGGAGGCCTCCTCAGAAATTATTCCGGTTAGTCTGCAAGGCGGTGACACCAAGCTTTTGGCTTAAGCTGATGACGTGGCTATCATTTCATCTGACCCAGACCGCGCAATGACAGCTGTTGAAAGTATTGCTGAAGGCTTTGGGACCCAATCGGGCTTTTTATTAAATAAAGCTAAAACGCAGATCGTGACAAATAGGTTCGTTACAGGCATGGAGAATAGAATTGTTGAAAAAGCTGTTTACCTAGGCATTACCATCTCGGCTAAGGTGGATGATATAGTGGACTTAAACATTACCCCTATAATGGGGAAAATCAAAAATGATCTTCAACGTTGGGATAATCTGAAACTGTCTATAGTAGGGAGATGTAATCTCATTAAAATGATGATCCTGCCAAAACTTTTGTATATTTTTCGCGCAATTCCTTTGGAAATACATAATTTTTGGTTTAAGCAAATAGAGAAGGAGGTCGCTAGGTTTATTTGGTGCTATCAGAGGACTAGGAGAGCGAATATATATCTCTCCCTTCCTAGGGTTAGAGGAGGATGGGGGTTACCGTCTTTTAAGCTATACTATTTAGCTGCCTCATTCCAATACTACTGCCTCTTTTTGGAGTCAAGGAAATGGACAGGGGGGATCCTGGACAAGTACCAACGATATATGAACTACTGATAGGCGCTCGAGCTAATGGTTGTCTCCTGGAATTCTATGAAGCAAGTTACTTTAAGAAAACGCGCTTCAAGGTATTGATCGCTGCCTTCCGCAATTGGGTAGGCATAAGGAAGAAACTCGGGGTAGGTAGGTTCAATCGGTACTCTCCGATAATTGGGAACGACCAATTGCCCAGGGCATTGCAAGATACATGTCTGGCAAGGTGGGGTAAGAGTGGTATATACAGGATAGGGGATTTATTAGCTGGGGATCACATAACATCATTTGATGTAGTTAGAGAAAGGTTTGGTGTCGGCCCCCAGGACTTTTTTAAATTTTTACAGCTGAGAGATTTTAACCTTAAAAAAGCAGGAGGTGCGGCAGGGTTTGGACAAGTACCTTTGATGGAATTACTAACTAGCAATACCAGACTCTCAATTACACAAATATATAGATGTTTGCAGGAAGGTGTGCCAGATGATTTGAATAAACATAGTCTGAAATGGCAGGATAGGTTGGGAGTCGAGGATTCTTGCTTTATGAGATCATTAGAACTGTGGGACACTGTACTGTGCTCTGCCAATCTGCGGGCTCAACATTTTAAGACCTTATTCGATTTATATATTACACCTGCGAAAATTGTTAAATGGGGTGGTACTGAGGGGACCTCTTGTTTCAGATGCTCAATATTTGGGGCTGATTTAGTGCATATCTTCGCCACCTGTAACTGTATAGAATCTATTGGTCGTGAAATTACAAACTTTTTACAACAGATTCTTAATGTTGATGTTCCTTTGACACCACAGCTGATGTTATTAGGGGTATATAACTCAGCAGGCAATTAAGGTGAAGAACTAATTTTTATAGCTATGGCAGTACTTTGGCTATGTGTTGCTTCAGCTTGGCTTGATCCTCAACCTCCAACCTTCCAGCAGTGGAAGGGACGATTCTTACACATATATAATTTAGAAAAGGCACTATATGATAGGAGAGGCAGAAAAGGCAGAATCAAAGGGAAAAGGATCTGGGGCCCTTTTTCCTCCTGGATCGCATCCTTCTCACAAACTGAAATTTCCTCCTTAAGCTAAGCCTAAAAAATTATGTGTTATACTTGGCTGCTCTCTAAATTATGATTTCTTGGTTATTGTGTATAATGTATTACTCGATTGTCTTCTGTTGATCAAATGAAAATCTATATTTATGTTTGGAATGTATGTATAGGTAATTAATGCTGCAATCGCACTGTTTTTTTTTCTCTATACAATAAAAAATAAAATAAAAAAAACAGACACATGTGGAAGGATAAAAGAGACCAATCATGGAGATGGTAAACAGACTATTCTCAACAAGAAGAACAAGCATTGGCATAGCCAATAGGTCTCCCCTTTGGGACCCTATAAGTGTTAAGCCATGCAGCACATTATCCTGGATCATGTGCTGCTAAGGATTGAATAGCTATACAATTACTACACACTGGGCCATGTAGTGTGATTCAGGAATATGTGCTTGCCTCTGTCGTGCGTTTCTTCTTCCTGGGTGGCATTTGGGAATTAAAAGCAACGACGGGAGGGTGGGAGAGAACTGAAAGTAACATTTGGAGGATAAGGGGAATTGAAAGCAGCGATGGGAGGGTAGGCGGGATTAAAAACAATGATGGGGGGGTGGCAAGTTTTCAAAACGTGGTTGCCAAAACTAATTGTTCCAGCCTGCAGCAGATCAAAGTGCATCAGGGTAATCTTATGATTCGCAGATACTGTGTTAGCAATTAGGGCGGGGTATATATTATCAAAGACAGGTGCAATGCAACATATACACTTGAAAAATTTTGCAATATTACTTATGAAACGCCTCACATGAAACTGCATCTACTAAGTATTGATATTTATCTACAGTGCCTTGATTCAGGCTTGTTGGCGCTCTATAAATCGATTAATACTGCAACCATAAGCAATTTACTATATGAAAGGAGGGTGTTCAACAGAAATGACGCCCTTTGGCGAGGCTGCAGCCGGAGGCAGAATGCCCAGAGGTATTGGTATTGGTGGTGCAGGAAGTTGCGCTCACCTGGGTGTGGAAGGTCGTGCTAGCGCTGCCTTTTTTCCAGCATCACCTTTGCTCGCAGCTGCCCAGCCTCTTTCGTTGCTTGTGGCGATGTTGGTTGGCTCCTTCCCACAGAGTGCAAGGACCAGGCTTGCCCTGATCGGGGAGAGAGGCCTCGTGGGAGAGGAGCTGCTGCGGCCGGATGGTGAAGGGGACTTGGAGAAAAAGTTGAAGCGAGTGCTTTGACAGGACATGACGGCTGCGGACATGCCACCTGCTGCACTCAGGCTCCGCTGTGGCAGCACACGGGATCTTCACCGGGAGCGTGGCTCGGCACTGGCAGGAAACCAGCAGCAAGGAAACGGCATACAAGCTGAGGACCAACAAAACAAGCACGCGCGCGCTAAAAGTAAAAAAAAAAGTGTTGGCAACAGTGAAAGCGTTTCACTTGCGGGAGCGAGCAGCGCCAGGAGCGATAATTGCTACCATATGGCGCCGCTCGCTCCCGCAAGTGAATCGCCAAACGTGCACGCGTTGCCATTGAAGGCAATGGAACGCGTGCACGTTTTTGGCTGAAAAGCCGAAGCGATTGCTAAAGTGGAAATCAATGGGCAGAGTTACTTTCCATGTCAGCTACCCATATGTCCCTAATAAGTCGTTTGAACCTGACAGCTCCTCTGTCTAGCAAGCTTCAACCTAAAAATTTATTTTGAGATGCTCGAGGCAGATCTAGCTTAAAAACTGTTTTGTCATACATCCCAACACCAGAGGCCACTACCCATTCTTTGTTGGAGTTGATGATTCAGTGGTCCGGAGGACACTAGCCTGGCTTCTGGACCCAGGAAGGCAGAAATCTTGTCAACATCTGGCAATCTAGAAGTGATTAGCCATCCTAAAGGGTGAATGACAGCTGGCATACAAAAGGACAGCCTTAACACTTTTTCATTTGACTTGCTGATCTCAAATGGGATGACAGCATCTACTCCCATTTATTCACAGAGACCTCTTGGAACCCTTGGCTCTAACCCCCGAAAGAGAGAGAACCAGTTCTGGCGGAGATCCTCTAAATATGGAATGTGGCTAGGCATCTGCCTGGAGCTCCAACAGAGGGAATAAGGGTTCAGCCATCTTCAATTTAGAGCTTCTGGGAATATTTACAGTAAAGGAAGGAGGAAGTGCTGCAAAAGGAGTAGGACATAGGCAAAAAGATAGTCAGGAGTAGGTAAATTCTCTAATTGCTTGGTAGTACAAAGAATAAAATTAGGCTGGACTGAAATTTAAATTATTCTGATGTAATTTTGGCAATTGTGCTTGTTACATGAAATGCCCCAAATTACATCATTACTCCACATTGTGTAATTACGCTGGCATTTGGAACACAATTATAGCACAGGAGCAAGGTAACAATGCAAACAACCAAAACATGAGCACTTGTGTTTTTCGCCCTAGTTATTTAGAGCAAAATGTGCCCCTGTGTCAAAAATGGATGTGAGGATGCATTTCATTAAAAAAATAGTGCTAAATGCTAGATTTGCTCTTTACTTAATTCCACTTAATTTTTCCAACATTTTGATAATTGTGTGCACCAAAATACACAGGTTTCACACACCAGTAGAAAAAACTGCCACCTAACCTCCACGTCTTCATGATATTCCTGGACCTAGGAGGGCTACTCCTTTAGAGGAAGATCCTGCCAGAAGAAAGAAGACTCCTAACCCCTACTGCAGCAAAGGACTCAAGGCTCATTAGTAGCGTTTAATTTACGGGCCCTGGGTATATGGTGTATCACTTTACTAGGGTTTTTAAGTAAATTAAATATGACAATCAGGTGTAAACCAATGTTACCATGTTTAGAGGAGTGAGCACAAGCACGTTAGCACTGGTTGCAGGGGTAAAGTGCATAGGGTCCTAAAGCCGACAAAAACAAACTCAGCAAAAGAGGAGGCCGAAGGCAAAATGTTTGGGGGAAGAGCACACTAAGGCTGATGTTCTTGTTGTAAAATGATAAGCCTGATTCATTTCATGGGCCATACAGTCACCTAGTATTGAATGATGCTGATTTTAAGATACTTAGGAAAATCCTTGACATATCTCAGTTATTTAGAAAAGATGTTTATGCAGAGTTATTACCATTGGAGGCTGGTGACATTTGAAAGTGGTCGGGTGTAAAAGTTCTGTATAATTTCCCTACGGCGAGCTAGCGTAGTGAGCTAGCCCGACTACCATAAAGGCAGGTAGGGTGGAGCAGGGGGTGCTCAAGGGGATTCTCTCCCTGAGAACATTTTGAAAAAAGAGTGGGCAAAAGGTGCCTTTTCAAGCAAATTTGAGAAAGCAAGACGGTTAATAAAGCAATTGTGAAAGTGTAGTTATGAGACCCAGGGGTGCATGCCAGCTCAGGGCTGCGGGGACTACCGCACATGGAAGTGACTGCACCGTCAGGAGCAGGAGGCGAAGCAGGGGCTTAGCCTCGGACGGCCATGAGCATCCTGCCTGTGAGAATGCTGCAGTTGCCCAGAGCGAGGGGTGAGTGAATTGCACACTTCAGCAGCAGGTGAGGAGGACACAGATGCATTTCGAGTGGACACCCTGCCCAAGTGTTATTGTTTAGGAGGAAATAAACTCATGTGACAATTTTATTTATGGTTTTTAATGTCTCTCCTGCAAATGTGTTTTGCTCCGCACATGTCAACGATGACCTAAAACTGCTTGTTTTGACCCCTATTTGCCACAGTGCCCTTTTCGGATATCATTTGTGTGTGAGCAAGTAAAGGGGTTACAAGGGGGTTGACCTCAGCTTGGAGCTGATTCTGATCCAAATTTTAAATTTTCACCGCTCATATGTTGGCAAGTATTGAGGAAGGCGGCAGAAGGTCATTAACTTGTCCTCCCTGCTTAATTTGACCCCTTTCATCTTTTGGCACATATACCTGATCTCCCCCTAAATGACCTAAAGTGCTTCGAAGCAGGGTGTGTGGGTAGTGCTTGTTCCAATGAACCTTCACTGGACATAAAGGGGGTAGTGGTAGACACAGGTAGATATCAGACCCTGCTAATTGGAAGGGGCTGTGCAGCCTGAACACTAGCAGATCTCATACGACCCCACCAGTGACACACTCCCAGCCTTCTGCTGAGATGGAGGCTGGCAGGGACCACATCTGCCGGCACGAGCCAAGGTTGCAGGAGCGCCAACTCACTGGTGGCAGAGCAGCCTCTGCTCTGCCCATCTCCTGCCTGCTGTGCTCAGCCGGCATGCCACGGCACCACGCCCACCCTGGGGGCGAGGAGGGAGCTGCCCTGCGGTCCCCGGTTCCTGGCTGTAAGCTGTATGGTGCATAGTCCCAATACCGGCAACATCCCCCCCACTTTCCCATAGGCGAACGTGCATAAATAAACCACAAGACACTTTGTTTATGGGAAAAACTGTCGCAGGTTTATTCCATACAAGAGTATGCAATAAGGTGGGTTATCTTACGGGCGATCCATGGGCAGCCAGCCGTCCAACCTATGCTGCCCCTGCCCGCCTGATGAGCCAGCACTGTGGGATGTATGCCCGGTCAGCGCTACACCTTTGTTGATCCACCACTGGATCACGTGTCCCTTGTTACCATCCTACTCACGCCTCTTTCAGGGTGGAGCGTATCAGGGCAAACCCCCGGTTGGTCAGGCCCCCAACCGCCCGAAGGACTAACGGGCGCCGTCGCGGTTCTCCAGGACCCTGCCCTGAGGATCCTGGTCTTTGGCTCTGGCACCCCTATTGTGCCGCGCAGAGGTACCCTTACTGTACCCGTCTGCCGCAGTGGTACCCTTACTGTACCGGACTGCTTCCAGATCGCCCTGTAACTCCGCTTGCAACACAAAAGTAAACATTAAAACATTCAGTATACTTTGCCCACCAGCCCAGCCGAAGGTTAAGAGGAAGGGAGGGAGACGGCGAGGCTGGCGGCAAAGAGGCCGCTGGGAGGGTCAGAGGGGTATACATACCCTCCCTCCCCTCCCCCTGGGCGTACCGGAAGTGACGCCCACACCCCTTGAACCTCGGGCTCCAGGCGGAAGCCCTCTGCAGCTAGGACGAGGGGTAGGCTTGTGCCGCAATGGCACTAAAGGGCCGCCCTTTAGGGGGCCCCGTTGAGGCGGCGGGCAGCCACATAGTCCCAATACCGGCAACATCCCCCACTTTCCCATAGGCAAAAGTGCATAAATAAACCACAAGACACTTTGTTTATGGGAAAAACTGTCGCAGGTTTATTCCATACAAGAGTATGCAATAAGGTGGGTTATCTTACGGGCGATCCATGGGCAGCCAGCCGTCCAACCTATACTGCCCCTGCCCGCCTGATGAGCCAGCACTGTGGGATGTATGCCCGGTCAGCGCTACACCTTTGTTGATCCACCACTGGATCACGTGTCCCTTGTTACCATCCTACTCACGCCCCTTTCAGGGCGGAGCGTATCAGGGCAAACCCCCGGTTGGTCAGGCCCCCAACCGCCCGAAGGACTAACGGGGTGCCGTCGCGGTTCTCCAGGACCCTGCCCTGAGGATCCTGGTCTTTGGCTCTGGCACCCCTATTGTGCCGCGCAGAGGTACCCTTACTGTACCCTTCTGCCGCAGTGGTACCCTTACTGTACCGGACTGCTTCCAGATCGCCCTGTAACTCCGCCACAACCCTGGGGCGGCCACCGTCGCAGCCAGGGCCCCCCACCACTGCACCTCCTATTACCTGCAACCTGCCCTTTCCAAACATTCCTGTAAATCCAGGAGAAACAGGTCCATCCCCACCGGGGACAAGTGGACCCCGTCCTCCTCAAAGTACCCTTTAACGTTTGCCTGGATGAGTTCATGCCTGATAAAGCCCAACCCCTCTGCCCCAGGAACTTGCGCATAGCACTGTTGACTCGCTTGCGCGAATGTTCTGCTGCCTCCCTTGACCTGGCACCGCGCCAATGCAAGCGGGGGGTTATTTCAGACCAAAACAGTTCGCAGTGACCCAAACGCCTGCTTAGTTCGCCAAAGTCCGTTTTAATGGCCCTGAGTAATCCCCTCCTCCCCATGGTCATGAGATCATTGCCCCCAAATGGATCACCAAGACATTGGGCGGGGCTCCCAGGGCCAGGCGTTGCTCGAGCCGGTTAATGATGCTGTTCCATCTCATACCTGGGAAACCCATCCAAATAAATTGAGTGTCGTGAAACCCCCGCATCCAGTTCCTGCTCTTGGCCCACTTTTCCAACCTGGCCAAGTACGAATGGCCGATCACCCATACGCGAACACCTAAAGAAACGAACGCCATTCTTTATCAACTGTTTATTACTCAGATAATCATATTTGAACACGACACTGCAAAACACGGCACTCCAAAATTATTTACATATTATGCAGTCAAGGGCGAATATACCGTTCAAAACAGCGCGACTGCCAACGCCCCACCTTTTTAATGCCTGCCGGTTCCATGCCTGCTTTGAATGCAGCCGTGGCTGCCCCAATCCTGAATGAATGGCTTGAATACTTTTTGTCAGGGCTGGCCAGGCCGGCGCGCGCCAAACATGCACCCATAACCCGCTCCACTTGAAATTTAGTCAGGGGGTCAGGTCTGCATGTACCAGGAAATAACCCTGTGTTATGGGCGCACCGCTACGTAGTCCCCTACTCTAGCGACCGGGCAGTACCTGGGATCCCCTAGCGGGTTAAGAATCACCTCAACCCCACGCCCTGCCTGGTCAGTCTTAGACCTTCTTATGCGGAGCACCAGCTGGGCGGCCAGCTTCACGTCTTGCATGCCAAGTGCATCCCCAGACCTATCCGCCTTGGATCTGGCCACCAATTCGCTCATCCTGAATGCCCCAAAGAATGCTAAACAAAAGGCGGCTGCTAGTAGGCTGGCCTCGTAAGGAGAGTGCGCAACCTGCTGCAGGACATCAAGCATACCCTGGAGCCTGGGAAATCGATGGCCCCCTGTTGTCCGGCACCCTCACTTCCTCCCTGGCCCAGCCCTTAAGAGCCGCCCGAAACCGAAAAGACCTGGCCGGATCAGTCCTACCCTTCAGTTTCTCATCGTGGCACACTGCCGCCAGGTGGCTGGACACCCAAGAGTGGCTCCTCCCTTGGTCCTTAGCCCATACCACAAAGGCCTCCACCTTCTGTTCCAAAGGAAGGGAGCTGGTGCCCAGAATATCAGAGACGCCCCAGAATGTTGCACAGTGGGCCTTGTACTTCTTCCTGGTTCCTGGAGCCAAGGACCGTTCCCCAATCTCCCTCAGCCGTTGCTCCACTGCAAGATGAGCCACAGATGCGCTGGAAAGGGGGTCATCTCCGCTCTCGCTCGCGGCCAGGCCTCCCGGAATCGGAGCCACTGAAAGCGAGAGAGAGCGTCAGCGGCAACATTCTTGACCCCTCAATGTGCCTGGCCCTGAACTCAATGTTGTGGCGCAGGCCGGCCCTGACGAGCTCTCTCAGCAGGCAGAGCACTAGTGGGCACCTAGCTGACTGACCATTTATCGCTTGTGCAACCACCATGTTGTCCGACCAGAAGACCACCCTCCTGTTCGCTAGCGCAGAGGGCCATAAATGCAGGGCGATGACGATGGGGAAGAGCTCTAGTACTGTGATCTTGGCTGTGATCCTGCGCCGGTGCCAAGCGTTGGGCCATTTCTGCACGCACCACTCCTCCCCCATGATGGCTCCAAAACCCTCCCTCCCGGAGGCGTCAGTGAAAAGGCACAGCTCAGTGCTGCCTGCCCATGGCGCCCTCCAGATCACAATTCCGTTGAATTGTACCATGAATTCCGCCCAGGTCGCCAGGTCTACCTTAATGCCTTTTCCCAACCTGACCAAATGATGTTTCCTGCGGACGCCTGACGTGGCCCTGGCCAGTCTCCTTGAGAACACCCTCCCAGCCGGGATGACTCTAGCTGCAAAATTGAGCTTGCCCATGAGACTCTGGATCTCGCCCAAGGGTGCCTTGTCTCTGCCCAGTAAGCTTTGGATGTCGTTGCGCAACTCCTGCACCTTCCCGGCAGGGAGCCTGGACTCACCCTTGACGGTGTCCAGCTCAATGCCTAGGAACGTGAGAACCTGCGCCGGACCCTCAGTCTTACCCGGCGCCAGGGGGACCCCTAGCCGCCAAGTCCTGGAAGCACCGCAATCCCTCACTGCACTCCCGAGACCCTAATCTCCCGATGAATAAAAATTATCCAGGTAGTGGGTCACTCCCTCCTGGCCGTGTTCCCAGTGAAGTGCCCACTGCAAGAAGGAGCTAAAGGCCTCGAAATACGCGCAAGACACCGCACAGCCCATGGGCATGCAACACTCAAAGTAAAGTTGACCCTGCCACTTCAACCCCAACAGGTGCTGGCTGGACGGGTGGACTGGCAGTAGGCGAAAAGCAGATTCTATATCCGCCTTGGCCAACCAGGCCCCTTTGCCAGCCCTCCGCACCATGTCAATGGCCATGTCCAGTGAGGAATAAGAAACTGAACAAGTGCCCTCCTCTAACCAGTGATTTACTGAATCGCCCTCGGGGTATGACAAATGGTGAATCAGCCTAAAGGCCCCAGGTTCTTTCTTGGGGACTACACCCAGCGGGGATACTATAAAGTTCTCCAGTGGGGGTGAGTTGAAGGGGCCAGCTACCCTGCCCAGTGCCACCTCCTTTTGAATTTTTTCTCCTACGACTCTTGGCAGTTCTTTGGCGGACCTCAAATTATCAGCATCGCGGCTACAGTGCGGCCCCTGGAACGGAATCGTGAAACCTTCGAGGAACCCCTGTGCTAGAAGCAGCCTGTCTTTGGTGTTGTGGTACTGCCGCAGGAGCGGGAGGAGATTCTGCAATATGATGGGGGAGGGCCCTTTTTTGGGAAAGTTTGGTTGAGCGGAGACCAGGGCTGGTTGGCAACAGGGGGCGGAGCCGGGCGGTGTTCCTGACTGGGTTATTAACTGTTCTGTTTACCGGGGGACTATCCCGTTTTGAGTTGCATGACACGGCCGGATGTGCGGCCCCACACTTGCTGCAGTTGTGGGCGAATTTGCATCCTTTGCCCCAGGTGCAAGATCCTGCATTGTATAACTGGCAGGTGCCGGATGAGAACCTCTTATTCCCTTGTTGCTGCCCCCCTTGCTGGGTTCGAAAAGGCTGTTTGAAGGTGCGCTTACCAGATTTTTGGAGGCCCCTTGATTATCACCACCTTTCTGCGCTTTCGCCCCCTTTTCCCTGCACTCTGTAGTTGGTCTACCCATATGTTGGATCCAGAGTTGGATCTCCTTTTGGTCCCACCCTAGTTCTGGACATAATGACATCCTCTTCACGGAACTCCTGATCATAGTAAATCCATCCTAACCCGCCCGACAATTTTGCCTCCTGTTGGATGGTGTGGGAATACTACATCTGGGTGTCTTTCCATTATTACTGCTGAGAGAATCGTGAAGGCCTCCACCCAATTCTCTATTGTCTTGTCTGGCCAGCGTTGGTACGGCACTTTCTTGTCCTCCTCTTTTCCCCCATATTCCTGGTGTCTAAACCTGCCTTGCTGTGCATAAGTAAGGTCAAGATGTCCACACATTCCCTTCTCCAAATGCCTTCCTTGGCGGCCTGAGGCACCTCCCACGCCAGACGCCCTGACGCTAGTGGAGCTACTGTTACCATTGGAGTCGTCGGGGGGCCAAACTTGCGGTGGACAGACTTGTGGGCAGGTGGGGGGGAGATGGTCTGCACCAGCGGTGAAGCGGGCGCAGGGATGGGAGAGGGAGCAGGAGGAGCCGCTGAGGCGGGAGCGTTGCTGGTAGAAGGCGCTGCCGTCATCTGCTGTCCCTCCCCGCTGGAGGGAACCATATCTTGCCCTGCACTACGCCTAGGTGCCGTCACACTCACTCCTGCTTCTGGGGCGGCTACCATCCTGCCTGCCCCGCTTGCAGGCAATGCCCCACCGGCCTGGCCCGCCCAAACCTGAGTAATTGAAGGTGGCACCCTGGGCACCAGCACTGCGTCCACAACTAAAGGGGCGCCTCCAATCTGTCCAAGCGTGTCTGAAATGTATTCATCAAAGCCAACATGTTGTCCATTGCCTTACCGATTTTTACAATGTTCTCGTCGCCCGTTGTGGCAGAGGGCGGAGGGTTAGCAAGAGCAGCCACCGGCGCTGGAGGCTGTTGCGCAGCCACCACCATGGCCTTGGCCGGGGGGGGTCCGCAGGGAAGTCTTTGTTGGTGGGCCTTCGTGACCGCTTTGGTCTGAGAGGCGCCAGCTCGGGTGGTCCCGCCTGGCTTCCTGACGGTTGGTCTAGTGACACCCCGGAATCCTCCTGCCCACAGGCGTCAAGCATCCCTTGAGCCCATTCCACTCCCTTGGCTTTTGCCATTGCCATAAAGGTCCCCACACTAAATCCTGGGACGTGCTTGGTTGCGACTCTTCGACACAGCTGACTTGCGAGAATAAGAGGGCGGGGCTCCCTTGGCTGTTCATGCTGTACTTTGTCTGGCCGACTGCCCAGCCGCGCCCTAAAACAAAAGACAAAGGTGAGTCCCAGCACTGAGACAGCAGCGAAACCTCCCAGCCGCAGAGCAGCAGTTCCCATGGGCCCCCGACCCCGGCGCGTTTCCCACCCAGTGCCTCCCCGGTACTTACTTCAACACAGCTCCTGCCCTAGCGACCTGATCGAACGGACTAGTTTGTTGCCTTCACCCTTGTCCTGCGGTCACGTCCCAATGGTCCCCGGATGGCTGCGAGTACCGTGGATGTCCGGATGAGCTGCAATGGGGAAATAAATTTGTTTAGATGAGGCCAACGCAAGGCCATGCGACCACCGGGATGTGTCCCCCTTGCCTTCCTGTCGCGCAGTCGGCTGTAAATTGGCATGGTGACTGCGGGATGGGGAAAACTAGCGGTGGGGTGGGGGGGCGAGGGGGTGGTTTGCGGATGGGTCCCATTACCTGCACAGCGCCCTTGCCCGGGCCACGACCCAGTGAAGCTGCCCCTCGACGTCCGGGCCCACTCTACCTGCGAGGTGCCTCTGCACCAAGACTCAATTCGACGGAAGCAGCGTGAAACGTCCGGTCTCGACCTGCTTAGAAACAAAACAAGCGTAAGTGATTGTTAGTTGCATAAGATAAATAAGCAGCAACTATCCGGATTCCATCGTAGGCCCCCTGCGTGTGCGCTTCTGCATGTGCCTTGTCCCTTAGTCCCCTTGGTCTATGGTGGCCACCGCGCGGGAGGGTGGCGCGCCTTCTCCGGCGGCCACCCATGAACTATCTCGGGCGGAGCATGACCCAAGCCGGCCAAGCTCCTCTCTCAATTGCCCAGTACCGCAGCACCACCTAAAGCTCGGACTAGGGCAATCACTCCCTACGCATTGCAATACTTGTCTCTTAATCCGAATGCAAGCCGATTAGTGTGTTCAGCCGATCTATCTTTGCCGCAGATACAGGCAACCCAGGGCTGACACTCGTTCCTGCACATGCAACACTTTATCTGCTGAACGTATTTCTTCGAACCGCTCTGCTTATGGAAAGCTGCTTACTTCTCCGGCAGGGCTCGCACTGAGCAATACAATTAATTCAATGGCTGGGCGCTGCCAAGCGAATAATGCGTTGCCATGGCAACCGCCGTAAGAGTGGTAACTGTTACCCTTGTTTTCATGGAGTGAGCTGGTCTGTGCCCCCACTGGCAGAGCGACTTAATGCGGTGCCCTGGCAAATGCCGCGCGCTGTACTTCGTGGTTTGCCGCGCAAAAGGGGGCTTTTAACCTAGCGGAGGGAGCACTTGTCCCTCACCCTATGCCCCTCCTTAAGCCTGCATCGCAACTTGCGGCACCCCCTGGAGAACAAATACTTATTGTAGGCACTGGGAGATGAGATAATTGTCCAGAATGACAGGATGGTGAACGGACGCCACGCTCGACCCTGGCATACCCGCTCCCCGTCTGCAGCTCAATCCTAGCAATATGACATAGGTATACATGCATCATCATTATTGGGCAAGGACGGATTCACGTGCATGCTCACTTCGGTGCCTTCTGGTGCTAGACGTATAGGAAGATACATAGTACGCTGAGCATATCACACACTCACGTGCATACATCGGCCACGTCGTGTTGTCCAGGTGCCCTCCGGAGCACCAGGTCAAACTAGTCCGTTGCCCCAGCGTTGCTCATTTACTGGGGGTGGCCGCCCAAACAATATTCAACGGGAGGGGTGGGGTTCCCTGTGCCCCCTCGCGTCAGCCGTGCGCCCCGAATGCCGCCCCAGCATGTTAAAATTGATAGCACTAAGTGCAACTCTAGCTGTGGCCGGGCGATAGACCCCAAACACTCTCAGGCTTAGCGCCCGTGGCCCCTCCCTTGTCACCCGGGAGCCCGGCACTTCCGGTTCAGACAGGGGCACCCGCAGCGAGCCACGCTGGCCATGGTCCAGGCCCGATCCATGCACCAGCAGGAAAGGGGTCTAGCAGGGCAAAGCAGTAAACCCGCAGACCATTGCCGGAATTGGAGCAAGTACCTGGGTGACCTCAGGACCGAACCCGAGGCCTGGGGGTTAAGTGCAGGCACTACGAGGCGGGAAAAGGAACCGGGTGCTCCATTACTGACCAATCCAACGAGGGAGGGGGTGGCTAGCAAGCCCCCTTGACGCAGCCTGGCTGCATCGCGCATGGGAGCATGGACCTGAATCACCCCCGATGGATGATGCACCCTACCTAACACTCAGCACCCCCAATGACGCCGGGATCCTAGGTGCCCCACGCGCCAACAGGCCCCAATGCTCTTGACCTCCTTGCGCCCCATCGGAGGGGGAGCTTGCGGCACCCGCTGCCCCCGCAAGAGACACCGGCCCAAGACCCTGCCACGGATGGTGTGCCTTCTATGCCCGGTGACCACGACCCGTTGAGCGGTCTAGGCCCATCACCGTGTGGGCTGAGGCCCCCGTAGGCCCTAACTTGCTCCCCCACGGCCCGAAGGGGGTGCACCTCTAATTCCACCCCTGGGACGGGCGAAGGGAAGCAGAGGTGCTCACAGCACAGCTGGCTCCCCCATTCCTCGGAACCCAGCACCCCCGGAGCCCACTCGGGGCCAGCCCGGCGGAGACGCCTGTGCACACTCGGAAGCTGCCCCAAACCCTCCCCCCCCAGGTGGCCCGCAGCTTTGGCCGGGCCGCCCTGCCCTGGATACAACCCCACATGGAGAGATCGGGCGGGGGGAGGGCCATGGAATGCACTCACCGTGCAATTAAGGTTAAGCAGCTCCCAACGGCGTCAGGGTAGTGGGCCAAGAGGTTGAGCACTGCCACAGCACGACCGCTGCACGGTACAGCAGCCCGCAAACCCTACCGACACTGCCGCAACGGCCCTGAGCCCTCGAGGAGCTATCCCCCTGTGACTAGGGGGCTGGGGGAGGATGTAGACTCACCACCATATACGTGGGTGCAACGACGACACGGAGACCCGGACGACCTCCTCGACGGCGAGGCTGGCGGCAAAGAGGCCGCTGGGAAGGGCAGAGCGGTATACATACCCTCCCTCCCCCCCCTGGGTGTACCGGAAGTGACGCCCACACCCCTGAACCACGGGCTCCAGGCGGAAGCCCTCTGCAGCTAGGACGAGGGGTAGGCTTGTGCCGCAATGGCACTAAAAGGCCGCCCTTTTAGGGGGCCCCCGTCGGAGGCGGCGGGCAGCCACATTACTCTGACGGCGGTTGCACCCCTGGGCTCGCAGGCTCTGTCTTGGCAACCCATTTTCTTCTAGAGTACGCTTCCAACAGGCACCTCGAGCAGAGACACAGCAGGGCTTTATCTGTGATATTTACAGTACTATGAAAATATTCTATGGACACTTGCGGGGACACTGTCAATATTCAGTGTGTTCGTTGTCATTTGTATACATCTGAGTAGGATTTCAGCTTGATTTACTTTACACTTAAATTGGTGGTCCTAGGGCTATCAGTGTCAAGAAGCTCCATTCCTGCGTGTGCACATCTATCCCTGCTCAGAGTGTGACACAACAGCAACCAATGGAGAACAGCAGTCTATATTATCTCCTCTCCATGAATTGATCTGTAATGACAAACAGCACAGCAGGGCAAAGCAGTGTGTGTGGGAGACGGGAAGGGAGGGGGTTCCCCTAGTTTCTCGTGCCTCATTTGCACATTGGAAGATGAGCGGCAGCGGGAGCTTGTTTCTGTCTGTTTGCACCCTGCATATATTGAATTTTGGGCTGCACTGTTGCAGTCATCATCTCAGGTTTGTTCTGAGTACATCGCTCTGTTCTTCTCTCTGCACGGATTCCTCAACACTATGATCATCTGCTGGCTCGCATTTTTTCTTTAGCCATAATTCATTACTAAATGCATTATCCCACCAAAATGCCCTGGCTCCATTTTCTTACATTTAAATTGCTTAAAAAGATGTCTGGTCGCGTCGTGCTGACAGTCTGTATAAGAATGTGTTTTTGTCACCTGTTCTACATTTTTATTGGATCAGGAGTTTGTGTTCTTTTAGATGTCGGGGAATCATAGGCTGTAATATGGTGCTGCATTGCCACCCTAGAGATCTGGTGGCATTTCAAAACAACTTTGAAATGTATTAAAAGAAACTAAAAGAGTTCACTCATCTCCTCGCTCGCGTTTACATGAATCACATTTTCACAATGTCCTCAGGGTCCATTGTGAAAATGTGATTTATGTACATGCGAGTGAACCCTTTCAAAACAATGCGTGCCGTACGGGAAACAACCTTTACAACGCGGTTGTTACACCGCGTTACATTTACAACACAGTCGTTACAACGTGATGCCATTACAACGTAAGTCATTAGATCGACTTGCTCTAGATGGCGCTCCAACCTAAGGAATAGTACGATTTACTATTCCAACACCTTCCCTACTGTTGCGCAGGGTGGAGTTGGAATAGTAAATTATACTATTCCTAAGGTTGAGAGCCATCTAGTGCAAGTTGATCTAATGACTTGCGTTGTAAAGGTATTAACGTTCTAACAACGCGGTCGTTGTAACGACCGCGTTGTAATGGAACGCGATGTGAAAGCATGCGTTGTAGCATGCTATATTCATTTGTGTTCACTTGTCAATGCCTCCGCAAAGGGCTTCATTGGGTCATCGGGGTTCAGGTTCAGCACATTTCCAAGGAACAGCATTGGGACATGCCCGGAGGTCACCAGTGCGAGATATTATTAGATGAAATATTGGCTTTGTGCCACAGGAAACTAAGGGAGAGACAGCCTCCTCCCACCCCGCTGTGTCACCAGCAACTACTACAGTCGTGGCTGTAAGCCAATCCAGATGCTGTTTCTTCTGTTACAGCAGCACCTGGATTGGCTGGGGTACACAACCTCACCACTCATTACTGAGGCCGGGGATGCTGCTTTGAGTCACCCCCAGCTCCAGTATGCGCAGGTGGCTTTGAGCGACTTCTTGTGTGCATGTCAGACTGGCCAGAGATTGGCAGCTGTCCAACCTGACATGAGCTCTTGGGCCCCGGGTGCACTATCAATAATTGTTAACTCCACCCCCTCAGGCCTGCACTAGCTTTTTCAGGACATGCCTCATGCTTTGGTACTCCAACCGGCAAACAGCAGAATACCAAACATTTAAATGTTAGTATTTTACTGTCATTTAATTGGGGGGGCAGAGGGCACCAAATATTAGTAGGTCACTGTTCCAACGCACCAAGGGAGGCACCGCTCCTGGTTATTACTGACGAGGAACACTTCAGTGAACTTAAGGAGACAGTTTCTGAGGAATAATAATGTTAGAGGTCTGATTTGACAGAAACCACTGTGGTGTTGTGTGTGAGAATCAAAACCCAAAGTTATATGATTGTCTAAATGGAGTAGCGGAGCAGTGCATAGCTGTTTATTTAGTTTGGTTGTAATGTCATGGTGGGGGAATGTTCCAGAGCTTTTGGCCCTGAACTCACAGTGGTCCGTCCCCATGTTCTAGCTGTTTTTGAACATTCTTTGCCAAAATACCTGTCACCATAGTTAACAAGGTGGGCTCATGGACCAATAAGTAAACTATAGTGGGAAGACTGCATTTTACTGTTTGGATGAAGTCTTGTAACTATTTCTTACAAATATTATAGGCAAAATCCACTATTAAACACTGAACACAGTTATTACAATAAGTTGAGTGGAAAACAGGCAATGAATGAAGAGACATATCACAATGCCATATGCGAACATTGGCTTCCTGCGTTATTCCACAAATTGTTATCTCTTATTGCAATAAGCCAGCACTTACAAAAAAGTAAAACATACCAATTAATTTAGCCAACATTACAAATATGCACATGGAAAGGCATGTATAGTGATGGCGATTTAGAAACTCAGCACTGCCAAGCAATTTAATGAGGAAACCCATCTCAGATCTTACAGGGATACAAGTTTCAAACCTTTATTCCAATGACATTGCCCTGCCTCTTGCTTCTTGTCTGTTTCTTAACAATTTTGAAAGCAAATGTAATTTATTTATAAAGCATTCAATTGTGAAGCATGTCATTCTTACCACCTCATGCATAGGATATTGACTTAAGTTGAATATTACAGTCACAAAATCTTTGTCAAGCCATTGAGCGGCCATTATATTTGCTTTCATATCACTTACTTTTAGATATGATATAATGTCGCCTACCACCTCCGGCACTGCCTGCATCTATCATTCATAGCAATACATTCTTAAAGCATAGTTACTGCTACATCAAATTTGGTCAAATACATTTTTGTTGACAAAAGCACTAGAAGTTCCAGATGTCAAAATATTCTAATTAATATATTAAACTTTCTGTTTAACTCTGCATATTAAGTGCATGGTTAATGATAGCAATGACACAGGGTATCGGGTAGATGAACACTTTGAAATCTTTTAATCAAATGTATGTGTTAATAGGCCAATAGTCAATAACAAACTCAATCGAGTCCACCTAGAAAATGCACATTGGGTCACCTTGTGTGGATAGTCAGAGAGAGTGCAACTGTTTAGCTGTATTATATGATCCTTTGGTCGCGAATCCAAAGTGCCTTTTAATTTTACAGTCAGTGACAGCAGTGCAGACTGATCTTGTATGATGAAAACCCGATTCAGCTGCTGTACTAATCAGTAGTTTTTAGTCAGCCATTCGGTTTTAAAATTTCCCATTATGAAACAGGTGCGCCTAATGTATATTTTTACATTGTTATTTGCCACTTCCAGATGGCTAACTAGATTATTGATGTCTGGTTGGAAATCACTACTCACTGTAGCAAAGTGAAGTCCATTGCCACTCAATGGAACCTAGTTAACCAAGATTTGTTTGTTCATTGTATGGACTATTAACGTGCTAGGTGCAATGGAGATAGGACTACAAATAAACTGTTCCCTTTGGTCTACCTGAACTAATGCACTGAAGTCTTTAAACAGAGCACTCTTTTCACATTGTTGATTTTCTAACTTTTTCGGTTATTAAGAGAAGTACCCATTTGTTTTGTATGTTTTAGTTATTTATTTACAGTCAACGTATGGATTTTTCCTGCTGAGTAACTGTTGTCTTTATGAATTGAAAGAATGGATAATATGCTTCACAGAATGTTGCTTGGAAACAAACCTAACTTCCCAAGTGCAGGGAATGGACTCGCAGCTCTACCTCCAGTTCCTTCAGTCAGAACCATAGTTTAGGATTTAAGCCATGATCTCAACGCACCCAAACCGGCCATGGGAAAAGCAGCTATAACTTATACATGCTCAGCAGAGGCTTAAGTTTTGAATATTTTTGTTCATGACTCCAAAAAGAACAAAAGATTCAAGTAACTACATTCTATACATATTGAAAATTGAGAATTTCCTGTTCTCAGTTTTTTAAATTGTTTTCCAATTGTTCAAATTGAGAGATGAATGGACAGCATTTTTTGAGTCCTCTGAAAACTTCTGTTCTCAAACACAGTTCTTCTTCAACTATTCCAGTTGAAACACATACCCAGCTCTACTTGAAATATCCTCGGTTTCAGACATCCTACTCCTCAAACACTGCTTGCACATCATTCATATCTGCATGTTAAGGACCCACCTGCAACTCAATCCAACCAAGACAGAATTCCTGTTATTTGCCAAGAACAACAAACAAGTAGTACGAACTTGGCTCAATGACATAAACCATGACGGCTTAGAACCCCAACTTCCATCAAATACCAAGGCACTTGGATTACCCTGGACACCAACCTCACCTTCAAGAATACATTGGTAAACACAAAGATGGCCTGGTATCAGAAAGTTAAACCGTTTCTTCCAGAAGGTGACTGCCAAAACCGCTGTTTAAGCCCTTATACTGTCACTTCCTGATGGTGGTACTGCTCTGCTATGTAGCCTGACTGGGTCCACACGGATACCCCTTAAGAACATCCTACACATTACAGCATGTGTCATCCAGGACCTGAAAAAATATGATCACATCACCCCCATCCTAACGGAACTCCATTGCCCCCCTTGCTGGCCCACACCATCTTCAAAACCAGCTCCATCATTTACAAAGTCATCTCGACCAACAGCCCGCTTATCTTGTAGACAAGCTCACCATCTCTGGTGGTTCTCATCACATCCACAGCCAGGACACCATCAGACTGCAGGCTAAGAAGTGTTAAAAAGAAAAAAAGGCAGCAGATCTTTTCCACCTATGCATCCAGAATCAGGAACAGCATCTCGGCCACATCAGGACCACCCCAATGTTGCTCCAATTTAGGAAGGAATTCAAGCTGCACCTTTTTAAAGAACACTACATCACAATGCATTAGCCTTCCACAGCTCAACTACTTCTCCTATCACTAGTTGACTCTTTGCTTGTCTTTGACTACGTACAGCACTCCACTGCCTTTTGTCTAGGTTCACGTTATAGAAATACTATATAGATACAAACATACATATATTGTTTGGAATATTCGTGTAGACTGATCATGAAGGACCAAAAGCAGAAGCCATAAGAGGGTTCTGTTAAAATCTAACTTTGGTTTGAACCTTCATTAGGGAGTAATTATTACTGATGCAGGTCCATATGTGATGAAGGAAAACTACAATACCGTTTCCTGTATGCAAGCAGAAAAACTCCCCCATCCTACCTGCTCAGATACTGCTAAAATATTTGTGCATTCAAATATTAAATCAAATCAGCTTTCGTTCAAGACATAACTGTCTGATCACCAGATCTGGAAAGTTAATGTGCTTGTGCTACCAGGGACTCTTGACCAAAAAAATATCTTGTGCGTTTTGCAGCGAACTATACAGCACCAATATATTGCATTTTCAACATCCTAGCAAGGATACCATCTGTATTTCAGGCCCTGGAAGGGTATCAAGTTAAGGGTTTGCTGAGCATGCCAAACTATTTATTTCACTTTTGAGTTTTGCCAAAATTGCCCCAAACCGTATGTGCTGATGTTTTATTGCAGATAGTCCATCTGGCCTAGTGCACGTCCAGTTTCTTCTTGTTATGGATTCCTGGGATTTAACCACTGGTCTAGTTTGAGGTCTGTGTGAAATGCCTCCCCTACTGTATGAGTTTCATAAAATAACAATTCCTTCCATGTTCAGAGCAGCTCTTCCTCTATTTCCCTGCCCTGGTCTGAGCTCACAGTACAAACTGCCTGGGTCAGTTACAGGCATGACTCAGTTGTCGGACCGCGAATTATTATTTTAATATTCATTTCACAGATATATGGCTCTGTGATTTGGAGTGTCATGTGGTAGACAGTCAGCCTTCGTCACGGTTCAGGCTGTGAAGTCAGCTCATTTCTACTATGTCCCTCAAAAGCAATTTCGACCCAAAACTATCTTTCTGTCACTTGATTGACCCGAAACCTGACATTTCGGACATCCTACAATAGGAAGAGTAGGAGCTTAGAGTGTGAAAACAGGTATAGGAGAGGGTAGAACACCCCTACCAGTTGGGTTCTAGGGCTTGTTGAGGCATTCTTCCTTAGCTACTTTTTCTGGGATTAAGATTTCAAATTAAATCAGAAAGGCAGTCTTCCTTAACTGTAGTTGTGAAGGAACCATGAAAGGGTTTTTCCTACTTCCACAAACATGGTCTGTAACTATGAAAGCCAGGTTCCTGATTTGGTCTGAAAGGAGAAAGAGGCCTGAATGTACTGTCTGATAGACTAACTTAGCTGGCAGAAGATGTTTCCTTGGAGAAGGTTCAGTGCGCTTTAAGTGACAGCAGGCTGGCGGTGGATTCCCACTGAACAGCCACTATTTTTAACATGCAGCTGATTCGTCCATTTCTGGGGAGAATTAGCCTGATTAGACTTCTGTGTCCTGCTGTGGGACTTATTGCTTGAGGCCGGGGGTGTCTGAAAGTCGAAAAGATCCTGAGGAATGAAAGCCTGCAATCACTGAGAAGAATTCACAGTTCACTACTGTGCTGGTACGAGTTTTGTAAACTGACTTGCTTTGGAGGAAACCCCAGCAACAGCATTCAACAGATTGTCAGGTGACTGGTACCACCCCTGAAGATTCTTGGAAAAAAAAACTGGGAATATCAATTTCATGTTTAAAGTCATGTTTTTTGGGCCATCTGGTTGTATGTGGGACAATAGTTCCATAATTTGGGGTTTAATGGGACTAGGTTAACCCAGGACAACACAGGCTTGTCCTTCTGTTTTGACGTTCAAAATAAGTTAATACAAAAGACTCCCGTAAAGTCTGTCCAAAATAGTGGGGTTCTCATCAGGTGTCACAAAGACAATTTTTCCTTTGGCACATCTGACACATCAAAATATTTTCAAAGTCCAATATTTAAGCTCTGTAAGAGGGGAACTAACATCCTCAAGCTGTTCATGTGTATTCTCTGGCTTTGTTTGACACCTTTTCCTCCTCAAGCTTTGATGCCAGATGGCCATGTCTGAATAAGTACTTGAACAATACTCGTGATTGATGTTTGTGGTATAAGAATAAAATACATGAGCAATAACTCAAAGGTACCACAGTCTGTGTATGCCGGATCCATTCACTGAATTTGCACAGTGGTCACAAGCAGCCATGGTAAGCCTTTTCCAAACTGATAAACTCAAAAACGCTCTGGTCAGAAGATTAAGTAGTACTCAATGTAATCTGGCATACATTTCCACTGAATCTGTATGGGTTCACTAATGATTTGTGGATCCAGGTTAACCCATGCAGACATTTCCATTTACATGTGCATTGCCTCAGTGGTATCTTAATGGTCCTAAGCTGAATCTTTAGTTCACAATTGCTAAACTGGTCCACCAAATAAGACCACGGATGCAAATTACCATGGTCTGCATTTGCTAAACTACTACTACACACACCAGTATTTGCAGCCACAAATGACTGTGACCCATGATTCGGCGATCTGTCCTATAATCACCTTCCATAGATGCACGAAACTACCATCCATGTTTGTTTAAAATGTCCAGCAGAGAACAATAGAAATAAACTTATCATGGCAGTCTAGTCCACCAATATGGGCCGATTCCGATTCGGGCCGGAAATCTCTCCGACCGAGCCGGACCCGGAGAGATATCCGACCGAATCGGACCCGTGCAGCCCGACCGAACGAGTACGATGCGCACGTATGCCATCGGACTCGAGTCGGTCGGACTCCCATTGAAGTCAATGGGAGCCGGTCGTACAACGCGTACGCGGGCTCCCATTGACTCAATGGGTGCGATGGGGACAAGGGCGCCCCCTACAGTGTGTACGCGGTGAAGCGATTCGCCCCGTACACGCACAGGTAGGGGGGACCCATGGGTCCCCCCTGTTTGCGACTCGCGCAGCTACGCGTTCAGGGGGGTCCGACACGGACCCCCAAAGTACGGCTCCGACAGCTCTTTTGAGCCGGAGTGTGCGGCTCGGTCGGACTGCTCGCGGCGCGCATCGTACTCACCCGGTCGGGAAACGTCTCCATTGCGCGGTACGCATCGAGTCCGTGCGAGTCGGTCGGTGCGGTTAGAGCCGGGATCGAGTCGGTCGGAGCGGTCGGGACGCCCGGACGTGTCGGTCGGCGATTTCGCATCGTACTCGCTCGTCCGGACGCGCGTACGGATCGGTCGGGAAATAGGGCTCCGAATCGGATCCGGTTAAGCCGAATCCGATTCGGAGCTCTACCGGCCGAGATCGGAATCGGCCCCATATTATCGAGCTACAATTATATCGATACAAAATTATCGATAACATTAATATCGACATCATATACCTATTTAAAACATTACAAAAATATCGAGGATACAATATCGAAGTACATAAATATCTATTTCACAAATATCGCTAACATACTTATCGAAATTCAAAAATATCGACCTTCATTAAAATACATTAAATAGGTTAAAAATATACGTACACAAAAATATCGACAACACTAATATCAGTAAAATTAAATATATCGACTATATAAAACTCTAATAAATATAAAAATTAAACGACATATAAATGATTAATTTACTAAAAACACAATACTAAATTAATAAAGCAATAACATTACTAAAATATTATTAAAAATACTAATACATTAAACATTAATAATATAAAATATTACTATTACAATTCAATTATATAATATATAATACATAACAAAAGCTATTTAAAAATATATACAAATTTATACATAACTTACTACTAATTAGCGTTTTCCTTATTTGGAAACTAACTACTAAATCATTTAAAAAAATACAAATTAACCAATAGAAAAACTGCAAATTCAAACTAACCAATAAAATCGAAATTACAACATCCAACACACTATATAAACAGTTAAACTTCATTTCTACTCCACACCCAAAAGAAGAAAACTAAAGAAGGAGAAACTCTACAGGAATTCAACTACAGATATAAGAAGATCAACATATACCAAATAATTAACTCTATCAAAAGTAAGGGGCCCATTACGATACCCGGCGTAAAAAAATCCGCCAGGCATGGAAGCGGCAAAAATCTGCCCGCACACACCGCCTGAACACCGACCACGCCATTACGATTACACAAACCGAAAACCGCCATCGGCGAAAAATCACACAAAATACCGCCCGCCAACGTCCGAGTCGGAGTCAAACCGCCCGCCACGGACGGAAACACGCACGACAACACAAAACCGCCCGCCCTCACGGCCGACACACCGCACGTGAAATTACGATCGCACCGACATGAGCGCGGAAAAACCACAAATATACCGCCCGCCAGCGCAAACAACGCCGATGAGAATCGACACAGCAGAAGCCATGGCGCCCACGTACCTGCACAGAAACCATCCGCACACAAAACCAATAGCACACAACATGGCCAACAAGTCCACACAGCAAGGCACGCACAAATACACAAGCACAGTACACATCCCGAAAACACCCCCGGACAAACAAAAAATACAAAGGCCAGAACCCCAGACACAACACACCTGAAAACAACAGACCATGAGGACACACCCACATAGGTGAGTACAAAAGCAGCACTCCCACAGACCACAACCCCTTGCTACATTGCAAACCAGAGAGGAGAGGAGAGGACACAGTGACACAGCAAGGACAGCGGCACACCACAGAAACGCACACATCACAACCACCACCACCACCACCACCACCACCAAACACCACCACCACCACCACCAAACACCGGCACCACAAACCCCCTGCACATTACACAACACACACCGCACCAGCACCACAAACACCATGGCACCACAAAGAATGCCCAAATACACGCCCATTGAGCTGACGGTCATGGTCGACGAGATCATCAAGGTGTACCCACAAATCTATGGGAACATGGTCCAGCACACACCACTAGCCACCAGAAACAGAATGTGGAACCGGATCGTAGACCAGGTCAATGCAGTCGGGACCCTGCCCAGGAACAGAGGTGAAATAAACAAACGTTGGAATGACGTAAAGAGCCTGGTCAAGAAGAAGGAGGGCAAAAACAGAGAGCTGGCTGCCGTCACTGGTGGAGGGAATCCCGCGCTCTTTAAGACCTTCAAAGCGTGGGAGGAGAAGGTGCGAGTCGTAATACATCCGGAGATCCTCGCCGGATTAGCAGGGAGTGGAGGCTGGTAAGTACAAACTAATGTATACCAGCACACCGCTATGTACTCACATGCGCAACCACCATGCCACAGCTCCCAGGGACAAACACCCCCATGTCCAGCACACAATACACAACACATCACACACACATGCAACAGACACCACCACACACAGCCCAAACCGAACAACTGTAACATACGTGGGGACATGTGTACACTCAGCCAGCCACGTAACCACCAACAGGTCCCCAAATATGCCAGAAGCGCCACAACGAGCACCCACCACACCCATGTGTCCGCCACAGCTGCACTAACCGACAAGTAACAGGTAAGTGGCAGGAACACAAAGTGCAGTGGGTGGGAGGGTGGAGGTGGACAGACCAAGTACAACACACACCAGGCCCCAGTCCCACAGCACAGCAAGGAGGAGCATCCCCCACACCCCACAGCCACGTGTCAGCCACCGCAGTGCACAACGACAGCCGAAAGGCAGACATCACGGTCCACAGCAATCGGTGTCAGTGGGTGTCCAGCCACCCCACGACCCACAACACCCTCCCACCCCCACAGACCTGCAACATGGAGCACCCCCGCTTAGAGCCATGTGGCATCCAGTACAGTGCTACGCACGAACAACTTGCAGGTGGGAAACTGGACAGGGCTGGATTACTGGAGGCATGAGGACCATAACACGACCAACACATGGGACATGTCACGTAGCAGACGAACACGCAGCACCGCCCACCGTCACGAACAAGTGAACAATGTGCACACGGACATGAACAACAGACTCACACCCCACATGACCCATCACAGACATAGCAACACCCAAGGAGCCACGTCTGCATGCACAAGCCACACTGAATATAGTACCACACGGCAGCCACTGTGCAACTCATCACACACAACCGAAACACCATTGAAGTCCTGTCCATGTAGCCCCTACTGCCTGTCAACCACACACCCCACAACTACGCCTATGTAAGACAAACAACACTAGACGCAACAGAGCGGAACAACATAAATGCACACGAACACCACTGAACCCATCAAACACACAGACACACCATGCACATACAACATACCATCCATCCCATCCGTCAGCCCCAGTCTCATGAAAGGCATGTCATCCGCACAGCTGCCACACATACAGCAGTCACGCTAAGATACATGCCCATGACCAACCATGTGCCAGAAGTCAATGAAGCGCACGACACACTGTGAGCAACAACACACAACATGGGCCACACCCCCGAGCACTGCAGTGATGCACATGGCACAGGGCAGCACGCACACCAAGGAGATGGGACAACTGCAATACGTTGGCTGGCACACAACCATCACTCACTCATAACGATGCGTCCAATGCCATGTCCAGTAATCACAACAGACAGCAAATATGCAGGCCATGTCAAGCATGCACACACCTCAAACCATGCACTGTCATGCTGCCACAACACATGTCACGTTCGGCACCCATGGCTCACAGCATGTACCCCAAAAGCATATCCCCTCCCAAATGCGAATCTGGGGCATGGCCCCCATGTTGCCATATGCGTTCCTAAGCGTTCCATTTGAACCCCAAAAGCATATCCCCTCCCAAATGCGAATCTGGGGCATGGCCCCCATGTTGCCATATGCGTTCCTAAGCGTTCCATTTGAACCCCAAAAGCATATTCCCTCCCAAATGCGAATCTGGGGCATGGCCCCCATGTTGCCATATGCGTCCCTAAGCGTTCCATTTGAACCCCAAAAGCATATCCCCTCCCAAATGCGAATCTGGGGCATGGCCCCCATGTTGCCATATGCGTTCCTAAGCGTCCCATCTGAACACCAAAAGCAAAGTACAAACCAGACCCAGGATGGGCCAGGAGCCCGCATACACCAGAGTCACAATAAGTAGGGGCACAGCAACACACCCATCGGCATGGCCAATCCGTCCCATGCCACATGTGCACAGCACACAGTCCCATTGCCAAGCACACACAACTACAGATGCTACAGCCACACACACGCCTCCGGGAAACCCATGTACGAGATTGCACGAACTGTTAATGTCAGACGACAAATACATACTTCGCCAGGTGCAACACAATAACAAATCTCATTCTCTCCACAGGTGACGAACTGCTGGATGCTGGGGATGGAGCCAGCAGCCAGCACAGCCAGCCTACAAGCCCCCAACGAGGACACACGGATCTGGAGGATCTGTCCTCCTCTTCGGACACGGACCACCAAGCAGGCCCATCTGGTGTGGCAGGGCCCAGCCGCTCCCCAGGACCCCTCCTACCCACCAACCCATCATCCAGGGCTGCTGAACATTCCCAGCCCCCTGCTGCCACTGTCGTTGCGGCCACACCCACAGTCATTGTGGCCACTACCACTGCCGCAACCGCCACCATCGCCGCACCGACCACCACCGCCGCCACCACCACCACGTCTTCGCTGGCACCAGCCCCAGCGCAGGTGGTGGCCCGGCCGACTGGATCCACCCTGGGAGCCACAGCGAGGACCGTGGTGAGCAATGTGGCTAGTGGGCAGGCCGGTGGCAGCAGGACTGGTAGGAGGAGCAGGGTCAGGGAAACGCCAGCCTCCCCTGGGAGCCATGCCCTGCCTCAAATGGCCAGAGTCCTTGGGGCCTATGAAGAGGCCCAAGGACAATGGGTCCGGTCTGCTTCAGACACGCGTGAGGTGCTGGGGGTGCTGAGGTCCATGGACGCCCGTATGGGCCAACTCGTGGACCTCATGGGCCAGCTGGTGGTGGCGGTGAGGTCACTGCCAGGGACAGCAGCTCCCCTCCGCCACAACCTGCCGGGGCGCAGGGTGGAGCAGCAGTGTCCAGTTCCCCTGCGTCCACAGCCAGTGAGCACACCTCAACCACCATCATGTCGCAAGCAGGCACTCCCCTCGCAAACGTGGAAGGGGCCGTCCGAAGTGGAAACAGATCTCCCGGGAGGACTTCGCACGCTCCAAACGCAGAGTGAGGCAGCCAGCCAGCCTTCCGCCAGCCTTCCTTGACCAGCCACTGCATTGACTTGGACTACGATCCCACTCCACACAGCCATCTGGATGGCATGTGTGTGTTGGACTATGGACATAGAACCAGTGGGTACACCCTGATCATCACGCAGCCATGACCGACAGCTCATTGTCACTGCATGCACCACTTTTGTCATCACCTTACACACAATCACATGTCACAGTTTGTAATAAATGCACCTTTTTCACTAACTGCTGTTTGTGCCCTGTGTTTTATTTGTACGGAATACAACGGCCACCTTGGGCGGAAAGGCACCTGATGCGTGGCATGGCAATTGAATCCGGAGGGCCTGTAGGGACCTAGGGGTGGGAGACAGAACAGGAGCACATTCAATGAGTGTGTCACACACCCATCACACAGTACATGTCAACAACTACAAGCAATGTACACACATCGCACAGAGCAATAGGGCACAATGCCACAGCCACCAACAGTGGCATACTACCCTGGCCATGGAGCGTTGACACACAGCACGCAGTGAACAAACGGCCACCCTGACACAGCACACACACACCTGCACAGATACAGCCACATCAGCCGTCGTACATGGACACTCACCGTCAAGTGAAGTAGCGGGCGATGAGCTGCTGCCGCACATTACCAGCTTCCTCCTCTCCGCTGTCCTCCTCACTCGAGCTGTCCTGGTCTGCGGGCTGGGGCCCTGGTTGATCTCCGTCATCCACGATGAGGGGGATCTGCTTCCGAATGGCCAGATTGTGCAGCATGCAGCACGCCACCACAATCTGGCACACCTTCTGTGGGGAGTACGCCAGCGCACCCCGGTGCGGTCCAGGCACCTGAACCTGGACTTGAGGAGGCCAAAGGTACGCTCGACCACACGTCTGGTCCTCCCATGTGCCTCATTGTTGCGATCGTCTGCTGGGGTGCGAGGATTCCTCAATGGACTGAGCAGCCATGCCCCATTCGGGTACGCAGAGTCACCTGGGTGTGAGGGACACAGAGAACCGTTGCAATTCCAACTGGACAGGGGACAGCATCGCACAACCAGCACGCTACACCACTCCACATACTCACCGACAATACAGGCACGATCCTGTTGCATATTGGACATCAGTCGTGGCAAGATGCTGTTGCGCATTATGTGTGCGTCATGGGCCGAGCCTGGGAACTTTGCACACACGTGGGTGATCACCATGTCCGCAAGGCACACCACTTGCACATTCAGGGAGTGCGTGTGCTTCCTGTTGCGGTACAGGTGCTCAGTGGCCTGTGGTGGAACAAGGCCGACATGTGTGCAGTCAATGGCTCCAACGACGTGTGGGATTCTGCCAAGGGCATAGAATGCACCCTTCACTGCCGCCAATTCACGAGCCCTGGGGAAGCGGATGTACCTGTTTCGGTACAGCATCATGGCTGCCAGTACATCCCTCAGCACCTTGCTGAACATGGGCTGGGACATCCCTCCTCCAATGCCCACTGTGTGCTGGAATGACCCAGTGGCGAAGAAATGCATGGCGGCCATCACCTTAGCCGTGGGGGTGACAGCAGTCGGATACACCCTGCGGGGACGGAGATGGGGTTCTAACATGGCACACAGTCGATGCAGGGTTGGCCTGTCCAGCCGAAACTTCCTAATAACCTCTGTATCGTCCATGTCCGCCAGCAATTGGTATGGGCGGTCAATGTTCGGTCTCCGCCTAGGGACAATGGCAGAGGACACATGTCAAAGCAACACGACACATAGCAATTTCGCATACACATCACTGACATGACTGAGCAAGCACATGAGCCACAGCCCAGCTGTCAAGCTGGGGCGGCACGGCCACAATACACTTACACAGGTCTCCCAACAATGGCAATGGCTAGTGATACAAACCACTGCCATGTGCATGCACATGGGGATCTAGGCCCCAATGACTTGCGGGGCGTGCTGATGGGGACTGACTGCATATCCGTCAAGCGGCAACGCCACGGCAACATGAATGTCTGCTGAGCATGGAACTGCTTCCGCGGCTGGATGAGTATGGCACACGACGACGACGATGTGGGCACAGGCTGAGCGGCCAAAACAAGTGGGACCTGTGGCACGAGGGGATATGAGACAGTAGTAGGTGTCAGCACTGCACCCTATGTACAGCACTGTACGGATCACACCTCCCGAAACATTGACAGGTGTCCACATTGACAGCCCCATGCCAAGACGGCTGTGTGCTTGCAGTCACACGTCACAGGTGAGAGGTTACATTGCACGTGCCAGGTGGCAGACGTACATAGTGGGAGCTGGCATGTGTGTGCATGTGTCTCCTGTTCAGGATCCACCAGATGGGCGCTGACTCTGTACTGACCATTGGACACAGCATGTTCCGTGGAAGGCTTGTGTGTGTGGGATGGTGGCACTGGATGTGCCTCCGTTGGGTTGGGGGCCATGCACAGGGCGGGTACGTCGATGATTGCGCATTGTTGGTCACGGTGGGTGCACCAACTAAGATGTGTTGCCCTGTGTTCAATTCCTATGTCCGCATGATGATGGACTGTAGATGTGGGCAGACTACACATTGGTCGATGTGCTGTCTATATGCATGTGCCTTCACACCAGGCACAGCTGCCCCTGCACATGTGACCCCTGCTGGACTCGCTGCTGGGTCTGTGGAGCTGATGCACCTTCTGCGCGTGGGGCGGACAGCTCTCCTCACTTCCCTCATTGCGCATGTCATGACTTTGCCGCAGGTGACATGGATCATGGAGGGCCCACATGTACGCGTGGGTAGGCTACACATGATTGTACACTGGTCGCCACCCCCAGTCAGTGTTTCGAATGGGAAGGTTGTCGTGCTGGTGGTATGTTCGATGTGGCGGATGGGCGGGCCTAGGTGCGGGCTTACATTCCGGACATGGGGGGTAGTTGGATTGGCGACTAGTTGCAGTACACACGGGACACGTCTCTTCCTTTCCACATCTGGGTCATCCCTTGTACTAACTGACAGTGATACAGTCATCTTCGCCCCAGCCCTCATGTCCTCCCCTCGCTCCCCCAATATGCATGCTCACCTGCGAGGCTAGCGCTTGCACAGGCAGCCCCAAGCTCGCACCAGAGAGGGCAAGGAGTGTATGTGTGGGTCCAGTTGCACGAGTGGGCTGTCTCAGGGTATGATGTGTTGCGGGACGCCGTCCACCTGCGTGGTGCCCCAAATGGAGACCCGGCCTGCATGGACTATGCATCACAGTCTTCGCCTTCCGGATCCGCCACCTGCGACACCCAGTGGCTGTGGCTGCCCTTGCGGCCAGGCCGCGTCCGTCTGTGGCTGATGGCCCACACATTCACTCTTTGGCCTCTCTGGGGAGGGCTCGGGGGTGGTGGCGCACGCGCTTGCACTTAGTCGCAATGGCATGTGGCGTGGTTGGTATGATGGGCAATGGATGGGATGGTGCGAGCCACCTCCCGTGACGTCAGTGCTGCTCGTGCTGTGGTGCGTCCCCCTACACTTCCATCTGACTTGTGCCATGCTAGACGTTGAGGTTCTATTGCCTGCGTGATATGACCAGGAGGAGCGCGAGGAGACCTCTCACACACCATGCTCCACTGCCATCCCGTGCCCTGTATCGCCTGTGCGGATTGACTATGTTGGGGTTACACCTGGTCGACTGGGGCTGTGTGTGCCTTGTCAAGGGGCATGGCGGGCGCACAACAGGATCCAGCTTGTCCACAGAGGGTGGGCTGAGGTGCGCCTGGTACCGCTTTGTACGTGTGCCCGGCTGCTGTGCACACACGTGTTCACTCCCCCCGACAGGTGTCCTCTCACAATGCCCAGGGAAGCGGTGGTGTACTGTTCATGACCCCTCCCAACACGGCGTGCTCCAACTTGGCATGTGCGCATCTACCCGTCGCACCCACCCACCTGAGCACTGCGTCCATACGACTTCACACGACACATGTGTGTCTTCCACAGTAGTGCTACTCATTTGCGTTGACATCCAATACCAGTGGACTACATGGTCATGTCACGACTGCCGTGTACTTCACATACTCTCATCCTCTCTCATTCGTACTTGTGAAATGAGTCAGCGGAGACAGTTTTGGTTTCAAACATTATATTGAGTCTTCTGTCCTCTGTGATGCAGTATAGTGGACACTACTGGCAGCGGAATACATGTTGAGGATATACTGAGCATGATTGCAAATGGGATAGGGTGTGGGGTTACATGTGATTGGCTGTTGCATGTGGGATGTGGGCTTCAGAGTGACATCTGCTTGGCCAAGGCTGTGCTAATGTACATTTACGTATAGCTGCGGAGCTGCGGACTTTGACACAGACGGTATACATGTAGCCTACCAGACCGCTTGGCATCATGGGCACAGTCCATCTCAGTTCCATGTGACAGGTTTGCTGCGGTTGTTCCTCATGCACGCGTGCATGTGAGATGACATCAGGGCATGTGCTTGCGTGCATGCAGCGGCGTGCCACTTGTTGTTGCACTGTGGTGGTTACTGGACATGTCACAGTCACTGGGGTCGTGTTGTTGTTGTATGCACTTGTCGTCCATGCAAAGGTCCTGGTATGGGATTCCCGGGGCGGGGGTGGGAGGGGTGCAGCACCCACAGACTCCAGGCGACCTATTCATGTCCACTGAGCGGTGTGTGTGTCCATGGGCGCTGGATCCATGTCGTGTCCTGGTTGTTCGTGCAGTTCCGTCCATGTGGGTGCGATACACAGAGCCCATGCCACTGCCTCCCACGATGCATGCGGTGTTCCTGGATGTGATGGGGAACAGTGTGCATGTCCCGGTCATATCCGATGTCATGGCGATGTCGTTGATGGTGTGGTTACAGTTGCCGGTCGTTTGGTATGGCTGTTGTGGTGGTGACTGGCCAGTCCGTGCGGAAGCTAAGCATGGGTGCGGGGTTGGACATCATAGGTCACTCGGGGAACCTGCGTTGTGGTCCGACGAATTGACAGGTTGTCAGGTATGCGATGCCGTCCAGCAGGGCTTCCATGTCATTGGTGGTGTACATGTTTGCCAGCCAATGTAGCGGATGGTGGCTGTCAAGGTGTTGTTCGTAAGTTGTCCCTTGGAGGACCATGATGGGGCATGCTGGGTGACATTCGATGTAGCTGTTCTCGATGATCCGTCGTGTGGAGGCACAGTGGTCCCATTTCAGTGCGGGTGCGATGTTGGCCACATACGCCATGCCCCCATAGGCAGAGCAGGCCCTGTCGTGTGCGTCCAGAGGGAGGAGTAGTGGTAGCAGGTCCGCCTTCAGACATGCCGGGTTGGAGAGGCATATCTCGACGGGATGCTGGTATGGACACCTCCGACAGTAGAAGACGGGCATGACGCAGCTGAACAATGTGATGCGGTAAGTCAGTCGGTAACTTACGTTCAGCAGGGACAGGAGATCGCATCCCAATGTATGGAACAGGTTGGTTTTGTACAGCTTGAGCTGTTCGGCGTAGTTGGGTAGGTGTGTTGCGGTTGCCATTTCCCAGCGGTGCGTTGTGGTGGCGTGCTCCGGCTGTGTGTGCAGTCTGCAATGTGCACGCTCCGAGGTTGCTGTGAGCTCTGTGTAGTCGTAGGGAGACAGGACTTGTGTTCTGTTTGCTTGTTTGGAGGACACGGGCCCTCTTCCCACATGCTTCTCAGACAGTTCAAGGTCAGTGATGTGTGACTCCTTCCAATTAACTTGCATGTGGCCGACATGGGGAGTGTTTTCTTCTTTCTTCCCCGTCCGTTGTGTGCTTCTGTGATATGCGCTATCTGCCCTGTGGTCGGTCTCCTCGGCATGCCTGTGTTGGTCTATTCTTGGACAATGGCTGTATTCACCGGCTTCTGTCGTAGGGCTGTGGTTTCGGAGTTGGAATGGAAGGTCATTCAGTGCTGTCTGCTCTCCCTTGTGTGGGCGGCAGGCTGCCTTTCCGCTCTGCGTTGGGCCTTGTGTGTGAATGTTATTCTTGGGCCACCTGTTGTCGGTCCCCGGGCTCTTTGGTGTTCCGTTTTATATGTCTTGTTCATATGTGCAGGGTGGTATGGGTGTTTCAGTGTGGTACTGGCGTTCCTCTTCCCGAAGAGGCCCTGCTTCTCCTAGTTGGTGTTGACGCCGCTGTGTGCTTCGCCATGTTTGTTACACTGGGGTGTGTCCTGCTGTTGCGTGTCTTCACTGACATGTGTGCGTCGGTTGTGTGGCGTTGGGTGTTGTCCGTGAATTGGGCGTTGGGGACATGTCTGTGGCAGGCCTGTCACGTGTCATGTGCGTTCGGAGTGGGGCTGATGTGTGTGCTGCTTGGTTGTGTCCCTGTGTCTGTGTGCGACGCATGCATGGCGCTGCGGTTGGCCTCTGCGTTGTGCGCATGTGTGGCGGCGTCATCGGCGCTTTGGGGCCGTGACGGGGTGGTTGGTTCCTAGTCCCAGGTGGTGTGTACACATGTGTTCCGCGATGTTACGATTTGGCCTGTGTGTCATATGTGGATGCAATGGTGGATGTGTTGTGTACACGCGCTGGTGGGGGTTGTCCGCTTTTCCGCCCTTGCACTGTGTGCGCTGTTTGCGTGCACTTGTTGTGTGTGTGCCTACCTGCGTCTCCGCGGTACGTTGCGTCCTTGGTGGTGCATCAGCAGGAGCGTGGGGAGGGCCTGCAGTGCTGGATTCATGCTCGGGGAGCCGCTTCTTCGTTGTCCGTGCTCGGCATCCGTGTTACCGCTTCGGTTTGTCGTACGGTATCTCTTGGCCGTGGGAGCCGTTTGTTTGCGGCATCGTAATTTATGCGCCGGGCGGGACGTGTTTCGTCGGACGGTGTGTGTCAGTTGGGCTGCGCCGCTACGTGTACGGGCGCACTTTGATGGCGGACGGTGTTGCTGGCTTGCCGGCGGTGTTTGGCCTACTTTTCGCAACGTAATTGGACGGGCGTGTGGACTGCTGCGTGCCGGCGGTAACTGGTGCTTTTTGCATCCGCCAGCACGGCGGTGGTGCTTCCGCCCGCCATCGTAATGAGCCCCTATGTTTTTTAAATATATTTAATCTTTTAATTTATATAATATTTTTAGGTATTTGTTACATGTAATTAATATTAGAATATGTTTTCTTTTTATGTATTTAATTTATTTGATTTAAAAAAATATTCTTTATTTATTTTTTATAATTTTCTTTTAATTTTTATATATATATATATATATATATATATATATATATATATATATATATATACATATATATAAATCAACAAAGGCCCTTGAGCTTCGAAAGAGCACTCGACAGCTATTTTAATTACTTTATAATTAGTTGTTAATAGTAATAGTTTTTAATATAAAAATAAGTTTTAATTGTTTTATTATTTTATAGTTTAATTTAGGTCTATGTTGTGGACATTATAGTGTTAAAGTGTGTGTAGTTAATTAATGTTTATTGTTTTTTTTTATTCATAATATTTTTTAATTGATTATTAATTATGTTAATTATGGAAGTAAATTTAATTTAAAATGTTGAAGGGTGTTGTGGTGTTATAGGGTAGGAAATAAAGTAAACACATTTATGTATCAATGAATGTTTTTGTTTGCACATAAAAAGAATTATGTTTTTTAAATATATTTATTCTTTTAATTTATATAATATTTTTAGGTATTTGTTACATGTAATTAATATTAGAATATGTTTTCTTTTTATGTATTTAATTTATTTGATTTAAAAAAAATATTCTTTATTTATTTTTTATAATTTTCTTTTAATTTTTAATATATATATATATATATATACATATATATAAATCAACAAAGGCCCTTGAGCTTCGAAAGAGCACTCGACGCTGTCTCACACCTTCCAGCATACATGCCTCGCTGTCGCTTGCTTCTTGAAATCCTAATTGCATTATACCAAATCCGACGCATTTCGAGGCTAGGATGCCCCGTATTCATGAATAGCTTCACAAAGGGATTGACAACTCAGCGCTTCGTTCACTCTTTATTAATAGAGTGAAACCACCCATAGTGGGCGTGGCACATTCAGGACGAACATAAGCATGCTGGTAAATGAAGTCCAAGAAGCGATGAGTAACATTATTGCCTTGAGTAGGCTCAGTCCCCCTGTGATCCTTTGAGCTAAAATTATATTTTCCTTAAGTAGGATAAGGAGTCCAGTCTGCAAGCATTCATCACCTTTGAGACAGCGTGCTTAACGGAAAGGAAGGGTTCCTCTCCGAGGCCGTTTCCCATCCGACTTTGCAGTCCTAGAAGAAACTGGTGCATCTTCCCACGACCAGGGCGGCCGCGCACATAATATAAATCAACCAAGGCCCTTGAGCTTCGAAAGAGGACTCGACGCTGTCTCACACCTTCCAGCATACTTGCCTCGCTGTGGCTTGCTTCCTGACATCCTAATTGCATTATACCAAATCCGACGCGTTTCGAGGCTAGGACGCCCCGTATTCATGGATAGCTTCACAGAGGGATTGACAACTCAGCGCTTCGTTCACTCTTTATTAATAGAGTGAAACCACCCATAGTGGGCGTGGCACATTCAGGACGAACATAAGCATGCTGGTAAATGAAGTCCAAGAAGCGATGAGTAACATTATTGCGTTGAGTAGGCTTAGTACCTCTGTGATCCTTTGAGCTAAAATTATATTTTCCTTAAGTAGGATAAGGAGTTTAGTCTGCAAGCATTCATCACCTTTGAGACAGCGTGCTTAATGGAAAGGAAGGGTTCCTCTCCGAGGCCATTTCCCATCCGACTTTGCAGTCCTAGAAGAAACTGGTGCATCTTCCCACGACCAGGGCAGCCGTGCACATAATATAAATCAACAAAGGCCCTTGAGCTTCGAAAGAGCACTCAACGCTGTCTCACACCTTCCAGCATACATGCCTCGCTGTGGCTTGCTTCCTGACATCCTAATTGCATTATACCAAATCCGACGCGTTTCGAGGCTAGGACGCCCCGTATTCATGGATAGCTTCACAGAGGGATTGACAACTCAGCGCTTCGTTCACTCTTTATTAATAGGGTGAAACCACCCATAGTGGGCGTGGCACATTCAGGACGAACATAAGCATGCTGGTAAATGAAGTCCAAGAAGCGATGAGTAACATTATTGCCTTGAGTAGGCTCAGTCCCCCTGTGATCCTTTGAGTTAAAATTATAGCACGCTGTCTCAAAGATGATGAATGCTTGCAGACTGGACTCCTTATCTTACTTAAGGAAAATATAATTTTAGCTCAAAGGATCACAGGGGACTGAGCCTACTCAAGGCAATAATGTTACTCATCGCTTCTTGGACTTCCTTTACCAGCATGCTTATGTTCGTCCTGAATGTGCCACGCCCACTATGGGTGGTTTCATTCTATTAATAGAGTGAACGAAGCGCTGAGTTGTCAATCCCTCTGTGAAGCTATCCATGAATACGGGGCGTCCTAGCCTCGAAACGCGTCGGATTTGGTATAATGCAATTAGGATTGCAGGAAGCAAGCCACAGCGAGGCATGTATGCTGGAAGGTGTGAGACAGCGTCGAGTGCTCTTTCGAAGCTCATGGGCCTTTGTTGATTTATATACATATATATATATATATTATTTTTTTTAACTGTTGGAGTGTGAATAGTCATTTTTGCCTCTCCGCTATCCAATACTTTCCCTACTGTTACACTCACTGGAGTGGGAATAGTGAATTTTACCCCTCTGCTATCCAACACTTTCCCTACTGTTGCACTCACCGGAGTGGGAATAAAACTTTTTACCCCTCCGCTATCCAACACTTATCCTACTGTTGCACTCAGTGGAGTGGGAATAGTAATTTTTATCCCTCCGTTATCCAACACTTTCCCTACTGTTGCACTCTTTGGAGTGGGAATAGTAATTTTGCCCCTCCGCTATCCAACACTTTCCCTATTGTTGCACTCACTGGAGTTGGAATAGTAAATTTAATTACTCCGCTATCCAACACTTACCCTACTCTTGACTCACTGGAGTGGGAATAGTTATTTTTACCCCTCCGCTATCCAACACTTTCCTTACTGTTGCACTGACTGTATTGTGAAATTTAAGTATAAATATTTTTTAATAGTTTAATGTTTTAATTTATTATAGATTTTTGTTTTTTTATATTTTAAATCATTGATATATATTATTATTTTTTATATAATTTTAGACATCTAACATAAATTAAAAATAATAGTTTATTAATTGTTTTAAAGTAAATATATATGTATAAATGATTTTGTTTGTGTGTTTATCTTTTTATTAAGTTTATTTGTTATATTTTATTAAAATATATATTAAATTAATTTTATTTTGTTAAAATGTAATATATATTTTATTTTATATTTATAAAAAAGTCGATATTTTATAGATCTATATTTTTTACATCGATAATTTTTAGTCGATATTTTTGTACTTACCTGTTTAAGTATAGGAGTCGATATTTTTGTTGTCTATATTACTCGATATTTTTTACATCGATATTTATTACATCGATGTTGTGTCAGTGAACCGCACAGGGCATGACAGTGGCAGATAGTAATGCCCTGTGGGTACTGGCCCTCCTGATGGGGCCCTTGTGAGTTGAGCGCAAGAGTGTTCATGGCTATCTGGTTCTTTACCGAAGCACTGACCCTTCCCATGTGAATCGCAATTTCCGAACAGGGCCCAGGTGGCATGCATTGCACAAAGACACTGGGATGTTGCCCCAGGAGCACTGGCCTTCCCATGGGTCTTACTTATGAAACTGCTGGATAAGCTACACTTTTCTCCAGCCTGCTAGCCTGATATATACAACTCATAAGTGGTGATTTGAAAAGCTGGCATTTCTGGCTCCGTGCGCAGAGTTGTACTAAGGTTCTTGTGTTCTGCTCCTGGTGGAGTGTTGTAGCCATCAGGGTGCTGATTTTAGGCTTCCTGTACATTCAACATTTTTTCAGTTTCTGGATGGGGCTTGTTTCAACACTGCTCTCCCTCTGACGAGGAAGAGTTCAGAGATATTCTCTTCTGCCTCCAGCTCATCAGCAGTCTTCCTCGTCTGTCTCTGACCACTGTCTGTGCACCAGTAGCTGGTTGCAGATGGCACCTTTAATACATTGGTTATGAACTGTGCAGATCTTATGAATCGATTGGGCATTCAATTAGAAGTATTGCCATTTATTTTTGACTAGAGTGTGTGTCTTTAATGTTTTACTGCAAGTCTTTTGTGCTTTACTGTATTTATAATCTAGTTGAAATCTGTGCTAGAATATTAACTTCTCATTGACTCAACATTGAGAAGAGAGTGCAATCTCTTTCTACGAGTTTAAAAAGGCCCTGAGGGCAAATATAGTACTGATTTGGCTATATTTGTACTTTTTCACATACTTTGATTTTTTGCAGTACTTTCTGGAGTCAGCCCTTGACTGGGAAAGCCCTTGACTCTAAGTAGTATCTGTGTGACATTAAAGGCTACTTTCCAGCGCAAAAAGGTTTTCCACTGGATAATAAATACTTTATCAAGACTTTATGCTGGATAGTGTCACTTTTGCTAATTTGCAGCAGCATAAAGCCTTGATAAATCTGCTCCCAAGTGTTTTCTGTACGTAAATCCCTCCAGGTACAACCTAGAATAATTTACACAGGGAAATATGCTGGAAACTGATTGCAAAAATCAATTTTTACATTATTGTCACATGTTGAATGCAGAATCGCCTGGTAAAACCGCACGGGGTCATACTGCAAATTCTAACTGTATTTTCCCCGGGACATTTTACCGAAATCTGGCAACTTCATATTGAGTGGAGTTGAGTCAAGAATTATTGGGAACAGTGGTTTTATAAAATATCATTTCTGTCTGTTTCTAAGTTCATCTCTGGTTTGGAGAGGTCTCCTTCCTTCAATGCCATGTTCAACGCCAGTATCCACTGCTCAATAGATAAGTGCACACAAATGCAGTGAATTGGGTAGCTGCTTGTCATTACATTTATTCCCCAGATTGGTATTTTTTGCTGTTTTTCTAGATGGGCACAACGCAGTAGAATACTGCAGCCCACAGCGTGCATGAATGTAATATTTAAATCCCATGTGCATGCATGTAATATTTCAGACCCTCTGTGTGCATGCATATAATATTTCAATCAGTCATGCTCTGGGAGGAAATCATTGAGCGGTCTGAGGTACATCGTTTTTGTCAACGGCTCACCTGATTATATGCAAGGACACGTAGAAAGAGGTGATTCTGCTGCTGCTTCATAACTTTGATACACAGGGAAACATAATAAGGGAAACATAATAAACGACAGTCACCGCTGTCCAACAAGAATCCACATCAACCGTAGATTCTTTTAAATACACTTTAATGTCAGATTTCACAGTCATTTCTCTGTGCAAGTCTTTGCAAACACATTAGGAAGGCGCACATTGTTAAGAAACAATACAATTAATTGAACAAACATTTAACCCAAGATTCTCTGGTTCAACCATTCATGTGAATGAAAATATGTTGGGACCAATAAAGTTTAGTATGGACATGTACTGAATCACTTCATCAAGATATTTATGAAAAAACTGCATTTCCCAATCTGCTTTTTGGGGATGAATACAGGGCTGAACTAATTGGGGTGATTGGCTCTCCCCTCTAGCAGGAACCTAGAAGTGCAATTTAACTCTAGCATCAACCTAGTCTATTTACCTCCCACACCACCACTCCTGCTACTTTCTAACTTGTCTACATAAAAAATACACTTACAAGAAATTGCGTCTATTTAAGGGCACACGCATAGCAGCTGCTTTATTGACTGGCCCTATTCTAACACTGGGACTGCTCTTGTTACCCCTGGTCCTAGGGGTCATTGTCAAGTATGGACTGAAGCAGGAGTAGTAAACAATTCGGATTTATTCTCATAAAGGAAGCACCACCGGTTACAGGTCTTCAGGCACCGGGCAGCACCGAGCAACTGTCAACTTTGCCTACTCTGACTCAACGGCCTGATCCCATGTTCTAGCGTAGAACATTAGGCTCGTGCCATGAGACAGAGTATTCAAAGGATGACAAAGAACACAAAGTACAAGCACGTGCATGCAAGCACGAGAATGGCAAAGAACACATAAGATACAAGAATGTGCAAGCAAACAGAAATCAACACATGCTAACTGGATGTAACACACCTTCCCCCCTTAAAGATATCTAAAAAAAACTATTTAATAAATTTATTTTTACAAAAGAAACAAAATCAGACATCCAAATGGGCTTTTTTCTAGAACGTTTACCCAAATCCTCAGAACCAACAGTGTCATTTTGGATGCTGGCACCATCTGGAATAGAAACATGGCTGCTACTAATTTCATCATCAATATCATCCAGGTAAGTAGAATCAGTAAGATTAAATTTCTCATTAGTGCAGTGATCAATACCTGAATACACATTTTTATCACCCTTGAGAATGGCAATTCTACTCAAATTCCAAACTTTGTTGTCAGAAAGTCTCACAGAATTTTTAAAACCTCCTTAACTACAAAAGGACCCATAAATTGGCTCTCCCCTTTTTAACTTTCCAAGGTTTTTAACTTTTACAAACATGCCCACCTTGACAATGGGGTCATGCTTTGAACCTTTTATTATCAAAATACTCTTTATTAATGGCATGGGTTTGAGCAATCTTTTCTTTAACAGTTTCTAAATCCAAGTTAGATGAAGTGGAGGAAGATAACCATGAGGGATTAGATTTGGTCCTAGGAACTCTACCTCTCATGATTTCAAACGGAGAACATCCAGTCATTGAATTCATGGTCGTTCTGTACATCCAAACAGTTTTTAGAACCTGTATCTCCCACTTGTCACTGACTACTCCTGCAGCTTGTATGGCATTCTTGAGAACCTTGTTAAATCTCTCAATAACACCGTTACCACTAGGATTATACAAAGAAGTGGTAGAATGAATTATACCAACCCTCTTGAAGTAGTCTTTGGCCTTGTTGGATAAAAACTGTACGCCATTATCGGTGATAAGACGAACAGGTAAACCTTCTTCAGTAAAAGTTTCATCCAAAAGGTCAAAACAGAATCAGTGTCAATTTTCTCTACAATTTTGATCACGGGCCATCTTGAGAAAATATCAATGGCCGCTAAAATAAATTTGGAATTGTAACCAATAGGCCCCATGATATCCATAGCAATAGTGCTCCATGGATTGTCAGGAATTATGTGATCACTCATATTGGGTTTGAGAGTAACAAGGGACTTATCAGAGTTGGCGCAAGTGACACAGTTTCTCACAATACGTTCAATGAACACGTCCATACCCGGCCACCAATAGAAATTTTTTACTGTCTGTTTTGTTCTCACAATTCCACTATGACCCTCATGACCATGCAGTACTATAGAACGTCTTAGTTTGCTAGGGGGCACAGCACGATCCCCTCTTTTGAGTATATTGTTAATGCATGACAATTCATCCCTAATTTCACAGAAACTTCTGAGCTCTGAACTAATGTTCTTTTTGTTAGGCCATCCACTTAAAATGTAACTCTCTACTTTTTTAAAAGGGAATCATCATCAAATTCCTTGCACCATAAGGTTTGGTCAATAGACATAGGACCTTCATCATGTACCAAAGCAATTTGTAAATCATCCCATTCATTGTAAAGATCTTCTCTGATGGATAAAGGCATTCTAGATAAAAAATCAGCCGTTACATTCTCTTTCCCGGGAACATACACAATGGTGTAAATAAAATCTTGTAGATGCATAGACATGCTTGCAATACGTGCAGAAGCTCGTAGCATACCCTCAGTAGTGAGTAAACGCACTAAGGGTTTGTGGTCACTCCTAATTAAACATTCCTTACCCCAAACAAACGGTCTAAAGTGTTCCAAAGACCACACACAGGCTAAAGTTTCCCTTTCTATGGTGGAATATTTTTCTTCTGCTGGAGTGAGTGCCCTGGATGCATGTGCAATGATACATTCTTTCCCTGAGTCTGACTTCTGTGCCAGCACGGCCCCAAACCCTTGGAACTTGCATCCGAGGTAATAATGCACATAAGATTAGGGTCAAAACGAGAAAGAGCAGTGGCAGTGCAAATAGCTTCTTTCACATCCCGAAATTCAATTTCACAATCATTTGACCATACAAACCTGTTTTTGTTTTTAATCAATTGTCTAATGTTAAAAGTGCGACAAGAAAATTTAGGAATGTACTTAGCGTAAAATTCAGTCAAACCTAGAAAAGATCTAACATCATCCTTGGACAAAGGATGTGGTGCCGCTTGAATAGCTTCAATTAAATCTGATTTAGGTTTTATTCCTTCCTCACACAACTCATGACCAAGGTAAGTTACAGAATGCACACCAAACTTGCATTTAGCATGCTTGATGGTCAAGCCGTGGCTGTTAAGGGCACCTAGAACTTCCTCTAATGCTGAAACATGTTCTTGCTCATTGTTCCCAAATACCAATATGTCATCCTGAAAACAGACTGCATTTCTGCAATTGATCAAGATGTCTTGCATTACCCGTTGGAAGATGGCAGCCGCGGACGCTAGTCCGAAAGGCATCCTATTGTACATGAAACATCCAAACGGGGTGATGAAGGCAGTGAAATCTTGGCTACTATCATGTAATTCAATTTGATGGTAAGCCGCAGATAGGTCTACAGTCGAAAAATACTTTGACCCCCGAATGGTTGCTAACATTTCAGAAATGCGCGGTAAAGGAAATTGATCTATGATTATGTTGTTCTTTAGATGGCTCAAATCAATGCATAATCTAACCTTGCCGTTGGGACGTCTGGTTACAACTATGGGAGAAACCCATTCAGAGGATTCTATCCTTTCAATAATGCCTTCTTTGACCAGTGAATCAAGCTCATTCTTAACTTCTTCACGTACTGCTATGGGAATATTGCGTGCCTTGTGAACCTTAGGGCACGCACCCTCCTTTAAGCGTATTTCATGTTTAAAACTTACTAACTTACCTATTTCAGTTTTAAATACATTAGGAAATTTTTGAGCATCAGGTCGCTAATACCGTTTTGTTCACCAACAACCATCACCGGATCTGGACTATTTGGGTTTAGAATAATGTCCAATTTCCCTTGTTCAAACCAACTAAGTACAGATGGACCTTTTTAGAAATATATAATTTAGCAGTGCATTGGCGATTTTTAAATCTAAACACAAGAGTTCTAAAACCAAGAATATCTATTCTTTCACCTGAATAACCCTCAAGATTAATATCAGTCTTTTCTAAATTCTCTCCTAATCTGCTGACAAATTGAGATTTCCAAACAGACTCATTTACAATCGAGTATGGAGAACCAGAGTCAGCATACATATGAATTTTTACACCACCAATAGTCATTTCACACACAGGTTTTTTTTTAACAACAGTATTGTCAATATTTAAAATGGTGAGATCAGGATCTTTAATGTTGAGTACGAATGAACTGTTTCTAGAACCTTTACCGTCTTCTTCGTCCTCACTATGGTCAATACATTTGACTTTATTATTTCTATTCCTCCTGCAAGCAGTGGTAAAATGACCAATGACTCCACAATTCGAACACTTTTGTTTAATTGCAGGGCAGAATTTGTAATTGGCTAAATGTGATTTGCTGTTGCACCTGAAACATCTCAAATTCTCCTTGTTATCATCAATCTTTCCTTTGAAAGTATGAATCTGTTTTTTCTTTGCAAAATCTTCTTTTTTGTTTGAGTATTTAGGATTAATTTTAGAAACAATCTCTCTGTTGCTATTCATGTCACCTCCTTTAACTTGTTTAGCACTTCTGCACGACATTTCTGACTTCCTCACTATAGCTAAAATGCTTTCTAGATCTGCGTCACCATTCACCCAAAGTCTCTCCTGGATAGTAGAATTACTAACATGCATAACCACCTGATCTCTAATAAATTCTTCTTGTAGTGTTCCAAATTTGCAATCAAGGGATAAAGTTTTAAGGGCAGAAACATAATTGTCTACGGTCTCATCAGTAAGTTGTTTTCTTTGAAAAAACTTATATCTGGAAATACCTATGCACACCTTAGGTGAACAGAAACGGTCAAAATCTGAAATTGCCTTTTCAAAAACATTACTATCACCCTCACCTTCTGTTCTTGGTAATTGGTGGTAAGCTTTGAGACCCTCGGGTCCTAGAGAATGTAAGAATATACCCTTTTTCTCTGCAGCTTTCATTTTACCACTAGCGTCTAACGTTTCAATGTAGTTTAAGAAATACGCTTTCCATTCAATCCATAGAATACAAGGTGTACTGCCAGCAGCCCAAAAACATTGTGGTGGAGATAAAGTATAACCCTGAGCACACATCTTGGAAATATAAATAAAGTGAAGATAAGTAAAAATAAAAACAAAGTGAAAAGAAAGCAAAGAGATCTGAGGATAAACAGTAATGGAGAAAGTCTGGAAGAAAGAAACAAAAATAGTCTATACTTCACCCAAAGCTGCGAAGACGGTTGAGGAAAATAAACAGTCCATAGGGTGATCAGAGCATGTGGTCTTGTAAAACTCTTAGTAAAGGTGGGATATCCACTTCCTCGAAGTCAAGATAAGCGTGCGAACCCCACTATTAAAATGCCACTGAAAGCGGATATTCAACAAACCTCTGAGGAGGTAAATAAAGATGTGATGATTAACTGCATCGCTAAACAGAGCGCATGCGTAAGGCTCTGAAAACAAATGAAAGCTGTAGACGATCAGTGCGCACGCGTAATGCTCTCCAAAACTGACGTTCAGATAGAGATCTGACGTGAAGCGTCGTCGTGAAGCGTCGTTGGTTACTGAGCACAGTAACGTTGAGCGTGTGCAGCGGAGCTGCGTTGAAGATCGTGCGCGTATGCTGGAATCCCTCTGATGAAGATTCGTCTCCTGGAATGGCGCTGACGTACACAGGTAAGGCGTGCGTCTGTGGAATACCAGTAGGGAGAACGCGAAAGAGTTTGAAAGTAAATACAAATGGCTTGAAGTTCGGGGAAATCCTTGAACGATATGCGGCGATGTGCTCTAGGAACAATGAGGTATCCACAGGGTTGTAACTGCTGGCGGGATGGCAGATAACTCGTGGCAAAATCCTCCAAATCCGTCCAAGCACATCGAGCAATTCGAAATCGGAAAAAAAAATTGAAAACAATCCAAGTGAAATGCAGGATGGTAGTAATCAATCCTCTGCGAGATAGCCAAATGAGGTATAAAAGATGCAGAGTTCGTAGTAGAAGTTCTCCTTTCCTTTTTTTTAAAAAATGAGCGGAGCGAAGGAAAAAAAAATGAGAGGAGCAGGTGGTGCTTCCAGTAGTTCTTCCGTCTACTCGTCGCCAAATTGTCAAGTATGGACTGAAGCAGGAGTAGTAAACAATTCGGATTTATTCTCATAAAGGAAGCACCACCGGTTACAGGTCTTCAGGCACCGGGCAGCACCGAGCAACTGTCAACTTTGCCTACTCTGACTCAACGGCCCGATCCCATGTTCTAGCGTAGAACATTAGGCTCGTGCCATGAGACAGAGTATTCAAAGGATGACAAAGAACACAAAGTACAAGCACGTGCATGCAAGCACGAGAATGGCAAAGAACACATAAGATACAAGAATGTGCAAGCAAACAGAAATCAACACATGCTAACTGGATGTAACAGTCATGAAAGCCGTAGCAGCAACAGAAGGTAACAGGAAGAACAGAAGGTACGAGGGACAGAAAGTAAACAGCTCCATGAACTTCATGTGCTGTCTGTGGTTTGTTCATTCCCTGGGACCTTAGTATAAAATCTGATGCTACTCAGGGCTCAGGACGAGGCAAGGGATTATGCCGGTGATGTCAGAGATGGCCAAAAACGCGGCAACTGGAGTTTCTAAGAATTGGTGACCATGGCCATCCCTCCCTACCTCCAACAACTAAATCCATGATCAGAGTTCTAGTAATGAGTAAAAGTAATTACTATAATATTATGGTATTCAAATGCCCCAAATAACTCTTTACACACACACAGACCCGGGAAAGAGCATCACATTCAACCCAGATTCATTTGTCACCTGTCCAAACATTCAATTATCTCATCCTACCTTCACCAGCTAATATGGCTCTCTGATAAGCATGGGGTTTAGTACAAAGGAATATACATTAGAAGTCATTAATGCCACGGCTTCCAACCACCTGTGTGACATAACTACTCAGTGCATTCTCATTGGTCATAGAAATCATCACACCTCCACCTGCTAGCAGTACTGGATTGTGACACATAGCATTTCATTTGAGCTAATTAGTCCACTACTATGGAACACTATTTCCAACAGACTCACATTTACCACTGCCATGCCGGTTGCAAAAGGGTAATGAAAGCTAATTTCATTGATCTTAAAAGTAATTTGACTTAACAGACCTTCCCTTGAATACTCTGTCTCTTCTCCCAGTGGCCTACCTCCCAGAAAACAGCACATTTGCATTGTTTGAAAATACCTCATAGATTATGGTTATTATTTTTATTTTGGGGTTCGGGGGTTCCAAGCAACGCTTTTAAGTCTATACTTTAGTTCCAGTTGCTTTACTAGAACCTCAAGAACACACCACCTATCCATGTGTAACTCAAAAATCTGTATCTGACATTTATGCAATGACTTGCACTTCTGTTTCAAAGTCTTTTGAATCTCAGTAATTACAATTACAAATACAAGTACAATTGTACAATAATGTTCAAGCACGATAATGCTTCCAAAAATATATATGCGTGTATACATTTATAAGATGCAATTAACTTAAAATGGATATTGTTCCACAAAACAGCCATTCAAGTATATTTTAAGAAAGTGGAAGAAATCAATCTTTTCTGCATGGTAACACAAGATTTTTGCCTTTTTCTGAACTTCACTTTTACTGATGTTAGGAGCAGTCGCGGCTCCTGGAGGGAGTTTCGCCGGGCGGTGACGTGCGGCGGGGAGGGGCAGGGTGGGGGTAGTAAAACCGGAATCCGGCTGAACACAGGTAAGTTAGCAAATAAAAAATAAAACGAATTTCGTAGCGCGCGCTGCATCGCATTTGGCGATGCAGCGCGCTCTGACATTCGTTTTATTTATTTATTTGCTAACTTACCTGGATTCGGCAGTTCCGGTTTCTACCCCCACCCTGCCCCTCCCCGCCGCACGTCACCGCCCGGCGGAACTCCCTCCAGGAGCCGGGACTGGTTAGGAGTCTATGCACTTTGACGCTAATCTACAGTGCCACCATGCATATGCTCTGGCCTAAACAAGCACTGTAAAAATTGGTTTCACCCAATTAATCTGTTTAAATGTCCTACAAGTTCAGGGTAGATGGCTCAGGAAATACATCAATGGCACAGACTTCAAATATCATATGTGGGCCACAGTGTGTGTTGACTCGAACCACATATGACAAAAAGATATGGATACCTGGAGCACCAATGTGCTTTGGCTGGACTTCAGGTTAAAAGCACTGCAGTGACAAATGGGAAAAGTGGCTTTGCCATGCTGGAAAGCCTATTTTTACATAATAATAATTCACTCCTAAAATGTGCCTTAGAAGGCAGCAAGACAGGGTTCTTCATATATCTATATAACAGTAGCACACTACATATTTCAAATAAAGTGACCCCACAGTGAAGAAATGTCCCAAGAACTGTTATAACTGTGCAGGTTTAGGCTACATTCTCCATGAACAGTCCTAGATATAATTAAAATACTTAACCTGCATCTTCACTGAGGACAATGCTGGCAAAATGAATCAAAGTGATTTTCCACTCAGTTTTCAAAATCTAATTGAATGGTGACATCAGATTTTTGCTACCTATAGTGGAAAAGTAGCTGATAGAACTGGCATCCGTGGCATGGTTTCCCCTTATTTTTGCCTTCAGACCTCCTGTTTTTTTCTGACTTTGTTTTTGTTTGTCTTAGTACTCTACACACTTTACCACTGCTAACCAGTGCTAATGTGCTTGTGCTCTCTCTTTAAAACAAGTTAGATTGGCTTATACACAATTGGCATATTTCATTTACTTGTAAGTCCCTAATAAAGTGGCACTATCTGTGTCCAGGGCCTGTAAATAGTCACCCGGATATGGGCAGATGTGAATCCCCTGCAGATGGAACAATGGAATCAAGGGAGCCACCACCTTCATGAACACTCGGGGACTGTTCTGAGGCCAAACGGCAGGACTCAGCATTTAAAATGCTAGTCCTGAATACAAAATTGAAGGAACCTCTGGTCGAGCGGATGAATCAGCACATGATAATAAGCATCTTGGAGTTCTAGAGTGCGGATTAAATGATCCTTGATTACCAGAGGAATCACTCGCTGCAAGGTCTGCATTTTGAAGGACACTGTTTGCTAAAATTTGTTTAGAGACTTCAGATCCACGATCATCCAAAATCTGCCTGTCAATTTCTCCACTAGAAAGACAATTGAGTATTAAACCATCCCCTCTCGGAAGGGGGTACACACACTATTGCTTACTTATGCAGAAGAGTCTCCACCCCTTGGGAGAGAGCCAGTTGTTTCACCTCATGCCGAGGCCAAGGAGTCGATCTCACCACGGAATCCCTTGGGAGAGTCAAAAAGTCGATCCTGTAGCCCCTGATGGTGTACAGAACCCACTCGTCGGCAGTAGATGCCTCCCATGCCCCCAGAAAATGGAGAAGTCTGCTTCCAACCACAAACTTTGAGGGAGTGTCTATATAGTCAGGAACGTAGCTTTGTGGGAGACTTTCCCTGCTTCTGGCCCCCTCTCTTAGGATAAAACTTTCTTTGAGGGGTATGATGTTGCTGCTGTTGATGACGAGAAGGCTGGTGAAAAGAAGACTGCCTTTGCACCTCTTGTTTGTCTGTCACTGACTGCTTCAAAGAAGATAAATGCTTCTTTTCCTTGAATAACTCATGGAGCTTCTCCTCTAATTCCAAGCCAAACAGCTGTGACCCCTGAAAGGGCAACCGCAACACTGAGGACTTCTGTGCTGCAAGTGTGCCAGTCTTTCTAAATCAGATTACACCTTGCAGCTATGCAAGCCCCTCTTGTCAAAGCCGAGGCTCGAACCACATCAAAGACAATGTTGGATATGAATTCAACTTGCCGTTCAATATGGTCTAGCAGAGAAGAACATTCAGAGGAATCTTCCACCACACTGAACAATGTATTAAAGTCCAAGAGCAAAGACTGGGAAACATAATATACATAACTCCCAGCTCTCAACACCAAATGTGAACCAGAATAAACTTTTCTGAGAGCAGAGTCCACCTTTTTATCAGTCCTATCCTTGATAATTGCAGCCTGAAACAAGGAGATCCTGCCCACCAGGTTGGCAACAAAAGTGAATCGGAATGAAATCAAGCACATTCAAATGCAAGTCCTTAAGAGGATACACTTTAGCCATGAAACTAGGCAAAATTATTTTATCCTGGTCTTTCCATTCCCTCTTAAGTACCTCAAATATAAAATGATACACAGGAAAATCCATCTCTGATGCGCTCTGAAACTGGTGCATAACCCAGAAGTCAAGGATTTCGGCTCCACCTCCTCCTAGAAACCTGCATTGTCTTTCACAGGACCCAGCAGCTCAGGCAACATGTCTTTACCAATGTACTTGCCCCTTTGCTCCTCAGGCACTAAAATACCCTCATCAGACCCAGAGGAGACTGGGCAACGAGAACTGCAAGAATCATGCTCTACTTTCTACACAGGGGACAACTCCAGCAAGGTTTCATTAATGAGGCGTCTTAAATGATCCTCCGAGCACTCCACACGGTGTTTTGCCAGAGGGAAGGAGCAAGAGGAGACCACATGCTTCCTCTTACGGTAATACTTGCCCATACTACCACAGATATTGCAAAAGGATATGCCCATAAGCAAAGGAGGACGCCGCTGTGCAGACCTACCTGCACATGCCGTCATTTAACTCCCTTCAAAAAACCAGGAGAAAGACAGTTATCCATGTGTGCATGCATGAACCTTCAGAAATTGCGCATGCACCACCAATGACCCCGGAAAGATCCAGAGTCTGATGACGGCGTCACCAAGGAAGAAACACAGAGGACACCAAGCCCTCCCGCATCCCGCACCTCTCCCCATAATCCCAGCAGAGGTGCCTGTCTCCTTTCCAATTCCGCTCAGCTGTAAAGGAAGGGAGAACATCGGCTGACCAAGCCCTGCAGGGTCTAACTTCTCCTCATCCCTGTCCTCACACGAGAAAGAAAAAAGAATAGGAGGAATGCTGGGTAAGAACTGCCTATGTAGGCACCAGCCTAATGAGGGGCATATAATTCTTGCATTCTTCTCGCTCTTTTTTCTGTCTTGGGAGGTGAAATCACCTCGTTAGTGATGAATGAGACATGGACAATGGGTACCCGGGGGTAATATCTCAGAATAGTATGGCAATGATTGCCATGTGATGGAGTAGCTGAGCACATGGAGGCAATGAGTGACATAGGATAATGATTACTGAAAGCATGAGGGCAACAAATGGCACATTTCTATTCACAAATAAATGAGCCAGAGGTATTTATGGACAAAATGAGTGCAGGGCCGGACTGGGAACCAAAACCGGCCCTGGCAAACTGCTCGGTCGGTTCCCTGGGGGGGGGGAGTGCGGCCGAGTTGTTTGTTAGGGCCGGTTTTGGCCGATTTTGTTACAGGGGGCCGATATTGCCGGCCCCCGGTAACAAAAACGGCCCCTCAGGGGCCTAAAACCGGGCCCCACCATGGCAGCCCATCGGGGAAACACCCGGTGCCCGCTATGGCCAGTCCGGCCCTGAATGAGTGTAATCACTGAACATGCCAATCTGATATTTTGGGATCATGAGTTTATCCACTAAAGATTAAAGCCAGAATTTTGAGGCCATGAGCGTCTTTTCAAAAAAGGAAAAGCTTATCCATGGACCTGGTGCAAATCAGTTGACCTAAAACAACAACCTGGGGCCGTATTACACAAATTGCTTTGCGTGCCCCCAGGGCACTTTGATATTACAGAAGGGGCCGTAGACGATTGTGTAGCCCCTTCTGCAATACTGATAGCGCTGGTGCACATAATTTGCTTCGGGCCTTGCCCCATGCAAATGAAGGGATCCCTTTGCCTCTGTCACTACGCCATATTACAGATGTGGGCTCAGAGGCAAAGAAGCTCTCAGGAGGCGCACTGACAGTGTGCAACCTAAATGTTGGTGCACTGTCAGTGCGCCCCCTGAGAGCAGCCCTCTGAAGGGGGGAGAGTGGGCCCTAACGACCCTTCGGACATCCGCTTTAAAAGTGCAGGCAGGTTGCCGCCTGCACTGTGAAAACACGGAGCGACTTCAAAGCAGCCCCTCAGCATTTCACATGAATGCGCTGGCCCCAGGGCAGCGAGAGTTCGCGACTGCCCTTAGGGCAGCGCATTCATCATAATACGGCACACTTTCTTTCATTGCACTGAACACACCTTTTTAAAAGTTGCGCCCAGCGCAATGAAGGAAAATGCGCTGCTTGTATAATGCGGCCCCATATTTTAGGAACATATTGTCTTTCAAACAAATACTTAAATGATAATAGGAGATCTTTTGAGAATTGTTGATGGCTGGCATAATTTACATAGTTGCTAACATCAATTTCTTGCTTATAATTCATTTAATTAGTCTTCTGCAGAAACTTCATGATCTATTTTGATATCTTGCTATTATGCCTATCTGTGACTTTTGTCAGAAGCCCCTGTGGAAAGGATAGCTGTGGTCCAGCCTTTCTGGCTCAGGTAATAACAGCTGCCTAATCTGAGGGACAGGGCTGTTGTCTAAGGTTTGAAATTGTGAGTTCTATGTAGTGTTTTCATGTACACTACCCGAACATCGGGTTTTAAATATCATGCCACAAAAAAGAAAGTAACTATATATGGGTAAATATTTTTGTACTTCATATTCTGATGTACAACAAAATTTTCTTTTCTTCTCCAAGTCAGTTGCGAGTCCTATTGTATGGGAGGTGATCTACTGAGAGAGGGTGATTTGGAAAAAAGTAAGACAGAGGAAGGTGGTAATCTAGAGGGATGCTTTATGCTTTCTGAAATATAAAAGGCATTTCAAATAAGTTTCATGTGCAGATAAATGAAAGTGCTTATAAAGTTTATGTTTGAACCAATTTATTTGAGAACTGTGTGCAAAATGCACAACTTGGGCCATTTTAAACAAATCTCTGGGCTGTCAGGAGGAACTGACTTCTGGATTGGGGGAGGAAAGTTTGAATCACTTGCTTTGTTTGTGCTGTGTAATGAAGAACCGGTGTTTACACCTCACCTATTTGAAACCTTACCATTCAACTCTTTATATGGGCCCTATATGTTTTGAGCTTTATCTGATTGATACAAAAAGCAGCGGTTTCTTCGTGACCCCTCTGCCCGCTGCGAGCTGCGCTAAAGGAATGTGAGGGTTGCCATTTTATTATTCACAAAGCGGGTCGCAGCCGTCAGCCCGCCCAGGAACGGAGGTAAGGAGGGGCGTGTCCTCTGCTGCACAGATGACTGGTGATTTATTTATTTATTTATTTATGCGTTTTTATATAGCGCAGACTTTACCCGAGGGTGTCAGAGCGCTTCACAACAGGATCAGCAACATTACATAAGGAGGAGGATACAAATGAGCATAATACAAAGGCAAGCGTTACATTGCATGAAGAAAAAGTGACAATTGTGCAAAAACAAACAAACCAAATACAAAAAGAGGAATAAGTTCCAATAGGAAAAAGTGACAGATGTGCATGAAACATGGGATACCAAATACAAATGGAGGTATAATGCTGCAATAAGTGGCATTCACACTTGACACACTGGGAAGGCACTTCTATAGGCTTGGAGTACAGAATTTCCTATAGTGGAAGAACTTCCTTGAGGTAGTAGAGAGGGCGTGAATTCAGCAGGGGTACATGGGGTACAAAATATATGATACAAGGGTACAAAATACCACTAAAGGCATAATACTGTAATAAGTGGCAGTAACTCAAAGCACACTGAGAAGGCCCTTCTATAGGCTTGGAATACAGAATTCCTATCATGGAAGAGCTTCCTTGAGGTAGTAGAGAGGGCGTGACTTCACAGGGGATTTAAAATGGGGGAACACGCACATAAAAACCAACACAACACATAAAATAAGGGATGAACAGACAAAAGTACAACTTTATACTGACGAGCGAGCTTCCTAGAGGGGCCTGATACCGAACGTATTAGTTCTGGAAGTGTCTTTGGAATAGAAGAGACTTGAGGTCAGCTTTGAAGATCCGGGTAGAGGAGGTGGCACGGAGCAGTGGGGAAGCGAGTTCCAGATTCTCACCGCATTGCCCGAGAAGGATTGAGCCATCGATCTTTCCCTTTTGAAGATGGGGGCTCAAGCAGAAGCTTTTCCGCATTGCGAAAGGGCGAGAGCCACCGGACAATTTCAATTTATTCGCCAGGTAACAAGGGAGGACGTGTGTAAGGCTTTGTGTGTGATGCAGGCAGTTTTGTAAATAGATCTTGCCTCGATCGGAAGCCATCGCAGAGCGGACAGGATAGGAGTGATGTGGTCGCTTCGTTTAGACCCTGAAATGAAGCGAGCTGCTGAATGGAGGATGGATTTGAGAGGGGAGAGGTGGGATTTGGGTAGGCCAGTCAGAAGAGAATTGCAGTAATCCAGTCTTGAGAGAACCAGAGATTGTACCAAGGTTTTTAAGTCTTTCTCCGGGAAGAACCGACGGATCCCCCACAGAAGGCGCAGCTGGTACCGTGCATTCTTAGCAATAGAGTTGATGTGGGCGATTAGGTTGAGTCTTTTGTCGAGAATGACACCTAGGGATTTAGCGCTGTCAACAATGATGGGTTTGTTGTTGAGAAGGTTCAGCTGATCCATCCAAGATTGAACAGGAGGAGGTGAGAGAGAGGTAGAGAGGAGGAGGAATTCAGTTTTGGCGGGATTCAGAATGAGTTGGTGAGCTGACATCCAGTTGTGAATAGAGTTGAGGGTAGAATTGAGTAGGGAGAGATCGTGTGCGGAGGACACCTTAAGGTAGATTTGCGTGTCATCAGCATACAGATGGTAAAGGATCCCAGATTTGCTTAGGAGGTTCCCTAAAGGTTCCAGGTAGAGATTAAACAAGGTGGGTGCCAGGATAGAACCTTGAGGGACGCCCTGACCTACGGCCACAGGAGATGAAAGACTGTTCCCTATCTTGATCATTTGGGATCTGTCCGAGAGGAAAGAGGCAAACCATTTGAGCACAGTGCCGTCCAGACCCATTCTCTGTTGAAGAGTGTTGAGGAGGGTGCCATGATTAACCGTGTCAAAGGCTGCAGAGAGGTCTAGAAGAATCAGAAGACATGAATCCCCAGCGTCGAGTATATGCAGCGCATCGTCAATCACTTGCAGCAGGGCTGTTTCAGTGCTGCAATTTTGGATGAAGCCCGACTGGAAGACGTCGAGGAGGTTATTGTCCATGATATGTGAGGAAGGTTGTTTCGCAACACATTTTTCGGTGATTTTCGACAGAAAAGGGAGGTTGGAGATAGGGCGGAAGTTGTTGAGGTCGTTCGCATCCGCGGTGGGTTTTTAGAAGAGGGGTGACCTGACCTGATTTGACGGTAACCGGGAGGGAGCCTTGACTGAGGAAGAGATTGACTAGCCTGGTCCAGTAAGAGAGAGTATAGGTATAGAAATCGATGGCGATGTCGCTAGGGATGGGGTCGGAGGAATGGTTGGAGGGTTTGGTTTCGCGGATGCATTTGAGGAGGTCATCTTCCGAGATGACGTCAAAGTTCTGCCAGGTGACCAAGGATTTCCGCTCCTCCATGGGGGGTGGGCGACCTGATCCACCAGAGTTTTGACCTTTTCATCGAAGAATATAGCGAAATCTGCTGCTTTCTTTGAGGAATCCTCAGGCTTAATGGTTGGAGGAGAACAGTTTGGGTTTTTGAAGAGATCAAAAAGTTTTTGGGTCTGTTTTTAGCCGAGTCAAGGAGGGATCTGAAATGTGATGCTTTTTCAAGGAAGATGTGATTGTGATATTTGGATCTTGCTGAGCGTAAAGAGAGATTGGAGGTGGAAGGAGATTTTCTCCAATGCTTCTCCAGGAATCTAAGGTTTTCCTTTCGTCGTAGAGCGCTTTATTGAACCAAGGTGCTGAGGGTGGGTCTTTTCCTTTTGCTTTGGAGAGGAGCAACAATGTCGATTTCAGCTGCTAGTACTGAGAGGCACTGAGAAGTGAGAACGTTGACATCCACGCTAGGGTCTAGTCTAGGAAGAGCCCGCATAGCGGAATCACAGAAAGTGTCAAGATCAATGTTCTTAGTGTTACGGAACCAGGTGGTAGCTCTTTTAGGTTGGCCGAGAGTTATAACGTGCGATAGGTGAAAGCGGAAGGGAATGAGGAGGTGGTCAGACCAGTCTACATGGATGGGGGGAGCAGTGGTCAGCAGGTCTTCTTTGGATATGACAAGGTCCAGAATAGTGCCCTTAGAATGTGTGGATTCCGAGCAATGTTGGAAGAGATCATTGGCTGAGAGAAAGGAGGCAAGCTTGTTGGCAGCCGAGTCTTCCAAGGAGCCCCAGTGGAGATTAAAGTCACCCAGGAATATCTGTCTGTCACTTTGAGAGAGTTGGTCACTGATGAAGTAAGACAGTTCCTCCACAAAGGAAGAGCCGTAACCAGGCGGGTGGTAGATGGCATGGAATCTAAAGGGTGAGCCGTGATGTATTTGAAGTTCTAGGGAAAGGCATTCGAATGTACGGAAGAGGGTGGTTGGGACCGCTTTAATTTGAAGGGAGTTTCTGAAAATGATAGCGACACCTCCTCCAATTTTGTCTGCTCTGTCATTTCTGAGGATAGAATAGTCAGTGGGTACCAACAGATCAAACAAAGTATGAGAGGAGTCATTAAACCAGGTCTCAGTGAGGAAGATCATGTCAAGATTTTGGTGAGTGATAGTATCAGAGATTTCCACTTTGTATTTGACTGCAGATCTGCAGTTGTGGAGCAAACAGAGCAGCTCTGACGCAGATGTTTTGGTGAAGGGGTGTTAGGGTTGTTCAGGGAGATAGGGATAAGATTCTTGAATGAGGAGCCCGGCAAGAGGGAGGTTGGTGAGGTCTGACAGAGGAGATGACCTGAATAGGAAACTGCGTACAATTCTTAGGAGAGGAGGGCGGAGAGGGAGTGACGTTGGAGGTCTTGAGGCTGGCCCGTGAGTTGGTGATGTCTGCAGAGGGCAGACTGTGATTGGTTTTATTGGGGCGCGGGAGCAAGGGACTCCTCGGGAGGGTGTAAGGGACAGGGGATAACTTGGCGCTTAAACGTGAGATGGACGCTACCAGCTGGGAGATGGAATAGATGAGAGAATCCAGTTTATTTTCCAGAGAGAGGAGAGCTGAGCATGGAGTGTTAGGTGGCTCGATGGATAAAGAAGGAGTGCAGAGGTTGAGGGAGGACAGGGAGGGTGGGGGAACGAGTAGAGGGCGGTGGTGCAGAAGGTAAGGGAGGACAGGGCGGGCTGGAGGAGCGGGATATGAAATGGAGTGCAGAGGGTGAGGGAGGACGGGGCGGGGTGGTGGAATGGGATAAGTGAGGGAGTGCAGAGGGTGAGGGAGGGAGGGGAGAGGTGGGGGAATGGGTGTGGGGTTGGGGAGCAAGGGAAGAAGGTGAGGAACGATGGTGAACAGAGGGAGTGGAAGGTGAAACAGTGGTGGGAAGAGAATTTTTTACTGGAGTTGAACAGAGGGGAAGAGAAGAGGGCATACGTCCGAGGAGGAAGTTGAGGAGTCGGAGGGGGATAGAAGAAGGCCGGAGGTAAGGGAAGAAGAGGGGAGACGAAACTGACCCGGGCGGGGTGGGCGGGGGACAGATGAGGTCCGAATGTGCGTGGATCCGAAAGAAAAGGGGCTGTAAAGGAGGGGAGGGCAGGGGGTCCGAGGAGGGCCAGAGGAATGGGGAGAAAGGAGAGGATGGTGCAAGATAGGTACTGGAGGCTATGCAAGGCGAATGTGGGGGACAGGTAACAGGTGGAGTGGGGGAATTGACTAGCGGGAAACTGAGGGAGAAGCAAGGGACTGCAAGGTCGGAGGGAGAGACGAGGAAGGAATTGTCAGGGAGGGAGACAAGGTTGGGAAGCAAGGGAAGAGGAAGGTGGAGTTGAGGATAGAAGGGAGGTGGAAGAGGAGAATTTAGGAGTACGGGGGACGGGGAAGAGCGGAAAGGGATGAGGCGAAAGGGGAGGTAAGGGGGAAGGTAAGGACAGTTGATGGGAAGACCAGGTTGTAAGAGAGGTGAATTAAGAGGGGGTGGAGGGCAGATTTAGTGGGAATAGGGGCGGTGACAATGTTGGAGAATCGAGCAGGTGTAGGGTGGGGAGGGGGTGGAGGCCAGAGGCTGGAAAGATAAGATAGGGGAGGGGCATTTTGGGAAGGGGAAGGGAGGAGATGAGGGAGCAGTGGCTGGGGGAACAAAGGGTAGCCCTGCGCCTCCAGGGATAGCGGCCGGCTGGAGTGTCGGGGGTCTGGGGGGAGAAAGGGAGAAGGGAGAGGAGTTCAAAGAAGAGTTGGGGGAGATCATAGTTGTGCGGGTTGGACGAAGGGAGTGGAAGAGATGGTCGAAGAGGGAGAGACAGGAGTCTGTCGCTTGAATCATGACGGTGCCATTGTTGTAGAGTGTTATGGTGAGCGAGCCCTTAAAGCTCGTGGAGGGAAATTTTAAGCCGCTGTCCATGCGGGATAGATGAGGAGGAGGAGACGTTGAAGAAATTGAGGAAGCTGGTGGACCAGGAAGGGATGTCATGGGTGAAAAAAATTAAGTCATTTTTAGCTTCCCTAGGTGCCCATTATGGAATTGATCAACGAAGAGGGAATCAGGGAAGTGTTCAATGGTGTTGTGCTTGAATCGTTTTGCTGCTGCTTTGGACAGATTGGGGGATAGATGACTTTGAAGCAGTTAACTCCCGACTTAATACGAATGGAAGCCATGGTAGGGAGAGGAGGGCCACTAGGGTAGCGATAGATCAGAAAAGAATAATATGAAGAGGAGGGCACATAAGCCGGAAGGCGAGTGAGGATAATCCAATGAGATAGCGGTCAGGAGGCTACTAGACATGCAGGGCCAGGGCCTCTGGTCTAACTCCCTAATAAGACATCGTACCGGTGGGATAGAAGGCTGGCTTGTCTCCAGCAGTGGGGAGGGTGTGGGATCATACCGGGGCAAACCCTACCACCCGGGATTGGGACCTCCCAGTGTGGAAACCCGCATGGAAATGGGAGTCGCCTGTAGGATCGCAGTGATGGGGAGGAGGCCCAAATGGACACCATACCTCAACCAAGAGCACAGTTAGAGGAGAGCAAAGTGGACGCCAATTATGTGCATTACTCATCCCATGGGCCACCGATCGAGCCAGGACAGCCCAATAGGAAACTGGCCATCTCAAAGAAGGGCTCAAATGTCCTATGACCCAAAAGTTCCGAGGCGAGCTGCCTAAGCAGCGAAGGACGCAATCTGTACAGGTCTCAATGTTGCAGCTGGCACTATGTGCTGCGCAGCTGTGAAGGACCGGGCGCGCTGCCCTAGGCAGCAAAGGTCAAGGAGTGCGCGATCTGCGCAGGTCTAAACGTTGCAGCTGGCACTAAGTGCTGCGCAGCTGTGAAGTTCCGGGTGCTCTGCCTAAGCAGCGAAAGTCAAGGGTGCATAATCTGCGCAGGTCTAACCGTTGCAGCTGGCACTGAGTACTGGGCAACTGTGAAGGTCAGGGCTAAAGGAGGGCATCTCACTTCTAACAGCCAAGGTATGACCCCCAACCCAGGTCTAAACGTTGCAGCTGGCACTAAGTGCTGCGCAGCTGTGAAGGTCAGGGCTAAGGGAGGGCATCTCACTCCTAACTGCCCAGGTATGACCCCCAACTCAACATTAGCCTAAACGGTGCAGCTTCCCACTACTTGCTGGGCAGCTGTGAAGTGATACGGCCTGGCACTCACTGTGCTTTTGGGGCCTCACTAGCCTCTGCAGCCACAGCACACAGCCACAGTACGCAGCCACAGCAATCTGCGCAGGTCTAAACGTTGCAGCTGGCACTAAGTGCTGCGCAGCTGTGGAGGTCCGGGCGCGCTGCCTAAGCAGCGAAAGTCAAGGGTGCATAATCTGCGCAGGTCTAACCGTTGCAGCTGGCACTGAGTGCTGCGCAGCTGTGAAGGTCAGGGCTAAAGGAGGGCATCTCACTTCTAACAGCCAAGGTATGACCCCCAACTGATGTGATGTGGCTGGCCAGACACTGCAAAAGTGCGCAAGTCAGTTTGGTCGGCTATTTTGAGCCAGCCAAACTTGTGCACTTTGTAGGTCTCCACCCAGCTGTCTTAGACAGCTGGTTGGAGACCAAGCACATGCCTGCAGCGCCTAAAAGAGCATCTAGCCAACCCGCTCCACCCAATCCAGGTGCGACTCTCATGCAGCGTGACAGCAATGTCAGGATTGGTTAGGGAAGTTTCCTCTTCCACTGGTGCCCATCGGAGCCACGGACTGCAAGGACCCAGAGGACGCAGCCCAGGTAAGTGCATTTATTTGATTTTTAATGGAATTGTAATGCATGCGAGTGCTTTTATTTTGTATTCTTGTTTTATGTAAATGTGTTTTGGGATTGCGGTGGGGCACTGTGCTCGCCTCACCGCTTTTACATTTTACCAGCTGCTGAATACAGCTGTCAATAGAAGCACATTACTAATTAAAAACATCTTCAAATGTGATGTGTGCTATGGACGTTTGGTGGAATGACTTTTTGACATTTGGAATACATATTCATGCTATTAGGAGAGGTGTGCTAAGACCCGCTGGCTGACATAATGATAATATGATGATTATAACATAGGGGCCAAAGAAGGATAATGGAAGCAACTGCAGTGTCTTCAATCTTTTGCACTTGGAAAAAACATGAAAATTCCCCTGTTGCAATCGTCTGTTTCCTGCCTGCAGGATTCTGCGATGCGAATCAGAGAGATAGAGAGAGAGCGAAATGACTTAGGTGTTGAGATAGAAAGCGAGCGAATTGACTTGTCACCGCATTGACTTAAGTGCTGGCCACAGTGAGTCTGACCGACCTGTGGGGAGATCTTTACTTCAAGCTTCCTAATTGAGCTGATCTTTGCTTAGTGCACTTAGAAAATAAATAAGCCCCGAATCAGGTTGTCTGCTTCTGGCTCTTAATAAGGGAGCGATGGACGGAGCTTAATGTCAGAGTCGCCGACTTTAGGGCTGGAGAACCACCTTCGAGTCTCGGCGTCGGCTCAACATCCTGTGATCCTGGGCAAATCCCTTTAATCTCACTGTGCATACTAGAAATGAATGTGTCCTGTGTAAGGTAACTGGTGCTCATGTAAAGCCCTCCAATACCTTCGGGTCGAGTTCGCGCTATATAAATCTGCAAAAATAAAAAAATAAAACAAAGGTGGATTGCATCTTGGCTTCATTGTGCAGTGCATTTGAGGGGTAGGCATATATTATTCCTATTTACAGAAAGGAGAAGATCATTCACCCCGCTACCCAACTTCTCTGTATCATGCTATCACTCAACTGATGGGGAAATTGTTACTCAGGGCTCAGTTCTAAATCCTGCAGAACACTGCATTGGCTTTCACGCAACTGAAACTACCACGTTCCTTATAATTTCCAATCTGGCCAGAAACACTGGCATTGCAGAGAATTCGTGATGGTGCCTTTAAATGTTCGTTAACCTGGGTGTAAAAAGCAGGTGTCGCTATCCACATTCATACATCTTTCTGGAATAATAATTCTCAATATCATTTAAGGGAAAATAGGACCACCTTTACAATTAGATATTTCAACATAGGCAGCTCAAACGCTTTTATAGTTAAGTTAGACAGAGTCATAAAAGCAGAATTAATTTAAGAAGGAACAGGGCTAGTAAACGTTGTCTTGCTGATAATATCCTGCTTTGTATCTTGAATACATATGTGGATTGAGAATGGAGTGAAAAAGGTAACTTTTCTATGCGATCTGATGCCACAATGGCAATTCTTAATTTGAGTTGGTGCTTGCCAGTATGCACCATCTGCACTTTTTACTGGGGACCAGAACTCGTGAAAGACAGTCGTTAGTGCCATATGTGGCAGTCCCGATCTGTCAAGCAAAATGTCCCTGGCTGCCCATCCTATCACAGTGCTTAATTTGAGCCGGTGGTTTCTGGTGCTTGGCACCAGAAGTTAATTGTCAACACCGGCACTTATAACAGGCTGCCACATGGTGGAGCTGTTTGTCTTATTTAGAGATCAGTACAATAAAAGTTGTTTATTTGTTCAATATACATTAAAAATGACTAATAGCTTCTGCCCAAGCTATTCTTATAGCTTTGGGGGTCTGGAATAGTCTAAAATGTCTTATGATCTAATGAGGGTTAGTAGTTGTGGTGGTACTGTCACTGGCAGCGCTGGTAAGGGCAATGGGTGGTGCAAGCAGCAGTGGCCTCCCGACAAGGGCCCTGGCACTTATTTATTTACAAATTAAGCACTGTCCTATCACCAAGTGCAGGACGTCCCAAGCCCATGGTTTAAGTCAGTCAGGTAGTACTGGTATCAGCGTGGTGACTTGGCAGTGGCATCATGACACACACACAGAGGTACTGACTTGCACAGTTAGTAGATAGGCAAACGGCAGGTGTGGTTCAGCCCTTCACTGTGCTCCACGGGTTCATCCTGGTTCTGGGGTTCCACTTGGGTGCAACGGGATATGCGCACCACACTAGGGAAACACCTGCTGGCATTTTCCCGTACATACATTAGACTTTTATTGCAAAATGGAGATCGTATTTCTTTGTGCATTTGGTTGTTTCGTATTCGAATAAAGTCTTTGTTTTTAATCATCAGATATTTATTGCATAAAAAAGAGTCGACACACTTTTGCAGCGTGTGCCTCACGCTCTACTAATCTTTGTCAATTTCAAACAATGCATGGAATAAATTATAGCATCAAACTTACAAGTGTAGTATTATAGGTTAATGCACCTGCTGCTGAGATACAGACCTGGCGGACGTAAGAGAGGGTTTAGACGTCCGATCACTTAAATATCTGCCTGAAGAGTGTATTTTAAATTGTCAAGCCTAGTGCTAATAGACATTTATATTGTTTGTCCTGCGCCTTCTGCTCAGACTGGTTCTCCCCGGCAGTGTCCTGCTGGACACCTAACGAGACAGCCCCTCCTTAGGGCTGCACTTACACCCACCCCACATTCATCCATTACAGGCACCACCAGTCAGGTGGCCCTGTTAATAAAAAGGGGCGGGCGCAAGTGTCCGGGGCCCAGTTACTTATTCCCATCCCCTTCCCCCATATTAAAGTGTACATATCTCTGTCAACATCTCTTGCATTTCGATGAGACGTCACCTCAGGCCTTGGCACAGTTCGTGCTGTCCTCCCTGTCCCTGCAGTCGCTTTCGGCACCTGCAACTCACTCCTTCTTTGCTCCCCATCAGCCCCTGTCCTCAATTTTCACCAACAGCCCCTTTATCTTCTTTTAAACTTTTCTCCTTGCCTCTGCCTACACGCCCCTCCTCTTCCCAAATCTTTCCTCTACAAATTTTGACCAAATCGTCACACCAAACCTCATATAAGCAATGAGTCTGTCAACAGTCAGGAAGACTGGAAACAGATAGCACTAACTTGCAGTAACAGCAGGGCTTTAAGTGGGCCGGGTCTCACCGGGTCTGAGCAACGGCAGTTTTTTAAAGGGGGCCTCGAAACGGGTCTCTATCGGGCTCTCTTTTGTGCCCTGGCACAGACGGTCCATTTTTTTCCGGACTGCAGTGAGAGCTGGCACATCATATGCTCGTGCTCACACTGCTCACTTCTCACGTCATGCCAGGTGAGCGTTGAAGGGGAAGGGAAATCCTTTAAAGAGAGTCATTTTTTCTCTGGATTCCCCTTCTCTTTTTGAAACTCTGGAGCAGCAACATTGTCCTGGTGTCACCTGGGCTTTAAGTGGAAGCTTTTACAATATTATATACAAGCCATAGTTGCTGCTTATTTCTCTATGCAACTAACAACCATTGACAAAGCCAATAGTCCTGACTTGTTGTAGGTATGATGTTACTTGTTGTATTATATATCTAGATGCAATGATAGAAACAGAAAAATACAAGTCGGGCGACACACTATGCTAAGCACAGATTTTTAGCTTATGAGTTTTAATCCACGCCCTTAATTACATTGGCCACGCCCCTTTGAGAGACCCTCCAGTTTTTTCATCCCACTTAAAGCCCTGAGTAACAGGCTGGTGGAGTGTATGGAAAAAAACACTAGCACTTATCAGTTCCGAGTCCGCTGGCCCTTTAATAAACTTATAACACAGTGGTTGTGGGTCATGCAAGGCTGTAGAAGCATAAAGAGGCTGAAATCTAGGACTACAGTGCCTGGCAATATCGTGTTGGGTTGTTGCGGCTCTTGCTATTCCTCTAGGGGCACATGCATCAAACTCAAAAATACCGATTCCTAATTTGCGATAAATAAGGAATCGCAAATTAGAAATCGCTATCCGCTATGCATGAAGCCATTCGCGCAAATCTACCGATTCGCTAAACATCGCAAAAACTATTTGCGAGTAGCGAAAAGCGAGGCGCAAATTCAGAAAACCCACCATTTGCGAAATATCTATTAGCGAGCTCGCAAATAGCGATATCGTAATTAGCGAATTCTCAAATCGCGTGTCGCACTGGGAACATGCTGATGACATCACAACCAGGAAGTCAGCCAGCCCATGCTTCAGTCAATGCCCAGAGGAGGAGACAGGAGGAAGGAGAGTACTGGAGCTGAGCTGAGACAACACCCAAGATTGTTTCCTGCAACTCACTGTGCACCAGGATGGGGAAGGCAACAACAGGGGACAGTGCCACGCCCAGGAAGAGGAAGCTGAAATTCAGTGAGAGGGAACTTGAAAATCTCATTGAGGGGGTGTCCAGAAACCATGACAAGCTCTTTGGGAAATTGTCCCTGAAAGTGCCTGAGGCTGACAAAAGGAGGATCTGGCTGCGCATCAAGAGCACGGTCAATGCAGTGGGAGTCACACACTGCAGCATTGATGACCTAAAAAAGAGGTGGTACGACCTCAGAAGCCGTGCCAAGGAACGTATCGCAGAAAGGCTGAAGGAGGCAAGGGCCACAGGAGGGGGCACATCTACAGTACCGAACAACACAGCCCTGGAGGACCTGGTGGAGGCGACAATTCAGCCTGAGGCAGTGGTGGGAGTAACCCAGCTGGACACATCCGGCGCGGCAAGTACCTCACAAGGTAAGATGCATGCAACCATACAGTCCTACGTAATGTCCAGTGGTGCACATACCCCCAGGCCAACCCCAGTGTACAGCTCAGAATCCAGTCCACGTTTTCCCTCTTACCCCCAATGCATCATGGGAGTCGTAGGCATGTCAGTCAAGTGGGTATCCAACACAACACTAGCAAGCAAAACACGCCAACACTGCATGGCAGTCAGTGATTTAATGTGAGCCAAGTATGCATGATGTCACACAATGGGAAGGCGTACACATATTAACATTTCACTGTTTCACATCACAGACGCAGCTGAGATGGACTCGGAAGACAGTGACTGCCTACATATCTCTGAGACTCCTGCTGAGACAGATGTGGAGCCACCAGATGCCCCAGCATGCACACCACCCGCACCTACCAAACGCAGGGCCCAGATCCCTTCACTGCAGCCCATGGAATCTGAGGTGGCCCCTGAACCCACCCCAGCAACCAGCCAGCCTCCTGTGACCACGCCACCTACACCACAGGCACAGGTCCAACGTGGGCGGAGGCGAATTTCAGGGCCCGCATTGCTGTGCAGGAAGACCAGGGTCCAAACGTGTTTGCTGGTGTGGAGTCACAGATGTTACGCGTGCAGCGCATGCAAGCAAGACACATGGGCGCAATACAGCTACTGTCATAAGGTTTCTGCACATACAGAGCTATGCACAGGATAATAGGACCTCGGAATATAGTGGTGAGCCAACCATAAACCTTAGCACCCAAAACCCCAACCCAACTAGCCTTAGCGTCCCATTAGTACTAATGCACCAATGATTAGACAACCCAGAACACGGTATCTCTCTCTCAGGACTCGCAGAGGCAAGAACACTCTTTCGTTACATTCGTACCTGTCCACAACATGCGTATGAAGAGACACTGTATAGGTTAAAATGTTTATTTCAACTTACGTGCTCTAAGATACAGTACACGTGTCAGTACTAGTAGCATAATACATAAGAACAATATAATCAGCATAGTTACTACTCCATAGAATACGAACGGGGAAAGCATCTCATAAAGCAGTGGATATATGTCTAACTAACATTACCACCCTCCCCGTGCTGGAAGCCAGTTTATTATAATAATAGAAGACCTTTGGGCTTTGACTAGCGAACCCCCATACCTCAGTCTCTTGATGCAAAACTACATCAGCAAACAATCACAGCTCTTCTCTCTGGAAAGGTCGTCTCCAAGTGCTATCTTAGAGCAAGCGAGCGCATTATTAAAAGCACACTAATTTCTCAATGGCAGCTGTACAAGTGTTATGTCTAGGTGCGAGGGACGGGCCAAATCAGTAGAAACCAGGGATTTGTTATTCGACCTTGTAACTGTTGTTCAGACTGAGCCCACAAAGGGAATAGGAGAAAAGGTGAGAAACAGAAAATGCAGACTATTGTAGAACAACTTGGCAATAACAGAGGGCGACAGAACAACATCCAATAGTAACGTGCGCAAGAGTCATCATGGCAGCCAGGCCGTGGTAACGTAGCCAAACCTGCCAGGAGGCCATGAGCCACAAGACACCCTCCCCTGGTCAGTCCAGCGGCCACGACGAAAATGAAGACAGAGTTCCAAATACCTGAGCAGAATAGAGGCGGTCTACTAACAACTAACGGCAAGTCAATCAATCCAAAAATGTGAAAGAGCAGAAAAATGCTATACCGTCCAGAAGGACATCATTGGAATCGTCAAAAAACGTAGACGCCATCCAGTCCAATAGGTCAAAGCTGCAGGAATGTTCTTCAGAGTATGGAGCATCCAAAAGCAATGCGGGACAGCTTGCGTGATATTCAATATAACTTTGTTGTAGGAGATTCTGAGCAGCCGCCCAGATATCCCATTGTGCCAAAATCCCCAGTGCAGCCGCACGCATCATAAAGCCAGCAGCGGAACAGTCCCGTTCATGGGCCTCTAAGGGACCCACCAACCGAACAAAATCCGGGACCGACAATGACGAATTGGAGAGGCAATAATCCATGGTCCATGTAAACGGACAGCGGATGCAAGACATCACAGGTTGCACGCAAGTGAAATACGCAAAGCGAAAGGAAAGGGTGTAGGACACACTGATAGTTGCCAAGGGCAGAACATCGAAGCCAACCAGAAGTCGCTCACGGAGCAGCTGGAGGCGTTCGGGATCGAGAAGGGCCCAGTGGTGTGCAGCCATTGCGCAGAAAACAGACCAACAGCAAGACACCAGCCGCCAAAGCGAGGATTAATGGGAAACCACCAAAGACGCTAGAAAAAATAGAATGTATGAATGCCGGTATCACACCGAAAATAGTTTGAAAGGTGGACACGAGGCCAGACCCCACAACCTTAAAAAAGTGCACCAGACCCTCAGTGTTTGATGCGTTAAAAATACGATGAATTAACTCCCCAAAATGTTGGGGGAGGTCAGTGTTCAAAAGGGCCTGTATTTCACTGTGGGTGCTCGCCACCTGGAGAATGAATGTCTCCCGGACGGATGTGAGCATAACCTCCTCATTCAATAATAGGGCCTTTATTCTGCTCAACTTATTGAAATCTGCCTCCATGGTAGGAATGGAAGGCCAAATAGAGCTATCAACGATGTCGTGAGGGGGAGGAAAAAGCACATTCTTGCAGCAGACAACTCTGTGTGAGACTGTAACAATATACGGAATGCCAGCCTGTAGGCCACAACAGTCTTCGTTATTTAAAAGCAAATAGCTACCGTTGGTAAGCAAAGTAAAAGTAGGAGAAATAGCAGGAGCAGGAATACCCTTTAGCACACATGCAAGATTCGGAACTGAAACGCTACAAGCCCCGTGCAATTTAATATGTTTACAAATAAGCGAATGACCCACAGTTGAATCACAAGACTCCCCCGTGAGAAATACCTCCTTGCCATCTCTAAGGCATTTATACATGAAAGGCAAGGACCAAAGTTCATGCAGGAAAGCACTACCCAAAGGCTGGAAACGGCCTACAGGATAATGTTTCATGCACGAACCGAATTCAAATAGGGAAAAAGGTAAAGCTATAACCCCATGAACTAGCCACACCGCAGAATCTAGTTCCGCTACAGAGAATGGTAAAGGATCCACTTTTTCAATATGTAACAAAGTGTAAGATGCATCTTTCATGGACATGAACTGCTGTTTGTCAGTCAAATTAAAAGGCAGAAAGAGGGCAGTGGTGTTTAACAAATTCCAAGGAACTTTACCCAACTTAAGGGTTTGCAAAGTCCATGCAAACTGCATCACTGAACGCAACTGATTCTGACCATGATACAACATAGAGACATCATCTTGTACAATATCAACAACAGAGGATACAATATTGTTCAATGTGTAAATGCGGGAAGACAGGGTATTTATACTATTGTCAACAACAGCAAGCACCTTTTCCAAATTTGCTTGGTCTATTTCCCTAAGACGGGAAGCAGCTTCCATTTGTGACAGCTTCCAGAGCTCATTATACGCTTCATAAATGAATCTCTTCGGTCGGGGACCACGAGGTCCCAAGATAAAGTCAGATAAGTCAATAGTGCCTGATAGGAGGGATAAATGGTTCTTAACAGAGTCTAAGGACGAATGTTGTAACCATTGTTTACATAATTTACCAACCGAATACGTGGTCACAGTACGAGTTTCAGTAAATCTTGGATCAGGCTTGTCCTGTATGTAACCAGGAACTGTGCCATGAAAACGAAGTTGGCATGCATTAGATGATATGGGCCATGCCAACCAGGGTGACTGTATTAGTGCAGAAACGTTAAAGGAATTGTTCTGAAACTGAGCCTGTAACGCCATAAGGGACATATTAAAATGCAAACTATCATTTGGAAGACTCGACAAGGATGGGATGGTTGGCGCATTTAGTTGTTTAACGGTAGCCAACCCCCAACACGTGGTCTGATAAATGGAAGCATTTAGAAATAGAATTTGGGCTGGGATAAGGCAAGCACGGTGCAGGGCCTCAGTGCCCTGCACCTGCCATAGCTTCGAACCCCAGATGGATTTTAAATCCACTGTGTCTTTCCAATACTCATAACCACCCACCGCCAAGGCGCTCAAAAAGGAACCAGAATATAGTAATTTAGTGTGGGTCAACATTATTTTTTGAGTCGATGGAGATTTTAATTTAAAATAATAGGACCCAGGGTTCGATCGATTAAAATCAGTAAAATAGTTGAATTTATTTCGAAGAGTCTGGGAACTACCTGGTATGGGGTTTGGGCAGTGTTCCCATTGGGTGTAAGTAACAGGGCTGCGTAGTGCACTTGGTTTGTGGAGAAAATGATTGCCCCAATGCTGGTAGCAATACAAATCGGCATAATTCGCAGAATTCATATACAAGTCTTCAGCATTAAAAGAGGCATAATATTTTAAATCAGCAAACAATGCTTCAACTGCATGCACATCCCAATCATCAGAATGAATATTACTTTTTACTACATCACCCATCGAGACTCGAAGGACATTTGGTACATTAATAATTTCTGTCGGGCCATGTATTTGAAAGTTTACCGCATCCCATACGATGCCATCAGCAACTGGAAACGCTGAAATGTTCACAAATGTGTGGTCACGCTTCATGATGTGTGAAGAGGAATGTGGAGCCAAAGTTCCAGCAACACTGTTCACAGCAGAGCGTTCAGGTAAATAGTGACCATTGATGAGTAGAAAAAACACTGTGACAAAGCCAATGGACATGAACAAAAAAACCAAGAAAAGTACCATCCAAATGTATGTCCAAGGTGGAATCAAAAAATTGTCTCTAAACCAGGATACAAAAAGACTAAACTGGGACGGGACTTGTGATGAGTTGGAATCTGAATCAAAAGAATAACGTGTCGGGCTCAGTGGTGTTGTTGGTTGGTGTGCCACTGACTCTGTGGCGGGATAAGTATATTCGTCCTCGGCTATGCAGGGTGATGCAGGGGGTTCAAATATATTTTCAGGCAAATCAACCATCTCCATGGTAACATCAGTGATTGTTCTTGCAGGCGTGCCTCGAACACTTGTCCGATAAATGGCAGGACAAGAAACCGCTGGTGTGACACTATTTAGGATCGGCCAGATGTTGTAGCTTGACATTTTCCACTGAGATGTATCTGTTTTCCTTGCGACCGGGAAGCGGTGGTAGGATGACTGTACGTGTTCCCTTCAAGCCCAGTACTGGAACCGGTGCACGAAAAGAGGGGCCGAATTCTTTTTGTTCTCCACCTTCTCTCGTACCAGGTCGCCAATCTTCGGAAGCCAGCCGGCAACCGGAATCTGCACAGCAGGGTCTGTGGCTGAAGGTAAATGTGCAATCGCTAGTTTGTCTCGGGCTTCTTGTAAGTCCTGTAACATAGTAGAATGATTATCTACATCGAACTTGGCGGATTGCGCCGCCATGTCTAGACCATCAAGGTCAGGCACAAACATTCGTATGCCAAAGAGCATTTCGTAAGGGGTCCGCCCACCCAGAGGCCTTCTAGGGAGATTATTAAGTGCACGCTGAACAGTATACAAGTGGGCCAGCCAGTTCCTGCCAGTACCTATAACTCTAGCTGTCAAGGATTGCTTTAAGTCACGGTTCATTCGTTCAACGATAGAGTTGCCCTCAGGCCTATACGGAGACGAAAATTTCACCCGCACCCCTAAGGAGCCCATTGCGTCCTTGTAAGCCTTAGAGGCAAACGCCGGACCTTGGTCAGAATGGAAGGTGCCGCATGCAAAAATTCCCACAAAGACACGCAAATCCCTAATGACATTTCGTGCGTCAGCACTCCGTTGTGGCCAGACCCAGATGAACCGTGTGCACGAGTCCACTGCCACTAAGATATATTTATAGGCAGTGTCTGAAGAAAATGGACCGCAGTGATCCAAGTAAACACACCCAAAGGGTCTGTTCGAAATTGCAAGCGAGGTCTGCGGTGGTCTTGTGACTGTTGAAGGCTTGATCTGTTGACAAACGTCACAGGAAAGCACATAAGTACGTGTATCTTTGTATAAACCACGCCACCAGTAACGCTGCTGCAAAATGGAAATTGTCGCAGACACACCAGCATGCGCCGAAGCCATGCCTTCGTGTGCCGCTGCCATCAAGGAAAGTCTGCGGTCCGCGTTGGGGATCAGCCGAACCCCAACGTTAGGTATTGTTACATAAGGAGCCTGATCGGGACCTATCTGGTAAGAATATTTAGAAGGGAAACCTCTAGGGTAATTAATTCCTTCTTTTGTTGCAGCAATAGCTGCCAAGATATCAGTGTCTATTTTAGACATGGATCTAGTAACTGCTGCTACTGAACACGTGAGTACTGCTGATCTGGCAGCTTCATCTGCCAGACTGTTACCAACAGCGTGTGCGCCCACTCGCTGATGGCCTAGGGTGTGAACCACCTGTGTGAGTGGCAGACGTCTTTGTAATTCTGCCACCCTAACCCAAAGCATTTTATGCTTGATTGTGTTGCCTTTAGCGTCTCTATAGTCATTTTGCGACCAAAAGAACAGATTGTCATTGTATGATTGAACACAGTAGTAAGAATCGCACACGATTAAAGTGGTCACATCAGGATTTACGAACTCAAGCGCAAGCACCAAGGCACGCAACTCGGCCAATTGTGCGGTACTGTCCCCGAGTGCCTGTGTATGCACTACAGTGGATTTGAACTTTCCGTTCACAAACGTACCTGCAACAATAGCACATGCGGCTGAATAAGCATGCTTGGACCCCGTGGCCGGTTGTGCCGAACCATCGGTGTAGATCACACAGTCGTAATCCTCAAGCGGCAATAAGGACAAAGGAGGAGGATGAATGAATTCATACTGTAAAAACTCCTGAGTCTGAAGAGAAGAGTCGAAAATGAAAGTGACATCCGGAGACGTCAAAGATGTTGCCCATTGAATCCAACGGGGGTGCAAAGCTTTAGAGTTCGGAACACTTGCTTTCGTCACTGCCTCTAGGGCAGGATAGGGTGTTACCACCAGAATGCGTTTTCCCTGTGCCAGTGCGCGCTCCTTCAGGATCGCCATTTGCACTGCTGTTAGCACTTTCTCCACAGATGAGAACCGCATTTCTGCAGAGGTGTATAGATGTGACTTGTATGCGATGGGTACTGTATCACCTTCATTAAAGGTTAAGTACGTGAAACCCACTGCCCCTGGAATGATTCTAATCACCAAGTTTGTGTGGTTATCACGCGTCAAAAGGTACTTAGACTCAAGAAGGTCTGTCTGCAAAGACTGCAGAATGGAGGTATGCTCCGGAAGCCAGCAAGACTTCGAAAAAGTAGGTTGTATCAAAGCATACAATGGCTTGATACGCTGGGCGTATTCGGGAATATATGTACGTCCGAAGTTCAGAAAACCCAGTAAAGACTGAAGCTTCTTCAGATTAGTAGGAGGGCACAGAAGTGCACATTTCTCCAGAAAATGGGGGGCTAAACCCTTACCTTCATTGTTGAGCTCATAGCCCAAGAACAAAACGGTAAATTCAGCAATATGGGATTTGGCAAAGTTAATTTTGTATCCCTGAACCGCAAATTCAAGAATAATGCGGTCCACCCGGGTCAGATGCGGAAACAATTCATCGTCTGTCAGATAAATGTCATCCACATATGAACAGGCGTCTGGATCGATGCCGTCTAACAAAGAGACAACACGAGCGGCGAATACGCCTGGACTATTCTTGTAGCCCATAGGAAGACGCCTGAATTTGAACATTTTACCACCGGAAGTAAAGGCACACCATTGGCCACTCTCCGGGGCTAAGTTGTGCGTGTAGAATCCATTTGAAAGGTCAAGGGTCGTTTTGTATTTTTTACGAACAAGACTGTCTACAAGCGCAGAACTATGGGTATTTTGCACCGCAAAGGTCCGACAATGAGAGTTCAAATGCCGGTAATCCAATACTAAACGGTACGATCCATCGGGTTTAGAAACCGCGAAAAGGGGATTGTTCATAGGTGATACACAGGGTTCAATTATTCCCTGATATTCCAACTGTGTCAGAATTTCGGAAACGGGGCCTTTGGCTTCACGTTTTATGGGATATTGGGGTTGTGGCTGCGGCAACGATCGCAAAGGTATTTCATGGGGGGAGATTCTTCATCCCAACCCACGTGATTGCGGAATAACGCTGGAGCCAGGGACACAGCCCACTCTGCTGCAAGAGCCTCTGCTTTGTCCTTTGGGACATGTCGAGAAAAGCTCGGAAGGATTACCTCCTCCCCTTTACGCGCAGTAATTACGAATGGGGGTGGCCAATCCGCCTCTGCCAATAAAATATCATATGAAGAGGTCAGATTTTCCCAAAAAATACCTTTAATTACTCGCTGTATATCACCTTCAATTTGGAGGACGATATTAAATAGTCTGTCAGGGGGTGCCACTCGGGTGTCTGCTGTTTCAACAGTAATGAATGTTTCAGTTGCTGTCGCCTCCATATGAGGACGTAGCGCCTCCCGCACTATGGTTACTTCCGCGGCGCTGTCTAGGAGGGTTACTGCCCACGTCCAATTCAGGAGTCTCGTTCTCACCGTCTGTGGCATATTTCGCTGTTACAGCGGCAACTTTCTTCTTCTGAAATTGTGGTCGAAAACGTTGAGCGTCTTCTTCTTTTCCTCTGACTTGTTGTCGAGGCTGGTCACGTCCCTGTGGGGCCTCACGGGCCCTTCCTCTATCCTGGCGGTCTCCTCCACCGGCCTGTGACGACGTCTGTGCCTGTGAAGAACGAGGAGAACGCGTATCAGGGATCTGAAACCTATCCGGTGACTTAATTCTCGCTCTATCGCGTAAATCATAAGTACGTTCAGAAGAAATTGAAACCGGGGATGCGCCTCGCGATCCCGGCTTTGTCTGTTGCTTACCCTGTTTTTTCAGCCTCCAGCTCTTTTTAGTGAAGACTGGTTTCTCATCCTTCTCAGATTGAGATTTGGTTTGTTGCTGTTGTGGTTGCGATTGTGTTTGCAGTTTTGCAAAAGGCTTGTTACCCAGGCTGTTTCTACCAATAGTTTTATAAGCCTGGGTAATAATTTTCGGTAATTCTCGAGGCTTGTCCAATTCTGGGACCAAAGCCAAAGCGTTAGCTACTTGAAAGTTCACTGCATCGCCCTTGACATTCGCAAGGATCAGTTCAGCTACTACTTCAAACACTCCCACTAGTCTCATCCCTAATTCCACAGCCGCTTCAGGGCCGTGTTCATCCTGTACTTTTTTAATTACAGAGGGGAGAACCGTCATGGAAGGAGTACCAAAACATTTAGAATATACTGCTGCGAATACCCTACCCCAGTTGTCACATGCTGTCAACTCGGGAATCAAGTCTTTTGGCAAACTAATCGTCAAAATACGATGTTTATCCACTGGAGTTGTATGTGGAAAAACTGCCTCCAACTGATCAAACTTTTCTGCAAGCCAATAAGGAAAATCATCCTTATTTTGTGGCCGTTTGCCCATCACAGAATTCACCATGACGGGACTTATGGTCACTCCGCCTGCAGCAGCTGGTTGGCCAGGCACTCCAGGAGCGGCTCCATGGATGCTGCCTGTAACATATCGCACTAACGCTCGATGCACCTGCACCAAGGCCGCATACATAGTGCGCAGTTCCGCGACTGGTATTGTCATATAAAGCGGATGTGGGGTGTACCCGGCCAAAACAGGCCAAGTGGCCCCTGCTATAGATAAGGGGCCTAAACGAACCGTGGTAGTCGGTTGTGGGAGGGCGCCATTAAACCAAACACGGTGTTGCCAAGCCGTGAGTGGTACTTCAAGATTAGTATAAGGTCTATAGACAGCAGGAACAACGGTGGGTTCATATGCATGGAACAGATTATCGTTCGCATCCACCGCTGGAAAAGTGATCCAAGAGTAGAACACTTCAAAGTGGAAAGCCGGGTCGGCTTGCACCACAAAGACTAGGTCTACTCCCGCGTCTGGCACTCCATACACTCGTAAGTGATCCCGGAGTGCTGTGCGGCTATGCGCCGCTATGTCTATACCCGCCATCTCTAACGGGTTTATTCAACAATCTTACACGAGGCAGCACAAAAAGGGTTTTTTCTAAGAAACCTTTTTAATAACATCAAGCTTGAAAGAACCTACAAAATCTGCAATATAGGAGGTATCGCCGTCACACACGCTTCCGGAAGCGTACGTGAGGGTTGTGTGGACAAGCACAAGTACTACTCAAGCGTCTCGCAAGTAAGCTGCCCCACTCGTTGGTCGCGCCATGTCATAAGGTTTCTGCACATACAGAGCTATGCACAGGATAATAGGACCTCGGAATATAGTGGTGAGCCAACCATAAACCTTAGCACCCAAAACCCCAACCCAACTAGCCTTAGCGTCCCATTAGTACTAATGCACCAATGATTAGACAACCCAGAACACGGTATCTCTCTCTCAGGACTCGCAGAGGCAAGAACACTCTTTCGTTACATTCGTACCTGTCCACAACATGCGTATGAAGAGACACTGTATAGGTTAAAATGTTTATTTCAACTTACGTGCTCTAAGATACAGTACACGTGTCAGTACTAGTAGCATAATACATAAGAACAATATAATCAGCATAGTTACTACTCCATAGAATACGAACGGGAAAGCATCTCATAAAGCAGTGGATATATGTCTAACTAACATTACCACCCTCCCCGTGCTAGAAGCCAGTTTATTATAATAATAGAAGACCTTTGGGCTTTGACTAGCGAACCCCCATACCTCAGTCTCTTGATGCAAAACTACATCAGCAAACAATCACAGCTCTTCTCTCTGGAAAGGTCGTCTCCAAGTGCTATCTTAGAGCAAGCGAGCGCATTATTAAAAGCACACTAATTTCTCAATGGCAGCTGTACAAGTGTTATGTCTAGGTGCGAGGGACGGGCCAAATCAGTAGAAACCAGGGATTTGTTATTCGACCTTGTAACTGTTGTTCAGACTGAGCCCACAAAGGGAATAGGAGAAAAGGTGAGAAACAGAAAATGCAGACTATTGTAGAACAACTTGGCAATAACAGAGGGCGACAGAACAACATCCAATAGTAACGTGCGCAAGAGTCATCATGGCAGCCAGGCCTGCGGTGACGTAGCCAGACCGGCCAGGAGGCCATGAGCCACAAGACACTACAAATAACCAAACTGGCAAAGAACATCAGCCTAATGACAGACAGTGTGCATGCACAGACAACTGCGTTTGTGGAGGGGAATAGGCAGACCAACGCAAGCATTCAGGAGATCACCAAGGCAATGCTTGCGGGCCAAAGTACAAAGAGGAGAAGGCATCACCAGAGCATGATGTGCATGTCAGCCTATACCAGGGCCAATAACAAGCTCTGCAACACCACTGCGTAGCTGGCACGTCGCTCCGTGGCAATGCAAATAGATCTGGGCCATTACTGTGGGGATGTTGCTAGGGCCCTAGGACAAGTGACCACCGCCGTGGAACAACTCCAGGCTGGTACTGTTGGCGGCAGCAACTTGACAGGGAGGAGGGAGTGAGGAGGCCTCCAGTCTTAGCAGCCTGTCGATGCCAGTGACCACTGCCAGGAGGCGCAGTTCGCGCAGCTCAAACCCTTCAGTTGCGCATCATGGTGATGTGGCCGATGCAGGCGAAAGACGTATGGGTGTGCGTGGCAGGAAGCGCTAGCCAGACATATTCTCCTCAGTTTGGCCATGGTGACTTAAGCATGGTCAATTGCAGCCTAATGATTGCTAACCAGCACATGGTATTGTTTATTTAACGTTATTCACCTATGCAATCATAGTTATGATTAGCACACATCTCTGTGTGGCTACCCATTGATACATGGGCTCATGTTAATAAATACTTTCATGTTCAGCATCTAGGTGTCATGGCTCATTATTGCCTGCCTCAGAAATAATGTTGGGTGATGTCTGCACGTCTCCTCTGCCCTTCTCCTGTGTTTGCCACGTGCGCCTGTCGGAGTTGTGCGGGTGGTTGGTTGTCGCCATCTGACTTACTGTCGGACACCTCGATGTTTATGCCTCTGCTGGTGGCAATATTGTGCAGAATGGCACATGCAGCCACGATCCGGCAGCATCTCTCTGGACGGTACTGCAGGGCTCCACCAGTATTGTGCAGGATGCGGAAGCGGCTTCTAAGTATTCCAAATGTGCGTTCTATCACATTCCGTGTGCTGATGTGTGCAGCATAGTACATCCGCTCATGTGGTGTTGATGGGTTGAGGATTGGCGTCAGGATATAGTTACGCACGGCGTATGCGCTGTCACCTACAGGGTGGAAAGCAAAGGGTTAGCCACAGTGATGCATTTTCATTTGTTTGATTAATGTAGCGGATAGTTATATGTGTGTACCCAGCAGATGTCCTTCTCAGAATTCACCCCTGAGCAGACTCGTGTGGATGCCACTGTGTCGGAAGATGTAGGAGTCATGGCTGCTCCCAGGTAATTGCGCCACGTAATGATGTGCTTAGCGTTGCACACTACTTGCACATTGATAGAGTGATATGATTTCCTGTTCCTGAAGATGTATTCATTCACTGCTGGTGAACAAGTAGGGACATGCGTACAGTCTATGCAGCCAATCACATGGGGGAATTGTGCTACCTGGTAGATGTCCAGTTATGTCTTATTCAACTCCGGGGGGGTTGTGGGGAAGCTGATGTGGGTGTGGATCCTTGTCATCATGGCGTCAAGGAAGGTTTTGAAGAAACGTGAAAGGGAGCTTTGTGATTCCCTCCAGCTACAGCTACTACCCCCTGGAACCTGCCTGACGCAAGTAGGTGCAGGCAACATTGGACCTGTACATATGCGGGGATGTCATGGGTCCTACGGGTCTGACGCTGCATTAGGGGTTCCAATTCTGCTATTGGGTGCATGATCATTGCACCGTCCAGCCTGTACTTATCGTATTTCTCATCCTCAGTTTGGACCAGCACTGTGATGCGCACTCTGAGGGTCTCTCCTGTATCCACCTTCTTCGCTGCCCTGCTGCATGGGTCCTCCTCCTCCTCGCCATCACGTAGTGTGCAGTCATTGTGGAATGCTTCATGGGCCTTCTGAGTCTGTTTAAATAGGTTTCCGATAGGTTGCACCTGAATTTTTAATGTTTTCAAACTTTACCACCTGATTGTGATTCCCCTTAATCTGCACTTGCAAAATAGCGAATTCATGGTTATTCAGCTATTTGCGAGATTTACATGCATTGGCTTGCGAGTCCTTAGGGACTAATCGCTATTAGCGGTGGCTGTTGTGGGACTCGCTATTAGGGATTCGCTTTTGGGGTTCTCGCATTGATTGCGAGTCCCTATTTTTGCGAATGTGTTGGGTTTTGCGTAAATGGGTTGATGCATTGGGAAGTGTTGGTTTGCGTTCGCAAACGGTCTTTTTTAGCGATTCGCTGTTTTTGCGAGCCCGTTTTTGCTTGATGCATGTGCCAGCTAGTTCCTTCACCAGCATTGTGTTTCTCCACCTTTGGTATTTTGGTTCCCTCCTTGGTCACTCACATTTCCCATTTACCTGATTTACCTGTTGGTTATTTCCAAACTGTGTCTGGTTGTTTTGTACTGTGCACATGTTACAATTTAAAGCTGTTAGACATTAGCACTCGGATTTAGGAGTTTTTCTGGTACTCCATGGAATTCGTCACACTTTGTCTTTAAACGCATACTGGTAAGCTATTCCTAATCCCTTATTATATTGTTATACCCATCATATTTTGTGCATGATACTGAGATCCACTTGTCTAACCCAGGTGCATCATTTACCGTACGAGACAGAGTGAAGGTCCGCATCGAGCTGAGAATTTACGTCGCCCTGCACCAGTCACTGATCAATCAAACAGCATTTGGAAAGCACAACACTGTCACCCCTAGGAGTATCTGGCCGCTGTGTCTCTGTCGAAGAGCCAGGTCTTGAGTCTCTTTCTGAAGTCTGCCAGCGAGGGGGCTGTACGGAGCTGGAGGGGAAGGTCATTCCAGGTCTTGGCAGCGATGTAGGAGAAGGAGCTGACACAGATGTGGGGTGTGTGTAAGAGGGCGAGTGAAGAGGAGCGCAGGTGTCCAGAGGGCAGGTGGAAGTTCAGTCGATGGTTGATGTAGAGAGGTCCTAGGTAGTGAAGGGCCTTGAAGGCGTGCATGAGAATCTTGAGCTGATGGAGTGATCTCCCTCTCTTGCCATGTTTTGTTCGCTCCTTTCCACTAGAACCACTCTAGTGAGCCTGATGAAGCTCCAAGGGCAGACTCTGATGGAAGGGCGGGGGTCACGTCAAAGATACCTTCTAATTGACTCATACTTTATCACTGGTGCTAACAGGCTTTCAAGAAGAACTTTGTAACAAACTAAAGAAGATGAAGGAGACTGGGGAAGAAGAGGGTAGGATTTCAAAGGGGAGAAAGAAGACAAGGTAAACAGAGATGAGAGGTGTAACTGTTGTGTGAAGCATCACTGGAGTCTGATGCATTGTAGAGCACAGGACAAATTAAAGAGCCAGATTTTGCTGGAAAGGAGAAGGGTATGTTGCATGGTCTGTTAACGAGAAGAACACAAAAGCGGTAAAAAAACTAAAGTTCATTACGCCTCCAGTTCTAGGACTGAGCACTTGTGTTGACATAAATAAGTTCCTGCAAAGACAGGAATGAGTTCTTGCCTACACACAGAGGGGCATATTCTCAAGGAGCTATCGCCGAGTTATCGGCACTTTAACGCATCCAAAGTAGCGCTAAATTTATCGCCCCATTCACAAGCTGGTGCTAACAGCCCATAACACCAGTTTACTTGCAAAAGCAGTCGCAAAAAACATCGCCATAGATGACGCCGGCAACTAACGCTAATGATATGCAGAGTAGGCGTTCCCGTGCAAAAAGCCGCGAAAACACCACTCCACAACATTCCCAACGACCAGCCCGATCTGCGATAAGATCAGAAAACATGCGCTAAGGCGCGTTAGCAGCAGGAAATTAACACCTGCTCTTACTTGGTGTAAAGTCGGACGCCAACCTGCACCAGACAAGGGAGCACAGCCAATAGCCACACATGAAGAACAACAGATGCCATGGAGCCACTCACCACGCATCCGGAGCCCCAAGAGGGCAACAACACCCACCGCCACCACACCCAGGAGCCCACCCCCGGGGCCCACTCCGGGCAACCCCACCCACACCCGGACAAAGCTATGTCACATGAACGTTACGAAATCATAAACAAAACAATGTGCCTGATGTCGCACAATTACAACACCTAACATACATGTGTCGTCAGAAAAATGAGAATCATACATTCATCTTGGATATAGCAAATAATTCGCTTCATTCAGAATAAACACAAAATAACTATTTTGAAGAGTCATGGCGGGTCCTCCCAGGACAATCTGTAAGTCACAGCCTGCAAAACGAAATGCCAGATAAGAAGGTGTGTCATGCGCTCATCAAAGGACAGAGAGAGCGAGCGAAAGAAAGAGATAGAGAGATAGAGATAGAGAGAGTGAGAGAGGGAGAGGGAGTGAGAGAGAGAAAGAGAGAGAATGCACAAGGAGCGCAAGGACAATCTGGCTCCTGGCTCATACATGCCAAATGTTGTGTGTGTATCGCTATTGGTGCACACCAAGTCAAAGGCCCCGCATCAATAGCAACGCGAAGGCCAAATCACATTTCAAAAATGCAAGCAGTAGTCAGACCAACATTAGGAATGAAAGCTCCTTTGTCTCAACACACAAGGCTGAAGGACATCTGAACCCCCGACCTTGGTCCTGAATGCGGCTGGCAAACCCTGCGAGAGATACCATACCAGAGCTTGACGACTCCCACACCACGAACTGCGCGAATGAAAGACCAACATGTCCACACCCCACACACACTTGTCCCTGCTTGAGGTACACCTGCTTTGGATGCCCCTGACACATAAGCAAGAAACAACCCATATGCACAAACGTTTCACACAAATACGACTCATTGCTCCGAGCAGTGGCAGAACATCCACATAACTGCCGCCTGTCAGAAGAGTGCCGGTGCTACGAGACCAACAAAGGCAATGGCTGGCAATCCCAGGCACATGCACAACCCCTGTCAGGTGAAACTGTACCATGCACGAATACTGCATCTGTTGGGATCACTGCCACTGGCAGTGTTGCGCATCAGTTACCGCCTGAGTTTCCGTCTTGCGTACGTCACCTGCGTCCAGCCCTGGTTCCACTGTCGAACATGCACATTCGAATGGCCCATGGATGTCTGCCTATCCAACACAACGGTAGCTGAACTGGATTATGACTTGTGTGTGCGCCCCCTATTGGCCCACGAACAGGAGTGTAACCGTGATACCCGTGCATGGGATGCCTTGATATTGGGCGTATGTGCAGGCAGTTGGGCATGGGAGATTGCACAATTCCTCGTGTGCAGTGACCACATCGAGGCGCTCCCCTATTGGGCTGTGTTGCGGATTGGTGAAACGGTGTGGACGGAGCACAGCTGCCCGGACCAGGAAATGGATTGGCTCGCCCTCGTGTACCTTGACCCCGACAACAATGTACAGTTGGAACAGATTGCCCATGAAGCAGCGCTCGCATACATGGATGAGTAACTACGTTCCTGCAGCCACAACTGATTGTCACCCACAGCACAGGTCACCACACCTTGTAGCATCTTGGAGGAATGGTCACATATCCCAACACAACAGTGGACATGTCTGCCTTCGCCTGGACTCAGAATGCATGTGCGTGGACCTATGCGTGTGTACACACACCTGTGCAAGGTGATGCAGTCCCATGGGCGGGGCTGCACAGCATCGTTTGGCAACGTTCCAAAATCGGAGACACTGCTGGGGGGAGAGTACACACATGGCAATGTAGTACGACATGTGACCTTGTAGGATCCTTTCACCTGCTCACTGTCAGCAGAGCACACAGTCAGCGCAGTACGGCGTGACAGCACCATGCAGATCCCATGGGCTGTGAGTCGTGTCCCCTGACATGGGCCAATGAGCAGACGCAAAACATCACATGACTCGTCCAGCAAGGCAAGGTGTGTCGGGACCGTTGACATCCGTGATAAGTGGTGTTCATTTCTGCCACCCCATTACTTGCACCTTGACATGTTCCTAAGCTGCCTGTAAGTGTTCTAAACATTGGTCTGCATGTTGTGGCCCTTGCCTTGCCCGTACTGACACGCACATGCCAATAAAGCCTACACAACTGCACTTGTGTACAACTGTGATGAGTGTTGATTATAATGACAAATCGTGTGCCCACATGTGCATTGTCCGTACACAGGGAGGGATTGACTGACGCTTGTGGACTGTGGGTGAGTCCCTATTGACAGCTCCACCTCTGTGGGCCAGGCATAGTGGCTGGGATAGTTGCTGGCAGACCTGTGCTCTTACGTGTCACCAGCAATGTGCGTATGGTGTCCAACTTCTTGCCATGTAGATCGAGGTCATCCATCTAAACAGACTGTGTCCACACAGATGTGTGTGAGAAGGTATGCTAAGATTCGTTCTGTTGTCAATTGTGGTGGGGAACACCACTTCAGGACTGCTACCGATTTTGAGATTTCTACACACAGCCCTCTTTAATACATGGACGTGGGGCTACGTTGGGGGGTAACGAGATTGTCGTTAATGTGCAATGAGGCCACAGCTAGTTCACACCTTCACAGTCATCTAATTGGCCATGTGGGTCAGGGTCAAACATGCGCATTGATGACATTTACCAGGGTGTACCTTTTGGTGCAATCAATGTCCCTACATTCATCCAAACATTAATACGTGAGTGAACATAGACATGACACATCTGTGTGATTTGGAATGTTTTATTCACATTCTGGGGGGTGTCGGAGCAGGAGCAGTACATGGCCACTTCAAGCCCACATAACATGGTTGACCAGTGGTGGGCCAACCAGTGTCCTTGGGGGAATGCAAAGTGAATCTGAAGAGGTAGAGTTCAGTCCGCCGCAGGATTGCTGTGTCATTGGTACCAGAGCAGATATGGCAGTCCATGTCGGGGTCCAGGTGTATGTCGCAGAGTGTTTCGGGGGACATTGGGAGGTGTTGTTCCAGGGCATGATGCAGAGAGCACAACCAGGCAGGGACAGGCCATATTACGGGACGGATGCTACTCCCTCCTTCCTCACACAGTCATTACCCTCAACATCTTACTCCTCTGAGACGTCTTCTGTGTCCGGTGTGTCAGGTGTGTGTGGTGGTGTTATGGCTGCGTCACTATGTGCCACTGACACATCAGGGTGCGAAGGTGATGGGGCTGCACGTCAGGGGGCGGAGATGTGTGTGTCGAGGTTCATGCAGCAGTCATCTGGTACAGGCTCAGTGGCAGCAATGGCAAGATGAGGATCCGCATGGCATGGAAGATCGCAGCTACATCTCGCTGGTGTTCAGCAGTGGCAGCCATACTTCCAGCCTGCAACTGCTCCATGGCCTCCATTGTCCTCCGCATCTGTGCCAACTCTGTGCTGTCATCGCTGGAGCCTGTCTACCTAGGCAGTTCTTGTATCCGGGTAATGGACCCAGCGAGGTCAGCCAAGGATTGTTGGTGAGCATGGTGCGGACAGTGGGTGTCCATTCGGGACTGCAGGTGCTCCCTGATGGGACTCAGGCACCCACGTATGGCATCGAGTTTGGCTGCTATGAGTTTGAAACCCAGCCGCAGCTGATCTGCCACCTTCTCCTGGCACCCTAACACAAGGCGTTGGAATTCCATGTGTTGTTCGTGGGGGTCCTGGGAGCCAGCCGTGGTGGTGTGTGCTTCCTGCTGTGTGGGCTGTGCAGGTGGTGGGGTCACCGCGATGCAGCTGGGCTGCCCTGCTCCTGGGGGTGGGGTGCGGAGGCTGTCCACGAGCCGTTGGAGGGTGTCTGTGCAAATGTGCAGGGTGTCCTCTTCATCATCACTGAAGAGCTGTGTGGTCTGCTATGCAGGAGGTGTTGATTGTCCCTCTGCAATGTAAAGGGGAGATGCAGGTTAACAGTGTGTTCCATGTATGTTGACGCATTGTAGATGTTTACATTCAGACTGCATGACGATGTACATTGTGACTGTTTTGGTGAAGCTGGCTATTTGATGGGAGACAGTGGACATTTCGACTACATGACGGATGTGTGGTTGTACTCGTACATTATCATCTCACAGTGTCATGCATTGCCAGATGTGATTGGCCAGTTTCTACGCACGAGCGGCACCAGTTGGGTCCTCGGTCCTGTGGTGTAGGGGTTGCACTCTGTACCACATTGTCGTCAATGTTGAGGTACTGTGATTGCTATGTGTGTGTGCTGCATTGTTGGATAATCGCCCATGCAGCTCTGCTTTGGCGGACCCTTATCCCTTAGAGTCGGTGTGCATGTGACTTGTGTGCTTTACGGGTGATGGGATGTTTGCGACTTGGGTCATTTGTGCGACTGGAAAAATGTTGTGCTCTTGTGCATTGTTTGTCTGCAGATGTGTTCTTGACGTCATGGGTCGTAGGTGCACGTGGAAGTGTCAGAGTGTGACCTGCTCCTTTACGGATGTGGTCCACACTCAGCCACCTGAATGTCGTCTCGTGCACCATGTCATGTATTGTGACTTCAGCCATGCTATCTGTCATGCAGTGTCACTTGAATTGGCATTGTGGCTCACAGAGCCGCTGCTTTTCTGGATTCGGCACATGTGCATTGGTAGGTTGTGGCATTGGTGATATGGAGGGGGGCCCATTTGTGCACATTGTGGATGGGGGCCTACTTGGTGTTTCTATGTGTGCTGCGGTGTGCCAAGGGTATCAGGGACATGTTCCGCACTCATTGTGAGTGTGCTGCACATGATTGTGCATGTGTGCCATTGTGCCCATCTCCCCCCGTCCCCCCCAGTCCCTGGTGGTTACTCACCCTGTTGCTGTTGGGTCAGGTCATATCGATCTGTGTCCAGACCCCCAACTCCTTGCACCGTCTCCACACTGATGACTGTGGCCACCATTTCCTCCAGCTCATCCAGCTCCTCCTGTGGCGCAGGACTCACACCTCAAGTCGCCTTTGCTGCCTTCATGTTGGCAGCGAGTTTCTGTTTGGTTTGGCTGTGCACTTCATGCCAGCGCCTCTTGACCTCCTCCATTGACCTCCTCGACACTCTGACTGCATTCACGTTGGTGACGATGGACTGCCATATTTCCGTTTGTGTTGCCAATGACACAGTGGAGGTGACGAACAGTTGTTGGTAGTGTTCTATCACCTCCGTGACGATGTTCCGGTCTTCCTGCGGACTGAACCCAGTCTTCCTCTTCTCCTTGCCCTTCCGGAAACCCGGGGTTCCTGGCTGGTCCTGCATGGGGCTTCTGGGGTTCGGGTTGTCCTCTGCACTAGGTCCGGGTGCATCCATGGTGCTACGCAGTTTGATTTGTTTTTGGTGTTTGCTTTTATAGTGCATTTTCCCGCATGACGCGCGGGAATTGCAGGCCTGCCGCTGATTTTTGTATCGCGTTTGGGGCACCGCAGGTTTTTTCGCGTTTGTGTTTCGCATTTTTTCGGCGTCGCGTTAATTTTTGGGCGGTCATTTGGTACGTTAGCCTGCTACTATCGCATGGTGCCGCCGGGTTGGGAATACCACGTTAACACGGTGTTATTTTCCCGCGATGGACTACGATGTGAAGGGTTGCGTTAAGCAACTTTTGCGGTTGTTCTCACACGTTCTTGAGAATATGCCCCAGAGTGTAGGTCACCTTTACAAACAAATCCTATCCTTCAGAGTAAAGTTCTTCACTGCGAAGGCTGAGATCCTTCACAGGTTGAAGGGAGCACCTTCACAGATATAGCCGCGCCCCTAATGGAGACATCCCATCCCCTCCAGAGACAGGGTCCATCCCCTGAACAGACAGAGCCCAGCTCTTGGACAGGCAGAGCCTGGCCCTACATAGACAGAGCCTGGCCATACACAGGCAGCGCCCAGCCACTTCACAGACAAAGCCAAGTCCCTACACAGCCGAGCCCTTGCACAAACTGCTGAGCTCCTGTGCATAGAGAGCGGTGCCCCTGCATAGACAGCAGAAGTGAGTTCCTCCCCACTCTTTTACAAAGAGACCACATCTTGTAGAACTCAGCTCTTTCTCAGATAGAGCTGAGCTCCTAAACAGATGGAGCTGGACCTCTGCACAGTGAGTGTGGGGTCCCTGAAAGCAGCACTGCATCCTTGGGCAGATCCCCCTGGGCTCCTGTCGCTATGCAGAGCTCAGCTCCATTGCTGAGAAAGCCCGTGTTGGGATGGCCTTCCAGGCAGTCTGGCACTGCCTGATGGGCCTCCTTGAAAGGGCCAGTGTGTGGCCCATTTCTTTGATACCGTGGAACGTGATGGGCCCTTTCATGCGGGCCCAGCTGGGCCTGCCAGAATGCCAAACAGCCCCAAAGTCCAGTCCAGGACTGACTCTTGCACAGAGCCTTGCTCCTTCAAAAATCGGAGTGAATCACTTCAGAGGCAGAGTGAAGCTTCTTGAACCCTCATTCTTAGAATGACAATGGTGGGACTCTTTATGGGCCGGGATACTAAGCATGAGGTCATCGTCTTTGGGAGCACACAGCTAGGCCTTGAATATTGCCTATCTCTAACAGGCAGTGGGAGGGAGAAGGTGGGAGATATGAAAAAGTGAGAGAAAAGATGAAGAAACGAGGAGAGAGGAGGAAGGGAGCGATGAGAGAAAAAGGGAGAGAAGAGATTGAGAAAAGGAACCGAGGAGTAGGAGTGAAAAAAGAAAAGCTAGATGAGAGACCTGGTAGAGAGAGACGAGACTGAGAGAGAAAAGGCAGCAGGTATGTGTGAGTGAGAATATGGAGAGGAATATGTAGAAGAAAGTGTGAAAATAAAAAGAATAGATTGGGTATTAGGTGGGAGAAAAAGAGTTGGACCAAAGAGTGGAGAGATCCCTGTGATTTTAACTTGAACAGTATAGCACATTTCACACTTCCCTTTTACTCCATTCCCTGCCCAGACATCTTCTTATCACCAAGTCAGTGTACAGCGACGGTGGTGGGAGTGGACTGTGCTAGTACTTGAGAAATGTGCCGGGTACCGGCACAAAGTAAGCACTACACTATGGCCTCAAACTATTCATTTATTTTATACCACTGTCACCAATGGTATGCTATTCCTACACATATCTGTTAGGTCCTGCCGCCCCCAGCATCCCAGAGAGAGAGTGACAAGCTGTCAGGCTGCACACCCAGGCTACATGTCACTCTTCAGTCAGTGGAGCTGTTACGCGTGACATAAGAGACAGGCCACCCTTAAAGTGACATAAAACTGACAGAAGCTCGTGGACAGATGTGTTTTCTTCACCTGTTCTTCAACATACCGGTGGCTGCAGTGGAACAACTTGTGAGTTTAGCACAGGTTGCCTCAAATGCACTTTGAAGAATTCTGAAATATGTTAAACCTTTGGCTGGCAACCGGCGTAGTGGATAATCAACCAGCTTATCTTTTACCGAATGCCGAATTTAACATTTCCTTTGGTGTGCTGGGTCCCAAAACATTTTTGAACGGTGCTATTTCATGCCCTTGCTGGTAAGTTAAAGCAGTAATTGGCGCAATCAGGTTTAGAAAGCGTATTATTCAAGACGTTTTCTAGCAGTGGTAATGTGTGGCAAGTATATTTGTGAATATTTTTTGTGTGGCATTTTGTTGTGGCAGTGATATGTTCCGTTGCTTTTCTGTGCAGTTGTGATTTTGTGCTGCATCTTTACAAAGTGATGTTGTTGTGTGTTGCAGTGGTGATGTCTTGCGGTCCATTTAGACTGTTTGGTTGTGCCCAGTTATGTTTTAATTTTATTGTTTTAATGTGTTATGTTCTGTTGTTTAGTTTAGATTTGTGTACAGCTAAAAGTAACTCATACCTTTAAATTACCCATAGCAATCAGCCATTAACCACCGACTAGGATGGTGATATGGAACTATTCTCGCTTCAAATATGTAAGATAAATCAGCAGGTATTACTCGTGGTCCGCAGACCCCTGGGGTTCACACCTACTTGGGCACTGGGAGTGTTCAGAAAATTAACAGTATTAGAAGATTAATAAAGTATAGGTACATGCAAAATGTAAAACTGATAATTTTAAAGGAACTGTAAGCAAGAAGGTATTTGATAATGGAGGCTAAAATTATGTTGGTATCCTTAGCTTGTTTCGTGAGATCAGAGCAAGTATAAGAAACAATTTAGGGCCTCATTTATAGTTTTTTTGCAAAGGGCAATCAATCAATCAATCAATCAAGCATTTGTATAGCGCGCTACTCACCCGGAGGGTCTCAAGGCGCTAGGGGGAGGGGGGTCCGCTACTGTTCGAACAGCCAGGTCTTGAGTTGCTTCCTGAAGGAGAGGTGGTCTTGGGTCAGGCGGAGGTGGATGGGTAGGGAGTTCCACGTCTTGGCAGCCAGGTAGGAGAAGGATCTTCCTCCCGTTGTGGCTCTTCGGATGCGGGGGACGGCGGCGAGGGCGTGGTTGGTCGATCGTAGCTGGCGGGTGGGAGTGTAGAAGGTCAGACGGTCGTTGAGGTATCTGGGGCCTTGGTTGTGGAGAGCTTTGTGTGCGTGGGTGAGGAGTCGGAACGTGATTCTCTTGCTGACGGGGAGCCAGTGCAGGTCTCTCAGGTGTCCGGCGATGTGGCTGTGTCAGGGGATGTCCAGGATGAGTCGAGCTGAGGCGTTCTGGATGCGTTGGAGTCTTTTCTGAAGTTTGGCTGTGGTTCCGGCGTAGAGGGAGTTGCCGTAGTCCAGTCGGCTGGTGACGAGGGCCTGGGTGACCGTCTTCCTGGTTTCGGTGGGGATCCACCGGAAGATCTTCCGCAGCATGCGTAGGATGTTGAAGCAAGACGAGGAGACGGCGTTGACTTGTCTGGTCATTGAGAGGGAGGAGTCCAGGATGAAGCCCAGGTTGCGTGCGTGGTCCGTTGGTTTGGGTGCGTTGCCCAGGGCAGGGGCCACCAGGAGTCGTCCCAGGCGGAGGGTGATGATCCTAGGATGAGGACTTCCGTCTTATCTGAGTTCAGTTTCAGGCGGCTGTTCCTCATCCACTCGGCTACGTCCTTCATCCCTTCATGTAGGTTGGTTTTGGCGGTTGTGGGGTCGTTGGTGAGGGAGAGGATCAGCTGGGTGTCGTCGGCGTAGGAGATGATGTTGAGGTTGTGTTGGCGTGCGATGGCTGCGAGGGGCTCATGTAGACGTTGAAGAGGGTGGGGCTGAGTGATGATCCTTGTGGTACGCCGCAGATGACTTCGGTGGCCTCGGAACTGAACGGGGGGAGGCGGACTCTCTGGGTTCTTCCGGCGAGGAAGGAGATGATCCACTCCAGTGCCTTCTCTTGGATTCCGACGTTGCACTAGGGTGCGGTGGCAGACTGTGTCGAACGCTGCGGAGAGGTCCAGGAGGATGAGGGCCGCTGTTTCCCCGTTGTCGAGCAGGGCTCGGATGTCGTCGGTGGCTGCGATGAGGGCGGTCTCGGTGCTGTGGTTGGCCCGGAAGCCGGACTGTGAGTGGTCGAGGGATCCATTCGTCTCGATGAAGGCGGCCAGTTGTCTGTTGACGGTCTTCTCGATGACTTTGGCAGGAAAAGGAAGGAGCGAGATGGGGCGGTAGTTTTTGAGGTCGGTGGGGTCCGCTGACGGTTTCTTCAGTAGGGCGCAGAGTTCGGCGTGCTTCCAGCTCTCTGGGAAGGTGGCGGTGTCGAAGGAGGTGTTGATGATGTCCCGGAGGTGCGATGACGGCGTCGGCCTTGTTGAAGATGTGGTGAGGGCAGGGGTCGGTTGGTGCTGCTGCGCTGCCCTAATGCAAAAGAAAAGGGCAGGAATGCGCCATATCTATTAGATACCGCACATTCCTGTCCTTTCTCCCTGTGCCGACGCATAATTGGCTGCCATGTGCAAACGCAGGCACCTTTGGACCATAGTGCAAGGGTGCCTGCGTTGCAGGGATGATTATTTTTGTGCAGGAAGGGAAACCTTCCTGCACAAATACAATCACAAGAGGCATTCTACAGCACACATAGATAGTTGTGCCTCCCTTACACCTCCCCTGGGGAGGCATACGTTTTTGGCGCTGCCTCAGACTTACGATTTCTCGTAAATCTGGGACAGTGTCAAAAAGCCATGGATGTTGCTGGGAACGCCCCCAGCAGCACCCATGGAACGCCCCTTTCACGCAGTTTTCTGCGTGAAAGGGGCAAATATGTATAAGGCCATGAAAAGCCATGTATAAATATAAAGCCTTATAAATATGCGGTGGCACTTTGCGCCACCGGAACATTCTGGCGGCGCAAAAGTGCCGGTAGGGCCTCATAAACGAGGGCTTTAGTATAGACAATTGGCGGCCTCAGATGAAGCACAGGTATGTGCCTCCAAAAAAGAGAGCAGGGATCAGGAGTAATAAAGACAAAATTAGTGTGTTACATCCCTTTGTCTTTCAGAAATAAAACCGCATTCTGAAAGTTCCTTCCGATTAAAATAAAAATTATAATTTTGGGGCACTTTTTTTGTGAAATAAATGCAATTTTTCATATTTGTGTATTGTTGTATGCTCCAAATCATAGAAATTGCTTAGGTCGGAGTCCCTAGCTTCCAGTAGTGAGTCAGTGGCGGCCCAAAGAAGTCAAAAGGTTAAAAACTGCAGTATTAAATAAAAGCACTGTACAAACACTTGTAATGCTCACTTTATGTCATAAGTACGTCCTGTGCCATTGTGGAAACTTGAAAGTCCAAACAGCTTTTTGTAAAGAGTAACAAGGAACTGTTTGCAAAATCTGTCCTTGCTCGTGGCCCTTCTGCCCATAAAACTAATGGTAAGTGGCAGGATGCTGGGAGTGCAAAGGCGATTTTCATTATATAAAGTAGACGCGCTTCTTACCTTAACGTCGTGTTTTTTATTGGAGCAAGATAGTGGAGTTAAATAGCTTTATGTGGCAATTTACTTTCTACTGTTCTCTAATGGACAATTATCTGGAAATAAAGGAAGGCAGAGGTGCTAATGGGGGAAACATTACATACGACAAAAAACTCTAATGTTCAAGGCTTTGTTTAGGAATGTCCTAGTTTAAAATGTGCAAGAGCTTAAAGGGAAGCTGTGGCATTTAGCATACTTACACATATTGAGAATTTTACATTTTGTCTTCATCCAGCGTTTTATGGTCCAGCAAGCAATACACTCCTGGGCAGATGTCTGATAATGATTGTGCAAAATGAACAAAGGACATAAAAAACATTAGCAAAGGCAATAGGTTTAGCGTTGTCCACCAGCCTTTTGGCAAATCTTGTTTTGTTTTGTCAAGGTTTTTGCACACCTATATTGTTTGGGAAGCTGCCTGGTGTTTGTCAATCTACAATCTAAAAAAACATTAACTAAAGGCAAAAATGTTTTTTTTAATGTAAAAAACCGCACATTATCACAAAACTCCCTGGCACTGAAGGAAACTACTTTGTGTGTGGATGTGCTCCTTGTGAAGTCAGCCAATGACTGAAGTGGGCTGATGCATTGCCCCTTGATTCATGGTAGAGTGGGATGGAGTAAAAGGTGAATGACACAATCACAGACAAATGGATGAAGTGGGACTGAAAATCCCTAAAAGAAAATGTCAGACACATAATTTTAGTAGGTTCAACAGGTCTTGGCTAACACAGACCTAAAAAAGCCAACAGTTCTGCCATTGGCAACCAACCTCTTGCCTTTGAGAAAGAGAAAAAGATAGAAGGAATGAGGGAGGTATGGAGAAATGAGAGAAGAAATGATGGATGGAACGAAGGAAAGAAACAAAGAACAAATGAGGAAGGAAAGAAAGCAGAAAAGAAAGAAGGAAATAAAGAAACAAGGAATGAAGACAATAAAAGAAAAAGGAAGGAAAGAAAGTAGGAAAGAAAGCAAGAAAGAAAGAAGGAAAGAAAGTGGGAATGAAGGAAAGAACGCAAGAAAGAAGGAAAAAAGGAATGAAACAGGGAATAAAGAAAGAATGAAAGAAGGAAGGAAGGAAAGAAGGAAGGAAGGAAAAAAGAATGAAAAAAGTAAAGGACAGAAGGAAGGAAAAGAAAGAAAGAAAAAAGAAAGAAAGAAGGAAGGAAGGAAAGAAGGAAAGGAAGGAAAGAAAGACAGAAAATGAAGGAAAGCAGGAAAGAAAGCAAGAAATAAGGAAAGAAAGAATGAAAGAATAAAGGTAAGAAAGAAAAAAGAAATTAGGGAAAGAAAGAAAATAGAACCAGAACCAGAGTGCTCAAAGTTTGGGCTACCACTGTGTGTTTTAATTGGGATGTGAATATTGACATAGTTCTCCAAAAACATGTTGAAGTTGTTTAGAAGGGTGTTGACTTCCGACGTGGAGTTGATAGGGTGTGAGAATAGTTCAAGCATTAGATTGTCATGGAGAAGTGTTCAAAGGATCTGAAGGTTTGGTCTTTTGAGCTGGCCTTGGTTTGTTGGTAGGACACTGAGAAGGGAGATAGGGATGGCAAAGTCATCGGCCCACTCTAGAGGTGTGGATTAGGGGTGGGCATAACTCGCGTAATTAATTAAATTCTGCAATATTAAGCTTGAATTATGTGAGAAGAGTAATTCTGCATTTAGCGCCAGTTCTTAGCACAAAAATGTCCCCTTGCGTTCAAAATGGACATGAGGATGCATTTGGAGCTAAGAAATAGTGGAAAATGCAAACAAGCACAAATAGCGAGCGTGAGCAGGCACAAACGCTCGCTAAATGTGCTCTTGGGATAGGATTTTCCCCCACCTTACTTCCGAAATTTAGCGCTATTTTCTTAACGCAAAATGCACCCTTGCATCCCAAATGGACACATGGGTGCATTTTGCTCTAAGAAACAGCGCTGGATGCAACAGAACACAAATACCGAGTGAGAGCGGTCACTCATGCTCGTTAAATGTGCTTTCACTTTAGAATTTTTTTCCCCCAAATTACTCATAATTATGCAAGAAAAGTAATCGCATAATTATCAGTAATATCACGTCAAAGAGTAAAGTGGAATTACCAAAATGACTCTAATTACTCTGGCATAATTGAAATTCTGCCCAGGCCTAGTATGGATGGCTTGCTTTGGATTGTTGGTGATGTTCAGAAGACAATGTCAAGTCAGAAGACAAGGTTAAGGATGTGGCCTTTGGAGTGTGCTGGCTGTATGACATGTTGTCAGTGTATATATAAGGACCCCCTGCTACTTATATCTATTCCTAGGGCAGGGAAAATACAATTGAAAATAACAAATCCCTAGGCAATTAATGTTCTAATTTGCATTACATAACATAATTGCAAGATAATACTGAAAAAGGCTAAGTGATCACTTATGAACAATGTAAAAAAGACTTTTATTGGTACAAATTATTTTAAAATTTATAATGCATCCTGCCTGTAATGTTACATGGCAAAAGTTAAAAACAGAAAGAAAGACAAGACATATGCTCCATTTGAATACATGTCTCTCAATGAACAACTACAATCAAACAATCATTTCATGTATATTGCTTCAAAAAATAGAATAAATGTAGAAATAATATTGCAGAATTAGTTAAATTAGAGAACTATTTTCAAATACAGTCATAACAATGAAACCATAAACGTCTAAATATTTGTCAATCAAGTGGCTTTGATCATGGATGGATCCTGTCGTGTCATTCTTCTTTGCGCATTTCGGCGACTACAGCGCCTTCACCAGGAAAGCCACAGATAGCATGTCGACTGTAAAGCTCTGATGGTTCTAACAGAAAATTTACATAGGGAAGCAAAGAATGCCACATGTCGATTAATTCAAGCTTATATGTTTCTTATATGTTTCTTAGGTAGTGTAGAAACCCATCTGGGACTGGAAACTCCACTCTACTCGATGGTGAGCAGATGAGACTAATCTATATGTCGACCAGTCTTAAAACGATCCATGTCAGAAACAGTGTCCCTGACTGTAAAGATAGTGTATTCTTGGTTGTATGTCTGCTGACTCCCGGTGTAGATGCAAGGGAGATGGCGAGACGAAGCTTCTTACTAGATGAACACCCCTGCATGCAGGCTTTAGATGACGTGATAATATCCTGTAGCTCGCGTCCGTCAAGAAGAAATTACATGCTGTACCTCCTTGAGTGTAGATGACATTGAAGATGGTATCTCTTTTTTTAGCTTGTGTTGTCTGGGAGGATGAAGTCACCCAAGAGGCTGGTGTGAGTATGTCAAATGGATGAGGTGGTGAGGAGATATGAGAATTCATCAATGAAGTCATTGTTTGTCCAAGAGGCCTGTAGATGTTGAAGGTCTGAGTTGTAGAGTGGAAAGCCATTTCAGCAGCTCAGTGGAGTTGAGTGTTAATTGCTTTCCAAAGAAGCAGGACTAGGAGGGCTTATGGATGGCAGTGAGGTCTCCTCAATTCTAATGTGCACGTTCCACACAATGGATGCGGTAGCTTTTGGGAAGGAGGACGCCTAGGATGTGTGAGGATGTCAGGATGGAGCATGTTCCTGTGATGAAGAGGGCATCAAGCTTGTATAAGTGATGAGGTCTGCAATGTGTGCTGCATGGAGCACTGTTGAGTGAGCATTAATGAGCAGGACTTGGAATGTGTGTTCTGTAGATTGAGGATGCATGGTGATTAGTGGAATGTGCACGGAATTGGGTGCATGTGTTTTGTGATTGCTTAGGTCTGGGTGTGATTATGGGGATTTGCACATAATGTTATCTTACCATGTAAGTTTCAGTGAAACTGGGATTCTGGGCCAAGGTTCTTCATGTTCCTAACAGGCCCAAACAGGCAATACCCTCGTCTGTGTCCACTCTTTGCTGAGGATGCCGAGGAGAGAAGATGCTCTGAAGAGTTGAGTGAAGTAGGGAGAAGGCAGGAAGTGATGCCACTTCATGTGCAGATGAATGATGGCAAATGCAGTGATGTTACTTGCTGTGGAGATGGATGATGGGAAATACAGTGATGCCACTTTGTGTGCAGATGAATAATGGAAAATGAAGTCCTCTTACCTGACTTTTTTTTTAAAGATGGTTATGGTGGCAAACCAGTGATGTCACTTGGTGTGTGATGAAAGATAGAAAATTAAGTCAGCTGCTTTTGAGGCACAATGAAGCCCTCTGATGTTTGGCTTTGCTGTTTGGGCACAATGAGACTGATTCACAAACCTTTTTCTACAATGTGTTTCGTGTTAATCGAGGTCTAAATGTGACTTACAAATTTGTTGTTATAGAGTTTATTGAGCGTGCAAATACCGAGAAAGGGTCTTGGCACCAAAGAGACTAACACTGATAATAGCCTGGAACAGCTGCGTGACCAACTGTCAGACACCAAGTTCAGTGTCCCAGCAGCAATAGAAGGAGTGATAAAAAAACAGGATAATATCACCGAGCATAATGCCAGGTCTTCAACGCTTTCCTAAATTGAAACAATAGAGGCATTTTACACTCATTTTTTTCTCAAGTATAAAGGTCCAAAATTATGCAGATCTCTATGCATCAAGCAGAGGATTTCAATCTAATCCTCTTTATCACTGGCAGTCAATGCAAAAAGTCAAGGGCAGAGTATATAGATTAATATCTTGGCAGCCCAAGGGCTAGTTTATCTGGCATGTTTTGGATGAGCTGAAGCTTCTTCAACACACCGATGGGGCACATAACAACATGGAGTTACAACAGTTGTGTCGGCAAAGGATGGTGGCCTGGACCACGATCTGATGTACCTGAGAGGGAAGCAGTGGAGCAATTGTTCTCAGCACCCTCAACAGATGGAAACAAGTGGAGGTCAGATCCTTGGCCTGCTTATCCAAAGACAGTTTGACCTCCTAGTTAAAATATTAGATGCTTTACAGACTTTGCTGCATTAGAAGGATCAGACCAAGATGGAAGCCAACAAAGAGAGGGATAGGGTTTGACAGGTGTGGAGTTAGAAAACCAGAGTACCTATGTCTTGTTTGAATTCTCTTTCAGGGCATTGAGTTGCAGCCAGGAAGTAAAAGATGTCATACATTGATGAAAATACATTTCGCTAAGTAGAAAAACAATGCGTGGTGCATGGAAATCCACTTACTGAACTTTCAACATGATCTTTTTTACAGTTTTTGACAATCCCCAAATGGGAGGATTAGTAGTGAATGCTATGGGGAAACATCCATTACAAGGCAGTCATTACATCGCACTGCTTTTACAACGCAACTGTTACAACGCAACTGCCTTTACATTGCATGCCATTGCAACACATGCCATTACAATGCATGCCATTACAACGCATTATAAGGTGAGTAATGGAGATTTTTTAGTTTTAGGGTGGGTATGGGTTTTGGGGTAGATGGGAATAGTAATTTTTACCCCTACACTATCCAACACTTTACCTGCTGTTGCATTCACTGGAGTGGGAATAGTAATTTTTACCCCGACACTATCCAACACTTACCCTACTGTTGCACTCACTTGAGTGGGAATAGCAATTTTACCCCTACACTATCCAACACTTACCCTACTGTTGCCCTAAAAGTATTATGCGTTGTAATGGTATGCGTTGTAAAGGTATCCTTTGTTTGGAATCCATTGTAATGGTAGTTTTAAAAAATGCGTTGTAATGGCATGCGTTGTAAAATCATGCAATGTAATGGTAGTTGCGATGTAAAAACGGCCTTGTAAAAGCATGTGTTGTAATTGGTTGCATTGTAACGTCATATATTCATTGCTATGATCCTACGAAACAAATACGGGTGAAACTCTGCATTATTGCCCTGCAGGGAAGACTCATTAGTGGCATGGCCATAATGATGCACTGACTTCTTCTTTTTTTCCCTATTTTTAATTAATGATGGCTGCACTGGTATTGAACATGAATGTTATAACTAAAGTTTTGGGGTAAGTTACTTGTGCTCATAGGTTATGCTGACGGAGCAAAACCTGTCAACTTCCTACCAATCATAATATATCGACGTCTCCAACAACTTCCCTACAAGCACAAACTTATTCTTTGCTGAAAGAAGACAAATAATGCAATTTAATGATTTTTTTTTAAAAAGACAGCCAAAAAAAAAGTAAAAACAGCATTACAATAGAAACGCCAAAACAATTGAAAGAGCTCATAAAAATAAAATCTTCTCACCAAAAGTGAGCTGTCAAGAAAGCAAATCCCAAAGCACAAGGAAAGGTAATAAAACTGGAAACATACTGTAAAGAAAAACACACAACTAAATCAATTAGAAAACTGCCCTTCCACAAAAAATAAAAATGTGCAAATGCAACAAAAAATGCTGAGAGTGTTTTTATCTCCATATTTGCTGCAAGTGTCTTCCTCTTTTGGATCTGAAAAGCCGCATCAGTCATGAAAGGAGTATCAGTAGCCCGGTTTGCTGCCTTACCATTGAAGTTCACTGACAGGGCATCGATCATATCCTCTCATTCCTCCTTGATCAGAGTGATCATTGCCTTTACCTATGGTTCCTATTAAGCACTTCTTTGGTAATAGTATTACAGATATAAAGCTTTCGTTTACTGTGTTCTTTGACAAACTGTATTGCCTGTATTCTTCTTATTTTGTTTGTTTTCCTTTGCTTTTATTTGACAAGCACCATTGTTATTAATCAATTACACTGAATTTTTATACTCCCCTATTCTGCACTGTAGCAAAGTGAAGGAAATCAACATTTTCTACATGAGCACTCCGATTTTTCAACAGTTTTTGCCCCAATTTTTTTTACTGATAATAGGAGTCTAAGCCCTGTGACATGGTTATTCAGTGCCATAGTGAATGTGGTCTGGCCCTAAAATGGCATTGGTAAAATTGGTTTAATCAATTTGTCTATTTTAACATTCCTGTAAATCATGGTAGATGGTGTAGAAATTGCACCAGAGCCATGAAGTGGGCTGCAGTATGCATTTATTCAACGGACATAGGGGCATATCAGCAACAGCCGGCGATAATTATTGCAAAGCGCGCTTAGCGCGAGGATAATTATCGCCGGCTATCGCTGGATTTTATCGCTGGGATAGCGCGCTATCAGCGACGCTTATCTCCAAAACGATAAAAATCCAAGCGACAGATGCTGAATGTGCGATTATCGCTGGAAATCCAGCGATAATCGCACAGGGAACGGCGATAGCTTGATGATAGGGCAGGGCAGACTTAGCCATAATATCCACCTTCCATTGGATATTATGGCTAAGTCAGGTTATAAGCAGGCGTAAAGAAACCTGCGTTATGCGCGGTTAGCGCTACTTTCATGATCGCTAAGCCGGTTAGCGATTACATTGATAATTGGAGATATGTCGGTTAGCGACATTCTCCACGTAAGTTTGGCAGGGTACGCCCACTTTGCATCTCATTGGCGATGCAAAGATGGGCGTTAGGGAAACCAGCGCTGAGGCATGGGAACACGCGTTAGCGTGTCCATGCTGATAGTGCGATAAAATTATCGCCGCTTTTCGCCCGAAAACGGACGCTAAAGCGGCGATAATTTTATCGTGGGGCCTTGATGATATGCCCCATAGTTGACAAGAAATACATGACTCCCAGGGGCACCACCAAGAAAGGTTTTTGGGCCATGTACGAAGACCTATTTTAATATACTAAATGTCACCTTTAAAGTGAGGCTTATATGCCAAGAAGCCAGAGCCATAATTAGGAGCAGACGTAAGTTGAGTAATTCAGTGTAGCGTAATCATGCGGAATTAACTCAAAATTCTGCGAGATTCTTCATAATTGCGCACGAAGAGTAATTCTGCTTTACCATTATTTCTTAACGCAAAAATGCCCCCTCATGTCCAAAATAGGTACCAGAATGCATTTTGCACTAAGTAATTGTGCTAATGCAACAGAGCATGCTACAGAACATGAATGGCATGCACAAGCAGCAACTCGTGCTCACTAAATGTGCTCTTGGGGTAGGATTTTCACCCCGCGTAACCCAGGCATTTAGAGCTATTTTCTTGTAAGAAAATGACCCCTCATGTTCAAAATGAGCGTCAGAAGGCATTTTTCTCTAAGAAATATCGCTAAATGTGCTGTTGGGTTAGAATATTCCGTCCAACGTACTCCCGGCTTCTAGCACTATTTTCTTAGCACAAAATGCACCCTCACTTCCAAAATGGACGTGAGTATGCAATTTGTGTTTTGTAACACGGCTAAATGCAGCAGAACACAAATCTCAAGCATGAGCAGCCGCTCGCAGTCGCTACATTGTTTCCCCCCCAAATTACTCTTAACTAAACAAGCAGGTGCAATTGCAATATTATCTGTAATTCTGCGTCAAAGAGTAACAGGCAATTACCACAGTTACTCAGATTATGCCAGCATACTTAAAATGACGCCAGGGCCTAGGCTTAATGTATAAAAAAGTGGCACACTATACGTTTGAAATATATGCCCGTATAGTGACTGAAGTTCTATAAGCAGTTTTCACTGTTTAGATCAGGTTGGATTTTTCACAGACAGGCCTAGCTGCAATGAACATATTGTTTTCAGCCCTGCTTGGGAAAGTATTAGAAATATAATTGCGTTATATTCCACTTAATTTTCAAAATCTTATTAAATGTTAATGGTAAAACCAGATTTTTGACAATTTAGTTGACTAGGACATAGGGGAGGTAACCTCATGTACGTGAAGGAGTGGCAAGTGGCCTGTCTGGAACTCTTAGAGAGGGAAGAAAGATTTAGATATCTTGAATCTAGTCCTTCTGAGAATGTGTACAGGACAGTAAAAAGGAAGTGCCACAAAACGATGTCAGTATACTGTACGAAAATAGATAGGATTGGGTAGGGAAAATTCTCCAATCAGTGGCTAGTGTACTGCATTAGAAAGCCAACTCACCACCCCCTCCTCAATTTATTTCTGGACCTGGGAAGACTACACCTGAAGAAATAGGCCCTGCATGAAGAAAGAAGACTGCTGACTTCTGGCTAGCACCCAAGGAGTAGAATGCCTCTCCAAGGGCCAAGTGGTTGGAGGGTGGTCTCATATTTGCCTGCTCCTGTTTGATTGGTCCAGGGAGACAAAGAAGCAGAAGGACTCCTGACTCCAAGCAGGCCCCATTGACCACTGAATTCTGCTGGAGTCCTGGCTGAATAGAGATCTAGTGGGTTGAAGCCTGCCCTGAGCATCTGGTGACCCCAGCTTTGACTAAAAGAAATAGTCCTAGCAGTTGGAGAAAAGTGAGACCTCTGAAGGACCAGGACAAAGCGCTGAGCTGTGCCCAGCGGGGTTCACCCAAGGTGGGCACGAAAGACAGGTTTGTCCGACTTGAGCATTTTGATGCAAGGAAAAAGGGTTCAGCATGCTCTTGCAGAAAAGGTATATATATGGTTTTGTTGAGTCGTGCCTTGCTATACCTTCCAGCCTTGCACCACTAGAGGATAATTAGAACTGATTACGCGATTAAATCCAGAAGTTAAATCTTAGACCAGGCCGGTCAATCCATCCACTCGATGAAGTGACCCTAATAGTTATGAAATCCAGCTTTGGTTTTCTCTGAACCTTTTGCCTCAAAACCAGCGTTTTTAGTGGGAGCATGACAAGGACGTATCCGATTTCAAAGGGCTCTCGCTGGCCTCAGCCTTGGACCTTGCAATGCATAAGAATTTAGACTTCCATATCAGAGAGTTACAAAACACAGATCAGGATAACACGTATGGTGTATTCAACCTCTGCTCCCTTGTGCTTATCCTGAAAGCATACCTAAGTCCCTGTCCATGCTTAACTTTTTCTAAAACGCTGTTTGCTTTAAACCTTCTTCAAATATACTGTTCTCTTTACCTGATTTTAATTATATTGGTGTCTTTTTGCTCATTAATTCTTTCTTTATTTTTCTGAATGATTTGGGGAATTTGTTTGTGTTTTTTTCTTGACTTTAAAATTGTTGCTACCACTTAAATATAACATGCATTTCTCTGGGGACTTGTCTGCTGCTTGTACCACAGCTGCCAGGTGTTCAGCAGTTTCCTGAGACGTATTAATACTGGGGAACGTCCTTAACAACGCGGGCTGAGCCACACATGCCGTTTCCTCGCAAGCAAAACCACGCTTGCCTTATGAATATGTCTTAATCACGCATATATGTGGTTAAGGCAGTGCGCGGTCTAGATGTCTTGAAGGGCCAGGAGAGGAACAGGAAGCGTCGGGACAGAAAGCTCAATGCGGACAGGTAAGAGGGGCTGGGGGGCAGTTTTTAAGTTTAGTTTTTAGGGCTCAGGTTTGGGGGTAGTTTTTAGGGCTCGGGGGTCAGGGTTGTTTTCAGGGCTTGGGGTGGGGTGTTTTTTTCTAGGGCTCAGGGGAGCTAGGGTTGTTTTAAGGGCTGGGGGGTCGGGTTGTTTTTAGGGCTCGGGTGGGGTTGTGTTTAGGGCTCTGTTTTTTTTAGGGCTTGGGGGGGTTGGGGTTGTTTTTAGGGCTCAGGGGGAGACTGGGGTGTGATCTTTACCACACATATCCCTTTATCAGTCATGCCTTTACCACAAAATTGTGTGGCAAAGGCATGCGTGGTAAAGGAATGCGTTGTTCAGACTCCTTCGTTGTTTGCGCAGCATTGTAGAGGCACGCATGGTTTAGCCATACGTGCCTCTGTCATACAACCATTAATATTTAACCAAGGTGTGTTTATTAAGTCTATAATGGGCCCTTCTTGTCAAATGAATAACCCACTTTCTGATACTCATGATTGTCTATTGTGGCTGTTTTTGGAATTGCTTACGGGATGGTGCGATATGCAAGGGAAGAAATTTACTATATTTGAATTTAGTGAAAACAGCAATAATGACAGGGGTGGTTTGAATATGAAAGGAAATGCATTCACCAACGAAGTATCAGATGAATGCCTTACTGCTGTAATGTCTTGGCTTTACGTCTGATTCCACACTGTCATTGGTGTACCAGATTTAGCCTGTGGGAACTTGCTGCTTCCTTCGGCTGACGACGTTAAGAACAAACTAGTAATAATTCCTGGTCCCCCATGATAGCGAACAGGTGTGCGCAAATGGAGGAATCCATCAATGGGATATTTTCTTTTATAAATAAGCTGGGTTTTAAGGCAATAAGGGAACTCCTCATCAAATTTGTGAGCAAGACTGTGGCGGTGGCCTCATATGGTGCGGGGGTCTGGGGAATGGCTAATATACGGAACATCCAAAGGGTTGAAGATTCATTCCTTAAACACATCCTAGCTCTTCCTTCAAGCTGTTCAAACTATATAGCCCATTCTGAATTGGGAACCCCGTATATAACTGATAGGATTAAGATAGCTCCGATCATGCTTTGGCACTCAATTTGGTCACGGGAGGAAATGGGGCTGAAAAAATTAATCCTTATGGACAGCATGAACTTAGACCATGCAATGGAGATTTTGTGGCTGAGATACGTGAAATCCCTATCTGAGGAGTTTGGCTTAGTGTATCTTTTTAACAAACCAGATTCCAGTAGATCGCTAGCCAAAGGTAAGATGAAATACTGTGCCCAGAGCAAGGCTATGAGTCAGAAATGGGTGGCAGAAAAAGCGAAACCATCTGTTCTCGTTTACAGTATGACGGCCCATCTGGAGGGCTTGAAATCTTACCTGACCCTGGGTCAAAATGACCAGCACAGGTTTATATTGACCTGATGTAGGGCAAATATGTTGCCTTTGATGGTGGGGTTCCCGATTGATTGTTATTCTCTGTCAGAGCTCGCCCTGTGCCCGTGCGACGGCGAGTCACCTATAACAAATTTGCACATTGTATTCTTTTGCCGATATTATGAAATCACCAGGAAAAAAATTGTATTGGCCATATTTAAAGCACATAATTTTAGACAGTGCAGGCCAGGTCTTCAATTTATGCAGCAATTAAATACTCCACTTGTATGTTGTGCTATGACCTCATATTTATGGCAGGTTTTAAAAATAAGGAAAAACTTGCGGGTGGAAGTTCCTTAAGTAAAATACATTCATATATGATTATTGTATGATTTCATTGTTTTATGGAATTTCACAATGAGTAATTTTAGAAAATCTTTTAAGATGATTGTAATAACTGAAAAGTTTGGTGATTTAACCAGTCCCTCTTGTATAAAAATGATGAGCTCTTAGAGTGGATGAAATTTAACAATGAATGGGCACTTTTTCCTCTCTTTTAGTCGAAACGTATATTTAAGATCTTTTTTATATTGTGCGTGATCTTTCTGTTTTAACATGTAAGTTTTTATCATTTTTGTGTCTTATTTTTCTGTATACTTTTATGTTACTGAAAAGTATTGAATAAAGTTATTACTGAGCTGAACAAACAAATCTTCCCTTACTTCTGCTAGCTCTACATTGGTCGCCAATGCATGTGTAGTATCCAGGATACATTTTGTCAACTAATCTGGCTTGACCAGACTTTCTTCACTATGAGTATCTTAGTTCAAAGTGATGAAGTTAGAGTCGCAGTGCACCTTACACAGACTGGGGTTCTGTACTCAATTACAAAAGGAGTTCCCTTAACATATTGTAATGTTTTTATGTTGTGCATACCCTACAACAGTGCAGAAATGGAACAGAATAGAAATGGTTAGCACACCACTTCATGTTTCTGCAGATGTGATCTGCATGCCATATGAGGATGCCCTGCACCCTTGCCATGCACTTAGTGTCTGAATAATGGCACCCCAGAATCAGTTTGGATGGGGCCAAAAACTCCTGAAGGTGGCTCTTAGAGGTTCCGGCCAGCCCATAAGGCAAGGTAAGGAACCTTCCCACATGGCACCACCAGCAGGGGCCAGTAAGAGCACCATATTGCATCTGGGTTATACAAATATAGCTTTTTACTGGAAAGAGCAACACAAACAAAAACACATTTCCCGCTACAGTTCTGATAATCCTTTCACCATATCCAAGAGGACCCTGTGGGTCCTGCTCATCCCTAAAGATACTGATGTGGTATGGCGTGCCCACCACCTCCTGAATGCTTACTAGGTAGAAATAGAAGGGTCAGGCCCAATTTTTAGGTCTGGCATTAGTCAAGACCTTTTGATTAAACTGAAATAATACGTATAATATACTAACTTAAAGGGGCATTCAGCCACCTCTTTTATCCATTGGCCTGTTGTGTCATTTACATTTTCCTTATGCCCACAGCAGTATACAGCATAGGGAAATGGGTCAGCCTACATAGGCCACTGATTAACCTCACTTTGAGTGACTGCATTAGCTTTTTTCTGAGGTGGACATCCACACACAAAGTTGTCCGCTTTAGTGGCAGTGTTTTAGGGGCTGATTACGATGGCGGTGAACCCACCACCGACAGGCTGTCAGTGGCAGGTTCACCGCCATCGTGAGGCCATTTTACGTCTGCCATATTATTATGGCGGGCGGTACCGTGGCAGTCAGAAACTCCGACCGCCCGCATCCAATGGGCTCCTTGAGCCCGCCGGTCCAGCGGAGGGCCTCCCTATCCCTGAAATGGTGGCGGTGCCTACCAGGCACCGCCGTAAAGATTACGATGGTCTATCCCCGCCAGCCTTTCCATAGCGGTGTACCCGCCATGGAAAGGCTGGTGGGGATGGACTTTGGGGGCCCGTAGTGGGCCACCCTTTCCCCCGGGCACTTTGGTTTTGGGTTTGGCGGCACCTGTGATGCCCCCTACATTTCCTTGCACCATGTGGCAGGCACCGCATGGTGCCAGCCACATAGTGCAGGGAAATGTGAAATGTGCCATTTTTACATTGCGGCGGGTGCTGTTGCTAGCAGCACTCGCTGCAATATAAAATATGGGGAGTGCGACCGCCGTGGTGGCATTCGCATTCTAATCAGCCTTGTGGGACCGCTGCATTGTAGGCGGGCGGTCCCACTTACCGATACGATGGCGGACAGACTGAAGTCCGTCCGCCATCGTAATCACCCCCTTAGTTTTTACTTTATCATTTATTTAGGGTTGCCTGATGTGATAGCAGGATGCCTTCTAAGTGAGCAAAGGGCACAATCCAGCTTTATCAGTTCTGTTTCCTGCCAATGCTGTTGTAAATTTATTTTGGGGTAGCCTTTATTTATCTGACTGCAGTTACTTCCTGGAGTAGGTTTCACTAATGGCACTAATAAACTTTGCAAAGACAGACTCAAAACGTTATGCTGTTTAACATTCAGCACACTTGTAACACTTTTATTTAAACATAGGTAGGGTGTCATTTGGGTATTAGCATCCAATATTTTATACTGTGAAACCTCTTTCAATCTTCTTTCTTTCTTTCCTTCCTTCATTATAACTCTCATTTCCTTTTTTCTTTCCTTCTTTCCTTTTTCTTTCTTTCTTTCCTTCTTTTATTCTGGTTTTCTTTTTGCCTTCTTTCTGTCTTTTTTCCTTCTTTCTTTCTGCTGTTCTTTCTTCTTTGACTTCTTTCTTTCCTTTGTTCCTTTCCTTTCTTCCTTCTTTCTTTCTTTCCTTCTTTCTTTATTTTTGCTTTCTTTCTCTTTTTTCTCTTTCTTTCCACCTTTTTATCTTCTATAATCCCTTCTTTCTTTTCTTCTTTCTTTCATTTTTGCCCTATTTCCCCCTTTCTTTTTGCCTTCTTTCTTTCTTGTTTGCCTTCTTTCCCCCTCCTGTTCCTACTTTCCTTCTTTTTCCATTTTGCCTTCCTTCCTTCTTTCTTTCTATTTTGCCCACTTTTCTTTTTTGCATTATTTCTTTTCTTCTTTCTTTTTTTCGTGCATTCTTTCCTTCATTCTTTCTTCCCTGCCTTTTTTGCCTTCTTCCCTTCCTTCTATTATTGTATGCATTCATCCCTTCCTTTTTGCAGGCCTTTCTATCTTCTTTTTTGCCTACCTTCCTTCTTTTTTTCCTTTTTGCCTTCTTTTCTTTTTTTGTTCTTTCTTCCATCTATCATTCATTCTTTCTTTCCTTCCTTTTTCTTTCTTGTCTTAATTCTCAAAGGCAAGAGGCTGGCAGGCAATGGCAGACAGTTTGGCTTTTTTAGGTCTGCGATAGACAAGACTTTTTGATTTTACTAAAAATAATGTTAACTTAGGGCCTGATTACGAGTTTGGCAGACAGGTTACTCCATCACAAATGTGATGGATATCCCGTCCGCCGTATTACGAGTTCCATTACATTCCATTGGATATACTGGAACTCGTCATACGGTGGACGTGATATCTGTTTTGTGATGGAGTAACCTGTCCGCCAAACTCGTAATCAGGCCCATAGATACTTATAGGGGTTGCAGCCAAACTTCATCCATTAGCCTGTGACTGTGTCTTTCACATTTTTCTTCACCCTCTCCAGCATGCATCAATAGGCAATGTGTCTGCCAACGTCAGCCATTGACTGATTTCTCTATGAGTTACAGCATGCTGCTCTTTCACAAGGAGCACATCCATGCACAAGGTATTTGCCTTTAGTGCCAGAGAGTACTATGGTAATGCATACTTTCTTGAGACCAAAAAATGAAGTTTGCAAAAACCGTTATAAAACAAAACAAGAATTGCCAAAAAAAGGGCAGCCAACACCAGACTAATTGGTTTTGTCAGTGCTTGTTTTCAGCTGCAGCCACCAGTGTAGCCACTCGCTGACACTGCTGGCACAGAGCACTTCCATGGAATTTGGGTCCAGAACCACGGATCATGTCCCACACATAAGATCATGCAGATAATGCTGAGGAATCTTAATTTGAAGGCAAGGAATAATATTACACTTCAAATCCAGAATTTGTCAAAGTAGTGTATGACTGATGTTTGCAAATGTTTGTAGGACCTGGCCAGAGGTACGCTTCTGTTTTTTTTTGTATTTGTCATTTTTAAAATGTTATTACTGCGTGTAAGCAGGGGTATGTTTCTTTTTAAGTGAACAGGGTGGAGAATAAAAAGAGATGCATTTGTACTACTGTGGCAAAGTAACACCTTCTCACACCCACAGCCCCGCTCCACTCTCCCTCTGCAGCCTCTTTATTGCCTTTTTTACATGAGGCAGGTCAGCAAGTGCTGTATAACATGTTCACATGTCTTTGTAGTACTTCCCCACCATGGTCTTGAATGAAACTTCAAGACCATTATGTCCAAGTACTTCCATATACATCTTAGAGCTCAGCACCGGCAAACAAATGAACAAATTAAGCATCATAGAGCTCTTTCAGATCCTTTTTCTGCATTGTACAGACACATGATCAAAGCTATTCCATAATTTGCATTGAGTCATACGCCCACATAGATTCGGGAATTCCAATATTTCACTTTACATGTGCTAACTATGTGTTTGAACAATAAATATTACAGGAACAGCTACTTCAATTTCTGAAGCCGCTTCTCTAAGACTTAATACCCCTAGGCATAAAAAAGGACCAAACAAACTTTCCATATCCTGGAAAATTTCTGCACTACGACTCAAGGTAGCTATGTGCATTTTCAGTTCCAAAGGCAGTACTGTGTGTTGGATAAAGGCTCTGAACATTCACCTTTTGCTCACCATTCCCACTAAACAGACACATACTTCTGTTTCAGGAAATTAGCCGGTGCAATGCCTAAATAATACGTTTTTTGGATTGTTCTCTGCCAAAAGTACATTAGCAACAAGGGTACACTTTCTCAAGATGATTACCTTCAGCTAAAACAACATTATTCCACAGGCAGTAGTAATTCAGAGTTCTTAATGAAAAATTTCCTTCAAAGGGTGGAAGCCGAATTAAACCTTTGCATGCTGTCCATGTATTTCATCGCTGCCACAGCCCTTGCTTTTACCACATCTTTGCCTGTCCCCAGGGCTGGACTGGGAGGCCAAAGCAGCCCTGGCAATTTTCTCGTACCAGCCCCTGGGGAGGCACTGCCTGGCTCGGGGAGGCTGGAAACGCTTGTGGGCTGATTTTGTTACTGGGGGCCGATATATTGCAGCACCGCTGCAAATCCGGGCCCCGGTAACAGAACCGGCCCCCCCACCTCTCCAAAACCAGCCCCCACCCTTCCAGCCTCCTGGGGAAATGCCCGATACCAGATACAGCAAGTCCGGCCCAGCCTGTCCCTCCTATTCCTGACATTCCGCTTTGTGATAATTATGTGGTGCATCTGATATGCTGCATGCATTTAAATTGCATTAAAATATATTGAAGTTCCATATTAGAGACAGACCTACACCGCTCCATTACATCTGACAAGTATGCCATATTCCTCATGGCTCTTCCAGTTTGTTTTCATCAGCTCTTCTCCCTGCTGTGACTAGATGAGCAATCAGATATCAATGTCACGTGGACTCCTCTTCCCACAGCCTAAAATATACCGAAACAGCACTGACAGGAAGGTAAACAAAGAGCAATCAAAGAGTTCTTCAACCGCAAGACTGTCTGGCATGTGTAATACTGGGCAGCTGCATGATGGGATACACTGGCAGACTGACGGTGGCATTATAAATAGGGCTTGTGGGAAATACAACCACAAATCATTCAGGAAATGTGAAATTAGCAATCAAAATGTACTTCAGGCTGACCAATGAGGGCAAGTTGCCCTCTAAAAAGCGTACTGATTTTTAAATAAATGAACGGAGGGGGAGCATGCAGTACTGTCCAACATGGAAAGGATGGGTTTTTAAGTCCGGCTTGAGGCAGAGTTTGCTGTCGGGCAACATCTTATGAAACCAAAAAAGGAGAATACAGAGAATGGGTTGCACTGGTGTTATTTCCACTCACACCTTGCTCAGGGAGTCCTCTTAGGAGAGCTCCCCACTGGACCTCACTCCATCTAACACTCTCCTCTTTCTCATAAGGCACACTGATCTTGGCAAGCAGGCAGGCACTGGTGCTCCAGGCTCCAGGGCAGGTGATCTTGATTTTCCCTAGGTGATATCCCCTCACCCAGAAGAAAAACTAGCCGGCCTTTGGATTCAAGCAAGCCTGGCTGATGACGGCTGGAATGCCAGAAACCGGTCCTAGGATGCTTGTTTCCGGTCCAGGGAAGACATGGCTTGGCAGTTCGGGCTGGACTGTTCCCATGAGGCACAGGGTCAGACTGATTTGCATATGGCCATGTCTGAACTGGGGTGGTGGAGTGAGCTAAAGAATGATGATGGATTAAACCCAGATCAGTTGACTGGGGGTGAGTGTTTGATTGGCTCAAGCGTTCCGTCCATCATCTCCTTTGTATCGCTTTGTTCGCCCTAAGTTGGCGGGGGTATGCCCAGACGTGGGTCCCTTGCTCACTTTGCCACTGGATTCAAGCAAGCCTGGCTGATGACGGCTGGGAATGCCAGAAGCCGGTCCTAGGATGCTTGTTTCCGGTCCAGGAAGACATGGCTTGGCAGTTCGGGCTGGACTGTTCCCATGAGGCACAGGGTCAGACTGATTTGCATATGGCCATGTCTGAACTGGGGTGGTGGAGTGAGCTAAAGAATGATGATGGATTAAACCCAGATCAGTTGACTGGGGGTGAGTGTTTGATTGGCTCAAACGTTCCGTCCATCATCTCCTTTTGTATCGCTTTGTTCGCCCTAAGTTGGCGGGGGTATGCCCAGACGTGGGTCCCTTGCTCACTTTGCCACTGGATTCAAGCAAGCCTGGCTGATGACGGCTGGAATGCCAGAAACCGGTCCTAGGATGCTTGTTTCCGGTCCAGGGAAGACATGGCTTGGCAGTTCGGGCTGGACTGTTCCCATGAGGCACAGGGTCAGACTGATTTGCATATGGCCATGTCTGAACTGGGGTGGTGGAGTGAGCTAAAGAATGATGATGGATTAAACCCAGATCAGTTGACTGGGGGTGAGTGTTTGATTGGCTCAAACGTTCCGTCCATCATCTCCTTTTGTACTCGCTTTGTTCGCCCTAAGTTGGCGGGGGTATGCCCAGACGTGGGTCCCTTGCTCACTTTGCCACTGGATTCAAGCAAGCCTGGCTGATGACGGCTGGAATGCCAGAAACCGGTCCTAGGATGCTTGTTTCCGGTCCAGGGAAGACATGGCTTGGCAGTTCGGGCTGGACTGTTCCCATGAGGCACAGGGTCAGACTGATTTGCATATGGCCATGTCTGAACTGGGGTGGTGGAGTGAGCTAAAGAATGATGATGGATTAAACCCAGATCAGTTGACTGGGGGTGAGTGTTTGATTGGCTCAAGCGTTCCGTCCATCATCTCCTTTTGTATCGCTTTGTTCGCCCTAAGTTGGCGGGGGTATGCCCAGACGTGGGTCCCTTGCTCACTTTGCCACTGGATTCAAGCAAGCCTGGCTGATGACGGCTGGAATGCCAGAAACCGGTCCTAGGATGCTTGTTTCCGGTCCAGGGAAGACATGGCTTGGCAGTTCGGGCTGGACTGTTCCCATGAGGCACAGGGTCAGACTGATTTGCATATGGCCATGTCTGAACTGGGGTGGTGGAGTGAGCTAAAGAATGATGATGGATTAAACCCAGATCAGTTGACTGGGGGTGAGTGTTTGATTGGCTCAAGCGTTCCGTCCATCATCTCCTTTTGTATCGCTTTGTTCGCCCTAAGTTGGCGGGGGTATGCCCAGACGTGGGTCCCTTGCTCACTTTGCCACTGGATTCAAGCAAGCCTGGCTGATGACGGCTGGAATGCCAGAAACCGGTCCTAGGATGCTTGTTTCCGGTCCAGGGAAGACATGGCTTGGCAGTTCGGGCTGGACTGTTCCCATGAGGCACAGGGTCAGACTGATTTGCATATGGCCATGTCTGAACTGGGGTGGTGGAGTGAGCTAAAGAATGATGATGGATTAAACCCAGATCAGTTGACTGGGGGTGAGTGTTTGATTGGCTCAAGCGTTCCGTCCATCATCTCCTTTTGTATCAGCTTTGTTCGCCCTAAGTTGGCGGGGGTATGCCCAGACGTGGGTCCCTTGCTCACTTTGCCACTGGATTCAAGCAAGCCTGGCTGATGACGGCTGGAATGCCAGAAACCGGTCCTAGGATGCTTGTTTCCGGTCCAGGGAAGACATGGCTTGGCAGTTCGGGCTGGACTGTTCCCATGAGGCACAGGGTCAGACTGATTTGCATATGGCCATGTCTGAACTGGGGTGGTGGAGTGAGCTAAAGAATGATGATGGATTAAACCCAGATCAGTTGACTGGGGGTGAGTGTTTGATTGGCTCAAACGTTCCGTCCATCATCTCCTTTTGTATGGCCTTGGCCCGCAGTCGTGGCTGTAATGATGTAACCTGAACTTGAACTGTGAGGTAATGGAATAGTAGCATTGGAAGGTTAGGGAGGTTTGGAATGTATACGGGGAAGTTGGAAAGGGAGCTGAAGCAACGAGCACTGTATTGCATGTCTGGAATAAACTTAAAGAAAAGGCCTTGCTGTTTTGCTTTTAATTACAAGATTACCATGGCGGCGAACGGAAAACATCCATGCAGCATGAAGTTCTCATGAGAATTACACTCACCCGCTGGTCTCGACGCTGTGACTTGATGGGTGACATCTGAAAAAACTTGACGAGCGGCGTATAAGGAGCGCAGTGAGAAATGGTGCTGGAGTAAGTGCAATGCATGGTTGCCACAGAATGCATACTATTTATATTTTTAAGCAGGCTATGCGGGCGCATCAAATCGAATCTCCTTCAATTCAAAAGACGCTATTTACGTAGCATGTGGAAGACGCTACTCAGGCAGAGTGCGCTTGAGGAAGGCTGACTGATGTAAGCGTGAGCACAACTGACACGAGAGAACAGTTCAGCATGAAAGCATTTAAAATACAGAACAGCTTCCATTTAAAAGTCAGGCAGATCTAGCCTGAAGTGAGTTACAGGATTAAAATTGAAGATGACTGCCATTTTGAAGTCAGGCAGATCTATTTTAAGCCTGAATAACACTATAAAATCAGACTTGTCAAGTTTGACATTGTTTTAAAGGGCACATTCTTGATTTGTTTTTTCTCAATCTTTTTGTCTTACCTTAAATACAATGTCAAGTGGAGAGACAAACAGTGAAATTACAATAAATAAAGAGACATATAATGATGAGGAAAGAATAGAAAATGTGTCAAGCATAATCTTTCGGAGACCTTTACCATTTCTTTTATCTGATCAGTAAAATATTGAGCAAAAATGGTGGGAGAAATGGAGAAGATGATTTGAGCATTTTTTAAATGCTACATGTTAAAAGCACATAGATAAACAAGCGAAAGATCTGCTACTCAACTTGGTAGGTAATGATGTTGAGAACTTGATAGTGAAATTTCCTGAACAAGAAAGAACAACATACAAAGGGCTCATTAAATGTCTGAATGACAGGTGTGATCCGCAAAGGAATTTGGATTTTGAAAGGTATAATTTGAGTGTAACTTTCCAAAATGAGGATGAGTCCATGGATGAATACAGAACAAGATCAAGGAAGCTTGTCACTTTTTGTGAATTTGAGAAGTTTAGCAATGAAGAAGCTATAAGTCTAAGGATAATTCAAGGATGTTCTTTTATAAAGTTCAGGAAAAAGCTGTTAGAAAAATGTATGATTTGCAGAGGATACTGCGAATGGCTCGAAGAGAGACACAAGCACAAAACATGCAAATAATATGGAACAAGGTAGAGCAAAAACTGTAGAACAAGTACGACAAATGTTAAAGAAAGACACTAATACAGACAAACCAGATGCACAAAATAACGAAAACAGCTTGTGTTATAGATGTGGATTCCATTTCCCAAATATAAAAGTTTGTCCTGCATTTGTTCAACAGTGTAGAGAATGTGGACGGTTTAATCATTTTACAAGTGTAGGCAGGTTCAAAAGAAACAAAAAGGAAGCATGGACTAAAAGGAAAACTGGAGCAAGCAAAATATGTCTGAGGCTAAAAAGAAAGTAGGCAATGTTAATGTATTTAAGGCAAATGCAAGGTGTTGAATATGATCATGAGGATGAAGAAGCTGAATAATCAGAAAGATTGTACATGATGACTGAAGAAAATGAATTCAAACAAATTAACATGATCCGAAGAGAGGAAATTAAAAAAACAATGTCTGTGGATATCACATATGACTCTCAAAAAGTTCCATTTGAACTAGATCATGGCGCAACATGTAATATGTGTGTCACTGTATATCAAAACATGGAGAAACCGCCATATCTAACTCCATCTCATGTAAGTGTTTTCAAGTGGGGAGAAAAACACCCAGTGTTATGGTTAGGAAAATTTGAGGAAACTCTACATTATGGAGAGAAATCCAGCAGAGAAGAAAAACATGTGTTAGAAGGTGAAGTTCCTGTCCCATGTTTGTTGAGCAATGTCACGGCTCAAGTTATGGGTCTACTAGCAATGACTTGCAACGTCACAACGGAGCATCCTGTTCTAAAACAGTCTCCACAAATATTTACAGGTCTAGGAAAACTAAAATAACTGTGCATATTAATGAGGCTGTGAAACCTGTTGCGCAAGTTCACAGAAGAGTTCCAATACATTTACAGACAAAAGTAGATAAAGAGATGCATTTTATTCTTCAGCAAGACATTATTGAGCCAGTTTTTGGGTCAACGCCATGGATATCTCGGATTGTGGTGGTTCTGAAAAAAGATACATAAGGACATAAGAATTTGTGTGGATATGAGAGTGCCCAATACAGCGATCGAAAGGGAGAGACATACGGGACCACATTTAAATGACATGATAAGTAGCACCAGCGGTGTGATTATCTTCTCAAAATTGGATTTATAGAAGGGATACCATCAATTAGAAATTGATGATCAATCTCGTTACATAACAACATTTTCGATGCATTTAGGCCTATTTAGATACAAAAGATTGAATTTTTGCAGATGCTCAGCTGCTGAAATCTTTCAGGAAACCATAAAAAATTTGAAAAGGCCAGTGAGAAATGTTATGAACTATAGTGATGAGATCTTGATATACGGAAAAACTCAAGAAGAACATGATCAAGCATTAAATGAAGCGTGCCAACAACTTGTAACAGCTGGTCTAACACTCTACTTGGGAAAGTGTGACATAAACAAATCTGAATTAATATTCTATGGTCATATATTTTCTCAAAGAAAGACATATCAATCAATCAATCAGGGAATTGTAAGCGCGCTACTCACCCGTGAGGGTCTCAAGGCGCTGAGGGGGGGGTCCGCAGGTCTGTTTAGCCGAACAGCCAGGTCTTGAGGGTCTTCCTGAAGGTGTTCAGGGAGGGGGCGCGTCTGATGTCTGCCGGTAGCTCGTTCCAGGTCTTGGCTGCAATGTGAGAGAAGGATCTTCCGCCTGCTCTGGCTCTGTGGATGCGCAGGGTTTCGGCCAGTGTGAGGTTGGAAGTTCGGAGGTTTCTTTTGGGTACGTGGAAGTTGATTCTGTCGTTGAGGTATTTGGGTCCGTTGTTGTGTAGGCATTTGTAGGCGTGAGTGAGGATTTTGAAAGTGACTCTTTTCTCCACGGGGAGCCAGTGGAGACATATAATCTTTAAACTTGGTAGCTATTCCTAAAGATGTATCAGAACTATGTTCATTCTTGCGAATGTCCAGTTATTGTTTGTGGTAAATAAAAGACTATGCCACCATAAGTGCAACGCTTAGAGAATTAACAAAGAAAGGTAAAAAATTAATTTGGGATGTGAACTGCAAACAAGCATTGAAACAAATAAAACATGACATATGTCTACAGCAAATTTGAAGGATTTTTATCCGCAGTTGTACACTGAGGTAGAGATGGATGCCAGTCCTGTGGGACTTGGTGCAATGTTGGTGCAGCATAAACCCAGCAGGGAGACTCCTCGATATGTGATTTCACATGCTACTAAAAGTTTGTCTGACATGGAACGGAGATATTCCCAGTCACAAAAAGAAAGTCTTGTGGTAGTGTGGGCTTGTGAATATTATCATGATTTTATATATGGCAACCTATTTGTTATAATAACAGACCATCAAGCACTAGTTGCAATTTATGGGAATCCAAAAATGAAAATGCCACCACGTATTGAAAGATGGGGAATGCAGCTGATGGATTATGATTTTAAGATCATTCACAAGCTGGGAAAATAATTTAATCCAGAAGACTATTTATCTAGCCACCCCACTGAAATAGAGATAAAAGAACAGTTGGAGGCAGAAGAATACATATGCTTTATTATCAGGTCTACCGTACCAGGCATTACATCAGAAAAATAGCTAATTGAAATGACTGAGAAAGATGAAACAATTAAAGAAGTGAAAAGGATTATATTTAAAAACAAATGGAGACTAGTAAATACTGCAACACGATTCCAAGTGAATGTAAAAAGAAATGACATCCTAGTATTAAGAATATACATTCAGAGTTACCAATAGCATCTTCTGAAGTACTTTTAAGAGGAAATAAATTGATAATTCCGGAAAGTCTTCAAAGACCTGTAATTGATCTGGCATACGAAAGCCACAGAGGTGTGTCAGCAACAAAGAACATATTGAGAGAAAAAATGTGGTTTCCGCAACGGGGTAGTCAAGTAGAGGAAGTGGTATGAACATGTCATCTATGTCAATGCACTACAAAGGAAAGAGTAATGGAAGAGTTACACATGTTTAATTTACCTGATGCTGTATGGTCTAGTGTGGCAGCAGATTTTTATGGACCACTAGATTCAGGGCACTATTTACTAGCATTGACTGATGAGTATTCTCGGTTCCCAATTGTAAACGTAGTGTCTTCAACGTCAACGACAGCTGTGCTTCCCGTTCTTGACAACATTTTCTCGACCTGGGGGATACCGGATATGTTGAAAACAGATAATATACCTCCTTTTAGAGCAAATGATTTCAATAAATTAATTAATTATTTGGGAATAACTCAAAGAAGAGTTCCACCAATGCGGCCACAAGCAAACGGTATGGTGGAACGATTGATGTCCGCTATCAAAAAAGCTATACAAAGAGCAAAACTCTCTCAGATTTCAATAAATCAGGTGTTATGTCAGGTTCTGCAAGACTATAGAAATACTCCTTATGGTTCTACAGGAAAATGCCCTTCTTAGTTATTGTATGGTCAGTCAAGACAAACACATCTGCCACATCTTCCATCTGTTCCACCAAAAGATCATGCTAAAATAATGGAAAAAAGGTACTGAAGCAAAAAGAAAAATGAAACACTACGCTGATGGCAAGAAGCATTTTTGAAGTGAGGACCACAGTATAGGAGACCTAGTATTAGTAAAACAACAGCACGTAAAAAGTCACAGAGTAAGTTCCAGACTGCTTCTTTGGAAGTGACAAACATTCATGGGACTGCATTTACAGCAGAAAGTGACAGCAGAGTAATAACAAGGAATAAAACATTTTTCAAAAAATGTAATCCAAGTACAGAGGAACAAGGAAATGCCAAGTTAGATGGTCAACGCATGGAGCAATTAAGTAGAAAATCTGAGAGGATTTCACGGAAACAAGAACGCATAATAGAGCATTGCTGAATATTAACATGTGAAATGTGAATTGTCTGATTTCTTTCTTATTGTTTTTTCTTTTTCTTTCTTTATTTTGTTTCCTCTTTTTCTCTCTTGTCTTAAACAAAAAAAAAGAAAAAGGGAAGGCGGGAGAAATGTAATGATTTAACCTGAACTGTGAGGTAATGGAATAGTAGCGTTGGAGGTTTGGAATGTACACGGGGCAGTTGGAAAGGGAGCTGAATCAATGAGCACTGTATTGCGTGAATGGAATAAACTTAAAGAAAAGGCTGTGCTGTCTTGCTTTTAATTACAAGGTTACAGTGGTCACAGGCATAAGTGTCTTGCAGAGCTTCCCCATCTCTCATAGCCCGTTTGGCTGCTTGGCAGATGACAAAGTTTCGGGTCCCAGCCTCCCATTCCTATAGTATATTTCCAGGCACCACAATGTGATTTAGGGTCCAAGTCTTTGAAGTTTTATGTTGGAGTTCTGCTTCTTTTGAAGTGTGCACTTATCTTTTTTTCTTCCCCCTTGAAAGGATGTGTGTCATAGCAGGCAAGACTCCGAAGCTGATTGACCGACAACACAAGTCATGGGAGTGACCAAAGTTCAGACCTGGATGTCAGCCTCAGGGATATGTGCATCAAAAGTTTAATCCCAGGCTCCCAGCCCTACTCTTTATCATTCCTTTATCAGACCCATCTCCTTTTCTGAGATATGTCCAGGTGCCTTCTTTGTGATCTATCACTGAATCTAAAGCATCCTTTTGAGGTGTAAAGGGAGGGTCCCTTCCTCTGGTGTTTCCCTCCCACCTCACAGGAATGCAGCAATGCTCAAATCTGTCCAGGGGGATTCCTCTACTCTTCATGTCTTCACCTGGCAGGCCTGGGTTTCTTAAAATGTAACCCAGGGTCCTCCATGTAACGTACCAATGAAGGCACACTCACTATGTGTTATTCATTGCACACTGAGGGGCCAATTCACAAAGGGCCTCCGCACTTGTGGCTGAGGCCCTGCAGTCACAGCAGGGGCCCCACACTTCTGGAGGATCTTCTGTACTGCAATTACCATTGCGAAGGTCCCACCACGAGAGTGGGGCCACCACCACGGCTGCGGGGCCTCCTCCATGAGTGCAAAGGCCCTTTAAGAATCGGTCCGTTAGTGTCTTAGTGTGTAGTGCTGTCACCTCCATGCTTTGTGCCACTAAAGAAGCCCATGCATTCAGCACACACATTTAGTCTGTGGCCACTGCTCATTACTGTAGCCTTTTTGTGAAATGTACCAGGGTGTGCTATTTGCAAACACACATACTGCCAGTACACATACACACACACAGTGTGCACGCTGCACAACAGTTCACCATGTATTCCATGTAATGTAGTTCACGCAAGCCGACATACACTCAGCACATGCTTTTATTGCACACACACAGCACAACACTAGATCTCTCATGTAAAGTATTCCTCATGGGCATGCACTAATTCCACACATACTACACAACACTTCTCTATCCCTGTACTATGCCCTTTCCAGGCACACATACGTCCAGTGTAGAGTCACTATTCGTGGACAGCAGTGGAACTTTTTTTTTTTAAATGAGTGAGCCTGTAGGCTTTGCTCAGTGAAACAGGGTAAAAAAGACCCAGCAGCCTGAGGCCAAGAGGCATCCGGCAACTGCAACAGCAAGAATGAAAGCAAGATGAAGTCAGTGATCTTCCTCCTTGCCTGTTGCTGAGATACCACTGCACAAGGAACATCCAGCATACAATATGCTTTTAACTTCTCCTTCCTCTCCTTCCTTTCCCTCCTCTCCTTCACCATCTCCTTTTTTCATCCTATGTTCCTTTCTTTCTCACATTTATTGCTCCCCTCCTTAATTTTCCTCCTTCCCCTCTTCCCTTCATTCCTCTCCTCTCCTTCCTTTTTCTTCTCTATTGCTTTCCCTTGCCATTTTTGTCTTCCTCCCCACCACCTCTCCCCCTCTGACCTGTTCCTGTGTGCCCTCTCCCCCACAACTGGGCAAAGCTGTGGTGAGAGAAAATAGCAAAAAGTAGATCGGTGCTGCATGACCTGAAGTTACTTCCAGTCCTCTCTTGTGCCATTTAAGATAGAAATATTAACATGAGCTGGTACATCGGTTTTTGAGGAACCCTTGCTGAATTTAATTACTGTTTAGATTTGATCTCACTGTCTCAATGTCCTCTCTGATTCATGCTCTGGTGACTTTCTTTAGAGAAACTATTCAAAATGTGCTTCGTCACCTGCATTATGTAAATGTCCGGGGGTGGGTGGAGAGCGCAATGTCTAAAGTTCTTTGTGCTAAATTAATTTCACTTAACTTTTTTTATAATGTGAGCCTGAATGTAACAGACACAGTCTCCCAGTGAGTGACTCATCTATGAAAGATGCAGAAGCGGCAGCTATGGTGACGTTATGGGGACTCCCTACATATAAGAAGTCAGTTGTGTCTGTACCTGGTCAGTCTAATCATTATTTATAATTTGTTATTCATTATTCTAATAATTGTGTTCAGTGTCGGATGTGGACCAAAAATAGGGCCAGGCACCCCAAACAAAGTGGCTCACATTTGCAAATGGTGGCTTTGTGCAAAACATTCTGTCTATGAGGGAACCAATTTTGGGAAACTAAGTTTGGTGTTTTAAAGCTTGTAAAGGGAGTACCTTTGGTCAAGATTAGGGGTGGTCGATGTATTCCGCTCTGCCGGTGGACAGCCGCGGCCCGTGCAGGTAAGAGCGGTGGGGCCAGATGGGGGTGGGATTTCGACAGACGATGATGAGGAAAAATTAGATAAATAATTCATTTTTCCTCGTCATCATCTGTCGAAATCCCCCACGACCCGGCCCCATCGCTCTTACCTGCACGGGCCGCGGCTGCCAGTGGAGTTGTTGGAGTTTTGGCCACTCTGCCTTACGCTTGTAACACGGAGCTCTGACCAAATTCAGCCAACTGCTGCATGACGGTAAATTGGCGAGCACGAGTGAGATTTGCTGTCTCCTGGCAAGAGTTTGGTGAGATTTCTCTAACGTGGGCTTTCGCGGAAGGTCGCAACCGTTTGCAGTCAGAAAGCTGTTGCTCGAGTAGAAAATCTACTCAAGAGGCTGCAAAATCAACTCGAGAAGCTGCGCCCTGTGCTGCGCCACGTGGTGCAGTTCACACTGATTTTCGGTTGCAGAATAAGCTCCCAGCACGAGCAACGTGACATGACTATTTCTGCCCGTTCACAGAATTCCACTGAATCTCGCTGAGTTTTTTTGTAACTCCGACGAATTCCGCAGAGTTAAACTACATGAGTTCCGCCCAGACCTAGTCAACATTGAAAATGCCATTATTACTCTGAAACTCACCCACAGTTCATATTATGTTCAGCTTCAGGATTTAAATTTCCATCTCACTCTTAAGTGCCTGAATCTGTTGCTCACGCTTATGTCCCTCAGCCCCACTCACCCTGAGATCCATAAATTCCCTTATCACCATCATCTTTAGGCATCCTCATTTTCCACAGAGCAACAGAACGCCAAAAGATCATGCTGACTCTCAGGTCTGGTGATTTTGATTCATCCTCAGGAACCCAGGAGCCTTGCTCATTTTCAGACCCTGAGTTTTTCGCTCCTCATCAGTTGGTCCTCAAACTACCCTCTCACCCTCAGGATCAGTAAGGGCATTTCCACCCTGAGGTCCACAAAGGCTCCAGCTCACTTTCACATGACATTGAAATCTTTTTTCACTCTAAAGTCCCCTTCTATTTTTGCTCATCCTTAGGCCCTGTAGCTCTTGGTCACTCATACCTGGATGATCCTGGGCACCCTCAGGTCTGTAAGGATTGTGTTCACCATAGTCATGAGTCTTCAGAAATGTCCTATTTACCCTCAACTCCACTGTACCCTACTCACCCTAAGGGTCTCAGGCTCCTGTGCAACCCCAGAACTCCAAAGCTTTTCCCCTTCTGCAATGTTCCAAAGCGTCCTACTCAGTCTCGGGTTCCCAGTAGCTCCCTTCTCTATTTAAATCCCTAAATCTGCTCCACAAACTCAATTCCTTGATGCTCATGCTAACCGTCAGTTATCACTGCAGCTCTTGTCAGCCCCGGTGCTTAATTTGCGCCAGTGGATGGAGGTGGTGGGCACAGGGACTTATTTTTTCATCATCAGACTTTGCCCAAGGTCAAGAGAAAGAAAGGTAGAAAAGGTCAGAAGACTAAGGAAGAGAAAGATAGGAAAACAGTGACAAGGGAAGAAAGCAGGAATGAAAAAGTACATGTAAGAGTGAGATAAAGAGACAGGAAGTGTGGAATAGTGGAAGAGGCATGACGTTGATTCAGGCATATGCATCCTTGGTAACTAGCCACCTCAGCATTCAGTCGCACCAGCAGCAAGTTCCTAAGAGAAAATTTGAGCCCCTGAAATAATCTTCTACATATTAAGCTCTGAAAGTTCCCCTTTGCACATCCACACTGAAGGATGGAGTTTGTCTCTTGGTTATTATGAAGCAGAGTCAGCCTGAAAGCCAAAGTCACCCCTGGCAAAATTGGTCAGACCAACTCCACACTGCAGGAAGCAGCTACAAGAATGGACACATGTGGGCTTTCAGCTGTGAAAGCACTCCATAGCCTTCAACTTACCAGAAAAATGCCAGAGTGGCAGAATAGCCACTCAGTCCCATGTTAGAAAAGCTCACCCTTCCCACTGAAAGAAGGACAAACGGCCATTGTGGCTGATTATATCATTTCATGTCTGTATAAGTGCATTGCCGTGTGCCTGGTAGTATTAGACTCTTGCTAAGTTCCAGCACTTTCAGAATTACACAGTGCAGCTAGTTTCTCTGATGATAAATTTTGGTCATTCTAAGAGCTGTGCCCCGGTTCTTTGTGCACCTAGGAATTTTCTTCAAGTCTCTCCCCCACAGACGATTATTCAAATGTGGCCCCCCTTTTTAAAGAATGCTTCTCCTGCCTCCCACCATATAGACTTGGGTGATCACTCTATTGGAACATTCAACTTTTTATATGGGTTCCTCATTTTAGGAGTCCCCATTGTGGCTGCAAAGCATTTAGGTTCTTTAGGGCCCAAGTACTGAAACACCTGCCCTCTTTATCTTCAGGTGATGCAGGGTCATTTGGCTTTCTGAAAGCGCATACGACCTTCTTTTCCTGCTATATTCACTTGACCTGGGCTATTCTGACATTCCTGCTAGAGTTTTATGCTCAGGGTGTGCTCTTTTTTAGCCTGGCCTAAAGGAAGCTTAAGGCATCTCACCTTCATTTGCAATAAAACAAATCATAAATAAATAAAAAAAATACATGCATACATACATGTACAGCCCTCTTCATCCATTTGTCAGTTCAACTGTCTTTCACATCTTGCTTCCTCCCACCACAGCAGCAGGCAATGGCTCAACTCTTCTCATCTACTAGTTCTCCTGCATGGTGGGTGACTGCATTTTGACTACTGACGTGCAGATCTGCCCAAAAAAAGGAAGGTGCACTTCAGTCTTTTTTCTTTTTATTCATAATCATTCTGTTATTTTTTTAGTCTTCTTTGAGTGATTAAACTATACCTCCAGCACTTGGTGCTAAAGTCAAGTCTTCACAGCTAATCAAAGGCACCAATAGCTTTCTCTGGTGGCACTGCTTGGAGTGGGCATCCACACAGATCTGTGTTTTTGTAGGTGATAAAACCAAAGATGATGTCCTACTGAGGATGCATAATCACATTTCAAAGTGACCGTGGAAACTGATTTCCAGACTACTCAGGCTTCTAACAGCATCCACAAGAATCTAATTTCAGGGTGTTGGGGGCCTAAAATAGCACTTGCCACTTGCATTTGCAGGCATTTAACAGCATTTTCACCATGCCCCTATCAATACCAACTGAATTGAAGTCTATTCATTCATGTTTCCTTATTTTTATAAAGTAACTTTACAGTTGATTAATTTTTTTTTCAGAAGGCTTAGTTGACAGTCATCAAACTACAGTGCCAGAAGGTAGTGACTCCGGAAGCGGTTCAGCCGGTAATACACAAATACCTAGGTCCAGAGTGGCGTGAGCTTGAGCAAGAGGAATGACTTGCCGTGTTGAACACTCCTTTCTGTACCTGACATTCAGTCATCGTCCTGTTCACGCAAACGGATCCTGAGGGATAGAAAAGAAAATCACCTCGCCAGATCACCCTCTCTCTCCATTAGGGGAGTGCTGTAACATTGCTCGGAACAAGCCTTGGCTACTCAAGTAGTCTGCACTAGGGTGGTGGGTGGAAGAACAAAATAAAGGTGAGAACTTATTCACCGACCCCCCACCTGTTCTCACGAGCCCCCACCAGGCCAGTGCTAGTGTATCCAAGCGTCTGACTCACTGTTACATTTGGAAAGACCATGGGGGTAGAAGCACCTCATGCTATGTGTGCTCAAGTGGTCCATTATAATGTAGACACGCTAAGGCTACTGTGGCCAGCCAGGTTGTGCTCCTGCGAGGCACATCGGGCTATTTAATCCATTTTAGGGGAAAAAAGTCCCACTAGCTGCCCTTGGCCACAGGCCCATTGCCCAATGGCCGATTGCCCACCTTGCCTATCCGACCCTGATTGTGTTATTCTTACTTGGCGGTGCTGTGCCACAAGCTTACCTTTATTCTCACGGCGTGCATGTCATCATGTAGGTTCCAAATTCCAACTCATGCCATTGGTTTGCAAAGGGATGTGGTTGATTCCAAATAAACTTGGATGCAATTGAATAAACATTGTTCTAGTGTTATTTCTCCAACCAAAGCACACTGCAGGACACAACAATGCAGTGCTTTATTTGAGCCGGTGGTTTTAAGTGCTCAGCACCGGCACTTAATTGTCAACACCAGGGCTTGTACCAGTCTGCCACATGGTGGCGCTATTAAAAATGACTATTGACTACCGCCCAAGCCTTTCTTATAGCTTTGGGGGACCTAGAGTAGGCTGAATTGTCACACTTTTAAGAGTTTGATGATTAGTCATTGTGTTGGTACTGCCATTGGCAGCGGTGGCAGGAGCAATGTGTGGTGCAAGCTGCAGGGGCCTCCTACCGAGGGCCCTGGCACTTCTTTTTTTACAAATTAAGCACTGCAACAGTGTCTCCTGTAAAGTTCATGAAGCATGATTGCCAGGAAGCAGTGGTGTTTTGGGGTGGATCTTGATTCAACAAAATGCCAAGTGGAGTGGGCATGATATCATGCACCCTTTGACTCACACATGACATCCTCTTTTCTGCCAATGAGGGGTTAGAGTAAGTACAATGATTTAAAACTACTGAAAGTAAACAGGGCGCTTCAATTCATGTTCACTTATCAATGCCTTCAAAACCCCCAACACTAATGGAAGCAAAGCCATAGGTAGCAAAGGGCAAGCCATATGTAACAGCTGCTGTCCCTGCTTCTTCTGAATTGAGATCCATGTGTTTTGGTCCCTCTAATTTGTAAGAGATTCCTATATTCTAGGCTGTGATGTACCATGTTAAATTTTCATAGGCAGGTTTAGGTTCAGTGTTACTCGGGTTGAAGCTGGTCTGTTAAGATTCCAGTGAGGCCACTTTCCTAAAATTACAAGAGTCACATGCAATTTGACGTCCAATGAGATTGTAGCAAGATATGTGCTAACACATGCAAGAACTGACATGTATACATTTGCACAGATTATTTGTGCAATATCTTTGTGCAACCTGTCATTTTCCATATCTCCTATACCCGTGCACTAATTTCTATTTCCAAAAGCTTGCAATGTTATTTTTGTTCGAGTCCAATCACTTGACCCTTGGTGGGTGGTTTCAGTCCGTAAGTGAAAACCAAAGTTAGTAGGCATTGAGTCCTTGAGTCGGTCCAATTCTTCCAGCAGATTTTAGGAGTGTGCTTGTTTCCAGCACAGCCTTCTTCTTCATGTGAATTCTTCCCAAGTCCAGGAATGAACAGAGGAGATGGCTGCAATGCGAAATTTATCCTGTGCTCTAGCCTGTGACTGGAGAAAAACTACCACCCAATCCTAACTATTTTATCAGAGCCCCCACCTACTTTTGCAGCATGTTCTCTTTGCCTTGCTCTAAAATTACCTAGGAAAGCCCGGTTTCAAGATGGCAGAACTCAGCTGCCACCATGCACACCTGTCTTCACCTTGTTGGCTAGTCCCAGATATGTGAGCTCTCTTCCCATCTGAAAGAATACAAATGTTTCTCTCCCATACTGTGACTAAAGCCTGGCTGTATGGTGTGGAGGGCCCTTGGAATGAATCTCTGAAGCTTACCGTGGTATCTCCAAGTCAAAAGAGATAGCGTAATCTGAGCTTCATTCTGCCCCTTGTTTCTGTCAACTCTCATATAGCTAATACCTGCTAAGGGTTCAACAGGTAACACCCAATTTCACTTTCTGGGCTCAGATGTAGGCTTTTGTCCTCTGAACCAGAATTGTTTACTCTCCCAGCTAAAGATATAATATGTTCCAGCTCTGGAGGTGTGATGAGGGCAGAGCTGATTTTAAGCTAATTCTGGCTTAGGCAACCTAAAGTACATTTTAAAAACTTACCTTTACACTTAAGTTCTACTAACAAATTAGATTTAGAAATTGAGTTGAAAATATCTTTGAAGCATGTTCTGGCATTTCCCCAAGCAAAGGTAGGAAATAAAGAGTTTAATCTCATCTAGGTCTGTTTAGGGAAAAGTCTAGGCCTTCGATGTGAGAGTACACTAACCCTAAAACATAGTGTGCCTTATTTTTACATGTTAGAGCCCTATCCTATGGAATTACAAGGCACACTTAGAGGTGCCTTATAAATATATAAAAATAGGCTTTTGCTACATAGCAAAGACACTTTTCCCTGTCGTGTTACTGCAGCATATTGAACATGCAGCCCAGCCAGAGCACATTGGTGCTCCTGTAAAACATATATTTTGTCATATATGTGGATGGTGTAAATACACACTGCAGCCCACATATAACATTTAAATTCCAAACCATACCTGCATTTTCGGAACCATCAATAATGGCCTCACAGTGCAGTCACCATCCTTTAAACAAATAGCATTCTTGCAAGCATAGCAAAACAGTGCATTGATGCCCCGGACTTCTATTGATGGAGGGTGATACACAGGAGTATTGAGAGTAGGATTCTGTGTAAGGAGAACTACAGGCAAGATATTTTGGTATTGGAACATTGTCGGACATGATTCAACAATGTCCGGCTATTCTCGAATTCTGGGAGAAAGTATGTAAGACTATCTCGAACATACTGGGGCTGCAAGTTAAGGTAAGCCTCTCTCTGATTATTTTTGGAGTTTTGGATGAAATTACAGGTCCAGCTATATCCTTTCTCTTCCATGCCATACTTCTAGCGAGAAGGGAAATCTGTCGTAGATAGGTAGAATGTTTCCCTCCCCAGCATTCCGACTGGTTAGAATCCGTACGCTCAACATCTAAGTTAGATTTAAGGGGGAAACCTTCCAACAGGAAGAAGGCCCTTTGGAACTTCCTATTAAGATGATTGGAAGAAGGGGTGGGAGAAAATAGATAAGGGGACTACCAACTCAATATTCATGCCCTATGATTACATCTCTAAAGATCTCTCTAGGCTGCGATGGACCCCCCCTTTCCTCTATCTCACTGTGCAGCTGCGGGTCTTTGCCAGACCAAATTTGAGAGCGACTTTCCCATTTGGGACAGTTTCCTCCGGTGCGTGTGTGGGAGGCTCTCAGGGCCCTTCGGTACTGACGTCTGGAGTGGATACTGTGGTCAGAGGACAATAAGGACAACAAAAAAAAAGACATTTGGTATTACCATTTCATCTTTCCTTTTTTCCCTGGTGCTAATAATTGAGGACATAGCATCAGTAATGTTGATAATGATTCAACACTCAGAATATGCAGCACTTATGTTGCACATGTGAATCAATTAATATGACAATAAAAACAAAAATAATACATGACAGTCACACATCGACCCCTAAAGTTTCAAAAGAAATACCAGAGCCTGGTACCAATATGCATGCGTGCATTTGTATTTACATACTATCAATATGTAGGTGTGGAGAAATGGATTACTGTATTCAGGGCCGGACTGGCCGTAGCGGGCACCGGGCGATTCCCCGGTCGGCCGCCAGGGTGGGGGGCGGTTTTGGGCCCCTGGGGGCCGCTTTTGTTACGGGGCCGTTTTTGCAGCAAAGCTGCAACATCGGCCCCTGTAACAAAATCGGCCGTAACCGGCCCTGGCAAAGTGCTCCGCCGCACCCCCAACTCCGGGGAGGGGGGGCCAGCCGAGCACGTTGCCAGGGCCGGTTTTGGTTCCCAGTCCGGCCCTGACTGTATTACATGAACAGTGTAGGAAGACAATATAAGATTGTGCACATCAAGTTGGGTTTACATATTTGAATTAAACCATTATATTTCACATATTTTAATTTATAGGCACGAGGAGGTGAAGTGATTTGCAAAGAATAACAACATTGTTCTTCAAGTTCAGAGGCTGGTATTTAAGGCTCCCAGTTTAAAATTGCAGCAGCTTAATCACTTCAACACATCTTCACCTTCACTGGAGCCTGTAATGATCAAAAAGCCTTTCAGGGGAAGGCCGAGCAGTGTGCTTATAGTAGCAGTGTGTGCATAGGGTCTATGGCGCAATGTCAGTGCACACAGGTAACATATGCCATATTTCTAGTGTGTGTGAAGGGCCATAATGAATATATCTGTGTGGGAAATGCATGTGTAACAGGTAGAAATATTTCAGTGAGCCACAGTAGGTGTGAGTCACAAGGTGACAGAGGAGTGCCTTAAAAATACCAGGATGCCAGAGATTCATTAATACCTAGTGATGCTTTCATGAGGTGGTCTCACAAGAGTGCAATTAAATGAAATTTGCACTCAGGTCCTCAGAGATCTTACAACAGTCAATAACTTGGAGAGTATAGTTTGTGCATGTAGCCATCAAGTGTGTGTGTGTGTGTGTGTGTCTCCTCATGTGCACACACTTGTGGGTGGGTGGAGGTGTGTCTATTCCAGCACCTACTATCATTCATTTTTGGTTAGGTACTTAGTAGGCCCGGGCGAATTTCAATTGCGCAGGAGTAATTTCGGTAATTCTGTGTTACTATTTGATGCGGAATTACCAATAATAATGCGGTTAAGCCCGCTCGAGGAATTAGGAGTATTTTGAATTTGGAGAAAAAAATGTTACAGCAAGAGCACACTTAGTGACAGCAAGTGGCTGCTCATGCTGCTGTTTATGTTCTGTTGCATTTAATGCTATTTCCTAGCACAAAATGCATCCTCACATCCATTTTGGATGTGAGGGAGCGTTTATGGGCTAATAAAATGCTGTTAAATCCTATCTTACTCTTCTCGCAAAATTCTGCGTAATCTCGTGGAATCTTGGGATAATTCCATGTGATTACGCTACACGGAACTACGCGAGTTATGCCCAACCCTAGTGCTTAGGTGAAAGCAATTGTGAAGAAGTATGGTTAAATCCATCTATTGATGCCAAAAAACATTTACAATTGATCATTTAAACCTATGCATTTAATGAGCATATTTCATTAAATCTCGTTCGTATATCTTCTTTTATCTCTAGTGACATGGTATTGATTTGTTTATTACTCCAATGGTGAAGAGATTACTGTTTTTACACCTGAAACTATAATGAAATTGATTTAAGTCCTCATTGCTACAACTGAGTTGTTAAGGCTTGGCCTTCATTCATGCTTGAAGCCTAGCGGTTTGCCCATAGAGAAATGTTTCTTATACTAGGAACAACCAAATTTGTTCCTAGACAGATTGACCAAACATTAGACAACTAATTACTAATGCCTCTTCTTTACTCCACTTCATAAAAGTAGGCCATTTAAGAAGGCTCTAACAGATAACACATGGGAATCCCCAATGATAAACAAGATAATTTTAACCTACTAGTCAAGGTGCTTAGTTTTCAGCTGCTGGCTATAGATTTGGTGATTTATCACCAATCAGAGTTGCGGGGGCATCTCCTATAGTGACACATTGACATTCTTCCAGATGGCTGTTGAAGCGGGATGGATAGGATCAAAGCAGGTGTATTTCCTTTATGAATGTGTGACTATAAGAGACGTACCCCGCAACAGACCATGATGCAAGTAGCACCCGGACATTAGGTATAATAAACAGATGTTCACCTGCAGAGAGGTAGGCCCCCTCTGTTCGTATTATTAATTTTCTTTCCCTCACTTTAAATAAAGGTCAGGGTCCCAGACAATAACCCTGATGAATGCCCGAGACCGTTCAGGCTTATAATAGGGCAGAAACATGTCGGTTCAATCCAATTTTGAATTTATTAGAAAAAGGTTGCATAGAACTTACAAGGTTATTGTTAATAAAAAGAAAACACAAGCTTTGTCTTCCTGGGCTTAGATGTAGGCTATTGTCCACTGAACCAGAGTTGTTGACTCTCTCAGTCGCCTAGATGCAAATAGAGGAAGTCATAAAAGTGTTGGTTTCAGGCGCATTTGGTCCCCTGTTGCTAAAGGCTACACCACCTCACAGTCTATATAGATATGAATATTTCAAAATCAAACTGGTCTCTCTTTCCTCAAAAAGGTATTCAATGAATAGTTGAATGAACAAGTGCCAAATACAGTTTTTGGTTGAAAATAATTAGGGAATTTGACCTCAGAATCAAACATAGTAAATATTCCAATAACTATAAAAATATGGAGCTCCAAGTCCAGATGGCGTTTCAAGTACTGTGATCAAGAAAACTCCAAATTGGTGGGATAAATTCTATTATATTCCATTTTGTATTATGCAAGGTATTTTAACATCAACTTGGACAGGATCACATACAAAACCTGCCTTTAAGAAGGAAGATAAAGCGAATCCTAGTGCACACCGTCTGATTGCCTTTTTGAATGTCAGTGAAAAGATTTTTGCACACATTCCCCTTACGTTATGTAGAAGAGTTGACTACTGACAGTAGGCAGGTTTTAGATCAGGAATGAGCATTTCAGACTAGGTTTATCCTGTGGTACCTGACTTGGAAGTCAATGGTGGCAGACATGGCCAAGCTCTATTTCTGCTTAGACTACTTCCTTGCAGCCTTAACTGGCTAATATTTTTTTATCATCATATTAGTAGCAATATCCAGCTAAAAGAAAATACAGTTTTGCTGTCATCCGTGAGAGATTTAGCTTATGCTGCAGGAAAATAATCCTTAACCCTATGAGGACAAGAGAAGTGTGTTTTAGGTGTGATGGAGAGGAAATTACATTTAAACTTTAATAACTCAAGAAAAAATGATTATGACACCAACTACACGTTTAAGAAACCATGACAAAAAATAAAAGAATTTCTAGTTACTGCATCATGAAAGCATGCATAAAAGATATAGCGGCCGATTCTGATGCGGGTTGGAAAAGCTTCCCGACCGAGGGCCTGATTTTGATGCGGTTAGGAAGGCCTCCTAACGGCATTTGCTCCTTCCAAATCGGATCGGGAACGTGTCTTCCCGACCGAGGGCCCAATTCTGATGCGGTTAGGAACAGATGTTCCCATTGAAGTCAATGGGAGTTCAACCAAATCGTATCTGGAAGCATCCGGATGCATCCTACTCCGCCGGTCGGACTTTCCCGATCCGAGTGGGTCGGACACCATTTCCCAACCGATTCGGTCGGGAAGCTTTTCCAACCCGCATCAGAATCGGCCCCTTAGTCTAGATGATATAATTTGTTTAACTGATATAGAGGGCTTAGTTACGATAGCGGTCGGCTGCGGTCAGACCATCATGTGCTGCTGCGCTATGACCAAAGCATTAGGATGCGTGCAGTCGGAGGCAGCAGTCAGAGGGACCGACCAACGCTTTCGGTCGGAAACTCCTCATAATCCCTTAAGGACGGCATTTCCGCTGTCGGGATTATGATGTCTATTTTTCAAAAGCCAATCCATGTCGGCCTTTCAGACATGGATTGGCTGTTGGAAACTGACTTTGGGGGGGCCCTAGCATCGCCCCCTTCCCCCCTGGCGCTCCTCATTGGCAGGCACCGTGAGGTGCAGGGATGTTTACAAACTTCCATTTTTCAATGGGAGCTTGTACTGCGGGCATTTTCCCATTGGAAAATGAATGGTTCTCACCGCACTATGTGGGGTCCATCTAAATTAGGGTGTAGGAACCGCCGACCTTGGTCGGGCGGTTCCTTACCTGCAACGGTGTCCGCCCGACATCATAATGAGGGCCAGAGTGGGGTTTATAAACTGACAAAGTATTTAATTTGAAAACATGTGCTAGAAACATGTAAAAAGTAAATTCTCACGTTATGAAGTTTATTATTAATCATTCCGGAAATCATTTATGTGTGAAAAATTAATGAGAGTTTCAATTATTGTGATTAAAATTGATTTTCATAGTGAGATTACTAAAATCCATCTTTCATGTGTATAAACGTGTGCACTGAAAATGACAAAAGAAAAGTAGGTGCTACACATTTCTGCTTAACGATGCATCTGTGGAACTATCAGAGAATGTATTGCATGAATATATTAATCTTACTAATTTGAAATTTGAAATGATAAATAGCTTATCTAATATGAGAAATATTTACATGTTCGGAACTTAGAAGTACCTCATACTGAGATGAATTATATTATTATATAATTATTATACTAAATGATCTCAAGTGCATCAAAGCTATGAATGCATAATTAATAATGATATATATTCTGCTTATGTTAGGCTAAATTATTATGGGCCTGACTGCATACATGAAGTTCCTTGTCTCCCTGAATTCACTGCTCGTGAGAGAATTCCTCAGTATAACAAATAACATGAAACAGTGTTTTCTTTCCTAAGTTCTCATGTACTGTACGAGATATTTGTTACATTTTTGCTACAAACCAGGACATATACCTGGGAAACTGTCCTTTTGAACTTGCTTATGTGCTCTTGCTAAAGGAGCATTGTTCCAATGTTTCCCATACTGGATTGCTTAAGGACTGCGTAATTGTCCCACCTATTTCTCTACATTTTATGTCATCTTTATGTCACCTGACACTCACCCTTACGAACTGACAAATGAACTGAGTGGTCTGACCAGATGAGGTGACTCCAGGAGGGGTCACCCCCAGAACCATAAGAATATGATATTGTTTGATTTAACAGGCACTGGCAAATTCTTGGCGGTCGGCTGGCTTGCTGATGTGTGTGGTGGAAGTGGCTTATGGATGGTGATGATGACGGATGGGATGCTACTGGCTACCTCCTTACTTTCAGAGTTCTGCACGGATGCTGACTACGAACTTTAAAGGAGACTTTGCAGAACTTTCCTAGTAAGTCTAACTTGCCTGATGCGGACTCACCTGACTTCCTTTCCAAACTGACGCATATGCGATATGCTCCCAGTAGTCTCTCCCAAGTATAGACTATTCGAACAGGTATATTTTATGTCCCTTCCTGAACTTTTGAGCTTTTGGTACTTATTAGAACTTCATTAATTTGTTTTAAGATTGATGCAATTTACTGATCTTTAAACTTTATAAACTAAACTAAATCTTTATATTGACTCAGTTGTCATAATTCATTCCTAATCTTGTAATCAGAATTGGGGAAGAGAGAAGCTGCGATTCATTCGCCTTCCATCCAATAGAGGTCTAATCAAAGGGGAATGAATCACTAGTCCTGTGTGTTACCAGGGGCTGGGGTTCTGGTCGTCTTAAAAACCCTCATTCACGAATTAACCGTGGGTGCGGTATATCTCGATTCTCCGCTTGGTACGTTACGTGAAAAGCATCATCATCGGGTCTTAGTTATGCTTTCCTCCAACTGGAGGAAGACCGACTGGTATTTACAGTAGTGATTAGAAAAAGTGAGGGTGAAAGTGCAGTGTCATTTAAATTACCTCCTTCTATCAATCTTGATTTTATTATGTTGAGGATGGGGTAAAGGTAAAATCAAGGTGGCAGTGCAGAAATAGAAGAGCTACTGTTCTATCGCACCTGTTCAAAATAGTGGCTGGTCGACATGTTTCAGCCCATGTGTGCCCAATCGGGTCAGCGGGCTTTCTTCAGGACCAAGGGAATGCACGCTACAAGGTAGTAACGTGCAGGGGTAAGTTGCCTCTCCCCGGTCCATCGCGGGTCCTATCCCGTTTGTGTGGAGGGAGATAAGGTGACTTCCGGTCCGTGGGTGGTTAGCGCTCTAGCTTTTGCGCTCCCCCCATAAAAACCGGATGCCCTGTTCGAAGCGCAGCGGACTCGCGCAGCGGGCGCGATGAAGGCGCGCCAAAGGCAAGCCCGTCTGCGCCCGTCCGCGCCCGACCGTCGCCAGGATCCAGGAAGCACGCTGGTCCCTCCACTGACCCCGCCTTGCATAAAGGTACCCCCTATCCCCGGGAAACTCTACTTAATCTTAGGCTGGCACCATTGTCCACTCTTGGTTGCCCCGCCAAAACAATCCTCCAGCCATGGCCGACTATAGAAGGCCCTTTTTCATGCATCTCCTGTCAATTTCAAAACTGTATTTCGAGCAGCAATGTCACACATGTAAGCCCTTTTCCCCAAACCCCTTTTAAGCACAATTTGCCCCTTTCTCTGGTTTCTAGCCAGGTATCTATTAAACCCAGTTCAGGCACAGGTACAGGTTGGAAGAGGGTCTTATGTAACGTGAGATCCCTTCCCAAACACGCGATAGAAATTTGGGACCTTCTAAGCTCGGTCCTCCCGGATCTTGGATTTTTGACTGAGACTTGGCTTAAACCTCACTCTACGCCGGCTATTACCCTAGCACTCCCCACTGACTATAGGTTTCTTAGATTGGACAGACCTTCTAAAATAGGGGGTGGAATTGCTTTAGTTCACAGAGACAGTATTTCAGTCTCTGTTCTTGAACAATGCAGTAATCCCAAAATTGAAATTATGATTTTCCGCATAGATTTTCACCCCCAATCAAGCTGGAAAGGTGCTTTGGTATATCGACCCCCCGGCCCGCTGGAAGATTTCTCTATCCAGCTAACCGAACTTATTGCTCCTCATGTCATTTCATCTAATAATTTTTTGTTATTGGGTGATTTTAATGTGCACAGCGAAGCAGAAGATCTTCCAGACACATCAGTGCTCCTCACTGATCTTGCTTCTCTAGGCCTCACCAAACTCAACGAGGGCCCGACGCATACTGCAGGTCACACACTAGACACCATTTTCTCTAATAATCCCGGTATCAGATGTGAACTCCCACAACCCTTGACATGGACAGATCATTCGTCCATAGAATTTACCATCCAGGGTAGTCATGCTACGGCCAAAAATACTGCGCACTTGCCTGCTGTTCGCAGACAATGGTATAAGATCTCTCCTGATAGTTTTCAGGCAGCTTTCTCTCCTACCTGGGAAACCAACGACGCTCCCACCAATACTGAGGAGGGATTGGAAAGGTTTAACTTAATTGCAACTAGGACCCTTGATTTAATGGCGCCGCTTAGATCCGTGCCCAAAGCCACAAATCGCTCCCAATCAGCCTGGTTCACCCCGGAGCTGCGCATAGAAAAACGGAAATGTAGAAACTTGGAGAAACGTTGGCGCAGGTCACATAATTTAATAGATAAAGAAATCTTTAAGGCTGCTATCTCCTCTTACCACAGCAGCATAAACGGAGCACAGAAAAAGTTCATAACCCAGCAACTCAACTCTGCCGAAAATAGGCCTAAAGCCTTATTTCAGATATTAAAATCTTTCACATATCCGAGGGCTTGTGAGAAACCAGAGATCTCCTCGCAATCCTTATGTGACAACATTGCTCAGCATTTTACTAATAAAATCGATCTAATTTATGATAAAATTGCTTCTGCCGAGAAACAATCCATAACTCCTCCTTCTCTTTTTCCTGAGGTTTCCCCAGCCTCAGCTTCACAAATGTTAAGTAACTTCCCCCTCATGACTAATGAGATGGCGGCTGACTTACTCCGATCAGTCAAATCGGGCTCCCCACTGGATGTCATACCTGCAAAAGTAGCTTCCCTCCTTGCGAATGTACTCTCCTCTTCTGTTAGTACCATTCTTAATCTCTCCTTGATAGAGGGTTATCTCCCTCAAACTTGGAAGGCGGCGCAGGTCAGTCCAATTCGGAAAAATCCCAAGGCCTCTATGACTGACCTATCCAATCTACGGCCCATCTCCCTCTTACCTCATCTGAGCAAAGTCTTGGAAAAATATATCAATCTACATCTTTCTACCTATGTCAAAACCAACACCTGTCTAGACCCTTCACAATCTGGTTTTAGGCCCAATTTTAGCACAGAACTGGCCCTATTAGAAGTCACGGATAACATCAGAATGACTCTTGATAGCGGCCAGTCTACCTTACTTGTGCTATTGGATCTCTCTGCGGCATTCAACACGATATCCCACCAGATTTTGCTCATGAGACTGAGGGAGATCGGACTCCATGGAGTGGCCTTACAGTGGATGACTAGCTTTCTGTCTTCTCGTACTCAGACCGTCAACCTGGGCCTATTCCGTTCTAAGACCACGGAATTAACCAAGGGTGTTCCGCAGGGCTCTTGTTTAAGCCCCACGCTTTTTAACATCTATATTGCTCCCTTGGCCCACCTGCTTAGGTTTCATGGTTTTCTTCCCATTTCCTACGCTGATGACACTCAGCTTCTCTTCACCTTTGACAAAACCTCAACATGTGCCCAGTCATCCTTCGCTGAAGGTATGACTGCCATATCTGATTGGATGAGGAGAAATTTTCTCCAATTAAACGCAGGGAAAACCGAGATAATGCTCTTTGGAGATGCCCCTCTACTCTGGTCCCTGAACTGGTGGCCGGCCGCTCTTGGCCCACCCCCCATCCCTAAAACCTTAGTTAAGAATTTGGGCATCCATCTTGATCAGGCACTTACTCTAAAGGAGCATGTTGCCCGAACTGTTAGCAATTGCTTCCACGTGCTGGGCATGCTTCGCCGAGTCTTTCCCTTACTGCCAGATTGCACACGGAAAACTCTGATTCAGACTATGATTCTGGACTGCCTTGATTACTGTAATGCTCTTTTGCTTTCCGCAAACGAGTCTTCCCTTAACAGGCTTCAGGTGGTCCAGAACACCGCGGCATGGCTCATTACGAATTCTACTCCTGGAACCCCTTCTTTGCCGCTGTTACGTAGACTCCACTGGTTACCAGTCCGCAAGCGGATAAAGTTCAAGGCTGGCTGTATAGTCTATAGAGCTATCCATAATAAGGGTCCTTCTTACATCTCATGCAAGCTTAAGCCTTACTCTCCATATAGGACTCTGAGATCTAGCTGTAAATTTCTTTTACAGGTACCAAGGGTCAGGAAAGCCAGACTCGGCGGGAAACATTTCTCCCTCCTCGCCCCTCTATATTGGAATGAGCTCCCCCTACAGCTCCGACAATGCCCGGACTATCTACGCTTCAGGAAACTGCTTAAAGCCTCCCTGTTTTAATCTGTCCTTGCCCGCCCGTAGGCTTGCTTCAGCGCAGAGATACACCTTCGGGAGTGATTCAGGCGCTCTACAAAACCCTTAAATAAATAAATAAATAAATAAGTTGTGCACTTACCCTTCTTCTTAAGTGCGCCTGTTCGCACACTTGCGGGTTATAGATGAATTTGTGTCTATAACTTATTCGGGAGATTTTCAAGCTCCGTCGGGGGACGGGCGTTCGGACTCTCTCTCTGTGGGGTCCTTTAAGCAACTTCTGCTGGCGCCGTCTTCTGTGCCCCAGAGACGACCAGAACCCACGACGACCAGAACCCCAGACCCTGGTAACACACATGATTCATTCCTATCCAAGTGAACGTGCATTCTTAATTGGGGATTACTAATTACCAAGGGTGATCATATTAGAGAGATCTCAGAACATCAGATACTAATGCTGCTGTTTTGTATAGCTTTAACTGAACTTTTGGCGTGTATGATTTTAGCTCTCCTATGTTTCTTTAGGAGATTTGGGCTTGCAGTTTTGTCTTGAGAGTAATTTAGATGAGTCTGATTTCTAGTCTATAGTTCAGTTATCCAATTCCTGGTCCTCATTGGAAAGCTGTTGGGACCCATTATATCCGACTCCTCTCGGCACAAAACAAGGTCCATCGGAGGACCAATAGAGCGGTATAATATAATGAGGAGTGACACAAGATCATCCAGTTAGGGTCCAGTCTAACACTACAGCAGGCGCAACTAAATATTTTCTTTTATCCCACTTCCTAGACCTATAAGGTTTCTGCTGAACTACGTCTCTGTTTACCTCTAACTTTGTTACAACCTTTTATCCTGGGTTCTGTCTTCAGTGGATAATTTATCGTGATTGGCTGCCTTCTACTGAGAACCCCATATGTCAAAGAAGGCTTGTTAATGTGGCTTTGAATATTGCTAAATTGTGTTTAGAAATGAAATTGTCGTACCAACTTCCCAAGAACATTGTAATATTGGCTCTGCTTTCATCTATGGTGCAGTCAAAATTCAGAAATGTTAAAACCATAGTTTCTGTTAAGTAGGGACTAATACAACTGACATTTGACTTTTGGATGTACTTGCTTACCAAGTAAGATGACCACTGGAACTGGAGAAACTTGTTGGAATTCGTAAAGTAATACAGTTTGGTGCTCAGATACGAATGAGCAATGGTGGATTAGATATTGCATACTGGATTGAAGAGAGAGTCAGAGATATAATGTTAGGATGAACAGAAACATGTTTCTTATGGTATTTGTGGAAAGCAAATATGTTTGTAAAAGAAAGATCATAAATGTTACACTTGGCAGCCTTAGGGTGGTTTTCCCCCCAACATTTTGCCTTCCTCCTCCACTTTTTCTGAGCTGGCATTAGGACTCTGAGCACTTTACCACTACGCTAAAGTATATGTACTCTCTCCCTAAAACATAGTAGTATTGGCTCGTTACCATTTGGCATGTTTAATTTACTTATAAGTCCCTAATAAAGTGGACTACATGTGCTCCAGGCCTGTAAATTGAATGTTACCAGTGGGCCTGCAGGACTTATTGTGCCACCCACTTAAGTAGTCCCCTAACCATGGCTGAGGCCTGTCATTGCAGAGCCTGTGGGTGGAGTTTACACTGCCATTTTGACCTGGCAAAATAAACATCTTGCCAGGCATAAACCTTCTCTTTTTATGCACATAAGTCACCCCTAAAGTAGGCCCTGGAGAACCCAGAGGGCAGGGTACAATGTATTTAAAAGGCAGGACATGTGCTTTTAAAATGTACATGTCCTGGAAGGGAAAACTCTCAAATTCGTTTTTCACTACTGCAAGGCCTATCTCTCCCATAGTATAACATTGGGATTACCTTATTACATTTTATAAGTGTAATTCCCAATTGGGAAGAGATAAACCCTTCCAGTCTGGTGTCTCTGGAATCACATTTTAAATTCCAAACCTATGAAGAAGTCGTATTTTAAATGCGATTCCGAAAATATCACTTCTAGAAAGTTGGTGTTTTCTTACTTTAGCCACTTGGTGCCTGCTGCCTGTCTTTAATCACATGTATGGGTTGGGTGACAATTGGGCTTTGTGTATTTCCCCTAGACAGCCACACACAATGGGAGCTTAGGTTGACTTAATGGGCCATCCTGGCAGGATGGGAGAGAGGAGCTAGATTCAGCCTCACTTACGCCTGAATAGACTGTGTCCTGTCCCCAAACAAAGGGCATCATACCCCCCTATAGTGGGTCTGGAGCCAGGGAAGGAAGGGAGGACTTCTGTGCACTTCAAAGGCATGTCTTTAAAGTCTCCTCCAAATCAAATGCACAACTGGGTATAAGTACTGTACTTCAGACACCACCACTTCAGTACACTTCTGGACCTGTAAAGACCCTGCCAGGAAGATGGGACTGCTGTGCTGCTGAAAGGACTGCCACCCTGCTGGACTACTGTTTTACTGAACTCCTACCTTGCTGTGTTGACATGTTGCCTGCTGCCTTCCTGCCTGAGTGAGGGTACTGGACCTGCATCACTTGAACCCAGAGTGACTCAAGGGACTAGCTGGCTGGCCTCCTGATCGAAAGTCTCAGGGACATAAATGACTTCCAACCCACCTGCTTCTGCACCTATACTCTGCCAACTGTGAGTCTGCCCTACCATGTGGTGCCACCGCAGGCCTGGACCCTTGGAACTGGGCTTAAGGTGCTGCTCCAGCGGAACAGATGCATCCTCTGCTGAGTGACGCATTGCTGAGCAGAACCTATGCATCTCCTTGGCTGAGAGGAGCATCTTTGACCAGAACTGGCGCATCAACGCTGTTGGTGGATTGGACGCATGGCAAAAGACTCTCATCGCTGCAGCCTCCCACATCTGGGACTGGTGCATTGCCTTTGGAACTGCCTCTGCGCAACGCTTTACCCGGTGCAAGCTCCTCTCATGCCTTATTGAAGGCAGCCTCGACGCCGGATCTCCGCATTGCAGCTTCACCGCTGATTAGAATTGATGCATCGCTCCTGCTGCGCCTCACATCCTCGACACCGGACTTCGAATTGCAAGCCCCGTCAACAGGATCCCCAATGTGGAGCATCAGGTCTTCACACCATAGCCTCCCCGCACCTTGGAACCGACTCATCTCCTCGACTGCACTACGCATCTTCGACGCAGATCCACGTAAGAGCTCTGCAACCAGGATTAAAGTACTTTGGTTCAGCAGCCCTTACTGAGTCCTTGTCCGCGCTCCATTGGCCTGCACTTTTGATTTTGTCCCGGTCCAGCGGGACCAAATATCTCAGATAGCGCTTTTTGTTTCTTGCTGCTATTTTTACCTAAAAACTTTGAAATTCAATATCTCAAGTTCTACTTATTGGATTTTTGTCATTTCCATCTTGTTTTATTTATTAAATTAAACCCAATTCTTCTAAACTGGTGTGAAATCTTTTTGTGTGCTGTTTTCACTGTTTTACTGTTTGAAGTGTTGCACAAATATTGTACACATTGCCTCTAAAGTTAAGCCTGACTGCTCTGTGCCAAGCTACCAGAAGGTGAGCACAGGTTAACTTAGGGTTTGCCTGGCTGCTGCTTGACTAGGGCTCATACCCCACTCAATCAACAAACCAATATTTAACAATAAATAGTCTCTGTGTTAGCCACAAGCTCTTCATACCATATTTTAGCATTTGTACACTAGTCTCCTTAAGTTGTCAAATGAAATAAATGCAAATTTAAACATGTTTTTGGAGCAATTAACAAGACATATTCAACTAAGTATATTCCTATAAAGATATTACTCCAAGGACATATAATCAATCATGGGCAGCAAGGTGGGTTGGCTAGTTGACCGCCCACTACTGACAACAGCTTTGATCTGCTGTATGATTTATTGTATAAACACTGAGTGCCTAATTAGCACTTTATTCATCTATTACAGTGCAGTTAGCTTGTTAGAACAATTGTCTGGCGTTTGAAACATACACTTATAACACTGAACTCTGAATTAATAAACGTTACATGATGAAAGCAAGAGGAAAGGAGTTTTTGGAGGCAAAACGTTAAGCAAAACACATTTCAAAGACTTTGTAAAAACTGAATGCAGAACAATTTGATTTTTAGTGATGGAGCAGGGTTTGCGTCATGTAAACCTGCTCGGATCAACGACCCAAGATAACATTTACTAATCGTGTGTTTTGTACTAATATGCATTAATACACACAAACACGGGGAAATACTTTGCACACAGGTGCATTGCAATTAAGATTAATGCATGAAATGCTTAGGCCGCATATCGCTTTTTGCATATTAAAGCCGACAAAGTGGAATAATGCTATTGCAAATAATAATGCTTTGCACATTAATGCTCATATAAATTAACATGGGATTAGTGCAATGGTGGGAGGGAAACAGTGTAATTTCCATTTTTGTGTTATTAATATTCTTTATATTTCTCCTTCATCGTAGTTTTAAAAATGGGCCTATTGGTGAGCAGTTAGTTGGGTGTTTAAAGTTGACATAAGGCCGAAGAAAGGCCGTGAAAATGTGACCTGTACGTGAACTTTGGTGGGTGTCAGCGGCGGATGAAGGAAACCTTGAAGAGTGAAAGAAAGACGTGCATTATTTGAGGACGTCAAGATGCCTGGGAAAGCTCAAATTGATGAACATTTTATGTCTAGCCGATACATTGTTTGAAATAAAGTTGCTAAGACAGGGACAAGCCATTCATCAGAAAATGTGATGTGATGGGGGATAGAGAATCGATTCATAAGCAGTAATGTAAATTGTGAGAATGAGTTAGGAACAAAGAAAGTATGTAAAGCCAAATGAAGTAATGGAGGTGTGGTGTAACACCCCACAAATTGACCAATGAAAAGTTGAGATTTTCCCGAATGTTGCAGATTAGTGGGATGGTCAGGTTGAGTTAGGGTATAATTGGGATGCTCTTAGGGGGTGTGGTCTAGTCAGCTTTCGTAGGTCCAGAGAGGCAGAGGGTGATCGTCGCTGTCCATCGGTTAGAGGCCTACCTGTTTCCTGATCCTATCTTTATCCCGGTTTCCCTTATCGGGTTCCGTTTAACTATCCTCGTGGCCAGGGGGTGGTGGTTTTTCTGAACTTTAATCGATAGGTATGTATCAATAGGGAAATTTGCAATGTCTGCAAATGTTTTCTTTCCATGACTCTTATGTCTCTTCATCTATCCATTCCATAATATTCACTGTGATTCAGATATTTGTGATCTTGTCTGCATATTTTATGATATTTCTCCTATAATGTGTATTTTCTTTCCCTGTAACTTTGTACCTGAGGTTTTCTTATAATTACTGAAGATAAACAGATTAACGATATTTTGAGTTTGTGATTATTTCCTCATGACATTTGTTAAGATTTTGGTTGATGTCATGTCAATAATTTACACTACTCAATCAATATGATTCATCGCCTAAGAGGAAAGTGGTTGACGATATAGGTTAAAGGGCTAATATAAAGAAGAAACGATTAGATAAATCTGTTTTCCCCTTTAGATGAGTAAAGACAAAATCAACGTCACACAAACCGCATTCAGCGTCATTCTCGTAGGGTCTGTTAAATGGTGAGAAATTGTGTATTGTATGTTTGGGGCCCGTTGTCTGCTGTGTCATTCAGAGACCCCCGGCTTGGCGCTGGATCAGTTTTTGGTAGCAATATGATGGTTTATTATTGATTAGTTGATTATTGATTATTGATTATACGTGTTCTAACCCGAAAAGTAATGTCGCGTTTTTATGTCGTCTTGAATATACGGGCGAGAAGGTTGCCCGGGGTAAAGTCATAGCCTGAAGTAGGCTAGGAATTAGTGTGGATAGACGTATCCCACTACGGAAGTACTTTGTCTGAAAGTCATAACACTGAACAGTGAAAGGCTGTAGGTGTTGCATTAGGGAATATTCGTATGAGAGTAGATTTGGAGTGCTATAGCGAAGGGTCCACCTGTGAAACTTTGGCCTTATCCCCAGAGAAGTACCAAGACTCCTTTTCATACCAAAAAGTCCTCTTGAGAAACTTTGGCCTTATCCCTGGAGAAGTAACAGGTCCTCTCGGAGCTTGATTGAAGGGTGAGATAGCGTTGGGTCGTTATCCTTACTCGTAGAGAAAATTCTCTTTGGAAAAGTGAAAACTATCTCTTTATTTAGAAAACAGACAAGGTAGCATTGTTTCTTATGTCATTATTAACAAGATTTTTGAGAAAAAGCTTAAGAAAAATGTTGCCGAGTCATTTTGTAAAGGGAGGGTCAGTAGAAGGAGTAATACTGACGTCAGAAAACGCCGCGCTGGCATTGGTCAGGCAGCGGGAGCTCCTAGAGCTGTGATTGGATGAGCTGCATCTCTATTGGTTGAGACATTGCTGACGTAGCAGTGCTCTTATTGGTTGGTTAGTGTGAGTCGTGCTGGTATTGGACGACAGTTTTCTAATACAAACCTCAGAAGTACGAAGAGTTTGTTGTTGTGTCCGAGTCACATTTTGTAAAGATAGTTAAGAAAAATGAAGTTTATTAATAAAATCAGGAATTTCTTCAGAAAAGACAGACCAATAGTGACAAGGGAGGGAATTCTTATTCCACCTCCAGGAACACCCGCATCCTATATGATGCTAGAATGTGGATATCATACGTGCACTTGGTTGGAGAATTGGGTGAAGTATACTGAGAGCGATGGTGTTCTGGCTTTTCCGGACATGGAACATTTAATGTGAGAATTTTACAAAATGTAAGCGATCGGATGAATGTGTTGGAGCCTAGACCTAGACCGACTCAGTATGAGGCACTTGAGGAATAGGAATATGAGGCTTTTGAGCGAGAGAAATACAGGGGTGGAAGAAGATACAGAAATATCATGTCCGGATATCCTTTCGAGAGTAGGCAAGAGAGAGTGAAAAGATGGAGAAGAGCTGTAGTGACGGAAGCATTGTATCATGTCTTGGTCAATGATGAGTCAATGGGAGGCAAATGTAAGGAGAAAAAGAATAATATTGAAATGAAAAGAGGGAGTTGTAAGATGAATGATTCAGATGACGAGTTATTGGAGGATATTATAACAAAAAGACCTCCACCATATCAGGAAAGTCCAAGAGAAGTAGTTCCAAATGCCCCGATAATGTGATCTCCACTGATTCCGCAGGTTCCACAAGTTCCGGTGGTTACGAGAGTAGTACCGGATAGAGAGACAGAGTTACAAAACCAAGCAAGAGAAGAATTAATTCAGAAAGTTAAACAGTTAAACCTGAATGCAGAAGCATTATCAGTACCCGTAACAATAGGTCCTATAGTTCTGTTATATGGGAATAAACAGAGTATATCAGGAGTACATGCTTTGACAGTTCCGACAAGTAGTATGAGGAATGAGACAATGACTATACCTAGTCCAGTTGAACGAATGGAAGAAAATGTTACCTTAATGGATCTTCCCGTAGGAGAAGTAGTACATGAAACTCCAAGAAGAAATGTTCAAATAGATCCTAGGAGAATAGCACAGAGTGGTGATTCTGCATCTGAAAGTTCAGTAGGTCCCACACCAGAAGAGCTGAATGAGTGGATAAAGGGAATGGAAAAACGAAAACCCATACCACAAAGTATAGATGTGTGTAGATTGAAGGTGGATTTGGAGGAAATGATAATTGGTACGATCAGTCCAGATAGATTAAGTATTTATAGAGATGAGGAATTATTGTTTTTGTGTAAGAATATTACATGGAAAGCAAGGAATTTGCATGAGAAGATAGCAGAAGCTGCTGTTGATTACGGAATAGATATTGAGAGCTCAAAGGTATTGCAGAAAACATACAGGATGGATTTCACTGACAGGGACTTGGAAAGTTTGAATGTGTCTGGTAAAAGGTTACAGATAAAGGAATTGATGCTGATTCTGAGGAAGTGGGGAGATGTTGATCGTTGGAAAGGTAGATGGTCGAAAAGAAAAAATGAATTAAACCCTACAGAAGGTACTTCAATGTATCCATTAAAAACAAATGGACAGGTTGAAATGGTGTGTCCAATGAAGGAAGTTCCAGGTGGTGGATATGTTCATGTTCCCTGGAGTAGACAGGACATTTTGTCCTTTATGAATGATTTCCCCAGATTGAGAGAAAAACCCGAGGAATGGTATAAACAGGTAGAAAGGTTTGTGAAGGTTTCAAAGGTATTGCTGAAAGACTTAGATGGTCTATTCGAGATTGTAGTTCCGGCTGATTTGTGGACAGAGTGTAAGATAACTGTCTATTGGCCTAAAGAAGAATATCCAAGAGACCCTAAAACTGGTGCACCTTCAGATGAGGTGATGAAAAAGTACAATCAGGTGATTACTTTCTTGAAAGGAAAGATTTCCCGAAGGAAACTGATTGGGTAAAAATAGACAGGACAACACAGGAGCCAAAAGAGTCAGTGCATGCATACTATGAACGATTGTTGCAGGTGTTTAAGCAGTATAGCGGATTTGAGAATATAGGTGACAAGGATATGGGACATTTTGTGTTTGGACTGAAACCAGAGATTAGTAATATGATTCAAGAGCATTTGATTTGCTGGCAGAATAAGACGGTAGATGAGATTTTGAGATATGCAAAGTACTGCAGCGACAACATTGATTCAAGACACAAAAAGCTTAAGGAAAAAATGATGTGGGCGTATGTTACGGTAGCAGAGCAACAGGAAGCAAATAGTGTCGAGCAGACGAATAATCAGAATCAAAATGGTCAGGTACCAGGTGTTGGAAAGGGTAAAGGAAAATTTGTTAAAGATGATTTGAAAAGAAAATGTCCTTGTCATGCGTGCGGTAAGCTTGGACATTGGAAGAACGAGTGTAGAAGCACTGTAACAATTAATGGGACAACCCAAAATTTAAATTCACAGGTGCAGAATGAAGTGGTTGTGACCCAACAACAGCAACAGCTGCAGCAGATAGTTACACCACAGATACAGGTGCCCCAGGCTCCTATGCAGAGTAATGTAGGTGCTCAGGTACAGAGATACAGTGTGAATACTGGATTTATTCCTATGGAACAACATGGTAAGAACCCAAATGTGCAGATGATTCCACAATATTGGTTGCAGTGTAATGAGAGTGATTCGGAGAGTAGCCAATGACGGTGCCTGAGGGGGGAGGAAGAGTGCGTGCTTGGCGCAACTCTGGAGGTAGATCAGTCAGGTCCATTTGTTGATGGGAAGGTGGAAGGTAACAATATTACATTCCTAGTGGACACTGGGGCTACCCGTTCTACTGTGAGAGCAGCAGAAATTCCTAACCTACCCCTCTCGGGAGAAACTATCCAAGTTGTGGGAGTGTCAAATAAGCAGATTAAAACTCCAGTTACAGAACCAATTGAGGTTCACATTGGGAGGTTTAAAGACATGCATCGATTTGTGGTATGCGATTCGAGCCCAGTGAATCTATTGGGACGAGATCTACTATGCAAAATGAATTGTACCATCTTTTGTACGCCTGATGGTATTGCATTTCAGACACATGATGAGGATGTCGAATTTAAGTTGATGCTAGCAAAGCAAGGGACGGAAGTGGATGAACTATATTCACTTTTAACAGAACAGAATTTGCCTGATGAGCAGAGAGAGACAGTAAAATCAGATGTATGGGATTTTACAGGAAAGGAAATAGGGTTAATGAAAAATGTGGATCCTATTCAGGTTATAGTGAAACCTGGTGCTCATTACCCAAACACTCCTCCATATAAAATGAGTCCTGAGACAATGGCAGGAGTTGCTCCTGTGATCGATCAAATGATCGAACAAGGCATTCTAAGAGAAATACTGAGCAGTCCTTGTAACTCCCGATATTATGGGAATTAAAAAGCCAAGTGGAAAATACAGAATAGTGCAAGATTTGAGAAAAATCAATAAGATAGTGGTACCTTGCTGTCCAATCGCGCCAAACCCAGCAGTGATCCTTTACCAGATTCCATGTAATGCCAAATGGTACACAGTAATTGATTTGTGCCAAGCATTTTTCTCAATTCCTCTACACCCAGATAGTCAGTTTTTATTTTCATTTCGGTTTGGAAACCGTGTCTTGGCATGGTGCCGAGTTCTTCAAGGGTACACAGAAAGCCCCTCGATTTTCAATCAAATTCTGAAAAAATGTCTGGAGACATTGGTAATGCCAGAAGATTCGGTTTTGGTTCAATACATTGATGACCTAATGTTGGCATCAAAAACTCGAAAGGCGTGTGTGACAGATACCATTGCCTTATTGAACCATCCGGCAGAAGGGGGACATAAAGTGTCACCTGCGAAATTGCAGTTCTGTAAACAAGAAGTACAATACCTAGGACACAGGATTGAGAAAGGAGTTAGAAAAGTGACACCAGAAAGGATTGAGGCAATTCGACAGATGAACCCAGAAAGAAGTGCAAATGTTTTTGGAAATGGTTGGTTATTGCAGACAATGGATAAGTGGATTTTCATTGATTGCAAAACCTTTACAAAAATTGACACATAAAGATGTGACTGATCCGATTGATTTGGATGATGAGAGTATGGAAGCTTTTGTAAATTTGTGAGACAGTCTATATCAAGCACCAGCATTGGGAATGCCTGATTATACAAAAGAATTTGCATTGTTCTGTTGTGAGTGAGATGGATGTGTGTTAGCAGTGTTAACTCAAAGGCACGGATTGACTAGACGTCCAGTGGCATATTTTTCTGCTACATTAGAGTCTGTGGCTGCAGCATTACCAGGATGTTTGAAAGCCATTGCTGCTACATGTGTGAGTTTGGAACAAAGTGAAGCGATTGTGATGGGTTATCCAATCAAAGTGTATGTTCCACATTCTGTTGAGATTCTTTTAACCAAAACACGAACTCAGCACATGACTCCCAGTCGGCTGACTAGGTACGAGAGAGTGATTTTGGGTGCTGAAAATGTGACAGTTGTGAGGTGTATCACCTTAAATCCAGCAACACTACTACCAAATCCTTATGGGGAGGAGGTAAAAGAAGAAGCTAGATCATGATTGTTTGGATGTGACAGAATTCTGTACAAAACCTAGGGCCGACATCCAAGATGTGCCTTTGGAAGAATCTGACAGTGTTCTGTTTGTTGATGGATCATGTTTGGGGAATAAAAGAGGAGAGTTGAGCGCTGCTTATGCAGTATGCATGGTAACTGGAACTGTGGAAGCATCCTGCCTATTTGGGGTGAAATCATCACAAATTGCAGAATTATACGCTCTGATTAGAGCATGTAAAGTTTCCCGAAATTTGAGGGTAACCATATTTACGGACAGTCTTTTTGGTTTCGGGGTGGTGCATGATTTCGGCCAATTATGGATGCAAAGGGGATTCATGACTTCATCAGGTTCCCCTATTAAAAATGGGAAAATTGTGAGAGATTTATTGGATGCCCTGCAATTTTGCCAAAACAAATTGCAGTGGTAAAATGCTCTGCGCATAAATCAGAAAATGATTATGTGACCAGTGGCAACAGATACGCAGATCAGTTAGCGCGTTTCTGTGCAGAAAATTCAGCTGCACTTAACAGGAAAACAGAAAGAAAAATCACTGATTGCCATTTAATGTTTACATCAATAAACAATTGGGATGAAATTATGCAGATACAGGAAGAAGCTAGTGAAGAGGAAAAAGAGCTTTGGAGAAAAGCAGGATGTACAAAAACACCAAAAGATGAAATTTGGGTATATGTAGATGACAGACCAGTTATGCCTGACTGCATGCTTTCTCATATGGCAAGAGTGTATCATGGGATCACTCATGTTGGAAGGGATGCAATGATTAGATTATTTAAGCAGACCTGGTTTAATCCCAAGTTCAGGTACATTGCAGAGAGTTTGTGCCAGAGGTGTGTTGTTTGCCAGCAGCAGAATCCAGGGAGAAGGACAGTTGTGGGTACAGGAACTATCAGAAAGGCTGCAGGACCATTTACACGTTTGCAACTTGATTTTATTGAGTTGCCTCCGTGTAATGGTTTGAAATACGTACTTGTCATTGTGTGTCTCTTTTCTCGTTGGGTAGAGGCTTATCCTACAAGGAGGAACGACAGCCTTACCGTGGCTAAATTGCTTTTGAGAGAATTAATACCAAGGTACGGATTTCCAGTCACTCTAGAATCAGATAGGGGAACACATTTTACTAATGAAATAATTCGAATAATTTGCGCAGCATTGCAAATTGAACAAAAGCTGCACTGTGCTTACCGACCAGAGGCTTCTGGAATTGTGGAGCAAATTAATGGCACTATAAAATCTAGATTAGGAAAAGTTTGTACATCCACCACACTGAAATGGCCTGATGCTTTGCCCTTGGTCTTAATGAGTCTCAGAAGCATTCCTGACAGAAAAACTGGATTGAGTCCACACGAGGTTCTCATGGGAAGAGTCATGAGACAAGCAATTGTACCAGCAAATAAACTGATGAGCATTTCTGATGATCTGATTCTTGAATATTGCAAAGGACTGGCTGATATGGTGCGTTCTGTGTCTTATCAGGTTGGAGCAGACGCAAATGAAATACAGCTGAATCCAGTGCATGATCTAAGTCCAGGAGAGTGGGTTCGTGTCAAGAAACACGTGAGGAAGTCGTGTTTAGAACCCAGGTGGCATGGACCGCACCAAATCATATTGATAACAGCAACTGCAGTAAAGTGTGGTGGCCTACCAAATTGGATACACGCCAGCCATACCAGAAGAGTCCCAAGTCCACTTGAAGAAGCTGAACAGCAACTGGTAAAAAGAGAGACCAGAAGTCAGAGGTTGTGAGCCTGAGAAATCCAGAGAGGCAGATGTCACTGAGCCTGTGGATGATGAACAACCAAGTACCAGGCGAGTAGAGTGGGCACCAGATACTGGGACTGAAAAGACTGCTGTTGGAGAGAGTGAGGAAAAAGCTTCCGAAAATCAAGAAGGAAGCCAACACACAGAGGAATGGATTGAGAGTGATATCCAAACAGAAGAAGTGGTTGCTGGAAGCCTAGAACAAGGCCAACAAGAAAAAGAGTTGATTGAAGAAGACAATCAGCTGACAGAAAAAGCTATCGAAAGCCAAGAACAAAGTCAACAGAGAGAAGAAGTAAAAGAGGGTACTAGTCAACCGGAAATAGAAAGGGACTTTGAAAGTGAAAAGGAAGAACAGCCAAGAAAGAGGTTGTGCAAAAGAACTGTAGAATCAGAAAAACAGGGTGAAGAAGAAGAAGTTCAAACAAAAAGACTGAGATATCATGATAACTGGCAAAATGGAGCAAAAAGACTGAGATATCTTCTAGAAAAAAGTGGGCCAGAGCAAATAAATGAAATTTCAAGTCAGTCAGATCAAGAAGATTCTCAAAAGAAAATAGTACGTAGAACAACAAGACCAAGAGCTGCAAGTCGAAAGTATACCAAACCTGAGTGGATTTACGTTATCTTAAAGGAAATTGAAAGCCCTGATCAAACAGAAGGAGAAGTTACAGATGATACAGAACGAACTGATGAGAGCAAATTGAAACCACCTTAAAAGAGACTGTAAGAAAAATTAAGGTGCATCATAATCCAGTCAAATTAAGTTGATACAGCAAGAAGATTTGAAAAAGACTCGAGAAAGACCTTAAAAGGGGGCCAAAGATTAACGATAAAAAAAAAGGCAGAGAAAATATCTAAGTGTGTGGTTGTACAAAGGAAGATTAATTTTAAATTTTTCCCTAGAATTTGGTTTATAAGGAATTAATAGTAAAGTTAGATTTTTTTATATAACTTTTTTAACCAGGAAAAATGGTGGCATCTACAGTGACTGAACGTCCGAAACCTAGTCTAAAACGTAAATGTATTAGAGCTTGCTTATGTGGCGTCTTATTAACTATGTCAGTGTGGTTAATACTAACAATTGTTGTTCCTGTCTTGATGGTGACTAATGACAAAAATCAGACTAATAATACAATAAGTATGAGAGTGGAAGTTATTACTAAAAGTCCAACTAATATAGTTCATAATGATGAAAGTATTTATCATCAAGATAGATCAATTACTGATTTTTCATTAAACGTTTTCACTAAATTATTGTATGAATATATTAATACGATGAATGTGAGTGACTGTTATGTTTGCATGCAATTACCATCATCTGTCTCGGAGGGTGTGACATATCACTATCTTCCTTTAACATATGGTGTTTCGTGTAGTGTACTAACTAGTCTATTTTATGTAACAGGAAAATTAGAATTTTATTATTCTAACCTAGATGTGGTCTTTTCCAAACTTCCTATTAGAAAGAATTTAAATAAAGTATCTAGTAGCTTAGAAGCTGAATATATGGGAGAGTTTTTCCAAAATACACAAATTTAGGATTTAATATATGCCCACAAAAATAATCTCACCTGTAGTTTACAAATAGTAGAAAAGAATTTCATTAATATGGTAGAGAATAAAAGACAAGAATTCCATAAAAAGGCTGCTGAACAGAAAACTAATATATCACCATGGGCTTTTAGAGAAGGAAATTATAAAAAAGGTGAGACTTATGCTGCAATGTCTCTGGATTGGGATCACAGGGGGAAGCTTTGCTTACTAAGACTAAAGACTAACTATAACAACTATTATTTAGGTACTAGTAAATGTGAACATAATTTCTTAATAACAGGAGGATGGGGATTAAAGGGAGGAACTGACCCTGTTTTCCCAGGTGTATAATATGTGTGTGGGAGGAATGCTTATTATAGATTGCCTGCCCACTGGTACGGTAGTTGTTACTTTGGGAACGTATTTCCTAAGGTATACCACGTATATAGAAATAATAAGATTAATGAGATGAAACATGGATTAATACGTAGTAAGAGAGCAAGTTTTTCAGAAATAGCGGGTGATATATTTGGTGCGTTAATACCTTCAGTTGGAGTGGTTCTTAATTCACATAAAATTATCCACAGTGGTTGATCGATTATCAACTGATACTGCTGGAGGGTTCTTATTAATTGATACAGAAATGGTTGCAATTAGATCAATGGTTATGCAAAATCGACTTGCCCTTGATATATTATTGGCAAAAGAGGGTGGAGTCTGTGGGATGCTAAAAGTGCAACATTGCTGCACTTATATTCCTGACAAAAGCAAAGGTATTGAAGGATATATTAAAAATATTACGAATGTACATAAAGATTTAACACAACTAGAGGTTGATGATGTCTGGGAGAAAATTAATAAGAGTTTTTCAAATATAGGTAAATGGTTCACTGATTTTGGTAAGAGTTTATTAGGTAGAGTAATAATACCAATAGTATCAATAGTGATAGTTATCATGCTAATAATAATGACTTACAAATGTTGCAAGAAAAGAAGAGAGAAGATAAGTATGCTAGGTGTAGATAACAAATGTAAAGGTAGAAAAAGGAAATTAGAAGAAATAGAGTTAGAAAATATGAAAGGCAAATATTATGAAATGATGAAAGATTTAGGTGAAAAGAAGAAACTTAGAAGTGAAAGAAGTACGAGTTTCTGAAGAAACAAGAAATGGCAATGGGTGATGGATATTTTATGATGGCATAAAAAAGCCATCAAAGGGGGGAATTGATGGAGCGGGGTTTGCGTCATGTAAACCTGCTCGGATCAACGCCCCAAGATAACATTTACTAATCGTGTGTTTTGTACTAATATGCATTAATACACACAAACACGGGGAAATGCTTTGCGCACGCGTGCATTGCAATTAAGATTAATGCATGAAATGCTTAGGCCGCATATCGCTTTTTGCATATTAAAGCCGACAAAGTTGAATAATGCTATTGCAAATAATAATCCTTTGCACATTAATGCTCATATAAATTAACATGGGATTAGTGCAATGGTGGGAGGGAAACAGTGTAATTTCCATTTTTGTGTTATTAATATTCTTTATATTTCTCCTTCATCGTAGTTTTAAAAATGGGCCTATGGTGCGCAGTTAGTTGGGTGTTTAAAGTTGACATAAGGCCGAAGAAAGGCCGTGAAAATGTGACCTGTACGTGAACTTTGGTGGGTGTCAGCGGCGGATGAAGGAAACCTTGAAGAGTGAAAGAAAGACGTGCAATATTTGAGGACGTCGAGATGCCTGGGAAAGCTCAAATTGATGAACATTTTATGTCTAGCCGATACATTGTTTGAAATAAAGTGGCTAATTCATCAGGAAATGCCATTCATCAGAAAATGTGACGTGATGGGGGATAGAGAATCGATTCATAAGCAGTAATGTAAATCGTGAGAATGAGTTAGGAACAAAGAAAGTATGTAAAGCCAAATGAAGTAATGGAGGTGTGGTGTACCACCCCACAAATTGACCAATGAAAAGTTGATATTTTCCCGAATGTTGCAGATTAGTGGGATGGTCAGGTTGAGTTAGGATATAATTGGGATGCTCTTAGGGGGTGTGGTCTAGTCAGCTTTCGTAGGTCCAGAGACGCAGAGGGTGATCGTCGCTGTCCATCGGTTAGAGGCCTACCTGTTTCCTGATCCTATCTTTATCCCGGTTTCCCTTATCGGGTTCCCTTTCACTATCCTCGTGGCCAGGGGGTGGTGGTTTTTCTGAACTTTAATCTATAGGTATGTATCAATAGGGAAATTTGCAATGTCTGCAAATGTTTTCTTTCCATGACACTTATGTCTCTTCATCTATCCACTCCATAATATTCACTGTGATTCAGATATTTGTGATCTTGTCTGCATATTTTATGATATTTCTCCTATAATGTGTATTTTCTTTCCCTTTAAGTTTGTACCTGAGGTTTTCTTATAATTACTGAAGATAAACAGATTAACGATATTTTGAGTTTGTGATTATTTCCTCATGACATTTGTTAAGATTTTGGTTGATTAGTCATGTCAATAATTTACACTACTCAATCAATATGATTCATCGCCCAAGAGGAAAGTGGTTGACGATATAGGTTAAAGGGCTAATATAAAGAAGAAACGATTAGATAAATCTGTTTTCCCCTTTAGATGAGTAAAGACAAAATCAACGTCACACAAACCGCATTCAGCGTCATTCTCGTAGGGTCTGTTAAATGGTGAGAAATTGTGTATTGTATGTTTGGGGCCTGTTGTCTGCTGTGTCATTCAGAGACCCCCGGCTTGGCGCTGGATCATTAGTAACAGAACACAATTAAACAAAATGTATATTTTGAGCATTTCGAATAAATGATGAAATGCACTGCTACATTTTCTCCAGTCTGAGCTGCCAGGGATGCTCTGTTCAGGTCCCCTGGCTACCCTGCAAGAGATACAATTCAAGTGAAATACAACAAAGCGAAACAGGAGGCAGAAGAAATTTTGTCTGTGCCTACAGCATTGCTTTAGACTAACTGCAAGAACAGTAAATAACGACATCTGCAGACATCTGCACCTGCTAGTGCTCGGAAGTACAGATCCATAACAAGGTTCTTAAAACTTGTTCTAGAAGAAATAAAGCAACATGTCTTTATTCTTCCAATTATCTGGTAGATATGGGTTACAGATGCTACACTATAAGATTGACTTGAGTTTATTTTTTTTTAATTATTTCTGCAACCCTGCCACTACCACCTTCCTTAGCATTATATGAACTGTATTAGTTTTAATATAATGTATTTCATGATGAATTCAGGAAGCTTGTTGACCTATTTACTTTTACAATCTAGATGTACTGCACATAAGAATCACATAGATAAAATACTAGTGTGTTTATGGCCCAAATGTTCCATGTTTATGGCGTAAATAGTAGTACTGTTTTTAATTACTCCGCCACGAATTTGAAGAAATTTACAGTAGCAAACCTACTGCAAATAGTTGCTAGTTTCTTGGCATTCACAAACTTCGATTCAACCCTTTCCCAGCCGGGGCACTGTTGGAGTTTTTCTCCAGCAAAGGTCTGGAGAAACTCCCATGCCAGAGTGGGAAGGAAAACGCATACCCCCAAACGTGGAGGAAATGTAGAAGATGGAGTTTTTCCATGGGCAAAAATGTTTTCCCCATGGAGAAAAAAAGGAAACGTTTGCATTTGCTAAATTTTCCCAGGTCAGAGATGTACATTATGTACAATTTTGCATTAGGGATATGGGATCCCAGGGACGATGCAACAAATATTCCAGTAGTAACCTGGAAACTTGCAACTGACCCCGTTTCCAAGTATATCACTAAGAAAGTTGGTGAATTCTCTGAAGCTGTAAATCTGTACCTTTTCTAAATGGAATGTTTAGGATATCCCAAAAGTAGTAAATGTGCACCCACTTGTAGGAGTACCACTATGATTGCAGATTTACAATTTGTGTTGTAATTGAACCCCATTTTCCTTAAACGAGATAGACAGATCTCAACATAATACTACAGGTTTTAGTTTTAGCTTAATAAGGTCATGGCAATTCATGTTTGCTCATCTGTGTGCACACTTTGGGCCAGATGTACAACGGCCAAAATAGCGCCTCGCAAATTGCGAGTCTTTTGCGACTCGCAATTTGCAAGGCGCTATTCTGGATGTACAACAGTGTGTAACACACTTAGCGATTCCCAATGGGGTCGCAAATAGAGAGGCTCATGAATATTAATGAGCCTCTCGCAATTTGCGACCCCACTGGGAATGGCAGGCCCTCCCAGGTATGGTGGCCTGCTGGGCTCAGCAGACCACCATGTCTGGGACTGCTTTTAAATAAAGCAGTTTTTTAAAAAAAATGTAGCCGGTTTTCCTTAAAGGAAAACGGGTTGCATTTAAAAAAAAAGAAAATGAAACGTTTTTGTTTCATTTTTTAAGGGCAGGCAGTGGTCCCTAGGACCACTGCCTGCCCTTAAAAAATATTTTCCCCTGCGTTTGCAAAGGGGAAGGGGTCCCCTGGGGACCCCTTCCCTTTTGCGACCCCATTACCACCCTCTTGAAGAGGGTGGTAATTTGTGTGAGTTTTGCAACCGCAATTGCGGTCACAAAACATTTGTACATAGAGTTGCGCTCGCTATTAGGAAGGGAACACCCCGAAAAGGTTCGATATATGTTCGAATTATCGCGCCTCTCTCGAAATGGTAGGAGATAAAATTTACAAAGCGCGGAGGAAAATATCCAAAGCGCAGAGGAAATTACATCGCATAGGTCGTTCTGCAGGTACTCACATGTATGCCAGTAAGTAGCACGCTGCCTGGAGACCTACCCACTACTACCGGATCCGGGTGGTGAAGTGGTGTGAGTCAGCGTCGTATTAATCTATGTGGCTCGGTGCTTCCGGGAGGCGGAATGCACGTGACAGAAAGCGCTAGTGCGTGTATAGATACTCTCAAATAGGCGGCCATGTTGGGGAGGTGTTTTTGGTGAAGGTGCAACTAGGCAGCCATATTGGAGGGGTATTCCCTATAAAGGTTGCAAATGCGCAGCGCTTCTACTGTGAGGTATATGTATGTCAATTCTCGCGCTAAAAGATGTTAAAGCGATCACCAAAATTTCCATAAATGTGTGCATCCCATCATTGCACTATAGTAAGAATATGTTATACCGTCAAAGCACTCTAAGGTGTGTCTTCATTTGTGCAGCGCTTCTACTGTGAGGTCTATGTATGTCAATTCTTGCGTTAACAGATTTGAAAGATATCACCAACATTTCTAAAATGTATACATCCCATCATTGCACTACAGTAAGAATATGTTATACCCTCAAAGCACTGCAAGGTATGTCTTAATTTAGTCCTTGGGTGTGTGAAGATAATCGGTGTACCCATCTTTGCTCCTTCAAGAAAAGAGCTTTTTGGTGATTTTGGTGAATGCTTCCAAGATCACCCATTTCAATGAATCAGGCATGTGGCGCATTTCCAGGAAATGGGTGCACATTTTCGTGTTAGTTTTCTGGCAACGGAAATTACTGCGATGTTCAGAAATGTGTATCTTGATTGGACGGGTGGTCATCCCTACATATTGTAAATTGCAGGGGCAAGTGATCAAGTATATGCAGTTGGATGTGTTGCAGTTAGTGTGCGACCGCAATTCCCAAGAGAAGGAATTGGTAAAGGTGATGGTCTTGTGTATTGAGGTGAAAGCACAAGCCGTACAAGACCCACAGGGGTAATGGCCTTTGACAGGTGGTAAGTGCCATAAGGTTGTTTGGACACCTGATGTGAGGGCCTTAGGCCTGGTATGGATTAACATGTCCTTCAAATTTCTTGAGCGTTTGAAAGCGAAGCGTGGTAGCTCCAACGCCATGGAACCGGTGTTTAGTATGCCCCAATGTTTCCTGATCACTTTCGTCAGTCGGTTGGAAGCAGGTGTAAATGTAGTGACACAGGTGAGGGTGTCTGTAGGGGTCTTTTCTCTGTGTTCTAGCAGCGCTTCACGGGTATTGTTCCTTGCTCTCTTTTTGGATAGAGCTATGCTTCGTGAGGGGTACTGACGTGCAGCCAAGTTTTTTGCCAATATTGCTGACTCAGTTCTGTAGTCTTCCAGCTTACTGCAATTTCTTCTCACCCTCAAAAATTGCCCAAAGGGGAGATTCTCCTTCAGGGCGCGTGGGTGATGACTACTGAAAAGTAACAGACTATTGCGATCTGTTGTTTTCCTATGCATAGTGGTAGTCAAACTGCCCTGTTCAAGTTTGATCGTGAAGTCTAGAAACGCTATCTGGTTATGTGAGACAGTGCTAGTGAACCTCAGGTATGCGTTCAGACTGTTTATCCAAGCAAAAAAGTCTTTACATGATGTTGAGTTGCCTGACCAGAAGATGAGAATATCGTCTATGAATCTCTTCCACATGCGTATGTTTGAATGGTAAGGATTGGATTCATGGAAGATGAGTTGGCCCTCAAAGGCCGCCATGTATAGACAGGCTACGCTCGGGGCAAAGGTACTCCCCATGGAAGTACCTTGCGTTTGGTGGTATAACTGCCCTTTAAACTCGAAGAAGTTTTCGGTCAGTGCTAATGTAGCGCATTCCAGGACAAAACTGGGTGGTGTTGGGGAGTCCTAAGTAGCCAAGCTTAATTCCTCTTCTATCACATCTAGAGTTGTCTTTGAGGGATGTTGGTGTAGAGCGCCTCTACATCTAGAGTGATGAGGAAATCAATGTCATTCGTGGGCTGGAATTCAGTCAGTAGGCATAGCACATCAGTGGTGTCCTGTATGTAAGATGGAATTTGTCTGACCAGTGGTTGTAAGAAATGGTCACAAAATTGTGACAATGGTTCAAGTATGGAATCGATACCTGAGACAATGGGGCGACCTGGTACTGGAGTGGTCCCCTTATGTATTTTTGGTAAAATATTAAAATAAGTGGTCCTCGGATCTTTCTTGATGAGGAAGTCAGCTTCCTTCCTGCTCAGCCAGCCCTGATTTTCGGCTGAGAATACCAGCGCAGTTATAGTCTTGGTTAAGCGTGGCACCGGGTTACTGGTAATGGGAGTGTAGTACTGCCGATTACTCAGTTGTCTCAAGCACTCAGTGTCATAATCAGTGGTGGCCATGATTACTGTGGCACCACCCTTATCAGCTTGTTTAATGGTGATTGAGGAATCATTCGCCAGGGATGTGACAGCCGCCAACTCTCCTCTGGGGATGTTTCAAAAATGTCTGGTGTCAGAGTCCCTCTGTAGGTCTTTGAGAACAGCCTGTTCAAAGGTCACGACCTCATGGGGTATCATACTGATATTAGGAGTGAATGTGGAGGGGTTGTGTAAGCCTGAGTCGCTCACTCTTTGAGAGGGAGTCTCATCAAAGAAAGCTCTCAGGCGCACTTTACGAAAGAATTGTTGCAGTTCACATTGTTGTTGGAATTGGTCCACCCTAGGGGTAGGGACAAACCCTAGACCTTTTTGTAGGAGTCTTTGTTCAGTCTCGGTTAGAGATCTGGGAGATAGATTCACAATCAGGTTCTCTTCTTGGAGTAACTCCTGGTTTCCATCACACGTTGTTGTGGTTCTTCCCATTGAACCCTCTTCTCTTGTTGATTCCCTCTTCTTCGCCCGCGCCCTTTGCCCCAACCTCTGCCTAAAAAAGGTTGGCTCATGCCAGGTGGGCAGAATGGTGGCGGGCCCTGAGGGAACATTGGGTATTGCCAATACGCTGGTCCCTGGTACTGGGGCATAGGGAAGCCAGGGTAGCCTTGTCGGCCACCTCTCATTGTTTGATTGTTGCTCCAGTTCTCTGTGCTGGAATCACTGTTACTGGATGAGCCCCTTCTGGTGGAATTGGAGCTCGTGTCTGAGATGGTATTAGTGCCAGGTGGGACAAAGTCCTGTTTGAGATAAGGATATACTTTTTCCTTATCGAATCTACGGATATCTTTTTGTAGTTTCACTACTTTTTGTTTCATAAGATATTCCTTGTGTTCTGCAATTTCGTTATTCAATTCCGTTAACTTAGATCTAAAGCTGGCCGTTGGGACAGAGCTTTTCAAAGTGCTTTCTGCTATTTGGATCCTAGCTAATAAGTCATCTGCTAGTCTTTTCGCTGTACTAATTATCAGTATGAGTAGGTCACGCGTGCATTTCCACGAAATTTGGGACCATTCTGTCTTAAATATACAATCCTCAAGGAAAATTCTGGGAACATTCTTTACAATTAAGCCATTGGGTGATATATTGGCCCTCAAATATTCGGTCGTAAGAGCACCATGTAAAGTGATCTTGACCCACTCTCTCTTCATGGATATGAGGGACTGCCAGTCCTCCGATTGGCTCCCTGTGGCGGCACCACTTTCTGCTCCCAGAATGGATGGTGCCCTCAGTATCTCTGCTGCTAAGTCATCTCCATAACTCAAACCCTGGCCCTCCATATTGTAGGGGTCAGGGAATCGTATCGGAGGAACAAATAAAAACTCGACTACTTAGGGGACACAGACTCAAGTCTAGTCGTGTCGGGTTGATCAGTAGGGGGACAAATTCAATTATACCCACCAGAAAGGTCCCACGGGGTTGCCCGTGCTGAAACCGATTCACAAAGAAGGGACAAGGGGCTTTTGGGAAGGTCCAGCATAAATGCCCCAGAGGAAGTATAGAGAAAAAGGTTATGCTGTGCCTATAAAATAAGAGTCATACACCGGGAGTACAAGCCAACCCGACCAGAGTGATTCAAAGTTGGGAATCCATTTATTGGATTATAATGCCCTCACACACCCAGTAGGGTGTCATGCTTCATCATCGGGCTGCTCCTCGTCAGGTCGGCGGTGCAATACCCGACGGGCTCCCTATAGTAGGGGCACATTAGCGGAGATCTTTTTCCAACAGCCGTAAGGTGAAGTGGGGGTGAGGGGCCTAGTGTGTGTAGATGAATGTGTTGGGTGAATGTAAAATAGGGTTGGGAGTACCAGCGACGACAATTTTAATCAATGGGTCTCCTACCCTAAGTAAAAACAATGAATAAGGCACTGGGCTAAGGTTATGTCTTAGGTTAAGCGCTCTTATTGGTGATAGGTCAACATGTTTCTCGCCAAGTGAATAGTCTGCGGGCGATTCGTCAGGACCAATAAAGAAATCTATCTACAACTCAAGAACTAAGATGGTGACGTGGCTGCACACTCACATCAACCGTACAACTAACTAGTCGAGTACCTGGTAGTACTGGAACTACCCCAAACTTTGGACTAACCAGGCTTCAACAGTACCCGGTAGGTCATACACGAGGAGTTCCTCATGTACTGGAGCGAGTGAGTGGAGGAAATGAATAAATATTCGCATTAGTAACAAGTGTCATGCACGTACTGCACAATAATGACCATTCCGCATAGTATATCCGACTCTTCCATCATCAAACATCCATTGCCTGGAGCGGTGCACAAGTTTGCTCCATGCCTAGCGGTGCGTTGACTGTAATCTATCACGCTACTCTCAAAATGATGAAAAATAAACTTTGCGTAGCGCGGAAGAAAGTTAAAATCGCATAGGTCATTCTCCAGGTTCTCACGTGTATCGCTGTAGCACACTGCCTGGAAATATGTGTCCGTTACTTTCAACACCACACATCCAATATCTAGAGCGGTGCCAAATTTCGATCTATGTCTAATGGTGTGTATAGCCATAATTTTATTACGCCATTCACCCATTGGTTGGAAAGTAAAATTTTGTAAAGCGCGAAGGCGAATTATATCGGACATGTCATTATGCACGTTCTCATGTGGGTTCTCATGTGTGTGGCATTAGCACGTCGCCTTGAGACAAATATCCCTCATTTTCAACAACACACAAACATTGCCTGGTGTGGTGGGTGGGGGGTGCGCCAAAAAGGTTCGATATATGTTTGAATTATCGCGCCTCTCTCGAAATGATAGGAGATAAAATTTACAAAGCGCGGAGGAAAATATCCAAAGCGCAGAGGAAATTATATCGCATAGGTCGTTCTGCAGGTACTCACGTGTGTGCCAGTAGCACGCTGCCTGGAGACCTACCCACTACTACCGGGTCCGGGTGGTGAAGTGGTGTGAGTCAGCGTCGTATTAATCTATGTGGCTCGGTGCTTCCGGGAGGCGGAATGCACGTGACAGAAAGCGCTAGTGCGTGTATAGATACTCTCAAATAGGCGGCCATGTTGGGGAGGTGTTTTTGGTGAAGGTGCAACTAGGCGGCCATATTGGAGGGGTATTCCCTATGAAGGTTGCAAATGCGCAGCGCTTCTACTGTGAGGTATATGTATGTCAATTCTCGCGCTAAAAGATGTTAAAGCGATCACCAAAATTTCCAAAAATTTGTGCATCCCATCATTGCACTATAGTAAGAATATGTTATACCGTCAAAGCACTCTAAGGTGTGTCTTCATTTGTGCAGCGCTTCTACTGTGAGCTCTATGTATGTCAATTCTCGCGCTACATTTACACCTGCTTCCAACCGACTGACGAAAGTGATCAGGAAACATTGGGGCATACTAAACACCGGTTCCATGGCGTTGGAGCTACCACGCTTCGCTTTCAAACGCTCACGAAATTTGAAGGACATGTTAATCCATACCAGGCCTAAGGCCCTCACATCAGGTGTCCAAACAACCTTATGGCACTTACCACCTGTCAAAGGCCATTACCCCTGTGGGTCTTGTACGTCTTGTGCTTTCACCTCAATACACAAGACCATCACCTTTACCAATTCCTTCTCTTGGGAATTGCAGTCGCACACTAACTGCAACACGTCCAACTGCAAATACTTGATCACTTGCCCATGCAATTTACAATATGTAGGGATGACCACCCGTCCAATCAAGATACGCATTTCTGAACATCGCAGTAATTTCCGTTGCCAGAAAACTAACACGAAAATGTACACCCATTTCCTGGAAATGCGCCACACGCCTGATTCATTGAAATGGGTGATCTTAGAAGCATTCACCAAAATCACCAAAAAAGCTCTTTTCTTGAAGGAGCAAAGATGGGTACACCGATTATCTTCACACACCCAAGGACTAAATGAAGACATACCTTGGAGTGCTTTGAGGGTATAACATATTCTTACTGTAGTGCAATGATGGGATGTATACATTTTAGAAATTTTGGTGATATCTTTAAAATCTGTTAACGCGAGAATTTACATACATAGACCTCACAGTAGAAGTGCTGCACAAATGAAGACACACCTTAGAGTGCTTTGACGGTATAACATATTCTTACTATAGTGCAATGATGGGATGCACACATTTTTGGAAATTTTGGTGATCGCTTTAACATCTTTTAGCGCGAGAATTGACATACATATACCTCACAGTAGAAGCGCTGCGCATTTGCAACCTTCATAGGGAATACCCCTCCAATATGGCCGCCTAGTTGCACCTTCACCAAAACACCTCCCCAACATGGCCGCCTATTTGAGAGTATCTATACACGCACTAGCGCTTTCTGTCACGTGCATTCTGCCTCCCGGAAGCACCGAGCCACATAGATTAATACGACGCTGACTCACACCACTTCACCACCCGGACCCGGTAGTAGTGGGTAGGTCTTCAGGCAGCGTGCTACTGGCACACACGTGAGTACCTGCAGAACGACCTATGCGATGTAATTTCCTCTGCGCTTTGGATATTTTCCTCTGCGCTTTGTAAATTTTATCTCCTACCATTTCGATAGAGGCGCGATAATTAGAACATATATCGAACCTTTTCAAAGGGATATTTGTCTCAAGGCGACGTGCTAATGCCACACACATGAGAACACACATGAGAACGTGCATAATGACAGGCGCGATTTAATTCTCCTTCGCGCTTTACAAAATTTTACTTTCCAACCAATGGGTGAATGGCGTAATAAAATTATGGCTATACACACCATTAGACATAGATCGAAAATTGGCACCGCTCTAGATATTGGATGTGTGGTGTTGAAAGTAACGGACACATATTTCCAGGCAGTGTGCTACTGCGATACACGTGAGAACCTGGAGAATGACCTATGCGATTTTAACTTTCTTCCGCGCTACGCAAAGTTTATTTTTCATTATTTTGAGAGTAGCGTGATAGATTACAGTCAACGGACCGCTAGGCATGGAGCGAACTTGTGCACCGCTCCAGGCAATGGATGTTTGATGATGGAAGAGTCGGATATACTATGCGGAATGGTCATTATTGTGCAGTACGTGCATGACACTTGTTACTAATGCGAATATTTATTCATTTCCTCCACTCACTCGCTCCAGTACATGAGGAACTCCTCGTGTATGACCTACCGGGTACTGTTGAAGCCTGGTTAGTCCAAAGTTTTGGGTAGTTCCAGTACTACCAGGTACTCGACTAGTTAGTTGTACGGTTGATGTGAGTGTGCAGCCACGTCACCATCTTAGTTTTTGAGTTGTAGATAGATTTCTTTTTTGGTCCTGACGAATCGCCCGCAGACTATTCACTTGGCGAGAAACATGTTGACCTATCACCAATAAGAGCGCTTAACCTAAGACATAACCTTAGCCCAGCGCCTTATTCATTGTTTTTACTTAGGGTAGGAGACCCATTGATTAAAATTGTCATTGCTGGTACTCCCAACCCTATTTTACATTCACCCAACACATTCATCTACACACACTAGGCCCCTCACCCCCACTTCACCTTACGGCTGTTGGAAAAAGATCTCTGCTAAAGTGCCCCTACTATAGGGAGCCCGTCGGGTATTGCTCCGCCGACCTGACGAGGAGCAGCCCGATGATGAAGCATGACACCCTACTGGGTGTGTGAGGGCATTATAATCCAATAAATGGATTCCTAACTTTGAACCACTCTGGTCGGGTTGGCTTGTACTCCCGGTGTATGACTCTCATTTTATAGGAACAGCATAACCTTTTTCTCTACCCTCTTCCCTTACCCGCCCCTAAACCCTAAAAACACACTTACCACCCAATTCCCTTACCCACCTCTAAACCCTAAATGTTAATGTTATATATATATATATATATATATTTATATATATTGTGAACAAGGTCACGCGTAGTGACCGAAACGCGTAATGAGTTGTTGCGAGCAATAAAGAAATTTGCACAAACAATATCGGAGTCCATGCCCATCTGTCCAAGGAGAGTGGATTACTGTTGGGAAATATTGTGGTATATATATATATATATATATATTCACTGAAAACACCAAAGGTTTCAGGGGCATTATAGTTAGGCTCAGATTTCACTGACACAAAACAAGTGAAATTCAGCAGTTTTAATTACCTGTGCTAACTAAAACGTACGCCCCCGTAATGCACTGCTTATGACCTCACATATTACATCATTCATGACATGGTCAGTGACATCAGTGATGACATTTCAAATGACATCATTGACCACCTGTTGTTTTAAAGACAAATTTGTAAAGGCTGTCTCTCTTACATGAGTCAATAATATGTTAGGTCAGAAGCAGTGCATTGCGAGGGCCAGAGTTACAGTTTCTTCAGTTAGCTATAACTGCTGAGTTTCAGTGGTTTGTGAACTTTAAAATATTACGTTTTAACTAACATTTTCACCCAACTATAATATCACTTTAACCTTTGATTTTTTCAGTAACTTTCTAAAACTTTTTTTAATGTAAAGTAAGATATTATTACCATACCTAACTATAATCTCACTTTCATCTTCGGTTTTATCAGTGAATTTCAATGGTTTTTTATAAACAAAGTAAGATTGTATTACCAAGCATAACTTTGCCAATGCCCCGACATGCATGGACTTAGGCAGTGCACAACATGGGGTTAGCAATAGAGCTTGGCATGCAGCCGGCACTGCACTGAACCCCTTCTGGGTCCCCAACTATCTATGGGCAGACTAACGCACCTCACACTGTCTTTTTTTCTATTATTTCCTCAGTCCTGCAGGACTTTTGTGAGCGTGTCTTGGAAATCAGCATGTCTGCCTGCGCTCCCGAGAAACTCTCTCAGGAGCACAGGGGCCATGTTGGCTCCCAAAGATTCCCGTGGGATTGCAGTGCTTTAAAAAAACATTTTTTTTAAAACAATTTACCCCCTGGGGTCCCTCATGGACCTCCCCTACAAGAGCTATGTGGCCAGGGTATTTCTACCCTGACCCCTTATATCTTAATTAGTTTTAATTTTCAGGACACAGGGACAGGGTCCCTGAGAACTGCAATGAGGGCCACAACATTTCTGTTTGTGTGCGGCTAACCAATCAGAGCAAGATAGTTGATGGAGATAAAGGCCCTAGCAGCCAATCATTTTGCTCTGTTAATTGAAATTGAGTGCCCGAGGGAATCTGTCAAGACTCTTGCGTACCGAACTGTCCAGATATCTATAAACAGTCAAACCCTAATTTCTCAAAAACAACTGAATGGATTCACACCAAATCACAAAAGCATGCTTTCAGGATAAGGATCTAGCTTTCTGCTAAATGTGGTGTAATTCCATTCAGCAGTTTTGGCTGTGGCTCTGTCTAAAATTCCTTATGGAAATTGTGTGTGAAAATTGCATTTTGGGACCTCCCCCATTTTCTTGGTCCCTGCTTAATGGATCACCCCAAAACCTTCCAGGAGCTGAGGAGGATCATTTTTTTTGGGAGGTTTCACGAAGATCTGCCAAACTGTGCCAAAGTTATTAGCAAAATAAGTTGCTGCCTGTCAATCAAATCGCTTGGCCATACCCAGATAACTATAAATTTTGAACGTCAATTGCTCAATAGCTACTGAACAGATTTACACCAAATCACAAAAAAACAAGCTTTCCGAGTAAAGATCTAGCTTTCTGCCTGCCAAATTTGGCATAATTCCATTCATCCTTTTTTTCTGTACATATTGCATGAGGAAAAGGCATTTTGGGATCTCCCTTTTTCACGTACCCGCTTGATGGATGACCTGAAAGGTTCCAGGAAGCAGCTGAGGTGGATGAGCTTTTATTTGGAAAGTGTTGTAAAGAGTCGTTAAACAGCGCCAAAATTATTGGCACCCAAAAACGTCATTTCCTTTGGAAACACAGTACTAACTATAACTACCCTGTGGCGACCCTTTTGCCTATGGGTTTCTATTTTAACACCCTATATTTATTATTTTCTATGGGGGGTGTTGCAGTGCCAGTGGTTGGCCATGCATGATGCAGGATGTACTCTAGGTCTGAGGTGGAGTGCACATACTACTATTTTGGGTCCTTTTTTGGCTGGAGTAACTTTAGAAGTTCAGTTTGTGAATAGGAGTGGGCTTACTCTGCTTGGGTGTCTGTTCCTCCCTAAAGTGTTCCTTAGCCCTCCCAAAAAACCCCATTAGTCATCCCTTAACCCCTACCATTTAGTAATACATTTTCACCTTTTTACAGCCACTCTCCCTTGTTCCTACCACATTTGCTATTAAGTAGCAAACTTAAATGTGTGATGATCTCCCCATAGAAAAGCTAGGAGAGCTGAATATTTATACTCATAGAATGTGAATTGCAAATTAGTCCAATTAGTACAAATGTGGTACTACTTTATGTTCTACAAAGTTTGTGAATCTGGCCCATTGTTTTTGTCAATCTTTATGCTAAGCTCTCAACAACTGAAGTTCTGTTTGGTATTAAGCAGAAGATGTGTAGTATTAGCAACACCTCCTGTTATTTTTTGGATACGTCTATAATTGAGGGGAGTGAAAAAAAGCCTGGTAAACCAATTATCAGCTATATTTGTTTCTTCTACATCATTCTATATCGTCATTCTACATTCTACATTATTCTATGTGAATGTTTGGAATAAGGGACTTATATATATAGCTGGCACATTCATTATTCAACCAAGCTTGCACATGGCAGCAAAGTTATAGATACTTAAAGAAGCACCATCACTGCAGCAGTTTTTGCAGGAAGGAAATATATCACCCACATTTAGATATTGTGATATTTTGAGCCCTTATGATATGTTGTTCAGATGTCTAGTGTCATGTGGCTCTGTTTCATAATGTGGTGAGTTAATGCACCAAAGTAGTTGCAAACTAGCAGTGATGTCTCTCCATAGTAGACAAACATTTTCTATTGTTTGACATGAATACGTTTAGTTGTGATCTTTTAGAGAAATGGGTAGACAGAATAAGGCATCCTCTTACATGCCTTTGTGATTCGGCTAAAAAACATCCAACTCGGTTTAAGTAAGAATACAAAAAGGGAACAGTTATTTCTATTTGTATTAATTGTATAACGATATTGCCTGAATATTCCAATTTTATTCTGATTCTAATGTTTTCATCCCAATCCACAAAGGCATTCAACCATATATGAAAAAGTACTACAGAAGTACTAATTTACATATACCAAAAAACCTTTAAGGCTGATTAAAAGCATTTACGAGCCAAACTGGAGCCATCTTTTACATACTCTGGAATGCCCTTGTGGATTAGCCCCACGGCATCAAACTCCCCATTAGCAAAAGTGCAAAGAGGATGCAGTCCTTTCAAATTGTAGATGTTTTGGGGAAAATTCACAAAGGCATGTAAGAGTACACAAAAAAGTATGTTGGGACGGAAATGTCCCCTGCATTGTTTACAGTCTTTTTGCCCTGCCTTAAAAGTCGGACTGCGAGTATCTGATATTCTGGTTTTTGATTTTGGCTCCTAGTCTCAGACGAACCTGGTGTGTGGGCAGAGGCTTAGGCCTGTTTCTTGATATGAGTGAATTCCAGGACCTGTCCCATGACTTGGAGAGATGCACCAAGTGGTTCCTCATTTTGCTGACAGTGGACTGATGCCTCTGTCATGAGTTTAATATGGAGAACAGAATGTGTCTGCATATTGCATTTTGTGAATTAATAGTAATGACCAGACCTTTTTGTTCTATGTCAGTGGAGTGGAGGCCTAATGGACCATTAATATAAAGTTATGCCGCTATGTACTAACCATGATCCTAGCGCTAATTTACTAGGTGTATATTGTGCGTGTTTAATTATGTGGTCTCTAAGTCACTTGCATTATCTGCATAAGCGAACCAGGGTAAGGAGGGTGGCATTTAGGAAGCCCCTGAGTTGATGAAGGTTGTTTTCCCAGACAGTAGACTGCTGACCTTCCTGAAGCTAGAGAGGGAGAAATCTCAACACTGAAGAGGGGACACAGGATACAAGGTTCCTTTCAAATTTTGATTAGGTCCTTTTGCTGAGAGAGGCTATTGAGTAGCATTCCTGTAGCAATTTGGTAAATGGAGGTGGTTAAAGGGTGGGATTGCAGTCTCTGTTGCTCAGAGTGAGAGGGACCTTTTAGAGGAGGCATGGCTTTTTATTCTCTCCTGATGATTTCTCTGTGTGGTTGTTATTAAGCTAGATAAAGAAAGCTCACACCCCTCCGTGCCTTTGTTGAGGGTACTCCAGAATGAAGGTACCTGGCTGTGAGGAGCATCACTTTACACAAAGGTTGTATCTGGAGAACAACCTGGAGAGTACACTTGATAGAAAAACCACATGATTCTGATTTTGATTGTGAGACAGAGGATCCACATCCCCTGCCTGCTTTAACTGTATAGAAGGGGGAGTTACTGAAACATTTGTTGTTCCATTTCCAAGATCTCTTTGACCAAGGAAGGGAGTACTCCACAAAGTTCTTTGAGAACTGCTGTGCAATCAGAGTTGGTGTCTGTCTGACAGCCAGCTCCCTAAGGCTGGCAGGGCATCATGTTGCCTTGCTGAAGAGCTGAACCTCGAACCAGAAGTTCCTGAAATCCAACTTGCCTGCTGAGAGAGGGACAAACCCTACCAACCCTGCTGCAAGTGTGTCTGTCCAGTAAATGCAAGAAGAAGTCAGACCCTGGCACTGTTGGTCTGCCTGGCCAAGGGACACTTCAGAGAGTGGTTTCTGAGCCCTACTAGTGTGTGTGGTATCGTTCAATAAGTGTGGTTCTGAGTGGGAATGGCAGATCAATAACGGACCATGCTGTCGTACAAGTAGGCCAATTTTGGGCGATCATACCACGTACATCAAGAACAGTGCCAGCGGTGGACATTGTCATCAAAGCCCAGACCTGTGCTATAGGGGAATTCATCAATGAAAACCAAGATATGTGCCCGTGGTGGACAAGACCACCTTGAAGCAAGAACTGAGGCCAGTGTGGTCATCGCTACCAAAACCAAGAGCATGCCCATGGCAGCCACCACCAATGTATTGCTAAAGAGGGCCTGGTGGCTGCCATCGTGTCACTGTGATCTCCACCTACCTGGCAGCCCATTTGCTTTTCATTGCTGTGAGGCCCGGAACCTGGTCCAATGCCTACTGAGGGACTCCACTGATGCGGAGTACCTGCAATCACTGAAGAACTTCAGACGGCATCTCCTGCTGCCCCATTGTGCTACAACATGCCTAGATCAAGGGTCGTGTCTGCAGCTACTGCATCTCCTCCAAGAAGTGGAAGAGATCAAAGACTTCTTGCTGGTTTCACATGGGCCACTGAAAGGACACGGAGGCCTGCGTTGTGGTGCAACTGTATCAAGGGGACTTTTCTGAACTGAGCACAACCTTTATTGAGGTGAACCTGAGTCTTGATTCATGCCACACAAAACTCTCTAACCTAAAAGCGAACGTGCCTATTTTCTCAAGAGTACTGGCACTCAGGAAAAGAAGAAGAAGAGGGTGGTAACCCAAGGTGCAGCAGACCAAGCACCAATGCTGCCATTGTACTTTCTGTTATTATCTGTGTAGTATTCCATTTTAATTATGTGTATTAAGGTACTTTTCATACCTAAGTAAAGCACTGGGTTGGGCATTCAGTTATTGCCTGCTGGGTAGTTGTTGAGCCCTGAGTTTGTGCACTGCCACTGTACTTCCTGAGAAGTCTATAACTCCTCACTATTGCTACCACTGAGAGTCAAGTGCTGGCGGGGTTGTAATTAGTCCATTTTTCAGGGCCCCAGTTGGGGGGCCCCGGGACATCAAAAGCAAACAACCCCAGACCCCACAGCTGAGGCAAAGTAGCCCCTGCTTGCCTCTGTGGCCCCTCGAAAGGTACTACAGAGGTACTTTTGTATGTACTCCAACATCTCTTAGTGATAAGGCCCTTTTATGAAAATGTATGTTTATTAAGGTATTATTAAACACAAAAGATGTTTAAAAAGCAAAGATGATGGTACCTTATGTAATCAAACGGTTGCAAACAATATTCTACAGAATGTGGACATACAGACAAGAGGTGTCTCACATGTTCTGCAGTTTATAAATATTTTAAGAAAACGTGCACTTTTTTGTAACATTTATCAAGACCTATCTGCCTTCATAACTGAGATAGAGATGGCACTCAAAGGAGTTATCAACGAGCAAGGCCGGCAGGATGGCTCCATTAGCTGAGAAATTGCGGCTGAAATTTGATGTAATTGCATATTGCAGCAAATATAAATTCCGAAAAGGGCCGCTCAGCCTTCCATTGTTTTGAAGTCACTACAAGGAGTAGCATTATATTGGGTAACAATGGCAACTGTTACGTACAGTGCTTAGAAATGCAAAAACACCACATTATTTATCTAAAAAGGTGACTCCGAATTAACAGATACAAACTTTGCAAGCTGAGATCTACTGTAAAAAAAAAAAATCAATGTATAACAATTTAAGTGGTGAAAACATAATTCAGCCAAACTGTGCATTTTTTAATTTTCGGAAAGACATGAAAACATTTAATAGATCGTCTTCCTTCAGTTTGAACTGGAAATGATGCTAGGATTTGTGCAAGAGATAAAAATCTGAAGTAAACTGCATCACCAAGCAAGAAAAAGTGAACCAAATACCAGCACGGATTTCTCTTTAGTGCTAGAATAAACATATTCCTGCTGGACTTAAGCACAATTTTAGTTCAAATGACGCAAAAATGTGGATATTGCCCGATTTTAGAGTGAATAAAATAATATTAATATGATTGCTAATATGAAATAGTTTGCAACAACTACACTCCAGCTTACATCATGATCTAGTTGCAAACATCAAAGTGGATCGTCACCTGTAGATGTTATAATGTCATGGAAATATTGCTGTATTTAATGGGAGGTCTTAAACCTCTATGCTTGCTTATGTCAAATATTAGAAAAATATTTTATTAAAGTGTAATCGGAGATGAGTCACACAGTTTGCTTGTAAATGACAAGAAAATATGTTAGAAATGACAACACATTCAGTATCGACCTATTGCAAGGCACAAGGGTTTCATTTGCATTTAGAAAGAAATACGTGAGGCCCCCTGCTGATACCTTGCACTGTGGATGATTAGATGAATGATTAGATCATGCAATGCATCACTCTGAGATTAACCATCATTAATCTTCATTTATTTTGTAGGTAGAGTTTTATGTGACTATAGCAAGGTGTTTAAACCAGCGGTGAAGGTACCTGTGTGCAGAAGTGAAACAAAGGTACGGGGGCTCTTGAGAAAAGTCCGGGAAACACCAAATTGATTCATTTATCATTCGGAGAGCTTATCACACGTTTTGAAAAATTATTCAGCCCCATATAAATGTGTTTTCAGCAACCTTTTTTGAAGCTTCCAGACTGCACACATCTTGTAGACAGATTTAAATCATATGCAAATATAAATATTTATATATGCATGATACTTCCCCAAGGACTAATTTATGAAGTAAAAATTATGTATTTTCAAATTTAGAAGAGGAAAAACAAACCTAATTTGAATTATAAATTGTCACTGGGTCTAGATGTGTTGCCATGTGACTAGAATAAAACAGATGTTTACAGATTTAACTTACTGTCCCAGTGTAAATTATGGGCCTGATTTAAATCCTGGCGCTCGTTTATAAAGGCATTGGCCTTCACGGCGGTTCCTGTCAATGCTTTTTGCTATTTGCTACAGGGCTGCAGCAAACCTATTGGTTTTTTCTTTTCAAAAAGAAAATACTGAAAATTTATTTTCTTTTTTAAAAGAAAAAAAGTAATGTTCCCTTCACCATGGGAGGCGTCTCCGATGGCGGGCGCATTAGAATGTCAGTAAAAAATGGCTACATGCCCGCACATCTAAATTGGGTGGGCGGACATATAGCCATTTCTCCGATGGCCCTGACTCCCCAGGGCCATCGGAGATGTTCGGCCCAGGGGGAGACAGAGTAGTCTCTGCCGTGGCAGAACTTAAGGTCCGCAAGCAATTAAATTTGGTGGGCGGATCACTATGTTGGCAGACAGGGAACGCTCTTGTGATGGAGTGCCCTCTCATGCAATATATAAATCAGGACCTATATTGCTACACTAGTTTCTAAAGTTAGGCAATACATCCCGGATTGCTAGTGACCAATACCAAATTCTGCCAATGACTACAGCATAAAGGGTATAATGCCTCAAACAGGTTATTAGAATAAACACAGTTTCTTTTCCTTAGGGTCATATTTATGACCCCCTTGGGTCGCTGTATCGTCACTTTTTCTGACGCTCCGAAGTGGCAAACTTTGAAATCATATCTATGAGGCCACGCTAAGCCACTTTGCGTGGCTTTGAATGGCCTCAAAGATATGAAGTAAGGCAATACTGTGCAAATCGCTGTGTTGCCTTACTCTGCGCTAGGGAGGCATTCCATGGGCGTTGCAAAGGGTGTTTCCACACAACACCCATGAATTTTGACGCTTTCCCAGATTTACAAAACCATGTAAACCTGGGGATGCATTAAAACCGCAAGCCTCCCAGGGGAGGCGTAATGAGGAGAAAGAATTTTATTTCTCCTTGTTGTTTCCTCTTGCTATGTGTGCTGCATTCTGCAGCACACATAGAAGAGGAAAAATCCTCTGAGGATTGTTTTGTGCTGGAAGGGGCCCCTTCCTGCACAAAAACAATCCTGCTGACAACTCAGGAACCCTTGCACCATGGTGCCTGCGTTGGTGCTAGGCTGCCAAACCGGCACCAGTGCAGGGGGAAATGACAGGAATGCACCGTATTGGATAAATACAGTGCATTCCTGCCCTTTCACTTTGATGTAGGGCAGTGCAGCAAGGTGACTTGTTGTGTTGCCCTACGCCCAAACTCCATAAATGAGGTCCTAACCACTTTTAGCATTGCATGTTGCATTGCTTACACAATTAAAGTAAGATTCCTGCAAATACAAGGTCAGTCATTGATTTCAATTTTGACATTAGGTTTTTGGAGTAATTGATTTGCTCTTATTAAGTGATGGATGGCACTGTTGCATATTTCAGTTGCCTGCTCTTGACTGAATGGCTTTCCTCCCTATTCTTGTGCTTGCACCACACAGTAGCATTTCAATTTCACATTATTCTAATTGACTAACTTGTATACTTTCAGTGCGTACTTGTGGGGACTTTTTTTATTTGGTACTAAGCTCTTGATGGGAATGTTCATGTTTCTTGTCTCAACCCTTTTTTCTTCTTTCTCCTGCACTTTCTTGCTCTGTTTTTATCCCTTATGCTCCCTAACTCTCTCTGCCCACTCCCCATTTCACAGGTTATGTTACATTTTCTTTAATTATTTTTTTTCTTTTGAATTTTTCAGAGGGTCCAGCAGCTGGAAGATGGTGCCGGACAGCTCAATTCTTTTTTCATGCACATTTATTTTTATAAAAAAAAAAAAATGTAAACTAATTTTCTTATGCATTTAAAGTACAACAGCACAGATAGAAAACAGTACCATAGCATAGCACACAGCTGGTAGAGCAACCACAGTAGAAGGCATGCAAACACAATGTGAAACAGTATGTCTCGATTTACCCACTAATGTTCATATGATTACATTGAAGATAAGGTCAGAGCGGTTAACAGGAATGCAGTAGAGGGGGCCCATATATTTTTATGGTGAGAGGGTGCCAGCAACTCTTCTGCATGTAAGTCTAGTTGCTCTTAGCAGTAGGACATGTCCCTGAGCCATTGGCGTTAGATAGGCACTACACATTTGCCATAGCAGATCGCAACCCTTCTCTTGGCTAACAACAACGCTACAATCAGAAGTCTACGTATCATGGGTTGCAAATTTTTAACCAGTCCAAGAAGACATACCTGCGGGAGTGATGGAAAGTGGATTATTAGTAGCAGCAAATGTATATCTGCCACTGGCAATAAGGCCACTAACACAGTATAAGGCTCAGAGTAGGTCTTAGAAAACTATTCCCATGCTCAACCCTTGGTAGCTTGGATTCAAGCAGGCAGGCTTAACTTCAAAGACAGGTATGTAAAGCATTTAAAAACACCAATTCAGTAAATAATTAAGACACAACACACAATGAAAATCCAATTCCAATTTATAAAAATAGGAAATACTTTTTTCTTTAAAATGACACCAAAACGAAAAAATCCAATGTAGGGAACCAGAGATATGAATTTTTTAAGATTTAGCACTATATAGCACATAGAAATGACTTGGACCATTTTTCCAACACCAGGCTTATAAAAACATCTTTTATATGAACCCTGCCTATATCTACACGACCCCTCACCCCTGGAACACCTAGGGGATACTTGAGGGGTTCTGAATATGTAAATATATTGCAGATCCTTCCTCCTTGGAGAAGTGTGGCTCAATGGTTAGAGCGGCAGACCCTGATGCAGAGATCTGGCCCGGGACCAGGGTTCAATTCCCGCCTCGGCGGGTCTTGGGCTCAATTTCCTCGGACCTGATATTTCTCGCCTCGGTGCCTATTCTAATCATGGGTCCCACTCTGCAACTCTGGGCAATAGCTTGCTTAATCTCCACAACGGCCCCAACAGCGCTGGGATGCCTGGCTTCACCCTGGGGGTGCCCAGGAGTGGACATTTCACAGGGAAAAAGCCAGGAAGGGTTCCACAGCGGTATGCGTACAGCGCCTGGACACCCCTTTGGGGGTATGGGTGCGCTTTACAAGTACAAATTTCATTTCATTTCATTTCCACAGTGCTCCTAGCACAATATTTGATTTTGTGAAACACTTTATCACAATGTGGGGAGTGAAATGTGCCATTTCACTTAACCCAGGGCATATAAAACTCATTTTATAAGGGTCCTTCTTATAAATACCTGGCCCCCACCCCTGGGACACCTAGGGGAGACCCTGGGGTACATAATACACCCAAACATTGTAGTTTATCCATGTTTAAGTGCCCCAAACAACAAAGTCGAGTTTGGGCACAATTTGCATTTTTCAAGCAGTCCTGCAACACAGGGCTGCTTTTAAACTGAGGCTTCAGCAGTGCACACATGCAAGTGCAGAAAAGGCTGCTGGCCTCTAAACTGCCATGCCCTATTATATACTAGGGAGTTAAAGGTAGTTTCAATCCCCCTGCCCTATTATGTACCAGGGCCTTATAGGGGAGGTCATACCAATCACAGGGGTGCCCTAACCCATAGTGTATGTAGGTGTTTTCACTGTATTCTAAACAAAACTGACAATTACATTCAACAACTCATTTTCAACACAATAGATAATGATTTCAGCCCCCCTTCCTTATTGAGTAATCTGTGGCTGCAATCATTATTCCCAATACAGTCCACTTGGGAGGTCGTCATGAAATGGTATCACATTGTTAGGCATTCCTGCCTCCAGTCCTCTACATATATGTACAAAAAGTGAATTGTAAGGTTGCAACTTGAATGACTCCTCCAAACCAAACTGTTGACACGTTTTGGCCCCTTTTGGTTCTGGGCCTCCTCAGGACTTAAGAAATGGCGAGAAACCTTTGCTGCAGTAATGGAGAGGGCACAACTTAGTTGATTTAATCCTAAAGCTCCTGACCTCCAAGATGATTGTCTGCGTATATCAAATTACATGTTGTACGGCTCGATCGTAGGTGGCAGTTCGGAAATTCCCATCTGCTCGTGAGCACCAGACACCGTCTCAGCTGACTGTACAAAGCCAGCATCTGGTGCGCCACATTGCACACAGTCAGAGTCATTCCGCAAGCCAAACTTATGCAATTTAACAGGAGTGTGATACACTTGATGAAGATATTTAAAGTGTATGATGCTCAAGTTACAATCAGGTGTGAGCATACTAGTTTGGGTGCAACAGAAGATCCAAACAGCAGATTCTAATGGCTGAACCAGCACTTTGTTCCATCTCTCAAATGCCACATCAGAGACAGTCATCTTACTATTCTGCATAGAGGTATAACCTAGTAATAAGCCCTTTTCATGTGGTGCTAGTGAGCAGAATATGTAGTGTGTGTAAAATAGGAATCTCACATGGAAATTGAGGAATAGTGCTCTTACCACTGCGCAAAGTCGGAGGTATGTAAAGGTCAGTAACGGGGTGCAGTGTCGCGCCAGGGGTATATCTTCTAACTTTATACATGTATCAACAGGATAAAGATCCTCCATGGTGTACAACTTCGCCTGGTGAAGAATTTCTAGTGCTTTTGATTCATGCATAACTGATATAGCTGGATGATAGGCACATTTATTTTTGACTCTTTTATTTTTTTATTTTTACATTTTAATTTATGGTTCTAGTATGACCTGCCACACATTAGAGTGGTAAATAAAAATGGACTCCAAGCATCAAAACTACGAGGCCCTATGAAGAATAATATAATCTATCCAGTGGCACCCCCAACTGAAGCTGAAATAGTGGAAGCTTTCCTATGTCCTTGTTATCTTGAATAAATGGAACAATTGGCAGTATATGGTACTACATGTCCCTAAGGGCAGTACATCAAATGCTACTAGTGGGCTGCAGCACCCATTGTGCCACACACTAAATAGCATGGTGAAACATGTCCCAGGCCTGCCACTGAAGCCTGCAATACAGTTTTAAACTGCCATGTCGTAAGTCACCCCTAGGGTAGGCCCTAACAGCGCATAGGGCAGGGTGCATAATATTTAAAAAGTAGGACATATGTATTTAAGTTAAATTGTTCAGACAGTTTAAAACTCCCAAAGTCATTATTCACTTTAGCAAGGCTAACATTCCCATAAACTAACACTGAGTTACCTTATTACACTTAATACGTGATAACTTTCGGAGCAGATAGAGACAGACTTCTTGCAGTCATTGGAATAGTAATTTAAAATCCTCCTCAATGGCAAAGTCAGTTTTTAAGTTACTGTTCAACATGAAGCTGGAGCGTGACGACGCTCCAGACATTTGTTACATTTTCTCTGCGCCATTGGGACATGGCGCACTTCTAGTTTGCACGCAATAATGGATCACTTAAGACAGCAAAAATGCGCAAGTTGGGTTTAACTTGGAGTGCATCCCATCACTTTTCTCACTTCACTGTTGAAATTCTATCCCTCTGTGGGTTTGCACCCAGACATTTCATTGTATAATGCAGTATAACATCATCTGTTTATACCACATGTATTGATAAAGTTTTTTAATGGGGATGGGCATAGGGATTGAGTAGTTTTTTTCCACAGGGACTTTTTTCACAGGCTCTTTTTTTGTTTATTATTTGCGACTTGTTAGTTTAGAGAATCACTCAGATGTAATGGGTTACACCTGGTGGGGTCGTCACGGGATAAAAAGGAGTGGTCTATGTGTCACATGACTTTACTGGTTTCACGCACGGAAAAACTGCAGATTACAGCGTCGGGTCACCGTGATGGGAGTTTTTACTACGGGGATCGCGTGAGTCTATTGTTAAATTTCTACATTCTAACATGGAGGCACAGATTCTTTTCCTTTGATGTTTTTGTTTTACTCATTTGCGGGAGGTTGCGCATTTTGTCACTTATATTGTTTTTTAATTTAAAGCATGGAGCACGTTAACACGTTCAGATAGAGAGTTTGACGGTCGTTGGGAGCTTAAGGTTGCACTAGGGGTGTATTTAAGAGTGTGACATCTGTCCATTTGGTTTCTCTGGTACCTTTTTGACTCACACACAATGCATAGTTTCATTTATATATTGAGCACGTTTTGATTTGGTGGCATTTGGGTTAGTGCATGATGGTTGTTGTAGGTTTGTTTTTGATACACTAGATTCTCTACGTCGCTGATGGGGATTTCTTATGTTACAGTCACCCCTGAAGAAGGGCCACCGGCCCGAAATGCATTGGGTTTTACGACAGCATGACCACCCAGGATGTTAAGGGAATTCTGACGTGCTTTGGATTAAGGCCTGGATGGGCATTTCTTTGGCATTTGAAGCTCAGAAATCTTCTGCCTTTGTTCGCAATGGATTGAAAAAACGTTGAAATAAATATGGATTACTTGGATGAACATTGGAATCAAGTTTCTTGTCTGATTTGAATAAAGCAGTGCAACATGAAGCTGGAGCGTATCGACGCTCCAGACATTTGTTACATTTTCTCTGCGCCATTAGGACATTGCGCACTTCTAGTTTGCATGCAATAATGGATCACTGAAGACAGCAAAAATGCGCAAGTTGGGTTTAACTTGGAGTGCATCCCATCACTTTTCTCACTTCACTGTTGAAATTCTGCCCCTCTGTTGGTTTACACCCAGACATTTCATTGTATAATGCAGTATAACATCACCTATGACAGAGGCGCCCTGGGAAACATGAGGTTACAGCTCACCCCGTCTGAAAAGAACTGTAAAATATGGTTGAATACCAGCTTTTGAATAATGTTTTTCTGTAGGGAATTATTAATATATGTACACTTCACTGTTTTTTTAGAAATGTTACTTTTCATTGTTCTGTTTATACCACATGTATTGATAAAGTTTTTCAATGGGGATGGGCATAGGGATTGAGTAGTTTTTTTCCACACGGACTTTTTTCACAGGCTCTTTTTTTGTTTATTATTTGCGACTTGTTAGTTTACAGAATCAGTCAGTTGTAATAGATTACACCTGGTGGGGTCGTCATGGGATAAAAAGGAGTGGTCTATGTGTCACATGACTTTACTGGTTTCACGCACGGAAAACGGCAGATTACAGCGTTGGGTGACCGTGAAGGGAGTTTTTACTACGGGCATCACGTGAGTCTATTGTTAAGTTTCTACATTCTAACATGGAGGCACAGATTCTTTTCCTTTGATGTTTTTGTTTTACTCATTTGCAGGAGGTTGCGCATTTTGTCACTTATATTGTTTTTTTATTTAATGCATGGAGCAAGTTAACACGTTCAGATAGAGAGTTCGACGGTCGTTGGGAGCTTAAGGTTGCACTAGGGGTGTATTTAAGAGTGTGACATCTGTCCGTTAGGTTTCTCTGGTACCTTTTTGACTCACACACAATGCATAGTTTCATTTATATATTGAGCACGTTTTGATTTGGTGGCATTTGGGTTAGTGCATGATGGTTGTTGTAGATTTGTTTTTGATACACTAGATTCTCTACGTCGCTGATGGGGATTTCTTATGTTACAATTACCCCTGAAGAAGGGCCACGGGCCCGAAATGCATTGGGTTTTACGACAGCATGATCACCCAGGATGTTAAGGGAATTCTGACGTGCTTTGGATTAAGGCCTAGATGGGCATTTCTTTGGCATTTGAAGCTCAGAATTCTTCTGCCTTTGTTCGCAATGGATTGAAAAAACTTTGAAATAAATATGGATTACTTGGATGAACATTGGAATCAAGTTTCTTGTCTGATTTGAATAAAGCAGTGCAACATGAAGCTGGAGCGTGACGACGCTCCAGACATTTGTTCCATTTAGAAAGTTGGCATTTTCCTGCCTAATCCCGATGTGCTTTTTTTGCCAGTGTCACATGACATTTAATGACTCTCCTGTGGTGTGATGTGTATTCCTTCCAGATGGGACAAAAGTGTCTTGGGTATGAGAAGGGGTTTCCTCTACTGAGCAGGATGTCCTGGGGGGTTGTACTCAGCCCTTCATGAGTTTTAAGGGGCATGAGGGATGGGTCACACACCCTTCTTGACTTCTGAAGCTCTCTGCCCTGTCACTGGCAAATACAGCTTAGACCTGTGCCTGCCTGCCCTTTCTTACTTTAGACAGATTGATGCCAAACCCAGGGAAAAGGGAAGAACTGACCAGAACCAGTTTAGGGTTAGACAAAGGGGTTGCCCCCACACAAAGGCTGGCACAATAAAAGTGACTCATTCAGAACATTTCACCAGAGCACTCCTGGACCTGTTTGCCTTGAAACCAGGATCTCAGAAATGACTCCACTTAGTTGGCTGACCTCCTGTTTGAGCTATTGGTTCACAACAAGTTTCCAGAGGCCTCCCCTAAACTGCCAAGCTGACCGGTATCCTGTGGACCTGTCTGAACCCTGTTTCTGATCTCTAGTGGAGTGAGTCCTGACCCCCAAGAGGCCTCTCCGAGGTCCTGGACCCTTGACAAGTGCCAGAGGGTACTCCTCCAACCAACAAACTGCAAGAACTGAACTCCAGGTGAAAATCCAGAGATTCTGGCCTCTTTGCATTAGCAACAACTGCCCGTGTCACAATCCAATGCAAAGTTCCGACAGCGACCAGCATTTTGTGTCAGCAACAGCTACCCACGTCTCCTGCCAACGAGAATCTCCGACAGCGATCTGCTCTTGGTACAAACACCAATCTCCTTGCGGCCTCTGCCAACGCGAAGCTCTGGCTGAGGCTCCTTATGTGGAACTGGACTGAGTCAGAAGGTACATTTTTCACAGGGATGTACCTACTCCCTGAAGCTGACCTATGCTCCATCTTAGTTAGTCTGAACGTTTAACTTTGTCCCATTCCAGTGTGACTAGATAAACACGATTGGCACTTTGTGCTTCTTGGCGCTATTTTCACCTGAAACTTTAAAAATTCATAAGTCAGGTTCTACTTATTGGATTATTGTTGTTTTGATGTCATTTTATTTTTACAATGTATCTCTATGTCTCTAAATTGGTTTGGGATTTTTCTTGCATTGTGTTTTCACTTTATTACTGTTTGAGTGCTGCATAAATACTTTACACAGTGCCTCTAAGTTAAGCCTGACTGCTTTTGTGCCAGTCTAGCAGGGGGTTATACTTAGATTTATTTAGTGGCTTTTGTGGTTCACCCTAACAAGGACTGGGTTTATTATCTGAGTGGGGCCCACACCCCTTTCAACTAATAACCCAATTTCTTACTTGTTCCATTGAGTAACCTGGGCTTATTTCCCGTGTTTATGTACGATCACTAATTTAAGCACTTCTTATGACTGTTAGGCTAAACAATCAAAATGCAAAAATTTGTCATAAAAATATGCATTGTCAAGCTTGTGATTGAAAAAGTGTTCCCTGATTAATTTAGCTCTTATTAAATTAATTAAACGGGATATAGTTAATGTTCCCAATGATATCCTAAATCAGTTGTGGTCCCAGCTGGAACACTTTCTCTCAGGCAGCACCCAAAATGTTCATTTGATTAGTTTGCTCTCACCCGCTTCCCTTGTGGCCTGGAGTGTCCCACAGGGGTCAGCCCTGTTGCCTTTGTTATTTAACTGTTACCTATTCCTTCTGGCCCGTGTGATCTAGGGTTGTGATCTTCAGTCTCACCTCTATGCTGATTGTGCCCAGATTCTGCTAGATCTTCATCTGAGTTTCCAGGACTCTATTGAGGGCCCAGTCTTCTTAAGGATGAACTAGCATTGGATTCAAGACAACTGTCTTTTTCTTAGTGGCAGTAAAATCAAAGTCCTTCTTTTTGGCTGTTCAAACTCTTCAGCACAGCCCTTCACGTGACCTGATTGAATGGGTGCCACTTCTACATCTCAGTCTGTCAGGAACCCTGGAGAGCTCATTTTCAGCTCCATTCTCTGTCCTTTGCTGAAACTGGAAGAGAGGAAGGTTCTGACATAATCCACTTTGACATCCCGGATACAGTAATGTGCTGTCTATCTAAATATCTCAGGCCAGTTATTAGCCAATTTGCTGGCAGTTTAAAACAGATCCTTTAGGGTAGCTTAGAATATATGATCATCTTACAAAAATCCACTTGAGACTGGATTGGCTCACAATTTATGCTTAGATCGACTTGAAGATTTTCTGACTGATGTGGAAACTCACCAAGGCTCATGTGCCTATGTTTCTGGCAGATCTAGTCAGATTTCCTTGACATTTCTCCACTCTAGCAACAATCCCAAGATGTTGGTGGCAAGATACTCATGTGAAACACAGAGATACAGGTCCACTAAAGTTGGTGGTATCATGATATTCTTTGTTTCAAAATCTCCGAAGCATCTCTGCTTCTTGTCTTTTTAAAATTACTAATTAGTTAACTACTAGTGGAGGATCATCATGGCTTAATTGGTTTGCTTTTTCAACCATGTATGGTGGTACTTTGATAACATTTTGTAATTATAAGTTTTATCTGCTTGCTATAATATACTAAACTAAACTAGGGTCAAATCCCCTTTCACGATCTTCACCTGCAACTTTATAATACTGGTCGATGTTTCATTTTACGATACATAAACCTAGTTGTGGATGCCTCCAAACCAGAATGGAACGAAAGGGGTCATTAAAAGAAGGAGTATGTTCTTGGTATAATTGGTCATGGGAGGAAGTGGAGAGAAAGTCACAGTCAGGCTTCAAGAGTGAGAGGCCACAGTACCAGAGCTCCAATACAGCCAATAGAGAGGATAACACAAAGGTACACAATTTTAAATAAAGGGAACTTTAACTCACTTTGAGTAGCTTGACCTGAAGAGAAAGGCAAATTTAAAAGAAAATATGTTATGTCTGTTGTTTAATAACCGAACAAAACAACAATGTAGTTAACAAAATAAATTGCTTAGCGCTGGGTAAGCTCAAAGTGTAAACTGTTCCTAACGTTGGAAAACTTCATTCATAATAGCAGGCATAATTTCTCGACTTTGCTTAAGAAAAAGCTTAGCTTCATTTAGGTATCATTCCCTGCTGCCTGTCTCACCCAAAAAGGGTGGAATGCACAGATGCAAGGAATTGGCTACTTATATGGAGGATTTCCATCCAATATCATTCATAGCTAAAATTAGATCTGAATGGCAATGGATAAGTAACTCAACATCTAAAAGAATATTTGCTAAAGTTACAAGATTGAGTAGATGGGGAATGGATAGTACACATCTACTGATGGGAGGTGTCATGCTTTAAGCCCTCGTGTTTTCCCACTGACATCCAGTACCTGATTCTTTCTACCTTTTGTGTGATTGAAATTCACCAGTTACACACTTTACAAAGTTGACAAAAAGAAAAAGAAATGACATGCCGAGAATTGTCTAACTTCACTACTTGGCATACCCCTACTCAAAGGTCCGTGATAGTTTTGAGGAAACAGAAAATAACTAAATGAAAAAGCAAAACTAAAAAAATTGTTTGAAAGTTCGACAAATGTTTCAAATGTTAAGGAAAGAGGTTTAATTTCCCTGTGGAAAACCAGGAAAGGCGTTCTATTAAATCTAAATTAGGAAGCTAAGAAAAAATCAAAAGTGTGAAAGTGTTCAAGTGTCCATCTTAGGTACCAAAGGCCAAAAGGGACACAGACACTTTAAGAGGCCATGCCATGAGTGCATGCACTGAAGTAGATACTTCGACAAGGTTTCTTGGAGCAAGAAATGTTTATCTGAACCAACTTGAAAGCTGAATCAAGGTAGAGCGTCATTGATGTCAGGAAAGGAAAGTCGGAGCTTTGGGTGAGTTGCCAAGTAAACACAATTAGAGAGAGACAAGGAATCCAATTTAGGCCAGAGAGTATTAACTCACAGCCAGGTCTGATACAACAGTTGGTCAAGGTGAAGATGTACTCATTGAGCTTTTGAACCTCATTTATGGCTGGGAGAGGCAACTGAAAATCTCATATTATATAGGGATGGGACAATTTTAACTTACATTTGGGAATTTCATATTCCATGATATAGATCAGTTCTTCAAAGACCTCCAGCTGGATGCTCCCTCTCAACATGCACAGAACATCATGCTGAAAAGATGTGACAACCAGTGCAGTGCCCTTCTTTTAATAAAATGTTGGATCAGCTCAGCATTCACATAACTTGTTTATGTTTCCCTGTGTCACAAACTCAATAACTCTTAAAATATACATTTTGACCTATATGCTTTCCTTCATGCATTTTTATTTTTGAGATATTACCCTTAATTAGCCTGTAAGGGGTTCCATTACATTACCAAGCAACAACCCCCATCTTTAAATACTCTCCACTTACCTCAAGGGTAGCGGACTCTAACAACAGTAGAAGAGGCACAACAGAAGAAGGCAGAGAGCAGTATGCTTCCACCTGAACCCGTTGATGTGAAAAGGTCACATCCTGGATTTTTAAGGAGGACTCAGTTCCATCCGGGCAGTCTAGGGAAACTTGGCCACCAACAACCGCCATACCACAATAATGGAATGGAGAAGGGAGTTGGGACCAGCTTATAAAGGGGACAGAGTTGGAAAGTATAGACCCCACATGAACTAAAATCAGAAGGTAAGGGGGAGGAGTTGGAGCAAGCCCCCAAAGGACAAAGACCCCATAAGAAAAGAGAGATGGGGTCCAGGAATAGCCGCACCCAAGGAGAGGCTTATAAAAACCTGTGGAAGAGGAAGGCAGGGCACAGTCCTCCCAGACAGGGATTAGACTAATAACTACCTTCTCTCTTCATATGGTGAGTGAGGGCCAAACTGGGGAGGGTTTTCCCTTGACAGGATTATGGGGAGGAGAGATTCCTTCTGGCCAGGGAATAGGAGTAATACCTGCCTTATCTCTTTTCACCATGAGGGAAAGTCGCCTATGAAGCATGATTGAAACACTGTAGTACATATAGGTTGCCCATTCGTTGTAATTGTACAAAAGATGAGAGAATCTCTTTCATATCTGGGTATGTAATCTAGGAACACTGAACCACTGATAAGACTGGAACATATGAGACACCATTTTCCCAGGAGAGACTAGACTGTGGAAATGAATAGCCTGAGACCCAGGGGTCATAAGCCAACCAGAGCTCAAGGAAGAAGCAATTTGAGAACCATGAAAGAAACAGTCCACAGACATACAGAACTGTTAATTTTTTCTTTATTAGTTTTTGTTGCACAATTACTGGAATTAAAACGAGATAAATAATTTCAGAAACAAACCTGTTGCATGTACAATGTGTTCTTCAATGTTGCCTCATAACACACTCTAATGAGATTTAGGTTTTGAACTACCCTGCTGTGTCAGATTTAGCATTCTGGCCCATTTGCGGAGGCACAAGTCCCATCAGAAAATCCCTTTGCAGTCCTGGAAGGAAGAAAGCATTTTTGCACTGTCAGTAAGGGGTGAAGATAGTCTAAGGGAAGATGCCTTCCAGATCCTCACGTGACAGATCCCAGAATGCCATACAAGGGAGAGGGGCAGCCTGAGGGCTGCTCCCAGTAAATGTGAGTTAGAGGTAGATGAGTGATGGGGCGCCTCTGGATTGGGTAGTGATGTCCATCTCCTAGAGGTCACCACCTCCACGTTTAACCATACATAGGAGTGTCACGTGGCTAGGTTAGGCCCAGGAAGAAACATTGCCATTTTACATGTACATGTTTCTTAAGTTTCCTTCTTTTTGACATAATGACTTTTGACACACATTTGCTTGCGTGACAGAGCAGGATAAGTTTCTCTGAAACCACATTGCTTACAAATCCACTTCATAAGTACACTATCACAACACCATGAACATTTAGTTCAAGGTCTGAACACACATTGTGCAAATGTTGTTGTTTGTTAGTCATCCATGAGGCGACGTGGCTATCATAAAGTTAGTAAACAATGTCAGCTCAGCTCGAGCATCGAAACGGAAGCATGGATTCTTGTTGGAAGGTGGTTTATTAGTGGTGGTAAGTAGGCACCTACCACCAGTAACAAGGCCACCAACACTGTAGTGGGTGCTAAAAAGGGTGTCTATAAATGAGTCCTGTGCTCAACCCTTGGTAGCTTACACCGAGAAATAAGGCTTAACTTAGGAGACAGGTAGGTAAAGCATTTAAAAACACCAATACAGTAAATAAGTAAGACAGAACACACAATAAAAATCCCACATCAATTTATAAGAATAGGAAATACTTTTATCTTTAAAGTGCCCCCAAAATGACCAAAATCCAATATAGGGAACCACAGATATGAATTTTTAAGGAATGAACACTTTCTAGTGCTTAGAAACCAATAGCGCCACTCTGGGACATCTGGTCGCTCTTGATCGGGACAAAGTAAAAGTTTCAGGCTGACCGCGATGGAGCCGTGCTCGGATACACTAAGCGGGTGGCCCTGGTCAAAATTTTACCTTCACACTTAGAAACTTTTCTGGAGCTTTTTCTTCTGAGGTCCCTCGCTGCTCCTCACCAGGCTGGATTCGGAGAGGGTTCACCAGCTTGACTTTCAGGGAGCTCCCGGTCAAATCTTGGAAGTCGGACCTCCAGAGTTCTTCAGCGGGATGAACCTGGAATCTGGGCCGGGTTGCGGTTGAAGATGGCCGGCTTGGCCCTCGCAGTCGGTCACCTTATGGAGCTTTTTTTCCAAAAGTTCCCAAAACTTTCCCAAACTTCTGGAACGCCTTCCAGAAGGTGTCCTTGTAGGTTCCAAGCATCCAAAACACAAATCCAAGGGTCTGGAATCTTCTAGATGGTCCTTGGCAGGCCTGGACGACACGTCCCAAAATGTACTTTGTCAACCCATTAAAAGTCCACTGGACGCACTCCAGGAGGGGGACTCTGGCTGGAGAAGGGTCCGTTTCGCTCTGTTAACTTGTAGCTGCAGGGAGTCCACTCCTTACTCCTCCTTGAAGTAAGGTAAAGTCCTCAGAGCTTTAGTACCAGATACTGCGTCAGGCACAGTCTTCACCAGGCAGGCGCTTGAGTGCAGATCAGGATTCCAGCAGTACAGTCCTCCTTATTCTTGTAGTTTCAGGCAGCAGAACTGAGAGGCAATGCACCTCTCACATATTTATTCTCAGCTTCTGGTCATCAAGAGGGGGACACCCCTGACCAATGAGATGCAGGGTGCCATCCAGGCGCATGAACAGTTAAAGTGTGGCATCTTCTTGTTCCAGAAAGCACTATTCTTCCAAAATGACCCTCAAGTAAGAATTAGCATATTTACTGTGTGATGCCCAGGAGGAGCCGAGGCACCATCATCTGACATTGTTGCTTTTGCAGTCCCACACAGAAGCCCTACATTTGTTTTGAATTTTAACACCCTAAATGACCCACATACATATATAAATGACTGCAGAGGCCTTTTGATAGCTGTTTTGAGCATTACTGGAGCTGAAGCTTTTGACTAAAAAGCAGCGCATGGATCTCTGTTGTTTGGTTCTTTGTGGTTGTGATTGCTGCTGGAGGTAGCAATAAGACTTTTGAATGAACTATTTATTGTTGAGGAAATTTCATTGTGAATGATAACTTTTTAAAGTCATTGCAAATGTTTGATACCATTTAAAATGTTTTTCCATGGCTCAAATGCGTTATCACAGAGGAATTTATGTATGTTCTGCTGTTTAGCTGTGTGCAAAATCCTTAACAAGCTGACCTGACGTTTTATTAATACACTCCTCATGTTTGTTTTTAGGTGTGAGGATTGATGGAGGGCAAACCATTAAAGGTGTCGCCAGCATAGGTGGATCCAATCTACTTTTTGAGGTTACTTGACCTAAGGTGACATTTCGTCGTTCTGTGCTGTTGATGTTTTCAGGCACTTTTGAGAGTTTCCATATAAGCATGTCCCATGGTAACTTGTATATATTTGTTAATGTGTGAGTAGTATTTAGTTTTGTGTATGTTAAAGTACTTTTTCTTTTCAGGAGTAAAAGCAGTGACTTCACTGTGATTTAGTAAGTATTATTTACTGCTTTGATGAGTCGCTAGCCCACAGAACCTCCAGTGAGTTAGCCTTGGACTGCTCTGACTCACTTCCTTGCGACTCAAGGGCAAAAGATGTACTTGCTTTTTGGTGTTTGCAAATTACAGACATACAACCAACCCAAAAGACACACAACACACCCCCTGAGGTCAATGTGGGCAAAGCTCATGCTTTGCTCAACTATACTCACATGTCCCCCAACTTAGGCCCACCATCGAGGAAGGACCTCAAATCCTCCTTCAGATCTGAACCCATCAATAAGTGTTTCAGGAAGCGGCTGAGAACTGAACTATTTAGACTCATGATCTGACCCTCGCAACCACATCCCATGAAGCACTGACTGTGCATCACGTTTATGTGTGGCGCAGTAAGGGCATAACCTGATGGCTTTTTTTGCCATTGTACCCATGCCTGTAATATGACGCAGGTGCAATGAAATGGTCCCATAGTTTCATGGAATGAGGTACTACTCCCTCTTGATGGCACCAGCGCAAAATGTGCTAAAAACACATGGGACGAGTTGAGATTCCTCCATCTCCCTGGCAAATCTAGTTACAGAGCAAGACCCTAACTAAAGGTAGCGTAAGGCTGTCATATTCACTGTGAACAAAGAGACAGTCTAAAGGGAGACCCATTTTTGTGCAATCACACAAACTTAATTGTCCCAATAGCTCTAGCAGTCAGGCACTTACACTCCTCCATATATATAACAAATCCTACACGTAAGGATAGGAATGGTCCCTAATTATGGGTGATGGACGTTTACAGATCAGTGAGGTCTCCCCTCAGGAAAAATGTCCTATGCCCTTGAACAATGATTCCACTACCACAAGTGCTAGTAACCCCATAAACCCAGTGTGAAGGGGCAAGAAACACCCACACTTAGGGATCTAATGTGGGTGTTCCTCATGTCAACAGATTTGTTTCAGTCTACTAGAGGAAAAACATTGTGTAGGTTATAAAAAAATGCACAGGGTAGGGCAACACTGCTTTTCAAAGTCATGCAGAGGCCCTATATTCCAGGAGTGTGTTAGTAGTGATGAGTCACAGAATTACAGATGTAGTGGATAAGCATGTGTGCCTAATTCCAGGATTGTGTTAATAGTAGTGATGAGTCACAGAATGACAGATGTAGTGGATAGGCATGTGTGCCTACAGTTGAGGGAAAACCTCAGCCTTATTAGAGTAATATGAGTAGGAGTATTTGATGGTCTGATAAACATTGTTTTTCACATGCGCCTGAACCTCAACTGGTCACATATGGCTCTTTGCATGAGATGATTTTAGATTCTTTGCCTCTATGTCTCCATAGCTATATTTATCACATGATAAAGTACTTGCAACTGGCGTTTGTGTTTTGGTGGGTTTTTTCATTTTTGCATGTTGTGGGAGAACAGTTAGTAGTGGTCTTCTGGTGATCAAAAGTTATAAACACAAGTTTTCCTTTAAAAACTATGAGGCACATTCACAAGCCCCTATTGCTACAGGAAGGTCACTTTTGACGACATTCCTGTGATGAAAGGGGCTTCGCCTTATTAAGGCACCCTTTCACGCTATACTTAGTGTGAAAGGGGTGGGCAATGGGTGTTGCGGTGGGCGTTCTGCCGCAACACCCTTTGATTTTGACGCTGCCCCATATTTACAAGGGTGGCGGAAATAGGAGGCAGCATCAAAAAGCTAATGGATTTCCAATATGCAAGTGTTGTCTGGTTTGATTTTCTTAGGCCTAGTACAATCCAGTCTAGACTGTTGCCATTTGATTTTTGACTAGGCAGATAAAGGAGTTTGATAGACCTGCAGTCTGCAGGACAAGCACTACTACTAGATTTTCCATGTCCTGAAGTGTGCTTAGTGGGAGGGCAGAAGTAGAAACTGAATGCGCTTTTAATCATCCTATGTGTTGAATATTTTTTATTGGTTTTTGTATTTTTACGCTTTTATGATTGTCTCTAAATTTCGAATAAAGATGATTATTGATTGACTGAATGCTCTTTGTGGACACATTAATTTGAGGCTGCCTCATTTCCACTGAGGTTTATGACAGACTACTTTGCTCACTTGCCCTGTGATATACAAATATTGAGCTGCTCTAAAAGATTGAGAGTCACAAAGGGCATTTACTACTTGTAAATGCCCTTTGTGAATAACAAAAGTTGTAAAGTTCGATTTTCTGTATTCACAAAGGGCATTTACGAGTAGTAAATGCCCTTTGTGAATACCGAAAGTCGTAAAGTTAGACTTTTGTCTCAGTTTACCCTTGTAAATCGGGCCCATAATTTGCATAGGGAGACCCAAGGGCAGGGTTGATACATTAAGACGTATTCACAAAGGATTACCTAAAGTAGTTTGCCTGTAGTACTCTTTCCATACCTTTACTTGACTTTGTGAATTAGCTGCAAAGCATGCAAAATGTTAATAAAATGTGAACATTCAAGTACAAACAGAAAGAGCTGGAACCTCTTTTCAATTTTACTAACAGGGAATTGGGTGTTTCGCACCGAATCAACAAAGGAATAAAGAGTACCTTTGTAGTGCTATGTAGCATTACTCACGACTGCTTTTGTGAATCAGCGGCTTTGTTTCTGTTGTAGCTTCTAAAATGTCAATATTATTTTTGCACTTAACTAACTGTCTTATCTGGGAACCCACACTGATAGAGCAAGACAATTGTACTGTATATTATATCTATATATATAATCATACTACCCTTCCCAAAATGATACCATATGCAATGCTCAGAAAGACCCACGAACTCAATTAATGGTTTATATAGACTACGCACTCTAAAGTAGCCATAAGGCAACAATAGAAGCACTGCAAATAGATAAATCTAAGCCCCAAGGACATATTTGAAATGTGAAAAACACATATTGTTTTATGCACTGTGGTTCATCCAAAATGTAAACATCCAAATTAGGACCAAGTTGGCCGGATAAATGCCAGATTTTGAAGGTAACTACTGATTGGTGAATGATGTACATTTGATTCATTGCATATATATTTCACTTATTGTGGCTGTCCTGAAAGACGGGTATGTATCCGGCAAGGCATCACATCAAAAATCAGTAATGGAGCACTGCAGGAAGGTGTGAGGACACGGGGTATGAGAAATCTGCGAAGATTGACTCCAGATGTTACACAAAATGTCATCAAAATTATACGTAATTACATGAAGTGTGAATCCACCATTAAGTGGTATACGTTAGTGCGAAATGCATCCTTGTGTCAGTTTTTGGCACGAGGCTCCATTTAACAAAAGTATCCCAAACAATAGCTGCTCGCGTTCTGTTGTTCCTGTGCTTTTGTTATAATTTTTTACCGGGAATGGCACGTAATTATGCGAAGTGGCATAATGGCATTATTTTGGGAATTTCACATAACAAGCGTAATGCAAAATGTGCAGCGTAATTTAAATTCCACTCTTTTCATTTAAATTTATGGCCTCATCTAGGTAAATTACCTAATAGACAAGGAGAACATATTTCTGAACAATATTCCTGACTGAGGTGATAACAAACAACGTGAAGACAGACAACAGAAAATCCCCGTGTGGTGTGGTTTGTGAATGAACGAGCTGCACACTTGCATTGCAGACAACTGATAAAAAAATGATCAATGGAAGTCATATTTCTAGCAAGATATCATTTCCATATTACAAGGACTTCAAGGGCCTTCAATGGAAAGTGGATACATGATTTATGATTCTCATTGGCTGCGGAAAAAATATCATACTTTAATGCCGAGACACGCACACCTGCATGCTTGCATCTTTAAAACATATTGTTTAAAAAGTAGCTTCCTTATTCTTGTTCCTATAAATGTGCTTTTCTCTTGCTTGCACTCTGCTTCTCCTTTCCTGCGTTTAATACACACCATATAAAGTCTTATGAATTATTCAGTTTTATTAAACTGGTGAATGTGCCTAATTCACAAAATAAAAATGTAAAACTACATATGGAGGCTTTAGTTCCTGAATGAGTTCCATGGTTTTCAGGAATTCACAAACGTTTCCAAAGGTACACCTAGAAAGCTGTGCCAATCACAGCTTTCGAGCGTAATCCTGGGAAAGGTTTGTGATTTCTATTTGTTGCTTGGTACATGCAAGTCGGGATATCAAGGTCAATCCCTCTTACCGCCCTTTCCCCCACTTCAATATCTAAATGAAATTACCTACAATGCTATGTACAGTAGATTTGTTATACTTACCTCCTATGTTATGACATTCTGGTCCATGATAGTTGTTGTTTCGAAATTTTTGTAGTATACATACAAAATGTAAACACTATGGCCCTCATTATGATGGTAGGCGACCGCCACTGACAGGCCGTCGGTGGCGGTCCACCCATCATCCAGGGCATCGGTCTGACCGCTGCATTACAATGCAGCTGGTCGGACTGCAGAGGTTGAGAGGGTAGGACCGCCACCTCTGACAGGTCCAAGGAGCAGCAAAGGCACCGCTTAGGGATTAGGATGTCCCTTTCCGACTGTCTTTTCATGGCTGTCCGCCTGCCGAGAGGCAGCTGGAAAAGGACTTTGGGGGCCGCAAGCAGAGCCCCACTGCTAAGTGGGCTGGTGGGCACATGTAGTGCCCCCCCACACATCCATGAACCGTGTGCCAGGCACTATGTGGAAGGGCAAATTACCAACACCAATTTATAAATTTCCAACACCAACTTTTCCTGGGCTGCAGCACAAGCCGCAGTAGAAAAAGGCACTTTGTGCACATCCATGCACATCCAGGCACCTCATGGTGCCTGGCACACAGTGTATGGATGTGCACAAAGTGCCTTTTTCTACTGTGGCTTGTGCTGCGGCCTTTTTTCCTGGGCCACAGCACAAACTGCAGTAGAAAACAACATTTTATGACCGTCTGCATGGCGGTCCTATCGGGCAGGTGGGACCACCAACTCATTGTCGGATGGACACCTGCCCGCGGCGATAGCGGTCGGACACTCGACACATTGTGTTCTCCTGGGCACCCACAAGTTCTTATGCAGACTACCCACAATACTGTGGTACAAGAATGTAACTGCTTCTTTATCTAACGCTTCAGTGCTTTTTGGTGACATTTAATTAGTGTTGACTAGCCTTTGTCATACACAACTAGCAATCTGGTTGTCACCCCACTGTAATATGAGACTCTTTAAAAATTCTTTAAAGTGCTCTCTCCACAACCTGGGAGTTAGTGTTTAAAAATGTGCTATAAGTTGGTGTTGGAAATTTGCCCTTCCTGCAGAAACACCCCAGATTTTGCCTTCTCTTGTTTTACTTTACTCCTGCTATCCAGTGGTATAGAAAATGTGCTCTTCTCTTTAAAAATGGTAAAATTGACACATATCTAATTGGCTTTCACTGTGGCAAGGCTGACTCTCACATAGGTTAACACTGGTTTATGCTATTACCTTTAATGAGTGCTAAATTCAGTTTGAGAGTAGCTAGAAAAATGATTCAATGTCTCATGTTAATGGTACTTTAGAATTCAGCTTAATGGACATGTCAGGATTTATATTACCATTTTAGAAATTACACATTTAGAAAGCTGTCATGTTCCTGCCTAAAACCTGAAGACTTTCCTGCTTGTGTCCAGCTGTCACATGACCCCTGATGCCCCCCACCCGTGGTCAGATGTGTATTGGTCCCAGAGAGTGGATAAAGGGCCCTGGGTAGAGAGGGGGACTCCTTCTTTGACAAGATGGATTGGTGGGCTGTGCTAAGCCCTTGCCTGAGCTTCCCATGATGCCAACCATGTCACTGCCAGAGGAAGCTCACACCTAGGCCTGCCTCCCCTTTGTCTCTCTAGTCAGGATGGCACCAAATGCAGTGGCGTTAGAGGAACTGATCAGAACTGGGTTGAGGGTGGACAAAGGCTTCCCATCCACCCATAGACTGGCACTGAGCATAAAGGTGGACCCCATAGACCTCTCCTCAGAACACTCCAGGACCTGTGAAGAATCAGAAGAAGGACATCCCTGCTGTTTGAAGAACCTGAAGGAAGGCTGAACCTGCTTGCCTTGAACCCAGGAACCCAAACGTGACTCCAAGGGTCAGTTGGCTGACCTAATGTTTGAGCTACAGGGACACAACCAGCTTTCCGGGGTCTCTCTCCCTGCAACTGCCCAGCTGACCAGGTCCAATTGACCCTATCCTGGAACCTGCTACTGGCTCAGCCCCAGGTGGAGCCCCCAGGTCTCTTTATGCAAACTTTATAACTGGAGATTCAACGGAGACCAGGATCACCATCAAAGACGTCACCATCAACATTGAATCGCCAGTTAGTCTCAGCTTGCTTGTTTATCCCACTGAAGGAGCTCTCTACAGAAAAGTTTTAAAGCCTAAATAGAGAGGTCTTTATCAGGATGAAGCCAAGCACCAACCTGTCAACTTCAAGGCCTTCTTGGGCACAGACATCATACTTTGTCGGTTTGGACCGCCATCAACTACACAGGGACACCACTATTCGTCATCAAGCCCTACTTCAGATCTAGCTTGCAGTTTGCAGCTTGCCCGGCCGAGGACTCATCTACAACCACTTTTTCACCATAAAAACCTGGTCCCTGTATTCAACTGACGATTCATCACAGTCGGCCTTAACTTTTGACTTTGACCTGGTCTAGAGTGACCAGATAACCACGGTTGGCGCTTTGTGCTTTTTGGTGCTATTTTTTGTTCAAACTTTAAAAATTCATGTCTCATGATCTACTTAATGGATTTTTGTTGTTTTGGTGTCAATTTATTAAATGTATTCTATTTTTCTGAATTGGTTATGATTTTTCTTGTGTTGGGTTTATCAATGTTTTAGGGCCTTATTATGACTTTGGCGGTCTGTTGCACCATCTGCTGTAGGACCGCCAAAGCCATGGTGTGACCGCCTGCCAGATTAGGAGTCAAATCCTGTCCTGGCGGGTGGTCCTGCAGTGGCCTGACAGCAGCAGTCTGTGAGGCTCATAGAAGAGCCTCACATGCGACCGCCTCCGAGTGCTGATTTCACCTTCCTGCATGGTGTGGCATTCATGCCACACCATGCAAGAAATGGGTGTGCAAATACAGGGGGTCACCACTTGTGCCCCCCTACATGCACTCCCAGGCCAAATCCAGGTGGGATCCCTGTTAGGTCCCCCTTTGTTGCCATTCTGCCACCCTTTTTGTTGCAAAATCACCACCATGGAAAGGCCGGTGAAATGGCAGCTCAGTATTTGCTCAGCGGTGCTGGCTGCGGCAGCCTATTCCTGCCGATAAAAGACCGTCGGGCCAGCGGGATCCTTGATCCCGGTGGTGCCCACGGTCTCATGGCGGTCCGACCGCCGCAGTCGTAATAGTGCGGGCGGTCCCGCAGTGTGGCGGTGGTCAGATCACCATCACGGCCGCCGAACTCATAATGAGGCCCTTAGTACTGCATAAATACTTTACACATTGCCTCTAAGTTACGCTTGACTGCTTGGTGCCAAACTACCACAGGGTTAGGTACAGGTTTATTTTCATTACTTTAGTGGTCCTGACGAGGATTGTGAATATTATTTGAGGTGGGTTCTCTCCCCCACTCAACTATTACTCCAATTTCTTACAATTGGGCTCTCTATTTTATTTATACTTTCTTCAAAAACCATTAAAATGTATTATCCTTGTTTTATTTTGGTCACAAGAGGGATTAGTTGCCTAACTTGTGATACTTAGTCATTGAGTCATCTAGCTTTAGTTCCTGTTGTCCAAATTTGGGGCTATCATCAGGACTAAAACACAATTTCAATGAGAGGTGCAAAACACAAAACCTATTTCTTTATATACTAAAACTGATAAGGTCCCCAATCAGAGGCATATCCTAAAAAGAAAGATAGAAACTTAGATTGATTTTACATGTATATATTTGTAAAAGAAGAACTTTTCTGTATTTTTTCAAATTAATGAACAGAACTTACCTCTATATTTGAGCGTGTATTTGGACAAAATGTAGATTTAAAAATATGGGGAGGCAGAAGTATCCAAAAAATTATTGTGATACACAAATATTGTGATGCACCAATATTGTTGGCAAGAATGTCGTTTTTTGAGGTTAGTAATATCATTTTCGATAATATCAATTTTATTTAAAATATAGCGGTACAAATATATTTTTTAAATTATTTGTATGTGTTTTAGTTGATATAATAATTTTATGTGTTACTATTGTTTATATAAAGGTTCTTTTTTTTTTTTAAATATAGCTTGTAATTTTAAGTGATTTAGAATTTTTTATTACTTTTTTTATAGTAATTTATAGTGTCCTAGCGGGTTGTTGAGTTTGTAGAGGGATAGGGTGGAAAGTTAATTAGTTAATGATAATTATGAATTATTTAATACATTTTATTTAATTATATGATGGATATTTAATATGAAATATTGCTTTATTTTCGTTATATGTTATTTGCGGATGTTAGGTTTGTAGGGGTATAGGATAGGAAGTTAATTAAGTAATAATTAATTAACAATGAATTGTTAATTATTCAATTGATTTTAATCATGCAATTCATGGAATACTTATTCATTTAAAAAATATGTTAGTTGGGCTGCTAGGTTTGTAGAGGTCTAGGCTGGCAAGTTAATTAAGTAATACAACTAATAATTAATTAATGGTTAATTAATTTTTTTATTGAATTTAAATATGTAAATTATGGAATACTTATTTTTTTAAGTTATTATTTAGGTGTGAGATGCTGTGTTTGTAGGGGTATGGAGTGGGAAGATTGACTAGTGATTATGCAAATGGAGTATTGTTTTTTATTACATATATATACACTAGGGCGATAACCAAAAATGACCCTAGTTATCCGGTGGCCAGACACTTTAAGGAGCAGCATGGGAGCAACCTGAAGCATCTGAAATATTATGTCATAGACACAGTCCCGCCACAAAGGAGAGGGGAAGATCGAGAAGGAAAGCTGAGACGTCTCGAGACTCGCTATATTCTCGAGCTAGACACTAAACAGCCAGGGGGATTAAACACGAGTGAGGATTTGCATACATACTTATAAATATCACTTACTCTGCAAACCCTCACTCAGTGAAGATGTGGGTGTAAGAATTGGTTAATCCCAGATGTCACAGCAGCTCCCTGTTATTACATGAGTCTCCTTAGTCAAATTTGTAGGTTAAAGAAGATAACAGTATTTGAGAGAATTTAGCTATTTTTATTAGTTCAGTGCACGTAAGGGTCTTAGATAATTTAATTCTTTTCTTTTACCCGTGTATATTTGATATATAATTGCAATCTGACTATTCACTTATTTCTGACAATGAAATTGATTTTAGTGATAAGGATGTTTTAAACATATAAAAGCTTTTTTAGGTAATAATCTTTTACTTGGGTTTTAGACAAATGAATTGTATTTATATGACAGTTATATGTATTTATCTATTTATAGCATTTATTTACATATTCATGAGAATATATTTATGATTGTGGGAATCATTTTTCTTGACTAAGGTAATATATTAGGTGTTTGCCCATAGCCTATTTTGCACATGCTGTCTGTTACACATGGTTTTATGTTGCCAGAACAACAACTGATGAGATATTATATTATTAATATAATGTTTTTGGCAATTTGATATGATGGTTTTAACTAGCACTAGCACTTTACACAATTTGCACTAGGTGGGGAATATTTAGGTTTTTTATAAGGTAAATTTTAGGCATGTTGGCAAAATATCTATAGGAACAGGTACAAGCATAGTTCAATACGGTGATGGATAAAGAAAATGCATTGAAGCAAGAAATTTTGACAATAATCATTCATAATTATCTAAATATGGAAAACAAGTGCCCTTTGTTTCATGTTTTACTAATCCATCAATTTTAATTGGATAATGATTGTATTTAAATAGTTGGGGATTTATGCAGTCATGCAGGAATTGTAAGGATTTTTACTATGTCTATTACCTGGAAAATATGCACTGGCACTTTAAAAGGGGTTTCACGTAAAGCAACGTTGTCATGTGATCAAGGCAGGGATCTGCCGAAACGCGTTATGGCGATGTGATGGTGTGTAGAATAAACTAAGAAATTAGCACTGAACCTGGGTCTGCGCTCGTTCTTTTCCTGGCAAAGGATTTTCAAGGCGAGGATTTGGCATATATATATATATATATATATATATATATATATATATATATATATATATATATATATAAATATATTTACATTTTTCTCCTTGCAAAGCGAAAAAGAGGTGGGCACTCCAGACAAGGCAAGTGATATCACTTTTTCTTTATTGCAGAATGTCCGTACTGACGCGTTTCGGCTGATCCCAGCCTTTCTCAAAGTAAATATATATTATGTTAATTAATAATATTTATTTTAAGAGTTTAATATTTTTTCTGCATTCATGCTGTTACTTATATATGTAATGTGTTTGAAGTGAAGTACTTTCCCTACTTTTATTTAGACTGCAGTAGAAATACTAAAATTAACCTCTTTGCAATTCAACACTTTCTCTACTGTTGCGCTGTTTGGAGTGAGAATAGTAAATCTCACCCCTCCAAAATCCAACACTTTTCTTACTGTTTCACAGACTGGAGTGGGATTAGTAAATTCTACCCCTCCAATGTCCAACACCTTCCCTACTGTTGGGCTGTTTGGAGTGAAATAGTAAGTTTTATCCCTCCAAAATCCAATACTTTCCCTACTGTTGCGGTGACTGGAGCAGGAATAGTAAATTTTACCCTTCCAAAGTCCAACACTTCCTCTACTGTTGCAGTGACTAGAGTGAGAATAGTAAATTTCACCCATCCGAAATCCAATGATTTCACTAGCATGGCACAGACTGGAGTGGGAATAATAAATTTTACCCCTCCATAGTCCAACACTTTCCCTAATGTTGTGCTATTGGAAGTGGGAATAGTAAATCTCACCCCTCCGAAATCCAATGCTTTCTCCTCTGTTGGCCAGGCTGGAGTGGGAATGGTAATTGTAACCCATCTGGAGTTCGACACTTTCCCTACTTTTCTGTTGTTTAGAGTGGGAATAATGTCTGATTACTTACTGGTAATATTCATTACTCTGAGTCGTAGCCCTCCCCGTCCCAGGCCAAACCAAATGAGCATAGCTCCTCCCACCAGAAACTCCCAAGCAAAACTAAAAGCCCATCCCTTCCCTCTAGGCCACACCCACACCCTGAGGCATATAACATGTGACCCCCCTATCCCCATCCTGTACCACCAAGCACAAGAAGCCGAACAGGGAGGGAGGGATGGGAACCCGGACTGGGACGGGGAGGGCTATGACTCGTAGTAATGAATATTACCGGTAAGTAACCGGACATTACCTCCTCGTCAGCCCTCCCCGTCCCAGTCCAAACCAAATGAGCAGATACCAAAGCAAGAATCGGCTTCAATCAGTAGCAAAACAGACTTTATTAGCACAGCAAAAAGTCACACCACCGGAGCAGAATGCAACACCGCGTTCCCAAACCCAGCAGACTCAATCCCACCCACCACCAAACGATAATGGGACATAAAGGTGTGAGGAGAACTCCAGGTAGCAGCCCTGCAGATCTCGGCCATGGAAGCCCCTTGAAAACAAGCCCAGGAAGCAGCCACCCCCCGAGTCGACCTCCCCTGAACCGACCCAGGTGCCAACACACCACAAGCCTCATACACAGCTCCCACAGCCCACCATAGCCAATGACTGAGAGTAGCCCCAGAAGGCTTCAGACCTTGACCAGCCAGTCCAAAGGTCACAAAAAGAGAATCCACCTTACAAAAAGGCTTAGTACGCAGCAAGTACACCTCCAGAGCCCGCCGAACGTCCAAACAGTGCAGCCGCACCTCAACCTCCGAAAGAGGATCCGGACAGAAAACAGGCAAAACCAGGTCCTCCGAGCAGTGAAACGAGGAAGGGACTTTGGGAACAAAGGAAGGATCAGGCCGCAGAACAACCTGATCAGGAAAAAAACGCAAAAAGGGCACAGAACAAAGCAAGGAGCCCAACTCACCAATCCTCCGAGGTAATAGCGACAAGGAAAAGCACCTTGATCGTCAAAAATCACAAAGAAACCTCCAGCAGAGGCTCAAAGGGAGCCCCTTGCAAGGCCCCCAAAACCAGAGGCAGATTCCAACTAGGCGCAAAGGACTTAATGACAGGTTTCTGGAGGAAACAACTCCTCAACAACCGGGACACCAAGGGGACCACCGGCTCACAGTCCGAACCCCGAAAGGCCCAAATAGCCGCCCACTGAGCCCTCAGGGAGGACACAGCCAGACCCAAATCGAACCCATCCTTCAAAAAATCCAAGATACGCACTGGTTCCACCTCCAACGCAGACCACCCCCGAGCCGTACACCAAGACAGAAAAGACACCCAATGCCTGGCATAGGACCTTAGAGTAGAAGGGCGCCTGGACCGCTGAATAAACTCAGCCACAGAAGGAGAACACCCCAAAGCCACAAGGTTCATCCTCTCAACAGCCAACCCACCAGCCGCAGGCGGACCAGACACCCCCGAGACAGAGGGGGAAACGGCAGGGGACAAGGGACCACCGGCAACCTCCAGCAAGGCCCCACCGCCAACCTCAACAACAGAGGGAACCAAGGACTCCTGGACCAATCCGGAGCCACCAGGACCACCGAGGCCCGATCCAACTTGACCTTCAGCAGGACTCGTGGAATTAGAGCAATCGGGGGAAAGGCATACATCAGGCCCCCCTCCCACCGGAAGGACAGGGCATCCACCCTCCAAACCGCGTCTGACCGAACCAGAGAACAAACCTCTCCCTCAAGGCGTTCCCCGGGGCCGCAAACAGGTCCACCACCAGGACCCCGAACCGGGCCATCAGGCAACCAAACACCTCCTGCATCAGGCACATGTCCGACAGGGAAGGAAACACCCTGCTCAGGTGATCCGCATCCGAGTTCAAAACCCCCGGCAGATGCAAAGCCCTCAGAGACAACAACTGCAACTCCGCCCACTGGCAGATCTGCTGAGCCAACAAGTTGAGGGAAGCCACCTTCGCACTCCCCTGGCGGTTGACATAACACACCACCACCGTGTTGTCCGACCGCACCATCACATCCCTCTGGAGGACCCAAGGCAGAAAATGAGCCAATGCCAACTGAACCGCCTTCAACTCCCTCCAATTCAAAGACATTCCCGCCTCCAGCACAGACCAAAGCCCCTGCACCGACTCCTGAGCCAACACCGCCCCCCAACCAAGTTCGCTGGCATCGGTCGTCAGGACCAACCTCTCCTGGGACACAAAGGGCGAGCCCTGCAAGAGGTTGCGATCCACCAGCCACCAGGACAACTCCCGGGCGATGGCCACACCCCCCAGAATCAACATCTCGTAATCCAGAGAGGCCGGATCCCAATGCCCCAGAACATGATTCACCAGGGGGTACAAGTGCAAACGGGCCCAAGGAACAATCATCACAGTAGCTGACATCAGCCGCTGAACACGCAACCACTGGCGAGCCGTTGAAGACTGAGCCCCCAACACTTTCCTCAGCTCGTGCATCAGAGTCAGTCTGCGGGGTTCCGACAGGAAGACCTTCCCCAACCTAGTGTTGAAAATCCCCCCAATGAACAGCAGTTCCTGAGTGGGGCAAAGATGGGATTTCTCCAAGTTCAGCATCCACCCGAACTGTTGAAGGAGCCTACAAACCTCCCGGGTATGGGCCTGAGCCTGAAGGAAAGAAGAGGAAGAAATCAACCAATCGTCCAAGTAAGGGAATACCTGGATCCCCTGAGCATGCAACAAACCAACCAAGGGCGCTAACACTTTAGTAAACACCCTAGGAGAGGCAGACAGTCCAAACGGCAATACCTGGAACTGGTAATGATCCACCCCCACACAGAAACGCAGGAACCTCTGTAGAAAAATTTTAAATTTAACCGTCCTTCGTGAACACGAGTCTCGCGTATAGGTTGCTATGCGCGTCGCTAAGGACTCCTCAAAATGGCTTCCACGTTGCGTGTTCACGCTACGTCATGCAACGCAAGCGTGTGACGTCAGGGCGTGTTACACGCAACGTGGAAGCCATATTGAGGAGTCCTTAGCGACGCGCAGAGCAACCTATACGCGAGACTCGTGTTCACGAAGGACGGTTAAATTTACCCTTTTTCTACAGACAAAATGCATATTTAAGCACACGTTTCTATCGCGCTGGTTATCACACGTAAGTTTCTTCCTTATTTTAAAGGGAAAGTAAAAAAAAATGTGTGTGAACATTCGATAACTGACATTATACTGTACAAAAAAAGAAAATATTCAAATTAACACTCTAGTGTGCAAGAGAAAAACTGTTATAATATATAAACAAAAATGCAATTTGATCCACCTGCCAAGTTTTTACAGACCAAGGGTGATCCTCCCATAACTTGGCCAAGATGGAAAGAAGAATTCATTAATTACATGAGAGCGATTGATGGGGAACGGATGGGCGCTGAGAGAAAGAAAAGCATATTTCTCTATTGTCTGGGGTCAGAAGGACAAGTGATTTTCAGAGCGCTACCCCAAATTGCTATTGCTGAAGGGGGAGAGGCAACTAATGTTTATAATGAGGCTTTGCTCAGAATGGAGAAAAGATTTAAACCCACAACCAATATTGACTTAAATAGATTCAAGTTTTATACAAGGGCACAACAGGAAAATGAATCATTTGATGATTTTTTAACATCTTTAAGCACCTTAAGCATGCAATGTAACTTTGGGAACATGTGTGACGAAATGATAAGAGACCAAATTATCGTCCATGTGAAGAGTAAAAAAACTCAAGAACAATTGTGGGTGGTGGGTGATCCAAATCTTTCGGAAGCCATTTCCACCGCTAAAGCCTTTGAACAGTCTGAAAAATGGATGCACACTGTTAGAGATGTTAACAACAAGTCAGACAAGAATGAAGAAGTGTGTGCAATTAAACACTTTGATGATCAAAAGAACGATACAGCAAACTCTACCTTTAATACTTCTCGTAATATGAACTATAGTAACTATAAGAAATTTGATAGAAGTGACAGAAATGTAGTTTGCTACAGGTGTGGCAACAAAACACATATGGCATCATTTAGAGGCTGTCCAGCTATAAATAGAGAATGTAAAAATTGTGGAAGGATAGGCCATTTCTCCAATATGTGTAGAGATCAAAGAAAATGTGTTCCTCAAATTCGCGGGAAAGTTTCCTGCGCATTAGAAAGGGACGGAGAGAAACATAAATGTGAGTGTGCTCCTTCCTTTGAGAACAAAGGTTTTGTAGTTTCTTTAGTTGAGGGTGTTGCAAATGGTAAAGATACGGGAGACATGCCTATTAGAAACTCTCCCATGTGTACTGTTGAGATTTCTGGTGTGGATCTAAGTCTCATGGCTGACTCAGGCTCACCATGGACTATTGTCTCTAAAACATATTTTATGGAAAAACTCAGTACTGTTTTTGAGATAAAAAAATCCTTCCGCCTGATATCACAGAAGAAAGTTATGATGGCACCAAAATTGATATGGCTGGTTATTTCAATACTCAATTACGCTTTAAAAGCAGGATAGCACAAATAAAATTGTATGTCTCAATTAAGGGAGTAAATGTGCTGGGTTGGAAGGACCAATGGAAACTTGGCATAATTTTAAATCCTAGGTCGAAGGAACCAGTCATGTTGTACGATTCTGTGTGTTTCAAGAATATTGCTGTCACTGGTTGTGAAGATAAGGAAAGTTTCATAAAAGAGAGTTATAAGGAAGTATTTAATGATACATTAGGAAAGCTCAAGGACTACTCACACCATATTAAACTTAAGAGTAATGTCACACCAGTCAAACAAAGGCTTAGAAGTGTACCAATCAATGTTAGGGAAGAGTTAAAAAAATGCTAAGTGAACTTGTATCAGAAGGGATCATTGAGCCTATTGACTCTTCTGAATGGGTTTCACCCATTGTTTTGGTTCGTAAACCAGACCAAAAATTGAGAGAATGTGTTGACTTGAGCGCACTTAATGCAGGAATTGTTGTGGACTGTCACCCCTTTCCCAGTATAAATGAGGTGGTATCCATGTTAGAGGGTGCTAAAGTGTTCTCAACGATGGATTTAAGGTCAGCATACCACCAAATTCCTCTTACAGAAGAGTCTAAAATATTAACTGCTTTCATCACTCCACAGGGTTTGTACCAATATACGAGAATGCCATTTGGGTTGGCCTCGGCGGCCTCGGTTTTCCAGAGAGTCATGTTTAATATCATTAGAGATGTTGATAACTTTGTCAAATGTTTTCAGGACGACATTTTAATATTTTCTGCTAATGAGGAAGAACATCTGAAACATCTGTCGGAGGTATGTGAAAGATTAAAGAAAAATGGGCTGACTCTTAATGCACATAAATGTAAGATGTTTAAGAAAATGGTGGAGTATTTAGGACATACACTTACAGGTGATGGTGTAGCACCAAAAAAAATCTAATGTGGACGGCATCATAAATGCCCCGGCTCCAACTAACAAGGAGCAATTGTTGTCCTTTGCGGGCATATGTGAATATTATAGCAAATTTGTAACTAATTTTGCTACTAAAATGGAGCCTTTAAGATAGCTTTTAGGGCACAAGGCAACGTTTGAGTGGGGAAAAGAGCAGCAAGAAGCGCTTACTACTATCAAAAAAGATATTGTGAACGCCCCCACTTTGAGACCCTTCTGTATGAACAAACAGTGTGTCATAACCGTTGATGCCAGCTTGTATGGCATTGGGGGTGTGTTGTCACAAAAATGTGGGAATGAAGAATGGAATGTTTGCTTTGCTTCCCGGACATTAAATGAAACAGAGCGAAAGTATGCGGTCATCGAGAAAGAGTTGTTGGCATGTGTGTGGGCAATAGAACACTACCGCAATTATGTCTGGGGAAGTAAGTTCACATTAAGGACGGATCACAAACCGCTAGTCAATATCTTATCACCTGGTGGAGGCTGGAACTCCACTGCGCGCATTGCCAGATTGACGTCCAAGTTACAGGAATATTGCTTTAAAACTGAATTCGTTCCAAGTAAAAACAACGTTATGGCAGATTTCATGTCACGTCATCCTTGTAAGGTGCATCCTACCGAAAAGTTTGATGATTGTGAAATTGTCACCACCATTCAGGATGTGGTTATTGGAGAATTTGAAGACATTTCTGAGGATAAATGGAGGTCAAGTGAAATGGAAGATGTATTATGGCAAACTGTTAAGAAACATATTTTGGAGGGTTGGCCCAGGAAAAAGGATATTAGCGAAGAACTCATGCCCATGTTTAATGTAGCAGAGGAATTAGAATTAGAGGGAGATATAATGTATAAATATGGAAAGTGCGTGCCACCTGTTGGAGTGCGTGATTTAATTTTAAAGCTGGCCCATAAGTCTCACCCTGGAATGTCTGCCATGAAACGCTTAGTTAGGTGCTATTTCTGGTGGCCTGGGATGGATCGCATGATCGATCGCACGGTCAGAGAATTTGATGTGTGCATTTCCAGTGAAAAAATGCTGAAACTCAATGTACCCCCCCTTAAGAACACTGAGTGGCCTGATGAACCGTGGAAAAAATTGGCTTTTGATATATTTGGTCCATTTATGAATCTTCCATCTGATTCACGCTATGCTTTAGTGCTAGTGGATTACCACTCAAAGTGGCCCGAGGTCAAGTTTGTTTCCATTTCTACCACCAATAGCGTGATGAATTTTTTTAAAGAAATTTTTGTGAGGGAAGGTTGTCCCTCAACAATAGTGACTGAATGGTGTACAGCTTACTTCTGCAGAAATGGAGGAGTATCTAAAGTGTCACAATATAAAACATATCACCACATCACCATATGCGCCACATGAAAATGGCCAAGTTGAGCGCTTCAATCGTGAGTTGAAGGGTTACATTTCTGATGTGGCCAAATTTAAGGATGATTGGAAAAATGTATTAAGAGAACGAATCTGGATGTATAGGATTACCCCGCACACGGTCACAGAAGTTAGTCCCTTCCGTCTTTTGAAAGGGAGAGATCCTGCTTCTAAAATATGTCCGTGGTGGTTTAAAGAAAAATGTAAGAAAAATACCTTGAATGAGCAAATAGTGTACAACACTGGTGAGAAAGTGAAAGAGAAACAAAGTAAGAGCAAAATGTGGTATGATAAGAAGTGGAATGCCAAAGACCATGTATTGAAAATCGGTGACTGGGTGAGAATTAGGAAACCTGGCTTCATGGGCAAGTGTATGAGCAAATTTAGTAAACCCATTAAGATTACCAAAGTTTTTAGAAACAGTATTATCATGCAGGATGGTAAGTTATGGAATGTCAAACAAGTTGCAAAGTGTCCTGAAGGTTTCAAGGTTTCAAATGAGTACAAAGGTTCCAACAGTTCTGCTCTCAGCACGGACGTGGAGGTGCCCACTACTTCATATTATGTACCACACTATGTCACTGAATCTACAATTTGTCATTAAGGCTCTGTTGCTTCCAGAGTTAAGGATTTATGTTGCTCTAGACAATTACCAATAAAATTATCCGATTTTATAAGTTAGTGTTTTACTTTCCACCCTTTTTTTTCTCCCTCACATTACTTCCTTCTTTTTCTCATATTAGGGAGATATGTTATATTCCTCGCCTTCATGTTATGATGCATGTCATGTTATGTTATGCTCCGCATTCTGATTCCATGTAGAATCCTATGACAGAGCCACTGGTAGCTGAAAGGTCAGTTGCACTGGACCTTGATGATGACCAGACCGCTCTATGTTGCTGTGCTGCAAAAATAAATACTTTTGGAATAATCCTGGATTCCTGTACTTTCTACAACCTCTGCAAAGCCGCGTGCACCGGCACATGAAAGTAGGCGTCCCGGAGATCCAGAGAAGCCAGGAAATCCCCCACCGACAGGAAGGGAAGAATCAACTGCAGAGTTACCACTTTGAAGGACCGATGAGGGATACACAAGTTTACAGCCTTTAGATCCAGGACTGGCCGGTAGTCCCCATTCGGCTTTTGGATCAGAAACAGGATCGAGTAAACCCCCCGACCCTTCTGACTCACAGGCACCCTCTCCACAGCCCCCTTGGAAACCAAGTCCCGAACTCCGTCCAACAGAGCCTGACACTTTGTCCGAGATCTGGGAACAGGGGTAGCTCTGAACACATCCCCCGGGGGAACACCAAATTCGATCCTGTAACCCAGCCGGACCACCTGCAGGACCCACTGATCTCGAACGAACTCCTCCCAAACAGGAAAAAAAGACGTGAGGCGACCCCCAACTGGCACCCCCAACGAACCCCTCACATAGTCACGACTTGGAGGGACCTGCAGAAGAGGAAGCACCCTGTTGACCCCGGGACTTGTGGAAGGAAGGGACACCCCAGCCACGTCCCCTACCACGAAAGGGCTGGGCAGCCATTTTAGATGGAAACGCCTGTCCAAAAGCCCTCTTATAACCCGCAAACTTCCCCTTCTGAGAAGAACGGACCGGAGCCAACAACTTCTTGTCCTCAGCAGTCTTCTTAATTAATGCCTCCAAAGGTTCCCCAAACAGTTTAGTGCCCGTGAAGGGAAGCTTCATCACCGCAGCCTTTTGAGCAGCCTCAGCCTTCCAATGCTTAAGCCACAACTGCCTCCTAGCAGCCACCGAGGCCCCAGACACTGCCGCCGCTGCACTAAGGGAATCAAAGGACAAATCTGCCAGGAAACGCAACTGCAGCTCCAACATGGACAAAGATTCTGTGGGATCCTCATCCTGCAAGAGCTGCTCAGAAATACCCTGGCAATCTTTAACCCCTTCGCTGCTTGGCCTTTTCCCCCCTGTGCTAAGCCTTTTTTTGGCTATTTGGGGTAGTTCGCGCTTAGGCCCCTGTAACTTTTTGACCACATAAGGTATTCACGCCAAATTTGCATCCTTTTTTTCCAACATCATGGGGATTCTAAAGGTACCCATGGTTTGTGGATTCCCCTGGAGGGGACCCAGAAATTAGCCAAAATACAGCAAAATATTGTTTTTTTGGGGAAAATGGGAAAAAAGGGCTACAGATGAAAGCGTCTGGTTTTTTCCCTGCAAATGGTATCAAAAGGGGCTGTGGTGCTGAAATCACCATCTTCCCAGCTTTCAGGGACAAGCAGACTTTTGTCAGAAAACCAACATTTTTACACAGTTTTGGCATTTTTCTGGGACATAGCCTATTTTTGATATTTTGTGTGCTTTCAACCTCCTTCCAGTTAATGGTAGAAATGGGTATGAAAGCAATAATGGATCCTGGAAAGCTATACATTTTAGAAAAGTAAACAAAAGTTTGAATTCAGCAAGGGGTCATTTGTGTAGATCCTTCAAGGTTTCTTTATAGAAACTAACAGTTAAATATAGGAACAATTGAAAATTAGTTGAAAAAAACAGCCATTTGTGTCAACGTTTTCACCTGTAACTTCTTCTAATTATGACAGCTGTTTGAAAGCAATATACCGTTACATCCGCTGGACCCTTCTGGTTTTGGGGATATATAGGACTTGTAGGTTCACCAAGACCCCGACGAACCCAGAGCCAATAACTGAGCAGCGACTTGCAATGGTTTTTTATTATGTACCGGGTATATAACAATTATTCTGGGAAAATGTATACATGGAAAAATCGGTATGAAAGACACCTATGTATTTCTGAAATGGGAACAAAATATAGAGTTTAGAAACAGTAGATATTTGCACATTTCCGAAATTGGGAATACCCATACATGTGGTATCATTTTACTTGGGAGACTCAGGGGAACGCTGTGGGTAGGACATTTGTGCCGGGCATGGTGATTCCACACAAAAATATGTGGAAAATGTGTTTTTTCAGCTAAATTTGAGGTTTGCATGGCATTTTGGGTAGGAAAACGCTGGGGGATCCACGCAAGCCATACCTCATTGGACTCCCCCGGGTGTCTAGTTTTCAGAAATGTTTGGGTTTGGTACTTTCCCAAAATGGCCGCCGAGCCCGTGTGCAAAACCCCAGGTGCCCCCCCCCCAAAACCAGGTAGTTTTGTTATAGGTAATTTTGAAGTCTCCACAGTACGATTTGGGCCATTTCCTGTTGCAGCCACTATGCCTACCCACACAAGTGAGGTACCATTTTTATCGGGAGACCTGGGGGAACACTGGGTGGGAGGAAATTTGTGGATCCATGCAGATTCCAGAACATTCCCACACAGAAATTTGAGAAAAAAAGTGATTTTTTCAGCGAAATTTGAGGTTTGGAGGGGATTCTGGGTAGGAGAATGTTGGGGGACCCACGCAAGCCATACCTTGCTGGACTCCCCCGGGTGTCTAGTTTCCAGAAATGTGTGGGTTTGGCAGGTTTCTCAAGATGGCCGCTGAGCCCCGGGCCAAAAACTCATGGGACCCCCTTGCAAAAACAGGTTGGTTTGTGATAGGTCATTTTGATGTCTCCTCAATATGTTTTGGGCCCTTGCCTGTCGCGGGTACTTGACCCACCCACGCGAGTGAGGTATCATTTTTATCAGGAGACCTGGGGGAACGCTGGGTGGTAGGAAATTTGTGGATCCACGTAGATTCCAGAACTTTCCCAGACAGAAATTTGAGAAAAAACCCTAGCTCTGCAGGCACCTAGGAAAACCTAGCAAACCTATACATTTTTGAAAACTAGACACCCAGGGAAATCCAGGATGGGGTGACTTGACTGGCTCTCACCAGGTTCTGTTACCCAGAATCCCTTGTAAACCTAACAAATTGTCGAAAAAAACACATTTTCCTCACATTTCTGTGGGGGAAAGTTCTGGAATCTGCGTGGATCCACAAAATTCTACCCACCCCGCGTTCCCCAAAGTCTTCCGAAACAAATGGTACCTCACTTGTGTGGGTAGGCCTAGTGCCCGTGACAGGAAACGGCGCAAAACGCAATGTGGACACACCACATTTTCACAGTGAAAAATGACCCTTTTTTTGCAAAGTGCCTAGCTGTAGTTTTTGAACCCTAGCTCTGCCCGCACCTAGGGAAACCTAGCAAACCTATCCATTTTTGAAAACTAGACACCCAGGGGAATCCAGGATGGGGTGACTTGACTGGCTCTCACCAGGTTCTGTTACCCAGAATCCCTTGCAAACCTAAACAATTGACAAAAAAAACACATTTTCCTCACATTTCTGTGGTGGAAAGTTCTGGAATCTACGTGGATCCACAAAATTCCACCCACATTCCAGAACTTTCCACCACAGAAATGTGAGGAAAATGTGTTTTGTTGGACAAATTTTGAGGTTTGCAAGGGATTCTGGGTAACAGAACCTGGTGAGAGCCAGACAAGTCACCCCATCCTGGATTCCCCTGAGTGTCTAGTTTTCAAAAATGGATAGGTTTGCTAGGTTTCCCTAGGTGCGGGCAGAGCTAGGGTTCAAAAACTACAGCTAGGCACTTTGCAAAAAAAGGGTCATTTTTCACTGTGAAAATGTGGTGTGTCCACATTGCGTTTTGCGCCGTTTCCTGTCACGGGCACTAGGCCTACCCACTGAGTGTCTAGTTTTAAAAAATGTATAGGTTTGCTAGGTTTCCCTAGGTGCCGGCAGAGCTAGGGTTCAAAATCTACAGCTAGGCACTTTTGCAAAATAGTGTCAGCTTTCACTGTAAAATGTGGTGTGTGCATGTTGCATTTTGGGCCGTTTCCTGTTGCGGGCACTAGGCCTACCCACACAAGTGAGGTACCATTTTTCTCGGAAGACTTTGCGGAATGCGGGGTGAGTGGAATTTTGTGGATCCACGCAGATTCCAGAACTTTCCACCACAGAAATGTGAGGAAAATGTGTTTTTGTTGACAAATTTTTAGCTTTGCAAGGAATTCTGGGTAACAGAACCTGGTGAGAGCCAGTCAAGTCACCCCATCCTGGATTTCTCTGGGTGTCTAGTTTTCAAAAATGTATAGGTTTGCTAGGTTTCCCTAGGTGCCGGCAGAGCTAGGGTTCAAAATCTACAGCTAGGCACTTTGCCAAAAAAGGGTCAGTTTTCACTGTGAAAATGTGGCATGTCCACGTTGCGTTTTGGGCCGTTTCCTGTCGCAGGCACTAGGCCTACCCACACAAGTGAGGTACCATTTTTCTCGGAAGACTTTGGGGAATGCGGGGTGGGTGGAATTTTGTGGATCCACGCAGATCCCAGAACTTTCCACCACAGAAATGTGAGGAAAATGTGTTTTTTTGGACAAATTTTTAGGTTTGCAAGGGATTCTGGGTAACAGAACCTATTGAGAGACACACAAGTCACCCCATCCTGGATTCCCCTCAGTGTCTAGTTTTTAAAAATATATAGGTTTGTTATGTTTCCCTAGGTGACGGCTGCGCTAGGACCCAAAATCCACAGGTAGGCACATTCCGAGAAAAAAAAGTCAGTGCCTAGTGGGCTTTCTGCCGCCCTGGGGAGGGGGGAATTCAGGGGCTATTGCCCCGATATGCCCCCGAGGGGGGCAGAAAGACTGTGGCTATTCTTTTGTGGGGTTGGGGGCATTGGGATGTCCATTCTGGTCAGCCCCCATCCCTGCGTATAAAAAAGCCAGCATATTCGCTGGGGCATTGTGGGCTTTCTGCCCCCCCCGGGGGGCAGATCAGGGGCTACTGCCCCCATCTGCCTCCTGGGAGGGGCAGAAAGACTGTGGCATCTTTTTTGGGGTGGGTGGGGGTATTGGCATGTTCATTCTTGGCAGCCCCCACCCCGAACTTTGGAGAAAAAAAATCCCTTGTGGCTAGTGGGCTTTTTGCCCCAGGGGGTGCAGATAAGGTGCTATTGCCCCATCTGCCTCCCAGGGGGGTGCAGAAAGACTGTAGCATTTTTTATTTGGGTGGGGGCATTGACGCCCATTCTGGGCAGCCCCCACCCCTACCTATATTTAAAAAAAAAATCCCTGGCGCTTAGTGGGCTTTCTGCCGGGCAGATCAGGGGCTATTGCCCCCATCTGCCTCCTGGGGAGGGGGCAGAAAGTCTTTTAGTTTCTTTGGGGGTGGGGGCATTTGCATGCCCATTCTGGGCAGCCCCAACCCCGGGCCTATAAAAAAATAATCCCTGGCATCTAGGGTGCTTTCTGTCCCCCCAGGGGGGCAGATTGGGGGCAGAAAGACTGGAATTTTGTGGCGGGGAGGGGTGGGGGCATTGGCATTCCCTTATTGGGCACCCCCACCCCTAAATTCATGGGGGGAAAAAAAAATCTGGTGTCTAGTGGGCTTTCTGCCCCCCCTGGGGGGGCATATTGGGGGCTACTGTCCCGATCTGCCCCCCAGGGGGGCAGAAAGACTGTACCTTTGCTGCGGAGGGGTGGGGGCACAGCCCCCACCCCTAATTATATATATTTTTTTAAATCCCTGGTATCCAGTGGGCTTTCTGCCCCCCCGGGGGGGGCAGAAAGACTGTGATTTTGTGGCCGGGGGGGTGGGGGCATTGGCATACTCATATTGGGCAGCCCCCACCCCTAATTATTTTTGTAAACAAAAATCCCTGGTATCTAGTGTTCTTTCTGCCCCCCGGGGGGCAGATTGGGGGCTACTGCCCCATCTGCCCCCCAGGGGGGGGCAGAAAGACTAAATTTGCCCATTTTCATATGGGGGAGCAAAGGCCCTTGCCCAAGGGGCCGCTCCCCCCTCTCTGGTGCCTAGTGGGTGGATCCCTGCTTGGGGATCGCCTCTCTCCTTGGGCGATCCCCAAGCAGGGATCCACTGGTGAGGGGTACCATTGGAAAGGGGAGATTCTCCCCTTTCCAACGATACTGCTACCATTTTTCTACGTGCTCAGGGGGCTGAGATAGCCCCCTGAGCACGTAGAAAGGGAAACTGAAATGAGCCTCTTGGCTCATTTCAGTTTCGGTTTCACTGAAATGACTTCAGCGCGACGTGCGCGCTGATCATCATTTCAGGGAAACCAGGGGGGAGGCCTCGGGAGCTGGGGAAGTTCTTCCCCAGCTCCCGAGGCTCTTGGGGGGTAAAGGGAATCCCTCTGGTGCCCGCACCAGAGGGATTCCCAGTGTCATGGCGTCGGACGCACGGGAGCCATCCGACACACATGAGCACTGATGCGTCGGACGACTCCCGCGCGTCCGTCGCATCGAAGGGGTTAAGAAGCAACTGAACCAGATAGCTGGTGTAAGCCGCAGACCGAACAGCAAGATTAGAGGCAGCAAAGGAACGCTTCAAGGCCCCCTCAACCTCTTTGTCCCCAGGATCCAAAGGAACCACATCCCGTATCCTCAGACACCACCAGGCTCTGGGACCCCATACCAGCCAGTAGGGAATCTACCTTCACCACAGCCGGGAATTCCTCAGCGAACCCCTGCAAGGGATACCTCTTAGCCAGAAACCGGGGAAAGGCATGCTTGTCCACATCCTTCCACTCGCCCTCCAGCACATTTCTCACAGACTTATGAATAGGGAGGCTTTCAGGCTCCTTTTTCAGGTAATTGGCGAAAAAGTCTTCCGACTCTCCACCCTCCATGGGACTAGAGAACACCAAATTGTCCCGAACATGTTGCAGAATATTGTGAAGGTCAGCCCCCTGGACAAAACGACCCTTCACCTCCTCATCCGAATCCACGTCCGGATCTACGTCAGCAGAGGCATCCAACTTCAGCCTCTTAGACCCCTTGGGCTCACGAGCCATAAAGGCCGCAGCCACAGCAGCCTCAATCATCTTCTGCACGTCTGCCAGGGAAGGAGCAGCGGAAGACCCAGCGGCCACCACCTCCTCCACACAGCGGAGCTCACTCACGCCCGAACCTCCACTCTCCATGATGTGAACAGGAGAACAGAGAACCAGCGCCCAATAAATACTCCAGACCAATCAATGCAAGATCCATAAGGGCCAACCAAGGAAAGCCACCCGGACCCACAGCCAATTCCCCAACAGGACAGAAGGCCGGCCCACAGACTGGCCAATCAGAGAATTTCCAATCCCACAAAAGAAATAACTGAATCCGGCCCCAACCGTAAGGAACCCGAAGGAGCCCAGAAGCCCGTGCCACAGGAACCAGTGCACACTCAGGTAAGCGACCCACACACGTCCTCCAATGCGTAAGGCTAACAAAGATAGGGAAACCCCCACCAGGGAACACCAGGCACCAACACGTAACCACACGGGTAAAGCGCAACCACACCTCCTCAAGGAACAGAGACACAAACCCTCTCACAGCAGCCCCGAAAATCCCCCTCCCATTATAGAGAGAGGGAGCCCTTCTGTTTTACGAGGAAACGGAAGCCCCCAGCGGCACCAGCAACAGGCAGCCTTCACAACGAGTGGGCTGAACGTCCGCCCACCATGCATACTCAGACCAAACCACACACGAAACCGCCAAGGAACTGCGGGTTTCCACGAGGCGGAGTCCGCCATTTCAGAGGCAGCCACCAACAAAAAGAGGGGAAACACGGGCTCGAAACAAGCACCGAGCCCCCGTAGAAGACCTCCGAGGAGGAGCCGATCAGCCACGCCCCCAGCGCGCATAGAACGGCCAGCCGCGCCCAACACACCTCCCCTCCCTCCCCGGGTGTTCCCGCTAAAGCAGGGAACGAACCCGGAAGAGGGGAGGCCACAGCAGGGACTCCCTACCCCACACTAGGCAGTCCGGACCCCCCAACCCCACAGTCCGGCTAAAGCAGGGACTCAAACGCACCCTGACAGGCACGTAGGGGCACCAACTGCCGCAAAAGCAGACCACTTCACACTCACCTGCCGGAGGCACCGCAGCACCCCCATGACGAAGTCTTGCCAGGAAGTAATCCGCAGAAAAAAACAGCAGGATGGGGATAGGGGGGTCACATGTTATATGCCTCAGGGTGTAAGTGTGGCCTGGAGGGAAGGGATGGGCTTTTAGTTTTGCTTGGGAGTTTCTGGTGGGAGGAGCTATGCTCATTTGGTTTGGACTGGGACGGGGAGGGCTGATGAGGAGGTAATACATTTTACCCCTCCAAAGTCCAACGCTTTCCCTACTGTTGCACAGACTGGAGTGGGAATAGTAAATTTTACCCCTCCGAAGGCCAACACTTTCCCTGCTGTTGCTTAAACTACATGGGGAATAGTATATTTAATATTCTTCGACTTTAAAAGTTATAATAATATTTTAAAATAGTTTTCAAATCATCTTCCCTCCCCAACATTCTCCGGTGTGGATCCCTTTCTCAAGGTCCCCCCTACACCGCGGTAGCTCAACCTCAAAGACTACGAATCTGTGGGCACTGGAATGCAGGTAAGTCAGTAGGTGGCATGTATCCCCATTGACTGGACTGGGCACAGTTCGCCACACTTTAGCACATGGGGTACATGGTGCACAAGGCAAATCCCCACATATGTCATGCATGTGTGGACATTTCACGTTTCCTGTGATTTTGCATGCACATGCAGCGACATATTCGTGGGTATGTGCACCACCAAAGATGAGACTGCTGCGGTAGCAGCAGTTACATTGTAATACGGCGGGGGGGGACTTTCCCGGCCACGGTGGTCAGAATCAGATTGCGGCGGACGGACAGTTGGTCCAACCGGCATCGTAATCAGGCCAAATAATCTTGTCAGCGATATTTTTTACCACAATATTGTGCCAGTGATCCATTTGAGGGACCATGAATAGCTGGAACATGTGTATCTTTTACTATGTGTTTGTTACAACATTTCACAGAGCTGCCTGACCGCATTGCTATTGCTTTGTATAGAGCCATAAATAATGCATGATTTCTAACATATTAAGTACATTGCACTGTGAACATAAAACATCTTATGTTCAATGGATAAAATGCAGACTCTCTCCCTCTCACCTGATTCACAATTTAACATCACACCTATAAACGACTAATCACACATTTAGGGCCTGATTATGGTCTTGGCAGATAGGATACTCCATCACAAACATATTAAATATCCCGTCCGCCGTATTACAAGTTCCATAGGACATAACGGAACTTGTAATATGGGGCACAGGATATCCGTCATGTTTGTGACGGAGTGTCCCATCCTCCAAGATCGTAACCAGGCCATTAGTCTCCATTCTTTATTTTGAAATTGGCCACCATGTCTTCAATAACGCGTATGACCTGCGTGTTGAGGATGTGGAAAGTTATCATGCATGCCATTACCACTTATGCCTTTACCATACATTGACCTTTATAACATGTGACATTACATCGCATTTGTGTTTTTTTCTATATATATGTTATATAAAAATTTGACCTCCAGACCCTGGCCCACCCCGATTGTCATCATTTAAAAAGAAACACAGGGCGGGCTAGCCGGCGTTTTCTTTTCTTTGCCACAGCACACATAGAAAGAGGAGTACACCTCTAAGGACTGCTTTTGTGCTGTAAGGTATCCCTTCTTGCACATAATGCAGGCACCCTTGTACCATAGTACAAGGGTGCATGCATTGGTGCTAGGCAGCCTCAAGTCTAACAGGCAACCGAGAGCTGAAGAGTGCCATATCATAGTAAATATGGCGCTTTTTGGCTCTCTCCCATTCAGGTAACTCAGCAACTTGCCTTGCTGCACTGCTAGCATGAATTCTAATTAAATCTCCCCCTTAGATTTAGTGCAATAACAAAAGCAGCACAGAGCATAGCTTTCGCACATCACTTCCTGGATGTTCCCTTGTGATCCGTCTACAAAAACCTGGCTAGCTTGAAGCCCTACTGAATTGTATTTTTTCTCCTACATTTGTTTGGAGAAAATGCCCTGAAGCATCATTACAATGAATTAGTTTGCTTACAATGGCTATTTAAAAAAAATATATATAATGGGATGAAAATAAATGTTATATCATTTTTTAGGCAATGCGGTGAGTTTACTGGAGAGGGTACTCGACACCAAAGAGTTTTTAAGACCGTATTTTATGTGGAAACTGGTGTCTGCTGGAACATTCCCCTGCAGGAAAAGCTATGACAATGCAAAATACAACCCAAAACCTTTGACGCACAAATATTTTTAATTTGCTAAGGAAGCACACGCTATAGACATTCTGTTCTATTTAAAGCGGGAATTCACAGTGCTGTGAAAGTTATGTGTTAGTTGCTGCCGGGCTGGAATTTGCAGATGAGACATTCAGTTACCAATTACATGGCACACTTATTGAAACTGCACAGGGTTTCCTAAGGTCACTGAAAATAGCTGCTATAAAAAAAAGATTACTACTCATCTGCTCTCAATAGCTTATTTGCAAGACTGATATTCATCAAAATTGTCATCTCTGACAGTAATTTGGTAATTCTAAACTTTACTCGAAGCAGTGATATGAATCACTGTATATAAATGTACGATGCAATGGACATGTTCTTTTCTTTGTTTCAGGTTGGTTTAAATGTGTGATATGTCTCTATACTGACTCTAACTCTGCTTTATATATATTCATTAGAATAGCACTGGTTCCATGGAAACCAAATGCAACCCGTCTATCTTTTTGAATTATTCTTGAACGTAATATTTAATATGCTTGGTAGACCTGGCATCATTGGCGTGGGTTTCCCCAGTATTTTTGCCTTTGCCTCCTATGTTTTTGTTGTGTGTTGGACTTCGTTTTGCTGGTCTAGGGGCCAGATGTACGACCCACCAATTTGCGACTCGCAAATTGCGTCGCATTTGCGACTCGCAAATTGGGATGCACAACAGTGTCTCAGACACTGTTTGCGATTCCTAATGGGGTCGCAAATTGCATGCCTCATTAATAATAATGAGGCAGGAGCAATTTGCGACCCCATTTGGAATGGCTAGCACTCACAGGGATGGTGGCCTGCTGGGGTCAGCAGACCACCATGTCTGTGACTGCTTTTTTAATAATATAGACAGAAAAACCGGAGTACACCCATTAACCCAGTTGAGACCCGGGTAAAGTATGCATATAAAACAATGTCTCAACCGGTATTCATTCACAAGACAATTTAAATAAGATGAATTAATCAAAAAAAAGGAAGACGGGGAGACGCAAAAAAATTAGCAAGAGAAAAAAGTTCTTATTTATAAGTAGATATAACAGCACTACAGTACATTAATGTATAAGTAACCATAAGTGGGTTGTGCACTAGACGTACTTGTGACAGTGAACGGCGCAGTGACACAATGGGGTGAAAAACAGCGTGAACAGCACAAAAATGAACAGGAATGGTGGTCAATAAAACAAATGAAGATATATACAGGATAGAATTAACACTTTAAATTATTTAGATTGACCACATTGAGGCCAAAGATAACGCTGGCCTTCTTGAGCACTCGCGGTCTGAGCGGAAGGCCGTGGAAGGATGCCCAAGTCCTTGTTGCACCAAGGACTTGGGCATTCGCGACGGGACGCTTCACTCACCCGTTCGCCACATCCTTCCAGGGCCTTCCGCTCAGACCGCAAGTATTCAAGGTGGCTGAGTGATACCAATTCCCGGCCCTTGGCATTTTCCCACATACCGCTAAATGACGATAGCGGTTCACTGACGCGGTGCTTTCTTCCCGCGTGATCGACATTCCTCATTGAAGTTCAGTATCACTATCCAGTCGCTGCACCTGAACCCCCTGGAACATCTCGCAAAACTCCGGTTGTCGCACAGACCTGCAAGCCTTGGCTACTCACGTGGACCACTCCTTACTCTTCGTGGCCCCGTTTGTGTTTATTGCAGATACCCTTTGGATCGCCTTCCCATCCCTTGCTCCTTGACCAGGACCATCCGCCCACCACCCAGCACTATTATGAATCCAAGTAGCCTGGTCCTGGTGACGACCTAAACAAAGAAAGGTCAAAACGCCGTCGACCACCCAGCGTTATCTTTGGCCTCAATGTGGTCAATCTAAATCATTTAAAGTGTTAATTCTATCCTGTATATATCTTCATTTGTGTTATTGACCACCATTCCTGTTCATTTTTGCGCTGTTCACGCTGTTTTTCACCCCATTGTGTCACTGCGCCGTTCACTGTCACAAGTACATCTAGTGCACAACCCACTTATGGTTACTTATACATTAATGTACTGTAGTGCTGTTATAACTACTTATAAATAAGAATTTTTTTCTCTTGCAAATTTCTTTGGGTCTCCCCGTCTTCCTTTTTTTTGATTAATTCATCTTATTTAAATTGTCTTGTGAATGAATACCGGTTGAGACATTGTTTTATATGCATGCTTTTTTAATAAAGCAGTTTTTTTTTAAATGCAGCCTGTTTTCCTTAAAGGAAAATGGGATGCATTTTAAAAAAGAAAATTTTTACTTTTCAGTTTCATTTTTTTAAGGGCAGGCAGTGATCCCTGGGACCAATGCCAGCTCTTAAAAAAATGTTTTCTCACGTACTCACAAAGAGTTTGCAAGTGGTTTCCCACCTACTTGAAGTAGGTGGTAAACTGCGAGTGTTTTGCGACCACAATTGCGATCGCAAAACAATAGTACATGGCATGGTGACTCACTATTAGGAAGGGACTCCCCTTCCTAATAGCGAGAGTCGCAAATGCTATTTTGTGAGTCAGTGACTCGCAAAATAGCATTTGTACATGCCATTACCCATTTTTGCTGTCGCAAATGGGAGGATCTCCCGTTTGCGGCCGCAAAAACTGTGCTTTGGGCACTTTGCAACTGCTGTTCAGTGCCAAAGTGCAAGTGCTCCCTTTGTGAATTGTTGTAATGGATTGGTGTTTCCATAATTGGCTTATTTGATATACTAGTCAGTCCCTAGTACAGTTCACTGTGTGTGCCCAGGGCCTGTAAATCAAATGCTGCTAGTGGGCCTGCAGGACTGGTAGTGCCACCCACATAAGCAGCCTGTATAAGTAACTCAGGCCTGCCATTGGAGTGCCTGTGTGCAGTCTAGTACTGCCATGTCGACTTGGCAAGTGCACCCACTTGCCAGGCCCTAACCTTCCCTTTTCTTACATGTTAGTCACCTCTAAGTTAGGCTCACGGTACCCCTGTGGGCAGGGTGCAGTGTATGTGAAAGGTAGGACATGCCCTGGTGCGTGTGGCATGTCCTGATAGTGAAATACTGCCAATTTCGTTTTTCACTATTGCAAGGCTACCTGTTCCTATAGGATAGAATGGGGAGTTTGCTTATAACATCTTATAAACATAACTACCCCTGGGAACAAGGTAGGAAAATAACGTTTAGTATGCCTGAACCTCCTGGACCTCTCCACCGCCTTCGACACAGTCTCACAATGCACCCTAGCCAGCAGACTCCACAATGCAGGAATCAGGAACAAAGCCCTCGACTGGATCCGCTCTTTCCTCTCCGACAGAACGCAGCGGGTCAGACTCCCCCCCTTCATTTCGGAACCCACGCCAACAACCTGTGGAGTCCCCAAGGATCCTCCATCAGCCCCACCCTGTTCAACGTCTACATGGCCCCTCTCGCTTCCATCGTCAGAGCACATGGACTCAACATCGTATCATACGCGGACGACACACAACTCATCCTCTCACTATCCAATGAACCCAACATCTCGAAACACAACTTTCAAGAAGGAATGGAAGCAGTCACCAGGTGGATGAAGAACAGTTGCCTACAACTAAACAAAGACAAAACCGAAGTACTCATCATAGGCCCACATCCCGATGCCTGGAATGACACCTGGTGGCCCCCCGCCCTCGGGAACCCACTCCCACCCACGGACCACGCACGTAACCTCGGAATCATCCTGGACTCCGAACTCAACATGGACCGCCAGATCAGCGCCGTCACCTCTTCCTGCTTTCTCACCCTCTGTCTCCTATGCAAAACTTTCAACTGGATCCCCCTCGAACACAAGAAAACCATCACCCACGCCCTCATCAGCAGCAGACTGACTACGGCAACGCACTCTACACCGGAATCAACAAGAACCTCACCCGCAAACTCAAGAACATCCAAAACGTCACCGCCAGACTAGTCCTTAACCTACCGTGCCACTGCCACATCACTCAACACCTGCGGGCACTACACTGGCTCCCCGTCGAGAAGAGAATCACCTTCAAGCTTCTCACTCACGCCCACAAGGCCCTCTACAACACTGGCCCAGCCTAAATGAACCACCCCCTCTCGTTCCACGCATCCCAAAGATCCCTCCGCTCAGCCCAGCTCTCCCTCGCCACAATACCACGCATCAAGAAGACCAGAACAGGAGGTCGCTCCTTCTCCTACCTCGCGGCCAAGGCATGGAACTCTCTCCCTCTCCACCTCCGCTAGACACCTACTCCCTCCAAATTCCTGAAGGATCTCAAGACCTGGCTCTTCCACGAATCGCCATGAACGTCCGGCACCGCTTGCACCCCGATGGGCGATGGTAGCCTTCTGATAATCCTCCACGAGGGCGTTGGACCCGCGCGCCCCCCCCAACCTCCCCCAGCGCCTTGAGACCCTTTCAGGTGAGTAGTAGCGCTTCACCAACCCTGACTGATTAATTGAACTCAGAATGTTAAAATGCATCTTTTAGTGAGGGTGAATTTTACATTCTGTGTTTGAAAATACTACTTTTAGAAAGTAGGTATTTTCTTGCTTAGCCATCCAGTGTGCCCCTGCTAGGATGTGTATTGACTCTCTGGCTTTGGAGTGACAGGGCCTGGGGATGTGCAGTGGCTCCAGAGAGTCTGGATGAGTCAGGGCTGGGCTGAATAGACCTGGGCTGCATTTAGAGTAGGGGAGGAGATTTCCTTTCACCTGAATGGGCCTGGTCTGCCTTTAACAATGCTGTCTCCACCTCCTTCCCGGAAGCTGCACCAGAGAGGACAGAACTGGTTTTGACTGAGCGCAGGGCTTCTCTGCCACCAGAGAACAAAGGGTTTTGCTGTATAAATATTGGGGCACAGACCCCAGAACATTTAGATCACTTCTGGGAAATCAAGAAGAACCTTTGCCAAGGAGAAGAGCCAGAGAAGCTGAGGAGGAATACTGCCCCTGTGCTGTTTTGCTGTCTGGGGTTGGCCTGCAGTGGCTACTTGCTGCCGAGGAAAGGAGAAAAGACTTTGCTCTTTGCTGTGTCCCCTGCTTGAGGAAGATCTCCAAGGGATTGAATTGTTCTGAAGTCTCAGGGACACAAAGACTTCAACCCCAGTCCCCCCTGAACTCCTTTGCTGGGTGTTCTGACCTGCTGAGAGGTGCCTGCCAGTGTCCTGGACCTCTGGAGTTTGTTTTGGGACTGGAAACTGTAAGAACTGTGAAAATCAACGCATCGCCTGATTCCGACGCATCGCAGCGGTGCGAGAGAAAATTTCCAACGCATCGCCGCCAAAGAAGCGACTCAGCACCTGCTCGCGGCTAAAGTGTCTGCCGTGCAACGAATCCTGTGCACTGATCTCCGATGTCCGAGATCGCCGCACCAATTCTGATGCAGGCCCGGTTGGAAAAGAACCGACGTATCGCATTGGATCGTCACGCATCACTTCAAAGCGCCAAGTCTGTCGCATCATTGGGGGACGCAGTAAGAAACCGACGCATCACCTCCCCATGCAGTAAGAAACCGACGCATCACCTCCTCTCCAGTAAGGTACCAACACATCACCTCCCCTGCAGTACGGAACCAACGCATCACCTCCCCTGGAGCAAGGAACCAACGCATATCCTTCCATGAGTGTAAGGAACCGACGCATCACCTTCCTTGCGACCCCCTTTGCTTGCATTTTTCGACGCATCCAAGGTACTTTGTGTAAAAGTGTCGCATCTCACATTTTCTTGGAACTGAACTATTTCTACCTTTTAAGAATCATATTTTTAATACTGTATTGTAGATTTTTTTTGTTTGGTCTTGTTTTGGTTTAGATAAAGAGTACTTATTTTTCTAAACTGGTGTGGTGTCCATTTGTAGTGATTTCACTGTATTACTGTATGTGTTCACAAGTGCTTTACACACTGCCTCTGAGATAAGCCTGTCTGCTCGTGCCAAGCTACCAAGGGGGTGAGCAGGGGTTATTTTGGAAGTGTATCCCCCTTACCCTTACTAGAAGCAAAGGTCCCTATTTGGCCAAAGGTACCTACCTCTGCCAACTAGAGACCCCCATTTCTAACAATGCTCTGTCCTGCATTTCTGTCTCCGGATATCTGTTGATTTCCCTCCTATAATTAAAGTACTTGTGGATATTCAGAACACCCCCCTGATAAGAATCTCACCTGATGCCGGCACATAAAGAAAAAAATGATCTACAGGAGTAACTGAGAAGGGAATGTGCATTGCCTCAACATTTGTTTCTTTCTTTCTCCATCAGCATAATATTTTTCTTGTTGGAGGAATCCGTTTCTCTACATGCTCTAAAATATAGGCTGCTTGGATGTTTGTCAAGCTTAATTTGCAAATTTAGAGAAGTCTTTAGGCACCAAGGTAGTCATTTAACATTGGGCGGTGGCCCACCAGCCGACTAAAGCAGTGGAGGCTAGGATCTCTGCTCTCTTGAGGAAGGCCCAACTGCTTGTTCCAGATTTCTGATATCATATTTAATGACAACTGCTGGTGTCACCTTTGGAGATGAGGCACAATGTTTTCAGTTGCTTTGCACAATATTTTGCTTTCTTTCTTTCTAGATGAAAAAAATAATGGCCATGAGGCACAGGGAATTGTCTTCCTCAGCTTCAGGGTCATTAATTGGTGTCCATGCATGGGGCCACCATGCCTTGCATGGAGATCCTGGAATGGTAGTGTGAGAGCCACTGTGACCTGTCAGCCCAGTGGCACACAGGTAGACAAGTCAAAGGTTTGCTGTGAAAGAACCAGCTGTGGCTCCACTGGCGCAAACTTTCAGCATTTCTCCTACCTCTGGATTCTGTTGGGAGATGCACAAGTTTGAAGAGCAGGAGAAACTGATGTACAGTTGTGCCACAAATGCAATGTCAGGGTGAACCACAAATTACACTTAATTAACAAACAAGGCTAGTATTACTTGTGTCTTATGAGTATGATGTAATAGATGCAAACATTTCCCTAAAACCCTCCAGTGGCAGAAGTCCACCTAGGGTTTTTAAAGAGATTACAGTGTACAATGTTGATTAGGGCCAGCAGGGTTGCGGTTAATGCCCTGCGGCCAATATAATTGCAGAGCCCCCAGGAGCAGTATCTCAGTTTTAGTTGGGGTCAATTAATTTTAACCAATTGTTACCCATCCAATGACCAATAGGCAATATCCCAAGTTCTTATTTTTAGATTAGACCAGCGGTTATAGCTTGACAACAAACTCTGTATCTTCATCATTGCTACAATATACAATGTCATCCACTAAAACAATGCAGTCAAAGAAAGCAGTTATTTGTTAAAGAGGAGTATTGACAGGTTGACTCTGCATTTAACAGGAGTTAGAGTGAAGTGGAAGGGAGACGAATGAATCAACGTAACAATGATTGACTCATGATTACAGATAGACCATATAATCATATGAATCCTTGTCTGTTTCCCTTCACTTAAAATAAGGAACCTGGGCAATTGGATAGGACGACAGTGACTTCTACCTTTTAAAAACAGAGAAAGGAGGAGGAAAGGGAAATCATGACAGAATGTTGGAAGGCAACTACCCTATGGCAGAAAAAAACAGTGTCACTTGCTGCATACCAAGAAACACAAGCATGTGTTTCACTGGAATCATACCCATTAAATTGTGGTAATGCTGTTCTTTGTGCATTCTGATAGTAGCCGCAGAGAACAGGTGGTTTGTTAAGCTAAAAAAATTGGCATACAAATGTCGTGGACATGAGTGTTTGTATTTTTTATTTATTTTCATTTAAACAACTTGCAAACCATGTGCCCAGCTTCAAAGGGAAATAGCCTGCTGTAAAAGCAAATAACCTCGGGCTGGATTACGAAAATAGTGCGCAATGGCACAAAGTTTTGGTAGGTAGAAATTGTGCAGATGCTTTGTTTTGTGTGCCCCCTTTTCCCAATTTTATATTTCGTGCCAAAGGAACATTTTTGAAGTGATTACGGGCCTGTTTTAGAGGAGGGTGGTAATTACGCCTGGGCGTAATTTCAATTATGCCGGATGTTGGACTTGGCCCTTTTTGCAGGGTCATCCCTGAACTTTTTGCCTTCCTCCTAGCCTTTTTTCTGACATGGTGTTGGTGGATTTATGACTCTGGGCACTTTTTCACTGCTGATCAGTGCTAAAGTGCATATGCTCCCTATGGTAAATTGATGTATGGATTAGTGACTCCATGATTGGCTTGATTGGTTTACTTGTCAGACCCTAGTACAGTGCACTGCGTGTGCCCAGGGCTTGTAAATCCAATACTGCTGGTGGGCTTGCAGCACTGGTTGTGCCACCCACCGGAGCAGCTTGTAAAGTGTGTCTCAGGCCTGCCATTGCAGGGCCTGTGTGCAGTCTGGTACTGCCATGTTGACTGGGCAAGTGCACCCACTTGCCAGTCCCTAAACCTTCCCTTTTATACATATTAGTCACCCCTATGGTAGGCCCAAGGACAGGGTGCATTGTAGGTAAAAGGAAGGACATGCCCTGATGTGTGTGGCATGTCCTAATAGTGAATTACAGCCATTTTTGTTTTTTCCACTGTTGCAAGGCTACCTGTTCCCCATAGGCCAGAATGGGCAGTTAGATTATTACATTTTATAATCCTAACTGACTCAGGGAACCAGGTAGAAATTCGAGTTTAGTATGCCTGAACTCAGAATGATAAAATACATCTTTTAGTGAAGTTGGTTTTAACATTCTGTGTTTGAAAATACCACTTTTAGAAAGTAGTTATTTTCTTGCCTAACTATCCAACCCTGCCTCTGCTAGGTTGTGTATTCCTTGTCTGGAGTTTGAGTGACAGGGGCTGGGGGATTCCAGGAGACAGGGTGAGTCAGCACAGAGATGATTACAGAGATCAGCATGCAGATGGGAGGGAGGAGTTGCACCTGGGAACTGAATAGGGCTGTGCCTTTCCTCGACAATGCTGGCTCCGCCTCCTGTGGTGTGTCTGATGTCCCTGGCCTGCACTGTCAAAGGAAGAGAAGGAGTCCTGTAAACAAAGTGCTCCAGGACTGACCAGAACTGGTTTGGACTAGGCAAAGGCCTCTCTGCCTTCAGAGAACAAAGAGAAAAGTAGTATAAATATTGGGACCCAGACCCAAGAACTTTGGATCACTTCTGGGAATCAAGACGAACCTTTCCTGAGGAGAAGAACCAGGAAGCTGAAGGAGGAGACTACCCCTGTGCTGTGTGTTTGGGAGTTGGCCTGCAGTGGTTGCTTCATTACCAAAGAGAGGAGAAAAGGACTGAGTGTGCTTTCTATCAACTTGAAGAAGAATCTCCAAGGGCTTGAACTAGAGCTTGCCTCCTGCCTGAAGTCTCAGGGATACAAGACTTCACCAACCAGCTCCCCCCTGAATTGCCTTGCTGGGAATTGAAGTGCCTGCTGTTGTGCTGGGCCTTCTGAGAGACTGCGTGTCGCTGGTAGCTGTAAGCGCGACGCAACGACGAGAAGCGTGTCGCCGCCGCAGCCGCTGTCATCGCATCGCCGAGGAAGCGAGACGCCGCTGTCATCATCTCATCGCCGAAGCGCGGCACATCGCCGGAGAAGCGGGACGCTGCCACAGAGGTCATCGTCGCATCACCGGAGAAGCGCGTCGCAGGGCCTGTCGCGGCTCCAAAGATCATCGAGTCGCCGCACGGCCGTCGGGCGTGCATGCATCGCACCAACGTTGTCGCATCGCAGCCAAGACGCCATTTTGTCGCATCGCACCGGAGAAGATTATCGCATCAAGGTTCCATCTTGTCGCATCGTACCGGAGAGCAGTAAGAAACCGACGCATCAACTCCCCACACAGTAAGGAAGCGAGCATCAACTCCCCTGCGCAGCAGTAAGGAACCGACGCATCCACTCCCCTGCGTGTAAGGAACCGACGCATCACCTTCCCTGCGACCCTTTTGTTTTCTTTGCGTTACGCATTCAAGGTACATTGAGAGTAAAGTGTCGTATTTACAACTTGAGAGAACTGAGCTATTTTATAACATTTTAAAGTCTATTTTTGAGTACAGTATTGTGGATTTTCGTCGTTTGGTCTTGTGTTAAGTCTATATAAAAATACTATTTTTATAATACAACCTGTGTGGTGTCCATCTGTAGTGTTGTCACTGTATTACTGTATGTGTTCGCAAATGCTTTACACACTGCCTCTGAGATAAGCCTGCCTGCTCGTGCCAAGTTACCAAGGGGGTGAGCAGGGGTTATTTTAGGAGTGTAGCCCCTTACCCTGACTAGACGCAAGGGTCCCTATTTGTCACAGGTACCTACCTATGCCAACTAGAGACCCCCAAATCTAACATTGGTGGTCAGCGGTGAGGATTCTGGACTTGCATTTGTGACTCATGTACAGTAATTGGTGTACACTACTAGTGAGTGCAGACCAAACGCAACCACATACTATTTTTCCCTGTTTCCCTTTGGACTTTGGTTATTGGAACTCTGGTTAGTTGTTGCACCTGTTGGGCCTTGTCAAAATGGAAGTCAACTTTTGGCACCTGAATATCTACAAGATAAGGGAACTAAAAGTATTTTGCAAGGAGAGGGGGCTACTTGTGAAGAGGAGATCCACAAGGCAGGATCTTGAGGCAGCCCTGCATAGCTATGAGGTGCTACGCTGGGAAGCAACACTAGCAGATGACTCTGAGGAGGAATCTGAGGGGGAGGATCCCCAGCCAGAATACAAAGAGGGCAGTGGCCCTGAGGAGGAAACCTTTTGGGAAAGATTGGCTCGTGAAGAGAGGAATCGGATTCGTGCTCGTGACCGGAGGCTGAGGGAGCTAGACCGGGAGTGCGAGGAGATCGAGCGAGCCTTAGCTTAAAAAGAAATATGTGAAGCTCAAGAAGTGATCTTGGCTGAGTTGGAGGTGGAATCCAGCTCAGATGGTGGCAGCAATATTGAATTTTCTAGTGCTGAGGGAGTAGTACACACCCAGAGATGTGGCGCCTGACTTGAAGGAGGGGGTTAATATACACCAGGGGGTTCTAGGATGTGAGGTAGCTCCAGTGGTGTGCAGTGTCCCTGAGGTGGATTGGGGAACTGGCACAGGGGTTCATAGTCCTAGTGGTAGGAGGGACACTCTACTGACTCTAGATGAGAAGTGCAGGGAGAGGGGTTCCCCCATGGTTGAAGTCCTGGTGTGTGAGTGTGAAGACCGCCCAGAAGTGTGTGGGTTGAGTGATAGAGACAGTCAGATACTGTCTTGCCAGTCTCAGGAGAGTGGTGTGGGGTACGTGTGCAAGGCACTGGATGGTGAGGTGAAGGATAGTTTGGTGGGTCTGTGTGATCCAATTGAGGGAGAGCATATTGTAAGTCCCTATTTTCCAGAGCTATGCCAACACCTGGTGGAGTGTGAATTCTCTGACCCCAGGGAGCTCACAATGGAGGCAGACCTTTTGGTGGATTCCAGAGGGTCCGAAGAGGCATTGGGGAGTGACCCTAAGAGGAGTGGCTCAGGTGTCTTCCAACCCAGAGTGGTGGGAGAGGTTCAGTGTAGCCCAGCTAAGTCCCGTGGTAGTGGGAGGGGTGTAGGGGTTCACGTCCTGTCTCTGCGGAGAAGGAGTGAGTGTGGGACTGCGTGTCCCAAGGTGCCCGAAACCCAGTCTCAGGGCCTGGAGGGTTCCTTAAGGGAACACCAGGTTGGGGGCCTAGGCTGTACTAGTAGGCCATTCGAGGAGGATCTCCTAGTGTCTAGAGAACCTGGAGCGTCTGTAAATGGAGCTCCAGTGTTTCTGGTGTCTGGCGGTGCCGCTCCACTTGGGAGGGTGCAGAAGTCCAGAGTGAGGGGTGAGAGGGGGAGAGAGTCCCCAGTGGAAGAACCAGTGGGTCAGGGGCCAGCCAGAAGGGCTGAGTCACCGGTGAATGACCATGGTGACACCACTTCTGTCCTGGGGGATATTCACGCGCTGTCAGATGGACAGGGGTCGGGAGATCTGCGCCAGGCAGACTGTCACACAACACATGAGAGATGTGTTACCCTCTGGGGGGCATGCATGCTCCCCAGGAAGTCCTGGTGCGCCAGGCAGATTCTTACACAACTCTAGAGGAGTGTGTTTCCCTTGGGGGGTTGGTGTACCCTCCCGGAAGTCCTGGGTTGCCAGGCACAGGTCCAGCCTAAGGGTACAGACCCTGGGTTGGAGGGCCAGGTTCAGGTGTCCCCCTGACCTGGAGGAAGGGGCAGCTGCTAACAGTGCCCCTACCAGTTTGTCTTCTGGGGGTACCGCTCCTGATGGGAGGGGGCAGTACTCTGGAAGGGGGTGCAGAGGGAGGGAGTCCTCGTCTCTGACCCCGGTTCAACTGGAGGGTTTAGACCCTAGATTGGAGGACCAGGTTCAGGGTGTCCCCCCTGACCTGGACGCCCAGTTGCAGGATAGAACCCCTGAACTGGTGGGCGAATTGTGCAGGACACCTGCCACAGGTGCCATGGCAATTCTGGAAGGGGGTACCACTCCAGGTGGGAGGGTACAGAGCCCCAATGAGGAGGAGGAGGACCGGGTGTGGGAAAGCCCACCCCAGTCTCCAGTCCAGCCGACGGGTACAGGCCCGGGGCTGGTAGGTCAGTGTCAGGATGTCATACCTGACCTGACAGGAGGGAGAGTGGACAAAGGGCGCCAAGTACCTGGGGCTACTGCCCCCTGCTCTCTGATGCCACAGAGGTTTGAGAGCCCTGAGAGGCATAAGGCCTGGGTCTCATCACTGACTACGGTCAGTGGCCACTGTGGCTGGCTGTCTGTCTGTTGGGACACACCTGTGAGCCAGTTAAGGTTAGGTGCTGCACAGGTGGGGTCCACAGGTGAGGAGAAGGGTTCCCCATGGATTAGCTTGGTGGGCCCTGAGAGTATGGACAGAGGGATCCAAATAGGTTCAGATTGGCGTAGAACTGGAATATGCCCCTGCTGTTGCAAGCCAGGGTCCAGTTTCTATCGCCCAAAGCAGGGAAGCCCATCAAGGTAGTGATTGGTCTACCCTGCATTTTGGCTGGAAGGGGGTTGTGTTGGACTTGGCCCTTTTTGCAGGGTCATCCCTGAACTTTTTGCCTTCCTCCTAGCCTTTTTTCTGACATGTGTTGGTGGATTTATGACTCTGGGCACTTTTTCACTGCTGATCAGTGCTAAAGTGCATATGCTCCCTATGGTAAATTGATGTATGGATTAGTGACTCCATGATTGGCTTGATTGGTTTACTTGTCAGACCCTAGTACAGTGCACTGCGTGTGCCCAGGGCTTGTAAATCCAATACTGCTGGTGGGCTTGCAGCACTGGTTGTGCCACCCACCGGAGCAGCTTGTAAAGTGTGTCTCAGGCCTGCCATTGCAGGGCCTGTGTGCAGTCTGGTACTGCCATGTTGACTGGGCAAGTGCACCCACTTGCCAGTCCCTAAACCTTCCCTTTTATACATATTAGTCACCCCTATGGTAGGCCCAAGGACAGGGTGCATTGTAGGTAAAAGGTAGGACATGCCCTGATGTGTGTGGCATGTCCTAATAGTGAATTACAGCCATTTTCGTTTTTCACTATTGCAAGGCTACCTGTTCCCCATAGGCCAGAATGGGCAGTTAGATTATTACATCTTATAATCCTAACTGACTCAGGGAACCAGGTAGAAATTCGAGTTTAGTATGCCTGAACTCAGAATGATGAAAATACCACTTTTAGAAAGTAGGTATTTTCTTGCCTAACTATCCAAGCCTGCCTCTGCTAAGTTGTGTATTCCTTGTCTGGAGTTTGAGTGACAGGGGCTGGGGGATTCCAGGAGACAGGGTGAGTCAGCACAGAGCTGAATAGAGAGATCTGCATGCAGATGGGAGGGAGGAGTTGCACCTGGGACCTGAATAGGGCTGTGCCTTTCCTCCACAATGCTGGCTCCACCTCCTGTGGTGTGTCTGATGTCCCTGGCCTGCACTGTCAAAGGAAGAGAAGGAGTCCTGTAAACAAAGTGCTCCAGGACTGACCAGAACTGGTTTGGACGAGGCAAAGGCCTCTCTGCCTTCAGAGAACAAAGAGAAAAGTAGTATAAATATTGGGACCCAGACCCAAGAACTTTGGATCACTTCTGGGAATCAAGACGAACCTTTGCTGAGGAGAAGAACCAGGAAGCTGAAGGAGGAGACTACCCCTGTGCTGTGTGTTTGGGGGTTGGCCTGCAGTGGTTGCTTCATTACCAAAGAGAGGAGAAAAGGACTGAGTGTGCTTTCTATCAACTTGAAGAAGAATCTCCAAGGGCTTGAACTAGAGCTTGCATCCTGCCTGAAGTCTCAGGGATACAAGACTCCACCAACCAGCTCCCCCCTGAATTCCCTTGCTGAGAATTGAAGTGCCTGCTGTTGTGCTGGGCCTTCTGAGAGACTGCGTGTCGCTGGGAGCTGGAAGCGCGACGCAACGACAAGAAGCGTGTCGCTGCCGCAGCCGCTGTCATCACATCGCCGAGGAAGCGAGACGCCGCTGCCGCTGTCATCATCTCATCGCCGAAGCGCGGCGCATCGCCGGAGAAGCGGGACGCTGCCACAGAGGTCATCGTCGCATCACCGGAGAAGCACGTCACAGGGCCTGTCACGGCTCCAACGATCATCGAGTCGCCGCACGGCTGTCGGGCATGCACGCATCGCACCAACGTTGTCGCATCGCAACCAAGACGCCATTTTGTCGCATCGCACCGGAGAAGAGTATCGCATCAAGGTGCCATCTTGTCGCATCGTACCGGAGAGCAGTAAGAAACCGACGCATCAACTCCCCACACAGTAAGGAAGCGAGCATCAACTCCCCTGCGCAGCAGTAAGGAACCGACACATCCACTCCCCTGCGTGTAAGGAACCGACGCATCACCTTCCCTGCGACCCTTTTGTTTTCTTTGCGTTACGCATTCAAGGTACATTGAGAGTAAAGTGTCGCATTTACAACTTGAGAGAACTGAGCTATTTTATAACATTTTAAAGTCTATTTTTGAGTACAGTATTGTGGATTTTCGTCGTTTGGTCTTGTGTTAAGTCTATATAAAAATACTATTTTTATAATACAACCTGTGTGGTGTCCATCTGTAGTGTTGTCACTGTATTACTGTATGTGTTCACAAATGCTTTACACACTGCCTCTGAGATAAACCTGCCTGCTCGTGCCAAGCTACCAAGGGGGTGAGCAGGGGTTATTTTAGGAGTGTAGCCCCTTACCCTGACTAGACGCAAGGGTCCCTATTTGTCACAGGTACCTACCTATGCCAACTAGAGACCCCCAAATCTAACACCGGAGTAATCAAAGTAATTTTGGTAATTCAGTATTATTCTTTGATGCAGAATTACAGATAATTATGCGATTACTCCTCGTGTAATTTGGGGGGAAAAATCCTAGCACAAGAGCACATTTAGCGAGTGTGAGCGGCTGCTCACGCTCGCTAATTTTGTTCTGCTGCATTTAGCACTACTTCTTAGCAAATAATGCATTCTCGAGGCCATTTTGGGTGCAAAGGTGAATTTCGTGCTACGAAAATAGTGCTAAATGCCGGAAACAAGTTAGGGGAAAATCCTACCCCAGAAGCACATTAAGTGAGCATCAGTTGCCTTTAGCGCTATTTCATAGTGCAAACACGCCCCCTTGAGTCCAAAATTGATGCGAGGGGGAATTTTTGCACTATAATATAGCGATTGAAGCTGAATTAATCCTCTCATGTAATTCTACATAATCTCGAGGAATCCTTGGGTTATTACACATAATTGCGCTACACGGAATTAAGCAAGTTACACCAACCCCTAGTGGTAATGCGCCACTCAGCAAAACAAGGCAGTTACCTAATCCACCCTCATTAAAATTACCTCAAATATTATAGAGGAGTGAATTCCTGATGGTGGACATCGAACTCATTGAACTCAACCAGAGCATCATTGTACTGGCACGTCTGACACTATCTGAACTCCTAGTGGACCAGCTACCTATTGTAGGGTGTCCAGGACATCAACATTTCTAGCAACAACACCTCAATAACAGTCCACAACAGCGGACATTCACAGAAAGGCAAGAAATATTCACAGTATGTCTAACACATTTTTTCTTTTTATTGATTTATCATAACAGATAAAAGTAACAAAGCAATACAATACAGGACTTATCGATGATTGTACATACAACCCATTTTATCCCGGTTTCACAGTTAATTCCCTTTTAGGATCTTCTGCCCAAACAATTATCTTTTATATACATGACCAATATCTTTTCTCTCCTTCAAGGCCAATTCCTCTGTTGGAGAGATACAAAGTTCACCTCGATAAATATTCCAATTCCCCCATTTTTTATCCCTTTTCTGGGGACATCCTCTGTTTTTGAACACTGTTTTCTCTGCAAGCATACATTTATCCATTTCTTTGACCCACAGTGCCAATGTCGGCCCCTCGGGTCTAACACATTTTTAATGTGGTCCTAGCAACCTATACTGGTGGGGAGGTGCCAGGAAGGCAATGTGGCGTTGGGGGAGGGGCATCAAAGTGGTTAGGTTATGTGTGGAGAGAAGTCAACGGGGAACCTTACACAATGGAAACCTGTTACATAGCACGGGAGACCATTCACAATGGGAACCTGTCAGAAAAGTAGACGCAAAGCCAGACATAAGCAGAAACAGTCAGCGGATAGATGCACTGTCTGTGGGTCAGGATTTTTTTTACCTACAATGCTTCCTCCCATGCAGACAGGAGCCACCATGGAAAAAAAAGTTGCCAATGAGAAAGCAAATTGAAAATATGGCAGATCTGCTGCAGAAGTGTCAGAGGCATTCCTTCCACCACAGTGGTGGTTCTGTGGCTCGCCTGTGACATCCTAAATCATACCCTAAGGCCAGACCGCCAGACTCATGGTGGGGCGGCAGTGGTGGTCTTCCGACTGCCACATTCCGATCTTAGTGGTCGCACAGCCCTGGGACCGCCGACTCCGCCAGGGAACCACCGTTCCCTTGCAGAGGCGCGGCGGTCAAGAGGCATCAATATGCTTGGTGGGACCACAGCGGTTTTACTAAAGCCACACGTAGGACCCAAGGGAGAGCAACAAAGAACATATCACTCCCTATCTAAATTTTGAAACTCACTGAGAATATGTTCTACCTAAAAATAAGATTGAAATTAGTGTAAGTGGGAAAGAGATGTCCTTAACGGACAAGAACCCTCACTCACCCAAAGGTGACATGCTTCATCATTGGACTCCCTCCGCACATCGGGGCCAGCCGGTCCCCAATGTTTGCTACAACTCCCCACCTAATGTCGTAGTGTGGGGAGGAGCTGAGGTGTTTTTAGGCAAAGGGATGCCACAAAATGTTAATGGTGAGTGAGGGACAGAGTGCTGTGAAGAAGTGTAAGGAATATAAAACTTCCTCAAGGGCTCAAATAGCTTTATTAGGTAGAGTCCTTGGAAAGGGTTAAAAGAGCAGAGGACAGGGGGGTTTAGAACAAATATCCCCCTTCAGAGGTCAACATGTTTCTGCCTTTCTTTTGGCTCCTAAAGGAGTCCTTAGGCATTCTTCAGGACCAACTAGTATTAGTCACTCTGTAAGTGTGTATGCCACAATCATTTAAATTGTAAAGATTGGCTATACTGGCCGTTTCCAAAGGTAAAGTTCCTTAATTCGTCACCTCCATCTGCGGGAGGGAACTGACATGGACTCTCTATAGCCACTAGGTACCTGTTCAATAACTCTGGCACACTGAACACCGTCCTCTCCAGCGTTTCCTGTGCAGTCCGGGTCCTGGCGAGAGGTAGAACATATTCTCAGTGAGTTTCACCACAGCGGTTTTGCCAAGCATATTATGACTTTCCTCACCGCCATTGATTTCATGGCAGTCTTTCCTCCTTGAAAATAGTGGCGGTGAGGAAAGAAAGGAGGCCCTACAGGGCCCCCTTGTGCCTCACACCATGTGGGGGCACAACATTTGCCTCCCTGTGTGCATGCACCCCAGTTCCAGCACGGCATGGACTTCAGAATCCATGCCGTGCTGTAATGTCCTTTGACGTTACCATGGCGGTGCCTATTTTATAGGCACCGCCATGGGAACGCCAAAGAATGGCCAGCCAATGACAAAAAAAGTAATTATATGGCGGGTGGTTCTCAAGTGGGTTTGGCGGTGTGGTGGCGGGGCGGTCCCGCTGGCACACTGTCAAACTCGTAATCGGCCCCTATGTGTCTGGTAATATTTGCTTTACTCGTTTTTAACCCCGGCCATAAACTCTACAACATTAACATGTGCACACATAAATGACGTTATATTTCCAATCATACCGGAAGTTTATTTACTATTTCTCATAAGTTAATCAAAGTTGAGGAGGCAGGAAGCCCTTTTCTTGAAACTGCATGTTTCTCTAAAAACACTGCCGTAGCTGCATTACAAATGGTTCTGGTAATTATAAAAGTTAAACTTGGAAAACCTCAGAACTACAACAAAGTTTTAAATATTATTCTAATAGAAGATTGTGTGGGCATTCAAGCCCTTTCATTTAAATTCCAAGCATGCCGAATTCATGTGAAAAAACTCACAGAACTAATTCATCAGGCATTCTCAACCATCTGCCAAAGGGCCAAAGAATAATGGCGAAATAAGGTGTACCTGCATACCACAGAGGAGCAGATCACAATCACCTTCCATCATGCTATATCAAGTAGAGAACAACAAAAACACCTCTAGTTAATTTAGAATGGGCATAAAACCAATTTCAAATTACATTTGCAAACAATGAAAAATGCTTTTGTGGATAGAGCTTGAGCATTTCAAGCATTTATTCCTCTTGCAGCACTTGAATAATGTGGCCCAGATTATTTTACATGTCTCTGTAAATATTTGTTTGGATGATATGCTGATGTCTTGTGATACTGCAGGAATGACAGCTGTATAGAGACAAGAAATGTGTTTTAGTTCCACACATGTTGCATGTTGGAATGGAGCTGGAAAACAGTTCAGCAATTATGCAATTGACTTTACCCAGGAAACATATTACATGCAAAATATTTTTACATTTGCTAATTTGTAAAGACATTTTATACCCAGTCGTCTCATAAATAATTTTCCAAGTCACAGATATGGTAACATAGGAAAGGATGCTTTTTATGGTCTGTAAAACCTGAGCTTGTTCAGAAAATATGTGTACATATATATATTACCACATTCAGCTCTTATCATTCCATGTGTTTTTGAAGCAATTACCCCTATAGGAATTCCATCTTTCCTGTATGTTCTGCCTAAATATGTTGTTTTTATGGTCCCAGACTGCTAGTGTTTTGGACATTTATGCAGTGCAGTCAGAGGCAGTTAAACATCTGTCACTCGAAGTGCTGTGACAATTAAACCTTGGTAACCACTTGATTGGCATGTTTGCCTTTTGTATAAGCCCTCCGAAAGTGCGCACAAACTCTGCAGGTGGCTCAAAAGACAAATCCAGCATGTGCGCCACAGTAACAATTTGCCTCCTCTTTGTGGGACAAAAACCAAGGACGAAGGGCTGCTAAGTAGCTATGGCACACTGTTGGCCATGCTCTCATGTTTAAATTCTCAAATGGACCTTTAATTAAATATTAAATGTGACATTAAGTAAGTAGCTGTACCTGTTCCTTACAGCAACTATATATGCATAATATTCAGATTTAAACAAATAAACAGTGCCTATTTGCATCTTTAGACTAGAAAACATTAGCTGAAAGTGTCATGTTTCTATAAGTGTGACTCGGAAGAGTCAAGAAACAATTTCTCACATCGCTTTTTCTAATGAAGGCAAATAAAATCAGTATTGAATATATATTTTTATTATTAAGGTCACAACAGTGATTTTTGTCAATGTTGATAATTGATTATCTCTCAGAACCAATTTTAAAACCTGTTAGCCTTTTTGCCAACTGTTGCTGCTTGATTCTTGGAACCAGTTTTTCTTTTTTGTTATACCTTCCACAGCTCACAGATGAGGTAATAGAAGTGTAAATGACCCGCAGATATGAAGGCTCCCACTGAAGACCTTCCTGAACCTCCCACACCCAATATTTGTGCCAATTCTCAGTTAAGATAAAAAGGACTAGGCACAGAAAGATAAGACAGGTTAGCACTGTTGTTTTGGAAACACTGGGCCGAGGAAAGATACACTTATCGAGATACAGCCCACACAAAGAGCTAAAATGCCTTTTGTATTGAAACCCTCATGCCACAGAGATAGCCTGAGGTAGGTCCTTTTGAAATAGGGGGTTACATAAGTAAATAACCACTACACTCCCGGGTAGTAATAGCATGGGGTGCCTGGAAGAGATGGGCTACTTTTTAATAATGAACGTTCTTGAAGAGATTGACCAGGGAAGAATCTGAGGAGGAGAAATTACGATCAAGGAAAGAGTCTCAGCTGAGAGTGTCTACCCAGCTTTTGTAGAGCTGGGCAATGTGACCTTAGAAGACTGGTTTTGCCTTAAGCCCTTGGAAGAACTCAAAGTAAGATTTGAGAACGAGTACAATTTCACCATCAGAGCCTAAGGAAAAGTTTCCGATCAACAACTGGGATACAAATATAGATTACTGATCCCATCATTTTGTAGCCAGTGCTGCTAGAATCCAGAAAGGCAAGAAGATCAAGGCTGCTATTAAAGAACACCGGTCTGCCTACGGAAGGACTTAGGACCTATCCTGCTTCCTTTGAATCTTTGACTCCAAATGCTACTCATATGTCAAAGGATGCTGATCTGTTGGTGATCCCACAAAGAGAACAAAATCCAGCACTGGCTACTGCTATGGACGAACATGTCGCAAGTAGAAGAAGAGTAGAGAGTCCAATGGAGGAAATCAGAAAGATCAATGAAAACTGGGCTTCAGGGTGCAGTCCTGAAGGAAGCAAGATACAATTCTACTTAATTCCATGTTACCCCAGGGTCGGTTCCTGAAAGTTTGGGAACAATTGAAGTATCAGGGAAGACAATATACAACTTTTTCCAAAGCTGAGACTTTTTCACTTCTGGAGGACTGCAGCAGGGGACCAGACTTACCTGAAATAGATATAGTCTTTGTAGCTTCATATTTCAAGTTAGCCCTGCTTAGAGATTTTGATTGTGGAGTTTGAGGCTACCACAGGACCATGAAAATAAATTATCTTTTCATGCAAAGCCTCATTAGGCAACAGTACAACCTTGCACTGCTGAAGGATTTTAACCTGTGGAAAAGTTGCTATGTGCAAAGGTAAAACTCTTCACCCAGACAAATTGCTAACTTTTACCCAACTCTTGTTCCATTGTCAATCAGTACCAAAATTGAATGATTAATTGTCCTCCATAGACCATGACTTGGTCAGGACCCTCTACTGAACCTCTTCTCATTGCTGGTCAGACTTGAAATGTACTTGGGGCCAGATGTACGACCCTTTTTTGCGGCTGCAAATGGGAGATCCTCCCGTTTGCGACAGCAAAAAAGGGTAATGGCATGTACAAATGCTATTTTGAAAGTCACTGACTCGCAAAATAGCATTGCGACTCCCACTATTAGGAAGGGGCATCCCTTCCTAATAGGGAGTCACCATGCCATGTACAATTGTTTTGCGACAGCATTTGCGGCTGCAAAACATTTGCAGTTTACCACCTACTTCAAGTAGGTGGTAGACCACTCGCAAATGGGAAGGGGTCCCCAGGGGACCCCTTCCCCTTTGTGAGTATGTGAGAAAATATTTTTAAGAGCAGGCAGGGGTCCCAGAGACCACTGCCTGCCCTTAAAAAAATTAAACTGAAAAGTTTCATTTTTCTTTTTTTAAATGCATCCCGTTTTCCTTTAAGGAAAACGGGCTGCATTTAAAAGAAAAAGACTGCTTTATTTAAAAGCAGTCCCAGACATGGTGGTCTGCTGACCCCAGCAGGCCACCATCCCTGGGAGTGCTAGCTATCCCTAATGGGGTCGCAAATTGCAACAGCCTCATTAATATTTATAAGGCATGCAATTTGCGAACCCATTAGGAATCGCTAACAGTGTCTGAGACACTGTTATACATCCTAATTTGCGAGTCGCAAATTGCGAGTTGCAAATGTGACACAATTTGCGAGTCGCAAATTGGTGGGTCGTACATTTGGCCCTTAGTACCTTGTCACTCTAACCCAAATGATAACATTGAGCTTTGGGTTACCCACTGTTGTCTAGGGCTACTTCTTGATCGTTTTCTAAAACAATATATATATAACTCTTAATCCCCTTAATACATTTTTGTCATTTTGGTGTCTTTAAATCATTAAAATCTATTCTTCTTTTACTATGTTGGTAAGGGAATTCTGAATCAATAATTTACTGATTTAATGTTTTTTTTTTACTGTTGTGCCCACATGACATGCCTATTCTCTGAAGAATACCTCTAGGTGATTATTGTTCTAACTGTGTTTAAGTTTAAGAACAGCTTACATCAAGACAGAGACTGTTCTGCCCCATAATTTTACAATTCAGTTTCCTGCGTTGGTGGCAAGGGTGGGATAAGGGCCTATTTTTCCAGCAGCTTCTCAGCCACAATAATGTTTGAAGATTTAAAAGTACAAATATGTAATGAGAGTTAGAGCTACATCATTTTGATTTTTAATTAACATTTTTGATTGTTTGATGCTGTCATTTCTGTTCAGATTCAATTCACTTTTAAATTATTAATCATGGAAATACATCTGACTGCTCTGTCATCGATTTGCAACAGCCTAGAATGCTCAATGGATTGAAGTAGCAAATGGACATCTGTTTTTCAAGTGGCCCATTAAACCTAAGCTAGACAAACCTCCCAGCACCTGGAAAGAAGACAAGATAGCCCAGACTCCTCAAAGAAGAAAGAGGAGGAGGAAGGGCATCCAGTGGAAGAACATCAACCCTCCTCTCGTCTCCTGCACCATCAAGAATTTGGAGAAGGATTTCACACTACACCATGTTCCCTTCTGAGTTTAAAGCCAGAAGACTTGCCATGGAGGATAAGAAAGCTGAGGATGTTGCAGTGATTCAGAGAAAGTATTTCTTTCTTTTGTATTGGATGTTGTATGCATGAAGCAGAAGAAGAGTTCAGGGGGCAATACTTTTGATGATGCTACCTGTACAGGGGAGGGATGTCATTTTCAAATTTGACCCCAAGCAGCATAGGTAATGGACTCCTACAAAGGAGTTTTTGTTGAGAAGATTTGCCTGACCCCCGAGAAATACCTTGAGAAGTTAAGATACAGTCACTACGAACCTCATAAGCTATGGGCAGATTTGCACATGGCCTATTAAATTCACTGAAGGGTTGTGTGGCAGGTATCAAACTGTACATTTGAATAAAAAGAGGACATATTCAGTACCTCCTACCCAGAATTATACCAGCATCTAGTGTGCTCTGGACCCATCACAGGGAACATAGGTCAGAACAAAAGTGTTTATAAAGTCCCACACAGGAGACCACTAGAACACCACTAGAAGGGTGGATCAGGTCTCTGTCAGTCAAAACCCTGTGGGGGATAAGAAAACCGATGCCCGCAAAGGCCCACAGACTATAGAGAAAAGAAAGTGACACCCAAATCACCTCTGCTTTGACATCTTCCACTCAGGGCACAAGAGATGGTTCTGCCCCTGCACTAAGTAGCCTCTCATTGGGGTATTCTTCAGGGTTTCTCAGGGGTAGCCAGTGTGCTGCTGGGAGAAGGTAGTTTCCAAGACTGCAAAGGGCAAAACACTCTAAAGACTCCTAGCTATGAGATGGAGTCTGAGAGTAAGCTGGTCAGATTTCGAGATTTCTGAGAAATACTTTGAAGATGCCTCAATGAATGGGGCCCCTGTGAAGGCACTCCTGGGTACCTTTGCTATTCAGTCTCTGGTAGTATAGCGTGGCAGAAGGCATGATTCCCCATGGTGGTGATGACTGTAGTCTTGTGGTTGGATGTTACCCTGAGGAAATTAGCTTTTTACCCACATTTGCCTGTTGACTGCATCCTAGGCAGCGGGGGTGGGGGGTAAATAATTGAGCAATAAGGCTGCGTGGCTGAGAATATTTGAGGTTACTGACCCTTAGGTTAATGTTAAGGTACACAAAAGGTGTATAAGCGATAGTAGGCAGGTAAAAAAGATCATTGGGTGAAGAGTTACCTACTGTGAGAGGAAACGACTCTGAGACTCACATGGGGCGGGGCACATTTTACATGTTGCCACAGACTGTGTGGTCTCAGTAACAGGTAACAGGAGACGTAGGTCAGTCAGACCCTTGATTGACACCAACAGAATATGCCACCCTTAAGTTTATGGACTGTGTGCCAATCCTGGAAGCCCTGGACTGCCAGTCACGTATCCTGCAACAAGGTGCGAACTCTGATCTGACGTGCCTTTCTCAGGATGTGACCCCTGACATTGAATAGAAATGAGTGGGAGATAGGTACCTGCAGTTTCAAGGTATAGACTCAGGAGTCTCCCTAGGCAAATGGCACAGAGGCAGGAAGGGTTTTCCTGTTTGGGTGGCAGGAAAGAATAAATGAATGAATGAATGAAGCCATTTATAAAGAGCACAGCTACTCCAAGGAGTGTCCCGGATATGGTCTAAAGGTCATCCAGCAGAATCCTAAAGATGTTATTTTAAATTATTTTCTGAACTCTCTCTCATAGTGAATGGAGCGCAAATAAAGCAGGAGTTTATTCCCATCCCCGCCCGCCAGAACAGCGAAGGAGCGACCACCATCTCTAACCAAACAGGATTTTGGAATATGGGCAAGCAAAGAAGATTCAGACCTTTGTAACCTCTGGAACGGGTATAGTGGGAAATCCACTTTGTCAAGTAAGAAGGACCTTGATTGTAGAGGCCACAATGCATGAAGATTAGAGCTTTAAACACTATCTTTTTTTGATCGGTAGCCAGTATAGTTCACTCAGCAGAGACAAAGTCCCTTCTTGACACACACCTCATAAGTCGTGCAGCAGCGTTTTCAACAATCTGCAGTTTTCGGGTCAGTCCAACCTGGAAGTGATTAAAGCATGGACAGCTGTCCTCTGCATTTCAACTGGGATGAAATCCAGGAATTTACTCAAGGAACATAAGAGACCATAACAGGTCCCCACCACCGACCCAATCTGGGTGTCAAAAGATCATTTTTCATTAATTATAACTCCCAGTTTTTGGGCTGACTTTACCGGGGAGGGAAGAGAAGGAATATCTTGTGGTCAACTAAAATTGATCCACAGATCTCTTGCTTTACCAAAAAGGGGAATCCACGCCTTGCCCCCTATGCCAATGTCTGACAACCACTGTAACAGCACTTGGTGGGAGACGGTATCAAACGCTGCAGAAAGATCCTACAGGAGAAGAGCCACACTTTTTCACTCATTGAGTTCAAATTTAATAGTTTTGGTCACTTCCTCACTTCCAAAATGGTAGACTCCATGCTGTGTTGTGTACAGAAGCCTGACTGGGTTTAATGAAGCAGTTTATTGATTTCCAGATAGTTATATAATTGTATATTGACTTCTTTCTCCAATATTTTTGTAGCCACAGGTAGTAGCGAGATAGCTTGATGATTGGAGAAACAGGATGGATCAGCAGAAGGGAGGGGAATTAATTTGGCATTTTTCCAACAGGCAGAAATGGATACTGCCTCCAAAGAGAGGTTTAGACTCTCAGTTAACACTGGGGCAATTGAGTTAGCAAACTGCCTAAAAATCGAAGGTGGAATCGGGTCTGAAGGAGAGCCTGTGCGGCAATGCAGTAAATCTGATAGGATCTCCATCAGAGGAATTGGATGGAAGTTAATCAAGAAGCAAGATCCAGTGGGTATATGTGCCGAGTCTGCAGAAATCTTAAACTTACTGGCTTCATAGTGTATGCCCACTGTGGATACGAAATATTTTCTCCTCAAAGAAAGCAGATAATTGCTCACACCACTCTTGAGAGGACTTAATAAGAGAATTGCAGGCAGCTGGCTGCAAGAAGGTTTTGATGAGTTTAAAAATTTCCTTGGGAGAGTTCTTAGCGGAGGCAATGTGAGCAGTGTAGAAGAAATGTTTGGCATGAATAATTGCCATATGATATTCCTTCAAAGCAAGTTTATTTGGATCTTACTGACAAAACTATAGTCTTGGCACCACTGTCTAAGTGTTTGCATTTTTTTTCTGACCAAGAGATCTGAGGAGAACCAAGGGGCAGAAAGCCTTAAATGTACTTTTTTTTTCTTTTTTTTTTACGGAGTTTTATATAGCGCGAACTTGACCCAATTCGGGTATCAGAACGCTTTACACGAGCACCAGTTGCGTTACATGAGGACACATTCATTTTTGTTAGGCACGGGGAGATTAAGTGATTTGCCCAGAATCACAGGATGTTGTGCGTCCCTGCCGAGACTCGAACCTGGTTCCCCAGGTCGACTGCCCTAGCCGTTAGGCCAACTCCTCTCCCCAAAAGACATAAAGATGGGGCTACTTGGTCACTTAAGACAACATAAATGACCTCCCGTAAAGGGATAAGTCTTAGCACCTATCAATGAATCTAGATGGAAACCACCAAAGCCCATGCCTGCGTGCAGTGACCTTGGTACTTGGTTGGAACAGCCAGAGTAACAGCCTCCTGCAACCTATTGTTAAGAAGTGTGGCATCAATATCCATGTTACCCGACAAGGTCGGTTGGGTTGATGTAAAAAATGCATGCATATTCGCTGTATTTATTTTAGACTAAAGCTTAACTTCCTATGGATTCTGATGGATGAGCTGAGAGCTCTTGATTTCTCTTTCCCCAAAAAAAGGAATAAAAAAGTGATCAGACCAAATTAATGTAAGGGGAACCTTCATGTACAATGGAAGATCCAACATATGACTGTTTTGATGGGATGGATGCATGACAAATTGGTGAAGGTGAAAAGCTTAACAAACTTCCACCCAGGACGTCCCCGCCTTATCAGTAGGCCCATTCACATGGAGGTTAAAGTTGCTTAGTGCAGTCAGATTAGAATATCTAAGGACCATCATGCTAAGTACCTCTTCCCATGATGCTAAGAAATTGCTGGCATGGTCCTCAAGGGAGACTTTCTGAAACTCTAGAGAGCTAAACTCCTGTGAGGTGAATTAATCAGACCATATCCTCTCAGAGCAGTGACAGGACCGTGTGTCTTGGGTGGTCATCTTCAAGGATTACCCACCGATTGACAGAAGCTATTAGCACTCCCATCACTGCAGATGCAGTTGTAAAATCTAGCTTGAGGTATGGGTTGTGGATGTTAGGACTCAGTAACTGGCATGAGAGCGTGCCTTTAGAGAATAGTGCGCCCCAGAGTGAGGTACAAAGTCACTTTTCCCTCTCGTCTGAGGGTGACAATGTAGTATAGGCCCTATTCACAAACTGGATATTATAGTATGTTTAGTAGTGCTACACTGCTGAATTACTACAAACTATTATTCACACACCTAAAAGGGTAAATCTCCATCTCCACCTCTCCTATTGTTTTTATTGGGATACCATCATGCATGTAAGTTTACTACATTTTAGTAAATGTGGGAGGCACTAGCGGGAGTGGCATACTTACTACAAAATTGGTGGGACTAAGGGAGGATTAAGGAAGGGTTAAGTAAAGGTTAAGGAGGGGTTCAAGGAGGGACAGGCTCCCACCCACAAAAGAGTTAATAATAAACCTTATTAATTTTATTAGTGTTGAGGTTGGTAACCAGGGCAATCTTCTGGGAAAATTGTTTTAATTCAAGATTAGTGTATTTACAGTATTACAACCATGAAAACTCTATAATTGTTTACATTTTATCTTTTGTAGCTATACATTGTTATAGGTGATATAATATTTGAACTTCATGCACTTTAAATTGAAAATTATCCTACTTGATTTCTATACAAATATTTATATAAATAATTTATGTTCATGTGGATTAAGGTATTTTCCGTCTACTCCTAAAAGAATGTATTTTGCACTTTTTTCTATGAGCTGATTATGTATGCTAAATAAGTATGGACATTTACAACGGTGGCCCTAAAATGTTTAATAAAATTTGAGCCACCTAAAAATGAATAAATGACACAATATTGTGGTAAACAATATCGTTGACTAAAATGTTGTTTCAAAAATATAGATTAACACAATATAATGTTCCTATGAACAGGAATAAAAAACCGTGAACAGTAATATTGACCAAAATATACAAAAATATCAATTTTGTAATATACATACAGTTTAAAGTAGTAAATGTAAAAAATTATAATATATCAAATTAATAGAATGTAAAATAAATAAATTCCACTAATATTTAATACTATATGTAAATATATACTTATATAGTGTATCATATTTAATAAAAATATACAGTTTACATCATATTATGTTTATTTACTTTTTATATTTTACATTTACTACCTTAAAAACATATATATCTTTATATATATCTATATATTTAATATTTTACATTTACTACTATAAAAACATATATAATAACTATATCTATCTATCTATCTATATATATATATATAAATCTCTTTCTCTATATATATAGATATATATATATATATTCACTGGCCCCACCCCCTTTCTCCATCACTCTGCAAACGCGCCTCCTGGTCCACTACTGATTGGGGGATGAAGTCACCTTGGTTGCTGAGGGTCGTTGGGGGCCAGGATCCCCTGCTGTTACCACCAGTAAGTTCCACACAGTGGGATTGGTGAGAGATTGTTGGAAGCCCCAGTCATGTTCTCACCCACTCTGCAAATGCACCTCCTGGCGCACTACTGGTTGGGGGTTAAGTCCTCTTAGATGCTAAGGGTCGGAGGCCAAGAGCCCCTTCTGGTGCCACCAGTAAGTACCACATAGCGGTATTGCTGAGAGCTTGTCGGAGGCCCCGCCCCCTTTCTCCATCAACTGTATAGACCCATACAGCCACTCACACACCCACTCACAGACCCATACAGCTACTCACAAACCCACTCACACACCCACACAGTAACTTGTAAACAAGCATTAAGCACACTGATGGGATCTCATCATGCAGATATTTTTGGAGGGCAAGATCTTTGCCCCTGTTTTCCCACATGTAGATTATTATGACCATTATCCAGCTTTGTTTGGAGAATTACTTCTTCTGGTTCAACAACAAGCTATACAGACAGGTACAAAGTACGGTGATGGGCATCTGTTTTGCTCCCAGCTACACCAACCTCTTTATGGGGTGGTGGGAACAGCAGGTGTCCAGAACCATTGATGAGATCAACTCACGTTTCTATGGACAAGTTACATTGACAACCTGTTCCTGATATGGAAGGGGAGCAGGGAACAGGCATACATTTTAATTGTCAGACTCAATGAGAATGTTGTCAACTTGACGTTTGAGGGTGCAATGAGTAATGTGAGTGTAGCTATTTTGGACATCAGAGTGGGAGTGGAGGGAAAAAAGCTGACCTCCAAACTATTCAGGAAGAGCACTGCAGGGAATATCCTCCTTCATGCTCAAAGCAGTCACACCTCTAACCTTATTAACAGCATCTTCTATGGGGAATTTCTGCAGGTGTGCAGAAATTGCAATACCAATGATACTTTTCTACACTGAGTGTGAGACCCTGCTTGCCCAGTTCAAAGAAAGGAGTTATAAGGACAATGTTCTAAAATCTGTCCTCACCAAAGCCCAGAATGTCAACAGGGGGAACTTGCAAGCAGCAGGCACAGGCCCAAAAATTCAAAATGAGAAGGTGAGATTCATCACAACCTTCAGTCACAAGACTGGGCTAGTCAGGAACATCTTAAACAAACACTGGGACATTCTATCCACTGAGGCCACTCTTTCTGACCTTATCAAGAATCACCTAAAATTACATTCAGGTGGAGGGTTTCCTTGAAGTATAAACTTAGTAGAAATGAGGTTGTTTCCAATATCAAAAAATCATGTGAACTAGCCAAAGGCTTTTACAAATTTGCCAAATGTAAAGCCTGTAAATCCAGCAAGAATATTAAGAAATACTTCTCCCCATTTACAGGTACTGACAAACCCATCAATACATTTCTCAACTGCCATTCTGATTTTGCGTGTACACCCTGATTGGCCCATGTGATGAGCTATATGTAGGCAGTACGACCCATCCCATCAAAAGGAGAGTGTTGGAGCACATGAGTGCCATTAAGAATGTAGAGAAACAGTAACCTGTGGCCTGTGGCAAGAACAATTTGTTGAGATTTTTTGCCTATGGCAGGGTACCTGTGTCCCCCAGGGGAATAACCGCACACTAAAACGGAGACATTTGGAATCTAGATACATTCTAGAACCCAACACCAGGATTCCAAACTGTCTCAACACTGATGAGGAACTGTCTGTTCATTTGGGGGATTAACAGCTGATCTGTTTCTGGGAGCCCCGTCTTCTTATCTTTGCCTCTTAAGTTGTCCCTCCTTTTGTAGTCTCTGTTGAAAACTAGATATCCATATGGATTTCTTGCTTTGCTACAGTTTTACAGGCATTGTTATGATGTTTTTGTTACTACTTCAGTTTATCTAAAACTGTATTTTTTGATGTTTTAAGATCTACTTCATGTATAGTGTATTGTAATTGGGTGTTCTTTATGTTTTTTTATGTTCACACAGGTTTGGGGACTCCATCCTGATGCGGCATATCTACGTGACTCAATCCTGCCTACTTCTGATCATGGGGCAGAATCACTTCCTTCTTTTGTGTTTTGCGTCCACGGGAAACGATGAGATAGTTTGATTGAAATCTTGGTGTTTGGCAGCGGACAGAATGTTTTGATTTGCAAATTTGTACAATTTACAGCTTGTACGTACATAACCCCTTGACTTGTTTTCGTATTCCCTATGCATTCTGGAGCTAGGTGAGTGTTTGACACACACCTACTCCACCCAGATACCAACATACCCACTGGGAAGCAATTGGTGGCTACTGTTAGTGTACAAACATTCAAGTAATAATAATTTTTTGTGCGACAATATCCACGTAACCTTAATTTCCTTGTGTATATTTTTTGCTCTGTCAGACAATGTTATTGGATGGTCACTACAATAGAATTTTCTAGATCCCCATTCTCTGTGAACACCATACTCTTCACCCATGACACTATTATTTGCCCACTGGGGACTTTGTATGAAGTGGCGCACCCCCTCTGACGTTTGCACCTTTTCTTATGGGATTTCATTATACATCATGCTTTATTTTTGAATGGTACTTGGTGTCATTTAACCATACATGTTCATTATGTTATGGGGCACTTTGAAAATCCTTGTGTCAGGCATGTTCTAGCAATACAGTATGTAGTGTTTTGTGATGTTTAACAACACCACAAGATGGCCACCATACTTTCCTCATTTTTTTGTTGCCTTTCACATTGTAACTCAACCCATGATCAAGGCATGTAAGACACCGAAACGCGTTGGTTGGTTTTATGGTTGGTGATCCCTCGGATTACACCTGTAAATCAGCTTGTGCCTTATTGCTTTTTTTGCACTGGAGTGCGCATCTACATTGGAGGTGGAGAGTGAGTTTATATATATATATATTTATATATATATATATATACACATATATGGCGTGCTGCTCACATTAAATCACTTTGCAACTACCTGCACGGAGTGCGTGTGCTTTTTTCCTGGAATTCCTGGAGAATCTTTTGTTTTTTCATATTGACGGGGGTCCACACCCTGACACGCACTGCTCCTGGAGTCCGAGAGCTTTCGTGGAGCCTTTCACTGGATATATATATATATATATATATATATATATATATATATATATTTATATTTATATATTACCTACTGGCGGTCAGCAGTAGGTATAGTTATGTTGTAGTTTCCATAGGAAAAGCTTGCCTATATCTTTGGCGTCATTTGACTAATTTTCACAAATCTTTCCGAAAACAGTGCCCCGGTGATTCTTTGTTGCGCATGCAAAGTTTCGGGGTGATCCATCAAGCTGGAGCCAAGAAAAAGGGGGGTAAAAAAATGTGAGTTTCCCATGTTAATTCCCATAGGAACTTTAGACATGACTACAGCCCGAACTGCTGAATGGAATTACACCAAATTTGGCAGAAAAGTACCTGTTGGTCCAGAAAGTCCCCCTTTTTAAAATTGGCATGAATCCGTTCAGTAGTTTTGGAAATATTACGGCAAATCCAAATTTGTATATAAAGAAACACGAAGGATCCACAACCCCTTCTGATCTCGTGCTGAGATCTGATTGGCTGCCAACACTTCAAACCAGGAAGTGTTGGCTGCCATTTTAGGACTTGGCTTGAACTGAGTATCAGAAAAAGCATTTAAACAAATGAAAAGAGTGGCAGGGTAGAAATACCCTGATCCCCTAGGCCTCTTTGAGAGGGATCCCAAAGGGACACCGCAGGACCAGAAAAGCTATATTTACCTCCAGAAGTGTTTAAAAAAAAAAGCGTGGGCTCCCGCGCTTTGTTAGTTATCGGCCCCGGGTGGACCAGGTCCCGGGGGTATTTTAATAGTAAAGGAGGGGAGGCACATGGGCCTCCCCCTTCTGAGGCTTATAAATGCCCCGGGGACCATCACCTCCCCAGTTCTTCTTTATAGATGAATGTGGGAGAGGCCCATACGGCCTCCCCAGGGCGTATTTATTTTTAAATGGGGGACCTCTCGGACCCTCGGGGTTTTACTTAAAACAATGTGGGTGGTGCGCGGAACTCCCACTGCAGCCTTGGGGGCTGCAACCTGCCCTGGGCTTTAATTTCAATTAATACTGGGGGAGCTGCATGGACCCCCCCCGCAACCCTGGGGACTGCCACTTCCCCGGGGCTTTTGTTAAATTGAATGCGGGGGACTGCGCCATGGGGCCCACCACCTTCCATCCATTTGAGATGTCATGAGTGATGTCACTGACCATGTCATGAGTGACGTAATATGTGAGGTTATAAGCAGTGCAGTAGGTTACTGGGCTTTAAGTTATAGGTAGCTCAGGTAACTACAACTGCTGAGTTTCTTTGGTTTTGTAGGTGTAAAATCTGAGACTAACTATAATGTCCCTTTAATCTTTGGTTTTTTAAATTCTATTTCCTAGCTATAACATCCCTGTAACCATTGTTTTTTTCAGTGAATACATATATATATCTATATATATATAGATATATATCTATATATAGATAGATAGAGATCTATGTCTATATATATAGATATATATCTATATATATAGATATATATATGTGTGCAAAAAAGAAGCACAGAACTCTGGGTAGTTTCCAGGTATAGGTGGAGAGCAGCTCCTGTATAGAACACCACCGACACTCTGAATTTGCTCACCTCAAACGTCTGCTTTTCTGTCAAAGTTTTAAAGTGTAGGATTAGCACAGTGCCATTCATGCCGACATAGAAAGGGACAAAGTCCTGTGTCATTTCTACAGCAAAGTCTTTAAGCAAAGGATTAGCACAGTGCCATCCATACTGAGCTGTAAAATGACAAAAGCCTTTCACCACTCCAGGCACAGTATTACAGCTCTGGATTGGAAAAATACCATCCAAGCCAACCTGGAATGGATGAAAGCTATCATTATAGCTCTTCAGAGAGGTTTAGATTTATCCAGACACAAGGGAGCACCCAGTATAAGACAAAACAATACCCTTTCAGGCATAGAGTGCTGCATAAATTATGTAAAAAAAGAAGCAGAGAACTTTGGGTATTTCCCAAGTCTAGGTGGAGAGCAGCTCCATTATAGAGCACCCTCCAACACCAGAGACACTCTGAATTTGCTCACCTCAAACGTCTGCTTTTCTATCAAAGTTTTTAAGCGTAGGATTATCACAGTGCCATCCGTGCCAAGTTAGAAAGGGACAAAGTCTTTTGCCATTTCTACAGCAAAGTCTATAAGCATATATATATATATAAAAGATTGAGGAAACAAAATCAGCAAAGAAAGGGAGGAACAGAAAAAAACGATGGCGCAGCAATAATCAACTTGTCCAATATAATCCTGAGCAATGAGGAGGAACACACTTTGAGATTAGGCTTGTCTGATTGCCATGAAAAGAGTTTCAATTATGCCAAAACGAGAGTGGACTTGTATACACTCGTAAAGAAGCTGAAGTTACAAAAGTACTATGCCACACACATCAAATGGAAGCCTCCAAAAACATCAACAATGAATGACAAGAACTCAAAGCTCACAATAGCTTCACAGATCTGGTGACTGAAGAGATAAAAAAATCTGCAAAAAGCCACATAATAAGGAATTCATGGGTACAATCCAAACAGAGTGGCATATGATAAATTGATTAAGAAACTCAAAGTTAAATAAAATCTATTGATACGAAGGGCCTGAAAAAGTAGGTAAGGTTTCCCTGTGGCCTAAACATTTATACATGCAGGAGGCAATGCTTCAATTAAATTATAGTGATTGCTACAAAAAAGTCACCACCCCAGAGGCCAAACAAACTAAACTTGATTTCCATACTACATTAAATGAATGGTGTGACAATGGACTGACAACTCATGAAGAACACAGTTGTTTGAAAAATGAAAATCCAATAACACCTATAATGTATCTGATTCCCAGGGTGCATAAGAACTCAACACAATCGCCTGGGCACCCCATTGTTTCAGCTATTGCCTGCTTGATGGAGTGCACCTTTCAGTATGTGAATTATTTTTTACAGGACCATGTTAAGAACTTACCATCTTATATACAAGACATGTGCGATTTTCTCAAATTGATTTTTGACATTCCTTGGGAAAGTGACTTTCTATTGATGTCAACGGATATAATTTCACTTTATACAAGCATTAGATACAGTGATGGCCTCCGTGCCCGGGATCATTTTCTCAATGTGAGACCATTTGCATTGATGAGACACACTGAAATGTTGTTGCATATGGCCAGGTTTTGCCTTGAGAATAATTATTTCCTATTATACAGGCAATTGTATAAGCAAATGAAGGCCACAGCCATGGACATCTGCTTCTCCCCCAGCTCTGCTAATTTGCATATGGGCTGGTGGGAGGAGCAAGTCCTCCGGGCGCAGTTCAGTGACATCTGGTATGGCAAAGTAATATTGTGGTCTAGATTCATCGATGAACTATTTGTCATATGGAGGGGGTCTGAAGAAAGTGTTTTCGCGAAAGCACAACAGAGAGGCAACTTTAACCCTTTCGATGCTTATGACGAGCTGGACTCGTCATGGCACACAGTGGACGTGTGCTCATGACGAGTCCAGCTCGTCATAAGACCCACCCACGGGGGAAGCGCTGGCGCTCCCCCCACGGGTGTCCAATTTCGACCCCACAAAGGGGGATGGCAGCGGAAGAGTTTCCGCTGCCACCCCGACCCCATGGGAATCCCATGACGTCAGCGCGCACAGCGCACGCTGGCGTCATCAGGAAGTCCCAGACGCTCGGGAAGCCATTTGCTTCCTGAGCGTCGAAGGACTAAGGTAGGTTTCCTCGTTCCTGGGGGGGTTTAGGGAATGCATAGAGGCATCAGGGGAGAGGAAAGAGATTTTCCTCTCCCCTGATGTCTCTTGCAGGGCATTTCTGCTTCACGATCGCGCACAGCGTCGCGATCGTGCAGCGGAAATGCCCCCACTAGCACCAGGGATTTGTTTACTTGAGTAATGGAAGCGACCCCTTGGGCAAGGGTCGCTTCTTTGGGGGTAATTTATTTTGAATTGTTTTTCTGCCCCCCCTGGGGGCAATTCGGCCCATTTTTTCGGCCGTTTTGCCCCCAGGAGGGGCAGAAAACGCCACTAGGCACCAGGGATTACTTTGGGGGGCATTTTTTTGTGTATGGAAGCGACACCTTGGGCAAGGGTCGCTTCCTTGGGGGGCATTTATTTTGGAATGTCTTTCTGCCCTCCCTGGGGGCAATTCGGCCCATTTTTTTGGCCGTTTTGCCCCCAGGGGGGGGGCAGAAAACGCCACTAGGCACCAGTGATTACTTTGGGGGCCATTGTTTTGTGTATGGAAGCGACCCCTTGGGCAAGGGTCGCTTCCTTGAGAGCATTTAATTAGGAATGTATTTCTGCCCCCCTGGGGGCAAATCGGCCTGTTTTTCGTCCGTTTTGCCCCCAGGGGGGCAGAAAACACCACTAGGCACCAGGGATTACTTTGGTGGCCATTATTTTTATGGAAGAGACCCCTTGGGCAAGGGTCGCTTCCTAGAGGGGGCATGTAATTAGGAATGTTTTTCTGCCCCCCCCTGGGGGCAAATCGGCCCGTTTTTTTGGCTGTTTTGCCCCCGGGGGGGCAGAAAACACCACTAGGCACCAGGGATTAATCTGGGGGCCATTATTGTTGATGAAAGCGACCCCTTGGGCAAGGGTCGCTTCCTAAAGGGGGCATGTGTTTTGTAATGTTTTTCTGCCCCCCCTGGGGGCAAATCGGCCCGTTTTTTCGGCCAGGTTGCGGTTTTGTGTTGTTGCATGTGCTTGGTAAGCAAATTTATTTCGTACTATTTACTGTAAATTAGATTAATTTCCCTACATGAATGTGTTTTTTGCAAATGGTGTAGTAATAGCAGTTTGTTTGGCTTCTGTGTTTTGAGTGTCAAAATCTTTTTGCATTAGTGCTTGATGTGTACTTTGTTGTCTTATGAGTAATTGGTTTTGTTTTTTCTTTCTAGTGGGATATCGTTGATTTTTGCTGTGTCTCTGCAGAGTAGGTGCTGGTGAGTGTAGCTATCTTTGGTAAGAGTTATATTGTTTTTGAGTATATAGATCTTTGTGCTAAAGCCACACTTTGTTTACTACTTATTTTGCACAGTGTTGGTTGTTGTTGACTTGTTTGTGCAGTCTCCTTTCTTAGTAAGGATAATGGCTAGCCGCAGGATTACTGCTCAGCAGGTTGTTGGTATGCTTTTTGAGTGTTCCTCTGACCGTGGTTCAGAGACTGACTCTGATTCTGAGGCAGAGGTGGGAGGGGATGATTCAGGCAGTGAGTTTTCTCTCCACATGGAATCATCGGATGATGAAGCTTCTCTCAGTGCGGATGAAGTGCCTGTGTTAGAAGAGGACATTGATGTGCCGATAGTGCGGCAAGAGGCATCTGGGCTGCAGCGTGCAGCTGCAAGGCTTCACGTTGCTGTAGTGCGGCAAGAGGCATCTGGGGCTGCAAGGCTCCCCGTTGGTGTAGTGCGGCAAGAGGCATCTGGGGCTGCAAGGCTTTCCGTTGGTGTAGTGCGGCAAGAGGCATCTGGGCTGCAGGCTGGGGCTGCAAGGCTTCCCGTTGAAAGTGCTGACCTCTGGGTTGCCCCTGGCATGGTGCAGCCGGCATTGCCAGACTTTACTGGTGTTCCAGGGTGTAGAGTGAATACTGAGAACTTTTTGCCGATACATTTTTTTCAGTTGTTTATGGACAATGTGTTTTTGGCAGAGATTGTTGAGCAGACTAATTTGTATGCCGAACAGTTTTTGAGGGACAACAGTGCCAGCCTTAAGCCCTATTCTAGAGCTACCCGGTGGACTCCCACAAATCTTGCAGGGATGAAGAAGTTCTTGGGATTAACTTTTTTGATGGGCTTGCTAAGGAAGCCATCAATGTCTTCATATTGGTCTACTAGTCCCTTGATGGCAACGGCTATATTTCCGGCAGTCATGAGTCGTGATAGGTATTTGCTTCTGCTTCGGATGCTGCATTTTGTCGATAATGGTTTAGCGTTGCCACGAGATCACCCTGATTGTGACCGTCTTTTTAAGATTCGGCCTGTCCTTGATCACTTTGTTGATCGATTTTCTGAGATCTATGCTCCAGGAAAAGAAATAGCAGTGGATGAGTCTTTGGTGTTGTTCAAGGGCGCTTGGTTTTTAGGCAATACATTCCTAGTAAGAGGGCACGCTATGGAATTAAGCTGTATATGCTGTGTGACAGTGGGACTGGATATGTCTCTAATTTCAGGGTGTACACCGGTAAGGAATCCAACATTAACCCCCTGGTTGTCCGTCCACTTTTGGAGTGACTGAGAAAATTGTGTGGGAGCTTGGTAGAGGATTATTTAACAAAGGCCACCATTTATATATAGATAACTTCTACACCGGTTGTTCAGGGAATTGGCCAAAGTGGGCACTGTTGCTTGTGGCACAATCCGCTGTAACCGTAAAGGTTTCCCAAAAGAACTTGTTTGTCAAAAGCTTGTGCGGGGACAGTGCAGTGCGTTGCGTTGCGAGGAGCTTCTAGCTGTGAAGTTTTCAGACAGGAGAGATGTCTACATGCTGACTACCATCCATGATGAAAGCACTGCACCTGTGACTGTTTGGGGTCAGGTTGCTGAAGTGCGCAAACCTGTGTGCATTTTAGACTATAATAGGCACATGGGTGGTGTTGACAGAGTAGATCAGAGGTTGGAACCTTACACTGCTCTTCGTAAGGCTTACATTTGGTATAAGAAGTTGGCTATCCATCTTTTCCACTTGGCAACCTTTAATGCTTTTGTTGTGTTCAAGGATTCTTGTCCTGAGTCAAAGATGACTTTTGCTAAGTTTCAAGAGTCTGTAATAGGCAGCCTTGTTTTAGTGGAACAGGCAAGTGTTCCTAGAGTTGGAGTGGTGGAGGATGTGGCTCGATTGAAAGATTGCCACTTTCCTGATTACATTCCTCCCACATCTTCAAAAGACTTTCCCACTAGGAGATGTAGAGTCTGTTGGCGAAGAGGTTTGCGGAAGGAGACTCGTCTTTTCTGCTCCGAGTGTCCTTCTAACCCTGGGCTGTGTGTGCCTGCTTGTTTTAGAGCGTACCACACGCAAAATAATTTTTGGGAGCATCCATGAGTGGTAAAGTGAACTGCCTGGTCTGTATTGTGTAAAAAAATGTATTCTGTTTCAAGGTTGGCATTAGTGCAATGTATTTAGTTTCAGATTTTGTGTTAGTAGATTTGTATCTATTTGCAATTTGTTTGTGGTTTTTTTTGTATAAAAAAATCCTAAATGTGATGGCGGTGTGTGTAGGCTGGCGCTTGGCTGGCGGTGTGCGTGGAGTGGCGCTTGGCTGGCGGTATGCATGGAGTGGCGCTTGGCTGGCGGTGTGCGTGGAGTGGCGCTTGGCTGGCGGTGTGCGTGGAGTGGCGCTTGGCTGGCGGTGTGCGTGGACTGGCGCTTGGCTGGCGGTGTGCGTGGACTGGCGCTTGGCTGGCGGTGTGCGTGGACTGGCGCTTGGCTGGCGGTGTGCGTGGACTGGCGCTTGGCTGGCGGTGTGCGAGTAGTGACTTGATGCTGGTCACTACACACACTGCTAGCTGAGCGCCACTCCACGCAAACCATCAGTTTGTGTAGTTGCTGTTTCAGGAATGTGGGCATGTGAAAGTGATGGGCCCTTGAATGGCGCTGTCTGTGGGTGTGAGTGTTGTAATGTGATGGGCCCGCGGCTGGTGGTGTGAATGTTTTGTATGTGTCACACATATGAAAGGTGTATGAATGGCCTGTAAAGAGGTTGGTGCCTTGTCGTGGCTTTACAGCTCACGAGCTGTGAGTCAATGGTTCAGTTTCTCGTCCTTTCAATTATTAACAGTGCATTTCATTTTTGTGAAATCACTTGCTAATACAATTGTATATTCTGAACCATCACTCACCCTCGTGCCAAATCCAACCAGTATGTGTGTGTGCTTGAGGATTAGATGGCTGTGCAGTAATATTTGTCTTTTTTGTCTTTCTGAAGCAGGGTGTACCTTGTCCCTTTTTGTGAATGTTGTGATGTGTTGGTTTTGTGCCTGGTGGTGTGAATGGTCTTGTGTGTATCACGTATGAAAGGTGTGTGAATGGCCTGTAAAGCGGTTGGGGCCTTGACGTGGCTTTACAGCTCACGAGCTGCGAGTCACTGGTTCGGTTTTTGTCCATTTAATTATTGACAGTGCATTTCATTTTTGTGAAATCTCTTGTTAATAAAAATTATATATACTGAACCATCACTCGCCCTCGTGCCAAATCCAACCAGTATGTGTGTGTGTTTAAGGAATAGATGGCTGTGCAGGAATCTTTGTCTTTTTAGTCTCTCTGCCAAGGTGTACATCCCATCTAAGAATAACCTACCAACTGTAGATAATGTCGTAAACCCATGGGAGTACATGGTGATGTCTCTCTTGTGAATTTCAACAAGTTATTTTATCCACAATGTCCTGCAAACCTCAAAATGTCTGTCAGATTTTCCTTGCAATATTGTGCCAAAATTCTCACACTGCAGAAATAAACAACTAATTATGTCAAAACGATTTGGTTTTGCAAGGGGGTCACCTGGGTTTTTGGCCCCGTGCACGGCGGCATACTAGGGAAACCTACCAAACCCACACATTTCTGAAAACTAGACACCCGGGGGCTTTCAGGGAGGTATGGCTTGCGTGGATCCCCCACGTTTTCTTACCCAGAATCCCCTGCAAATCTGAAATTTTACTGAAAAAATCACTTTGTTCCCACATTTGTGTGTGGGAAAGTTGTGGCATCACCGGGCTGACACAAATTTCCTCCCACCCAGCGTTCCCCAGGTCTCCCGATAAAAATGGTACCTCACTTGCGTGGGTGGGTGAAGGACCCGCGACAGGCAAGGGCCCAAAACCTATTGAGGCGACATCAAAATTACCTACCACAAACCAACCTGGTTTTGCATGGGGGGTCCCATGAGTTTTTGGCCCGGGGCTCGGCAGCCATCTAGGGAAACCTACCAAACCCACACATTTCTGGAAAGTAGACACCCGGGGGATTCCAGTGAGGTATGGCTTGCGTGGGTCCCCCATCATTCTCCTACCCAGAATCCCCTGCAAACCTCAAACTTTTGCCGAAAAATTCACTTTTTTCTCAAATTTCTGTGTGGGAAAGTTCTGGAATGTGCGTGGATCCACAAATTTCCTCCCACCCAGCATTCCCCCAGGTCTCCCGATAAAAATGGTACCTCACTTGTGTGGGTAGGCATAGTGGCTGCAACAGGAAATGGCCCAAATCGTACTGTGGAGACTTCAAAATTACCTACAGCAAAACTACCTGGTTTTGGGGGGGGGCACCTGAGATTTTGGCCCCGGGCTCGGCGGCTATCTTGGGAAAGTACCAAACCCAAACATTTCTGAAAACTAGACACCCTGGGGAGTCCAATGAGGTATGGCTTGCGTGGATCCCCCAACGTTTTCCTACCCAGAATGCCATGCAAACCTCAAATTTAGCTGAAAAAACCACATTTTCCACATATTTTTGTGTGGAATCACCGTGCCGGCACAAATGTCCTACCACCCAGCGTTCCCCTTGTTCTCCCGAGTAAAATGATACCTCACTTGTGTGGGTGTCCAAAGCAGAATTGGCTAAAAACATATTTTTTTTAAAATTTAGCGCTTAGAATTCTCGGTGCTATACTCTAAATCCCTATGTTTTGGGCTCTTCCTAGCCACAGGCCTTTAGCCCACCTACACAAGTAAGGTATCATTTTACTCGGGAGAACAAGGGGAACGCTGGGTTCAAAAACTACAGCTAGGCACTTTGCCAAAAAAGGGTCATTTTTCACTGCAAAATTGAGGTGTGACCATGTTGCGTTTTGCGCCGTTTCCTGTCGCGGGCACTAGGCTGACCCACACAAGTGAGGTACCATTTTTCTCGGAAGACTTTGGGGAATGCGGGGTGGGTGGAAATTTGTGGATCCACGCAGATTCCAGAACTTTCCACCACAGAAATGTGGGGAAAATGTGTTTTTTTGCAAAATGTTTTAGGTTTGCAAGGGATTCTGGGTAACAGAACCTGGTGGGAGGCAGTCAAGTCACCCAATCCTGGATTCCCCTGGGTGTCTAGTTTTCAAAAATGTATAGGTTTGCTAGGTTTCCCTAGGTGCCGGCAGTGCTAGGGTTCAAAACTACAGCTAGGCACTTTGCCAAAAAAGAGTCATTTTTCACTGCAAAATTGAGGTGTGACCATGTTGCGTTTTGCGCCATTTCCTGTCGCGGGCACTAGGCTGACCCACACAAGTGAGGTACCATTTTTCTCGGAAGACTTTGGGGAACGCGGGGTGGGTTGAAATTTGTGGATCCACGCAGATTCCAGAACTTTCCACCACAGAAATGTGGGGAAAATGTGGTTTTTTTCAAAAAATTTTAGGTTTGCAAGGGATTCTGGGTAACAGAACCTGGTGGGAGGCAGTCAAGTCACCCCATCCTGGATTCCCCTGGGTGTCTAGTTTTCACAAATGTATAGGTTTGCTAGGTTTCCCTAGGTGCCGGCAGTGCTAGGGTTCAAAAACTACAGCTAGGCACTTTGCCAAAAAAGAGTCATTTTTCAATGCAAAATTGAGGTGTGACCATGTTGCGTTTTGCGCCATTTCCTGTCGCGGGAACTAGGCTGACCCACACAAGTGAGGTACCATTTTTCTCGTAAGACTTTGGGGAACGCGGGGTGGGTTGAAATTTGTGGATCCACGCAGATTCCAGAACTTTCCACCACAGAAATGTGGGGAAAATGTGTTTATTTTGACACTTTTTAGGTTTGCAAGGGATTCTGGGTAACAGAACCTGGTGGGAGACAGTCAAGTCACCCCATCCTGGATTCCCCTGGGTGTCTAGTTTTCAAAAATGTATAGGTTTGCTAGGTTTCCCTAGGTGCCGGCAGTGCTAGGGTTAAAAAACTACAGCTAGGCACTTTGCCAAAAAAGAGTCATTTTTCATTGCAAAATTGAGGTGTGACCATGTTGTGTTTTGCACCATTTCCTGTCGCGGGCACTAGGCTGACCCACACAAGTGAGGTACCATTTTTCTTGGGAGACTTTGGGGAACGCGGGGTGGGTTGAAATTTGTGGATCCACGCAGATTCCAGAACTTTCCACCACAGAAATGTGGGGAAAATGTGTTTTTTTTGACAATTTTTTAGGTTAGCAAGGGATTCTGGGTAACAGAACCTGGTGGGAGGCAGTCAAGTCACCCCATCCTGGGTTCCCCTGGGTGTCTAGTTTTCAAAAATGTATAGGTTTGCTAGGTTTCCCTAGGTGCCGGCAGAGCTAGGGTTCAAAAACTACAGCTAAGCACTTTGCCAAAAAAGAGTCATTTTTCACTGCGAAATTGAGGTGTGACCACGTTGCGTTTTGTGCCGTTTCCTGTCGCGGGCACTAAGCTGACGCACACAAGTGAGGTACCATTTTTCTCGGAAGACTTTGGGGAACGCGGGGTGGGTGGAAATTTGTGGATCCACGCAGATTCCACAACTTTCCACCACAGAAATGTGGGGAAAATGTGTTTTTTTGGACAATTTTTTAGATTTGCAAGGGATTCTGGGTAACAGAACCTAGTGGGAGGCAGTCAAGTCACCCCATCCTGGATTCCCCTGGGTGTCTAGTTTTCAAAAATGTATAGGTTTGCTAGGTTTATCTAGGTGCCGGCAGAGCTAGGGTTAAAAAACTACAGCTAGACACTTTGCAAAAAAAGGGTAATTTTTCATTCTGAAAATGTGGTGTGTTCACGTTGGGGTTTTGAGCCATTTCCTGTTGTGGGCACTATGCCGACCCACACAAGTGAGGTACCATTTTTATCGGGAGACTTAGGGTAATTCAGATTTGTAAAGTAACTGTTATTACCTATTCACTTTTGATGCATTTCTGCCTTCCAAATGAAAGACATTGTGTAAAAAAGAAGTCATTTTGAAAAATGACCGATAATTTTCATGCTAGTATGAGTATTCCCAATTTTGAGAATGTGCAAATATCTACTGTTTCTAAACTCTATAGTTTGTTCCCATTTCAGAAATACATAGGTGTCTTTCATACCGATTTTTCCATGTATTCATTTTCCCACAATAATTGCTATATACCCGGTACATAATAAAAAGCCATTGCAAATTGCTGCTCAGTTTTTGACTCTGGGTTTGTCGGGTTCTTGGTAAACCTACAAGTCCTATATATCCCCACAACCAGTAAGGTCCAGCGGATGTAACGGTATATTGCTTTCAAAGAGCTGTCATAATTAAAAGAAGTTACAGGTGAAAACGTTGACGCAAGAGGCTGTTTTTTTCAACTAATTTTCAATTTTTCCTATATTTAACTGTTAGTTTCTATAAAGAAACCTTGATGGATCTACACAAATGACCCCTTGCTGAATTTAGAATTTTGTATACTTTTCTAAAATGTATAGCTTTCCAGGATCCATTATTGCTTTCACACCCATTTCTACCATTAACTGAAAGGAGGTTGAAAGCACAAAAAATAGCAAAAATAGGCTATGTCCCAGAAAAATGCCAAAACTGTGTAAAAAATGTTGGTTTTCTGACAAAAGTCTGCTTGTCCCTGAAATCTGGGAAGATGGTGATTTCAGCACCACAACCCCTTTTTGATGCCATTTGCAGGGAAAAAACCAGATGCTTTCATCTGTAGCCCTTTTTTCGCATTTTTCTCAAAAAAACCAACATTTAGCTGTATTTTGGCTAATTTCTGGGTCCCCTCCAGGGGAATCCACAAACCCTGGGTACCTTAAGAATCCCCATGATGTTGGAAAAAAAGGACGCAAATTTGGCATGGATATCTTATGTGGTCAAAAAGTTACAGGGCCCTAAGCTCGCACTACCCCAAATAGCCAAAAAAAGGCTTAGCACAGGAGGGGAAAAGGCCTAGCAGCGAAGGGGTTAAAGCAAGAATTAAACAACAGCCAAATGCTGCTTGTTCACAAATAGATAAATGGAAAGGTTATTTCCTTAGTTTTTGCAATTCTTTATTCAAGCATCTTCATGTTGAGAAAAATAAGTTATGGGCTTCTTCCGGGCCTATAAGCAATTGTGTGTTTATCTTCTATGTTTTGGAAAGGAAAATGCCCATCAGTTGTCCCTTATGTAGACACAGTTTCCATCTATGGATCATCTTTGTTACATTGCAGGGCAACAGTAATACCCTCTATTTGTGAACAAGCAGCATTTGTCTGTCGTTTAATTATTGCTTTAAAGGTGCCTCTCTGTTGTGCTTTCGAAAAAACTTGTATATTTCATGGTTCAGATTGTTGGCGAACCATTTGAGGTGGGCAACAATTGAATTTTGTATTGAAACTAAGATAACACACGTTGTAGTGCAACAAACGGGCCCCCTAGCCGCCATTATGTGTTCAGTAGGTTTGAAGAAAGTGCTAAACAATTTGTTTCTGCAATCAATGTGAATGATTTGAATCTCCATTTTACTAGTTCCATTAGCAAAGCAGAGGTGGCCTTTTTAGATCTGGTAATCCTTGTGAAAGGTTATAAATTGCATTCCAAGATATACAGAAAGCCTACTGCAGGCAATATGGTATTGCACGCAGATAGTTTCCATCCCACACGTCTAGTGGCTAGTATACCTTATGCAGAAGCACCCAGACTACGGAGAAACTGTAGTGATGACACGGAGTTTCAGGTAGTCATTACAGAGATGGCAGGAAGATTTAAAGAGCGTGGGTACTCTGATGAGCTAGTCAATCAAGCCATGCACAAAACACAATGTTTAAAACAGGAAACAGTTTTGTTTAAACCATGCAAACAAAAAGATAGTCATCAGAAGCGATCCCAACTCAGATTTATCACAAACTACAATTTGCAACACAACACCCTCCACAAGATACTAAACAAATTCTGGCACCTAGTACGCAATGACCCAGGAATTGGATCAACATTACCCAGGAGGTTGGGTTTTGCCTTGTCCATGAGGGATGATTTGGAGAACTGTTACATCCTTATCTCTTCTTATCTCCCCTTCTCCCCTTCTTTCCTCTCGTGCTTTGTCCCTTCTTATTTATTTATTTATTTATTTATTTATTTTTATTTGAAGAGTTTTATATAGCGCTGGCTAGACCCGGAGGTATCAGAGCGCTTTACATGAGGATCAATTGAGTTACAAGTTACAAATTACATCCGTTACAAAAGCATAATAATACACAGGAAAGAAAACAAAGTTACGATAATTCGTCTGAGGGAGGAAGAAAGCATAGCGGGGAGACAAGGAGAACTATGCCCAATGTCCGGCTGGCTAGGTGACTGCCGAGGGGGTGAACCAGGGCCGATCTCCTCTATAGCTGTCTAGCAGCTCCACCGGGCATCAGCCATGTTGCTCAGGTCTCAGGTTACAGGTTACAAAGATATCAACAATTACGGGAGCCAAGTATGACATAGGGAAAACAGAACATGGAACCGTGTACCTGCGTGAACGTCTTGCATTCCATGTTCCAGAGCCCTGATTTTGACAGTTACTGCCTTTGCCTTGTTTGTATGCATGTACTGTGCCGCGCTCGTAATAAACTTATATTTACTTACCACACCGGATCCTTGCGTCTTCACAAGTGGCGACGACTGGAAGAAGACTTCGCCTGCTACATGTTTCCTGCGGCAAAGGTGCTGCGACGTCTTCCGGACCTTATCTTCGTGATCCTGATGTATTCTGCCTACCGGAACGTCTACAATCATTTGTCGTGAACGTTCCTGGCAGTTTGATGAAAACCTCGTTTTTTTCGCAGTTCCGATATCCTTTTGGTGGATTTTTGTTTATTTTGGCTTTTCTTCCTCACCAACGGCCATTTAATGTGCAACCCATTGTGACGTCTTCAACAGCTGTTGCCTGGATACCATCTCTACTACTTCTTTCCTGGCTGTGCGTCATTCCGTGTCTACTGTTGCTTAGATACGTCCTTGACGCTCACCTCGCCCTGCGTCTACTGTTGCCTGGATACGTCATGCTCACTTTGCCCTGCGCGTCCTCTACGAAGTTTCTCCTTTCACATTGGCCACGTCGTGCATCATCACGCCGGCGGCCATTTTGATTAAGGAAACAACATCCTATGCCGGAAGACTTGTGTATGGGTTGGTCACTGTGCTGAGCAATTTCTTTTACGAAGCGTTTTCCTCTGGAACTTATTTCCTTGTACTGCTCTCACAGTCAACAGCAATCAACAACAGCATCTGTCCTGGAAGCTAAGTGTATCTCTTCTACACAGTTGTTTTTTTTTTGTATTGCACCGTGATGATTTCTCTTTTGCTGTTATACAGGTAGGATGCCTGTTCACACTACGGTGACAGGCACACCATACTCTAACACTTTACTTTAACCACTGGATATCTTCTATTTCAGCCTGTTGCTTTACGGTGACAGGCACACCATACTTTAACTCTTTACTTTAACCCCTGGATACCTTCCATTTCAGCCTGTTTCTTTACGGTGACAGGCACACCTTGACTATTTATACACTTGTTATACAACTTCATTGTTTTATAGCTGTTTTAAGTATTATCTACTACTACTAACTATTTATTACTATGCAGTTATTTTAGATATATTGTGTCTACTATTTTATTACCATGCAGTTTGACCCACCAAGTAAGTTTCTGCAAAACAAAGGGGAACCACCAACTCCATGGACAAGGTGGAAAGAGGAGTTTATCGCTTATTTAAAGGCAATTGATGGCGAACGCATGTCGGCTGAGAGAAAGAAGAACATTTTCCTTCATTGTTTAGGTTCTGAGGGACAAGTAGTTTATAGAACTCTCCCTCCTGTCAGGTCTGGAGGTGATTATAATGTCTACGATGAAGCTATTTTGCGTATTGAGAACAGATTTAAACCTACTACTAGTGTTGCCCTTAATAGGTTTACATTTTACACTAGAGCCCAAGAAGAGGGAGAAAGTTTTGATGAGTTCCTTACTGCCCTCCGTGCATTGTCTTTACATTGTAATTTTGGTCTGATCACTGATAAGATGATCAGGGACCAAATCATTGTTCACGTGAGAAGTAAAAAAGTTCAGGAGCAGCTTTGGATAATGGGCGATCCTAACTTGGAGGCTGCCATCAGCACTGCCAAGGCTTTGGAACAATCGGAAAAGTGGATGAAGTCCCTCAACAAAGAAGTTAAGCCTTCTATTTCAAGTGAAGTGAGCAGTGTCACTCCTAGCACTTCTAAAGGCCCATACAATCCCAATTTCAAGAATAACTCTAATCCCAAAAGTTTTTACTGCTACAGGTGTGGTAATCCTGGCCACATAGCCTCTTTTCCACGTTGTCCTGCCATTGGGAAAGAATGTAGTAAGTGTGGACGTTTGGGCCATTTCTCCAAAATGTGCAAGGATACGAATACGAAGAAAAGTGGCTCTTCTTTTTTTCTTCCAATTACTCGTGATCCGTCATTTGGAGATGATGTCCAATGTGATTTAGAGACTGGAATTGTAGTTTCTATTCGAGACTCATTTGATGATTCCAAAGCTGACAAGATGGGTCAACCTAAATGTCTTGTTTGTATTCTTGGAAGGAATCTTGAGCTTATGGCGGACTCTGGGTCACCTTGGACCATTATCACAAAACAATATTGTTCGGAGTCTTTTGGGAACTTACTTGATTTGAACTCCTTATGTAAACCTGATATTGTAGCACAGAACTTCGATGGCTCCAATATTGACTTTATAGGTTTCAAAGAGGTGTTCATTGAATTTAAAGAAAGCAGTGCTTTAATTAAGCTTTATGTGGCCCTCAAAGGTGTAAATGTATTAGGGTGGCGTGACCAGGCCAATCTTGGTATTGTGTTAAATCCCAGGGAAAAATAACCTGTGTCTGTTCTTACTATAACTTCTTCCTGTGCTAATGATTTTACAAAATTGTTTCCAGATGTATTTTCTGAGGAACTTGGTAAGCTTAAAGGTTTCAGCCATAGGATAAAAGTTAGAGAAGGATCTGTACCCGTCAAGCAAAAGCTTAGAGGTGTCCCCATCAGTGTTAGGGCAGAGTTAAAAATAATGTTGGATGATATGGTTAAAGGTGGTATAATTGAAGAGATTGAGTCATCCGAGTGGGTCTCTCCAATTGTTTTGGCCCAGAAACCTGACAAAAGCCTTAGGCTGTGTGTGGATATGAGGGCGCTGAATGCCAATTTGGTTGTTGATTGCCACCCTCTTCCAAATATCAACGAGATGGTGTGCATGTTGGATGGTGCCTGTATTTTTTCCACTCTTGAACATCGCTCTGCGTACCACCAAATTGAGCTCACTGGGGACTCCAAACACTTCACTTCTTTTATCACTCCCCATGGATTATTTCAGTTCAAGAGGATGCCTTTCGGCCTAGCGTCGGCTGCATCCGTTTTTCAAAGGGCCATGTACCACATTTTTAAGGATGTATGTAATTTTGTGAAATGCTTCCAGGACAATATCCTCATTTTTTCCAAGAATGAAGATGATCATTTCCAACATGTCAAGGAGGTTTGCCTAAGGTTGAGAGAGCGGTTTGACACTTAAGGCTGGGAAATGCAAATTTTTCCGCAAGTCTGTGGAGTATCTTGGTCACACTCTCTCGGGTGAGGGTGTTGTGCCAAAAAAGTCATTGGTTGATGCTATCATCAATGCACAAGAAAAATAAAACGGGCTTTAAACCCGTTTTATTATTGTTTTATTTTTCACTTTTTTGAGGGAGGAGCCACAGTTGCTGCTTTACAACTGCCACAAATTACAGTAAAGCCTGCATCATCTACTTTATTTATTTTTTTATTTTGTGCATACAAATATAAGCAAAAAAACAAAAGGCAAAATAACAGTAATTAGCAATTTCAAAACATAGCACATGGCTTCAAAAACATATAAGATATACCAAGCAGAGACAAAAAAAAAAAAGAATACAGCAATAGAAAGTATGCACATTTTGAGTTTTTTGACAACCATCCCCCCACCCCTTCCACCCTGAGCACCCTCCCCCCCGGGGTTGGACAAAGTCTAGGTCAAAATCAAAATCACAATCAGTTGGCCTGATACCTCTCGAGCCAAGACCTCAGCGGAGCCCAAATTTTTAGTCCTTTGGATCGAGCCCTCAGTCCCCTTTTTGAATAAATTGCTTTCTCAAAATGATAGTTTGCCAATAGTCGGGACAGCCATTGATGAAAACCAGGGGATATTGAATCCAACCAGGCGGAAGCTAGGCAGAGCCGAAATATAGCCATACCAATAAACACGAGGTGTTCGCCAGGCCTCCCTTGCAATTGCGAATCAACCCCCAGACCGATCAAGGATGGTGATAAGAAGACATCAACCCCCAGTACTTCCTTAAGAAATTGGGAGATTTCCTGTTTTAAATTCCACAGGGCCCTACATGCATTAAACATGTGATTTAAGTTGGCCTGATATAAAGAGCACCGAGGACATTGTGTACCTTTCCCTGTAGCCCATTTGGAAATCTTTTGAGGAGTGTAGTAGAGGGAGAAACATGATTTATAATATTGAGCTTGGAGTCTAGCCGGGATTAAGATTTTCTGGGCTAATTCTATCGAATGAAAGAAAAGATCTTCCTGCATTCCTATTTCAGATTTCCATTTAGCTGCTCTTGACTCCAGGTCATCCGGCATTAACGAATTAAAAAAGGAGTATGCTTCTCCGATAGAAGGCACTACCTTTTTTCTTAATTTATCTATCATAGCATTTTTGACAAAGCCAATAGGGCCTCCCCCTTTTTTGCTTAGAAAATCCCGTACTTGCAAGTATTTAAAAAAATCCCTCCTATCTAAATTGTAAGTGGCTTTAAGACTTTCAAAGCTAGCTATATCTGTTAAGGAGTATAAATCGCCCAGTTTGGTTAGGCCAGCCTCACACCATCTTTTAACAACAGGATCTCTAAAAATTCCCGGCAAGTTGGGGTTGTTGTAGATCGGGGTATAATAATTTAGTCGTCCTATACCTAATAATTTCCGTACTTGCCTCATTGCTCTATGTCCACCAATTAACGATTTAAAGCGGACTTTTTTGTAATGGCTATCATTCAAGAATTTCCAGAGCCACCCCCATGCATCCTTGCCCATTATGAGTTCTATGGGTGTTGGAATTTCATTGATTATACTATCTCTTGGTTTTTCGGAGATAAGAGTTAAATTAGAGAGTAGGGAGGTGACCCAATAGTATAATCGAATATTAGGTAGAGCCAAACCTCCCCTTTCTCTTGGCAAAGATAAAAATTTGTATGATCTTCTGGGTTTTTCATATGCCCAAATAAAACGAGAAAATAGATCCTCGATCTGCTTCAAACAACTATTGGTAAATTCCACCGGAATTGCCCTTAGCATATACAAAAATTTAGGGAAAAATAACATTTTATTATATTACATCTACCAATGATTGATAAATGAAGATTGTGTATTCTCCTTAATTCACTTTTTGTTTTAACAATCAGCGGATTGATATTACACTCAACAATCTTATCAATATTGGCCAAGATATCAACCCCAAGATATGTTGCCTTCTCTACCTGTCTACTAGTATTAATCATATTAAAATTTTTACACACAATCTGCGTCTTAGTGCCATTTAGAGAGTACCCCAAAACTTGCCCAAATCTCACCGCTTCAGCCTCAATCTCTAGTATTGCTATATCGGGGTCAGGAGTAACGATAGCAATGTCATCGGCGTACGCCAAAGCTTTAGTTTCCCATCCCTGGGATTCAATGGGTCTAATGATCCTATTGTTCTCAAGAAGCCGTAAGAAAGGATCGATATAAAGCGCGAACAGCAGCGGGGAACTTGGACAGCCCTGGCGCGTACCCCTAGTAATATCAAAAAAGTCTGTAAACAAGCCATTTATAGAAAGCTTTGCGCTAGGTTGGTAATAGAGCATCTTGAAAGCCTGTATCAACCCATTACTGACTCCGACCCTCGACAGGGTCTCCCAAAGGAAAGCCCAGGAGACCCTGTCAAAGGCCTTCTCTGCATCTAATAATATAAGTGCTATTGGCTTTCCTGTGACAGTAGCAGCATCAAATAGTGAGATGACTCTCCTAATATGGTCCGTCGTGCCCCGTCCCGGTATAAAGCCATGTTGTCGGGGTGAGACCACCTTATGAATAACAGTGGCTAAACGCATGGCGAGGATCTTAGAGTATATCTTATTGTCAGCGTTAATTAACGTAATGGGGCGGTAAGACCCTGGTTCCAGCGGTGATTTTTTTTTTGGGAGAAAAACTATAACTTTAGCCTGTGTCCAGGATTGGGGAGGCTTTCCCCCTCTAAAAACATGCAGAAATAATTGTAACATCAGCTCTTTCAGCTGTGGGGCAAATTTCTTGTAGAACTCCAGGGGTATATCGTCTAGTCCGGTGGCTTTACCGCTCGGGAGACTACTAATGCATAACAAAATATCCACCCACTGAGGGAGCTCCTCTAAATACTGCTGATCTTCCTGAGAAAATTGTACCACTGGAGCCTGGTTGATATAAGAGATAACATCTCCCAGATTAACGGGGGTATCCTCATAATATAAGGATTGATAAAATGAATAGAAAACCTTGCGAATACGGTCTGGGTCAGAGGTACTTCCTCCTGCAGGGTCATTAATCTCAGCTATCTGGGTTTGAGTAATTCTCTGTCTAGCCCGGGTCGCTAGATGATGCCCAACCTGTTCACTGCACTCGTATGCCTTCTCACGCCAAGCCTCTAGCCTATCAGCCGCTCTCTTAGCTACTACCTCTAGCATTTTTGCCTTGGCTAACATTACTTTGTTATATGCTTCTAACGTGTCTTTGCCAGCTTGAATTGCAGCAATCAGGCCTTCCTCCGCGGCTGCTAGGTCGTTCTGCATATTATTTCAAATAAGTCGCTTTCCTTTGTTCAGGGCTAGCGAGAAGTTAAGTGTCTCCCCTCTGACTCCAGCTTTCCATGCATCCCAGACTATATCTATTCCAGCGCTCCCTATATTTTCCATAGAGAATTGAGGAATCCACTTCCTCATATGAGTGCAATACTCATCATTCAAAAGTAGGGAGCGTTCAAAACTCCACTTGGGTCGAGCAACATTACTCGATCCAAACCCCTAACTTCTAATACTAAAGGGTTATGGTCTGCCAATATACGCGAAGCCTTCTCTATTGAACAAGCATGCATAATAGTGTGAGATGCAAAGCAATAATCTAGTCTGGTATGCTTTTTGTGTGGAAAAAGAGAAGAAAGTAAAGCCAGGGTCCTTAGGGTGCCGCAGATTCCAAATATCGGAGAGTGCTTGTTCCCGGAAAAGAGTTCTTAAAGCATCCAAAACCTTAGGTTTACGACCATTATACACCCAATTATTGTCAAGGGCAATATTCTGGTTAGAGGGTAAATTTATATTAAAATCCCGCAGATAACTATGGGTAGTGGCCAGGTAGCTAATTCGTTATTTATGAAATTAAAAACAGTCGGATCATCTAGGATACTCCCATAGACCGCACATATTGTTATTGGATCCCTATTATCCCTACAGCATTCGGTAATTACCCATCTTCCGTTCTGATCAGCTGCTGTTCTAGTAAACCGATTAGAGCAATTGGCTGACAATATTGCAACCCCTCGTGTCCTTGAGCGTTGAGTCGTTGCCCCTACCAGTGTATATCCAAGGGTATCTAACAAATGCAATTGTGCCCTTTCAATATGTGTCTCCTGCATACATATCACATCAGCCTTTAACAAGCGAAACCCATCGCAGTGTTCCTCCGTTTCTTCGCATCATTAAGGCCACAAATATTAATTGTTGCTATGCATAAATTATACATTCAAAAATGTAGTTTTCAACACAATTAAAGAAGGCCAAACTGCTTAGAGGAAAACCCCAAAGTGCCAACCCCTTCCCCCCCTATCCCTAAGTCCACCCCTCTCCCTCCCTTCCCTGTCTTCCACCCTCCCACCACCTCACATTGAGGTTACCTGACGCAACCTGCGCCAGGGTGAGGGCATCCGAGCAATGATGAACCCGTGCCGCCCCCGGTCAATAGTTGCCCATCATTTCATCCCTGTCTAGCTCGTGGTTGACTCGTTATCTAATGATCTAACCATTACCAATACTAGGTACTAGAGCCTCAGGTTGTTAAAAAGACTCAGTTCCTGCAATCTATATTCAAAGAGTAGTTACAGTATGCCTTTCAACTTTACTAATTAACTCCATCCTATTTACGTTCTGTAATCTCGGTCAGAAATGCTTGTGCTTGAATTTCGGAAGTGAAGCTGCGTGTGGAGCCCTTATAGATAACCTTTAAGCAGGCTGGGTTCTGGAGAAAGACTGTGGCCCCAAGTTGCTGAAAAGGCAAAAAGAGTTGTCTCAACCTCCATCTGCGTTCCACAGTGGCATGTGCAAAGTCAGGCCGTGTGAAAAAGGTAATGCCATTGAACTCTTTTTTGTTGGTTGGCCGTGCTAGGTCATAAAGTAGCTGGCACAGAAGGAAATTCCCAAAGTATATCAACATAGCTCGAGGGTATTGTGCGGAAGAATTAGAGTGTTTGGATGGAGTTAGGGGAAAGCGATGAACTCGTTGAAGTTCCTTGTCCCAATCCCAGGAATCTAAATCCGGAAAAGCTCCCTTAAAGAGTGTGACCATAAAGGCCTTGGGATCGGCCCCCTCGGCCCCCTCCGGGATGCCAAGGACGCGTAAGTTATTCCGCCGTAATCTGTTTTCTTGCTCCTCGACTTTAAGCAAAAGGTCTTTCACAATCCCCTCGTGTTCATCTCCTTGCATTTTCAAGGTAGCAACATCTTTCTCAAGGTTTTCAGTCCGTGTTTCCACTGAGGCCATTCTATCTGCAATCTCCGCACAAGTCTTACCAACTTTCCTTACGGTGCCCTGAAGCTTCTGCGTGGCATGGCGTGCTCTCCTATTATCTTGCTTAACCTCCTCCTGAAAGTTCTTAATGGAGTACAGCAGGTCAGACAATGTAGGTTCATTCACAGGAGTGGATGTCAGCGCCTCCCAGTGGATTGTGGTACTCCTTTAAGCCCCTTATTGTTTCAGTAGGAGCCGACAGTTGTGAAGCAGAGTAATCCCACTTCAGTTCCATCATGCTACCCTGTTCTAGGGATCTGCGGTCCTTGTTACGATTGGACTTCTTCCTTAGGTTTTTTTTCTTTGTGGTAGTTTTGCAGATAGCTCTGAGTCTGTGCTACTATTCCAAATGTAGCTCCCTCCTTCACTCGAATTCTCTCTTCCCGAATTTGACACACTTTCCATTGACTCATCGGTCAGTGAATAGAATTTATCGATGTTGTCAGGCGTTCTCGGCGGGAGGTCTTGAGTTTCTTCTTCATTGTTTATGTTCTCGCCACAGGTCACCAGCAAATCGATTCCTACAGCTGAGGCATTGGTGGTTGATTGAATATGGCTGCCTTCCTCCTGTGCCGTTCCAGGCCTGATGGCCAGGGTAGATTGAGCAGCGGGTGTGTCGATCTCCTGGCCCGCCTCAGGGGAAGCTCCAGCCACAGTGGCACTACCAGGATTACAATCCGTACCATCCGTGCCCCTTGCCATCATATTGTGTGCTTTCCCCTCATTTAGAGAAAAAATGTTTGAGATAAGTGGTTGACCAATTTGGGGTTTTGAGAGAGTCAATCCTGCAGCAGCAGCTTTGTGAGTCTTGACTTGAGTGCTTTTCCCCCGCTTGAGAATCCGTTCAGCTTTTTCCAGGGAGTCAGCATTTCCCGATACCTCTTTAATGTTTTTTGCCCCCCGGGTGTCCGGCCGTTTCTGGCGGGGCTCCAGCGCAGTCAAGGTAGCTTGTTCACTCCCTGCGAGGTTTATCAACATACTTTTGTTTTTTGAGGCTTTCAGCCCCCGCCCTGTCATCCTTACTTGTTGTGCCCCGGCAGCGCGCGCGCAACAATGTATCCGCTGCCCTCTAGATACCGTCCGGCACGTAGCTGTAACTTCACCCGCCAGGCTCCCAAAGATCGCCGATAGCGCAACCGAGGAGTGCGTCAGGGTCGGCAGCTGCCTCAGCCGCCGCAGGAAAGCGACAATCCGGGATGTAGGAGCGGTGGAGACCACAGCCGGAACAGCCCACGGGGAGAGAGATCGCCTTGTCGTTGTGTGCCGCGAGATCCGCTCCACTGTGCCTGCGAATACTACAACACAATGCAGGTACTGTGGTGACTCCATATACCCGTCTTTCTTCCTTTTCGCTAGGCTCGCTAGACTTTAAGGCATGGTTTTAGCAAAAGAAACAGGGTTAAGTCCATAGTTCAGAGAATCTGACCGGCGGAGCGAGCAGCAGCAGCAGCAGCTACTCGAACGCCATCTTGCCTCTAGGAATATCAGTTTTCAAAAGCATCATCTACTTTATAAAGGAAAAAAGAACTCATGCAGTTTTATTTTCGATACCTTTGCCACATGAACAGAATACAATGATAGTGAAATTATATTATATTCTTAAACCCTCCTACTGTGAAGAAGCCTCTCATTAAAGTTAAATCTTATTAGCGTTCTTCAATAAAATCTGTAACCCCATAGTTCTAACCTTTAGTAGAGAACCGACAGGTTGATGTGAAATAGCTTTATAGGCACTTGTAAAACAGGATAAGTCAGAGGGAATTATTTAGATGATATTTGCCTATTGATATCAATATTTGCTTCCGATGCATTTAACAATGGCAAATTGAGTAACTGTTGGACGGGGTTTCTTGTGTCTTAGGGTCAGATGCACATAGGTTTGGGTTTGTAATTTCCTAATAGCGAATTGTTGCGATTTGGAATTTGGTAATCGCAAACAGCTATGTACAAATGTGTGTTTCACACAATTGGCGATTCCCAGTGGGCCACAAATGACCTACCTTATTAATATTCATGGGGTAAGTCTTGGTTTGCGAACCATTGGGAAACGCAAAAATCACAAGGATGGTGGCCTGCTGGGGTCAACAGACCACTATGCCTATGCAGCCCTGCCACGTATCAGGCATTAGACTAACAAATTTCAATGTGGTGGTCCGCATCACTGCAATGAAATGCAAAGTCAGGCATAATAGGCATAATAGGCATAGCGCCTGCCTCAGCTGTTTTGCCTTTACTAGTGGTGCTATGACAAACTAAAGCTGGAGTGGCATCATGCCGTGACGTGTGCGCTGCTCCCAGCAGGCTTAGGGGCTGGCTTAGCTAGTAGCTGCTAACTCATTGACTGCCACAATGTATAAATCGAAGGAATCGAGATTTCCGCCGCGGCACGGCATTTCATTGACTGATGTCATGAGTCAGTGCCCAATGGATACTACAGAGAACCATACAATTCAAGTTGTGACACAATCAGTGACTTTAATCATGGCAGTGCTGCTTGCACCGTGGCGGTAAATTTAATTTAATCAATGATGACCCCGCGACCGCCGAACCCAACCCCACGGACCACGGCGGCTGCTGGAGCCCACTGTGCAGCTCAGCTCTGAGCTGCGCCTGCTGCTGAGCATATGAGTCTTAGTCAGCCCGGGCGGCACAGATTTGCCGAGGAGGGAGTACGTTGCAGTCAGACTTGGAAGAGGCACAGGCAGCCGGCTAGCCTGTAAACTGAATGGCATGGCTCGTCTCGCAAGTAAGTGTCAGACAGTGTCAGCCCTGAGCTGAGTGTTAATCTCATCTACAAATTCGGTTTTTAGCGCTTAGCTCATGATCAGTTGCCTGCCGTGTCAGTATTACTAGCTGATTATGTTCTGCCCTAGCTCAGTCAATGAGGCTGCCGGGGGGCTGTGACCTTCAATTGTTTCTCACTGTTTTGAAAGAACTCAGTACTTAGGTGACCACAACGTGTCATAAATCAAAGCATACTTTCTTTGAACATGTGCAAAGCAAGTATTATATTATGTCTAACTGTTTCTAGGACCTCGTTTTTATTATTTATTTATTTGCACTACCACGTGTTTACAGCGAAACACCTACGGGTTTTGCGCTGGCACTTCCCAGAATAATTTTTTACCTTATTGCATTAGCAACCGATTATGCCTCAGACTGAGTGATGGTATAATCACCTAGTAGCACTTGCTATGCTATAAAATTTGCTTTTTAGGCTAGCACGTGGCCATGAATGATCAGATCAATGAAATGATCTTCTGAGCAGCTGCCGTGCCTGCCTGCCTTCTGTTACTGAGAACTGCAATCACCCAGTCTGTCTCTGGTTAGTGCCCTTTCATTTCTGGTGCTTTGCAGCAGTTATAAAATCTTCTTAGACTTTCTCGTTGCTCAAATGGGTGTAATTTCTGATATTTATATGTTCCCCTCATCTTCATTGCTTGCTTTTGCTCGCGAGAAAGTGTCACTCATAGTCGTTGAAATGTCACTCATAATTACTCTGAAATTATGAATATGTCACACATAGCAATCTGAAACCTTGGCAGCTAGGTCTGTGATTGCTTTTAAACAAAGGATTTTTTTTTTAAAAAGCAGCCCCTTTTCCTTCAAGGAAAATGTGATGTATTTCAAAATGAAAAATTTAAAGTTTTCTTTTCATTTTTTAAGATTAGGCAGTGGTCCGTGGGACTACTGCCTGCTATTAAAAAATGTTTTCACAAACATTCACAAAGGGGAAGGGGACCCTTGGGGACCCATTCCCATTTGTGAATGGGTTACCACCACCTTGGAGTAGGTGGTAAAATGCAAATGTTTTACAACCACATTTCGGTCGCAAAACATTCACACATACCACTGTGAGTCGCTATTAGGAAGGGACACCCTCAACATGCCACTTCCCAATACCGAATCGCAAACCTAATTTGCAATTTGGTAATAGGTTACTAAATCACAAATTGGGCCTTACTACATTAAAAAAAGGCTTTTTTTGCAGTGCAAACGGCCCAATTCTGCGAATCGGGCAGTTAGCGGCCTCAAAAAAGCTTCATAGATCTGGCCCTAGGTTCGTGTATCCTGGTGTGTTTGAATTTTTTTTTATTTTGGTGCTCTTCGATAATCAATTCATGACTGTGAACTAATTAAGAAATCAGTCAAAGCAAATGTGATCTGAGCGTATCTATATTAATAGTTTTATGTTTGCAAGATACGATTCCTTTGAACTGATTTAAGCAAATGCATGGCCAAAAACCAACATCCTGCCTACACCAAGATTATGAAGGACGCGCATATTTATGAAAAAGAGATGTGCACCATTCCACCTTCATTTAAACACGTGACATGATCGTGTTTCCAGTGGCGGCTGTAACATTCAAAAAATATACATGACTGAAAAGTACACATTAACCTAGAGCAAAACATGTTTTGGTCATATTCTCAGTTAGGATCAATGTCATAAAATGTGCTCTGTGTGATGAAAAATGTCATGTGCACATTTGCGCTAATCACATAAGAGATCACAAGTTGCATCATCAACAAAATGCGCCTGTGCAAACGCTGGTGTGCTCACCTCCATTACACACATCCAGATGCATTTTCGGTCCTGCAATCTCACACGGTGGCACCGTGTGTTGGTACACAGCTCCCTTCACACAGGCACACAGTGAGGAACCAATACCACACGGTGGCAGGGAAGACAAGCTGGAAACCACTGTAAAGAGTGGATTTCCAGTTCGTTTTTGAGGCATGTGTGAAAACACCCCAAGATATTGCCACCAGCCTCCGGAAGCTTTTTTATTTTTGGAGTATTGGGTTTGGTGGGGTGAGGGGTGAAAAGTGTTTCTTAGTTATTTCTCAGGACTAGACTCCACCCCCTTCAAGACCCCGCCCCCTCCTCATACTATGAAATTTCAATTTTAGTTGGCAGGATTGCATTTCTGTATTTCTATGGCTAGTTATTAAGTTGTGCATATGGCCTTGTTTCTGTTTACCGTTTTTGATGCTAATTTTGTGATGGCGAACTGAGAATATTCCAAATTGTTTTAGAAATACTTTCAGTGAAGCAAAACGTTCTAAATTAGGCACTTGCAATGCCAACATGTTTGGCCTATAATTACAACTGTCTCTTCAAGTACCGGTGATTTATGGCACTTGGAAAATCATCATCATGCATGCACTCTGTCAATCATTTTTGCACTACTGTATCCTTTCATCCACTTTTTGTCCCATTCTTGCATCCACTCACTTATGCATCCACAATAAACATACACAAACACCCACACATACTCAACATTGCATATGCAAGAGAAATTAAAAGAATAAAAGTAAAATAAAGTAGAATAAAGAAAACATACAGTCGCCTACAATTGACAGGCATATGCTTGCAATAAAGATAAAATTACCAGTTGACGGATGACTTTGAACAGTATTGTACATAGTGCATCATTGTATTAAAGTTACAACTTTGCTGCCAAGTTGAAAAACAATGTATTGGCCACCTTGGAGAAGTAAAACAATGATACACTATGCACAATACCAATTCAAGATGACCGATCACTAAATATCACTCATGGATCCTCTTGGAATACGAAATTGCATAGTGTATCTTTGTTTCACTGATCAAAGATGACTGAAATAATGCTTGGCAGCCATTTTGTATCGGTAAAACTGTGATACACTGTGGATAATATATTCCAAGATGGCAGCCCAGTTTAGAAGTTGTGGCCAGAGAGATGCAATGCATGGCCCCTGAAGCGGCAAGCCAGCAGCCCACTAACACTTTCAGGGGAGCTGCAGGACAACTGGCATAGCCTTTACCAATGAACTAAGACGGCCAATACCCTTTAAAATTGTCTTGTCACCAAAAGTAACACATGACAGTTGTATTGAGCTTACGCTTTCCCCATGGCAACCATGAAAGTGTAATATTTACAAATTACAGCTGTGAGAACAACCCATCTTAGGTGGGCCTAAAAATGATTCTAGCAGTGCAAATCTTCCACTTCCAGTGTTTGTCAGAGGGGCTAACTAACACCAAAATCCTTGCTTACTAAGATTAATTGTGAGATACCATGTAATGAAATCTATGTCTATGGGTTTTAACACAGTGTAATAACAATCCCCCCTTAAAGGCCTATTGGTTTTAACATCTGATGTATACATTAGGCACGCCACCTTTGTCATAACTTTTCATACCAAACATATCAGATCTATGACATCTGATGCATCTTTTCCCAATGGACCAATCGTGTCTATAACTTTTATCATTGACTTGTCATCAAAACCTTCCCATGCCTGCGGTATTGCACATAAGCTTTCCTTCAAAGCACCCTCAGGCCTACAGGCATAAAATTGCATATATGTACACAATTAGAGTTCGTAAAACAATATCAAACCTCAGCTAAGTGGAGTGAACCAATATTGGGCATATCTTCCACCCCTAGGGTTTGCCTAAGTGAGAATCCAACAGCAAACCCCATACCTAATTCAGTAATCCATGAGACTTCATCTAACACAATACTTGTTTACAGGTGCAGCAATGCTAACACAATCCACTTTTCGATGCCTACTGGCTTTAACATGCTTTTCACAATAAGTACGCTAGGCCCTTTGTCTTTGTCATAACATTTTGTAACAAACAGATCAGGCCTATAGCCTTGAACCCTGGCTTGTCAACATAACAAACCTATTCTTACTGTATTGCGCATAACCTTTCCACAAGACAAAAAGTACAGTACAAGTATTCTATTTCAGAGAAAGCACACAACTTCAACCAATCAAACGCTGTACTCAAAGGGTTGAACCTGTTGGTAGCTCTCTCAGTAATGCTTTTTAAAACTCGTTTTCTGATGATCACATTAGGCCTGGAAACAGTTGAGCTGTTAAGCCAGACTTGATCAGCATTAACAAATGAAAAATTTAATATGCACATTTATGCTAATCTGAAATGTGGACAGGCACTCAAACTGAAGTTTATGCATAATAATGACAGAAAATTGACTGCACTTCTACAGACAGAGGTACGTCCATTGTTCATATGATCCAATGTGATGTGTATGTATACAAATTCCAGAAACACATCTACACATGTGAAAACAGAACTTTAAGAATGGGCGAAATACACGTTTTACAGGGGTGCACACTGTGATACAATCTTCTGGCGATACAAACTGCAACTCCACATTAAGCAATGCATTTTCACATCTTGTATTTGTGGGAAACAGCAGGGCTACTTAGACAATCCATGTGTTTTTTAGTGTTGAAAGAGAGGTTTCTGTCTCGCGAGTGGGCGGTATGAGATTGCATTGTTTAAATGTTCATAAACTGAGTACTAACACTGGCAGTAACAGCATGGGACTTGACTGACAGCTCTGTAGGTACTTTAACTAATGATGTATGTAATTATGTTCCTAAAGTGAATAGCTGCAATCATATGTGGGCTCAACATTTTAAAAATAACTTTTCAAAATGCAGACACTTCGAACTCTGGGGAATTCTTGTGGTTTCATCTGTATTGTTAATTATTTCAATTTGAACCTCATGAAGTCACACTTTTTGGCGACCTGATACATTAAAATGTCACAAGCCACTTTATCTGATTCACCCATCCTCAAGCATAGGCCAATGAACTATGGGGCCTATTCACTAACTTCGTTTTGTAGTATGTTTAATACTGCAAATGTACTATTATTCACTACCCTACATGTAGAGGTATCTGCCTCTCACCTCTCCTTTCTCTGTGCAGAGATCTCCGGCCCAATTGCAGGGATCTCCACACACGTATGCCTATGTTTTAGTAGTAAATGTATGTGAGACAGGGAGGTGTGGCTGGAAAATGGTGAATACTTACTACTAAAGGGAAAGGGTTTTGAGGGGAGTAAAGGGGGGGAGGTTAAGAGAGGGCTAGGGAGGGGTTTAGAGAGCTACATACACTAACCCACAATAGAGTAAGTCCATTGCTACTCACAGACTGTTACTACAGCCTTAACAGACCCAAAACAGTAGTAAAGGTACTCCAGCTCAGAGATGGAGTAAATGCAGTACCCCACATGGTTAAGCACTGGTATTGCAAGACCCTTTATCAGAAAATAATGGAAGCAAGGACTTAAATTAAAAGCCCATAGGAACTAATATTAAATTATATTAACCTATTTTAACTTTTAGAAAAGATATATAAATGTAATTTAATGTTTAAAATGTTATACATAGATGAAACCTAATTATTAGATTATAAAATATGTTAAAAAGCTTTTACATCTAAAATGTGATGTAACAAATTAAAAGAAAATTAATTGATGTTAAATTGATTCTGTATATATGTTTTAATAATTGCTACTACATAATGAATAAATATATATTTTATATTTTAAGTGGATTTAAATCTTAGGAAAACTAATGTTAATTTAATTTAATATATTCAAAATAATTAAATATTTAGGTCTTAATTAAGTTAATATTGCTCTATCCTTTTTTGTCTTCTACATTTAGAAGATTTACATTAATTTAAATCAATATTTAGCGTTTATAACAAATGTAAAAGCCATCTTTTAATGTTTCCATTGTAATGCACCATAGACATCAAAAAGCAGGTGCAAAAACTACACATTATAAGTTATATGAATGAAACTTTCTGTGTAGATGCTTTATATTTATAAGAATCTAGATTTACTGAAACAACAATGATTATATGCTTTATAAAATTAGTTTACATGTATGTACGTTGTGGCTCATAGTAAGGACGGAACATTTCTAAGCAATCATTTATGACAACTTTTAATACTTGATTATTTGATATGAATACTGTAGGCAGCTGGCTCTGGAAAGGTCCAAGGCAGCAGCAGCAGGTCACCTCCAGCGGCACCAGGGCGGCTGGGTGCAGTGGGGGAATCAACATCGGGTGCCCATTGCAAGTCAATTGTTATCGGTCCTTGCAAACAGAGGCTGCAGGTTTGGACTCAGAGGCCAGTTGGACTAAACCCACAAGTGGGCTTGAGTCTTGCAATGCTAGGGGACATGAGTTTTTATTGAAGGCAGGCAGTCCTCCCAGGCTTTGGAGGCATGACAGCTTGCAGTATGAGTCACCTTTGGTGCAATTCGACGGGGAACAGCAGAGCTGGTGCCAAGTCAGTTGCTTTTCTTTGATTGTTGCTTTTGTGGCTCTTCAATGTCCTTCTTCTTCATAGGCCATCAGGATCTGATTCTCTGTTGCAAGGGGCTCCCCTAAATACTGAATTTAGGGGTGTTAGGGGAGTGTAGGGTAGTAGCCAATTACCCCTGGGGTCACTCTGCCCCCTATATGCCCACTTCCTGTAGGAAGTGGGCATAACACTGTCACAGAATTCCTACGTTTGCCATCACCAAGATGGCTAAGTCTGAAAAGTTACCTCCACTCAGGTAGCTCACCTTAGGGGTGGTACTAGCCTGAGGGTGGACATGCCTATCTACCTAGCTAATTTTCCCACCTGTCCAGGTGACAAATGGGGTTGGCTTCCTCTCCTGTGAGATAGCCAGATTTACAAACCAAAGGTTGGTGGTCTCTTTGAAGCTCCCCTGCCTTGAAATGCTAATATGCAGGTCATCTATCTGTAATCTGTAAACACGCTCTGCCCGAGCAGGCTATGTTTCTGGCCTCCTTGGAGCGAAGGCCCTCACCATTGGAGGTCAGAAACCTGTCTCTGGTGGCAGGCTGGCAAAAAAAGTCAGTCAGCACACAGTAGCGGATATGTTTTCAGGGGCACCTCTAAGGTGCCCTCTGGGTGCATGTATCAATAAATCCAACACTGGCATCAGTGTGGGTTTAATAATACGAGAATTTTGACACCAACGATCCCTATTTTCAATGAAGCCATCATGTAGCTTGTGAAATCATTTTCACCAGTATCCAGTACATGCTTTTCAAATCGATCACTTGTAGTGGCAGTAATGAAACTGACCAGCACTGGGGCATATCTGCTCATGCAGTTATGCCCTCATATGTAGTATAGTGCACCCTGCCTTGGATGGAAGGCCTGCTGTAGGGGTGACTTACCTATACTGAAGGTCATGTCTGCAGGCATGGCACACAGGAATGTGTGCCATGCCGTGTTTTCACTTTTTGGAGCACCTTGTCACACACAGTAGAAAGGTAAAATTGCAACAAGGGATTCATTCAAAAATAATTATTCAAAATGACTATGTCTTAATCGAAGTGACATCTAATGACACTCAGTAGGATACCTCAAATCAGTTAAAAAAAAGAGAAGAAATTATATATAAAAGTAAAACATACAATCAACGGGTGTATCAAAAACAAATAATTAATTTTATATTCAAAGAATTAGAAAAAAGGGTGTACAGAAAAAACAACATTAACAAACATACATTGACAACAGAGAACATATTTTTAAACATACCAAAATATCCTAGTTCTCAATGTATAAAATCCATCTTCATTAGATTGTCTTTGAGTTTGTCCAGTATCTGAGGTACAGAACTCAAATCAAAGTAATTGACAATGAATACAGCAAGAAGAATGGATTAAGCTTCGACGTTTCAGTCTCCATCGTATCCAAGACCATCTTCAGGACAAAGGGAGAGACGTGTGTGATTTATTGACACCTTTGTTAAATAATTTTGAAGAGAATTACAAATTTCAATGGATGCGTTTTTGATTAGTTCAACAGGAGTGTACAATAAATGTAAATCAATTGACCTCTTAGAGTGGCACAAGATATGCTGCTGCTCTTAGGGACCCTCTTTACTACCTATGCCCTAGGTGCCAAAGTTACCACTTACTAGGGACTTATAGGGGTGCTAAAGGCCTGGTCACTTGGGGATCAAGTGACCAGTTGTCTTGTTTTGGGTAAAGAACACTAGCACTGGGGACCTGGTTAGCAGGAACCCAGTGCACTTCAGTCAAAGTTGCATCAAATACCAGGCAAAAAGTAGGGGGGCTACTGTAACAAGAACCCAGTTTCCTACGCATACCTAATTGAAACTATTATGCTTGGATCTAATTGCACATCCGTTTATTAATAAGAATGTCATTGCTTTTATGCGCATTAGTTGATTTTCTTTAGGATCTCATTTTACTTCATGGACGGATGTGAAAGGATTCTGCTTGCCTATCCATGTATATTTTCATGTTCTTTCACATGTCATTCCTGAGGCCTAAAGGATACTTGTTCGACACATCGACATGGTTCATTATGTGGGAACCTAAACCATTGACACCAGTACATGGAATATACATTTTGAATTGTTCTTTGTGGGCTAACCTGTGTCCTCTAAACAGACAATCGATTCCCATGGTTCACTTGGGAAAACTCTCGAAAGTATCTTCTTTTGCACCTTGTGAGCGGATGATAGTCACATGAGTGATGGACCATTGTGGGGGTGATAGTTGATGTGATGCAGCAAGTAATATGTTACTTATAGGACCCATTCATTCAGACATCAGAGAGAGCTTTTTCGGACACTGGCGGAGGGCATTCAGACACTTGCAGATGCTGGCTCTCACGGACATGCCCTCAGACTCTAGGATTATGACATCCTTTCCTTGGCAGTCCTTGTTTTCCCAATGCTGTGGCTGCTGATGAGGATTAACCTCTCCCTTGCTACCTTTGAAACTCATGTCAGTGAGGCTTGCTGACACTACTGGCTCGCCAGTGTTTGCCTCCTTTCTCTCATCCTAACTCTGACTGAGCTATATGTCTATGCTAAAGAACCTTCCTGAACTGTCCTCCTGCCTTTATTGGTGGTAGGAATCCTCCTTGCTAGTTAACTCTATGGATTCTGAGGTTAAATACTAGGTTCCAGATGTCCTTGTGAGATTGCCTTTTTAATTTACTCTGCTAAATGGGTGGTTTCATACTACATTTTGTAATTACTTATCGAGACGCATGACTTATTGCCTAAAATGCTGATTAGTGCTTTGGATTCTAAATTGTTTCATACAATAACTAAACTTGACCTTCATTGTCTGAGTTATTCTTTAAACATTTACTTTGAATTTTTTTCCCACAGAGACAGTGCATACAATAGCTCAGATTCTAATGCATAATGGAGACTGTCATAGATTATTCGCTGAACACCAGATTCTTTTGTTATTATTCTGCACTGCTACAGCAGAACTATTGGTCTGTATATTTCTGCCCCGAACTGAACTTCTTTAGGAGGTTCGGGGTTCCCGTTGTCATTCTATATGTTTATAGCATGATCTTGAGAGTAACATACTTGAATTTGATTTCCAATTTGTGAGTTGGTTACCAATTAGTTGGTCCTCATTGGTTAGCCAACGGAAGACAACCTAGTTCCTCACCCCTCAAAGCGACGAGCAAGGTCCATCGGAGGACCAATGCCTCTGTGGGTGTGAGTAGAGATCAAGAGTAGATAAAGAAATTGAGGAAATAGAAATTGATGTATGTTTTGAGCCCAGTGGATAAAAATAATTGAGCTTCCTCTGCAACAGAATTCAAGGTCTCCTGGTTTTTGAGGAGGTCTATTGATGGTTTAAATTCTGATCTATCAACTCAAATATTGAAATCGCACATGCATTGTTTTGTTGGATATGATTTCTAAGTGGATTGGTAGTTCGAGAAATTCATTCAGGAGTGCTGGATTGTCTATATGGGAGTAGTAGACCCCTGTAAAGAATAAGCTGTTAGGGCGACGGTACAGCAATTGTCACTTCATCCCATTTAGGGGTAGCTCATGAAATTTAAGGACCACTGATGGAGGAAAGCACTTTTTGAAATTAGGGTTTCTACACTTTTGTGTAGTCTGTGATGAAAAGGAGGTCAGTTTTGCTGTCTCCAGTTTTTGGCTTGTGTTAACACAAGTGATGTGGGTTTCTACTTATACTTTTATGGTGGTGCATTTGAGCCTCTTCCTACATTCAGGTATTTGGTTGAAATAGGAAAAATGCTGGAGAAACTTTCAGGCCCTGCCCTTTGGAGCAGGGTTGGTTGGCTTCTCTCTTTATTGATGTTCTATCCTTGGCATAGTCAGTCATGGTAACCTGAGACATAACTTATTAACTATTCCTCTCCTTCTTGCCTCATGGTTCCATTACCACTTCACTGCACTTCACATAGTCTACACCAGTAAGTGCTCCTACGTATTTCCCAAGTCGCAGCACGCCTCAATCCGTAGAGGATTGAGAGGAACCCAAATGATGAAGCATGCCACCTAGGGACAACCCTGGTGGGTGAGGGGGTCTCTAGAAAAAAAGTCATTTTTCTAGACAAGCGATTACAAGGGATTCTCGCTGTATCCTATCAGCTTCCCTAAGAGCAGGTTTTCTTCGAATTACTCAATTTTTGTTTTTCTAAATAACTGTCAGGAGGATAAACCTAGCCTCTACCTCTGCCTCCCTCTCTTCTTTGTTTGTGACTATTTAGACAGCGCACAGCTGTGGGAGTTCCCCTTCCCTTTCCTTTTTTTTTGCTTCAACACCACTAGAGAACACAAGTATGGCTGTAATCACAGGTCTCACCTTCTCAGAAGAGGAGGTAGAAAGGATTTTATCAACGATATCTCCATTTAATGAGACATTGACTACAGATACAAGTGCAACAGGTCCCATCTGGGATGAACTAACGGACTTAAAAGAAACCAAATCAAGACCATGAGCCATGGCATCATGATGACAGAGTACCTGAGGGTGAATGCAGCACCACTGTGTTTGACCGTGCGCAACAAGCCAGCCATTTATTTTCCAACAGGGAAGACTATAACCCATCAGGCAGGAACCCAGGATACAATACGGGTACTGATGGATCAGACACTGGTTCTGATAGCTTGGACTCCGGCAACAACAGGAGAGGCAACCACAGGAATAGGTAAAATCACGGGAGACGGATGGGACACCAAGGTAGACAAGGACGAGGGTGGCCATCCTTTCAAGGCCCCCCACCCTATCCAGGTCCCCCCTTTTTCTATGGGCCACCACAATTCCAACAACAGCTGTATGCATACTGGAATTCAGCACAACAACCTGGGTACTCAGGACCATCGACTCCTTTTTTAGAGCGAGGCAAAGGAGTCCAGAGAGGTCGAACGAGAAAGGGTCAACAAGTGCAGTGGTCGAACCCACTAGAACTTACGAGGATGACAACGAGGAGCATGGATCCCCCGAATGACCCAGGAACCAGCAACCGACCAGCCTAGTGGTCAATTTGACTGAGAAGATCCTATCACCCCCCCAACTCAAAGTTTTGGAAAGAGGCCTAGGATTCGTCCAGACAGCAAGTCTGGATAAATTCAAATTAAGTTGCGAGGTCAATGAATTCATCCGTAAAATCAAGCTGCATGTCTTTTTCGCCAGCAAGCCAGTAATTGACACCAGTAACAGTGACACAGGATTACATCTCAAATCAAGTTTCACACCACCATCCGCTAGCCTACCCGTGGAACTCCTAGCCTTTGAGAAGGCAATTTTGAAAGAAATTGGGGAGATTGATCCAAGGACTATCAAGATTTTCCATAACACTAGCAAAGAGGAACAGATGGCCATTCAGCAACTGGCGAACGACACCGACGTGGTAATAAAGCCTGCAGACAAAGGGGGCACTATAGTGCTAGAAACCACGGAAGCATATCGCCGAGAATGCATGCGACTCCTGGAAGAGAGAAACTACCAGCGGATCAGAGACGATCCAACAGAACGCCTACGGATACAGATGAGTATGGTGGAAGAGGCGATACTACATGATTGGATTACCAAGAAAGAAGGGGATTTTCTGGTGAACATCCACCCGGTAACTCCTTACTTCTACACGATACCAAAGATACTTAAGTCATTGGAAAACCCCCCAGGCCGACCGATTGTATCCGGTATCGGTTCGATACTGGAACCTCTTTCCAAGTTTGCTGATGCCTTTTTACAACCTCTGGTCCAAGGCACAAACACATATCTACAAGACACAAAAGCAGTCCTTTGTCTTCTCAAGGATCTACAGTTCAACCCTGTTACCAGCATCATGTTAGGGTTGGATGTTGAGAGCTTGTACACAAGCCTCCCACACAAGGAAATATTGGACATCATCGAAGAAGTCATGTATGAAGGGAACTGGACATATCACACACCAAGACACCTGGTGCTAGAATGCTGCAAGTGGGTACTGACGGAGAATTTCTTTTGTTTTGAAGACACCCTGTTCCACCAACAACATGGGACCAGCATGGGCAGCTCTTTTGCCCCCAGTGTGGCGGGATTAATTGTACACCACTTGAAAACACACAAAATCTTGGCAGAAACCAACCCATTCCTCCAACTCATAACACTTTGGAAAAGGTATATAGACGACATCCTTTAGATTTGGGAGGGTGCCGAGTCTACAGCAGATGACTTTATAGCCTGGCTCAATCTTCAAGACACGTTCCTCAAATTCACCCACACTATGAGCAGATCCAAGTTGGTATTTCTTGACCTCAACATCATCGCAGCAGAAGGTACCCTAAAGACAACCACACACGAGAAACCCACTGCCAAGAATTGCTTATTATAGTATGATCGCTTTAACCCAAGGCATCTGAAAGAGAATCTCCCCTTTGGTCAGTTCCATAGGTTAAGGAGGAATTGCAAGGAAATTAAGGACTTTAGGACACAAGCTGAAAAATTGTCTGACAAACTACTGGCAAGGAATTATCCCAGATGGTTAGTGTCAAAAGCAAAGACACGAGCAACCAACAACCACAGGGATTCTCTGTTAGAGACACGCCAGAAACAGAACACCGAAAAATACAAGAGACCAATCTGCATCACTACCTTTAACATAGCCTCAGATCGAGTCACCAAAATCATTGGAAAACACTGGCGGATTCTGAACAGCGGACAACTCAACATCCCAAAACTGATGTTCTCCCACAGGAGGGAGAGGAGTTTGAGGGACATCCTGGTCCATACCCGCCCAAAATCAAAAGTCACGAGAGAAAGGAATCAGACTATGTTAGGTACACCACCTACGGACCACTATCCCTGTGGTAATTGCAGTGTCTGCCACCTTACAACCACCACTAAAACTGTGTCCTTTAACAACGGAATGAGTTGGGGATTGCGGAAGTTAATGAACTGCAACACTACAGGAGTAGTGTATCTCATTACTTGCCCCTGCAACCTACACTAGGTAGGAATGACCACGAGGAAAGTAAGCATCAGAATGTGCGAACACCGCAGCAATGTCCGCTGTCAACGTATTACCACAAAAATGTCCTCCCATTACATGGAACAAAACCATACACCCAATGACTTGAAGTGGGAAGTCCTAGAACACATATGCAATGGAGACAACTTGGAACACAGACTTCTAGAGAAAGAGCAGTGGTGGGTGTTTAAGCTCCACACAGACACTATGGGACTGAATGGCAATATCCTGTGGGGCCTCTTAATTTAAAAGAATCACCTTACCCCAAGAGGTACGAGGGCACTAGGTGATTAGGCAATGGAGAACAATGCCACTAATAAACGTATGCCAACATCATCAACAAACAAGAAATAAGGAGATTTCCAAAGAACATACTGAGAACCACTATTATATTTGTTGTAATCTTTGAACTTTTTGAACTTTTAACATAGAACTAGGTTTAACAAAACAGGATAATACTTCGTTTTTGAGTAGTACTCCTTATCACCACCCCAGATCAGATCATGTGTACCATTTGTGCACGACATGCCCCTTTTGAAACTAGTACTTGTATATACTTTTCTCAGGTTTAAAAATGGTGTATATGTTGTGGCCAGATTTGATGGGGATACCTTTTTATGACCACTCATGTACACTATGGGATCGGACCTCCTTTATCTTGGATAGGTCTCAATAATCCTTTTATATTACCAGAATAGGCCTATTATAGTATTCTCTTTTTCTCACATGAAGAACAATGAGCACGACCTACATCTATCACGTTAACATAATCGATTTTAAAAATGCAGCCGACTCTAGTTGTACGTTGATACACTGGTTATTTGTCTCAGACGTGACACATACATCAACAGCGCGGTGCAGAATAATCAGGCTGCACTGCTCCGCTATCTCCCTCCCCAACGCACGTACACGAGCAGATTGAAAACGGGACCGGAGTAAATCGCATTGTAAATAACTATTTAACCTTTCCTCTCATTACTATCACAACAATAGTTAGCAGTCCATTGAGCACATTCCCAAAACCTTTTATAAAAAATGTTTTTTTAACTTTTTTACTGTAGATTAGGAGGCATTGACTCCTTATTGCAGCACGTACCTATGAGTATCCAGAGTGGGAATACTCCCAACATGGCGCCGGCGCAACGCCCACACCAGCGGCCATGTGTGCACACTGCGCGGTGCAGTCTCTCCAGGCTGCATGACTCTGCTGTTTTCTCCCACCGCACAGATTGACCAGAGGCGGCTTTGACGAAGTAAGTGGCGGGGGGTCCTTCTTTTTTGGATTTAGGATGCTCAAGAACAGGTGGTAATTGACACCTAGGAAGCTGCACGACTAGTGGCTTTTCTGATCAGCATTCTTCTCCTGATATAGAGTTTGACTACAAGCCCCTCCATCCCTGGGTATTGACCATGACGCATCAATATAGCGTTTCCAGAAGTACATTACGAAGTTTACTTCTTGTATGTTTTATGTTGTGTTGTACTGTCACGTGGTGTTTTGTCTCACGATTGTTTTTTTCTATTATTGTTTTTTTCTATTATTATTTTCACCAATCTACGTTGTGTGGCAAACCTTTGACACACAATGAGTGTACACTCGAAAGACCTTACGAGCACCCACCATATACGGTTGTTTGCATGAATAGGCTGAGCAATTGTGGCGTGCCAGCCCGGCTGACAGGTCGTTGTTTTGATGCATTTTCCTTTCTAATTACAGATACGGATTCATTCTATAAAAACCGTATGTATTCACATGCGCATCAAGTGAGTATGTTTTGCGTCCTTATTATAGGATTGACTAGGAGTGGCACACACGGGGCTGGACCCCATGGAGTCCTGATGAAGAGCCATTAGGGGAACGGCTCGAAACATGTTGACGACTATACATCACTGAGACAACCAGACTCATTACGGTCCCGTTTACCCTCAGTAACAGCCCCTGATTTTTAACCATACCAACTAGGGGCGGGAATAAAAGTGTGGCCAACTAGTTAGGTATTTTTAAGTTTTCTTTTTCTACTCCACTTCACTGCACTTCACATAGTCTACACCAGTAAGTGCTCCTACGTATTTCGCAAGTCGCAGCACGCCCCAATCCATAGAGGATTGAGAGGAACACCAATGATGAAGCATGCCACCTAGGGGCAACCCTGGTGGGTGAGGGGTCTCTAGAAAAAAAGTCTTTTTTCTAGACAAGCCATTACAGCGGATTCTCACTGTATCCTATCAGCTTCCCCAAGGGCAGGTTTTCTTCGAATTACTCGAGTTTTGTTTTTCTACATAACTGTCAGGAGGAGAAACCTAGCCTCTACCTCTGCCTCCCTCTCTTTTTTGTTTGTAACACCTATTAGTAGGTTCATAGTTCATCTACTACAGTACAGGTCTAGGTCTCAACACCTTATTTTATGTCCAATACATTTTGATAACTGAAAATGTTCATATGTATTTTCCTCAGATTTTTCAATACAACCGCTAAGACATATTTTGTTCTGTTTTTTTGAGCTCATCAGACAAGTGTGGTATTTTTGGTTTGTGTTTTCCTGTACTTGGAATTGGGATTTTGAGCTGTTATCATGGAGTTCCTAGTAGGTGGATAATGAGAACAGAGTAATGTGTTGTCCTCAACATATACTAGAGTGTAATCTCTATAATGATGGTGTAGCCATTTTTTAGGATGGCTGATAAAATCTTTACACAGGTTTGAAGAATCATTAGGGCAATAGGTGAATACCTCACAGTAGTTTCACATTTCTCACAGCATGTGCCCTCGTTTGGTGTCCCTCACCAACAGTGCAGATACCTATTGTTTAGAAAGTGTCAGAATTGCTTAGGATGGAGTTGTGTATCTCTCTGACAGAAGGTGAGTTCCTTGTCCTAGAAATAATACCAAAATATATACTTGGGGCCTGCTCACAAACTACATTTTGTAGTATGTCTAATAGTACTTAAGTACTACAAAATGGTATTCACTAACTTACATACAGAGTTCTCTGCCACCACCTCTCCTATGTTTTCTGTTAGCTCTCTGCCCTGACTGCAAAGATCACTGCACATCAATACTAAGTTTTAGTAGTAAATGTGGGAAGGGCCAGGGGAGTGGAAAATGGAGAATACTTACTACTGAAGAGGAGGAGTTTGGGGAGTAGTAAGGAGGGGTTAAAGAAGAGCTGGGACAAAAGTGTAAGCCCATTACTATTCACAAACTGCATGTGCAAATTTACATTTGTGAATAGGGCCATTTGATGCCAGAGGCTTTCTTCAGTGTGTATATTACCCTTTCTGCTGTAACTTCTTTGGTAGTGCACACAGAAGCAACATCAGGAAAGAGCCTCGGTCCAGTTCTTAACACAGCAAATGGAGAGATCAAGGGTGATGAGGTTTTTGCAGGATCCATCATTCTACAACAAAACTCCCGGTGCGAGCTCCTCAACCCTGGGATGTTTTAATCCTTCTAGTGTGAGTAGCCAACTTCTCTGGTTGGATATTTCTCTGTGCACTACTTATTGTATTCCTCGCAGGCACATGTGAGCAGAGTTCCTGGCTTGTCTCTTTAGCATGTCTTTTGATCCAGGTTGTACCCAACTCTGCAGTGAGGAATCCCATTGTTGAGCTTATGACAGACGTATAGGACAATGGGTGAGGCATTTGTGCAGCCATTGTTTTATTTCTTCATTGCAGGAGTACTGGTTAATGTCCCCAACCTGCACCATCGTATGTGATCTAGTATCATCCTACTATGATGCGACTCCTTTGCAGGGAGTTCACACTCAGCTACCCACATTGTGGTGGCTGGTAAGTGGTTGGTGATGTGAGACCATGAATTCTTACAAAGCATATAATTCTTACCCATTTCAAATCCTTGTTCTTTACCATTGTTATTAAAATGTAATTGTTAGGCATTTCAAATCCTTGTTCATCACCATCTTTATTGAAAAATAAAACTGAAAAGAGCAATCTCATTTCCTAGACTGCATTTCACTCTTAAAAATGGATTCTTATTCCTAAAGCAGTTTGTATTGAGTGCTTACAAATAAATGCCTTGCTGTAAATGGAAAATTGATTTTGTAAATTAAATTAAAACATTATGGGAATAGTTGATGCAGTTCATCTTAGCAGAACATTACTCTCCTTCTTGATTAATATTTGGATTATAATATTCTCTGCTTCACATTTCTCTGTGATATTGCATAATTAATTTTAGTTCTATGACATCGCTTTCACGGCTTCATGGCTCATATTTCAGTGCAGAGATTCTTCTTGGAAGTGTTTTTTTGCAGCCTTTTGCTCCACTGTCTCCGTCGTGTGTATTGTTGGCCAGGTGGAACCTGAAAGTATACCCTATAGGTGTTTCTTGCTGTGTAGATGGTCTAAGTCCATTTACTCACTCACAATTCGAAATTCAAGTTTATATTACAGAATTTTTGCAACCTATGGTGAGACACAACTCAACTGGAATAACTTACACTTGGTCAGTAATGGCAGTACAGTCAGTATCATGTATCCGAGCAGGTCTTGTAGCCATGTCTCTTGGTGGAACTCTTTACTTCCGGAATTGAGTGTAAACTCAAAATCTCAAAAGCACACCCTTCAAAAGAAAAATATGTCTGACTTTGGTAATTCTGTGGAGTGGTGGTGATGCTCTGGCTTTGGGAATTACAAAGAGTGGTGGCAATTACACAGAGTGATGGTAATACTACTGGCCAGATATCACATTTGAGATGGAACTCCCAATCTCTCTCCATCATCGTTTTCTGTGTGACATTATTTCTGATGGGTTTTAAGGAAATCTGCTTGGTGGTACGTAACTAACCGGGTGAAAACAGGATACACATCTCCATCATTTTCTGTATTACAGCTTTACTACTGGTTGGTAATGCACCACTGTTGAGTGGTAAGCTGCTATGTGCAACCTGACATGACATCCTCAACATCACCCAAACTACCTGGTGCTGAAGGTTGCAAATAATGTACAATCCATCTTTACCTGACCTTCAAAAGAGGGTGTAATATGCTGTCATCACCTTACCCTGTCTTTGTCCCTTCCCCGATTCCGTCCTACCTTCTGTGCCTGTGCGCGTGACTCCCGGCGAGCGGGTCAAACGTTGAGGTGGAGCGAGCAGGAGCCGTTAGTTCACGGCATTCTGATACTTAGAACGAATAAAGAAGGTCTCCTCTTTACCTCCGCCTGTCGCCTCATCATTACATACCTATTTTTTGGCGACGATTACGGGATCTCAACCCAGACACTTCAGTGCGGCAGATCGCCAGAGGCTCCGGACCTTTCAACACACTCTCCGACCGAGTGCAGAGTGAGGTGGACTTTCCTTTTCTCCATACCGCCTCTGCGCCACGCCTACTCTTCATCCAGGTTCACACCATTCGTCTTCCCTGACTCCTGCCAGCCCCTGGGAGGAGCTGCGACTAAACGTGAGTGGAACATCATACTTGTCTACCCACCAGGTATTACCTTAAACTGCCACCGGAGGGAGCCAAACGCCTTCCTAACCTTCGCCTTGTTAAGACATTTTCCAAACAAAACACCGGTAATGTATCAACATGACTGGAATAATGAATGCGGTGGCAATGCCCAGCACCTTCCTAGAAGTCCCTGGGCCACCTGCGGAAAATTGGACACAGTGGGTTAAATGTTTTGAGAAACATTTGGAGGCAATTGATGGAACTGAATACAATCCCACAAGAAAACAAGCCATGATGTACAACTGTTTAGGGGCAGAAGGAAGGAGGTTATTTGACCACATAACTCCCATTGAAAAAGAAGAGGGGGATGAAGAATGGGATGTGTTTAAGGAAGCAAAATTGAGGATGAAGTACTATTTTGATACCACCATGAGTGTGGTAATGGAGAGATATAACTTTTACTACAGGTATCAAGCACCAGGTGAGGCGATCGAGTCTTACGTCGCAACGTTAAGGATGTTGGCCACAACGTGTGCATTCAAAGATGCAGATGAGATGATAAGGGATCAGGTGGTGATGTGTACCACGTGCGTGAAGGCGCAAGAAAAACTATTATGTCATAGAAACCCAAACCTCGAAAAAGTGGTTTCTACCATCAAAAGCATGGAAAGATCGGCCAAAGGAGTCAAATTGCTGCGCAAACCTGACAACCAACAAATGAGCGTCAATCTCGTGCGGAAGGAGGAAGGAGGAAGAATCTGCATCCCATAAACCACACAAGAATTTCACTCTGAAAAAACCCAGCATGTACATTGGAAAGCCAAACTCTTATCGTTGTGGATCCAACACGCATGTGGCAACTAGTAAAGAGTGTCCTGCATGGGGAAAGATCTGCCAAGGATGCGGAAAAATGGGACATTTCCTTAAGGTTTGCAGAACTTCGCGTTCTAAGAAGATTTACACAGTAAATGAGTCAAAATTCGAAGAAGACTCAGATGAGAGTGAACTACTGGAGAACTTGGTGCTGCTGGTTGCACAAGATAAAATTGGAAGGGGTGTTCAAAGCGGATTTAGCGTTTAAGGGAAAGAACACCTCCACGAGAGTCTTTGTAGTGGACTACAATGTAAACATCCTAGGTTGGCTGGAACAACAAAAACTTAAAATGATGATTAACCCTTGCCAACCACCGTATGTTTTCAGCGTTCAAGAGGACGGCTTGGAGACCCTTCTCAAGGAATTCAAGGGGGTGTTCAATGAGCAATTGGGATGCTTAAAGGACTTTGAACACCAGATTGTCCTGAAGAGTAAAGCATACCCAGTGAAACAGAAGGTCAGGAATATACCCTTGTCTGCCCGCGCTGAAGTCAAGACAATCCTGGAGAGTTGGTGCAAGGACGGTATCATTGAACCAGTCAATGCATCTGAGTGGTTGTCGCCCATGGTTATCGCGAAGAAAAGGAATGGAAGGATCCGTTTGTGCATTGACCTTCGTGAATTAAACTGCCACATGGTAGCTGATTGCCAACCCTTGCCTCTAATCAATGAAATGGTAATGAAGTTAGGTCAAGCAAAGATCTTCACTACACTAGACTTCAGCACCGCCTACCATCAAATACAATTACAAAAGGAGTCAAAAAAATACACAGCGTTCATCACATCAGAAGGAGCATATCAATTCCGCAGGTTACCCTTCGGGTTGTGTTCGGCGTCAGCTGTATTCCAGCGCACGATGAATAAGTTGTTCAACGGCATGGAAGGAGTCAGATCGTTCCAAGACGATGTGCTAATTTACATCAAGACAGAAGAGGAGCACCTAATCATCCTGAGCAAAGTTCTTCAGAGGATTCAGGACAGTGGTCTCACATTGCAAAAAGACAAGTGCAAATTCCTGAATGGAACTGTTGCGTACTTAGGTCACCTCATCGATGGAAATGGTGTACGACCCAAACCGTCCTTGATATCAGCTATTTCCTGTTCACCCAATCCAAAAGATAAGGAAGAACTTGCGTCTTTCTTGGGCATGTGTGAATTTAACTCCAAATTCATACAACATTACGCAGCCAAGGTTGAACCGCTACGAAAAATGGTAAAGAAGGATGCAGAATTCCATTGGAATGAAGAATGTGAACAGAGCATAAAAACCATTAAGAAGGAACTTGAGCAAGCACCGTCATTCCAGTCATTCGACGAGAAGTTGCAAAGCACTGTAACAACAGATGCAAGCCAAATCGGGTTGGGAGCTGTGCTCAGCCAAATGACTGAGAAAGGGGAGAAAATCATCGCATTCGCATCCAGGAAGTTAAGGGACCCTGAGACAAAGTACTCAGTAATTGAGCGCGAATTGTTAGCTTGTGTTTGGGCTGTCACAAAGTTTAAAAGTTTCCTGTGGGGCAAAGAATTTACCATCCGTACTGACCACAAACCACTGGTCAGTATACTTGAAGGAAAGGGTTCCAGCCGACCTTCGCCAAGAATTGCGAAGTTGGCATGCAAATTGCAGGAGTATCAAGTTAGGATGGAATACATTCCAGGCCGAGTGAATGTGTCAGCAGATTACCTGTCACGTGCCCCATGTGAGGATGATTCTGAGTGCGAAGTGGATGAGGAAGATGATCTACTCGTTGCATGCTTATTTGAGGGTCATGAATCCAATGGTACCATTACCAAATCAGAATGGTTGGAAGCAATAAGAGATGACACAGTGTTGGAAGGTGTTAAAAAATACGTGATCAAAGGTTGGCCACGTGAAAAGGCACTGATGAGGCACTCAGACCCTACTGGAAAATTTAGGAAGATATTGGTGTTGTTGAAGATGTCATTCTCCGGGGTGAAACTTTAATAGCACCAATATCCATGAGGAACAGGTTGGTGACTTTAGCCCACGAAGGGCATGTAGGAATGACAGGCACCAAACAGAGATTGAGGGAAAGGTACTGGTGGCCCTCCATGGATCGTGACGTTGATGTATTTGTCACTCACTGTTCAGTTTGCAATGAAGCTGACAAAACTATGTCGACACGCCATTGTCCCATGACCTCTGTTGAACTACCAGAAGGTCCATGGATCAAAGTCGGCATTGACTTCATAGGTCCTATGAATGCTTTGAATCTAGAATTACGCTATGCCATAGTGTTGATTGATTATTTCAGCAAGTGGGTGGAAGTCAAATTTGTGTCTCAACCCACCACACGTGAAGTAATTGACTTCTTGAAGGAGTTGTTTTGCAGGGAAGGTTTTCCCCATCAGCTCGTCTCCGACAACGGAGTGCAGTTTGTGTCCTCCGAGTTAGTCTCATTCTTAAAAAAAAATGGCATAGAGCATGTGAAGTCCTCTTTATATCACCCACAAGGCAATGGCCAAGTAGAACGGGCCAATCGTTTGATTAAAGAAACCATCCAAATGGCCTTGAAATCACACATTCCTGTTGAGGCAGCTCTTCGCACTAGGTTGTGATCGTACCGTACCACCCCCCACAATACCACCAGTAGAACCCCATTTGAACTCATCAGGGGTAGGGCAGCTATTACACGTTTGCAACCACATTGGTCATTTGCTTGGAAAAAGTGGGAAAACGAGAACCACAAAGAGAGTGAGAGCAGGATGAGAAGTCTGGTGGATGAGCGCCAGAAGCACATGCGCATTAATTATTATACCAGAAATGCTGTACAAAAGATGTCTGTGAAGGAAGGTGATGTGGTGAGAGTGAGGTATCCCAGGAAGGGTGCCAACATGAGCAAATACAGTGAACCGAGGCGTGTGGTCAAGACTAAGGGGACTGCTGTTCTCCTTGACAATGGCCAGTGGTGGAATGGTTCGAAAGTTGCCAGAAGCAGGATCCCTGAGCCTGTGAGCAGGCCTTGTGGATTGCAGAATGATGGTCTGGCGTCCTCTGCTCAGTCACGCATAGGTGAAGCATGTAGGGATAGCACTAATCCTGTGTCTAGTTGACGATCTCCCCAAGGTGTCTCTTCCTGAGTTGGCTACCAGTCCTGTTATTCCATTCGGGATAGGAGAAAAATTGTTCCGCCCATAAGATTTAAGGATTATGCAATGTATTAGTTTACTGTCAAGAGAAGTAAAGTATTTCCACTGTATATTTGAAAACTGTGCATTCCAAAGTTGTCTTAAAAAACGGGAGAAGATGGAATATGCTGTCATCACCTTACCCTGTCTTTGTCCCTTCCCCGATTCCGTCCTACCTTCTGTGCCTGTGCGCGTGACTCCCAGCGCGGGGGTCGAACGTTGAGGTGGAGCGAGCAGGAGCCGTTAGTTAACGGCATTCTGATACTTAGAACGAATAAAGAAGGTCACCTCTTTACCTCCGCCTGTCGCCTCATCATTACAAGGGCTACCACAAGGTTGAGAGCCCCACAAAACCCTGTCACTTTTTACACATGTAGAAAGACAATGCATACGTAGCCTTAGGAGTTCATAGACATTTTCCAAATCTCTTGGTCCTGGTGCTGCTGCACTAATATTACCTACCTCCCTGGACACAGCTGACACAAAGTACAGCCGCTCAAGCAGGAGCAAGCGTTGCAGAGCAGATGATTTGGAGGAAAGGGACAGACAGTGTCTGCTGAAAGAAGAAATGACTGGATGGACAGTCTTGTAGTTAAATATCAAACAAAAAATCAAGAAGCACTGTAGCGGATAAAGTAAATGTGGTTAACCAAGTGAAACAAACTAAGGACAATGGTTCTGATCAACAAAGGTTTTGCTATGACTTAACATTGCAGTACTACTGATTTCTAGGAGAATGACAGGAGTAAGTGCAGAGAACTCCTGTCTTAATTATGACTTCCATGGGTAAGCCTGGAGTACTAAAAAAGTCAGCCACACTCACTCATACAGAAACCTTTGTGAACTGATAAATATTAAAATAATTCATCATAAAGCAACAAAAATGGTCCCACAAGTAGCAGCGCAGCACCATTAACAAACATTATGAGCCTGAGCAACTTGCATTGAAAAGAGTAGGTTGGCATATTACTGTCTGGGACTGAGGAATCATGTAAGAAATGTTACCTGTGTGTGCACACATGAGGTTCGAATGTTGCTGACAACTAAATCTCCATATCTTAGGATTCTTCCTGTCATTTACATAGAATTCCGACCTGTAGGGTATTCAAAATAAGCAACAGGCCTATGCATCAAAATCTATATTTATATATTCTCCTACTGCCTCTCACCTGCCTCCTGCCCTGTGCACACTGCTGCTGATGGTTAACAGGCAGACAAATCCACAGCAGTGAGGAAATACTCTGGAGGTCTGTCACCCAGCTGCCAAATTACTATTGCTGCTCTGTCCCACCCAAAGTACCCCACCCATTTAGCAGAATTGTTTTACCAAAAGTTATTTAACCGAAATACAAAGTGGCACGATCAGCATTCCTTTTATTTTCCAAAGACAAACAACGGAAGCAGCACATTATTTTTTGAAAACACAAAATCAATGTCGCTGACCTGTTGGCAGATTTTTCCAGTGCTTAGGATACATTTTCCTTGTATCTTCCCTGGGATTCAGATCTGTTTTAAGGCATAGCCATAGTGCACTATTTTCCAGCCCCACCCCTTTCCAAGGGGCTCCTTTGCAGTGATCAGGATCGTAGGTGTAGGGGGAACTTGCGGAGTTTTACTCCGCGGAATTCCGTGGAGCTACATAAAAACTCCCCAGGACTCCACAGATTTCCGCACACGCCTATTTTGAACCACCTCTGATCTGTGGTCCACGCAGCCGCCTCCATCCCTCCCTATCACAGTCCCTGCTATTCTGTGGGTGACTCGAAGACCGCAGGGGTGGCTTAGTGCCTGAAGTGTAACTCAGTTTTATTGTTTGCTGTTGGCACACATCAGCTCTTGGACTCACTGCGCATGTAATGGGCGAAGGTTTGGAAGCTGCACCGCTTCTTGCTCAAGGTTATTTGTTACGATGAGGTAACTACGCACAAAAGAGAAGAGGAAAGTAACAGTAATGCAGTGTAGAGTGCCTTGAGAATATGCACTCATTCATGGACAGCAGTCAGTGAGCAAGGCGCTGGCTTCTTGGTAAATAACAGTTTCTAGCTGTGCAGCGCACACGTGTTCTGCTAAGGAGGCATCAATCAGTGTAGTAAGACATGATAAATCTGATGTGCTAGTAGCATGTTTCATAGAGCTATATTTGTTTTCCTTGGCATTGCGCTTGCACGCCAAACTCCCACATCCCCATTCCCCCTCCCTTCACCACCCCAACACACACGCACATCGGGCACACGTACACACAGATTCACACACACATACTTGTTTTTGTGATTCTTAAGTAAAAGGTGTGAGCATGGAGCACGTCATTCAATTGCACAGTTATCTTAGTTCATACATACATCACTTGTCATGGGGCCTCAGATTTTTACAGGCGCCCCGTTCCCCATCTCCTGCTGATGGTGCTTAGTGGCAGGGGTGGCTCTTCCGTTGGAGCAGAGGAGCATCGCCCCACTTAAAATCCCCCCAAAACCCCAGAGATGAAAAATAAAATGGTAATTGATTACCATTTTATTTCTCATCCCCCATCCCGGACAGAGCATCAGGACAGGGGTGGGGCCAGTGCTGAGTGACAGCAGCAGGGAGGCGGGTGGGCTGTCTATGCACTGCCTAAAGTGTGCATGTCTTTTTGGCCAGCTGTCTTGCGACAGCCATCCATACATGCGCATTTTAAATATCTTTAACCCAGCTGTCTTTAGACAACTGGGTTGGAGCAAGTGCAGGCCTCCAGACCACTGTTGGTCAAGGGAGTTGCAGCATCCAGTTCCTGTAAGAAGAGGCCTGGAACGAGGATGTTGTGTCTGTCTTCAGGTAAGAGTTTGTTTTATATTATTTTCGCACAGGCCTACCCCTGCCCCCCTCAGGTGCCAGACACCACTGGAATTATCATTCAGAAAGGGTAAGAGGGAGTACAACATTCGGCCATTCCATTTTTAGGCACAAGCTATGGAAGGCCAATCTTTTAATGTTTGGCATGTCATTCAGCCTACATAACACTTTGGATTTATTATTTGATTTGGTGGCAGAGGGAGAGAGAGAGAAAGATCAGATGAGAGGGGAAGAAAGTGACATGGTAAGGGGAAGGGATAGAAAGGTAAGGTGAGAGTAAGAGGGTGGGGGAGGGACACAGAAGTTGAAAAAAGACAGGATGAGTGAGACTATGGCATGGAGATGGAAAGAGAGTTAAATGTTCTGGAGGACAGAGGCTAACATATTGTGATCTGGTTTAGAATGGTTAGCATAAAAGTCTATTTTAAATTTAACTCAATGTATTTTATTTCACAGACTCCAGAAGAATGCACTAAAAATAAAAGAAACAGAAGTTCAGGATTAACAAAATGTCTTCTTTTTTTCTGCAGGGCCTTTGAAGTTCCTGTCCGCCGGCACCCTCGACAGAAAGAAGAAAGAAGGTAAGTAACTGTTTTATTTACTTCAGTTATGTGTGTTAGAGTAGTGATCTTTTTTTCCCTTTTTTTTAGGTCTCCTCTATAAAATAGTGAGGTTAATGGAAGGATGGTATAAGAGAAAAAAGACCCATGAGCAAATTGAATGAAGGAAGTCAACACAAAAAAAATATCAAATGAGCCAATATAGGATTCTCTTTGCCTTTAACCCGAGTAGTGTTGCTTCAGCATGAGTAGTATCCCCTTCCAATAGATTTTCCTTCAAGTCAACTTCCTACCCATTCTCCCCATCCTGTATACCTCCAGCTTGTGGCTCCCCCCCCCTTATGGGCTCTGCTTAGGAGCCTTTCACGCATCTGGCTGAGCCACGTTCCTCCTGGGGCGTGGCTAGGAGCGGAGTCCAACCGGCAGACAGGATACGCCCTCTCTCCTTCAGGTGTCACTGTATTCTTCCTTGGCTCAGGTTTTTCCTGCTTTGGCTCCTCCGGCTCCTCAGGATCGGCTTCCAAGACCTGAGCTTGATACTCTCCATCCTTGACAGACTGCTCAGCAATGCGCAACCCGATTCTCTGCCCTCTTCTTCTTCCGCAGTCGCCTTGTCTCCTCCTTTTGACGTGCAGACGTTCCACAGAAGCTCCAGTCTCTTCCTGGCTGCCTGACTTCCAGTTTCATCGGCGCGGCCCTGCAACAGAAGAAGGGCGCAGTCGGCTCTGGGGAGGTAATTCGCCTCTCTTTCATCCCCAGGTTCGTTACATATCACCATCCCCGGATTTTCCTGATTGGGAAAAAGAGGAAACCGTGACAGGAAATCTGGCCCTGTTAAGTTCTTCCCCGATTTATGTTGAACTTCAAACTGAAAAGATTGAAGTGAAAGGAACCACCTAAGGACTCTGGGATTGTTTCCTTTATCCCGGCTTAGCCAGGTCAATGGAGCATGATCAGCATACACTAAAAATGGTTTGCCCTCAAGATAATAACGGAGTTTATCAACTGCCCACTTGATGGCTAAACATTCTTTCTCTATAGTGGAATATGCAGTTTCTTGGGGAAATAGTTTTCTATTAATATAAAGAGCGGGTTTTTCTATTTCCTCACTGTCCTTATGAGAGAGAACGGCTCCTATGCCCACGTCAGAGGCATCTTAATGTGAGATAAAGGTTTTTTCGAAGTCATGGGAAGATCAGGATTGGGGTTGAGGTGATCGCTTTCTTTAGGGTTTGGAACAATTTCATTGCTTCGTCTGATGGGTATTGGAACCTCACATTAGGAGTCCCTTTTTTAACAGGTCGGTTAAAGGTATAGCTATAGTGGAGTGCCCTGGAATAAATCTTCAATAATATCCAATTAGCCCAAAAAGGCTCTTACTGCTTTTCTATTGGTTGGGAAAGGAACTTCAGTGATAGCTTTAACCTTCTCGGTTTGGGATCTATGACTTTTTCCTAAGAGGTATACTAGGTATTTTACCTTGTTGAAACACACTTTTGATTTTTTTGCATTTATATGTAGGTTAGTCTTTGTCAATTCCGCCAAGACCCTTGTTAGGTGCTCTAGATGGTTTTCCCAAGTACGGCCGAATATAATGCTATTGTCGAGATAGGCGGAGGAGTACTCACAGTGGTTTTCAAGGATTAGAATCATTAACCGTTGGAAAGTGGCAGGGGTTCCGTGAAGCCAAAGGGAAGTACAGTGAATTGGAATTGGCCAAAAGGAGTGGAGAAAGCAGTTTTTTCCCTAGCTTCTGCCCTTAAGGGGACTTGCCAATAACCCTTAGTAAGGTCTATTGTGGATATATATTTGGCGTCTCCAAATCTCTGAATTAGTTTGTCAACCCTGGGAGTAGGGTAAGCATCTAATTTAGAGATATTGCTAACTGCTCGGAAGTCTATACAGAATCGTATACTCACATCGGGTTTCAGAACCAATACTATGGGAGAGGACCAGTTACTTTGCGAAAGTTCTATAACATTCATTGTTAGCATCTGTCCTATCTCATTATAAATGGCTTGGCGTCTTGCTGTGGGAATTCAATAAGGTTCCAATCTTACTATTTTCCCCTCTGGAGCAGGAATAGACTGGCACATGCATCAACCGAAATACTGGTCGCAAACGGGCAGATTCTCAGAATCTGCCCCGTTGCGACAAGTATTTCTGCATTTGGGATGCATCATCCCAAATGCAGAAATCGTAATTTAAGGAATCGCAAAATTGCTATTCCTTAAATTGCAATTGCATTGAAGGAATCACAAATTGATATTCCTTAAATGCAATGCATTAAAGTTAAAAATTTGCGATTTCGCTAATAGGGAGCAAATTACCATGAAGTTAAACTGCATGGTAATTTGCAAAAACTTTGAAAAATGCACTAAAGTTCATTTTTCAAACTTCCATTTACACACACACATGCCCTTGGGGCATTTGTGTGTGCAAGATGTACTCATATGCAGATTTCAGGGGTGCAACAGGGTGTCCTTTTGACACCCTGGCACCCTTGAAATAGCTCCCGCTATTAGCCATTCTTTAATAGAGAATCACTAATAGTGAATATCTTCCCATTCATTCCTATGGGCCTCCTGGCCCATAGGAATGATGGGTAGGTATTCCTTAATTGCGACTCGCAATTTGCGAGTAGCAATTAAGGAATGTTTAGGAATCGCTATTTATTGAGCGATTTCTACATGCATAGGCAATTGCGATTCCTTAATAGCGATTCCTTAATAATAGCTATTAAGGAATCGCAATTGCCTAGCTTGATGCATGTGCCCCAGAGTGTTCTATTAGGTTGATCTTTCCTGGTATATCTGAGAAAATAAAAGAGAAGGATTGTAATGTCTTTCTGAACCCTTCCTTTTGTTCTTTGGACAATTGTTCATTGGACAATTGTTCATTTATGTGTAACTGATCTAGGGTGGATTTGGCTCTAATTTAGGGTTGTGGCCCTAGCCATTTCTTTAAGGGATTTATGTGAAAAATTGTTCTCTATGGGAGCCCAACTTTAGTTAAATGACAGGTTTCCAATTTTTTCTATAATTTTAAAGGGGCCTTTCCATTCAGATTTCATATTATGAGTAGAATTAGGTAGTAAGACTAGAACAAAGTTGCCTGGTTGGTATATTCTTAACTTCTTCCCCTATCATAGATTTGTTTTGATTTCTTTGGCCTTTTTCCAGATTTGTATATGCCAGTTCTGGGAGTTTCCCTATACGGGCTTTTAGCTGTTGGATACACTCTAGAAGGTTATCTGCTTCAGGCTTCATGTCTTTCTCCCACGTCTCTCGGGTTATCTCTAAGAGTGTTCAGGGTTTTTGTCCATAAAGTAATTCAAAAGAAGAACATCCCAAGCTACTCTGAACCTGACTTCTTACCAGAGAGAGGGCTAAGGGGAGCATCTGGTCCCAGTTTTTTCCTTCTCCTGAAAGCATTTTCTTTAAGATGAGTTTGAGAGATCCATTATATCTCTCGACCAAACCCTTTGAGAGTGATATACCGAAGTTTTGATTTGTTTGGTGTTTAGTTGTTTGCATATCTGAGCCATAAATCACAACACAAAGGGGGTACCCTGATCTGTGAGGATTTCTCTTGGGAACCCAACCCGAGAAAAAAAACTCAATCAGATTCTGAGCAATAGTCTTGGTATCTGGGCTACGGATAGAAAAGACTTCTGGATAGTGGGTAGCATAATCTACTAAAACAACAGCGTATTGACATCCTTTCGAGGGTTTTGGTAAGGGGCCTATTAAATCCATCCCAATCCTCTCAAATGGGGTGCCTATTATGGGCAAAGGGAGAGGCACTTTAGGGGGATGGTACGGATTCTTTTTTTGGCAAACTTCACACTCTTGACAATACTTCTTTATATGTGCGAAAATACCAGGCCAGTAAATATTTCGAAGAATTTCTTTAGTTGTTTTCTCGGGTCCTGAGTGCCTTGCTAGTAAATGTAAATGAGCCTAAAACATAATTTGATCCTGAAAATCTCTAGGTCCCAACAACTGAGGTGGGTCAGTGGGTCCTGGTCTTCGATATAGGAGTCCATTTCTTATTTGGAAATAAGGAAAAGTATGGGTATTAACTTGACGGGCCTTATCACAGATAGGGTGGAGAAGAGTATCGTTCATCTGTGTGAAACAAAAATTGTGGTCTATCATCCAAGGTTCAGGAGTTAATAAGGCATTTTTGGGAGTTGGGACCTTGACTTGATCTTGGACTCCTTTACCCGGTTGAGCACGGTCTCATAGAACAAGTCTAAAAAATGTGGGTCATCAGTTCCTAGGATAACATCTTCAGGTAGATTGTGAAGGATGCCGACTTCCACCTCTAGTCTTTTAGCTAAAATCATAGAAATCAACAGCTTTGCTACAGGATAGGTTTTAATGTCCCCATGTACACACCTGATCTGTACAAATTTCCCAGGTACAATTTGTGAGGGGAGGGCTAATTCAGCTTCTACGACCGATTGGTTACAACCAGAGTCAAACAAAGCGGCCGTCCATTTTTGATTAATTTTAACACTTACAAAAAAACCAGGACCCATCTACTGAGTGAAATGCATGGAGCTCGGGGGTAATTCACTTCCATCGGTTCTTCTGTGGATCTTTTGTTCTTACAGAAGCGGGCTATCTAGCCCCATTCACCACACTCAAAACATTGGGGCCCAGAAGGAACCTAAAGCTCTGGTTTCAATGGAAACGTTCTCTTGGTTTCACTAGTGGCCTTCTGAAGTTTACTGTCATTATGAGGATTCAGTGTTCTAGAGGGGCTCTTTACATTCCTGTCAGACTCTAGGGAAGAAAGGCGAGGTTGGACTTGTGAAAAAGTGGTAGCCATCTCAACAGCTTGTTCGCTGCTAAGCCCTGAACGTTGGCGTAGCCACCTTTGCGTTTGATGGGGTAAAGCCTCTATAAATTGCCCTAAACATATTTTTTCCATTATCTCTTCCTTGGTATGGTCGTGGGGTTTTAACTATTTCTCAGCTGCTGTTTTCAATTTAAAATAGAGTACTTTTGGGGTATCACCCGGCTTTCCCCTTTCTTGTCTGAACCTCAAGCTGTAGGCTTCCTCCTCTAGACCAGCTCTGTCCAATATTACTCTCTTCACTTCTTCATATGTGGCCTCTCCTTGGGGATTAGCTGTTTGGTACACAGCTTGCGCATCGCCTGTCAATAAAGGGGCTAGATAAAAGGGCCATCTCTCTATGGGCCAAGCACTTGCCCTTGCAGTCTGTTAAAAATTTATCAAAAAATCATCAAGGTCATCTCCTGGTAGGAGTTTTTGCAAAGTTATCATAGGGGTGCTAACTATTGGTCCTCGATGGCTGATCAATCCAGAAGCCATCTGCAATTGTTCCTGGGCCAACTTATTAAGTTGCTCCGTTTGAGTCTTCAGAGCATCTCGAAATATTTCCCTATCAGCCTTAGTTGAAGACATTTGGCGTTCCAACGCCCATTCTAGTTTGCGTTATCCTTGTACTAGGTGTTGAATTAGAGCATCCATTATGTATCAATGAGGGGAGGGTGCCCGAATTCTCCACCACTGGTGATCTGCTTTAGAACGGTTAGCATAAAACTAGTCAATTTTAAATTTAACTCAATGTATTCTATTTCACAATCTCCAAAAAATGCAATAAAAAGAAACAGCAATTGAGGATTAACAAAACGTCTTCTTTTCTTCAGCAGGGCCTTTGGAGTTCCTGTCTGCTGGTACCCTCAACAGAAAGAAGAAAAGAGGTAAGTCACGGTTTTATTTATTTCAGTTATGTGTGTTAGAGTAGTGATCCTTTTTTCTCTTATTTTTTAGGTCTCCTCTATAAAATAGTGAGGTTAATGGAAAGGTGGTATAAGAGAAAAGGAAGTCAATACAAAAAAAAATATCAAATGAGCCAAGGTAGGATTCTCTTTGCCTTTAACCTGAGTAGTGTTGCTTCAGCGTGAGTAGTATCCCATTTCAAAAGATAATCCCTCAAGTCAATTTCCTCCCCTTCTCCCCGTCCCGTATACCTCCCGCTTGCAGCTTTCCCTCCCGCTTATAGGCTCTGCTTAGAAGCCTTTCATGCACCTGGCTGAGCCACATTCCTCCTGGGACGTGGCTAGGAGCGGAGTCCAACCGGCAGACAGGATGCGTCCTCTCTCCTTCAGGTGTCACTGAGTTCCTCCTTAACTCCGGTTTTTCCCGCTTTGGTTCCTCTGGCTCCTCAGGACCCACTTCCAAGACCTGAGCTGGAACAGAAGAAGGGCGCAGTCGGCTCCGGGGAGGTAATTTGCCTCTCTTTCGTCCCCAGGTTCGTGACACATATGTGCTACACACTCACTCCCCTACACCTACTATCTTCACATACACAGAGATGATGCTGGACAAGGTATGGGAAGACAACTAACAGAGAAAGTGATCAGATTTTGCACAATAAAATGATGAAAATTTTCTGAGCTTGCCCTAAAGTTACTTTAACATGTGCCCCCAACATGCATAGTGTTGTCATTTTAGAAGTTGCAGTGATATTATCGATGATGTCATAGAACATGTCATGAGTAATGTGAATGAAGGAATGAATGAATGAAACAACTTATAAGGCACATGAATACCTGGAGGCATCTTGGTGCTGTACAGATCAGAAGGGAGCAGATGAGAACTGAGTGGTGTCCCCGAAGATCATTGATTAAATAACCAGGTTTTGAGGCTCTTCCTAAAAACCGAGAGTGAAGGCAATGTTTTCAGTTCAAGTGGCAAGCGGTTCCACTGAAGACCTGTAATTCTGCAGAAACTTCTTTCCCCCCAAGTGGTGCGTTTGAACGAAGCAACCCTCAACAGACTAGCTGAACAAGAGCGCAATGTTCTGCCTGTAATGTACCACACAGGTTTTTTCTTGAAGTAGGCTGGGGCTTTTCCATGAAGTGTTTTGTAAGCTAGACAAAGAGCCTTTAAGGTAATACGATGGCAGACCGGAAACTACTGCAATTGTCTAATAGAGGCCCTGACTGACTGATATTTGGGAATTCTTAGGAGAAATCATGCAGCCGCATTTTGAATGGTCTGCAGTTTCTTAAGTGAACCGTTCGGAAGGCTGATATAGAGACTGTTACAAAAGTCCAGTCGCGATAGAACTAAGGCGATAACCACTGCTTTGAATAGATCAGCCAGAAGAAATTTTTCAATTTTTTTTTACAAATCTAAGCCAGTAAAAGGAGGAGGAAGTAATCAGGTTGACTTGTTCTTTGTATTTTAGCTCACCTTCCAGCAGAAACCCCAGGTTTTTTACTTTGGAAGTTGGCGTAGGTGCCGTACCCAAGTCGGAAGGCCATCAGTTAGAAGACCAGATGGCTGGTTTATTGTCGAACTGAATAACCTCTGTTTTGGAGGAGTTAGGCTTCACGCAATTGTTGGCCATCCAACTACTCACTGCAATCATACAGTTGTTGAACGTATTGCCAGAATCACTTTCATTTTTTGCTAATGAGACTATATTTTGTGTGTCATTGGCGTACGACGCCAAGGACAGACAAAAGGATTTATTCAAAGCAGCAAGCGGTGTAACGTAAAGATTAAACAGAGTGGGGGACAAAGAAGACCCCTGAGGAACCCCACACGGCAAGCAATGAGACCCTGAGTCAAAAGTGCCAAGTGACACCACTTGTTGGCGTCCTGAAGGAAAAGATTTAAGCAGCACCAGTGCTGAGTCTCTAATCCCTAAATCCTGCAGACGGTCAACTAGTTGTTCATGATTGACTGTTTCGAAAGCTGCTGAGAGATCGAGCAGGATCAAGACTGCATTACCCCCACTGTCAAGAGATGATCTAATTTCCTCCGTAGCTGTGAGCAGAGCAGATTCGGTGCTCTGATTTTCTCTAAAACCGAACTGCGTGTCATCCAAAAGATGATTAACCTCCATGAAGGAGGAGAGTTGAAGATTCATATTTTTTTCTGCTAATTTAGCTGGAAAGGAAAGTCTTGCAATGGGTCGGTAATTGTTGAGATCTAGAGAGTTAAGAGTGGATTTCTTTAAGAGAGGAAGCACTGACGCTGCTTTCCAGGTGGTGGAGAAAATGCCAGTATTGAACATGGTGGAGAAAATAACAGAAATGTGTTGTGCTATGACTTCAGGGACAATGTGAACAATCTTAGGGGGGCACGGGTCGTGGGGGGATTTTGCTTTGATCTTTGGAATAAGTTCGGCAATCTGTGCCACTGAAGGGGTACTAAAATGTCTGAAGCTAGCTAGCTTAGGGCTTGAATTTGTAGATCTGTTTGACGAGCAACTGTTAGTAAAATTGTTAAAAATATTCAAAACATTTTCCTGAAAGGTACTGGCTAGGGAGTTTCAAAAATCTTGATTAATGATTGCAGTTTTTTATGGTTTGGAAAAGAGTTTTAAAAACATTGTTGGCTGAATTTATTTGTGATGTGTAATATTTTGTTTTAGCATCCAAGTTTGATTGTTTGTAACTACCTAAGCAGGATTTGTACTTATCTCTCTCCTCTCTATTATATTTAGACCACCATTTGAGCTCTTGTCTTCGGCTGAGATAACTTTCTATAATTCGTATTTGAGCTTCTGACAGGAGCAACAACGTTAAGGGCTGAGATGATCCAGTTATGATAATCCTCTGCCATCTGATCTAGACTAGTCTCCTTGATGATAGGTGTTTGAGAGAGTCAAGAGTCAAGGTCAGAGGTTTGGATTTTGCACCATATCCAATTCGTCTGGTAAAGTTTCTGAGTCCTCGGGGAGAGTTATTATGTAGTTATTATGTAGTTTTTTTTTATTCCACATTACAGCGTAATGATCTGTCCAGATTAATGGCAAAGTATGAGTAAAAATAATATTGGGATTATTAGTGAAGATTCCATCGAGCAGATGGCCCACAATATGAGTGGGTCCCTCCACTATCTGGGCTAAACCGAAGCCTAACAGTGTATCTACCAGATGTTCTGTTTCAGTGTCAGACCGGTTTTCCAAATGGAAATTGAAGTTCCCCAAGACCGTAAAATCCGTTTTCAGAAGAAATGCTTCCAATACTTGGCTGATTTTATCTACAAACAGTGCTTTAGTCCCCGGTGGGTGATAAATAAGCAGGCCATTGAGTGATTGGATTTTTGAGACTTTGATGTTGCCTCTGTGCTTTCGATGATGACTGGAGTGAACACTGCTTGCAAGTGTTCTCTGTAGAATTTTGCAAGCCCCCACCCCTTTTGATAGTACTGTGAAGACGGAATACGGTGTAGCCAACAGGTGTAGCTGCGATGATTTCAGGGCCTGAGAGGTCATATGCCCATGTTTCTGTTACAAATAGCAGATCTAAATAGTGATTAGAAATCAAACCCGAAACCTCAACGTGGTGCTTTACTAACGATCTAGAATTAATAAGGGCACAAAGCAAACCTGAGCCATCACAAACGCTATTTTGGCAGAGGGTTTGCAGATAGTGCCCTCCACAGGTGAGCACACCTTATGGAAGATTTTATTACAAGTGTGATAAAAGGTGGATGCTGATTCTGACAAGTCTGAAACACTCAATGGAGGACATGTGGCTGACTCATTTGCGGTATTAAGGTTAAGTAAAACTTCTCATAAATATTTCAGCTGCTGCGGAAGATCTGGGCAAAAACAACGAGGGGGACTGGCACTGGGCGCGGTCAAGGCGCGGACCAGTGCAGTTGGGCTTGACTTTGGCGCGCCTGTGGTGTGCACGCGTGCCTGCTGCGCGTCGGCGCCGTCGTCCGGTTTTATCCAGGGAGCAAGTGGTGTAGAAGGACAACTATACCGCCGCCCCCCCAAGATGGCGTCTCTAAAACGGAGGACGGAGAAGAGTAAAAACTATTAGCCCTCCCTCCACTCAAACAGCATGCAAGTGCTGCGGTGGACCGGGGAGGAGTGAAGACCGGTTGCTTTCTCCGGCAGTCAGCAATACCGGTATGAGAAAAAATTCCCACCCTTATTGTTTTAATCCCCCTAAGACCCAATGGACACCAGTATATAAAAATTCAGCAGCAATGAGTTCAAATGTAATATGTGAGGTAATTAGATGTGCTTAGAGAGGGCACGAGTTATAGTTACTTTAGGGCTAAAGTTAGAGTCACTTTAGATACATTAACTAGTTAATTTCAGTGGTTTTGTGTTTTTAAAATGGTATGTTTTAACTGATATTTTCACCCAAATATACTATGCTTTAACCCTTTTTTTCGGTGATTTTTTAAGGTTATTTTAAATGTAAAGTAAGATTTTATTACCATAAGTAATATCACCTCCACGCTATGTGCGGCTTTTGGCGCAGCCCCTCTCCTTATTAAAATTCCGGCCCCGGGTGATGGGGTCCTCAGGGCCTGAAGGGGCTCAGGGAGACGGTCGCACTACACTCCTCTCCTTATTGTTTCATCCAGCCCCAGGGGTTTAGAGTCCATGGGGCTTAAAGAAGGCTCAAGGAGGGGGCCGCACGTCCCCTCCCTTTCCAAATCATTTGTGCCCCCCCCCCCCGAGGAACCTGGTTCACCCTTTAGGGTTTATTTTCTTACAGCCTGGGAGCCCATGCTTTTTTAAAAAATGTTGCCACACACTAGCATTTCTACCACATATTTGCATCAACTTTTTGTTAAAAAATATGTTTTGGTCCCAGGGGTGGTCCCTCTGGGACCCTTATCAGGCCTAGGGGGGCAGAGTATCCCTAACCTGGCGCCTTATATTTTTTTTTACCATTTTACTAGGACTCAGTGCTGAGTCTGGAATCCTAAGCTGGCTGCCGCCACATCATTATTGATGTAGTGGTAGCAAATCAGATCTCATCTTGAGATCTGTTGGCTCCGTGGAACCTCCACAGCATGAAATATGCAAAGGTTTTGAGGCTTAATTTCTCAACAAACTACTGATTGGTTTTACAACAAGTCACAAAAGGCATGCTTTCTGTACCAAGATCTAGCTTTCTGCCAAATTTGGTGCAATTCCATTCAGCAGTTTTTGCAGTATCACTGTTCAATTTTGCTACTGGAAAAGTAATGGGAAAACGTGTTTTGAGACCCCCTATTTCTTGGCCCCTGCTTAATGGATCACCCTGAAGCTTTCCAGGACAGAGCTGAGGTGGATGAGCCTTTTTTTTTGGTTTTGTGAAGATTCGTCAAATGGCTTCAAAGCTATAAGCAAACCAAAAAACTTAATATAACTACTATCTATATATATATATATATATATAGATTGATAAAGGCTGCTGAGTCAGCCGAAACGCGTCTCCTCTGTCTCTGGGTCGTGGGAGGCCCTTTTAAATAAAGAAGCCATATTCCTTCAGCCTTCTTGTGCGTGCCTTCTTCTTTCTGGAATAAGGATTGCTGTGGATATATTAATATCTATATATATATCGACAACAAAAACCCAACACGGTCCCAGGTACGCGAACCAGAGTCTCCACGGCATAGAGGAAATCCACAACCAGGTTCTTAAAGATATTTTATTTTATTTTTCTTAACCACACCATTTGTGCAAACATGCAAAGGACGGTCAACGCGTTTCGGCGAATGCCTTCTAGGATATATATATATATTATCTACTGGCGGTCGCCAGTAGATAGTTATAGTTACAACCTATTATCCATAGGAAATCCGCGACATTCTATTTAAAATAACTCTCTTGCCGGTTGACGTATCTTCGCAAAATTTTCAAACTTTGTGGCCCGCTCCGGTCCGCTCCTACCCTGAAAGTCTCGGGGGATTCGTCAAGCGGGGCCGAGAAAAAGGGGGTCCCAAAACACGTTTTCCCCATGCAATTTTCCATAGGAAACTTTAGACACGGCTACAGCCCGAACTGCTGAACGGAATTACACCAAATTTGGCAAAGAGGTAGTTCTTGGTTCAGAAAGAACCCTTTTGTTAAATGGTGTAAATCCGTTCAGTAGTTGCTGAGAAAATCAAAAGAAAAAAAGATAGGTATATCTAGGGCCGCGGATCCTCCCGAGCACGAGCTTTAAGTTAATTGGCTGTCAACACTCCAAATCAGGAAGTGTTGGCAGCCATTTTGTCCCTCGGTAGAACCGAGGGACAGAAACAAGTGCGCAAAGCGCACAAAGGGAGCAGGGTAGAAACACCCTGACCCCTTGGTCTGCTCAGGGGTCCCACAAGGACCCCCTGGGCAAAAAAAAAATTTTTTTTAAAAAATCGGCAGGATGCGCTCAGGGAGCGCGAACCCTGCCGAAAAAAAAAATCAAGCGCGGTCTCCCGCGCTTCGATGTTAATTGGCCCCCGGGTGGGCCAAGTCCCGGGGGCATGCTGGGGGGTTAATTTTATGTGTGGGGGCCTCTAAGGGCCCCCAAGCCCGGGGACCACCACCTTTATGGATAATGGTGCGGGAGGGCTCTGAGCCCTCCCGCAGCCCCGAGGACCACCACCTCCCCGTGGCTTCTTTTTTATATTTAAAAACCTGTGTGGGGGGCTCCAGCCCCACACGCCCGGAGACCACCACCTCCCGGGGCACTAAGAAAAATGAAAATGGGGGTCCGTTTTGGACCCCAAGCCCCGGGACCACCACCTCCCGGGGCTTTCTCGATGTAGGGAGGGGGCCGCGCGGCCCCCTCCTGGAGCCCTTGATGGCCCTGGGGACCGCCACCCCCAGGGCCGGCTCCTGCAGTGTCCCGGGGTGCCTACCCGGGACACTGCTGTTTGCAATGACAGGAAGGGAGCCTCGCGGCTCCCGTCCTGTCATTGCAAACTGCTTTGGATATTGGAAGAGAGAGCAGGAAACCTGCTCTCTCTTCCAATATCCAAAGCTGATTGCTTTCCACATGGGGAGCAGCATGTTAGCTGCTCCCCATGTGTAAGCAATGCCGGCTCCCGTAGGACACGGGGAGCCGGCGGGACTGTGGGGGGTTTGGGGACCCCCACAGTCCCCAATGAGAGGCCAGGCCCCGGGGATGGGGTCCCCGGGGCCTAAAAATAGGAAAAGGAAGGGGGCCACACGGCCCCTCAGTGAGAAAAAAAAACGATCGGGCCCGCAGGCCCCGCCCCTTCCTTCACCACTCTGCAAACGCGCCCCTGGCGCGTTTGCAGAGAGAGACAATTCCCCTTGAATACTGGGGGTCCCTGGGGCCAACTAGCCCACCAGGAACCTCCAGTATGCGCCAGGGGCTGCCTTGCAGAGAGGTGTACAGAGGCCACGCCCCTTTTACACCTCTCTGCAGCGCAGCTCTGTGGCGCTTTTGGAGGAACATGGTGGGCTAGTTGGACTCCAGGGACCCTCAGGATTCAAGGGGAGTTAATCCCCCGACTTAAACGCGCCACGGGCGCGTTTGCACAGTGGTGAAGGGAGGGGGCGGGGCTTCAGGTGACATGTGTGCAAACAGGCCCCGTGGCGCGTTTTAAGATGGGGAATTAAATCTTCTTCAATCCTGAGGGTCCCTGGGGGCCAACTAGCCCAACAGGTACGTCCAGAAAGCGCCACAGAGCTGCGTTGCAGAGAGGTGTAAAAGGGGTGTGGCCTCTGTACATGTCTCTGCAACGCAGCCCCTGGCGCATACTGGAGGTTCCTGGTGGGCTTGTTGGCCCGTAGGGACCCTCATGATTCAAGGGGACTTAATCCCCCAACTTAAAACGCGCCACGGGCGCGTTTGCACAGATGCCACCTCAGGCCCCGCCCCTCCCTTCACCATTGTGCAAATATTCCTCTAAAATCAGCCGAAATACGAATTCCGATTTACTCACCTGTTATCAGGAGAGACCTCAGTGCTGCATCTTTCAGCCCAGTACTGATCCTCAAAAGTAATTTTAACCGTACTTACCGGTAACTTGAATTTCCTTCATAGGCTAACATTGACTGGTTTCACTTGGAAATTCTTCGAAGTGTGGAGTTTGGAACTTTCAAATATTCCTCTAAAATCAGCCGAAATACGAATTCCGATTTACTCACCTGTTATCAGGAGAGACCTCAGTGCTGCATCTTTCAGCCCAGTACTGATCCTCAAAAGTAATTTTAACCGTACTTACCAGTAACTTGAATTTCCTTCCGTAGGATATCATTGCCTGCTTTTTGCTGAAAAAGTTTCTAAGTGTTGATTTTTGAAACATACAAATATTCCTCTAAAATCAGCCGAAATCCGAATTCCGATTTACTCACCTGTTATCAGGAGAGACCTCAGTGCTGCATCTTTCAGCCCAGTACTGATCCTCAAAAGTAATTTTAACCGTACTTACCGGTAACTTGAATTTCCTTCATAGGCTAACATTGACTAGTTTCACTTGGAAATTCTTCTAAGTGTGGAGTTTTGGAACTTTAAAATATTCCTCTAAAATCAGCCGAAATACGAATTCCGATTTACTCACCTGTTATCAGGAGAGAGCTCAGTGCTGCATCTTTCAGCCCAGTACTGGTCCTGAAAAGTAATTTTAACCATACTTACCGGTAACTTGAATTTCCTTCATAGGCTAACATTGACTGGTTTCACTTGGAAATTCTTCTAAGTGTGGAGTTTTGGAACTTTAAAATATTCCTCTAAAATCAGCCGAAATACGAATTCCGATTTACTCACATGTTATCAGGAGAGACCTCAGTGCTGCATCTTTCAGCCCAGTACTGATCCTCAAAAGTAATTTTAACCGTACTTACCGGTAACTTGAATTTCCTTCATAGGCTAACATTGACTGGTTTCACTTGGAAATTCTTCTAAGTGTGGAGTTTTGGAACTTTAAAATATTCCTCTAAAATCAGCCGAAATCACGAATTCCGATTTACTCACCTGTTATCAGGAGAGACCTCAGTGCTGCATCTTTCAGCCCAGTACTGATCCTCAAAAGTAATTTTAACCATACTTACCAGTAACTTGAATTTCCTTCCATAGGATATCATTGCCTGCTTTTTGCTGAAAAAGTTTCTAAGTGTCGATTTTCACAAACTACAAATATTCCTAAAAATCGCCTGTATGACTTAAACGCATTCTTTCAACTGTTTACAGGAGATGCACCAGTGCTGGATCCAGGATCCAACACTGAGTAAGAAAAAGTAACGATAACAGTTTTTAACTTCTAAGTGAATTTCCTTCCATAGGATAACATTGGTGATTCTATGAGAAAAAGTTTCTAAGTGTGAACTTTTAAAGTACAATAATATTCCTTAAAAATCACGACTGTAACCAAAACGCTTTTACTCAACTGTTTACAGGAGATGTCCCAGGACTGAATCTAGGATCCAGTAATGTGGTTAGAAAAGTAATCCATAAAGTAACTAATTGCATTTAACTAGAAATTCACATTGAGCTGAATGTTGCATTGTGTTTGAAAATGTGTTGCCCATTGCAACAACTGTAACTACTGTACTTAAAAGTCTATTGCCTATGTGCAAAGTAATTAAACTAAAGTAATTCATTCTGAGAAAGTATTTTTTGTAATGTAATGTATAATATAATTACAATGTAATTCAAAAAATAAAATATGTAAAAAAAAATTGTTTCTAAAAAATTTGGAAATCAGTATGAAAAAAATTTATATAACAATTAATACATTTAAAAATTGTCATTTACAAAACCTTTGAAATTCACTGAAAAAACTGTAGGTTTCAGACATGTTATAGTTACAAATTAGCATTTAAAAAACCTTTGAAATTCACTGAAAAAACCATAGGTTTCAGGGACGTTATAGTTACAAATTAGCATTTAAAAAACCTTTGAAATTCACTGAAAAAACCATAGGTTTTAGGGACAGTTATAGTTAGTTGGACATTGCACTCGTACAAAACCCGTGAAATTCCCCGTTATAGTTAGTCCAGCTAACTATAACTCGCGCCCACAATGCACTGCTGATATTACATCACTCATGACATGGTCAGTGACATCACTGATGACATCACTGATGACATCTCAAATGACATCACTGATGACATCATCCACGTGATAATCTGATGCACCTCCTCACACTCTAATATAACCTTTGATACACCCACTTTAAATTACAGACTGCCATTCGCAAAACCATAGACACTCCAACACCAATAACTACATACCCACTCACTGATTCTTAGGTCTACGCACACATCCACTCACTCACCCGTACAGTCACTCATACTTACGGTCACTCAGTACAGGACTATCATATGCACTCATACTCCTATATAGACAAACAAACACCGCCACTCATCCATAGAGGTACTCACACACCTAGTCAGTCATGCAAATAATTAAACACACTACCATTTACTCACCTATACAGTTATACACACACCAGCTCACTTACTCATACAAATAGTAGCACATTCTTACGCTCTTATACAATCACTGATACAAGCACACACTCATCCATACAGCCACTATCACAATCACTCACTCTCGCTTATAGCTATTTATATACTCCAACACACATATATACTGCCTTTCACATATGTAGTTACTCACACATGTACCACTGGGACATACATTCACTCACTAACACACTCTTACACACACTTACCCACCCATACAGTCTATCACAGTTGCACTCTTGAAACCATCCACCCAGTGAATCACCCACTCACACATCTATGCACAGAGTTGCACACACCCCTCCCACACAAACACTCAGGCACCCATACAGATACTCAGACAAGCATTCAATAACTCATATAGACACTCATGTAGCTATTCACAAACACATGCAGCCACTTACACAGCAACAGACAGACGGATACAGACATTCACCCAGTTTAGTCACTAACCCATGCATTCAGTAAGATACGTTAAATCACTCACTTATAGAGTCAGTCACGCACCTACTAAATCATCCATACAGACACTTACACACCCACTCATTCTTCAATACGTCTTTTCCTATATATATTAAAAATATTTAAACTTTACAGAAACACACAGTCACTGGATGATGTCATCAGTGATGTCATCAGTGATGTCATTTGAGATGTCATCAGTGATGTCATCAGTGATGTCACTGACCATGTCATGAGTGATGTAATATGTGACGTCATCAGCAGTGCATTGCGGGGCGCGAGTTATAGTTAGCTGGACTAACTATAACGGGGAATTTCACGGGTTTTGTACGAGTGCAATGTCCAACTAACTATAACTGTCCCTAAAACCTATGGTTTTTTCAGTGAATATATATATCCTTGAAACTCCAACCTTCCCCCGACCGCACAGGAACAGGAACAGGAGCACGGACCACAAAGTAGGTGCAGATTCTTTTAGTTTATTTCATCACCCAATTCCACCATCAGCATGACGCGTTTCGACCCCGGAGGGCCTTGATCACATGACACGAAACACAGTACATGACTGGTTTAAATACCCTAGTGCATCATTTCCTGTTATTTTTTCTGTTTTTTTATATTTTTCTCATTTCAATTTTTTATATATAATTTAAAGTGACAAGCGCCCGAGCAATACATTTGTGCAATATGTCGCAAAAGATATATATACAGAATTGATTTGTTATTTTGTTAAATGCCAAAAGGAATTTTGACCTGTGGCATAGATGAATTGTATACTATTCAGGTGTCAATACCCATTCCATGGATTACTGAAATAAATGATACTAGATAAATCTAAGCCATTATTTGCCATAATAGCAGGGTTTTTTGGGAGCAGGTGACCAATTACTGGATCATCTCGAATAATGGGCCAATTTCTTTTGATAATATTTCTAATGGCCTTTTCCTGTCTGTTATATTCGAGAATGAATCTAAAGGTAGAGGTTTCTTCAATGTCCGTATCAATGATCTTGAGAGATTTATTGACAAGACTGTCCCTGGACACTGAATTGCTTTTATTGATCGCATTGTCAATGCAGTTATGTGTATAGCCTCTGGCAAGAAACCTCTCCTTGCTAGCCTGTTGTGCTAATTTAAGTTCATCCTCCCGACTGCAGATACGCTTGATGCGAAGCATCTCCCCATAGGGTACGCTGCATATCAAATGCTGGGGATGGGCACTACCGGCGTGTAGTACCGCGTTACCTGCAGTCGCCTTTCTATGCAACTTTGTTTCCATATGACCATCTTTGATGTAGATTTGAACATCTAAAATATTAACAGTGATGGGACTAATGGAGGCTGTAAAGTGTAGGTTGAGGCTGTTTTTGTACAGTTCATCTACAAATTGTTCAGCTTCATTGGTAGAACCTTGCCAAATAATAAAAAGATCATCTAGAAATCTTAGCCATTTTTTGACCTTTGTGTTAAAAGTAACGGTATACTCATTTTGTAAAACCAGCTCCTCCCACCAGCCCATGTGTAAACACGCATAGCTGGGGGAGAAGCTGGCTCCCATCGCTACACCACGTTGTTGTAAATATAACACATTCTGAAATAGAAAAATATTATTATTTAGACAAAAGTCCACCATATTGATAAGCATTTTGTTATGTTCTATGCAGTTGGATGGTCTTTTGGCCAGGTAGTAGTTTAATGCCTTCACTCCGTCATTGTGGTGGATGGAAGTATAAAGCGACGACACATCCATTGCAATAAGTAAATAATCAGCTTGCCATTCCACATTTTGGATCTTGGAAAGGAAATCGCCAGTGTCTTTTATATAGGAAGGCAGATTTTGAACAAATTCTTGAAGGTAATAATCTACATATTGTGAGGTTCTTTCCAAAAGGCTGTTTCGGGCAGAAATAATAGGCCTGCCAGGTGGCTGTACAGGGTTCTTGTGTATTTTTGGTATAAAATATAACACTGGGGTCACTGGCTTGTCATTACGTAGAAACTTGTATTCTTGAATGGAAAGTAGACCTGCATTTTTCCATGCTACTAGTCTCATGTAGTAGTCACTGTAAATGCATTTGAGTTTGATGTGGTCGCTGCGTTGATAGCAGGTTCTGTCTAGTAATTGACTTATTGCCTCATTTACATAGTCGCTCTTTTTCCATAGGACAACATTTCCACCCTTATCGGCATTGCGGATAACTATGTCATTGTTATTTTTTAGTTTGTTCATTAGCACATAGTATTTGAGTTCATCCTTGTTGGAACGACGTCTTGCATTTTTCTGTACTCGATGATTGAGCCGCTTTATGCCTGTAATTAGTTGTTCTTGGAAGATTTCAATTGAATCCCTTGTGGTAATAGGATTAAAGGTGGATCTTGGTTTAAAGGGTGTCATCACTGGAGTTGATCGGACTGGAATTTGAGCTGGAGTAATAATCCTTTCACTAATCTGTGTTACAGTTATGTTTTCATTTGCCAATTCCTGTAAATCAGTCAGTAAGGGCATGTCAAAGGCGGTTAAATTGCAATAGGGAGGACTCGCTGGAGGTGGTTCTTTTTGCGAGTGACCTATCCAATTTGTTTTGTCCTCGTTGTTTGTACCACGTTGGAGAAAGTATTTTTTCAATTTCAATTTTCTAATGCTTTTAAAGATATCCATCCTTGTGGTTGCATAGTTAAATGTGCCGGCGGGACAGTACGAAAGACCCAGTGTTAGTAGTTGTTCTTCAGCTTTGTTTAGTACTACATCAGTTAAATTGATCACCATTGGATTGTTAATGGGATCATTACTTGTTACAGACCTTACCGTCTCCAGTTCCTTTTTGTCTGACGTGTCTGTTTTTTGGGTTCTTCGCTGTTTTGCCTTTCGCCTCTCCCGGCGTTTGATGGATCTGCTTTTGAATATCTGGTTGTTTGATTTCTGGGGCGTAGCGTGTTTCTCCTCTCGTGTAATAAAAAAATCAACTTCTTCTGCTAATGAAATTTTGACAGGAATTGTTTTCATAGCTCGAGTACGTTCTTCACTCTCGGTTTCACTTTCCGGTGCAGAACTAAGGTCAGAGTTAGACACCGTGAGTGAAGTCATGTGTAATCCTGTACTGGTGCCTTCTCCACCATCTGTTGTTCATGCCTCCCCATATTTAGTGATTTTGAGAGCGTCATATTTTTTAGCAAACGTAAAAATACGTCCTGTTTCAAAGTCAATGCGATCACGATGGAATTTATATGTTTTTCGTTCCCGAATTTTCTCCTCCTTTTTTAACCTTTTGATCATGTCCTCTCTGAGTTTGGCAATTTCTTCAGTGCCTCCCATTGTTGCCAATTCTGCGTTTAATATTTCTATTTGTTCCTGTAGTTTGGCCCGATCTTTTTCAGCGTATTTAACTAGTATCACCATTAGCCGCCTGGAGGAATCAAGATTTGTTTCAGCCCATTCTCGCATCATGTCATGATCGGGATTCTCGTAACTGGGGGCTGTTAAAATACGTAAACCTCGAGGCACCCTCCCAACGTCTAAATAGCGCTGGAGGGACTTTTCCTCCCACCACTTGCTTTGCTCTGACTTCATCAGTTTCTCCAGGGATTTCATTTTTTCTTTGAGACTGATGTTACGTGTCAATGCTGGTGCATTATGGGATATTGAGTTCTGTTTTGGAGCTTTTTCATCATTAAACATTTCAGCAGCCGCTGCTTCTCTTTCCTTGAGCGTGTCAGCTGACATGGTGTTATTTGGTAAAATTCGAAATCAATATTAAGATCACAAGGAGAGCAGTTCTATTAAACTGTAGTGCTTCTCTCTCAATGTAAGTACTGCACACCTCCGAACCCGGTTTGCCTTTCACTTTAATGGCGTCCCCCACAGTACAGCCCTCCCAGGAGGCGTCCTCCGTATCTTCCGATGCGTGTTCGCCTACCTGGTGTCTGCCGTGCGGATTCCGTGCCTTTGTCCTTGGCGTTCGGGGGCCTGCCGCCGGTAATCCTCCCGGATTGTATATGCAAAACTCGTTTCCAAGCAGCGGCTCCTTTGATGGCGGTAAAGCCCAATTCTCGGAGGGGGTCCGTGTATAACCGGAGGAGTCAACAACCGGCTAGTATTATCCTTGAAACTCCAACATTCCCCCGACCGCACAGGAACAGGACCAGGAACAGGAGCACCAGTAGGTAGTTATAGTTAGGACCTATTATCCATAGGAAAAGCGTTTTTTGATTTGCCAATATCTTTTGCGCCGCTTGACAAATCTTTGCGAAATTTTCAAAACTAATGGTTCACTCAGGTCAGCTCGTGTCTTGAAAGTTTCGGGGTGGTTCGTCAAGCGGGGGCGGAGAAAAAAGGGGGGTCCCAAAACGCGTTTTCCCCATGTTAATTTCCTTAGGGATTTTGAAACAGGCTACAGCCCGAACTGCTGAACGGAATTACACCAAATTTGGCAAAAAGGTAGGTCTTGGTCCAGAAAGCATGCTTTTTTTTAAAATGGTGTAAATCCATTCAGTAGTTGCTGAGAAATTAAAAAAATAAAAATATATATATCTGAGCACCGAGGATGATTCGCGAACCGTCCCGGGCGCGAGCTTCACTCTGATTGGCTGTCAACACTCCAAACCAGGAAGTGTTGGCAGCCATCTTGTGACTCAGTAACCGAGTCACAAGAAAAAAGGTGGGAAAAAGATGAAAAACAAGAAAAGGGGGCAGGGTAGAAACACCCTGACCCCCTACCCTGCTCAGGGGGTCCCACAAGCACCCCCAGGGCCAAAAAAAGCTTTTTTATTTTTATTTTTAAAAACGGCCAAATTCGCGCTGGGTGCGCGAATCAGGCCAAATTTTTTTTTTAAAACAAAGCGCGGGCTCCCATGCTTCGTTATCTGTAAGCCCCCAGGTGGGCCAGGTCACGGGGGCAATGTGTAAGCCACCTCCCCGTGGCTTTATTCATTATGTGCGGGGGCACGCAGCCCCCCTGCAGCCCCGGGGACTGCCACCTCCCTGGGGCTTCTAAAAAAAATGTGTGGGGGGCTCCTGCCCCCCCCATGCTGACCCAGGGACTGCCACGTCCCCGGGGCATTTATTAATATGGGTCTGGGGGCCTCGCGGGCCCCCCGAAGCCCCGGGGACCGCGACCTCCCCGGGGATTAAATTAAAATAAAGAAGTGTGGGGGGGGCTCCTGCCCCCCCACATTGACCCGGGGACCACCACCTCCCCGGGGCACTAAATATTCAAATGCGGGGATCTGTTGTGGACCCCCAGGGACCACCACCTCCCCGGGGCTTTAAACACTTGGGAGGGGGGCCGCGCGGCCCCCCTCCTGGAGCCCTTGATGGCCCTGGGGACCGCCACCCCCCAGGGCCGGCTCCTGCAATGTCCTGGGGTGCCCACCCCGGGACATTGCCGTTTGCTATGACAGGGCGGGAGCACGGCTCCCGCCCTGCCATAGCAAACTCTGCTTTGGTTTTGGACGCAAGAGCAGGAAACCTGCTTTCGCTTCCAAAACCAAAGCAGATTGCTTTGCACAAGGGGAGCTGCATGTCAGCAGCTCCCTTGTCTACAAGCATGCTGGCTCCCGCAGGAGGCGGGGAGGCCGGCTGGGACCGTGGGGGCATTGGGGCTCCCCCATGGTCCCCAACGGTGAGGCCAGGCCCCGGAGGATGGGGTCCCCGGGGCAACAAGTGGCCCGGGAGGTGGGCCACTTGGCCCCACTCCCATTTAAGAAAAAAAAACTAAAAAACGCAGGCCGGCCCTGGGGGATGGGGTCCCCAGGGCCAATAGTGGCCTAGGGAAGGGGGCCACGCAGCCCCCCTTCCCAATAATTAAATTTGAAAAACGAGGCCATGCCCTGGGGGATGGGGTCCCCAGGGCCACAAAAATGCTAAAAGAAGGAGGGCCACACAGCCCCCCTTCTAAAAAAACAATATTAAAAAAAAGCTGGCATCTCGCCGGAGGCCCCGCCCCCTCCCTGCACCATTGTGCAAACGCGCCCCCTAGCGCGTTGTAAGTTGGGGAATTAATTCCCCTTGAATACTGAGGGTCCCTGGGGGCCAACTAGCCCACCAGGTGCCTCCAGTAAGCGCCACAGAGCTGGATTGCAGAGAGGTCCGAGGCCACGCCCCTTTTTACACCATTCTGCAAACGCGCCTCTTGGCGCACTGCTGGTGGGGTGATGAGGTCCTCTTGTGTCCTGAGGACCTCAGGACACAAGTGGACTTCATCGGGCGGTCGACCTCGAATCTGGGGAACTGGGTTCGAGTCTCGGCAATGACGCTGAACATCCTGTGATTCTGGGCAAATCACTTAATCTCCCGTGCCTAACAAAAATAAATAAATAAATGAATGTGTCCTCATGTAATGCAACTGGTGCTATGTAAAGCGCTCTGATACCCGATTTGGGTCAAGTTCGTGCTATATAAAAGTCTGTAAAAAAAAAAACAGCCTTTCACATATGTAGTTACTTACACATATACCACTAAGACATCGATTCACTCACCAGCACAGCTATAGGTACACTCACTCACCCATACACTCCCTAACATACACACTCATAAACGTATATACCCAGTGAATCACCCACTCACACATCCATGCAGGGAGTCACACACCCCCCCACCCACACAGACACTCAGGCACCCATACAGGTTCTCAGACAACCAATCATTCTTCAATATACCTTGGCATATATAGATATAACATTCTTGAACTTTTTAGAAACACTCAGTCACTGGATGATGTCATCAGTGATGTCATTTGAGATGTCATCAGTAATGTCATCAGTGATGTCGCTGAGCATGTCATGAGTGATGTAATATGTGATGTCATCAGCAGTGCATTGCGGGGGCGCGAGTTATAGTTAGCTCTACTAACTATAACGGCCAAATTTCTCTGGTTTTATACGAGTAAAATGTCCAACTAACTATAACGTCCCTGAAAGCTACGTTTTTTCCAGTGAATATATATATATATATATATATAACTATATACACACCTATATATATAAATATATAGAAAAAGAAATGAATAGATGTTCACTCAGGATTACATGGTCAGACTTTTACTCTAACAAGATGCATTTCAGCCAACCAAGTGACCTTACTCTCATGTACAGATTGCAGCAAAACAAACTGTGTTTAATATACATGTAGATACATAAATAAATATTTGAATTACTTTAAAAAATGTACACGTACATATATATAATACATAGACTTAAATAAACAAACTTACATAAAATAAACACTATATAATTAAAATAAATATTAAAACAAACGCTTATAACTGAACGCATTTAAAAACAGTACAAATATGCAGCATAATTCTTAAATAATTAAAATTACATTTTAAAAACATTATGAGAATTAATATTACTCAAAAAGGTTACTAAATGAACCAAAAATAAATTACAATAAAAAACTACTGTAAACTAAAAGTTAGATATATATTTTAAGAAAAACAAAATAACAAAGCAACACACATTCAATAAAAGCATAACTGAAATTCAAAAATACTAAATAGATGTTTCTTCCACAAAAGGGAAATATATTTTACATACCAAATCCAAATTATTAAACATACATTGGAAATAAATATCGAACAATTAAACTCCATCAAAATAAAATCTAACAAAAATAAATCAATTTTAACATTTCAAATTCAACCAAAAATAAGTAAAACAAATGCTAGATTTGAGGTAATAAAATTTACCACTCCCACTTGAACCTAAAAGACAGTAGTAAAAGTGTTCCTACTCCAGTCTGAGATACAGAAGGGACATTGTTGGATTTTGGAGGGCTCAAATTTACTATGCCTACTGCAGCCTAACCCCCAGTAGGGAAAGCATTTGACTTTATGAGAGGAGGGTCAGATTTAATAGTTCCACTTTAACATATGCAACATTGGGGAAAGCAATGGATGTTGAAGCGGTTAGATTTACTATTCACACTACAACCTAAGTAACAACAGGGAAAGTATTGACCTTTAGAGGGGCACAATGTACAATTCCCACTCCAACTTAAGAAATAAGCAATACTAGGTAAAGGGCTGCTCTATGAGGGCTAATTTTTAATATTCCCACTCCAAACTAAGCAACAATAGGGAACGCACTGGACATTGAAGGGGTCAGACTACTATTCTCACTCCAACCTATGCAACATTGGTGAAGGTTGTGGACTTTGGAAATGGTCAGATTTACTTCTTCTAATGCAATTTCAGCAACAGTAGGGAAAGTGTTAGACTTTGGAGAGGTGAGGTTTACTATTCCCACTCAACCCTAAGCAAAAGTAGAGCAAGAATTGGTCTTGTGAGTGGTGTGATATACTATTTGCATGGCAAATTAAGCAACAATACCAAAAGGCTTGGACTTTGGAGCAGTCAGATTTACTATTCCGGCCCCAATCTAAGCAATAATAGGAAAAGCATTGGAATTTAGAGAGTTCAATCAATCAATCAATCAGGGGTTTGTAGAGTGCACTACTCACCCGTTAGGGGTCTCAAGGCGCTGGGGGGGGGTGCAGCTCTGTTGGGGTCATTCGAAGAGCCAGGTCTTGAGGTCTCTCCTGAATTGGTGCAGTGTCGGGCAGTGTCAGATTTACTGTTCCCACTCAAACCCAAGCAACATTGGTGAATGCATTAGACTTTGGAGGGGTCAGATTTACTATGCCCACTTAAACCTAAGCAACAGTCTGGAGCTCTGGACTTTGGAGGGGTAAAATTTACTATTCCCACTTCAACACAAGCAACAGTAGGGTAAGAACTGGACTTTGTGGGATCAGATTTACTGGAGTGGGATCAGATTTACTATTCCCACTCCAGCCTAAGAAAGAGTAAAGTGTTGGACTTTGGAGAAGTCAAATGTAATATTCCAAAACAAACTAAGAAACAATAGGGAAAGTGCTGAAAACTATATGATATTTTTTTTTAAATCACATAAAAATAATATCAAAATAATATCAAATGAAATATTCATAAAAAGTTTTAAAAAATTGTTTTATAACAAGTATTATAAAATGTATTAAAAAAATGCACAGTTCTCACCCAACTCTTCTCCAATCCCTATTATGATGTTAAATCTTTAAAAAAAAAAAACATAATCAGTTAAATAATTAAATAGTATTATTATCCAATTAAAATAAAATATAGTTAACAAATTGCAAAAACAAAATTAATAATTTAAACATTTGCATAACTAATAATCTAAGCAGCCAATTAAAAATGAGATTTGATAATGTTATAAAAATTAAATAATTTACATAATTAATAATCAAAAAGGCCAATTAAACATAACAAATTGTAAACAAATACAAAAAAAGTAAAATATATTAAAATATCTTCCTACTGCACTCCCATATAAACTTAACCCACCAATAATTTGAAAAATGAAAATAAATCCAGAAATAAACTTTAAAAACATTACCAAAACTATAAAACTACTAAAAACATTAGACATCTAAAATTAACATATTAATAACTGAAAGCACACAATTTCTTAAACATTACAAAATAGCAAAATTTATATTGTATTGAACTATATATATAACATTGATAATAAATACTTAAAAGCACAATATTTTTACCTGCAAAATTGGGAACCATGATATTCTTGTCACCACTGTATTTCATTCACGATATTTTGAACATAATATTAAGGTTGTGCATCAAGTATCTCGTTGGACAAAGTTAGACTACTGCTATATTTTGAACTTCCAAAAATACTAATTATAGTGGTATCAGTAATTTCAGAAACTGGAATACAATTGTGATATTTCCAGCTGTCTCTCAATAGGCCATATGCATCCAAAAGGTTGCCTTGTAAAAAATGAAATTGATGTGGCAGGATGCAGGGGATACTGGCCAAAGACCTGTGTATATGCCTTGGTAAAGCTGCCTCAACAACCTTAACTGGTAGGACTCATAGGTGCAACAAGAGAACTAACTACGTCCCACTATTAGGGAGAATAAGCTCAGCCCATGGCTTACACTGAGGGAGGTAAAGAGGGAGTACGGATCAATAATAGAAAAAGCAAGATTGACAAAACAAGGAATGTAAAGTACAAAACATAGTACAAAAAGAAAACAATGGTTAACTATCACAAAAATTATGTAAAGAAAATAGAGACATTTGGCTTTAAATAGTTCAGTTCAATTTTAATGAGAACTAACATTAATAGCGAAGTCTGTGGACAACAGTATTCTCTTATGTGGGGCAGTTCACAAGTCTCTATGACATCCAGCCAAACTTAGGCCACCCAGGAGGGCATGGAGTAATGTTCTTCTCAACCTCGTGAATCAGGAAGCAATAAAACGCCTTCTTGCCTGGTTCATCTGTTTTGAAAACTGTTCAAATACAGGTTCAACGTTTTATAAAAATAAAAAAATAAAAAACCTTTAATCATATTTGTGCAGATCTCTAACAAAGAATAGCATGCCTGTATCCAGAGTTTTTGGGGTTTAACATCACACTCTAAACATCCTCTAAGATCCAGGATCGCAGATGTCTCTACTTTTGGGCTTACTGTATTTATTTGTTTAACTAGTCTTGTATGTTTGTTTACTTATGCGTTTAATTATTAAGTGGGCCAACAGAACCCATAATATAGCATGGGTCTCGAGTTAAAATGTAAGGTGAGTGAAATCAGTAGGAGAGAGAGGAAACAAGTAGCCACTTTGCTCCACCTTCCTTTCTCATTGTAATGCTGTGCCACTGATGAGTCAGAGCTGGGGAAGCCAATGTTCTCCTCTTTTGCATTGGAGATAGGGTCTGGTGGCTTCTTGGACTAATGTGCCCACTGTAGGGGCCTGTGTTCGACCTCATGGTCACAGGTTCATATCCCGGCGGGTCTACGTAGCCATTCATCCTTCTGAAGTTGATAAAATGAGTACCACTGAGTTGGGTAACAATAAACATCTGTTATTCAGCGCCAAGAGGCCTGCGGGCGAATGTGCGCTTTACAAATACATGTTATGTTATGTCACATGAACCTTACAATATGGGCTACTTAATACATTGATGCATCACCCTCAGCTTGCCCAGGTGTAATGGTTAAGGGAAATCATCTAAAGCGAAATCATTGACATGTAGAAAACCTCTTCATGTCATTGCTAGGCACTGATATACATACTGGCCTGGCTGTGTTAAGTTATGGTTTTATTGTCTGGTAAACAAATGATTTCGAAGTTACCACCAAAGCAATGTCAGAGTTGTGGGTTACATACAGATACCTTCAAATAGTCCCATTATTAGAAGTACCAGTAAAAAATTAAAAATGTGTTTGCAATTTATTCTAGAGGTTATCTGGCACACAGCGTGCCTGCAGTTATGGAAGTAGGCAAAATACAGGCATCAGGGTACAATGAAAGAAACTATCATTTAGCCACATGTTCATTTTAAAATTAGTGCACATCCTTTCAGGGACTTACCACTACAAGCATGGCCTACATGTACTTACCAGAATCCCTTGCAGTCAGCAGACAAAAATCATAGATATTTATTTGTTTGTTTATTTATTTATTTAGAGTTGTGTATAGCATTGCATTATGCATTTCGGTGACTTCAGAGTGTTGACGAGTGCAAAGATTCAAGTTTATTGGTGGGTAAGTTAGCATCGATGAAGTAAGCAGGAGGGGTGTGCAAAATTAGTGTCATTTGCTTCCATGTCATTATGTGAAATTTCAGCAAAATTGATCGAAATTATATGCAATTACGTGAAAGACGAAGCCATCATTTAGTGCAATATTTTAGTACAAAAGCAGTTCTCCAGCACATTTTTATAATGAATGGCACGCTTGTTGTAAATGTTTCACGCAATTGATGCTGAATTACGTGGAGTGGCATAATTGCATAGTGGCATCATTTTGGGAAATTCGCGAGACAAGCGTTACACAATATTCCCAAAATTACGCAAATTACGCCAGCATACTTTACATTTTGGCAAGCTTAGTAAGGAGGTCTGATATGCTTAAGCACGACCCCTATTCTATGTCACTTTCAATTAAAGTCAAGTTTGAGGCATTCAATTTGGAGTAGTTTCCTCAACATCAAATTGTTTACTTCACCTCTCAGGTTAGAGATAAGAATATTTCAGATTCTTGAATATTGAGACCTAGGCATCTACCATCAAGCTTCCTTTTTTGAAAGATCATTGTTTACCTTTGGACAGATCTTAACAGAAACACGCTCCTGTGCTTTAAGAGCCTATTCAAATTAATGGAAGTAGCCCCTCCAATATCGCCCAGATCTACTTGCTTGGTCCTCGACCTAGAAAAGGCTTTTGAAACCCTAAGATAGGATTACCTCATCTGTGTACTGGATAGGTATGGTTTCGGGAGATGTACCATACAGATGAGCCACTTACTTTACACGGAACCCACAGCTGGAGTCTGAGTGTGTATATTGACATTGCCCCATTGAAGGCTGAAAGAGGGACCCCCCAGGGATGCCACCGGCTTATCTGTTCTTTGCACTCACCATGAAAACCCTTGCTGCATGGCTGAGACAGGCGGGACTTACATGGCTCTCTCTCCCCCTTACTGCCCAGACACACTGAGTATCGATGTATGCTGGTGACATCTTGCTATATGTCAAGTACATCAAGAGAGACCTGAGAAATATTCCTCGGACACTCAGAGTTTGCTGCCATTTCTGGACTCCAAGTCAACTGGAAAAAGTCCTGTATATTTCCACTACGCCCAACGTCACCCCAACATGGCTTGATTTGGATTATGCTTCCCAAAACATTCTTTCAAGATGCAGACACATTACTTGGGGAGGTTATCTGGCGTAATGGATGACACAGGGAGGCAATGGCCAAGCTGTGACTCCGAACACAGCAAGGCAGCTTGGGAGGTCCAAAATTTGAGTACTACTACTATCTAGCTGCTGAGCTCCAGTGGCTTGCTCGCTGGCTGACAGGCTTCTTGCTTGAGGGGACTTGTTCCAACAGCACATTGCTTCACCAAGAAGCACTACTAGCTTCCAGGTGATAGACACAGGGCGGATTGCCCCGGTTTACCATCTGTTGCTTTTAGATGCTACTCTCAAAGCCTACTTGCCACCGAACACATCCTACCATACACACAAGCTTTCCCAGCCTTCTTAAACAAGGCAGATGATATTCTTCAAGAGATAGCCAACACCTCAGGTGTCACACCCTTGGGGAATCTATTTAAGAATGGTCATTTGTTGTCCTTTGCATCCATATTAAACCAATTTGACATTAACATGGGACAGTTCCTTATATACTGAACTTTCACCTACATTTCACAGACAACATTGTCCGGCACCGAGGCAGAACCTGATACGCATTCCCTCATTCAAACCCTCTTGTTGAAAGGAAACCACAGAAACACATTAAATGGCTCTAAAGCACTTTCCAACTTCAGACACTCACATATCCCTACAGCCACTCTGAGACATTTGGCAGTCTGAATTAGGATGGGTGGTCCATGGTAAGGAAAGGGATAATATTGCCTACCCTCACACTGTCTCATGAAATGCTCAATTCAAGCTAATTCAATTCAACATCCTAAATAGGGTTTACCTATCCCCCGTCAAAATTGACAAATCTGTCCCTGATTATAATGCCCCATGTGCACGTGGCACCACAGTTTCGCTTACTTCTGTCCCATGTTTGGGAACTGCCCATCAGTAATGCCCTTCTGTTCCGAAGTCCTGATAAGGCTGCATAACATTATCCACTGATGAACATACCTCCCTGGGAAGGCTGCACCTTGGGCTTGTACTGCCAGGTAGATCCACAGTTGACTCCAGTACTAAACAGAAAAACCTGCTGCATATATAGTAACACAGTTAATCCCCAGCATGCCCCATAATCCTGCCCCATACAGTGCTCCAGCTAGAGTTTTGACTCTAGTGCTGCAGATGGTGCCCTTTGAGAAGAGGTCTCTGGGAACAAACTCAACATTCACAGTGTTTGACAAGCTAGAGGTGCTGTTCAGCCTGCCTCTTTGCAGTGAAGGTTTTCACAAAACTGACTGTTTCCTGATATTTGAAAATAATTGCCACAGCTCTAAACCAGCTTAGTGCACTCGTCAAGACCATGTGTCACTGCCTTAATACTGTGCCTGAAGCTACATTTCTCGACTTAGCCCAGAGTAGACAAACATCAAATACTTCATCAACTAAACAGAATCAACCTCAGACATAATATCAACACAATCAACAACTCACCTAACATCCCTGTTGTGTCTCATCTTGCCAGTAAGATTGTGATTTTGGTGGCCAAAAAGTAACAAACCTGGTTTGATATCTAAAGAGCCCACAAGAAGTACACAGAAACAAGGTTTCACCTGCCAAGCACCTGTCGTCTTCAGAACACAAAGAAAGCAGGTCTTTCCCATCATAGAGACAAAAGGAAGGTGCTTATGAAGTAGTGTAGAAAGATGTGTCTGTTGTCAATGCCCTTCTTTTGCTTCTTCAGGATCTCCCCACTAGATAGGGTGGAGAGCGTGTGGGGATTCACAGGGTTTCGGTGGGATTCTGATGAGCTTCAGGCAGAAAGAAAAAATGTCTAGGATGGCTCATTTACCTTCACCCCCGTATCCTTTCCTAGTCATCTTCTCCTTGAGCGTTGTGTTCTGGGTATGTTTTCGCTACAAGGGTCTGGAAGAACGTCCCTCCTCCTCACTGTGGAACGGTGGATTGCTATGCTACGGACAGTGGACTCCTAATCCGGAAAAGGCTAATGCTGCAGAATTCCCTCCAAGTACATCTGTGCCCCTTGTGATGGAAGTCAATGAGCTATATTGCCTCTGCAGGGTGCTATGTTCACCACAACACTTGTGTCCTAGCTTCCACTCAATGGCCATCAGTCATTCAAAGTGAACTTCTCTGTAAGCACTGGCGTGGGAGCCAATGAGCCTACTCCCTTCAATCAGAGCCATCCCAAGTTGCCCATCCAAAAAGTACCCAACAACTGAAATGTCCTGCAGAGAGGCTTGAACGTTGTTGGGATCACTGTTTACCCTCAGGTGATCCAAAAGTGTGTTCACACTGGGTTGACATCAATCCGCCCCCAAAAGTGTTCCCTGCCCTCCTCCAAATCCGGAAGGATCAAAAGATATCCAACAATTCATAACATTTTCTACCTATCCTTTCTGTGAGTCTTTCCACTAGATTTTATCTATTGCATATTCCCACCCATCTCCGTCCAATCCCTCTGATGAGCCAGTGCCATTATCATGACACACTTCTAACTTTCTTCAGCTTCTATCTAATCAGTTACCGAAGTGTATTGTCAATTTACTGTAATAATATCTCTGGAATATTGTAAAATGTACTGGAGGTCCATTGTCTGTCTTTTCCATACCAATCAATCAGTTTCTCCTTCCCTGCATCCCCTTCCTTGCACAGAGTACTCCACAGAGGACCAGGTGAGAGCTTAATAGCCCTGCACACCAAAGGGCATATTTACAAGAAACTAGTGGAGCACGGCTTTATGCCAAAATTGGTAACACCAACCTCTGACAGTTTCAAAATGCAGAGATGCGCCGTATTCACAAGAATGCGGCACACCCCTGTGTTATCCCTAGCGCTGGTGCTAAAAAAGCTGCCTAGAGCCAGTGCAGATACCCTAGTGCCATTTTGCAAGGGTGCTTATGCTGCAGGGGCAATTGTTTATGTGCAATAAAGGACAGCTTACTGCACATAAACTATCTTTACAGGCTATTTTTTCTATCTATGTGTGCTGCAGAATGGAGCACATGTGGAAAGAGCAGAATACGAGGAGAAATAAAACATTCTATTCCTCCTCGTATCACCTGCTTAAGACCAGGTATTCCCTGGCGATATTTTTGGTGCTGCCCCATACCTTGTAAATATGGGGCATTGTCAAAAAGCAATGGGTATTGCAGCGGAACGCAACACCCATTGCACGCCCCTTTCACGCTTAGTGCTGGTTGAATAGGGGCATTATTTCCAAGTCGGCATTAAGCCAGATTAAGTGGCTTAACGCCGCTTTGTAAATAAGGCAAAGGAGTTAATGCCACCAGAACGTCGGAAAAAGTGATGTTCTGGTGGCCTTAACTCCTTGTAAATATGCCCCCAAGTGCCATGTTCTGAACATTGCTGGTGTTATGTTGCTAATTTCAGTTTGACTCCAGAATTAAGAAATAGATATTCAGATACGTTAAATAAAATATTAAATGGGGCTAAATTTGCACTATGCACATAGCATACCATATTTCATAACATGTCCTATTCGTAAAAAAATATGAACATCTCTAAGTTCTTACTTCCTAATCGTTTTCCTTCATGAAATATAATTTGTTACAGTATGAAATGAATATTTCCCTTCAATGCATATGCTATATTGCATTTCATTTATAACAACTTCCTAACTGATAATGCCAACAAAGCTATTTAGCAATTTACTGTGTTAATTTAAAGCGATGCAAGTGTTATATTTTTTTAGCACAATGTTGTAGAATTGATCATTTAAATCAGGCGTCAATGGCGCGTTTTCACAAAACAAACCTAATTGTCACATACGTGTTTATTATGCTCATGAACAGTATCCTTAACTGCAAATACAAATATAATTTTCTTTAAAATTCTGTGTAGTGCACATTAATACTTTTTCAATGACTTGACAGTGGAAAACCTCTTTCACAGTGAATCATTTATATATATGCAAATTATTTAGGAAAGAGACCAGCACGTCTTTAGAACACACTCCTCAAGCTTTATTTAAATGTCAGCTTCAAATAGTAGCAGAGCAGTTAATATATTTTGGAAGCTTCTATAAGGGACTGCTAAGTACATGCATACTTGCATATGTATACATCTTAAACCCGCTGCCCTTACCAGTTCCCAACACGCCACTAGGCATGCAAAGCGGAGCATTTATTTAAGGTTTATCTTTGCTTTGCAGATGGCTCTCTGCGCCATTGGCCCAGAAGACTGTGGCTGTTGAAAGGGCTCACAAAAACCGAGATCTCGGTTACAAGAACCTAGCCAAATTCTACAAAAGGTTTTTTGCTCTATGAGAGTCAGAAAAAACAGTAAGGAAGGAAAAATTTCCTTTCTTGAGTCCCCTCACTCACCAGGGTTTCCCCATGGTGACATGCTTCATCATTGGGGCCATCCCAACCCGCTGCGGGTTAAGGCGTGCTGCGACTTGCGACACTACGTAGGAGCACTAATTGTGGGTGACTATGTGTGGTGCAGTGATAGAGGTGGAGTGGGTGAACTTAAAAATATCTAGCTAGTGGGCAAAAAAAGAATTTATTCAGGCTCCTAGCCGATATATTAAAAACGGGGTTGGTCTCTAGGGTGCCTGTCTTTAATGAGTCAGGGGTCTCTAGTGGACGTCAACTAGTTTCGAGCTTCCCCAATGCTCTTCTTCAGGACAAACAGGGTCCAGCCCTGTTTCGTACCACTCCAAGTTGACCTAAGAATAGGAAAAAACGATGCTGCGGAATTTAAGCAGGCAAAGGTTAATACATACGGTACATTGACCACGTAGTATTAATTATAGAGCAAGAATGTGCTTCATGGTCTTTGAGGGGCTGGAGAGATCATCGGCATTGTGGATGCATATGCGGTCGCGAGGGTAAGCAGGCAACACGCCGGAGCAGTTATCATTCTTGCTCTATAATTAATACTACGTGGTCAATGTACCGTATGTATTAACCTTTGCCTGCTTAAATTCCGCAGCATCCCAGAGGAGTATTTCCTTCCCACTACAAGCTATTGGCTTTTTGGTTTATCATTCCACCTCCTATGGCTTGCTAACACTGCAATACATGAGAGTCTATTTTATGCATCAAACATACATTAAGTTATCACATATTACATTATTTATCTTATACATGCACTGTACACAGAAAGCAGAGCCTTTTTTTCACACTGCAAAAACAACAATGCGATGGATGAAATGCTTGAACTAATCTCAGCCACTGGAAATCGCTTGGGCCACATCCTGGTTCCTTTTACAGTGCTGCAGGCTTTTTTGATGTTTTAGTCATGAATTGCCTGCTTGTTTTCTTGGTCTGTCTTCCACATAGTTAACTGTTTTCCCCATCTTTCTCTTATTGATTGTTTTCTTCCTCTGTTTTAACTTAGAAAAAAGTGTTGCCAAAGCTAGTGGGCCTGGCTTTTACTAGGCTAACACACGCAAATATAGGCATGCACAAACGCTGTTTTCATGTGTTAGCACATTAAAGCCAGACCTATTGACTTTGTCAATGCTGGTTTCTTTTTCTTCTGTGATTTTTGACCTAAAAGGTGCCCCTTGCTCTTTTAACAAGAATTTCAGGCAACTTCTGAGTTGTGCACGGATTCCACCATGGCATTTATGTGTAGTTGAGATGGTGGCAGACAAATCTAAGGATGCATGATTGTTATCAATATCTTTGTCAGTCGTGAATAGTAATTTAACAAATGCTATCAAAGTGGAGGTGAATTCACACATCGCACATCTTTGACTCTGATTGCATCGCAAGAGATGTTGTCACATGACTGACTGATAGCTCTAGCAGGAAATCTACTAAATTTGCTGAAGTGAACACATATTTTAGTTGTTACTAATAAACAAGGTCAGACTAGCCTATAGAGTAATTTAGCATTGCTCAAGGGGTGGTCTGACTGGTCAGTGAATGGACTTTGTTTTGGCTGTTTGTGGGCCATATTTACAGTTACTTTCCTAGATTTTAGCACGCGCATTACCTGCAGAAGACACAAATGCATGCAGTCGCCCATACCCTGTAAAACACTTGTACAGCATGTCTATACAAGTTAAAAACTGCCCTGATTTGCAAATGTGGGCCACTTTTTAGCTATCTCATTCACTAATCGGGGCCACTTTTAATTTGGTGTCCAGGCCTATTGTTTGTACCAGTGTGACCCTGCTTAAAAATAACTGGGTAGCTATAGCTACTAAGAAACATCACAGGGACACTCATGAGATAGAAGGGGAACAACTATCACAGACCGGTGACACAGGTCCAGCAATGATGTGCCTGATACAGTTATTTCATGTATATGTACAATCTCATTAGCCCCAAAACATGCTTAAATACCCATGTAAAGCTGTTACAGGCCGAGACATAGTCTCAAAATCCCAGGCACTGAACCAAATGCCATAGGCACTGCCTCAAACTCACTGGCACAACCAAAACAAGCCAAGGAACTGGCAACATGGACAGATGCACAACCATAAAAATGGATAAGTATAGCATTTAATTGCCAGGGATCTTTCAGTCATTCATAGTTTCAAATCATAACAATCAAATGCCCAGGAAATTGAAAATACCCGATAGCAACCACAATTGTCTAGGCACCATATGCTTAGAAAAGCCTGAAATGACTAAGCATAGTCTTAAATGCTTAGTCAAAACCATCATTCCCAGGTATAATTTCAAATGCCCGGGCACTACCTCAAAATTACAAGCACAGGCATCCCATTGCCCTGACAAAGCAAATCTTCAAATGTCCATGCACAATCATCATCATCTTCACAGTTATTTGCCCTAAGTATGACTTTTAAAGCCCAGACACAGAAGTTCATTTACAAATTCAAATGCACAGGCACAGACCTATATGTATAAAAAACATTTTTATGCCCAACCCCAGTGATCATATTCCCAAGTATAATCTTACATAGTGAGCAATTGTCACAAATGTTCAGAACAGCCCTTTTCTAAAAATTGTTTGCACACCAAAAATCAAATATTGTAATTGTATTTATATAGTGCTTACTACCCCTGATGATGGGTTGAAGTTCTTTTCAGTGAGTAGCATATTACCCCAGAACACATAGGAATAGCCTGGATTAGTATAGGGAAATATAAGTTGTTAATTTGAGCAGTGGACCTGTGAGTCTGTTAGTTTGATTGAATAGGATAAAGGAGTGATATAGGAGGGAAGAGTCTAGAAAGTGTTATTTGGGAGATCGTAGAAGTAAGATGAGGTTTGGGATGAGTCAAAGGAGGAATAGAGGAGGGAAGAGTCTTTAAAGGGTTATTAGAGAGACCATAGTAGTAAAATGAGGTTTGGGATGAGTCAAAAGACAGATACAGGAGGAAAGAGTCTTCAAAGTGTTATTTTGGAGAGCATAGTAGTAAAATGAGGTTTGGGTGAGACAAGGAGGGATAGAGGAGGGAAGAGTCTAGAAAGGGTTATATGGGCGATCATAGTAATGGAATGAGTTTGGGGTGAGCCAAGGAAGGATAGAGGAGGGAAGAGTAAAAAAAGGGTTATTAGGGAGATCATAGAAGTAAAATGAGGTTTTGGAATGAGTCAGAGAGTGGAGGTAGAGGATATTAATTTATATTTATTTTATTTTTTATTTCCCTGAATAGTTCAATAGTGAAGCACTTACAGATATATATATATATAGATATAGATATATATATATAGATATATATCTATATATATATATATATATAGATATATATCTATATACATATAGCTTGGTTCCTTAAGGAAATCACGAGCACTCGCGGGTTCACAATGCATGATTTTAATCGGTAAAGCAGATGCGTTTCGAATGATGCCTTTCTCAATGCTCACACATAAGTAAAACAGCCTCCCATGACAGGCATGCTAATTTCTCCACTTGAAAACAGTTTGAAACATCACTTAGTCCCAAATCAGGATGCACTGCGGTAAAGTGAAAAACATTCACAAAAAATGAAGTTCCAACAATTTCTTCCATTAGTACTCCATATTGGAGCTGGGCTTCTGCAGCAAATCCACTCAGGTAATACTGGAGCAGGACTACCTTGACCATAATGCCTAGAACTCACATGAGGTCCACTGGGGGTGGAACTATAAATTAAGTATAAAAACAGGTGACTGCTGTTTCTGCCGAATGTTCAGCTCTGGCCCGCGAACAAAGGAGTGGTCCCGAAACGCGTTGGGCTGTTTGTACAAGATCCCAGAGCGCTGTTGATCCCGCTACAGGTCCACATTAAAGATTTTGAAACCTACCTGGGAGTGCGTTTCTGTTCGAGAGGGCAAACTTTCATGGATTTGATTCAACGGCCTGTCCAGCCGTTGGAGATGCACTGCCGCAGCCAAAGCGGATCTGAGGTGACACTGATGTAGAGCCAGTAGCAGAACAGGAGGTCCTGAATGTGTGACGAGTTAAACTGCGGCGGACCCAGTAAGGCGATTCTGGCGTCAACCCACTGGGGAATGGACTTTTAATATCAGCTGGGCTTTTGCAGCAAACCCACTCGAGTAATACTGGAGCAGGGCTACCTTGACCATAATGCCTAGAACTCACATGAGGCCCACTGGGGGTGGAGCTATAAATTAAGTATAAAATCAGGTGACTGCTGTTACTGCCGAATGCTCAGCTCTGGCCCGTGAACAAGGGAGTGGTCCCGAAACGCGTTGGGCTGTTTGTACAAGATCTCAGAGCGCTGCTGATACCGCTACAGGTCCACATTAGAGATTTTGAAACCTACCTGGGAGTGCGTTTTCGTTCAAGAGGGCAAACTTTCATGGAGATATATATATATATATCTTGGTTCCATAAGGAAATCACGAGCACTCACGGGTTCACAATGCATGACTGTAATCGGTAAAGCAGATGCGTTTCGGATGCTGCCTTTCTCAATGCATAAGAAAAAATGGTCCCATTACACGATTGCATAGAAGAACCACAAAATTACATTGAATTAAACATAAATTACACAAACCATCTTATTCTTCATGTACAGTGTTGTTTAATCACACTGAACATACAGTAGTTCATAATATTTTCACTGATATTTATAAAGCAGTGCCCCAAGAGGGAAGGGTGGAGGTAAAGTGAATGAAGTGAGGATAGGGAAGTGAGTGAAACGGTGTACAATTCACATAATCAATTGTTATAAAACACAAAAGCGGCTCATAAAGGAGCCAGATCTTCTTATTAGGTACAAATGTTAGATAGCCATGAATGTAAACAGGGTCACAGTGATGAATCGCTGTTGGTCAAACTGGCTAGTATGGTAGATGTCGACGTTTCGACCCCTGAATAATAGTAGGTCAATGTATCCCTTACGTCGGGGTCTTCTTCAGGACAGGAGTGTAGGTGGGTGAATGGGGGCAGGTTATCATCAGTGGCCCATTCATTGGGCCTGAGGGGCAAGTGGGCGCGTAGGCTCCAAACTGTAGTAGGCGAGAAAAAACACTTCAGCGCGTACTCAAAGATGCCTGAATTGGGGGTGGGCCACACAGGGTTAATCTCCTGGGCCCGGAAAAATTACTTGTAAGGTCAATGTGGAGGGCCAGATTGCTCCGTACTCAGTCGTTCTGTAACTCCAGGAAACGTCTCAGTCCGTCACATAAGTAAAACAGCCTCCATTGACAGGCATGCTAATTTCTCCACTTGAAAACATTTTGAAACATCACTTAGTCCCAAATCAGGATGCACTGCGGTAAAGTGAAAAACATTCACAAAAAATGAATTTCTGACAATTTCTTTCATTAGTACTCCATATTTATTTCTAGCATTGTAGACCTTATTCCGTCAGGGTACAACTGTTTTCAGACTCCAAATTTCGTCCAATTTTTGACATGTGCCTCCATTGATGTCGTTTCACTTTATACGTCAATTGAACACAAAGTAGGGCTGCAGGCCTGCACTTATTTTCTGAAACAAAGAAACATAAGCGAACTACAGTATTCAAAAATGATTTTGAAAATGATTGAAATATGCTTGACGAACAATGTTTTTATGTTTAACAACAAGTTTTTTCATCAAAAATGCGGTACCACTATGGGTATTTCTTTTTCACCCAACTATGCCAACATTACATTGGGATGGTGGGAAAAAGAGATAGCATGGGGACCTGAAAATCAGAGGGAACTTGACAACATCATATTATGGGTCAGATATATCGACGACCTCTTCATAATATGGAATGGCAGCAATAAAGACTTCATGGAATATTTTGATAAACTGAATCAGAACAACATCGGATTATCATTCACATGCACCACTAGACACAGACTTCCCGGATACACAACTCTATATAGAAGAAGGTACAATCCATTCAACACTTTTCAGGAAAAAGACGGCCACTAGCAGTATACTCCATGGAGAAAGCTTCCATCCAAAGTCACTGTTAAAGAATATCCCTTATGGAGACTTAATAGGAATGCGTCAAAACTGTTCCAAAGACGAAGATGCTGAATATGAGTTTGGAGAGACGATATCAAGGACGGAAAAGAGAGGATACAAACAAAAGGAACTGACTACTTGCCTCAAAAAAGTAAGAATGAAAACTTGTGCAGAAACTTTAGTCACCAAAATGACAATCGATAGTACAGAGAAAGAAAATCAAGAAGCACCAAGATTGATTTTAACATACAGCAAAGAAAGCGAGAAAATTATAAACGCAGTACAGAAACATTGCAACTTTAGAGCGCTTGCTGCTAGAATGCATCGGGAGGGGGACAGGTCAGGATACTGCTGGCCTAGCTTATGTGCCAAGACACCGACATAAGACCCATTATAGAAATAGTCACCCTTTCTTGTGTTGCGGACAGCTCCCAGGCAGACATCCTGTGGACCTTCTTTGACTATTATGCCAGAGTCTACAGGGCTCCAGGGGAGGAATGCTCGGAACCAATAGACCGATTCCTCACCACCCTGGCCTTCCCCCGAATTCCTCCACCTGACAGGACCTCCCTTGATGTGGAGATCACATCAACTGGTGTGAAACACGCGATCCGGGCCTTGGCACGTAACAAAGCCCCGGGTCTGGATGGCCTACCACTAGAATACTATAGCACCTTCTCCACCCTTCTGGCACCTCAGTTAGCAGACATGTACAGGGCGGCGCTAAAAGGCGGGGAACTCCCTGGTTCACTTCGTGAATTTCTTCTGGTATCGTATTTAATGCCGGATCGGATCCAACACAGCTCGCCTCCTACAGACAGACTTCCATGCTATTGGCAGATTGCAATATCCTCGGTAAGATACTAGCAGACCATTATGCCCAGGTCCTCGCAATGCTGGTATATCTGGACCGGTGTGGGTTTGTCCCAGGCCGGAGTACCTCCCAAAACATCTGCCGACTGTTCCAAGTCCAGGATCAGGTACAGGGCCGTTTACCCCATGCTGCTTGCCTAGTCCTGGACCTGGAGAAGGCCTTTGATACTCTGTCATGGCCCTATCTCTTTGCTGTGCTCCAGCATCTGGGAGTGGGCCCCACACTCCTGGCCTACACAAGGTTGCTATATACAAACCCTATGTCTCGGGTTCGCCTTGGCCGCTATATCTCAGCTCCCTTCTCTGTGTCACAAGGCACACGTCAGGGATGCCCACTCTCCCCCCTACTTTTTGCATTAGCGAGTGGGCCCCTGGCAGTTCATCTCCAGGGGGAGGGCAGGGACTGGGGTATTCTACTAGCGGGCATTACCCACAGCATGTCTCTTTATGAGGATGACCTGCTACTCTATGTGCGGGACATCACAGTGAACGTCGAGCCCCTCTGGGACACGGTCGCGGATTTCGCTGCCATGGCCGGGTTGAGAGTCAACTGGATGAAATCCACTATTTACCCTCTTAACCCCGACCTTCCCTCGCGGGAGGTGTATATTGGAGACATCAGTCTCACCTGGAGTGCGCTGGTCCCTCGTTATCTAGGAGTTTGACTTTACCATTCTCTCCATGAACTTTATAAGGGCAATCACTGCAAGGTACTGGTAGGCATATGAGCCCTAGTTGGTTTCTGGAAGACCCTTCCTTTGGTCCCCGTAGGGATAAATGCCCTGGCGAAGATGGTCTTATTACCTCGCCTCCTCTATCACTTCATGCATCTTCCGGTCATTCCCCCGCCTCTTTTTCCGGGAACTCGATGCCCTGCTTTGCTCCCTAATTTGGGACAATGGTCGTCGGCGAGTCGCCCTGGCCAAGATTCAACTGCAGATCGACCAAGGAGGCAATTGTGACAGAAAGGTACCCCCTAGTTATAATTTTAGGTCAAAGAGGAGGGGGATAGTAACGGCCAAAAACTATGAAAGACCTCTAACAGACCTATATTTCTTTTAGGAATAGCCTGAAGCTTATACAAACCACCGAAAAGACAGCTTTCTCCTTCTACAAAGGAATCATTTAGAAATACCAATTTTTATTGAAAAACATAATTTTTTATTATATTTTGTTTTTTTTATATTTGTTAATTTACCGTTTACAGAAATGAAAATACATTTATAAAAAGTGCTGAGTACACAAATCACAGGATTTCATAATGAAAATACTTCAACAGAAATAGTATCAGCTCAAATATACACATTTAGGATCATAAACATGGCAATTCTTTTTAGCTACCCTACCCCAAACATCTCATACAAAAACAGCAAACACACTCCAAATCATACCAGTCATTCAACCTATCATACACCATATGAATTAAAAAGTAAAAATTACGACACAGATGGGATCCGACAACATACAAGATCAAAAGCTTACTTCATTTGTTTTGTGGAAACATCCCAACCGTTTTAACAATATAGAGAAATCAGTAAATCATTTCATTATTGTGTAAGGGCATCACATATGTCTCTTTCCCTATATATATCACTGGACGGATTCCCAAAGGTCAAAGGTCGACGTACGTTTCGGTGGGATAACCATTCTTGTCACCACCTTCTTCAGGACCAATGTTTAGATTGTACAATTTTTATATTAAAAAAGGAGCAGGGATATCTGGAAACACAAGGAAACATTTTTATGATTTTTATAGAATCGGGGGCTGTTACATGCAGTTATCATGTCTCCTCTTTATTTGCAGGAGAATTAGAATTAATAATACCCAAGGCATGAAGGAAATTTTATAAGTCACACATCGCCTCTAATGCTTATCTACTAAGTGCTAATCATGTGTGTAAAGTCGCCCATGATGCTAACTGAAAGTCTAGACAATCATTCAACAAGGCCACCAATGACCTCAGAAGAAAGAAGAAATATATGGCAAAAACCTCCATTGTATTAAGAGTGCAATTAAAGAAAAAACAAAAAACAAAACAAAGAAGAATAGGAACACCACTAGGCTAGTGAAGATGTATCCCAGAACAGATATAGAAAAACCAGTTGTTGGGGCCAAGTCAAATATGAAGCCAAACTCCAAGATGCAAAGCCAATGTGAGATTACATAGCAAGGAAAAAATTCTTTAGTATATGGGCACCTGACAAAACATATGTCCAATCCTGAAATGTGGCTCTAATATTCTTGTGGGCCACTATAGAGAAACGGGAATTCTCTCCATGATATTCAAGATGTAGAAAGACGTGCACACGAGACCATTTTTTCTACAAAAACAATAAGAAAATGTGTACACAAAATAAATCAGGAGTACTATGTCCTCTGATAGGGACATGCAAAGACATAATCTATTGTCATTGTCCTTACCGTGGGTTCATGCCCCCCGGTCATATTGTCAAAATGCGCAAAAAACCGGGGATCATTCCAACAGCCATAGTTTAGAACCTAGTCTCCATATGGGTCCAAATACTTGTTCGTACCTAAAAAATAATAATGAGAGTCTAGTTTATAAACCCTATTTGAGACTCTAGTTGTGTTGTAAAACAATTCTCTCTAGTAAGGATAGCATTTTGTTATCTATTCGTAGGATTATATTTCCTACGGAGTCCTCTGTATCTGGATGCTGGTAAAACCAGAAAAGTTAAAATGATTGTGGACTAACTTACAAACCGGCTAATAGCATGCTTGCAATTTTTTAACTAAGTTACTATGAGACATCTCATCGTCTCACCTGGTATACACATGTCTCTCTAACTACTAATGATAATGCATACTGCATATTGAGATCGTTTATAAAGCTAGACAAATGGAAACCTAGTTTCAAATTCTGGTGTCTACATCCGATAGCTGAAGCACTCGAAACTCCGAGATTAGCTTACCGATGTGCCTGTCTGTCTAACGACTTCAAAGTAGCAGCAAGTGTCGGCAACGCCCGTGATACACAAAAACTATCAAAGCTGCTCACCTGTTCTTAAATGCGCACGCTGAGACAAACGTCGCACAGAAAACGTATTACTTTGACCTGACCGATTTCTCGTCATGTTTGTGAGGAGAAAGATCAACGGTAAACACAGGCGCCATTTTGTAATGTGCAAATGGCCCAAAAAAATCCATTTTGAACACAGCTAACCAGTTTGTAAATATACAAGCTGTAACTAAAGTCGCACTAAGTCACGTAGTTGCAAACTGCCGGTTACAGAATTGTGTGTAAGAAAACATAGGTTCATGTATAGACTGAGGCGTTAATATATATATATACATGCCACCCGAAACAATGCTACAAATGGGAAAGTTTCTAGTATCTAGACCAGCATTCTGTAAGTCACATCAATGGTTACGTAAAATCTAGATTTTTATATAAGAGAGATATGAATACAACCAGACCCATCTGGGATAACATTTATAAGTTTGAAGAATGGTAAAGGACATTGGCGTCATCTTAATTAACCGTGTCCACACTCATAATGTTATATCATATTAGGAAAAGGAAAGTGTGTCTGGCTGTGAGATGTACAGAGTCATCATACGCTATTTTTTAGTATCTATGCGTGATGTGAGTAAGCACTATACCTTTCTGTAGCCTGTACATGAGAGATGGCAAAAACCGGTACAGGGAGCAAGGATCATGTAACCAGCCAAATGATTTCTTCATTCAGTCCTTTACGGACTGTATCAAGAGAAAAAATCCAGAAAGTTTCTCTGGTCTTTCTCATTTTTTCCACCTCTTTCCCTGGTATTGCTCGAACATGCTCTAGTATCAACCAAGTAAGTTGGTATTCAGTGTGACCATATTCAACACAGTGTTTCACCATTGGGGCTTGTGTCTTTTGTGTTCTAATAGCAGACTTATGTTCAGAGAATCTGACGCGGAACTCACGTCCTGTTTCCCCTATGTAACCGAGGCCACATGGGCACAAGATAAGATAGACAATGTTCATACTTCTGCAATTCGTCATCTGTCTAAGTTTTCCTGTCTTGCCCCCATATGACCAAGTTTGTGTGTTGATAGCAGATGAACATGCATGGCAGTTGCCACACCTGTAATTGCCCAAAAGGGGAGGTAGTCCCCCCAAAGTGGTTTGTCTCATGTTGACTTTACTCTTGGGTCTGCTATGTACCAATTTGTCTCGAAGATTCGGATTCCTCCTAAAGGCAACAATGTTTTTTTTTAATTCTGATCATCGGCTGTGAGGATTCACCAGTTCTTGTCCAGTATTTGTTTAATTTTTCTATTAATACTGGAGTGATCTACTACACAGACTATTGTGTCTAAAGGCTGTTTAGTTCTTCCTCCTAATAAGGCATCCCTATTATAGTATTTGGCACGCTTCAATGATTGGCGCACTAACCTTCTAGGGTATCCTCTAAGGAGGAATCGCTTCTGAAGTTGTTCAGCATTCTCATGGAAGTCTCTCATGGTGGTACAATTTCTCCTAATTCTTAGGAATTCACCAAATGGAATTGAATCCTTTTGGCATGTGGGATGATAGCTACTATGCTCCAGGATTGTATTTTTGGCTGTTGGTTTTCTGAACAGGCTTACTTCCATCTGTCCTTGGCTTCCCATAATCCAAATATCCAAAAATTCCACCTTGTCCCTTGAATATTTGCACGTGAATCTCAAATTGGCATCACTAAGATTGAGCCATGCCACAAAGTCCTGCAGCTCCTCCTCCATTCCTGTCCATATGAAAAAAATGTCATCTATGAACCTGTGCCAATAAGTGATGTTTTCATAATAGGGCGCTACCTCATTAAATATGTGTTTCCGCTCATACTCCCCCATGTAGATATTCGCCACACTGGGCGCACAAGAAGCCCCCATGCTGGTCCCCTTTGTTTGTTGATATAGGGTGTCATTAAAATGGAAATAGTTATGGTGTAACACAATGTCAAGACACTCAGGAATAAATTGATCAGGTCTGACCCCAGGTGTCCTGGCCAAAAGAGCTGCCACAGACTCTATGGCCAGGTCCTGGGGTATGTTGGTATATAAAGACTCTATATCTAGAGTAACCATAAATTGCGTCTCTTGGTTAAAAGGCTCATGTTCCAATGTGGTTATCATATGGCCTGTGTCTTTGATGTAAGACGCATATTGGGTGGTCAGAGTACACAAAAAGGCGTCCACATATTGTGACAAAGGTTCAGTACTGGAATTTATTGCTGAAATAATTGGTCTTAAGGGTGGGTCAGAGACATTTTTGTGTGTTTTCGGTATGCCATATAGAACTGGCGTAACTGCATTTGGTTTAATGAGAAAATCAAGCTCCTTTTGGCAGATATATCCATCAGCAAAAGCTTTTGAAGTTACCGTCTCTATTTGTGTCTTTAATCTGGTGAGAGCTGAGGTCCTAACTTTTTGATAATGTTCTGGTACTTTTAACATGCTCTCTATTTTGTCAGTGTACCTATCCGTGTCCATCATAACTATTCCACCAGCTTTATCACATGGTTTAATGGTGATAGAATGATTCTCTTGTAGGTCCTGTAATGCTTTTCTCTCCTTTTGGGTCAAATTAGGTGTAGCTTTAGGGACGAACTTAGTCATCCTCGTAATCTCCTTAAGGACAGACTTTTCAAAAATCTCCACTTCGGGACCAACCATATCCAGAGTGGGAGTGAATGTGGAGGGGGCTTGCAACCTGAGTAGTTGGTGTCTTCCTCAAATGGATCACTTAATGACATAAACTTTTTAAGTCTGATTTTCCTAAAGAAAGAGAAGAGATCTTTATGTAACCTGAACAAATTAAGCTGGGTGCTTGGAACAAAAGAGAGTCCCTTACTTAGAAGGTTAGTTTCTTCTCGAGAAAGCTGATGTCTGGACTAATTGTAGATAGGTATTAGATCATTTTTGTCTTGTATGGTGGTTACGATTTCCAATACTGCTGATTCCTGGTCCGCATATAAGGTTGCGGATGTGGAGGGTCCATTTGCGGGTAATAGTTCCGTTCTTGTCTCGGATATTTTATCTTGCCTCTGCCCCTGCCCCTGCCCCTTGATAAAAAAGGAGAGGGTGCTGATTGGTAATGATCTTGCTGTGGACCTCTCATATTTCTTTGATTGTATTGTGGTCTCTCACCCATAGGTGGACCCTCAAAGTCTGAATCCGAGGAATTAGTGTCAGAAAAAGTCCAAGTTTTTTGTCTTCTATTTAGCTGTTGGTTGTATTGCTCTCCAAGTTGGTTACCCTCCTGGTAGAAATTGGATCACAAATATGGATATATTTTATCCTGTGTAAACCACCTACAATCTTTTTTAAGTTTCTCAGATTTTTTCTTTATGAGGTAGTCATCAACATCTTGTATTTCCTGATTTATACTGGCCAGTTTATTCTTAGCTTCATCTAAGGCATTGCTAGCCTTTAGTTTTTCTTCCAAGTCATTAATTTCTTGTTCGAGAATTGCGATTCTCATATTACCATGACTAGAGAATCTGGATTTCATTAAAGACACGGAGGCTGACATTATGCATTATTCCTTTAATGCAGTCCAAGCAGCCGCTTACATCACAATATTAAAAGGTTCCAGAATAGAACAATAGCAACACATGAAAGGCATGAGCCATCAACAATCTGCCTCTTTTAAATGTGGAGGAAAATAAGTTCATGAAACTTGAAACATCAAAACGATCTTCTGATGAGCAGGATGAAGGAGAAGGAAGAACGAAGGTAAAACCAAAGGCCAGACGACACACAGTTAAGGAGCGTTACCTGAAAAGAGAAAGAAGTAAATATCTCTTGAATGTAAAAAATAGTGTCAAGCTTATCAAGCTAAAAGGAACAAGAGATGAAACAAGTACTGTTAATAAAAAGTACAGTAATAAACTGTAACAAAAACAGCATTAAATCATTGTAAGACCACCAAGGGGTGGGATGGGAGGGATAATGTCAGCCTCTGTGTCTTTAATGAAATCCAGATTCTCTAGTCATGGTAATATGAGAATCGCAATTTCATTACAAGAACGGAGGCTACATTATGCATGTTGGTAGCTTTGTAAAACAACATCAGACATATGTTCAATAGGCTTGCAATAATGATGTGCAAAGGTGCTAGCATTTGACCAGTCAGCAGCTTTGAGAATGTCGTCCAACTTACCTCCAGACCAGAGAGATTGACTGGCCATAGCACCCCTCTAAGGGAGTGAGTTTGAAATTTCTTTAAGTCAATACCTGCTAAACTCATAACAGTCTTAACCCATCTAGCAATAGAGGTCGAGGTTATGCCTTTGTGGGGTTTAACAAAGGATATAAGTAATTGGTTAGCATCCTGAGGGCGAAAAGCAAATATTCTGCGATCATACTCTCTCATGCAGTCCACAACGCAAAGTTTTGGACATAAATCAAAACGTGGGTAAAAGATTGAATCAGACATAGTCTTTGTACTTCTATAAATCTCAAATTTGATTCCGAACATGTTATAAGATCTATTCGTAATCTCCAGGGCTTTGACATCAGAGACCCTTCTGCATGAGATTAGGCATAGTAGAGTAGCCACCTTAATGGAAAGGTTTTTTTCTATTAAGGAGAGTATTAACAGGCCAGTTATTGAAAAGATCAAGGATTAGTTTGACATCCCAAAGACTTTCATATTTAGGTTTAGGAGGTCTTCTTAAACGAATGCTTTTCATCACTCTACAAACAATGACATTTTTACCTACCGTTTTACCATTGACAAGGACATGACCAGCAGAAATAGACGATCTATAGCAATTGATAGTTCTATAGCTGAGGCCTTTATCAAATTGTTTAACAAGGATGTTAACTATGTCAACAATAGGTGCTTCCAAGGAATCCAGGTTCCTTTCCAGGCACCAACGTACCCAGATTCTCCATATGTTGTTATATCTGTAGTGAGTGCCTGGGGCCCAAGACTCTCTGAGGAGAGTTGCAGCCGTCGCCGAAAGTCCTGAGATTTCATTGGATCTCCTCACACTCTGCAGGCAAGAAGGGTTAAACTCCTGTTCTGAATTAGGGGGTGAACTCCTCCGTCTACGTCTGTAAGAAGATTCTCTAGGGTAGGAATTAAGAAGGGGGGGTTGCAAGCTAGTTCTAGAGTGGTGGGGAACCATGCTTGGGATGGCCAAAAGGGAGTTATTAGGACAAGGAAGCACTGATCCTGTCTCACTATCTGAATAACTCTCTGAATCATGGCAAAGGGAGGGAATGCGTACACCTTGGCTCCTTTCCAAGATTGTAGTAAGGCGTTGACTGCTAGAACACCCGGGTCGGGCATCCAGCTGAAGTTGTTCTCCAGTTGAAAGGTTAGTCTGCTCGCAAATAAGTCTATCTCTAGAGGGCCCCAGGTCTTGTTTAGGGTACTGAACACGGAAACATTCAGTTTCCAATTGCTGTGATCTAACAGGAATCTTGAGTTCCAGTCTGCAGAGATGTTCGATTTCCCCGGAAGGTATTCTGCTTTGAGAGCGATCTTGTGTTCCAGACAGAACATCCAAAGTTTCTTTGCTAGATTCGAGAGGTCCGCAGATTTGGTGCCTCCCAGACGATTTATATAGGCTACCGCTGACATGTTGTCCATCTTTTGAATGACGGACCTCACCTGGAGAGAGTGTTTGAAGCTCATGAGGGCGTAAAGCCCAGCTGTTAGTTCAAAATAATTTATGTGGTGAGATGATTCCTCTTGTGACCAGATACCACCAGTGATCTGATTGAGAAAGCAAGCTCCCCAGCCATGAAGGCTCGCATCTGATTCTAAAACAAACTCTGGTTTTGAACCAAAGATTGCTTTTCCGTTCCACGCATCTAGGTTCTCGAGCCACCAGGCTAGTTCCGATTTGGCTTCTTGATCCAGACAGATCCGATCTCCGTACCATAGGCCAGATCTTAGGGCTCGCACCTTTACCCTTTGGAGGGCCCAATAGTTGAGGGGACCGGGAAAGATGGCTTGGATGGAGGAGGAGAGGAGACCCAGAAGTCTGGCTAGCTCTCTCAGAGATAAGTCTTGCTGTTTCAGGACGTATCTTATTTCCTTCCTGATTTTGGTAATCTTTTTGAAAGGTAGTAAAAGGAGACATTTCAATGTGTCTACTGTGAAACCTAGGAACTCCAGAGATCTGGAAGGGGACAGAATTGATTTTTCTTTGTTTATGATGAATCCTAAACTTTCTAGGAGATCCGTCACAGTCTTCAGGTCTTTGGCTAGTTGTGAAGGATCTTGAGACATTATAAGAATGTCGTCTAAGTAAATGATTAAACGAATGCCCCTTATTCTTAGAGATGAGGCAACAGCTCTCATGACCTTGGTGAAGCACCAAGGGGCAGAGGAGAGTCCGAAGGGGAGAGCCTGAAATTGGTAAAGGTGATTTTTCCAGACAAATTGAAGAAAGGGTTGGTGGGATTCGGCCATAGGAATGGTGAAGTAAGCATCCTTTAGGTCCAGTTTGACTAGCCAGTCTCCCTCTAGAAGTAAATCCCTCAAGAGATGGATGCCCTCCATCTTGAAGTGTCTGTAAACCAAATATTTGTTTAGTTCTCTTAAGTTTATGACAGGTCTCCAACCTTTGTCTTTCTTTTTTACAAGAAAGAGTGTGCTTATAAATCTTAAAGTTTCTAATGGGACCTCTATTATGGCTCCTTTCTGAAGCATAGAGGAGATCTCCTCCTCTATTATTTTTTGTTGCTCTGGAGAGAGAGGCATGTCTCTCGGGAAAGAAGTTTGTAAAGGTATGTGAGTCAAATCTATCATAAACCCATTGACAGTGTTTAAGAACCAAGGATCTTGAGTGATCAATCTCCAATTGTGAAGGAAGTATTTGAGTCTGCCACCCACTTTTTGGGGGAAAGAAGGAGAAGGGAGAGGGGAGAGGGGAGAGAGTTCTCACTTGCAGGGTTGTTTGAGATGAAGGTTCCACGGGATCTAAATCCTCTGATGCGTTGGCCTCTAATTCTCTGGGGGTAAAATTGAGGCACGTTGTACTGCTGATACCCTCTTCCGAAACCACAGAATCTTGGAAATGGCCTTTGTTTGAAGCGGCCGGAAGAGAGGCCCCGTCTTCTGGCCCGCCCAAAAAGGTTAGGATTGAAAACTCTGCGCATATTTTGCTGTGCCTTGTCCAGGGCGGTGAAAGTGGAGACGAATTTCCCCAAGGATTTAATGAGGTCTTCTCCAAAGAGTAAACCTTTTGGGTTTTGCGAGGGTTCTTTATCCGCCATGTCAGTTAGTTTTGGATTTATTTTAGTCAAAACAACTCTTTGTCTTTCTGCATTAATGCTAGCGTTGGCATTACCCAGTAGAATTAATGCTCTCTGGCTCCATCCCCTGATGAGATTGGTGTTGAGAGGGGTGCCATTGATGTGGCTGTCTTCTGCGGAATCTAGGATTCTGGCTAATGGTCCCAGTACGTCGAGAAGACGGTCTTGGCACCCTTTCAGGGATTTTTCCATCCCTTTTCTTGGATCACTTCCAGTTCAGGGTCCAAATTCGGGGTATAGCAGCTTTTATCCTCAGTAGAAGGTCTAGAGCATTCAGCTCTAAGGATGTTACGAGTGTCCCTTTCTAAGAGGTTTCTTATCCATTTTTTAATGAATTTTGCGACGTGGTCCTGAGGGAACCACTCGGAACTTCTTGGGTGTTTCATATTTAATGGGGAAAACATTTCTTCCCTTAAGGGGTCAAGGATAATGTCCTTAGAGGATGATGGGAGTTCCTCTTATGGATTGTAAAATTCTTGATCATCTTCATCAAGACCAAGGACATACTCATCAGGTGTGTCTGAGGATTCTATATCATTAGATTCGTTATCTCCCATATTGTAAAGAGCATTATGATATTTTGTGCCGCTAGGGACACCCAGATGTTTCGTGCCGCTAAGGACACCCAGATAAGTCGTGCCGCTAGGGACACCTTGGGAGTTCAAGGTGCGAGGACCTCCATTAGAAGTTGAGGTGCTAAGACCTCCCTGAATTGATGAGGTGCTTGGACCTCCTATATTACTCTTATCAATGTTTTTACTTTTCTTAAGTCTTTTACCCCTTAATTCAGTGATCTTGTCAGAGTAGGGGTTTGGAATTTCTGAGATTTCGTCCTCATCAGGGAGTGACCTTTTAGAGGACATGATCTGACTTAAGGTCTCAAACATGCAGGACCTCAATTCCTTATGAAGGATTTTTTGCAGGGCTTCGTTGTCTATGTTAGGAGTAGGGGCAGATGCCTTGTCTGAGTCAGAGTCAGACATGGTATATAGGAAATGTTAACTTGTAAAAAGTGGTAAAGCCCTTTAATGAAAGATAATTAGGGAGGATTTCCCTTAATAATAGTGACAAGGTTTATAGATGAAGGAATGTCAAGAGAATAATTCCTCTCTTATTATAATTAATTTTGTTATAGAATGTTGAAAAGGCCAGTTAAATGAGGATTTCCTACTAAAACCCCTTTTTTTTTTTATGAATAAGTTTGTAAAATAATAACTACTTGCGGATGAAATCCGAAATAATAAAAGGTAGCGATGCACAGCCGTGTTGGAGTGCGCGGCCTGCATCGGTGGAAAGAGGTGAAAAACTGGAGTTAAATGAAGACATTAGGTAAGCTCATTATGGCATGAGGAAGTAGAACAAGGATGAAATTGAAGAATAATCGTTTACACAAAAAACAAAATATTAAGGTTCGATTAAACATCTAAAAATCTTTAAATATATTCAAACATTAGAAATAGTACATAAGCTGAAAGAAAAGGCAGGTTAATCTGGTCAGTCACGCAAGGATGGGACTAGGGAAGGTGGTGCAGGGAGATCTCCGTAAATTGGAGATCGGTATAGAGGCAGTAGGAAGGGGGAGTGGGGTTAAGCCACACACAAGGGAACTTCAAAATAGAGATAAAAATGAATAATGGTAATAAAGGAAAATGAACTTATCTGCTTGGAGCCGCATTTAAAAGAGGCAGATTGTTGATGGCTCATGCCTTTCATGTGTTGCTATTGTTCTATTCTGGAACCTTTTAATATTGTTATGTAAGCGGCTGCTTGGACTGCATTAAAGGAATAATGCATAATGTCAGCCTCCGTTCTTGTAATGATATTATCAGCATTTCACGCACTGTCTCCACTATTAAAATCATCCAATCCCTGGAGCAGCAGTTCGCAATTTGCGACCACCGCGCCAGGAATTTTCTTACTTCTACGAAGAGGGCTGGAATGTTTCTGACCCTTAAGCCTGAGGGTATGACTCCCACCTTCAAATACTCTAACATGAAATGTGCATGTGAGGCCATTCTCTTATATTTCTTCTTGAGATTCACTAACTTATTCCATTCTGTGGTATCATTACTAGTGGCTCCTACAGAGGTATGCTGTCCTGCAATTTGACCTATCAGCGTTGAAAAATCCTCGTCCGTGAAGCCGAAAGTTTTGAAACCCTCCATGATACTTAAAGTTTTATCAAATGGAAAGACAGAAAGAGTGCCCTGTAGGAGGGGGCCAGAAAAAGAGGGGTTCGAAGTATTAAAGAGCACAACCTAATGACAAGATTGACAAAAGGGCCGATACTAAAAGTGATCTACTACACAGACTATTGTGTCTAAAGGCTGTTTAGTTCTTCCTCCTAATAAGGCATCCCTATTATAGTATTTGACACGCTTCAATGATTGGCGCACTAACCTTCTATTATGTCTTTGCATGTCCCTATTAGAGGACATAGTACTCCTGATTTATTTTGTGTACACATTTTCTTATTGTTTTTGTAGAAAAAATGGTCCCGTGTGCACGTCTTTCTACATCTTGAATATCATGGAGAGAATTCCCGTTTCTCTATAGTGGTCCACAAGAAGATTAGAGCCACATTTCAGGATTGGACATATGTTTTGTCAGGTGCCCATATACTAAAGAATTTTTTCCTTACTATGTAATCTCACATTGGCTTTGCATCTTGGAGTTTGGCTTCATATTTGACTTGGCCTAACAACTGGTTTTTCTATATCTGTTCTGGGAGACATCTTCAGTAGCCTAGTGGTGTTCCTATTCTTCTTTGTTTTGTTTTTTGTTTTTTCTTTAATTGCACTCTTAATACAATGGAGGTTTTTGCCATATATTTCTTCTTTCTTCTGAGGTCATTGGTGGCCTTGTTGAATGTTTGTCTAGACTTTCAGTTAGCATCATGGGAGACTTTACACACATGATTAGCACTTAGTAGATAAGCATTAGAGGCGATGTGTGACTTATAAAATTTCCTTCATGCCTTGGGTATTATTAATTCTAATTCTCCTGCAAATAAAGAGGAGACATGATAACTGCATGTAACAGCCCCCGATTCTATAAAAATCATAACATTTTTTCCTTGTGTTTCCAGATATCCCTGCTCCTTTTTTAATATAAAAATTGTACAATCTAAACATTGGTCCTGAAGAAGGTGGTGACAAGAATGGTTATCCCACCGAAACGTACGTCGACCTTTGACCTTTGGGAATCCGTCCAGTGATATATATACGGAAAGAGACATATGTGATGCCCTTACACAATAATGAAATGATTTACTGATTTCTCTATATTGTTAAAACTGTTGGGATGTTTCCACAAAACAAATGAAATAAGCTTTTGATCTTGTATGTTGTCGGATCCCATCTGTGTCGTAATTTTTACTTTTTAATTCATATGGTGTATGATAGGTTGAATGACTGGTATGATTTGGAGTGTGTTTGCTGTTTTTGTATGAGTTGTTTGGAGTAGGGTAGCTAAAAAGAATTCCCATGTTTTTGATCCTAAATGTGTATATTTGAGCTGATACTATTTCTGTTGAAGTATTTTCATTATGAAATCCTGTGATTTGTATACTCAGCACTTTTTATATATGTATTTTCATTTCTGTAAATGGTAAATTAACAAATATAAAAAAAACAAAATATAATAAAAAATAATGTTTTTCAATGAAAATTGTTATTTCTAAATGATTCCTTTGTAGAAGGAGAAAGCTGTCTTTTCGGGGGTTTGTATAAGCTTCAGGCTATTCCTAAAAGAAATATAGGTCTGTTAGAGGTCTTTCATAGATTTTGGCCGTTACTATCCCCCTCCTCTTTGACCTAAAATTATAACTAGCGGGTACCTTTCTGTCACAATTGTTTTTTACTCGGTTTTTACCGCAGGTGTTCTAGTTCAACTGGGTTGAGGCCTCTCCGATCCTCTTTCCCCCTAGGATGTTTGAGGTTTTCTTTGTCACGTGTCGCTCTCTCTTGTTATAAGAGTGTTTGAACAATTATCTATTAGACTTAGTATTAGTCTTTTTTGCCATTCTGCCTTCTAAACTTCTGTCACTTTTAGTATCGGCCCTTTTGTCAATCTTGTCATTAGGTTGTGCTCTTTAATACTTCGAACCCCTCTTTTTCTGGCCCCCTCCTACAGGGCACTCTTTCTGTCTTTCCATTTGATAAAACTTTAAGTATCATGGAGGGTTTAAAAACTTTCGGCTTCACGGACGAGGATTTTTCAACGCTGATAGGTCAAATTGCAGGACAGCATACCTCTGTAGGAGCCACTAGTAATGATACCACAGAATGGAATAAGTTATTGAATCTCAAGAAGAAATATAAGAGAATGGCCTCACATGCACATTTCTATGTTAGAGTATTTGAAGGTGGGAGTCATACCCTCAGGCTTGAGGGTCAGAAACAGTCCAGCCCTCTTCGTAGAAGTAAGAAAATTCCTGGAGCGGTGGTCGCAAATTGCGAACCGCTGCTCCAGGGATTGGATGATTTTAATAGTGGAGACAGTGCGTGAAATGCTGATAATTCTCGAACAAGAAATTAATGACTTGGAAGAAAAACTAAAGGCTAGCAATGCCTTAGATGAAGCTAAGAATAAACTGGCCAGTATAAATCAGGAAATACAAGATTTTGATGACTACCTCATTAAGAAAAAATCTGAGAAACTTAAAAAAGATTGTAGGTGGTTTACACAGGATAAAATATATCCATATTTGTGTTCCAATTTCTACCAGGAGGGTAACCAACTTGGAGAGCAATACAACCAACAGCCAAATAGAAGACAAAAACTTTGACTTTTTCTGACACTAATTCCTCGGATTCAGACTTTGAGGGTCCACCTATGGGTGAGAGACCACAATACAATCAAAGAAATATGAGAGGTCCACAGCAAGATCATTACCAATCAGCACCCTCTCCTTTTTTATCAAGGGGCAGGGGCAGAGGCAAGATAAAATATCCGAGACAAGAACGGAACTATTACCCGCAAATGGACCCTCCACATCCGCAACCTTATATGCGGACCAGGAATCAGCAGTATTGGAAATCGTACCCACCATACAAGACAAAAATGATCTAATACCTATCTACAATTAGTCCAGACCTCAGCTTTCTCGAGAAGAAACTAACCTTCTAAGTAAGGGACTCTCTTTTGTTCCAAGCACCCAGCTTAATTTGTTCCGGTTACATAAAGATCTCTTCTCTTTCTTTAGGAAAATCAGACTTAAAAAGTTTATGTCATTAAGTGATCCATTTGAGGAAGACACCAACTACTCAGGTTGCAAGCCCCCCTCCACATTCACTCCCACTCTGGATATGGTTGGTCCCGAAGTGGAGATTTTTGAAAAGTCTGTCCTTAAGGAGATTACGAGGATGACTAAGTTCGTCCCTAAAGCTACACCAAATTTGACCCAAAAGGAGAGAAAAGCATTACAGGACCTACAAGAGAATCATTCTATCACCATTAAACCATGTGATAAAGCTGGTGGAATAGTTATGATGGACACGGATAGGTACACTGACAAAATAGAGAGCATGTTAAAAGTACCAGAACATTATCAAAAAGTTAGGACCTCAGCTCTCACCAGATTAAAGACACAAATAGAGACGGTAACTTCAAAAGCTTTTGCTGATGGATATATCTGCCAAAAGGAGCTTGATTTTCTCATTAAACCAAATGCAGTTACGCCAGTTCTATATGGCATACCGAAAACACACAAAAATGTCTCTGACCCACCCTTAAGACCAATTATTTCAGCAATAAATTCCAGTACTGAACCTTTGTCACAATATGTGGACGCCTTTTTGTGTCCTCTGACCACCCAATATGCGTCTTACATCAAAGACACAGGCCATATGATAACCACATTGGAACATGAGCCTTTTAACCAAGAGACGCAATTTATGGTTACTCTAGATATAGAGTCTTTATATACCAACATACCCCAGGACCTGGCCATAGAGTCTGTGGCAGCTCTTTTGGCCAGGACACCTGGGGTCAGACCTGATCAATTTATTCTAGAGTGTCTTGACATTGTGTTACACCATAACTATTTCCATTTTCATGACACCCTATATCAACAAACAAAGGGGACCAGCATGGGGGCTTCTTGTGCGCCCAGTGTGGCGAATATCTACATGGGGGAGTATGAGCGGAAACACATATTTAATGAGGTAGCGCCCTATTATGAAAACATCACTTATTGGCACAGGTTCATAGATGATATTTTTTTCATATGGACAGGAATGGAGGAGGAGCTGCAGGACTTTGTGGCATGGCTCAATCTTAGTGATGCCAATTTGAGATTCACGTGCAAATATTCAAGGGACAAGGTGGAATTTTGGGATATTTGGATTATGGGAAGCCAAGGACAGATGGAAGTAAGCCTGTTCAGAAAACCAACAGCCAAAAATACAATCCTGGAGCATAGTAGCTATCATCCCACATGCCAAAAGGATTCAATTCCATTTGGTGAATTCCTAAGAATTAGGAGAAATTGTACCACCATGAGAGACTTCCATGAGAATGCTGAACAACTTCAGAAGTGACTCCTCCTTAGAGGATACCCTAGAAGGTTAGTGCGCCAATCATTGAAGCGTGCCAAATACTATAATAGGGATGCCTTATTAGGAGGAAGAACTAAACAGCCTTTAGACACAATAGTCTGTGTAGTAGATCACTCCAGTATTAATAGAAAAATTAAACAAATACTGGACAAGAACTGGTGAATCCTCACAGCCGATGATCAGAATTTAAAAAACCCCATTGTTGCCTTTAGGAGGAATCCGAATCTTCGAGACAAATTGGTACATAGCAGACCCAAGAGTAAAGGCAACATGAGACAAACCACTTTGGGGGGACTACCTCCCCTTTTGGGCAATTACAGGTGTGGCAACTGCCATGCATGTTCGTCTGCTATCAACACACAAACTTGGTCATATGGGGGCAAGACAGGAAAACTTAGACAGATGACGAATTGCAGAAGTATGAACATTGTCTATCTTATCTTGTGCCCATGTGGCCTCGGTTACATAGGGGAAACAGGACGTGAGTTCCGCGTCAGATTCTCTGAACATAAGTCAGCTATTAGAACACAAAAGACACAAGCCCCAATGGTGAAACACTGTGTTGAATATGGTCACACTGAATACCAACTTACTTGGTTGATACTAGAGCATGTTCGAGCAATACCAGGGAAAGAGGTGGAAAAAATGAGAAAGACCAGAGAAACTTTCTGGATTTTTCTCTTGATACAGTTCGTAAAGGACTGAATGAAGAAATCATTTGGCTGGTTACATGATCCTTGCTCCCTGTACCGGTTTTTGCCATCTCTCATGTACAGGCTACAGAAAGGCATAGTGCTTACTCACATCACGCATAGATACAAAAAAATAGCGTATGAGGACTCTGTACATCTCACAGCCAGACACACTTTCCTTTTCCTAATATGATATAACATTATGAGTGTGGACACGGTTAATTAAGATGACGCCAATGTCCTTTACCATTCTTCAAACTTATAAATGTTATCCCAGATGGGTCTGGTTGTATTCATATCTCTCTTATATAAAAATCTAGATTTTACGTAACCATTGATGTGACTTACAGAATGCTGGTCTAGATACTAGAAACTTTCCCATTTGTAGCATTGTTTCGGGTGGCATGTATATATATATATTAACGCCTCAGTCTATACATGAACCTATGTTTTCTTACACACAATTCTGTAACCGGCAGTTTGCAACTACGTGTCTTAGTGCGACTTTAGTTACAGCTTGTATATTTACAAACTGGTTAGCTGTGTTCAAAATGGATTTTTTTCGGGCCATTTGCACATTACAAAATGGCGCCTGTGGTTACCGTTGATCTTTCTCCTCACAAACATGACGAGAAATCGGACAGGTCAAAGTAATACGTTTTCTGTGCGACGTTTGTCTCAGTGCGCGCATTTAAGAACAGGTGAGCAGCTTTGATAGTTTTTGTGTATCACGGGCGTTGCCGACACTTGCTGCTACTTTGAAGCCGTTAGACAGACACGCACATCGGTAAGCTAATCTCGGAGTTTCGAGTGCTTCAGCTATCGGATGTAGACACCAGAATTTGAAACTAGGTTTCCATTTGTCTAGCTTTATAAACGATCTCAATATGCAGTATGCATTATCATTAGTAGTTAGAGAGACATGTGTATACCAGGTGAGACGATGAGATGTCTCATAGTAACTTAGTTAAAAAATTGCAAGCATGCTATTAGCCGGTTTGTAAGTTAGTCCACAATCATTTTAACTTTTCTGGTTTTACCAGCATCCAGATACAGAGGACTCCGTAGGAAATATAATCCTACGAATAGATAACAAAATGCTATCCTTACTAGAGAGAATTGTTTTACAACACAACTAGAGTCTCAAATAGGGTTTATAAACTAGACTCTCATTATTATTTTTTAGGTACGAACAAGTATTTGGACCCATATGGAGACTAGGTTCTAAACTATGGCTGTTGGAATGATCCCCGGTTTTTGCGCATTTTGACAATATGACCGGGGGCATGAACCCACGGTAAGGACAATGACAATAGATTATGTCTTTGCATGTCCCTATCAGAGGACATAGTACTCCTGATTTATTTTGTGTACACATTTTCTTATTGTTTTTGTAGAAAAAATGGTCCCGTGTGCACGTCTTTCTACATCTTGAATATCATGGAGAGAATTCCCGTTTCTCTATAGTGGCCCACAAGAAGATTAGAGCCACATTTCAGGATTGGACATATGTTTTGTCAGGTGCCCATATACTAAAGAATTTTTTCCTTACTATGTAATCTCACATTGGCTTTGTATCTTGGAGTTTGGCTTCATATTTGACTTGGCCTAACAACTGGTTTTTCTATATCTGTTCTGGGAGACATCTTCAGTAGCCTAGTGGTGTTCCTATTCTTCTTTGTTTTGTTTTTTGTTTTTTCTTTAATTGCACTCTTAATACAATGGAGGTTTTTGCCATATATTTCTTCTTTCTTCTGAGGTCATTGGTGGCCTTGTTGAATGATTGTCTAGACTTTCAGTTAGCATCATGGGAGACTTTACACACATGATTAGCACTTAGTAGATAAGCATTAGAGGCGATGTGTGACTTATAAAATTTCCTTCATGCCTTGTGTATTATTAATTCTAATTCTCCTGCAAATAAAGAGGAGACATGATAACTGCATGTAACAGCCCCCGATTCTATAAAAATCATAAAAAAAATTCCTTGTGTTTCCAGATATCCCTGCTCCTTTTTTAATATAAAAATTGTACAATCTAAACATTGGTCCTGAAGAAGGTGGTGGCAAGAATGGTTATCCCACCGAAACGTACGTCGACCTTTGACCTTTGGGAATCCGTCCAGTGATATATATAGGGAAAGAGACATATGTGATGCCCTTACACAATAATGAAATGATTTACTGATTTCTCTATATTGTTAAAACTGTTGGGATGTTTCCACAAAACAAATGAAATAAGCTTTTGATCTTGTATGTTGTCGGATCCCATCTGTGTCGTAATTTTTACTTTTTAATTCATATGGTGTATGATAGGTTGAATGACTGGTATGATTTGGAGTGTGTTTGCTGTTTTTTTATGAGTTGTTTGGGGTAGGGTAGCTAAAAAGAATTGCCATGTTTTTGATCCTAAATGTGTATATTTGAGCTGATACTATTTCTGTTGAAGTATTTTCATTGTGAAATCCTGTGATTTGTGTACTCAGCACTTTTTATAAATGTATTTTCATTTCTGTAAATGGTAAATTAACAAATATAAAAAAACAAAATATAATAAAAAATAATGTTTTTCAATAAAAATTGTTATTTCTAAATGATTCCTTTGTAGAAGGAGAAAGCTGTCTTTTCGGGGGTTTGTATAAGCTTCAGGCTATTCCTAAAAGAAATATAGGTCTGTTAGAGGTCTTTCATAGTGATCGACCAAGGAGGACCAGGGGCCCCATCATTTGAAGCATATTTTCTCGTGGCACAGCTTCAGTGGCTATCGTGATGGGTGGGGGGCACTATCTGGGGGAGGTAAGCTCTGACACTGGGCCTCTACCGATACCGGCAATCCGACGTCTGTTCCTGCCGGGAACCTGACCTGTCTCGACCCATTGGATCCAGGTGGCGGTGGCTAGGTCGCACATGCTACGAGCCTGCTGCCTGGTTTGAGGAACCCAGCTATTCACCCCCCCTGCTACCACTGGCGGGCTTACCCCAGGGCAGAAGTCTTATACTTCCCAGGCCTTGCAGACCTGGACGGACCATTTGATTCTCAAGTTAGAGTCCCTTTTTGCTGACAGTCAGCTTCTCCCATTTGACCAATTGGCGGAGGAGAGTGGACTCCCCCGAGGTCAGTTCCTTCTCCACCACCAAATTATCTCTGACTGCTGCCAGCTATAGGATCTGTCTTAGGATGAACCCATGACGCACCCGGTACTCCACACAGTACTGCACATGGGCCCCGGATGTCACTTCATCACCAGGTTATACAAGGCCTTCCGCGAGCTCACGGCTGTGCCACTTACCCAACTGAGACACAAGTAGGAGGAGGAGTTTGAGAGGCCACTACAAGATAAGGAATAGGTGCATGCCCTAGAGTTCCTGAAGAAAGTATCCCGAAACTCTCAGTTTAAAAACATGCAATTCTTCATCCTACACCGCGCATACCTGACACTTGCACGACTTCAGTGCTACCACCCAGAGTCACAGTTTTCCTGTCCCCGCTGTCAGGCCCCTAGCGCAACATTTCAGCATATGTTCTGGAGCTGCCTCACCTTACAGCTCTATTGGGACGCCGTTCACAGTACTATGCGGGAGGTCATGGGGCTCTCCAACATTATCATCTGGGAGGTCTGCACGCTAGGCGTATTTCGGCGCTGGAAACATTGCAAAGTCCAGACGTGGTTCACGTCCCCGGCCCTCCTTCTGGCAAAACAGGGAATTACAATGCATTGGCGAGCACCTGCAGGGCCCCCTATAGCAGCCTGGATGGGAGCTGTCTGTAAGTGGGGTACCGCAGAGGAGGACGCGACTAGACACAAAGAGGTACGGGGAGTGCGCCGACGACGCATCTCCAATGAATGGGCCGCACTCCTTCAGAGCTTCTGACAAACGACTGAGAATGGCCAGTCGCCCCCAGCATCGCCGGTCCCAACCAAGGTGCCCTGCCGCACGCACCCTCCCGAGGCCTCAAACAGGCTGCCTGCCTCCCGAAGTCCTTTACACAATATACATGAACATTTAACACCGATAACCCCCTCTGGGACCCGACTGAGGGACTCTTCGCCTGAGCTCACAACCCCAACAGTATAGCTACAAGTGAGATACACACACTCACCCACCCCCTGTCACCTCTCCCTGGATCGTTTCCGAGTTTACAGTTTGTTACCTCTTCTCATTTTTCCACTATCGGATACACATGTGGGAGGACATACCCCCTTCTTGGGAAAAATAAGTTCCCTTAAAGCATCATTCGACCCCTTCACATTGTCAGTTTCTACTTTCTCCCGCCTGTAACCATGATTCAGTACTTGTGATATGTCTTTCATTACTATACATGTAACCATGGTTAATAACAATGTGTAGTGATCCTAAAATGTGGAAAACCCAATAAAATGGTTTTAAAAAAATGGTAATTTGGCCTCATGTAGGAGTGTGAAACCTCATTTAAAGAGTTACATTCAGGCTTGGAATAACTTACACATTCATGCGGTTACATTCAGGCATGGAATAACTCATACATGCTTACGCATCCACAAAGCAAAATATTTGTGGATATTCACAAACTCCTCTATGGCCCAATCGAACCATGGAAAGTGATGCACTCCTGTTAAAGGCGGGAGCAAATCAGTCTCCAGGTCCAGAATGGGGAGGAAACATCCAAAAATTGGTAGGAGGGTGAGGGAACGTGTTTCTCAATAAGAAAACACATGTTTTGCGGAGAGAAAAAGGTTTTAAAGTCTAATTCCATTAATGCAATATATGTATGCATGCATAAATGTACATAATATAATAAAAAAGTTTTCACGTGGGTGTAACCAGGAATTTACAATTAAATCCCAGGAGTACTCATGGAAATATGCACTTGTTTCATATTCCCAGAAATACTCCTAGTGTGTTTAGTGAATGGCAGAGGGATCTTGGTATAGTCATAAGTGACAAACACTGGCAATACTGCTGTTCTGTAGATAAGATTATCTCATTGAATGGTAGGCACAGGTTGATACATTTTAAACATATTAACCCCTTCCATGCTCATGACGAGCTGGACTCGTCATGGCACACAGTGGTCGTGTGCTCATGACGAGTCCAGCTCGTCATGACTCCCAGCATCGGAAATCCCTCTGGTGCGGGCACCAGAGGGATTCCCTTTTCTCCCCTAACGCCTCGGGAGCTGGGGAAGAGCTTCCCCAGCTCCCGAGGTCCCCCCCCTGGTTTCCCTGAAATGACGATCGGCGCGCACGTCGCGCTGATGTCATTTCAGTGAAATCGAAACTGAAATGAGCCAAGAGGCTCATTTCAGTTTCAGTTTCTACGTGCTCAGGGGCTATCTCAGCCCCCTGAGCACGTAGAAACTCAGGAGAGGTATCGTTGGAAAGGGGAGAATCTCCCTTTCCAATGGTACCCCTCCCTAGTGGATCCCTGCTTGGGGATCACCCCAGGAGGGCGATCCCCAAGCAGGGATCCACCCACTAGGCACCAGGGAGGGGGGAGCGGCCCCTTGGGCAAGGGCCTTTGCTCCCCCCATAAACATTTTGGCATAATTAGTCTTTCTGCCCCCCCTGGTGGGTAGAAAGCCCACTAGACACCAGGGATTTTTTATGGGATATTTATTAGGGGTGGGGGCTGCCCAAAACGGGCATGCCGATGCCCCCACCCCCGGCCACAAAATTAGTCTTTCTGCCCCCCCGGGGGGGCAGAAAGCCCACTAGATACCAGGGATTTTTTTTAAATTATAGTTAGGGGTGGGGGCTGCCCAATATGGGCATGCCAATGCCCCCACCCCCGCCGCAAAGGTACAGTCTTTCTGCCCCTCCTGGGGGGCAGAAAGCCCACTAGATTCCAGGGATTTTTTTTTATTGTAATCTGGGGTAGGGGCTGCCCAATATGGGCATGCCAATGCCCCCACCCCCGATGCAAAGGTACAGTCTTTCTGCCCTCCGGGGGCAGAAAGCCCACTAGACACCAGGGTTTTTTTCCCTCGATAAATTTAGGGGTGGGGGTTGCCCAAGATGGGCATGCCAATGCCCCCACCCCTCCCCCACGAAATTCCAGTCTTTCTGCCCCCGGGGGTTCAGACACACCCTAGATGCCAGGGATTCTTTTTTATAGGCCCGGGGTGGGGCTGCCCAGAATGGGCATGCAAATGCCCCTACCCTACCCCCAAAGAAAAAAAAGACTTTCTGCCCCCAGGAGGCAGATGGGGGCAATAGCCCCTGATCTGCCCCCCCGGGAGGGGGCAGAAAGCCCACTAAGCGCCAGGGATTTTTTTTTATATAGGTAGGGGTGGGGGCTGCCCAGAATGGGCATGTCAATGCCCCCACCCCAAAAAAATGCTACAGTCTTTCTACCCCCCTGGGAGGCAGATGGGGCAATAGCACCTTATCTGCACCCCGGGGGCAGAAAGCCCACTAGCCACCAGGGATTTTTTTTTACAAAGTTCGGGGTGGGGCTGCCAAGAATGGACATGCCAATGCCCCCACCCACCCCAAAAAAGATGCCACTGTCTTTCTGCCCCTCCCAGGAGGCAGATGGGGGCAGTAGCCCCTGATCTGCCCCGGGGGGTCAGAAAGCCCACTATGTGCCAGCGATTATGCTGGCTTTTTTATACGCAGGGGTGGGGGCTGACCAGAATGGGCATCCCAATGCCCCGACCCCCAAAAGAATAGCCACAGTCTTTCTGCCCCCTCGGGGGCATATCGGGGCAATAGCCCCTGATTTCCCCCTCCCCAGGGCGGCAGAAAGCCCACTAGGCACTGACTTTTTTCGGAATGTGCCAACCTGTTGAATTTGGTTCCTAGCTCTGCCGGCACCTAGGGAAACCTAGCAAACCTATACATTTTTTAAAACTAGACACCTAGGGGAATCCAGTATGGGCTGACTTGACTGGCTCTCACCAGGTTCTGTTACCCAGAATCCCTTGCAAACCTAAAAATGTGTCCAAAAAAACACATTTTCCTCACATTTCTGTGGTGGAAAGTTCTGGAATCTGCGTGGATCCACAAAATTCCACCCATCCCGCGTTCCCCAAAGTCTTCCAAGAAAAATGGTACCTCACTTGTGTGGGTAGGACTAGTGGCCGCGACAGGAAATGGCCCAAAACGCAACATGGACACACCACATTTTCACAGTGAAAACTGACCCTTTTTTTGCAAAGTGCCTAGCTGTAGATTTTGAACCCTAACTCTGCCGGCACCTAGGGAAACCTAGCAAACCTATACATTTTTGAAAACTAGATACCCAGGGGAATCCAGGATGGGGTGACTTGACTGGCTCTCACCAGGTTCTGTTACCCAGAATCCCTTGCAAACCAAAACATTTGTCAAAAAAAACACATTTTCCTCACATTTCTGTGGTGGAAAGTTCTGGAATCTGCGTGGATCCATAAATTTCCACCCATCCCGCGTTCCCCAAAGTCTTCCGAGAAAAATGGCACCTCACATGTGTGGGTAGGCCTAGTGCCCGCGACAGGAAACGTGGACACACCACATTTTCACAGTGAAAACGGACCCTTTTTATGCAAAGTGCCTAGCTGTAGATTTTGAACCCTAACACTGCCAGCACCTAGGGAAACCTAGCAAACCTATACATTTTTGAAAACTAGACACCCAGGGGAATCCAGGATGGGGTGACTTGACTGGCTCTCACCAGGATCTGTTACCCAGAATCCCTTGCAAACCTAAAAATATGTCCAAAAAAACACATTTTCCTCACATTTCTGTGGTGGAAAATTCAGGAATCTGCGTGGCTGTACAAAATTCCACCCACCCCGCGTCCCCCAAAGTCTTCCGTGAAAAACGGTACCTCACTTGTGTGGATGGGTCAAGTACCCGCGACAGGCAAGGGCCAAAAAACCTATTGAGGCGACATCAAAATTACCTATCACAAACCAACCTGGTTTTGCAAGGGGGAGTCCCATGAGTTTTTGGCCCCGGGCTCGACGGCCATCTAGGGAAACCTACCCAACCCACACATTTCTGAAAACTAGACACCCGGAGGAGTCCAGCGAGGTATGGCTTGCGTGGGTCCTCCAAAATTTTCTTACCCAGAATCCCCTGCAAACCTCAGATTTAGCTGAAAAAATCACGTTTTTCTCAAATTTCTGTGTGGGAAAGTTCTGGAATCTGCGTGGATCCACAAATTTCCTACCACCCTGCGTTCCCCAGGGCTCCCGATAAAAATGGTACCTCACTTGTGTGGGTAGGCATAGTGGCTGAAACAGGAAATGGCCCAAATCGTATTGTGGAGACTTCAAAATTACCTATAACAAAACTACCTGGTTTTGGGGGGGCACCTGGTTTTTTGGCCCCGGGCTCACCGCCATCTAGGGAAACCTACCAATACCACACGTTTCTGAAAACTAGACACCCTGGGGAGTCCAATGAGGTACGTTTCCCTACCCAGAATCCCCTGCAACCCTCAAATTTAGCTGAAAAAAACATATTTTCCACATATTTTTGCGTGGAATCACCGTGCTGGCACAAATGTCCTACCACCCAGTGTTGCCCTTGTTCCCCCGAGTAAAATGATACCTCACTTGTGTGGGTATCCAAAGCAGAACTGGCTAAAAACGTATTTTTAAAAAAATGTAGCGCTTAGAATTCTCGGTGCTATACCCTAAATCCCTATGTTTTGGGCTCTTCCCAGTCACAGGCCTTTGGCCCACCCACACAAGTGAGGTATCATTTTACTTGGGAGAACAAGGGGAACGCTGGGTGGTAGGACATTTGTGCCGGTACAGTGATCCCACGCAAAAATGTATGGAAAAGGTGATTTTTTCAGCTAAATTTGAGGTTTGCAGGGGATTCTGGATAGGAAAACGTTGTGGGACCCACGCAAGCCATACCTCGCTGGACTCCCCCGGGTGTCTAGCTTTCAGAAATGTTTGGGTTTGGTAGTTTCCCAAGATGGCCGCCGAGCCCGGGGACAAAAACCCAGGTGACCCCTCTTGCAAAACCAGGTTGTTTTGTGATAGGTAATTTTGATGTCGCCTCAATAGGTTTTGGGCCCTTTTCTGTCGCGGGTACTTGACCCACCCACGCGAGTGAGGTATCATTTTTATCAGGAGACCCGGGGGAACGCTGGGTGGGAGGAAATTTGTGGATCCACGTAGATTCCAGAACTTTCCCACACAGAAATTTGAGAAAAAGTGATTTTGTCAGCTAAATTTGAGGTTTGCAGGGGATTCTGGGTAGGAAAACGTTAGGGGACCCACGCAAGCCATACCTTGCTGGACTCCCCCGGGTGTCTAGTTTTCAGAAATGTGTGGGTTTGGTAGGTTTCCCTAGATGACCACCGAGCCCAGGGCCAAAAACTCATGGGACCCCCCTTGCAAAACCAGGTTGTTTTGTGATAGGTAATTTTGATGTCGCCTCAATAGGTTTTGGGCCCTTTCCTGTCGCGGGTACTTGACCCACCCACGCGAGTGAGGTATCATTTTTATCGGGAGACATGGTGGAACACTGTGTGGTAGGAAATTTGTGGATCCACGTAGATTCCAGAACTTTCCCACACAGAAATTTGAGAAAAAAGTGATTTTTTCCAGCTAAATTTGAGGTTTGCAGGGCATTCTGGGTAGGAAGACTTTGGGGGATCCACGCAAGCCATACCTCGCTGAACTCCCCCGGGTGTCTAGTTTTCAGAAATGTGTGGGTTTGGTAGTTTTTCCAAGATGGCCGCCGAGCCCGGGGCCAAAAACCCAGGTGACTCCCCTTGCAAAACCAGCTTGTTTTGTGATAGATCATTTTGATGTCTCCTCAATACGTTTTGGGCCCTTGCCTGTTGCGGGTACTTGAACCACCCATACCAGTGAGGTTTTTGGCCCTGGGCTCGGCGGCCATCTTAGGAAACCTACCAAACCCACACATTTCTGAAAACTAGACACTCGGGGGAGTCCAGCGAGGTATGGCTTGCGTGGGTCCCCCAACGTTTTCCTACCCAGAATCCCCGGGTACTTGGGCCTCCCACCCGAGTGAGGCACCATTTTTTTCGTTTTCGGAAGACCTTGGGGAACGCGGGGTGGGTGGAATTTTGTGGATCCACGCAGATTCCAGAACTTTCCACCACAGAAAAGTGAGGAAAATGTGTTTTTTTTGTTAATTTTTTAAGTTTGCAAGGGATTCTGGGTAACAGAACCTGGTGAGAGCCAGTCAAGTCACCCCATCCTGGATTCTCCTGGGTGTCTACTTTTCAAAAATGTATAGGTTTGCTAGGTTTCCCTAAGTGCCGGCAGAGCTAGGGTTCAAAAACTACAGCTAGGCACTTTGCAAAAAAGGGTCATTTTTCACTTTGAAAATGTGGTGCGTCCACGTTGCGTTTTGCGCTGCTTCCTGTCGCGGGCACTAGGCCTACCCACTCAAGTGAGGTACCATTTTTTTCGGAAGACCTTGGGGAACGTGGGGTGGGTGGAATTTTGTGGATCCACGCAGATTCCAGAACTTTCCACCACAGAAAAGTGAGGAAAATGTGTTTTGTTTGCCATTTTTTTAGGTTTGCAAGGGATTCTGGGTAACAGAACCTGGTGAGAGCCAGTCAAGTCACCCCATCCTGGATTCCCCTGGGTGTCTACTTTTCAAAAATGTATAGGTTTGCTAGGTTTCCCTAAGTGCCGGCAGAGCTAGGGTTCAAAAACTACAGCTAGGCACTTTGCAAAAAAAGGGTCATTTTTCACTGTGAAAATGTGGTGCGTCCATGTTGCGTTTTGCGCTGCTTCCTGTCGCGGGCACTAGGCCTACCCACACAAGTGAGGTACCATTTTTTTCGGAAGACCTTGGGGAACGCGGGGTGGGTGGAATTTTGTCGATCCACACAGATTCCAGAACTTTCCACCACAGAAAAGTGAGGAAAATGTGTTTGTTTTGCCAATTTTTTAGGTTTGCAAGGGATTCTGGGTAACAGAACCTGGTGAGAGCCAGTCAAGTCACCCCATCCTGGATTCCCCTGAGTGTCTACTTTTCAAAAATATATAGGTTTGCTAGGTTTCCCTAAGTGCCGGCAGAGCTAGGGTTCAAAAACTACAGCTAGGCACTTTGCAAAAAAAGGGTCATTTTTCACTGTGAAAATGTGGTGCGTCCACGTTGCGTTTTGCGCTGCTTCCTGTCGCGGGCACTAGGCCTACCCACACAAGTGAGCTACCATTTTCTTTGGAAGACCTTGGGAAACGCGGGGTGGGTGGAATTTTGTGGATCCACGCAGATTCCAGAACTTTCCACCACAGAAAAGTGAGGAAAATGGGTTTTTTTTGCCAATTTTTTAGGTTTGCAAGGGATTCTGGGTAACAGAACCTGGTGAGAGCCAGTCAAGTCACCCCATCCTGGATTCCCCTGGGTGTCTACTTTTCAAAAATGTATAGGTTTGCTAGGTTTCCTAAGTGCCGGCAGAGCTAGGGTTCAAAAACTACAGCTAGGCACTTTGCAAAAAAAGGGTCATTTTTCACTGTGAAAATGTGGTGCGTCCACATTGCGTTTTGCGCTGCTTCCTGTCGCGGGCACTAGGCCTACCCACACAAGTGAGGTACCATTTTTTTCGGAAGACCTTGGGGAACGCGGGGTGGGTGGAATTTTGTGGATCCATGCAGATTCCAGAACTTTCCACCACAGAAAAGTGAGGAAAATGTGGGTTTTTTCCCAGTTTTTTAGGTTTGCAAGGGATTCTGGGTAACAGAACCTGGTGAGAGTCAGTCAAGTCACCCCATCCTGGACTCCCCTGGGTGTCTACCTTTCAAAAATGTATAGGTTTTCTAGGTTTCCCTAAGTGCCGGCAGAGCTAGGGTTCAAAAACTACAGCTAGGCACTTTGCAAAAAAAGGGTCATTTTTCACTGTGAAAATGTGGTGCGTCCACGTTGCGTTTTGCGCTGCTTCCTGTCGCGGGCACTAGGCCTACCCACTCAAGTGAGGTACCATTTTTTTCGGAAGACCTTGGGGAACGCGGGGTGTGTGGAATTTTGTGGATCCACGCAGATTCCAGAACTTTCCACCACAGAAAAGTGAGGAAAATGTGTTTTTGTTGCCAATTTTTAGGTTTGCAAGGGATTCTGGGTAACAGAACCTGGTGAGAGCCAGTCAAGTCACCCCATCCTGAATTCCCTGGATGTCTAGTTTTCAAAAATGTATAGGTTTGCTAGGTTTCCCTAAGTGCCCGCAGAGCTAGGGTTCAAAACTACAGCTAGGCACTTTGCAAAAAAAGGGTAATTTTTCATTGTGAAAATGTGGTACGTCCACGTTGCATTTTGAGCCATTTCCTGTTGTGGGCACAAGGCCTACCCACACAAGTGAGGTACCATTTTTATCGGGAGACTTAGGGTAACACAGAATTGTAGAGCAACTGTTATTACCTATTGACTTTCGATGCATTTCTGCCTTCCAAATGAAAGACAATGTGTAAAAAAATAAGTCATTTTGAAAAATGACCTATAATTCTCATGCTAGTATGGGTACTCCCAATTTCGGAAATGTGCAAATATCTACTGTTTCTAAAATCTACATTTTGTTCCCATTTCAGAAATACATAGGTGTCTTTCATAACAATTTTTCCATGTATACATTTTCCCAAAATAATTGCTATATACCCGGTACATAATAAAAAACCATTGCAAGATGCTGCTCAGTTATTGGCTCTGGGTTCGTCGGGTTCTTAGTGAACCTACAAGTCCCATATATCCCCACAACCAGAAAGGTCCAGCGGATATAACGGTATATTGCTTTCAAATAGCTGTCATAATTAGAAGAAGTTACAGGTGAAAACGTTGACACAAATGGCTGTTTTTTTCAACTAATTTTCAATTTTTCCTTTATTTAACTGTTAGTTTCTATAAGGAAAACTTTAAGGATCTACACAAATGACCCCTTGCTGAAATCAGAATTTTGTCTACTTTTCAGAAATGTATGGCTTTCCAGGATCCATTATTGGTTTCATACCCATTTCTACCATTAACTGGAACGAGGTTGAAAGCACAAAAAATAGCAAAAATAGGCTATGTCCCAGAAAAATGCCAAAACTGTGTAAAAAAAGTTGGTTTTCTGACAAAAGTCTGCTTGTCCCTGAATGCTAGGAAGATGGTGATTTCAGCACCACAACCCCTTTTTTGATGCCATTTGTAGGGAAAAAACAAGACGCTTTCATCTGTAGCCCTTTTTTCGCATTTTTCCCCCAAAAAACTAAATTTTGCTGTATTTTGGCTAATTTCTGGGTCCCCTCCAGGGGAATCCACAAACCCTGGGTACCTTTACAATCCCCATGATGTTAGAAAAAAAGGACGCAAATTTGGCGTGGATACCTTATGTGGTCAAAAAGTTACAGGGGCCTAAGCGCGCACTACCCCAAATAGCAAAAATAAGGCTTAGCACAGGGGGGGAAAAGGCCTAGCAGCGAAGGGGTTAATCATGTGTATTACATCCAGAACTATTATTTAGATATGGACTACGAGATATTGCAGAGTGTCAGCAATGTGGAGAGAGTGTAGCTGGATTTGCACATCTTGCTTGGTTTTGCCCTATCGTACATGAGTTCAGGCAGGTGGTATTTCGTGAGCTTGAGGATATCACTGAGGTATTGTTACAGTTTACTCCAATGCTAGCAATGTTTGTGTACAATAAGGACATTGATGGGGAGGTTAGGTGACTGGTCGCCATAGGTTTACTGCTTGCAAGACGTCCAGTGGCTATGCAATGGGCTTGTGGACCTCTGCCGACTCTTAAGGATTGGCATGCTGACATGGTATACTGTACCACACAATCTGACATGTATAGTGAATTACTCCCACCCGAGAGCTGCCCCGAGAACCATTGGAGTCCCTACCAGACCTACCTAGTTGGCAAGGAGACAGGGGAGAAGGAGGGCGAGTATTTTCTGCTGTGGGTGATGAGTGATGGTAGCTGGGTGCACTGCCCAGGCATGGCCATGTAATGCAAGTAATCAGTAATAATATGTGACTTTCTGACCACGTATCTAACGTATGTTGCACTGCCAATGCATCTTTGTGCTCTAATGGGTTCCTACATTCCTCTGTTATTATACTGTGATCCATACCTTTGTTGAAGTTGAATTACTTGCTGATTTCCCTAACACCCTGAAGTGCACTATCCTGTCTTGCTATTTCCTCCAATACTTTCACCCATGACTGTAACAATTTGTCCACTGCTATGCCCAGCCAGACTGTATGTTTTCAAAACTTTTTCAATACAAATAATAATTTAAAAAAGGCTGATTGGCCTATAGGAGTTCACATTTTCCCTACACTTATCCTTTTTCAGAAAACTAACCATGATTGCTGTTTGAAACAATGCTGGGATTTTCCCTCCGCCTATAATATGGTTAGTGAGTTTTGATATTACAGGATTCAAAATAGGTGCAAATTTCTTATGTAGCTCGGCCGGTAAGCAATCTTCCCCACAAGCCTTCCATTAGCTAAGCATTTAATAACTTTCTTGACTACTTCTAGGGAGAATTTAGCCATCAGACCCTGTGATTGTCTTTGTTTTAGCTTTGGAATGGAAATTTGGCTTAAGAAGCATCTAAGTTGTGGAATATCTACTGTTTGTTTCATACTGTATACCTGTTTATAATGTATAAGAAACTTTTCCTGAATTTGTTTGGGGTCTACAATATGGGTCTTTGTTACTGTATCAAAAAGTCACATGATCTTATTCTGAGCCTGTCGCTCGCGAGTCTGCCAGGGTGAAAATTTCCCACTATGCTTACTTTCTTCATATGTCTTTTGAAAATACGCGTTATTCGCAATATATCCTTGCTCATAATAATAATTCTGCATTAGCAGTCTAGCTTTTTTAGCTCCAATTTTTTTGCGTGAGATCTGATTCTTAAAGATTCCTCACTAGACTGATGTAAAGCAGACTCTAGCCCTGCCTTGCACTCTGCGAGGCACCTTTTTTCCACAATTCCCCTAGAGGTTATGCAAGTGCGAATGGTTGCTTTAAATGCGTTTACGACACTGGCAGTACTGGTATTCAATTTTAAGTAGTTTAAGATCTCATTTTGTATCTCACAGCACCAGATTTCATCTTCTAATTTCACTTTACTGAAAGCCCATCTCCTGACGGGTCTATCTAACTTAATCCCTGTCACTTCCATCTCGACCAAAAATTGGCCTGAAAAGCCATTTGTACCATGGCTATAGCTAATTAAACTCAGATCGGATGAAGAGAGAAAATAATCTAGTCTTGATGCAGATTTAAACCTTTCAGAGATACAGGAATATTCACGCCTGGCTGGGAATTTTACTTGCCATGAATCCACAATGTATGCTGACATGACTCTAGCCATTCGGGGCTTGTTCAGTTTGCGGGTATTTGACGAAAAGTCAAGTTCTGGATTTAAAAGAAAATTAAAATCATCGCCCAGAATCAATTTCCCCGGAATAGTTAAGAGTGTCTGGAAAAGCTCTACAAACAGGGCTGGATGGTCTAAAATAGGAGCGTAGATTGTGACAACTGTTATTCTAACATTGTTAATTAAGACACTAACAAAAGCCCACATCCTTTCTTTGTCAGCATGGAAAGAGCTAATGTGATATTGGAGATGTCTGTTGATATATATCTCCTGACTCCCCTATGAGCTGCCCTCGCACTTCAGATACATTCATACCCAGCCCATTGCTTGAACATATTATAAATCAGTTCCCTCTTTTCCCGAAAATGGTTTCCTGATTGAGCACAATATCCAGGGAATGTCTTTTCAGCCAATCTTCAATTGCTTGGACGTTACATTTATTGTTCCGGCCATCGGTATTAAACAAGATCACTTTCAAGTGATCATAATGTGGCCCATCCCTTCCAGATTCAAGGCTGTGCCATAGAGAAGCATAGTACTGTAGCAGAGTGAGATCCTGAATAGCTAGTAAAATATCTGGGCAGACAGGCCCGGATGCAATCTCAAAATTCTGCATCCCTTTCTAGGCAGGCAAGTGTTAGCAGCTCTTTCCTGATTTAAAGCCTTGCCATTAATGGACTCCAGTTTGGACCCAGCCATATGCAAATCTGGCTGACCTGTTCCATGGGGAGCAGGATCAAGACTGATTTCCATATGGCAGGGTTCACACTGGGGTGGCTTGGTGAGCAAAAGAACGATGGATTAAACGCAGATCTGTGACTGGGGGTGGAATGCTTGATTTGTTCGTCATTCCATCCATCGTCTGTTCTTTTTGCGTTTGTTGCCCTAAGTGGATCCCTTGCTCACTGTGCCACTGGATTCAAGCTAGCTTGCCTGATAAGGGTTGATATCCCAAAACCAGTCCCAGGATGCTTGTTTCCGGTCCAGGGAGGAACTGGCCTGGCAGTTCAGGCCTGATACTTCCCATGGGGAGCACGGTCAAGACTGATTTCCATATGGCAGAGTCCAAACTGGGGTGGTGTGGTGAGCAAAGAAAATGATGGCTTAAATCCAGATCTGTGACTGGGGGTGAATGTTTGATTTGTTCGGCATTCCATCCATCATATGTTTTTTTGCTTTTGTCACCCTAAGTGGGAAGGGCATGTCCAGACATAGGTCCCGTGCTCACTGTGCCACTGGATTCAAGCTACCTTGCCTGATGATGGTTGATATCCCAATACCGGTCCCAAGATGCTTGTTTCTGGTCCAGAGAGGACCTGGCCTGGCAGTTCGGGCTGGAATGTTCCCATGCGGAGCAGGGCCAAGACTGATTTGCATATGGCAGGGTCCAAACTGGGGTGGCATGCTGAGAAAAAAGACTATGAATTAAACCCAGATCTGTGACTGTGGGTGAATGTTTGATTCGTTCAGAATTCCGTCCATCATCTGCTGTTTTTGCTTTTCTCACCCTAAGTGGGAAGGGTATGCCCATACTCGGGTCCCATGCTCACTGTGCCACTGAATTCAAGCTAGCCTGGCTGATATGGGGTGGTACCTCAAAACGGGTCCCAGGATGCTTGTTTCTGGTCTAGGAAGGGCCTGGCCTGGCAGTTCAGGCTGGACTGTTCCCATGGGGAGCAGGGTCAAGACTGAGGTGGCGTGGTGAGCAAAAAATGATGGATTAAACCCAGATCTGTCACTGAGGGTGAATGTTTGATTTGTTCAACATTCCATCCATCATCTGTTCGTTTTGCTTTTGTTGCCCTAAGTGGGAAGGGTATGCTCAGACATGGGTCCCGTGCTCACTGTGCCACTGGATTCAACCTAGCTTGGCTTATGAGGGGTGATACCCCAAACCGGTGTCAGGATGCTTGCTTCTAGTCTAAGGAGGACCTGGCCTGGCAGATCGGGCTGGATAGTTCCCAAGGGGAGTAGGATCAAGACTGATTTGCATACGGCAGGGTCCAAAGGGGGGTGGTGTGGTGAGCAAAAAATGAGGGGTAAATGTTTGATTTGTTCAGCAATCTGTCCATCATCTGTTCTTTTTGCAAGCGTTTCAGGCACTGAGCCGAAGCCAGAGCTGAAGCCATAGCCGTTCCATCCTAGCGTCCTTGCAGCTGCATGCCATCTCCTAGCACAATGCAGAGTGTGAGGTTAGGGAGGGGCTACTTAGCGGCCAGATGCCGAGCTGCCTGCCACCTCTAAATATAATAGTCTTCTCTGAAAACTGACTTTCGTTTAGGGTAAAGAATTCTGCCCAGGTAATGACCAGTTTCCAAATTAAATCAAGCATTCATCTATTGGCTTTTACTTTATCTCAGCAGAGTTAAAGAGCAAAAATCTCAACGAAACTTCTTGGCATATGACAAAAAATCCTTGGTTTGCCAACAAATTAAAATCTTTCAATTTGGAAACGCACAGAGTTCAAAGACAAATGTGTAAGCACAATAATATAAATAAAAGAATACATTATGTCATCACTGCTGCTATCTATAAACTTCAAATAAGGTAATGAAGAAAAGCTACTTCTATGATTGTATGTCCGAAGATTTGACCTCGTCCAAAGAATTATTCCATATTGTATCAGACCTACAATCTCCTTCAGCTTCCTCGGCTACCTTTACAAAACTCCAAACAAATTTATGATAATCCTACTCATTTCTGCTTCAACAAGATTAAACGAATACATGATGACTTCTAGGAGGAAAAAAATCTAAAACCTTTCTATGACAAGTCACAATATCAAAACTGTTATTTCTTTAATCTCTTTTAAACCAATTAATATGGTAAAATGTGACACACTGTTACCAACTGTCATCCAGACCGCTTATGCTCAGCTAAATTTATGAATCATCTTTTCCTCTTTCTCAAAACTTAACTGCTGGACTTGTTTGTTCTTTAGGACAAGCTATATCCCCCAAAACATGGAAAACTGCTGATGTGAAGTCCATTTTCAAAAATATCCATCCTTAACCCACAAGATCTCAACAACTTTTGGCCAATTTCTTTCTAATGTTCCTATACCTTTTCGAAAAACTGTATTTTTAAATAGCTCTAGCAATTTTTGAAGACGATAATTATTTGGATACCTTCCAAACCAAATTCTGGATAGAACACAGTGCAGAACTGGTCAACAATGGAGGTGTTGGTGCATTGGTAGTTTTAGACCTAATAAGAGCCTTAGAACCATAAATCATTCTAACCTGGAAAAAACACTAGATGTACTATGGATGGGCTTGGCAGCATCAAATAAATTACATTTGTAGTTCTCTAGGAGTTCACTACAAGATGCAGGACAAACATCTAAAATGAGGTGACAATCTTGCACACTGCCAGACTACTTTGGTGAGCTGTACACCACTGGACCATGTAGGTGAGTTCCGGGAGGGGATATTGGGGACTGCCCTGCACTTTGCAGCACTGGATCATGGATGCAAGCTCCAGCCTCTAACTTCCATGGGCTCTGGTGCCACTGCACCTGCTGCACTATTGATAGCTACTCGCCTGAGAGAGTCTCACCTCTGCCATTGCCCTATAAAATAGAGCAATTATTTATTTACATTTGGCACCCCTGCCTCTGCACCTGCTGTACTACTGATTGTAACACCCCTGAAAGAGGCCCTATCCCATAGGCCTCACAGCCATGGTCCAGTAGTGCAAAGCCCATGGACAGGCACCCGCTCCAGTGAGCAACCATCCATGGTTGGGAGGCCCAGTGGAGGGCTGACCTCTGTTGGGCATCGCATCACTGGAACATGGCTATGAGTCGCAAAGAAGGGGGGCCATGATCAGAGCACTGGCACATTATTGAAAGCCCCAGGCCCTGGGCTCTATTCACCAACCCACCATGTCCCCAAGTGCACAAAAAGGGGTCCCTCAGGAGCCAGGACAGCTCCCCTGCTAGGCTAGGTTATGAAACTCTGACTGGGCCCTGAGTCAGAGCTTCAGCTGGCCCTTGATGGAAGCCCTTGCCCTAGGCTTCGTTCTCCTGTCTACTGTGTCACTTAGAACTTGCATTGGGGTCACACAGACCTGGGGAGGTCTCCTCAGCTTGTAAAATTCCAGAAGCTCTGACCGGGCCCCAGGTCAGAGCTCTGGCTAGCCTGTAAGAGGAAGCCCACAGCCCTGGGCTCAGTTCTACAGCCCCATGTCCTAGACCTTGTAGTGCTACTGCATAGCTACAAGGCCTAGGGTAGGTGCCCCCTAGGCCTCACAACGAGAGGCTACTTGCATAACAATGTCTCTGATGCCCTGATGCAAAGAAAAATTGTCCTCTCACCCTCATCCACTAACTGCACTGTAACATACAGCCATAATGTAGGTACATTTGGCACATAATACCACTGTGGCCCAGTACTACTTCACCTGCTCGACTACTGATGGCTATGCCTCTGACATGGACCCATGTATATAGTCTTGGTACAGCACTGTGAAGCAAATTCAGCTGGGCCCAGAGGAGGGCACCCCTTTTCTATGCCTCATAGTCATGGTGTTGCATGGTGAGGTGCAGAGGAGGGAGCTCACCTCCCTTGTGCCTTGCAATGCTGGATCATGGCTGCGAGGCCCAGTGGAGGGGTCCCCTTTCCCTAGGCCTTGCAGTACTACTCCATACCTACAAGGCCTAAGGCAGGGGTCTGCAATCCCCTAGGCTTTGCAACCCTGGTCTAGCACTGCCAAGCCCAGGGGAGTGGGGCTTTCCACTAGGCCTCACATTTATGGTCTATCACTGTGGGGTACAGGAAAGGGAGCCACTCTCCCCTCCATCTCTAGCCATGGTCTAGTGCTGTGAGGCCCTGAGGAGGCTGTTCCCATCCCCTGGACCTCACAGAAATGGTCTAGCGCTACAAAGCCCAGCAGAGGCTAGGGGAGGGGACCCCGCTCCCCCCTCGCAACCATGGTCTAGTGTTGCATGGGCCCGGTAGGGTGACCAACATTTTATTATCACTTTACAAGAAACTGTGTGTATGGCAACACATTGCAAGTTTGGAGACACAAAGTGCATGTGAAGACAACAGAATATGTTTATTGGAGAGCAAGCAGGGGAAATATGAGTTGCATAGCACATTTTGTGAGGTTTTATTCTAAATCTCCATCCTCTAAATTTGGCCATGTTAAAGATAACTCAACTGAAGACTGAGTTTATCACTATTACTATTGATAGTATATTGGAGATCTAATCCCTTTACTATGCATTGACTGATCAATATTGGAAATTTTGAGACAAGTTTAGAAAATTAACAACATTGTTGTTGAAATCGAATGGAATAGTCTTAGTTATGAACCACCTGTGGTAAATATCAGTATCTACCATGCATACAGCCAAGTACCTACCCAGAGCCTGGTCCAGTGGGTACGAATTAGCCATGGAAGTAGGATATTTGACATCTAATCTCAGCTTTCCCAATCAAACTAAATATGATGGCAGTAAACACTGTATATTGTAGGCAGTGTCTACAACACAGCGATATTTCACTGGGAAGCGAATCTCTTTGGCCTTGACATCAGAATCACTGCCACACCAGTTGTGGACTACTGGACTAGTTGGAATCGTGGAACCAGGGCGCAAGGTTTTTAAATCCCAGCCTTCCATTTCGGCAATGACTTTTCTGAACCTTTTTGGCAAGAATGGGGTTATTTATTAATGTAAAAGCTGTTAGTAAGCGTGTGGTTCCAAAATGGACAGGGCATTACCTGGGGAAGGGGAGAATGTATAGCATTCACAGCAAGGAGCAGTTTGTCGCAGTTTTGGGTCTTCTAATTTAACAGACTCTTTGATTGTGGGTAAATCATACTCTTCCTGTGCCTCCCTCCACTGATTTGACAATATGTCAACATTTTGAAACACACTTAATAGAAGAAAAAACCCAAGGGACATGTCTCCAGCATGGCTTTCATTCACACATTCAAGGGTGTTTGAAGCTAAATAGCTAAAGGAGCGCCTAAAGCTACATTTTGCAGGACCTCTACTGGCGACAGCTCCTCCCTTCTAGGCACAGACAGGCACCTCTTTCACAGATCATAAAAGGGATGAAGGAGTGAGAGTAACTGGTCCTTTGAGAGGTTTAAAAGTGGTGGGGAATCCAAATGTGAAATAATGGGCATCTCATAGTGCTTTGTTGTGGACAGTGGGAAAAGAGCCACAATTGCAGAACAAACCTGCAAAGTGCAGGACAGTTGGCCACCCTAGGACGGCCCATGGGAGGGGCGTGGGACCACATGATGGTGGGCTGAGGATGCGGTTCGGGACAGCTGCCCACACTGCCCATGTCTAGCGCCGGCCCTACCGCCCCACCATGTATACTATCAGGGTGTGAAGAAGAAGCTACTGTCTTTGCTCTGCATCAGTGATTGGACTGTCACAGACATCTGCACAATGTGTACAGCTTTTGTATAGAAATGTCTTGATTTAAGATTCACATTCATGTGTGGCCTTGACAAAACGAAAATTTACACCCATAGTCCATGCATCAATTTTCTCACACTTAATATTTCACAAGCTTGTGTACCTTTGCATGGTGCTAATTTTGTCCTGCAGTAAGTGAGTGGGAGTTCCAGAGCAGTATTGCCTTTCACAGTATGTGCATACCTAAAAGTATGTTAATTTGCAGGTATTAACAAACCTTTGAAGGCACATCCTAACCCTGGATATTATTGATAATGTACTTCTGCCAAGGTCTGGAGGATCCAGGATGGGAATGAAGAGAGACCATTCCCAAAATGTTTGAGAGTGCAGGGGAAAGAGTTTATCAATGGCACAAAAATATTTTATACATATAGAAACCTGGTTAAGAATTTTCACTAAGGTGTGTATATATTTGCACATGCGATGACACTTGTACTGCTTCTAGGAAAATGGTGACAGCCAAAGGAATACTCCTGGAAACTTCAGACAATGGAGTAAGCCTAGAGGAATACATTTTCGACCAACATTGGCAAATCAGGCCCGAGGAACCCCATCCTGACATTAGAAGGGAGCTACAGTAGTCAGAGGGCCCACAGGAATGTTCTTACAGCTTCCACGCTTCATAAATGGCCCACATGGAGCACAAAAAGTAAATCAGCTTTGTCTCCCTTGGGTGCTGGGTGTCTCAGACTGGTCCATGGGACTTACAGGTAACACAAAAACCAGGCAGAGTGAGAATTGCCTGATTTGCATCATTGTGGCATGTGCATATCACCTTATAGAAAGGCCACGGTGTCAGACGAAATGACCCTGGAAGGAGCCATTCAATATAACAGGAGGGCCTTTTATTCCACAAAATTGGTGGCAGGGTAAAAAATGCATATAATGCATATATAATGCATTTTTTTACTGACAGTTCAATTGGCCTCAGTCAAGACCTTTAGATTTCATTAAATTATAAATGTAATATACTTACTTATATGGACTTTCAGTCAGCCCTATTCATTCATTGGTCTGTTGTGTCATTCACATGTTTCTTCTGCCCACTACAGCATGCAGCAATGGGCAATGGTCAGACCACTTCAGCCATTAGCTAATTTGAGCATGAGTGTTGATAGTCTTCTCTTTCACAGAAGCACATCCGCCCACAAAGTAGTTCCTTTTTAGGTCTTGGGACTACTATGGCAATGCATACTTTTTGAGACAAAAAAAATCAATGCTATTTGACAATGTTTTTATATTTCTTTATAAAGGAGAGGGACCAGCAGCTCAACAAAGCCAATGTTTTTATCTTTTTATAAAGTCGAGGGACCTGCATCTCACCCAACAACAAAGCTTTGCAAAAAACATGACAAAACAAAGCTTGGTAGGCCTCACTTAACAAACAGCATAAGCTGTCTGTTTGTGCAAAGACCTATTGTTAACTCACAGTGGATTTAGAGCCCGCCCATTGCTTACCATTGGGTTGATTTATTTTAGTTCGTTTGTGTAGGTTTTCCTTCCTCAACTTGTGTTTGTCCCTCCCCTGGAGCATGGCCTCGTTACTAGTGTCCTTCCACTGCTTACTTTTCAGGCACTACTTTTTTATTTTTGGTTAGGCACTCCATGAGAGTTCATGCATTTTCCATCTGTCTACCTTGTGTACTTCTTGTTCCCCTTCTGCCATGCACCTTGCAGCTCTCTCCCTCCTGTGTGCTTCTCTCCAACTCCCCTGTGATATGCTTTCATTTATGTGCTTCTCCATGTTGCTTTCTTGCCCATGTCCTTCTCTGTCCCCCACTCCACGTAGCTCTCCCTCCCCGCGCGCCACATTAGGTTCTCGCTGTATCGTCGCTTCCCCACCCGCACCCTCTATGTTGCTATCCCGACTTGCTGCACTATGTTGCTTCTGCTCTCTACCATCCGTGTTGCTTCACCTCACCCACTGTAAATAAATGCAAAAAAAACAATTATTTGCTTTTTTTCTTTATATTTAGGTATCCAACTCAGATCAGTAAAAATAACCCCCACGTAATTTTGCAGCTCTGTGCGCACCTACAAAATTATGCAGCCAGCCGCGTCTAATGTTTATTTTTTAATTGCTCTTTGGCTATTCTGCACTGCATCGGGGATGGTGTACGGCATCACTAAATATCATTGGCAAAGGAGTGACTTGTTGAATTTGACAATGCTTGTTTTTTTTTTTTTTTTTTTTTAAATGTATTTAAATGCCGCACACGAATATGAAGCATTACAGTGTAGTCGGAATCATTGACAGTAGGGACCTTTTAAACATGTTAGTCTTGCTTTCTAACAGAAATGTACAAGCATTACAAAATGCCGTTTAAAAGCTCGACTCTAACTCCGGCTGCCAGTAAATATGCAGAGAGGTTTGAGAACCATAACAACGCTTCAGCAAATATTCTTTTTACTGCCATCAAATCAAACTTTGCCCAAAATATTTAATTTTTCACCTGAAATGAGGTTGTCTCTGTACGGAGCGCTCAGCTAACTCCGTCTCGAATGCTCCCGGGTGTAATATATTCACTCGCTGTTTTCTGCACATAGACTGATTATCTATCTCTTGCCTCATAATGCTTACTGTTCCTTGTCAATGAGAAGGCGAATCTCTGCAGACCCATGAAATGCTTAGCTACTGGGAAAAAATCAAAAATGTAATATTCGAAAAATAATTTCCGTTGTTATAGCAACTCAAATGTCAAAAGGTGGAGTAACTTGTATATGCTAAAACCGCGGCTTCAATTTACCCATTGTGCTTTTTCATAGAAGCCTTTTCTCCCATGCAGTAAAGCTCAATTAACACTCTCTCTGCCTCTCTATGTCTATCTTTAACACAATTATGGACCAATTATAGAGCAGAACAGCAGAAACCCTGGCACAAATAAATAGCCTATTTATAAACAAATCCCACCGGATGGTTTGACAGTCATTCATTAGGTTCATTCCATCTGCTTCTCCCTGCTCAAACTTGGCGACTGATGTCGTTTTATAATTTATAGTTTAAGCACCAGCTGTTAGTGACATCATAACCTGATGTTAGGAATACGTCCTACAGGGTTCACATTGGCCCACATTAGTCTATTCATTAAATTTCTTACAATACATGAATTAAAGGAGGACACGTTGATGCATTGCTTTGGCCAACCAGTGGCATTGGGGTTATAACTTTGAGGGTACATTGGTGCCTCGCCAGGCTCCTGTGCGACCACCCTTCACCTCTTATGTGGAATACATCATAATCTTGCTTCGTGGTAGCAAAGTAAAAAGTATAATGCAATTTAAAATACAGTGGAAAAGGGAAATTCAAGCCAAACGGAAAACAGCAATTTTAGAATGGCTACAGAAACTTTGATTAAAGTTAGTGCTTTATCTACTCATATGAATTTGAAAAACTTTTTTTTAAATGTATTTTTTTGACTCTTCAAATGAAGCCTTAGTAGTTACAATTCACACAATTAAGTTGTACCCCCACTGCTGCATTACATAAAAGCATCACTATAGTTAATTAACATTTACATCTAGGTACCAAAGTTTTTGTTTAGTAAACCGATGGACAAATTACTTGTCACAGATATTTGGTCACAATTTTCGCCCAGTCAAAAATTTTACAAACCGACCTATGTAGTGAGTAAGTGTGAGTGTTCCCAATGCATGTCTATCTAGTATCCTAATCAAAGTACTATTGATATCTCCAAGCCAGACTCTTACTTTACCAAAGTTTTTGCAAAGATGGCAGATGTGAGATATTCCTACGGGTATGATTCATTTGCGCTATATCAAATGCAACTAACATAACATGCGTAGGAGATCCCAGATGGAGCTTGTCATCAGCAATTCCATTGCAGGCTGGCAGAATACCTCTGCCCCCTGCATCCTGCCATGCATATCACCACCACACCAAGATCTATGTACTCCTTCACTGAGCACTATGGGTAACCATTGCTTGGTCGCTGGATCCTCTTTGAATTTAGACCACCAGAAAGGGATGCCATCTGTTGTCCTGCCAGGTCAGGCATTCAACTTGTGATCTGGCTCAGGGGCTTGAGACATATCAGCCATGATAGAAGCCGGTCTGACTCCCATGCTGCCTGTGAAGCTGGCAATTCCTGTGCCACGTTTCAGCTGTTTAGACGAGAGGATGCTGCTTTCCCTGCTTGGTACCACACCTGGTTACATAGAGGCACCTTCTCATCATTATGGTATTACAAGTAGTAAGCAAGTCTAGCTGCTGCTGGTCACTATTCATTGAAAGCACAGAAGGCACCGTAGCATCAAAGCCCCTCTTGCAGCCCAACTCTACCTGCCAACACTGCTGGCACAGAGTTCCAAGCACCCTCCCCCTGCTTATGTTATCAACCCTTGAGTTGATGCAGCGGCCAGTGGACTCCAGGGCCGTCGCTAGGCATGGGCAGTGTGGGCGGCTGCCCAGGACCTCGCACTCAGCCCACCAGCATGGGGCCCCGCACCGGTGGTGTGTCCTCTTGTTTCCATGCCGATCAAACTGAAAGAAAGGTGTCTCCTTGCAATTAAGGTCCACGGGAGGGGTCCCCTCCCCTGGCCTCTGGAGGCCTAGGGGAGGGAGACGCTTCCTCTTGTCCCAATTGCAAGGAGACCATTCAGAGACACTGCGGGACCCCCATTGTCCAGCATTTTAGCGCCCCCACAGTTTTAACTTTTAGCCCACAAGCAATTCTCACACCTATCAGTCTGAAGGTGTGAGAATTGCTTGTGGGCTGAAAGTTAAAACTGTGAGGGCCGCTAAAATGAATGCTGGGCAATGGGTGTCCCGCAGTGTCTCTGAATGGTCTCCTTGCAAGGGGTCACTTATGCAAATTAGAGGGGCCTCGCACATTCCCTTTTGGCCTGGGGCCCCGCAAATCCTAGAACCGGCCCTGGTGGACTCTCTACCTGCCTCTGACAGACATTATATCATGCCAAGTCCAAAGCAAGATGCAGGCATATACCCCCTCAAGCAATAGCTCAACTACACCATAAATAGGAAGGCACAAAGCATGTAGATGTTTTGAGATCTGGATAAATGGAGGGAATGTTTTGCTTGGTGCCTTGCAAACACACCCTCCACCTGGTTACTGTCCAAGACCAGACAAACAACTCTAAGCTTTAGGAATTAAACATTGCCCTGAAACTCCACAGAGAGTAAATGAAAGACCCCCATGGTACCTCTAAGTTCACAAAGAGATCCATCACTACTACTTCAAAAAGAGTTATGAAATGATTACCATCATCTCTACAAAGGGCTAAGAAAGTCAGCCATTACACCACAGTAAGTGGCCAAGAAGGCGCATCTCTACTCTATGAGCTATATGACTCAGTTATTGAATTATTGTGATCCATGGTAAGCTCCACCTCACCTTAAGTCTCTGCATTGGATGCAATAATCAATTCTGTTATGGTCAGAATGAGTTGGTGGGAGCAGTAGTAGAATGGATCACATTTCCTTTTATTATACCACCTAAATATATCCTCCAGTCACAGCATGGTTCCCCAGAATTCTCTCAGCGAACATCTCATTATCAAAGCACACAGAGCTTTGAAGCTGTTAATCAGTCAACCGCTACCTCGAAACTGAAGAAAAAAAAAATCAACATGCCCATTCGGACTCTCTAACGTGTACCTCAAACCAGTAAAAGGTGATTTTAACAGCAAGCTTCTGTTCTACAACCCAGACATTTCAGCTTGGGGACAGACCATCTCTGAACCTTATTTGCCTGAAAGGCAATGATATCCTGGGTTTAAAAGCCTGTAGTGACCTTCAATACACACAACAGTGTGGTTCCAGAATATCATAGCCAGAGTAGCATCTGACATAAATATCATGGGCCCAATTCACAAAAGTAAACTTAGACCAAAAGTCTAAGTCTATGACTTTCGGTATTCACAAAGGTAAGTGACGAGTCGGATCTTTATGTCCACACTTGGGGCTGAATATCCGCATTCAGGGACGGAATCTTCGCCCTGAGTGCGGAGATTCTACTCCGCACCTGGACTAGAATCTCCACCTCCGCCCGAGTGCAGAGATTCCATCCCAAGTACAGAAACTCTGCCTGAGTGCGGACATAGAGATACTACTCGTAACTTGCCTTTGTGAATACCGAAAGTCATGAACTTAGACTTTTGGTCTAAGTTTACCTTTGTGAATACTGAAAGTTGTAGACTTTTGACTTTTGACTTAGATTTAGACTTTTGGTTTAAGTTTACCTTTGTGAATCAAGCCCCAAGTCTTGAATATCATTTACATATATATATTGCTGATTGGAGTTAATAATAGAAAATCGACACCCAGTGGGACGATATTTTTTAAAGAATATGTATGACATGATGTTTATGTCATACAGTATTTCTGACCGTGATATTCTGATATACAACCCACACAACTCTTCAACTATCCTAATTATCCATAATTACATAAGTATAATAATCCAACTCTTGCTGATCTCCCCTCTACCACCACTTCTCCTCTCACAGCCACATCTAAACTTCACTTTCCTTTAAGCCTCCTCCACATTATTTCTCTAGGCAATTCAGTATTGTGACCCTTCCCTGCTAATGTCTTGCTGGCTGCCGTTATCAATCGAAGATCTGCAGTTAAAAATGAATTTGATATTCAATACCTCAGCCTAAACAATGGCTTCCACTTCTTAGTCATTACTTCAACAACCTCCTGAAGCCTTTTATAGGTAATTTTCTTCCTCCCATCTATACCATCCTCATAAAAAAAATGATAAGGTTAGAGGAGGCCTGGTGGCTCCGGTCCATCTCAATTTACTTTCTTCCAAGGAGCTGGAAGGCCCTTCTTATGATTCATTTGAGCATCTGTTAACCAAGGCCATTACTAGCGCAACCACCTCCCTTGTCTTTGTGATTATCTACCATGCTCCCAGGAAAGTCCTTTCCAACAGTCAATCTGATTCTCTTGATCTTGCTCAGACTGAAATGCTCGAGTTTGTGAAAAGCATATGTTCCTCACAAGGTCCCCTCTTAACAATTAACATCTATTTCAACCCAACATCAAGAACAACGAAAATGTAAGCTTTATTAGAACATTGGAATGTGGAGCACTCCATTGAAGACAATGGAGTGCTCCGTGCTTCTACGGGCCGGTAAAGGCCCGCAAAGCAACATTCCAATGTTGTTTTCACAAAGGCCTCTCGGAGCCCGAGGGGATTTAAACCCCCTCGAACTCCGAGAGGCCTTTGTTTTATTTGTTAGAACATTCTGCCCTCAAGTGGCAGAATGTTCTAATAGCCTTATAGCCCTTCGTAGCTGGGCTATACCAGCTATTACAGCCCCGCTCCCTTGTTAAAGTCCCTCGCCTTCGGCTCGGGCCTTTAACACTGGAGCGGGCCTTTAATAGCCGGTATAGCCCGCTATGACGGGCTATAAGGCTATAATATAATACTGTAAACTTATTTCAGTTTTCAAGGACTAGCACACTCCATGCTAGTTGCCCGCTTTCAGTGCTGACTCAAATTCTGCATGGTAGGCAGCGTAACCCATTAATTGTTTTGTCCAGCCTGACTTATCCAGTGGGTCAGGGTAAGTAGTTACCCAACAATACCCTTAAGCTTATCCGTGTTTCCATTCTTAAATCACGTCAACTAGACTTTGCTGTACCTCAATAAATAATTGAGCACTGGACTAATAATATATATATATTGTTGGACCCACCCATTTTTGCAGGGTCACCCCTAACCATTTTGCCTTCATCTTCTTACTTTTTGCTGAATTCATTTTTGTTGGCCTTAGGACTGCGAACCAGTGCTAAAGTGCTTGTGCTCTCTCCTAAAAAAATGGTGGAATTGGCATGTTTAATTTACTTATAAATTATAAGTTACAATCCCTAGTAATGTGGCACTGCATGTGCCCAGGGCCAGTAAATTAAATGCTACTAGTGGGTCTGCAGCACTGATTGTGCCATCCACTTAATTAGCCCTTTAAACATGTCTCAGGCCTGCCATTGCAGAGCCATTATGTGCAGTTTAAAATACCAATTCGCCATGGCAAAATAAACCTTTTGCCATGCGCAAACCTTCCTTTTAATACATATAAGCCACTTCTAGTGCAGTCCCTGGAAAGCCCACAGGACAGGGTGCAATGCATTCAAAAAGTAGGACATGTAGTTTTAAGTTTTACATGTCCAGGTAGAGAAAAACTCTCAAATTCATTTTTCACTATTGCAAAGCCTATCTCTCCCATAGGATATCACGGGAGTTACCATATTACATTTTATAAGTGCTATTTCCAAATGGGAAGAGAAAATTGGTTCATATTGGGTGGCTCTAGAATCCTAATTTAAAAACTTATGATGAAGTTAGATTTTAAAATATTGTTCTGAAAATGACACTTTTAGAAAGTTGGCGTTTTCTTGCCCCTAGTCATTTGGTGCCTGAAGACTGCCTCTGGGTCACATGACTGGGTGTGGGTGACAGTTGGGCTTTGTATATTCCTCCTAGACAGCCACACACAATGGGAGTTTAGGTGTGGCTGGATGGGTCATCCCTGGCAGGATGGGAGGGAGGAGGCGGGTACAGCCCCACTTACACTTGAATAGGGTGTGTCCTGTCTCCACACAAAGGTCTGCATACCCCCTGTAGTTAGTCTGGAGCCAAGACAGGGAATGCAGGGCATCTGTGCACTTTAAAGGCATGCCTCTAGAAGCTTCTCCCCACTTCAAAGGTACAACTGTGTATAGAAGAAGGACCTCAGAAACCAACTCTTTATACGCTTCTGGACCTGTGGACACTCTGCCAGGAAGAAGGACTGCTGTGCTGTGCTGCTGTGCTGTGCTGCTGGACTGCTGGTATGAAGGAACTGCTGCCCTGCTGCTTGCTGCCCTCTTGTCTGGTGAAGAAGAACTGGGCCTGAAACTCATCTTGAACCCAGGACCCCAGAGTGACTCAAAGGGCTAGTCTCTCCTTGCTCCCGGCGACCCTGTCCAAAGCGAACCAGACTCTAGGCACAACACTTGAGAAGGTAAAACTTCAAGGGACTAATCTGGGACTGTATTTGACCCGCACTCCAACGCGGTCAGCCTGAACTGTTGACTTTGACCTGGTCCAGCACGAACAGAAAGGCGCGGTTGGCGCTTTATGCTTTTAGCTGTTATTATTCACTTTAATCTTTAAAAATTCATAATTCCAGTTCTAATGATTGGATTTTTGTCACTTTGGTCCTCTTTTATTTATTAAATTCAGCTCTATTTGTCTACCCTGGTGTGGGATATTTTTGTGTGGTGTTTTCAATGTTTTACGGTCTGAAGCCTTGCACAAATACTTTACACTTTGCCTCTAAGTTAAGCCTGACTGCTCTGTACCAAGCTACCAGGGGGTGAGAACAGGTTAATTTGGGGTTTGCTTGTGCCATACCCTGACCAGGATTGTGGTTGCTGATTAGCCAAGTCTCACACTATATATATATATATATATATATATATATTTATATATATTCACTGAAAAAACCATAGGTTTTAGGGACAGTTATAGTTAGTTGGACATTGCACTCGTACAAAACCCGTGAAATTCCCCCGTTATAGTTAGTTCAGCTAACTATAACTCGCGCCCCCGCAATGCACTGCTGATGACGTCACATATTACATCACTCATGACATGGTCAGTGACATCACTGATGACATCACTGATGACATCTCGAATTTCACGGGTTTTGTACGAGTGCAATGTCCAACTAACAATAACTGTCCCTAAAACCTATGGTTTTTTCAGGGAATTTGTAAGGTTTTTTAAATGCTAATTTCTAACTATAACGTGCCTGAAACCTATGGTTTTTTCAGTGAATTTCAAAGGTTTTTAAATGCTAATTCCTAACTATAACATGTCTGAAACCTATGGTTTTTTCAGTGAATTTCAAAGGTTTTGTAAATGACAATTTTTAAATGTATTAATTGTTATCTTTATTTTTTGATACTGATTTACTACATTTTTTTAAACTATTTATTTTTAGATATTTTATTTTTTAAATTACATTGTAATTACATTATACATTACATTACAAAATATACTTTCTCAGAATGAATTACTTTAGTTTAAATACTTTGCAAATAGGCAATAGACTTTTAAGTACAGTAGTTACAGTTGTTGCAATGGGCAACACAATTTCAAACACAATGCAACATTGAGCTCAATGTGAATTTCTAGTTAATTGCAAATAGTTACTTTATGGATTACTTTTCTAACCACAGGACTGGATCCTAGATTCAGTCCTGGGACATCTCCTGTAAACAGTTGAGTAAAAGCGTTTTGGTTACAGTAGTGATTTTTAAGGAATATTATTGTATTTTAAAAGTTAACACTTTTTCACATAGAATCACCAATGTTATACTATGGGAGGAAAAAAAACTTAGCAGGTAAGTAGTGTTATCGTTACTTTTTCTTACTCAGTGGTGGATCTTGGATCCAGCACTGGTGCATCTCCTGTAAACAGTTGAAAGAATGCGTTTAAGTCATACAGGCGATTTTTAAGGAATATTTGTAGTTTGGGAAAATCGACACTGAAACTTTTCTGCTGAAAACCAGACAATGGATTCCTATGGAAGGAAATACAAGTTACTGGTAAGTACGGTTAGAATTACTTTTCAGGGTCAGTGCTGGGCTAAAAGATGCAGCACTGGGTTCTCTCCTGATAACAGGTGAGTAAATCGGAATTCGTAGTTCGGCTGATTTTAGAGGAATATTATAAAGTTCCAAAACTCCACACTTAGAAGAATTTCCAAGTGAAACCAGTCAATGTTAGCCTATGGAAGGAAATTCAAGTTACTGGTAAGTACGGTTAGAATTACTTTTCAGGATCTGTACTGGGCTCAAAGATGCAGCACTGAGGTCTCTCCTGATAACCGGTGAGTAAATCGGAATTCGTAGTTCGGCTGATTTTAGAGGAATATTTGTATGTTTCAAAAATCGACACTTAGAAACTTTTTCAGCAAAAAGCAGGCAATGATATCCTATGGAAGGAAATTCAAGTTACTGGTAAGTACGGTTAAAATTACTTTTCAGGATCAGTACTGGGCTCAAAGATGCAGCACTGAGGTCTCTCCTGATAACAGGTGAGTAAATCGGAATTCGTAGTTTGGCTGATTTTAGAGGAATATTATAAAGTTCCAAAACTCCACACTTAGAAGAATTTCCAAGTGAAACCAGTCAATGTTAGCCTATGGAAGGAAATTCAAGTTACTGGTAAGTACGGTTAAAATTACTTTTCAGGATCAGTACTGGGCTCAAAGATGCAGCACTGAGGTCTCTCCTGATAACAGGTGAGTAAATCGGAATTCGTAGTTCGGCTGATTTTAGAGGAATATTTGCACAATGGTGAAGGAAGGGGTGGGGCCTGAAGTGACATGTCTGCAAACACGCCCTGTGGCGCGTTTTAAGTTGGAGAATTAATTCCTCCTCAATCCCGAGGGTCCCTAGGGGCCAACTGGCCCACCAGATACCTCCAGTATGCGCCAGAGAGCTGCGTTGCAGAGAGGTGTTCAGAGGCCACGCCCCTTTTACAACACTCTGCAACGCAGCTCCGTGGCGCTTACTGAGGTACCTGGTGGGCTAGTTGGCCCCCAGGGACCCTCAGGATTGAAGAGGATTTAATTCCCCATCTTAAAACGCGCCACGGGGCCTGTTTGCACACATGTCACCTGAAGCCACGCCCCTCCCTTCACCACTGTGCAAACGCGCCCCGTGGCGCGTTTTAAGTTGGGGATTAGGTCCCCTTGAATACTGAGGGTCCCTGGAGTCCAACTAGCCCACCATGTACCTCCAAAAGCGCCACAGAGCTGCGTTGCAGAGAGGTGTAAAGGGGCATGGCCTCTGAACACCTCTCTGCAACGCAGCCCCTGGCGCATACCGGAGGTTTCTGGTGGGCTAGTTGGCCCCAGAGACCCCCAGTATTCAAGGAATTACTTCCCTTCTTAAAACGCGCCTGGGGGCGCGTTTGCAGACTGCTGCAGGGAGGGCGGGGCCTCCGGCACGATGCCGTTTATTTTTATTTTTTGCTTTTTCTGCCCAGGGGGTCCTTGTGGGACCCCTGAGCAGACCTAGGGATCAGGGTGTTTCTCCCCTGCCCCCTTTGTGCGTTTTGCGCACTTGTTTCTTGTGTTTTTGTTTTTTTTTAATCGGCGGGATCCGCGCAGCCTAAGCGCATCCCGCCGATTTAAAAAAAAAAATGCTTTTTTCTGCCCAGGGGGTCCTTGTGGGACCCCCTGAGCAGACCTAGGGGGTCAGGGTGTTTCTACCCTGCCCCCTTTTTGCGTTTTGCTCACTTGTTTTACTGCTTTCTTGTTCCTCGGTTCTGCCGAGGAACAAGATGGCTGCCAACACTTCCTGGTTTGGAGTGTTGACAGCCAATTAGCATGCAGCTCGTGGTCGGGAGGGTGCGCGGATCCACCGCGGCCATAGATATCGAAACTTTTATTTTGGATCTTCTCAGCAACTACTGAACGGATTTACACCATTTTTAAAAAGGGTGCTTTCTGAACCAAGCACTAAATTTTTGCCAAATTTGGTGTAATTCCGTTCAGCAGTTTTTGCTGTAGCCTTGCATAAAGTTTCCTATGGGAAATTGATTTTTCACTCTTATTTTTGAATTTCTCCATAACTACTGAACGGATTTACACCATTTAAAAAAAGGTCGCTTTCTGAACCAAGCGCTACCTTTTGCCAAATTTGGTGTAATTCCGTTCAGCAGTTCGGGCTGTAGCCGTGGCTAAAATTTCCTATGGGAATTAACATGGAGAAAACACGTTTTGGGACCCCCTTTTTCTCGGCCCCGCTTGATGAATCACCCCGAAACTTTCAAGACAGGAGCAGACCGGAGCGCCCCATTAGTTTTGAAAATTTCGCGATGATTCGTCAAACGACGCCAAAGTTATTGGGAATAGAATGTTACGGATTTCCTATGGATAATAGTTCCTAACTATAACTATCTACTGGCGACCGCCAGTAGATAATATATATATATATATATATATATATTTGAAACAAAGTCCCAATCCCTCCTATTACCAGAGGGAACAGCAGCAGGTACGGACCTCTCTATCCTCTTGTAAAAAATCCGCAACCACACGGGGTTATTGCTGGCAACGTCTTTAATAACAGCAAAAAATAGACAGACAAGTGTCCGCCTCATATATATATTTATATGAACACACAATCCTGCTCCAAAAGAAGAAGGCATGTACTCGAGGCTGTTAGGATATGGCACTTTTTATTTTCTCGGGTCTCCCTCGACCCACGACCAGAGAGACGCGTTTCGGCTTCACAGAAGCCTTTCTCAATCTGATTGGCGCCATACAATTGTGAGTATATATAGCCCTTCCCACTTTAGGCAAAAATAAACATAAAGAAAATACTTTTACTTGCTGATCCTGCATTAATACAGACATATTGTAATGTTTAAACAGATTCATGAAATACTAATGAAAAAATGTAGCTGGTAAAACAAAATTATATATGTAATATGAGTAATAAAATCACATAGTATATATAAAGTGCATAGTGCAACAAATTGTAAAGCATGTTACAGCGTCTAGCATCATCAGTCTGCAAATTTACTAAATACGCATCACACGTGTCTGGACGTATACACAGGATAAATAACTGACCTGCCTATTGAGAGAGCATATCTTAAATCCAAGGTTAGGCGCCAATCTCTCTAAAAAATAAACCTTAAATGTATAAAACCATGAATACAAATATATTAAAATATATTAAAACCGTGCTGTAACTGTCCCAAGCGCGTTTAAACAGAGACCTCTTTAAACCCGTAATGTTACCTCCAATGGAGACTAGTCCACAGAATTCAACCTGTGACTGTAGCTGCGGAAATAATTCTGAAGCATGCCAAAATGTAATCGCATCTGTATGTCATTTACAACACAAGCGGCAATAAGACTAAGGAGATTACAGGTGCACCACAGGGCCAAACAACACAAAATGTGTACAATTCTGACATAAGTGCCCGCCTCCCGGTGAACGCTCTTATCCCCAAAAGGAATACCACTCCCATAGTGCCGCTTGGCAGACTTGTAAATATCACAAGTTCATGAGCATGCATCTGTACGAAAATCCGCATTTTAACTTCATGATGAACACAACCATGTTGAGGAAAACGGCAAGTAAAGTCATTTAGATAAGCTGGGAGTCGGAGGACGCCAACGAACCAGCAGGTTTGTTTAGCGGTAAGCTGGATCTGCGTTTGTCTCGTATACTAGAAGCGGGTGAGAGGATGAGGCATTACTAAAGACTGTGCTTATATACAACGCTGTGTATATCTATATCTTTAACCGGTGATCCATTCAATATGACAACATCAGCTGACGCGCTACGGGACCGGGAGGCCGTAGCAGATGCACTGTTTTTGAATATACCAGATTTTAATGATGGGAATAACAATGGGAAATCTAACATCAATACAACCCACAATGATGTGAAGAAATTGCTTAAGGAACTGGAAAAGTTACTCAAAACAGAAATGACAAAATGGTGGGAGAAAAAGTCTCTTGAGAAATATAAAGAAGCAGGCAGGATACCGCGGGGGCTACGAGTGATGATAGCTCCGTCCTTTGAAAATCCGAACCCTCTTATGCTTCAAGAGTGGGCAGCAAACAACTTAGAAGCCTCTATGAATATGGTTTGTATTCTTATTAAATATGCCGAGATTGACAGAACCAAAATACTGAAAGAAATAGAAGAATTGAATCAACAACTTGAACAACATGAGCAAAAGGAGCAAATTAAAAAAGGCAGGGAAGAAATTGACAAGCGTTTAAAGAGACATGAGGAAATAATAAAGGAACGAAAGATCTACAAATTTGCTCGTGACAAACGAGACTATGAATTGGGAAGAATCTTCACATTCTCAAAGAAATTTGACTCCATTAAACGCCAAGCACTTGCCTCAAAAGCACCGAGCAATGATGCACCTGTCCAAACGAACAACGAAGCCTCTGACTCTGAAGTTAGTTCAGTGGCAATTAGTTCTGATTCGGAAGATGGAGGAAGAGTATATGAACTAAATCAAATACCAACCAATCTTTCACCATCTGAAGAACTCGGTTTTTTAGTCGAGGATCGCCGTCAAACATTACGGCCCAGAAATCCTGCGAAGAAAATCGGAGAAGGCGGAACAAACGCAGGAAACAAAGGAGGAAAATCAGGCAGCGGCAACAGAGGGAGAGGTTGGAGAGCGAGGAAATGGCCTCAACAACAGTAAAATCAGGCATTTCTGACAATACGGTGATAAACTTGTCCAATATTGAACTGACAGTAGCTGAATTACAACTGTTATCTTTAGGACTTTCTTTTTGCCCCACCAATTGTTTTAAATATGTCCAGACAAGAATTGATATTTTCAAATTTATTCGGAAACTAAAACTGAGGAAACATTTTAAACTCAACAAAGCTGCTGACAAAGCCACCCTTATTTCTCAACAAGGCACTGCTACTAGTATTCTCAAGGTGTCTGATATTGATGCGCTTAGATCTTTGCATTCCCTGGCACATGATGAGGAAGGAGCCACCACCTCGACACAGGAAGAACTCAGAGAGATGGGCATATGTAGTAATATTCATCCCACCAGTCCGTTTCGACCTTCGTCAACCTTTATCCCCATGATGCCGAAGGACGCTATCGACATATTTAGTGACTGTGTCATTGTAGAGCTCAAAACTTTAAATCGTAAGACTCTAAACAAACAGCGTCAAAGAAAATATTCGGAAATCCAATATACGAATCTCATGCGGAAACTTAAGGATAACAATGAGATTATCATAAATAAGGCGGACAAAGGTGGCAACATAGTCATATGGCCCAGATCGCAGTATATGGAGGAGGCACAACGCCATCTCATAGACACAGCGTGTTATAGAAAAGCGTCAAACAACGACCTTAGACTTTTTAAAGAGACTATTTTTAAGGAATTGGCACAATGGAAGCGGGAAGGACTGTTAAGTAAAAACGAATTTGGTTTTTTGAAAAATGATCATCCGATTACTCCTGTTCTATATTTTATCCCGAAGGTGCACAAGCAAGTAACACCTACTCCTGGAAGGCCGATTATTTCGGCGCAAAAAAGCCTCTTGGAAGCTATGTCAAAATATGTGGACTTCTTCCTACGTGGATTTGTTGAGGACCTACCGTCGTATATCAAAGATACAGGTCATTTTCTATCAAAAATGCAAACCTGTGCCTGGGATGAAAATTGCTTCTTTATTGTAATGGACATATGTTCATTATACACAAGCATCAAACATTCTGATGGACTGGAAGCAGTGAAATATTATTTGAGTAAGCGGGATATTGAATTGTATCAACACAACAACATGCTTCTGAAGATGATTGACTTGTGCCTCAATAACAATTACTTCCTTTTTAACAAAGAGGTTCATCAGCAGCTGCGAGGGGTGGCCATGGGGGCATGCTTCTCTCCCAGCTATGCGTGCTTGCACGTTGGTTGGTGGGAGGAGCATGTCTTCAGGGGCACCCACAAAGCACTGTATGATACCCATGTTCTATATTGGTAGCGCTTTATAGATGTTGTGTGTGTGATTTGGCAGGGTTCGGCTGAATCTGCCAGTAGCTTTGTGAACATCATCAATAACAATACTCTCAACTTAGAGTTCACCGCACACATAAACAATGAAGTAGCACAGTTCCTTGATGTAGAACTCTATGTAAAGAATGGGGCTATACACACAAAATTATTTAGGAAAAGTACAGCTGGTAACTCAGTTCTTCATGCTACAAGCTCGCACCCTAGACACCTAATTAAGAGCATACCATACGGAGAGTTTCTTCGTATAAAAAGGATATGTAGCTCTGAGTCTGACCTTGAAACTTGTCAGGATGAAGCCTTTCATAGATTTCGAGCTCGAGGTTACAACTTAGCCGATCTAAAGGGAGCAATGTCAAAAGCTAACAAGTATGAAAATAAAACCTGCATACTCAATCTAGATAGCACATGCACTGAGATGCCTTTAGAAACACCAGCAGACCCACCCACAGTACCAGAACCTATACGCCTAATAACTACATACAGTAGTCAAGAACGACAGATAAGACGCATTATATATAAAAACTGGGCAATAATTAAAACGGATTTAACATTGTCTCAAATTGTACCAGACATTCCATCGATAACATTTAGAAGAGCACCGGCTATGAGGGATGTGTTGGTTAAATCCAGTCCAGAAGTAAGCGCGTCTAGTAACTGGTTGTCCAAAAGAACAGGTTTCTTCAAATGTTCGTCATGTAGGGCTTGTAAATTCGCTATTAATACTATCGAATATACCAACGCGTTTGAATTCAAAACTACCAAAATCAAAGGGCCATTTACTTGCCGTACTGATCATGCTGTTTATATATTACAATGTTAATGTCAGCTTAAGTATGTAGGCAGCACTAAGCTGCAAGTATACATGCGTATACTTCAGCATTTACGTGCAATAGTGAACTCAGAGCCTGGTTACCCTGTAGCCCGTCATTTCAAACTTGTACATGATAACAATTTAAATGATTTGAAGTATTATGTAATTGATGCTGTACCAAAATTACCTAGGGGTGGCAATCGGGAAAGGAAACTGCGCCAATTAGAATCTCAGTACATTTTAATTCTCGACACTAAAATGCCAAATGGATTGAATACAGGAGAAGATCTGTATAATTTTTTGTAAAGTACATTTCTCATTAACAGGCAGTGTTATTTATTATTTTTAGCCTTATTGTTGAGTTTAGGTTGTTGGAGATGTGGTTTTTAAGCCTGATTTTAGACTTGGTAGTGGGACCCGTTCGGCCTAGTCTACTTGGTTTTTCCTAGTTTTTATCCATTTTATGGGTTTTTAGCTGGGTTTTACTTCATTTTACTGGGTTTTACGTTGTCTTATGCCGGTTTGAGACAGGTTTTAATTACATTCTAACTACTTTACTGTTCTCCATTTTTCCTTTCTTTTCTTTTATTGGCTTGTTAGTTAGAATGTCTAACACATGTTTGTTAATCTATGATATGAAGGTTATATGATTTTTCTACTGATGCATTTTTCTCTGTCTATTTGTTTATTTCTCACTTCTATTTATTTCTCACTTTTATCTTTTCTTAGTATTGGGCATAATACAATTTTGTATTGTATGTTACTATGAAGGTGGGGTACATAGAATATTTGTTATCCCCATCACCCATTTTAATATCTAGTTCTTACAAGTGCACTGGCACTTTATTCTGATTACTCTAGAAGTGGTCGTACTTGATTAAGAACAATATCGTTTGAAATTGTTTATATTTCTGGAGTTTTTTTATTCTGCACTTGCACTTTATGTACATTGAAACAGTCATTAGCTCGTCCTCCTAGACTCACAAGTATGCAGTTGACTATGGTTTTTAATAGTCGGTACCATACTGTGGAAAAAATTATTAATTTTTAGCACTTGCACTTTAGGATTCAACTTTCTCTTCTCCAATTACATATGTAACATACTTTTACATGAGTTCATGTATGTAGGAACTTACCTTATTTGACCTATGACCAACACTACGTGAACAGTGTTGCCGTATGCCCGCAATGCAGTCACATCGATCTATATTTGAAGACACCAAGGGCAGTGGGACATGGTGATTACCGTCGTACCCCGGGGCATAATTAGTGAAATTCTGACACAAGTGTCCGCCATACGGTACGTACTTCTCTCCCCACTGAACTACCAATCCCGTGATGCAGCTTGGCGATCCTGTGAATAACAAAAGTTCGCGGGCATGAGTCCCGAATGAAAGTCTGGGTCATAAATACATTTTACCGGGGACCATGAACAAAAACATTAATGAAAAGGACAATAAAATAAAGTCTCTAAAAGAAAATGTCTCAATGTCTTTGGTGACAGGCAGCACTGAATGTGGATATAAATGTGTATCCAATGGAGTTTTCAAGTTGAACAGCAATCTTTTAGATCTAAGAATATGCCCCTGCTTCAGGGGGTTCCACAGGGATCAATCCTGAGCCCCACCTTATTTAACCTATATGTAGGACCACTAGCAGAGCGAGTTGAGAAGCACAAGGTGTCCATTGTGTCGTATGCCGATGACACACAATTAATTGTGATGCTATCTCAAGATGGGGAACAGGCAGCGATTCAGTTCTCTAACTGTTTAGAAGAAGTAGCAACTTGGATGTTCGACCACTGCCTGAGGCTCAATGGTAATAAAACGGAGGTGATGATCGTGGGCAAGACCCCGACCATATGGTCACCAGCATGGTGGCCTGAAATGTTGGGCAATTTTCCCTCCCCAAAATCTGAAGTAAAGAACCTTGGAGTATGGTTCGATTCTGATCTAACGTTCGACAACCAAATCCGGAAAGTGGCAGGAAAATGCTACGGGACCATGAAAACTCTAAGAAAGATCCTGGACCTGCTGCCGGCCAAGATGAGGAAAACCATAGTACATGCTGTGGTTACCTCGCAAATGGATTATGGGAATGTTCTGTACATAGGTGCCACAAAGAAGGGGCTATTAAAACTCCAACAGGTACAAAATGCGGCGGCGCGTTTGGTTCTTAGCTTGCAGAGAAGAGCCTCCACAAAGAAAGCACTAGCAGAATTACACTGGCTGCCAGTAGAGAAACGAATAGTGTTCAAAGCAATGTGCTATGGTCACCGCATACTGTTAAAAAAAGGCCCAAGATACCTGCATACTTTGTTAACCCAGTACTGCCCTGGACGGAATTTAAGATCCAGGGATAGGGCATTAGGGACAATACCCAGAATTTTCAAAGCCAGAATGGGGGCTCGCTCCTTTTGATATCAAGCGGCAAAGTTTTGGAACTCCCTCCCAATGGACTTAAGAGTCGAACAATGCGAAACTAAATTTCGCAAACAACTGAAGACCTGGCAGCGACAGCGTAGTAAATTAGTGAGATAGGGTGTACATGTGCCACAGCCTCCCATATCTTTTCAAAATGCCGTCTATAGCACGGGGACACACCGGTGGTGTAACCAGGCGCTCTACAAATGGCTAAACTAAACTAAACTAAACTATCCAACAAACAAGGTTTACGCTCCTTGAGGACGCCCACCCGGAAAATAAACTCTCTTGAAGTGAGGACGGCAGCGACTTCAACGTTCCGCTTTTATCCTTGAAGACTGGCTTAACGCGTTTCGGATTTCACTCCTTGTTCACAAGCCGCACACATATATTTATAAAATTAATATATATGTACATATCTCCCCTTAATCCTCACTTTAGAACCCAAACGGGACAGAGCCGGTGGGAGGAGCCTGTACTCAATCCAAGACAGAAAGCTGCTTTCCCACAGCAATAAGTGCACTCACTCAATTTTGCCAGTTTAGTCACCTTTATTCAGTGCTAATACGCCATACCAGCCTGCTGACGCATTTCATCTCTAAGACCTTGGTTAGGTCATTTCCATAGGAAGGTAGTTTTTTGTTTTGCTAATACATTTGGCACAATTTGATGAATCTGTGAAACATTCAAAAAAAAAGTTCATCCACCTCATCCCCTTCCAGGAATTTTTTGGAGTGATCTGTCAAACAGGGACCCAGAAATGGAGGTGACGACACAACACTTTTTTCCCCCTATGCATTTTCCATTGGAAAAATTAGACAATGATAGAGCCAAAACGACTGAACAGAATGACATCAAAGTTGTCAAAAAGCTATATCTTTACCCAGAGCTGCCCTTCATGATTTGGTGCACATCTGCCAAAGTAGTTTTTGAGAAATTAAGGTTCAAAATTTAAAGATATATTGACAGTTGATCCTACGAGAATCATGTGAGAGTCTCGCGGATGCAAATTCAAAAGTTGAAGTGATATGATTGGCTGCAAGTGCTTTTTTTTTCCAGTTAGCCTGGCCGCTGGGATTCACAGTCTAGCGGGAGCCAATGCTCTGATTGGCTTGGTGCAACATGAAATAAAAATGTTGCTGCTGCCATTACAGGACTCATCTCCAGTGTCCAGAAAATGTTTTTAAAAAAAGGGAGTAGGGTACCCTGAAACCCTGGCCCTGGGGTAAATAAAAAAATTAGCCAAACTTGCGCACTCTCAGAGGCACTGCTTATGACCTGACATACTACATGACTCATTATGTTTTAACTGACATGTTTCTCTAGGTGGGATGTCACTTTACCCTTTTTTCAGTGAATTTCTGAGATTTTTATGATGTAAATTTAGGTATTTTTACCCTATCTAACTATAATGTCACTTAACCTTTGTTTTTAACGTAAATATTACCATTTCCTCCCCCTGTGTGGGCCGCCAACACCCGGTTGCACATGTGCATTTGTGTGTGTGTTTCAGTGTGTGTGGGTGAGTGGTTGTAGGAAAGTGGGTTATTAGTAGGTGGGAGTATGCACCCTCAGCTGGTTATAATACCACAGTCACTAATAGGTCCAGTTAAATCTCAGTAAATTAATCCCTTGGTAGCTTAGTAAATGAGCAGTCAGGCTTAATTTAGGAGACAGGTATATGTACAGCATTTAATTCCACCAAAACAGTAAATAAGTAAAAGACATAACACCAATTTATAAAAATAGAGAATATGTTTATCTTTAAAACGACACCAAAACAACAAAAATCCATTGTAGGGAACCGTAGATATGAATTTTTCAAGATGAAATAAAAAATTGTGCATTCTAGTGCCAAAAAGCTTAAAGCGCCACTGACAGCTATCTAGTCGCAATGGACTCGAACAAAGTCAAACGTTTAGACAGACCGCGATGGATCGTGGGTCGGATAGGTTGAGCACAAGGTCCCGGGCAAAAGTTTACCTTGGTACTTAGACTTTTTCCTTGGAGTTTCTCTCTTAACGTCAAGTCCTCGGGTTCCTCGGATCTGGAGTTTGCTTTGCCGAAGGTGGCCTGCTGCAGCGCAATGCCTTGGTAAGCCTCTGTAAGTCTTTGTCCTCGATGACGACGGTGAGGAGCACCAGAGCTTTCAGCAGGACAAATCATCTCTGTCAGGCCGGTTTGTGAGTTGACAATGGCTGCTTGACTCTCGACGTTGAGCTGGTCTCCTACTGGAGCTTTTCTGCAAAACTTTGCAGAAAGTTTCTTTCTTTGGTGATCTTGTAGTTTCTTGGTTCCTTTGGGGAAAATAAATGTCCACTAGCTCAGTTCAAGAGTTTAGAGACTCTGGATTGCCTCTTGGGAGCTACGACTCAATTTCCCACAATTCACCCACACAGTCCAGGTAAAATTCAGTTGCAACTGGTCAGCTGGGATCTCTTTGGGCTTGCAGGTGATGTCTCCAGCTCTGTTTTACCTGTTGCTGATCAGGGAGTCAAGAACAGTCCTTTGTTTGTGGAGCCTTTATAGTGTAGCAGGTGCAGTCCTTTTGAGTCATTTTGAGTGCAGGCCTTCTGTGGTGCAATCCAAGGGTCCATTAGGACAGTCCTTTTCTTTATTTTCTTCCAGGCAGTGCCCTGAGGAGCTCCTGCAGCTCTCCCATATGTATCTTTCATTGCGGGCTGGCAAGAGGGGGGCACCCCAATCAAAAGGGGTAAAATTACCTCACTCTGCTATGACCACTTCCTGTGAAGTGTGGCATATTTTTGACCCAGAATGCAAAAATCAAAATGGTGAAAATCTCTCCTTGATGTGTGTGTCTGTGTAACCCAACCCAAAGGTGTGACCAACATCTGACTACACTCCCCTTCCAGCCCCTCTCCTAATCTAATTAGGGGGCTCCTATCTGGCTGGGGGTCAATGACGTGGGGGCTGTCATGGATCCTTTTGACATCTATTCTCCTGCCTTTGAAGTCCAACTTATCTCTCCAGCCCCCTTCCTCTCCCTTGCTTCTCCAGGAAGCAAATCTCCTCCCGCCAAATCGTTGCATTGTTTCAGCCACAGGCCTTTTCCCACCTACTCAGGGACCAGTTTGGCTCAGGCTGTCAAAGACTGACCTATCAGAAGAGGCTTCTACAGGGCTGCTTTAGGTAACTTCAGGATAGTGAGTTCTAAATCTACTTTCCTGTAACAGTTACATTAAATCTAACCTTGGCAAGTTGTTGTATTTATTGTGACCATTAATTTGATACTTTGAATGAAATTGCTAGCTAGCTCCAAAGCAAAGATAGATTTTATTAAGTTTAATAAAGCCTTCCCTGTGTTAGTCTATGGGGCTAGTAGCACTACAATAGGGAAAAACAATTTTCCCTACAAGGGCATATTAAACATCTTTTATATTGTCACTGCTTTTTATAACAATGCACCCTACCCTTGGGACACCTGGGCAGACCTTAGGGTGACTTATACGTTATAAAAAGGTAGCTTTGAGCTTTGGAAGTACTTTTAATACCATTCGAATTTGGACATAGATTTATCTTACAACCAGGCTTGCAAGGCAGACCTGGCCTTACAATGACACCAGACACCACAGCAGTGCAACCCTAAGTGCATTAATTAAACTGGGGTATCTAAACCTAAATTCCCTACCGGACACAGAGGTAAGTTGTCTTTGCAAATTAGAAGTATACCAATTACCATACACCTTTAGAGGACAAAGCACTGGCCCTGGGCCTGGTTAGCAGAGCCCAGGGCCCTTTCATAGTCCGTAACCTCCAGCATCAGTCAAACAATGGGGAGATCAGGGCAAAACGGGTGACTTTCCTACAGTGGAGTTACTGGTTGAGGTATTCTTTTTATATATTACTCACTGGCAGTCGTCAGTGGGTAGTTATAGTTAGGTCTGCGTTTCCATAGGAAGAGCGGTTTTTGGTTTGCCTAGAACTTTGATGCCGTTTGATGAATCTTCACAAAACCTTTCAAAAAATGTCCAACCACCTCAGCTCCTTTCTGAAAAGTTTCAGGGTGATCCGTCAAGTGAGAGCCGAGAAAAAAGGGGGTCCCAAAACTAAATTTCACCATGCATTTTCCATAGACTTTTTTAAGGACGCGGTAGCGCAAAAACCGATGATCGGAATTGCACCAAATTTGGCAGGAAGCTAGATCTTTGTCCAGAAAGCGTGCTTTTTTGTGATGTAGTGTAAATCCGTTCAATAGTTTTTAAGAAATTAAGGATCAAAAATATTTGAATATCTACATGGTTGTCTTCAAGGGGCTCTTGCGAGAGTCCCTGGTACCCAACTTCAAGAAATTAAAGCCTTTTGTTTGAGCTAGGGTGCTTTTTTTCCTTGGGCCAACTCGCTCCCACCAGATTTAGGCTCCTGGGGAGTGAAAGCTCTGATTGGCTGGCCGCAACATGAAGAACAATGTTGCGCCAGCCATGATAGGACTTGGGGACTTAGTCCACTTTCCTCAGATTTTTTTTTTAACGATATAAGGTGGCAGGGTAGAGATACCCTGGCCCCCCTAGCCCTTGTAGGGGGTGGGATTGTCCCTCTGGGCCAAATTTAAAAAATGTTAAGTGGCATCCCCCTCCCCAAACCACTCCTGGCCCTGGGGACCCCATCACCTGAGCCGAATGAACATTAAAGAAGAGGGGTTACAGGGGAGGGGGCATGTAGTCCTCTTCCCCACGTCTTTATTGGGCCCCAGGGACACCATCCCCCAGGGCTGAATACTAAATAGAGGGTCGGAAACTTGCACCCTCCCTCCTCAAGCCAATGATGGGCCCCGAGGACTCCATCCTCCACGGCCGATTTGTAAAACAAAAAAAGGGGGGGCAAGGGTGCCCATAGCCCTCTCCTTGAGTCAATGTTGGGCCCTGGGGACCCCATCAACAATGGCCAAATAGGTTCAAAAAGCAGAGGGGGGCTGCGCAACCCTCATGCTGGTATCTGCCCTGGGGACCCTATGCGCTAGGGTGTGATACTTCACAGTGTCCCAGAGAACCTACCCCAAGGACATTGTGGTTCCCTGCCCAGGAGAGTGCGAGCATTCGCTTTGCTCCTGCCTTTGCTAAAATGATGCGGCTCCCGCCCGGGAGGGAGAATAAGAAAGGTGGAAGCTCTTGCTAGCACCTGCTATGGTGCTGGCTGGGGACCAGACTTGGGCTGCGGGGGCCTTTGTGCTCCTCATTTACTAAAGTAGTAATAGTTATGGCAAAAATACCAAACCTTTTACTTACCTACATCGGAAGGCGTAACGCACAACACGGGGAAAGTGTTCTTAAAACAACATGTCTGCCTTTAACTTTTGTAAAACCAATGATTACCTAATCAGCTAATGACTTGTGATAACTATGTACCGTGGATTTACCGTGAAATACACCCATATTTTGCAAAAATACTGCACTAATAAATATTACTAATTTTCAATACATTAAAAGTTATAAAATAATTACATAGCTGACCTGCACGACACAAAATAAATATGTGCGCACCATAATACACTTGCCGCTTTTTGCACAACAAAAATTTAAAAAGTGTATATTAAATATATTAGATTTAAGCATGTTTTGAAACACCTCTTTTTTCTTTACACCTCCATTAGACAACCCTGCAAAACGTTTCCCCCTTCGACAATTACACCGGTGGAAGTTGTCCATTTTAGGCTCCTCCAGTTTACACCATTGCACTGTACCTTATTACGCTGTACACCACTGTAGTATACACTATTCCGCTCTGCACCACTGTACTGTATGGCACTCCAATATACGTCACTCCACTTTACGCAGTTATACTTTACAAGACTACACTGTACGACACTAGAATTTACGCAAACCCACTGTACACCACTAAAATGTACACCACTCCACTGTATGGCACTCCACTGTACCCCACTCCAGGCTACGCTATTAAAGTTTACGCCACTACAGTGTACCACACTCCACTGTTTGCCACTCAACTCTATGCTATTTTAGTATACAATACTCCAATATATGCACCTAAACTATACAACACTCCAATCTATAGCGCTCCACTGTACGCCACTATAGTCTACGCAAATACACTCTACAATATTTACAGGATGTAACTTCACTTTACAACACTCCACTCTATGCTATCCCACTGTATACCACTGCACTATATGCCAATACACTCTATGCCACTGCAATATACGACACTCTACTGTATCTGACTTCAGTGTACGCCACTCCACTGTATTCCATTCCACTGTATGCCACTCCGGTATACCAAATTCCACTTTATTCCACTCCAGTATACCAAAATATACCATACCATGGTACACTTTACAACACTATCCTCCACTATAATCTACCACACTCCACTTAACCAACACTCAAAACCACTAAACTGTACCAATATTGCACATTTGTTACTAACATAACAACAACTAATGAAATTCACACAAAAAAACAAAGGCTAAGCTTTAGAAACCCAACTTAAACTACATAAACATTAGAAATTCTACAGTTATAGTTATATCTTTAATTTATCAATTAAGCACCACTTTCAAAGTAATGTAAGTCATAACCCACCACCTTAAAAATTACGAGAACTCGTGCACCGCCGTGCACAGTCTTCTCACCTCCCTCGCCACTCCACATTAACTATAACTCGCCCCTTCTCCATCCAGTACCAAAACCTTGCATATTACAGAAGTTAGAGAATGTGAAATCACTGCATTAATAATAACAAGACTTACGACATGTGAAATTACATGACTTGCATGAACACACTGCGTAGCCACACACACAGGGCTCCATAGACTGTAGTAAGTCTGGAGCCAGGGCAGGAAGGTCAGGGACTCTGTGCACTTCAAAGGCATGTCTTTGAAGTCTCCCCTCCTTTGTTGGCTCAAGTGTAGTGTGACGAGTGAGGTGAGAAGACTACGTATGGCGGTGTGCAAGTTATCTGAATTTTATGGTGGTGCATAAGTATAAATGTGCTTAAGTATAAATGCCGGGACCATTGCTGCTGACTGGCAGCAGGGAGGAAGGAGTTTAAAGTGTGCATGTCACTTTGGCCGGCTGTCTTGCGACGGCCAGTCTGACATGTACACTTTAAACCTCTCCAACCGGAGCTGTGTTAGAAAGCTGGGTGGAGAGCAAGTACAGGCCTCCAGTGCCTTTGGGAGTGATGAGACAGCCCGGGCCTTCCAATTCTGGCTCTTCTCTCATTTTGGCAAACAGCATGAAAGCAGCATCTGAACTGGTTAGGGGAGTTGGCTGGGGCCTGCGCTGGACAACTTGAGCAACACCAGGACCGGAGGACGTGCAGCAAGGTAAGTGAATCCTTCATTTTACTTTATTCAATGTAAGCTAAATTACCAACATGCATTACATTAACGTTTCACAGTTAAACATTTTAACTTTAGAACGTTAATGTAATGAATGTCGGCAATTTAGTCAGTGTTTATTCAATGCCAAGGTTTAATTTTCCCTGAGTCGGCACGGCACTTTTTTAACACATTTGCTCGCTCTCCACCACTTTCAGTTAATGATAGCCTCCACTGATGGTGTTCTACATTCAAATCTAAAGGCCATAAAAGCGAGTAACGGTTCTGTAGTGGTCAGTTGTATTAAGGAATGTCCTTTCAAGATTGCATATGGCATTCGCCTAGCTAATGCAATTGCTTTTTTATTGAGTGCATGCTGATGACTTGCTAGTCCTATTTCACAATTCTGAAGCATTATCACAAATTATGACCTATCTGATACAGTAAGGAACATTTTGAAGCTAACAATGTAAAAAAACCTGAAGTGATTGATGTTCAACTTTCAAAATGTAAGATTGCTAAAAAGTTATATACCTGAGAGAGTGGTAATTTCAAATGACATTAAGGACCTATATCACTCTAACCACGCCTCTAAGTGGGCAGAAATTAAGATCTTTGTGTATATAAATTAAAATCGTGCTATTTCAGTGACTGGCGAGGTCAACCAAGTGGAAATCACCATACTACTGAAACGTCTGTTTGCGTTCGAGCAATTACCCACCTATAAACTGAATTCTTTTTTGTAAAATTTGAATCACGTAATTCCAGCTGCATCTTTAACAATAAGCCATCGAGAATATCTAAAAAAGATGCTCCATCCATTCCAAGAGGAAGGCTTGGCAAGACCCACATTAAAAAACGTTTCTACTTGCACATGGTTGGTGTACATCATTACAACTCCAATTTATATCGGATTTAATTCAACCAGCTTAAGCTAAAGAGTATACAAAACATTGCACATGCATGATGGGATGTACAAAAACTAAACTTTACCCCTGAATTACATAACATGAGAATTTGGTTAGATTCTGAATGTCCTACCTTGCGAATACCTAATTACTGCCAATTATACATCTCTGTCCTACTTCTGGGAGATATTTTAATACATCAAAGTGGCTTTACAGAATATGAAGTCTTATTGGAACAGGCAGTTGATTTATATTTCTACAATATTTTAAATAAAACATAATTTCTATCAGAATAATCTTTAAACTGGCTTTCAAAGGAGGATACATGCAATTTCAAGAAAGACAAGAGACTTGACACTGAGATCAGGGTTGCGGAACAGATATTGCGGTGATAGGGTAATTCTGAATGAATACGGGTTTACCCTGTAGACCCGATGTACCTGGATCAGTAACCACATGATTTTGTAAACAATACATTCTTAGGCGTACAGATTGAAGAACTGACCTAACAGTGAAAGTGTTGCGAGCCAATATTACCATAAATGTGCACATAGAGGAGAGAAGCATGCAGCACAGTCAAAAAAGGAAACAATTTATTGGATCCAATTTGGATTGCACAAGAAAAACACTCATATAAAAGGGGAATCAAAGCTATAAAAAGCCACTAGGATCTCCCTGCTATCTAAGATTCATACACTATCAACCATAGGATTGTTAGTTAAATTAATTCTTTGGGTAGGGGGTAGAATATTACAGAGTTATCCTAATCAGAATAATAGAAAAACAGCAGATGAATTTTTAAATAGAATACTCATTAAGGTAAAGGTAGTCACCATTGGCAGACAATTAAATATGAGGAGTAGAGAGAACAATTTGGACAAATTGTAAAGAAAACATGACAGCACAACTTTACATTACAGCTGCAATAACATCAACAGGCTGTTTTAATGAGATTATGATGTCTGGTACAATATAAAGCTGAGCGATTTACCGTCGATATAGCGTCTAATTTAATTCAATTTAATTGGATTTGTTCAAAGAGTTTCAACATTGTCTCTTTGTCTGAAAGCTTTTTGCTGCCAGGTTAAGTAAGGACATATTCATACAGTTAATGCTGCAATTATTAGTTATTTTTGTTTTGAAAAGAAATGTGTTACTGGAAATGTGTGCATATATTGATTGGATGATACCTGCTGTCACTCCTTGCCTGATCAGTGAATTGGTAAATTGCTTCTAGAACTTTATCTGGTGAACTCACAAATGTATGCCGATGATAAGAAAATTAGTTTGCACCTGGAAAACAAGCCACTGAAGCAGACTAGCACAATCACACGGCTGTACATCTTTTTGCACTGGATGAAAGGGAGTTTCCTGAGCCTGAATGTAGCACAAACGGAGTTATTCGTGCTGGACAAAACAAAATCGATCTCAATCCCCTTCGGATGACCGGCACCTTGGGTGCACCCCTATGCACCCCAAAGAAAAAATGGAACCTGGCCGCCATATTCAATGTGGACATGTCTATCATTCCTAAACCCAGTGCTCAAAGGCATCAAATTTCAGCTCTCTCTCCTTTAGAAAATCCTCAGTACTGACCATCAAGTAAAGTTAACAAGACTCCTGGTGATGACAAGCTCAGACTATTGCAGCATAATCTATACCCAGTCTCCCAAACACGCTCATTGACAGATTACAAAGGCTTAAAAATCAGACGGCCATAGTATGTGTGAACATGCTAACTTGTATAATGTGGATGTGTGGATCAAGTTCAAAATCCATGCCACCAAACCAACAGCAAGGCACGTGGATGAAGTAGGTGAATATGTATGTACCAAGGGTTATTTGGTTAGGAGGCCGTGAGTGTTGGTAATTCAGTTCCACCAATGGTAAATCATCAGATTCTTTGGATATGCTATTTCTTAATCTCTGCAGGGATCTGTTGCCTCACGAATAGTGCTGCTTCTCTTCCACTCTTGAAAATGGTGCTCCCTGCTCTCCCCGTCAAACTCTAGTTAACATTTTGACATATTACTAGGCTAAACGTAAGAGGTGTCTTGTTGAAAATGGCCCTCTCTGCAGGGTCATCCCCAAACATTTTGCCTTTATCCTCCCCTTTTTGCTGAATTCATGTTTGTTGGCTTTAGGACTCTGTGCACTTTATCCCTGCTAACCAGTGCTAAAATGCTTGTGCTCTCTCCTTAAAACATGCTAGAATTGGCTTATACCCAATTGGCATATTTAATTTACTTGTAAGTCCCTACTAACGTGCCAGGACCTGTGCCCAGGGTCTGTAAATTAAATGCTACTAGTGGGCCTGCAGCACTGATTGTGCCACTCACTTAAGTAGCCCTTTAAACATGTCTCAGGCCTGCTATTGCAGAGCCTGTGTGTGCAGTTAAACTACCATGTCTACCTGGCAAGATACACCTCTTGCCAGGCCCAAACCTTCTGTTATAATACATATAAGTCACCCCTAAGGTAGGCCCTGGACAGCCCAAGGGCAGGGTGCAGAGTATTTAAAAAGTTGGACATGTACTTTTAAGTTTTACATGTCCTGGCAATGAAAAGCCCTACATTCGTTTTTCACTACTGTAAGGCCTATATATCCCATAGGCTAACATTCTAGTTACCTTATTAAAACATATAGGTGTAATTTCTAAATGGGAAGATATGACTGATCCAAGTTTGGTGTCTCTGGAATCACATTTAAAATCAGAACTTATAGTAAAGTCAGATTTTAAATTGCAATTCTGAAAATGCCTCTTTTAGAAAGTCGAAAAAACAGATTAGAGGATGCACTCCTTCCCTTAAACTTGATTCCGTCATCATGCTTGAAAAACTTCATAAGTACGTGCGTGCGTGCAGTAGCTGTGAATCGTCCCCAAATCACAGCTGATACATAAGTATACAAAAAAGGGCACCTCCATCGCGCACCCGACTGTCGCACTGCAATGCGGCACAACCATTGGGTGAAACAGGTCATAGGGTTTGAGTCGAACAGAGTAGTATTACGTATGATCAAGATCACCTGGGTGAGCACAGCTGAAATAAAGGGTCGACCGACAGGAAGGGAGATAACAGTTTGTGTGCTTATGGAGAATAGTACGAGGAGGTCAGGTTGATGGTCGTGGTTCTATATTGCAAGGTAAATGGGGCAGGCGAGGCAGTGGGTTATATTCATAGTAAATGAGGGTAGATAAACAAGAGGGGAATGGGGGTGTTTTGAGGAATGGATGTCACTGTATATTTTTTGCATGGATAGCATACTTTGCAACAGATACGTTTTTGGGTTATAAGGGGTTGAGGCGGGTTAGACTTAGGAAGTCGTTTTTGAGTTATAGCACATGGAATGAGTGAGAGATGGGTTGGGGAACTGGGTTTGGATGAGGTGGGTGTTATTGGCATTTGAGATATTATTTAGAAAATTGGGTTAACATTGAGTGGTGAGCTGAACTGCTTTTTTTATCTTGTGTCTTAGAGATCCCTGAAGAAGAGCCTTTGCGCTCGAAATGCATTGGACATGAATAAATGGGCCTACTTTGAGATAAAATTGACCTGTACGTGTTGCTGTGAAAAGCCCGGATGGGCACGCAGGAGACATTAGAAAAAAAATTTGAATAAAGAATTCAGGAGCAATGAAGCTGTCTCCGCAGTGATGATTAGAGTACTGATAAATCAATAAGGAATTGGATAACTATTGGTATCGAGTGATTAAATGAGAGTACTTGGATTAATATGACACATTGGAGGGAGGATTTCCCACATTGCAGTCTTTTAGAAAGTCGGCATTTTCTTACTTTAGGCATTTGGCACCTGCTGCCTGCCTCTGATCACGTGTGGATTAGTTGACAGTTGGGCTTTGTGCATTTCCCATAGACAACCATCTACATTGGGAGCTTAGGTGTGCCCTGATGGGACATCCTGGCAGGATCGGAGGGAGGAGTTGGGCACAGCCATATAGAGAGGGTTCTTAGGTGTGCCCTGATGGGCATCCTGGCAGGAAGGGAGGGAGAAATTGGGCACATCCTCACTTACACCTGAATAGGCTTTGTCCTGTCCACACACACAGGGCTGCATACTCCCCTGTAGTGAGTCTGGAGCCAGGGCAGGAAGGTCAGGGACTCTGTGCACTTCAAAGGCATGTCTCTGAAGTCTCCCCTCCTTCAACTGCTCAACTGGGTATAAGTACTGGGCCTCAGACACCACCACTTCAGTATACTTCTGGACCTGTGAAGACTCTGCCAGAAAGAAAGACTGCCACTCTGCTGGCTGCTGTTTTGCCGAACTCCTGACTTGTGTTGCCCTGCTGCCTGCTGTCCTCTTGCCTGGTTGAGGAGGACTGGACCTGCATCACTTGAACCCAAAATGACTCCAAGGGCTTGTTGGCTGGCGTCCTGACTTGTAGTCTCAGGGACATAGAAGACTTCTGACCAACCTGCTTCTGCACCTAGACTCTGCCATCTGTGAGCCTATCCTCCCAAGTGGTGCCACCCCAGTCCTGGGCCATAGGAAGTGGGCCTAAGGTGCTTTGCCAGCGGAACTGACACATTCTTTGCTGAGTGACACATCCCTGAGCAGATCCGATGCATCTCCTCAGCTGAGCGGAGCATCTTCGAGCAGAACTGATGCATTGCCGCTGCTGCGTGGATTGGACCCATCACAAAAGACTTGCATCGCCGCTACATCCCTCATCTTGGGACCGACACATCCCCTTTGGAACCACAACTGCACAGCGCTTTTCTGGCGCAAGCTCCTTGCATCCCTTGTCGATGCAGCCTCGACGACGACACTTAAACTCTGCATTGCAGCTTCACTGCTCATCAGAACCGACGCATCACCTCTGCTGCGCCTTGCATCCTCGATACCGGACTTCTCATCGCAAGCCCCATCGACATGATCCTCAACGTCGATGCAACAGGATCCTCTATGTCGATGCAACAGGACCTCGTACCGCAGCCTCGTTGCACCTCAGAACCAGCCCAGCGCCTCAGGTGCGCAACGCATCCTCGGCACGGATACACGCAACGCTCCACAATACAAATTTAAGGTACTATGGTTCAGCGGAACCAAGTGGGACCTTGTAGCCGGGCCGCGCTCCATCGTGGTCGGCCTAAACTTTTGACTTTGTCCCAGTCTGGCGCATATCCCCATTTGGCTCTTCTTGTTTCTAAGCACTATTTGACAGTTTATTGTTTAAAAATTCATAACTCACGTTCTACCTATTGGATTTTTGTCGTTTTATTGATTAAAATTAGAGCTATTTTTCTAGAGTGGTGTGGAATCATTTTGTGTGGTGGTTTCACTGTTTTACTGTTTGAAGTGTTGTGCAAATTATTTACACACTGCCTCTAAAGTTAAGCCTGACTGCTCCGTGCCAAGCTACCAGAGGGTGAGCACAGGTTAATATAGGGTTGCCTCTCCCTTACCTTGACTAGAATTGTGGTTATTGCTTGACCAGGGCTTATATCCCAGTAACCGAATTTCTAACATTGGTGATCAGCATTGAGGATAGGACTTGTGTTTATGCAGTGTCATACAGTGACTTGGTGTATACTACCATTCCACATCTAAGACCAACTCAAGTTTTAAATTCTCCCTGATTAGCTTTTTGCTTTTTCTCAAAATTAATTCCTATTCAGCCTAACTGTGGTTGTGGCCTCACCTACAAAAATGGAATTTGAGCTGACCAACATAGAATCCTACACTGTGGCCCAGCTCAAGGAGTTTTGTAAGAAAAGGGGACTTCAAGCAAAGAGCACCACCAGGAAGATGGAGCCAAAAAAGGCACTGAAAGGCTGGGCAGAAGTCCACCAGTCATTGGCTACAGCAACAGAGGATGACATGGACAGTGAAGGAGAGGATTTGGATACAGGCTCTGATGGAGAAGGACCTGGAGAGTTGAGGGGGATGCTATGACCCCCGAATTGGTACTGGCTCCCCACGCAGGGAGCAGTGTGTCTTCCAGGGGCCTGATCCTAGAGGAACTAGAGGACAGGAGGGAGGAAAGGAGGCTCAAGCTTGAGCTGGCCAGATTGGAGCTGGAGAAGGAGGCAAAGAAATTGGCCATGGAGGAGAGAATTATTCTGGAGCACTTGGCTCATGAGAAGAGCCTTAAGGAGCTGGACATCAAAGCCAGAAAGGCAGAGTCACCAGTGATGGTGACAGCATTCCTTCAGGGCCCTCTGGAGACAAGAGGGTCTATATTCAAAAAGGTCTGGTGCCCAACTTTGTTGTGGGAGATAACATGAACAAGTGGTTTTAGGTTTATGAGATTGCCTGACAGATGCACAAGATCCCTGAGGTGGATTGAGGGACAAGTCTGGGGAGGCATATCCATAGTGAGGGGAATGAGGGACAATCTACTAGCCCTAGATAAGGGAGACAGGATGAGGTATCCCCGATAAAAGAAACCCTTCATGGCAATTTTTACTTTAGCCATTTGATGCTTGCTGCCTGTCTCTGATCACATGTCTGGGGTAGTTGACAATTAGGCTTTGTGATCCCTCCTAGAAGGCTACTCACAGTAGATGTGACCTGATGGACCTTTCTGGCAAGATGGGAGGGAGGAGCTAGACACAGCCTCACTTAAACCTGAATACGCTGTGTCCTGACCACGCACAAAGGGCTGCTTACCCCCCTGTAGTGAGTCTGGAGTCAGGACAGGAAGGACAGGGACTCTGTGCAGTTCAAAGACATGTATTTGAAGTCTCCCCCACTTAGAAGGCATAACTGGGTATAAGTACTGGACCTCAGACACCACCACTTCAGTACACTTCTGGACCTGTGAAGACTCTGCCAGGAAGATGGACTGCTGTGCCTCTGAAAGGACTACCACTTTGCTGGACTGCTGTTTTGCTGAACTCCTGCCTTGCTGTGTTACCCGGCTGCCCTCGTGCCTGGTAGAGAAGGACTGGACCTGTATCACTTGAACCCAGAGTGACTCTAAGGGCTAGTTGTCTGGCCTCCTGATCTGAAGTCTCAGTGACATAAACGACTTCCAACTAACCTGCTTCTGCACCTGTACTCTGCCATCTGTGAGTCTACCCTGCCAAGTGGTGCCACCCCAGTCCTGGACCCTTGGAAATGGGCCTAAGGAGCTTTGCCAGCAAAACCGACGCATCTTCTGCTGAGCGACACATCCCCGAACAGAACCGACACATCTCCTCGGCTGAGTGGCGCATCCTTGAGCTGAACCAACGCATCGCTGCTGTTGCGTAGATTGGACCCATTGCAAAAAATTGCATCACCCTTGCATCCCATATCTTGGGACCGACACATCATGTTCAGAACCGCCATTGCGCAATGCTTTTCCCGTCTCAAACTCCTCGCATCCCTTGTCAACGGCAGCCTTGTCAACAATGTTGAAACCATGCATCGCAGCCTCACCGCTCATTGGAATTGACCTTTGTAGGCCTTTGCTGTGGCTCGCATCATCAATACTGGACTTCACATCGCAAGCCCCATCAACAGGATCTTCAACATCAGCACAACAGGACCTCACACCACAGCCTCGTCGCACCTCTTCGACGTGGATCCATGCAATGCTCCCCAACCCGGATTTAAGTTAATTTGGTTCAGTGGGCCTAACTGGGTCCCTGTAGCTGGCCCTCGCTGCATCGTGGTCAGCTTGAACTTTTGATTTTGTCCTGGTTCAGCAAGACCAGATATTCCCGGTTGGTGCTTCTTGTTACAGTTTATTATTTAAAAATTCATAACTCAAGTTCTACCTATTGGATTTTTGTCATTTTGGTTTTGTTTTATTTATTAAAACCAAGCAATTTTTCCAACCTGGTTTGAAATCATTTTGTGTGGTGTTTTCACTGTTTTACTGTTTGAAGTGTTGCACAAAAACTTTTGACCTGCCTCTAAATTAAGCCTGACTGCTCTGTGCCAAGCTACCAGAGGGTTAGCACAGGTTAATTTAGGGATACCTGCCCTTTACCCTGACTAGGTTTGAGGTTATTGGTTGACCAGGGCTTATACCACAGTCAACCATTAACTAAATTTCTAACATGTCACATGTCATTAAGCAGTACTCTCTAAATTGACTGTCCCTGTGCATGCACATGGTACCTTTAGTCTGGTCACAAGTGTACCTGGGTTATGAGGGTTACTCTCACTGCAACATGTAATATCCAAAAATAAATACTGGAATTAACATCACACATACATCCTACATTACAGGCATAATCTATATAGCTGGGAGTCAATGATAATAAATAATAATAATAAAAACCCATATTTTTAAAGCCCAAACATATCAACCCTTAAGGTTTCAAGGCGCTGGGGGGCCCCCGGGGAGATTAAGTGAGCTATTGCCCAGAGTCACATCGTGCTGAGCTGAGCTGCCGCTGGTGCCGGGGATCGAACTGTGAGCCCTGCGCTCCGGAGTCCAGCCGCTGCACCACACCTCTCCCACTTCTCAATGTGTGATAATGCACATTAGCTAGACTACACTTACATCCAAAAAAGCACATATATTGTATTATGAGCCATACTACCAGCAGCACAAATCACTAAGAAATAACACAACTTGCTAGAGAATACATAAGACAAAACATTGAACATAGATTCAACACACTTGATATGCCATATGATTGGGCATCACTATGCTCACAACTGCACTCACGTTTTTGACATGCCACACACAAATCTACAACAGAACACATGAGATAGGGTCCTAGCATGCCTTCACAGCAGCTCGGGTAGGCCAGTAGCTGAGTAGTAGATGGCAGTAGATGGCCATCATGATCTTCCCAGCAGCACCCCCACTTCCAATTACCTCCAGTTACCTCATGCAAATGGGAAAAATTGAAAACGTACATAACAATCAATACAGAAAGCATCAAATTAATTAACCAGCCAAAAACTATGACTCACTGCCACTTCAATGATTGGACCACACATACTGGCTTATTAGAGACATTTAAAGAATCACAGGTATACCACTCATGATACAGCTGCGCAAGCCAAATTAGCGGCCGCGGCCCATGCAGGTAAGAGTGGTGGTGCCGGTTGGGTGGGGTGGATTCCGACGGACAATGACGAGGGAAAATTAATTATTTATTTAATTTTCCCTTGTTATTGTCCGTCGAAATTTCCTCCCTCCCCCCCACCCGGCCCCACCGCTCTTACCTGCATGGTCCGCGGCTGCAAATTAAACTCCGTTCTGTCATGGTGTCCTCAACACCAAGGTAAGATCATATCTGGACTCTGCCTCAGCACGGAAACATTAATGGCAGAATATGTGCTATATAAATCAGACTACAGATTACAGGCCTGATCCACAAAGGTAAACTTACACTTTTGTGTAAATGTACGATTTTTGAAATTCACAAAGTAATTTTACAAGTATTATCTTTACGACTCCCTATCTTTATATGTGCGGAGTCTCCGCGACGAGTGCGGAGACGCCGCAGCAGTAATAATAATACTTGTAAAACTCCTTTGTGAATTGTAAAAAACGTATACAAAAGTGTAAGTTTACCTTCGTGAATGAGGCCCAGCATAGTCTAAACATAACATGACACACTAGTAGTTGAGGCGTGTTGAACTAAATGGCCTCTCTGCATTAGCTTAATGAGGCAGCTAAAACTGTGTCTGGCACCCCTAAAAATAATTCTGCAATAAATATACTGAAGCATATGGAAGGAGACACCTACTGGTCAAATTGGATAAATCAGTGCACACAACTGAGGCAGACACCCACTGCCATTGACTTATGGCCAACTTTAATTTAAAAAATATCTGTGTGAGTAGCTTTTGGGAACAAGAAATTTCTGTGATAATCACTGTATGGTGCTGATTATGAGAAGGGGGCTGACTTTCGAATCCTGTGCAAAGACGAATTTGCACAAGGATTAGGTCTATTTGAATATTTTTGCACACCATTGTTTTCCGATGACAGAGTTCAGCAGGTCAAACCTACTGCAATGTACTGGAGAGGAAAAGTCCAGATATAAAGGCAAACATGCAGCATTCGGTGCTTTAACCATGATATCTACACGTTACGCCTCGTTTCCAAGTAAAAAAAACATGGAATAGTGTATACCCCACTCTGTTAATACTCTAACCCACATTAGTGGTATTTACTGAGGGCATTAAATACCTCACCCTTTTGAGACCTACTCAACATCGAGGCCTATGTATATTATCTGCAAACAAGTGTGAAATCTGTCTATCTCTGTAATGATGACCATTACAAGTCGTCCAGAGTTAAGGGGCAGGACTCAGAGTAGGTGGTAAATGTAAGAGGTAAGACTACAGGGAATTGCTGGATTGGGGTTTTGGGGCTAGAGCGTGTCAGGGGCAGGGCAAGTCAAGGGCTGCCAGAATTGAGCACTCTATGCCTCCCCAGTGCTGAAGGAGGGGTCAGCTGGGCTAGGCTGGTCATTGTCCTAGTGGTATTCGATGGTGAGGATTCACACCCAGTAAAACCGGGCTTCCTGCACCCCGTAAACCCAGGTATTGGAAAATCAAGCCACACAGAGTTGGCGGATCGGTATAATTCCTGAGAATATCTCTCAGGCCAACTTGTAATCAGGATAGTATTAGTATAGAAATTAATCAATTCTATGCAGTTAAAAGTTCTGTGGAGCATCCACAGCAATCACATCTCCCACTGCACTTCACACCAGAAAGAATTATTAAAGAATATTTCTTCTGTTGGACCTTTTTTCAATTTCATCTTGTAGAGGACTTAAGTGGCAGTATGTTCTCTTTTTTGAATAGTATAATTCAACTACTAATTTTGTTTACTTATTTAAAGGTGGGGTTGATATATGAAAAGGTTTTTATGTGTAGTGGGATAACGTGTAGTGTAACATTAATAGGGTCTATTCACGAAGTCGTTTTTGAGCATGTAAAGTACCGCTCATAAAATAATCCTTTATATACTTAGGTGTCATCTAAAAATGGGACTATTGGCGAAATATTCATGTACTAGTAGTACAAAGAGCATGGACTATGATCTATTTGTTCTTTTATAATGAGGGAGTTGGATGTGTCTAGCAGGTTTCACAAAGGTATGCAAGTGTATGTAAAAGAGTACTTCTGTAGTACTACTTCCTTTATTTTATTTATTTAAAGGTTTTTCTAGAGTGCAGACATTTATCTCCACAGGGATATCACGGCGCTGGTAACCACCATTTGATTTCAGCAGAAGTGAAGGGGGAAGTCAGAACTACGTTAGTCAGGGAGGAGCCATGTCTTCAGTTTTTTCCTGATTACTAGATAGTCCTCGGTGCATTGAATGTCCAGGGGGAGCAAGTTCCAGTGAGTGGCTACCAAAAAAGTAAAAGACCGGCCACTCGCTCTGGCCTTCCTGATCTTTATAACTTCAGCTAGGTCAAGCTGGATGATCTTACATTTCTTGTAGGCTGATAAAATTCAACCCGTTTTCTAAGGAGCAGAGGGCCGGAGTCATGCAAAGACCTATACGTGTGACAGAGTAGCTTGAATTGTGCCCTCTTACGTATTGGCAGTAATGCACTTGTGAATTGGCCTATATGTTTTTAATTAAGTGGTTCAGTGTGTATTCATAAATCCAACATGCACTGTGTATTGGGGTACAAGTAAAATATTTATATGCAGATTGTGGTGTGTTAGTATGGTGTGTATTATGTACATAAGTTATTTTATCTAGCATTATTCAGTTTAGAGTGTTTTCGGAGCAGGGGTTGAGGTGTGAATGGGGGAGGAGAGTGTTCCTAAAGATAGATTTGTTTTCAGAATGTGTGCCCTTTTCTGTTTTTATGAATATTTTTCAAGGGCATTGTGTTTGGGAATTATGTTGCTTTTCTTTTTTTTTTTACATATTACTTAATTTTTTGGTTTGTAGGCTTTTTTATAAACTAATGTTTTGGTTTTTAAAGGGAAAGTTGGATTTAATATGGAATCTTTTTGATGTGGATTACATTTTTTGATATACGTAGTTTTATATTTGTTTGATCTTTCATTGTTTGTTAATTACAGTGGACGAGGATTTTGAGAATAATCTACAGCCACACAACCATGAGTAATTATTTTTCTAATTCTGTTTGGGAAAACAGATGTGGTTATTTATGATGGCTTTCATGTGCTTATTTGCTTATGTATAATATACTGTGGGGTCATTTAAATGTTTATATAATGTATGTTTTAATTTGTGACTAAACATTTTTTGGGAGATCATGTTTGTATCTATCTTGGTGTGGAAACGTCTTTTTATTTTCGGATTTCTTCATTTATGTTGTTCTATAATTATATTATATTCATGTATGTGCGTAAGGTAGGTGACTGGATTTATAAAGAATTAATTCTGTTTGGTTTTCTATTTCATATTTTTGCTGTAGAAGATTTTATTTTCATGCTGAAACGTTTTAAATAGAATAGACCTAGAATTAAATGAATAATCATGTACTGGGGAACTGATATTTTTTCTTTATTTTACCTTAGGGTGTAGTAGTTTGGATTTTTTTGTATAGTTTGGTAGTGATTGTTGGTAGTTGTGGTTTCTTTTAAATTAGGCTGCAGGTTACGGATTCTAAATAATGCAAGCCTTTCATAGTTTGTAAAGGTTGGACTATGTTAGAAAGCATTCATCACATGTTTTTGGTTTGTGTTGAGATTTTGGGCTTTAGAGTTGTGCTAGAGCTTGATTTGTCTTACATCTGATAACTGGGTTCTTATTGAAGGATTTCTATGAATTGGTTTGGTGCAGAGCAGTGTCTTCCTAGTGGGTCTTGACTGGAGTTGTGCCAACTTCCAGTAGCTCTGCTGGCTTTGGTTTCAAGGTTGAGGCTGCTATGGTTAATGTTCCCTCATTAAACTTGGAACCCGGGATTACATCTGGGCAGTGACCTCTGCAGGTGACCAACCCAAATGGCTTCAAAATAATCAAGAAATGGTGACTTATTTTCCTTATTTCTTTTTAGTAATGGGGACTCTATTAGTTGATCAAAATGTTTTGTAATTTCTGGGGAAGGGACAAAGGCTTGGGCCATTTTGTTTTGCAATTTGATTGTGAATTGGCGGTCTATGGCATATTCAATGTTAGCGGTTGATTTTTGGAGGTTTCGACAAATGACTCGGTAAAAGTGAAAATATCAACCTTCAATTTGGATGTAGAGAAATAATTTTGTGATGGTATCGATCATGATATTCGTTGATAATCTCCAGTGGGAGCTGTAGAATTGGTTGATGCTTCTTTAAGGTCTTGAACTTTAGTTCTTACATCTGTCTCTGCAGTGTTGTTAAGGTTTTCCTATATTATTTTGTGGTGGCCCTCTCAAAACATCCATTAGAGTATTATTTTAAGCACTTCTGGTATGTGCACTCATTTGTGCTGTTCTCCTTACTTTAAGTATATGCCAAATGTGTTAAAAGAAGAATCCCTTTCTGGGCTCTGTAGGCATTTTAGGATCTGCAGTTGATATAAATGAAATAGAAATAGATTTGTTGGTTTGGGGTTTTACAGTTAAGAGAAGAAGTTTTTATATTACTTCACGTACTACTAAATGCAATTCACTAGGGTGCAGAAGAGATTTCCGCCTACCCTGTGCTATACAGTGAGCCCAATTCGCAAAGTACCAATTTACAACAATTTCCTCATGTAGTATTACAAAATTACTGAAGCAAGCCAGGAGTACTAAAAATAGAAAGTCAGATGAAATTCACTCAATTTAAATCCACATCTACTCCATTAGTACTATAGCCCAAACAGACTCAAATCCCATGAAAGTTGCAAAACTGTTATGACAATAGGAGAAATGTAAGGGAGTAGATTCAGTGGCGTAGCGTGGGTGGGGCCACAGGGGCGGTTGCCCGGGAGCAAAATTCTTAGGGGCAGTCTTAGGGGTGCTGGGGCATTCTTTGGGGTGCAAAATTGTAAAAGACAAGTGGAAGAATACTTTCCTTGCCCTACGGGGATGGCAGCCCACTCTATGCCGCTGAGTAGATTTCCTATGTTTTTCAAGTGGTTTTTGTGAGTCAAGCACTTTCTGACACAAGGGTACCAAAGCTTTAAGTGTGTCACAACACGGTAAATGTGGATCAAAATATGTGCTGTTGTGTGCCAACATTTTGATTGCTGGTTGACGCAAACATAGCTATTATGAATTCTGGTATTTCTTTACATATACATGTTGACTATGATGTCTATTTATTTATTATGAAGTTTTGTAGAGCATCACACATTGCCTTCTAGCTACTCAAGAGTTTTAGATTATACAACATCTGAATGCAAAGTGCAAACTCTTATTTGGCATTTCCCAGCAGCTACCACTGTCATCACCTATCTTCAGTCAGAAGCCAGCCTGAAGAGCTCTAGCACCAGCAATCCCATGCTTTGATTTGCTCTAGAGGCACGCCGGAGAATGGTATCCAGGCCACTGGGTGATCAGCGTCTGTGTTTCTGTCACATAATGGCTAGTTTGTGGAGCAGATTGTGTTGACTAAAGCCGGTTTCCTAGCAGGGGTACAGTGGGATGCGAGCTATTCCATGTAATCAATGTTTTGTTCAATAGGCCTGGTTCATGATGCAAAATGCATTGAATTTGATGCTTGGCTCCAGGAGGCTATTGGAGTGCTATCAAAGCACATTCTAGCATCCTGATTCTGTAGTCTATATCGCCTGCCAGTCCACATTTTAAAAAGAAAGCTATACACGTTTTTCAGGATCTTTAAAAGAACAAAAATATATATGAATATCATTTTGATATTCCTAAATACATATTGCATGTTATGACTACTTAATGTGCTGTTGTAGGAACCTACCTACAATTGTTTTGCATATATTAACTTTTTGTGATAATTACCAGAAGGCAGAGCAGTGCAAAGATGACATTTTATCAATCAGTTATTTCACTAGATTGTGGTGTGTATTTATGTTTAGTGAAGTGGAGAGGAGATCTGTCTCTCTGCACCTGCAGATTTTATACCTGCCTGCACTCTCTATCAGTGTAAGATTGGGCCCTTGATTGTACTACTCTGCCCTGGTCTATTTGCTGGGACAGTACACGTAAACTAGTATGACAAACAAGACCCTATAAATATGTAAGGCTGCCATATGCTGCAGACGTGGTTCTAGTTTGAAAACAGATATATGAAAGTGGAAATGCATCAGTCTGATTCACTCTACAGGACAATGAATCAGATAGAATGTCTCTATATTATTTAGCCACTGATCCCAAAAGAATGCCCCCTCATCATCATGCTCCAGTTATTCTGCAGAGGCATAAACTATACTTTAGTATACTATTACAGCCCTGCATTCCAGCATGCTCAAGAGCTCACCAACATTGTGTCACAACTAAGGCTCTGAGAACTCTGAGGAAAGGAGCTCAGTTGTCTTTCTTCCTTTGTGACATTAGTTCACTGGCTGCTGGGCCAGGCTGAGGAACCATATTGGGTATCATTGTGGTGTCCTAGTGCAATATTTTAACATATTGTACTATTGCTTATGCATTGGTTCCGTGAGTGGGTTATGTCTCCCATCCTATGTCCAGCTTCAAATATCTGTGTCTTTCCCACTTTAACTTTGCCGAAGGATAGGTTATACTCCTCTTGTGATTGTATATCCATAACACCAAAAGCCTGACTGAGTGCAATCAAAGTTAAAGGGAGTTTTATTTTAGGCTGACTTGGAACACAGAGACTATTGTGTTTGTTTCAACTCACTTTCCAGGGGTGGCAGATCTCATGCTATATAGATGCAGCTGCTGCTTTGTGCATATCTATGTCCATTGGATGTATTTTGAGCACAATGCCAGGTTAAAAGATAATGTTGTGGGGCCATAATTGCATTACAAGGAAACACATTTCCTCCTGTTCGAAGAAAAGGGATGCTGACAGCTTCTTTTACATTTTAGCGCTATTTTACAGATTATTCTGTAAAAATAATTAACTCCGGTTCTACGGATTGGATTTTTGTCATATTGGTCTTGTTTTATTCATTAAATTTTGATCTATTTCTCTAACATGGCATCGGTTCTTTTTGTGTGGTGTTTCCACTGTTTTACTGTTTGAAGTGCTGCCAAAATATTTTACACATTGCCTCGAAATTAAGCCTGACTGCTCTGTGCCAAGGTGCCAGGGGGTTGAGCACATGTTAGTTTGGGCTTTGCTTGTGCCTTACCCTGAGAAGGATTGTGGTTGCTGCTTGACCAGGGCTCAGACCACAGCCGACCCATAACCCAATTTCTAACACACTTCGCAAAATCTAGACTGTAACTTATTACTTTATCTACACTATTTTTCAGCAGTAATGGCTGACTGTAGACATGTTGTTTTAGGTAGGGACTTCATATAATGTCTGACTGGTCTTTGGATAGCAGTGTAGAAATGAATCTATCAGGATGAATGATTCTAAGCAAGGCCGGACTGGAAACCCAAAGCAGCTCTGGCAAATTTTGTCAGACCAGCCCCCATACGGTGCATAGAGAGAGAGTCTTATTACTTCAAGAGGACTTGGGGAAGAAAATTTGGGTAAAAATGGTGCATTCAACAACCCATTTTTCATTGTATATTCAATTGTATTAGTTTTTAAAGCATAGTAAATGATGACCTTACAGTGCACCAGGATACAGCTATATTTATTGGGGCTCTTCAATGATTCCCTCACTATCACCCTCCAACAGTGTCTGTCATACCAATGTAGGGTATTGGACCATTTTACATCACACCCACATACAGAGACAATGAATCATACGTGTATAAATCAGTGCAAAGAAAATGTTACGTAAGGCAAAGGGGACTACAAGGTGTAGGATTCACATGTCATCCATACTGGCAGGCCTTTTTTAAGAGTCCTTGGACTAGGAAATCACAAACTCAGGGTTCAGAACGTAACACAGTGGTTAGCGTTGACTTTACTAATATGAAATTATTTCTACAAACTAACTCTTTTCAGCAAACTTAGGATAATCAAAGACTGGGAAAAAACATAGCTTTCTAACCTTGATTACGAATGAACTGCGCAGTAACAAAAGGATCTCCTTGACAAGAGCAGTAACTCACTGAGCTATGCACATAAAATACTGTTCTGTGATCTGCATAATACACGCTCTTTGCGCAAACATTTTAACCCTCGGCGCTAATTTAGATGAGTCAAAATGGCCATTAGGCAAAACTCTGATCTCTCTCCAGCTGGCACATTAATCACCAGAGTTATCTTGGAACTTTTATTATTGCCTGAAAACTGTTGGATATACAAATATCACAGCAGTGCTTTTAACAGGGGCGGCTCCTCCCCTAGGGCGGAGGAGCGTCACCCCACTGCTTTCTCGCAGTGCGAGAAGCAGAAACATAAAATGGTAATAACTACCATTTTATGTTTCTACTTCTAGCACTGCGAGAAAGCAGAAGAGTTTGGTGGCAGGCGGGTGGGCGGGGCTGCTCTGCGAGCAGCGCTGGACAGGGGAGGAGTGGTGTTCCCACTCCTGAGGGCGCAATGACTGTTTTGTTGGCCCTCTGGGGCCGCCCAAACCAGTCATGCGCACTCTGCCCTTTCTCCATGCAGGCTGCAATGCAGCCTACATGGAGAAAATGGCCTCCCTGTAAGCCCCTGGCTGGGCGGCGTCCCCACCAATCACAACGCTGCCATTGCAGCGTTGTGATTGGCTTAGGGGAGGGGAGGGAGGCTGCCTGCTTCCTGTTCCTGCTGGAGGCAGGAGAGCAGGAGCCTAGACAGCCGGCCGGCGGACAGGTATGTTTTTTTATTTATTATTAAATTTACCCCCCCCCCTCCCTGCGTGACCCCCCACACCCCCACCCACGATTAATGCCGGCCGCGACTGGCTTTTAACACTGCTGTACTGCTACAAAACCATCTCACAGTAACAAAAGTCGTCCCCCACCCTTCATGCCTCACAGGGAAATGATCGGTATGGCCAGTCCAGCCCTGATCCTAAGGATAGGTTAGTGAAGAATCACAGGTTTTGGACATTTGGTGATTAATTTATCCTAAAACAAGACAGTACCCATTTTTTCCTTTGATGCATACAGTTGTTCGAGGGCTGATTTCTTTCAGGAGGAGAATATGACATCACAGTTGTTCAGACAAACTGACATAACTAATCACTTGCATCACTCTCTTGTAAGCCTAATATGGGAATTTTGCAGTTTGGTGGAAACCAAACAAAGATAGTGTAGTGTCTTACTGTTTCTCTGATGATGGATGGAGGGATGTGAATGACAAGGAAGCTTTACAGAATTATATATATTGAGGATTTTATGATCAATACATGATTTCACTATTATTTTTTTGGATTGAACGATCTTCAAAAAATGGTAACATGAAAACTAACGCTTCAGTCTGGGATAAGGTTTCAGGAAGAATATTGTATGCAATTAGAATACAAACTCGAGATAGTGGCAAAAGTTTTCACTCAATCCAAAATGAATACTGAGTTACAGAGAATAACTGGACTACTCTATGAAGTTTGCACGCATTATAGGACCAAAATATGCTTGCTTAGCCATAGAGAAGCTTGTGATAAGCGTAGTAAGTTGTAGGTTTAGAAGTTTAAGAAGAAATGGACAGAAAATTTAATTTTGGTATTGAGGATGAAGCCAGTAAGAAAGTGACTGCGAGGCAAAGCATTAACATTGAGTTCTGTAGAATTCTGTTCAGACGGAGGCGAGTACTTCATGAGTTAAAGTGTTTCTCTACGATATTAAAATAGGGAAGTGGCGACAATGGATGAGGTTACATATGAAGAGATTAGTAGGGCAGAACCAAATAGGGCTAATGTCAAATACTTGGTCCTGATCAGTTATATACATTTATTTGAGTTACAGTCCATAAAATACTAAAAACAGCTCCAATGAGAACCTTCAGAACAAGTAAAGCAGTTCATTGATAATATTAAGTAAGCAGCAATCACTTTGATTCGTAAGAGGAGAAAGGGTCTTTTAAAGTGTCGGCGAGATCGTCCATCTTCACAGAATAATATTGATATTAAGATTCTGTTGAAAGTTTGGGCTTTCATGCTTGGAGAGTTCGTGGGTACAAGCAGATATATGAAAAAAGAAATAGGGTTGTGATTAAGATTGCAGAATTTAGGTCAGGTGGCAAGTACAGACAATACTAGAGTGGGAATAGGTCCTTAGAGGAGAAGGCATTTGAGAATGCATGATTGGGCTATTTACTTCAACTCTAGGAGGCCAGAGGTCTTGTAATTGACCTCAAATCTGGTGCCACACAATGCATGAGGGGCCTGTTTCAAGGATGATTGCAAGTAGTTCCCTGCCAGCGATCCTCCTTATTAAACAAGGAAACAATGCTTTCATTTACCTTCCTGCACTAATGCTTATTTAATTGAAGTTGGAGTTTACTCCCGAAGCAAGAGTGATGCTTTAATTGTGCTCCCACAGGAGTTTGCCAGCATACCTTTTTCACCATGTAAAACCTGATGCAAATCATGTGGGTAAGCTGCACTCTTCCAAGTTTCTGCAACTCAGAATATGGAACACTCATGCTTTTATGGTGTCATCTTTCATTTGAGCTATGAAAATTGAAGAGAAAGTAGTTATCTTTGGTGCAGGCCACCATTTTGAGTTTGTTCCAGAGATGGAAAAAAGTACATTCCTCCTTTTGAGATCAGGCATCTTTGGGAAGTCTATGGAAGAGGAACATTTTTGACAGATGAGCACAGAAGTATCCAGAGCTTTAGCACTGTAATTTCCTGTTAAAATGTTTTGGTGGCTTCCCATGGAAGCTTTCAGTATGAGGCCATACAGGAAATCAGTATATTGATTTCTTGGCCAGTATGAGGGAGACTCAGATTGTCTTTCACGATTTGGACCACTTACAGGTGGGATATTAAATGCTTTTCAGGTGCAAGGGAGTGTGACATTTCACTGTCAAGTCAATAATAATTTATGGAAGTGCCTACAGCTATTGGGAAGTCCTCTGGAAGATTAAAGTTAGGTTGCGCTAAAGGATGCAGACCTTTGGTCATGGGGCTGATCTGAGCATCAAGTCATTTTTGCATAAAGCGTGCCTCCCAGGTTTTTGACCTCTGTGCTGAGGATGACAGTTTAGCCTAAATATGGAGGTAAGTTGTACTGGGCTGAGAGGCTAACAGTGCTTTTGGAACTGTGATAAGTTATGTTATGTATATTCATATGGTGCACTAATCACCCACCAGATGGGTAGGCGGAGGACTCCCAGGAGTTTATTCGAAGAGCCAGGTCTTCAGTTTATTGCAGAGCTCAAGAAGTGATGAAGAGGCTCTGATATTTTGTGGGAGGCCGTTCCATGCTCTGGAAGAGATGTACTCTGCTTTTGTGCCTATGGGGCACTTGTGCAAGTGAGAGTCTGGCCAAGCAAATCTTTCTGGCGGGATGGTGGAAGTGTATGCGGTTGTTGAGGCATGTGGGCCCGATGTTGTGTAGTGCTTTGTATGTGTACATGAAGAGTTTGAATTAAATGTGTTTGTGCATGGGCAGCCAGAGGAGTTCTCTGATGTGTGGTGTGATCTGTGAGTGGCATTGTAGGTTGAGGATGAGTTTTGCAGCTGCATTCTGGACGGTCTTAAGTCTGTTCTGAAGCTATTTGGTGATTCCGGCAAGGAGTGCATTTCCGTAGTCAAGTCTGCTGGAAATGATGCCTGTGTGGATGTTTTCCTGGTGTTCTCTGGTAGTCACTTGAAGTTACTATAGCTTTAAATTGAACTACTGTCAGGATATTCATTTTCATTCAAGCTTCTAAGACAAAGAGGATGGTTTGTAAAGCAGAGTAGTACCTTCTTTTGCTGGTGGTCCATTAATAGATTTGATTGTCAGCAACAAATGAATGGTAGGGCAGATAATAATCTTACAATTGGCCAAGACATGTCATGCAAGGAAAACGTTTGCTACAGCTCCTTGAAGCTATGGTGTCAGAAATACACAGCACAAATGAATACACACACCAACTCAATGAAATATTGTCTCCCTATTTTTGTAGCAAAGTTTCATTTCTTGAGGTTGCCCAAGCAATGAATACTATTGTTATTATGTGGCATTATCGTGGTGTACCATCTGCAATAAGTGTGGCAATGCAGTGCTTTCACTAGCTGAGATATGACATTCCGTACTGTTATCAGGCTCCATCACAATACGAAGTCTGATTTAATTTAGTGGAACAGTGTAGTCACTGGTGAGAGTGAGAGTATGCCCCTCTTGCGTGAGTGCCTTGAGATGGGCAATGGCAGGTATCATGCTCTTGGGTCTTGCAGAGGTCAGTACACCATAATTTGATTCAGACATTAATGCAGTTCAGGCAGCAGACAAGCAGATGTCTATGTCCACACTGGCAGAGACAAATCATTATTACTAATATGTACATAAATATCATTGTCGTGGATAGTTGGAGGAAAATGTGGATCTTGTTCCTCAGCGCTCATATACATAGCTTTGACCACTGCACGCTCATTCATCCTTGAGAATTAGAGGACTGTTAAGATCCCGACAGTCCAGGGTTGGAAGAATAAAATGTCTCGTACTATAAAGTTTGAGGAGGCATATGCAAAGCGTGTGAGTGTCTTAAAAGGTTTAATGCTGTTTGACAATTTGAAATAAGATGTAAGGTTATTTTAAAGCTCTATACCTTACCATGAAGGAATGGTCCACCAGCACCGTTCACCAATACAGTAAATCCGGCTCCTAGTGTAGACCATCAATGAACATGCACTCGGTAATAGCTTATGGAAATTGGGGGTATTATTTGTTAGAAAATGTCCCGAATTAGATCTTATCTTTTTTGCTCTGCAGTCAGGGGCGGTTCCTGCCTTTGAGCGTTGGGGCGTTACCCCACTCATATTTTGGCCCCCTGAACTCCATTTTATGTGCGTATTAAATAAACTTTTATTTAAAAAAAATACTTTGACTTTCCTTTATTTTCATGTGTGCCCGGGTGCCCGTGGCAGTCTGAGTCATCCTTCAGCCGCGGGCGCCAGCGGCTGTGAAGTGGGTGGAGTTTCTGTTGTTATTGACACAATACATCAAAAAGAATCCGTAGGTGACGGATCAAAAGAACCTAGCCAAGAAACAAGGGCGGGTTCACCAATTGGGGTGAAGGCCACCTCTACTGGTAGAAAAGAAAAATTTATTTTCTTGTGTCCCCTCACTCACCCAGGGTTGCCCCTAGGTGACATGCTTCATCATTGGGGCCATCCCAAACATCTACTGATTGGGGCGTGCTGCGACTTGCGGATTTACGTAGGAGCACTTACCTTGTGAGGCTATGTGTCGTGCAGTGTAGGGGGAGTGGTGTAAGTGATGTTTTAAAAAATTACCTAACTAGTGAGCTATTGTTTTATTCCTGCTCCTAGTTGGTAGGGATAAAAGGGGGTTAATAAAGGGAAATGTAACTGTTATGTAATTATAATCCCTTGTATTATGTCAACATGTTTCAAGGTATCCCCTAAACCTTTTCTTCAGGACTACAAAGGGACCAGCCCTTTGTGTACCACTCCGTGCGGACCTATAATAAAGTGAAGTGAAAAATTATTAAAGCACACCTATTGTGTGAGCATTGGGAAAAATATATACAATGCTCACACAATAGGTGTGCATTAATAATTTTTCACTTCACTTTATTATAGGTCCGACACGGAGTGGTACACAAAGGGCTGGTCCCTTTGTTGTCCTGGAGAAAAAGTTTAGGGGATACCTTGAAACATGTTGACATAATACAAAGGATTATAATTACATAACAGTTACATTTCCCTTTATTAACCCCTTTATCCCTACCAACTAGGAGCAGGAATAAAACAATAGCTCACTGAGTTAGGTAATTTTTAAAACATCACTTACACCACTCCCCTACACTGCACGACACATAGCCTCACAAGGTAAGTGCTCCTACGTAAATCCGCAAGTCTAGCATGCCCTAATCAGTAGATGTTTGGGATGGCCCCAATGATGAAGCATGTCACCTAGGGGCAACCCTGGGTGAGTGAGGGGACACAAGAAAGAAATTTTCTTTTCTACCAGTAGAGTGGCCTTCACCCCATTGGTGAACCCGCCCTTGTTTCTTGGCTAGGTTCTTTGATCCGTCACCTACGGATTCTTTTGATGTATTCTGATCACACAGGAGGGTGAACCTAGCCCAATCCTCCTCCTCCCCCCCTTTTTCTGATTGTTATTGACACAATGACACAAGCGAACGAGTGCACGGCACCTAGGCCCAAAGTGCGCATGTCACGTTGGCCGGCAACCTCTCTCCGGCCAGCCCGACATGCGCTCTAGAGGCCAATTGCACCAGCACATTAGGGACCGGGGGCTGATCAAAGCCACAAACCCCGGTCTCCTAATGAGCGGTGAATTTGCCTGCTCAAGCCAATCGGCTGCTTTCATGCTGGCTAACAACAAAGAGGCACTGTCTGGATTGGCTGCCAGACGTGATTGCTCTGCCCAGTTTAGGTCTCTGCAGACACCGTGATACAGCGGGGTGGGAGGCTCTGCCCACGGGGCATGACCAATCACTGTAATGGCTTCTTGTGAAGCCACGCAGTGATTGGCCATTTCTGCTGTTGGTGGGCAGGGCTGCTCAGCCAGTGTTTCTCCCCCCCTCTTCCTGTGCGCCAAACATTGGTGCGAGGGAGAGACCACCATACGGAGTAGACCACACCTCGCATTTTTGTCCTGACTCCGATCACGAGCGCATTTCATCCGATCGATGAGTGGAGTCCATCTCTCTAATAGTCTGAGTGATTCAGGTGAGCTCGATCATTCAAACTATTGCCCTATGATTGATATGCCTGCTTCATGATGAAGGTCCGCACTGCAGTATGTGCATGTCGGAGTGTGTCTGAAGGAAGGGAGACCCATTAGAGATCGTCTAGTCTCCCCGTGCAAAAACTAGTCTCAGGCACGTGCATCGATAGCAAGCAGGACAGAGCACATTGCTCGGGTGACATTCACGGACGAAGGAGTGCTGGAGGACGCAGCAGAGACTGCAAGCCAGACTCTCTTAAAGGGTACGGGCCATGTGAGTGTCAGAGTGCCCTGTTTACCTGTCTGTCACACTATCACTTCTGAGAGCCTATAGCATGTTTTCCATCATTTGGATGATTTAAGCCTCCACTTTCTCTTCCTCAAAGTCCTCCTTTTTCTCCCTCTCACCGCCTTCGGACCCAGGGTCAGATTGGCATAAGGCGATCTGGAAGTGTCAGGCGATCTGGCCTCACTGGTGGGCTGGTTTTAGCTGTTTGTGGACTTTTCAATGTCTGGTGGGCAGGTTTTTACTATTTAATTTTTTCGGATAACAAAAATGCACACGTTACTTACTATTTGCTTCATACCGTGATTTTGTACAGGCTGAGTGCGAGTGAAGACTCAGCGAGCAATATAGCGCAGCAGTCTGAGTCTCGTCTCCCTTCCAACTCTTCGTGAATCGTGCGCCAAACGCTGTTTACAGTTTGCACAAGGGTGCAAAGCCAAAGACGTGAGACCAGATGGAACGTGACCTCTGCTGTGGCCACTGACCAGGCTCGAGTCGCATTTGGCTGGGTGGGATCCAGCGTGTGGCGGGGAATCTGAAGGGCACGACGGACATGAACTAAAAGACAACCATCCCGACAGTTAAAGAAGACTACCCCGTGTCCCAAAATGGCAGGATAGTGTGGTTGGCAAACAAAGGCAGGAATGATTGACGTTTTGCTTGATATGGGGTCAGTACTGCTACTGCTATAGAGAGCTTTCTGTAACCCGAAGTGCACAGCCTATTCTAGAGTGCTTGCAGGTTCCATATCAAGCATTGTTTAAATATTTTCAACCTCTCCTGCAGTCTCACTGGACCGTTTAGCACCATGGGGGATTAATATTTTCTAAAGCTTTCTCATGTCTTTTAGCTTCGACGTTTTTTACTCTACTGAAACTCTTGGCCTAGTATCCCTCCCGTTTAATTCTTAACTTCCGTTTAAAAAATGCAAAGGAATTGCATGCTGGAAGGTATTGCGCCCCTTAAATTATATAATTACAGCTTTAAACGGGGGGGGCACTCTCAATTTCTTGCTTAGTGCCCAGGGTTTCACTAATCAGACACATTTATTTTGCTCGTTCAATTTAAATATTTGAATAAGGCAATAAAATATATATACGGATTTCATGCTTTATACTGTGATTTCAGGCTTCGCAAATTTCAGATATTTATGCCATAAAACGGATATAGCTACTTTATTTTACTTGGAATACAGTGTCACTCAACCGGATACTCATAATGCTTCGAAATGTCAAACACAAGCACACTGAAAACATGGTAATGTGGACATAAACAAAACAAGCATTGGCATAGCCAATAGGTCTCGCCTTTGGGACCTTATAAGTATTTAGTTATGCAGCACAATTGTTGCATGGCTAAACACTTATAAGGTCCCAAAGACAGACCTATTGGCTATGCCAATGCTTGTTTTTATAGCCCTAACCTCACTATATTGCTTGTGAAAGTCTCTGGTTGGAGACACTAAGCCAATGGATGGGCCATGTTTTAAATATCTCAAGAGCTAAGCCTGCTTTATCACCAAACAGGTGAAAGCACATACTTTAGGAAAGCATCGCAAACAACTTGCATCTGTTTTAAAGCTATAATTTCCTGCATCTGTAAGTCATTCCTAAGGAAATACATGAATAAATTCTAGGTGTACCATAACGTTCTATATGAATATTCCTTAATGTAAACTGGTGCTTCCTGAGATACCACTTTGGGCACAAACCTAAAACTGAAGACAAGCTTTGAAACGTTCTGCTGTGCAGAAAAGAGTGCCACTTTTCGTTGTAAGAAACACACACGGAGCAGGTTTGTCTTCTGCTGATTGCAACACAGTGTACGTTTTACATAAACTATATTACTCAAAAAGGCAGTGTTTAAAAAACTACGTGCTTCCAGGCAATGCAAAATCATTAACTGGTAATGAAAAACATTTTGAATAGGAAATGATTAATGTATATAACTGTCGAATAATTATTGTTATTTATGTATACCTCTGGCATATCGTGTTCATCAACGAAGATTAACATCTCAAAACAACTTCATAATGCCACAGAACGTGCTACATAATTTGCATTTTCTTTATCGAATATTAAGAACAACATTCCATGTAGTTCAGTCATCCAATGAACCTGCTTATGTCGTTCTGATATTTAACAACCTAATCCCTTCTGTCCTGAATGCAGTTTGTGTGAGTATATTGGCATGAACTGTATTTTCGTTTCTTAAAACATTATCCCAAGTATAGGAAGGGACATTTACATTGTTGGCAATTGGACTGGGGGAAACTGGGAGCAGGTTCGAGTAAAAATCTGTGTAAGCCTACAGGGACTATATCCGGCATTGTAAACTAAATCTTCAAGTAGGTATAGTGTGGGCTTGCACTACTTTACTGCAATAGCGGAACGCAAATTCCGGTCTGTAGATCACACACACGCTCTTCTTACACAACACACAACGATATGCTTGCACAGAGTTTAAGTTATTTTCAACCCTCTTTCGCCACATTATAAGTAGTGGCTGACATAAGACCTTTGGCTTCACATGAGAGGCAGCATTTATAAACTGAATTACCTTGACACAGTAGCAGTTGCTCTGTAAGATGACAACACTGTTTTATAATTGCATCCAGCGGGGCCAGAAAAGGGGTGCTTTGTCATTAGTCTGGATGACTTGGTACTTGGAAACCCTTGCATCACAAAAATCACGATAGGTTAGGAGCTCAGTAGAAGTGCAAAGCGCTGGCAAAGGGGACAAAAGGATCGGGCAAAGGTGGCAGAGGGGAAGGAGGGATCCTTCTATGAATTTCGCAGCATAAAGATGGTACAATGCTAAATGTCAGTTACTTGTCCAGTTCTATATGCAGGGATGTAAGTAACATTACAAAAAATAATGCGTCTCACTCTCGGCGTAGCCCGCTGATGTTGGGTAAACAAGTGGGAGGGGTGGGGGGAGTGCAGCCGAGAGCAGGGACACGCAACGTTTACCTTGCGGGAGCGAGCGCACTAATTGGTAACACATGGCGCCGCTCGCTCCCGCAAGGGAATCGCCAAACGTGCACGCGTTGCCATTGAAGGCAATGCAACGCGTGCACGTTTTTAAGCGAAAAACCCAACCGATTTCAAGAGGTCTCCTCCCTAAGCAGCGCATGCGCGCTGCGTAGGCGAGACCTAAAAACGAGAACTTGCTGCTATGCATCGGCCTCATGTCACACTCCCTCCTTCCCCATCCGTTCAAATAATGCTTCAACTGAAGTGTAAGGCACGAGTCTCCTGTGCTCTGAAACTGACGGAGAGGCAGACAGCAAAACAAGCCTTCTTGCCAGCCTGCCTGCTTCCCAGAAAGAAATGTAAATGTGCTCAACTGGTCACTCTGCATATGTAAAAGGTGCCTGGAAGTCGGTATTGCCTTTAATTGATGGAATCTCATGTAGCTTCCTGATTCACGTTTATTTTTTTTGAGAGGTAGTGTAAGGGAGCTACCACCTATGATTTGTAAAGTGTGTGCTTTTAAAAGCCAGTTACCAAAAAAAATTCTTCCTGCTGACACATTTATTCTTTTTGAGGGTATTGCAAGGCAGCTACCAGCTGTGTGCTTTTAAAAGTCCGTTATGAAATAACTGCACTACTCAGTCTGCAAAAAATCTATATTTTGGAAACACTTTTTATCATTGTGTCCAGTCCAACAAATCACAATAACTTGTATTTCCTCAGTAGATTTCATTTGTAAAGGTATATCAATAAATCAGGAAATCTGTGAGGTACTCAGCAGTGTTATCTTAAAGTCTGTTATGAAGTTCTGTGGTTATATTAAATAAGCAGCTACCTACATCATTATCATATGAAATCTCTTTTTTGAAGTCATAACTACACTTTCACAACTGCCTTATTAACCTTCTTGCTTTCTCAAATTCGCTTGAAAATGCATCATTTGCCCACTCTTTTTAAAAAAAAATTCTCAGGGTGAGTCCCGTCGCCGACCCCTCCCGAACCTCCATTATGACGGTCAGGCTCGCTCGCCACAGGTCACTCAGCCGGCACTTTTATGCCCACTACTTTCAAATGTCACCAGCCGCCACTGTCTGCAGTCCAGGGTGCACTTTTTACATAAGTATGAACTTTTTATGCATTATGACACTTTCTGTTGAGAATAATGTACTATATTGTGTATATTGAGAATGCACTTGTGAAAGCAAAATATGTTTGAGTAGTATTGTTGTGCTTTAATATTTATTGCACTTGTTATGCACTTAAGAGCTTTTATTGATTTAGGATAGCGTATTGTACCGAGAATGGGTTTAGTAATTCATAATATTTCTGAGTAGCACTGTTGTACTTTAATTGCTTATTGCACATGTTATGGATGATGAGTCATGGCTTGTGCAAAGATTGGATAGCGCTTTGTTTCCGAACAGATGCTCTAAATCAGGCAGAATTGTATATACTGCACTTTATTTTTGCAAATGTACTAGCGCACTCTTCTAATCAATCGAATTTGGATGTGTCAGGCATTTAAGAACTTGTTTAGAGCATCAGGAATATTTGTTGCACTATGAATTGTTTAAAATTAATAATGCTCATTTTTTTTATACATATTACGGCTAATGATCAAGATCAGATTGGTATTATCTGTTTTATACCTATCATCGACATATTTTTTTTTGTTTTACCTCAAGCAACTACTCAATGTATTTATCTCCTCTGCTCCATAAAAAAAAAAAAAAAAAAAAAAGAGTCAGTGATACCTACTCGCAGCAAAAACTTTAGGAATCAGGCTTTCCATGTTTAGCTCTCCAGCTGTCACCTTGAAATAATGCCATTTAAATAGGCTGAAGCTACTAGATGGAGACGCTTAAAGATGATTTTATTCTTAAAGTTTCTTATCTGCGATTCTCGAAAGATGTTTTACTGATCACTTTGCTAGCTGGCAGGAAGCCAATTTCTTTGACATATGCTCTGCCTGAGGGATGGAGGTAGATGCACAGAAACCTCAATGTCATGGAAAGGTGTTCAAAGAAGAACAAGCATTGGGAAAACCAATGACAAAAAGCAGCGCATAAGAGCATTTTCACAAATAACCCAAATGAGTTATTGTTAAAAGCGCCATTAAATAAAAAGAGTGTTTCAGTATACTGAAGCACTGTGCTAGGCTGTATACCTGCACTTTACCTTTCTTTCTCTAACTGCCGTGCCTGAGGAAAACCTAAAGGTCTGAATTTTATTTCTCTTGCTTATTGTATTTCTGCCCTGTTGACTGCATGGCTGTTCTTGTTGCATTCTCTCGCTTCTTGATGTCCCTGCTGTCATTTTAAACTATTTATACTTTTTCTCTATGTTTAATTAAGCTTTTTGCGTTCAGAATATAAGGCCTATGCCGAGCTTTATATAACAATGTAAATAAATTACACAATGCTGTACCTGTGCTGATATCACAAAAGCAACAATGGCATAGCAAGGGTGCCATTGGCCCTAATGCAAGCAAGAAACTTGAACCACGCTTCCCCTGTTTCTTCTAATTAAAAAAACACATTAATCTGTAATATAGGATCAATCAATCAATCAATCAAGCATTTGTATAGCGCGCTACTCACCCGGAGGGTCTCAAGGCGCTTGGGGGAGGGGGGTCCGCTACTGTTCGAACAGCCAGGTCTTGAGTTGCTTCCTGAAGGAGAGGTGGTCTTGGGTAAGGCGGAGGTGGATGGGTAGGGAGTTCCACGTCTTGGCAGCCAGGTAGGAGAAGGATCTTCCTCCCGTTGTGGCTCTTCGGATGCGGGGGACGGCGGCGAGGGCGTGGTTGGTCGATCGTAGCTGGCGGGTGGGAGTGTAGAAGGTCAGACGGTCGTTGAGGTATCTGGGGCCTTGGTTGTGGAGAGCTTTGTGTGCGTGGGTGAGGAGTCGGAACGTGATTCTCTTGCTGACGGGGAGCCAGTGCAGGTCTCTCAGGTGTCTGGCGATGTGGCTGTGTCGGGGGATGTCCAGGATGAGTCGAGCTGAGACGTTCTGGATGCGTTGGAGTCTTTTTGAAGTTTGGCTGTGGTTCCGGCATAGAGGGAGTTGCCGTAGTCCAGTCGGCTGGTGACGAGGGCCTGGGTGACCGTCTTCCTGGTTTCGGTGGGGATCCACCGGAAGATCTTGCACAGCATGCGTAGGATGTTGAAGCAAGACGAGGAGACGGCGTTGACTTGTCTGGTCATTGAGAGGGAGGAGTCCAGGATGAAGCCCAGGTTGCGTGCGTGGTCCGTTGGTTTGGGTGCGTTGCCCAGGGCAGGGGGCCACCAGGAGTCGTCCCAGGCGGAGGGTGATGATCCTAGGATGAGGACTTCCGTCTTATCTGAGTTCAGTTTCAGGCGGCTGTTCCTCATCCACTCGGCTACGTCCTTCATCCCTTCATGTAGGTTGGTTCTGGCGGTTGTGGGGTCGTTGGTGAGGGAGAGGATCAGCTGGGTGTCGTCGGCGTAGGAGATGATGTTGAGGTTGTGTTGGCAAGCGATGGCTGCGAGGGGGCTCATGTAGACGTTGAAGAGGGTGGGGCTGAGTGATGATCCTTGTGGTACGCCGCAGATGACTTCGGTGGCCTCGGAACTGAACGGGGGAGGCGGACTCTCTGGGTTGTTCCGGCGAGGAAGGAGATGATCCACTCCAGTGCCTTCTCTTGGATTCCGACGTTGTTCAGGCATTGCACTAGGGTGCGGTGGCAGACTGTGTCGAACGCTGCGGAGAGGTCCAGGAGGATGAGGGCCGCTGTTTCCCCGTTGTCGAGCAGGGCTCGGATGTCGTCGGTGGCTGCGATGAGGGCGGTCTCGGTGCTGTGGTTGGCCCGGAAGCCGGACTGCGAGTGGTCGAGGGATCCATTCGTCTCGAGGAAGGCGGCCAGTTGTCTGTTGACGGTCTTCTCGATGACTTTGGCAGGAAAAGGAAGGAGCGAGATGGGGCGGTAGTTTTTGAGGTCGGTGGGGTCCGCTGACGGTTTCTTCAGTAGGGCGCTGAGTTCGGCGTGCTTCCAGCTCTCTGGGAAGGTGGCGGTGTCGAAGGAGGTGTTGATGATGTCCCGGAGGTGGGGTGCGATGACGGTGTCGGCCTTGTTGAAGACGTGGTGAGGGCAGGGGTCGGTTGGTGATCCGGAGTGGATGGAGTTCATCGTGCGGATAGTGTCTTCGGTGTTGATCGGGGTCCAGGCTCGGAGGGTGGAGGTGGGGGACGTTGGAACGGTCGTAGGGTACGTCGGCTGTGTGCTGAAGCTGTTGTGTATGTCTGCGATCTTGCTGTGGAAGAACGAGGCGAGCGAGTTGCAGAGGTCTTGCGAGGGAGTGATGTCGTTGTTTCCGGCGCTGGGGTTCGAGAGCTCTTTGACGATGATGAAGAGTTCCTTGCTGTTGTGGGCGTTGTTGTCCAGTCGTTCCTTGAATGCGGTTTTCTTGGTGGTGTGGATCAGCTGGTGGTGTTTTCGGGTGGCGTGCTTGAGGGTGGTCATGTTGTCTGCAGTCGGGTCTCTGCGCCATGCTTTCTCGAGGGCCCGGCAGTTCTTCTTGGATTTCTTGAGTTCGTCGGTGAACCAGGATGCTTTCTTGTTGCCGGGTCTGACTGGGGGTCTTCAATGGGGCGAGGTCGTCTGCGCAGTTGGTGATCCATCTTGTGAGGTTGCTGGCGGCTTGGTTGGGGTTCGTTGAGCTGGCGGGAGGGTTCTGGCTCAGGGATGTGGTGAGTTGGTCGGTGGTGATCTTGTTCCAGCTTCTGCGCGGAAACTGTTGCGGGTGGTGGTGCGTGGTGGTCCTGCTGAAGCTGAAGTGGACGCAGCTGTGGTCTGTCCAGTGGAGTCCGGTGGTGTGGCTGAAGGAGATGTCCTTGCTGGAGGAGAAGACGGGGTCAAGCGTGTGGCCGGCGTGGTGTGTGGGGGTGGTCACCAGTTGCTTGAGTCCGAGGTTGGCGAGGTTGTCCAGCAGGGTGGTGGTGTTGCGGTCGTTGTTGTTCTCTAGGTGGAAGTTGAGGTCCCCAAGGAGGATGTAGTCAGCCGAGGGGAGGGCGTGCGGGCTGATGAGGTCGGCGATGTCTTCGCTGAATTGTGTGCGTGGTCCTGGGGGTCTGTAGATGAGGGTGCCTCTGAGGGTGGTCTTGGGGTCGGTGTGTATCTGGAAGTGCAGGTGTTCGCCGGCTGTGAAGGTGTCGTCGGAGTTGGTCGTGATGCGGATGGTGTTCTTGTGGACGATGGCGATGCCTCCTCCGGTCTGGTTGGCGCGGTCCCTTCGGGTGATCTTGTATCCGTCCGGGATGGCGATGGCGATGTCGGGCGCTGAGGAGGCGTTCATCCATGTTTCCGTGAGGAAAGCGACGTCTGGTGATGTGGAGTCGAGCAGGTTCCAAAGTTCCACGGCGTGTCTGTGGACGGAGCGGGTGTTGAGCAGGATGCACTTCAGGTGGTTGCTGCTGGTGCTCGGCTTGGCGGGTGCGGTGCAGGTCCGGAGGCAGGAGAACTTGCAGGATTGGCAGGCGAAGGGTCCGTGGGTGCGTCCTGGGGTGGCACGGTGGCAGCCGGGGATACGGCCGGTGTTGAGTGCGTTGAGGGTGGCGGTGTCGTAAGTCCGGTGGGTGGGTTGGCTGCTGCGGGGGCCAGGGGGTTTGGCGCTGGGCGCGGTCCAGGCACGGACGGGCGCAGACGGGCTTGCCTTTGGCGCGCCTTCGGCGCACAATCGGCGCGCCCGTTGCGCGTGAACGCTGCGCGTGAACGCTGCGCATACGCGCGGACTCAGCCATAAATGGCGATTGGGGGGGGCGGAGCGAGGGAGGAGCAGCTGGGAGGTGGGAGCGGGGTGGCGAATGGGAGAGGGACCAGGTGGAGAGGGGGTGGGGCCGCAGGGGAGCAGCGGCAGGGAGCGGGGAACGGCGGCTGAAGCGCTAGGGGGTCAGCAAAACAAACAAAGGCAGGGGGATAACAGCGGACAATCAGGGGCACAGCACGATAACAGAGGCAAAAAACAGCAGAAATACAATTACGAACGCAGGGATACAAACGCGCAAGAGCAGAATCAGGGGCACAGCGGAAGCAAGGTGGCAACGAGCAGGCGGTGGCAGCAGGGGGACCGGGTGACCTCGGGAGGAGCCACGCGGCGGGTTGAGCGACCGGCACTGACGAGGTCAGGCTGGTCACAGCTCCCCGTCGCACGGCCGAGTCCTTAAGTGCCCAGTGGGAGGGAGGAGCAGCTGGGAGGTGGGAGCGGGGTGGCGAATGGGAGAGGGACCAGGTGGAGAGGGGGCGGGGCCGCGGGGAGCAGCGGCAGGGAGCGGGGAACGGCGGCTGAAGCGCTAGGGGGTCAGCAAAACAAACAAAGGCAGGGGGATAACAGCGGACAATCAGGGGCACAGCACGATAACAGAGGCAAAAAACAGCAGAAATACAATTACGAACGCAGGGATACAAACGCGCAAGAGCAGAATCAGGGGCACAGCGGAAGCAAGGTGGCAACGAGCAGGCGGTGGCAGCAGGGGGACCGGGTGACCTCGGGAGGAGCCACGCGGCGGGTTGAGCGACCGGCACTGACGAGGTCAGGCTGGTCACAGCTCCCCGTCGCACGGCCGAGTCCTTAAGTGCCCAGTGGGAGGGAGGAGCAGCTGGGAGGTGGGAGCGGGGTGGCGAATGGGAGAGGGACCAGGTGGAGAGGGGGCGGGGCCGCGGGGAGCAGCGGCAGGGAGCGGGGAACGGCGGCTGAAGCGCTAGGGGGTCAGCAAAACAAACAAAGGCAGGGGGATAACAGCGGACAATCAGGGGCACAGCATGATAACAGAGGCAAAAAACAGCAGAAATACAATTACGAACGCAGGGATACAAACGCGCAAGAGCAGAATCAGGGGCACAGCGGAAGCAAGGTGGCAACAAGCAGGCGGTGGCAGCAGGGGACCGGGTGACCTCGGGAGGAGCCACGCGGCGGGTTGAGCGACCGGCACTGACGAGGTCAGGCTGGTCACAGCTCCCCGTCGCACGGCCGGAGTCCTTAAGTGCCCAGTGGGAGGGAGGAGCAGCTGGGAGGTGGGAGCGGGGTGGCGAATGGGAGAGGGACCAGGTGGAGAGGGGGCGGGGCCGCGGGGGAGCAGCGGCAGGGAGCGGGGAACGGCGGCTGAAGCGCTAGGGGGTCAGCAAAACAAACAAAGGCAGGGGGATAACAGCAGACAATCAGGGGCACAGCACGATAACAGAGGCAAAAAACAGCAGAAATACAATTACGAACGCAGGGATAAAAACGCGCAAGAGCAGAATCAGGGGCACAGCGGAAGCAAGGTGGCAACGAGCAGGCGGTGGCAGCAGGGGGACCGGGTGACCTCGGGAGGAGCCACGCGGCGGGTTGAGCGACCAGCACTGACGAGGTCAGGCTGGTCACAGCTCCCCGTCGCACGGCCGAGTCCTTAAGTGCCCAGTGGGAGGGAGGAGCAGCTGGGAGGTGGGAGCGGGGTGGCGAATGGGAGAGGGACCAGGTGGAGAGGGGGCGGGGCCGCGGGGGAGCAGCGGCAGGGAGCGGGGAACGGCGGCTGAAGCGCTAGGTGGTCAGCAAAACAAACAAAGGCAGGGGGATAACAGCGGACAATCAGGGGCACAGCACGATAACAGAGGCAAAAAACAGCAGAAATACAATTACGAACGCAGGGATACAAACGCGCAAGAGCAGAATCAGGGGCACAGCGGAAGCAAGGTGGCAACGAGCAGGCGGTGGCAGCAGGGGGACCGGGTGACCTCGGGAGGAGCCACGCGGCGGGTTGAGCGACCGACACTGACGAGGTCAGGCTGTACAATGACCAATACATCCTTAACAGGGAGCTATCAACCGCTTAAAAAATATGCCTAGACAAAACCACCTTACACTGAATTAAAAAAGTGTTACTCCACCAGGGCCGGACTAGGAACCAAAACCGGCCCTGGCAAAGTGCTCGGCCGGCCCCAGGGGGGTTCGGGGTGCGGCCGAGCTGTTTGCCAGGGCCGGTTTCGGCCGATTTTGTTACAAGGGTCGATTTTGCAGCTATGCTGCAAAAACGGCCCCATAACAAAAACGGCCCCCAGAGGCCCAAAATCGGCCCCCACCCTGGCGGCCCACCGGGGAAACGCCTGGTGCCCGCTACGGCCAGTCCGGCGCTGTACTCCACACGAGATTCCGGACTAATACGCGGCATAGCAGCAACCTTCAATCAAGAAAACAGCATTAGATGTGAGCCTGCCTAGAAGGAAGCATGTTAAAAAATATTTCAAATTAGGCTGCCTTAACCAAGCTCATGAACTTTGTTATTCATTTCAGTTAACGCATGAGAGAGCACATCTAATTTCCTTTCTGCGTGGGTGTCATAATACTAGAGATGAGAAACTGTTGGTCCCTTAAGCTGCATGTTGATAATTGCAACAGTGTAGTTTCCTAAATGCCTGAATGAAACATATAGAATTATAGACGGGTAACAGTGAATAACAGGGATATTTTTCACGAAGGGTTCTGAGCAGTAGCGGCTCGTGGAGGGAGTGCCGCGGGGCGGTGGGGCGGGGCGCGGGAGGAGCAGGGTGGGGGGTAGTAAACTACGGCATACAGCCGAACAGAGGTAAGTAAACAAATAAATAAATAAAACGAATTTCGTTGCGCGCGCTGCATCGCATTTGGCAATGCAGCACGAGCAATGAAATTTATTTTATTTATTTATTTGTTTACTTACCTCTGTTTGGCCGTATGCCGTAGTTTACTACCCCCCACCCTGCTCCTCCCCCGCCCCGCCCCACCACCCCGCGGCGCTCCCTCCACGAGCCGCTACTGGTTCTGAGTAACATTAAACAAACAAGGAGAAGACCAGGAGAGCAGCGGCGGCCAGCACAGGTGAACGCGGTGGAGTGAGGCAGGGCGCGGTGGGGAGGAAGTCGACAGACGACAGAATAGGTATAATTAAATACATAAACAATACCTATTCCGTCGTCTGTCGACTTCCCCCGCCGAGCCCTGCCCCGCCCCACAGCGTTTATGTGTGCCAGCCACCGCTGCAGGAGAGCAAAGCTCCAGTTGTCTAGAACTTCACTCAGAAATGGGACACAGCAGTGACACCATGACGTGGAGTAGATTTGAGAAAGCTTAGAAACCAAGCAGGCCACAGTATAGGAAGGAGGAAGGGAAGGGTGAGCTACAGGAAGCTGATAGACACAACAGGGGAAAAAAATAAGAGAGTATCAGCAGGAGGCGCTAAAAAGGACAACAGGGTAGCAGAGAAAAATGAGGAGCAAACAATGGGATGTCATTTAGGGATCGCCAGTTGTCACAGCTGCAACCCCTCGCTTGCCCCTTACAATCCCTGGTACTGCATTTGCGACCCCTGGCCTCAGAGGTAGGAAAATCTGTGCCAGGAACACAGGGGCATCACATCCATATGGACATCGGATTGGGGCGCCAATCTCTTTGTTTTTCGCATTTGTTTTATTACACTAGTAGTCAGTTCAGTTCAGTTCAACAAGCTTTATTCGGTTTGAAAGACAACCAGAAAAGCAGCATTAATACATTAACAGTAAATAAATTCATTATATACAAATACAATCATCATTAATGTCACATAAAATCATAAAAATCAGTTAGATATAAATGATACTTTTCCTCTCCTGTATCGATTTTAAAATAAACGTGGCAGCAAAAAAACATATCTCGGGGTCTCTAAGTGTAAACAATAGTTCCATAGCTGCCTTGGTAGTTTTTACATTATGTTTCTTAAACAAGGGTTTAAGATAGATAACTCTGTAATTCAAATATAGACCGCATAATAGTAAAAAGTGCATAGTGCTCTGTTTTGAATGCTCGTCACAAGGACATACTGAGGTAGAATGCATTTTTATTTTAGGGAATGCTACTAAGTGGTGGACTATACCCAGTCTCATCCTCGTTAATACATAGCGATGTGATTGTCTGGTAACAGTTGATAGATAACCTTGGAAGCCCTCTGTGTCTATAATTGATTGATAAAGCAAATATGTAGGTTGCAACCCAACCACTCTCATCCTACACTCACTTTTATAGGCCAGAAATGTGTTCTTAATCTCAGATTTTGTCCGGGCTACCACTTCAGCAGGATTTTCCCGAATCGTGAACATAAAATGATCTCTATAAAAATTAACAATATATTTTAACCACGGTATCGCTGAGTAGTTATCCAACTTCAGACAATCCTGTATTATTAATTGAGTAAATTTAGTCTCCTCTTTGGTCCAAATTGATTTCCATAGCAATAAGGGTCTTAGGGCAATCAGGTCTGACAGATATCTAAGGCCAACTTCACAGTGGGTTAATTCTGTAGAAGCAGATAAGGGAAGACATAATAGTTTCTTTAAAAAGGAATTTTCCTCTATTTGTAACTCCTGGCTACAATTGTATCCCCATACCCCAGCACCATATAGTGCAATAGGAGTACACCTGGCTTTATAGATAGCTGTCATGTCTTTAATTCTACGATCGCCCAATTTTGTTGCAAACCGAAATACCCCATTCACACTTTTTGTCATTTTGGCTCTGACGTTGGATAGTTCAGGTGTCCAATGGCCGTTACCATTAAATGTTATGCCCAGGTAGCAAAAATTATTAACAGTTTCAACTTTCGCACCGTCTATAAAAAAGGCTTTCGGTTTCCTCGGTTTTGCCCCACAGACCATAATATATGTTTTTGCCTTATTAATTAACAGTTTCCTTGGCTTAATAAAATCTGTAAACCCGTCCATTAGACGCTGTAGACCGACCTGAGTTCTAGATAAAAGTACAGCATCATCTGCGTATAATAGAACGGGTATATTCTGTCTAGCGGCTTGGGGGGCATCTGCCGGCACCAGTTTAAGAATGGCATCGGCCTCGTTAATAAATAAGGTAAAAAGTAAAGGGGCTAAAACGCAGCCCTGGCGAATGCCACGTTTAACCTTAAAATTGGATGTGCATTCACCCCGCTGATCATACCGAACTCTTGTTGATAAATTTTCATATAACCTAGCAAGAAAATATATGATAGGTTTCGGAGCGCCTAAATTGAGTAAAACTGGCCAAAGAGAGCGTGATCAACCAAATCAAAAGCACTACTGAGGTCAGCAAAGCATAAAAAAGACTCCCATTTTTAACACGTGTATATTTACCAATTAAAAGATCCAGATTAATACACTGCTCAATCGTGCCTAACCCCTTCCTAAAACCATATTGTGCTTGGGATAAAATCTCGTTCTCCTTCGCCCATTCATCCAGTCTCGCTAGTAGAACCCTACTCATCACCTTCACTGATGAATCCAAAAGGGAGATAGGGCGGTAGTTCTTTGCTTCAGATTTATTTCCTTTTTGTATATCGGGATGATAACTGATTGGCCCCATGTAGACGGGGCACCCTCGGTGACTGCTGCATTAAAAACTCTAGTCAATATTGGTCCCCATAGTTCTGGTAACGTTTTATAAACATCTATGGGGACACCGTCAGGCCCCGGTGCTTTCCCACTTTTACTACCCATAATTCCTAGTTCCACTTCTTCAAGCGTGATATTGAGAGGTATAATAGGCCAATGTGGTACTATAGTGCTAAAATTTTGCGGAACGTAATCTACGTTCTCTGGTGGATTAAAAATACTGGTAAAAAATAGCACCCATTCCTCACAACTGACATAGGATGTTAGTACTGGCACAGAGTAATTTTTAAGGAAGGGCAAATTAACGGTCTCCCAAAAGAGTTTATTATTCCTAGTATCAGCGGCCTGTGTTAAGTTATCCCATGCTTCCTCTTGAAGCTCCCTTTTCCTCCGTTTTAGAACTAATTTATATTCAGATCTTAGGTTCTGTATTAATGCCTTGTCCCTAGGTCTATGGCAAAGTGCATGTTTTAACCGGTTCAGGGACTGAGTACAAGCGTGGTTAAACCATCCCCTAGTCTGATTAGTTCTTCCTCTTAACGGGGCAGTCATTATTCCATCAATTTTATCACTAATCTCAATAAAATTAGTTAGAATCATCTGGGGGCTAACCTCTTCATCGAGACAGTCAAATATCTCCTTGCCACAATCTTCGATAATATTACTTATGACTTTGACTGGATTAATACCCTTCCATTTGATTCTTGTGCCATTAGATCTAAATGAAGTAATATCTGTAACAATTGTATGTGATTTAGCAAGTTTGTTCCCCCAGATCAATGTTTGCATAATAATACAGTTGTGGTCGCTAAGCGACATTTGGGCGGTCCTCGGAGTAAAACAAAGGTGTGCAATGTTTGCCGAAACTAGGACATGATCAATCGTGGTACTAGCATTTCTACCAATAAAGGTCGGTATCTCCTTCCCATTCCTATCCAGCACGCTCTGGATTGGATCAAGATACATATTTGGTTAATACCATATTTAAAGAATCACCATAGGTATTGTGTGGGAAGTGAATATAGTCGTCTCCATCATCGTTTTTACGTCCGCAAACTTTAGTCATGGAAAGTGGGCATAATGGTATATTAAAATCACCAACCCATAAAATGGAAAAATTAATATTCGGTATTTGAAGCAGGCTATCTAACCCCTTTTCTAATTCTAATATTACATGGTGGCGGGTTGAATCAAAGATATTATTATAATAATTAACCAGCAGCACATCCCAACCGTCTTTATGGTGTATCCACAATATCTGCGAGTGTTGTCCTATTTTGACCACCCTTTTAACTATCAAAGGTAATTTGTTAGATAACAAAATTAGCAGCCCCCTTTAGCTCTACCAGCAGGAGAAGGTAACGCGGGCAAATCATACGAGCTAAACCCTTAAAAAATATAGGGTTTAAACTCCAAGTTTCTTGTAGGCAGATTACGTCGTGTTTGTTAATAAAATCTGTCCAGCCCAGCGTATCCTTTTTATTTGCCAGTCCGGCAATATTCCAAGTTACAATCGTATAACCGTTGACTGGCAAATTCTCGACGTTGTCGTCGAGATGCTCACAAATTCTCACGTCCTCATCGTCATTGGGTGTGGGCATTATGGATTGCATATTAGCACGACATGTCGGGGTTCCTTCAATACCAGAGAAGTACTCATCTGGTCTAACATCCAGTTCCCCGGTGGGTAGGTATATCATTGGTATTAATGGGGCAGTAAGTTGCAGTAAGGGGTTAGTTACTATTAATATGGCGGTATCAGATTCTCCATCTTTTTTCATATTGTTGTCCTTTTGCATGACACCGCCATATCTAGTCTCCTTTTGAGGACGGTGGGGGGTACACTGTCAATCATTATCTTCAAGTGTACTAAGTGTTTGGAATCTATTATGAACTGGTAAAGCATAGAGGGGTTTTGCGTGCACTACGGGGTTAACTCTGTTTAGCCCCTCACCTCCACCATTACAGTAAGTGGGCTTAAGGTGTCTATAGAAAAAACCCAGGGGTAATAGTGATACACTAGTATCATAGTATATAGGTAGCTTTGCTCTATCCAGAGTGCGCCTCGCCCAACTGGGCTGCCTAAAATTAATAATAATACAGTCCCCCTGCAGCATTTTTTCTAGAGGGCCTATCCAGCCTACTCTTCTCACCAGCAAAATCTGGTCAGCGCAATTGGCTGGGAAGCCACAATTCTTGTCCAACCAGTGTACCACCTTATTTTTTAATGTATGATATGATTCCTTCTGTCCCCCTCTAGCTGTGGTACATTCACCAATACGGCCACATAAGGGCAGCATTCAGGGGTAAGTTAATAGGCATATCAATACTTCCCCTCTCGTTGTGGTTATTTAAATACGGGTTCAATTGGGCCCTAACATTACTATCCTCTCTTCCAGGACAGGGTTGGTTAGTCATAGCCACACTCTGGCCTGATCGAGTTAGTGGGGTATTGTCACCTACTTTTTTCCCTTGCATTGTACTGCCTTGAGCCCCACTATCCCTACTAGCACTAATAATGGTACCTGGGTTGCTGGCTCCCGGGTTGACGGTGGGTACCCCCTGTGGTAGTTGACTAGTCGGTCCCCCATAATCACATTCCTGGTTTCCCTGGGATTTTTACTACTATCTAATATTACATCTCTTAGCTGACTAATTTCCCCATTAAGTTTATCGAGTTTTTCATAAAGGGGCTTTAATGATACTTCAATTACTTGGGTTAAACGGGCAGCTAGCTGGTCAAATTGTACATCCTGATGGGGGTCCTGTTCGTAAGTAACCACTTTAGAATTTATTGGGGGCCTTTCTTACTTTTATTAGAGGTCCCTGATTTGACATGCCCTTTTTTACATCCCCGTTTCCTCTCAGGAGTAGGGGAGCCGCCAGGGGAATCCACTTGAAGTTGTAGAATGGATAGATCATTAGCAGGATTCTCAATATCTCCATTTATCGGCAATCGTCCCTCAGACCTATTACAGGGGGTGGCCTCTCCCTCTTGCCGATCTTTCTCGTGGCTAGCTTCAAATTCATTTTCCATTATCAAACCTGCCCCTAGTGATATACGACGTTCCGCCCTATCTATTTCTACATTGATTGCACTGACCGCCCGTACTAAATAAGAATCAATAGTAGGGCATGGGGGGTCAGCTATAGGTTTTGACTGTTTTTGTGTTTTCTGTTTTGACATCTTGACTATTATCTTTCTACTTTCTACTATATGTACTATACGTACAACCGCACCCTCAGATTGCAGAACGTAGAATAACACAATTGTACAACACTACAAAATAGGAATAAGCTAATTTTCAGAAAACAGTGTACAAAATGCAATATATGAAAGTGCAGAGTGCAGTTGATACCAAGTACCGACAAAGTAAGAGTGAAAGTACAATAGTACAAAAGTGCAAACGGCCAAGTTTCAAAATCCAGAATCTCGGCTAGGGACAAAAAATAATAGTAAATATTAAAATCGGGGGAATCTGGGAAAATAGTCAATAGCTAAAATCGATAGGTGAGGCCTCAAAAATGTATAGGGGTTACGAACAATTAAAACAACGCTTAAATATGCAGATTGCCTTAGTTATAGATTCATTATTCTTCTTTACTTGGCCTAGGGAATAATACAACCTAGGCCAACATATATGTTGCCTTTAAATGCCTTTTAGATGTTGAACTGTTATAAATATACTAAAATACACAATTATATGTCCAAAAACAAACAAACCTTGAAGCCTTTACATGTCACTCCTCCGCTCACGCAGTCCAACGGTCGCTAAAGATGAGGAGGATAAAATATTATTCACTATTAGTGTAATAAAAAATGGAATATAACTCTCCCTGGCAGCAGAGGTAAGTAAAAAAATTTTTTAAATGTATGTTGTGTGCATGTGTGCAGTTGAGAGTGTGTGTCTGCGTGATTCTGTGTGTATGTGTGAGCATGTGTGCGTGAGCGAATGTAAAGGTCAAATGGCATGTGATGTCACTTCCCTTACCCTGGCCTTTTGGTGAATTGACGCTCATGAACAAACACGGGAGAAATGGAGGGGTGGGACAAGCGCTCCTACGGAGAGCTAAAATCGAATTGCACAGATACATTCAAAAAGAAGATTAATAATTCCCTGATCTAGGCAGAAGGAAGGTGTACTCATCCAGCGAGAAAGCAGTGTGAAATCTAAATGCTCTGTGGACAGGTCAAACACAAGAAAAGTGAGGAGTGCCATCGAATCAGGAGAAGGGCATTGAAATGGACAAGAAAGACATCCAATACTGAGCAAAAGTCAGACCAAAAGCCCACTCTACATCTATGTATTGATTAGGATGCTGTCTGCAATGGGCAGCAGAAGGTGTCTGTAGCGACACAGCAAACAGTAGGTGCCTTCTACTTAGGTACCAGCAAAGACAGCTTGTTCACTGCTCACAGAAATCTAAAAAACAATGAAAAGAAGGTTTGGCATAGTCCCAATACTTAGGAGCATTTAAAAGCCCGTTTAGAGTACTAATAATAGCTTCTGCGCCTGCAGAGCTAGATAGAACGGAGACAGATGCAAAATAGATGAACCCTTCAACTTGCATCACCTTTACATGTTTACTCCACGAGCACACAGAGATGAGCAATTACTGTATTTACACAAAAGATTCTTTTGTGAGCACACAGATAGGCCACCTTCACAATCTCAGCCCACATCTCGGTGAGATCAGAGCATTACACACCCCTGGGAACATAGCATCAAAGCTTTCAGCCTAAGCAGACGGGGTCAGTGGTGGGAAGAAAGGAAACGCCACTCAGAAGCACACATGAAAGTTACCGTTTTCCATGAAAGGATGCTGCCATAGACACCGAGAGAAAAGCGGAAGGGATTCAAGACACCGATGGCTCCTGAAATTTATAATTAGCCGCAAGGAAAGGGGACAATTACCATATTTCCAAAGAATAACGGGAAAAAGTAAAATTGAGCTCCTGACACCGCATAATTAGAGCGCATTACAGATGCAATGCGCATCAGTTACATCTGTATAGTTAGACTTACTTTTCAAATTTGGTGCTTTTCAGAAAATAAGACCTATATTTAAAGTACCAGCACCGATAGTTAGATAAAACATTTTTTTATTAACTTTACTTAGAGAGCCCTAGGTGATCCCAGTGGATTCAACCCCTATTAGTGGACATGCCAGACACTGGTTTGGTCACAAATCCTATTGTACGCTCTGACCATTGAGGTTCATTTCATTTATGTCTATCAAGGAAAACATTAAGTGGCTTTTGAAGTCTTCTTTGTTTAGTGAGAGATCAGCTACAAAGAACAAGCCAATTAAACCATCACTCTGTTGAAATAACATAATCAGATCAAAGATATCCTAATTAGATGCACACTAATTTATCTTAGTTCCTTTTTGAAAGTCTGATGGGAAGATGCCTTCAGTGAATACTTATCGCGCCTCCAGGAAACGGGCCTTACAAAGGGAGTTTATTTTTATGACAGCGCATGCATCCTACCATTGGATTGCTCCTTCACCATTTCGATAATTGACTATAGGGGCGATTTACAAACTGCAATTCATAGTATGTTTTGTAGTACTATGCAACGTACTCCAAAATGCTATTCCCAAACCTATATGCAGAGTTTACGCTTTCCCGTCTCTTATACTTCTATGTTCGGAGATCTCCACCCCGACTGCAGTGCCGCCATAAATGTTAGTATACATTTAAGAAGTAAATGTGATAGGGACAAAGGGGAGTGGCTGGAAACTGGGGAATACTCATGAATAAAGGGGAGAGGATTAGGGAGGAGTAAGGAGGAGGAGTTTATGATGTGTCAGGGAGAGGTTAAGGGAGGGATATCAGTCTACGCACAAAAGAGTAACCCTATAGTTATTCACAAACTGCACTTCTATAGTTACTACAACCAAAAAGGGAGCGAAAACAGTAGTAAAGTACTCCAGCTCAAAGCTGCAGTAAGTCTAGCACCACAAATGGCCAACCACTGGTATTGCAACCCCCTCCCATAGAAAATGATGGAGTTAGCGGCTTAAAATATAACCCCATAGGAAATAATGTTTAATTAAATTGAATTATTTAAAATAGTTAAAAATATTAATAAATAGAAATCAGTGCTAAAAATAATTTCTGAAATTAAAACACATCTTCTATTTAATTATAAACGTATTTTAATAAACGTTTTACATTTAAACATTAATATAAAAATAAATGTCACAATTTTTAACTGCTTGTATTTATATTGTGCATGTATAGTTTGTTACAAACCGAATAAATACGTTTGAACTGAACTTATATGTCTCTAAAATATAGTTAAATTACATTTAATAAATTCTATCAAATCTATAAAAAGTGTCAAAAAGCACTAAGTTAAATTAATTGTGAATGAAAATATTAATGAATGGATATATATTAAATTAAATTAAAATTATTTTTCTGAAGTTTAAATTGCAAAACAGCATTTTCACCCATAGAAACAAAATAGATTTTAATGTGCCTCGATAATTATTATGTCATTTTGTAATAAAATGTATTGTTATATTATTTTCTAAATAAAAAATTGGTTAATAGAATATTTTATAATTAAATAATAAATATGTACTATACTAATATATTTTAAGAATAATTTACATCTGTTTATAATTGTAACTATTTTAAACAAATATATTTACTAATATTCCCTACGGTTTTTTTTTTCTTTAAAGTCTTCCTTCACATTTTTCTATGGGAGGCAGTAACAGTACCAGAGGTTGGCCATGTGTAATGCTGGACTTACATCTGTTTTTTTTTTAAGAAGTAACTTAACTCGGAGTTTCTGAATATCGAAAAATAATAAGCTTACACAAAAGTGTAATAATACTCAAAAGTGTAAGTTAACTTTGTGAATCAGGTCTTCACTGTTTGCAAATTATGTACTAATTTTCAATTTAAAAACATAGATTCCTCTCTGGCCCTCTTGAAACTGATGAATCGGTTTTGTATGTCAGTCAAACTCAGGTATTGGATGGTAGTGATTCTACATGTTATGGTTCCACAGTTGTTACTGACTAACCACTAGACTTTAATATTTAATATCAAATTCTAATTAAGAGTTTAACTCAGAGAATGTGTGTGTATTTGGAAGAATTGGGAGCATTTCTCGTAGTCCTTTTTAGGAAAAATCAGATGGTTAAAAGCTATAATCAAAGATATAAAAGTTATGAATATTTTATCTCTTTCACACGCACCTGGTTTTTTATACTTCACTGCTTTTTCATTACATAAAATTAACTTATTTCTCCATTTGTTTGGTATCATAGGAAGCTCCAACAAGTTATTTCTTATCTAGATGTCCCTCGAGCAAGAGGGATGGCTCCCCATCCGCAGTTGTACTGCTGGGCTACTTTCAACTAGAGAATGATTCTCCTTATTCACTATGACAACCCCATTTTTATATTTAGGAATGAATGCTTACTCTATAAGCATCATTATTGTTTACTGAAACATGATGACCCACATTGTAATCAGAAGGATCTTAAATTTAAAGTACTGCAAGATCAATGGCAGCAAAGACTGTGTGGAACCGTCTCTTATATCTAATATCAGTTGATGACAAACCTATTTGTGTTTGGCTCCAGTATAGTATCCAATCAGTTCCCCACTTTTGTCATGCAGGAACATTTAAAATATTCGCCCAGTCACAAACATAATTTGATATAACTCAGCAGAAATTATTTTGTTATTTAAGAGACTTATTTTGTTAGTTTAATGTACCGGTATGGTCATCAATGAGGATAGTCCAGTTCTATAAAGCACCTAGTCAAAATAAATTCTTGAACTTTCATAACCAGCTCATTCAGAGGCTGCAGCATGTGCTACCAGACTTGGCAAAAATGTCAAACGTGCTGGAGGTTCACATAAACTCAGACAAATTCTATGAGTCTCTTGTGTATCCTCACTCAGCTATTGTATGAAGCATATGCACCACCAACTGCTGTCTCCTCTAGGACATCTGCATCACACCCAAAAAAATCAAAGTGACAGCCAAACGTGCACCCTCATCAGAAGTGTCCTAGATGCAAAGATTTATCAGCAGAGTTCAAATGTTTTCACCATTTCCAAAATTGTGCCGTTACTGAGATGTTATTTTTGACATTTCAGTAGCCAGCTTTGCAAATCATTTGTATCCCATTGATAATTCATTTAGGGCAGATGAACATATTCTCTAATGTTCCTCGATGATCTGTTTAAAAGTAATGGCAATTGATGAAAGGGATTTTGTGACTCTTCATATGTCAATGACCAATGACAATCAATGTTTTATTATAGAATCATTGCATTAAACAAACTCACAAATGAAAGCATGGCTTCCTCTCAGAAATGTTTCCTACTTGTAGGAAATTGGATTATTATTTGGTGCGGGTACTACCCACCTCAAGAAAAAATCACAAATCTAGTCAGGGTTAACTCTTAAGGTTACCTAATTTAACCTGATCTCAACCCCCTTGTAGCTATGCCACAGAGCAGGCAGGCTTAACATAGGACAATGTGTAAAGTATGTATGCATTACTAAAGGAGTAATAAAGTCCACACACCTAGAAATAAAAATCCCAAACTGAATTAGAAAAATAGAGAAAATGTAGTGAACAAAATGATCGCAAAACTAGAAAAATCCTATACAGATAGTCATAAGCATGGATTTTGAAAACTTTAAGTAGAAATAGTGCCAGAAAGAGCTGTGTGCTATTGATAGTCTATGGTTGCGGTAGACCAGGACCCAGGTGTAATTTCAGGCAGACCATGAAGGAGCCTGGATCAGATAAATCAAGTGGATTGGTCTCAATTAAATCTGGAAGTCAAGTTTTTTTTAAACTTCTTAGTCCCACTTGTCTAGAGGAAACATTTTCAAAAGTTTCCACAATTTCTTCTCGTGCCCAAACCACCACAGGAGTATGCTTCCTAAGTCCCAAGGACCTCAGGGGAGGCACTTAGAAACTCAAAGGGTGTCAGGCAGAAGCCAAGAACAGGGTCCAGTCCATATCCAATTTCCACTGGTCAACTGGGTACTTCCAGAAAAAGGACTCTTGCAGTTTGCTGTGTCCCTGTAGCCACACAGGAGGTCAGCCAACTGACCCTGTATACAAGGAGGAGAAGGTTGAGTACTTCTGGGCTCCTCTCAGTTCATATTCAGAGGCAGCAGATACAGTCCTCTTCTGTTCTTCTGCAGGTCCAGAAAATGTTTTGTCCAGGTGCCTTAGGGTGCTACAGTTATGCCTGGCAGCAGCTAGTGGGCAGGGATGCTACCCACTTTGTCAGTGCTTTCTGTTTGCCTTACTGGAAACAGGTCCAAAATCCAATTTTTCAGGGCATTTTCAAAATGTTGAAAGTCTTCAGACACACTAAATTTGGGCTCTTAAGGTTGTGGGTGTGTAGGGGAGTGACCTATGGTAATCATTTGTGTCATCACATATATCATACTAATATTTAGGATGAAGCAGGCACTCTACCCGAAACAAACCCAGAGACAGAATCTGGTCGGACAAAAGCAGGTTCCTTCAGCCACGAGAGAGGGGATAAATGAGAATTGTTTTTGCATCCTGTTCGCTCCCTTTCAAGTGCACTAACGTGTTACTTGTGGCTAAACAGACCTGTCACGCAAGAATAACACTGTAGCATTAACAGAATGCCATAGCCCTGATGAAGCCAGAGAATTTAGCTTAAAAACACACGGCTAGCTTGTAAAACATCAACACAAACTATGTCAAAAAGAAACAGGAAAATTTAAATGTGCCTATCACTAAATGTGCAAATTAACATGTGATATGGTTAGCCTGATTTTTTTTGTAGTAAGCATCCGTTTCTATAGTATTTTCATTGTCAAGTTAAGCTAGCCCTCATTCATTCTTTAATCCTCTGCATTGCATTTATTTTTGCCTCTCAACGTGTTTAAGCAGAATGTGGCATATTGCAATATTAAATAAATAACTCACAATAGCTTTAGAAAATGTAATTCTTGTAGAATGTGCCTACTTTGACAAATGATTTCCTTCCCTCCTAAGCTACACGTTCTCATCCCTTTTGGCTAGACTTTAGCTGTCACTTGTTCTTAATGATGAATAGTCAATAGTTATTAAACACTAAGGGGCCCATTATGATAACGGGCGGATTGCCACCGCCCGTATGGCGGTGGCGATCAGCCCTCTATTTCTCACCGCCCGCATCCAATTTCCCCCGCCATATTACGATGGAGGGGGACCCCGGCGGACGGAAAGACCGTCCGCTGCTTTCCGCCGGTCGACTCGTCAACCGGGCGGAAAACATACATTATATGGCGGCGGTGTCTGCAAGACACCGCTGTCCATATTATGATGATCGCGGAGAACAGCCTTCCCATGGCGGCGTTGCCGCCATGGAAAGGCATACGGTCTTCGCTGATGGCGGGCCCCCTGGATGTTGGGGGAGTGGGGGGTACACATGGGGGGTACCTGTGGTACCCCCCTGCATTGGCATGGACAAGGTGGCAGGCACCGCGCGGTGCCTGTCACCTTGTGCATGTGAATGCCCAACATGCATTCCCAGCATTGTGGCGGGCGGTGCTGTGAACACCGCCCGCCACAATGTTGGGAATAGGGGATGCCACCGCCACCGTGGCATCCTAATACTCACGGCGGGACCGCCGCTCCTATGGCGGACGGTCCCATTCACCGTTACGGTGGCGGGCGGACTTTGTCCGCCCGCCATCGTAATGACCCTCTAAGTGTACACATAGAAAATGAAGCTTATGATGAAGATCCGTAGAAGCTGCAACTAAAATGTTTCTGCTTTAGACCAGTTCATTGTCACGCAATGGAGTTCTGAATAGCTGACAGAGTGAGCTACAGGATTTTCGTGGGAACTCAACGTGAAACCAGTGTACATAAGCATTTGCAACTTAGGCCCTGATTACGATGTTGGGTGGACATAAGTCCGCCCGCCACTGTTGCGGTCTTTGGACCGTCGACCGTACACCGCTATTACAATGCTACCGCACATGGAGCGGTTGCATACTTCTATTTCTCTATGGTAGCCTGTGCTGCAGCTGTAAAGCGGCCGTAGCACAAGCTCCCATAGAGAAATGGGAGTTTCTGTTAATCCCTGCACCGCATGGCAGGCACCACACGGTGCAGGGATTCACAGGGTGTCACCATAGGTGCCTCCTCGGCCCCAACCGGAGGCCGCAGGGAGAAGGGTGACCTGCTAGGGGACCCCAAAAGTTGCTTTCCGACAGGCTTCCTATTTCGGAAAGCCTGACATTGAAAGCCTGTTGGAAACCGACATCATAATCCTGACGGCGGAAACACCATCCTCAAGGATTACGGTGGGGCCTCCAACTGGCCGACGGGCTCCGTGAGCCTGTCAGAATCCAGCCGGAATGACCGGCCAGTTTCCCTTTTGGCCGGCGGCATTGTAATGTGGTGGTCGAAAGTGAAACGTATACTGTGAGTCGGAAAGCCTCCAACCTATGGTCGGAGGCTTTCCGACTCACATTGTAATCAGGCCCTTAGTATTTCACTTGAAGATAATGTTAACTGCTTTCATACATTAACGTGGAAATGAAAAGGGATGCAACAGACCATTGGATGATCCTTTTACCATTGGCTGATGATGACCTGACACCGGACACAATGGATACATACATTTTTTGGTGTTTAATATACGTGTTCCTAGTTAGAATTCAGTCAATCTAGCAGACGCTTTCCACCACCCATTACTTAGAAACACGCTGAGAGCTTTATGCTGATCAGACTGGTCCAGGCTAATTGCTTTTTGATTATCTCCTACCTTAACACTATAAGCTACTGCTGATGGTGTTTTCACACATGTTTTTTAGTTATACAGCAATGGCTGTGACTAACGCCTGATTGGGAGAAGACTCGGACGGGTTTTTCAGAGCTACTCTTCATGAGAAGTTCACTAAACTTTAATTGCCATTTCTAAATGCTCCTTAATATTCTCGCTCTCTTTTCCGAAATGACTCTTTATGTGTTCTGATAGGTTAGGGTCTGGTAGAGTAGGGATTTAGGTAACAGTCCTTTATGGAACACGCTGTGCTATTTATCTTTTTGCTGCTAACCAATATTTTTCTCGACATTTCTGTAAACTGATTTAAATTTGAATTTAAAATAAAGAGAATAAGACTCAAATCACTAACCTTAAAAAGATAAATAAAAATGTTAAACTTACTTAAACTCTCATTATTGACTAAACATAAGAAGCAGTGTTGAAATTTGATATTTATGCTCCACTCTAAAATTGTGGCAAAGATTCAGTTGACCTGGACAAGATCAAGGTGCGGAGTTGGAGACCATTATTGTAATTTAAAAGGGGGTGAACTGATTTTAAACTACTCACGCGCCAGCAGTCCCCACCCTGCATATTCTATTGAGCTCAGAGGAGTCATGTTTACCCATTCAGCTCAGCCTATTGTGTGCTCCTGGGAGGAATTTCAAATCTCTTTCATGCCTCTGTCCAGGCTGAGCAAAGGCTGTAAGTTGCTGGAAAGTTAATGTAAGTTATCCTCCAGAGACTTCAGGCAAGGAAAAGGTGACTCTTTAAAAGTTACTTTTCCTTCAGTTTTATAAAACATCCAACTTCACAATTTAATTGGATTCTTTAAAACTATTACAAATAGTTATTTTTATTATTTCTATTAGCAGGTCCCATTCCCAAGATACAGTATTAGTTTTTTGATCTGTACTCTGATTGATTTTCTACATAGGTGTGTGCTTTTTGTTGGAATGCAGAAGTTGGGCCTCTCACAGAGAAAATAGTGTTTTCGCCTTGTCGCTATAGAGACATCTAAATATACATTTTCAATCTGTTCCACACTTAAATACCATGCACCCTGCTCACACTGCAGGTTTTACACTGCAGCAGTCAGGCTGTACAGGGTAGGCTTGTAGCAATGTTTGCACTTTGAATGTAGTGGATGGCACAATAGGTACTGCTGTCCACAAGTGGAATTTAATTTCCAGGCCCTGGTGCACTTTCTACACCATATAAGAGGGCTTACATACACATTAAATCTGCAAATCAGGAATAAGTCAGTTTAACCATGTTTAAAGGGGGAACCAGACACTTTACTGCTGGCTAGCAGGGGTAAAGTGCACAGAATTCTAAAAGCAGCAAAAATAGGGCCCAGCAAAAGGTGAAAATTCTGGGGTGACCATGCAGAAAAAGCGGATTTCCTGCACTAGTTAACTGATTCCCTTCGGTCAGTAATTCTGTTGATTTTTGTATTCTAAGTTGAGGAAAGTTATTAACGTGTTTTAGTAAGGGATACATGATACTAGCAAACATCCAGGGTGCTTCCATGGTCAAAGGCACTTTAGAATGCTCTGCAATTGGTACAGCCACTTCAGGTAAGGTTCTGTAAACAGTGTCATTACAAGGATTACATAGAATCAAGGGTCACTGTTTATGTTGCTTAGATCAAAGAACTGAATTTCTCCTGATGAAACATCTTACAGTGGGAATTGTGCACAATACATGCTTGGTGTCCAAGTGGGGCTTTAGTAGTGACTTCAGGAATATTGGCATCTACCCTAAAAACTGAAGGCATACAATGACCCTACTTCTGTATGTGCGTGTGTGTTTTTTTTGTTGGAATGCAGAATCTTTGTGATCTCTCTTGAGGCTAAAAGAAGCATATAGCACTGTCTCCAAAGAAAAGCCCCTCTGCAGTCTAGAAAATTGCAAAAGACATTCTTCGATACCATTCACATCATGTTCAGTAAATGCTCACAATTAAAGAGAGGGGAAAGTAAGCGACAACATTGTTGTTTTTTATCTAGGATTAGGTGATCAAACATGCAAGATCTAGATTTAGATTTAGGAAAAGTTGAAGATAAGAGCTTCTTTCACTCACTCCAATCTGAGCTCCCTGAGACATGAGAGAAAGGACATCGTTTAAATAGGTAGTGTGAGGCACAGTATTGATCTATATTTAACCAGTCATCCTTGCAGGAATCAGAGGATTTGTTGATTCCTCCCAATGTGTCATCCATATCTTAAGTCTTGTTCTCTTCTACCACAAACCTAATGCCTTTCCTCTGAAGCTTTGTCATTAAGAGCCATTTTCTAAGCTCAGTATCAGATTCCATATGAGATTTGAGGTGCATGTTACAATGTGGTGCACACGCACTGCAGTTGTGGCATATTCTCTCAATATTTTATTTTGTCTAAAGCACTTATCTAATGTAAAAACATTCCACAAGCTGCTCCAACATACCTTCTGCTTTGATCTAAAAAGTAGCCTAATATGCCATTTTTTTGTTTAATATGTTGTAAATGGTAAAATGGTAAACCCTCTAAGGACCGGTTTATGAGTGGCAAAATTTCAACCAGAGTGTTAACAATGTGTCTAGCAATGTGTCTAACTCCACCATATACCAACTTCTTTTGGTCCAGACCTACTGGGTGTGCAAATTCGGGACCTGTTAATGCCAGGTCCTCCATCTCTTGACCTGATAATTCCAGGCCCAGGTTTCAAAGGGTAGATATACACACCTGGTGAAACCGCTGCAGGGGATCGACTGTCCCACTGACATTTTTCACCTGCTATGAGCAGGCAGAAAATGTCAGCGGATGTGTCCCCATGATCAAGGATAAACAATGATAAAGGACCTGGTATACCCGAATTTGTGTGGTTATACTTCATTCCAGGGACAAAACTTCTTATTGCCAGAATTTGATGTAGGAATAATGCCCGAAATCTTCAATTCCGCTCTCCTAGTAACCCCACTCCAAATTCCGGGAATCTCATAATCAGCCACATGTGGACTACCATGTCCCGTAGACGTTTTCCTCTCCTATGTGAAAACATGGGTTTAGGTAGATCGAGGTGACCACAGTTCAGTAAGCGCCAGTGTTTGTTGACGATCTTGGCAACTTGGTTGGAACTAATGTTGAATGTAGTGATACATATTGGTCTTCCTTCTTGCTGTTTCTCTGGTGCAGGTTGCAAAAGAAGCGAGTGAGCAGCTTTGACGAAGTGAGTACCGCGTAGCCGACCCCCTGAGACAACGCGCATTTTTCTATAAAGATGTGACATCGTTCGTAACAACAAACCTGATTTTAAATGCTCTTTGTCTCCTACAGTGTGTGACTACAAGCGCTCCTCCCCTCCTGTGATACTAGCTCATGGGGCTATAGTGTGGTAATAATAGTGTAATAATAGTGTATGTCATCAATGCTTTTCCATACTTTTTTCAGACACCTTAACTTATAGAGGCATTGCGATTTGTTTCACCCGCATTTTATAAACACCGTAGAGGTTACAAGACTCTATGATATGGATCATAAAAACCTACAGAACTAAGGAATATAGAGTGTGTGTTTTATGTTAAATGTTGTTGGGCCTGATTCACAGAACTAACTTACGTCAAAATCCTAAACTTACAACAATTTTGGTATTCACAGAATGAACTTACACAATTGGGTATTCACAGAATGAATTTACACATTTGGGTATTCACAGAATGAACTTACACATTTGGGTATTCACAGAATGGACTTGCAACAATTTTGGTATTCACAGAATTAACTTACAACAATTTTGGTATTCACAGAATTAACTTGCTCATTTTGGTATTCACAGAAGGCACTTACTCATCAATGAGTAAGTGCCTTCTGTGAATACCAAAATGTGTAAGTTACACAAATGTGTAAGTTACACAAAATGTGTAAGTTACACAAAATGAGTAAGTTACACAAAATGTGTAAGTTACACAAAATGTGTAAGTGTCTTCTGTGAATACCAAAATGAGTAAGTTCATTCTGTGAATACCAAAATGGTAGTAAGTTTTGGATTTTGTCGTAAGTTAGTTCTGTGAATCGGGCCCGTTGTGTCTAGTATTGTATTGTATGTCACTTTCAAGGGTGCACGGCACCCACTTAATTCACAAGCTGTGGTGCACCTAGTGAAAAATATATCACTTCTAAAACCTTCCACAAATATGGTGATGTGGTTCAGTAATGATTATATTACTGCATTTAACGATGTTGTTTCTTTATCCTTCCAGATTAACTTAGGAAACTATACAAACCTGGTACAATGTTAAGTGCATGTTACTTATGTGCATTGTATTCTGCTAGATTGATTAAGCAGACCACATTGTTGTTTTCATCTTAGAGTGGTGTAGGGATAATTTTCTTGGTCCTGACGAGAAGCCAGGGGGATGGCTTCGAAACATGTAGACTAAGGAGGTAGTAGCCCATCACAGCACATATCCTCCACTCCTCATTTTTAACAATACCAGCTAGAGGAAGTATTAAATTGTAGTTTTCCATATAGCCAGGTACTTTTTAACTCCACTATTTTCACTATGACCCTTCCACTCTCACATTACACATAGTATTTCACTCCTAAGTGCTCCCACGTCTCCATTGCTCGTAGCACGCCCCGTCCCGCAGCGGAGCGGGAAGAACCCAATGATGAAGCATGCCACCAAGGGGCCTTTTGGTGGGTGAGAGTTATTTTAACAACACACTGTGTTTCCCTATACACTGTTAGGGTACACATAGTTCATGAATAGTGTTGAACAGACTTAGGAAGGATATTACTATTCTGTTGATTAAGGTGGATTCTTTTTGGTTTTTCGCAAGGAAATCTCCTCCCACTACTCTAAATGCAGCCCAGGTCTATTCAGCCCAGCCCAGACTCATCCAGGAAAGGCAGGACACACCTCGACCCCCCCAGTGGCTGTCTGAAGAGAATGCACATCCCCAGCCCCTGTCGCTGCAAAGCCAGATAGTCAATCTAAAACCCAGCAGAGGTACACAGGATGTCTAAGCAAAAAAATACCAACTTTCTAACAGTGGTATTTTTCAAACCCAGAACATAAAAATCATCTTTACTAAAAGATGCATTTCTACATTCTGAGTTCAGGCATACTAAACTCCATTTCTCTATCTTTTCCCAATGGGAAGGCATAGTCATAAAATGTTACAGAGTATTCCCCATTCTGTCCTATGGGACAGACAGCTTTTCAACAGTGAAAAACCAATTACACTTTAGTTCACAATCACATGTCACACACACCAGTACATATCCTACCTTTCAAATACACTGCACCCTGCCCATAGGAGTACCTTGGACCTACTTTAGGGGTGACTCACATGTACTAAAAGGGAATGTTAGGGCAGGGAAGGTTAGGGCTTGGCAAGTGGGTGCACTTGCCAAGTCGACATGGCAGTAAAAACTGTGCGCAGACACTGTAGTGGCAGGTCTGAGAACCCTTTGAAAGGCTGCTTGTGTGGGTGGCAAAATCAGTGCTGCAGGCCCACTAGCAGCATTTGATTTACAGTCGCTGGCACTCTCAGTGCACTTTACTAGGGACTTACCAGTAAATCAACTATGCCAATCATGGAAACACCAATCCATTATCCAATTTACAATAGGAGCACTTGCACTTTAACACTGAGCAGCAGTAGCAGTAAGAAAGTGCGCAGAGACACTAAACCAGCAAAACAGAGTCAAAACCAGGAAGTCAGAAAGCAAAAAGACTGGGGAAGCATGCCAAAAGATGCCATATCTAACAACTGCCTATCTTTTTATGTGCGGAGTCTCTGCCATGAGTGCGCAGACTCCACTGTCGTAAAGATACCACTCATAAAAATCCTTTGTGAATCTCAAAAAATGATTAAAACTCTCTGCATATCGAACATTTTTCCTAAAAGTGCTGCTCTGAAAAAGATCAAAACCACCTTGCTGATTCTCTAATGGTAACTTAGGGCTAAGCAGGTAATCGTGTCACTGCTCGCATCCATATGAATTAGACAAGATTTATAATTTTGGGCCAGTCCAAATAATTATAGCTTTTCCGGCATAACCATCCAAATACCAAAGCAATCATCAATATATGCTCTCCATATATAGTTATTCTCAAACTGTGTCACGTATATAGTCATTCTCAAACTGTGTCACAAATAAAGTTAAGTACACACGCAGATCTGATAGTGAGTCGCCTTGACTATGGGAACTCCTTAATGGTTGGTATGAACGAAGGCCTCTTTTCCTGGTTTCAGGTGGTGCAGAATACAGCAGCGTGCCTTATCCACAATCTTCCTCCAAGATGCCAATCTGAATCCCTACTGCGCCTCCTTCACTGGTTGCCTATAAAAAAGCAGGCACTTTTCAAACTTCTATGTCTGCTCTTTAAAACCTTGCATGGAAGGGGACCATGCTATTTGAAAAACAAACTACAACCTATACAACAATCTGCCAGCTTAGATCCAGTGAATTTCTATTGTTGTGCCCCAAGCGTATTCACAAAAGCCAGATTGGGGGTCGCTCCTTCTCTTTCCTGGCTCCTCATCACTGGAATCGGCAGCCCATGCACATCCATTCGTGCACGGATCTAAATCTGTTTAGAAAACTTCTGAAAACCTGGCTGTTCAATCTTTAACCTTGGTATTGCTTTGTGAATTGTTATCTGCGGCTACGGCGCTGAGAGATCCCCTCTGGGATGATTCGTTGCGCCTAACAAAAATAATTAATAATAATTATTATAATAATCACAGCTTTAGCTACTAATGATAGATAAAATATATCATCGTAATAAAAATTGTAATAAAAGGTGCATGGAATTCTGTGGTAACTGCTGTCATTTTGGAGCTAAGAAATGATGGCTCCACTGCTTCAGTACAATCACCATGAGGGATGCTGATATAGATACTTTGACATCCACAGAGAAGCAATGATAGCATTGTCACACAGGACAATAGCTTTTAGTAATCGGTTGTATCAATCCTAAACAAATCAGACTGCTAAACTAAAGGCTACAAAAAGATGTAATACATATTATGTTCTATTATTCACATTTTGAACAGTTGACTTTCATCTCTTAATTGTGAATAATTGCATGTACCTGAGACTGGTAAATGTACGGTTTCTTGATGTAAGCTTTTTAAATTGCATCCATCTATAAAGATGATGGTGACTAACAGTAGCCAAAATCAAGGTCCATTTGTTCTGGCCCAAAAAACACCTTCCCAAAAGAGGTGACGTGTTTACTAGCAATAATAATAGCTAGCTTTTATTGCACCATTGTTTACATTCTCATGTCATCCTTTCCTTTCCTATTCCATTGCCCCATCCAGGACTTTTTGTGGTGTCCTTTGTTTCTTTTTCTTAAAAAGACAGCTGTCATTTGGTCTTTTATGCTCATAGAATTGCATGGCTTTGTATCACTAGCTATTGACCTCTCAATTCCCCTTTCAATGACTGTCAAAACCCCTTTCAGAGGATCACCAGGAAAGCAGCGGTTAGTAGGCCCAAACCAGATGGTGGGGGTGTATGGCCATTCACTACTGCTGTCCCGGGGCCCAACTTACAATGGGTTTTGAGTAACTGGGTTGACTACTACCCCTTTAGCACCTGGCTCTCAGCGGTAGTGCAGATTGAGTAGTCCAAGGCTCTTCTGGTTGAGGGAGGCAGAAGGTATGGTATGCTCACAACTCAAAGTACTCACAGTCCCCACTTCCATCCTAAGCTGCTCCTTCTCAAGTGAAATCTTTTCTCTCTCCAGCTCTCTTTCCCTTCCCTTTTCCCTCTCTTCCCGCTCTCTCAATTTCTCTTCCTGGGCAATACCTCCAATCTCTCCTGCCTCCTCTCATCTTATTCCTAGCAAGCTAGCCTCAGTGTTTCCCTCTCAGACTCCTTGGCCTCCTCCTCGCCCTGATCAGCTGTAGCTTTCTGGAGAGCCTGTTGAAAGTTCAGGGTCTGGATTGGATTTGACCCACCCAAGAGATTTACTCCTGGAATTGGTGACAGTGGATCTCTAGAAATTAGAGGTAGTGTGCGTATTGGGGAAACTATGGAAAGTGGATTAGGGGACACACTTGACGTATGTCTGGGATAGATCTGTGCCTGAAAACAAGGCACCCTCCTCCTGGGTTCGTAAAATGGTTACCTCCTTCGAGTCTACCACAGCTTCCTACATTTCACCCAGTCTCTCAGACTAGTCCCCAAAGAAATTAATAAGGACTTCTCAATCCTTGCTTCTGGCAGCCCTCTGTCCCTACATAGATCCTTCAGTTGATCTACAGACATGGTGCTAAGGTCTTCTCCCAACCCTGTGTTCTCCATCATTTATGTGTGCAGACTTTCAGTGAAAAAAAAACTGGACTTATTGTGGCACTGACGTAAACTGGAATTGGCCTTTGAAATGCTTGCACCCTAGACTCCTAAATGTCAGGTGTCCCACCGCTTGCCGCCAGTTGTCAAAACCCCTTTCAGAGTGGGTTTTGCCCTTTTACTGCTACTGGCCTGACTTATTATGGGCCTTGAATAACTGGGCTAAGTACTCCCCCTTCAGCACTTGACTCTCAGTGGTTGCCCGGGTCGAGCTTTCAAAGGCTCTTGAGGGGTGGTAAGCACAAAGCAAACGTAAGCTAATAACTTAAAATACTCACAGTGACCCAAATAAGTTGATTGTCCAGTCCAATACTTACTTTGCATTATAAAGTAGTAGTAATTATACACGCAAACACAACACACGTTTCTCAAAGCTACACCCTAGCACTGAATGGGGCCACGTTCCCCCAGCTGGTCCTCTCTCCCTATCTTCTCCTCCACACTCCAGGTGTGGCCCGCACTAGTGGTTTGCATCAAAGTCTGCTTTTGGACTTGAAAGTTCAGCTTCCCAGGTTGTAAACTAGCTCGTTTAAGTCTCAAAAGGGCATGAAGCCTTGCTTCACCCTTACCTTACCGTGGTCTTCAGAAGTATCTGGAAGCCGGGGGCATCTCCCATGCGCTCCAATGATAAATAGCTTGCGCTAGTCAGCAGGGTCAGCATGCTCAGGAGGTCACAGAAGGCGATGGCTTCCGGATGCAGTGGCCCCTTCTTTGCAGTTCTTGCCGGGTAGGTGGTGAAGCTGCAGCAAGGCTGCAGGTGGCTTCTGGTCTTGCACCCAAGTCCCTCTGCTGGTTGCGGGTACTCCTCTGACAAAGGTAATGCCCCCAACAATTCTAGTACCCCCGACATCTGGAGATCATGGGCATGGATGATGGTCCCAATGAGATCAGACTTTCTGGGCGATGGCCCAAACAGTTTCAGTGGCTCCCTCCTGACGTGTGGGGTCACAGACACAGGCGATGAACCTAGTAGTCTTAGTTGCAATGGATGACAGTCCCAACAGACTCAGTGGCAATGGGTGATGGCGCCAACAGTCTCAGTGGCCCCCTCCTGGCAAACAGTGGTCACGGACATGGGTGAAAGTCCTTGTAAGATCAGTGACATTGAGCAACAGCCCGCAACTTCACGGCAGCCTTGACAAGGGCTATCGACTTCCGCCATAGACCAGATGGCTCTCCTGCAACATTAGTCAAGACCTCACGCTCTGCTCACTGGGATCTACTCACTAGCTTTGCTTCTTCCAAGATCTCTCCTAGTCCTCAAAAAACAGACTGGTCTTGGCAGGCAGGCAGAAGGCTGGTGCTCCAGGAACAGGGCAAGTGTTCTTGTCTTTTTGAGTGATGGCCCCTTGTCGACCTGGGAGACCAACAGACCTTGGTACCCAGTCCTGGTAGCAGAAGCTTGGAGTATTGGCAACCTTCTTTCTCCTAATGAACAGGAATGCTGAACAAAGTGTGGGACTTAGGTTCTGACGTTTACAGGTCAAATCCAGACACATATGGGATTTAGTGTCTGAGCCTTTGAAATTTGAGCTGTGGATGTCAGCTCCTTTGAAGAGCTCTCTTCTCTGCCCTGTCCTTTGTCAAAGGGATAGTCTTCACAAGCTGGAGTGGCTCCAATCTAATTGATTCACAAACTAAGCCAAGGGAGTACCTAGGGATCTCACTTGTCTGTCAGTGTCCCCTGTCATATGCCTCATAAAGGTTCAAAGGGCTAAGACTTCCTCTCTATCAAGAGTACCTGGTCCACAATGCCAAACTTCCCAGTCCCATCCTCTCCATGACAATGAGCCCAGGCCCCACTGACCAGTAACTTTACCAGGAATCAAAGAGACTGTTGATGTGCACAGAGGATGCTAGACTAACTTCTACTCCAGTGCGTGTGTTCCCACCCCATCAATCTACATCTCCTATCTGAGGATTGCAGTACTCATCTCCCCAAGACTCTTCATTCCTTGGGATTCCAAAATGGAAGCCACAGGCCTCCATGTTATGTACTGTACACAGGAACACACGTGCATTCCAGCACACACATGCGTGTATCAGCACTGTCCAGGGCTGCACACAATTCATGCAGGTCAAGAGTGAGTTAAGTACAAAGTCACAGAACTTTACATAAGTGGGACAGTAGGCCCCATCCCAGTGACACAAATTAAAAAGGCCTGTTTGCGCTGTTGATTACTACTGAACACAAAATGGGTAAGCTGCCACCACCATGATCATGTCACTTAGTGCCAGGTAGAGGCAGTAGCCCTCTACCATCATGAGGGTAACACTTGGTGCGCCCCTCCAAGTCTAACCAGATCACATTACCGCAAGACTGGCCTAGGTCATGTATGATCCATATTCACCCATGACCAGGGGTCCAGATATACATGCATTTGGGGCACTCGGGCAGAGGTACAGAACTGTCACTATGCAGGGGACTTTTCCTTCCCAACAATGGCTGACAGCTCAATGATCATTTTGATATTTGATCTTTTTCAACCACAGTGTAAATAGTCTCTAACTTATACAAAAAACTATTTTAAATTATTCTTTTACCCTCCCCCCCATCACCCCCAGTATGCCTTATTTTAAGATCTGATCCTGTTTTTGGAAGATATTTTTTTGCCATTTTCAAATAGATGGGGTTCTTCAATTAAGTAGTTTCAGACAGTGACAAACCTTTTGACAGCTTACTTGGAATTTGTATCTGGTGATTATGGAGTAACTTATAAGTTGCCCTCTGCTTACCACTTCCAGATTAATGGCCCTGTAAATAAGACCATCAAAGGTAGCATAGATGGGCTGTAAAAGCCCAAGAGGAGGAAGTGGGACAAGTCCTCTGGCTTTGTCTTTTATCAACCATGGTTACAGTGAGGTGGTAAGCTTTAGCCCCTTTAGTTTTTTCTTTGAGTAGCTTGTAAGATGTTCCATCACACTTTTGAAAGTGCAAGTAGGGTATTATTGAATGTCCTAACATGGGATTATAGACTTCATGAACTATGTGCTAATTTCATATCCAACATGGTTCCTGCATGCACATGGGAGACAGTCAAGTGTGAAGCAAGATATAGCACTATTAGGAGACCCTAACAGACTACACACCTGGACAAAAGGTTAGGGCTATTGGACCAGTGATGCCCAAACTCTTCAGACCACATGAAAATAAAACTTACACAGTAATGGAAACTAACAGTGATGTGAACTACACCACTGAGCCAAAGATTTCCAGAGCACTGCACAAACTGACTGGTTTAGAGATTGATCGACAGGTTACTCTATCACAAATGTGACAGATATCTTGCGGCCTTACAAGCACATTATAGCCTATGGCATTTGTAATAAGACGGATGGGATATCGGTCATGTTTTTAACAGAGTAACCTGTTCATTAAACTCTAAATCAGGCCCAAAATCTTCAACTAGAGAAAACCCAACTATGCTGATTAATGTAGGGGAAGAAGAGGATAATGAGTCAAGTCTAGTTGTATTGTTTTTGGTCAATTTAAAAAGGCTTCCTACAATCCAAGTAAACAACAAGGGGGACAATGAGGGCTTGATAAAGGTCCACCGTACTTGCCCTGGGTAGAACTAGAAGACAAAAGAGGTACGGTGTTCCTGGGTGGCAAGTTGGCCACCTGGTTAGTACTCAGAGTGGTGGGGAGGTGGGGAATACCTCCTTTCGGAACTAGGACCCTCACACACCCAGCAAGCTAGGTGTCATGCTTCATCATATGGGTCTGCTCCTCGTCGAGCCGGCGCTGCAATGCTCGACGGGCACCCATAAAGGGGCTCTTTATCGGAGATCTTTGTTCCTTGCCGTATAGGTGCCGTGGGTGTGAGGGGCCTGGTAAGATGTAGATGTGGTGTGTGGGTTAAAACAGGTAAGGGAATCCTCTATAATTATTTTTATTCTGGAGAGGTCACAACCTGAATAAAAAGTAAAAAGAAGGAGGGCGACTATTTTGTTTTAATCTGACAAATTACGCTCTACCCCTTAGTGGTCAACATGTTTCTCGCCTATAAAATGTCTCTAATAGATCAGTTGGCGATTCCTCAGGACCTAGTGACTAAATGAAAACTATCTACAGTGTGTGGTGTGGTTCTACATACCACTTCTTCTCTCGGTAGGACGTTGCCCCGGAGAAAAGCAGCCAACCTAGAGTACAAACAAAAGGATCAAAAAACCAAAAGGAAATATTGGTACATGGTCCTATTGATTCAAGTGGGTGTGTTTCACCGTACACAACCTCTTTGAATCTATACAAGTGATAAAAACAACGTGATTTCATGCATATCACATTCTACGTGTGCCTTCATTTGTATTTAGAATATAAAACCTCTGTGTAACCAGTTAGAGTAATTGAACAACATGGTGAGTGAGTATCAGCTCACCTCTTAAGGATTCAAGTGCTGCTTCATCAGACCGCAGCGGAGTATATGGACACTCAACGTAGTGTCGCTGTTTATTAAAAGGAAAAAACAAACAACAAAATATGTTGGGTGTGGGCTTGTAGGCACAACGTTTAGTTGCTAAGGCCATGACTCTAGAGCATAAAAAGTGAAAGTGGGCATGGTTCAGGTTAAAGTAAGCCCATAGTCGTGAAATTGGTATCATTGACAAGGTTATTCAACAGACTCAAAAGTGCCCCAGACCTGCCTGCGTAGCTGCTGGCGCCTTCACCATGCGCTCCGACATTATGCCAATCGTGCAGTGTGTTAAGAGCGCCTACAGCGCCCAAGCTATGTCTTAGTGCAGAGCTCTACAGAACATCAGAGTCAGCGTACCCTTCCCAAAGACCAGCGGTAACTTGTCAGCAATTCCCAGCACCTCTTACCTCTCTTAAAAGCTTGTGACCAGGCATAGTCTCAACGTGTAATCCATACTCACCTGCTCCCGCTCAGAGCAGTCCAGCTCACCTACCCGCTCTGCTGCATCAGGAAGGAAAAGACATGTTGTCGGTTCCTGTCTTAAATACCCTCTCCTGGTGCCATTAAGCATGGTAAATCAGCCGCACCTGGTGTGTGGTGTGATGGTGTCGGCATGACATCATCTACAGTGTAACCATGGAGGCCATCTTTGAATGTGGTGAAGGTCTATAGTTCTGGCTATTACCTTGATGTGGACGCGCATCAAGGGCTTCAAATTTGGCATTGAGTAGAGCGGTTTTATCAACAATGTGAACAAGAATTTATACAGTGCAAAAGTGCTCACGTCACTGCGCCAAATTTGTGCATAAGTTGATGGCGACTGCCGATTGGGTGATTCGTATGTCGGCCATCTTAGAGTGTAGTATTGTACTCTATTGTTAGTTGTTAGATATATCGTCCTAACATAGCCTAATCTCCATATCTGACTAGCCTGATGTCGATATCATGTGGCAGAGATGTATAAAGAGGTGAGAGACTAGCGTGGAGTCTTAAGCTGATATATTAATTTGTTAAAGTTGCAGATAATGGTTGTATATATCAGATTAATTAAGGGTGCTCCAGGGTATGGCATCGTTCAGGCCGTCATTTGCTAAGTCAAGACGGAACACCCACCTTTGTTCAATCCTGTACAAAGCAGTCTGTGTTATTTGTTGGTGGGATTCTAGGATGACCCAGCGTAGACTCTCTGGGGGTGTCCGAGTTCAGAGAAGTGGGTGTATAGTTTGGTGGTAGTTTTATGGCAACGAATATTGCTCTTATGCTCAGTGATTCTGACCTGAACGGGCCTCATGGTCATGCCAACATACCTCTTGTCACAAGGGCAGGTCAGCATGTACACACAACGTGGGGTGTTACAGTTAGTGTGTTTGATTAGCGTCCATGTAAATGTGTCTGATAGAACCAATTGTTTGGTGTGTCTGGTCTGTGGGCACACGATACAAGAGCCGCAGGGATAGTGTCCTGTCACGGGTGGGAGATCCCACAGTTGCCTCTGGTTAGGGATGTTGCTCTTCTTGGGTCTAGTGTGCACCAACATATCTTTCAAATTGTTGGTACGTTTAAACGCAAACCTTGGTTTGGGTATTGACAGAGTACCCGTGTTCAGAATTGCCCAGTGTTTGTTCACTGCCTTCTTTATTAGATTGGATCTAGGTGTGTACGTGGTCACACAGGTCAAAATGTCAGTGGGTTCTTTCTCATGTACCTCTAGGAGGCTTTCACGATTATTATTTCTTGCTCGTTTCATGCAAGAGTGAACCTGTTTCTTAGGGTATTGTCTCTTCAGCAGATTGTCAGCCAGTATCTCTGCTTCAATTTTGTAGTCCTCTGTAGAACTACAATTTCTTCTAATTCTTAGAAATTGGCTGAAGGGAAGGTTATTTCTCAGTGTAGCAGGATGATAGCTGCTGTACAGTAGCAAGCTGTTTCTGTCGGTAGGCTTTTTGTATAGGGATGTCGTTATTCTACCCTCTTGTAATCTGATGGTGAGATCTAGGAAGGCAATGTTCGTGGCAGATATAGTGTGGGTGAATTTCAAGTACTGGTTTTTTGTGTTAATCCACTCGCAAAATTCAGCGCATCTCTGTATGTCACCCTGCCAAAAGATGAGGATGTCATCTATGTACCTCTTCCACAGTCTCAGGTTAGCTCCGAAGGGTTACTCGCATGTTGGATGGTCTCTTGTTCAAACGCCGCCATATACAAACATGCCACACTGGGGGCAAAGGTACTCCCCATCGAAGTACCCTGAGACTGGTGGAAGAGTTGGCTGTCAAACTCAAAAAGTTTTCTGTTAAGGCCAGGGTGGCACATTGCATGATGAACGAAATGGGTGTTGCTGCTGTCCATTCACTCCCACTTAGTGCAGATTCTATTACTGCCAATGTCTCTCTCTGTGGGATATTGGTATACAGTTGTTCCACATCCAAGGTGACCAGGAGGTCAATATCGCCTGTGTTTTCTAGTTCACCTATAACACAGAGGATATCTGTTGTGTCCCTGATGTATGATGGTGTCTGTTTGACCAAAGGTTGTAGGTAATGGTCGCAAAATTAACCACTAGACTCTCCTGCCCTGTGCTTTGCTCCTGGTTTCCATCAGGCTGGGGCAGAGGAAGAGGGCGCAAAAGAGGAGGACAAAAACAAGTCCAGTGGCAGGACCAGGAACCGAATATGATGGAAACCAGGAGCAAAACACAGGGCAGGAGAGTCTAGTGGTTAATTTGTCACATAGACAACTGACACCTACAGAACAAACAGTACTTGAGAAAGGCCTTGGCTATGTCCCCACCCCCAAAGAGGACAGTTTTCGGGAACAATGCGAAATCCAGAACCTGTTTAGAAAAATACGCCTTAAAGCCCACTTCGATGGTACTGAGGAACCAGCCAAACTGGATTCAGGCCTTCGCAATCCTCGACCTTCACACCTACCGTTGGCATGGTACCTGTGGAGGTAGTGACCTTTGAGAAAGCTGTCTTAAAAGAACTGAAGAACCAGGATACCAGAGTTCCTTTTCATAATCTCTCTAATCAAGAACATGTAGCGATTAGATCATTGACTGAGGACAAAAGCATTACAATAAAGCAAGCTGACAAAGGGGGCGCCACGGTCATACAATCCACTTCGGATTACAACACCGAGTGCCAACGCCAACTACGGAATAGTAAATTCTATACTCCGATAACAACAAACCCTACGACTCGATTAACGACCGAGATAACCACCATGGTCTATGAGGCAGAGAGTAATGGGTGGATCAGTGGTAAAGAAGCTGATTTCTTGATTACCAAACATCCCAAAACACCCTATTTTTACACTCTGCCGAAAATACATAAGGGGACCACCCCTGTTCCGGGCAGACCTATAGTTTCAGGAATCGGCTCACTCTTAGAGCCGCTCTCAAAATTCTGCGACCATTACCTACAACCTTTGGTCAAACATACACCATCATACATCAGGGACAAAACAGATATCCTCTGTGTTATAGGTGAACTAGAAAACACAGGCGATATTGACCTCCTGGTCACCTTGGATGTGGAACAACTGTATACCAATATCCCACAGAGAGAGACATTGGCAGTAATAGAATCTGCACTAAGTGGGAGTGAATGGACAGCAGCAACACCCATTTCGTTCATCATGCAATGTGCCACCCTGGCCTTAACAGAAAACTTTTTGAGTTTGACAGCCAACTCTTCCACCAGTCTCAGGGTACTTCGATGGGGAGTACCTTTGCCCCCAGTGTGGCATGTTTGTATATGGCGGCGTTTGAACAAGAGACCATCCAACATGCGAGTAACCCCTTCGGAGCTAACCTGAGACTGTGGAAGAGGTACATAGATGACATCCTCATCTTTTGGCAGGGTGACATACAGAGATGCGCTGAATTTTGCGAGTGGATTAACACAAAAACCAGTACTTGAAATTCACCCACACTATATCTGCCACGAACATTGCCTTCCTAGATCTCACCATCAGATTACAAGAGGGTAGAATAACGACATCCCTATACAAAAAGCCTACCGACAGAAACAGCTTGCTACTGTACAGCAGCTATCATCCTGCTACACTGAGAAATAACCTTCCCGTCAGCCAATTTCTAAGAATTAGAAGAAATTGTAGTTCTACAGAGGACTACAAAATTGAAGCAGAGATACTGGCTGACAATCTGCTGAAGAGACAATACCCTAAGAAACAGGTTCACTCTTGCATGGAACGAGCAAGAAATAATAATCGTGAAAGCCTCCTAGAGGTACATGAGAAAGAACCCACTGACATTTTGACCTGTGTGACCACGTACACACCTAGATCCAATCTAATAAAGAAGGCAGTGAACAAACACTGGGCAATTCTGAACACGGGTACTCTGTCAATACCCAAACCAAGGTTTGCGTTTAAACGTACCAACAATTTGAAAGATATGTTGGTGCACACTAGACCCAAGAAGAGCAACATCCCTAACCAGAGGCAACTGTGGGATCTCCCACCCGTGACAGGACACTATCCCTGCGGCTCTTGTATCGTGTGCCCACAGACCAGACACACCAAACAATTGGTTCTATCAGACACATTTACATGGACGCTAATCAAACACACTAACTGTAACACCCCACGTTGTGTGTACATGCTGACCTGCCCTTGTGACAAGAGGTATGTTGGCATGACCATGAGGCCCGTTAAGGTCAGAATCACTGAGCATAAGAGCAATATTTGTTGCCATAAAACTACCACCAAACTATACACCCACTTCTCTGAACTCGGACACCCCCAGAGAGTCTACGCTGGGTCATCCTAGAATCCCACCAACAAATAACACAGACTGCTTTGTACAGGATTGAACAAAGGTGGGTGTTCCGTCTTGACTTAGCAAATGACGGCCTGAACGATGCCATACCCTGGAGCACCCTTAATTAATCTGATATATACAACCATTATCTGCAACTTTAACAAATTAATATATCAGCTTAAGACTCCACGCTAGTCTCTCACCTCTTTATACATCTCTGCCACATGATATCGACATCAGGCTAGTCAGATATGGAGATTAGGCTATGTTAGGACGATATATCTAACAACTAACAATAGAGTACAATACTACACTCTAAGATGGCCGACATACGAATCACCCAATCGGCAGTCGCCATCAACTTATGCACAAATTTGGCGCAGTGACGTGAGCACTTTTGCACTGTATAAATTCTTGTTCACATTGTTGATAAAACCGCTCCACTCAATGCCAAATTTGAAGCCCTTGATGCGCGTCCACATCAAGGTAATAGCCAGAACTATAGACCTTCACCACATTCAAAGATGGCCTCCATGGTTACACTGTAGATGATGTCATGCCGACACCATCACACCACACACCAGGTGCGGCTGATTTACCATGCTTAATGGCACCAGGAGAGGGTATTTAAGACAGGAACCGACAACATGTCTTTTCCTTCCTGATGCAGCAGAGCGGGTAGGTGAGCTGGACTGCTCTGAGCGGGAGCAGGTGAGTATGGATTACACGTTGAGACTATGCCTGGTCACAAGCTTTTAAGAGAGGTAAGAGGTGCTGGGAATTGCTGACAAGTTACTGCTGGTCTTTGGGAAGAGTACGCTGACTCTGATGTTCTGTAGAGCTCTGCACTAAGACATAGCTTGGGCGCTGTAGGCGCTCTTAACACACTGCACGATTGGCATAATGTCGGAGCGCATGGTGAAGGCGCCAGCAGCTACGCAGGCAGGTCTGGGGCACTTTTGAGTCTGTTGAATAACCTTGTCAATGATACCAATTTCACGACTATGGGCTTACTTTAACCTGAACCATGCCCACTTTCACTTTTTATGCTCTAGAGTCATGGCCTTAGCAACTAAACGTTGTGCCTACAAGCCCACACCCAACATATTTTGTTGTTTGTTTTTTCCTTTTAATAAACAGCGACACTACGTTGAGTGTCCATATACTCCGCTGCGGTCTGATGAAGCAGCACTTGAATTCTTAAGAGGTGAGCTGATACTCACTCACCATGTTGTTCAATTACTCTAACTGGTTACACAGAGGTTTTATATTCTAAATACAAATGAAGGCACACGTAGAATGTGATATGCATGAAATCACGTTGTTTTTATCACTTGTATAGATTCAAAGAGGTTGTGTACGGTGAAACACACCCACTTGAATCAATAGGACCATGTACCAATAATTCCTTTTGGTTTTTTGATCCTTTTTGTTTGTACTCTAGGTTGGCTGCTTTTCTCCGGGGCAACGTCCTACCGAGAGAAGAAGTGGTATGTAGAACCACACCACACACTGTAGATAGTTTTCATTTAGTCACTAGGTCCTGAGGAATCGCCAACTGATCTATTAGAGACATTTTATAGGCGAGAAACATGTTGACCACTAAGGGGTGAGCGTAATTTGTCAGATTAAAACAAAATAGTCGCCCTCCTTCTTTTTACTTTTTATTCAGGTTGTGACCTCTCCAGAATAAAAATAATTATAGAGGATTCCCTTACCTGTTTTAACCCACACACCACATCTACATCTTACCAGGCCCCTCACACCCACGGCACCTATACGGCAAGGAACAAAAGATCTCCGATAAAGAGCCCCTTTATGGGTGCCCGTCGAGCATTGCAGCGCCGGCTCGACGAGGAGCAGACCCATATGATGAAGCATGACACCTAGCTTGCTGGGTGTGTGAGGGTCCTAGTTCCGAAAGGAGGTATTCCCCACCTCCCCACCACTCTGAGTACTAACCAGGTGGCCAACTTGCCACCCAGGAACACCGTACCTCTTTTGTCTTCTATTCCTACAATCCAACACATCATCTTATCAAGTTCCTAAAATGATTTTCCTCACGTTTAGATGTTTTCAGACCAATTCACAAAAGCATGTTAGTATATGTAAAAAAGTACAATAGAGGTATTGTTTTATGTACTTCGAAATGCATTCTTGAATAGGTCCACATGTTAATTAGTCAAGCTTAGTTCAGCAAGTAAAAAAAATAACTTGCATAACTTCTAGCTAATTTCCAACAAATAGACATTGTTTTGGTTTTTATGAATTTCACTTAAAAAATATTTAATCTTGTATATCCACTTGTGTATGACAGCACAGCAATGCATTCACCTCATATAATAAAACTGATAGTTGTGCATTGTCTATTGTAGGGGAGAAATAGTCTCTTTAGAAAGTCACTCAAATACATTCCAAAGAGTAGAGGGCCAAGGACAAGCCTTGCAAAGCTGTTATTACTAGTAGAGGAGGGAGGAGAGGCATGCCTCTTAATTACTATATGGGCTCTACAGTTGTAGTTCAATTAAATAAATGGTTTTCTGTTAGTGAGTGTGTTTCTGCCATGTGTCCCACATGAGTACTGTTTTAATGTGTTGTGTTCTTTACTTTCAAACTGTTGGTACTGGGCACTTCTCTGGTGGTCGGATTGTTATCCTTGGTATGGTCTTCCCCCAAACATTTTGCTTCATTCCTCCTGCTTTCTGAATATCTTTGCTGTTAGCATTTGGACTTTGTACACTTTACCACTGTTAACCAGTGCTTAAGTGCTTGTGCTCTCTACCTTGAGCATGGTACAATTGACTTACACCAGATTGGAATATCTAATTCACTTTTTAGACCCTAGTATATGGGACTATATGTACCCATTATGGGACTACTTGTACCCAGGGCCTGTAAATTAAATTCTGCTAGTGGGCCTGAAGTACTTATTGTGCCACCCACTTAAGTAACACTTTAAAACATTGCAGAGTGTGGGCAACCTGGGAAAATAAACCTTTTGCCATGCCTAAACCTTCCTTTTTAATACATATGTCAACCCCTAAGTAGGCCTTAAAATGCCCCTAGGGCAGGGTACATAAAGTAGGACATGTGTTTTTAAGTTTTACATGTCCTGGTAGTGAAAAATCTGAATTACATTTTTTACTACTGTAAGGCCTGCCTCTCCCATAAGATAACATTGGGCTACCTTATTACATTTAATGAGAGCTAACTTTTGAATGGGAGCAGGTACAAATGTCATCTTTGGACTCGAATGAATTGTAATTTCGAATCCTCTTTAATGGTAAAGTTGACTTTTAAGTCGCAATTCTGAAACTGTCACTTTTAGAAAGTTGGCATTTTTTTGCCCTGATGCCCGTGTCTGGGGTCACATGACTGTGAACAGCTTAGCTTTTGGACTCCGTGTATAATTCCCAGACAGTGAGACAAAGGGGGACTAGGTGTTGGAAGGATGGACCATCTTGCCTGGATTGCTGGGGGCAGAGCTGTTCTCTGCCCCACTTTCATTTCAAAAGGCTTGCCTCCAGAACACACCAAGGAACCTGACACTAGCCTATTGTCACCTCAGACGTCTTGGAATCTTGACAGGGGAAGGGTAGAACTTTCGAGAACCAGATGTGGGGCTAGCCTAGAAGGCTCCCCCACTTTCAAGACTGGCACCAATTATACATGTATAAGGCCCTCAGAACAAATCTTCGGTACACTCTTGGGCCTGTGGAAGACGTCAGAAGGACTGCCTTGGACCCCAGAAGACTGTCCTGCTGCTACCAGAGGACTACCCTGCTGCTTGAGGCTTGCCTTGCCTCCTCAGAGGACTCCCTTGCTGCTTGAAGTCTGCCTTGCCACTTGAACCCAGGACTCCAAGGGATAGTTGGCTGGCCTCCTGTTTGAGCTACAGGGACATAACAAGCTCCAGAGACCTTGAACCCTGCACCTGGCCTCTGCTGGAGTGAGTGCTAACCCTCTAAGGGTCCCTTGGTTGTAGTGTTAAAGGGGCTGCTCCTGCCTGACCCTAAAACTTGGAACTAAGAAAAATGTTCACCAAAAAGTGGCCTGAGAACAAACAGAAGACTGGGACCTGCCAGCTTGCTGATCCGCCAAAGATGCATCGCCAGTCAGCCTGACTCTGCAGTAGCTCCCACAACATTACTCTCCACAGCAGCAAATCCTGTTCAGCAGGACCTCTCAGCAAAGGTATCTGACCTTGTGGAGCCCTAATTGGCTACAGCCTGCAGCTGCTCCGCACTGAAGGCTTTTGACTTACAAAAAAGTGGCAAAGCCCGCAGGTAGAAATATTCACGGCAACACCATCCAGCGGCTCCCCAGCGACGATGCCTCCTCCTCGGACACCCCTGGCTGCCTTGCCCTGCTGAACCTTGCCTACTCAGAAACTTTTCTTCAAAATGTATTCTAAGTCTGAAGGTAAGCCAAGACCAGGCTCAGTCCACCTCATGTATCCAACTCGCACTCCATCGAGGTCGGCCTTAACTTTTGACTTTGCCCCAGTCTCGCATGACCAGATACCTGCAGTTAGCAATTTGATTTTTTAGGTGCTAATATTCACAACTCTGGTTCTACTGATTTATTTAATTCATTTTGGTGCCATTTTATTTATTACATTTTTCTTTTCTCTATGTTTCTAAATTGGTGTGGGGTTTTTCTTGTGTTGGGTTTTCACTTTATTACTGTTTGTGTATTGCATAAACACTTAACGCAGTGCCTCCAAGTTAAGCCTGACTGCTTTTGTGCCAGGCTTCCAGAGCGTTAAACGCAGTTTAATTCAGTAACTTTCGTGCTTCGCACTGACAAGGATTGTGCTTATTGATTTAATAGGGTTTTCACCCCCACTTAAGCAATAACCAGAATCCTTACATCTGGGGTTTGCCTACTCATTGTGCTATAGCTACCAAAGATTGAACAGAGATTCTTTCAGAACTGTGTTTTGATGTAACCAGAGTGGGTTTATTGAGTTGGTAGTGGTACCCATCTCCAAATTAATAATCCAATTTCTAGCACATGCCGAAAGGATTAAAATGCGCCTGTGTACATTTATACTACTGGGGTTTCTATGGTTTCTATGGGGATGTCAATCAAATCTATTTTAAAAAGAAATTTGGAGTATAATTGGACAATAATGAAACGGTGGTACTTTGCTCCAGGCACAGGAACATAACACAGTCAAGTGGTGCTGAGTCTCGAGGCTACACTATTACATACCTGTGTTTACTTGTTCAGGCATATCTTCACAAAGTGGTGGTGTCATTTGGCAGTCTGTTCAAGTGAGTATCGGGGTCCCCTGCCATTAAATGGGTCCTTAGAGTGATCATAGATCTATGTTCAGTCACAGACTACACACCCTCCCTTGGTAAGATGCCAGGATGCCTTACAACAAATCGTGGTAGTGTACTGTAATATACTGTATTTGCATTTATGTACTGATGAGTTGCTGAAGTGCAGTTGCATACTGGTAGCATGCTGCATCGTGAGAGCAGTATGGATGGAAGAGTGTGTGTCGACCATATGTCCTACATGACTAATGTTTTAATGTTGTGTGTGAGGACCAGAGCTGTGCGTGTATTGTGTTTTGTTGCTACACCTCAGTGTAAATTTTAAGAGAAAGGGTTGTGGCCTGAGCTACACAGCTTGCTCTACATCAGAATTCCTCTACTACGTCTCCCTTGACATTGGGCCATGATTGCACCTCCTACTCTCTACCGAAATACCTCGAGGGGAAAAAAGTACACCACATCCTGGGTAGTTTACAATCTGTACTCTTCTTAGTGAGAGGGCGTGTTGCTCCAACATACATAAGCGGATCAGGAGACAAGCCAATAGCAGTACCCTCATTAGCATGTGAAACATCTAAATGCAACTGAGGAATTTTGGCGTTTGACTGCACCAGCAGATAAGCTCCACCTGCGCATGTGTTCTGGAGGGCTCCTCGTTATTCAAAAGGACTGTCCATTCTTCCCAGTCACAGATCCTCCTACCTCCAGGAGGTACGGATCGCCCATTACGTAGTGCCATCAGAGGTAGGTAGGGCCTCTCACTGGTGGGAATCCTCCATCAGCAGCAGCCTCAGCTTGTTACCACCAGCAGATACACAGGACAGTGCAATGTTTGAAGTATTCCTGCATAAATGCCAGTCTACCCCCGGCAATCTCAGCTGTGAATGCTAAAGTGGTATAATGCAGCCAGCGGTGCCAGGATAAACGCTGCCCAGCATTCACCCCCTTGCAGCCCCCCCTGTGGCGGGGAACCACCATCATGTCCCCTCAACTCAGCACAGGAATTTCAAGGTAACAATTGTGTGGACTTTGGGAGAAAATGGCAAGGCACGGGGTTGGGGAGTGAAAGGTCCACTTTAAACAATTTACCAACCGTCTTTGCAGAGGGGGACTACTTTAGGCATCTAGTCCTGGGCATTACTCCCAAGTGGAAACATATACTGCCCATCTCAGTGGGCGACGCACATTATATATTGATGTTTGATTACTCTCAGTAGATGTTTTCAATGAATAAAGCACTGTTTTGTGACTATTCCATGACTGTCCTGAGAAGGGCCATTCAACAGACTACTATCAACACGAAAACTGTCAGTAGAATACCCTGGATCATAGCACAAGCAGTTCAGTGCTACAAAAACAAAGCAACGTGGCCACATCCCTAATCATCCCTTCACTTTTTGCACCAGGTAAAAATAAAAGAAACAGTATTACAAAGTTTATAACCTGAACCTGTTGGATAATAAACATTTTGCATAGTCAGATGAATTGTTAGCAAAGAAAAATGCTCAAATAACTTTTTAGAACATTTTGGGCCGACTGACTGTTTTTGTTTTTGCTTCTTAATAAATCATAAATGTGTTGAACTGATTTCCCCCTAAAGGTCGGTATAGCTGTATCGTGGGAAAAGTGGAAACGTTTTGAATTTGCCACCTTTGATATCGTGCAAACAAAGATCACAGCTTGCTCATTTTTTTGTTTAGTTTGGTGCAAATCCCGGTTGCTCCATCCTATCTATGAAAGCACCAAAGGGTACAAGTTAATTAGCTCCGTTGTTCCCATTGGTGAAAATCTTGACATATTTAGACACCAGAAACACAAGTCTGTGCGCTGCAATCTGACTGCTGGAAGACAATTACCCAATCTATGAAAGGAGCACGGTGGCGATTAAGTACATAATAACAGGGTAAAGATTGCACCACTCAGTTTTCCTGTGTAATTATGTATGTATATTGTATTTATATATCTCTCTCGCAGTTTGTAATTTTATGGTAAATGTTCACTGCTCTGACGTCTATTTAACGTGGTCCGTTCGATGTAAAACTTCAAATAAATAAATAAATAATAAATAAAATACATATATTCCTAAAAAGACGCAGCTCTGTTTCTGGGTATTGGGAAAATAAATTCTCTTTGAAGATTAGTGTAGTTACCTTGCTGAATTCCCTCTAACCTTGAAACAATGGGACCGGAGTAGCCTATTGCACACAACTTAATTCCATAAATGTGAAACACACGTTAAGCTGTTTAACGGCCCGACTGTGCAGGACAGAACAGGCGCCATGCAGACAGAGTATCGCACACACACCTGATACACCATTTGTTCTCCTACCTTGGTTGTTACAATGCACAGACAATCCATTGTGCACCGCCCAGCTTGATTCAGGGTAAATTATCAGCAGACCGTCAGGGGTGGGGCACTGCTGTTTCTAGCAGACAGAAACAGCATGAACGGAGTAGGCTTTCGCGGACATGGGTCCCTGTTCCACGTGCGCCCTTCGTGAGAAACACAGCATCCACTTCACAGAGATGACCGCATCTCTGGTCCCCGACTGCTCCTGAAAACTCCTGTGTGCTAAAAACTTCCAGGTATTCAAGCAGGGTCGCCAACTGTAGTATGCAAAGGGGTCAATTTGGGTAAAAACGCTCCTTGTTATCATAGAAGTCAAGGTTTTAATCATACATTTTCAGGACCGTTTACCAACAAAAAGCTGCAGCACACGAGCATCGCATTTCAGACCTGGCCTCTGTTCAGAATTCCATCTGCAGCTTCACTCGGTGGAGAAAAGGCTCCCGCTGCAAAAGCCTTCATTCCTTATTCTTTCCACCCAGCAAAAAAAAGCTGCGGTGCCAGTACATCAAAGAGCTGTCATTTAATTGCCAAAACAGCTAATTTTAGCTACAGGACGACTATTTATTAATAAATACATACCAGTCGAATAGCGCTGGATGCCTGAGTCACTGAGGTGTTACAGTACCGCACCGCATGCCCCTTTTGTAAAGGAGGATATGCTCAAAGCACAAAGAAAAGTTCCAAGCAGCTGGTTTATGGTGTGAAAAGAACTGTGTAAAGGTTCAGAAATGAGGTGCAGGGGCGTTAATTAAGTGCATTTTCACATATTGCCTGAACAATGAAGTGGACATAGTGCTTAATTTGTGGCGGTGGTGTACACCGGCGCTCATTTTTCATTGGAGATGATTTTTCATTAGAAATTTGCCAGGAGCATGAGAGGGGAAGACAGTAAAGTGATAGAGAAAGAGGAAAATGAAGATAGGAAAATAGTGACAAAGGGAGAAAGCAGGGTTAGAACAGATCCTTCAAGAGTGAGGGTTGTTTACCACATGAAGAAAATAAGTGAAGCAGATCTGCCAACTGGCATAGTGGCTTAACGCAAAATTGATGAGGCCCTCAAGAAGAATGTGCAGAGGGGCCCCTGAGACTCTCATATCGCACAGGTATTCCTTGGCTTTGAGCTGAATGGGGCCCACTGAGAAGGCAGCTGCCCTACAGGGTTGGGGCCTCCTGCTCTGTAAGGGATGCAGGGGTCTGCATTACACCCTTGAACTGACACAGTGACACTGTATGTGACGCGATATCTGCTATTTTCCCACAGTCACCCGGAGAAGAACCAAAATCACACACACAGAGGAAGACAAGGAGAACTGGAAACCCCTGCATAGAGTGGGCTTCCACCTCCATTAGGATGGCTTTGCACAGCTGATCTCCATTATGGGGTTTGTGACCGCCCCAGAACAATACTGGCCGCCTAAGCATGCAGTCTATAACTGCACTCAGCCATGTTGGCACTGTTGGATGTTCTTTCCCAAAGGGCACCCCTTTTAGGTGCTCTACCAATACATCACCTTCAAGGACCAGCACGACCATCCTGCCAAGGCATTCTTGCCAAGGCAAAGACCAATGGTTTCCCCAAATTTCATAGACCCAAACACCCATGAAATTGAGGACCATGGAGGATAGTTTGTGCAGATGGAGCAATTTTGATAATATGGAACCCAAGAGAGCTAGGCCTTAGTCTGACTGCAGTGTTGAGTCTGATTACCTGCCCCCTCATACCTTTCCCACCTTACAACAGGCGGTAAATAGGAGCAGACTCCCTGTGCAGATCTGGACCCAATGATGCCGGGTCCAGATGTTCTGCCCGATCCAGGGGTACAAACACTTGGAGAAGACTCATTCAGATGCCAGGATTCTGGCCACTCAGTATCCCTGCACATAAATCAGACTGATTCATATTTGGGGCCTGTATATGTTATGCAACAGAGCTAGGGAGAGGCTGAGAAGAGTAACTACCCCAGTTAGCCAGGTATCTTTTTGTGTGTGGTGAGCTGTGACAGTGGGGGAGTGTGATGGAAGACACAAGGTATTATGTTCTGTATAACTGCACCCCTATTTCTCATTTTTTCACACATGTGAGCAGCTCAGGAGTGAGTGATTAAAGGACACAGGAAGACACACAACATAAACATGCACATGGTTACATGGTAGGTGTCAACAATGCCTGATTTCCCACCTTTGGTTTCCAAGTGACATAGATAGCTAAAGCTTCACTCTTACCGGCCATGATGAAACAATTTTTATCCCCATTATGGATACCTACCATGTACAACTCTCCAAAACAGTGCAAATATTTTCAATGCCAGAGGCAATATTTAATTTTGAGGATCATGTACCTAGTTAAAAATCAAAAGCCTGCATTTGCAGCTCTTGGGTGGAATCTGGTGCTGCCTTCTGTGGTCTCCTGGTGGCACTGCAAGGCTAACCTCGTTTTATGGTAGAGCTGGTCATGATCTTTCTATACATATTGTGTATATCAAAAATCCCACTTATTGTTTTGTGATGATGATCCAATGATGTACAATTAGCCTTTGTGTAATAGCTTAAAAGGATCAATAGGCCCATTTAGTGAGATGAATAGCTTGTTAATAGCCCTGCAAGGCGCCCATCTGAAAGCAATAACCTGCTGGCAGTGAAGCTAGCGCCGAGCTTGCCCTTGAGGGGCCTGACATGTCTCATTCTGGAGAGACAACTCCCTGCTGCGCTCCCTGGGACTCCAGTTCTAACTAAACAGAGAAGGAGGCGCTGAGTCTGTCAGAGAAGGGTGAAGGGTCTGGGTGATAACGTGCCTGACAGGTAACTCAGTAAATCAGTGCCTCCTGTGCACTGTGAAAACAAAAGAGACCGAGCGGGCCTTGGGAAGCTGCAAGATGAAGGGTCTAGGCGGCCACGCACAGGCGCAGCAGGCGTGGGACGCGTCAGAAGGATACATAATACACACTATAAGCCCACACACTACTGTCCACCTGTTCAGTAACCGGAAGAGTAGAACTCCCTCTGGGTGCTGAACTAGTCACCTTTTGTTCTTTCTCAGTCCTGTGAGCAACAAATATATTTCTGATAAAAAAGAAACATTTAACAGGCTCCCACTGTTCAGGAAAAAGGAATGTGACAAAGTCAACAGGAACTTTATTTCTGAAAAAGCGAGACAATTATACAGGGACGGTTGTTTTTGGCTTGAACCAGCTTTAGCTGCCTGCCAGATCCAAGCTCCTGTCACAATAAATAAAGTAGAAAAGAATACAGAGGGACTTTGGTTCAGCACCTTTTTTGAATCAACCAATATGTTGCCTGCAGGGTTGTCACCAGTGGCGTAGCTCGGCTTTTTGGCGCCTGTGGCGGTCCCAGCCTTCGCCGCCCCGTGGAGGCCATAAGAACGGGGGCGCGTGCTGGTGGTGCTGGCTTGGCTTTTGCCACCCAGCGCAGCCGCAAGTAAGAGCGGAGGTGGGGGAGGCCGCCGCCCCCAAAACTCAAGCTGCCCGGGGCGGACCGTCCCCCCGCCCCACACTTGCTATGCCACTGGTTGTCACATGATGTGTTCCATCACTGAGTCAGTGTGTGCTCTATGATATGGAGATGCGACCACAGTTGATGAGGGTAGGTGGTAATTTGTAATCAGAATAACGGGGTCATTTGTCACATGACAGGCTATGTCATTACATGTGCGTTTTCAGTATGGTACATTAGTGAGAGCCAAAAACAATGTGGACAGATTGCAATGTATCAGCTGGGAAATGTATACATGTGAATAAGTTGAGCATAAAGAATGTTGTGGCAAAATCATCATCATCAAAAACGTTATTTCGATCGCTAAGGTCATAAAGTACAACACAGAACATCACATGTACATAAAAATACATAAAAGTTGAGTAACACTGTTAGAAGGTGGTTCTGACACTCTGAGCCGCCTGGATTTTTTGCTTTTTGAGCACCTATTTGTTGAGCTTTTACTGTGGGAGAGCCTCATAAGTTGGGACTCACCCACAGTGAACTCATGATGAAAGAGACTGCATGTGGATTTTACTGGTGTCCCCCTAGCTTGACTAGGCCGCTGTGCAGCAGCTGGAGTAAGGGGCACCGGGCTGGTTACATGCAGACACATGTGTACATGCGTGTGCACACGTGTACGAGCTGCGCAGGGGAGATTCCTGGCGTGCGCAGCCCAGGAGCAGATACAAAGTGAATGGTGTGGCAGGACTTATGCAGAATTGGGTGGTGACATGGAATAGGCTTTATACACTGGGAAGAAACATGCCAGGGAAAGTCAGTGTGTTTTACTGTTTTCACTTCATTATTCCCCTATGGGGATGTAGAGCCCATGGGCTAGTTTCACTTTCCTAAGGCCTACAACTTCAAGACATGCACTAAAGTCCACTGTAACTGGTGTGAGAAGGAGTATTCTGCAGAGTCCAAAGTCATATTTGTACTGCTTTTGGGTCATCCCAGAAATGTCATATTTCTCTGAGTCAGCTAATAACCAGGGCCTGGCAGGCTGGATTAATGACCTTCCCTCCAAGAGCGAAGGCCTCCTCTCCCAGAAGAGAAGATGGGTGGAGCTACAGGCTAATCCATCAGCAGCTGTCACCGGGTGCCAGGCACCAAGCTGCACCAGGGAAGAAGGCAGCGCAGGGAAGGGGCTCTCAGAGACCATGTGGCAGGAAGACCCTGGACGCACGTCATTTTGAACAAACCCAGAGGCCTGGGCAGGAAGGAGGGAGCAGGGGCAGAGAAGTGAGGTGTCGCTGTGTGATAGGGCAAACAGAGACTTCCTGCCAGCCCCCTCCCCAATTCTTTAAAAGAACTTGCACAGGAAGAGGAGCTCTCTCTGGGGTGTGGTCTGCTGAGGCAGAGGGTGCTGGAGCCTGGCGCAGTGGGCAGTTGGAAGGAGGAACCCCCTGACTGTCCCAGGATCCTGAACAGCACCAGGAGAAGAGACCAGGACCAGTGCGCCGAAGCAGGGGCCTCTGCGCAGGGAGAAGAGAGGCCCAGGAGGAGAGCCAGGCGAAAGGCTGGCACAGGGAGCCCGTGAAGGCAGCTCCCTGCTGAATCCACCCTCTCTGAGACCCAGAGGGCGAAGGAGAGTGCTCCCATTGGCTGGGGAGCGCCACCAGGAGCAAGAGGAGGTGAAAATGGTGCAGATCGGTACCCTGGGGGCTGAGATATGCCCCCCAGAAGGTAGGCAACCTTTGACCTCCAAGAAGACCGACGACGAAGTGCGTGGGGCTCCGCCGCCGGTCTTGAATGTGCCCCCGGGGTGGGTCAGGTCCCGGGGGTTGCCCCCAACAGAAGCTAAGACGGGGAGCGTCGTCGCGCTCCCCGTGAAGATGGTGACAAAGGAGCCCGGGATCCCAACTCCGGGCCCCGCTGAAGGCGGGGGGTGCCGTCGCGCCCCCGTGAAGATGGAAATCGGGGAGCGCCGCCGCGCTCCCCGTGAAAGTGCCCCCACGGGGGGCCAGGAGCCCACCCTGGCCCCCGCCAAAAACAAAGCCGGGGAGCGCCATTGTGCTCCCCGTGAAGAAGGGGGAGGGGCCCGGGATCCCAACTCCGGGCCCCATGTGAGGAAGAGGAGGCGGGGAGCGCTGTAGCGCCCCCCGCAAAGAGGTCTCGGGGGCCCGGGACCCCATCTCCGGGCCCCGAAGCAAAGTCGGGGAGCGCCATCACGCTCCCCGTGAAGATGACCCCAAGCGGGGTGCCAGGAGCCCACCCTGGCCCCCGCCGACGTTGGATGGAGAGGAGCGCCGTCCACCCCCCTCGAAGATGTTCTCCGGGCCCCGAGTGCTGGAAGGCGGGTGGGGAGTGCCGTTGCACTCCCCCTGAGTGCCGGAGGAGCCGGCGAAGGCCTGCGCATCTGCCCGCTGGAGCGGGCAGACCAGAACTGCAGCGCCGGCTCCCGCGGCAGCACACGAGGGTGCTGGCCGGGCGGGGAGCCGGTGGGGGCAGCCGGGGGTGGGCTCCCCGGGCTGCCCCCCAACTAGTATGCAGGCGGGGGTCCCGGGTGGGACCGGGACCCCGAAAGCAAGAGAGAGGAGCGGAAAGGGGCCCGGGTGGGACCGGGCCCCCGACAACCCGCAGAGCGGCCGGGGGTGGCTCCCCGAGCCGCATCCACTTACCTGAGGGTCCGGGTGGGACCGGGCCCCCCAACGAGCATGGCGAGGCCGGAGGGCCCGGGTGGGACCGGGCCCCCTCGAAGAAATGCAGTTTGCGCGGCTCTCCCCGGCACAGCGGGAGAGCCGCTGTTCTGATATGCGCAGGGAATGGAGGAAGCGCCCCATATGCCTTGCAGGCCCGGACCGGCCTGCAAGGAAATGTCAGCTTTTCTCTACTTGTGGTGGCCCCAGGCGGACGGGGTCACCACCACCTGTGTGACGAGGTGCAGGGGGAGCTGCAGGAGAACGCAGTCTCCCCCAGCACGAAAATGGAAGTCCCTCCCTAAGTCTCATGGGGACTTGAAAAGAATAACACCTCAAGGGCTCAGCCAGCATTTTAACATCTCCTGGGCTGGAACTTTGGTTCTACAGCTGGGGGTGTATTGAGAAGTGCACCAAGGGATGAAGGGCTGAGTTGGGGATGTCTGGAGAAGGGCATCCCCTGGAGGTGAAGAGGTGTAATTGCACCAGAACTGCATTTACTAACGTTATTTCTTTTAGAGGAACTGAGCGTCACATGTGTAATGTGAAGTACCTGCGTAAGGTGATGTCATAAGCCAAATGGGGTTATGTTGGTCAGACATTCCTGCTAGGGTGTCTGGCTGTATATGCTTAATCCTGTGAGTTCATCTGTGATGCCTTTAGGGGCTGTAATTGCAATGCATTCTAATGACCAACAAATGTGATGAGTACTGTCATTCTAAAGTGATGCTTAAACATGTATTCCTTGCTGCTGCGCTTTAGGTGAAGAACAATCCAGACAGTTAGCCCCTAAGATGTGTAGAGGTGTATCCTGTATGGTCAGTGGGAGATGCTCAGTCAGGATTATGTGTCACCAGGGCAGGGTTGCCTATTTTAAATGCTTGTTGAGGTAATGGGGTGGGTCGCCACTGGGATGGTGCCAGTGCGCAGGGCCCTCGCTCCAGGTTATGTTCAACTGCCTGCATTAGGGGACAAGATGATGTGCATACATGGGAGTGGTGGTACTAGACCCTACCCCCTGTGGGAGGGGTGAAGATGTTATGCAATGTCACCAAGTAATTCCAACAGCTTATGTATATTTGTAAATTGGTGCATAGTATTGAGTAGTGTGTGTGTTTAATAAATGTACTCTTACTTTTATAAAGCAAAGTACAGACTGGACAATCAATTATTGAGTGTTATTTCTGCACACCTGTAATGGTGATTACTAGCCCTCACCCCCTCCCTTGAGTAAGCCTCAGACTGCTCTGCAACGCTACCCTCTGAGAGTCAGGCGCTACAATTGGGTGTTTGGTTCCCAGTGAAGGACAAATGTAGTCATGTTATTTGTGCAGGCCTCACAGAAACTGCCTCGTTTACCAACATTGGTATCTAGCGGCGGGATACATAGTATCCCATTCTGGTGTGCATTTATAGCATTTGATAAGTCCAGTTTTGCCACACATTACCTATGCAGTAATGAGCAAATGGAAGAGCGCAAGGCTCTGAGAAGGGTTCAAAGTTTTGGTTATGTGAACTATAAGTATGGGAAAGGAAAGCCCCACGCACATATATGTCATGTAGAAGATATTATGGTTTAATTGTAAACTGTATTGATATGACTGAGTTAAGTTGATTATCATGAAGCTAAGCGGGATGGTGCTTTCCAGGAAATGAGTGCATACAAATGTTCGAAGCCATATTGTACACCTTTGAACCCTAACACTACATACAGTACACCTGCATGAGGAGGGTGTCTCCTCAAGAGATAGGGACAGCAACTGATACCTACATCACAGAGGGGGGTGTAGGGGTGGATTGACCTTTATGGGGGACAGGAGAGGTAGGGGGTCCTGGGAGATTCCCGCGCTTTTTAAGGGCAGGGAGGGTGTCCACAGAAGGGGCCCCAGATATCCTTCCCCCGTTGAAAGTTTTCTTGCCATTGGCGCAGGCCACAACCACTGGAAGGGTGGGGCAGGAGGTTTCTGTACCCCGGGTAGTAACACCCCAGCGGTTCCCATGGTGGGGGACCGCAAGAAACTTTTCCCACGGTGGGAGGAGGGTGTGGTAGAGTTGTGTGCCTGGCAGGCCCCCCAGGTTAACTGGCGGGGAGGTGAGCAACCCAGGTGTGGCCCATAGTAGTGGGTGGCTCCACAGGAGGGTAAATCTCAAGCGAGGGTGTGTAGTGGTAGCCCCTAGGTGGGCTAGGTAACTGACCCATGGAGATCTTAGAGGGGGCGATGTGCTCCCTGGATTCCAGGTGAAGGGTTAGGGGTGGACCCTGAGATGTCAAGGTCGGGTAGGTGGTTACCCAAGGAAGCAACAGGATGTCATTCTGAGGCTTGTGTGTGAACCTGAGGTGGTGGCTGGGGAGATGCCTAGCTGGTGACCAGTCAGGTAGGTCCTGTGGGTCTTGGACCCCAGGTCCAGGAGCATGGGGGTGTTCCCCTAGCTCGCGGCAGGAGGTGGACTTCTGCAAGGTAGTACAACCCTGAACATAGGGGGGCCCATCTTAAGTGAAGGGACCCTGTGTTTCCCTAAGGGGTGGTGCAGGTCTAGCCGGGATCTTTAGGGTCCCTGGCTGAGTGTGAGTAGTACTACCCTGAAGGCAGGTGGGGCCTATCTTAAGTGAAGGGACCCCTGCTCTTCAGTAGGAGTGGTGCAGGCCATCCAGGGATCATGTGGGTCCTGGACGGTCTCTCCAAGGCACTGCAGGGAGACCGGGGAGAGCCATGAGAGGTGGGCCTGGGTGTAGCTAACTCCGGGGCCCACAGGCTCTCCTAAGGGTACTCCGGGAGGAGAGCGCGCCTCTCGGAGGGAAGGGGTGCATAGGCCCTGTTCTGCAGCGGAGAACAAGGAAGGGGTCTAGGTTTCCGGGGTAGTTTCCATGTGGAGCTACTGACCGGGGAATGAGCTGTAGGATGTCTGACGAGGCACTCCTCAGTGTTCCTCCCTGGCACTGCCAGTGTGGTAGTGAGGCCGGTCTGAGGTCCTGTCAGGGAGCCAGGCCAGTGGCCAAAGGGTGCTTTTTCTGTGTGGGGAAAGCACGAGTGGCTGTGCTTTCTTTAGGGAAGCCAGTCATCCCGAAAGGGGTGGTGGCAGCTGAATGACCCCATCGGCAGGCTGAGGGTGAGGGTCCAGAGAGGTTGCATCTTTGGGGTGCAAGGACCAAACGGAGAGAGGGTACTGGTTGGAACAAACTCCGGAAGGAGACCAGCTAGTGACCCCGGGGATGGGATGTAGACCTATCCCAGAAGACCGCATCGGTGCTGAGGCACTGTACCCTTGTCCAGAGAAGTGGTAGGCATAGTGTTGCATGCCCAAGGGCAAAGGTGGGCCCTAGTTAGGCTGAGTCCATGTAGACCATGAGTGACCTAGAGGTATCTAACCTAGAGCCCGGAGGGTTCTTGGGGTAGTCTGGGATCCCTATCATGGGTGGAGGTTTCATGGATGGGAGGAGTAGGTGGTCTGAGCTGATAACTATTGAGTAAGGGGGTCTGGTCAGAGCCCCTATAACTAGTTATCGCGTGACTACGGGAAGAATACCCATGTAGAGTGGCTATTTCTTCCCTGTAGGAATCAGCTGGGCACGAGCGTGTGTTAGAAGGTGGTTCTGACACTCTGAGCCGCCCTGGATTTTTCGCTTTTGAGCACCTATTTGTTGAGCTTTTACTGTGGGAGAGCCTCATAAGTTGGGACTCACCCACAGTGAACTCATGATGAAAGAGACTGCATGTGGATTTTACTGGTGTCCCCTAGCTTGACTAGGCGCTGTGCAGCAGCTGGAGTAAGGGGCACCGGGCTGGTTACATGCAGACACATGTGTATACATGCGTGTGCACACGTGTACGGGCTGCGCAGGGGAGATTCCTGGCGTGCGCAGCCCAGGAGCAGATACAAAGTGAATGGTGTGGCAGGACTTATGCAGAATTGGGTGGTGACATGGATTAGGCTTTTATACACTGGGAAGAAACATGCCAGGGAAAGTCAGTGTGTTTTACTGTTTTCACTTCATTATTCCCCTAATGGGGATGTGGAGCCCATGGGCTAGTTTCACTTTCCTAAGGCCTACAACTTCCAGACATGCACTAAAGTCCACTGTAACTGGTGTGAGAAGGAGTATTCTGCAGAGTCCAAAGTCATATTTGTACTGCTTTTGGGTCATCCAGAAATGTCATATTTCTCTGAGTCAGCTAATAGCCAGGGGCCTGGCAGGCTGGATTAATGACCTTCCCTCCAAGAGCGAAGGCCTCCTCTCCCAGAAGAGAAGATGGGTGGAGCTACAGGCTAATCCATCAGCAGTTGTCACCGGGTGCCAGGCACCAAGCTGCACCAGGGACAAGGCAGCGTGGGGAAGGGGCTCTCAGAGACCTCTCAGAGACCATGTGGCAGAAGACCCTGGACGACGCCATTTTGAACAAACCCAGAGGCCTGGGCAGGAAGGAGGGAGCAGGGGCAGAGAAGTGAGGTGTCGCTGTGTGATAGGGCAAACAGAGACTTCCTGCCAGCCTTCTCCCCAATTCTTTAAAAGAACTTGCACAGGAAGAGGAGCTCTCTCTGGGGTGTGGTCTGCTGAGGCAGAGGGTGCTGGAGCCTGGCGCAATGGGCAGTTGGAAGGAGGAACCCCCTGACTGTCCCAGGATCCTGAACAGCGCCAGGAGAAGAGACCAGGACCAGTGCGCCGAAGCAGGGGCCTCTGCACAGGGGGAGGAGAGCCAGGCAAAAGGCAGGCGCAGGGAGCCCGTGAAGGCAGCTCCCCTGCTGAATCCACCCTCTCTGAGACCCAGAGGGCGAAGGAGAGTGCTCCCAGTGGCTGGGGAGTGCCACCAGGAGCAAGAGGAGGCGCAAATGGTGCAGATCGGTACCCTGGGGGCTGAGATATGCCCCCCAGAAGGTAGGCGACCTTTGACCTCCATGAAGACCGACGACGAAGCGCGTGGGGCTCCGCTGTCGGTCTTGAATGTGCCCCCGGGGTGGGTCAGGTCCCGGGGGCTGCCCCCAACAGAAGCTAAGACGGGGAGAGCTGTCGCGCTCCCCGTGAAGATGGTGACAAAGGGGCTCAGGATCCCAACTCCGGGCCCCGCTGAAGGCGGGGTGCCATCGCGCCCCTGCAAAGATGAAATCGGGGATCGCCGCCGTGCTCCCGTGAAAGCTCGCAGGGGTGCCAGAGCCCACCCCTGGCCCCCGCCGAGAAACGAAGCCGGGAGTGCTGTCGCGCTCCCCTTGAAGAAGGGGAGGGGCCCGGGATCCCAACTCCGGGCCCCGTGCGAGGAAGAGGATGCGGAGAGCGACGTCGCGCCCCCCTGCGAAGAGGTCTCGGGTGCCCGGGACCCCATCTCCGGGCCCCGAAGCAAAGTCGGGGAGCGCCATCACGCTCCCCATGAAGATGACCCCAAGCGGGGTGCCAGGAGCCCACCCTGGCCCCCGCCGACGTTGGATGGAGGGAAGCACCGTCGCGCCCCCCTCGAAGATGTTCGGGGGCCCGGGACCCCATCTCTGGGCCCCGAGTGCTGGAAGGCGGGTGGGGAGTGCTGTTGCACTCCCCCTGAGGGCTGGAGGAGCCGGCGAAGGCATGCGCGTCTGCCCGCCGGAGCGGGCAGACCAGAACTGCAGCACCGGCTCCCGCGGCAGCACGCAAGGGTGCTGGCCGGGCGGGGAGCCAGTGGGGACAGCCGGGGGTGGGCTCCCCTGGCTGCCCCCCAACGAGTAAGCAGGCGGGGGTCCCGGGTGGGACCAGGACCCTGAAAGCAAGAGAGAGGAGCGGAAAGGGGCTCGGGTGGGACCGGGTCCCCGACAACCCGCAGAGCGGCCGGGGGTGGGCTCCCCCGAGCCGCATCCACTTACCTGGGGGTCCGGGTGGGACCAGACCCCCAACGAGCATGGCGAGGCGGGAGGGCCCGGGTGGGACCGGGCCCCCGTGAAGAAATGCAGTTTGTTCTGATATGCGTAGGGAATGGAGGAAGCGCCCCATAATGCCTTGCAGGCCAGGACCGGCCTGCAAGGAAATGTCAGCTTTTCTCTACTTGTGGTGGCCCCAGGAGGACGGGGTCACCACCACCTGTGTGACGAGGTGCAGGGGGAGCTGCAGGAGAATGCAGTCTCCCCCAGCACGAAAATGGAAGTCCCTCCCTAAGTCTCATGGGGACTTGAAAAGAATAACACCTCAAGGGCTCAGCCAGCATTTTAACATCTCCTGGGCTGGAACTTTGGTTCTACAGCTGGGGGTGTATTGAGAAGTGCACCAAGGGATGAAGGGCTGAGTTGGGGATGTCTGGAGAAGGGCATCCCCTGGAGGTGAAGAGGTGTAATTGCACCAGAACTGCATTTACTAACATTTCTTTTAGAGGAACTGAGCGTCACATGTGTAATGTGAAGTACCTGCGTAAGGTGATGTCATAAGCCAAATGGGGTTATGTTGGTCAGACATTCCTGCTAGGGTGTCTGGCTGTATATGCTTAATCCTGTGAGTTCATCTGTGATGCCTTTAGGGGCTGTAATTGCAATGCATTCTAATGACCAACAAATGTGATGAGTACTGTCATTCTAAAGTGATGCTTAAACATGTATTCTTGCTGCTGCGCTTAGGTGAAGAACAATCCAGACAGTTAGCCCCTAAGATGTAGAGGTGTATCCTGTATGGTCAGTGGGAGATGCTCAGTCAGGATTATGTGTCACCAGGGCAGGGTTGCCTATTTTAAATGCTTGTTGAGGTAATGGGGTGGGTCGCCACTGGGATGGTGCCAGTGCGCAGGGCCCTCGCTCCAGGTTATGTTCAACTGCCTGCATTAGGGGACAAGATGATGTGCATACATGGGAGTGGTGGTACTAGACCCTACCCCCTGTGGGAGGGGTGAAGATGTTATGCAATGTCACCAAGTAATTCCAACAGCTTATGTATATTTGTAAATTGGTGCATAATATTGAGTAGAGTGTGTGTTTAATAAATGTACTCTTACTTTTATAAAGCAAAGTACAGACTGGACAATCAATTATTGAGTGTTATTTCTGCACACCTGTAATGGTGATTACTAGCCCACACCACCTCCCTTGAGTAAGCCTCAGACTGCTCTGCAACGCTACCCTCTGAGAGTCAGGCGCTACAATTGGGTGTTTGGTTCCCAGTGAAGGACAAATGTAGTCATGCTATTTGTGCAGGCTTCACAGATACTGCCTCGCTTTCCAACAAACACATTGTAAAATCTAATACAATTACAAAAACACAGTCTCACGGGAACCTGGTTAAAAAAAGTAAGAGCTGTTATACAATGAAAGCCCCTGAGTAAATTTAAAATACAAAACTAAGAGTGCTATTAGCAAATACATCATAAAAGCAGCATGAGAAGAGAAGGATCCAGAAGGATTAGCAGCACATAGTAAAACTCTATCAACCATAGCAATAACCCTACATATCATTGTGGGGTGCAAAACTATATATTTGCTACAAAGTAGCTAGGACATATATAAGCGTTGAAAGTAGTTATAAGCCAGTGTGCAATATAATATGAATGCTCGACGGACCAACAATGGGATTAAGTACTACAGTAGTAAACAACCTCAAGGATCCAATATAAGGAGGCTAATGCATTAATGAAGAGGCTTTGTAGGGGCTCTCACTCTGAACTTGCTTCCGATATTGACAGTCGAATCCACAAGAGTACTAAATTCCAGTGCCCAGTGGTGCTCTGTGAAGTTAGTGGATACTTTATAAACTTTTGAGCATCTTATCCACAGGGCCATTAAAAATTTGGCCAGACCAAAAACCACTGCTCTATTAGTGTCTGCTTGCAGTATTTGCAAGTATAGCTTTCTTGCCAATGGGGGAACAATTTAATTGATTAAGTGCTCATACTGCACACTAGGTTTGAAGTCAGTAAAAGCTCATGATAATGCTCCCTTACAGTGCAACATCATTTCAACAGCGACACATTCACAAAAGTTAATTTAATACTGGCTCTAGAAATCTTAGAAAGTTTATCAGTAAAGGACTAGTAGAGGGCTAGGCCCAGTTTCTCAAGTAGAATCCTGACAGGACAAAGCCATGGAATTTTGTTAGTCCAGTGTGGAGTCATAAGATCTCTGAGGCCCACCCGATATGATGCAGGGGCTGCGGTGGACCAAAGTCGGTGCCAAAATGTAAGGAGTCTACACTCGATCTTTTGAGCAATCCTTCTTTGGGCCAGGTCCAAGTAGAGAGGAGCCAGTGGGGTTCTTGATGGTCGGTTTAATAATGATCTTAAAAACCTGTGCTCCACTGTAGAAAGACTCTGTGTTTTCATGCAACCCCATAGCTTGGCTCCATACATAACCGACCCCATGACAGTGATATTATAAATCTCAAAGGCTGGGGTCATCCTTCTCGATGTAGTTTTCCTATGGATCTTTGCTGTGCTTGCAGTGTGCTGGATCAAGGACAACTGTGCCTTTTCCTCATGTGGTGCCCAAGACAAGTTTGGCATAATTCTTATGGCTAGATAGTCAAATTCGGTTACCGCATCAATTGGGGAGTCACCCACCAGCAGGTGTCTCTTACATTGAGTCTCCTTATGTTTAGAGAAAACCATACATTTAGGACCCGATTACGAGTTTGTCGGTCTTCCCGTCAGACCACTGTTGGGGCAGTCCCAGGAAGACCAACAAGCCAGTGGTTTCTTGCCCACAGGATTATGAGTGTAATCCAGAGCTGGCGGTGCGGTGGCGCCACAGCGGCAGTTTGTTTGGCCCATAGGAGAGCCTTACAAGCATACCGCCGCATTGACAGCGCCCTCAGGTTGTCGTGCATGGTGTGGCATGCACCATGTAGTACATGCCACACAGTGCACTCAGGACCATGCAGTTTTGGGAGGCACATCATGTGCCCCCCTCAAAAACCCCGATGGGGAGGTTAGGCCGGGGCCTGTGTTGGGGGCCCCTTTGCATGCCTTTCCACCAAGCATTTCATGGCGGGGGTACCACCATGAATTGCTTGGAGGAAAGGCAGGTCGCAATCTGCATGGCGGTACCTGGACCGGCACCACTGCGACAGACTGTTGCCTTCCCCACTGCCGACCCGTCAGGATCCAGGATCCTGGCAGTGGTGGTGGTCTTCTGTCAGGCTGCTAGCGGTCCCACCACCACCACCATCGTAATACGGCGGTCGGACCGCCAGGGTGGTGGCAGTCGGACCGCCATTGTGAGTACGGCAGTCACAGGACCGCTGTACTTGTAGGAAGGCCCTTAGTCTTTGAGCTATTTAGCTCCAGACCCCGTGCTACACAAAACAGCTGAAACGTGTCAAGTAGCTGCTGTAGCCCTTGTGGTGTCTTTGAAATCAGCAGAGTGTCATCTGCAAAGAGGAGGGCTGGAACCCTCCTCCCCCAGTTTTGGGTGCATCACAGCCATCCCTGCTCACAAACTCGATCACTCCATTAATATATAGAGTGAACAGGGTAGGGTCAAAACACACCCCTGTTTAACCCCTGATCGATGTGGATAGGATCTGTCAGTGCCCCTTCCTTCCCCCATCTTACTTGGTGTCAGGAATTCCATTAATTTAGTAGTCAGTAAAGGCAGTAAACTTCCTAAAAATGGCAGTTACTGGAAAGCAGTGAAATATCCACGTTGGAAGAGGTTTCTGCCATCTTCTATGATAGCTCTGAGGCAGTGTTTGAGTACTTTTCAAGCTCTTCCTGGTTGGAAATGCCAGTCTGGAGGGGAGCGGTCTAGTCTTTCCTGCATGAGCGATCTTTGCAGGTTTCAACACGCACGCTCGAGAGATGAGTGTTGCACTTCAAATGACAACTAAGAGAGATCGGTTGTGTCTCTGCTTGACTCCGAATATTTTGAGGATATTTTCAGGAAGAAAAGAGAGAGAGAGTGTTTCCGTTTCTGTGCGTGTGCCGTACACGCATTTTCCAGAGTTTTGTTTAAGCGAGTGTACAGCTCTCGAGAACCCAGAGTTTAATTATTAAAAGACAACATACGTCGACAAGTTAGACCGGGCCAGGAATCTTTACCCGGTCTTCAGGAAGTCAGGAAGTGCAGACTCAATTTAAAGAGAGAGGCTCTCGCGTTGAGAAATCTGGGTAAAAGATTTGACTAGAGATATTTAATAAGTAGGAATAGAAAAGTTAAAGATTGTTGAGGAAGTTATTTTTCTATTTCTTGAATTTACAGGTACTTCAGATCGAGATGACCAATAAGAGGAGGGTTGATGTGAAGCAGTTAATCATCCTCTTAAAGGCAGTCTCTCTTTGTTATTTTCTCCACTTCTCCTTTCCCCCAAGCTGTAGTCACATGCTAACAAGTAATTAATTGGAAGCGTGGGCAGTGGTGAGGAGGACCTGGGATTTAGCTTCAGCTCCTGTGGAACCTCAACTTTGGTAACTCCTGACAGATTGAAGTGCCATAAAAAAAAATCTACCCGAGCTGAAGATGGCAGAAGGGTTAGATCTTAAGGCCATAGGTACTATTTTAGATAGTATACAAAAGCAGTTAGCTAGCACTATTGAAGTTAATAAGACTTTAAGAGAGGAGATACAAACGTTCCCAAGAGCTAAATCATCATTTATTGCAAAGAATGGATGAGTTAGAGGCAGGGACATCTTTACCAAAAGGCTCAGAAACTTTTAAACAACCCACTTCTCATCCAGTCTCAGAAGTTGCCACCCAAGTAATTCATGCCATTTCCCCTATCATACCGTTGGTCCCTCCTGAGAGGTTTAGTGGCAATCCGCATAAGGCGCAAATATTTTTGACACAGTGTTCCATACATTTTTTATGTAGGCCAGTGGAGTTTTCTGAAGAACAGTCTAAAGTGGCTTTCATGCTGTCTTATTTGAGTGGTGATGCGGCGTCCTGGTCTATGCCTCTTGTTTCTCGTAACAATCCAGTTCTGTAGGACTTTGAAAAATTTAAATCGGAATTTCTTAGAATTTTTGATAGAAGATCTGCAAATCAGGCTACAGACAGTGAGTTATTAGATCTAAAACAAGGAAATCGAGATCTCATGCTTACCATTGCTCAGTTCAACAAATTAATTGTTGAGACAGAGTGGCCAGAAAGTAAAAGAGCAGCTATTTTTTATCGAGGATTAAAAGATCAACTAAAAAGACGCTTTGGCTCAGATTCCGAAAAGGCCACAAGAAACATCAGAATTAATTGATTTAGTTTTACAAATTGAACATCGACTTAGTGAAAGAAAATGTGAGAAGAGACTTTTGTCCTTTCCCTCCAAGATTTGATCGAATTAAGACTGAAGTCACTAAACCAGAAACTGCTTCAAGCAAAAAACCTATGCAGATAGGATCGATAAGAGGTCCTCTTTCTAAAGAAGAAAGGGAAAAGAGAAGGTCAAAACATTTATGCATGTATTGTGGAAATTCAGGGCATTTTGATTGTCCAAAAAGCCCAAATCAAGTTTTTCGAGAAAAGATCAATCCCATCAGTAGGAGGAGTTGCTCTGATGGGAAAAAATAAAGAATCAACTCCAGTGGTTCAACATGTGGCCAACTCTCTTCAATCTGCGGCTCCTCATCTAACAGTTTCCATGACAGTTAAATTCCAAAATTCTGAAATAAATAAGGTTTCAGTAATTATTGATTCTGGAGCTACTGGTAATTTTTGTGATCAGAAATATGCTGAGAAGATAGGAATACAATCCATTCCTAAGAAGGTTTTTGAGACAGTTCGAGCAGTTGATGGAACTAATTTAACTTCTGGACTCATCAAGAAAGAGACAGAAACTATTGGATTGTCTGGTTTGAATGGTCATCGAGAGTATTTGAGATTTAACTTAATTGATGCTCCTCAATTTCAAATTTTTTGGGGGTTGCCATGGTTAACGGAGCATAATCCAAAAACTGATTGGGGGAAACGTACTGTAGAAATGACAATAGAATATTGCAAGGAACATTGCTTTCACGTTAGAGAGAAAAAGATAGAGGGGTCACCAGACACAAGTTTCGCTCAACAATCTAATATGGTTTGTGTAATGGAGTTAAAAGACATTCCAAATGAGTATCAGGATTTGGTTAAGGTGTTTGATAAGAGAAATGCTGATAAATTGCCTCCTCATAGGGAATATGATTGCAAGATTGAATTAGAACCAGGAGCAAATCTCCCTTGCAGTCGTACTTATGCTTTAACTGACACAGAGAACCTTCATCTTAAAAAATACTTAGATGAGTATGTAGAGTGTGGATTTATTTGGCCCTCTTAATCTCCTGTATCATCTTCCTTGTTTTTCATCCCCAAGAAAGATGGGACTCTCCAAGCTTGCATTGATTACAGAGCGTCGAAACAAGTAACAGTAAAAAATCAAAAATTAATATCAGAACTATTAGATCAGGTTAAGGGGGCAAAGTTTTACACCAAGTTAGATTTGAGGGAGGCTTATCACTTAGTGCGGGTAGCTGAGGGTGATGAATGGAAGACAGCTTTCAGGACCACGTATGGACTTTATGAGTATCAAGTAATGCCATTTGGTCTCTGCAATGCCCCAGCAGCTTTTCAGCATTTTGTAAATGATATTTTAAGAGAATATTTAGAGAAGGTGGCTGTGGTTTACATTGATGATATTCAAATTGTTTCGATGACCATGTGAAGCATGTTAGAGCAATTTTGAAAACTCTGCTTGAAAATCATCTCTACGTAAAGCTGGAAAAATGTACCGTTCATACAGATCGAGTGGAGTTTTTAGGTTATATCCTTTCATCTGAGGGGGTTTCAATGGATCCAACTAAGGTGATTGCAATGAAGAATTGGCCAGCTCCAAAAATGTGCAGGAGATTCAAAGTTTTATTGGTTTTGCCAATTTCTACAGATGATTCATCCAAGATTTTTCCTCAAAGTTAGTCCCATCACTCAATTATTAAAAAAAGGAGTGAAGTTTTTCTGGTCTGAAGAAGCTGAAAAGGCTTTTAAGTTTTTGAAAGAAGCGTTCACTTCAGCTCCCATCTTATTGCATCCAAATCCTGAGGAGGCTTTTTTTATGAAAAAAGATGCTCCTGATTTTGCAACTGGAGGAGTGCTTTCCCAAAGAAATACACTAACAGGTCAACTGCATCCAGTTGCTTTTCGTTCCCGGAAATTGACAGCTCCAGAATTGAATTACTGTATAGCTGGTAAGGAATTATTAGCTGTCAAGGATGCCTTCCAGGATTGGAGGCATTATTTGTTAGGAGCCAGGCATGTTGTAACTGTTTTTACGGATCATCGCAATCTTCAATTTCTGAAATCAGCCAAGACTTTAACTCCTCAGCAATTAAGCTGGTCTCTGTACTTTTCAGATTTCAATTTTGTGATTACATACAAGTCTGGTTCTGTAAATGAGAAGGCTGATGCTTTATCACGGTTGAAAGGCAAAGAGGAAATTAAGAAACAAGAGCCAGAATCTATCATTCGATCCTAGAAATTTGTCTGTGGTACCCAATTGGCCGATTATACTAAAGTTATACAAGAGGTTTTATCATTGAAAGAAATGACAGAATGGGCATATTCAGATCCTGAAAGAAAAGTTAAGAATAAACTTCCATATTATAGGAATGCTTTATATTTACCCGCCAGTGAATTGGAAAATTTGGCTTTAAAAAGTTGTCATGATTATCCATTGGCAGGACACAAGGGCATAAGAAAGACCATTGATTTAGTAAAGAGACAGTTTTGGTGGCCTGGCATGGACACTCACATAAGATAGTATGTATTAACTAGTGTGTGAAAGGGAAATCAACAAGACAAGCACCACAGGGGTTCTTGCTACCTTTACCAATTGCCCCTCACCCTTGGCATATGGTGTCGATGGACTTAATTGCCGATCTGCCCTCTAGTCAAGGTTTAAACACTATTTTGGTTTTTGCAGACACTTTTTCTTAAATGAGTCATTTCATACCTTTAAAATTGAGCCCAAATGGTCTTCAGTTAGCTCAGCTGTTTTATCAACACATAGTTCGGGCACATGGTATTCCCAAAATTGTAATTTCAGATCGAGGATCTCAATTTGTGTCAAGATTTTGGAGGAGCTTTACTAAGAGGTTGGGAATTGATTCTCGATTTTCCACCAGTTTCCATCCAGAAACTGATGGACAGACTGAGAGAGTAAATCAAGAGTTGGGGCAGTATTTAGGCCTTTACTTGTTAGATCAGGAAGGAGAGTGGCTAGATTTAATTTGGTTAGCAGAGTTTGCATAGAATAATTCTACGCATGATTCCACAGGTTTCACTCCATTTTATATTAATTCAAGAAGACATCCAAATATGGTTTTGGGTAAGGATGATGACTCAGTCCCAACTGTGAATGAATTGGCAAAAAGATTGCAGGCTACTTATAAAAAGGCACAAGAACATTTAGTTAAGGCTAAGATGTCTTATAAAAAATATGCAGATAAAAAGAGGAGATTGGAACCCAAGTTTGAAGAGGGCGATCAGGTTTGGTTGTCTACACATCATTTACGTCTACAGGAAAATCGAAAGTTTCAGCCTAGATTTACAGGTTCTTTTCGGGTTAAGAAAGTAATTAATCCTGTGGCTGTTAAATTGCATCATCCCACTCAAATTAAGATTCATCCTGTATTTCATGTGTCTCTCTTAAAAAGAAATCCACCAAACATTAGATTTCAACTATCACCTATTTCAGTACAAATTAATTCAGAAGAAGAGTTTGAAGTCAGTAGAATTTTAGATTCTAAGATCAAGAGAAATAAGCTATATTATTTGGTTGAATGGAAAGGATTTGGCCCTGAAGAAAGGTCCTGGGAGCCTTCATCTAATATTCATTCTCCCAGGTTGTTAAAAGATTTTCATAAGACATTTCCCAGTAAGCCTAAACAGGAGGGAGCCTTTTTGGAGGGAGGTACTGTCAGTAATTCTATTAATTTAGTAGTCAGGAAAGGCAGTAAACTCCCTAAAAATGGCAATTACTGGAAGGCAGTGGAATATCCACATTGGAAGAGGTTTCCACCATCTTCTATGATCACTCTGAGGCAGTGCTGGAGTACTCTTCAAGGTCTTCCTGGTTGGAATTGCAAGTCTGGAGGTCTAGTCTTTCCTGCATGAGCGATCTTTGCGGGTTTCAATGCGCGCGCTCTAGAGATGAGCATTGCACTTCAACTGACAACTGCAGATATCGGTAGTGTCTCTGCTTGACTCCGAATATTTTTAGGTTATTTTCAGGAAGAAAAGAGAGAGTGTTTCCGTTTCTGCGCGTGTGCAGTACATGCATTTTCCAGAGTTTTGTTTAAGCGAGTGTACAGCTCTCGTGACCCCAGAGTTTAATTAAAAGACAACGTACGACGACAAGTTAGACCCGGCCAGGAATCTTTCCCCGGTCCTCAGGAAGTCTGCGATACAGCACAAGGTATTTCCTTTCATTTCACTCCTGCTCAGAGCGGATTATGAAGAATTTTTATTAGCGGTTGAACAGTTTCGAGTCAAGACGAAGGCACTGAGTTGCAATAGAATTTATGTCTTGGGTAAAACTTTTTAATTATTTACAAAGTGCAATCTAATTTTAAAAGAAAAGACTCACAGTAGGAAAAGAAATCCATCAGCAATCAATATATAAATATAAAATCAGCAGCAAGAATATTAACAACAGTACTGTTGCAACAGTTAATCTAAAAGACAATTGTAAAGAATTATTTCAGAGCCAATTAATTAAATCTAAGAAGAAAAAAGAACAAGCATTTAACTGAAGCAGCAGTTAAGAACAGACAGTAGAAAGACAGACAGAGCTCATCTTCTCATTGTTCAAAAATCTGTGCAGGCTCAATTTAAAGAGAGAGGCTCTCGCCTTGAGAAATCTGGGTAAAATATTTGACTAGAGATATTTAATAAGTAGGAATAGAAAAGTTAAAGAGTGTTGAAGATGTTATTTTTCTATGTCTTAAATTTACAGGTACTTCGCTTCAGGTATTTAGATCGGGATGACCAATAAGAGGAGGGTTGATGTAAAGCAGTGAATCATCCTCTTCAAGGCAGTCTCTCTTTGTTATTTTCTCCACTTCCCCTTCCCCCAAGCTGTTGTCACATGCAACAAGTAATTCATTGTGAGCGTGGGGAGTGGTGAGGAGGATCTGGGATTTAGCTTCAGCTCCTGTGGAAAGTCAACTTTGGTAACTTCTGACACTTGGGCAAGGTGGCAATATGGAGCCTTGCAAGAATATTCAGTAGGGATGTGGGTATACTCATTTCTTCAAGCACCCTCCACAGTTTCTCTCTTGGAACAAGATCAAAAGCAAATCACAGATCAACAAAGGCAATGTAAGTTTGTCCATGTTGATTATCACCTCTTTCCAGTGCCTACAGACAGACAGAAAAACCTGGTCTATGGTGCTTACATTTTCTCTAAAGCTCCCATGCCAATCTGACAGAACACTTTCTTCAATAATTCAGTCTTGAAGAGGCTCCAGAACTTGCTTACAAAAGAATATTTGGAGAGAATCGATCAGGCTCATAGGCCTGTAATTCCCCGGATTGGACCAATCCCCCTTCTTGTAAATTGTTATGATTTCAGCTGATTCCCATGAGGAGGGGATATCCATACCAGAGCGGATAGTTTTAGAGAGTAGATTTATATATGGCCCCCAGATTTCCAGAATTGCCCAGATTATTTGTTATTTTGTCCTGACCTTGTGCACGGACAGGAATGCAGGAATTAATTGCATCTTATGTCTCATTAAGCGAAAACTTAACAGTGCTAGGGGTACATACAGCGCTGCTTCCTATGGGCATGCTGCCATCCCTGTCTGTGTCACACAAGACCAGATTGGTTTACAAATTACTGAAATGTGTCACCCGCTCCTGAGGTTGAATAGAAAACTCTAGTGCAAGTTTATAGTCATTTAGACAAACCTCAGCTGCAAAACCTAAATAAAATTTAAGGGCTAAAAATAAACTAGGAAATGAGTGCCATTTGTAAATCCGAAGTCAAATAGCAATAAAATGTACTGACCTATTTTATTATGTATGCTATTGAGGTACTTCATGGTAAACTGTGTCACACCCTTTAACAATGAGCCAGTTATAGAAAGGGTAACTCTGAATCCAGAATGACTCAAGCATGCTAATATAGTACTCAGAAGAAACCATAATGAAGAGTGTTGAAAATGACCATCTTTTGCATGATATTCCCCCAATTTTTGCCTTATTTTGCTGAACTTGTTTTTGTTGGCCATAGGAAGCTGCGCTCTTACTCCTGCTAACCAGTGGTAAAATGCTTGTGCTCTCCTCTCTGAACATGTTAGAAATTGCTTATCCCTAATTGGCACATTTTTAATTTACTTATAAATCCAGCATGTACCCAGGGACTCTAATTTTAATGCTACTAGTGGGCTGAAGCACTCCTTGTGCCACCCACTAAAGTATCACTGTAAACATGTCTCCAAGCCTGTCATTGCAGCATGGGTGTGCAGTTTTGAACTACCATTCCACCTGGCAAAACAAACCTTTTGTCAGGGCTAAGCCTTTCTTTTTAATACTTATGTCACCCTACTGTAGGCCCTAAATGCCTATAGGGCAGGGTGCCTGATATATACAAAGTAGGACATGTAGATTTCATGTTTTAGTTGTCCTGGCAGTCAAAACACTCCAAAGTAATTTTTCACTGTGCTATGGGAGGCCCTCCCATAGGTTAACACTGGCTTACACTACTACCTTTAATAACTGCTACACTCAGTTTGGGAGTGGCTAAAAGATGGTTCAAGGACTCATTTTTATAGCAATTTAAAATCCAACTTAATGGTCAAGTAGGATTTTATATTACTTTGTGGAAATGATACTTTTAGAAATTTGTCATTTTCCTGCCTAAAACCAAAGGGCTTTGCTGCCAGTGTCCAATTATCACCTGACCCCTGATGGCTACCCTGCAGTGAGATGAGTAATGCTCTGAGACACTAAACAAAGGGCCCTGGGAGTGGAGACGGGGACTCCTCCCTTGACTGGATGTCCTGGGGGGGGCTGTGGTCAGCCCCTTCCTGAGCTTCAAAGAATGTCTGCCTTGTCACTGGCAGAGGGTGCTCCCACTAGGCCTGCCTCCTCTTCATCTCTCTAGTCAGGATGGCACCACACCCAGTGGGAGTAGATAAGCTGAGCAGACCTGGTTTAGGGAGTGGACAAAGGCCTGCCCTCCACCTACAGGCTGACACTGGGCATACAAGTGGACCCCACAGGCCTCTCCACATAACACTCTTGGACATGTGAGGATTAGAAGAAGGGCTGCCCTGCTTGCCTTGAACCCAGGACCACAGAAGTGCCTCCAAGGGCCAGATGGCTGACCTCCTGTTTGAGCTACACAACAAGCTTCCAGAGGCCTCTCACCTTGCAGCTGCCCAGCTGACCTTTCCAACAGAACCTGACCTGAACCCTGCTGATGGCTCCTGCTGGAGTAAGTCCTAACCCCCAAAAGGTGGGCCCTAGGTCCTGGACTCTTGGTTGGTGTACCCCTCCTGTTCCCAAGTTGGCACATAAAAACGTTTGCCAACTTTCTGCCTGGAGAACCAGCAGACACCGGGGTCACCATCAAAGATGCAGCCTTTGACATCTAATCACCGGTCAGCATCTGGTTGCTGGCTTGCATCGCTGAAGGAGGTCTGACTTCCAGAAACATTCCTAAGTCCAAATATAGAAGGCTTCCCCGAGACTGGTGCCAAGTTGATGCCGATCAACGTCTAGGCCTTAATGGGCACAGACTTTGGACCTCGCCCACTCTGAGCTTTCCCACCTTCGTTGATGATCACAACAGGATCCTTCGCTTCAGCAACCCATTATCATCGAGCTCCACTTCGGATCCAGCTTGCAGCTTGCCCCACCAATGACTCGTTGATGACTATTTTTTCTCCATAAAAGTTTCTAAGTCAGAAGGAAAACTTTCCACTGGGATGAACCTAGTCTTGGTATCCGACCTGCACTCCATTGCAGTCGGCCTTAACTTTTGACTTTGACCCGGTCTAGCATGACTAGATAACCACGATTAGCGATTTGTGCTTTTTGCACATTTTTTAATTCAAACTTTAAAAATTAATTTATCCGTTCCTACTCATTGGATTTTTTTTGTTTTGTTGTCATTGTATTTAATACAATATTCTCTATTATTCTAAATTGGTTTGGGATTGTTTTGCGTTGTGTTATCACTTCGTTTCTGTTTGAGTGCTGTTTGAGCACTCCATAATAATTTTACACATTGACTCTAAGTTAAGCTTGACTTCTTTGTGCTAAGGTACCAGAGGTTAAACAAAGGTTTCTTTAGTGACTTTAGTGGTTCACCCTGACAAGGATTATAAATATTATTTGAAGTAGTTTATGGTCCCCTTCAACTAATGCTCCAATTTTTACAAAGAGCCTCACGATCAAGGATTGTTTACAAACTGGCAAATTAGAGTGAAAATGTATCTTTCATTTGAACGCCTGGCATTGTTCTTTTCTAATAAGTACTCAATGGGTGTCAGACTGGGGCAGAGTGGTGTCATTTCCCACTCACTACCCATTTGATATTGCATTGGTGTGTCCCTTCTCCTGAAAATGTGAATTCATTTTTTTTTCTTTTTCTTTTTAGTCCTCATTTACAAATAGGAGGCAGGAGCTGAGGTAGAGTGATATGAGAATTTTTACAGAAACTCAAGCTGCAATTCCCTAGTACATGGTCCAAAACCTTGTACAACCATTAATAGAAGGCTCTTGACTGCCCTGGTGCTTCTCCTTTTGTTGGTTATTTTTATTTCGTAATCATTGGACATATACTGAGTATCACTTTGTATGCTCACATGTCATTGAGCCCCATCTTATACCAATCCTCCCATTACTCCCACATCTCTACTCTCTTACTAGGACGACCACTACGATCTGACCTATTTACTCGTTGAGCCAAAATTACCTAATCCATAAACACTAGGGTTGCAGATGACACCCATTTCAGACAAATCTCCCATTGTGAGAGCAGGATTAGTACAAATAGTCATAATGCCTGCTTTTTCTGTAGCTTTAACAGTGACCCACCACCTTCTAAAACCCCCAAAATCACTAGTGCAAGGCTTACCTCTATTTACTTTCCTAATATATCGGATAGGGCCTTACCCACTTCTTGCCAGAAAGTCTGGATCACGAGACATTGCCACAACATATAAACTTTGTCTGCCCTCTCCATAGCACAACTGAGGCAAGCCTTCATTTCCCGACCCACTCAGCTTGAAAACTTCTTTGGCGTCCAATGTGCCCTATGAACTGTAAATAGATATTTTTTTCTAAGAGGTGTGGATTTTACTGAAGTCCATAAAGTAGACATCAGTACTTGCCAAAGGTATGGTAACTTCTGTATCGGCAGGTCCCTCTTCCAAGATTCATCTGGCAGGGTAAAAGCTTCGCACCCACCTTGCACCAGCATTCAATACCTTTTGGAGACTTATTTTCTTTGAGGTGGCTCCCTTGTAGTTTGTCTTCCCATTCCCTATTTCCTTCCCCGTTTCTGCCCAGTCCACACGCCCAACTTGTCAACTGATAAAATTTAAATTTGGATAGTCTATTGTTTGTAATCGCAGACAAAGAATACCAGGAGACCAAAAGGTTTGGGAATTCATTTTTTTGTAGTAACTTTTTTGCATCAAATGCTGCTGTGATGCTTTTGGATTAGGACTTTTATTTTTCTAGCGTAAAGTTTATTTTTTGTAGTGATAATTCCCATATATCGTAAACCAAAGATGGTAAATATACTATATTTTCTTTGTTACAGTTGCTATTCTTTCGGATCTTTCAGGGGAACTTCAACCCTAAATCCACTGATACTTCTCGTTGCGTGAACTGACAAATGTTGTGATTGCCTTGTAGTAGTCCTGATTGGTTGTCTTGGGTCTGGTGTATTAGCATATCACATTGAAATCTGACGTCTTTGGATGACAAAAATTAGTCCAACATGCTCCACCCCATGTTCCAATGTTTCTCCTAGGTTAGGGACACACCACTGGTTTTATTTCCTGTGTTTCACCCACATTACAGGCAGAGCGATCCACTTCCAACTCATAAGGTCCTGACTTATTTGAAAAAGCTACCAGAATATACTTTCATTACCTGTCATTGCATCCATAGATGTTTTTAAATTTCCTTGCTAAAATTCCTCCTCCGCCAAGGGTGAATTACAAAATATCATAAACAGCATTAGGACTGAAGAATATTGTGTCAAAAATATTGTCTACAAAATCATCAAGTTTACATACTTCACATGAAAAGTACCAAAATATTGTGTCCAAAATATTGAGGAACTAAATATTGCCAAAATAAGTTAAGGATATCAGAAATTTAATATATTCATATACATGTAGCACTATAAGTAATGTACCTAAAATATAAAACTAAACTCTAATAATATATTTAAAACTAAATAGTTTTATCAAGTAATGTAAATAATATATGTTAGACTTGGCCCTCTCTGCAGAGTCACCTCCAAACTTCTTGCCCTCATCCTTCCTGTTTTCCGAACCCGTTTTGTTGGCTTTAGGGCTCTGCACACTTTACCACTGCTAACCCCTGCAAAACTGCTTGTGCTCGCTCCTTTAAACATGGTGAAATTAGCTTACACCCAATTGGTGCATTTAATTTACTTGGAATGCCCTAATAAAGTGGTAGTACAGGTACACAGGGCCTGTAAATTAAATTCTACTAGTGGGCCTGCAGCACTCATTGGGCCACCCGCTTAAGTAGTCTTTTTAAACATGCCTCAGGCCTACCATTGCAGCCTGTGTGTACTTGTGAAATTGCCATTTTTTCTTGACCTGGCAAGATAAACCTATTGTCAGGCCTAAACTTTGCTTTTAAATACATATAAGGCATCCCCAGGGTAGGCTTTACACAGCCCAGAGGGTAAAGTCCATTTTATTAACAAAGTTGGACAAGAACTTTTTAGTTTTACTTGTTCTGGTAGTGAAAATCCCTAAATTTGTTTTTCACTACTGCAAGGCCTACTTCATCCATAGGATAACATTTGGTTACCTTTTTATATTTAATAAGTGTTAACTTTCAACTGGGAGCAAGTAGGAAGGTAGAGTTTGGTGTCTAATAAATTCTAATTTAAAACCCTCCTTAATGGTAAAGTCAAATTATAAGTCACAAGTCTGAAAATGCTACTTTTAGAAAAATTGCATTTCCCTATCCCAACATTTCGTGCCTACAGCCTGTTTCTGGGTCACATGATTGGGTGTAGTTGGCCTTTGTGTATTCCTCCTACACAGCCACACAATAGAGCATCTGGGTGTTGGCAAGATCGGCCATTGTAGGCTGAAGGGGCCAAACTGTCACCTAGCACACTTGCAATTCAATGGGGCTGCCTCAGCACACCCACAAATGACCTAACACTAGGCTACTGTGCCCCAGATAGAATGGGACCAGGCAGGGAGGCAGGACATTTCAAACACCTCTGTAGATGGAACCTTCAGAAGCTTCTCCTGCTTCAAAGTGTGCACCAGGTATAAAAAAGGGACCCTGAGACCCATTCTTCAGTACACTCCTGGACCTGTGGATAGTACAGAAGAAGGACGCCCTGCATCCCTGCTGCTTGAGGCCTGCCCTGGTTGCTGAAAAGAAGGACTGGACCTCCACCCTTCATCCAAAGCTGAGGTGACTCCAATGGTCAGCTGACGGACCTCCTGTTCTGAGCTACAGGGACATAAGATCCAGAATCCTCCCTGCATCTTCCCAGCTCACCTACTGCCTGCACCTGCAATTGGAACTGCTTTACCCTGCTGGCCTCTGATGGAGAGGGTTCCTGATTCCCAAGGTCCTGGACTGTTGGTGTGGCATCAGTTGAGCTACTCCTTGATGAAATTAAGAAATCCTGAAGTTTTGGACTCTTCGCAACAATGAACAGGTCCATTCATGCCAAGATATTGCCACCTGCACTGACTGCCACTGTGAAGCTCTAGTTAACCCGAGTATTCACACTGGAGCGGCTACCAGCGACAACCTGCAATGCAAGATCTGTACTTCATGCTACAACATCAACAGCCTGCTGTGACCGCCAATGGGAATCTCCAGCAACGGCCATCCGCAACACCCGACAGGATCTTTGTGCTACATCAACAACCATCTGCAACGCTTTCCCTGCGCCTCACTGCCTCTTCCACTATGAACAGAACTCTTTGTGCTAGACTTTAGAAGTAACGTTTTCAATGGGTTAACCTGGTCCCTGTATTCAGTTGGTGCTCCAATGTGGTCGGCCTGAACTTGTGACTTTCACCTGGTCTCGAACACCCAGAGAAGCACAAATGGTGGATTTTGCTTTTAGGCGCTAAAATACAAATCTCCGGCTCAACTGATTGGATTCTTGTTGTTTTGGTGTTAAATAATTTACAAAAATTGACTCTATTTTTCTAAATAGGTGTGTACATTTTCTTTTGTTGTGTTTTCACTTTATTCCTGTTTGAGCGCTGCATAAATACTTTACACATTGCCTCTAACTTAAGCCTGACTGCTTTTGTGCCAAGCTACCAGAGGGTTAAGCACAGGTAGTGATTGTTTGTGGTTCCCACATCTCCCTCAAACAACAACCCAATATACATATATATTACCTACTGGCAGTTGCCAGTAGGTAGTTATAGTTAGCACCATGTTTCCATAGGAAAAGCATTTTTTGACTTGCCTCTGTGGCCCCGTTGTACGAATCTACACTAAATTTTCCCAAAAAAAGTGTACCGATGATTCTTGTTGAACATGGAAAGTTTCTGATGATCCTTCAGGCAGAGGCCGAAATAAAGGGGGGGGGTCAAAAGACATGCGTTTCCCATGTTAATTCCCATAGGAACTTTAGACGTGACTACGCCCCAAACTGAATTACACCAAATTTGACAGTAAAGTAGCTGTTGGTCTAGAAAGCCCTCTTTTTGTAAATTGGCGTAAATCCATTCAGTAGTTATGGAAATATTAAGGAAAATCCCAATTTGCATATATAGAGACTCGGATCCTCTGAGGATCCGAGAGTCCCCGTGCTCAAATCTCATTGGCTGCCAATACTTCAAACCAGGAAGTGTTGGCAGCCATCTTGTGACTCGGCTTGAGCCGAGTCCCAAAATAAAAAGTGAAAAAAAGAGAAGGGGGCAGGGTATGAATACCTTTATCCCGTAGGCCTCTTGGGGGGGGTGGTCACAGAAGGACCCCGCCAGGGCAAAAAACCTTTTTGGAGCCACGCTGGAGCTGCGTTTCCCGCTAAAAGCTAAAAAAAGAAAAAGAAGCATTAGTAATTTGCCCCTGGATGGGCCAGGTCCCAGGGGCATGTGCAAAATAAAAAAGGGAGGGCGCACAGGCCCATCCTCCTGGGGATCACCACCTCCCTGGGGCTTATATGGAATTAAAGAGGGGGGCCTTAAGGACCCACCCCGGGGACCACCACCTCCCCGAGGCCTCATTCAATAAATAAATAGGGGGGGCCTTGTGGATGCTCCTGTGCCCCGGGGACCGCCACCTACCTGGGGCTTTTAAATTTGTAATGGGGGCCTCAGGGACCTCCCCTGGACCACCAACTTCCCGGGGCCAACTTCAACAAGAAAGAAGTACCTTTGTTTTTTTCAGTGAAAATATATATATAATTAGGGCTCCCTGTTTTCTGTTTTTACTGATTTTTACAGATAAATACAGACAGAAAACATTTATATTTGTGTCTGTATTTATTTTAAAATGTGGATAAAAACGGAAATTGGGTTGTCTTTTTAGTAATTCTAAATTCTGTCTCCCATGACTGCCAAGACAATACTGTGTGGGTTGATAGGAAAGGGGGTTAAAAAAGAAAGGGATTTTAGTAAAGAGGCTTTAACAGCAGTAGATATACACAAGGCTGAAACTGTAATTTGCATGTTTTCATATAAGTGCATTGATTTAACTTCAGTGGGGGTTCCTAGCACTTAAACCTGTCAGGCATTCAAGCATGAGTGCATATTTATTGGTTAAATAAATGTAGAAATATACTAATTGCAGCTTCATTTTTTCACAAAGACCAAAATAAATATGGATAAATACAGATAAAATTAGACCAAAATAAATATGGATAAATTCAGACAGAAATGTCAAAAAAATAAATACCATAAAACCGGGAGCCCTATATAAAATATATACATATTATTTTTTTCACTGAAAAAAACAAAGGTTACAGGGACGTTGTAATTAGGCTCAGATTTCACTCATGCAAGACCATAGAAATTCAGCAGTTATAGTTATAGTTACCTGAGCTAACTATAACTTGAGCCTCCGCAATGTACTGCTTATGACCTAACATATTACATCACTCATGACATGGTCAGTGACATCACCGATGACATCTCAAACGACAATTTTGTTTTCTAACTGTAACCTGTAACCTTTGAGAGTGTGTGTGGGAGTGTCTGTATAGGTCGGTGAGTGGGTGTGTGAGTGGTTGTATGGGTCTGTGACAGGGTGTGTGAGCGGTTTTGTGGGCGTGAGTGGCTGTATGGGTCTGTGAGTGGGTGTGTGAGTGGCTGTACGGGTCTGTGAGTGTGTGCATGAGTGTCTGAGTAAGTCTGTGAGCTGTTGCGTAAGTGTCTGAGTGGGTATCTGAGTGGGTGCATAAGTGTCTGAGTGGGTGCATGAGTGAGTGTCTGAGTAGTTCTGTGAGTGGGTGAGAGAGTGTCTGAGTGGATTTGCAAGTGCCTCCACGAGTGCATGAGTCAGTCAGTGAGTGAGTGCATGAGTGTCTGTATGAGTCTGTGAGTGGAGCATAAATCACTGGGTGGGTCTGGGAATGGGTGCATGAGCTTCTCAGTGGGTCTATGAGTGGGTTTGTGAGTCTTTGACTGGGTCTGTGAGCCAATGGGTGAGTCTCTGAGTAGGTCTTTGAGTGGGTGTGAGAAAGTACAAGTGGTTCTGTAAGTGGGAGCATGAGTGTCTGAATGGGTCTGTGAGTGGCTGTGAGAGTGTCTGAGTGGGTCTGTGAGTGGGCGCATAAGTGCCTGAGTGGGATGGTGAGTGGCTGTGGGAGTGTCTGAATGGGTCTGTGAGGGGGTGCATGAGTGTCTGAGTGGGACTATGAGTGCGTGTGAGAGTGTCTGAGTAGGTCTGTGAGTGGGTCTCTGAGTGGGTCTGTGAGTGGGTGTACCAGTGTGTGAGTGGGTCTGTCAGTGGGTGTGTGAGTGGTTGTCTAAGTGTCTGTGTTGGTGTTCCAGTAGCTGTGTGAGTGATTGGGCCACAATGGAACAGCATCTGCCCCTTTATCCAACAAGAGTCTACAGTTTTGCACAAAATATCTACTCAAGCGGAGCACTGTCTTCTGGTTAATTAGTAACTGCTACCTCGTTGGGTAAAGGTCCAGTGTGTAATCTACACTACATCTGTGTAATGGACCACAAGGAAATGTCTCCAGCGACATTGGGTGCTTTTCGGCAATGTGATTGTTCCTTCTGCGTCTTTATTCAGAAATCTGTGATAACATGTATCCTCCTTTAGCAAGCACAATGATACTACAAAGAGGTCTCCACCAAACAAGGGTATTTCCTTTTAGCTAGATGAAGTAAGTGCTTCTTTGCTTGTTGGAGATGTAATCATATTCCCCAGCGTGAAGAACGCATCATCAAAAGTGGTGGGAAAAGCGCTGGTGGGCCATTTGGTAAGCTGTCCATCCTCCTGCAAAAAGGCAGGAAGACCTTTGCATACTACCTAAGGTAGGCGGGGAGGTCCGCACAATTATTAGAAGGGGAAGAGGCCATGCAGGTTGATTAAGGCCCGGGGACACCATCCCTGGGGCCCGGTCACAATACAGTGGGGGAGCGGGGGCATACGCCCTTCTGGGGCCAATTTCGGCCCGGGTACCTCAACCCCCAGGGCCTGGCCACAAGTCAATGGGGAGCGGGGCCATGCAGCCCTCTCCCAGGACGATTTCAGCCCTGGGGACCCCATCCCCTGGGGCCCGGCCTTGAAATGCTGGGTGCCCTGGAGCCCACCCAGGGCATCCAGTGAGCAGCGTTAGGAACTGCAGGGGGAGACTGAATGCCCCTGCAGTCCCTGTCAGGGCCCCACCTCCAGCGGGAGCCGGCATTGCTCTCACACACAGGGAGCTGCTAAGCATGCAGCTCCCTGTGTGTGAGAGCAATTGTTTCATCTGTTTTCTGTAACAGCAAGCAGGAGCGGTTTGATAGTTCCCGCTTGCTGGGAGCGGAGTTAGTGTTTGCTCTGACTTTGTGGAAGCTGTCAAAGCTCCCGCAAAGTCAGAGCAAACAAACAGCTATGTCCCAGGGTGGGCGCCCCGGAACATATCAGGAGCTGGCCCTGGAGGTTGGTTTTCCCCAGGGCATTAATGGCTCTATGAGGGGCCTCTCTCTTTCTCTGTGCACGGGCCGGCCCCAGGGCAGTGGTTGTCCATGGTGCTATATATGGCCTAGGAGGCGTGGCCCCCCTACCAGTATTACATATTTTATATGCCCCAGGTAGGTGGTGGTCCATGGTCTCCGGGGGTCCGATCGGCCCCCGCAAATTGTTTTTTTTGCCTCTGGGAGGTGGTGGTCTCCGGAGCATTTTAGAAGCCCAGGAAGGGGGGGGGTCTGTGTGGCACCCCCCTCCATTTTTATAAATAAAGCCCTGGGGAGGTGGTGGTCCCCTGGGCTCCAATAGCCTTAGGAGGGGGGCCCCATGCACCCCCTCCTTTTTAAAAAAAATGCCCCATGACCTGGCGCAACTGGGGGCTCTATTCAAAAGTCTGCGTTTATTATTTTGTTTTACATTTTTTGCAGAAGTCGCGGATCAGGCCACATTTCCCACAGAATTTGTTTTTTTAATTCTTTTTTGCCTTGGCGTGGTCCCCGCAGGACCACAGGACCAGGGCTACGGGTCATGGTATTCCTACCTTGCCCTGTTTTCTTTTTTTTAAATGTTTTTTGGGGAACTCGGTTGAAGCCGAGTCCCAAGATGGCTGCCTAGTTTTGCCAGCCAATCAGATACCAGCACGAGAACTGTCGGATCCTCGGAGGATCAGCATCCCTAGACATACAAATTTGTATTTCCTTTAATTTCTTGACAACTACTGGACGGATTTACACCAAATAACAAAAAGCTTGATCTATGGAACAAAATCTACCTTTCTGCCTAATTTAGTGTAATTATGTCCAGCGATTTGGGCTGTAGTCATGGTAAAAAACCTTGTATTTTTTTGACCCCCTCCCTTTTCTCGGCCCCTACTTGACGCATTGCCCCGAAGCTTTCCATGCTCAACAAGACCTAATTTGACACTTTTTGGGGAAAATTTCATGAAGATTTGTCAATTGGTGCCAATTTAATTAGCAACACAAAAAACACTTTTCTTATGGAAACTAGGTCCTAACTATAACTATCTACTGGCGACCGCCAGTAGGCAATATATATATATAGTGCAATCTATATATATATATATAGATATATAAATACATAGAGATAGATAGATAGATAGATAGATAGATAGATAGATAGATAGATACATAGACAGACAGATAGATAGATAGATAGATAGATAGATAGATAGATAGATAGATAGATAGATAGATAGATATTGATTCCACAATAACTCTAATGCTCCAAGAGAAGGTTAAAGCTCACTCAGAGTATCTGGTGTAAATGTTTAATGGAAAGTGCCCCTCGACATGTTATGGGTCAAACAGCCTTGTTCAATATTATGGTGTTCAATTCAGAATGTTGATATATACACAAAGTGTAAATATAATAAACGGACATCTGTGTAAGGCTACGAGCTCCAGCTTAGAATAGTTTCAGATTGGAATAGGTACATGACAATGATCAATTACCACCCACAAAACATTGGCATTTTTATGTTTGCAGAGATGTGTAACATCACAAGCAAGCTACAAATCATGATCCATCTGTAACTATTTTTCAATGCTGTGCCTCAATTCGTATGTCACTTAATATTGATAACATTAACAATTTAAAAATTAAAATTAACAAACATATATTAACAATAACATATATTAAAATTAAATAAGAAATAAAATGAATTAAAAAAGGTAAAGTTAAATTAAAATATATATATATTTATTAAACATTAAGAAAAATAGCAACAATCAAAAATGAACAATACCATCAAAAGTGGACTTTAAAGGAATCAGATTAAATAATCTAACTCCAATTTAAATAAATGTAGCTAACGTTTGGAGTTTGGAGGTGTTAGATTACCTATTTCCACTCCAACATAAGTAAAAGCAGAGAAAGTGTTGGACTTTGGAAGGATTACATTTACTATTCCCACTCCAACATAATGAAAGGCAGGGAAAGTGTTGGACTTTGGAGAGATTAAATACTATCCCCATACCAACATAATCAAAAGCAGGGAAAATGTTGGACTTTGGAGGGGTTAGTCTTACTATTCTTACTCTAATTTAAACAACAGTAGGGAATGTGTTGGACCTCAGAGGGGTTACATTTACTCTTCCCACTGCAACATAAGCAAAATCAGGGAAAATGTTCCTAGTTGGAAGAGTGATTGTCATGTTGTCGGTAGCTGCCCATTACCGGCCCTTTTTGCCCTATCTGGCTGCCATCTTGCATGCCATGCCAGTTCCACTGAAGCCGCTGGTCACAAGGAACTCGGCCCTGGCTGGGAAGTTGCAGCTTCTTGAGACACAGAGGCCCTTCCTGTCCCATGATTCGCTTATCGGGTGGGCCCCCGCAGGTGGCCCAAGGCTTTCATAGGAATCAATGGTCCTTCTGTTGTCCGTTTTGCTCTCAGTGATGTCACTGTTCCAGATTTTTCAGACTACAGATAACTAGAAGTATTAAACAGAACAAAGGACATGGTTACTCCATCACAAACGTGGCGGATATCCCGTCCTCCAAATTACAATTCCATTATATCCTATGGAACTTGTAATAAGGCGGAGGGAATGTCCTTTGCGTTTGTGATGGAGTATCCCATCTGCCAAGATCATGATCAGGCCCAAAGTCTTTGAAGGACAGTGTGAACTCTAGGAGAAGGTTTTCCTACTTAGTAACTAAAGAAACAGCTGTTGTTCCAGCCTAATCTGCTAAGAATACTGTTGCAGAGTTTGTCGTGACAGTGAGTGCCTCTGCCAATGTATTGGCAATGTCAAAGATTGAAATCAAGCAGTCTGATACGCCAGAAGGCAAGAATACGCATTCTAGGCGAGAGGAAAACCCACTTTATGTTCATTACAGAACCCAAAAGGAAATTGACCACGAACCTCAAGTCAGTGTGGCTAATTTATGAAATCCTCAGCATGATTTAGACAGAGTCAAAAACACAGAAAGGACTATTCTAGGAGGTGTGTGCACCCATCTTGGTTGTGTACCCACTGCCAACGGAGGAGATTTTGGTGGCTATCACTGTCCTTGTCTTGGGTTGCATTATGTTGCATTCGAAACGATCAGGAAAGGCCCTGCTCCTTATAACCTAGAGGTATCTTATTATGAATTTACTTCTGAAGACCTGATTATTGCTTAAATAAGAGTAACAATAAGATGTTGATTCAATTCAATTTAAGGTCGTGTTCTCATATTCTATTAGATGCTAATTGTTACGGTAATTATAGTTCAGGCTAAAGCTGCTTGGCCTGTGAAATTTGAATGTATCCTTAAACCATGTTGTAAGCATGTATTGTACTAACTATGCTTTTAATACTCAGGTGGCATACGTTTTAATAAAAGCATCAGTAAGCAAAGCACCATGTCATTACTTTTGTATTGCTCTGGTAATCTGGACATTTTATAACGGGTTACAAAGGGGAATTCACTTTTCATCTCGTTTTCTGGATAGTTTATTTCACAAAAATCCTGTTTTTCTTCATGGTTTGTGGACAAATGAAATTGTATGCTACACCATTGCAATTTGCTGTACATCGTCCATGTTAATACACTTGACTCACAACAGAGTGGAAAAACATTAATACTATATAATTAAATAAAATTAAATGTAAACAATAAAATACAATCATTTGACAAATATATTAAAAAAAATATGAAAGCACCTCCCTACTATCCAAAAAATTGCCACTCCCAAAAAGTATGATTATTTTTTAATTCACGATAATTTTGAGAATATGAATTAAATAAGACAATTTTAAAACCAGGAATAAATGTAAAATACAATATAATATAAAATTATTATTAAATTCATTAATTAATTAACAATTCATTGAAAAACTAAAACATAGTATATTAAAAAATAACATAATTAATTAACAATTAAATATTCAATTAAAATGAAAAATATTTTTTTAAACCTAATAAATTGCAACTAAAATTGAAATCACTAATTTAAATATGCAAAAATATGCATCAAAAATCACAAAACATACTTAAATAAATAAAATGCCAATCAATCAAACAATCAATGTACATAATTATTCACCAATTGAATATGGAATTAACATAAGCAATAATAAAAAATAATAACACTTATTTATAATTTAGAAACTTCCCATCATATTCCTCTACAAACCCAAGATGCCGCTATTATGTTATAAATTATAAATTACATGTAAAAAAAATTAATTGCACATAAAAAGTTTTAAATTATACTTACATATTATATTAATCATTTTAAAACCTGAAAACTATTATTACATACAAAAATATGATATTCTTACCTTTTATATTTTGTCACTAGATATTTTTGTACTGACAATACTTTTTCAACACAATATTCAAGTCACACAATATTTTGGAATCAATATTTTTGCCATTCACCTCCGCCAAAATTGCGTGACCAATTCTGACCCCTCTCTTGTCCCACACTTCTATCTTGGCCTCTCTCCCACATGTTGAGCATCATCTTCCAGTGCCTCAGTGATGGAAGAGACAAACGTGTGTCTCTATTCCCTCAATTTAACCAGTACTAGAGTGGTCTGATTGCAACTTGCCAGGTCAACACGTACAAGGCCTTCTGTTTGTTGTGGCTTATCTGTAAAATGTGCCCCAAAATGTTGGCTCATAGGATAGCATTGCCTCTACTTTACATCCCACGGGTTCTTGTGAGTTCCGTTGTTCCTCACCTTACACATCATAACCCCTGCCCCTCTTCTCCTAATCTTGGCCTAACCCCCAAACACCAAGGGGCCGATTCCGATTCGGGCCGGAAATCTCTCCGACCGAGCCGGACCCGGAGAGATTTCCGACCGAATCGGACTCTGGCAGTCCGACCGAATGAGTACGATGCGCACGTATGCCATCGGACTCGATTCGGTCGGACTCCCATTGAAGTCAATGGGAGTCAGTCGTACGATGCGTACACGGCCTCCCATTGACTCAATGGGCACGACGCGAACAAGGGCGCCCCCTACAGCGTGTTCGCGTTGATGCAGGTCGCACCATACATGCACGTGTAGGGGGGACCCATGGCTCCCCCCTGTGTGCGACTCGTGTGCCTACGCTTCCAGGGGGGTCGGACACGGACCCCCAAAGTGCGGCTCCGACAGCTCCTTGGAGCCAGACTGCACGAGTCGGTCGGAGCGGTCGCGATGCGCATCGTACTTACCCGGCCGGGGAACGTCTCCATTGCGCGGTGCAAGTCGTACCCGTGCGAGTCGGTCGGAGCGGTCGGGTCCTGCGAACGAGTCGGTCGGAGATTTCGCGAGCGCACGCATCGTACTCGCTCGCCCGGACGCACGAACGATTCGGTCGGGAAACAGGGCTCCGAATCGGATCCGGTAAAGCCGAATCCGATTCGGAGCCCTACCGGCCGAGATCGGAATCGGCCCCTAAGTGTCATCTTTCAGTTCCTCACTAAGGGGGGGGATGCACCTGTGTGCCTATTTACTGCCTTTTACCGAAGCCAATGGCAGAGATGTTCGCTCTTTGCTCAGCAGATCAGCCAGTCCACAGTTCATTGTGCACAATCACTCATTTGAAAATTCATATTAGTGCCTGTGTTTTGCATCTATATATTTGTGTGTTTCTTTTCCTCTACCCTCATGTCGTGGTCTATGCTTTACCCTCTTTTCTCTGACTCTTTTACACCTAGGGCTGTATTATACATTGTGCCCTGGGGGTGTCCCTAGGGCACAATGGTATTACAGAAGGGGCCGCAGACACTTGTGAGTCTCCTTCTGCAATACTGATAGTGCTGGCACACATGTAGTGCCAACGCTATCATGAGCAGGCGTACCCTCATTTGCATCAGGCGTGGCCCTATGCAAATGAGGAAATCACTTTGCCTCTGCACCTGCACAGTATTATGGACATGGGCGCAGAGGCAAACATGTCCATAGGAGGCGCACTGAAAATGTTCCACAAAAAGGTGGTGCACTTTGTGTGCACCTCCTAAAGGCAGCCATCTGAAGTGGAGAAAGTGGGTCTCATGGACCCCCCCAACTTACCCCTGTAGGCAGGTGCTGTCACTCACTGCATATGCCCGCAAGAAGATCACTCTCCCCTCTTCAAGGTGCAAGCAGCCTGCTGCCTGCACTGTGAAACACAGAGTGACTTTAAAGCAGCCGCTCCATATTTTATTTGAATGCTCTGTGGCCAGTGCATGCTTTGTAATACAGCGCACTAGCCCTATATACGCCCAGCACACCTTTTAAAAGGTGTGCCATGGCACAAACAGCAAAAGTGTGCCCTATACATAATACGACCCCTGATCTCTCTTCCACATGCTTCTTCTCAACTAATAATTATATTCTTTCCATAATATCACTCTCCTACTGACACAACTACTCATAAGAGTTCCAGATATTTTCAGTGTTAGTTCCACCATGTTGCTCCTGGTTGATCTCTATAAACCATACACTCTGGCTGTCCATGACCACTACATCCATGTATTTTGCCCATTTGTTGTTCCTGGTTGAAATATGTAGCTTATATACCCAGGCTGCCTGTAAATTGTGCATTTCTGTTAGTTGCTCCTCTGTTGCTCCTGGAAGGATTACATAGTGCATATACCAAGTTTGTCTAACTAAAATATTCCTGTGGGTAGCTCCTCTTTCCCTTCTGGGTGGCCCTTTGTCACTTATGGGTGGAATCTGTGGCACAATTGATATGGCTGCATATAACCAATGCATTCCTGTAAGTTATTTCTCTGTTACTTCTCCGAGGACAGTATAAAGTACTTACCTTGGTTGACTGTATCCAGGTTGCTACCACAATCCTGTGAATTGAACCTCTGTCTTTCCAGGATTGGTACCGCAGAGCATCACAGCATACTCCCTTGTTACCTGTAAGTAGTGCAATGCTGTGGGTTGCTCCTCTCTCGCTCTTAAGTGGATTCGATAAAGTGTATACACAAGCTGCCAGTAACAAGTATTTACCTATTCATTGTTCTGCTGTTGTTGTGATGCAGCATGATGTGCTGTGGATTCTCTTCATCTAAGATGGCTGCTGTTGGAAAATGGTTGATGGTTGACTAGGGTATGAGCCCAAGTCAGGCAACAACTACAATCCTAGTCAGGGTAAGAAGCAGGCAAATCCAAAATTAACCTGTGCTCACCCTCTGGTAGCTTGCCACGGAGTAGTCAGGAATAACTTAGAGGCAATGTGTAAAGTATCAGTCCAACACTTCAAACAGTAAAACAGTGAAAATACCACACAAAAAGATTCCAAACCAGTTTTGAAATGTAGAGATTGATTTAATAAATAAAACAAGACAACAGGGACTATAGGCAGAAGTTGAGATATTGATTTTTAAAGATTTTAAGTGACAATATTGCTAACAAGCATAAAACGCTAAAATGAGATATCTGGTTGCTCTGGACCAGAACAAAGTCAAAAGTTTCATCTGACTGAGATGGAGCATGGGCCAGATACTGGGACCATGCGAGGCCATCTGAACAAAAGTACCTTAATCCTGGCTGCACCTACATCTATGATGCAGAGCGCAGCCAAAGCGATACATCGGTGTCGATCCACGCAGTGGTGGCGATACACCGGTCCTGATCCGTACAACAGGAGCAATGCGCCAGTTCTGATCCACACAACGATTGGGATGCGCCAGTTTGACAGAAAATGCATGGGCTTTGCTTGAGACAGCACCCTAGGCCCACTGCCAAGGGTCCAGGACTGGGGTGGCACCACTTGGCAGGGCAGACTCACAGATGGCAGAGTCCAGGTGCAGAAGCCAGGCAGGGGAACAGCAGGCAGCACGGCAGCACAGCAAGGCAGGAGTCAAACAAAGCAGCAGTCCAGCAGAATGGCAGTCCTTCAGCAGCACAGCAGTCCCTCTTCCTGGCAGAGAAGTGTACTGAAGTGGTGATGTCTGAGGTCCAGTACTTATACCCAGTTGTGCCTTTGAAGTGGGGGACTTCAAAGGCATGCCTTTGAAGAGCACAGAGGTCCTCCCTTCCTGCCCTGGCTCCAGACTCACTACAGGAGGGTTTGCAACTCTTTGTGTGGGGACAGGACACAGCCTATTCAGGTGTAAGTGAGAATGGGTGTAGCTCTTCCCTCCCATCCTGCCAGGATGGCTCATCGAGTCACACCTAAGCTCCCATCATGTGGTTGGATTTCTAGGTAGAATACACAAAGCCCAGCTGTCACCCACCCCAAATGTGTATCAGAGACAGGCAGTAGGCACCAAATAGCTAAAGTAAGAAAATGTCAACATTCTAAGAGCAGCATTTTCGGAATTGCAATTTAATATCCGACTTCACTATAAGTCTGGGTTTTAAATTGTGATTCCAGAGACGCCAAACTTGAAAATTCTAGCTCTTCACAATTGGGAATTACTCCTATAAAATGTAATATAGTGCTCCCAATGTTATCCTATGGGAGAGGAAGGCTTTGCAGTAGTGAAAAATGACTTTGGGAGTATTTCACTACCCTAGGCGAGTCTTCTATGTATTAAAAAGAATGATTTGGGGCTGGCAAAAGGTTTATTTTGCCAGGTAAAAATGCAGTGTGACTGCACACACAGGCTTAGCAATGGAATACCTGAGACATAGCTAGTGGGCTACTTAAGCGGGTGGCACAGACAGTGCTGCAGGCCCAGTAGAAGCATTTAATTTACAGGCCCTGGGCACATTTAGTGCACTTTATTAGGGACTTATAAGTAAATTAAATATGCCAATTGCGTATGATTCAATGTTACCATGTTTAGAGGAGAGAGCACATGCACTTTAGCACTGGTTAGCAGAGGTAAAGTGCTCAGAGTCCTAAAACCAACAAAACGTTACCCCCCCCCTAATAAATGTATTTTCTGGTAAATAATTGGGTACAGTTGACTTCATTACGGTATGGATTTCATTTAGGTATGCTGAGGTGCCAGTTGGATTTCACCAGCAAGTTTTATATATGCAGAGACAAAAACGCACCCACAGTCTCTCCTACTCTCTGTTTTAAAAGTCTTCAAAAACTAAGCACGTTTACTAAATATAGTGTTTTCCCTCACTTAGTACCCCTATCAATCCGCATTCCTCTCCCTTTGCACTATCCCTTAAACCACTCTCATGCAGGGCCGGACTGGGAACCGAAACCGGCCGTGGCAAACTCCTCGGCCGGCCCCCCTAGCGGTGAGGGGGGAGTGCGGCCGAGCTGTTTGTTAGGGCCGTTTTCCGCCGATTTTGTTACAGGGGGCCGATGTTGCCGGCCCCCAGTAACAAAAATGGCCCCCCAGGGGCCCAAAACCAGCCCCCGCCATGGCAACCCACCGGGGAAACGCCCGGTGCCCGCTACGGCCAGTCCGGCCCTGCTCTCATGCACCCTGCTTGTCCTTAATGTATTTTACCATTATATGCCATCGTTATTGTTGGAAAATCTGAAGCTGACACCCACCATTCTTACTGACCAAGCTACGCCCCTGACCATGTCCTATGGACAGTGATTGGCTCCTGCCGAAGCTGTGTACGTGCAACGTACTGGACTATGCGTCGTTACTCACACACAGTGAACTGCTCTTCTTGAACATGATCTTCTGCTGCACAGACTGCAACGAGCTACTAATCTTGTACCTAATGTTCTGCTTGACAGGGCCCGAGGAATCTGCTCTTCATGTACTGTCACCTTTCAAAACTCTGCAGAAAACTTTGCAGCGTCATAAAGTTGCAAAGTGGTACGCTTTCCCCACATATCCATGAAAAGTAGGACTTTTCTGACAATTTATGCTGCTGAAGTTAATGTTGAGGGAAAAATTGTGCAGAATAAAACGATGAAAAATTTACAGAAAAATCTGTATACACTTTCCATCTGTCTGGTTTTGATCAGAGGACACACGATTTAAAAAACTTGGATGACAGTAAGCTTTGCAACTTCGCACACTTCACAAGTGAGAATCTCAAAACGTCCCTGGCGTGATAAAAATTTGCACGTTCATAGTTGTAAATCAAAAAATATAAACTGGCAATCAACGCAAGTACAGCTCTATTGGGGGTCTATTGGGGTTCCGACGGCAAACTTAGCACCGCGAGTTCCACCTCCCTCAAGGGTACATTGTGCGGTTTGTCTTAGATCCCATTAAAAATATTGAAACATCCTTCATCTGTGCCTTCAGCTCAGACCAGCAGCCCCAGTCTGTGCTCATTCAACAGCAGGCAAGCGCGTGCAGTTCCATCGTGCGCTCACTGTACCGTGTAATTTGTTAAAAGTCAATCAATACAGTGTTTGTGAAATCAGCGGCTGAGCTGACACTGACGGCACATCTTCCATCCTCTCAGGCTACACACGGTGGAACACAATTGATCTTTTCAAGTACTAAAGTCTGGTTTCTGAATTCATGCCTTTGCAGAGATCTGTGAACAAGCGAATAGTATGAGGGTAGGGGAAGTGGGGAGGGGGCGAGCCACAGCGTTGCAACTGCATTACTGCGCTTTATTAACGGGATACGTCATTCTCTCTTACTATGCAGTACAGCTTCCTAGAACAAGCATTTCCAATGCAATAGGTCTCGCATTTACGAGAGTTTGAGCTATTGGCATTTACAATGCCAATAGCTCAAACTCTCGCAAATGCGAGACCTATTGCATTGCAAATATTTTTTGTGTCAAAGCGCCCCATGCTGCACTTTCACATTAATGGAGGCTGCGCCCCTTTCTTTAGACAAGCCGCGCCTAAAGAAAGGGGCGTGGCTGACATTAAAGTGAAACCGCGGCATGGGGGCTTTGACAAAAAAAAGCATCTGTTTGTCAAGTTGACAGAAAGCGCCCCATGCCACGCTTTCACTTTAATAGCGGCCGCGCACCTTTCTTTTGATGCGGCTTGTCTAAAGAAAGGGGTGTGGCCTCCATTAAGCTAGTAAACAAACAAAAAAACTAAATAAATAAATAACTAAGTGCGCCCAGTATACTTAAAGCGGACCACGCTGCTAAAATAAATAAATGAAAAAAAGCGGCCCCTATAGTTGAAGCGGACCACGATTGGTAATTAATATAAAATCAGGCCGCATGCTGCAACGTAGTGGGTGGAATAGGGGTAAATCATTGAACAAAATAGTGCTCACAGCCAAGATAAAGCAGACCAAGTAACAAGACAAGTAAAAAGTCCAGTCGTTATGGGAGGTTACAAATGCAGACAAGGCGGTACCTAGGAGGGACTAACAAGCCTACTTAGGAAGGAAGAGCAACGATTTTGCAAGGATGGTAACAGGAGCCAATTGAAAAGATGGGCGGGACATGGGCGGAGCTTCAAGTATCTACCACAATACAGCATGCCTGGCAGAGCAGCGCATGCGCTTCCCAGGCTGGACCTAAAAATGAGGGTTCGGGGGTCTGGCTCCCAGGCAACAGTGCCTGATGTTGCCTAGCAGCACCTTGCAGCCCAAACAGGAAGAGTGTGGCTGTGCAAAGGACTGCTTTAATCCTCTCTTTACCTTCTTCCCCTAATGGTGTGATCCTAGGCAAATAGTTTATTTCACAGAGCCTCCTTCTTCTTTATTATCAAATATAAGCAGACTTTTAAATGCTTGAGTTCAGGATGTGCGCTGTACAAGCACCTCTTATGTTTGATGTACTAGATTGTAATGCTCCACCTGTAATAAGAATCTAGGCCATGTTTAGGGTTTACAGGACTACTGATTTACCTCTTAGTTCACTAATGGCATTTTTTTTGGGGGGAGAGCCATGAATGTTTTTAAAAACTATCACTTTTAATAAATGACTGTCTATGGAGTGACATAGTATTATGTACTAAGGTGAAACGCGTCTGCATTTTAAAGAAATACACTTTTATTTTTATTTTGGTATTACTATAGATGGCAAAAGTTTTCATGTCTCAGCTCATGCACAGGCTCTTAGATTCGAGCCAGACCCATGGCTAGGCTCCCCCTAGCAATTTAATAATAATGATAATAATAATAATAATAAATCTTTATTCAGGACCAATAGCATCCAAAAAAGATACAATCATGCAGTAGAAAAAGCATCATTACAAATCTAATTGAAAATAATTTAGATAAAACATTGCACATCCAATTTAAAAATTAAGATAAAACGCCACTCTTCGTCATGGGTGATTAAAAAAGGGTACGGAAAAGCAGTGCTAAAACACAGATGGCCATTCAATTGTCAATCAGGTTTAGATAAACTGGATCTGTAGGCGGCCCTCAGGAAACTTGTCATTGCGCAGTGTGAGTTCGTTGGGCAACAGCTGCAGATACATAAGCGCCACTCTGGCGTGCCTAAATTTCAGACTCTTTAAAAGGAGGCAAAGAAACAGCCTTCTTGGGAGGGTAAAATATTTGCACAGAAGGACACAATGTAACATGTCCTGTGGAGACCTAGAGTCGCAGCCACAGGGTCCTCTCAAGTTTGGGGGGACAAAACCAGATGGAGATGCCAAAAGGTTGTGAAGAAGGTTAGACCTAAAACAGGTGACTAAAAACCTCTAAGTTGCACTTGTAAGGGTAGAAAGGTCATTTCCCCTGCCCTGAACTGACTTTAACCAGGCATGCGCCCTCACTGTTGGTTTCCGGAGATCAGTGTTTTCACGGAGGGCAGAGGTATATTTGAAATATAGATCTTTTATAATGTTAAGGTCCTGGGGCCTTACAATGTCACATGAGAGGAAAATATCTGGCCTACCTAGAGCAAAAAAAGACTTGTTTACATATTGTAGCCAAAGAATTTTAGAAGCATGCTCTAATGTTTAGGTCACTCAGCTTGCCCTCCAATAATGTTTTCCAATTTAATTTTTCGTCGAATAAAATTCCCAGATAGGGGAAGGCCGGGACCTTCGCTAGAGTATGAGAACCCACTTTAAAGGTTTTCGACCAAAGACCTCGGGGGCCAGCTTCCAAAACGTCCGACTTTGTAAAGTTGACTGACAGGTCCAGTCTATCCATAAAAACAACAAACCTGTCAATTAAAACCTGCAATCCCAGGGCTGTGTGAGCCATAAGCACTGCATCATCCGCATACAATAAGATTGGCAAAGATCTCCTGCCGAATCTGGGGGAATCAGACTGTAAAGCCAGGAGGACAGCTTCTAAACCATTGATGTAAATGGTGAATAAAAAAGGGGCTAAAATGCAACCTTGGCAAACCCCAAGTGCAATTGAAGTGTTCAGTGAGGCCCCCCGAGAGAATCTTACTGCCGCTGTTGTGTGGGCGTGAAGATTCATTAGTAGTTTGTCTGCGTACCTTTTCCATTTGCGACTCGAGCTTAGTACATGAGGCTGCAAGTCACTTGATAAAATCACTTGTAAAAGGCGAGGGCTATAAACATGGAGCCCTGCCCACACTCACAAATTTGACAACTCCACCATCAAGGTTTCTTGTAGCAGAGACAAAGAAGAATGTGTGCAGTGAAAATACACTTAAAATAAGTGATCCCAAGGCAAGGACTCCAGGTCTTGTGCTGTACATTAACATAGACATGAGTTCCCCGGGAAAACTACCAGGTGGGACGAGCAGGAGCACAGCTGCAGTAGGGGTATATGGGGTGTGGCACCCGTCAAAATGCATATGTGGTAGTTGGGTCTTGTGCCCCGAATCAGGTCTGCTATGTCTTTGTGGATTTTTCCCATCATTCTCATTTTACTGAGAGGTTTAAACTTGTTGATTTTTTTGGGATCTGGCTCTTAAATATATATTATTGGTTAACCACAAAAGTAGTAAATCTGCACCCATGGAAGGACTCCTTGAATGGGTGCAAATTTTCTACTTTTTGGCATTCATAAACTTTGGCAGTAGAAGGCTTGGAAAGCTGTGCCCCTCAAGTTTCTAATCATACTGCTGGCAATTAAACACCCAAAAAGTGAATGCTTGAAAGTTGACTAACCAGTGGCAATTGCCAGTGTCGTAATGAAACTTGAAGGGGCCTCCCTGCAAAGTACATGGATGTGGCCCCCCATGCTCCGAACCTAGTCGGGAGCTCTCAGGCCAGGGCGTCGCTGCCCTTCCACAGTGCTGGAGGGGGCCCCCTAGAGCTCGGGCCCCCTGCACCGCGGGGGCTGCGGGGGCTATTGTTACACCACTGGCAATCGCTCAGGGTAGCATTTTAACCCGACGTTTTTCATCCACTCTGTCAATCTAGAAGAAGATCCAACCTAATACAAATCAGTACAGACCCTGTTCCTCACGGAAACATTCCATCCCGAACCTTGGTCATCTCACCCCTCTACTGTGCCACCCCCTACTCTTTTAGGTGCGTAATTTGAGATTCACACCCCTCGAATCTCACTGACTAAGCTACACCCCTGTCATTACGTATTACAAATAGGACTCACTTAAGCATGTGGGCCCACATTTGTGATGCATTACAAGCACACGTGGGCAACTCACCACTGCTCATGAGCCCATACATTCATTGGGGGAGAGGATGTGGCCTAACGGCTAGAGCAGTTGACCTCAAAGCTGGGGAACCGGGTTCAATCCTCAGCAGGGACTCTCAACATCCTGTGATTCTGGGCAAATCACTTGCTCTCCCTGTGCCTAACAAAATGAATGTGTCCGTCTGTAACGCAACTATTGCTCATGTAAAGCACTCTGATACCTTGGGTCAACTTTGCGCTATATAAAATTCAAAACAAGCACTTTTAAACCATGCACATGTGGAATGAAGTAGGCCTTGATTGTTGCAGTATGGTACCAATCAAGGATCCATACCGCTGCTTTTTTGTCAGAATTTAGCATCTAAATAACATGCAATTATAATTTATTTGCAGCTCTGCTCCCCTTCCCCAGTTTTAGCTATGGATGGCTACTCTTTTTGTGACATAGCAGATAGGTATCCATAGGGTGCACAATTCTGGTGCACCCACTCCCTTGAATGAGATTGCACTCACATAAATGTGTGCACACGAAAATGTTCCAAGGAGCCGCTTACGAAGACTGCAGATCAAGAAATTGAACACTGTACCCTGTGTGGGTACGGTCTTCGAGGCCCACTGCTTTGGGGACAAACATTTGAGAATCAGTTACACTAGTCAACACAATCATGGAGCCTGACAAAACTATTCTGGAGTTTCTCCATGCATTAAATGGGACTGTGAAACTATGGTGGAATGATGTGTCTATCTTGATTGAAGTATGGCTGAGCTCCCCAGCAGCCAAGGCAATCCAGCACCTAAACGTAAACACTCTCTTTAGGGAGGAATGCCAAGTTTGTCTTGGAAAATTTGCAAAAACAGCAATGCCTGCCTCTGAAAAAGTCAGTCTAAGGTCGTATGTCAGAATAACTATAACAAAAACGGCACCTGATTTAAATATGTGGCCTAAATATTGTTTACAAAAATATCATACCTTTAGCTGTAGATTATCTATTATTTACTCCCAAAACTTTTTGTAATTGATATTTTGGCCAGACAATATTTACGCCGTGATCTTTGGTATGATACTGCATCTGGTGGAGGTACCCAAGTCCCAAAAACAACATTAAATCAAGAAACAAAAACAATAACATTCCCAAAGCAATTTATTTTACAGCAAAGCAATGTAATGGTTAAAGTGGCATCAAATGGCTCAGGAAATATGCAAAAAATGAATTGAGATGTTTTGCTGTATTTAATTTGTTTCAGGTACAAGGATTTTGACACGGAAATTGTTAGAAATGGGGGTCTCTAGGTGGCAGAGGTAGGTACGTTTGTCCAAATAGGGACCCTTGCTTCTAGTCAGGGTAAGGGGGATACGCTTCTAAAATAACCCCTGCTCACTCCCTTGGTAGCTTGGCACGAGCAGACAGGCTTATCTCAGAGGGTGTGTGTAAAGCATTTGTGAACACATACAGTAATACAGTGAAAACACTACAAATGGACACCACACCAGTTTAGAAAAATAAGTAATCTTTACCTAAACCAGCACAAGACCAAACGACAAAAATCCACAATACAGTAATCAAAAATATGACTTTCAAAAGGTAGAAACAGTTCAATTCCAAGAAAATGCGAGATGCAACACTTTTACACAAAGTACCTTGGATGCGTCAAAAAATGCAAGCAAAAAGGGTCGCAGGGAAGGTGATGCGTCGGTTCCTTACACTCAGGGAAGGTGATGCGTAGGTTCCTTGCTCCACACAGAACCGGAGCCTTTGGGACCAAGACCACTGGGCTGGCCCAAGGGCTGTCTGAGGGCTCAATCACCCCTAGCGCTAACATCTTGGAGACCTCCTCCTTTATGCAAGCCTTGACCCTGTCAGTCACTCTGTAAATTTTGTGCTTCACAGAAGGACTGTCCCGAGTGTCAACATCATGGACACACCACTAAGTGACACCAGGGGTCAGGGAGAACAGAGCAGCAAACGGTCCCAACAGTTGGCGACAGTCACTCTGCTGTTCAGGATTCAGGGCGGGGAAGAGTGTTACACCGTCCAAAAACCCATCATGCTCCTTAGCAGACAGGAGGTCAGGAAGAGGCTCAATCTCCTCTTATATTCCAGCAACTGTCCCTAGGAGCATGCCCACTTCAGACCTCTCCAAGTGGGGCTTAAGGCGGTTCACATGCAGGACCCGCAAAGGTTTCTTTGGAGACTGCAAGTCCACCAGGTAGGTGACTTTACTCTTGCCCTCCACCACCTCAAATGGCCCAGTCCACTTATCTTGGAGTGCGCAAGGCTCCACTGGGGCCATGACCCACACTTTCTGGCCACGCTGAAAGTCGATCAGAGTGGCATTCTGATCATACCACTGTTTCATCTCTTCCTGGCTGGCTTCCAGATTTGCCTGAGCAAGTGGCCTGAAGCACTTAGTCTGGTTCCTGAAGGCCAGCATGTAGCTATATCCATCCTGGGGAGGTTTACTGGGAGCTTTCTCCCAGCCTTATTTGACCAGACTTAGAGGTCCTCTTACAGGATGCCCATACAGGAGCTCAAAGGGACTGAACCCTAAGGACTTCTGTAGTACCTCTCTGTAAGCAAACAAAAGGCATGGTAAGAGGAAGTCCCACTTACGCCTCAGGGGCTCACCAAGACCCATAATCATGCCCTTCAGGGTCTGGTTGAATCTCTCAACCAGCTCATTACCTTGGGGGTGGTAAGGAGTGGTGAACTTGTAGGTAGCACCACACTCCTGCCACAGGGACTTCATTTACTTGGATATGAAGTTGGTACCCCGGTCAGACACCACCTCTCTGGGGAACCCCACATGGGAGAAAATCCCCATCAATGCACGACCCACCACGGGGGCTGTCACAGTCCGGAGATGGATGGCTTCCGGGTACCGGGTGGCATGATCCACCAAGACCAGGATGAAGCTATTGCCCATGGCTGTCTTGGGATCCAGAAGCCACACAATGTCAATAACCACCCTCTCAAAGGAGATGCTTACTACAAGGAAAGGTTGGAGAGGAGCCTTGCACTTCCTCCCACTCTTACCACTTGTCTGGCAAGTCTGGCAAGACCTACAATGCGTGTCAGAGTTCTTACGCATTTGGGGCCAGTAAAGTGGGTGACAAGCCTTTCAAAGGTCTTGTCTTGCCCCAAATGCCCTGCCAATGGCACATCATGAGCCAGACCCAGTAGGAACGCTCTGAAGCGCTGGGGTACCACCAGCACATGGGCTGACCCAGGCTCAGCAACCTTAGGCTCACTATACAGGAGGCCATTCTCCCAGTAACTCCAATGTGATCCAGACTGATCACCTGCTGCCTGGTTTGCAGCCTGTTGCCGCAAACCAACAAGAGAAGGACATTTCTGCTGCTCCTGGCAGAATTCCTCCCTGGAGGGGCCTCCTTCCTGCTGCCAATGGTTCAGCTCAGGCAGGTCCCCCAGTTCAGCCACTTGTTCCCCTGTAGGCTCCAGGGCATCCCCCTCAAAGTTCGCCTCCTCCTAGACCGTGGGAACTTCGGGCCAATTTCCCGCACCCCCTGCCTCTTCTCTTTCTGGCAGGCACCTGGGCTACTCTTTCAGGCTCCGGGTCCTTTTGATCGCCCTTACCAGCTGCCATAGACCGAGTGGTCACACACGTACACTCAGGCAGACCTAACATCTCCAAATGAGACTTCCACTCCACCTTTTCCCAAGGGGAGCTCTCCAAATCGTTAACTAGCAGACAGTCAACAGGCATGGCTGGCCTCACAGCTACTCTCAAGGTACCTGAGACCCCCGCCCACTCAAAGGGAACCTGTGTCACTTTGCAGAGGCACTCAGAGTTGTCAGCTGCAACTACTGGGTAGAATGTGTTGGGGACCACCTGCGCTTCAGACACTAGCCGACAACTGACAGCTGTCACACTGGCTCCAGTGTCTCTCAGAGCTTCAGCATTATGGCCATTGATGGTCACCCACTGCCTGTATTTTTTAGTGTTATCAGACAGTTGAGCTCTTGGGACCATCTCACTGTCTCCTAAAGAGACCAGGGTCATTTCTGCAGGACCCCCCCCTCTTGGGCACCGACTCCTCCCCCAAGGCTACACTTGCCATCTCCCGGGGCGGTGCACCAGTGGGAGCAGTGGTAACCTTTTTGGGACACCTAAGGTCCCCCTGGAAGTGACCCACCTGACCACAACCGTAACATGCCCTGGGGCCCTTCTGACCAGGCTTACCTTTAGGGACCCATGGCTCATTTTCAGTGGGATGCTGGGAACCTTTCCCTTGGTTCCCTTGGGACCCTTTTTGGAACTCCCTCTGTTTACCCTTGTCCCCCCACTCTTCTGCTGGGGACGCTGCCCACCTTTGGCGAAGTCTCCCTAACGATCTTTTTGGACCCTGGTACTGACCCAGCGGCCCGCCTCCACAGCAAGCTTCCTGGGGTCAGTCATCTTACTGTCAATCAGGTGCTGGCATTGCTCTGGAAAACAATTATCTGACAAGTGCTCCCATGCAACCAAATCATAGAGCCCCTGAAAATCATTTACCTTGCTACCCTTCACCCGTACATCCCGTGCTCTTCAAAAATAGGATAGAATCAAAAAACAGGAGTAAACCTGTTAACCCAGTCGAGACCCGGGTAGAGTATGTAAGCAAAAAACAATGGGGCCGATTCCGATCTCGGTCGGAGGCGCACCCAACACCATTCGGTCGGGAAAAAAGCCATGCGAAAGCCTGTTTCCCGACCGATCCGTACAGCACACCGAACGAGCAAGTACGATGCGCACAACAGCAAAGAATCCGGCCGAGCCGTACTCACCCAAACCAGGTCCTGTTCTCCGACCGAGGCGAATCCGGAAATGCCGAATTGAGTCGCACGGAAGGAAAAATGCAGCCCCGTCCGGCCGGACAAGTACGATGCGCTTTCCGTACGTGCCGAACCCGTCGCTACGCACGGCACGTCAAAGCATCCGGGAGAGGCGCACATAAGCTCCGATTCGCGCCACAACACGATCCACGGCTCCGAGACGAACACGGCAGCGACGAGGACGACGCGAGCGACGAGGCGGCGACGAGACGACGCGAGCGACGAGGACGACGCGGCGGCGAGGACGACGCGAAGCAACGAGAAGGACGAGCGACACGAACCAACCATGAATCCCTTCGTCCCGATCATACCAATATTCTACATATACTACCGGAACAGGCACGGACGCGTACGGCGCAGAAGGTAAGCCAGACACCAACCACAAAACACATACAACACGTACACGACACATCACACACACACACAGGGATGCAGAATATACTTACACCAGCAACAGCAGCACCATAGGGGCGGGATGCCCATCACCAATGCCACATATGCACACAGGGGCCTGAATGCGCACCACCACCCCTACCCAGGGGTGGCATGATGCCTACCACCACTACCACCCTTACCCAGGGGGGCAGGATGCCTACCACTACTACCACCCTTAGCCAGGGGGCAGGATGCTTACCACTACTACCACCCTTAGCCAGGGGGCAGGATGCTTACCACAACTACCACCCTCACCCAGGGGGGCAGGATGCCTACCACTACTACCACCCTCACCCAGGGGGCAGGATGCCTACCACTACTACCACCCTCACCCAGGGGGGCAGGATGCCTACCACTACTACCACCCTCACCCAGGGGGCAGGATGCCTACCACTACTACCACCCTCACCCAGGGGGCAGGATGCCTACCACTACTACCACCCTCACCCAGGGGGGCAGGATGCCTACCACTACTACCACACTCACCCAGGGGGGCAGAATGCCTACCACTACTACCACCCTTAGCCAGGGGGCTGGATGCCTACCACCACTACCACCCTCACCCAGGGGGCAGGATGCCTACCACTACTACCACCCTCACCCAGGGGGCAGGATGCCTACCACTACTACCACCCTTAGCCAGGGGGCAGGATGCTAACCACTACTACCACCCTCAGCCAGGGGGGCAAGATGCCTATTACTACTACCACCCTCACCCAGGGGGGCAGGATGCCTACCACTACTACTACCCTTAGCCAGGGGGCAGGATGCCTACCACTAGTACCACCCTCACCCAGGGGGCAGGATGCCTACCACTACTACCACCCTCACCCAGGGGGGCAGGATGCCTACCACTACTACCACCCTCACCCAGGGGGGCAGGATGCCTACCACTACTACCACCCTCACCCAGGGGGGCAGGATGCCTACCACTACTACCACCCTCACCCAGGGGGCAGGATGCCTACCACTACTACCACCCTCACCCAGGGGGGCAGGATACCTACCACTACTACCACCCTCACCCAGGGGGGCAGGATGCCTACCACTACTACCACCCTTAGCCAGGGGGCAGGATGCCTAACCACTACTACCACCCTCAGCCAGGGGGGCAGGATGCCTACCACTACTACCACCCTCACCCAGGGGGCAGGATGCCTACCACTAGTACCACCCTCACCCAGGGGGGCAGGATGCCTACCACTACTACCACCCTCACCCAGGGGGGCAGGATGCCTACCACTACTACCACCCTTAGCCAGGGGGCAGGATGCTTACCACTACTACCACCCTCACCCAGGGGGCAGGATGCCTACCACTACTACCACCCTCACCCAGGGGGGCTGGATGCCTACCACCACTACCACCCCCACCCATAGGATGGACAATGCATGACACAACCAGCACACCACAACCTAGGGAATGCAAGAAGAAGACATCCCCCAACACCATGACAAGCGTGTGTAGACTGTATCAAATGCCTACAACACCGAACATGACTTCTAACATACAATGTGACCCCCTAGCACATGTGCCACACAAATATGTGTGTGGCACACACAACGCAAGCAGGCCATGACCATTGTGGCAATGGGGTCCAAACCCCCATCATCACAGTGACCAAAAGGCAAGTGTGGGGTCCATAGCTGCAGCACATTTTGAACATTGTGGCAATGGGGTCCAAACCCCCATCATCACAGTGACCAAAAGGCAAGTGTGGGGTCCATAGCTGCAGCACATTTTGAACATTGTGGCAATGGGGTCCAAACCCCCATCATCACAGTGACCAAAAGGCAAGTGTTGACAAAGTAAGAGGTGCAACTGCCAAACTGCATGGATGATTCCTGGTCACAGAACAACAAACACATCAGTGGCAAAGTAGTGTATGTGTCCCATTGCAACATAAATTGGGGGAGCCAAATCCTGCAGTGCAAATAAGACATAACTTTGGCCATGTGCAGACAAACAACACCCATGGGGGCTGACACCGTCAACAATCATCAATGACACAATGACAGAAGTGACCATCCGAATGCAGACCCACATATTTGCACCAATGGGCACACACATGCAGATACCCTGTGGAGACTGCAGATGTGAGGCGAACAGATACCATACCATGGCAGCAATGGGACACACAATCAACAATTAGCACCAAATGAGGGCTCCCGTCCCATCAGCCTGGTCATGGAAGTGCCAACGGAATCATCAGCACAGATCCAACACACTTGTATAGCAATGTTGCACTGACAACACAGATGAGTCCTTCCCCATTGATGCCCAAACCTGCATGTTCACTGGAGATGGCCACACGGTCAGGGAAGTAGACGAATAGGACAATGGCAGGCACAACAGATGTGCAGGGGTGGAAGCCACAGATGTGAAGTTGCCAATCTAAGTAGGAAATCTCATTGCCAAATACTGAACACATGACACCCTCAGATGCTGCTATGGATGACATGGATACACCACAGGATAGGACACATACCCCTGGACCACATGGGTTCCTGCACAGTAACACTTCATTATCATGAGACCAAATATCACCATCACTGCAGCAAGGGCATTGTTAGCATCATCAACATCATGTACATCAGAAGCAAAAGCACTAGAGAACAGAAAGTTGCTTTATTCAGCATATGTGGCATTAAAAGTAGAAGTCCGGTAGAACATAAACAAAGGCCAATGGCCAGTCCATCAACAAAGTCACAAGTGGGTGACAGTGGCAGATGCCACCCTACACATGCCTGCACAAAACCAGGGACAATCCACTAGGAGGGGCAACCGGGGGGTAGGCCAGGCACCGCAGGGACAGGATCAGGGCTCACCAGGAGGAAGCAGGGGAAGGGGTGGTGGGTGCTGGAGAGCCACTGACAACTGCAGTGGAGGTGTCTGACATGGTGTGTGCCGGCACAACTGGGGGCATGGCTCAGATGTTGTGGGTGCCGGCACGACTGCAGTGGACCCTGCAGATGGAGTGGACAGGTCCGCCACTGCAGTGCCCAAGTCAGACAGGGTGGTAGTGGACTCCACTGCAGTGCCTACCACCAGGGGAGGAGAATGGGGAACAGGCAAGGTGGGCTGGACAGAGGGGAGGACACCCTCACCACATCAGTGGCACAGACAAGCGCAGCGGGGGTGTGGTGCCGGGAGAGCAAGTGGCAGGGGAGAAGGCCGGAGCCTCTTGGGGATGGTATATCTGTGGGTGGGGAACCTGGGGCAGGGTGTGGTGGGGGCACCTGTGGAGTGGGGGCCTGAGGGATGGAGGAAGGTGACCTGGTGCTTGAGCTGCAGGGCGGCGGCGGGGTCTTGCTCTTACCACTCCGGGGGACTTGCGGGTGGGGGCCTCAGTCTGTCTGCGCCTGGGGGAGGGTGTCCGGGGGCGAGGGCACTCTGCTCCGTGTGGGGGCTTCCTCTTCCCCCTGGATGCTGGGGCAGCTGGATCGGAGGGAAGAGGCCGAGGTCACTGAGGAAGAGGCGCTGGGTCTTTGGGGTTGCAGGTGAGGCAAGGGAGGGTGCTTTGGAGGGAGAGGCAACTGAGGACTGTGCAGTGCCCGTGGATGCGTGTGTGTGTGCCAGGGCCCCATCCCCTGTGAGTCTGGTTTCAGTCCCCTGACTGTGCGTGCATGTGCGTTTAGTTTGTGGCGTGTGTGTCTGTGTGCTGGATGTGTGTGTGCTGGTGTGTGCCTGTGCCGGTGTGTGTGTGCTTGGGACGGGCAAGGTGCTGGGGAGTGTGGATGGAGCAGAGGCAGGAGGGGTGAGGGACTGTCTGAGGAGGGACACTGCTGCCGTCAGGGAGGAGTCCATGGACCTGTTGCCCCTCTGTAGGTCAGACATGCCCGATGAGATGCCCTCCATGAACGACACCAGCTGAGTCAACAGTGCGGTGTGCGCATGGAGGACACTCAGCATGGCTGTCTGCCCTACATGGAGCTGGCGAAGGAGGTACACAGACTCCTCACTCAGGGCAGCAGGGGACACAGGGGCAGGGGTGCGGTGCCTGGGCCAAAGGAGACACGCTCCCGAACATGGGAGCCTCCACGGACCTTGGGAATGGGAGCCGATGGGAGGGCGGTGGTGGTGCTGGTGGTGGCGGGGACAGCAACACTAGCTGGGGTGTGGTGGCTGCTGACACCCGCCTCCACAAGGGAGTCATCCTCCGAGTTGCTCTGGTCCTCAGCTGAGGTGGATGGTGCTGAGGATTCCTCGGTGTGGCTCCCCTCGCCCTCCGTGCCACTGGGTCCCTCCGACCACTCCTCGGCTGCTGACCCAGTCTGGCTCTCTGGCTCCTCCTGGTCCGTGGAGCTGTCCCCTTCCGTGGCCGTGGATGTATCTGCAAACAATGGGGAAACAGACAGACATCAGTCACCTGCACCAAACGCACACACCACTGTGAGCACAGCACATCACAGAGCAAGCCCTGGCATCATTAGTTGTACATTGCTAAAAGTGCCCTAACTGAACAGGAGAAGCCAATTGTCAGTCTGATGCCAAGCATGGCACTCACATCCCACATGGCCTTGCACCCATCTGTCTGGTGTCTGTTGGATTGCAACACCCCAGTGTGGACACATGCACCAAGTACACAGTAGTTGGACAGTGCAGAGGACACGGTGTGGCATGTGGACATGCACACATCACAGCTCTTGCCACTGAGTCAGTACAGGTTTCCGGATGAAAGGGATGCCCAGAGTCAAATAGGAAATGCATGTGATGCATACCAGCGACAGACACCATGATGCACCCATGTCCTGATAGCCAGCGCCACTATGGTGTGCATGTAGCACATGTCACTCCCCTGCAGGACCACAAATAAGTTGACACATGCCATGGCAGAGGCATGACTGCTAAGTCATACATCACTGTCTCAGTGATGTATGACTTAGCAGCCAGACAACAACACTATGCACTGTGTCACAATAGTAGGTCATGGGAATGCAAGTCCTGGAGCTGCACAAGTGCACATGTACATCCCCCACACAACACATCATCTCAACCCTCATCTGTCCAGGTCACACCTATTGGACATATGGGAGACCTGTGACACTACCCTCTGAACCTGAGCCCCTCACAATTTGCTGTGAATGGGGAACAGCTGCCTGAACATCACATTCGCATACCCCAGTCTGCACGGGCAGCTGATCAAACACCTATGTGACACACAAGTATCGTCTCCTATGGTCACATCTCCAGGGGCATGCTGAGCCCCTACCAAGAAACACCCCAGCAGTCCTGGCAACTAATCCACAGCACACTGACACAGAGGCAGACACCGGAGGGTCAAATCACTGTGCACAATGTGTCAGCTGATACACGGGAGTGGGAGTACAGAGTGCATTGCATGGCCTGGAGTAGGCATGACTGTCCTGCTCCACATGAATGAGGATGTGCCCTGGACAGTGGATAGCTGGCTATGTATGTGTGACACACGTAATCTGCACACTCCTGGGGCACAAACATTGTTCCCACCCGCTGCATGGGCGTGTGCCACATACCCCAGGCACATGTGGTGGCTCAGCTCAGCAAGTGGACCGCATATCAAAGCAACACGCAGATCACATGTCCAAACCCAGGCGTTGTGTGAACAATGGACCCACCCATGATGCCCACAACAGAGTTAGGAAACAGATGCTGTCCCCCACCTTTAGTGAAGCAAACTGCAAGGACACAGTCCCAAGTGACACAATTCCCTGAATGTAAGGGCCACACCTGGGTATCAGATGAGCAGTGGGCAGTGCACAATAGAGGGACATGGCTCCTGGACAACATGACTGCTGCACTGTGGCAGTTGAACCAGGCCAGAGGAGGGCACAAAGCATGTAATACAGAGTTCACAGTGCAGTCTTTGACTCACCCCCTCCTTGCTGCTGTCTGGCCTTCAGCTGCCCATCCAGGTCTGGAAAGACCACCGCCAGGATCTGGAGCATGTGGGGGGTCAGGGTCCGTGTTCCGCCCCTCCTGCGAGGAGGCGACAGCTTCAGCTGGACCCGTGCAATCCTCCGGGTCCAGCCCCGAAGGTCCTGCCACCTCTTCTGGCAGTTGCGGATCCGGCGCTTGTAGACCCCACGGACCGGACAGCCCGGACGATGTCCTTCCAGATTTCCTGCTTCCGATGGGCATTAACCTGTCAGGATGACAAAGTGAAAAGGCCATTACCACACATGCAACATATCCGTGCATGACACAGTTGTATATACATGTCTCAATCACAGGGGCACATGATGTACACAGGCAGTGCAAAGCTGACCATGGACAGTTTGCCAGACGTCACTACATGGTATCATTGCATGGGAAGTAAAACCATGTTCAAATGCACTGTCACTGCACCATACCTGTCCAGTGCAAGTCACTACACACTATGGGGGTGACAACTACTCAGTGAGCCTGCTAGCCAGTGGCGTGCAGACTCTCCAGCCTTGCTAGTCACACAAAATGCACATTCAGAAAGGCAGTGCACAGAACACTCACCTGCTCCCCTGGTGTCCCATACAGCTTGCTGTACTGTGGAAATAGGCTGTCCAGCAGGGCCTGGTTCTCTTCAAGGCTGAAGGCTGGGGCTCTCTCCACAGTACGTGCCATTGCAGGGTCCAGAGGGGCAGAGACAGCAGCAGTGCAGTGGCAGATGTCGTCCTGGAGCATGTAGTGCAGGCAAGTGAGCTCTCAGGGGAACAGCCAGCAATATATATGTGCTGGAGAGGCAGATACTGTCCCTTGTGTCCAAAGTGATAGGTCCAAGTCGTTTGCATCTTCTGAATCTGGCCAATCCATGGAATAGCAGCACCAAAACACGCCCACAGCATCCTTCAAATCTTCAACTTCATGACATACATGATTTTGCAACATTGTTGTGGGTGACCAACTGATTTTCCAGCAACCGACTCGTTCGAAATTCGAAAACGCGTCCGTTGCCAGGCAAGCCCATTGTCAATGGAGTGCGCACCGATCGGTCCATTGCGGTTCACGCAGCACAGAGGTACAACGCGTGCCCGCACATTGAATGCAATGGGCGGCCGGAGGCACCGATCGGTCCATTGCAGTTCAACGCGCACAGGGTACAACGCGTACCCGCACAGTGAATGCAATGGGCGGCCGGAGGCACCGATCGGTCCATTGCAGTTCAACAGCGCACAGGAATACAACGCGTACCGCGCACATTGAATGCAATGGGCGGCCGGGCACCGATCGGTCCATTGCGGTTCAACAACGCACAGGAGTACAACGCGTGCCCGCACACATTGAATGCAATGGGCCGGCCGGAGGCACCGGTCGGTCCATTGCAGTTCACAGCGCACAGGGGTACAACGCGTACCCGCACACATTGAAAGCAATGGGCGGCCGGAGGCACCGATCGGTCCATTGCAGTTCAACGCGCACAGGGGTACAACGGCGTACCCGCACACATTGAAAGCAATGGGCCGGCCGGAGGCACCGATCGGTCCATTGCAGTTCAACGCGCACAGGGGTACAACGCGTACCCGCACACATTGAATGCAATGGGCCGGCCGGAGGCACCGGTCGGTCCATTGCAGTTCAACGCGCACAGGGGTACAACGCGTACCCGCACATTGAATGCAATGGGCCGGCCGGAGGCACCGATCGGTCCATTGCGGTACAACGCATCACTGTACATGTGACTGGCATATGTCAGCATGCCTGTCTCAGATGGACATATGCCAGCCACAGATAGCTCCCAGGGAGTGAGGGGCACACCTACATCACGACAGCCTGTCCAAACCTTATCATAAGGCATGTAAGGCTGCATTTCCTATTGTGTGTATGTTGGTGTACATGTTGTCCTGTGGGTGTCACCTGTGGGCAGCCACCCCCAGGCTGTGCACGTGTTCATGGGGACAGGATCCTGGGTGTTACGTGTACGTGACCACTGTGATGTGCAACTGTTCATATCTGTGCATGTGCCATGGTCACATTTCACAGTGGTGTATGTGTATGTCATGTCACATACCCCGTGAGTCCCATGTGGGACGGTATGTTTGAGCCAGGGTGTCCCAGTGGCACAATAGTGATGGTCCTCCACAGTCTTTGTGCATGTAGTGTTTACAATGTCTCTGATTTCATGTGCACAATGGGAGACAGTCTCCACATCCACGTTGTGTGTGCATGGACTCTGATGTTGTGCGTGTGTGTCACAGACGTCCATGTCTGTCCTGCCGTGGCAAGTGGGGCCACTACCTGTGGGTGTCATGGTTGTTTTGCTGTGGTGTATACATGATACTCCATGTAATGCCAGTGTCCATGTGGCATTACAGGGTCCCTGGGAATGTACCTGTCGTTGAGCTGTGGTGCCTGGGGCACATCTGTCCTCACATGTCACTGTGGGGGTTGATTGTGACACGGCAGCAGGAGATGGGAACTGTGACACGGCCTCATGATATCCAATGGGCCAACCTGGGACAAATTGATGCCACCTGTTGGACCGTGTTGACAGATGTTGGCCATGTATGTACCATACATGTCCTTCCGGTACTGCACACTTCATGTAGTTGTGCCTCATAATGATGTATGTTGGGATCTTGAGTGTGTTCAATGCCGCATATGTGGGGTGACTGACAATCTTGCTTACTTCTCCTCTGCACTGCAGGGCTCCTGCTGTCCATCGGCCATTCCCAGACCTGGCAACGATGGTGGAACGGGACAGCATCCGACGGTACCGCTTCACCAGGCAGCTGATTGAGGATTTGGCAGTGCAGTTGTCCCCACATTTGCAGCCTGGCCGGCCGTATCCTACAGCGCTGACCCCCAAGGTGAAGGTGATGGCAGCCCTACACTTCTTTGCCACTGGTACCTTCCAACATACTGTGGCGACTGCTGGTGGGATGTCACAGACCATGTTCAGCCGTGTGCTCCGCGATGTTTTGGCGGCAATGTTGCTCTTCCTGAACCGGTACATCTATTTCCCTAGACTGCGACGACTCACTGACGTGAAGAGTGACTTTTATGCCCTGGGGAGGATGCTGCATGTAATTGGCTCCATTGATGGGACACATGTGGCTTTGGTACCACCACAGGCCCAGGAGCAGGCCTACAGGAACCGCAAGCACTACCACTCGGTCAATGCACTGGTGGTGTGTCTTGCAGACATGACTCATCACACACGTGTGTGCCCGTTTCCCTGGTTCAGCACACGATGCCTTTGTGATGAGGAGTAGTCGCATCCCCAGGATGATGGCACAGATGCAGAACCAGCGTGCCTGGCTTGTCGGTGTGTACTGACTTTGTGCCATTGTGTGTGATCTGATCTGTAGTATTCCGCCCACTTTTCCAAGTCAGCTAATGTGCACTTGTCTGTCCGTAGGTGACTCGGGATACCCCAACATGCCGTGGTTGCTGACACCCCTCAGGAACCCTGTGACACCTGCCCAGATGCGCTACAATGAGGCACATGGTCGGACCAGGAGAGTGATTGAGCGGACCTTTGGTCTCCTGAAGAGCCGCTTCCGCTGCCTGGACAAGACCGGAGGGTCCCTCCCATATGCCCCTGCGAAAGTGTGCAAGATTATCATCGTCTGCTGCATGCTCCACAACCTGGCAGTGCGGAAGGAGTTGCCTCTCATCCAGGATGACAATGACCAACATCCGCCACCTGTGGAGGATCCTGGCCTGGACCACGATGCCAGTGACGATGATGATGATGATGGTGATGGTGATGTCCGCACACAGCTCATCACCAACTTCTTTAGCTGAATGTGAGTATCCTGAGGTGTCATGTCAATGATGTGAGTTGGCATGATGTGTGGGTGGTGCTCTGGTGCTG